>CM071631.1:13139142-17939142 GCA_036419045.1 Scirpophaga incertulas | reverse complement strand
GCTCCGTTTCCATATCTGTTTTCTACTTCTACTGTTTGAGCAACATAATTGTTTGTAATACCTTCACAAGTTTCTTCAGCATTCACAATTTCGTCTTGATTTTGAGTTTCCTTGTCTCTTGTTTCATTTGTTACTTCTGTTTCTATTATCATCTCATCAGTATCATCTATTGTTTCGTAATTGACTTGCTGATGTTTTTCGCAGATTTGTCGGAATAAATCCGTTGCAATATCTTCAGAGTTCCAGTTTCTGTTATTCGAAATATCTCGATAATTATTTATTTCCTCATCAAATATCACATCACGTGAGTAATAGGTTCGTTTTTTTAATGGGTTCCATATTACATAACTGTTGGAACTATACCCAACTAAGATGCCAACTGTACAACGGGTGTCAAGTTTATTCAAATTGCTATTGATTTTGCAAAAAGCTTTTGAACCATAAATTTTAAGGTTAGACAGATCAGGTTTTCTGCCATACCATAGTTCGAATGGAGTTTTAGATTTTGTTGATGTACATGATCTATTAAGAAGATACGTGGCTGTAAACAACGCTTCACCCCACAAGAACTTTGGCATATTGGAATCAAATAATAATGCACGAACTTTCTCCATTAAAGTTCTATTAAGTCGTTCTGCTTTACCATTTAGTTGCGGAGTATAAGGAACTGTATAATCTATATTAATACCTCGACTATAACACCACCCTTTTATTTCAGCACTACAATATTCCCCTCCATTATCACACCGTTCCATCGAAATATCTTTCTGCCCAATTAACATAATGTTTGATAATCTGTGTAGCTTCAAATTTATTACGTAATAAATAAACCCTAGCATAATGAGTAAAGTCATCCAAAAAAGTAATAAAATAATTCCTACCATCCCATGTTGTAGTACCTATCGGTCCACAAATGTCTGTGTGAATTATGCCCAATGGCTTAGTAGCCAAAGTACGTTTGGAAATAAACGGTAACCTAGTAAGTTTAGCTCGTGCGCACACATCGCAAACTCCGATAGGCGTAACATCATTTTGAAAACTTATACCATTTACCAATTTTGCTGTTGCTTCAACATTATTACTATGACCAAGACGTCTATGCCACGTTTGTGTATTTGAAGCTAGTAGCAAAGTTTCAATAGGAGAAGAATATATAAGAGTACATACGTAAAGCCCGCTTTTAATTCGTTGCGCTTCCAGTACAATTCTACCTGCATATATAACTACAGCATTCCAATTATAAAATATCGTCTTGCATCCATTCGAATTAAGAGCTCCTACTGAAATAATATTTCTCGCTATATCTGGAACATACATAACATTTGTGAAACAACATGAACTAGTTACACATTCACCAATCGCAATTGCTTTAATTGACTGCTTATCTGCACAAGAAATTGGGGTACTAAGTGGCTTAAGATTATGAAGAATATTCTTGTCTTTGAACATATGGGAAGTTGCACCGGAATCTAATACTGCATCAAAAGTACTCACGTTTGGTTTTTCTACATTTTTGTTTTTAATGTAGCACTTTTCTACAGTATGTCCACGTCTTTTACAAAATTGACAAAATCTATCCTCCCATCGTTTCTGCTCGCATTTATGTTTGCAGCTGCATCCACAAAAACTCTGATAAGATTGTGTTTGGTTTCTAGAATTATTTGGGCAAAATCTCGCAATGTGTTCTTTAGATTTGCATATAAAGCATTCCCTTTCAGTAACCTTTAAGAAATCTGCCTTCGTACTTGTGATTGCGTTATTGGTTACACGTTCTTCTTTCAATAGTCTTGATACTAAATTATCTACAGTTTTTGATTCCTCCGGAGTTGAATCCCAAGCAAGACGTAAGAGTTTATATTCTTCCGGAAGTACGCTTACAATTTTCGCAGTAATTTCGACATCACCTAGGCTATAGCCTAGTCGCACTAGGTTATTGACAATCACTTTCATTCTACTAATATCTGAGATTATATCAGACCCCAATGTAAAGCTGTAGAACTTTGTCAGAAGTTCAGAAATTTGGGACTCCTTATTGCACAAGAATATTTGATCTAATTTTGCAATCATTAATGACGCAGTTTTACATCCTATGATATAATTTTCTATTGTTTCATCGACTGATGATAAAATTAGATATCTCGCAGCTGCATCTGAAATCATCCATTTTTCTTCTTTTTCTTCATTTAACAATTTCAGTATATCTCCATGACCATGTGCTATCAAATACAACTTTATTTTCTCAAGCCAAGAAACATAATTACTTTCTTTTGAAAGAATTGGTTTTACGTTATTTTCCATATTATAAACTCATCTAATGCAACAAAAAATTATTACTCACTTAATTCTTTTTCCTTATTAGACTTGGCTGGGCCCATAACCTATTAAAATAAAATTCTTCTAAAAAACTAAAACAAATATTTATTCACTTGATAACACACAAAACATTATATTCCTTTTAGTAAAGAAAATAATACTATGCTCTATTACAATAAAAAATTGTCAAACTATAAACAACCAACTTTGACAACATCTATATCATAAATTCCGTAGAAGTTAAGAAGACCGATGGCCAAGATTATATAATTGACACTACTTACCTCTTTATTTTCAATACTAATGATACCAGAGTGTTTCCTTTCCATGTGCTGTTTTAAATTGGTAGTATTACTGCACGTTTTTAAAATTTTAGGGCAATATTACATTTAGCATTGCCAGATTTATTGTCAACATGAAAATATTGACGCCAACTACTTGTCGTTCTTTTAGTCGTAGACATTGTTAAAAACAGGACTTTTAAAACACTAAAAATTTTTGTCACGAAAACCTTTTGAATTGTTTGAAAAATGAAGTTTCAGCAACGAATAATGAATGACATATCAAACGAATGTCGGTGAAATAGTACAGTTCGTCGTCTAACTCCATCTAGTGAATGTTTGATTAAATGACTCAACTAAACTGTTTCAAAAGCACAGAAGGAATGCCATAATAGATGCACAGATGGCGTTAATGTAATATTATGGAGCTGGAGCTAGTATTCTTTGGCAGTTCGCGTTCCGGGCTCCAAGCCAAAAGACCAAACGTAATATCGGGGTGCATTTATTGCATGATTATAAAAATCGATTAATAATCGATTATAAATTAAAAAAAATTACCTTTTAAAACCGATTTCTACTTTAAAACAATCGATTTTTAATCGATTATTTCTATAATCGATTATTTTTTTCACATTCCTACCCTCTAGTAGTTTTTGTGAACGTAAATACAATAGTACATAACATATATAGCTCCGCTAGGAGTAATATTGTTCTGTGACATATAGTAACTGTGAACATAATAAATTTTGTGTAAATAAGAAACTCTAAAGATTCTATATAACGAAATTTATAAAAATATTTTTTTTAAATGGCAGATGGTGAGTGCAATGATATGTAGCTATCAATTTTCTTCAGTAAAATTTTGTTGTAACTGAATAATCTATAATTTCTTTTTAATTCCACGGCCTTTTCAGAAGATGTCATCCGAAGAAGACTTTTAATAGATGGAGATGGAACCGGTGATGACAGAAGACTCAATGTGCTGTTGAAGACGCTGATAAAATGGTGTAATAGTACTGATGAGAGACCAGAAGAGAGGTTATTTGTTTTTGAGTACTTTAAATTTCCATTTGCCAATTGACTGCTATGTATAGTTTAAGCTAGGGTTGAATGGATAAGTTTCTTGTAAACTCTCATTCTTATAGATAATTCTACTTTTATCATATAAATCTAGTGTACAAATACAATGCTGTAGAAGTGTCTGTTTTATTATTTTTTAGTTTTGGTTTATAGCTAGCTGTGACAAATAAGCAGAGTACACCTGGTGGTTTCTGCTTAAAGTTCGATACAGTACATGTAGGTTCTGTAACATCTGTAGCAGTGCAACAAAGCTGTATTCCCTACAACAATCACCGTGTTGGTACTGAATCATTTCTCTCCATATTTTTCTGTTTTAAGTTGTAGTTTGTTAAGCTGGAGGTATCCAAGTTGACTGGTGTAGAGTATTCCTCCAGTGATTTTTTAAGATTCATTTCTATTATTTAGCAAAATTAAGCAAGGTATATTAATTTAATTAAGTATTATTTATCCGTTTCAGTAAAGCTACACATGATCGTATGCTGGCACAGTTGGCACAGTGTGAATTCGCAGTGACTAAGTCTCAGCTAGCTTCTGACATGATGTCTGCAGAACTTAAAAGCTATGAAGGACTGTCAGAGATTTTAGAGACTGGCATCGAAGTTGCTAAAGGTAATATTGAAAAGAGCAAAGCAGATTTTATACAAGCAAAAACTGTGCGAAAAAATCGTATTGAATATGATGTGTTAGCTAAGGTTATAAGTGAACAACCTGACAGGAAAGAAACATCAGATCAGCTTAGCACATTAAAGAGTGAATTAGCTACATTAGAATCTACAAAACACCAGCTCGAAAGCCGATTAGCTTTAAGAAAAAAGCAATTTCATGTATTAGTTACATCTATACACCAACTGCAAGCATTATTGGATGAACCTGATGAAACAGAATTGGTGTCAGATGATGTGGAAATGAAAGATGGAAGTGCTGATTAATTTATAATGATATTAAGTAAACACAATAAGTAATAATAAAATACTTCTAAGAAAATGGATTTTGCTAATTTTCCTTTTGTTTGCAACTATTTTGCAACTAGATGTAGTAATATAGTTAAAGTTTGGTATCTGGCTACTTCGTTCAACTGTATGGTTAAATCATATGAATTAAAAATAAATTCACTTAAACTCTTTTCCAGTTGATAAATGAATGAAAATAAACGCTGGTTTGATATAAACCATTATATAACTAAGAAGATACTCATCTCTAATTAATAGGTTGCTTGTTACATCCAGACTTAACATTATTTCTGTTAAGTAGATTGGTTTCTATATTTTCTAGTTTGATGGGTTCAAGAAAATTCATAGATTACCCAATAAAAAAAAATTGCGTGGACTGATTCATTAAACTATCCTCTTATAAAAATTTGGTAGTGCAAATGCTAGGTGAACAAATTTGTAAACATTCTTTCAAATAAGAGAGCCTCTCTTACTCACTGTTACAATATAAATGTACCAACGAATTAAACCAAATAAATTGGCATTCGTCTTACAACTAATATATTCCCTGTATGGTCCTCTAATCATGTGATGTGACTGGTTCGATTTGGAAATATTACATGGCTACATGGGAACCTTGTGAGGATGTACCAATTTTTACTAAGTCTGAACTCATGTGAAATTTATATATATCTTCATCTCTGCATGCTGGTTTCTCTGACTTAACTAATAGAATTGACAATGATTTCTGTGGATTTTGTGAGATTTGCAGATTTGTTGCGAATGATGTCACAGGTATCACATGTACCATAGGCGACTGTAACTACTAACAATCAGGTGGGCAGCCAGTTTGCTTGTCAACATACTGCAAGGACCCCTTATGATGCCTCAGCTATCACCATCACATCCTGCCTCAATTTTCTACTTAGCCATATCCGATGATTCCGTGATAACCGCCTTACACAGAGTATAAAGCTTACGGGATGTCTTGGCAGTCTGAGATCTTTTAACAATGGAATCATAGCAAGCAGGTTTTCTTATTCCATTCATAAAAGATTAAAGAAATAACAAGACAATAATTTATCTGTCAATAGACCAGAATTTGTATATTATTGCATCAAATCAACTTGTATATAGGTACTCCAAAAATAGTCAGTATTACCTTCTCCTTTAGGCAACTTGGCTACATACATATATTGATTAAACAACCGTTAGTGAAACAAGAATTACTTCATTTTATGACCTACAATTGCTTGTAAGTCTGACTCATAAAGACGTAAAGTAAACATTTCGAACCGGTGTGAAGTTAGCAGCCAAAAGTAGCAGCCACTTTATAACCCGACCAATTTAAAATGTCGAATTTAAAACATATATTTAATTCTAAGATTTTGCGTCTAGAATGCTAATTAATATCGACGACATCAAATTTATGAAGATATCCAGGGGATAGATTAGCTAAATCGCCCAGCAGTCACTTCTATGTCTTGAAAATGTTCCGTATTATTTGCAAATTATAAAGTTGGATGTTAGAAAATTTCTAGCTCAAAAACAGAGCCGCGTACCACTTTGGGACCTATTAGGTATTGAAGGCATATTCCTGTTCTATAAGAAGACATTCAATTTAAGAAGATATCTAGGGGATAGGTTAGCTAAATCACCCAGCAGCCACTTCTATGTCTTGAAAATGTTCCGTATTATTTGCAAATTATAAAGTTGGATGTTAGAAAATTTCTAGCTCAAAAACAAAGCCGCGTACCACTTTGGGACCTATTAGGTATTGAAGGCATATTCCTGTTCTATTAGAAAACATTCAATTTAAGAAGATATCTAGGGGATAGGTTAGCTAAATCACCCAGCAGCCACTTCTATGTCTTGAAAATGTTCCGTATTATTTGCAAATTATAAAGTTGGATTTTAGAAAATTTCTAGCTCAAAAACAAAGGCGCGTACCACTTAAGGATCTATTAGATATTGTAGGTGTATTCCTGTTCTATCAAAAGACATCAAACTGATGAAGATATCTAGGGGATAGATTAGCTAAATCGCCCAGCAGCCACTTCTATGTCTTGAAAATGTTCCGTATTATTTGCAAATTATAAAGTTGGATGTTAGAAAATTTCTAGGCTCATCAAAAAACAAAGCCGCGTACCACTTTGGGACCTATTAGGTATTGAAGGCATATTCCTGTTCTATTAGAAAACATTCAATTTAAGAAGATATCTAGGGGATAGGTTAGCTAAATCACCCAGCAGCCACTTCTATGTCTTGAAAATGTTCCGTATTATTTGCAAATTATAAAGTTGGATGTTAGAAAATTTCTAGCTCAAAAACAAAGCCGCGTACCACTTTGGGACCTGTTAGGTATTGAAGGCATATTCCTGTTCTATTAGAATTCAATTTAAGAAGATATCTAGGGGATAGATTAGCTAAATCGCCCAGCAGCCACTTCTATGTCTTGAAAATGTTCCGTATTATTTGCAAATTATAAAGTTGGATGTTAGAAAATTTCTAGCTCAAAAACAGAGCCGCGTACCACTTTGGGACCTATTAGGTATTGAAGGCATATTCCTGTTCTATAAGAAGACATTCAATTTAAGAAGATATCTAGGGGATAGGTTAGCTAAATCACCCAGCAGCCACTTCTATGTCTTGAAAATGTTCCCTATTATTTGCAAATTATAAAGTTGGATGTTAGAAAATTTCTAGCTCAAAAACAAAGCCGCGTACCACTTTGGGACCTATTAGGTATTGAAGGCATATTCCTGTTCTATTAGAAAACATTCAATTTAAGAAGATATCTAGGGGATAGATTAGCTAAATCGCCCAGCAGCCACTTCTATGTGTTGAAAATGTTCCCTATTATTTGCAAATTATAAAGTTGGATTTTAGAAAATTTCTAGCTCAAAAACAAAGGCGCGTACCACTTAAGGATCTATTAGATATTGTAGGTGTATTCCTGTTCTATCAAAAGACATCAAATTGATGAAGATATCTAGGGGATAGATTAGCTAAATCGCCCAGCAGCCACTTCTATGTCTTGAAAATGTTCCGTATTATTTGCAAATTATAAAGTTGGATGTTAGAAAATTTCTAGCTCAAAAACAAAGCCGCGTACCACTTTGGGACCTATTAGGTATTGAAGGCATATTCCTGTTCTATTAGAAAACATTCAATTTAAGAAGATATCTAGGGGATAGGTTAGCTAAATCACCCAGCAGCCACTTCTATGTCTTGAAAATGTTCCGTATTATTTGCAAATTATAAAGTTGGATGTTAGAAAATTTCTAGCTCAAAAACAAAGCCGCGTACCACTTTGGGACCTATTAGGTATTGAAGGCATATTCCTGTTCTATTAGAAAACATTCAATTTAAGAAGATATCTAGGGGATAGGTTAGCTAAATCGCCCAGCAGCCACTTCTATGTCTTGAAAATGTTCCGTATTATTTGCAATTATAAAGTTGGATGTTAGAAAATTTCTAGCTCAAAAACAGAAGCCGCGTACCACTTTAGGACCTATTAGAAATTGAAGGCATATTCCTGTTCTATTTGAAAACATTCAATTTAAGAAGATATCTAGGGGATAGATTAGCTAAATCACCCAGCAGCCACTTCTATGTCTTGAAAATGTTCCGTATTATTTGCAAATTATAAAGTTGGATGTTAGAAAATTTCTAGCTCAAAAACAGAGCCGCGTACCACTTTAGGACCTATTAGGTATTGTAGGTATATTCCTGTTCTATCAAAAGACATCAAACTGATGAAGATATCTAGGGGATAGATTAGCTAAATCGCCCAGCAGCCACTTCTATGTCTTGAAAATGTTCCGTATTATTTGCAAATTATAAAGTTGGATGTTAGAAAATTTCTAGCTCAAAAACAAAGACGCGTACCACTTTGGGACCTATTAGGTATTGAAGGCATATTCCTGTTCTATTAGAAAACATTCAACTTAAGAAGATATCTAGGGGATAGGTTAGCAAAATCAACGAGCAGCCACTTCTATGTGTTGAAAATGTTCCCTATTATTTGCAAATTAAAAAGTTGGATTTTAGAAAATTTCTAGCTCAAAAACAAAGGCGCGTAACACTTGTAAGTATAATAGGTATTGTAGGTATATCCTGTTCTATCAAAAGACATCAAACTGATGAAGATATCTAGGGGATAGATTAGCTAAATCGCCCAGCAGCCACTTCTATGTCTTGAAAATGTTCCGTATTATTTGCAAATTATAAAGTTGGATGTTAGAAAATTTCTAGCTCAAAAACAAAGCCGCGTACCACTTTAAGACCTATTAGGTATTGAAGGCATATTCCGGTTCTATTAGAAAACATTCAACTTAAGAGATATCTAGGGGATAGATTAGCTAAATCGCCCAGCAGCCACTTCTATGTCTTGAAAATGTTCCGTATTATTTAGCGATTTAGCTAATCTATCCTAGATATCTTCATAAATTTGATAGTGTCTGATAGAAAAGGAATATACTTATAATACTTAAATAGGTTAAAGTGGTACGCGGCTTTGTTTTTGAGCTAGCAATTTTCTAACATCCAACTTTATACATTGCAAATAATAGGGAACATTTTCAAGACATAGAGGTGGCTGCTCGGTGATTTAGCTAATCTATCCCCTAGATATCTTCTTAATTGAATGTCTTCTAATAGAAAGGAATATGCCTTCAATACCTAATAGGTCGTAAAGTGGTACGCAGCTTTGTTTTTGAGCTAGAAATTTTCTAACATCCAACTTTATAATTTGCAAATAATACGGAACATTTTCAAGACATAGAAGTGGCTGCTGGGCGATTTAGCTAATCTATCCCCTAGATATCTTCTTAAGTTGAATGTTTTCTAATAGAACCGGAATATGCCTTCAATACCTAATAGGTCCCAAAGTGGTACGCGTCTTTGTTTTTGAGCTAGAAATTTTCTAACATCCAACTTTATACTTTTTAAAATAATACGGAACATTTTCAAGACATAGAAGTGGCTGCTCGTAGATTTAGCTAATCTATCCCCTAGATATCTTCTTAAATTGAATGTCTTCTAATAGAACAGGAATATGCCTTCAATACCTAATAGGTCGTAAAGTGGTACGCGGCTTTATTTTTGAGCTAGAAATGTTCTAACATCCAACTTTATAATTTGCAAATAATACGGAACATTTTCAAGACATAGAAGTGGCTGCTGGACGATTTAGCTAATCTATCCCCTAGATATCTTCTTAAATTGAATGTCTTCTAATAGAACAGGAATATGCCTTCAATACCTAATAGGTCGTAAAGTGGTACGCGGCTTTGTTTTTGAGCTAGAAAGTTCTAACATCCAACTTTATAATTTGCAAATAATACGGAACATTTTCAAGACATAGAAGTGGCTGCTGGGCGATTTAGCTAATCTATCCCCTAGATATCTTCTTAAGTTGAATGTTTTCTAATAGAACCGGAATATGCCTTCAATACCTAATAGGTCATAAAGTGGTACGCGGCTTTGTTTTTGAGCTAGAAATTTTCTAACATCCAACTTTATAATTTGCAAATAATACGGAACATTTTCAAGACATAGAAGTGGCTGCTGGGCGATTTAGCTAATCTATCCCCTAGATATCTTCATAAATTTGATGTTTTTTGATAGAACAGAAATGTACCTACAATATCTAATAGATGCTTAAGTGGTACGCGGCTTTGTTTTTGAAGTAGAAATTTTATAAAATCCAACTTTATACATTGCAAATAATACGGAACATTTTCAACACATAGAAGTGGCTGCTCGTAGATTTAGCTAATCTATCCCCTAGATATCTTCTTAAATTGAATGTCTTCTAATAGAACAGGAATATGCCTTCAATACCTAATAGGTCCCAAAGTGGTACGCGTCTTTGTTTTTGAGCTAGAAATTTTCTAAAATCCAACTTTATAATTTGCAAATAATACGGAACATTTTCAAGACATAGAAGTGGCTGCTGGGCGATTTAGCTAATCTATCCCCTAGATATCTTCATCAGTTTGATGTCTTTTGATAGAACAGGAATATACCTACAATACCTAATAGGTCTAAAGTGGTACGCGGCTCTGTTTTTGAGCTAGAAATTTTCTAACATCCAACTTTATAATTTGCAAATAATACGGAACATTTTCAAGACATAGAAGTGGCTGCTGGGCGATTTAGCTAATATATCCCCTAGATATCTTCTGAAGTTGATGTTTTCTAATAGAACAGGAATATGCCTTCAATACCTAATAGGTCTCAAAGTGGTACGCGTCTTTGTTTTTGAGCTAGAAATTTTCTAACATCCAACTTTATAATTTGCAAATAATACGGAACATTTTCAAGACATAGAAGTGGCTGCTGGGCGATTTAGCTAATCTATCCCCTAGATATCTTCATAAATTTGATGTTTTTTGATAGAACAGAATGTACCTACAATATCTAATAGATGCTTAAGTGGTACGCGGCTTTGTTTTTGAAGTAGAAAATTTATAAAATCCAACTTTATACATTGCAAATAATACGGAATTTTCAACACATAGAAGTGGCTGCTCGTAGATTTAGCTAATCTATCCCCTAGATATCTTCTTAAATTGAATTTTTTCTAATAGAACAGGAATATGTTTTCAATACCTAATGGTCGTAAGTGGTACGCGGCTTTGTTTTTGAGCTAGAAATTTTCTAACATCCAACTTTATAATTTGCAAATAATACGGAACATTTTCAAGACATAGAAGTGGCTGCTGGGCGATTTAGCTAATCTATTCCCCTAGATATCTTCTTAAGTTGAATGTTTTCTAATAGAACCGGAATATGCCTTCATACCTAATAGGCCCCAAAGTGGTACGCGTCTTTGTTTTTGAGCTAGAAATTTTCTAACATCCAAATTTATAATTTGCAAATAATACGGAACATTTTCAAGACATAGAAGTGGCTGCTGGGCGATTTAGCTAATCTATCCCCTAGATATTTTCATAAATTTGATGTTTTTTGATAGAACAGAAATGTACCTATATCTAATAGATACTTAAGTGGTACGCGCCTTTGTTTTCGAGCTAGAAATTTTCTAAAATCCAACTTTTTAATTTGCAAATAATAGGAACAATTTTCAACACATAGAAGTGGCTGCTGGGCGATTTAGCTAATCTACCCCTAGATATCCTCTTATATTGAATGTTTTAATAGAACAGGAATATGCTTCAATACTTATAGGTCCAAGTGGTGTACGCGGCTTTGTTTTTGAGCTAGAAATTTTCTAACATCCAACTTATACTTTTAAATAATACGGAACATTTTCAAGAACATAGAAGTGGCTGCTCGTAGATTTAGCTAATCTATCCCCTAGATATCTTCATCAGTTTGATGTCTTTTGATAGAACACGAATATACCTACAATACCTAATAGATATGTACTTAAGTGTTACGCGCCTTTGTTTTTGAGCTAGAAATTTTCTAAAATCCAACTTTTTAATTTGCAAATAATAGGGAACATTTTCAACACATAGAAGTGGCTACTCGTTGATTTTGCTAACCTATCCCCTAGATATCTTCTTAAGTTGAATGTTTTCTAATAGAACCGGAATATGCCTTCAATACCTAATAGGTCCCAAAGTGGTACGCGTCTTTGTTTTTGAGCTAGAAATTTTCTAACATCCAACTTTATAATTTGCAAATAATACGGAACATTTTCAAGACATAGAAGTGGCTGCTGGGCGATTTAGCTAATCTATCCCCTAGATATCTTCTTAAGTTGAATATTTTCTAATAGAACCGGAATATGTCTTCAATACCTAATAGGTCTTAAAGTGGTACGCGGCTTTGTTTTTGAGCTAGAAATTTTCTAACATCCAACTTTATAATTTGCAAATAATACGGAACATTTTCAAGACATAGAAGTGGCTGCTGGGCGATTTAGCTAATCTATCCCCTAGATATCTTCATCAGTTTGATGTCTTTTGATAGAACAGGAATATACCTACAATACCTATTAGATACTTAAGTGTTACGCGCCTTTGTTTTTGAGCTAGAAATTTTCTGAAATCCAACTTTTTAATTTGCAAATAATAGGGAACATTTTCAACACATAGAAGTGGCTGCTCGTTGATTTTGCTAACCTATCCCCTAGATATCTTCTTAAGTTGAATGTTTTCTAATAGAACAGGAATATGCTTCAATACCTAATAGGTCCCAAAGTGGTACGCGTCTTTGTTTTTGAGCTAGAAATTTTCTAACATCCAACTTTATAATTTGCAAATAATACGGAACATTTTCAAGACATAGAAGTGGCTGCTGGGCGATTTAGCTAATCTATCCCCTAGATATCTTCTTAAATTGAATGTCTTCTAATAGAAAGGAATATACCTACAATACCTAATAGGTTCTAAAGTGGTACGCGGCTCTGTTTTTGAGCTAGAAATTTTCTAACATCCAACTTTATAATTTGCAAATAATACGGAACATTTTCAAGACATAGAAGTGGCTGCTGGGCGATTTAGCTAATATATCCCCTAGATATCTTCTGAAGTTGAATGTTTTCTAATAGAACAAGAATATGCTTTCAATACCTTATAGGTCCCAAAGTGGTACGCGGCTTTGTTTTTGAGCTAGAAATTTTCTAACATCCAACTTATAATTTGCAAATAATACGGAACATTTTCAAGACATAGAAGTGGCTGCTGGGCGATTTAGCTAATCTATCCCCTAGATATCTTCATAAATTTGATGTTTTTTGATAGAACAGAAATGTACCTACAATATCTAATAGATGCTTAAGTGGTACGCGGCTTTGTTTTTGAAGTAGAAATTTTATAAAATCCAACTTTATACATTGCAAATAATACGGAACATTTTCAACACATAGAAGTGGCTGCTCGTAGATTTAGCTAATCTATCCCCTAGATATCTTCTTAAATTGAATGTCTTCTAATAGAACAGGAATATGCCTTCAATACCTAATAGGTCGTAAAGTGGTACGCGGCTTTGTTTTTGAGCTAGAAATTTTCTAACATCCAACTTTATAATTTGCAAATAATACGGAACATTTTCAAGACATAGAAGTGGCTGCTGGGCGATTTAGCTAATCTATCCCCTAGATATCTTCATCAGTTTGATGTCTTTTGATAGAACAGGAATATACCTACAATACCTATTAGATACTTAGTGTTACGCGCCTTTGTTTTTGAGCTAGAAATTTTCTGAAATCCAACTTTTTAATTTGCAAATAATAGGGAACATTTTCAACACATAGAAGTGGCTGCTCGTTGATTTTGCTAACCTATTCCTAGATATCTTCTTAAGTTGAATGTTTTCTAATAGAACAGGAATATGCCTTCAATACCTAATAGGTCCCAAAGTGGTACGCGTCTTTGTTTTTGAGCTAGAAATTTTCTAACATCCAACTTTATAATTTGCAAATAATACGGAACATTTTCAAGACATAGAAGTGGCTGCTGGGCGATTTAGCTAATCTATCCCCTAGATATCTTCATCAGTTTGATGTCTTTTGATAGAACAGGAAATTACCTACAATACCTAATAGGTCTAAAGTGGTACGCGGCTCTGTTTTTGAGCTAGAAATTTTCTAACATCCAACTTTATAATTTGCAAATAATACGGAGCATTTTCAAGACATAGAAGTGGCTGCTGGGCGATTTAGTTAATCTATCCCCTGGATATCTTCATAAATTTTTGATGTCGTCTATATTAATTAGCATTCTAGACGCAAAATCTTAGAATTAAATTTATGTTTTAAAATCGACATTTTAAATTGGTCGGGTTATACAGTGGCTGCTACTTTTGGCTGCTAACTTCACACGGTACATTTCGAGTTGTTTCAGGTCCCTTACGTGGTACATATTTGATGTGACATTCATTTGCCTCCGTTTACGTAGCGAACTATGCAAGTTTTTTTCGTAGGAATTTGAGCTTTTGTCTGTAGATCTTAAGGCAGGTTTATCACTTAAATGATAAAAGGTTATTTTATGATGTCCATACAGTATTGCGTGTCAACATAGTTGACTTTTAGAGAAGTAGGACTGCAAAATCAAACTGCGTTGGTTACTACTGAAAAATGAGTTTTATTACAACGAACTGAAGATTAGTTTCTTTTTCACGTAAAGGAAAGGAAGTAACATACTACGCACATGTATGTTGAATGTCAATAGATTAACATTATTAATTAATCATATGTCCACCTGCGGAATGTACAGTCGCGTAGACTCGAAACTCGATGATTACAAACGAATATTTAATAAAAATTAACAAACACGATTTGTCATGTCATGGATAGATGATACTCATGATAATACAAAAGTATTTACCAAAAAATGAAAGAGGAAAATCAGCAAAAAAGAATGCAATGATTAAAATAATAAATCACCGCAGATATCAAAATATTTTGATAGCAGCTGATACGATCAGGGCTTCGTTTAATTGAAAAAGTACCTACTTAGGTAACAAGTATTAATTAGATTAGGCAACTATAACCGCACCTCGGAATTCACTAACACCACAATAAGATTAATTAGCTATCCCACTAATTGAATTATGTACCTACCGAAACACGCACAGGAATTAACATTTATGGTATCTTAATCTAATCTTAACACTTTCTTGTATGACAGTACGCTGTCGAAAACTGAAGTTTACGCGCAGCGTTAAGGCGGGCGGTTAGTTGAGTCGGCACTGTAGTCTAGCACGCAGGGAGGGCAGACGTCAGTTCCGTAGCACTCGCTATAATGCCTTCCCTGTGGGACTATTTACACTTGAATCGAGGGTATCGCAACAAGAGAAACTTAGAAGAGGGCCTTTTTCAAATCGCGTCGCAGACTTGCAACATCCTGGTGAAAGTTAATAATACAAACAACATCAACCTGACGAGAAATGACAGAAGCGACGAGTACGGGTGTGCTGGGCCCCCTCAGGGCAAAAGTTCTATGCAAGTCTGCGTTCCTAAGTTTCGGAAGAATTCCATAACTTCGGGATGTAACCCTGGACTTTCTGTAAGTACATATATATTTAATAGAAACGTCGAATTCGTAGAAATATGTAATTTTTAAAAACAAACATTCAAACTAATGTTTTTTTTATTTAAGCATTTGAATGCCTTTATTCTATGTAACAATAACAAGTAAAAAGTGAAACGGAATTAATGCTGAACTGTAACATAGAACGGATAATTTTTCATAAGTATTATAAATATAAATACGGAAAAAGTTAATTAAGGTTTTTTAAAAGTATGAAGCTCTTATTTTGAAAAGAATTTTGCAAATATAATTTATAATTATTAATATCAATTTAATCTTTATTCAATATCGATTTGGGCCCCCTTTTAATTACGTAAAAACGATTGTTCGATAGTATTATGACAACTATATAGAATATTCTACATAGAATATCGATGGAAATGGATATTAATGTCAAAGAAAAAAGTTAATACTTGATCTGCTCAGAAATTGGGAGAAATACACAAAAATGTCGATCTATGTTTTTTTGTTAAGTGTTTTGAATCACCCATTTTAATATAACTACAATAAATAAATAAATAAATTCGCCCTTTTTATCCCTAAGTTCTAATTTGGATGTTATTGTAACCACCATCCCGGCTTAATGGTCACAAAAATGATTATCCTTTACATATAGACTAAACCTTTTAGAATAAAGATTTGTATAAAACAGAGGTTCCCAAACTTTTTTGCTTTGCCATGTTTTCAGTTTTGAGTAGGCCTCCTACTTACCTGATATTGAATGCCTACATCCTACAACTTACAACATTTTATAAACATTTATAAAAAAAAATACTGTATAGGTACTTATACAAATAATTTTATGTCTTTATATTAGCAGATAGTATAATGTAAGTAAATAGGTATTGCCAGTGTATGTTGAGATCTATTATCGTGGACCCCAGTTTTCATTTCATAGACCCCCAAATTTTTATTTCGCTGACGTAGACCCCGTGCAAATTGTTATAGACCCTTGAGAACTTTGAGAACCATTGGTATAAAAATTATTACTCATGATTAACTTATTAAGTAAGCACGATACAATTTGCAGCATGAAAAAAATATTAATGTAATTAATTAATCTGGTTTATTTGTCCGGCAGATTTTTACGGCCGTTCGGTGCCTACAAAATAGGCGCTTGACTAACGCACATACTAGATTACAAAAAGTTATTGCACTGCAATTGAAAAAAAATATTACATATAAAAATACTGTTGTTTGATAAGCATAATATTTGATAATTTTAATTTCAAAAGATAAATCGTACAATTTTTATGAGTACATATTTTGGGATTGTATAAATTTTAAATAAAACAATGCAAATTTAATTTTATAATGTATTTGATACCGCATTAAGTTTGTTAACGAAATTTATAGTAATAGTTAATAATATAACTTCATCCGTTTTGTTTTACCCGCAGAAAAACTTCCGCGTGACTTTCCTCACGTAGTCTGATCAATGGACCTGAAACCTCCATTACTATAGAATAGTTATGTTGTTTAAGATATACAGCGCGCCTTGGATATAGTTAGTTATAAAATTGCTAATTTTATACATGTATTTAGAACGTAACATCCGTTCGTTATTATGTCTCACAGCAAAGCATTAAGTAATAAAGTGCCTCAAAAGTATTTCTTTTATATTTGAATAAATATGTGAATCAATCACATTCCTAATAATAACAAATTAATTCGATTTAATAAAACTGTTATGTAATTATGTAGAGTATCAGCAGCGGGCCACGTCGTCTCATAGAATTTAATGTTTCAGCTTACATCAACTTTATTTGTAAAGAGCCTAAGTCTTATCTTTCATATAATAAATCAATCACCATAAAAATCGTGTTACACGTAACTATATGCAAGCCATACTTAAATCACGTGATTACGTTTGAAAAATGAATACGACGTTAAGTCACTATAGACCTTGACAAGCATGTAGTGCTGTAATAAATCTACAGAATGTTAATGCATGATAATTGTGAGAAATGAAAGTAGATAAATATAATCATGTCGGTACTCCTAGCTTAATGTAAATAATATTTCACACAAAAAGCTAGCTCTATCTAAATAATAGTAGAGCTACGAACACCTCTACATCAGAATGTCAGGCAGAGGCCGCCCACAACTTGTCTGGTCAACTGACCAACACATCAAACTTTTTAAGCGTAGGTACTTTGTTTTGTCCTTGTCTTCACCGTAAAAGATGCATATTGGCGCGTACCGATTGCCTACCTTGCAGTTAGTCTCCATTGATTGTTCATTCGCAGCGATATTCCATAGTGTTAAATAGAGTTGATATTTGTGAAATATTTGTGGGTGATCGAAAATCTACGCAAGCTGATTCCACTCGAGGTACAGGTAAGTGCATTTGATTTATGAGTGGTGTAGTTCAACTTTTTGTGAATTTCGCTTGTAGTGTACTGGTGGCGTTGGTATCGATTTGTACGGAAGACACCAGCCACAGCTAACGTCGTGGGTTCCGCGACCTTGTCCCAATTATCGGAGTATTTAGTATTTATGATTTTGGGGAGGGCATTTTATGTTGATCGCAGTATTTAATTTGCTTAGATTAAGTGCATACTTAGATTGAGATACAATCGTAGTTTAATACCTTAATAATGCATAATTTCTATAAATTAAAGTTTACACAGTATTTAATTAGTATATTAAAAATTATTTTAAAAATGCTGGCGGAGGCTTTACTAGGTGATGTTACATTCACAGGATGCCTATAATAAAATAACAGTTCATTGTATATTAAACAGATTTTCATTTCATTATTTTTTTAAATTCTACTAAATAATTATGGATTTCAAAGTCGAATTCATATTTTAATATTACTTAATTAATACAACGCTTTATTTCATTGAAACGTGAAACATTGTTGTGAACTCTTAAATATTGGGTTAATTATACGATTTGCGTGATTTTTGGGAATTAAACAAGCAATTGAGTTAATTTCATTCTTTCGGCAATTAGTTTGGAATGAGATTAAATCCTGATAGGCTTACCTTCCTGCCTTTAAATTTATTAAGCCTTCTTAGATTTTATAATGTAATTAATGTGACTTTTAAATGTTATGTAGATTATTGGCCATAACGTTCAGATTGTTTTGGTTTTATTCGTATAATCATCCTTATTGACATAACTTAGACAAAAAATTACCTATTAAATTTGACAACTTTCTTCAGATTGTCCATGGTAACATTGACTTAATCTATTCTTCTTGAGAAAGCTATATCTATTTCCACAGAGATATCTATATATATAAAAGAAAGTCGTGTTAGTTACACCACTTATAACTCAAGAACGGCAGAACAGATTTGGCTGAAAATTGGTAGGGAGGTAGCTTAGAGCCAGGAGACGGACATAGGATACTTTTTATCCCGTTCGACAGCGTTCCTGTGTGACTTGACATGAAACGTCAGTCACTATAAAACGTGGTATTACAAAAAAGAATCAGACTTGGAATAACAAAACGCAAATGACAGCTATGTAATTGACGTAAAATGACAGCTATGTAATGACGTATGGATGACAATTTGATATTTGATATTTGAATGAAAATAAATAAATAAATAAATAAATAAATAAATTTGTAAAAAATCAATATTAAAACTATTTCTATTAAATAAATAATTAACAAGTGGATTGAAGTGAAGTGAAGTTTAATTAATAATGCCGCGACCAAGACGATCGAATCTTTCCCGACAAAGCCGTTTTCAACAGAAAAGCGGAAAAATCTTTTTTTACATACAGCGATACAACATGACATTTGAGACATTTGACAGGACAACGTCTGTCGGGTCAGCTAGTTGAGTCTATTTGTTAATTATGTTCATTATCATCATCATTCCAAGTGAAAATAACCCACTGTTGGACATATACCTATTTATTTTCCTTTCAATCTATCTATATATTTAAAAATCAATGCCACTTTTCGTTGTAATGTTATAACTCAACAATGCCTTTACCGATTTGGCTAATTTTGGTCTTGAATTATTCGTAGAAGTCCAGAAAAGGTATGTACATAGAGAAAATAAAAAAAAATCTTGTAAAAGTGTAAAATCAACATCTTTCTATACTCCCATATACAAACAATTTGTATTAATACATAAAAGCCAATTTGAACCTTTGGAAAAACAATCGAAGACAAAAAAAGTGACATTAGTTCTGTCAAACAAAAACGTTATCATATGTCATTTCATTTTATCAGCGATAATTATTGCTTTATTGTGTTCATATTTTCTAAAATATTGTTGAGTTGTTGAGTATAGGTAAAATGCCACGAGCAAGACAACCAAACATAGGCCGGCGAACGCGTAATGCAAATCAAATCAAATCAAATCGTAATGTAAATGCGTGGGACAGGACAACGTTTGTTGTGTCAGCTAGTTATTTATATTAGTTACAGGGGCGGTAGTATATACATATTATAGAAATTCTGCAATGATTTTAAATAATAATCTTTCATATGAAAGATAATTGCTTAATATCTTGACGATGGCAAAGACAATTTGCTTCTAAGTTTTGTTTGACTAAGTGAGGACATCGTGAAAAAAAGTAAATTGAAACTGACTTTACCATGCTGTAACGTTCGATAGGTATTTAATTACAGAAGCTATATCAATCTAATATCGCATGTCCCATTTTTGTTAGCATCGATCTAGTCCTAAAATGCGCCGGATAATGCTCCAATCATTAGGCGGACCTATGGTCTGCTTAAGCTCAGTATAAACTTAGCTAGTTATCCGTGGAATTGGCACGCGTTTGACGTATGTCATTCCTTTTTTAATGGCCCATTCGTAGTGGCACCTCATTGTCGATTGAACTCTTATCCTGCACTGATTGTTTTAGTTATTAGACGGACAAATTGCTCTAGACCCGTTAGATATTTTTTTTATCTATTTCTCACCACTTCGACAGCCTTATCGTTTTCTGCGAAACTTTGATGTCCTGGTATCCATACTAGCCGCATCGTGTTGACTTTACCAAGCATGTTCAGCACTTCATGGCGCTTAATACTATTCTGGATTCCACGTTGTAAGAAGTTAGCACCTTGAGTGTCGCTTGGCTGTCGCTGAGAATGTAAAAGTTTACTCCCTTTGTTTATATTTTCCTATACATAGGGCAGGATGGTATACCTATATTATACTATATAATATCAAGCTCGACAAGCAGAAGTGAAGTATTACATGTCTACATGAAAGAAATCTCGGAAGGGTAGTGATAAAAATTACACGCAACCTCTAAGACTACTAGATGTAGCCTTATAAAGTTGCCAAACTTGAACCAGCCGTTTTGCTAAAGGTGTTCCAGTTAATACACCTTTAGCACGAAAGCTCAATCTCATTGTAAGCTGAAATAAACGACGCGAAAATAAGCCTTGCCTATCGGTAATACAGTCGCAGTTTATTTGGTTCTCTAAGGCCGTAAATCTAATATTATGACACACCTACGAAATAAATTTCTAATCTCTTCAACGTATGCAGGTGACCCAGTTTTGGGATTCACGTCACAAGTTATTAGTTATATTTTTGTGCAATCTTGAGCAAGGGTTAATTTTAAACATTGTATCAATCGTAGTCGATTAGTTACTTTTTCTAGATACCATCATCATCATCACATTAGTGCAAATTCTTTGTTAGATTTTGATTTGATTTTGGGGAGATGGTGGATTGTATGGAATGCAATCTTAAGAACACAGTCACCATGAAGGTAACCGTGTATGGCATATTCTTCATCCGGGCTAACTCGCCTTAATTATCTCCATGGCGGTGCGACACGGGATAAAAAGGACTGAACTTAGCGGATGAATCAATGACACACTATAGTTTTGCAAATAGAATCATCAATCATATTGAGGGAATCTTTTTTTGTAGATATATTAATTTACTAATATGTAATTAGTAATATAATAATAAACTGCGCTAAAATTAAACAGCATTATTACACTAAGAAACAAATTATTATAATATAAAACGAAATAATTACAATAATTTAAATATTAATTACTTTAATACGTTGGTCAATGCTAGCAACATTACTCCTTTGGATTGCCCAACTAATTCGTTGGCAGAGGCAACTGCCAGTACTCTAGTGACTGGAGACTTCAGATAAAAGCTTTCAGCTACAGAGAATTCATTCACATTTTTCTGGCTGCGGTTCCCACGTGCCCTTAGTTTCTACTGCGAACGGCACAAATATGTAATTTACGGTACGATAATTTATGTTACGATATAAAAACCACAGAGTACGTTTAAACTTTCGACTAAAAACTAAAGTCCCTGTATTTTCATTTCCTTATCTTTGATTAGATAAGACGGAGGTACCCAATCTGACAATCCTAATGTTTGCAATCGATAAAGACGACAATTTTTTTTTGTATGGATACTTTATACAGTGCTTCTAGCAGAAATACAATAAGCTAAAAATTTTATATCACCAGGACTTCTATTTACTGTGTGTCAAGTACATATCTTAACTTATAGCAAATTCATGGTACAGTTACATATATGGAGGTATGGAGTCTCCCGCCGGTGAAAGTAACTAATATTTGTTATTTAACAATGCGACATAAAGGGACAACCTTCTGTCCAACTTTTTCAGTTGTTTTCTCTTTATATTTTTCGTCTTCTGAACTATTTACTTTCGTCGGATTTAACTGAGAGTGGCAGATAAATAAAATTTCTTCTATAAATCATTACATACGTATTACATAGCTATTTTAAGCATAAAATGCTTTGTATTCTACTTTTGTTAACCTTTTTCCATTAAATATAAGGATAAGCTTTTTGAGAGTAAAATGTCAAAATAAGCCACGTGATTAAAAATGTGAATATAACTTTTACTATATTTACTTACTATTATTTACTATACTAATCAATAATATATGACCATAAAAGGACTTCTATGATAGGACGACCAATTATATAGAATGTTAAATATTTAGCGATGTGTTTAAATCAGAAGTGAAAATTCTGTAGAATAATCTATTAGCGTTAATTAAAATATTTTTTCACTTACAAACGATTTTTAGTAACGACAGCTTTACATCTGCATACGAGAAATAAAACCCAAGAAAGTACCTAAGGTATTATTATATGTAACATATAATCCCTTTAATTATTTTTATTATTTCGCCTGCTCTGCAATACTCTGTATTTCTGTTCCTGTATGCATAATGGACAGCGTGTACTTCATTCAACAGATACAAGTTGTTTAACCCACTCGTGTACCAAAACTATTGATTTGAATATCAAACTCACGGCCTAGTTCGGATATACCGAAGGCCTTTGTATTTAGAAAGTGCGCTTATTATCGGTCGGTGTGCTGGCAAATACTTCAGATTACTGGAGTGAGAATTGTATAAGAGCCGACTGTTTAGGTACCATTTTCTTAACTGTTTCTTGCTCGAAACAGAATAACTGTTGGTAAGAAAGATAAGACATAACGTCGAAGACACTGGGCTCTGCACTATATATATATATATATATTTCGAGTTGATAATATGCACTGTGGTTCCTATGGAGATTTCACATATACTATAGGTGACTATAGCTACTTACCACGTGTTTGTTTTTATAAATACATAGTAGGAAAAATTTCCTTTCAGAGTTAGTACACTTTCAATTTCGTTGTTCGTCGATTTCTTTCTATCTACAGGTAACTCGACAAACTTAGGCGGAAATGTTAGCTTTGGTTGGGGCTTTGAGGTTACCAAATATTTTTGTTCACGGCTGAGAAAGCTATAGTCTGTTTACCGATGTGAACGTTTCGCATTTGGAAAGTAAATAATAATTTCAGTTTCCAAACTGTAATGGATTTACTTGGGTTACATTTAGTGAGACAGTGGGCTATTCAGTAAATAAAAGATTGTTTTGAATTATTCGATATGGCATTGTGAAAAGCTTGGAAAATTTCGCGTTTTGATTTATATCATCCGTTTGGATTGGGAAGTTTGGAATGTTTTATTTATATCACGACCATCTATTTACTACCTTCTTAAAGAACTCCATATATTCTTCGAGAAAAACCTTGGCAGGGAGCGTGTGAAGATGGATACCCTGTCAATGGTGAACGGTGTGATATTAGAATAAGGCCGTTGGCATCATGACAATCTATTTTTGGAAAGGTAAATCGTTGTAAAGAGGTAAAGTCTCTCCTCAGAGTAAATGGCTCAATACCGCTTGTGATTTTGGAAAGCAAGCTGGTAAAGAGGAGCTCTGACCTACAGAGCACAACAGTACTTCATATGGACCTGACATACGATTTATGTCTAAATAATAGCCGCCTTTGCCTGGGCGAGAAGTACCACTTGACATTTGCATTTGCATCTGAACTAACCAGTTCCGCATAGTAAACCGGTCCCTTTATATTATTGCATAACTCGTTTGCTAATCAGTCTTAGTCGCAGAACATTCTCAGGTGAGAGTCCTCTAGATATCTTTCATACGATTGCTATATAATATATGACAATTGTGTTTAATTTTCCTGTGACATTTGTATTTTATATTTATTTCACCCTTATCACCACTGAAAATAAAGAAATTCAAGTCATTAATAAATTATGACCACCAGAGCTATCATTATATATATAAGAATTTGCATGTTTTATTAAATATGTAATGTGCTTAAAATCGTAAGAGCGTATTTACCATATTCTAACAAATATAATTTTCTTAATGTTCCTTCTTAAAAGTGAAAAGACCTAATATGCAGCACTGACTCAGCTAGCAATAAAATATATAGATAGATAATAACGCCCTTGCTAGTTTTCGCCCTCAATACTGTCGACCCCGGAGACATTCAGCTAAAAGCTTTTTAAGTGGCTAGCAAGCATCAGCGAAATATGAAAGCTTTTTCTCTAGCAGAGGTATCTGTAAAATGATTAAGAATGGTTGTGATTATTATAGTCTGTCTAAACTTTATTTATATATCATAATAGAACGAATAAATAGTAATAACAATGCTTTAGACATAATTTTATCTAGGTTAACATGTAAAGTCTGACGCGTTACTTTGTGTACATTCTGCAAGTTACTTTTTTAGTATCGAACTACCATTGTACCTAATGATCGCTTCAGATCTTTAGGTGCGATGGTAGTTTGATAAATTATCATATCACAGAAATTTTGTGACAATAATAGGTTTGAATCTGTTTTTTTACCTAATCTAGATTTAGAGTATTCCAAATCCAAAATGATATTGTGATTCATTGCATAGAGTGAATGCAATAAAAAATAGATAGGTAGGTAGCAAGTCCGGAGCAATAAAAGAAACTAGACAGAGGGTGACAAATACCTGAGCTGCGGTCTTCGGGGATTCCAGCTTCTCAGTGCGCTTTAGCCCATAGCTGGTAAACTCGCCACGTATATGACGTGCAAGGATAAAAATGATAATATAAAGAAATCGGCGCTAAGCCACGAGAGTAATAGCAACATAGCAAAACATAAAATGTGACATGACATTGTGGGTTAGATTACGTTCGAACACTAAATCTTTTACTTACAATAATTCTGTAATATAAAATGTTCTAAAATAATCACAAAATAAAATATATTGAATATATATATATAGTATATATATATTCAATATATTTTATTTTGTGATTAATATATATATATATATATATATATATATATATATATATATATATATATATATATATATATATATATATATATATATATATATATAGAAATATATACTATGGCCAATGGAAGTATGAAATTCCGATGGGTAATTAAACTTTTCTACAAACATTGGAGTTGTCAACAGAATTTAAATATTAAGTAAAAATCGAATACCGATTTATCCAGAAACCGATAAAATAATAAAATCCGGCTCTTTATACTATATAATATGATATTACGCTTGGAGCATACCAAAGCAACAACTGGCACCTGCGCCCTTTATTATACTAAAGGTTTCAATTTATTTAAGCGTATCACCCTAAAGATATAGTAAGTTTATTCTTTGTGTTATATTGAACAAACTTGACTACTGAATTTGTGTGTGTGAAATGTGTTATTAGTGTTACTTTTATGGTCGTATATAATAAATAAAAATAAGCCTTAGTAATATTATGGTGAAAGTAACGCTGTCTGCCTTTTCGTCGCGCTTTCACGCCACAAAATACGGAAATTAAATTTGGTACATCTGTACATCCGTATTATTTTATATATAACAATAAAAAGTACTTTCTAATGCAAAAAATGGGCTGATAGGGGTCGAAATAGGAAATGAAAGTTTGTAATTTTAAAAGCCAATAGTTTAAAACTTACGCTTTTGATATGAATTTGACAATCAATATTTTAAAAATTTATTAAGCATTTTAGTAATATTTTATTTTGTTTTTATGTAAAAATACCATTTGAAAATAGACACAGAAACTACTGAACCGATTTTGATGAAATAAAGGGATAGCGTAAAGAAAGATAGAAAAAATATCTTTCTTGCAGGAAAATGTAATAAAAATAACTGGTTGGATTTTAATGCAATTTGGTATGGGAATCGTTGGAGATCTGGAGAAGAATATAAGATGATTTTTACTGAGGGAAAATAAATCTTTTCTTTGGACAATTCGATATAATGCAATCGATGTCATGGGTGGAAAGCTAATTTTTATTACTAAATACAGATAAAACAAATACAGATTGTAAGCTAACTATTGTTATTATCTTATTCTATGAAGTAGAAATAATTTTATAGGCAGTTGTTTTCTTAGTGGCTTAGTTTCAAAAGTCACAAAATTTTTACTAAAGGAAATTTCGAAAGCTGACGAACTTTATTCTACCTACCCCCGCTGCCTCGACACAATACAACATAACATCTTGAACCATTAATATGACATCGCACAGACTGGTAATCCTATATTTTATCCATCGATCGTTTTGAACGAGTAATCTCGTTTCTAAATTAAAAGCAATTCATTTTAACCGAAACTTTGAACATGAAATTAAAAAGGTCACGACACGGCATAACTTTTGATAATATAAAGCTTTAAATTTTATAGGCTTATTGACATTTATTACAATTAAATTCTCTGCGTGATTTAGCGGAGGTCATCTGGATTTTCGGATCTGATCTTAATTATCCATAATAACGGGTTTTCTCGAAGTTTTTTCTGAACAGACGTGGGTGATGGTAGAAATTCTGTCTCCGCCTTTTTGGTACCAATATATATAGCGATATATCGATGTTTGTCGTCATAATAATACTATTAAAAACTACGATGACAGCAAATCTCGCCCAGATTACTAAAAACGTTTTATGTAATCTACTATTTTGTATTTGGATTGTTTTTTATTGGTACCATTACTATTTTGTATTAGTTCTTAGCTCTCCAGAATTTGAAGTGACACATTAGTTTAATGGTGTGCACTAAAATATTTTTATTTTTACATGAAGATTTTTAAATTATCTTATTGTAATGCTACCATTATTTTGAGCACACTATTGAAGGGCAAGTAACTGTTAGACTTGTCTTTTTTTCTTAATGTATTTTTCTTAATTACGTTTATTATACTTTTTACTGTATTTAACTTAGTTGCTTAAATTTATACCTATTATTATCAATTTTTCAATAAAAAATATGTGAAAAGAAAATCGTAATTGTTACTGATTCATTATTTATTTAATACCTAAACAAATTTATGAATAACTTATATTAATGGCAAGACCTATTTCTTCCGCAAAGTTATACTCACTTAAGTCGATTTAGAAAAATACGTTTCCTAATATATTTTTCATTCTGCGCCTCCAGAAAAAACATGCAAATATATTTGTCATTAATATCAATTATAAAAATGAAATATATATTTAGCACTGAAAAAAAGAAAAGAAATGGTATAAATCACTTTCCTGTCGAGCTGGGATCACAAATGACCATTCCCCCTTTGCCGATTTCTTTATCATCGCATATTGTTTGCGTGTTGCTTGCATTTAATGATACACGAAGAATCAAATAGTAAACATAAACGTCACGCGACAGAACACTACACATTTTCATTGAAATATTAGTCATCAAAACGTGTTGATAATCGAGCGATGTAATTTATAGATAGCCATGACTGAATTTTGATCTATTAATACACAAATATAATTCTGGTACTTACTAATCAATCATCACAGTTTGGTGCTTCAACCATGTTGACAATTCTTCTGTACTGTGGGTATATTTTCTAAAAGGTGGGAAAATTAAACTACATTTTAATTTAATTAAGCAGTATCATCATCATCATCCTCATGCCCATTTCCATTATCTGGGGTCGGCGCAGTAGATCTTTTTCTTCCATTCCTCTCTATCATATATGGTACGTAAATAAACATTAGTTTTGAATGCCTTTACTATACCATGTACGCGTTAATCAAGTGTGAAGTTAATTTATTAGAAATATTATTAGATTAAGCTTGAGTTCGATAAATGTTGTATTTTATATACTAGCGTTCTGTCCGCGTTTCCACCCGTTGTATATCAAATTTTCAAATAAGGAAAAAAGATTTTTGTAGAGGGTTGTTTTACCCTAAATCGGCTCAGTAAGTTGTTTATTTGTCTCCACTGCTACGAAATTTGGTTGACACTGACAGATAGTGGAGTGACATTGTTACTTTATTAAGATTCAATGTAACATCTTCATAAAACAATTATGTAACTCTATTGTCTGTCGGATTGAATCAAAATTTGGTAACAACACAGATACATAATTTACCTACTGTAATACCAGAGGGTACTCTGTATATCCAAACTCACAAACTTTACTACGATAAAATCCAATCCGTAAATTAACATTTCCATTAACTTAAAATATATTTAAAAAATAAATCAACGCCCGATATAATATCCATTAATCGTTCTCAAATCCATTAACCAGTGCCTACTTTTTACCAATAAAAATTCGTCGCCAATCGCGCCATGCCGTGAAAACATCTTTTGACAAGTACTTACAAATTCAAGCCGGTCGGCTAGTACGGTCGGTCATACCTAATTGATTTATGAGTTTCAGAACACAAATCAACAGTATGTATAAGCAGAATTCTGTCGCAACGATATAAGGTATGCAATTAATCCTAAAGAAAAGTGATGTAAAGCACCCTTTATATCATTAATTTCATAACATTGATATTTTATATATGATCTTTTGCCCTTTTGGTCCTTATTTGACATATATTGCAGAAAATAAAAAAAGAAAATATATTTGGCGGTGTCAAATATAAAAAAAATAAGAAACAAATATTGTAAGTATCAATATTGTAGTAATACTCGTAAATGTGGTCTTTCAGTACATTCCGTTACTTTATAATGTCGCCTTATAGAGCACGTGGCTAATTGATGTAACTGATGCAGTCTAATGTTCTGGGCTGATACACTTGCAATATACAGGGCGTCCCACGGCCACATGCCACATGGAGGAAACGTACCTTAAATATTGTACATAGAACATTTTACTGAAATAAGACATTATTTTAATTACAAAAACAATTTTAACTGCATTCATAGATTTTTGAATAATTACACGTTTGAACCGGGAATCGAACCCGCTACACAAGAAAAAAAAACCCTGTTAGCTTTATCATACCGATCGAAAGGCTTCATCATGAGGATTATTTTTTGCTAAATAACATAATGTCAGAAATAAAAGGTAGACCATAATATAATGTCTTCTTTGAGTAAAATCTTCTATCTACAATATTTAACGTACTTTCCTTCCACGTGACATGGCCGTGGGACGCCCCTGAATATCATCTCAATTCTTTTTATTAAATATTATTTTCATTTCACTTTAGTGTGTATTAAAGTGATATCCCATGGTCCGCTTGTTACGCATTCATGTAGCAGATAAATGCTTCCCTAGCTCTAATCGCTAGCTTGGTATAGTCTTTATATGCATTGCTTAATGTGGTGATAACGATTAGACCAAGCATTGCGCATTCTCATTAAATTTGCTAAAATGGAGTGAACATGTTAGTTCTATATCCCCGCGCAAGCCTTATAAAATGAAGAGCTTAGACCTGTGATTAAAGGACAAACAATGATAAAATGATATTGACATACTACAAGTAATATAATCAAATATTAAAATAAAAACTTTAATTAATATGACGACAAATAAAAGATTAAAATTTGTTAATTCACTAATTGATGGTGTCAAAAATGGAAATAATATTAAAATATATAAAGCGTCGAGTTGAGAGAATATTTTTTTTAAATTACTTAATAAAAAGTCCTTAATATGTAGCTTTGTTCAGACAATAATTTTTTACTCGTTACCTTAAAAATTTTATCGTCCGATATCTTTTAGAATTTATTTATTAATACTAGGGTCCATGCTTATAATGATTTTTCTATATAAAGCAAGGTTTTCTGGATATTTCCACACTTTTCAGATAGTGTACAAATTTAGAAGATGCTTTACTGACGACATATCGAAGCCATGTTACTAGAGAAATATCTATATTTTCTACTTTGATCCTTGAAGGATAAAACATTCAACATTACTTTGACTTTGCTTCAAGTAGTGAACTAGTGAAGTGTAGACCGTTTTAATATAATTTAAGGAGTTAAATAACTTTGTTCCTACTTTTTACGTTACCCCCTTAACGTATGGCATAAAAACAGGTTGCTTCTCAATGTAAGTCCTTCTCTCGTATTATTTCCATCTAGTTAATAATAATGTTTTAATCATTATTAGCTCTATTGTATTGTAATAAAAAAATATATAATATAAAACCTAATCGATAACGTTCTAACAGGAGCAAAGCCAAAGGTTCGAGTGCTCTTTGAAAGTAATTATAAGATCTTTTCTAGTGCATTGTTGGTATGAGTATCCATCCGAAACTAAAATCAAAGCTAACGAACATTTTGGTGTCAATGTCAATACAGATCTGCTACGTTTAATACTACGACGATACTTAGAATTTCGTAGCGGCGTAGTCAATATTGTGACTACGTGCTACGACGCTAAGCGTAGTAAATTTTATCTATGCTACGATAATACGAAACTAATCGTAGTAATGGAAGCTTCTTTTTATACATATTGAAGTATCGAGGGATTTGATTGATCAATGTGAAACTTACGTTCAAATGGTCAAAATTAATTATAACTCATAATATACTCGTAGCAAATCATATTAACCATAGTTGTTACTTACACCGTAGTGTTCTAAGCGTATAGTTTCAATCAATCCAGATTTCAACACAACAATCACAACATATTTTATTATATGTTTAATATCTGTCCCAGGCAGAAAGTGAATCTCGACCCGCTGCCTAGTAGCCGATTACTCGGCCGCTGTGCCAAACGAGCGTCGAATTCAATAGTATAATATATAGAGGTTGTATATTTGCATACCTATCCACGAATATAGCTGCGTACTTGCGTAATTTGTTAGTACATACGTAGCCATAGCAACAGGTGTATAAGGTGATGTACTAAGGTTTGAATTTCGCAACGACCTTGGCTAAGGCTGTTACAATACAAGGAAAGAGACAAAGAAAATTTTATTTTGTCATGATTATTAATCAGGTTTAGACTTGAAAGTCAAAGGTTACTACACCGTTTGTAAATGTATGTAAAATAACAGTTATACAACGTTACTATCCTACATGCATGATTATTTAAAAATTTGCAAAAGAGTCAAATTGTCCAATACCATACTGGCCACATTTGGTCCATTATTATTATAATGTAGATGGAATTTTAAAATATTTGATTGTACGCTATGAAAACTTTTTGAATATTGTATGAGTGGGTTTTGTAATAAGGGACCAAATTTTTTTTGTGTAAAATGTGTATTGTCTTTTTTGGATTTTCTTCTTGCGTGTGTAAGGTAAATGATTTTTCTCGACGGTTTATTAGCAGCCTTGTTCACTGCGTTTGCTTGTGCCACTAAAACATCCTTAATACACGCTTGCTGAATTTAATTGTTTGTATACCTCGATCGACAATCTTCTATAGTGTTTATTAACTATTATTTTTGGACTGTGATGAATAATACTTTTAAAGTAATAACAATTGTTTGTTTGTGTGACACTTTAATGTAAGTATACTGAAACAAACCTTTATTTTCAATAATTTATGTTAAGTTTGAAAGTTTCGATTAGAAAAAACTATGAAGGTAAATCGACCAAGTGTCATAAAAAATGGAAATCATTTAGAATATTTTAAATCTACTATTTGTACTAGAGTCTGCCCCAGATATTCGATACTCAAAATCAATCGCTGATATAAACATCTGTAACAGTCTCTATGTTATGTTTTATGTTCTTTTTTTGTTTTTTATGTTTCAAAGCATATTTATTTTTATAAGATTTTATGCGTAAAGCGAAATTGAGTTGAAACATAATGCTAATCTGTTAGTCAGGAATATCCTTCATTATTGTTATTACCGCAGTTTTGATGCCATTTAATGGACCGACTTGTAATGAAATAAGAAAGAAAGAAATACATTTATTAATTTTTACATTTATTAATTAAAAAAAAATATATATTTTGTGAACGTAATAAATATGTTGTCGTATAGTGGAAATAGTGCTTCCACCCTTTTGAAGATTATAAAAATCTGTGTTTCGGGCAACCCTCTCATTCTATAATTTAAAAGTTACACGTGACAATTATGTTTCAACAATTGTATTCTTAAATAAGATTAAATTTATTACTCGCAAGATAGTGCTTTGTAATCTACACATCACATTCACATTAAAAAATACATTCAGTAACAAGTAACACATCAGACTCTGCACGTGGACAGTACCTACGTATTTTTAACAAAATATCATTTATGTTACTACAGATAAGATTTTTTCCGTTTCCGCATACTTTAGAGTCTTTATTCACATTTTACATTGATAATTAACACAAGATACAACGCTTACAGCGCTCACGATCTGAGAAATTAATACCGTATAAATGCAAGATGGCGACGTCAATGTCGTTATCAACATCGTTTAGTTGAAAACTGTCATCGAGCTTATTGTGATTCGAAACAAGTTTTAGAGTGTTGATGTTGATGTAATAGGCAATAGGAACGCAACCTTAGTTGAATTTAGAACGAACGTGCAGGGGTGCCATCATAACTTTAGAATAATAGTATGATGAAACACACTTCGCACTATTCCTGGAAAAGGAAGTAAGTAACTTTCACCTACTTTTCAGGAGCTTAAAAAAACTGTCCTATATTTTTATTATGAGGTCTAGAAAAAAGTTTCAAAGAGGTAATCGCAGGTCACAGTTGTCTTCAACTACATGTGTTATTTAATTTAGGAATAGATTGATGTACTTCGAGATAATCTAAAAAAACACGGTCACTTCTTAATTCCTCGAAACCCATCGCATATTTGCAGGGGTAACTACAATTATTGCTTTTTAGTTATGTATTTTGTAATATATGAACTAATTTAACTCTACTTACGGCTTTGTACTCTCGTATATTTCATTATAATCTAGAGTTGTAAGTATAATCACGGAAAATCCTTTTTTGTACATAGAGTAATTAGAATTACACAATAGTCCTAGATTATAAAATACAGGCTTGTGTTTTGATTTTATATGTATATATATTTGCATACACGTGCATGCATATTTATATTTATAAAGATATATTTGAGCAATTTTAATCACTGAGCTACGACTCTTTTACACTTCTACAGCACACACAGCTCTTGGTTTGTACTGGGTTTTTTGTTTTAAGAAAATGTTATTTAGTTTCTTTGTGTTCTTTTATTTGTGTGTGATGAAGATGTTTTCGTAAATAAAATTTTTATCTATCTACAAATATAATATCTTTGTAAGTGTGTTTCATCATACTATTTATATATAGACATACATATTATTTATGTGCCTTTACTAAAATACCTATATCTTAACGTAGTGCCATAGTGCCAACCCTTTATGATGCAAACTAAATTGCAAGTTGGTACGGAGACTAGCAAAGCACCACGATCCCAGATAGCGGCGCATCATGAATATTTTAAAGCCTTTACCTCACTACAATGGCGGGTGCTTTTTTTAACTAATGCTATTATCGTTTTCCATTTGACTTGTTATTTTGTTGTTTATGTTTATTTTATACAAAGATAGGATGTGTCCCACTTTTTCCTCGCATTTTTCGCATTCGCATCTTCCAAAAGTTCCTAGGTATTTCATGTGTTTGTCTGGATTTTCTAATGTTTTTTATTTGAATTACATCTTGAACTTGGATTAGATCTTGGACAATACCCTTTCTTGTATGAACCATGTTAATGATGTTTGACGATTTATGTACTATTGCTATCACATTCTTAAGCGACTATTTAGTTATGTTTTCTTTTATTCCGCCTATTCTTGATTCCGTCGAAGAAGTAACATGATTCAATTGTCTTCTGTCTCCGAAAATATAACAATGTCTCTTAATAGCTTCTTATTCGCCTTCACAAAATACTTTCGTCGTTATTATTTCGCTTATGTGTAAAATTTACGACAACCTTTTGATTCCATTGATTCCACCACATGCCTCCACCAGTTTGAGTATTTACACACACCCTAATTACTTATTCTAATTTATTTAACACATTTTTTGTACCCGATAGGATATATCGTCTATGCCATCAACATTTATTTGCGAAATACATGCCACGCTATTGACACTTTTATTACTAACTTCTTTGGTGATTATATATTTTATAATGTTGTGTTAAATTAAATACCTAATTATCAATTTTATTAATTTCTAATCTATACTAAAAATTACGGCTGACAAGTTACAATGTATTAAAATTAACTGATTACTCTAAGTGTGGTGTTATACTTTTGTTATTTTAGGTGAAAAAACGTAAAGTTCAGTCTTACTAGCTTAAATTTGTTCAATTTATATCGAAAAATACTGTTTTATGTACTCAATAAAACAATCTTAATGATCTTCATTTAGTATTGGTATACACAGTACACTTATGGCAACTCTTCTATACTTAATACGAGTAACAATTATTGGCATGTATGTATGTATGTATGTATGTCATACCGCTGCTTTAGGCTCATGGGGAGAACAGGATTATTAATAAAAAAAATACATGAAATTTTATTTTTTTTATTTTTAGGAATTATCAGCAAAAACAATATCGACATATTGATTTCAGACATGGGTCTCCTTAAAACTGTAAAAACCTCTTGACTTCGTATGGATGATTCAATGTGGTACCTATTTGAAATGCACTTATCCGTTATTAAAATTAAGATCAGTTATTGAAGAATTATTATTTAAAGTTTTAATTATAAAAGCATAATTATTTGTATAACAAAGTGTACAACTAACCTTAACTGTACTTTTGTTTTATTATCAACTTGTTAAATTGTTGTTTAATTGTTGGATGTTTTGATATGATTGGTTGGTTGTTACCTCGTGGTTTTAGATGATCTACCTATAGTCATTAAAAGCTAAGACTGAAATTAATGATTATGTTTTGGGAAATCTAGATAGAGATATAATATTTATTTTACCAAAATATAGGAAATCACGTAAGTATAATAATATTATACAACACATGAAAGTTTTCTAAAGCTATTCAGCGTTCAACGCCCTAAACTATAAGTACCGATGATACATTTGAGGTTATAAAAAAAGAATGGCAATATTCCGCAACAATTTCTACGAAAAGTTCGTTCCATTTTACTACTTTCAAAGTTTTCCGATACCAGTGTACGGTATGATATCTATTTCACTGCGAGGATAAGAAAAAGGTCACCAACCTCTCTTCAACCAATTCTTTCGTGGTTATGACTTGTTAGTATATTTATTATACCATTGGTGAACTTAAAAATGATGAAATTGTATATATCGAACCGCGTTTTTGTTTTCAGTCACTTGTTTACAGAATTTGATTGTCTAGTGACATCGCTGATAGATAGCGTAGAGTTGTAGGTTATAAGATACGATTCAGCTGTATTAAAATTAAACGCTAAACATGCCTAGCTTAAAAAATTTAATAATAAATATTTCTTTTTCCTGTAGTATAATTTAATGTCGACATTTAGACATAGATTTTATATAATGACTTTTGTATATAAAATGTTTAAAGATAAATTTTTAAAACAATTTAAGACGATAAGTCGTTCTTTAAGTGAAATAATTAGTCTCGGGCATTTTTTTAAGGAAATATTTGATAAGAAAATATTTGAAACTGCAAGAGCAAGACGTCTCTATACTGTGACTGTATTCCATTTCAAGAATCCTTTTCAGGAATGAAAATAGTAACGTATTTTCACGAATATTCATATTATTTAATCGTAAGTATTGAACTTGGTGATTCCAACTACCCAATAAGGTTCAAGTTCCATACTCGTACAAGGATAGAAAGAAAGTCTTAAAAACTTATCCTCGGTATAATTTTCTAAGTCCATACAATTACGTAGTAGAATAATTTCAGAATACTTAGAGGAATAAAATTGGCACTTTGTAATATTGTTATAGATTTTAGAATAGCCTGTGTCTCATTTTTTGTCAATTCGGCAGTGAAAATATTGTTCTAGTTGGAATAGTAAAATGTACTTCGGTGTAGTTTGGTAATGCTGTAGTTTCAGCAATGATCTAATCAGGAGACGATGCGTGATGCAAACTTCGTAAATCTATGATGAAATTCAAAGGTGTATGAAGTCGACCAATCTACAGAGAGCCAGCGTGGTTGATTAAGTTCAAATCGCCCGAACATTGGGGTAGACTCATGTTGTAGCACATATCTGATCGCATTGCTATCTGTGGGAACGGATATGAGCTATGGTGATGATGAATTAGGTAATTAGGTCAATGTTTACGTATTAAGATATAAAATGTGAATGAATATTTTCGAAACGCCTTACTTGAAATGGCGGAAATGGGCAGATATTTTCTTATAAGATAGGGCAGCAAAAAAGGAAGCCACCTGATGGTAAGCGATAACCGCTGCCCATAGACACCCGCAACCAGGGTCGGACTGGGCCGAAAGAGCCCGGGTGGCTGATCGCGATCCCGAGGCCCGAGACACCTTTTTTGTACGACGCTTAGTTTCCGAGACATGAACGTAGGCAACTGTAGCACAGGGGGCCCGCGCAGCTCCTGTGCTACGTGCCCTGCCGCATGCCCCACAACCCAGGCCCGTGGGGGGCCCGCGCAGGCTGGGGCCCGGCTGGCAAATGCCACCTCGACTGTATGGCCAGTCCGACGCTGCCCGCAACACTAGAGGAGTCACAAATGCGTTGCCGGCCGTTTAAATGGGAATATGCTCTTTTTTTTAAGATAGAAATAAATAAGTTTAATAAACTTGTTTGTTATTGTAATGTAAAAGAAGGACAGATTTTTACCAATTTTTATGGTTTTGTGTTGTGCTAAATATCAAATATTTTACATGGACTTATTCAAATATTGTAGTTATCAATTTTTATGCAATTATCATGAATAACTAGCAATTATCATGCAGTTTTAGATAGCAACGAAAGGTATATATACCTACATATATACAATTTATTATAGAAAATATAGCTTTCCTTTGGGAAGAACGAAAATAGAAAGTAGTTTAAGCATTATTATTACATGTAAAAAAATATAAAGTTATTTAACTATTGAAAAGTTTCCAATCTTATTGTGTAGTAAGTCTGTCATATCATAGTGATTATTACATTTATTGCGATTCCACTGACCTTACTTATGTGGCGACGCGACACGTTTAGTCGCGGGCCTGTAACAGGTGGTGTCGCTAGTGTATTGTAATAAAATATTCAAATTTTGGTAGAATATAATACATTATCAAAAATAGTTAAAGCGTGTAGTGTATTAGAGGCGGCAGTCGAGTTCGCACGACAGTTTGTTGGGAAATTTCTGAGCGACCAATTACCATAATTTGAGTTGATTCCTGAGTCTACCCCGTGTATTACGCAGGTAAACAATCAAATAACACGCAAGCAACGATCACAGCGTCGGCCGCCGGTAGTCAATTTGAAGGTGAGAATTTTCAGTGATTTGTTTGAAACGCTCTGTAACTATTATTACTTGCGATACATTAATTTATATAATTTGTGTAGCACATCATCATTACTATTTTAAAGTTGACTCTTCACTGTCAGATATAATATTCACTACATACATTTTTCCCACACATTCCGAGTTACATTCCGAGATATGTAAAATAAATTCTATTATCTTTCACACTATGAGATAAATCTTTGGACCGTGTAAATTCCAAAGTCACATTCGTAATTCAAAAATAGGTCTCCTGTCTCGACGTTTACCAGATCGGAATAATTGGATGACTAAAGGACTGTATAGCGGATGCGACTAAGAAATCACCATGACTTTGAGGTCACGGATTCCTAAACATCCAATTATAATTCAAAAATACGTAAAGTAATTCAAAAATAGGTCTCCAGAGCGAAATACATCTTTGACATTAAAATTATTCAACGCATAAGCCAATTATGTTTAACTGATACATACACAGCGTTAGGTTCATTATAGTCAGAAATTTCTTTTCGCTTGCGCTGGGTGGATTTTAGTTTATTTTGTAATAAATTACAAAATACCTAATTTACATATTGACAAAAACATTAAAACAAATGTATAACAGCAAGAAACAATTATAAAATAATTTGATTCTTATTAACTATGTAAATAAAGTCGGATTCAATCATCTTCCTGTTGTCTTATCATTGTGGTGACAATGGAATATTATGTTGATGGTGGTATTAGACCTATAGATTCGAAAAAGGCACTCTACAGGTCTAACTAAACTGTTTATGTACATATAAATTTGTTAAGAATCCTGGGCAAATTGTGAGTGATAAAAAAAAAGTTCAGCTTTAAGGATATTATGCAGTACTCACTGTTTAAGATTTTATGGTGCCTTAACGAATGTTGCGTAGAATCCTTGTGACAATTGATCTATTAAGAATATATGAGAAGCGATTATGTTTCAATACGGGAAAGTAAAAAATAAATATGTACATCACAACAGCTCGCCCTACCGTACCTACCGAATAGACGGTAGGTACGACAGTACCGAAGACAAATAAATGAAAATAAATTATCCTCGAAATGTACACTGCCCAAACGTTGAAGATTTTCAAAAAGTGAGCGATCTTTATATACATGATCGTAGTCATTTGGTCAAACAGGCATGCGGTCAACCATCAGGTCAGTATGCTTGTTTGCCCGATACGAACGGTACGAGATTATAAAACCATCTATTTAACGAGAGTTTCAATGTACGAAATCGTTTAGGGTGTTTCCCATTTGTATCTTTTTATTGCGTCGAGGAGAACTCTCTTTTGCAGCTCTGAGTATTTGATATTATTTCGACTTCATACATCCATTCATCCCTTAAAAAAGGGTCAGACGAACGACGAAGTGATTCTAAGTATATGAGTTTCGCTTTTTTGGTACGAAACCATAAAAAAGTTACAAAAACTTTGACAAAAAGTTAAAAATAATCTGAATAATAAAATTGACTTTGAATTATAATGTCTGCACAGTACCTATTTACCATGCACGTGAACAATGCGGCTGCCGACGTCATTTCTTTGCAGTAATATTTTCGCCACTACTGCGCTTGCACGGTTTGTTGTGAAGGAACGGAAGAATAAACGAAAATGCAGTTCTGTACACGTTCTTTTAGTGATTGTATTTTGTGTCCAACTCTTAGTGACATGCATTGCTTGTTGACATTTATATATTTTGTAAATACATAGTCGTGAGGAGGTGCATTACTTAGATGGTTAGTTGCATAAAATTTTTTATTTACTCCTAAAAGATATGATAAGAAATAAATTGTTAATTTATAGTAACATAATTATTAATATAAATTATAAAAAAATAGTTTACAGCAATATACTTAGCTAAAAAGGTTTTGTGCGGTAATTAGTGGAATTCTTTTTGTGATAATCTGATAATGCTTACGGCAAACAAGCATAATATTTGAAGACATGGAATTGCAATTGATCGGTATACTGTTAGTATAGGTAATAATCAAATCATTTCAAACGATCGATTACAATAATAATATACAAATGCAATTTCCTTTTATTATTTTAGAATTTACTTAATACTTCTACAAACCTTGACATATTTTTTATCATGTTTTGACCTGTGACTTAAATAGATATTTCTCGTTTTGTTTAGATACAAACGTGTTCAATTATATTATTTCATTATTGTTATTAATTTTTAATCCTTAAACATTTGTTTTCCTTTAATGTTAAAAAAACAATATTTAACGATAAACAGTAAAGTAATAATAAATTGTAATAAATAATACAGATTATGTGGATTTTTTACATAACCAGGATGAATTTGATTAATTTTTATAAAATATAGACATGAATAATAAGGCTGTAAGAGTTTGATTCATTTGCATTAAAGAATGTCACCGTAATGTCAAATTGTCAATGTCACAGCTTAGTACCTTTGCCTTACCTACCCTAAAAGGGGAGAATTTACCAAAAAAAAAATGTCAATGTCACATGTGACATGTTATTGTTTTTATATTTACTTCGTAGGCAATAAAATTTTGCTGATCTGAATAAATTATGTAGAAATTATGTTCTTCTTCATTTGAACGAACGTCGAACTATCATCTACTTGTGTTATAATTAAAATTTTATAATGTTGCCATTTTTATTTCTAAAACCTTTGAAGACCTACTTAAAAGTAAGAATAAATCCATCAACTTTAATAAGTTATACAATATGTAATTATTGTGAAGTTTTTTTATTATTTCAGACTGTCCTAGAGTCTGGGAGTGTGGGGAACGCGTCATCGTCTGATGAGGAGTTGGAGCAGTGGGAGCAGATATTCATGATGAGAGATGAAAACGGCAACAGTTATAATGACAAGTTAGTATTCTTTTAATTATCTCACACACAAAATGATTTTTTTTTTAATATGTTGCACAATTTATTAAGAACGTAAAATGTACACTGATTAGATTTGAAAGATAGAATAATATTATTAATTAGTTTTTGTTTACTTTGTATCTATCAGTAAAACAATAAAGTTATAATCTACATCTATACAAATAAATATATAATATATAACTATAAATGTAATGGCTATGGTGAATTATAGCAAAAAGGATTCACCATAGTCATTACACAATTTTATTGATGTCTTTACAAATATATATTCTTTGCATATTAATAAATTAATAATGTGTATAATTGGTGTGGCAATAACAACTAAAAAAAAATTAAACTCAAATTAACCACTGTATGGTTTACATTATGGAGCCTTTAAATTGGATAGACATTCAAATATTTGTCACACATAAATAAATACTGTTAAAAGAAATAATAGTAACAGCTATGATTAAGGCACAAATGGTGATCATATAAATGTCATATTAATATCATAAGACAATTGTTAATATTAAATGTTCATATTATAAATACAATACGAATTCATGTAGGAGAAAGAGTAGTTGACATGTATCATTTTCCACAGGAGAAAGAAAAAAAGCATCTGGTGCCGGCCTTCATGTATTCCTGTCTCCATTGTGATAGTTCTGATTGTGCTGGTAGTGTTGGTTCCACTCCTCGACCAGCCATCAATTATGCACACAAATAAATCAATCAACCCTATTAATTTACATTGTTCAGATGAGTGTAGGTAAGAAGTAATTACAATTACTTGGTACTTACTAGGTTGACATAATTTTATTACTATCAAACAATAGTAAATTGTATCTGTTGAGGTCATGATGTAGGCAATAGTAGTTGGCAATTAGCTGCATCATAAAAATAATTTTAGAAAATGGATTATACTGGTTAATAAGTTACAAATATGAATCAAGTAAATGTTGAATTGATTATTAACTAAGGAATCTAAGGATATTATATTTATTTTCATTTAGTTGTGAAATATGTAGCAAATCATAATTTGTTCCAGATTATCATTAGTAGAGAGTATACCAGAGGGTCATATGTATCCTCCAAATGTAACACATATACCCACAAAAAATGCATGGTTAGATTTGATAGATGAGGCTCAAACTTCAATAGAAATAGCTTCATTTTATTGGAGTCTTAGGTTTAATGAAGAATATCCATATAACTCATCTATAGAGGTAAGTAAGAAAAAACATAATTAAGTGCATTGGTTTAATGTTTCTTCATGAAATGATTAAATTATTTATTGTGTTTTAGGGTGAACAAGTATTCCAAGCATTATATGCTGCTGGGTCAAAAAGGAAAATTAATTTGAAAATTGCTCAAAACTGGCCCACTAAATCATTCCCTAATATAGATACAGATTATTTAGTTAAGAAGAAAGCTGCACAGGTAATATTTTACTTGTTTTATTGAATACATTAAGTAATACAAATAAAAGTCTCTAATTCACTCTAATGTCACAAGGTAGCAATAACGATAATATGATCGTCGAGCATGTATGAGGAATGTTATGAAAGTAGATGAAGCGAAAGAGATATGTAAAGACCGTAGCAAGTGAAAAGCAGTGAAAAGTAATCTCTGCCTACCCCCGCGGAAAAAAGGCGTGAGTGTATGTATGATTGTTTTAATAGATTATTTGAAAGTATACTGAAGTTATTTCAAATGTTATAACTTATTATTAAATGAATCTGTTTTTTGGTAACTGTTTCCTGAAAGTTGGCTCCTTTACTGTTTGGTAGTTTCATGTATACATTTAAGTTTTATTTGAATTACTTAGTTTCTTATTGCTATATGTATATATATTTCTTAACACAGGTTAGAAGTTTGAATTTTTCAAAGCTCCTCGGCAATGGTGTTTTACACACAAAATTTTGGATCATAGATAGGACACATTTTTATATTGGTAGTGCCAACATGGACTGGAGGGCCCTTACACAGGTAACAGATTATTTTTCACTTAATTTTATTAATTACTTTAATTAGATTAGAGTGAATTTGACAACAGTCCATTATTTCGCAGGTCAAAGAACTGGGTATTGTCGCCTACAATTGCTCATGTCTTGCAACTGATTTGGCAAAAATATTTGATGTAAGTTATTTATTTTGTTTTAATGTATTTTATGACTCACTGGATCTCCAAACTAACAAACCTCGTTTTATCGAAACCAGCCCACAAGTTGAACTTATTTGTTACACACAAATATTTCTTCTTTATGATATTAATGTACTTATAATTATTCGACATCAACAATTGGGGCCCTGATGCTGACGAACAGGTGATAGTCATACAAAAGACAATACGGAATATTTGCATATTCATAAGCCGGTCTCAGAATAGCCATACCACAAAGTTTCCGTCTTTGTAAGTTATTTCAATACTAACAAAGCTTAGGACTGAAAAGTATTTATCAATTTTATTGAATCAATCATTTTTAAAACCTTTCCAAACAACATAAATAAATAATTTTTATCTTTGTAACAATTGAAATTGAAAATTTAGTACACAGTACATGAAAGGTTCTATGGGTTAATTCTCTTTCGCCCTTCGCTTTTCTTTCGCTTCACTGATACGAATACATTTATAAGAGTCAAATTGACTAAAATCAGCATTACCATTACCACTTTTTAGTGGGTGGTGCCACGTGTGAGCACTAGAAAATATACTCTGGTCCCCGTTCTTAACTGCTGTGATAGAAGAACTTTTCTTCACTTTTTTAAACTGTTTTAAAAATCTAGTAACGAAAACGCAAAAAATGATTATACAGCTACTTACATTTGTTCTATCTATATTTGTATCCCTAAAACATAGCATACTAATTGTATAACAGTGTCCTCTGTTGTAATAGTCAATTGCATAAACATGCAACCGATTTGTGAATAAAAATAGAATTTGCTAACAGGGTCGCAGTAAAATTAATATCGGATAACGTTTACAAGATTGACAGTAATGCACTTGTCTAGAACATAGTGGCTTCGTTTTGTAAAGATTTTGTTTAAAATCAAACCGCATAGCAATATTAATGTTTAAGTATGATTTAGTATTAACAATTCATGTGTCACTGCTCTCTTTTCTTGTGTGGGGACATATGGTCCAACTATGGTGTTTACAGTAATTACCCGGTTCATTTTAATCAAGAGATGGCGGACATCAGTCGGACCTGGTGGTGATATAACTTTTTAAGAATGTTGTGTTTTCCATACTAATGTTTTCCTTGCTTTTTAGTAACCAAGAAAGCAAACTTTTTGAAAGCTTTAAACACATGTCGTATAAAACTAAGTAATAAATACAGACAAAAAAAATATCCGAAAGTTTGAGTCAATAAAATTGAACTGATGAAAAAATAGGAGCTACCTCCAGATTGTTTATTTCAATTTGAATAAACAATTGTGAGATTCAAGAATAATCAAAAATTACATTGTAGAGTTAAAATTAAATGCATGCAATATTTATTTTAAGAAAAGTAAATAATATATATTTAAATACCTATTAGTGTACTTTCATAAAAATATTATTTTAATTGTCGGTTTACCTTTATATTACAATTAAAGTTATTTACTGTAGTATTACATGTTTATATATTTATATGTATATGTATGACCATAAAAAATCTTGTAGAAATTAATAATCTATAGGTATCAATGCCTCTTTCCCCCTTGGTGAAAACCCGACCAAATTGTTTGGCAAGCTCGGGTGGTGTGTGTATAGTGGCATCGCAATGTGGACCCTACCGCACGCACCCAAAGGTGTAAGGAGAACACCGGGGGGTTTTAGTGGGTATATGATAAACAAATAGTGTCAAATATCTATTTTATACTGGTATGGATCAGTAAATTAGTATTTTTCTTACAGTTATTAAAACGTTATGTGTTGGACAAAATCTTAATGTTCATAACGATTTGAGTATCCAGCAGAGTTATAATGAAGTTTAGTTCTAAAGTTCGTAAGATATCCAAGAATATTAAAGCATTCCTTAAGTACTTGTGGAGTTTCTGTGAAACTTCACCGTACTACGTGCTACCCTGTACCAGCCATACAAAGGAAATTCACTGCTATATTGTGTTAAGGAATCACTCTACAGCTACTATTGTACCTAATACACCGGGTATTCATACCAGAGGGTATTAATGTGAATAGTTTCAATATTATCTGACCTTGTTATTTCCGCGTTGTAAGCTAAGTGATTGTTCCATGTCTTGTCGTTATTATCGCGTAGTTCTGAAAACGAATAACCGGAAAATGCTATATCTAAACTTTATATCGTATATCTAGATTGAATTACAAATGTGGTAATGTAGTCCCCGCGGCTGGTCGTTATTTATTAGCTTTCGACGTTTATGAACGTGTTATGTAGGTAGTCTGTAACATACAGTCGCCAACATATCAAGTTAACAATTGAACTACGAAAACAGCAGGTGTTACGAAATATTAAATTATTATTGATGTATTCAATTAATAGTCTTCAAATTTTTTACAATATATGTAAATAAACATAAAATAAAAATACCGACCGCAGAACGACGTTTACACTTTCGCTATTACTATTGCTCCGATTTGAATGCCTCATTTTCAACGGGCTAGCTAAGTAAACTATCGATCTGAATACCAAATTGTATAAAAATCGGTTCACCGGTTTGATGTTAGAACATAACGAACAGACAAAACAGTTACTGTTTCATCCATACTACTATATAATTATTTGTTTGTTTAGACACGCTTATTTCAAGAACTACTGGTCCAAATAAAAATAATCTTTTGTATTGGATAGTTAATTATTATAAGCTATAGAATATATAACACCACACGATAAACAATAGAAGCGAACGAAGACATGAGCGTACTGCTATTTAATAATATTAGTAGGAGTTTTTGTTTTATTGGGACGGGACATTTAACATGTAGTTATTTCTTATCTGTATATTCAAGTCTCTTTCATTTCGAGCAATGGCTGCAAAAACATAAAAGTGCATGTGGTTCCTATAAACTTCCGAATCATGTAACTATTGCGGTAAAAAGAGTAGTAGTAACTTGAAGTAGAATGCGTAGTATCATATTGTTGAGTAATATATCTGCTACGTCTTTTGAAAGCGGAACATAGAATTGAAAAGTGGTGATTTACAGCAGAAATACGTCAGATGGCGGCACTGACAGCTCTAGAACAGTGTACTTGTGTAAAAATCACTCTTTTTCCTTCTTTAGGTGTACTGGAGCCTCGGCGCGCCAGACGCAGTGGTCCCCGATAGCTGGCCCGCGGAACTAGCTACAGACATCAACGTAGAACACCCCATTAACATCACCGACTCGCAGCGTTCTTATGGGGCCTTCATTACTGTAAGTATCCTTATTTTTTAGGGAAGTATGTAGTTAAGGATTTTATGGTGTCGTCACGACTTATATGTAAATAAAGAAATAAAAAGAAAATCAAAAACAGTGCAGGATCCTCGATTCTTGCGGGTGAATTATTTCTATCTATCACCTATCAGGAACAGATCATCGGTATCCGTCATCGAGTACAGGCATCAGGCAGTTCGAGCCGAACTGGGATCAAAGCTAATTATATATATATACTAACTGTGCCCACGACTTGACATATTTATTTCATAAAAAAAGTAGCTTATATTTTCCCTCGCGGTTCAGTGGTTTTGATGTAACAGACAGATTAATTTTCGTATTTAATTAGGGAAATATAATATATCAATCTACTGTTAAAAAATATCGCAATACGGAACCGCACAATATTATTGTTAATAGCTGTGCGCGCGACTCCGTCCAAGATGACTGAAAGTGTTATAAACATAATTGAGAGTACACATACGAGTATAATTAGACAACTTCGAACTGCTAAGCTATCGGGAGTTATACGTGTTATTGTGAGTCAACCATACTGTCATGGGATATTTTTTATATAATTCTAAGGAGAACATTTCTATGTTTCATCATGATTTCTGTGTAGCTTTAACCATTAAGGTTGCACACGCGACGGAAGCTTAAAAAATTGAGTAACTTCTCCCGTTTTCCCAACATTTTCCGCCATTGCTAATATTGATTGTAGCGCGATGTAAAGTATACTATAACCAGCTCAGGAGTATGAAAAATAATTGTATCAAGTTTCGTTCCGTCGAATAGTTTTTGTTTCTATAATGGTTATATAGACTTTATTATAAGTATAGATGAGTCTATGTTGCCTGATTTGAAATATAATAATTAATAAAGCTGGAGATAATTTTATATATACTTAAGGGTATAACATCGTCAAATAACCTTCAGCATTTGCTCTCTAATAAAATAATAAAAGTATATTGACATTAGCGTTGACGCCAGCTCTTTAAGAAGGTGGTTAAACATCATTTTAATTAATATACCTACGATTCATAACATTTATAGTTTTAAACATTATAAGATTTTGAAGCAATAAGTTAATCCTTTTTTATTGGTTAATCTGAAAAAATATATGTGAACCTAATTAGAATTTCAATTTAGTACCAAACTCAGTCTTTGCAATTTTATTACATAATTTGACTGATTCTGTATATCTCAGAACGCGAAATAATAAACTGTTTTAAATTCCAAATATTATGATTTAGATTTATGATTCATTATGCAGTGTTCTGTGGCGCAACCGCACACATCCGGGAGTTATGTTGCATGACACGTGGGGAGTCACATTCTTTTGTCCACACTGAATAGTAAGCGAAATATAATTCGCAAATATGAGCTGTTTATGCAATTGATGACTAATATCATTATTATAGTCGTATCTTTTAACCAATTCATATTTATTATATAAGCACTGCCCATGAATGTTTTTGTACTTTCTAGAAGGAATCTTCATTTCCATTGTGGACGTGCAGATTGATAATAATACCCAATGACGATTTCAACTCTCTGTTACACCTTTATAATGGCTGGTCTAAATACCAGAATGGAATATTGGAAAACACTAACTTAAACACGCCAGTTAATTTTAATGGATCATTAAATGGCGGGCCGTCTTTTACTTAATTATGGTAATAAAACATGGTCTAACTTTAATGAAGAATTTTCACTCTGTGTGTAAGGTGACTAAAAAAGTCATCTCACAGTACGCGGGGTATAATATTTTCGCTGAATTGGACTTTACCAGATTCCAAATAAATATTTCATACGAGTCGGTTATTCGACATACCAGCTGCCGTGGCGGCATATTAGTGTATATTAGATATAGATACACATATTCACCAAGCTTAGTGCAAGGGTAAAGCAAAGGGTGACTTATTCGGTTCTTGAACGGGACGGATATTTTGTATGGTCTTTTTTTTTTTTTTTTTTTTTTTTTTTTTTTTTTTTTGTCCCCTGAGGAAAATGCATTAAATTGCATACCCCGGCTGTGGCGAGCCGGGGTTATGTGGGGCTCTCCTCCCCAGAAGGGGGGGCCTACCCACTAAAAACCTCAGGGATGGCCTTCCTCAGGCATGTAGGGAGCCCCCGGGAACACAAAGGCCACTTCCGGAACCCCCAGCCTCCGCTCCCCTCTCTAGAGGGGAGCCCTCCTCGGGGAAGCTACCACCTCCCCCGGTCCCCTCCACCGACGACGCCCCCGGCCACGGAAGGGGCGTGGTCCATCCCGGGTCGCCGTAGCGGTCGCGACTTCCTCGCGCCCGCCGGCGACCCGCGGCGGCGCCGCAGCTGTGCTACCGAGCCCGGCGCCGCCTCCTTCGAGCGGGATCGGCCATCTCCCGACCCCGCTCGGCGGCCTCCTTCTGGAGCATTACTGCTTCACAGAAGGAGGCCACAGCCCTCCAACCTCCCTCGTCCGCCAGCATTGCCGCAATCAATGCCGGCGGAGACAGATCTCGCCCGATCTCTGCGACCAAGACTCGGCGCTCGGAGGCCCACGCGGGGCACTCCGCCAGCGTGTGCTGGGCCGAGTCGAGGTCGGATGCGCAGTGGTGACAATGTGTCGATCCCTCCCGTCCTATTCGACACAGATACTCACCGAAGCAGCCGTGCCCGGTGAGTATCTGAGTCAATCGGTAGGTGACCTCCTCCTTCCCGTTGAGCCAAGCTTCGAGGTGCGGGAGTACGGCACCGACGGCCCGCTGGCGCGCGCAGATCCGTAATTCGAGCTGCGCACGCCAGGCCGCCACAATCCGTCGGTGCCACTCCCGCTTAGGCACTTCGTGCGCGGGTTCCAGGGCGCTCCCCCCATCGCCCCCCGGTCGACACGCCGCGACGCATACGTCGCCGCGTACATGTCGGCCAGGATGTCGAATGGGGGGGAGCGTCCCAGAACTGTCGCCGCCTCGTACGAGATTGTACGGTAGCCTCGTACGATCCGTATGGCCATTATCCGCTGCAGGCTCCGTAGCAGAGCTCTGCAGCGGGGGGACCTCGCGCAGTCTTGCGACCACACGGGAGCCCCATACATGGCCACGGATCGCACGACGCCCTCGTACAGGCGGCGGACTCCATCCCTCGGTCCCCCGAGATTGGGCAGCAGGCGATGCAATGCGCCCGCCACCCTTTTGGCTCGGGGGACCAACCGCACGAAATGCTCCTCGAAGCTCCAGCGGCGGTCCAGGGTGAGGCCCAGGTACTTTATGTACGGCCCCACCGGGACCACCGCGTCACCCACCCGGATCCGGCAACTGGGTGGTTCCCGGCGCCTCGGAAGGCCGTGGAACCATAGCGCCTCGGTTTTGTGAGGCGCTATTTGTAAACCCAGCTGGCGGATCGCCCGCACGACACATGCCACCCCAAGCTCGGCAAGCCTGAGCACCAGCTCGAAGTCGGCCCCAGTCGTCACGACGAGAGTGTCGTCAGCGTAGCAGACGACACTCACGCCGCGAGGAAGGCTGGTGCGAAGGACCGCATCGTATGCGAGGTTCCATAGCAGGGGTCCCAACACGACCCTGCGGAACGCCGCATTCGACCCTCCTCGACGTTTCCATCCGTCCCGTCCCATCACGCCGATCGTCCTGTCGCGCAGATAGTCCCCGACCACTGCCTGCAGGTAGGGAGGCAGCTCGTGGTATACGAGCGCCTCCCTAATGGCCTGCCAGGGAGGTGCCGAAGGCGTTGACGATGTCTAGCGACACCGCCAACGCCACCCCCCCGATCGGACTGCGGACTCCGACAGGGAACGAACACGCTGGATGGCGTCCAGCGTTGATCGCCCCCGCCGGAATCCAAATTGGCAGTCCGATAGGTCGGGACCCGCGCGCGACAGGTGCTCGTGATACGAGCGGAGATAACCCTCTCAAAGAGTTTCCCCGCCTCGTTCAGCAAGCAGATCGGACGGAACGAAGATGGAACGTCGCCGGTCCTTCCTTCCTTCCTGAGGAGCACCAACCTGGCCGACTTCAGTCAACGGGAAACACGCCCTCGCGGAGACAGCTCGTGAAGAGCTGTCTCACCGTGCTCCCTAACGCCCTGAGCGCCATTTTGTATGGTCTACAAAAATATATTCTGGTCTGGGTGTATGTTTATAGATTCTATGTTTGTGACTGCATCCACGACATATTAGAACAAAAACTCTAGTATGGAGCAATGTCAAAAAAATTATCTATATAGTAAATATTGATGAAAACATTAAATGAATGAAGAATTACGCTTCTGTTATCTTTATAATTAATCTGTAATAATAATTTTCGCAGGTATTAATTTTTAATGGCATTTTTATTTACAATATAGTTTGAGAGAATACAATATATTGTTATATTTAAATCTAGTGTTAAATTAGCCTAAATCAAACGTGAGCAAGATATAGTTTGATACCGTACAAAGTGGGCTGTGTGCTACTCATACATTTAATTGCATGAAACTCACTTAGCGGTTGCCCTCACTCACTCGCCACGTAACTAAACTAGAAACATCAATCAGAATAGCAACTTCATAATTCAAGCTATTGAAAATTTTAACCAAGCCTATATCATAGCTTTGAAATGATTACGGTTTTGACAAACTGGGCTATGTCACATCCCACCTACTGCATGGAAGGTTAGAATTAACTCATGTATCGGCCAATCGAATAAGTGCGCTAAGAAACACTTTGCACGCTTGCCACTTGCCACATGGGACTCCCTAATCTTTCTGCGGCGAAATATTCAATCAAGATAACATCTTGTAAAAGTAGTAGCCCTAATTATTTCTTCCATTTATTAGTAAATGTTATTCCTATTCCATTTACCATAGGGTCCTCATATATTACATGTGAATCGACGAGGTCACCAAGAAATAGACGGAAGATGCGGTCTTAATCATGACTTCGAAATCGAGTATTCGTATTATATTAATGAAAAACTTAATGCGGTTTGTTGTAAGGAATAGGGACACTCTGTGCATGAATATGATTTGATTAAAACATTAATCAATATATTGGAGTTATAGCTAAATTAGACCTGAATATTTGATATACATTGATACTTGCATGGGTACCTGAGACGAAGAGTCTTGACAAATGGACAATCAAATTATCCTGTAAGCTTTTTGTTTCGTGATACGGAGTACGAAACCCTAAAATAAAATTATGGCCGTTACAATTTTTCCGATCTTTTCCCTTGAACTAGAGTGGCAGTGATTACCATGTTGAGTTGCCTTATTTACATAAATATAAATTGTGTACGCTATTATTTCGCACAAAGCGCCAAGGTTGTGTTCTATACGGTAGATTTTATACAGCTCATTAAATCTTGAACACGAAACCCCCTAGACCTTATAAGCCCGACTACTAAAATTGTATTCATCGTGAATTGATGCCCTACCCAAGTTTTACACACTTAGCTGCAAAGAAATGGTCATATAAAAATACTGAATTTACAATCTTGATATAATACTCTGTGGTGTTCGACTTTAAGTTCATAATCGGTTAGAGTAATTTGGCAGATTTGAATAGCTGGCTATGTTGTTGTTGCTTTTATCTAATCATTATATTTAATATATTTTTTAAAATTAGTTTCACCAACAACGTAACTAATATTTCAGTTGTAGTTCGAATTTCGAAGTTCGATCTTCGAAAATGAAACGATAACGAAAAGAATTTGTGAAAAGTAATACGATACGGTTTGAGGTGTCTTTGTAATCATCGTAAATTTGACGTTTAATTTGCGAATGTTCGTCTGTCAAATTCAATTCATCGTTGTCATTTGAGGCTTTCTTATGTCAAAATTAATATCGTTCGTTCGATCGTCCGTAAACGATAGTAACTAAGAGTAGGATACGACGATAGGACGTCTTTAAGAGCCCACTTTTTACGCCCACACACACTTTAAGGCCAGTTACTGTTCTTCGTATTAATGTTACGTTATATAGAACTTGGCCCTTTTTTTTTTTCTCCCCTGAGGAAAATGCATTAAGTTGCATACCCCAGCTGTGGCGAGCCGGCGGTTATGTGGGGCTCTCCTCCCCAGAAGGGGGAGGCCTACCCACTTCCTCAGGCATGTAGCCCCCGGGAACACCAAGCTACTTCCGGGAACCCCCAGCCTCCGCTCACCCGCCGATACAGGGGAGCCCTCCTCGGGGAGGCTACAATACCTCCCCCAGAACTTGGGGCCTGCCCTAGACAAAGTGCCATTAGCGACCCCATATTCCCATTTCCGAACAAGTGTCGAGAACCTTTTTTGTCCTTGTACGTATCCGTGCACAAGTTTATGTAGCTCTTAACAACTTGTATGTTCCATTCAAGAAGCTAGCTATTCATTGATAGAATTCCTCCAGCATTCCATATCTTAATACGAAGAACTCCATGGCAGGCCCAATGAAATGCTTTAGCGATATCAAGTCCAACGACAAGAACGTCGTTGGATGTTTAAAAAGTTAACTTTTTTATTAATCTTAAGTGGGTAAATAAAAAAAACAAAGTGCCACCACAACAAACAACAACAAAGTGACCCATTTCTTGTTAATTTTTTCTCGTTTGTGTTCTCAGTCTTGGTTTAAGCGTAGTACATTGAATAAAGATTGGAACTGTGTTGTTTTGTTTCGGCATTATTCCCGCTTACGATGTCACGTTCTCGTCGTCATATGGATGTGGAAACTGCGACAAGGGCGGTGGTTTTGCTTCAAGAGGGAGAATCGCAAAGACGTAAGGTGAAGTTTTTTAGCGATGACAGACGTGTACGTGTATGGAGAAGAGAAGGAGAACGTTTTACTGAACCGTGCATGCACGGAACAGATCGGTTTTGAGGTTCAAGTGTATGGTAAGTGTATGGTATGGGGCGGCATAAGCTTGTTTGGTAAAACAGAGCTGGTGAACGATGGGACTATCACTGCGGCCAGTTATGCTGAGAATGTAATCCGACCTCAAGTCATCCCATATTCACAAAGGGTGGGTGATAATTTTGTGCTTATGCAGGACAACGCTCGTGCGCATACCGCTCGTGTCACTCAGAGGGCGCTCTCTGATGCCAATATTTCAATTTTGCCTTGGCCAGCGATGAGTCCTGATCTCAACCCAATCGAGCATCTATGGGATCAATTGAAAAGAAGTCTCAAAGAAACCCACACCCACGTCAATAGTCAACAGGACCTTATAAATGCCCTAAAACTTTGTAGAGAACGAATATCTGACGAAAACATCACTCATTTGATCGAGAGTGTTCCAGATAGTCTCAAAGAGTACATACGGAGTAGAGGAGGTTCTACTCGATAATAAGACTAATTTCCGACAAGTTACTTTAAAAAGAAAACCATTGATGTTTTTTTTAATTAACAGTATAATTAATGCTTAAACAATAGAAACGTTATTCTGTGTTTACTTAATGAATTAAACCCTAATTAAACCTAAACTAATCGTATAAATCTACTATATCCTATAAATTTGTTAACATATAAATTATAGCACAAAATCATGGTAGGTCCTATTTTGTTTTGAGTAGTTTATATTACGGTGAAGGAAAACATCATAAGGCAACCTGCATACGCCTATGAAGAAATTCAAAGGTTTCTGTGAAGTCAAGCAACCCGCACCGAGCAGGCGCAATTTCAATAAGTAATCATTTTTATCTGGCAGTGTTATTTTTACATATATATGTGAAACGGTAAAAACCAGACCCTGGCTTGAGCATTCACCAATAAAGAGTTTGTCATGCGCTACCGGCTAAGCCATTTGCAATTTTTGGGTAGTCTCGTGCCGCAGCGTAAGAGATATACGTAGACATCTCCAACGCTACGGCACGAGACAGCCCTAAGATTGTAAATGGCTTAGCTGGAATGGTGATGAAAGTTACTCCTGAACAATCAGAAGGCAGAAAAACAATTGCCTTATTTCACAAACCTTAGGTCACAAACTATGAATGGACAAATCGTGATCGTATCTTCAGGTCAATCTTATTAACTAGACTTGTGAACCAATGTCGTAGCATCTTTGACATTCAAAAGTGATTGTAAAATACAATATTTATTTTTTGATTTTTTTTTAACTAAAATTATTACGAATCACACCTGATGGTATGTATGTAGCTGTAAGACCATTTTCGGTCTTCGAGCGAGCTTCACCTGAACTCCGCACCAACTGAGTAACTGTGTGAGGGTTGCAACTTTGCTGCGAATTTAACTAGGATTAAGTGTACTATAAGCGACTGTAACCGCTCATCAGGTGGGCAATCTATCGAAAATAATGTAACAAATATTTATTTATTATATTTTTTCGATAGACTGCTAGTAGTAATTTAGTAGTAGTAAGTATGTAACAGGAACACCGTTATAGGTCGCGTTGCCACCGTAAACCTGTAAGCCTCTGACTACTCTTCTTTACGGCAAATCAAAATCCAGAAAAATGTTTTATATATTATATTATTATTAAAATATTCTTTACAAATTAAAAATTATACCAACTCAAAAACACTCTCTATGACAACTCTTGTCGCATGTGAGGAAACACCGTACAAAGTATTATTCAAAAACCATAATGCAGTATTCCTGTTACAAGTAGTGCTGCTGAACTATCGCTATTAAATAGCTGACTACAGCTATTTTTGCTTACTTTATCACTTCCTTGCTTCTTCTAATATTTGAATAGTTATTCTTCTATTCTTGAAGGAGAGGAATCCAATAGTTTTCGATTTTTGAATGCAATTCCAATAAATATTAACTTAAGTGTTAACGTTACATCCTAATGAAACGAAACCTTTATCATATATTCATATAAAAGTACTCGTAGCATATAGAAATCAGTATTTTACTTATTAAACGTAAGCTCAGCTTATGGCGAGCCCATAAAACCAGCCCGCGGCGCAATAGCGCTGTGCTCGTTAAAGCTAGACGTACCGGCGTCACCAGACTTTAATTGCCTGCAGACTACACCCAGCTTTTTAACTACCACTGCGCGTTCATTACTTACTTACTGAAACTGCGACTTTGGCTTGTGTATCTCTGAGCTGTACAGAAATAACCAACTTATATATTTGGAAGTTTGCGTTTTATTTAAAAAAGCGAAATAAATAATAATTGATGGAATTGATAATTAAATGGATGGGTGATATGTACTTACTTATCAATAGTGGACAAAGTCTACTTTCGCTTGAGAGTGATAAGTTCATACTTTTTATTTCTCGTTCATTCATCTCATCTCATTGTTGGAAATAAAGCAAGGTAAAAGCGAATTTCCTTTGTATTCCTCAACAATTGGTGAGGTCATTTTCACTATAAACTTACATGTTAGCATCTATCAGGTGGTAACCACAACTAATCCATTCAATCCTTCAAACCATTGTATCTAAAGTTCCATATCCGGGCTACGTCGAAAGTTTATTTTCACTGTTTCATATCTATTTATTACACTGATTCATAAGTACAATATTTTACTTCACTAAAAACTATAAATTACAGAGAACCTTTAGATAGATTTTTTTAATATTCTTTTGTAAATAATACCTAACTAGAATTCGATTGTAACCATTAAGTTACAGAGCCTTTTGTTGAAGAGTTCGTAACTAGTTATTAAGAAAGACTTTTCAATACTTTAATGATACAAAAAATATTGAAAGCAAGTTGTTATAAAGATATCATGTTATGGACAAGTAATAAAACATAAATGGCGCCATAATTTCAAAGCACACGCACACCACACTAACGAGTATTATATTTTTGTTTTTCTATGGTGGGACAGATTTCAGCGTCAATTTCTTTATAAGTTACTGTTATTTCTCAGTCTTCGTTTTGGAGATTGGTCATGAAAGTTAAGTTAGTTTAATAATATAAGATAGTTTTAGATAGAGTTAGTTTATAAGATATCATAAGATAGAATTGCAATTAGTATTTGATAAAGTCATTAAGACACCATGTGTATAAGTCGGTTTTCGGCAGGTATAGTTACTATGCAGCAGCGATCCACCCAGTGACAAATCGTAATGTTATTTTTTTTTTCATAATTGCTTACATACTACCTGCAAAATAAAAGTACTCTATTTTCTATATCACGCTATTGCGCGACGCTCAACTTAGGTTTGCTTAGGAAGGCGGCGTACGCGGCCGGCTACTGTGCACGCCGATCAGTGCCTCGCTACCTGGGAGATTATCCAAGTGTTCTCGGACAATCCCCCCCCTTGGCGGTGGCTCGACCACCACCTATATGGGCTCAAAGAACACCGGGGGGTTTTAGTGGGTAGGCCGCTCGTCTAAAAAAATAATAAGGTTTGCTTTGGAAAGACTACGCTATAATTTTCAATAGACAACTCATGAACCCTCAAGGTATTCAAAGGAATTGCATGTAATGCCCAAATTCATTTATGACAAATTAATTTGTACAAGGACGCATTTCTTAAACATGCTTTTATCACCCCGCAGGCTTTTTAGTTTAGTTTTGCTCGTCATTGAATAAGATAGATTTCATTTTTATAAAATTCTGATGCCTTTGTGTCGCTTTACCTCGACCTGGCACCTGCTATGTGAAGCTAATACTGTTTCTATAAGCTCACGATACGTTGGCCTTGATTCTGCGATGACTCAACAATAACAAATCGCTAGAAAACCTTAAATATCGCTGACATACACTATATTGAAAATGTTTTCTTTTCACACCATGTATGTAGTATACGTAAGTAACATTTATTATTCAGTCGAATGTCAAAAAACAAGGCGACAATGTCCATTATTAGATACTTTTTTATTGGAAAGCTAAGCATTCGGAAAATGAATAGATACATGGCAAGACACTGGATATTTATATTGCTAATGGTTGTGACGATAAATCCCAACTAATATTATAAATGCGAAAGTGTGTTTGTTTGTTTGTTTGTTTGTTTATTTGTTTGTTTGTTTGTTTGTTTGTTACCTTTTCAAGCTTAAACTACTGGACCGATTTCAAAAATTCTTTCACCTTTGGAAAGCTACATTCTCCCCGAGTAACATAGGCTACTTTTTATCCCGGAAAAATCGACAGATCCCACGGGATGCGCAATAAAGGCTTCGCTCAAAAACTACTGCACAGATTTTTATGCGGTTTTCATCAATAGATAGAGTGATTCTTGAGGAGTTTTGCGGCATTTTTTATCTCGGAAAAACGGATAGTCCCACGGGAAGCGCGATAAAATCTTCGCACCATAAACCGACTTCCGCGTATATGTAGCCGTGGGCAAAAGCTATGACCCTTAACCCTCTATACACCCAATCCCGAAATCCACGCGGGCGAAGCCGCGGGCAGAAAGCTAGTATAATATAAAAGCTTTCATTTATTTTACGACATAAGAATAACTATTAAATTTGGAGATTTTGACTAAGTACGTTGATTTCTGGCATTTACAGATATTACATATTTCGATGTGGTATTTGCCTAATAGAACTTATGATATTAGATCATAATAAAACGTGTGCATATTCTCTATAGATGAAGAACTTAGGCACAGAATAAGTTTCATCGGTAGGTCACGTGGTCAGTGACCTCTGGCCGCCTGGAGTCCGACATAATCACAGTGATACTTGCTGTTGCGGTGGAATCCTGACCACATTTCGTGTTGCTTGTGAGGATTTTCAGCCTCTCTCCTGAAAGAAAAAAAAACAATATAGAGAGAGACTTCTCTTTTTCTTCAAATTCTTTTTTACCAACATAATTAGTAGAATATGTAATTACACATTCAGCATTTGTTTAAACTGTTTGATGTGCGTGTTACATTTTACTGAAATTAAGGGCATTGTCTTTTGAAGAACAATGTCGTACGCTTGTTGAAGATCAATAGTGTTTTAGTATAATGAACAAGCAACCAGTTACACGAGCGCTTAGACTAGACCAGCCCATTGTTAGGGCAAGGTCATTTCGATGTTCTACTGGAAACACTCAGTTTGCATGTTGACCTTTTATAGAAACATTAGTTTATGTTGAAACGTTGGTCAGATCACGACCTCCATAACCGAGTGGTTCGTGATGCACCGGTTCCACAGTGTCGCTATCTCAGGTCGAGTCCCCGATAGGGGTAGATGTTTGTGTGATGAAAACGACCATTTGTGCCTTAGTCATGGGTGTTTATATATATTTCAAAATAAAAATATTTATCTATCAATGATTGAACGCAGAACTTTAATGATTGATCTTTAATAATGAACACAAGCTTTACAGTACGCTGTACGTACAGTACGTATATAGTAGATCCAAACGAGGACAGTTTAAAAAAGGCACGGATTACGAGACCGTGGAGTAGACATATATATAAAAAAAAAAAAAAGCTTTACAGTACTTACTTTGAGCTAGCCTAATTGGTGAGAGTTTAAGCAAGCAAAGCAGAGTAGCAATTAATTAATTGAATATTATTTGGGTACTGTAATTTTTTTTATTCATCGTTACAAGTGGAAAATTTACAAAGGATACCTCCGCAGCCACAGCCTACATCGATACGCCACGGTCCAAACCGCCCACCGACTAAACTCTGCCTAGAACACTGTTCCGACTGCCCTCATAGGCTTGCAATGATAAATATGAATGAAATATAGCGAATGTAAGATGTGTATAGGACAGAATCGTTAAACGTCATATTTCGCGTAATTTAACGCAAAATAACTTGATAATTCGTCAACACGTGATCAAATATGCATATTTTATATAGTTGCGATTGCGAAAACTGTTGGTTCTGCTCGGTAGACAGTCCTCAACGTACTTGCAAGAACATGTTTTTCACAACGCTGCCCGCCGTGTTGCTTATCTTTTGGTGTTTTATAAGGATCGGATGTAAGACAGATTAACCGTAGCTACTTCATACGTGAACATTTTTTTAAAGTTAACTTATAAGTTGATTTGTTAAATAAATTGTAAACTTAATTGATTAATGAGGCAGTGCCCAGCTATGCTACATGGCTATTAGCAGACCTGCCCCAAAAATACAAAAAATATATATCGTGAGGTCGATAATATCGCACAATAAACGCGTTGTCATACATATCTTGTTTTGTTGTTCATTGTTGGCTGTCTATGTCAGATAACGAATAATTATAGTAGCCGAATCACAACAGACAGACAGAGGCACTATTGTCTTTACAATTATCGCTTATGACTCTGCGGTCGCCGTTTATCGGAGATTATGAAACAGTGCCACCAGATATTCTCACTCTATTCTCAATAAGTAAAGTTTTGATTTTGGTCATATAGCGACCAAATCGCTTCTTAATCTGTACAATTCATTTTTCTACGATGCAAACATAACCTGCCCTACCCCAAAACTTAATTGCATGTAGTCGTATAGCTAACTTAATACCTTAGTTTAGGATGATTAGGCCTTTACTTAAATACGCTGGCCCAACGCGATTTGATTGTTTTTACCTGCACCCTTGAGTTTCTTTGCAGTTGTATGCAGGTTGTCTCATAATGTTTTCATTCACCTTGAAAAGACTTGAGAAAGCGTTTTAGTACCTATACAAATTTCATCATTACATATGAAATTTGTATACTGAAAAATAATGGTATGTATTAGCTCGGAACCTCGCATGTACTATATGTTAGTCACGTGACTTATACTGCTGTTTCATTTTTGGTGATAGATTAGGAGAGTCAGTTTTATAGACACGTTTTGTAGTAATACCGTTTACAATGAGATTGAAAAAAGTAGTTATTATAAAACTGTATGTTATAGAATATATGAAAGAACTGAAATTGAAAATATGTACAATGCATTCAAATAATAACTCTAGGAACGTTTTTTCTTCAACCAGAGCTCACCACCACCTTTTAGCCCGAGCGGGCGCACCAACGACGACGATGCCATCATATCCATCATGGAGGCGGCTGAGGAATTCATCTACGTGTCGGTGATGGACTACGCCCCTGCGCTGGTCTACGAACCTAAACTAAAGTAAGCGATCACACTGGTACTTGTTGACAACACAAGTCTAGACTGATGTAGTACTAGTCACCAGATCAGATTTAACACTAGGAAATATCAATCTAGAGATAGTCTGGATTATTACTTATTTATTAATAACACAGCGAATATGTCGAATATTTACAGTGGTCTATGAAACTGCTTAAACAATTTGTATGTAGACTTTTCAGGCATCTCTGCTTTTGTATCCAGTGCCAGTATGGGATATTTAGACCTTTACAATCATCGGGATGCTGTGGATACTTACGCTCTATTTTCAATAATAACGCCGTCCGAATTCTTAGGTTGAAGTGAGATATCTTCACCCGCCTCGGACCATATGGTTGATCCCCGAATTCTATCAGCATCCTGATTGGCTATTTCAGGATGCTGATTTACTACCAGGCGGAGAAAGAAGTTAACTTAGAATTTAAGCTATTAATATTATAAATAAATGTAACATCTGTAATAACTAAATAAGTACTATATACAGTATATAATAAATATCCTTTAGAAAATATTGGCACGGTGATCCAGTTCGGTTAAAGGCCGCCTCCAAAAATGGCCATATCTTGTATTATTTGCCAATAGTTTAAGCCAGCGACTTTTATAATTTTATCGCCCCATCGGCTGGAAGGTTTTCCACTCCTTTTTCCTGGAGATTGTATTGAAGTTCCATCTTTAGTTTAGAACTAGGTAAGGCTGAAATAGTGAAATTATTGGTTTCTGTGACTTACCAACTTAGGTCCCAATTTGGCATGGACGCCTTGTTTTGTGGAGACAAATTTGCATTTAATTTCACAGGAACAACATATACTCTAGGCGACTACAACTGCTTACCAGCAGGTGCATGGCTGTAGTTCAATAATATATTTCAAACATTTTTTCTGTCAGGTTCTGGCCAAAGATAGATGACGCGATACGACGCGCGGCATTGGAGCACAAAGTGAAGGTGAAAATGCTGATCAGCTGGTGGAAGCACTCAGCAGCGGCCGAAGAGTACTTCCTGCGCTCTCTGGTGGCGCTCGCCAAGTCTTATCCGCGAGTCGACATACAAATAGTGAGTGATCCGTCATATATACATCATCTTATCTTATCAATCAATGAACTTTCACAACCAAATATTGTATAATCTAATTTGGAATGTGCGATGTTAAAGATTTAAGAAATACATCAATACCGCTCCCATTCTTCTCATGGATGTCGTAAGAGCAGACTAAGGATGTTTACTGAAATTATTTCTGTGAAATCTCCAGACAGCGGTAACAGGTTCATTAGTTATTAATCTGTGTTATATTTGTCTACTTGGTAGGTGTCGGGTGCGTAATATAAAATATTATATAATTTGTCATCTTAAATAGTGGATGGTCCGTTGTCTGATTTACCTGGGTGAAATGGAAGGGATCACAGTTATATTGCATTTTTTGTCACGTCAAACGTAGCCATGTCGAGTAGTGACAGATCCTTGATGTATACCGTATTATCTAATTGTTAGGTTTAATAGTGGGTGATCCATGATAGATTGCATCCTCTAATCTGACATGTCATAGTGAGCTCTGCATGTGATATTGTAATCGTGTCCAATATGTCTTGTTTAAGCCAGCGACGAGCCATCGAGTTATTCGTGATGCAATAATGTCAAATCATGTTGAATACCTCAGTATTCACTTTCGTAGTTTTTAAATTTTAATAGGCAGCAGTATAGTATAAGTTTTAGTGTAGAAGTTTATTTTTTTCTTATTAGCGCATTTAAATAAAAGCTTGTTTTTAAAGAACTTTGTTTAATTTTTTTAAAATATTATTTACAAAATACTTGCTTCGTACAAACATTGCTTACTACTGCATAATACAGATAAGGCCAGCCTGTTTCTTTATTTAATCGAATTATGTGTACAATACTATGTAGTATACAGGTACTACAAACAGCAACCAGGTAGTATACAAGTATCAATTGGATCTTGTACCATCATACAAAACAGTTACAAAGGAATTAATTATATCAACAATCGCTTTCATAACACGAAATGTAAACTTTAACACAATCAATATTTTACAACTTTGACTTCCGATTCGGCAACTGTTTGAGGCTTTCCCCAAGGTTTTTTCAAGTTTTCCATGAAATGAAACACCTCTATTAATTTCCTGTAGTACCAAGACATTCCAACCCAAGGCCACCGCTAATATTCGCCACTTACAGCAATCGACAGTGGATGTGGGCCATTTCCTATGCGACCTTCAAACGTTTGCTGTATTTAAGTTATTGCTATTTCATATGTGTTGATGCATTGCATTTATAAGTGTTATTTTGTTTGGCCTTCGTGTGACGTGCGATGTATAAACGCGGCAATTACGACAATTGAATTGAACAGGCAACGTGGCATCTTTTCTGTGTGATATATATGTATAATGTTTGTAATTCGTGCGCGTTGTCAGTGATGCCATGTGGAATCTAAACCTGGCCAGTTACAACGAGTCATGCAAAGGGCAATGGAGAGGGCTTTGTGAACGTATCAGAAATGATGAAACCCGCAGAAGAACCAGGGTCACAGACATAGTCCGAAAGAATTGCGAACCTTAAGTAGCAGTGGATAGGGTACATAGCACATAGTAGTTACGGCTTTTGACCCGGAAAGATCCTCGAGTGGTAAACATGTGACGGGAACCGCAGTTTTGGTAGACCGCCTACAAAGTACGCGATTTAGTGTAGGTCGCAGGAAGGCGTTGGATGCTAGCAGCATATATAAAGTCTATATGTTCATTTACCATTGTAACTAATACCTATATAAATACCTTTTTTCAAATATTTTTTCATCCCACCACCTCGGAAAGTGTAATTTTGCGTTTCGAAATCTGGCTGGAAAATTCTATTTTATTCGCTTGAGCGGCAAAGTAGATTTGAATTTAGAACATCACATATAATGAGTACTCAATATAATTGTAAATTCAAAACGTCATTAAACCTATTTAATGTAACCTCTATGGTGCCAAATTTATGATTAGAACTTTTTAAATTGTGAAAAAATTTAAATTTGGAACCTTCTTGGTTTCTCTGTTTTATTTGCGTGCTTCGCGCCATTCTAGTTTTTCACGTTTTATTGCTTAATATAATTTGTCATTATAAATTGTTTTCTTTTTCATTTTGTCATTTCCTCACTGAGGTGGGATGAAAAGTTACGTATTGCACTCGAGTGGAAAGATTTTTTACCTTGTGCTCGTTTGTTTCCCTCGCTGACGCTCAGGATTCTAATTTAGAATCACTCGCTGCGCTCGTGATTCAACTTTAGAATCCTTCGCTTGCTCGGTCATCCAAATCGAGCACGCGGTTAAAAAGGAACTTTCCACTCTTGTATAATAAATAACTATTTTTAATTATATCTAAATCGTATCGTTTTAATTAATATTTCTATTAGTGGTTTCAATCAAAATCTCTGAAAGTTACATAATTCGATGGGTAATTTTTAAACATGTACTAAAATTCAGATCTATTAAGAAGTTCTAAATCAAATATGGTCAGAGGGTCTTCGCGCCGCCGATATTTTTCATTCCATTTTATATATTTTCGGTTTATTGATGTATTAACGTATTTCAGTGGGTCTATGACAACCTCAAACAAAGGGTCTACGTCAGCGAAACAATAATTTGGGGTCCATGAAATAAAAACGGGGGTCAACGATAATGAAACTCAACATACACTGATAGTACCTACTTACTTATGTACATTATACTATCTTCTAATATAAAAACATAAAAATATTTGTAAAAGTACCCATGAAGTATAAAAAAAATATATTATAAATGTTTATAAAATATTGTAATTTGTAGGATATAGGCATTCAATTTCAGGTAAGTTGGGGGTCTACCTTGATGTTTACCTTAAATAATATATTGTATTTGCAATTTACATACTGCGACGATTTTTCAGGCTTTACATGTTAACTTTGAGACACTTATGGCGTTTATAATAGCGGTGATTTTCGTTTGGCAAATGTCATAGTTGACTGTACAGTAAAGGTCTGTTGAGATTGGCCGATCTTTGTATGTTTGACGTAAAATTCATGTATTTTTCTATTCTAGAAACGCTTCATAGTGCCATCGACGCCGGATCAAGACAAGATACCGTTCGCTCGCGTCAACCACAACAAGTATATGGTAACCGATCGCGCCGCCTACATCGGCACCTCCAACTGGTCGGGCGATTACTTCGTCAACACCGCCGGCGTAGCGTTTGTCTATGAAGATAATGCGCACTTCTACCAAAACGCAACGACAGATATACGAAAAGACCTTCAAGAAGTGTTCGAGAGGGATTGGAGCTCGCCGTACGCAGTACCGTTGAAGTTATAGCGTACGTTCGACAGATGGCGTTATATGTTTATTAGTTAAATAAGTTTGTTGCATGATTTAGAGCATTTCATTTTTCCTTCACAATTTTGTTTTAAAATAAACTATCATATTCGTAAAATGACACCAAGAAGAGTCATTTTCAGAATATAAACATCCTTTCATGAAAAAGCAATAATGTTAATATTTCTAATAATACACTGTCCATGTAGCATTATAGAGCGATTTATCACTTGAACTGTCAAACTACAAAGGATTAATTTCAAAATGGCGGGCTATATCGCACGATAAGTGCCTACTGCTGCCATCGGTTCGGACATTTATTGGAAAGATATTATTAAATAAAAAAAGTCAACTCATAAAACGTATTTTTTAAAATGAATAAAATTTAGATGAAATAAAAAACGATTTCAGTATTAAAAATGAAATGCTTTCGATAAACTGCAATAGTTGCATTTCTTTGTTCTGCGATCTATAGTCGAATATGTCGCTCAATTAGTCATTAGTGCGAAGTCTTCAATGTTTATAATATAGTACTGACAGTTTGTTCTTCTGTTTTGATTCTATTGAAGATTACTTTGCGCTTGAAATATGAGTTGTGTGTTTCTTTGAAGCCTCGATGTGTATTTAGAACGTAATAGTTTTCGAAATATGTGCCAATGATATATGTTATACTTTGTACATATAAACGTTTCATTGTTTATAGTGTTCTATTCGACTGTAGATACCAATAGGATATACAGGTGTGACATAACTAATATTGACAATAGGAAGACAGATTCGATAGGATCCGTGCAGAAGCAGGTTATCATGTTATTTACGTTATATATTTACACGCAAACTTTCTTAGTCTTTCTTACATTGCGGGTTTAAGATATTCTTAATCTAGCTAATATAACGTTTGTAATTAATCCGCAATTTCATGATGTTAACCCATTTAAATATTAATAATATTTTTTTATGTTAACAATTAGAATCTCATCAGATACACAAGAAAGACATGCATAAGATAGTGAGATTGTTTGAAGTATGTTAGGAATTTGCGTATATGATACTACACCTATTAGCTCCTCTTCCGATGCATGGAGTCATATAATTAAAATGTTATGAAATGTTTAAAAATGTAAAATTCATTACGTCTACGATGTTTTCAAAGTCGTAACTATTTATGTAGGGAATATCAAAATACAATTTGCAATGTCTAATTATTACAATTAGACATTACAAAATTTATTTTGATATTATAATATTTATTTGACTATGTTACGCATGTTTTAGCTTGAAAGCGATGCTTAATATATTGACCCAACAAACCTTGAATATTGTTCTGGGGCGGATCCTTCTTTTTGTGCCTATTTGTGGAGATGTCTTCAATTCCATGTATTGTTGAGTCATACACTGAGAACCTATAGATTAAAAAATATTTACTATTAAGAAAAATTAATACTAATATTATTCATTATTTGCTTTCTCGGCAATTTACATATTTTTATTTATAATATATACATAATGCTAGACATTAATTACTATATACATTGCTATATAAAAATTGATTGGAAATGTTCATTTAGTCACTTACTTGTATCGATTTATTTAAAATAAGATCTCCTTTTTTATACGGCAACATTAAGTTTTTAAGTGAAATTTGTTTTTCATCGTTACTGCATTGAATGTTCCTGATATACAGTTATTTTACAATTACTTTACGTAGTTATTAATAGGCATTTAAATTTGGCATGATATCTTTAAAAATATATAATTGGTAATAGTTTTAATTCTAGTTATATGATAAAATGTAGTATGCGTGCTTGCACGTGTGGCGCCCAACGTGGGGTTAATTTAACAACAATTTGACAAATGTAAGTTGTGTCAAATGTATTGTACAACTTGTAAAATGACACATGTTTCAATACACAAATCTTCCCAACCGACTGTTTTACACGAGCACACGGTTCATGAAGTTAACGAGGTGAAAACATAGTTTCGTTACCGTTAGTGATGTAAAAACATCATCTATCTAATCTATTCATTGGGTAGTGTCATTAGGTTAACTATTAAAATTACCTGAAGATTTCTAGTGTGGTTAACTTGTCGAAAATTACGTATTAGATACAATATCAAAGAGCAATGTAAAGTATTAATAAGTCTTAGTGTGTTCTACTGTTTAACGGGGAATTACACATAATAATAAATATCCTATATTATACAAAGGTATTACTAAAATGTATATTTATTATCAAATTTTAAAGGACATTGTTCAATTTTGGCCTAAGAACCGATGTGAATATAAATTATACTATAATTTTTATTTATTTTTATATTATTTGAAACATATTTTAGTATTCCACGGACTCTTCAAATAAATAAATTCCAAATAAAAAGTTGGGTCACAATTATTGATGCCGTATAAAATGTTTTCCGTCAGCCAGTGCTGCCAGTTTCGGAAGTTTTCGCGATTTCGGTAAATACGGATCGAATTGAAAACCTCCACCTTTTTGAAATCGGTTATTAAAATTAGTTGATAACACTTTATTCATTTAAATACCTAGATTGACTAGCTAGAAAAAAACTAGTATTATATATTTTTTAAGCGAAATCGCGAATTTCTAGCTTGGCATTCAAGTATTATCTGTATCCGTTACGCATACCTTATCTGTGTCCGTTTCATTTAATTTTTGATTGCTTTGCGACTATCGTTTCTTTTGTGATTTTCTATGCGTTTCATTCATTTTATTCTAACAACTTTGGCTTGATTACGGACTCCGATTACAATGCGTAGGTACTTGGTAGACTCGGATGTGTGTAAAGGACTGGATTTTGTAAAATGATAATTGTCAAAGAATTATCTTAAACTTGACTAGGTACTATCTCTTTTCCTAGTATCTAGTAGAGTAGTCCTTTCCTAGTTCTAGAAGAGAACATATATAGCTGTACATAGTATTGTTAATATTAATTTGATATTACTACTCTGCTATTTCACGCAAGGTTGGTTATTTTTTATTAATAACCTCAAAATATTAACTTTTTTCGTAATTATTTTAGTTTCCTGAAGTGTCCGTTCGTGAAAACTTATTTCATAGGATTCCATATAATTTTAAGAATAAGTCACTTTCGATTCGAACGGTTCTTAGGCAGAACATGTATGGAGCCGGAACAATATCCTTTAGATATTGGATTGATAACGTTATCGTTATATAGGTAACGTCGCACGAATTCATATTGTTCACTGAAATTGAAACCATTCGCCATAAATATCTTAGTCAGATAGCATGTCATATCGACATAAGATTTCGATTTCGACCAATAATCAAATATAAGTATATAATGATTTTAATAAATATATTGGCAAGTTAGTGTGCGATTTCTTGCTCAATTCTTTTAAACTCTATCGCCATGTATTTTGCCAGTGCCTTTAAAACTTCGTGTGATATGGATGTTGCTACTTCTATCTTAAAATTAGATTTTTATATCTTCAAAGTGTGTATGTCTAAGATACTATAGTTTATAAGGTAAAGTTGTAGCAGAATTAAACGGCAGAATTATTTTAACAATGTACAATGTAATCGCAATATTGTATATAAATAAGGCAATTACCTGTTTTAATGTTCGACTTCAACTGTTAAAACCAGTGTTTCAATGTACAAATATTATCTCAAAGATTTCATCGATAAAACTTATTTTCAAACATAAATTATGTGAAAACGTTTACTTTCGTATGTCAGGATTAATATAAACGAATCGAATAATTGAAGTATATTTAGGTAACTGTACTTATATCCTTTGTGATTTGATTAAAATTTTAAATTAAGAGTGGTTGTTTTATTAGTCGTATTCATTATCGAAATAGTTTAGGATTTAACCCAATTATATTTCTTTGGAGCAAAAGAAAGATTAAATTCAAAATTTATATTTATTACCACATTAATGTAACAAATTCTCCCGAAAACAATAGTATTAATTATAAAAGTTGAATTATTGTTTACCTTGTTGAATGAGCTATAACTAAAAAAATTTGCTTGTTTCTTATTTAATACTAGCTTTCTGCCCGCGGCTTCGCCTGCGTGGATTTCGGGATTGGGTCTATAGAGGGTTAAGGCGGCTCCCTTAGTCAATGACCTTGAGCAACTCGGCTCGCTGTTCCCCGCATGCCCCCGCTACCCTCTACAATACATCGATAGTAATCAAGTAACGACATCTATGAAAAAGCAACGAAACTACGTTCGATCATCTTAGCACAGCATAGTCATGTCACTTGTTAGCCAGAGACCATAGTATACTATCATACACGGCATGGTAGTTAATTATAATTAATACTTGGATATTTTTGTGCTTATTGAATTAAATAAAATAAAAATACTACCTGGTCGGCATATACTCGTAAAGCCACGGTAGCCTATAGACGTAAGTGTTGCCTGTTGTTTTTTGTGTTGCAGTTCTGTTGTTGTTTTTACAATAGGTACTTTTAGAAAATTATTATTATACAAATACTTTGTACTATTGCAATTTGCTCACTATAGCATTGTACACTTTATTCCTTTTAGTTAGTTATGCCGTGCGTGAAAGTGTAACTAAAAATATGTCAATAAATTGTAATACTTTTAGAAAATTATTATTATACTGCTACTTTATACTATTGCAATTTGCTCACTATAGTATTGTAGGTACACTTATACCTGAAGTATAGTCAAATGCGTGAAATTGTAACGGAAAATATGTCAATAAATTATAAGACGTGAGTCGATTGACAATATTCCTGGCAATTATAATATCACTAGTGAAATTATTATATCACGGTTTTGTCACTCTATAAGACTCGAATAAGGTACTGATATTTTCAGTAATTTCTGGACATTCTGTGTCCAGTGTAATAATAAAATAATTATATGGTAATTGGTTTTTAATATATCTTTACTACTTTGAATATGAATTACCTGTAAATTGATGAGTGATAAAAGTAGAAATAAAACAGTGTAAATTTTATCATGAAATTATTCATTGTAATCCATACAATCTATCTATACAAATAAATAAAATTGGAATGTCTGTTTGTAATATTAAAATAACCGCTTTATACTACATTTAAAAATATTTTTTTCAAAATATAACATATATATATATATATATATATATATACGGTACACATACCAAAATACATATTTTTAAAATTTTTGTCTGTCTGTTTGTTCCGATTAATCTCTAGAACGGCTGGACAGATTTGGACGGGACTTTCACTGGCAGATAGCTTATGTAATAAGGAGTAAATTAGACTACTTTTATTTTAGAAAAAATGTCAAAAACAAAAAAAAATAAACAATTTTCTTTTTATTACATTCCACGCAGATGAAGTCACGGGCACAGCTAGTTATATATAAAGCTGCAATACCACTTATCATTCACTCACTGATCAGGGTAATTTTTAGGATATTTGCTGTCGCTTTCCATCAGTGTTACAATTTTATTGAGAATTTATAGATTTTTATTGCAAGAGAGGATATTAGATTGCTAAATTTTACACAATTATTGAACCGGATTTTCTCCAAGATGGCGGAATCGGAGTAAGGCAAAATTCTAGGCCAGAGGTGTCAAACTCAATTTTGCAGAGAGCCACATATTAAATTTAGAATGTGTAGGCGGGCCAGATTCAAATAAAAAAAAAATACTTAATTATTATAACATTTTATTTATACATATAACTATATAGTATATGAAATAAACGGTTGTCAAAAATCATATTAAAGTTATAAAAGAGGGTAATTATTTTGAGCTGGAGGATCCAGATACCTGACTTCTCTTGTTTTGGACAAGCTCATTAATGTCAGGTATCATGTTTGTTGTAATTATTTTAAGAACAGATTGGAGATGTTCATTGGTAAGTTTTGTGCGATGTTTGTTCTTATTTATTTTCATGACGGAAAACATCTGCTCACATAAATAGGTGCTACCAAACATGCATAGAATGCGTGCTGCATGCTTTTTTAATTCCGGGTAGTTATCCAAACTCTTGAAATATTGTGTATAAACCGTAAGAGCGTTAACCTCCTTAAATTTTTCTTTCAAAATGCTGTCCGACTGAAGATCTATCAACTCCATTTGCAAATGAACTGGTGCCTGTAAAGCTTCAAAATTGAATGGATTGTTGAAAATTGGGACTTCCATTTCATTCATTTTATGGAAGTCTTCAGAACGATTGTTGTTAAGTTCCATTATCAGACCGGATTTGTTTCGTGACAATCTGCTTCTTTTTCATCAGTAATTTCAAACTGAAAAAAAAATGTTTAATTTCGTTATATGCGTTTGAAATATACAAAGAGAGTATCAGTGACTATTGAGTTTATTGATTTAATTGCGCCTGCTGACTAATAGGGAACTATCAAATACGACATATTATATCGTTCTTGTGGAGGTTTGTAATCACGAGCCAAACAATGGATTCTAACTTCTTTCAGTTAGCGCAGTACGGTAACTCTATTTTAAAATACATATGTATCTTGACAAACCTCTTCAATATTTTTATAAAAATCTTGACTGGCTTCATCTGCCGTAAACTTCTTGTTTCTTTGTAAACTGCAAAAGAAATATAACTGTTATAATTAACGGAGGGAAAACATCGCTTTCCTTTGGGAAATTCGAATAAAACGCGGACGGGCGAAGCCGCGGGCGGAAAGCTAGTATATTATATAATTGATGTTATTTTAATTATTTTAGTAGTCAAAATTTTATAAATTTTATGTAGGTCAAAAATAGAACAGTTACAAAAAAGTTAGCTAATAAAAATTACATTGACTACTTACTCATTATTGCTTATTTCCATCGGGAAACATTAGAAGATTCCTTCGGAAGTGGTCCTTCATTGACTTGCTTGTCTCTTATCCTATAACATAAATATTACTTATTTTAAAATAATAATATATATTAAATTGGAAACAAATACTACACACAATAAACATCAAAACGAGAAAACTGCTGAACTACTTTGTTTCATCAAAACCAAATCAATGTGAATGTTCAGCTGTATAATTTTATAACTCTATGGCGCATATACACGAACGAGCGAATAAAATTGTATAAGATTTATTTTTTTATAAATAAAGACTAAAAGGTTGGTATTACTTCCCTTCCCTTATCAGGATAATTTTGTTGAGGAGATGTAGATGTTATTGATTGTCCGACACTATTCTGCTTATTCCGACCATCTACAAACAATAATAAGATAATATAATTAAATTGCTAAGTTTTATTTATGTAAACAATAATAAAAATATGCAATAATTACGAGCCTACCGAACTTCGTTCAATTTAGCTGCTCTTGCACGTCCTTCTCGTTTTTACACTTTGGCATTTTGAAATTTATTATTACTATTAATATACACACACAAAACGTCTTCACGTAGTAAACAAACAGTATAACCTAATCTAAACTAACACAAAACGTCTTCGCGCAGTAATCAAACACAACAAAATACTTAATTAACAAAAAAAATATAATTAACTAAACTATTAATAATACGTGTGGTAAGCAAGGATGTTCGTAAGCCGACGCGGTAACAAACGACACAAGTTTCACTCACAAGGACTGCCGACCGACTTATGTATAAGTTACTCTATGCCGACTGACTCCCGCTACCCCGCGGTGGGGAGACGCATGAGTTTTAGTTGTGAATTCTCGCGGATTTTAAAATAATTAAGTTATAAAATCTAATAATGAGCTTTTCAAAAATTTTTTTCATGCAAAATGTTCATTATTAAATTACCTATCGATTGGTAGTAGACGCATATCGAAATAATGGTTACTTTACGAGGAGATGCACAATATCGTAGAAGTATTGATTATTTCTGTGGGTTCTTTGTAAGGAGATTAGATCAATTTAAATGCGTCTTTAGAAAAAAATGATCATACAATTTAAAGTTAAGACTACTATGAAATTTTATTTGTTTTTTATTTCTAAATACCTCTTATAAATAACAAGCAGATAGCTTCTGAAATGTGCGTAAAAAACGGCTAACACGGCGTTTTGCTCGGTGATGCCCCTTAAGGGCTTTTGCCCCCGGCTACATATGCGCACAAGGCGGTTTATGGCGCGAAGGTTTTATCGCGCTTCCCGTGGGACTATCCGTTTTTCCGAGATAAAAATACCGCAAAAACATGCTCAAGAATCACTCTATCTATTGATGAAAACCGCATGAAAATCTGTGCAGTAGTTTTTGGGCAAAGCCTTTATTACGCATCCCGTGGGATCTGTTGATTTCTCCGGGATAAAAAGTAGCCTATGTTACTCGGGGATAATGCAGCTTTCCAAAGGTGAAAGAATTTTTGAAATCGGTCTAGTAGTTTCGGAGCCTATTCATTACAAACAAACAAACAAACAAATCTTTCCTCTTTATAATATTAGAAATATGAATAGGCTTGTTTCCACTAAGAATGAATTGGATGGCTTAGAGTTTCTAGTGATTAATCATGATATGTAGTAAAAAAAAAACAACTTTTTTATTAAAATAATATAATATTACTAATATTTTTGGAAATTAAAATCGGCAAAATTACTTATTTTATCACGTGACATTAAACACCAATCAGAAAAGTGTGACGTCACGCCTCGCGAAACACCGGTTGTAGTGTAGCTGTACATCATCTATCTAATCTGTGCTGTCAGTGAACACTGAACAGGTTATTTTGATACACTTCGTTTTCAGAGACTATTGTTAAATTAATACAGTTTGTTTTAAGTTAAATCTTAAAGATACGGACATTTGCCATGGAATCAGGATTACCAAAGCAAACAACAGTAATTTGCCCAAAATTGACGCCGTTATGCTTGGGAATTTTTCGCAGCAAACAAAGATTTTGTATATAAATAATTTGATTGCGTTTTTATCGTTGTGCTTTTACATTGGGGCACTATACAGTATTTATAATAAGAGGGATTCATTATTTATTATAATAATCTCGTCGACTGACATAAACAAACTCGATTGTTTCGCGAGGAGTGACGTCATTCAAGACGCCATGACAGTCTTGGCATTTTCGAGTCAATTATAAGTTCATTTCTAAAAAAGCAAAATATTTATGAAAAAGGCATATTTTTCTAAAAATAAAATATATTAGGGGAAAACAGATACTAACTATAGTTTGAAACGAATTTCCAAATTTTGTCAACTAGCCTATTGTATTACAAATTAAACAGATCAATAAAAGTATAGTCACAATTTATAATAAAAAAAAACCTAATTTTGCTAATTGAAAATACATTTATAACTGATTTGGTATTAAACACAATTTTGCTATTTTTATTGAATGTATCCTTTCTACGTACATACGTCCAATTTACAAAAATATCAACTTTGCAAATGTATTTTTGTTAGGCCTTTCTCCATTACAAAACGCATAACTCTCTAGTATCGTGTAAATCCCAGAATGTATTCTCGCGGAGTACCACATCATTTGGCGGCAGATTAGCGTACGACTACAAATACAAATGTACGTGCGAGTCTTCAGAGGGATATAGTCTGATGGTAAATTTTCACAATTTTCGCCCTGGCTTTGTGTTTGCTTAAATGGCATGCTGTTATTTTCATTCAAGACACTTAGGATTGGTTTTATAAAATTCCAACATATAATCAAGCCGCCAACTGGTTAAATGGCAAATTAACTAAGGTGACCATTAATTTAGTACTTAATTTGAGGGCATAGGAAGACTTTTTGTAATTTCTTGGGAGGTTATTCTTGAATTAAATTTAAGAGGTGACCAAAAGTTTATTGAAATAAGTAAAAATAAAAAACAAATTATTAATCATAATATTATTTACTGCACCAAGCAAAAAATTACAAACTCAAAAATTTATGTAACAAGAATCATTTCATAACCAAGTAATTTCTCCTCGAATATTTGTTTAAAATTTTGATTTTAATAACACGTGTAACGTATATTTACTACTTACTTTCCGAAAAATATCTTGAAACAATCATAAGTCACGTATAGTTGACGCCATATTTGTTTTCAACAAAACGCACCTAGTGCTGCGGTGGTGAGCGCTGAATTAAATTAGACGGCGGCTTTTGAATCAGCTGTAGTGTTGAAAGTTTTGAGCGACTCAAATATTAAATTAATAAGCTAGCCGTATGATTGAATAGCGTTGTTCGGTCAAAGGTTTGATTGAACGGCTATTTTAACCAGTTGGCTGCGACAAATACATATTTGTAATGCGCTCGCAAAGGTTGCTCGCTCCTTTCTTTTAATGCGCAACACGTGAAAATCATCTTAGTTAAATTTTTTCAAGGTTAGAACCCAAATCTATGTTTATATTTAGTTATATAAAACGATGATAAAATGTATATAACCTATTCATCTGTACATTATTATATGTATATGGACGCCTCATTCATTATAATCGGGTTCGTAATTTAAGCGCTACCGTGGGGCAAACATACATACATACGACTACCAAAAGTATTACCCAACCTTTATTCTTCGTTATAGTTGGGTAAAAATTATTATCATTAGTTATTAGAGATAGAAAAGACCTTTAGTTTTTGCTAGATTTGCAATTTATTTTGTCTCTTAGTTTCGTACGATAACTAAATAGTTTTTTCTGCATATCCTTAAATCTAATATACTAAACGCACACAAGGGTGTCAACAACATTTAACAATAATCTATCCTTTTTAAAAATCAATTCCCAAAACATGTCTCGACATCAGAAGGGAAAAATGAAATTAAACTTTATTTATCATACACTAGTACACTGTACTTTTGTTGTCTATTTTTAAAGTAATTATGAATCAAAGTTATGTAAAGCATAACTAAATACTTAATTTACACAATTTGAGTGGGGTCTTATAATGTGACATGAGACAATAAGCAAATCCCGAATAAAAACGTAACGTTAAAATTCTATTCAATATTTTATTACAGCAACTAACGAATGAGCCACCTGAATCCAATTTAAGCAAATACTTATTATCTAATAAAATTATTTTAAAAGTCAATAGTTTCAAAACATTGAAACTCACCAATGACAAAATAAATGCATATAAAACTTTTATTTTCGACCAACAATTATTATCTGAATCGTACTAATTGTGCCCGCACTTTGCGAATACGTAACGTGTACGTTACGAAAATTTGAAGACGGATTTTGGCCAGGTTTCCTTCTTTTTTAACATTTAGTTGAGTTATGCGTGAGTAGCGCTGTCTTCTACGAAGTCCCTGGCTTCGTCTTGCGTTACACATTCGACGTGAGAAACTTTGTTGCGGAATTTTACGCCATAGAACTTATGCGCGTGCTCTAACAGCTCGGGTCGGAAGGTAGTGGTGATGAACTGCGCCGACGACGACAGCTCGTGGATCATGTTGGCGATCGCTTTGCGGTGCTGCGCGTCGAGAGCCTGCACGGAGTAAATAGTCATTATGCAACTGTTGTATAATCAAGGTATTAAAACACGAATGTGGGTGATAATGATAATAGTATCACATGAGTGTTTTAATACCTAATTATAACAGTTGCATACAAGACTTTACCTACAATCATGATGTGAATCCTCTATAAAAGATTCTCATACCATAGCGTGTTGTACAGTGTTGTAAGAACTATGTAAATTCAAGAAAAGTCTAATTGCGAAGCATGTAAAATAAACAAACCTTAAAAATAATTATTTATTGTAATAATTATTTACATTTTGGATCGTACAATTATTGAAATGCACTTGAACATTTGCACCTTGTTGAATATTGGCAGATCCTGATGTACTTCGAATAATTATTCACCACTTCATTATTTCTATTTTCTATAGAACTTAAAATTTGATTTGACACGTAGATTTTGTTGGATATGTCATTGCATGAGAATGTTCTTTTTTTAAAATTCATAATATCACGCGTTTGGATGATATAATGATCATAATATCATTGAGTGTTTTAATGTTGGCAATGAGCTAATTGTTATAGATTCTTTTATAGAGGATTAAGAGCATAATTGTAGATAAAATAATAACTGTTATTTTTATTATTAGGACTTTACCTATGAACATTACAGAAGATTTCTTCACAATAATGCCTGAGATGGATAAATTAAAATGAAAAGTGACGAATGAACGAGTAAAATAAAAAACGACAAATTTATTCCAGCACATTTTAGATTTTAATGTAACTAATGAAACTTATCTTGTAGATAAATAATGCTATCATTCCTTAGTTTAATGTCCATTGGTTTGTATATAAATATTTCTTAAAGTAACATCCGTTGGTTGTTTAATGTTAATTTTGAGTATGGAAACAGCCATATCTAGAAAAACCTTCACGCACTGACTAAATTTCCTAGTTAACAAGGTATAAATTTTGAATGTATAGAAATTAAAGGTTTTATATAAAAATTATATGATAAACAAAATTTCATTTATTATATTTCTTAATGAAAAACTAATTTATTGTATTCTAGATGATATTTCTTTTTTGCTTACGGAATATAAACATTTTTACATAACAATGTAAAAATTCAGCTGTTTGTCTATGTCAGGTTAACTGACAACAGATCATGACACGAGTGTTGTTTGTGATTAGTTGCAATATGATAGTTTTCAATGTTTATATATGGCCAATATTTATTATCTAGTTCTTTACTGTATTACTTTACTGTATTTAAGATTTGAAATTAAACCACAAAAGATTGATTTAGTTCACAATGCGATGAAGATACAAGACATCAATTCAAAATGATGTATACAAACAGATGGATGAACTATTTTGTTCATTATTGTTTTTACATACATAATTTTTCGTATTTTCATTCTATATAATTCCAATCAATACAAGCCGGAGCCATTTAGGATACCGCACCTCTTCTAGCGCATATGCTCTCTTTTATAGTTCAGCGCTGACTGTGCCTCTCTTGAGGTGCGGTCACTAGGAGCACTGGCTCAGGCTGAGTTTAGTTATCGGTGTTTCGGGTCGAGCCATCTCGAGTCACCGCGATGAAGTGCCGCGGTGGCTCGTTCGTCCTTGACGATACTCAGCCTCTCCACTCCACAGGGAATAAAATAATATATGTAAGAATGTATATAAAGAGTCTGCGTTACGTATGGTAACGTGTGCCTGTGCGAGACTTAACTTTTTTTTTCGGGGGGAAATGCTCCTTATGCACCGTGACACCAAAATCAAAATAATCTTTATTCAACATAGACCTTTACAGACACTTATTAACGTCAAAACAAACAAAACCAAAAAAAAGAAATCTTAAAAAAAAATACAAAATCCTTGTGCGTTCGTACGTAGGAAAAAAAATATTGACTGTACACCTGTTCGGAAATTGGGAGAGCCTTCTCGAGAAGAACAGGCAAGAAACTCTGAAGGTCTATTTCTTATTACCTCTTTTCAATTTTAATAATTATAATAATACAAAATTAAGATACAATCATACCTAATATGATTACAGTGGTATGTATGTTTACATCATAAGAAAATAATACAATATTATAAATAATGATGAAACACCGCGCTGATAAGATGCGGCTGTGTGTGGGGCTCTCCGATCTGAAAACCCCCCATGTGTCCTCTGAGCCCATACCGGGGCGCGTGGCGGGTTGCGCTCTCGCGATTCTACCGCCACACGCGCACGGGCTAGCTCGACCTAGTTAGTCGAGCCACACGTCATCAGTCTGCCTTCACGGCAGGCACTAGACGAGCGCTTGCTCGCCTCCCCCTGCCAATGTACCCGCGGAACGTGAGAGTCACCTGGTCGATTTCGTCGAACAAGTAGAAAGGCGCAGGGTCGCACTTCTGTATGGCGAAGATGAGCGCCAACGCGACCAGGGACTTCTGCCCGCCGGACAGCTGGTTCATCTCGCGCATGTCGCCCTCGCCGCCCGTGAACGACACCTTGATGCCCACGCCCGCGAACTGGTCGCCCGCCGCGCGCTGCGGAAACAAGCCTGCTTAGTAGGAGTGGCCGATACAAATCCTATACAGATACAATATCTATATATCGGCACAATATTTGATATCTATATATTGCTCGGCGCACAAACTATATATTGGATATCGCGCAACTTCACACCGATGACGCATAACCAATGAGAATGTATAGTTTTAAATGTGAATGTTATTATTAACAGAATAAGGTTTAATCTCAAATGTATTATTTCAAAAATAGTATGGAATTACTTTGACTCAAGTGTTCTAAAAGTACTTATTTATCATTATCACCTATAATTCTTTTACAAATGTCAAATTATTTTAGACCTTAAGTTATGCAACGTAAACAGACTTTAAAAATAAATGAATTTGATTTTAAAGGTTCATTTTATGATGTTTGATATTGTTGTCATTAATACGACCTTTGGACCTAAAGTTCGCTCTAATTTTGGTTTTTTGGATATTCGAGAGTGATTTATATTCTATTTTTAATTTCGTAAGCTGCAGGTTAAATAATCTCTCTACTTTAATTGCTATTTTCCATTACGAAATAATATTTTATTCGTAATAGAAATAGTTATTTTTATTAGTAGTTATAGATATGTCAAAGAAGTTTTGTGTAAATTAGTGTAAATAATATATTGTACTATTATATTAAATATCTTTTATTTGAAATTAGAAAACTGTTGTATGTAAAAGACAGAATTACTAAGCGTCCTAAGCCTGAAAAAGTATAAAGGGAAGTTCAAGTCATTCATTAAATTACACCTACGTAGTAAAACAACCATAAACACATAAATTACTCAATCCAAACAAAACCGAAATGTTCACCATAATCACAATATCCACAGTCGACTTTGATTGTCGAGAATCACAGATATCATCTAATCTAATAATGTATATATTCACAAATCTGAAATGCTTCAAGATTACGATATGAAGTTGTGTGGTATATTTAGATTTCAGAGTATCATCGATACCGACCGATATATAGATATTGAAATATATAGTTTCAATCTCTGATATTCAAAACCAATATATAGATACGGTACAATACAGTGAAAATCTGATATTACCCATACCTACTGCTTAGCCAGCCTGGCGGACCTATATACCCACAAACATCTTATGGCAAACATACTCAGTCACTCTGTTCGTCTATCAGTTACAGTTGAAAGTCAACTATCATATACATATAACTAGTAATGGTCGTTATTTCAATAACAGATAACATAATGAATTATTTTCCCATAACGAATAACACATTATTTAACAACGGCTTAAACTGTTATCCTGCTGTTGCTGTTGACAAAAGAATCGCGTAGTCGCATTGTTGTTGTTGCCACTTGAACCGTTGTGTAGGTGCGCTCACTCTGTTGCCTGACTGCTTATTCTTATAATATTAACCTTTCTCACAAGGAAATAAAGTTCCTATTTGTTTATAGTAATCTTACTAATACCAAATCCACAATTTTGTACCTTCGCGCGTATGACAATTAGACTCATTTTAATTTACAGTGTGATTTGAAATAACAATTAGGTAAACTGTTGCTGGCTTGCTGGTGCCTAAGCTATTGTCATGTTTTTAGTTACGCATTATTTGCATTTGTGTGATCTTTGCAATAATAAGTATCGTGTTTGGATTTGCCGTTGTGTGATCGCGTATGCAAATTAAATTACCTATTCATTGCAATAATTAGTGTCGTGTACTTTTGAAGTAACTAATAAATAATTAGAGTAGATTTTGTAAATAAATGGAAATGGAAGAATATTGCAAATATTGCATGTAAATAATGTAAATAATAAATTATGTACAGATCAATGAACTTTTAAATACACCAGAATATATATAATATTGATTAATTAGTTTTAAGTTATTTTAATTACTGCATAATATTCTGACAATCCAAGCCTGAAAAAGTATGAAGGCAAGTTCATTGTTAAGAATAACTAGCTATAATAACAATAACAATCGTAATCAACAACATTTGTCAAAACAGCAATATAACAGGATAATAGTTTACAATAACATTAATAGGAAAATAACACAACAGTGTTATTCGTTATTACAAAACAGTCGTTATTGCCATTACTATATGTATATAACGCAGTGTCAGTAGACCTCCCACAAGATAGACCCACTAATATTGAATGCCTACAACCTACAATTTATAAAATTCTTTAAAAATTTGTAACATTTTTTTTTACTTCGCAAGTACTTTTATAAATTATTATTCTAATATAAATTTGTCTTTATATTAGAAGAAGATAGTATAATGTAAGTGAATAGGTACTATCAGTGTATGTTGAACTCCATTATCGTGAACACCCGTTTTCATTTCATGGACCCCAAATTTTTGTTTCACTGACCCCTTACAGGTAGTCATAGACCCGTAGGGATCGATATAGATCACTTTGGGAATCACTGAGATAGACAGGCGATTTGATGAAAATCGTAGGAAAGAGGATAGTAAAGCAAGACTAGCATCTACTGGCGGAAATAACGATGATCATGAGTTGTCAGAAAGATTAAGTTCAATTTAGGGCAAATACTAGTAATTAGAAATAAATTACATTTTTAAAAATAATATATTGAGAAGCGAGACTACCTGCTGCATACTCGCTATGCAGTACCGTTCAGAAACAGTTCCCCAGTTCCCAGTTTTGGTAAACTGATAGGGTTATGGGTCGTCCCCCCCGCCCAAATACTACCTCTTACACAACAAATAATGTGGCAAATTAACTATTTGATATCCTACATCAGAATTGATGAACGGGAGACAATTACCTCTCCGGAATCTCTAGGTGCATCGTCGCCTCCCGTCCGCATGATGAGACTGGCCCTTCCCTGGGGAACTAACTTTTTGAAAACGTCTGTGAAGTTTTTGCTGACTTGCCGGAATGTAAACTGGATTGCCTCTAACTTGCGGTGTTCCAGGGTCTCTATTAGCTCGCGGATTTTCTCGCCCCTACAACAGAATAATTAATTAAATAAGTAAATTAAAGAGACACACACACAATAAGCATAAAATGTTTAGTTTGTATAAAATCGTGACATTTATGTCGTAGCCAACTGGTTAAAATAGCCGTTCAATCAAACAGCTAGCCCTTCGACTGAAGAACGTCGTTCAATCAAACAGCTATACGTGGTTTAGCCGACTTTTGATTGCAACGTTCAACATTACAGCTAGACGCCAACTGGCTAAATGGCAAATTAACTAAGGCGACCATTAATTTACTACTTAATTTGAGAGAGTAGGAAGACTTTTTGTAATTTCTTGGGAGGTTATTCTTGAATTAAGTTTAAGAGGTGACCAAAAGTTTGATGAAATGAGTAAAAATGAAAAACAAATTATCAATCATAATATTGTGTAATGTACCAAGCAAAAAATTACTAAAGTCGGGTCAATTTAATAGGCCACATTTGACATTTGTTCATAGTGAGGTGACCTGCTTAAACACTCCGATTATGGTGAAAAAATCGATATTTACTTCAAACATATGTGAATCGAATACAGTTATTATGGAAAAGTACTTTTTTTATAAGATCCCTATCTTATAAAAAAAGTACTTTTCCACAATAACTGTAATAGGCAAACGAGCAAATGGATTACTTGAAGGTAAGTGATTATCGCTGCCCGCAACAACAGATGTGTTGCCGGCCTTTTAAATGGGAATACGCTCTTTTTTATAGGTACTGTATTAATATATTTTACGAGTTTAATTGCCTTAAAATTTTTTAATATCAATTATTTCTCTGTTTATTAAGTTATTATTGTTTTTTATTATGAAACAAAAGAATAACATGTTTTATTTTAATAAAAATTTGTCTATTAATTCATGGTGAATAATCCCTTCACAAATAATCATTGCATTCATTCGATTTTTTGAGGGACATCACTTACGTATAGACTTCACTAAACGCAACATTGTAACAACGGCCATTTGTGCATTTCCAAACTAAAAAAATATTGAATATTTTATGTCCGCCATTACAAGGTTAGTTGAGGAATTTTAATGAAATGTCAAATGTGGCCTATTAAATTGACCCGACTGTAACTCAAAAATTTACTAATTTAATATCATTTCATAATCCCGTAATTTCTCCTCGAATATTTGTTTAAATTTTGATTCACTCGTATCACTCGTAAGTGACCTCATAATGTCTGTGTCTTCAATAACACGTGTATCGTATATTTACTACTTACTTACTTTAAATACTTTGGAACAATTATAAACCACAGCTAATAGGTTTGTTGCCTAAAGGACAATGCCCATTCCTGCCCCAGCACGCCCAGAATAATGAATCTGACGAAATGTCTTATTTAAATATAATAAAAATTTTGAGATCAATTAAAAATCAGATAAAGCATTGGATAAATAACTATTAAAATATATTTTTCAATTGATATTTTGTCATTTCCGTTGTAATTGCTTAGTCTGTGGTAAAGAATAATGGCCAACTAGTGATAGCGAAAACATCGCTGGAGGTGTTTATATCGATAAGTCACGATGAATTACGTCAATAACATTTAGATATCCATGGATGTTAAAATTCTCTCTCTTATCTATAATCGAGCGCCTTCATTTTATTATCGAGTTTAAGTAAATGCGAATCACAACTATCAATGTTTGAATGAATGTTTTATTGTTCTATGAAATGACACATTCCTGTCTGTATCTAACTACGTCTACGACTAACGTAACATTTCATATGGCAAGCTTTTCACGAACACGTAATGCTATCACTGTTTGATACGTTGGCTATTATAAATTAGTGCGATAGAGCGATTGGCATCAGCCAGAATCTTAAACCTATACGAACGGTCGACAAAAATTCAAAAGCATCGAATTTAATATGTTACGTTAGTGAGATAGTTCCAGTATGTTTTTGGTTTGGTTGATAGTTATTAGTGCGATGCGGTCTCTGTACAAATTACTCGGCATTTATATGTGCCAGTATTACATACTGTAATATTGCTGATTGGCATAGGTGTACATTCACTTGTTAATCTTTTAATTAACAAAGTTAACATTTCTATGTGTAAACGGATTAACTTTTAGGATAACTTTAAAATAGTTAACGAGTTATACCCGATTTAAACCATGGCTCATCGTTAGCGTATTACGTCGACGTGCTGGTGGGCTAAACAAGCATCGCTAGGATATTGTAAACAATTATATTGTAAACAATTATTATCTTAATAATTATTATTCTAGTGTAATATAATAATATTCATTATGAATTGAGAGGGACTTCAAATTCCTTTCAGGTCCACAGATAATATAACCGAGTAGTATATAATCCAAGGCTTAAGCCATGGGTCAAAAGAGCAAATAAATATTATAAGTTAAAAAGAGAGCAAGACCGTAAATTAACTAAATCAGCTTTAAATTGGGTTTATTAATACGGGCCTATAGGTTATGCCCGACTAATTTCTGCCCGCTTGCCTTTAGTATTGCTGATCATAGAGCTTTTTGTAATGGCTTGATGAGAGGGAGCGATACAAAGACATCGAATTAGCATTTTCGATAATTTTTGAGAAGTCCCATCACTACTATCACTGTGACACATTCATTCTGCGCAGCCCTGTGCATCCATATAAATCGTCCACCAATAGTCTTTTTTGCAGCAACACTCTTTCGTCCAATAGCACAGATTAGTATACTATTTTAGTTTTTTTCAATTTGAAACTGCTACTGATACCTAGCGGCTTTCATGATTTTAAATAAGTACAAAACGATTATTTTTAAGTTGCAGAATTCTGCGTCTGCATTTTGTTGTTTTCGTGGTTGTTTTGCTCGCCGTATTTCTCTCTGCTATATAAATAATTGACACCAGGCTTTCTTTTTTAACGGATTTATTGAGTTGTCTACCTGATTTTGGATATTCGTTTGTGCTTTAGGTTTTTTGACTTTTGTTGATAACAATGCTTCGTTGCCTAAATTGCGGTTTACGCGTTCAACGAAATACAGAGGCACATTGTTACAAATCTGTCTCAAGAATTACAAGCATTATATATTTTTTTTTCGTTATGTCTCCATTTATATAAGATACTAGCTGACCCAACAGACGTTGTCCTGTCAAATGTCTCAAATGTCAAATGTCTCAAATGTCACGTTGTCTCACGTTGTCTCAAATGTTTTTAAATAAATAATTTAGCTGAAAAACAATATCTATATGACCGTATTGTGAATCTAAACCATTCTCAAGCCCCCTGGAATACACACAAAAAATTTCATCAAAATTGGTCCAGTCGTTTAGGAGGAGTTCAGTCACATACACACGCACACAAGAAATATATATATTAAGATTTTGCAAATCCTGTGATTAGAGGAAACAGCGCCTAGTAAATTATTAACAGCAATGTTGCCTGGATACGTAAAATATTGGCAAAATTCAAAGAGTAACAATGGTTTTCAATCCACATTTACTTTTGAACCTGTCCTTTATATAACATAAAATGCAGTTATATTTAAAGTACACTTATAGAGCTATCAAATGGTATAAGTCTGAACGCTGGGCGTTTCTGGGGCAGAGCCTCATACAAATATGGGCATTGTCCTTTCAGTAGTTAGATACTAATATACCTTGATGCCTATTCTATACAAAATAATTATTATTTTTGAAAAAAAATGCTTATTTATAATAATAATTTTGCATTTAATTAAATATTTGACATTAGTCATCAAAAACGCTCATGACTGTCATGGCGTCTTGAATGACGTCACGCCGTGCAAAACACAGCTGTTTTAGTATCGGAATATTCGGTATTGTGAAGTTATTTTAATAAAAAATAGATTCATCGTATTACAAGTACTGCATAGTGCCCCAGTGTACAAGCACAAGTATAAAAACACCAAAAAAATTATTTATATACGTGCCAAACAATCAGCAGATACGTAAAAAGTGGCTAACACTCGCGAGAAGGAATGATGCCCATTCTTTTTCGCACTTCCACAAGACACTTGGGAGTGACATTTTGACTTTGACGTTTCGCACGGCGTGACGTAACACTTTTTAATTGGTGTTTGCTGTCACGTGACTTATGGCTTATTGTGTGCAATTTTATTTTATAAAAATATAAATAATCAAAAGTTATTATTTTATAAAACTTTGTTTTTTCATAATTAAATGATCATCTTAATAGTTATGCAACCTAACGCATCAGATTTGTTCATAGTGGATACAAGCCTATTGACGCCATATCGTAAACAAAACGCACCTAGCGCTGCGGGGGTGAGCGCTGAACTAATTAAATTAGACGGCGGCTTTTGAATCAGCTGTAGTGTTGAACGTTTTAAGCGACTCATATATTCAATTAATAAGCTAGACGTATGGTTGAATGGCGTTGTTCAGTCAAAGGGCTGTTTGATTAAACGGCTATTTTAACCAGTTGGCTGCGACATTTATATATTCTCTTCATTCATTTTAGAAGTTGATCAAATGAACACATCAAAAAATATTGTTATTTTAATCGTACCCAATATCTAGTTCCTCCTTGCGTTTGTACAACTTTTCTTTCTGCTCAGAGAAACTGATGAACTGGTCGAGAGCTTTCTTGTTTACGTGGTTGTACTTCTTCAGGTGCTGGTTGGCTTTCTCTAATTCTTTGAACAGCTATAAGCAGAATAGGTTAGTTATGATATGTAACTACTTTATTAATAAATTCACAACCTTCGTCTAAATAACACATCTCCATCTGCTGGGTGAATAACAATTCAACCTATTGCTGTCCAAAGAGCCGAAATGAGTGTAATATTTTTCTGGTTTATTTAAATATGAAAATTTACTAAAAATATAAAATCTTATTAAATATACACAAAGTCTCGAAATATACATAATTACGGGAAAAAGTTTCTTAAATGTAATAAAAATCTTATCAAATGCACAAAACCTCGAAATATGCATAAATATGTGTAAAATTTTTAAAATGTAATAAAAATCTTATCAAATGTATAAAACCTCGAAATATGCATAAATACGAGTAAAATCTTATCGAAAGTACTAAAAATAACTTATCGATAAAGTTTTTTATAGTTAAGAGTATGTACGAAACAGATCAATAGTATATAGTTGATAAAATAAAATAAGGTTCTTATTCACTCTTGTTAACTGAGATTGTGTGAATTGTTATCAATTGTGACTGACACTGAATCACCTAGTTCAAATCACAATCATTTTGAGATTAGTTAAATAATTTCTTAATAAGAAAGAAAAAAGTATACCTGTTTTAGAGATAACTTTTGGTACTTCGAGTGTAGTTCTGGGGCGTTGGGCAACGTGCCGAGTGCTGCAATTTTATCCAGCGACTCCTGTATCTTCTCCTGGAGTAGTACTTCTTTCGATGCCATCTTTTCTAGCCCTTTGGCATCCTCTTCCATCTTGTCTTGCGCTTCTTTTTCCTGTTATAAAATACTATACAGTAATCCATATTAATGTCTATCAAAAGAAAAACTGACTGGCTGAAATATAAACGCACAGTCAGCATTGATAAACTTAAATTTTGACACAATTTATAATGTAGGTGAGCACTAAATTCTTCATTGAAATTAAGGTTAAACTAGTGAGTAAGGGTGAGAAAGTTTACACAAAACTTCGATAGTATTAAAACTTGCTTGATATAAATTGGTATTACTGTTAAGTTATCAATTAGGGATGCCGTCATTCTAGATTTATTAAAATTCTAACTCTTAAGAGATATTAGAGATAAGAAGTCTGTGATAATATCAAGAGATGCCGTTACTTGTAGCACTGGATACTGCCAGTACACACTGGCATACTTGTCATTCACAGAAAAAGTATTTCACATTAGAATATTTTACCATATATTAATATATTAATCCTTACTAATATTATAAATCGGAAAGTGGGTTTGGTTATTTGTTCCGCTTTCACGCCGTAACTACTGAACCGATTGCTTTGAAATTTTGCAGACGTAAAAATAAATCGACTGATGCCATGGGATGCGCAATAAAGGCTTCGCTGATAAACTACTGCACAGATTTTCATGTGGTTTTCATCAATGGATAGAGTGATTCTTGAGCAAGGTTTTGCGATATTTTTTATCTCGGAAAAACGGATAGTCCCACGGGTCAATATACACTTCTCATCAAAAAAATCGAAACACCTTGCAAGTTTACGTTTTGTCAGGATTATCAGAAAAATGTGTACATTTAGGAATAAATGTTAAATGTCGTTTAATAGTGAGTAATATGAGCTTATCAAATCTTAATGTTAATGTTCTAAATTTAAATGAATTTTTCATAGGTTTCGTATTTTGTTAAATGAGTCATTTTTATTCCGTACTAGCTTTCTGCCCGCGGCTTCGCCCGCGTGGATTTCGGGATTGGGTGTATAGAGGGTTAAGGGTCATAGCTTTTGCCCACGGCTACATATACGCGGAAGTCGGTTTATGGTGCGAAGATTTTATCGCGCTTCCCGTGGGACTATCCGTTTTTCCGAGATAAAAAATGCCGCAAAACTCCTCAAGAATCACTCTATCTATTGATGAAAACCGCATAAAAATCTGTGCAGTAGTTTTTGAGCGAAGCCTTTATTGCGCATCCCGTGGGATCTGTCGATTTTTCCGGGATAAAAAGTAGCCTATGTTACTCGGGGAGAATGTAGCTTTCCAAAGGTGAAAGAATTTTTGAAATCGGTCCAGTAGTTTAAGCGTGAAGAGGTAACAAACAAACAAACAAACAAACAAATAAACAAACAAACAAACAAACACACTTTCGCATTTATAATATTAGTTGGGATGGAGTATAAAGGAAATGGATAAAACAACACACGTAAATGAAAAAAAAAGCTAAAAAACGTTTATTTAATAACTTGTATTCCCTCCCCGAGCTCTAATTACTGCTTCCATACGGTTCTTCATCGATCGGATGAGAGTCACGATCACATGCTGTGGTATATTGTCCCATTCCTCTTGGATTGCATCTTGCAGCTGGCTAAGTGTTTCTGGGGTAGGATCTCTTGCTCGAATTCGTCTCTTTAATTCATCCCACAGATGTTCAATGGGATTCATGTCCGGGCTTCTTGCTGGCCATTCCATAATAGAGATATCGACTTCGTTAAGATAATCTCGTACGACGCCCGCGGTGTGAGCCCTAGCATTGTCGTGCATGAATATGAAGCCGTTGCCAATAAAATGTGCATAGGGCATCACATGAGGCTCGAGACACTCTTCGACGTACCGATGACAGTTTAGTGCAAGCAGACGTGGCCCAGACACAAAAGCAAGCTCTGTCTTACCGTCGGCGCTGATTCCTCCCCAAACCGTCCACGAACCGCCACCATAGCTGACCTTTTCTTCAATGCAGCATTCTGCATAGCGTTCTCCGTCTCTTCTGTAGACCTTGTTCCTTCCGTCGTTACCATACAGCATAATTTTACACTCATCACAAAAGAGAACTTTGCTCCACTGTAGGTATGACCAATTTAGGTGCTCACGTGCAAAGTTAAGGCGCGCTCTTCGATGGTCTGCAGTTAATTTCGGCCCATTTGCTGGCTTATGCGGTACCAGTCCACGATCCTTCAACCTTCTTCTAATTGTAGAGTCACTTACAGCCACCCTTCGTACAACACGAAGCCGCTGCTGCAGTTGAAAAGCGTTAAGGCGTCGATTTCTTAAAGAAGTTGTTACAATAAATCGATCATCTCGCTCAGAAGTGACCCGATTCCTGCCAGATCCTGAACGGCGCGTGAACAAACCAGTCTCCCGATAACGTTTATAGACTCTATGAACAGATGACAGGCTTAGATGCAGTCTTGCAGCCACAACACGCTGACTAAGGCCAGAATCCAGCAATGCCACAACTTGGGCGGCTTCTGTGGGCGAAGTATCCATACGTTTTAGAAAAATAACCTTTTTTCAGACGTCCCAAAGTCACAGTATTGAAATAAAAAACAAAAAGTTTAAGGATAGGCGCCAATTTTTAGTTTTTAAACGCTATATGTACTCCAACCCTAAACACACATTTGTCTCAAAACAGTGATTCATTTCGTTTATAAGATAAACAAATGAAATTCTAATTTTGAATTTAGAATTTTCGCTTATTACTGTAATGGCCAAACTGCCAGCTATACATTTATGTTTTTTTTTTCATCGTATGAATTCTTTTTTGTGTTAAATTCGGGCAGAAACAATGAAAACGGAAGTGTTTCGATTTTTTTGATGAGAAGTGTATATTATATATTGATAATATATTGAAAGCATACATGCATTGCTTTGAACATATTATTTTATTTTTTAGATTTATAATAAAGGAAAAGAGATTAAATCTCATTGATAGCATGAATAATTGTACACAGTGTATGACATTATAGAATTCTACAAAAATAAAATAATTTTGGTTAACAATTTAATTTTGTGATAAAAAGTTTAGTTTCTTAGATGTCTTGTTTTGTTGTAGGTACACGTTAAGTGTTTATTTAGTAATAAAAAAACAAAACAATATCGGAGTGTAGGCATATATAGAGAGATGTGTCTCTATGTGTAAAAGTAAACCACAAAAAATGCGAGTTCGCATCGTGACTGTGTCGAATATTTTGTTTATGTTTTAGTATTTTATTTGTATATACAGTATCACCTTATTCCGCCATTTATCCAACTCGAGCTTGAGGGTTTTTTCGTTCTTCACAGCTGCTTGGACTTTCCTCTCGACCTCCTCTAGTTCCCGGTTGATTTGTTTGATCCTTTTCTCAGCTCCGGTCAGGTCTCCCTTACTGTTGGCCAGTCGCCTCTTACGATCCTCCACTGATATTTCTTGAAGGGCTTGCACCAGTTCGTCTTTACGTCTGTTTTGGGATAAGCCGCAAATGTTTAATAAAACTGTGAAATAATTCGCCAGAGACCAGAAGAAGAAACGTCGCCAGTGTAAGCGATGGATCTTGAGGAAAAAAGGATAAAAACGACTTTCCGAGATTTTCAGTAGCGAACGTGTGGTCACAGTGTTTTCTGCATTAAATGTGTAGTTACATACAACTACATTTTGAATTTGTTACTGGTCACGCAATACCGCTACTGGAGGTAGTTATATAACTTTTAACAGATAATAATAAGTTTGATACGAGTAGCTATTATTGATTTTTATATTAATTCGTTTATAATATTATTATTACAGATTTTCGAACATCATAATCTTCTGTAAGAGTTAAAGGAGATTACTATTTATATCTGGGGATAGAACAATTGGTCAAGACTCAAGAAGGTTGTTCCATATATTATAGAATTAGACCTAATTTTTCAGGGCAGCAGTATGGTCATCACCAACAGCCAGTAATATTATGAAATTGAATTATCAATGAAAAAGTGGTAGTACAGCATGTGTGCAATGGACAGAATTTGACGTGAATATTTCAAGCACATGAGTAAACATTGACTTGACACACTTGGTCGTGAATCTATACAACACAATAAACATATCTATTACAAACAGCAATACCTTTTACGGGAACAGGTGAGGAGCTCGGACTCCCCTAACTCCCTGACTATTACTATTACTTAGGGTGCTTAGGCCCGAGTCAACCAGTGTGGTTAGTGCTACAATTTGGATGACTACATAAGTCTTTCAATTTCTTCGCAGGTGTATGCAAGTTGCCTGCAATAGGCTATTTTCATGTTATAACATACAAATGTGAAATAATTTTATTTATATAGTTTTTGTACTGGGTTATGCAAACATATTATTTTTTTCATTAAAACGTACGATTAATTTTATATTGCTAATTAAAAATCGAAGTTTTATTATCTATATATCACGTGACAGAAAACTCCGACCGCCATGATTTTCTCGGTATGACGTCATTAGTACTAAAACTAAGTGTATGTTTGTAAACGAATGAGCCGGATAACATAGCATTTTTGTGTTAAAAGTGTATTTTAAGAGAAGACTCATCAAAAATACTTATGTACTTACATTAAAATGATCCTCACAAAGATATAAATGAGATTTTAGAGAGTATTTTGTTGGATTTTGTCCTGCGAGTTCTAAACAAACATATCTCATAGAATCGCTATTTGGAACCTTAATAAACAAGCTTTCTGGTGTTTTCAAAGTACAATTCTTGCAATTCAACGCTACACACCAACGTAACGGATTATAGAAACTCATTTTTATTTCATAAGTAATCTTTCAACAAGAACTTTTTACAAACCTAAAATTAGCGTCTCTTCTCTATCTTATATCTTCGGCGTTTGACAACTTTGACACTTCTTTATTTTAGTACAATTGACGTTACAAACATGGCGGTAAAATAAAAATAACACTTGACTATCGCATGTAAATGAACATTTTAAAAAATATTTGAAAAAGGGGGTGTGGCTGTGTTATGGACACGGCCGTTTGTTGTACGTGAATACGTCTCGTAACGGAGATGTACTGGCACCTTCGTTGATCCGCTCGGCCGCATTCATTACTTTACGTTGCCTACTCGATCATATACTGTTTTTTTGGTACCATTCGATTGCTGTTGAGATGCCCTTTCCAACTGTATACGATCTCTGTATTTCAATTTGGCTCTTCGACGCGTATAGGCCGATATTATATATTTTTGTTACTTTTTTTTTATTTTAACACCTTATTATATTCACAGTCACAATTTTACAGTAATGTTTTATATATAATCGATAGATTTTGACGAGAGCTAGCGATTAGAACTGGAACGAACGTCGTAGCGTCACCGAGTCGAAAGTTATACTAAATGGAAATCTCGATACGCAGCAAAATGGCCTTCAAATTGGCGGGACTCCCCCTCCACCGCGCGCGATGTGTTAAGTCTTAACTGGGCGTAATAAATTCTTTGATCCTTTAGCTATCTAGTGGTGTAATTGGAATTTGGATGGGGATGATAGATATGTAGCTACAACACTAAACTGTATCCCCCGATTTTGTTATCATTCGATTTTTTGATTTGCATCCCTATTGAAGCAATTTTAAAGACGTATTCACGTCAAAAATAGTAGAATAGCCTATTACGATTCCCCGTCACCATAAGTAAGAAAAGAAAACCTTATATTAGATAACATAAGTGACCTGATCAAGTTGTTAGTGAGCAGATTCTCCAGTTTATTCTTAGTAGCTTCGAGGTTCATCCTAGCACTGAAGGCCTCCTTGTTTTCTTGTGTAAGGCGTCTGATGGCGTCGTTAAGTTCATCCACTTTGCCTTGATCGGCCGTTGACAGCTGCTCCATCAATTCCTATAGCAGTAAAGCATGTGGCATTAGATTTTAATTTATAAACAGTATCAGAAAGAAATGCAAAATAAGAATCTATTTATTTATGATAAATTTGGATAAATATTAAGTGGATTAATTTATAATGTTACGTGTACTATAGTATAAACTATATACTGATTTGTCATGTAAATATTAATAGAGGCTTAATGGGACGTGGCCTAGTACTTGACGCGATAATAAGTGGTTAGGTAGAAGTCACTTATACATTGTTTATTGATCTTGTTGGTTCGATCTAATAACTAACATTACGAGTTCAGAACTAATTAAACCACGTAGTGTAGTTTGAACTGATTTTATTTGTAATACTTATTTTATATTTCATTAGAAAATTATTACAAATTTCTCTAACAACACCATAGCAACCAACAAATCAATAACGCCAACAATCAAAGACAAAAAGAATGACATTAGTACAAGTTTTAAAGCGCTTGAACATACATCTAACTTTACAACTATCAAAAAGTACAGAAATTATAAATATTAATTATAAGTACATGGGTTATACGCTGTCCGAACTGATAGCGTAGAATAACCTAGTTTGAAATAAACAGAAGATCCGTCAAGAATGAAATTATACTCTTCTGAGAACAACCTAACTTCAAAAACGACAAAACTAACTGTACAACTACTTGCAGAGACTGTGTTATAGAATGTTTTTACTTGAATAAACCTTATTAAGCTGTATAATTTACAATCACGTGTATTAAATACCTGGTGCAGCTCGGACTCGAGACCTTCTTTTGTAGCCTGCATAGCTTCCATGCTTGATCGACACTGGGCTAAGGAACGCTCTTTTGGACCACGAAACCGCTCAATTGATGCCAACTCTTCTTTCATTAGACGGATATCGGCCTTCACTTTGTCGAATATGTCCCTAAGCGAGAGAACAAAGATTTATTGTTTTTCTTCAAATAAAAGTTTAAATATTTGTTTTCTTTGAAAATATTGCTCAAGACAATTGGTCTCACACACTGTATATACAGGATATGGACAATATCTTAAAATATAATTTTTATTTATTGAAATATGACTTTATAGAAAGTTCTTTTGAATCGTCCAATTTTTGAAGTGAAAACTTCTTTAGCGGCGCTGAGCACTTTTTGTATGGCTAAACCTTCCAAACTCGGGTCAGGATCACGTGATGCTGATCGAAAAAGCATAAGATCGAGGGGAAGGGAGAGGAACTAGTACCGTACCTGAGTGTGCTGCTCCGTTTAGGCGGCACAGGGCGCTTGCGCGAATGTCTGTCATATTTGTGTACGATAGCGCAATAAATAAACATTGTATTTTACCTCATAAATGATTGTACTTTTGTACTTATAATTAAACACAACGTTAATTTTGAAGTTTTCACTTCTGCCGGCACTCTCGAAGTGCTACCGGTGTATTTTTTTTTCCTACCACCCATTCAGGACGTATTTTTTAGCTGATAAGAAGAATGGGCGCAAGAAACTTATCAGCTTTATCAAAAGTAATAACAACATTTACAATAAATTATGTCGTTATCATACAATGTACATATGTTTTTACAATTTATAAGGGAAAACACATACATATGTGTTACATTCTAACGTGTATGGGAAAACACATACACGTTAGAATGTATCCTTAAATCAACACCAAGCATTGGCATCATTTAAATAATCATTGACTTTGTAATACTGCATGCATAAGACAGATGCAGACTGCATAACCTCATGGGGTGGGACCGCAAAAACATACATTCTATTGGTTGAGAGAGCACAAAGGGCCGTGTTAAAAGTATCCACGTCTCGTTCATTTCTTTTTCCCACGCACCTCCTATATAAGGATTGTAAAGTTTTAACTGTGAGACAACTATTTATAATGAACAGTCCTTAACTCAACACTTCCCTTTAGCACCGAATATACTAACAAAAGACGAAGGGATATTGTTTGTGCTAAAAATATGGGAATTAAGCATACTTTCTTGGCCAGATTTTATGTATTCCTGGGACCTTTTCTATATAATAGATTAAACGCCAAGCTATGTATGTTTAATTGTATATAAAGCTAAACTACTATATTGTGTATCATAAAGCTAAAATACTACTTCAAGAAGCACTTCAAGTTATGTCGTACGACGATACAGAGAAACTATTACTAGTTACCAAATAATTTGTATTTTTATTTATATTTTTATCTCTTTCTTACTTTGTTTAAATTTAGTTATTAATCAGATATACATTTTGCATTTGATTATGTGTCCATATTTTTATTTTGTAATTACAAGCCTGAGATACAGGTTAATCCTAGTTCAGGTATGTTCACAGTTATTATAATACGTGTATACATACACTCGGCGTCAAAAAAATCGCACGTCCGAGAAAATCACGTTCAAATGTCGTTAACTCTTGATATGCACATGCAGTCGTATTAATTATAATTTTATTTAAAAGGTTATTTAATTAGCTTAAAAAAAGATTATTTTTCATTATCAAATAAAACCTAATGCAACAAATAAAGTGCCACGAAAATTCTAAGGAAATTTTGATGGTCGGGAGAGTCGCCAGTTGCGGGTATTGGTGGGTACCTTTGTGGGTATAAAATGCATTATGTGTACGGAACATATTTTAATTGCTGTAAGGGACAATCCACTGGGGTGGCTGACACAATCAAACGAAAGTACTTGAGAAATTTTGTTTTTGATATTTCTGAAAATAATGTTTGAAATTTATTTTGATGTTTGTTTACTATACTGATAGTACTGGTTACTACTGTTATGTATATAGTACTAAGTGAAAGCATTCTCATACACAGCACAACGTAAAAAGTGCCTTAGAACACATAAAAATAAACTCACTTGGCTTTACCCTGCTTGGTTTCAGTTCTCTGCATCTCGGAGACTATAGTATTAATACTGGTCTCTGTCTTGTTTAATTCGAGTCGAAGCGTATTAAGCTCTTGTTCGAGGGTAGTTATCTGTTCCATAAGTTCAGAGCGAGTCTTCTGCATTTCCAACCGGGACCGGGACTGGTTGAAATAACCACCAGTCAAGGAGCCTTTTGACGATACCTGTAAAATAATGTGATTGCGCTTTATTATGAATGTGGTATCATTAAGTTTCATTCTGTAAAATTGTGATCATAAGTTATAAAAGTAAACGCCAGAGTAACTGACTGTTATGGAAATTAAATAAAGTAGAAATTTAACAATAAATCATAAAACATTACAAAGTTTATATAAAACATTCTTTGGATTATGTTAGGATAGGAAAACTTAGATTAAAAATTTTCCCATCAAAGGATCTGCAATACTCACATTAGCTAGATTGTTCCTATAGAGTTTTGAATATGTACTTATAGTTCTTTTAAACATGTATTAAATTTTCATAAATATCAATGAATATATCGCTCGCCCCGGTGAATAAAGTGGTAAGTGACGTTACTATATTTTTAATGTTATTCGATATTTGGTTTCTACGACTCCAAAACTATGTACTGATTTTTTTATATAATTTTAGAAGCAATATTAATGAAATATATCGACATAACCACCTTTTTCTACAAAACATAAATAGATAATATTGAGAGAAAAAAAGCGGAAATCCATTATTACAACACAAAATTTACGTTCTAAAAATGTATTAATTCACTGCGATGTTGTTCTGGAGAATTTCACTGAGCGCAAATGCAGTAACCGATAATACGACTTTATTCTAAAACCAGAGATAGTTTACTTCTATAGGATATTTTCTTGTACTAAATTATAATGTTGTATTCATTTGTTACAATAGTGATCTAAAATTAAATGGACATAGAATAAAATGGTACGCAACACTTATATTAAAAATATTTAAATTTTTCACCAGAAGAAAGTTGTAATAGACTCTTACTCGAAACTAAATGCACTTAAAATTATCGCTGTGTCTTAATACATCATCTGTAGTTACAGCAAGATGATAGCGAATAAAGTGGTAATATTACTAACTACCAAATTTTTAATATACCTTTTTGGTAATATACATTTTTGTGATTATTTTCCGGAATATATGTTTATAATGTTTATTTATTCTATTATACTCATAAGAAAAAAATCTTCTTTGATATAATAGCGAAACCAAATATTTTACTCCAATAGTTTTCGGGATATTAACCGATTTCTGTTTTTTACCTCTCCTGTAAAAATGAAAATTTGCGATAACCACGTTATTCGCCGGGGGGAGCGATATTAATTTCCTTAAATAAGTCTTACTTAAATTCCCTTGGTGTTAATTTATAAATAGAGCGAATTGCTCTTTTTTCATATATTTTTTATATAAATGCATTGAAACTATGAAAATAACTAAAATGAATTAATCTTGTCATTTCAACATCAGTAATCTTTTTTCCTACATATGATTACAGAACTCAGTGTTTAGAAATACAGTTCACCGCGTTCGCGCACTTCTAAAAATGATTTAAGGGAGGCTTTACGCACCTGATCACCCTCCAGTGTAACACAATCTAGGTGGAACTGTTTGCCTAATTCCGTGGCGCACTCGAGGTTACGGCAAATCAAGGTCTTGCCGAATATATACTTCATCGCTTTCGCATATTTCGGGTCATACTTCAGCTTGTGAACCATGGCTATGGCATTCTAAACAGAGAAAAATACACAAACGTCAAAATACATGTTCAAATTCACTCATTATTTCAAGTAATTACAAAAACTTTGGGTTTGTATTCGGAAAGATCATTATCGCAACGATATAAAAATGCAATTAAATGATGATGTTAACGGATTAATATTAACTTCAGATAATTATTTCATTATAGGTATGGATCAAGGTACAGCTCTGTAAGCAACATAACCAAGGGAAGAAAATTTTTAAGATTCTACATCTAGATAGATATGGTTATGAATTAATGTTAAGTAATAATCTTAGATTTAAGGACTTTAAAGGGGATTCGAAAATAAAAAGTATCGTAGTAAGTATATATATATACATATACAGGAAGTAAATACTCATTCCGAAAACTAAAGCGGTGTATATTTTGTATTATTACGATCATTAATTTACGTCTATAATACTATAAAAACATTTATTACAAAGTAAATGCCTATTTAAGTGTTTGTCGAAACTAAGGTTTCTCAATTCTCGAGCTTTTTTATTTCTCGGAGCACGAGAATTCTCGACCACTATTTCTCGAGAATTATAAAAAAATAATAATAATAAGTTTATTTGCAATATACATTTGTAACAATACATAAGGATTCCCTGACCACCGAGCTAGACTAATTGTCTGTATTTCGGTAGGCAGTGTCCTCCTCTATAAAGACACAGATAAACACAATCATAACAAAATAATATAAACTAGTGCATGCGTGTATGTGTGTGTGTGTGTGTGTGTATGTGTGTGTGATTGAGTGTACACCTAACCAATCAAAAGGCGTTCAGTCTCATCATAGTTAAGCGCTAGTAGGTAGCATTTAAGCTTCGATTTTACTTCATAACGTGATAATGAACATATTTTTATTTTATTATAGAGAAAATTCTCGGGTTATCGAGATATATGGCAATTTTTAAAAATATGTGTGTTTTAACAATAAAACTACGCTTTTTTATGCAATATTCAACAACATTTATTATTAGTTTCAATTGACTTTAATTTAAGTAAGTATATAAAATTTTTATTAAACGAAATAAAATCTAGCGAGATTTTTGTCATTATTTCTACACACAATCTTAGGACTAAATAGTCTTCATCTTTGGGAAAAGCAAATAAAATATCTTCTAAAAACAATGCCATATATAATTTACACCACAATATAATTTAGTACCTTACATTACATACTATATAATTTACTTTAGTCTTTGTCTGTACTACAAACTTTTCTATTAAAATGTATAAGTAATTGAAACAAGTTTTTGAATTAGGTATAAAAATCAAACAATCAATCTAGCTTCATAATAACAATAAGGTATAGGTAACTTATTTTAGTCCAACTTTTCAATATAAATTTTCAATATTTTGTTATATATAGACTTTTTTGTTACGTAAGTATACTTAAGAATCTAATATATAATTAATAATTAGACTAATTATAATCACAATTTAAAGAGGAAACTGCTCCAAAAGCTAGCCCACTAGGTATTTTTATTATTTAGGAAATAAGCTTTCAAAAATACGAGGGCATTTAAAGCATTATATGATAATCGGTTTCGTATTAAGTTTGAAAAATTTTTGTCTTAATTTCTCGATTTCTCGACCACTTTTTTCTCGTCTCGAGTAAGGCAAAATTTAAACTCTAGTCAAAACTCAACCTTTTCAGATGGGGATCATTTAACTATCCAATAAGAGGAGATATCTGTTAGAAACATACAGTACAAAATGAAAAAAACCTGAAATGTAGAAATTTTATATCAAGTGTCAATACTCACATTATCATTGGGGTACACCATATCCCTCACTTGTAGTCGATTCAGTGGCATAAAAGTGACTTCACCTGGCAAGCTCTGACGGTTCATCTCTTTCAAGATCTTCGTACCCACCGTATCTGACTCCACTATGTGGTGGAAGAGACGGTTGCCAGCTGTCACCTAAAAGGAAAACTGAGTTTTTATGTCACAAAATTTTACTAAGCAATATTGAAGATAGGCCATCTTCTACAATTGGGTAGACGACATTTTTTTAAATTCTATATATAATAAGAGTACTCTTTCAAGTGAGAAATATTGTAGAACCAACAGTACACCTGCGCCTATTACTTTTGAAGATACATCGACATGTTTGCGGCGTCGTGTTGCGTGTCGCTCAAAAACGCTCCATACTAAAAACACTGCAATCGTGATTCGTGACGTCATAACTAAGTAAACTTGCCTAATTTGTATACGTTGTTATTTGTACGTTTATAGGTATACTTTCTATATAAAAAAATGTTACATTTAATGTGAGAATGCTAGAAATGTGTTCGTTTCATTAGAATTACCTAAATAATAATTGCTCATTATTTAGAAATCTAAAAACAATATAAATTAATAATTAAACTGAAATTTCTATATTGACATACTTTCATGAGATATAAATTGCTGAAATCAGATAATTATAGTATAAAAACGGCCATAACTAGTTGTAGACGTCTACCCTATTACTATTACATTGACAAGATATCTCTAGTTTGTTATACGTCACATGCCTTTCGAAAGCAGTCAGTTGTAGTCATCTACCCTATTATGTAATGTAAAGAATTGGAAATTCTGTGGAGATTAATAGAAATAATATCATATTAAACTTTCGACAATGTATATGTAATTTTATTTAAGCTTTCAATAACTACTCAACTAATATTCTAACTCAAAAATATTAGTATTGTTTAATAATTGACGCCATAATCATTACCTATTTCTTTATATATTTGGAGCTGCTATTTTTGTTTATTTTGTTATATCGAATTTAATATAGATTTATTGCTTATAGTCTTACTTACCTCAACAGCTGTGTATATGGTTTTGTCACATGTGAAATTCTCAATGACCGGTCCATAATACTGTGTCGCTATCTTAGCCCACTCACCACCCCTCTCTTGGAATGTTTCTAAAACTTTCCTTACACTGTCTCTTCCATTTAGAATTGGCTGTAATGTAAATATATGTGTACATATTGAAATTTCAACTTTAAATTGATTTGCATTTAAAACTAAATTATTTAAGCATTTCATGATTCAGTTTTATTAGGGGTATTTTTGTTGTTTCAATGAAACTGAATGATCGTCACAATATACGATTGATGGCAGTGCGATTGTCTAGTTTGTTGTTTTAGATAACTCGCGTAAAACTATTTTTATATATAACTATTTAATGCCTCACATTTTCTAGCAAAAGGCCATTCTTAGTAACCACAAACTAATTTATAAAAATTTTCTTACAGTTTTCAAATCATACGGTATTTTGATCGAAGAGGTCGAACCCCGATTGTTACGAAATTAGTGATTGCATGGGTTTTTGTTACAATCTTAATATTTTTTATTGTCTCCGATTAAATAAATTGTTAACAAGAGTCAAATACGCTGGTATCTAATCGGTGTGAGACTACGATTTTTATCGACTAACGGTCCCGTTTGTATTTGTATTTCACCACTTTTACCACATTTGTATATTACCTTGCCTGCCATAGAACGCAAAGCTTGATCGGCTTTGGCCAAGTCTTCTTTCAGCGACGACAGATTCTGTGTCAAGGAAGTTTCTTTACGCCATAATTCACTGGTGAATATTAATATTTATTAATATGTATTTTATTGAACAAGCAATGAGTGAAATAAACAATGTTACAGTAAAACGACGCAACGCATGCTACGTTACCAAAATTGTTAAGTACCAGAATTTTGCAGCTTCTTTAAAAAAAATTGAATATGATAGATTATTTTGGGGCCATATAACCAGTCACCCACATATATATACAATATACCCATGAAACTTGCTTAAATAAATAACTTTTCCAAAAGCTATTATTATTCTATATAATTGGTAAAGTCAGAATATTAGTATGAAAATGATATGCTACAAAGTTCTGCTTACGTATCTGGTAGATTGAAATAAATTCGAAGAAGTTGATTGAGTTACTTACTTCCTCGCGCTTTGCTCTTGATCCTTGCGTTTCTTGCACTCGTAATACTGTTTATTGTGTTCATCGATGGCTACTCGCTGTCTCTCCATCTCTTTCGTCATCTCCTCTATTCTCTTCTCTAACTCGGTCAATTTGCTTGCGTCGCGTTTGAGGTCCTCGCGTAACTTATTCTCGTGGTCCTTTTTATCTTTTATTTGTTTGTTTAACGATCTAAAAATGATATACTAATGTTTCAGTTCCCAGTGACATGGGCCTGTAGCTGAAAGTGATACTAATGACATATAATGGCTTACATTTCGTAATATATGGAAATGATTTCGTCATTTGGAATCATTTCCATAGTTTGTCATTAGATATGGAAACGATTTCGATAACAACTTGAGCGTGAATGATAATTTGTCTAGGGGCCAATGTATATGTGACATATTTTGGATTTTATATAATTAGGAAAGCAACTACCCAGCATTGAATCCATAACATCAATTATGTTTTATTGCAACCAACTACCATTAAATTACAGTTTATACTACAAATAGAATTTTTTGAAACAATTTGGCAAACATGTCCATATATCTTAGCTGACTAGTAAATTATAATTACTCATACAACCACATACTTCAACTCCTTTTCAATCCATCGATCTCTGTCTTGCTTCGACGTGAATTGCGTTCCTCGTCCCTGCTTAGCATATAACTCTTGCCGTTTCTGTTGGTTCAGAGCTAAAGCTCTGGTGCACTCCTCTTCACGGCCCTTCATTTCCTCATACTTGGGTTTTAACTCTTCAAGCTCACGTTCTTTTTCAGCTATCTGTTGCCTGAGTCGTTCTAATTCGGCTTCTGCTCGCTCCTGTTGAATGTTTTATGACCTCCTGTTGAGTGATTTTCGTGAAGTATTCCTATGTTGCCTATGGGTCAAGCTAGATTTGTGCTAGTAAAGCCAATATGATTCTTCATTCAAAAATATAAATAACTCTAAGCGATGTTACAAAACAGTGTGCAAACGGGTAAAACTTGGAAACATAAAAAATATAATTAAAGCAATTGCTTGATTACAAATAAAACTAAACCAGTGCCTAAAGATATATTAATTAAATTCTAATAATGTGTGCTCGTCGCATGTTGTAAAACTAACTTTAAGATCAAGATGGACAAATGCAAAGTTTCGTTTCGGTGTATTCCTTTGATAATACCACACGTGACAATAAATTGGCACCACTTGGCCCGACATTGGAGTTGGCTTAGGTATGTAAACAAACTCCAATATTGATCATATCTATAATATTAATTAATAATCTAAAATTTGTATGTAAACAGCTAATTCACACTTATCACATGCGCCCCCCACAACGTGGCATGGTGGAGGGGATATCGTACTACAACCACACCCAAGACAAACTTGCTTTTGCGTCACGTCACTCGCAAGTAGCATTGGCGCATAACTTGGCACCAACGTTTCACACGTTGGACGCCAGCATAATATTATCAAAAAATATAAAAACTATTAGTTATCCTACAACTACATTCCTATGACTAATGTAATTGATTTATGACCGATTGAGAATTTTTGTATCGTTTGTGGAAAGAATATTTTGTCTGCACTGACTTTAGACTTATTGTCACCATCCACATCATCGGTAAGATCCTTTATTGCCAGCTCGAGTTTGGTCTTCTCACGAAGTAGTTGTTGTTGTTCTGTTGACAAAATATCTTTCTCTTCGCGAGCAGCAGCCACATCTTTGCGAGCCTCTTTTAATTTTCTAGGGAGAAATAGTAAAAAAATCAGGAATATTTTACAACAATAACAATAGCTCTACATTTATTATATACTTAGTAATTTTTTTATTAATTATAATGCATAAATATTGAATACTTACCTATTAGCCTCTCTTACATGATCTTGGGCTTCTCTTACCAAGTCTGCATAATGTTGCTGCTCTTTACCACTATTGGAACGCATTTTCTCTAACTGAAGGGAAAAGATATGCGTAAATCATCTATAACAACAGAGGAAAAGAAACAAGAAAAATAACATGAAACTTGGATATTTTAGATTCAACTACAAACCTCTTCCAGTTTCCTTTTATTCTCTCTGTGCTCTGTATCATGAATAATGAACTCGAGCACACGACGAGCCCTATCCCATTTCTGGTATTCCTTCAATTCTTCCTTTTCTTCTTCGAGTGTCTTCAAACGTTCTTCAATTGTTTGTAGAAACTCATTTATTTTCTCTACCTAGTATATAATATTTTTGATTAATAAACTTCTATTTTGCTAAGCTTAATGTAATTATTGTGTTTCAATTAATCAATGGACTTCCAATATACTGTCAAAATTTACAGCATTATTATAATATCAACATATTTAATATCTAGGGACAATTGATGTGCCAAATACAGTGCAGGTTTTATCACTGGAAAATGGTCATTACCAGAATCCTAATTTTGATTTTGGAAATTAATATTAACACTTTGCTTCTATCAATTCATATTTAATAATAATGTAAAACCATGCACAGGTCACAATTATAATGCAAAGATGATAGTTAGCAAATACCTTTCCCACAGTTTCTTTCAGGATAGTGACAGACTCTTCTCTCCTTTCATCATAAACCCTCGTGCCTGCTACTTCTCGTAGCAATTTGAGCCGGTGCGAATCAGGAGCTACAGCCATTTGATTGATCTGAAAAATTGTATATAAATGATGGCGCCACCATCGTATTTATGTAATCAACATGTGCAACGGGTATGACGTAACCGCCTCTCTCCCCATCGGAATAGTATAAAAGGCCGCGTTTGTCAGTCGAGGGGGCAAACTTCAGCTCATGGGACAAGAGATACCCTGGTCCCCATAGGTGAAATACCTGGAGAGACAACATGTCAAAAATAGAGTGAACCTGACGCGTGCGACAAGAGCTCGACTGCGGCCAATATTAACAACATCAAAGCTGCCCCTAAGAATGAAGATATCTATATACAAGCAGTATGTACGATCAAGACTGTTACACAGCTTCGGCTTGGTATCCCTGACTGGCAAGGGCGCGCGCCAGAAGGTGGCTGCACAGCAACCCCAGGCTCAGGCACATCGCAGGCGCTCCTAGATACGTGCGGAATGATGTCATAGCGCGTGACTTGAAGGTGAGTCGCTGGACCAATTCATTAGGAAAACGGCGACAATCCTATTTAGAAAAGTGACCTCCTCCAGTCACCCAATAATTGTCGATATCGCGCCACACTACGCCCGCCCACCTGATAGGCGTGAATACCCGAGAAGCCTCATCTTACCTTTAACAACAGAGGAAGACGATAACATCAATTGAGAAGCCGGACTAGATAAGAAGAAAGAGAAGAAGAAGAAATATTTAGCTCCTATAGTTAGATTCGCCATTAAACTGTTTTTGCAGTTTGGCGATACGTTGTAAAATTGTATGTTCATGTATAAAAAAAAAAAGATAGTAGAGCGACAATCAACGCTCCTATCCAAGATAGTAGAGCAAATTGAAGCTTAGGCGGAAATTATGCCCGCCAACCCAAAGCCCCAGCCGTTGTTACGGCTGGCGATGAGAGACCACTGCAAAGGGAAACAACCCTGATCAGTTTCCGTCGCTAGTAATAATAGAGACAAAGATAGTCCCCGATCGATCGAGGGGGCATTAACCAGTCGACTGCCGCACGGTGCACATGTTACCCGAACGGCCGTATTTGCTACAATTATTATTTGTGAATTCTAAGTTATTTAAAAGTAGAATTTTGACTATATTAACAATTAATTCATCAAATAAATTGGTATAAAAGTGATTTGAAGTTTATTTAAAAAAAGCATAATGTCAACTCCTGATCCTATATATATATCCTATATATATATCAATCAATACATAGTATAAAACAAAGTCGCTTTCGCTGTATGTCCGTATGTATGCTTAGATCTTTAAAACTACTCAACGGATTTTGACGCGGTTTTTTTTAATAGATAGAGTGATTCTTAAGGAAGGTTTGTATGTATAATAAATGCATAATATAGTAGAGAAACACTGATAAATTTAAAGGTTTCTAATGTGATGTCGTAAATAAGCACGTTTTTTTGCGCTTATATTGCAAACGCTGGCTGAACCCTACGAGATAGACCAAAATAATGTACTACAGTATTGTACAACTTACAAAAATCCACAAAAAAGTCCGCGATGGTATATGTCTATCTCTTAGGGATAACCCACCATAACCATTTTTTCACTGCACCCGTGCGAAGCCGGGGCGGGTCGCTAGTATATATATATACAAAGTATTTTGCTAAATATGACTTCAAAGATATGTCTTAAAGGTAAGGGAAGCTACAAAGAAGGTAGGCTTTAGACACATTTAGATAGGACATTTTACACATATTAGCAATAAACTATAAATAAAGTTTAAAGAGTTTGTTTGTTTGTTGGCTAATTCCAGGAATTACCAGTTCAAATTGAAAATTGTGTGTTCGATAGTCCATTTATCAAAAAAGACTTTTTAGAGGTTATATAAAATCACAGCAATAGGATGTAGAAATATTGGTAGAAATACTGTAGAAATATTGGATAGTGTATCCGAAGTTTTGGCCCAAATGCTTCTTGTCTGGATTCTTGTCTCTCTGGATATGCCATGCCTTTCGGCATTTCGCAAGTAAAATTTTACTGGGAACTTTACTGAGGAACGATACGCTCAACTCAAACAAAGTAAGAACAATTAAATCAATACGGTGGAATATAAATACTCAGCGTATGAAAAATATGAAAGAGCACTCAGCGAACAGAAATGTGACTAGCACGGGAGTCTTGTTGCGAGTGACAGACAGACAGACAACAGAATGGCGTCGCCGGCGGCGCGTCGTTTAGTGTTGCCAACTCGGATTTTAAAAAAAGACGTAGGCTGGATGAGAAAAAGATGATGTAGAATTAGTAACATTTGCTAAACAGTATGTCTGGTCACATAATATTAGTGATTTACTGACTGATCTCGCAGACGATGGCGCCACTGTCTCTAAGTAAAGTTTGGAGCAGCGGACCCCGATTAATGAAAAAAATGTTTCATAAGGTAGTGAGCTTTTATTTTGCAAAGTTCAAAGTAAAATATTTTGGGAGGACTGAATATATTTACAGAAGTGAAGTTTTTAAATAATATGAAATATGTATTTAAGCAAACATGAAATATCCGTGTTAAATCGATTAAAAGTTCTTCCAGACTAAAATCGATTATATAAAACATAATATAACAGACTCCCAGCTTTTCCCATGGACCAATACAGCAGTATCATCAGAATAACAAAGCAGGTTGACACCTGGCTTTGAAACACTGAAAATATCTTTCAAATAAACAAGAAAGTGTTGTGTCGAAAAATAAAGTGTCAATTACTGTTAACAGTATAAATTAAGAGTTAAAAATGATTATTTATTATCGTAAGTTGAAAATAATGATTAATTTATTTTAAAATCCGCAAATAAAAATTGCATTTTTTAAACGTTTGTCACGTGACAAAAACGCTCCTGATTGGTCGAGTTTATCATGACGTCACCTGCTTGTAAACTTCGTTTGCCTACTTGTGGTAGATTATCTCCGTTATATTAAGATTTTTCTTTATTACTTATCCATTGTTTTTTTTATTTATTTTCACTCTTTTACAAGTACTTTTAACAATGGCCAACGATTTTGTAAAAGTAGACAGCAGAAACCTGCCCCAAGTCGACGCAATCATGGTCGTATTTATTTTTCAAAAATAATTCTGACTATTATGCTTCAGAGCTAAAAAATGTAAAAACAGCAAAGTAAGTATAATTACACTTTACTGGTAACTTAAATTATATCATAAGAAAGTGAAATAATGATGAACTTCCACAAGAACTTATATAGGTTATAAATAATTGTTAAGTTTGTTTGGCACAATTTCGTGAACATAAACGATAATTTGTTTACTTTTGCAGGTCTCAAAGTCAAAGTCAAAGTCAAAATATTTATTTCAAGTAGGCAATTAGATATGCTCTTTTGAATAGTCCAAATTTTTTTTTCCCTACTACCCATTCGGACTTCTTTTAGTTATAGAGAAGAACGGGCGCAAGAAACTCTATAACTTTTACAGAAGCAACGACATTTACAAAAATATATATCGTTACCAAGTCATACAAAAGTCAACTTATAGGTACAAGTATAATTACAAAGGTTCATGGCAATGCCTGGTGGAACTAAGAAACATTAAGTCCAAGCATTCATGTCTTTTATATAATCAGTAACCGTATAATAGGCTTTGCTAATAAGTACACTTTTAACAATGATTTTAAATTTATTTAGGCTTAATTGTACAATATTGCTTGGAACTTTGTTGTAAAAACGCACACAGTTACCTCTGAATGAATTATTAATTTTATGGAGTCTAGTGTGAGGCAAATGTAATTTATTCTTATTTCTAGTATTGAAGCTATGGACATCACTGTTTTTACTAAATAAATGAATGTTTTTATGGGTATATATTAGATTTTCATAAATATATTGAGACACAACTGTCATTATACCAGTGTCTTTAAATTTATCTCTTAAAGAGTCTTGCATTTTTAGATTATAAATTGCTCGAATGGCCCTCTTCTGCAGCACAAATATAGTTTGAATGTCGGCAGCATTTCCCCACAGCAAAATACCATACGACATTACACTATGAAAGTAACTAAAGTACACCAATCTAGCTGTTTCTACGTCAGTTAATTGGCGTATTCTCAAAACTGCAAATGCTGCAGTGCTGAGCCGTTTTGATAGTTTATCAATATGTGGGCCCCACTGAAGTTTGGAATCGAGAGTAATTCCTAAAAATACTGTGGTGTCCACGAGGTCCACATTTCTATCCTTTATAATTACTTCGGTTTTCACCTGTTTTACATTTGGCAATACAAATTTGATACATTTAGTTTTACTTTCATTTAGAAGCAAGTTATTAACGTTAAACCAGTGGACTACTTTAGAGATTGCATCGTTCACAGTGTCATTAATATTTTGTCTCCGTTTAATTTTGAATATAAGTGATGTATCATCTGCAAAGAGTACAATTTCGTGTTTATTATTAACATAAAAGGGAAGGTCATTTATATATATTAAAAATAAAAAGGGACCAAGAATTGAGCCCTGTGGGACGCCCATCTTAAGCAAAGATCCCTGAGATCTCGTACCATTAATATCGACTCTCTGAATCCTGTCACTCAAATATGAAATAAGAAGGTTCAGAGAAGAGCCTTTGAAACCATAATAACGTAATTTCTTAATCAGAGTTTCATGGAGAACACAATCAAATGCTTTGGATAAGTCGCAAAAGACACCCAAAGCATCGTGTGAATCCTCCCAGGCGTCAAATATCTTATTTAAAAGCTCTACACCTGCATCAGTTGTTGAGCGACCCCTACTAAAACCGAACTGATTATTATGCAGAAGATTATTAATACGAAAATAGCTTTGCATTTGGTCTAACATTATTTTCTCAAAAATTTTACTAAACGTTGGTAGCACTGAAATAGGTCTAAAGTTTGTGGGATCAAATGAGCTACCAGACTTAAACAAAGGAGTTATCTTGCTATGTTTCATTAAATCAGGAAAAACACCACCTTCAATAGAATCATTAAATATACAAGCTAGAATTGGAGTTATTATTTCAATTACTGATTCTGTGACAACTACGGAGTTTCCCCAAAGGTCCGCGGTTTTCTTTTTATTTAATGTTTTAAAAGTCTTAATTATATTAACCGATTCAATTTGTCGAAATTTAAAAAGAGTCTGACTATCCTTAACATTTTCTTTTAGGATGGTCTGCAAGGGAATCATATGGAGATGATCTTTGCACACATCTTTACACAATGAAGTGTAAGATTTGTCCTGAGCACAAGGTACCAGAAGCAGTTCTTACAACGTCACGATGGTGAAAGACGAGAATAAAGGGTGAAATTGTTAGCTGTCAATGCTTGGACTGTGCAGCTTCAGCTGGTGGCTGTAAACATGCAGTGGCATTCCTCATGTGGACCCATCGTCGCACAGAGGAACCTTCTTGCACTGAGGTGGAATGTTTCTGGAAAAAACCAAGGCTCTCCAGAGTAGGTACGACCTTGAAATATGTGACTGTGGAACAGTTGTGCAAGCAAGCTCCACAATGTGAAGCAAATACTAGCCTCTTCACAGAGTTTGTTCACGAGGTAAAAAAAAGGAAAATAACAAACTGTGAACTTTTGAGATATCAACCAGATTTTAAGCATAGTGTTGTCAGACAATTTTCCTTTCACAACTTTCTTATGCAAGCCAGTGATAACTTAAATAATGATGTTGAAAAAGTAGGGTATTCAACAGAGACTCTAAATGACAATGTTCTTGCTGAATAGAAACTGCTACAAAAAATCAGTGTGACAATCCTCTGTGGCATGAACTTCATTATGCTCGCATCACAGCGTCCAAAGTTTTTGATGTAAGCCGTTGCCAAACCACGGATGGATCTTTAGTAGCTGCAATCATGAGATCAAAAACGGGACACCTGCCATGAAACGGGGCCGAAGACTAGAACGTTCAGTGATTAAATCTGTGCAAAATATACTGAAAAAGAGAGTGAAGCCGTGCGGGCTGTTTCTGTCACCTCAGTACCCCATGATTGCTGCATCTCCAGATGGAATTTGTAAAGATGCTGTAATAGAGGTTAAGTGTCCGACCAGTGAAAGTACCAAAACAAATTACATTCATAATGGCAGCATTTTAGAAAAGTACCGAGATCAAATTCAACTGCAAATGTTTGTTACCAAAATGAGGAAAGGTTACTTTTGTGCTCACCCTAACTTTGAAGTTTCAAAAAAAGTGGATGTTATTGTAGTTGACTATGACAGTGAATATGAGAGTAATTTGTTAGTAAATGTTGCATCTTTTTGGAAAGGTAATATTTTCCATTATTAATTGGTAGTGTTACACAGTGCTTAGTTTAAAATATTTTAGGCTAAGTTAATAATAAATGTACCTATGTTTTAATATGGGTACAATGAAGGATAATTAAAAAACAAATTAAACAAAGGTTTTCAAAATATTTTATTTAATAAATTATATAAATCCCCAAATATACACAGAATGCACAAATAAGTGATTGGATAACTATCTATACATATTTATCACTCCGGAAAGGTGTGGCAAAATTGCACTTCAGTAGCATTGAATGTAGTTTGCACAACTATAATAAAACTACATGATATTTTGTAATTGTATTAGTTATAATGCTGTTAGTTTAGTCCTATTGGTAAAGGATATAATAATAGCATATTCAGAAAAAATAACTATTTAATAAGAAAGTCTTGAATGTTTATTAGCGCACATGATATAACAATAATATCATTGAGTATTCTTAAGAAGTTTTTATTAATGACAGAGTGTTGCTTTAACATATTAAACTCTCTTATACGCCTTAGGACTCTTTCCACATGAATAAAACTGGCAATAATTTTTGTTTGCTGTACTTCTTTGGATAACTTTGACCCAGATGCTACACTAGGAGGCCATAACAGTTGGATTCCTTTTTTACTCAATGTTTGTTCAACATGCTTGAAACCTCTATCAGCTAATATGACAGTACCTAGATAATCTAGAAAGTTGCAATTTTCCAGAATAGTGACATCACTTGCTCTGCCCCCAGGAGGAAGCACCAGAAGGAATATAATTGACAAGAACATTCTGCGTACATAATATCAAATACTTAACAGTATTACCTTTCTTATAATCTGACCAAGTTAACGCTTGAAATAGGGCTTTCGAAGGCTTTTGTATGTTAATTTCCAGGCAATCAATAATGCAACTTACATTGTAATAGTTGTGTCGAAATGAAATTGGTAGTCTTTCTGATCGATTGTTTATTTAAGTTTACAATAAAAGGATGTAAAAAGCTAGCTATAATTGGAATATTTTTCAGGAATAATTTACTGTTATATGATAATGACTGTCCAAAATTATCTTCAAGTTCAGAAAAACTATTTAATTTAATTTTTTTCAAACACATTAATATATGTTCATGTGGTATGTAGGTGTGTTTATTTATTAAATGAACTAAAAAATAGCAGTCAACAGGGATTCCAATATACATCATTAGCTTTTTTATAATTAAGCGCAAAGTATTCTGCAAACATTGCATTTTTTCAATATCTTCATTTGTGCATGCAATGCTTGTACTTGATTCAGACACCTTTGATGGAGTACCTGCAAGTGATGAAGAATCTTGTTGTTGAGGATTTTCTTTATATAAAGATACATCACTCTCTGATTTTTCATCATCCATAAAGTTAATCCTTTTCTTTATATTAATAACACCAGATGCAGATGGCTTTTCATGACTAAAGTATGGATTAATCTTAAATGGAGAAGTGTAACTAGACAAAACTGTAGGTTTAAGAGGAGAAATAGCTGTATCTCTTGTTAGGGTCTTGTTTGCACCGCCTTGCCTCTGTGCACTTTATTTATAGAATAACACTGGACTGATTTTTCAACTGTTACAACAGGTTCTGTTAATGTATTGTATCATAATAAGTAATCAGGCTATAGCATTGACTAATAGCAATCTCAATGTAATCCACAACTGGAGTAAAGCATATGGTATTGTTGTAAATCCGAATAAATCCCAAGTAATTGTTATTGGCAGCTCGTATTGTTATTTAAAGGGTCTTGACCATAGTTTGTTACCTGCAGTAATCTTTGGAGGAACAATTTTTATTCCATTCACCAAAGTGGTTAAAAACTTAGGAATTGTATTTGACCAGTGCTTGACATGGCGGCCGCAGGTTGAGGCTGTCCGGAAGAAGTTATTTGCTGCATTATAGTACTCTAAATAGATTAAGAAACATTCACCCGATAGCTACAAAGACAGTGTTAGCTCAGTCACTCGTGCTTTCCTTGATTGACTACACTGCGTGGATTAATTTATCTGAGGATTATCTAACTACTTGACAGCTTGGAGCGGCTGCAAAATGCAGCCATCAGGTTCATTTCCAATCTGCGTAGGTTTGACCATGTTTCCAATTATCGCTCTCAACTGAAATGGTTACCTATTCGCCAGCGCAGAGACTTACATGTTTTATTCCTACTTTACAATATTTTGTACCTTCCAACATCTCCATCCTATCTTAAATCTTTGTTCTCTTTTCGATACCATTCGTCATGTCGTGCCTTGCGTTCTAATTTTAATCTGACTCTGGATATACCGCCCCGAAGTACCAACTATTTTTCATATTCTTTTTCGGCTAATGCCGTCCGGTTGTGGGACTCTCTCCCGGAGGGTATTAGGGGAGCGCAAACGCTGGAGTCCTTTAAGAATCAAGTCCGTGTTCACTTCCTGTCAAAGATTCCTTAACTTGAACTAGTTATAGCCTATTGTCCTGCCAATTACTGTACCCATCCTAAATTTAAATCTCCTTTTAATACTTCCCTGGTCCTAGGTTGCCTGAAAGAGATTGCTGTTTAGCAATAAGGCCACCTTTTGTACTTTAGTTATTTTCTTTTTTTTTTTTTGTGTGTGTGTATTTTATGTATACAATAAAGGGTTATGTTAATGTACTTTTGTCACATTTATGGGATAATTCTAAAAATAAAATAGTTTAATAAAATTTATGAATAATGCAGAAATTATATAATATTACTGTTTTAGCTAACTGGGATAAAGCTCTGGAAGTGTAGAAATAATTTCAGTACAAATTAGAAATTAAGTTTGCCCACCTTTTGTACAAGCTTCAACTACAGTAGCAGTAGGCTCATCATTGGTTAACATGGGTTGTTGAATGTCTATGCATTCTTTAATAAGTTTCATTCTTTGCCGTTTGACTAATGCAGATCGGGAAGTACCAGCATCACACATTCTTTTAATGCGATCTGGCTGGCAATGAAATTTAGAAGGAAAACTTTATCTTTTAAAATTATTTTCTGACTGAAACCTATTTTGTACTGATAGTAATTTGCCATGTCATTTTCCATCTGTAACAAACAAACAAGTTAGTCGGGATCATTTAGTATACTGCTTATTGAAATCATAGGACTCTGTAGCTTCAAATTTTAACAAATATTATGTAAAACAGCAGAAATATTTGAAGTGAGTTGCAAGAGACATTCCGTTAAAAACATTAGAGGTATTATAACCTCAAATCAATAACAAAAATACTAACATTCTGAATGTAATTAATTATTACAAAATATTAATATTATGTTTACTTACATCGAAATGGTCTTCACAAAGAAAATATTTGTACTATTCTTATGTCATTATGATCCCTCCGAGAAATATGCGCACTTTGACATTCTTTGGAACACTTACAAATAGTTTTTAACAACGTATTTGTACATTTTGGAACTGCACACCATTTGTAACTCATTTTGTTACATAAGTCACTGATAAAATGTAAATCCAATTGCACTTTCGTTTTTTGTTTACCACAAACAAATATATGTGCCAGCTGTCACAGATCAGAATACAGGCAAACGACATCACCAATCTCATTGCAGCGCCATGCGCTTGACAATAGTCAAAGTAGCATTCTGGCACACTATTTAAATATTGAATTTTTAATTTGATGTTTTTCAGCTAATATATACCAGAATTATAAAAACAACTTTTACTGGGTTCCTTAGACTCTACTACATAATGTAAAATGGATTTTAAAAACCTGTCAAATAGCCTATTACTTACTTTTCCCTGTTTGACTATATAATAGGGATTGGAGTTTGAGAGACCAGCACTCTCTAAAAGATTGAGTACTTCAGATCTGGGCACCACCTTTTTGTTGAGAAAGAATTGATCTTTCTTGGATCCAATAACTCGGCGTAAGAAGATTTCATCTTTTTCAATCTGTGTCACAATATAGGTAATATCAGTATAAAAATATTGTAAGAATTACAATATAGGTAATATATAGTCAACAACACATCAAGCATTAATTGCATTTACACCAAAACATATCCTAAAAAGTTCATTACTTATTAAGTTATTGCTTGAGGCCCCAAAACTTGTAAACAAATCATCTATACTTTAGCCTCATTAACTAATCTATTTATTTGATATCTATTAACTAATTCTCTATTATCACTGAAAACACACTCACTGGAATCCTGTTGTCTGAATTGTCAAAAATTATTTCAACAAATGCTGAAATGACCCTTGGCCCAGTACCTTCATGAAGCAAAGCCAATCGTTGTTCGGGACGTAAATGTGAAAATTCATCACTTAAAACAAACTGTATGGCTGAAAGAAAATACATTTTTTTAGTTGTTAATTATTGTTATTTTTTAAACATATTTAATAAATTGGAATAGTACAGCAAAAACTGCTTATAACATTTAAACTGACACTCACCATGAAAGAAGTTACTTTTGCCTGATCCGTTACGTCCAACCACTACATTATGTCGTTTATCAAACGGTTCCACTACAATTTGTTCACGATAACTCTTGAAGCCCTGAATAATCACCTGTAAACAATAATACACAAACATTGTATACTGTCATTAATATATAAACGTAAAACCATAAACATAGAAAGTTCTTAAATAGTTTCGTAAGTTACCTGTTTTATATGCATTTTACGTTTGTCTGCTATATAACTTTATATGAGTTACTATAAACTACACAACAACAAAATTATTCAGAGAAAACGTTGACCGCCATTTCAACGTGCTGTCAATGTCAAACAAATAAATGTCCACAGACTAATTAGAATACTTAAATGTCAAAGCCGAGACAATGTCAGTTATTTTTTTTATGACCTGGTAACATAGACCTTTAAGTCATAACATATTTGGAAAATCTTACAATGTCAATTATCTATCAATAAAGCCACAGACTAAAGAAGCGATTTTCCATGACAACAAAAATGTACCAATAAAACTTAGCTTATGCCACAGTTGAGAAATATTTATTTCTATTTCTTTTGTATAATTTGGTTCTTATAAATCGTAGGATCTGTGTTTTCTTCACTTTCTGGGTAGTTACGGTCACAGTTCATAGAAGTTTTGAGTCCTGTTATGTCATATTTGGAAAACAATATATTTGATAACAGTATCTCTTTACTTTTTATTGATAATTTAATTAGTGGTAGAAAAAATATATGAACTATATAATAAAAAAAAATCTTGCAAAATCTAGTTAATGTATTGTAACTGGTATTATAGATATATAATATAATGTAAAAGTAGACAGATAAGGCAATTATAATATTTAAATCCTAGTAATAAAATATATATAATAAACATATATATAATAACAACACTATTTATTTCTTGTAAGGTTCATTACAAGAAATAAATAGTGTTGTTTCGCTCATCTTACTGTATTTGGTAGTAGTTTAGGTAGTAACAGTATTTTTCCTTTGTTTCAGGTTGGGATTGCCTATTTGAGCGCATTCTTTATTGACTACTTTCTTTTGGTATTTTCGTATTGATTATTGTAAATAGCTGACGTGACGCTGGCAAAATGATTTTTGTTAAAGAACCATTGCCATTATTAAAATTACTTACTTACCTACTTCTCACAGCACGTTGATTATTATAACTGTTGTTGGTTGGCTTAATACAGAAATACAGATACAGAACGCAGCCTGCATAGTCCAGTATACAGAGCAAATGTATTCTATGATACAGAGTACTTTTTAAATGGTCCGGTAGTCTGCGCATTGCTTTGTTTTGCCAATAATAAATTTACATTTGTAATAAATTCATTATTTCATTTGATAGTTTCGTATAAATTTGTATAAATCTAGAAATAACAATGGAAGGTTTAGAAATAAGGAATTGCAATAGCAAAAAAGTATGTCGTTATTGTGACGAATGAATTAAAGGGTTTTCTTGTGATCATTTTATAAATATAACCTATTTTCAGGGAAAAGCATTGTTTGCTACTAGAAAATATGAACAAGGAGAAGTTATATTAGAAGAAGATCCGTTAGTGTCTTGCCAGTTTGCTTGGAATGCGGCATACCGATATTTGGCTTGTGATTTCTGTATGAGGCGAGTGTCATTTTAGTTAAATCATGCCATTCACCGTCGATGTTTTATAACCGGCAGTCATGAGATTCTTTTGGTATAATGATACTACACTGGTCATAAGTGTCCCATTAAATTGGATTATCAAAACTACACTTTATTATCAAACATGTGAATCAGGCATCAAATGTAAACTAAGTTACTAAGTTCAAATATCAGATACTTCAGTATCTTGTTTATAGTTATTTCTTAATTTACTAGTTAATTTGTTTGTCTTGATGACTACTATACACTTAATATTTTGTATAGGAAAATAGCATAAAAGATCTTATTCTTATTTTAGCTCCCTATTAGCAAGTTAATATGTTCATTTTCCTTTTTAATATGTAGGTATACTATCTAAAAAATAGTTGAATGTAAATTGATGAATGATTGAATGAACTTGTGACTTGATGAAAGTAAAACCAATTGTTTAAGTTGTGTCTTGCCTTATGTATTTACATAAGGCAAGACACAACTTAAACAATTGTGGATTGCAAAATTTTGCATTTTTAGTAGATCTTAGTGGGTAGCACAGTATATCGTGGTCAACGATGAATGGCTTACATATTGGAAAAATTGCCAGCTGACTCATATTGATACATCACTTTTATAATTGGCTTACTTTTATGGTGTAGTATCATGGAATTTTACTATGGAAAATGCTTGTCATACTTAGAATAAGACGAATTCACTTTGTCTGATTTGGAAAACTGTTCCAATTACTTCACCAGGCATTTCATAATTCAAAAAATTTTTATCATGTGAATGAATTATTATGATAATGATGTTATTTGAAAAGAGGAGATAAAAAATTACTATCTAGGTTTCTTATCTGTTCTTGAGATGTTTCTCAATTTGAGAACATTGGGTGACTTATGTTGGATAATGATAAATGCCTGCATAGGCTTTATTGATGTCTTACTTAAAATTGAAAAAATAACAGATTTTAATGTCTATTTTATTTTCAGACCATTGGAAACCCCAGAGCAAAATGTAAGACGCTTATCTTGCAAACCAGATATTGTTCTCCCTCACTCAAACAGTTTTGAGTTGAATTTGGAGTGTGTAACTAGTTGCAATCACTGCTCTGTTTTGTACTGCTCAGAATCGTGTAGAGAGAGAGCTTTTCTAACTTATCATAGATTGTTGTGCTATGATACAACTGATGCACAGCATCCTATCACTGTCTTGTTGGAAGCATGGAAGTATGTGGATCATTATAAATGTTATAGCATTTTGATTTATGACATATGTTTGCTGAAATTTACTTATAATAGAATATATTTATTTACAGACAAATGCACTATCCCCCTGAAACAACTAGTATTATGTTGCTTGTCAGAATATTAGCATATATTGAACAAAGTCCAGACCCACCTGCTGCATCAGCTAGAGTAAAACAATTCTGTCACCGGACTGTGAATGAAGATGCTGAATTGGTACATAAACTTCTCGGGGAGCAGTTCACAGATCAGTTAAACACACTCAGAGAATTGACAAGCAATGTTGTAAACGGAGATTATATTCAGGAGGTAAAAATGAGAGATTCGTAAATTATTGAAACAGTCATAAGGTTTTTATAGTTCATTCGATCATTGATAGTTATTGTTAATCAAATTGTGCCATGTTAACATTGAATTGTAATTTGGTAAAAGTACAATAGCTGACCTGGTGAACTTTGTACAGATTTCAGTCAATTACATTATAATTATGTGACCTATGAAAGATGGCAAAGTTGACATTGTAGTTTAAGATTTTAAGTGCTATTCAGATTTTATCATAATTACTTTTTTTGCAAATAAAATTAGTTTTTTGTATAAAGTTGTATATTAATCGATTGATGAATATGAATCAAATTAAGTATATATTGATATACAATGTAATTAACCTTTATACATTTAAATTTTTAAGAGGACTTAATTAGCAGTCCGTTATTATTCTTATTCTGTAAAAAATGCCTGTAAGCTGTTAGTTCTTCAATAAATAAATAATTACTACAGGGTTATTTTCAGACTGTTGGTATATACCAACATATGCGTGTGTCAAATATACAGCACTTATACAATAATAGCAATTTCTAATCAGATATTTTGCTGTCACTCATTTTTTTAATGCTTTCAGTTTCTTACACCTGAAGGTTTCTGTTCACTTATGGCTCTTATTGGTACCAATGGGCAAGGCATCGGTACAAGCCCTCTCGCTCAGTGGGTGAATGCTGTTGTAGAAATAACTATGTCTGATGATGAACGTCAACAGCTTGATCTGTTTATTGATAAATTGTATCAATATGTCGAAGAAGGTTTGGTTATTATAATAATATTTGACTTAGACTATAGTTTGGCAGGCAAGAGAAAGCATTTTTGACAATCCAGTTCAGTTTCTTATGCTTACTATAATTATATATAATAATTAAAGTTTATCATGTTTAGGTTAAACCAAAAATGAACCTTATTCCATGTATTTAATGAACTGACAGCACATGCCAAAAATACATTCCCTCAGTATTACAAGATTTTTAAATGAGATACTTTTATTCTTTTATAGAAGACTAGCTTTCTGCCCGCAGCTTCGCCTGCGTGGATTTCGGGATTGGGGTCTATAGAGGGTTAAGGGTCATAGCTTTTGCCCACGGCTACATATGCGCGGAAGTCGATTTACGGCGCGAAGTTTTATCGCGCTTCCCGTGGGTCTATCCGTTTTGCCAAGATAAAAAATACCGCAATACCTTGCTCAAGAATCACTCTATCTATTGATGAAAACCGCATGAAAATCTGTGCAGTAGTTTTTGAGCGAAGCCTTTATTGCGCATCCCGTGGGATCTGTCGATTTTTCCGGGATAAAAAGTAGCCTATGTTACTCGGGGATAATGTAGCTTTCCAAAGGTGAAAGAATTTTTGAAATTTCTTGCCCGTGGCTCCGCCCGTCGTTGCTCCGTCCGCGTTAATTTCGATCCCACGGGAACAGTAGCTACTTTCTTCCGGGATAAAATGTGATATCCTTCCCCGTACCACAGACTATGTGTATGCAAATTTTCGTGATGATCGGTGCAGTAGTTTAAGCGTGAAGAGGTAACAAACAAACAAACAAACAAACAAATAAACAAACAAACAAACAAACACACTTTCGCATTTATAATATTAGTTGGGATTAACCGTTTTAATTGTGTGCTATGAATCTTTCTTTGTTCATTTTGTGACATTTAGAGATTTTTTCATCATCTTTTTTCTGTAGTAGAATAATACCTGATTCCAATAATTTACTCAGATAACATCCCACATTATTTGACTTAATTTGATCAACTTTTTAGTATTAAAAATATTGTGTATTGTATTAAGATCTAATATAAAAATATCTTACACACTATTTTATTTTTGCAGAATCTGGCACCTTCCTTAACACTGAAGGCTCTGGTCTATACCAACTTCAAAGTTCTTGTAACCATAGTTGTTTGCCAAATGCAGAGCCCTCTTTTCCATATGGCAACCACAGAATCCAATTGAAAGCCTTAAAGACAATCATGCCTGGCAGTGAAATCTGTATTAGCTATTTAGATGAGTGCTCCCTGCAGAGATCAAGACATTCCAGGCAAAAGGTAAATACAATTTTAAATAAAATTTCATTTGATTATATGGGATAGCGACAATAACCTAGTATTCTGTTGACTCACCATGCTGGTGCTGGGTCCTTCGTGTTGTAGTAATGAACTCTTTGAAGAACAAGTAGATTGTGTCAATTATATTTATCCACTTACCTCCGGACTGTTGTACAGAAACTGCCATGTTTTGCGAGAAACAAGTTTGCAAGCAAAACATATTATTATTTTAAAAAATACTGCATAATTTTACCATTGATATTGTGATTTTTATTATGATTTACATTGGTTAAATGAATGATTTCATTATTATTATTATTTAAGAATCCAATAAAAACAAAGTACATTACTTATAACATACTTGATTATGGTTTTTGAAATTTTACTTTAATGTTTGTAACAATAACCTGAAATGTACTAATTTGTCTATTTCACTCTTTTTTAACATTATACAACTCAATTTTTTGATATCAATATTTGATTTGTCACCAGGAATTGGCCCAGAATTATATGTTTGTGTGCTGGTGTGAGCGGTGTATTGAGCAGGCTTCGCAACCTGACTGCACCAGCGAGGAGGAGATGAGTGAAGATGAAGTTGACGCGGATGATTGATGTTCCAACCTGCTTGCCTTTTGCTTGCTGGGCATATAATAAGCAGAGTTGGACTGTAATTACAGTGATATAAGACAAATATTTAATAAAAGTGTTAAGACAAATATTAAAGTGGAGTGATATAGGATTGATATTGAATGAATATAAGTTACTGATGTTCCAATCTACTCGCTTTCTATGTGCTGGATAGCAGAATAGGACTGTAAATGCAGAGAGCATTTTTTATCTCTCATATAAAGGTTGAATATAAGATTACTATTGCATAATCAAAGATATGTGAAATCTTAGTTTACAGTGGAACCTGTTTAAGATTAATGTTGAATGATTAATTTTTATTTATTCTTAACAAAGAACAATGGTCTATATACATACATACATTTTAGGAATTAATTAATGTATTTGAGTGTTATTATTTTTATTTATAATTTAGTTCCTTATTACAACTCATACAGGAAATAAACTTACAATGTTCAATCACTATTACGATTAACAGAAAAGAGAGCTGCTAAAAAAAATATGATAAATTAGTATTCGACAGCAAAAAGTAATTGGAAGGTACTGCTATGGACAGTTTTATTCTCTACATATAAACAGTGTTTCCTTTTTATCATCTCCCATTATTAATTCTATATACATAGATATATAGATTTACCATACTTATTATGCTGTGATCCAGGCTGTTATTAGTTTCAAAGAGTCATGACAGGATAATATTATGTTTGTGATATTTTTTATCGCAGTTGTAGTTTTTAATATTTTTTTTATATTATACTTCATACACTTATTACACATTTATTGTTTATACTCTTAAAAATGTAGTATAGATGTTATAGGGACAGCAAAATAGTTTATACTAAAAATCAATGCCAATTTTTAATTTATAGTGATTTAAATTTTAAAGACCATTTAATCTAATTTTATCCAAAAATGTGTTTAATTTGGTAATTATTTTGAGCAAACTTGACGTCACAGTTGAGTTTTGGGGACATCAGTTTTTATTTTAAATTTGATCGTATATCAACAGTTGAACTATGAAAACTGTTTTTATTACGTAGGAAATAGAGGCAGTCGCAAGGTCAACATGTCGTGTATGTTGACGTGTGTACAATAGTCATACTTACTTGAAAAAGAAAACATGGCATGCTTTGAATGTGGCTCTTGTATAGAGCAACACTTGGCTTTGTTTGCAATCATCGTGGTGCTGGCCAAGCTATGTTGGTCTCGAGTTGCACCATATAACCGCCATCTTGAAATTTATTATTTCTATATTTACAGTTCAAAGTTTCACTCCATCTAGACTATTGAAGTTTGTTCCTGTTAGAACAATATCAAATATCAACCATGCCATTATATACTGGGGTAGTGATGAACTGTTAAAATTGTAAAATATATTTGTCATAGTGACAGACCGCTTCTGCTATTCTGTTTATTTCTGAAAACAAAGTTTTTAAAACTTTGGTTTTATAATTATGTTCACATAGAATAAAATATTAGATAAGGTCATTGTGTTAGCTGTTAGACTTAGATTAGATCATAGATTTTAACCTAAAAATATTAATTTAAATATATATTTATATATATACATATATATATAATTATAATATGCGATATTTACATTATTGTACTACACAGGTTGAGAAACATATATTACTGAAAATATAAATTAATATTTATTATTATGTCAGAATTGTTTCTCATTTTGTAAGCAGAGAAAATTTGATATAATTCTTCATTATACACATCTTTGATATTTACTACAACAACATAATGAACAAGGGGCTTATCTCTTAAACACGATTTTTTCTTATCTTATATTTATTGAAATATGGAATGAGACAAAAACATAGATTAACTAGACCTAAAAATTTAGTTAATAGGTAATCGAATTTAAATCTGATTATTGTTATGTTATAAGACAATACATTGACAAAACTTACCAGCCCCTGTCTTATGAGTATCGAAACAAGATATGATAAAGCGTCTATCGTGCAATATAACTGCCATCTTGAAACTTGTCCTTTGTATTTTGACAGTTGAAAGTGATAAATCGCTATATCATATCGCGTTTAATAATACGAGAGCATATAATATGAGTATTTAAATTTGACAGGACCAATTAAAGCTCGTATCTATATATAATATGTATTTATAGTTATAATATATAGGTATACTATTTTCCTGCAATTATATTTTTTGCACTTGATGCTATTCTGGTAAAGACAAGGGTTACAATAGATAAAAAATAGCTATTTGTTTTAAGATCACCTAGTCAACGACTTGACAATGTACAAATTTTATAGGCGATTAGTAGGTGATAGGTAATAGTTTTTGATTAGCAGTGTGAGTATTGAACGTGTATATTTATGTATAAATATTGAGGTTATTTTCAATCCAGTTCACATCAAATTCAACAAGGTAATGCTATTATTGTTTAAATATAGACATTTTATTTTGTTTATATTAGACATTTTTTTACAAATAATAAGTTGATAAGAGATCGAAAATTTCCATGCATTTTGGCACTAAAGCTAGTATGACTTATATTCGTCTTTAATGTAACTATGGCCTAAATATATATTTGTATTATACTTGTGTGATTAGAAATGTATTTCGGTTACGGCTGCTACAGTCTTAATATGCAACGAATGCGTTAGAATTTCTGTACAATGTGATGATCAGAATGGAGGATTGCTAACTTTAAACAATACTCTAAGGGTGTATGAAGGTCCAAGTTTGGTATAGCTGTTTACAAGAAGTTACGAATTTCGCTCTTCGATGTATTAATGCAAAATCGGCCTAAACTAACAACCATAAGAAATTCTTCTATATCTATAGTACGTTATATTACGAGTAATTTTAATTAGATTGTCATGTCAATTGTAAACGATAAATTCATAATTAAATCTAAGGTAAACTTGTGTAGTTTTGTAGAGATTTATAGATGCTTCAATGACTCATCTTCCATTTCTATTCTTTATGTAAATAAAGTAATTTTCGAATTAGTATTATTATATTAGAATACTGTAGTTACGAATTCGCAAAATTTAAACAAGTATACGGTGTTTATAAATGCTCAAAAACTAAAGAATAATATTATTTTTAAATGGAACGAACTACTGTTATTGTTAGTTATTTTAAACATTATCTTATACCTGGTATATACAATCTAGTAAAAGGAATGTTATAATTTAGTTTTAAACTAAATATTTTATTATATTGTTTTAATTAATGTTGAATGTATTTGCTTACAGCTAAAAAAATTTATGTAGGTAATAATTGACTTGATGTTTGTTTGTGTAAGTCTGACAGGCTGCTTAGTTGTGCCAAATTTTATGAATTTGCTTTTATATACAATATAAAAGCATTTGCAACCTTAGCTGGAGCCCTTTTTGGGGCCGGGCCTCACGGGAGGTAGAGGGTAGAACTGGTGGTGCAGCCTTTTTCCGACCGGCTTTGGCGTTGTTGGACGCAGGAGCGGACGACCGGTCGGAGTGGGCGCTTGTGGGCGCCGTTTTGTCCACCGCAAGAGGCGGGCGGAGTTTCGGGGCAGGCAGGAGGAGGAGTCGATGCCCTCAAATCGGGCGTTAATGAGGCCCCCTATTTGAACCATAGCCTCCCGGAGCCATTCCTCCTTGGCTCCGGGCGGGTCAAATTGCGCTGGCGGTGGAGCGGTGGCCGGCATCGCCGTGGTGATGGCCCTCACCTGGGACGTCAGTAGTTCGATGTCCTTGCGGAGCTTGGTGAGCTCCCGCTTGAGGGCCTCATTTTCTTCTTTGTATTTGCGGGCGTCGTCTGAGATGTGTTTCAGGGAAACCTCCTTGAAACAGTCCCCAATCGATGCCGCAGCATTCTTTAAGGCCTTTTGAAAAGGACCGTTAAGGTGGGAGGACTTCTTGGCGACGTCCAGGATCACTTGGACGTCAGTCCTCACCATCTCTTCGATATGGCCGCGCCTTTTTGGCCGCGGCCAATTCCTTTTTGGCCTGGGCCAGGTCGACGTATTCGCTCGTGGTGGGCGGGCGGCCACGGCCCCGGCTGCGGCTGGACCTACGGGACGTGTTCGTCACCGTGGACTCATTCGACAGGTCCAGTTCTGGACCTGAGGAAGAAGAAGTTCCCTTCTTCTTCTTTTTACGCAGAGCCTTGCGGCTCTTTTTGGTGGAGGCGTCGCCTGCGTTCGACGCCTCATCCGCCCAATTGGATCCGGTCGAGATCCATGAATCACTGGAGGACCCTGAATCCTCCAGTTGCCTCTTTTGCCCCGCTACGTCTGCTGGGGCGTCTGTTGTGGTTTGTGGCAGTGCCGCTTTGGATGCGGCATTTTTGCCTGACCGCGACCGCGGTCTCTCGGTCGATGCGTCAGACCTAGGTCTGCCGCTGGACTCCTGCGAGTCCCCGCTCCTTTCACGGAGCCCTCTCCTCCTTACTCCTTCGCTCATCGATTTTTTATTTTTTGATATTGGACAACTCATAATTGTTCCCACGAGTATGGGGGAAAGGTGGTTCACCCGGGCAGTGCTCCCTGTACCCGGGTAAGCCTATATACTGTGAGGGACGGCTGGTACTCACAGGTTTTAAACAACTTTGCTGTTGGGTTTTAGTGGGTTTTCCTTCCCGCGGGTCAGCCGATTAAGGATTAAGGCAAGCCCCCCGGCCAGCAAACTGTGAGACGTACCCCCCGGAGCCACCGGTGGGTGGTTGAGGCACAGATGCTGGTAACGGTATCACCGAGGCGGACGGCGAATCTGCCCCTACGCCATGGATGCCCGACATTTCTGCCGAACAACCACCGACGTTGGCCCAAAATGACCCCCCCCCCCTCCGAGGGGTTTTTATTGAGGTTTTCTTCCTCGCAGCCCTCGCCCCCGAAGGGCGACAGCCCTCACAGCCCTGCACTACGCACAGGGCCACGAGCTTCCAAGGGGTAATCGGACCCTCAAGATAAGGAGGGATAGCGGACCCGCCAGGGTACATTTTTAGAGAGGTTTTCTTCCTCGCAGCCCCCGCCCCGAAGGACGACGACCCTCACAGCCCTGCACTACGTACATAGCTACGAGTTTCCCTCCCCCCAGCCAGTTTCTGTCCGCGCCATCCGTAGCCGGTACCCCCATATCTGGTGGGCGTTCCCCTATCCGCAACCCGGGGACGCATCCGATGCGTCCGAGGGGGCAGGTCTGGCAACTGCACACGGAGTACCTGGACTTTTATATGAATAGTTACTTAGGTAAAAAAGCATATATTTAGGTTTACAAGTTGTTATTATTACCAAGCAAGTATTAACAATACTTTAATTCTGTGAATAGATGAGTAGGTAGATGCAAAACACAGAGTTCCCCCCTCTCCTTCACTCTCCCGCTCGCTACCTGGTAGCGGCCGGCGTACGCACCGCCATTTTAGTCGTTTATGTGTATGCTTTAAACTCTGTTTTCTGCATCTTACGTTGACCCTGGCTTGAACTATTACTACCGAAGTGCTTTACGATTGTACTGTTTAACATAATGGAATGATTACTTAATTAATTAATCACAAAATGATTTAATATTTAACGTACGCGTACTCCGATCGGACAACAAATCAAGACAAGCGCCATACCAATTCGTGTTCTATAAGAATATACCTTTCTAACGATATATGATTTACATCTATTGGGTCTTAGACCAGAGTACATACATTTGTGCCCGTTGTACTGTTTGTTTTAGGCTAAGGTTACTTATGCTAGTAGTGAGTGTATACCTAATATTATCTGTTAATTTTTTTTCGTCTGGAGAGGAGTTGCTGAGAATCCGGCACTGCCGCGGAGATAATGTTGGTTTCCATGTCGGTCAGGTCGTTCTGATCTACCATAAATTGATATGTCTTGGATAGATGAAGTGTGACCGTGCCGTCAGAAGGAATGATCAGCGCTACCCTATGAAAGACAAATGATAAGGCAAGGTACACCAAATTGACTTCGGCCTGAATAGATGAGGCCTACTCGTGGCTAAGTAGAAGGTTGGGATGAGTGCGCGGGTCAGACACTGTCGTTAGCAGGACTTGAAGATCCTGCGTTAATTGATGGGGTGGCTTAGTTAAGAATTGCCTGGGTTCCTATTTTCACTGAGTCAGATTGGAGTATATGTTAAAGCATTTGTCAAACAGAAATCAGTTTGGTGATATTCACATGTTATATATTGATTTTCGATCGAAATAATTCTTATTTGATTCTATGGTAAATACTTTCATAGATAATTTCTCATGATTTCTCTTTGATAAGATTTCGGAACGAAGAATATAATTTATCAGTTTATTGTTTAGTAGCCAACCATTAGTGTTGCAGTCCATTGGTCACGGGATTTCCAATTTGGACCTTTTTGACCTACTATCTATCCGTAATCAAGTAACCGACGTTGGTCGTTGAGGACTGGATGGACCCGAAAGACAAAATTCATCACGTTCATAAGAATTCTGGCCTGGTCTCAGTAATACGCTTCTCAATCTTACGCCACGTCGAGGTGCTGTTTCGCTGATCTTTGGGTTTGGTAAAAATCTACCAATTTACTTAACATCATGTTTGTAGGTTAATATATAGGTACAATGTAATTCGGGGATATACAAGTTTCTCTTAAAACTGTTGTCTACTTCTAAGAGATCAATGTCAATTACATGTTTCGCGTTTGAAATTTAGCATGTACATTTTGGAATAATAATTGTTAAAAACCATATATAAACACTACGTACTTTTGGTATTGGTATCTATGTAAATGCTTTTATTACGCACGCTTTGCATAAGAAACAATACAAAATGATTTGGCAGTTTCTAAAAAATCTGTACAAAGTATTAGATAACAAAAGAAATATGAACGAATTCAACAAAAGCGTACGTGTACTTATACTATGATGTGACCTACGGAAATAGAGTTTAATTTTTATGTGTAGGTTTTAAATTATTCTTTAGTAAGTAGGAAGCTTACAAAAAAAAAAAAACTCTCTTAGGATTACTACTATTCCACGCATTTGAAAATTAATAAAATTACTTAGGATATTAATTATTAGTGTAATAGAATACCTTAAGTCCGGCCGCTGGGAGAAAGCGTTGATAGATGTCGTCAAATCCATGGTTAAAGGATCATTTTTGGATTATCAAAAAACATGAGTTTCTATAATGAACTTTAATTATACTCGTACATGGTATAAGAAACTGACACTTCCCAACACAAATGCATTCTTTCGGTGTCTGAGCGTTAAGTAAGTCTATGATTTATCATTAAAATTTCATATTAGATAAAAAATAGCCAATAAAACCGTTTATTATTAATCGAAATTCACCCTGACAATTGATAATGACCGATTTTCGGACAACTGATAAAAATTCGTTGGCATTATAAAAATAGATGTTGCTTTTATAGTAAAATCGAGTCAAAATTATGTCAATTTCTCACTATAAAACTATAATACGTTGTAATATTTTTATGTAATCGTATATAACGTTTTAAAGCATACATTTTTAGCGTAATGCAATTTCTTAGTAATATGTAGCTTACACAAGTAGATTTTAATATGGCATATATATATATTATTAATAATCTATGGATATTTTAGACACTGTTTTAATCTATGATTTGTGGGAATAAGTACAAACGTAACAGTATCTATGGAAAGGCTTGGAAAACTGGTTAATTTGTTACTCGGAAAATCGCTCATTAGCAATTTAACATTTTAGTATTAACCGACAAATGATACCGATATTATCTTACGTGATTAGGTTATGAACGCTTTCGTAAAATGGCGTTTATAGTTTAAGTTTCAAATTTTTATTGGATTTATATTTATTATTGTAATTCTTAAGGTGTGAAATTGACATTTTTATAACATATTTTATCTTCTTATGAGATTGCATATGTTAGAATAAAACTATGAATAAAACAAAGATACCCCATCTTTGTTTTATTCATAGTTTTATTCTAACATATGCAATCTCAGGGATTTAAAATATTTGGCATTTGTTATGACCTAGGTTAGTCTGTTAAGGCCCATCGTGTCGGTTATGAAAATAATGATGACCAACCAGGTTATCAAGGAGGGTTCTCGATTGGTAGTGGAATAACAATACATTTTCGTTTTAGGGACAGTAATCTTAGAGCTTTTATATTTTAGAAGGGCTAATAATAGAGTGAAGTTGCTCTTATTATTATACTTAATTTGTAGAAATAGGTAAAATTGTTTATGAAAACTGAATCAGGTTATTGAAAATATCTGAATCTCTATGTTTATTACGCAATTTGATGTTTTGTTAATATTGCCTTGTTAATTTAGGTAATGAATAAACGTGCTTAGTATTACAAAATTTATTTTATTTATATGCAGTGTTACTCGAAAATGATGTTTTTTATCTCAATATTGCATTATCATAAATCTGTTGCTAATGATGTTATTATGTACAAACAAGAGATAGATCTTTGCACCGCGCGCTCTTCTAAGGAGCGGCCGTTCTCATTTCAAGCTACGGGGTCATTTCCACGGCTTGGCTGAGTTCGGTCAGTCACATCGGTAGAGCCGCCTTAATCGGCCTGGATTTCGAAATAATCACCGCGGCACTTGGTTGCGGTGTCACCGTGAGGATTCTCAGCCTCTCCTCTCTAGAGGAAAAAAAAGGAGGTAGATCTAACTAGCTAGAAAATTGCTTCGAAACTGTGTAGTTCTAAATTCGGCCAATTTTAGTAATTTCATTTAGTCGTATAGTAATAGCGGTAGAATGAAGATCTTCTCTTGGTTTGATTTCAAGATTGGCTAGCGCAGCGCCTTCTTTCCGTTTGGTACTTTCTGTTTGATCTATTGCGTTGAGCTAAATACTCGTATCAGCGGCTTCAGCATAGTCACAAAAACAAAGAAATTCTGGGAATTAAACTAAAATTTAACCTACCACACAACATTTCGACTAATGTATTTTCTTTAGCAAACTCCGAATATAGTGGCATATTAACAACATACCTACAAAATATTTACAATCTGCAGATCGTGCCGTCAAAAATTAATGTAAAGGCTACGGCAACCGATGTACTTTCCAACTTTTAAGTTATCCTTATTCAGAGTGTTCTCACGTTGCTGAGTGGTCCAGCATCTACGGAATTTCAGTAAACCCCACCAAATGTCAGGCTATTGTCATCGGTAGCTCAAGGCAATTAGCCCATCTGGAGTCATCTTCTATTGACTCGCTTCAATATAATAACTGTATCATACCCTTCCAACCAGTGGTCAAGAGCTTGGGCATGCTAATCGATGGCTCACTGAACTGGCGACCGCATATTGACGAAGTCTGCCGCCGAGCAAATTTTACGTTACGTTCGCTCTATAGGTTAAAACACTTTCTACCATTGAAAACCAAAATTTTGCTTGTGCAATCTCTTCTCTTTCCGATTCTGGACTATGCGGATGTCTGCCTCACGGATGCGAACCAAGATTTGTTAAACCGGTTGGATCGCCTCATAAATAGTGGCATCCGATTTATTTTTGGCGTTCGTAAATTCGACCACATTTCTTCGTACCGTCGGCAACTAATGTGGCTTCCAATCCGCCAACGTAGGAACCTCAGGGTTGTCTGCTGTCTATATGACATCCTATTTAGCCCTAAGACTCCAATTTATCTGAAGTCGCGTTTCATATTCCTCGGGTCCACTCATAGTCGTGACTTACGCTCATCAAGCAACATTACATTACAAATTCCAACTCATCGCACCAACTTCTCCTCCGAATCATTTACAGTTAAGTACTGCGATTCGTTTATGGAATGATCTGCCTTTCCATATTCGAGCATCTGCTAGTAAACTCACGTTTAAGAGATTGGTTCGTGGACACTATCTCGAATCACTGACTTAAGCACCTCATTTTCGAGCTATAGTAATTAATTGATTATCTATTATATAATATATATTTATGTATGTGTATGTATATATATGGCTATGTATATATGTATCTATTAGGTAGTTGTTATTTTAATTTGTGATGACCTTATTGTAAGTTATTATATGTATCTGCGCCACTTACACTTGGAACTACTAGCCATTCGGTTGACTGGTAGAGAATGCCTTGTTGCATTAAGTCCGCCAATTGTACCCAGTTTTTGTTGTGCAATAAAGTTTAAATAAATAAATAAGTGTTTAAGTACAAAGTTGCATAAATTATTTGATACCACATATCTTAAATCTCTTGATGCTGTTTCAAGATAGTTAGCTCCAACTATACATATTAACATTTATTTATTTTTACAAAAGATATTGAAAACAAAAAGAAAAATATATATTTTTCCCATCTAAGGCGCCGTGACGGATGACACTATAGGAAAAATTAATCTTTATTGGTTTGACATATTACCAATAATGAGCTACCAAATTGTGATTATGAAATTAAAAGCAATTAAAATTGTAATGTTAAATTATGTATGTTTTATTATTGTGAAAGATCATCATTATACTCTTAGTTTAGATCCGTCGCCACCGAGGCGCCAAGCTTTCACTATTTTAGGGCGATTACGTCTTTGTTAATTACACTGGTCCAGGCTTCAGGCCTTGGAAACTTTTCGTGGGTGTATGCAGGTTTCTTCACAAAGTTCACTGTAGAAGCTTCAGATAAATATATAAACGTTGGTACATAGCACGATTGGACGCGGGCTTCCCGAATCTCGCAATTCGACAAATGCGTTAAAAGACCAAATACATTGTTACTGTTTTCTTTATTATTATTCAGTATGTCAACGACTTTAATTTAAAAAAAACAAATGATGTCATGCGATTGATGTATCTGACTACAGTCTCGGCATCGATTTATAATAGAAGATTGATAACGTTTGAAAGCCACTATAATATTTCTATAAAACTATGAGAGGCACAAAGCGTGTATGATCGCGAATTATTTGTAATCTACTCAGCTGTGAAACACTTCCTCCTGATTAATAGAATGTTGTGATGTCATCATCACACCACAATCACAAACTGCAGATGATGCTGCGATAGGTACCGTTGTCAGCTGGTGGCGGTTGACTGTTATTAATGACAATAATCTACTGTTGTATGAGTTGATGGTGGACAAACCAATTAAAACTGTCGATCGGAATATATAAGTATTCTGGATTAGAATGAGAAGCCGTGAATTCCCACAGAAGTGCATTCATAATACCAATCAATAAACTGGAAAACCAGAGGATGTATGTTTGTAGCTTAGATTTGAACACACTTATTTGTTTTTATTACTTGTAGCATGTTTTTTAGTCGAAAAACCATTTAGTTTGTTGTGATGGCTACGATATTGATAATGTCGTAGCCAACGAGATTGATAACTATAATCATTATGCTTACAATAAGTTAGTTATTTTTCGTTTAATTACCAAAATATTCACTGGAAATAATTGATATAGCAAAATAACTTTTGCCGGGTCACTTAACTTTACAAATTAATTAAAAATAATCCATATATCGTTGTAGGACCCTAGTCGACCAAAGAGAACATAGGACATACCGAGAAACCATTGTTAAGCATTTGCATATTGATTTGTCTATTAGTATTAATTAAATGAAAAATAAGTAATGAATGTCACTATTTTTTCAAAACAAATGTATATTGTTACTTAGCTATATAACTATACTTAGCTATAGCAGAGCGTTGGATCTACTAAAATCCGGGCTCTTCAGTTTGAAAAAGACCACCCACTGGTATCAGTTCAAAATAAGTATTAGGTACGAGTACTTTGCCGTATTTTTGATCGTCTGTTATCTTTCCCTATTTTCAATTTTAATTTACAGATAAAAGATATATGACAACTGAAAAATTGACGGAATATCACTCCTAGTCCTAAATGATGAATCTATAGACTTAATAAAAATGAATCGTATTTGGGCGCGACTGTATTTTTAGAGCATTCCCTCCTTCATTATTATAAAGAATTTCGCTGATTTTACTAATGAAACGAACTCGACATTTATATTTAAAAAGTATGACTGGCACCAGACAAGCTGACCTTAAATAAACATCTGCACCCCTGCCCCCACTTCAAACGGTGTCTACTATCACTGAAGGGCGGAGAAAATTATCTCGTGAATAAATTATATTTCCACCCCCCTTTATGAAGACGCTTGAAGTGCATTTTCGTCCATGTTTTTTTCTTATTTGGCTTAGATCAAAGCATTGCAGGAATTCCGCTCGGCCCCGTGCCGTGACCCCGCAAAAGTAAAATGAATAAAGAATTTAATGTGACTTGATGTCTCTGGATAAACGTTGAAATGCCCTTAGAACGTTTCCTGCCTAAGTTGGTTTGTAGAAATGTTTTTTGGTATCATTTTCGCTTGTCTTTGTTAAGATCAAGTGGGATTATGAAAATACTGTTACGAGCTGGGGTCAGTAAATTAAACGGCGGTCTACCAAAACACTGAACTTTTATTAATTAGTACACTAAGTTCACTAACTTCACTGAAAGCACTGAAAGTCGCTTCTTAGTTCTCCAATATCACTTAGATGTTTTCGCACTGTATCGCAAAACAATAATGCTCCCGGCGACCGGACACAGCCTTATATAGTCCCCTAAGATACTTGCCACTCTTGCCAGAACATTCGCGAACACACTCGAATGTGTAGTCCAATACGTCGCGCGTTCGAGACGTTTCGATACAACTGTCTCGATACTCGAATATTCTCGATACACAATACTCGAATATTCCCGTACTATCTTTCTCGAATATTCTGTCTCTTTCTACTATTGCTATCTCTTTCACTCCTATTGAAATTTATGTCCTTTTACTGAAGGTCCTGAAAACGCCTGAAAACGGGTTTTCAGGTTATTGCGGCGTTGGATAGAGGGTAGCCTGAAACGTACTGAAAACATGTTTCAGGCGCCTGAAAACTACTGTAACTTGGGTGTAATTTAGATTTTTTAGTATGTGAAAGAGCTACTTCTGAAACGGCCTGAAACGACGTTTCAGCCTGCTGAAAACGTTTCTAAGTCACAGAAAATCACTTTTGAAGTTTTACTAAGCCACCGGCGTAACACTACCCCCTCCTAAGACATGCTCGTCCCGAGCATCATTATTTTCGTGGTATTTCGCCAGTCGGTCAACGTGAACAATCTTACAGGGACTACGTGCATTCCGCTGTATCCGGTACGTGACGTCGTTGATCCTCTTCAAAACTCGATAGGGTCCTTCCCATTTGGCTTGAAGCTTCGGAGATTTCCCTTTACTGCGGACTGGATTATGTAGCCACACCAACGAACCCTCTTCAAAGCCCTTGTTGTTTACATTTCGGTCGTAGCGGGTTTTCATCTTCTCAGACATCTGTTGGCTTGATTGTCTGACTTGCTCGTGTACGTCGTTCAACTTGTTGCGTAAATCATTCGCGTACTCGGTTATATTCCGCGGGGCGTCAGGTGGAATTCCAGTAAGTAGATCCGCAGGCAACCGTAGTTCCCTACCAAAGTTTGCAAATGCTGGTGTCACCGAAGTACTTTCATGGACTGCGCTTCGATATGACATCAGGAATGGTTGGATGTGCTTGTCCCAATCCTTTTGCCTGTTTGACACAACCTTTGCAAGATACCTCTCCAATGTTTGGTTAAATCGTTCCACCATTCCATCAGATTGCGGATGGTAAGAAGTGGTCCTCGTTTTATGGGTACCCATAACTCGACACATCTCTTGAAATATTTGAGACTCAAAATTTCTTCCCTGATCACTATGAATTTCCAAGGGTACTCCAAAACGGCAGAAGACTTCATGGACTAATTTATCCGCAACTGTTGAAGCCTCTTGGTTAGGAATAGCGAAGACTTCCGGCCACTTAGTGAAATAATCCATCACAACCATGAAGTATTTCCGCATTCACTTTCCGGAAATGGTCCCGCAACGTCTATGGCAATCCTTTCCCATGGTGCACCAACGTTATACAGTTTCAATGCACCTCTGCTGCGTGTATGAGGTCCCTTTACTGCAGCACAACTAGTACACTTGCGGCACCAATCTTCAACATCGTCACGGCAATTTATCCAGTAAAATCGTTCTTTTATTTTCAACAGAGTTCTCGTCACTCCCATATGACCTCCCGAACATCCGTTATGGTACAGCTGTAGAACATCCGGTATCTTGGCTTTGGGTACAACCATTTGTAGATGACAACGGTCTCCTCGAGCGTTTTCCCATTTGCGGCACAAGACTTCATCTTGGATAACCAGGCTGTCCCATTGAGCCCAATAGCTCTTCGTGATGGAACTCATCGACGCAATATCACTCCAGGCAGGTTTAGGAGTACCGGCTTTGATCCATTCGAGAATTGGTTTGATGTCTACATCATACTGCTGAGCGTGCTGAAAGGTTTCTTTCCATTCATTGCTAAGATCCGTGTTTAGCATTCTCACAGGTAGGTCTGCTTTTGCCTCTTGTTTTACGCAGTGCTTGCAGTCTTCAGAGCAAGGTCTTCTTGACAAAGCATCTGCATTACCATGAGATCTTCCACTGCGATGTTCAATCACGAAGTCATATTCTTGAAGTAACTCGATCCATCTCGCAACTTGTCCTTCGGGATTCTTGAATTGTAATAGCCACTTCAATGCAGCATGGTCAGTACGCAGATGGAATTTTCGACCAAGCAAATATTTGTTGAAATGCTGCAATGTTTTCACCACTGCCAGTAATTCTCTTCTCGTGACACAGTAATTTCTCTCAGGTTTGGACAAAGATTTGCTGAAGTATGCTATAACAACTTCGCGATCTCCTTTCCGTTGCGACAATACACCACCTAGCCCAGTATCACTTGCGTCTGTATCCACTATGAATTCATTTTCATTATCGGGATACCCTAGAATAGGTGTGTTACACAGATGTCGTTTCAGTGCTTGAAATGCGACGTCACAGTTTTCATCCCAGCAAAAACTCTCTTTTCTTCCGTGAGTTTATGAAGAGGCTTGGCAATGTCGGCAAAGTTCTTCACAAATCGCCGGTAGTAGGAACACAAACCCAAAAATGCTCTTACTTGTGTCTTGTCTCTCGGAACTGGCCAATCCTTTACGGCGATGATCTTCTGCGGATCTGTCTGGACACCCGCTTCCGAAACCACGTATCCTAGGAAGCTTACTTGTCGTTTGAAGAAGGAACACTTTTTAGGGCTTAACTTCAGGTTGGCGCTTCGAATTTTTGATAGCACCCGTTCTAGATTCTGAAGGTGTTCTTCAAACGTACGGCCCACGATGATGATGTCATCCAAATAGACCAGACAGGCTTCTCCAATCAATCCGCTGAGTACCAGCTCCATCAGCCTTTCGAAAGTCGCCGGTGCATTACACAGCCCGAACGGCATCACTTTGAACTGCCATAGTCCCTTTCCAGTAGAAAATGCAGTCTTCTCCTTGTCCTTAGGGTCAATTTCTACTTGCCAGTAGCCACTTTTTAAATCTAACGTGCTGAACCACTTCACTCCGGTAAGCATATCCAGCGTGTCATCAATCCTGGGTAATGGATAGCTGTCCTTCTTTGTGATGTCGTTCAGGCGGCGGTAGTCAACACAAAAACGCATGCTGCCATCCTTTTTCCTTACAAGCACCACGGGTGAAGACCATGGGCTGGACGAAGGCTCTATAACACCTTCCTTCACCATTCCTTCAATCATGGTCTCCACTTCCTTTTCCCGTGCTATCGGTAGTCTTCTTGGTCGCTGGCGGATAGGCAATTCGTTCCCAGTGTTAATTCTGTGTTGAACTAAACTCGTCTTCCCAATGTCCTCGTCGTTAGTAGAGAAAACATCAGCGTACTTGAGTAACATCTTCTTAGCCTTGTCTATCTGTTCCTTAGACAAAACGTCTCGACAGTCTTCCAAAAGTTTTGACACGCTGATTCCTTCATTTTTGTTGACATTTGTATGAGTCGTGTCTTGACAACGACGCAACCAGTCTACCTCCTCACTCGTACCAAGTAACATTCCCTTTTCGATCACGTGTTCTTTATCGTCAAGATTCAGTACACGAACTGCTGCAAAGCCAGTGGTTCTTACCAGAGTTCGTGCCATCTTCCATGGCTGGTCATGATCTAATCTTTCAATGAGTACACATCGATGTATCTTCCCAGAATTGTAAGGGAGACTAACCGGCACAATGGTTTCTGATTTTGGGGGTAGAGCGGTTTTCTTTAAGCTATACACTTCCCCGGTGTGGCTCCTTCCATGAACAATTCTTCTTGTCCACAACTCATAATTCCTTGCTTGACGTCGATCTCACAACCATTCTTCCTCATAAAGTCTAGTCCGAGAATGCAGTCATCGACAATATCAGCCACAATGACGTTGTGCAGGTAAACTTGATTACCCAACTTCAACTCCACCTTCTGTTCGCCTCGGACGGGTATGTGCTGACCGGTGGCGGTTACTAAATTTAATCGCTCCAGGCTGTTGTTTCTGAAGTCCCTCAGAAACCGATTCGCAAGTTGGGAACTGACAACCGTGCGAGAAGCTCCGGTATCGATTGTCAGCTTACATGGCCTTCCGTTAACCTTGCCATTGATGATCAGGCTGTTCCCATCGTGGGCTTGTGAGATCGAAATCCTTGGGGCTCTGCGAACACCAGCCAGCACTCGCCCCGCAGTCCTGGCGTTTACTCGTTTCCCTGCTGTTGTTGGACAGCGCTATTAGCTGCCCTGTTCTCCTGAGGCCCATCTTCATCATTCCCTGAGCTACGCTTAGGACAACTTGATCGGAGGTGTCCCTTTTCGCCACAAGTGTAGCATCTAGGGCTGTATCCCTTGAAGCGGTCACGCACAGGTGTTGCAACTACCTCCCTGACACGGTGAGACCGATGGTCTTGCCTCACAGCTTCTACTTCTAGAGCATGGGCCAGGGCGTCTTTAAGGGTTTCGTGGTGCCCGAGTCTCACAGCAGCTCTCACTTCGAGGTCCCGAATGCCGTCGACAAAAGCCTGTACAAGGTTGCCCACAATTAACGTCGGTGCGGACTGGTACGCTTTACGTACCAGTTTTTCTACCTCTAGGGCCCATTGTTGCAGGTTTTCACCAACACGCTGAACCCGATCTTTTAGCTGGGCCCGAAACACATGTTCAAGGTGTGCGTCGCCGTATCTTGCCTCAAGCGCTTCCAATAGTTCCTCATAGCTCACCTTCTTGTCAAGAGCTTCGAGGACTGTCAAGGCTTGATCTCGGAGGCCTAGCTTGAGTGCGGTCATGGCCTGGGCTTTAGTCCACCCATTTGCCTCCATTACAGCCTCAAACTGTATTTTATAGGCTGACCACGAGGAACTCCCATCAAAAGGTGGCACTTTGAATCCTCGCACCGAAGGAGCGGCACTGACGATAGTGGCTGTCCCATCTCCGACCTTCAGATTACCCAAAGCCTTCTTGACATCGGCAATCTCAGATTCAGCTTCGGTGAGACGGTTCTCGTGTTGCAGAACCTTATCTTCAATCACTTTGACCTTATTGCCGAAAGTCGCTTGGAGATCTTTGATCAGGACCATTTGTTCATCTTGGCCGAGCTGCAGTTGTTCCCTCAAAAGGCGAGTCTGGTCCTCCTGACGGCGGGCCTGCTCCTCCTGACGGCGGCCTGCTCCTCCTTATCGCGCTGCAACTGCTCTTCCAGACGGCGTGCCTGCTCCTCCTGACGGCGGGCCTGCTCCTCCTTATCACGCTGCAACTGCTCTTCCAGACGGCGTGCTTGCTCCTCCTGACGGCGGCCTGCTGCTCCTCCTTATCACGCTGCAACTGCTCTTCCAGACGGCGTGCTTGCTCCTCCTGACGGCGGGCCTGCTCCTCCTGACGGCGGCCTGCTCCTGCATCATCGCCATGAAAGCCGCCCAATCTGGAGCGGCAGCCGACGTTGAGGGAGTGGCTTCCATAACTGACTGCTGGTCCTCGTCAGTTGGCGGCTGAGTAGCTCCGAAGCGTCTCTGGTCGGCTTCCTGTTGTCGCTGGCTTCTTGTCCGGATTCTTCCTTCCGTGTCTTCCTTTGGTAGAACCGGCATACTGATCCCACTTCTGACACCAAATGTTACGAGCTGGGGTCAGTAAATTAAACGGCGGTCTACCAAAACACTGAACTTTTATTAATTAGTACACTAAGTCACTAACTTCACTGAAAGCACTGAAAGTCGCTTCTTAGTTCTCCAATATCACTTAGATGTTTTCGCACTGTATCGCAAAACAATAATGCTTCCCGGCGACCGGACACAGCCTTATATAGTCCCCTAAGATACTTGCCACTCTTGCCAGAACATTCGCGAACACACTCGAATGTGTAGTCCAATACGTCGCGCGTTCGAGACGTTTCGATTACAACTGTCTCGATACTCGAATAGTCTCGATACACAATACTCGAATATTCCCGTACTATCTTTCTCGAATATTCTGTGTTTGTCTATCTCTTTCTACTATTGCTATCTCTTTCACTCCTATTGAAATTTATGTCCTTTTACTGAAGTAGGCTTAATGGCTCATAAGGGGTCCTGAAAACGCCTGAAAACGGGTTTTCAGGTTATTGCGGCGTTGGATAGAGGGTAGCCTGAAACGTACTGAAAACATGTTTCAGGCGCCTGAAAACTACTGTAACTTGGGTGTAATTTAGATTTTTTAGTATGTGAAAGAGCTACTTCTGAAACGGCCTGAAACGATGTTTCAGCCTGCTGAAAACGTTTCTAAGTCACAGAAAATCACTTTTGAAGTTTTACTAAGCCACCGGCGTAACAATACTTAGGGGCTTTGTGATCGATTTTAGTTTTGTGTTTGCCCACATAACATTTCTCATAACAGCTCTTCACCAGGCCTCCAACTATCTTATCCTCATAACAAATTACAACAGAATTGGTTTCTCCATTTTTATTGCTTTTTCAAGGCAAGAGATTGTTTTTCCGGGAACTATCCTATATACCCTGTATTTCTTATTACCCTCATACCAAATTTGATCATTATTGATCCAATATTTTAAAGTTTGTGGATTAAAATCAAATCATGTAATTCATGTTGTTGTATAGGTACAATATATATGCACAGTACTAAACATGCACCTTGGTAGTGGCACAGAAGAAAGCAAGCATGCACAACATAGATATTACATTGATAACGAAGAATACAATATCTGAATAGTCAAATTAAATGTGAAAGCAAATTTAAACAAAATAATGTAGTAATTATAATAAAATCAAAAGAAATATTGCAACATTTTCATTAAATTAAATTTAAATTGAATTGGAATCAAATGCCATCTATCTAAGCATACAAATACATTGCAAGTTACGAACACACAAATCTTTATATTTGTAATGAAATCATCCTCCAATTCTTAATGACTTCAAAGGCAACTCTGCTGACCCAATTATTTCTAATAATATGATAATCTGACATTAACTTATCTTTAATCATTTACCAGAAAATCGGCCATCTTTTATTTATGAAGCCTTTTATATCTGCCACTAAAACGTGATTCCGTTTAATTTAATTTCTAATAGTACGGCTCGGTCGGGATCAACGGAGCGAAATTCCTGTAACCTGGGTAACCGTGCCCGACGTACCCCCTTTGATCTACCGCATAGAATTGGACCCTTTAATAAAATCCTCGTGAAACATAGGCACAATGTAATCTATTTGTATTTAAAAGTAGCCGGTGGTTAATCAGCAAATTTCAAGTGAGAAACCGTAAGATTTTGTTGATTTTTTTAATTTAAAATAGTATCAATACATTCTGCGGGACTTTGCTCCATAAGATAGATTACATATGATTATATAATCAAACATTATAAAGGCAGAATAATAATTGGTAGAGTTGCATTATACACGTATTTTGCAGCAGACAATTATTTTACTTTTGAAGTTCCAGCCTTTGTTTGTAGAATGCATTAACAAATAAGCAGACACCCTACCTGTTAGTTATGTAAAAGTACTACAATGTACGTTGCTAACTTGTAACATAAGGTCTAAGGTCACGGCACCCAGTAATTTCACCACCTTGAAACTGAAACAGTAATGCAAACATGTGCTTCAGATATTTCTGAAGACTCTATTGGGTCTCCTTCTGGCAGAAATTACTGTTATGACTGGAGAGGTAAATTAACTGTGACTGCATTGAGAGGTTTGCGATGTTGAATGTAATTCAACATCACAAACCTCACAGACAATTGTAAATTTGTTGTCGTTACAGTATAATGACATTTAAATTAGTTGTCGTTACAGTATAATGACATTTAAATTTGTTGTCGTTACAGTATAATGACATTTAAATTTGTTGTCGTTACAGTATAATGACATTTATATTTGTTGTAGTTACAGTATTGTAGAATGCCGGCGTCTTCCGCAATTGTCAGCGCAGGAAGCAAACGAACAATTACTGTGTGCGTTGTTTACAAAAATGAGTGATTCTAGCTTTGATGACACACCACCAGATATTTCTAAAGCAGCAAAGGAAATTTCTAACAAATTGTTACCGGAAAATCTAGGAAACAGTATGAAAAGGCATACACCGAGTTCATGAGTATAGAGGATTCACATCATGATTGTAGATAGTCTTGTATGCAACTGTTGTAATTAGGTATTAAAACACTCATGTGATACTACCCACATTCCAAAACCCACATTCGTGTTTTAATACCCCTGATTGATTATACAACAGTTGCATAAATAACTATTTTCTAACGCTTCTTATGCTTTTAAACATTTATATATATTATTATTATATTTTTTTAGACTTATAGGATTCAATCTTATGCCTACGCTTGGGTTTTCTAATATCTGTATGGAATAGTGATGGGACAACTCGGAAAAAACAAAACTCGAGTTAACCCGGGTTAAAATCCACGTAACTCGGGTTGAACTCGAGTTAACTGGATGGACAAGAAAAAGTTTTTTTTTGAGTTTTTACCCAAGTAATACCTTAGTTGTTCCAATTTTTATCTGTTTCAATTTCTATGTTGGGAGAGTTATACCTACTAACTAAAGAAACAAAAAAGTTATTGTTTCAAATCGAATCATTTACTGAACTAATTTTCGAATTTTAATTAAAAATACATATTTACTATCAATTAAACTATTAAATTATAATAGCAGTCTTTTCAAAATCAGACTTACATTATAATGCAAGTATGTACATTAGCGAGATCATAATTGTTTTATAATCTGTATCAGTAATCACCTAATCACAATATTTTCAAGAAAATGAATGATGAAAAAAGACGACCGAAGTGCTCATATTACTTTTATTTGTTGATGTTGAACCCTGAAATTCCTCGACGGCGACAATGGTAGAATTAGGATGCTTCTTTTTGATTTGTTTTTAAAGTGTGGTCGTATTTATATTTATATTTGAATGTATCTGAACACATCTTACACGTAACACGTTCACTCACTGAAGAAGAATCGAAAACATCCCAAACTAACGATAGTCTTTTGGGACCCGGCATTTCTCAAAAACAAATACCGCACACCACGCATTTACAGATAACCTCAAATGTTTGTTTGTTATGAACAAATGAATATAGTGACTATATTCATTTCATTCTTTCATAACAGACTATATTAAAGTCGCAAATGATCGGCAAACTTCGCTCCATGTCGGTTCTATTCGGTTTTCGAACTCGAGTTAGAGAGAATTCAACTCGAGTGGATTCGAGTTACGCCCAACTCGAGTTAGCTACTCGAGTTGACCATCACTAGTATGGAATCCTGCGCCTATTTTTATAGTTTCTAATATTTGTGTTATACAATTTTACAACTAGGTATGCTTATTCTTTGTAATATGTACAATTCTACTTATATTCTAGTCATGCTTTATAGTAGGAGATTGAAATAAAAATACGTAACATTCACACACAAATAGTAAAAAATGTTATTATTTTTTGTTTTTGTGAAGTACACCACTTTCATGCACATATGTTTATTTTGTTTGGATATAACTACAATAAGCTTTTCTTACACAAAAAAATAGTGTAATGTGGTCAGTATTTTGACAACCTTCTATGAATAAAGTCCACGTTGTTTTCTTTTATGTTATAGACACCTAAAATTACAGATGTGTTGCCGGTCTTTTAAATGATAATATGCTCTATTTTTGAAGGTTTGGATATCGCATCGGATTGGAAATACTGCAGACGACAATTCATTCCACAGTTTGATAGTACGAGGCGGAAAATAACTAGGTAAAGTTCGACTTACGAACTAGGTCGGCGAAATATATGGAAATCTATAGCAGTCGAATTTTACCAAAGAGTTTTGGACATGTGCAATAAGTTTAATATTTCTGTAAAAAAGTATAAGTAAACTTAAATGACATATTGCTAAAATAAGTTTGCATTGACGTTATCGGTCACGGTATAATGGCCTCGAGCTTAGTCATCCTTGCAGCGCTGCAAGACCTCTACAGCTAGGCCACCAAGAGTCGCAGTGCTGCTGAAGCTGAGCTGCGCTGCACTCTTAGCCATCGTCAGCGTGGTGCAACCATGGAATCATATAGCGCGGCAGTACTTATGTAACATTAAATTATAGTATTTGCTTATGAATAGGGACATTATTACGAAAATGTAAAATAAGGCAAATTATGATAGTATATATCTCTAAGAATATATTAAATAAAGAAATTTCCAGAGCGAGACCCGAGTGATCATGTTAGCCCCGCTCTGGATATTCATTTTGTTACGATATATTACCGTACTCTTTGACCATGAGAAGTAAAAATGCATTGTATATACATCCCGTTTTACAGTATTCACCACACCGCGTTTCTTCTCTCCTAATCCATGGTGGATTAGGAGTTTTTATTTTTGATGCCACGTACCGCGCCACGAAGGACATACGTGGAGAAATTGTGGAAGGCCCTACGTGCAAAGGATCCTTAACAATAAATTGACTTAAGGAAAGGTTCTGTCCCGTACATGAGAAAACTTAACGTCTAAAACATTGTTCAGCTTTTATATTAAACTAGCGACCCGCCCCGGCTTCGCACGGGTGCAGTGAAAAAATGGTTATGGTGGGTTATCCCTAAGAGATAGACATATACCATCGCGGACTTTTTTGTGGATTTTTGTAAGTTGTACAATACTGTAGTACATTATTTTGGTCTATCTCGTAGGGTTCAGCCAGCGTTTGCAATATAAGCGCAAAAAAAAACGTGCTTATTTACGACATCACATTAGAACCTTTAAATTTATCAGTGTTTCTCTACTATATTATGCATTTATTATACATACAACCTTCCTTAAGAATCACTCTATCTATTAAAAAAAACCGCGTCAAAATCCGTTGCGTAGTTTTAAAGATCTAAGCATACATACGGACATACAGCGAAAGCGACTTTGTTTTATACTATGTATTGATTTCACAGATTAAATGATAGTTTCGCCCAGTTATTAATTTTTTCAATAAAATTCGTTTCCTTTTTCCGGCTTACATGCAACTTTTTAATACGTTCATATTATACAAATGAAATATTGTGAAATTAAATATCTTTAAAAATACTCATTTATTTTACAGTACCTACTTATTCAGTCTACAAATCTAAAAAATGATTCCTATTTATACGTCGGACTCTTGTCTGTGTGCTTAGTGCTGTACAGGGTAAGAGTCTAGAGCATTGTCGTAGAATATTTGGTTTATCGATTTTTATAGAATATATTTTGGAGAGATTTTCCCCTTCGCGCGAATGGTCGCTAAGTCACATCCATTCGTTGTGAAAGTGCTACCGTTCCATACCAAGAATTTGCTTCTACTTTTTAAAAGCAGACTGCGAATGAACAAGTTTTTGCCGTCCTCTATGTTTCTATTCTCACCATACTAAAATACGGGTATTTTCAAGTCTACAGTGAATAGGGGTTACTCCTATTCACTGTAACACATTTTTTGACAGATTTATACAAATTATAACTTTCTGATTTCTTCAGTCTCCATGACTTGTTTTACACTCAGCATTCCACCACCACCACTCTGCATATACGGCATATACAATTTTATTAGTGACGTAGTAGTTATCTTGGGTAATGCATACTCTGGAGTGTCAAAATTGTCGGCACTTTTCTATTTAGAACGTCAAATTCGGTCTGAAACTATGTGCGCGTAGCCCATGGATGCTTGCAGCACAAGGAACATTACACGCGTGTTGCCAATTCTTCAAAACATATTTACGTGCTGGCTTTTTGAAGAACCCCAGTATATACTCGCCGGAGAAAACCTCGATAGGGTGTTCATTTCATAATCGAAAATAAGAAAAAGATGAGAAGAAATTATTTTACAGTATAAAAGATATATTTAACAGTGTTTGATTAAATTTTTATTATCCTTTTACGTCGTAATACAGAAATTTGCGGGATGTCATCATGAAAAACTAACCTAATATAGGGTGCGTCTATTGTCACTGGCCGAACACTTCGCAGATGTATAATGGTAAACGCCCTTATTCAGTTCTTAACAAAGGGAGCGGTGGCAGACGTGTCTAATTCCTTCATATACGACGAAGCATTTAAACTCAAGGAAGTCATGTAACATTACATATTCAGTTAATCGGATCATTCTGGAAACCGAACTCATTTCAGAGCGTATGTATTCTCCTGAGGCTGCGCTATGTTCCGCCTACCGCTCTGGAGGGCGGGCGCTTTAGTTCAAAGCCGATAAGGTCCCAGGCCTTCTACTCGACCAAAGGCTATAGGTAGTGTTTTATTGGTAGGTAGGCTAGCCTTCTGCTAGAGTCCAACATAACCACCCGCCGTAGACCGGACGCGGGTGATATCCGGTGTAAGGTCGTCCGAGCACCAAGAGGTTATTAAGACGACTACAATAGTAGCGCACCCTTATGAGAATTCACTACAATCCCCCGTGGGAAAAACAAATGTAACATTACTTTTAGAAAATTGTTTCACTTCCGTAAATAACCATTTTATTACAAACCTAATGACAAAGTTATTTAGTAAGCAATACATAAACAAGACCGTATGTGCGAAGCCCCGAAAGACCTCAGTAATAGATATCGCCTTCCGGCAAGGGAATAAAACAGTAACCCTCAAGAATAGGTTAAGTGTCCCCTTGGGGCGGAGGTCTGCCGATGGGTTTTTGTATCTGACAAGGGCCCAGTTTGTACTTCTGTTCCCTAATAAAAATTTAGCAGCACACTGAATCGAAAGTAGGCGAAATCCCTCCATTCCGAAATGAACAGCTATTTATTGGATTAAAGGGACGAAACGTCGTGTTTTGGAAACGAGAAACATTATCCGTTTTCTGTGATGTTAAAAATGAGATGCCTATGATGTTTTATTATGCACAAAAGAAATTTAAAATTGTTACAAGATTGATAGTTATTTCTCTCCTATAAATATGTGTAATTTGATTTGTAACGAACATGATTGAATTGATTAAATTTGCTTTATAATACGCAATTTAATTGTTGACATTTTTGCCTAGATCAGTCGCTTAAAACTATTCATATTTAAATACCTATATAGGTATCGATGTTTCTTAATTAACTAAAAAAACGATAAGAGCAACGACCAACGTTTCTGAATCGGGTGGTTCCACGTTCGATTCAACAAGGGGTGGTATAGGGTTACTAAGCTTTCTTGGCTAGCCTCATTCTATTAATTATTAGCTATAATTACTCACAAAGCTACTCATAAAACTAGGCTTAGACAGTAAAGTCTAGGTTTAAATGTCCATAGCAAACAGATTAAATCAATTGATAGCTTCTATTTGGAAAGTCTGTTGAGACTTGTGACTATAGCCAGTTTCAAGGCAAATAAGATCTGATATCATATCGGCGTGTGTAGCCAACTATATTTAACTTGCATTTATACCAACCTAAAGGGCTCGTGGACCGGACGAACCAATCACCAGAACCAACAGCAATTTTCACAGACAACAATCTGTTAAGACAACTTAGATTGCTCTAACTATATCAAAAGAGCGTCTTTTTCTGTATGTGATCACAAACACAATAGAAACTTTCAGTCTTCATCATCATCATTTTAGCCAATATACGATTACTTCTGGAATTTTTTTTTCTTAAAGGATCTTCACCAAATGTCCACCTTATTCACCAACGGTGCGTTGTCCGGCATATTCAGCCCATTCATATATGATTTATAAGGTTCACAATTCTTCGAACTATGTTGCTGAAAATTATCACAAGTGAAAATAGGTCGAAAGTATAAAAGATTATCCAAGAAGTAATTTATTTACTACTAACTGTCCCGTGCCCACTTCGTTGGGCATAATATTAATAATCCTTTTTTAGTACAGAGTGTTATGTTTTAATTTCTAAGTGTAATATTTAAAAAATACTTTTTGTAACTTAAATATAAGAGTTAGACATATGCTGTCGTTGACTTTTTGTAGATAGATTTTCAAGCTCTACATCTTTTCTCTAGAACTCAAAAATATATCTTTCATAGTTAAGGCAGCGTTCGTAAGAAACGCTTTCCTTTGACCGTTTTTTCTCCGATTCACTTTGCAAAACGGAATACCACGTAAAAGCCTTTTATTTTTCGGTTTTTTATATAACCTATGACACTCAGTAATAATTTGGCTTTCTATTGGTGAAACAATTTTTAAAATCGGTTCAGTAGATCCCGAGATTAAACCTTACAATTTAACAATTTAACAAATATACAAATACACAGACTTTACTTCTTTATAATATTAGTATAGATTATTATCAGTCTCTATTCTGCTTGCTTTAATTTGTTTTTGAATTTTTGAAACTTACTATGACATAATTAGAGATTTTATGAAGCTTCGGTTACAAGTAACAAATTAGCGGAACGTCAGATAAAGGAAATACTTAACTTAAATAGAAGAAAATTTATCTTATTGCACTCGAGGCTTAGTCGATGCCATGTAAAATTTTACATTCATAGGTACTATGAAAACCGACATTTTTTATGAATATTATATATCGAAATTGAACACACTGTGGGATCTTATCTATCTTTAATTATATCTTTGTTATAAGAATATGATTATATCTTTATTTTTTAGAAATTGGTTAAAAGGAAATCTCAAGTCACAATTTGAAGGGTACTGCTAAGTAGTTACTTAGCTATTGCTAAGACTACCTATTGGTAGTCTACATAAAACAGACTTCATTTTCGGGGTCTAGTTAGATATATGTCTGTTCGGGCAATACTAATGCAAATTGGAAATACCTCCCTTTGGACAGCTATTATCCGATGTAAACATTATAGTATTGACTCTTACAGTGCGTGTGACACTGTTCTAAGCTAAGCTGTATTGTTCGAGTAATGCGGTAAGGTGCGGTTTTAATCTACAATTGCACGTTTTGTTATATATAGCTTATGAACGAATGTTCGTAGCTGAGAACAAAGTCAAAATATTGTACACATGTGGCCATCATTGTTGTTTAAATGTGTGCCAGTATTAAACAAATTCAAATTCAAATTCAAATTCAAAATCATTTATTCAGTCTGGGCTGTTACAAGCACTTGTGAATGTCGAAAAGCTACGCCATCGGTTCGCAAATCTACGGCGGGAGACCTTGTACTGAGAAGAACCGGCAAGAAACTCAGCAAGGGCTGTTTTTTTTCCCTGTATTAAATAGATACAGAGTCGTCAATTTGGAAAATGACTTCAATATTGATAATTCATGAAGTCACTTTCCATTACATAGTATAATTAATAAAAAAATATTTAGAAAACATGCCTATATTAGGAATGCCGTGTCATACAGTTTTAAAAGAATATATTAAAGTTAAATTAAAATTATAATAAATACGAGTAGTACCCAGTATAGCAAAGAGCAGACTCATCTCCGCTGGCAGCACCCGTTCACGAGCATGACGCGTGAATCAGCCATCGCTTCGCTCAACCATGTTTTAGGGAACGTAACGACCCGCCTCACACGACACTGCCGAAGAGATTTTAATGAGAGTATGACTACCCTTAAGCCACAGAAGGATACAAATTACCAAAAACAGGTACCCGTGTAAATTAGCACAACTAAAAAAAAAAAAAATCAACCGCAGGACACGCGCATACAATCATTTAAAAACTAGCAATAATGTAATTATACAAGTAACAAAAGGTTATTATAATAGGTACAGTTAAATATACATGTTATTATGTTACACAGTTACCTAAGAATTTATTAACAATTTGTTTATTTCTACGAGCGAGGGTTTTTTTAGTCCCAGACACTTCGATCATCCAAGTAATCCTGGACTCGATAATATCCTTTGCTCATCAAAGTTTTTTTTACTCGAGTTTTAAGTTTATTAAAAGGTAGATTAACAATACTGTGTGGTAACTTGTTATAAAAAGTTATACATTTCCCCAAGAATGAGTTTTGTGTTTTACGTAATCTAAAATTTGGAACAGCAAGCTTATTTTTATTTCTTGTATTTAATTTATGAACATCGCTATTCTTAATGAAATTATTGTAATATTTGTGTACATAGATTATATTTTCATAGATGTACTGCCCCGCCAATGTTAAAATGTTAATTTCTTTAAACTTATCCCTAAGGGAATCCCTTGGTCTTAAATTATATATAGCTCTAATTGCTCTTTTCTGTAGTATAAAAATACTTTCAATGGTGGCAGCTGATCCCATAACAAAATGCCATAAGACATTACACTATGAAAATAACTAAAGTAAACTAACCTTGCTGTTTCAACATCAGCTAGAAGCCTTATTTTTTTAACAGCATACGCAGCTGAGCTAAGTCTGCTTGACAGAGCATCAATATGGGTATACCATTGTAATCTGGAATCTAAGTGTATGCCTAAAAACTTAAAAACTTAGTACTCTCAACAAGAGATACCACTTCACCATTAATATTTAAGGGTGTATTAACCTGCCTTACATTTGGTATAGAAAACTTAACAAATTTGGTTTTTCTCGAATTTAATGAAAGATTATTTAATGTAAACCATTGTAGAACTTTTGATAGAGCACTATTTACCTCGTCCGAACAATTGCTGCCTCTGTCAACTTTAAAAACAAGAGAAGTATCATCGGCAAATAGCACTGTTTCACATAAAGTGCTTGTATAGTAAGGAAGGTCGTTAATATATATTAAAAATAGTAAAGGACCTAATATTGATCCCTGAGGCACGCCCATAACTAGTGAAGTTCCAGCAAACATGCACCCAGGAGACCTATTTTTGAATTACGAATGCGACTTCGAAATCACCGATGTGACTAATAATCACCGATTTTCAATAATTCTTATTTTTGAATATCACTGATGTGATTACCTTAGGCACAGGTGTGATTTCATTACGAGTGCCCTCACCCACTCGTAATCAAGTCATACTTGTGGAAATGTTATCCGTGTTTTGATTTTTCAGTCTATATATACTATATATATATATATATATATATATATAATTATATTATATATATATATATATATATATAATATATAATATTAATATATATATATATAATATATATTATATATAATATATAATATATATATAATAACCATAATGGTTAAGCCGGCATTAACCGGCAGCGGCTACATTCTGCGTGGAACGAACTCTTACATTTATGTGTGTACTTTATCTATGTTGGCAGCTCTGCGATCGACTTTCAAAAATTGGATGTTTCGGAATCCGTGACCTCAAAGTCATAGTCAGCGGTGATTTCGAAATCGCATTCGTAATTCAAAAATAGGTCTCCTGGTAGCGAAAAGCAAACTTAACAATAAAAAATGTTACAGTTAAATTAAAATAGAATAGTGTACATTTTTATTACATTAAATTTTAATTGTCAATTAAGCGTGATTGGGTTATCCTTAAGTCAGAATTGCGAAAACTATTACGTTATTTTATAATTGTTGTTAAAATAATTTAATGGTACAGTAAACAAAATAAAATTTAAATTATCTAATATATTGTATATTTGCGTTAAAATAAGTTTTAATTGTTAAAAAGAATAATGAAAATTTAATTAATTGAATATTCTTATTAAATTAAATTAATATCATAAGAAAATAAAAAGACTTGTCAAGATTAAATTTGCATATACCCGATGCGGAACACGGCAAAAGTTTATCCTTTCTTTAAGAGGCATATTACATCTCGAACGCGATTTTTGCGTAAAATGGTCAATTTTGGCGTTCTCGATCTCGGAAACAAAGATACATTAACAATTTTGATTTAATGAATAATGCAGAATAGCTATTGACATAGTTCGTAGCAGCTTCGCTTTTTGTAAATTTTGCTTAACTTTTTAACAAAACCCAAAATTGTAGAGAAAGATTTTCATAAAATGCGCGAAGACACTTTTTTGAGCTCCTGGATTGAACTACTGTTCTACATAAATGAAATTAATAAATGATAATTTTATCTCTTGTATAGTCATATAGTTCGTAGCGGCCGGCGGTTCGGAATTTTGATATATTATTGATTTAATATAGAAAAAAAAATTTATTCTAAACGAAAAAACTACGAAAATCGCTTTGACTGTGAATATCTTCTATCTACGATAGTATTTATGAATAAAATTTATACTAGAGTAAATGTCACTTTATGAGGAATAAATATGTTATATTTTTTAACCATGCATTTATTATCTTATTTTAATAAAAACGATAAATCATACTGCGAAATTCTACAAAATGCGATGGCACAGGCCGTCCGTATTTCTGCCTCGCTCCCTCCCCTAAGAGAGCGAGCGCTCAGATAAAGCCAATAGGGCCCCAGACTTTCTGCCCGGCCAAAGGCATTAGGCAGTGTTTAGTTGGTAGGCTGGCCTTCTGTCAAAGTCCAACACGACCACCCGCCGCCGTAGACCGGGCGCGGGTGGTATCCGGTGCAAGATCGTCCGAACACCAGTTGTCATAGCGACCACTGTGGTGGCGCGCCCCCTATGAGGATTTACTGCCTCATCCCGCGAGGAAAAAAAAAAAAGCCGTCCGAATTCATTACAGCTTGAGCGCTTCTCAGAGTCGGGCCTATGTCGAATTTCTTTGCGCCAACATCGTGAAGTGCTAGATCACGTAACTAAAATTATTTTTTTGCGACGTTTAAACTATTATTTTTTTAATTCATATTTTTTCTAAAGTTATTCTATTCTATATATTATTTTTATCTATTATTTCTAAAGCTTTTTCACACCAAAACCATTGGATCGATTTGATGGAAATTCGGCAAATAGGTGATTCTGTTTCATGATGATTTATACTCCTATATAATTGGTAACTAGTTTTTTTCTAATCTGACCTATTTTTAATTTAAAACTAAAACCGTTTTTTGCTAAATAACATACTAGGTAATATTTAATAAACATTATTTTTAACAATATCATCTGTCCTATTTATAATATCATCTTCATATAATGTGTTTCTTCATATACGATATATATAGTAATAATGAATTATTCCATAAAAATATAAAAATTTGGGAAAAGTTTCAAAATCGCTTAATCGTAGCGTCAACACAGTATTTTGGACGTGTGACCTTCAATGAGTTGTCGGGACGCTTCGAAATACCTAATCTCGCAGAATGAAGAATTGTAATAGGCCTCTTAATAATAGATCTTTTAGGTGCTTATCAAACCATGTGAGTAACACCGTTAACTTTAAACAGACTGCTACTTGGTAATCTTGGTAAAAAGATCACATAGGTACGTACTTCACAAAGTTATAATGATAATATTAATCGCATCCTGTGGTTCACACAAAAACCGAATGGATGATGTGGTTAGAGGACGATTGAGTCCATGAGACCAGTCGCAATCATGTGTGATGACGTAGGGATTGCAGTCCTAAAAGCTCTGAAGGTTGAAAGGCTTCCCATTCGTGCACAAAGTTTTGGCCCGCCACTTTAATACACTCGTACGACTTCTTTATTACTAGGATCTGTCACATAGCTCCTAATAAATCAACTTATTCATCGCGGTGTAGAGAGGCGTGTCATAACCTGCTTGCTACCTTTAAAATATTAATATCACGTAACATTAATACTCATATTGATCGCAACCGAAATATCGAAGACGTTCAGAGTGGGTGTAGTGGTTTAGCCGCGGCGTTAAAGAGCTCATCCTGATTGATACAGTCGTTAGCCAACTAGTCAAATGTAAACGACATACTGTTTCCGCCGCCTGGATAGCCTACTAACGAGCATTCTTTTCAGTTCTCCATATGTACATAGTCTCTGTACTGTACTGTATCTACGACAGTTCGAAACTTTCTCGAAACGCGTATGGGGTAGTGAATTACACAGCTTTGTCTACCAGATGTACTACTGACGGGTACAGAAGACCGAATAAGGATTTATGGTATATTTTGCAGGACGAGTGTCGAAGTCCACTTTATTTCTGTCCTGTCCGTGAAACTACTGAGCTCGCTGCTGCTAGTTAAGACACAAATAGGTTTTCAGCTTCGGACAAGACAGCCTGAACTCTCCAATCCCATCTGAAGTAGTTTGCCCACCAATGCCCGTAATTTGCTGAAATTACTGAAATTCAAGGAGAATTTCAATGGTCTAAACGGCATGGAGCTAGGATTAGACAAATAAGGGCTTGTCTTTGTGGAAAGATTTCGGGTGCGACAAAATGATATTGAGTACGTCCCTAAACCTTATGAAACTTTAAGTCTTTACTCTAAGCTTTTCTGAGCATGTCACAAAATGTTAATGTGGATATTAAATACGTGAAACAGACCGTTATAGATGTTTTCACGGGACATTTTATCAGGATATTGAAAGCTACCTATCTGATGTCAACAAAATCCAGGCACTTCAACCTTTCCATTCATTACATTCACTTACACCTTTAGCACATAAGGTGACTGTATAACATCAGGCAGGTCGTAAGTCTTTATCCCACCGTCATGATATCAAAAAATGACGAGCACCTTTTTTGATAGCGGAGTCGACAATCGAATTGACTAAAATATCTGATAATGTGAAATTAGTTGTATTTTTAAATATACGGAATTTTTCCTTTACATGTGACCTTCCTACCTAACTTTATGATTTTATGGGATTCTATGGGAAGTACCTTATAAGTTTTGCTTCTCCTACGAATGTTAGTCAAACTTAAACCCTCTTATTACAAAAACTTTCCAAGAACCAAGTTTAAACCAGAACTACTAAGTCTAATAATAAGCATACGCTTAAAACCTACGTAAACCGCTTACAAAGAATTATATATACTCACGCCTCTTAACCATGGAGGTAACCAGAAGTCAGTTTCCCAACTGAAACGATACAAACATACTTCCCTTCCCTTTCAATTACCCTTCAAAGCTCTCATTTCCATTGTATTAAACGTTTTTTTTTTCCTTTTTTAGCCACACCCAGCATTCACTCCCATCCATAAACGATGGACCCAATATGTCTCCATGCACAGTCTGACGTGACTTTTTTGACAAAGTCTTTGTTTCTTATCATTACTCTTCTTCAGATATCGGACTCATACTTACCATATCAAACTCTTTCATCTGCTCGAAAAATTCGTTTCTAATCATAATCTTACTTTTTGTCACATTTTCACTTTCATGTGAATTTTTATACAATTTTCATATAATTATAATTAAAAAATGTATAATTTGAACGTTCGTACTGAGCGTATCTCAAAATATTGAGCATTTATTGTTTGAAAATAAAATATCATCTCTACTAATATAATTGCCCATACTTTGCTGGGAAACTACTTGTTATGGTTCGCTAGTATACTAGTTTGTGTAGGTCAGTCGTACGTAGATAAAAAAACGTAAATAATTTGACATTCCCATAAAGATTGAGATTATGCCTAATTGTCGTACTCGTGTTTCAGTTAAGATAATCTTTCAATGTGTTTTTAGTCTAAGACTGGAGCATATATCTTAGTGATAGAATGATCCACAACTAATACCAGCGTAATGTAGTAATCCCGTTCTATATAATTCACTTGTTTATAGTATGCTTACAAAGTTTTCGGAAATCCGCCTAAATCCGTTTCTGGTTATGGAGTGTCCAAACAATCTATTCAGCTACGCTAACATACGGACGGGATCGACGTCAAGAGAAGTTAGCGAGATCCTTAATTAGGCCCGTCGCAGCTAAATAACGCCGATTTGGAACAGCGTTTGTTAGGCTTAGCGAGCGCAGGGATGTACCGAGGGCACGACTTCTCGATTTATGTGTCTAGTCAAAATGATAAAAAAAATTGATAATTGTCGGTTGCCAAAATCGGCGTAAGAGTTTGAAATTTAATAAAATATGTTGATTTATTATTACTATTATTATTTTCCCACGGGGGATGGTAGTGAAACCTCATAAGGGGTGCGATGCTATAGTAGTCATCTTAATAACCCCTTACTTCTCGGATGTCCTTACACTGGATACCACCCGCGCCCGGTCTACGGCGGGTGGTTATGTTGGACTCTAGCAGATGGCTAGTCTACCAACTAAACACTACCTACAGCATTTGGTCGGGCAGAAGGCCTGGGACTTACCGGATTCATTTATTATAATCAATGATTCTATTGATGAACGCAGAATCTTCTAAGAGTAGCATCGTTTAAAATTCAAAATATTGTACTTTTTGCCAACGGGTAAGAAAATATCGTGAGGTAACCTGCATACTCTTGCGAAGAAATTCAATGATGTATGTGGTCAACCAATCTGCACTGGGCCAGCGTGGTTGACTAAGATTAGGTTTAGTCTAGCCCTAGCATAGGGTAGGTTCGAATCCCTCTGTGAGGTGACATGAGCTGTGTTGATGAAGATGAAAACAACATTTTACTTAACTAAATATTGAATTACTTTGATAATATCCTTCATAAATTATTGAATTTGAATAACTCAATTTGTCTTAAACTCCATCCAAATCCATAAAAAAAAGAAATCTTGCGATGTTATTTACGCCTTGCCTTTTAAGCTCTAAACCTGGAATCCTGATCCGGGCCCATAGCCCTTAACATAAGAAAAATACAATAGACTCTCTATTAGGGCTAGACATATAAGAAAACTAACTGACGCCTGGTGATTAGTATTTCGAATAGTTTATATTAGCGTGGCGTATATCTTTACAAAATTTAGCCTATGTGTTATTCTAATGTATATAAGCTATATATTTGTATCTATGTATATTATTGTAAAGTTTTATTAAAATCAATTCAGTAGTTTTTACGTAAAAAAGTAAAAACATCCATCCATACAAACTTTCGCGTTTATAATTAGTCGAGTAAATATTAGTAGGATATTATTAATCGATGAAATTTAATTATTATATTAAAATTAAGAAGTTTCTGCAATAGTAAATATTGTAAAATACTATGATTATATACGCACGTTTTTTTTTTTATAGGATAGGGCAACAAACGAGCAAACGGATCACCTGATGGTAAGCGATAACCGTTGCCCATGGACACCAGACCCACACACCACACCACACCAACACCAGAGGAGTCACAGATGCGTTGCCGGCCTTTTAAATGGGAATATGCTCTTTTTTTGAAGGTTTCGATATCGCATCGGCTCAGAAATACTGCAGGTGACAATTTATTCCACAGTTTAGTAGTGCGTGGCAGAAAATTCCTGGAAAAACGCACTGTGGTGGACTGCCAAGCATCTAGATGATGAGGATGAATGTTGTGTCGCGTAGAACGGCGACGAAAACTCGCAGCATGAATTAATCCGAACAATTCCTCGGAGCACTCCCCGTAATATATGCGATAGAGGATACACAGCGAAGCTACATCTCTACGCAGCGCCAAAGAGTCGAGCCGACATGAAATATCCGGGCAGTCGACGATTCGGGACGCTCTCAGTTGGATGCGGTTCAGAGGGAGAAGCTGGTACCGGGGAGCCCCTGCCCAAAGATGAGAACAGTATTCCATATGTGGCCGAACTTGCGCTTTATAGAGCTGCATTCGGTGGGCCGGTGTGAAATACCGCCTCGATCTATTGAGCACACTAAGCTTCTTTGAGGTTACTTTAGCCTTACCCTCTAGGTGTCCGCGGAACTGTACTTCGCTCGATATGTCGACACCGAGAATTATTATACCGACCGGTGTAAAAAGTATCAACTGTGCTGTCATCCGCATAACAATGAATGTTGCTGATTTGCAACATATCATTGATATGCAAAAGGAACAGTGTAGGCGATAGCACACTGCCTTGAGGGACACAAGCATTTACCGACAGTACGTTAGAGCATTTACCGTCGACTACGACCTTAGTGCTTCTGTCGGCTAAAAAACTAGTGACCAATTCGCACAATTTCTCAGGTTTCGAGATCTATTGATCTGACTGAAATGTTGATTACTATGACATTATTTTACATACATACACCACTTAACCTAGACGAAACTAGAGTAGCTGACGCGCAACTAAGACGTACATACGAGTATATTACTCATACATAGTATATTGTTTGGTAGAAATATACAATAATAACCATGAGTGTAGCCGCGCGATTTGAAGTTGAAACTTCAGAAATAGTAATATCTTGAAATCAGCGTAACAACCGCTCGGCAACTGAAGTCATTTTTGTAATTTTGTTACTAACGGTTTCGGTTTTTTACTAACTTAGCTGGTGGTAGAAATTCGACACTTTTAGCATTCCTGATTCAACTCTTAAGATATAGTTTCATGTTCCAATTTTAAAAATGATCGACTTTACTATTCATAAATTAAATCCTGTTCACTCCTTGTCGGTTTGGATTTATCAAAATCTTTTTTATCGAAGAATGTCTATGTCATAATAACTAATATTTTGAAAGTGTGTTAATAGATAAAAATGAAAATCAAAATAATCATTATTCAACATAGTTTAACAGGCGCTTATTGATGTCAGAATAATTAAAAAAATAAGAGAACTCAAAGATCTGAATGTAGTTTTGGATGCATACTGTAGGAAATAAATAAACGTTGAAGATTCAGATTAAAACGGTATTTATTATAATAAAGTGTAAATACAAGAACAATGTCGCGGCTAGCACAATTCTACGGAGACAAGACGGCTGTCAGTCAAAACGTTTTCTTTTACTTCAATCTTAGCAACATTTTTCTTACAGTTAGATCTTAGCAAATCTTACAGTCAGAAGCACGTCAAAATGTACAGATGAACTACGAAAACAGTTTCTATTACATAGAAAATAGAGGCAGCCTCAAGATTGCAGTCAATATGTGTAGTCTGAATTACAGCTGTGTGTAGCTATATATTTTTTTGAAACTAAGGTTCTATAAGGGTCGTAATCCTTTGATATTTTATAAGGTTTTTTAATAATAAATAAAACTATAAAAGTATTTTTTTCTTTAAATTTATTGCTCTCTTCAATGTTAAGGGTTAACTGAATGTCTATAGACACAGTAACAAGTAATATACGTTTGCAATAGTGAAAGCGAGAGGACAAGCATGAATTGCTATTTATGCCACATAATCTGGTGGATTAGCGTGAGCCAAGCCAGGCCGAAGTCGTCATCAATCTTGCTCAGACCCGTATAATCACAGAAAACGAAACGTGGGATTACGCTGACCTCCATTTTTAAGCTGCATTATGTCTTTGCGTAAGGCACGCGTCATTAATTTCAGTTTGATTATGTTTTTTATTAAACAAAACCAAGCTGAGAAGTGAGCAGAGTGCCCATTTAATAGTAAGCGGTGGTCATAAATAGTACTGTTCGATGCACTAATAGAAACGTTTCATACTGTACTAAAAGCATAACTTATTCTAAATTCTTCCTAGAGGTCGACCGCGAAAATCTCGCAAATACTCGCTATATATATATATAATATATATATATATATATATAATATATATATATATATAATATATATATATATATATATATATCAAAGGTAAATGTTACTTGTTATAGAAATAATATTATTTTTATAATTTTATTTCTCACTCACGTTCATTAACTCACGTCATAATAGAATTAATTTTTAGTTAACTAACATGAATCAACGGGGAGATTTCTCTGGGTAGTATAGTATGGGGTTCTTCGAGGAAGCAGTAAAAAGGTTTTTGAAGGGTCGGAATCACAAGTCATTCATTTTTACACAAGGACAAATTACAAAAAAATTGTACTCACAATTTTCACTATTCAATCTCTAACACTTCCAGGAAAATAATGAAATATTTTTGTAAAAACACTCATAACGTTAATTTTTAGTTTAAGCTTTATAGCAGAGATAATTGCTTTTGCTTACTTCAGTTATTGTAATATAGTCAATAAATTTATTTCGTTTGAATAATGTTATGAGAAATCATTATAATTTTTTTTTATAAACACTGCGTTTAATTTTATTACCCATTTTAACGATAAATGAAAATGAAAAATATTTTTTTTTACGATGTATGCGGCGTCATCTTCAACATTACATCATTGGTCTTGGAAGTAAAACGTTTAGAGTTAATAATATCCACTGCGGTGTATTTGAAATCGAGATATTAATTTAAACCTACTATATTAAGAAAACATCTATATTTTAAGATAGGCAAATTAAAAAATTGTAACTAAATCAGAAACTTAGTTCTTAGTATTTTGACAACTTTTAACAATATTTAAACTCCACTAATTATTATGTTGTTAACTATAACAATTACTGGAAGACAAATCATCATAAAATTCATTCATAAAATTAGTTTTAATTTAATCGGCGAGTGCAGCGATTTATAATAGTGATATGGTATCATAATTTTATAAGTAAGAACAATTTAGTTTTAATAATTCATCATATGTGTCTATATGATACTCGTATATGTCTATACATAGTGTACATATAGAAAAACTGTAATTTTGCATTTTATCAAAAATATGTTTGTGATTTTATATTTTATCTCAAATTACTTTAATTTTAAATAGGTACATAAAACAAAAATGCAAGTCAGATATTCGACTTGAAATCTTTTTCATTTAGCTTAAATATTCATTCTGCAACTAAGGTTATTTTACAAATTATTTTGCTATACAGAAATTATGTAGGACCTAGCCATTTTATAATCCAAGCTTTTTACAACCAAGATATTTCATCTTTTCACGTTTTTTAACTCATTATTATTATTTTGCTTTTGTTTTTTTTTGTGGCTCTCGGTTTAATCTTTAAAGTTTTTTTTATAACAGCTTACACATCGACAGGAATTTACTTCTGTTTGTTTAATACCAACAATAATAGAAACAACCATTTACCTCTGGATTAGGGTTACAAAGATGTGCTAATATAAAAGAATTTAATTAGCGTAACAACTTCAAACGTCATATTTCAAGTCTATCTTCCACGGTTGATGAGGGGAGTGGATGTTATCTCCTTAAGAATGCGCTAATAACAAATCGACAAGTCGACAACCCTAAAGAGAATCTTGATATAGGGATGAGACTTTATATCGATTTAACGAAGTCGGTAAGCGATTATATACATTCTGTTATAACATTGGAAAATCCATGACATTTTAATTTAAAGACGTTGTTGATTCATTATAAAAGTTGTGTAACTATAAAGATTCTAATCTTTTGTTTTAAATTATAGTAATTGTAATGTAAATAGTCTATTTAATATTAAAACACATAATAACGAGATTATTTTTATATATTTAAAAATGAAAGGTTTTCAAGATTTTTTTTAATTCATCGTAAAGATTGTTATTTTATTAACTTAAGTGTAATGTTTTATATATCATATACCTCAGTAAAATTGTAATAAATGTATAAATTGGAAATAAACAAATAGGATAGATAAGTAGTGTTCTTTCGTTTCTTTTAGGTTCATTAAAAAGTAAAGACTATATTTTTTTGAGATTATATAAAAATGCTACACATTAATGATAACTTGATGACGTATTAGAGAAAAATATCGATAGGTATGAACTTGAATAGTTCCCATCACTAGTGTTAAGGGCGAATTTTAATTAAATGCGAGCGAGACATTAATGAGAGGCAGAGGAGTAGCCTAATCGAGATTTGTTTGTACGAACTAATTCCCTAGGGTCGAGATTACCAGAATCGAGATCAATGGGAAAAATAAAATCGCAATCGCAATTCAAAATTCCTCTATACTACCCGTTTATTACATTTCAAGTAACTTCTTAACTGTCAAGTAGTGTTAAATGCTTAATTGGAATCAATCATATTATCACAGTAGTACATAGTACTCCACAATACGAAATGTAGTTATGTATTAAATTGCATCTTACATATATAAAAAAAATTGACGAAACTTAAGGCGCAACGAGTTGGCTACTACGAATCAGAAATCGTGTTCGAGTCGGTTCGATCGGGCACGGGACAGATTAACTTAATTACAGACAAAAATTTGTTCTGGTCTGGGTGTATATCCATGTGAGATTCGCTGTCTGTTTCTTGCGACATTGAAAAAAAAATTAGTTTACGATTCTATTTTTTTGTAAAGTTATACTCAAATTTGGCCCTTATTTTCTTTTCAGGAGTTTAGATATATCAATTTAAATTTATATAGAATAAATACGTGAATCAAAATCAATTAAAAATCAACACTCAGAAATGTACAAATAGAAGTTTGCAATATCTCTAAGAATTAAATGGATTAATAACTCATCACCCTATAATTCCTTAGCAGGCTTATCAATCTCGGGATAATTTTAATGATTTTTAAGGTTCAATGCTATGCATAATAATAAATTCATAACACTATCACGGTTTAACAGATCATGTCGCATCATTTTTGAAACATCTTTACAAGCGGTACCATTTCCCATTAAGTAGTACAAAAATAAAAGTGAATAGTGTATATCTGTGTACCGAAAAAATTACGTATGTAGGTACGGCCTAGCAAAAGGTATGTCCCAAAAGACACGGTGCCCGCCCGCCCCGTCTCGCCGACTGGCAGCTCGCATCAAACTTTCATCAGCCGCTCCGGTAAGCGAAAAAGGTTTTGACAAAACGGTGTCGTTCCGAATCCTTACCTTAAAAGGATTCCCCACTTTCGATCTCGCAACGACAATAAACCTATTTCTCTTTACTTTACCTCCCACTTGGGTGTAACGTTACAACATCATGTTTTTGATCCATCTGCATTTGTTATCTTTGGGTATGGTGGTTCGGTTGTGGTGTATATTGCCAGCTGTCTACGCGTTTTTTATAAAGTAGGTATATGTGCAGTAAACAGTGGTCAACTTTGATGCACAAAGTAAACCTAATTCGTATAACGACTTAATATTATATTTTTGAACTAAATAGGTTAAAATATATTATAATAAATAATTTGAAATAAGAAATTCATTGTTACTATTCAAATACTTAAATATATTTTTATTAAAATGTAATGAATTGAGATAAAAAATGAAGAAGGTTCTCAAATAAACTGTATGTTATTTTTAATGTCTATTTTGTCAATTATGAATTATTTTTTTAACCAAAATAAACCAACAAAAGCGAAGAAAAAAATGTGTGTTTCCACACTTTGCCAGCCAGACCGGCTGACTGACCCACTAGCTGACCCGCAATGTCAGGATAAAACTGTCCTTCTCAGCTGGTAACAGTTTATGAATATTAAATAGATTTTAATCAATATTTTTTTTTATTGGTGTTTAACACAAAGTAAATTAATTATTTCTTACAGCTTTGCATCTTCGCTTCGTTAGGGACGATTCAACGATTTCATACAAAAATTTACACTGTCGATATCGTTTGCAAATAAAATAAAGGTCACAGTAACTACGAGTACAATGTTCTCCCCAAAAGTAGGCAGCTACAAAAAACGATATTTGTTAATTTTCTATTTACTCCCAACGTTATAAGAGATCACTGCCCGGTTACTTCGAAGATATATAGTTATGGTAATGTCGTTTAGTTTGCAATTTTTGCAATCTGCAGTTATACAATCCGCGGGAAAATAGCGAGTCACCGCACATACATCCTATTACAATGTAGAAAAACTGTGGCATTCGTTCAAATTTTTTAAAATAAATAGGCAATCGTGGATTTTTGACTCGACTATGGAGACGACCTAGGACCTAGGAGTAGGTCCCGGGTTTGAATCCCGGTGGGGGCAGATGTTTGTGTGATGAATGCCAGCATTTGTACCTTAGTCATGGTTGTTGATATATATTTCAAAGAAAAATATTCATATATGTATAATACATGTATGTCTATCCGTTATCCTAGATCCCATAACACAAGCCTTACAGAGCTTAGATTGGGCTAGGCTAATTGGTGTAAGTGTAACAAATATTTTTTTTTTATTTTTTTTTCAGACTTTTCAAATATTACATAGATATCACAAAATCATCGTATATTTGTCATATGAGTAAATTGTTGGCACTTTAACAAAGCTACATTCTACAGAATATCTGCAAGTCATGAAATATATGCATGTCATGAATATTACGGAGGTCAATGGACTCGTTACCCTATTTCCATAGGCACGAGGTCGCCAGAGGCTAGGGATTGGATCCAGTGCGTTGTGTATAGCTTATGCATCTTGTCGAGAGCAGTTGACTTATGTCGTACTAGCTGTGCCCGCGACTTCGTCCGCGTGGAATAGTTATTTTGAGCATCATATTTATTTTTTCAAACAACCACCTCAGCTGTTACCCGATCTTGACAACGCGACATATCCAAATTTGATCACCATAAAAACGATTCTAGTGAGTCAACATTAAAAGATAGACATATACTGTCGCTGACATTTTTTTAGATCATTTTAAGAGGAATAATTTTTTTAATATATATAATAATTTTTTTCTATTTAAGTGCCCCTCTATCCATTTCAGTCAAAAATACTAAATGTACAGACAAAATATTTTTACTGTCTTATTATATGTATAGATATATATAGATTATAGCACCGGCAATGTAGAGGGTTATGCGTATGCAGGCACTGCCAATTTGGAATTAATTACAATGACACAAGGTCGAATTAAGTTTTAGTTGCAATGTTTCACAATTATGAAATAAGCTGTGTACTATTTACATGAAGTATTTTGTTATAAGTGATGTGTTTACATGTAACGTTTTTGAATAGTTATAAAATTGTCATTTTATTGTTTTTACATTTTTCGTTAAAAATTTATAAACCAATGAGCTGTTTATTTTAGCAATTCATTTAGACACTATAGCATAATTTTTGATTACTGCTAAAAATGAGTAGGTACTTGTTATTTAAATTATAAAAAAACCGCGAAAATAATTAATATATTTTTCGTCAGTTTAATTACTACAGTTTTTTGAAAACAAATTTTCGTGACTTTAAATTACGTTATTAGTTAGTTTAATGTCTACTGAGACGCATGTAAACGTATAATAAAGTTTGTATTATTAGTTATTATATATCATTAAACAGCCTTAAAATAGAATTAAACAGAAAAATGAAATTACATAGGTTCTTTACCTTATACACATTTTAAGGTACGCAATACTACAAAATATCTACTATGTTACTTATAAAACAAAATGGAAATGTTATGCTGAAGCAAAACGGTTTATGGCAAAATATGCCAAATTACTAATACAATACGTGCGAATCTGACTGTTGAGAGATTTGCACACAAATCTGCAAATTTCACGAATACGTCAGTGTATACGAGAATGTTGCCAACTTGTGACATAATATGAAAAGTCACGGTCCTCAGTATATTCACTTCACTTAACTTTATGTTAGATATAAGGTAAGACGGAAGTAAGTACCCAAGCAGACAGATCGGTGTAGTGCCTCCGCCCAGAATTTTAAATTCTGAAACCAGAACTCATCCCGTTTTATTCTGAATCATCCTGAGGCATCCTGATTTACCTCTCTTGTCTTTCGCAGTCATTCGTCTGCAATAAAGTATGCAAATTACAGTATCCAATTTGTTGAGCGTGTTCAAATATGCATTGTTCGGTTGAAAAAAATGACTTTCCTAGGTCGGAGTCACTATGTATTTCCTAGGGGTGGAATGGAATATTCATCGCACCTGTCTAAATAAAGTATAGTCTTTATAATACACGGGACTTTGATTGAACCATTCTTAACCAGATTTATAGCAATGAAATAATAAATAAGTTTAATGTTTGGTAGACTTTTTTACATAGTTAGCAACAAACTTGTTACTAATTACTTGCTCACAGATAATTCAGTGCCTATTGCAACGTTATTGATATTCAATGTGACAATTATATTGCTAAAGTAGTCATGTAACTGCATTATCTTTTATTTATATTAAAATTTGATAAGCAGCCGAGTTACATAGTGAGCTTACTAGTCGAAGGTAGGAGCGAGCTTCACCTGGATCCTTGAACATCCGAGGACATGTCTCGCTTCAATTGCCGCAACACTATTATCATTATGGTGACAATTTGAGGTCAGACGTATTTAAAAAATATGATGAAATAAATCAAAATATCGTTTACTTCAAGCTACTGTATATGTTTACGTCAAAAACCTGTTTCGCGCCTGTTGCCCGCATGTGCACTCTAGTAGATAGTAGTTAGTGTGTTTCAACGTGGTGGCTGGACTGACGCGACAATAGCAGACCGACTTACTTACACTTACTTATACGACCCGTGCCTTTAAATTTTATTTCTATTTATTGTGAGTGTACCTAAACTGTAAGAATATTGAAGAGAAGAGAAGAACTCTGTGGGTAATTCCACACTCGTTTCTTTTTCTTTTAGAGGGGAAATGCACCTTATGTACCGTGACACCGCGCTGGCTAGGCGCGGCCGTGTGTGGGTCTTTCCGGTCTGACAGGACCGGCCTACTTACTGAAACCCCCCTGAGTTCTCTAGGCCCATGCGGGGCACATGGCGCACAAAGCGCACACTTTCGCGATTCTACCGCCGTATTGCCGTATGTGTTTCGGGGCCGGCTCGACCTAGGTCTGGTTGAGCCAACGCCAAGGGAGGGACTGTCCAAGAACCCCTGGACAGTCCCCCAGACGGAGAGACATCACTACGGCGTGCGCGGTAGCCTGAGCGCACGCAGCCTCGCGGTAGGGTCATTAGGCGAGCACCGCTCTTGGGTGTGCCCGCTTTCTACAACCTAGGGTCGACCTAGGTTTCTTCAAAGGCGTAGTGAACACTTCGAAAGTCAATTTATAGCATTGAACAATCGGATTTGTTAATATTGTACTCCATATTGCTAATAATTGATGTTAAAGCAATATTTTTTTTGCTGAAATAATAAATTAGCTGCTTCGTTCAATTACGTTATTCATGACTTTAACAACGAAGCTACATTATTTTTACGAATTTAATGCGTCAATTAAACCACATTTAAGCATATTACAACGTGTGATGTATTATGCCTAAATGTGGTTATTTCACTAATTGGAAATATTTAAGTTACTTTAAGTTAAGTACCTTACTTATTTCGCAGACATTTTGTTTTTGGTTTTATTATTTTATAGGTTCAATGTAAAGTAGTAACTTAATCAGATTCTTAATAATAATCTATAATAAATATTTTTAAATAAAACTAATAATTTTATGGTGGTAGAGCCTTGCTGTGATCCCGATTACAGCACGAATGGGCAGGCTCGACGGGTGTGAGTACCACCCTCTCACAGAAGACGGGCGTGAAACAGCAATGCTTGATATTGCTGTGTTTCGCCCAGTGAGTGAGAATCCCGGAGCCCACTACACACCCCTCCTCCTTTTCACCAATCATGGCAGCGGAAGTAAATAGTTTTTTACCCCAGAGGGGTACCAACTCCTCCGTAGTTGGAGATTCCCCCCCTGAGCTATTTAGCTCAGGCTGCCCTGCGTATTCTGGGGAGGGCAATATTCCGCTTAAAAGAGGCAGGGGAAAAAGGCGGCGAACCATACCCCAATCCACGCTCCACGTGGATTTTTGCAACATCAGGGGTATACATACCAACCTGAATTCCGTTCACCACCATCTCGAAACGGAAAAGCCGGCCTTATTTTTTCTCACAGAGACGCAAATATCCCAACCCCTCGACATCGCATATCTGCGCTACCCCGGCTACACCCTGGAACATTCATTCGTCCCGCGAGCTGGTGTATGTGCTTATGTCAGGGAAGATATGTGCGTCCGTCGCCTCAAAAACTTTGAAGCCAGGGATCTGTCCACCTTATGGCTCCGCGTAGAATGCGACGACCACCCGCGCATTTACGCGTGCGTGTACAGATCTCACAGCGGTAACGCCGAATCGGACCGACTCATAGAGTGCTGCCAAACTGCGATCGATTCCCTACTCGAACAGACTCCCTCAGCCGAAGTCGTGTTGTTGGGTGACTTCAACGCCCATCACACCGAGTGGCTCAAGTCTCGTAACACAGACTACATGGGAAAATCTGTTCATGACTTAGCTTTGGCTTACGGTCTGTCTCAATTAGTCGCCTCGCCCACGCGAATTCCAGACATAGACGACCATACGCCCTCCTTACTGGATCTTATGCTGACTTCACACCCGGACGGTTACATAGTCTCTGTTGATGCACCTCTTGGCTCCTCGGACCATTGCCTAATCCATAGCACTGTGCCTCTCAACAAGTCTATGAGCTCCCAGCCAGTGGCTACCCGTCGGGTCTGGCATTACAAGTCAGCAGATTGGGATGGAATGCGGTGCTTCTTTGCATCCTACCCATGGCAGCGAATTTGCTTCTCGCGGGAGGATACGGACGATGCTGCCGAATCTGTCGCCGATGTGATTCTTCAGGGAATGGAACTTTTTATTTCAAACTCTGTGATTCCCATCGGCGGTAGTTCTCAACCCTGGTTTGGTCATTCCTGCAAGGCGGCAGCTCGTCGAAAACAGGAGTGTTATCGAACCTGGGCGGGAATCGCGGCGTCTGACGATCCAAACGCCAAATTCCATAAAAAGAAGTACAACTTCGCTGCAAGATCTTTCAAGAGGAGCATCGCCAAGGCAAAGTCATCGTTTATAGGGCGAATTGGCGAGAGACTAGTGCGCCTACCGTCTGGTACACGTTCATTCTGGTCTCTTGCCAAAGCCGTCCTAGGGAACTTCGGTCGCTCATCAATTCCACCCTTGCACAAAAATAATGACTCTCTGGCCCACACTGCAAAGGAAAAAGCCGAACTTCTTGTTAATCTTTTTGCATCGAATTCGACACTGGATGACATGGGAACATCACCACCTACTGTACCGCCTTGTGCGAGTTCAATGCCTGATGTCCGGTTCTTTCAAAGTTCCGTTCGGAAGGCACTGTTTTCCCTTGACATCCATAAGTCGAGTGGACCGGACGGCATTCCACCAATCGTGCTAAAGGTTTCGTCACTCCTGAGTTGGCACCGGTACTCACGCGCCTTTTTCGGCTCTCTTACACCACTGGCGTCGTCCCGAAGTCCTGGAAGACAGCCCTAGTACACCCGATCCCTAAAAAAGGTGAACGCTCCGACCCGTTCAATTATAGGCCAATAGCTATCACCTCTATCCTCTCTAAAGTAATGGAATCCATCACAAACCGCCAGCTCCTAGCGTACCTGGAGGAAAACCAGCTGATCAGTGACCGACAATACGGTTTCCGTAGTAGGCGATCGGCTGGTGACCTTTTAGTGTACCTAACGCATCGTTGGGCGGAGGCTGTGGAGAGGAAGGGGGAAGCTCTTGCGGTCGGTCTGGACATACCGAAAGCCTTCGATCGAGTGTGGCATAGGGCTCTACTTAGCAAACTTCCAGAGTACGGACTATCTGGGAAATTATGCACTTGGGTCACCAGTTTTCTTTCTGGGACTCCAGCCCGTGAACGCTGGTGTCACGCAGGTATGCGTGCTGTCTCCCACTTTGTTTCTTCTGCATATCAATGATTTACTGCATAATTGCGGTATCCATTGCTATGCAGACGATAGCACTGGAGACGCACTATATCGCGGAAGTGCAAATATTCCACATCAGAACGTCATTGAGAACCGAAACAAGCTTGTGTCTGATATCGATGACATACTCAGCCATGTCTCGAACTGGGGCCGACTAAATCTAGTCCAGTTTAACGCCTCAAAGACACAAGTTTGCGCGTTTACCGCTAAGAAATCTCCTTTTGTCGCAACCATAAACTTTGAAGGCGCTTCCCTTGATGCCGGGTCAACCATCGGAATCCTGGGCGTTGACATATCGAGCGATGTTCAGTTTCGCTGTCATCTGGAAGGCAAGGCTAAATTAGCCTCAAAAAAGCTGGGAGTGCTAAGCAGGGCGAGACAGTATTTCACGCCGACCCACCGCCTACAACTTTACAAGGCACAGGTCAGGCCACATATGGAATACTGCTCTCACCTCTGGGCCGGAGCTCCTCAGTACCAGCTCGTTCCATTTGACCGTATCCAGCGAAGAGCGGTTCGAATTGTCGACGACCCGGTGCTCTGTGGTCGTATGGACTCATTGGCGCTGCGGAGAGATGTCGCGTCTCTTTGTGTTCTCTACCGCATATACCATGGGGAGTGCTTTGACGAGTTGTTTGGGATACTGCCGCCGACCGATTTCCTGTATCGTGCGTCACGGAGGGGACTTGCTTTCCATCCCCACCATCTTAATGGTTGGCTGTCCTCCACAGTGCGGTTTTCGCGTACGTTTTTCCCGCGAACGACAAAGTTATGGAACCAACTTTCAGCCGCGGTATTTCCGAACAGTTACGACATGGGAAGCTTCAAAAAAAGAGCGTATACATTCTGGAAAGGCCGGCAACGCGCTGATGATACCTCTGGTGTTGTTTGTGCTATGGGCGCCGGTGATCACTTACCATCAGGTGACCCGTTGGCTCGTTTGCCTGCTCTAATATAAAAAAAAAAAAATTAAAATACGCACAAAATTACTACGATAAATGCGGATATGACAACAGCTTATCCTTGACTTTAAGTATGATAATGACATGAAAAATAGCAATATTTCGAGAATATTTACTGGCAATTGGTTAGTCACGACTTTGATAATTTGTCAAGCTATACAATAGCACTATGAAAAATTATCTATTACAAGTAACATAAGAGTTCTATGAATGTCAACAAGAAAAACCTGCAGTGTAACTGTGTACAATAAAGTTTATTATATAATAAATGGTCAAATATATTTATATGTATACAACGCATTATAAAATAAATAAACGATTGTTTATAAAATAAATTTACTTTTTCTTATATCTGCTCTTGCTTCAGTGAACAAACGATGATAGCTTAGTAGGTTATATTCTGTCAGGTAGATAACATTCAAAGAGATGGACTGTCATTAGTTATATTTAAGCGTAGTCATTGTGAATTTAGTTGTCCATATCATGTTAAGTGTCAAAGTTATTAGGACCAACGGCTTATGCTGAGTTCAGAAGGTTCATTCTGGTCGAGCTGTCTCGATCGTTTTGGAGTCCGACATAATGACCGCGGCCCTTGGTTGTGGTAGTATCCATCAAGATTCTCAGCCTCAAACCTTCAGAGGGAATAAAAGAACTCAGTGGCATGAACCGAGCATTCTCCTGCGCTCTCAATTCAAGCCACGGGATCATCGGGCGCCTCGATCGAAGCCAGATATAATGACTGCGGCACGCCACTTGGTTAATTGATCATGTTTATATGAAAATAACGTCTGGGGTCAATTTATTTGCAGCCGATTTAGAAGTAAATATTATTTAAGTATTTATTAATATAAACAAAATAATATTATTTTAATGCATTAAAACACACTTAATATTAAAAACTAAATACATATTAACTTTGCGCTTGTTAGGTTAATTAATACTATACATAGAAATAATATATATTCAAATACTCAACTTTGTATCTTTATTTGCAAACTCTCTTAGCTGCTCACCTGATGCTGAACTCTTTTAATCGCAATGAACGAGGAAACTAAATGTATTGAGAACACCTATATACAAAGCCGGTGGGCCGCAATCCCAAAGTGAGTACAGACGAAAGCACATCAGTTTGAACACTTGCATACAATTACCACTGTTATTACCAGAGGCATAAAAGCGGTTCTGACGGTAGATGGTAAAGCCTGGCCTGTTGTCATTTACCTATCCATTTTACGTGGAGGAACTTCACCCTCAGGAGTTCTGTTCCATTAGACTGAGTGCCGCGCGGTAATTTCGACTTCTTTAATGATATTTGGGATGAGTTTGCTTTTTAATTTAGAGTTGAAGGTTGGGCTTATGTGCGTGACTTGTGTATTTTTGTATATTTACTTAACCTTTGTGTTACAAGTGTCGTCAGATGCATGTACAAGTTGTCAGATGCATATACACATTGTGTGACAATCAAATAAGTATAGAGTGCTCATTCATTATTATTCAAGTACTAATTCATTATGCTTTTAGAAGCCTGTTTTTTTCATATATAAATGAAAAATTTGTGCCAAAAAATTGTGATATGAATTTAAATGTGGATATTGAATAATATCTATACCAATAAATAAAATTGGAGTGTCTGTTTGTAATATTAAAATAACCGCTTTCTACTACATACATATGAATGTATATACGGTACACATACCATAATACATATTTTTAATATTTTTATTTGTCTGTTTGTTTGTTCCGGCTAATCTCTGGAACGGCTGGACCGATTTGGACGGGACTTTCACTGGCAGATAGCTTATGTAATAAGGAGTAATTTATTTTAGAAAAAAACAAATGTCAAACCAAAAAAATTAACTTTATTACATTCGACGCGGACGAAGTCGCGGGCACAGCTAGTTAAAAATAAAATTCAACGATTAAAGAGTTTAGAGATATATTTGCACTTTTGAAATTGCGCTCGTAAACCCCAAATTTGTCAAATTTCACATGACCTGTTAATATTAGTAACCTGTAGGTTCATATGGCTAGAAAAGCACTTCAACAACTTTTTTATAAAAACATTTTTTTGTTTAAATTCTTTTGGTTGGTTGGTACGTAACTTACATATGTGACGGATAGAAAATAATTGTGTAAATTATAGGGGAGATATTTTTTTTTGTATTATGAATTCAATCTAGAACCTTCTAAAACATTGTATTTATTAAATATTATTTGTAATTATCTATTGTTTATTCTTAGCTTGGATCTTTATAAGATAATAATTAACAAAAATAAGTCTACAGTGTAATAAAAAAGAATCAGGCGTGTCGAGAATCTTTAATAGTCTTAACTTTCTATTTATTTACTTAAACGAGGTTTGATGGTTCGCGTTAGTTAAGACTCTTCCATATACTTTTCATATTTTGTATAATAATAATGTAGTTATTTGTGACGTTACAAAGTCATTGTAAAAGATTTATGTTGTGCTAATTATTTTTAATTTAACTTACATAGTTTGAAAAAAAAATCGTTTTTAAATAAGAATTGATATTAGATTACAATTACTGTAGTCTATGAGTAATAGTAATTTATGTAATTTATTGTAATTTACTAAAAAGTTGAACAGGAATACATTAATCATATATATTGATAAAGTAAGAATAGAAACATTTACAATAATAATAAAAATGTCAACACTTCGGCCAGTTGCATAAAACTTAACATCTATTTTATTATAAAATGCTAAGTTTCTTTTCCTCCAACCTAAAGTTGTAAACGAGAGGTAGATATTATAATAGAGAGTAGGTCGAATTCGGGCAATTGTTGTTTAAAATTCATTTATCGCATAACGTGAGTGGGTAAAGATGTTTCTCGTTTCGATGCTGTTTCGCTAAAGAAAGATGTAGCGTACTTCTTTCCTTCCTATACTTTCTATATGATCTGTTTCATTAACTCATAATCTTGTGAAACCTTATAAGTATGCAATGTATGCAAATGGATCATTTATTAAATAGTGACGTTTAGTATGGAGAATCGGTAAAATATCTTACGTTATGTTTACGGTTTTTATTTGTTAAATATAAGTCAAATCTTTCAATAATAATATTCTTATACTTATATCTTTTAATTTTCCTAACTACATGATGATAAAATGTGTATGTGTAATGATCTCATCAATAATTTTGATCGCAATATATTCATAAAGCAAGCAAGTGGTTACTTCCCACGACAGATACAATTTTTATGAGCTGACAATACAATTATGCATGTTTAGTTTGTAAGGTGATAATAATTTATAATAAATACAATCGTAAAAGAAATATGTACATTATATTTATGTGTGGTCTTCATTGTTCTTAATCTTCTTAATTAATTTTAAGTTAATATTTTGTTCAGTTAATCTTTATTATTAACCGCTATGTTTACGCCTAGAAGATATACCTAGGTGCTGTCAAATCATCATTCTAAGGCTACTTATTGCATTGCCGATGTCAGTTGGAACAATAGCATATATTTGTATTTTTTATATTTATTAAATATCATCAAGTTATCTTTTGAGTTTATCTTCTAAATAATAAATTCCATCACGCCACGAAGGCGTAAACACGCTATCAAGTCTTGGGCTAACGGCCTAATAATATATGCAATTTAAATAAACTTACACAAACTTTTAAAAAGGTTAGACGCCCTCGTAAAAAGGAATTCTGGATCGTTTCAAGCATGGTTAATTTTTACCTATTCAGGGAGGGAAAAAAAATTGCGTCACTCAGGGAATACAGTAAACAAGAGTTTAATCAAAGTGCAAAATGTGCAAAGCTAAGAGCAGTTGATCCATGCTGATGAAGGGGTTGAGTTTTAAATTAAACTGGATAAGTAGTCGATGTGCTGTGAAAGTTTAATTAAGTAGGTATGGATGGTGGGTGGTAATGTATATGTTAGGTAGAAGTTTGGAATTCAAAATTTATTTTGCGACAAAATATTCTGCATCAGGATTAATAGTTGTGAAAGACGTGCTGCAGGTTGGTTTATCACGAAGCGACGAGCGTTAGCGCTATGATCGGTGCTACCCAGCTCAGTTTTTCATATATTTCGATATTTTCTAATAAAATTTTAAACTTTTCGTATATATTTAGAAACTAATAGCAGTCATATTGAATTTAGACTAATGTTCATTTGATGGTTAATAAGAATTTTAAATAATATTAACTATTCAAGTTCAAAACGTTGGACATATTTAATTTAAAGTCATGATGTTATTAGATCACATTTTTGGTACTTTTATAAGTATTCCGCCAGTGTTCTATGATCGCCGATAACTAAGAGCGCACAGCGTTTAACATCTTTATTAATTTATCAGGGTATGTTGTTAAACTATACTAATATGAAACGTACATGCAACCGCATACGCATCGAGTTTCTCTAAACCTTTATCTTATTTTATATAATAGGTTGTACATGTTGTCTTCTACTGAATACAGCCTGATATTTAATGTCTATTAACGTCTGATTCTTGTGTTTACATTGAGGATAGTATAATAATCATCTGACTTAGTGTGGTACTTAGTTCAGATAGTTGTACAGCGCAAACGTTCTGCCGCCTTTAGTAATAATTTCAACAGCGTTTAGCAAAATTAATTAAATTAGGTTTATTATAACTTTATTATGTTTGCGGATGTATACACGATGTCACGTTAAGCTTTACAATACATTACGAAAAAGGCCTCTATTATGAGCGGTCTAAAGATAAAATTGTAACACTTGAAATCTGTCGACTGTACCTTACGGCTCGTAAACTTGTCAGAGTTACGGTGTCACCGAGCCTGGAGGATACAGGGGTTTATTATCCACCCTGACCCGCTTAATATGTGACCGGGCTAGAACAGGGCTACATTTCGACGGAACTTAGCCGATGGCGGAAAAGAGAGGTGGCGGAAAAAGCTTTGTGCGCTTTTCAGGATTAAGTTAACGAACTCTCATGTTACGAAAATTGACATAAATTGTGCGAGTACTAAGAGCATTTATGTGTAAAGAGCTAGAGTGCTATGTGTCCGTATAAACGTGAAATTAGAGAATAAAAGTTATATTCTCAGTATGCATCAAATAAAAAAGTTTTATTGCATATAAAGCACTCAACTTCCAAGTCTAAATGAATTTTTAAACTCAGTGCTTTAGGTTTTAATTGCTTCAGTTCAGCTGCCTGATCGTTGACCGCTGAAAATTTTACAGCTTTTCGCTTACACGTCTGGTGAGCGATTAGCAGACGCTCTTTCAATGTCAGTCAGTCTGCGCCTTCTAAATATACCGAGTGGAGTTAATTAAATAAGCTTAATTTTACTTTTTATGCCCTAAACTCGAGTCTTTTTTACAAGACGAAATGGATAGGTACCTCTGTATTCAGAGTCCATCATTTTTATAATCAAAAGATATTGTTGTTATAAGTGTGCGCCCTATTTATAGAACTTTGTGTTCAGTGGCTGTAGAACCTAAGGTAATCTAGTTATTATTATCGAATATTGAAATGTAATATAATTAATAAAAATAATAAAACATGTATCATATAAACATTTTTATTCTATGTACATAACTAGTTGTCAACATTTTAACTTACATTTGTTGTTGAAATTTTTGATTTGGACAGAGAGTATTCTATTACTATTATACATAAATGCGCGAGTCAAGAGCCTTGTTTTTTTTTTATGTTTCCAATATAGTGTTAAAACTCGAATTTTAAATACACAAAAATGTTGAATTATTAAAAATATTAATAGCAATGTGCCATATAAAATTTCAAAACGTTTAAAATAATATACTTTTTTTTTAATTATTAAACAAGTGTAATAATTAAAAAATCATATAGCTTCTGAATAATTGCAAATAGTTTATAATAAGGTGTTTCATTTTATTTATTTATAGGAAAACGGCTGGAGGCTAGCAGGAGCACATGTTTCTATCTTGCCGTATTTCATAGTGCTCAACCACCTGGACTGTTTGGGTTGCACGGCGTCTATATTAAATATCCGGGATAAAGAAAAGTAGTATAAAAATGTGTATTACATACATGTTTAGGTGTTTTGGGATCTCCTTACTATCCGACTATATCATGCTGACCAGACGGATTGGTGTACGATTTTTTTACTATGGTGTTAGCAGTAGATAAAGCAGGTAGATATACCTGATACTGAGATAGACCCTGGTAGATATAGTCTCCCTCCTGACTCTATACTAGGGTCGCCTGCTTTATTACTCTGTTACCTTTTTGCCGCACTGCTATGTTTCAGTTTGAAGGGTAAGACAGTGAAATCACTGGGTATAGTTGTTTACATTACTTGGTGGTTTTTAGGCGGTGATTGTAGATTTGCTGCGAATTCTACATGAACTATATGGACCGACTGTAACTACTTGCTATCAAGTGAGTAATCTGTTTAGTCAATATGCAGAAATAAAAAAAAAACAGTAAATTATAATAGACAGTATCTTGTGACAATCATAAGAGAACGCTGCAGTGACACTTGTATTAATTATTATGTAAATTGTTATAGACTATATCTTGTGACAATTTGAAGAAAACGCAGCAGTGACACTTGTATTTATATTATATATATTACGTAAATTGTTATAGACAGTATCTTGTGACAATCATAAGAAAACGTATCAATGATACAAGTAGTCACCGTACGAACGAATAAAATCGTAAATAAAGCAATATAGATTAGACTTTGTACTACGTGTAAAGGTAAACAATTTCAATTACCTTAGCAACATGTGTACCAATAACAATGGGGTCTTACGTATTCCGCTGCCGTGCTGTTTTTTTAACGGTCTCGTTTGTAGTTGTTTGGCTCCCGAAAGATTTAGTTGAGTGAACATAGGAGAATGGGACTCGTTAAACAAACGGAAACTTGCAGGCTGAGACGTGACAGAGCAGGCGAGCTGCGAGCGGAGCAACCTGCATGAATCACTTTGCAACTTCTTTAACCTATTCTTTTGTACCGTACTGATGAAGGGTAGCACAGAAAGAGTATTGAAATGTATATTTATTTAGCGTTTAGCACAAAAAGTATACAAAGGCGTACTCAATGTCATAAGGTATTCCGCCAGTCGCCCTCAGGATAGTTGGAGAGATAGATGTAACACTGCACACATTAAAACTAAAAACTAAAAATTATAACATATAGGTGTTATTTAATGATAACACTAATGTGATATTATTAAATAATACCATTATCGAATTAATGTTCGAAATGACTTTGTTAATTTGAAATTTTTAATTTGGTTTTAAATTCTACATACATTTTTGCTACTGATACCTTTTAATATTCAAATAATATACTAGAAAAGAAAGGTATGAAGGTAGGTAAGAAACATTCAGCCATTGCCATGTATTATGTTAAGTATAAAAGCAAAAGGGTGCAAAATTCACATGCTTCTTCTTAATTCTTAATTGCGTTTATCAAAATAATTCGACTTGAGAAGAAATTCCACCTATTTATTTTGTCCAGTTCCGTCTATAAAACCTTTGGCTTTCGTTCGTACTCCAGTGCTAAGTGGACATCCTTAAGTGCTGTTTGGCCAGGAGGGATTACCTTTGCTCTTTTCGATTCGACCCTTATCCCACTCAATCAGGGCTTGCAGCGGGAAAGCGCTTTTTGCTTTGTGATTTTTCACCGTTTATCTGCTTTCCCAAATAGCTTTGTTCTAAAGCTGTTGATTTAAAGTGCCATCAATTTGGTGGAATATACGCTCGGAAACGTACGCAACGCATTGAAAGATTTGCGTGTCAATGGTTTTGTAGTATAGGTACTTTTCGAAAAATTCATATCATTTTGAAACTGAGCAAACAAATGAGCTGTTTCAACTCATTTTCAGTATCGTCGAACAAAACTACACTTTCTATTCACACAATGTAAATTCTAGACTCATTAGAGGGTTAATGAGAATAATAATAATGATTTATCAAAGAAAATCACTTTATGTAAGTACCTCTCTGACATATGATCATAATATTTAATATATTACGTTACAATATTCTATATAAAAATATAAATATAACATTTTTACACTTATAGTAAGTCTTGTATTATGGTATCCAGGCTAACGTATAAATAAATATATTAATCATATATAAATAAATAAAATATTACATTTATTTACCCTACCAGGGTAAACGTTTGGAACTGGCACAGATTTGTAGTAGTGTTCACGTATATGCAATAAATATTTTGTCTGACATTTAATAATAAATATATAAATAATAAATAAATGATAAAAAAATGGATTATATACTAAAAGGCTCAAATGCTCGTGATTTGAACTCGGAACCTTAGAGATAACGACATGTTGGAGCCAGCGTATATGCATTTCCGCCATGGAGATTGTTCGTCGAATAATCCGTACAAGTGATTTAGTTATAGTATCCGGAAATTTCATTGCCTACCTGAAAACTTTCAGGCAGGCAATGAAATGAATTGAATAGCAATGTGAGTATTGTTATTTTGCGACAGCAGTGCGTTCAAAAAGTTTTGTGACGACTGTTACTTGGCTAATTGGGTTCCTTCAGCGTTGACGCGATCTGGGACTTCTAGGCATCACGTTACCGTTTTACCATGATAGGTTAAAACAGGAATAAAAGAACAGTGGAAATGAGGTGGCGCTATACGCTACGCTACGTGTCTGCGTTTTAATAATAATGAACACTACTCTAAGCGGTCGCGGTAAGGCTTGAGAAGGTTATACCGATTTATTCTTGCGTCGCTTTCAATTTAGATACATTTTCTGATTTTTCACACATTCGCCATATTTCACATGCACTTGGCGTTTTATTTGGAACATTGAAAGTTGATCCAAGAGCGGCAGCCACAACGATTTTGTTATTTGTCGTTTGTATTCAGAAAGGTACACACGCACGTATCGCGGACATGGGTCTTCACTTTACTCCTTTTATTTTTTCATATAGCTCCAGACGGTTCCATCGGGAAACCTTTTACGTAAGCTCCCGCCGACGCCGTACTCCGTGGAGAACGCAATAATTTACAATATTTTATTGTGTTCGCTGAGGGGTTTAAGTGAATAATGTTTATGATAATGAATGAAACCATTCTTCTCATGCAGCGATTATGAATAATAAATCTTATTATTCTTATTTTAGGATTGTGTTTAAGCAAAAATCCTTAGCATTGCATTTCAATTTAATATGTTCCACAGATAGTAAATTGAGCTTTCTTTTCACCAAATCGTCGGCACACCTTATCGAGAGGTCTACCAACGTTGTTTCTCGGCATATTTTTGCCACTCATGGATCTTTCCATGGGATCCTTTTTGAGAACAATGTTCTATTTATCCAGGTTTTCTTTGCTTTAACTGTCGTAATATTTGAAATGAAGTCTTGTTTGTCATCTTATCGATGAAGATAGATAATTAGATGTCATAATGCATGAAGCGTAAGTAATAAAAACTAATTTCCTTCTAAATTCCCTGTCACTGGAATTTAAAAAAAACATATATTTTTCAATTTAAGTATGAATATTCATAAGTTATTTAAGATTTTGTTTCTACCAGTGATTCCCCCAGTTGTATACCATGACAACTTGTAAGGGTCTAGGTGAAGGAAAAAAAACTTGAGGGTCCATGAAATGAACGATGGTCTACGATAATGGATCTCAACATACACTGATAGTACCTATTTACATTATAGCATCTTCTAATATAAAAACATATACATTATTTATAAAAGTATCTATGAAGAAAAATGATTTATTACTAAATTTTAAGATTTATATTACCTATGTTATTAAATTTTGTAACTTGTTGTTTGAGGTTTTTAGTGGGTAGGCCTCCCCCTTCTGGGGAGGAGAGCCCCACATAGCCGCCGGCTGGCTACAGCCGGGGTATGCAATTTAATGCATTTTCCTCAGGGGAACAAAAAAAAAAGGCATTCAATATATGTAGGGGGTCTACCCAAAAACGAAAAACATAGCAAAGAGTCTATGATACAAAAAAGTTTGGGAACCTCTGATATAGACAAATAAGTTGATTGCCCGTCTGATAGTAATTGATTACGATAACCTATAGTACGTGTATTTCTGCGTGATGTGCGACACGTTTTAAAATCTCCGCTGGAACCACCAGGTGAATATTACCTATTTGCATACAATACACATGGAGACAACAACTCTGTAGTTTCACTATCACACTCTTGAAACTGATACAGCAGTAAAAGCCTTGATATTTTGCTGCAGAAATATGTAAAGTCAAAGCAGATTCTGTTACTAAACCATTCTTATTATGTCACTTTTCAAAAACTAATAGTAGTGAAGTATATTATTAAATAATGTCATAGGCACTAAGGGTAGAGATGTGTTGAAAACTATAAAGAAGATATTATGGCTTATCAATAGATACTTTTACAACTGTTTTACTGAAATAACTCATTAAGATTGTGTATGGTAATTACTTACATCACTGATCTGTGTGTTTCGTTGATAAAAATCCATCTTATCATAGAAGAATCTTAAGTTCTATGATGTCTCACTTTTTTCATTGAAGTCAAGAATTAAAAACATCAGTTCTCTCATGAGTTTGTTAATATTTTCGGCGGGTATTTGACGTATAGTAAATTAAGAAGTCATGTCAATATTGTAAATAGTACCAGTATAATTTTCGGAACATTATGTTTCCGGCAGGGGCTGTTGATAATAACTGCAAATAAATGTATACTCTATAATAGCTATACTCACGAAAGAAATGTGAAAATTGGTATTAATCTTTTATCTATTGCAGCTAGTGTCATGTAAAATTGGACACAGATTTTTGTTTATTTACCTAGAGTTCTGTACACGGAGAACTATTCATTGACACATTTCACCAGCGTCCATGTTCCACAAGCACTTGCGGTATTCGAGAAATCGATATCAAAGACAGTTTTAGTATGCGGAACGCGACTCAACTCTGTTACGCTTTCCTTCTGCGAAAAAGGTAGTCTATAATTTTATTTTCCGACCAAAACGTAGTTACCCGAGAAACTGATACTTTCGAAACGGATACTGGGGCGATGCGAGTGCCTATTTTGAGCGGGGAAATGGAATTCTTTGTAAGCGGTGTACGTAGGTTTTAAGCTTAATCATATGGTCGCTGGAAGCTTGAGGTTATTATTTCAAAATCTATTTTCTCAGTTTCAAAACTATTATTAAATATATGTAAATGAGATCGACTCATTCATAGAGTTTTATTTACTTGACAATATTTTCTTCTGAAAGACAACTAATGTCACATTTGAGTTTTACTGTGAGAATATAAATATTTAGTTTTTAAAATATGAAAGAATAGCTTTAATTCTTGTTTTTCTCTTTTACATACTATTGCGGCATCTGCGCCGCCAAATCCTCCATGATCCCTTAGTACGGCAGCCTTCAGCACCGCCATGACTAGGTGTCCTCATGATAAGGCCGGCGCTACTTTGGCTTCCCGCGCCTCTTCCAGCGCTTTTGGGTCCCTTTTATGGGTCTGCCCTGACGCTGGCGGTCGCCCTGACGATTTGCCAAATGGTTCTTAGAACTGAGGCACAGGCTGAGTTTAGTCGGTAGGTCACGTGGTCAGACCGCTCTGGCCGCGTGGAGTCCGACATAAACTCCGTGACACTTGCCGTTCATCCTGGGCACGTTTTGTGCTCTTTGTGAAGATTCTCTCCTGAGGAAAAAAGAATTACATACTACATCCATAGAGAAAAAATAAACGAACCAAATAGGTCCCAACAGCTAATTTACTCCGCCAACAAAGGTACAAAATAAAATTAGTTATTAATATGTATTTAGTAGACTAAAAAGGAACCGTAATTAAATTGAAAAATCGTATATATATACATATATTTATTGTGGAAAACAACCTTACTGAGCTACAGCGTAGCAATGACTACGACAGTCAACGTACTATCGGGGTCTCTCGCGCCTTACCACTTTTTAGAAATATTCGTATGCAAGCGGCTCGCACCGGCACGACTACGCGATGCGTAGCTATCCCTGATTGGTTACGTATTTTACTACGATTTACTACGACCATTCATTATACCAAAAGAGATTTCAAACAAACGATTTTGAAATCTCTTTTGGTAGGTATAGGTATCAGTCTGCTTTACGCCTTCGTGAATTGTTCACGTCTTCGCTGCTGTTAGTTTCTGTGCTCGCTACGACCTCTGCTCAAGGACCATGGCCTTACGAAATCTTTCTGTTGAAGAAAGAGCAAGAATAGTTGCTCTTCATGAACTCGGCAGGAATATTACGCAAATTTCGCAAGAACTTGGTTTCTCGGTAAGTTTTATTTAAATGTTTAAAATTTTTTAAAAGTAAATCTTATAAAGATGTAGGTAATTATTATTTTTTTATTTAACGTATAGATATACTTCTACGAGTAGCTAAGCTATTAGTACTTAGCGGTCAAGTGGCGTTTTGAAATTGAAACTGTTTCATTTACAAATAGTCAATATCTACGCAGTCAATATGTATGGATTTTTTGTCAGTTAATAGTCGTCCCAAAATAATAGTGTTTGTATTCATGAGTAGAATGTTATTTTATTAAGCACAGACTTCCTTACTCTTAATACTTAAATTAAATATAAACACTGCTAATTCTTTAAAAATTACCGCGGGCGGTTCTCATTGATCTATTTTGACGACCTCCATAGTCGAGTGGATAGTACACCGGTTTCAAGGTATCGCACTCTGAGGTCCCGGGTTCGAATCCCGGGGGGGCAGATGTTTGTGTGATGAATGCGAGCATTTGTACTTTAGTCATGCGTTGTTGATATATATTTCAATAAAAAATTCATTTATATATGTATAATATATGTATGTCTATTTCTTACCCTAGATCCCATTAGCACAAGCCTACAGAGCTACCTTAGGGCTAGGCTATTGGTTTGTAAGTGTAACAAATATTTATTTATTTATTTTATTTATTATTTATCTATTTATTAAAAGACGCCGCTTGCCGCTTTCGGCACGTGTCATACCGTTCAAATGTGCAAGTAAACTTCACTCTTACCACTACGTCTTAAGAATTTAATTCATTCTATAATTGCGGGGCGTTATAATATGCAATTCAAGGAAAATGATGCGCTCCTTTGACATAGGCGATTCGATTTTTAAGTTGGAGTTTTAAAAGATAGGTAACTTTAATATGATTTTATTGATTCTATTACAAAGACCTATACCTATTTTATAAGTTAAATTAATAAGTTTAAGTATTACTAAAACCTAGGTATTTAAACAGTTTTTTTTTGTTTTTCAGAGACGATCAGTTCGTCTTTGGGTTCGTCGAATCGAAGAGGAGGGTGATTTTAACGATCGACCACGCTCGGCACATCCATATTTAATTAATGCTCAACAAGCTCAAGAAATGGTCAACTCAACACATATGCAGTGGAGCCATTCACGCCCACAAGTGTCTTCGCCCAGCAATTTGACTGCAGCTTGAGGACTGTAAGGAGAGCACTTCATCGCGCTGGGCTACATCACAGAAAACCTGCTAGAAAATTATTCTAAGCGAAGAAAATAAGATAGCGAGAACCCGGTTCGCTCGAGAGTATAGGGATTTCAATTTTTCACGTGCTATATTTGCCGATGAAAAAAGTTTTAAATCTAACCAAATAGGTCGTCGGCATTTATGGCGCTTAGACAATACACGTTTTGAGCCTCGTAATGTGAACCCAAACAATAATTCGGGCAGAATCTGTGCAAATATGTGGGGATGGATGAGTGCCGCTGGACCCGGAGAGCTGTGTCGAAATATCCGGGAGGGCTACTGGTCAGTCCTACCTCGAGTAGAGGTGCGCAAAATAGTTCACTGAAGTGTAAAGAATGATATACCTACTTCAACTGGACTAGATGAAGTATATCAATCATTTAGTTAATTTAGTTCTTCTTGTTCACATGGCTCAGTACTTCAGTGGTCCATTTGAGTCACCTCATCGCTTAGTTCATTTACGTCACTTCATTCGTATAGTTCAATTAGTCCATCTGTATCGTAGTTCTTTTAAGTAGGTATGAGACGTTATGTCAATTTGACTGCATAACTAAACACATGTATGATACATATTCCTTCAACTAATTATTCAAGTAAAACTAAACATAATGTTTGCGCTATAAGACATGAAATTGTGTGCAGGTAGACTCCGACCGGCCGGTGATTCTAGTTCCTGTATTCCACAAACAAATCACAGCTGAACCATTACTTTTAACCAATAGAATTGCATAGATTGTTAGATGACGTGATATTCTAGCGTTCGGATTGGATAAGCGGCATAGTTCGGTTCATTTTGTTAGTGGAATTGACCCACAGGATGCCAAGCCAATCAACTGTCTCGCTCTCGCACGCTATGTTTGTAATCTATCCGTTCGCTTTACTCTCCTTCAGTGAAAGAAGTGTTTATGAACTAATGAAGTAAATGAAATTATTTATACCAACTCTGTATTTTTTTAATAATATGTGTTAATGCATGCACTGCTGGTGTCCTAATAATAAATAAATAAATGAACTACTGAACTAGTTGGGACCAGAATCAATGAGTGAAGGAGATATAATTGCGAAGTGGAGTGCAATTGAAGCATTCATTCACGAACAACTCGACTCTAACCTCGAGCTTCTCCAGGAGACATGGTCCCTACTGTGCGTGTGGTGTATCCGGGGACAGAAGTTCCGGAATTTATATATTTATTCATGATAACTGCCCTATTCATACGCGCGTGTGGTGCAAGGGCGGCTTGAAGCTCAGCCGGACATTCGAACGGTGCGATGGCCCTCCCGATCTCCAGTTCTAAACCCTATTGAAAATCTTTGGGGATTGATGGTTCAGCGGTGGGACACACAAAATGAAAGGTCCAGAGATAATTTAATTGCACATTGCAACCGAGTTTGGGATTCACTCCGAGGCTCAGACTTGTGTGAAGTCCTTGTGCGCTCGATGCGAGCTAGGTGCGACGCTGTCATAGCTGCCAATGGGGCATTGACGAAATATTAAATTAAAAATAAATATGTATTTTCTAATGCAAATAAAATTTTTTAGCTTCTTCAATGTTGACGTCTTAACTATTCTGCCACCGACACTAGCCACCCCAATCGAAAATTTAAACAGCATTTGTCACTTTTCAACTTTTTTTTACTTTGTCAAGCCAAAGTAGACCAAAATACACTATTCATAATGCGGGTTCGAGTCCCGGCCGAGTCAAACATTTGTTTGCATTTTTTCTAATATATTAATTTATCTTGTATTTTAAATAAGATTTAAAGCCAACAAACACAAAAATATTAATATGATTATGTAACACAACAATTAATGACGTATTTCAGTGGACACGCGGTTGTATCTACTTTAAAAAGGTTTTAATTTAGTAAAAAGTTCTGCTCAACATTAATATTAGTTTAATTACTATAAAGACTATACAAACCGCGTTTTATCGCCAAAAGTATTCTAACTGATGTTGAAGTCCATTGTATTTTGTTTTGATTGGCCCAGAAGCATAATGACGTTTAAAATTATTTCATATTTTAGTAAATAATTCTATTTGTAAAAAGATAAATATGAATATTAATTTTATTTTGTTATTTTAACAATGCCGAAGGGTCGCCTTCAAGTTTAATGCTTATGTATTAATGTGACAATATTGAACTGTGATATATCATTTCTAAATTTTAAAATATCAATCTTTTATTGATTATGTAATGTATTTTTTTTACGCAACAAAAACAAACCGACTTCAAAACTATACCTATGCAAACTTAAACTGTAAAGTCTTAAATAATGTTTTAATTACTTCAAATATACATATATTTATATGTATAATAATTTATTTTGAAATTGGGGCCAGCAATGAATGCCAGTCCTTTGTGGGAGAAGGGCGATAGTTTAGTCGGTATATTTTTTGTTGCGAAAAATTTTATTTATTATTTTTTTGAATTTATTAAAATTTATATGGGACCTTCTCGGGTGTACTTTATAAACAAAAATAAATCAAAACCGATCTACAATTGACGGACTAATCGAGTATCAAATGTGCATGAAATGTAAAAACAGCTTTTTTTTATTTTTCAGTTTTTCTTGAAAACTTTTAAATCAATTTCGATAATTTTTCATGGGAGCCCCTCTAGAAGATACTCTACGAATCAAAAAAGTATCCTCAAACTCGGTTCATAAACGACGAATCTATGCGCGAACTAACTTAAAAATAAACATAAGTATATGGTTGAATTGAGAAACCTCATTTTTTGAAGTCGGTTAAAAGTTTTGTAAATCGGTCAATTTATTAGTTACATATTTAATATTAACATTTAACTATATTTTCTGATAGTAATGTAATCAATAAATAATATATGCAATATCATAAAAAATGTAAGGAAAAGTTGAGCACAAGCGATCCCAAATAGGTCGAAGTGCGATGGCTTCTGCTTGGGAGCCACTCCACACCCTTAAGATAAAATAAGGAATAGGCGACGAATCTTCCTCCATTTTCGATCTAGACACTGCTGTGTGGTCAAATTAAAGTCTGGGCATTGTTAAGATACCCAGTCATTTAACGATACAGTTTAGGGTACTAATCATAATTCTAGGCAGACGATGAAACCAACCATTTATTTCATGTTTGTTTCCATATTTTTAATCATGCTATTCTCCATTCTTTCTTGTTTAATCGTTTAAATTATCTAATTGAATATTTTACGGCCATGCATTGCTGCTGTATTTGATGTTCTTAAATAATGCTTCTCTAGTGTAAGAATATTAAGATTAATTATACTCGTATCAAAGACGTTAATGTTTGCAGAATTATTAATATACATTTTAAGACTCACTTTCTTTTGTTTTTAATATTTTCCTTATTGTTTCTATTATATTAATTCACATAGAAGTCATTAGCAGTAAATATATAATAGCAATAAAAGTCAAAGCTAAACTAAAACAAAATAGTTATTGGTATTTAGCAAAAACTATTTTTACTTGTGGAATATCTGCTGGAACTAAAATGTTTTACTTAACCGTAACATCAACAAGTAAATGTAGAAAACTCACATGTTTATAATGCATTTAAAAACGGAGTTATCCTGTTTATCCTTAACTTTTTAATTACATATATTCATCGAGAAGACAATAAGGCCAGTCATTAGAGCCTGAAACCCGAAAGAAATTACCTACTAACTCGCTAAAATGTTGAGGGGTCATTAAGGAAGGTGAAATACCTTACCGTGTGATTTTGCAGCGCTCTGGGGTGTACGGAAAGGGTTGAAAAGGGGTGAAAAGTGTTTTTTGTTAATAACATTGTCAAAAAAAATTGTAACACGCTGCAAACTTAGAATTAGGTTGTTCTCATTATTTTGTAACGTGTATTAATTTTGCAACGTTCGCAACATACGGAACATTGTTTATAATTAAAAAACAATGATATTTGTTAATAACAAGGGTATAAAAAATAGTAGCTCGCTGTAAATTTGTAATTACCTCGTGTACAGCATTTTATAGCAACTATCAAATTTGCAGTGTTTTGTAACAAACTGAACATTGCTTAATACTATATAAACAATTATTTCAGTTAGTAACAATGGTCAAGAGTCAGTTAAGAGTTGCAATCTAGAGAAAATGTTGTCAAAACACTTGTGGCGGCATATCAAAGCGCCGCACACAAAAACATGGTCGGTGTCTTTTGTAACGTCGCCATAGAACGCCGCGTCCCCGTTTAACCAAATACCGTTTCCATAGAGATATTTTTTTTAATATCGCTCGCTTATTGCTATCTCGCTCGCTTAGCGCTATCTCACTTGCATGTTTCCGCGCGAGCACAATAGTTGAATGAACGAAAGGCGTAGCTTGTAGCCGTAGCAGCGTGCAGTGTGCAAGCGACTAACGCTCTAGAGGTGGTAAGGCGCCAGTGTCCCCGATAGTACATAGCCGTAATACGTTGCCGCGCGTTATCGTAAGTCCGCCCGCCCTTTATGAATAGACTACAAGAACAGACGCGTTACTTTCTAACGCTATAATGAAAGTCGCAACTTTCAAAGTCAACGTTCATTGTGCAACTAAGTACACGGAAGTATTCTTAACTTCATAAAAATGTATCTGGGAAATTGTCCCATAAAAACTCACAAGACGGATGTTCGGAAATCTTCAATTAAATACACTATATTAATAATAAATTAAAAACAGTTAAGTTTTTATTATATATAAACAATGCATGTAAAACTTTCAACTATTGTGGGATACAAAAAGTGCTTACACAATAATCAAATCGTTTATCTGACGCAATTGATTTTTTTTGCTATTATGCTACGTGCGTTAGAAGAAAAGGATTTAATTTGTTTTAACGTTCAAAATTGACCGGTCCAACGGACGCTGCATTGTCTAAAAGCGATTTTTAAAACTTTGATTATGGTTATAGATAGTGAGCTTTACGCTCAGGGCGGTACAGCCTGTTCCGACTTGTTTGTCTGCTCCTCGTTGTTTGATGTCTCGTAATTGATGTTGAGTGAAATTGATAGATGTAACGCTTTCCACTTTTGTTTACATTTCTTACGATGTCATTGTATCGATGATTGCCTTTGGAGTTTGATTGGCTATCATTAGTTATACCGTAAGTATTGTTGTGTTGGTGCTTCTTATTGTGAACAATGGGAATGGGAGCTAATGAAAGAAAGCTTATTTGTTTATATAATAAGTAGAGCGTGATGCCTGGTATTAAAAAGTATTGTTTCTGAAAGTACTTGAAGGATTATTGCAGTAGTAATAGACTGTAAATAGGAAATTAAACGGTTTTCCACGATTAGTAATATGTTTATGGTAGTGGGACTCATTGTAATCTGAATTTAATATGTTTGGTTAAAATACAACGTGGTACTTACTGAGTTACTGTAAAGGACATTTAACATCGTAGGATTGCAGTTAATATTAAAAAGATTACGAATGTGAGATTTTTTGTGTGAAGTTTTCTACATTTTTGGGTTAATTTGTTATATATTATCAGATTGTCCTTCCCGCCGAAAAATAAATTTTACTTCCGAAAGAATAAGATGAGGTATCAGGGGTTTCGAATTACATCTAATGAAACTCAAGCCAACCTCATCTACATACGGTGAACTTTGTCATTGTCAATCAAAAATACAAGACTGGGGCTTCCCGCCAACCCGTCGCACTAGGCCAGCATGGTGGTGAGAGATGTCGTACGTCTTCTTAAATAGGTGTGAAAATTCATGGGATAGTTCTTTATACCTATAAACAACAGTGTATTTTTTAAGTTTTATTATATATGTTAGTATATTATAAATCTATGCTGGTTCTATGAAGACCAGCAAAACATATCCGCATTTATTACATAATCATAACTACTAAAAAGTATGTTGCCTTTATACTATACACTGTGACGTTTCGCAGCGATGTAGCTTCAGTATATTATAGATACGTCTGCATATTTATTACACTATTTTGTACTTAAGACACACAAGGCATTCGTTGTACAATTGCCAGTTTGCAGTGTTGCGATTACAATGGCGCAGCAAGGCTACTTTCTAAGGCCGTAATAAAAGTTTTTATCTCGTATTAAGCAGTACAATGTAGTGAGGGCACACGATTACGACTCATACAAATTAAACACCATTTCGATTCACAAACCTATAAATGTCACAGCTATGTATAAAAATGTCTAGAAATATTTTATAATATATTTATTAATTTATTTATAATATAGGTTACTCTTTGTCTATTATGTAATTTCATCTACAAAATTAAAAAAAATGGAAAGCTATTATTAGCTTGCAAATTATTATTATTATTTCTCATTTATAAGAGAAAATAAATTATCTATGCGGATTAAGGTACTGAGTACAAGGTGAGGCAGACGGAGCCGGCTTTACGGTCATTTCGTCGTGAACGATAGAACAAAGGGAACCTTATATCACCAACACAACAGCAAAATGACCACACCTTTCGCTCGGCGAGGCAAAATTGAAACATTTGTCATAAATTGCACGGTGCCGTGGTGGATAGCTTAGTTCACGCCTCGCGCTCTACAACATGATCGTGATGATTAGTTCATCATAATGTTTATCGTGTGTGTTAAGTTCACGACGTGGGTAGTGACAGATGTCATATTGCTTGATTCTAAAAAAACCGCAACGCTCGTTCGCCTTAGCCTCAGCGCCAAATGCAACAATGGACGTAAGTACATAAATTTGTATCAATGAAGCAAGATGTAGTTACTGTCGCGCAGCTGTCAAACGCACGTTTGTTCAGCTGCAAACATTCGCAGTCTACAAACCTTACATACGTACATTCGATATAGTCATACACGTCATTATAAGTTTGTCCCCGCCGCCGCCACAATCCGTGGCCCGGTCACGTCTAACTCAGCCTGCTGATTACTGTTCACGAAGTGTTTCGTCGGTCTGTTTATGTCCGGTCGACGTTGTGGAAAGAGTTATATCGGTTAAATGTGATAGAATATATTTTATTAGCTTTTCCTTTCTGTTATTAATAACTAATATTATAATACCGAAAACAGATCTCAGTGGCGTACACTCGAAGAGGCCTATGTCCAGCAGTGGACGAAGAGGGGCTGATGATGATGATGATGATGATGATTATAATACCGCGAGATTAAGAAAGTGATCATAATCAAAGTTTAGATATGATGATTAGTAGCTTGAAATTATTATTTTAACGTGTTTCGTAATGTATTGTAATGGTAATGGCATTTTTGTTAAATTAATTAACTAATAGCTACATCCAATGCGCATAATTCTGTTTTTGATAGCCGTTTACGATTGGCGATCTATTCTGATTGCGCGATCGGTTTACACTTTTGTGACTTGCCACAATAAGTAAAGTTTTGGGCCGTCTTCCACCATGCTGGTTCAGTATGTTGAAGAAGACACAAGACAAGACACAGACAAGGATCCCGTGAGGTGTCTGGAACCCAATCTCAAAATCATTTCGTTCTGCAGTGAACGTTGCAAAAATTAAAAAACTTTCACTATCTGAGCAATCTTGGTTTATTTGTTACTTGAGTTTGTCAATAATAATACCTATTCAATTACGATCGATGAGCAATTGACGCATTTCTAAATACTGCTACCTAGAAGCTCGATTGTCTTGCTATTTTACAATAGCGAGAAAGTGACGATACTCTCGGAATGTACACATGTGTACCTTAGGTCCTTAATTTTTGAAGTAACTGGTTTTATAGCCAGACTTGGCAAATACTGTGATGATCACTTTTTTTTTCTTTTTTACACCATGATAGTGGCCAGCAAGACTACGGCGCGCCTTACACTTGTAACACCAGGGGTGTCACTTGCGCGTTGCCGATCCATTAAAAACCTATTTATTCCCCTTTTGAAGAACTTCGTACTGTAGCCCTCGTAAGCCACGGCAGGGAGCTCATTCGACACACGAAGTGTATGCGGGAAGAAATTCCTCTGGAACCGCACTGCACGGGACCATTTATGTTCCAGTGTGTAAGTATGCACTCCCTGTATATGATGAGCGGTGCAGCGCTGCATCCAAGCAAAACTTGTTGCTAGTTTGTTATGCAATAGATATTATATATTGTATCACACAATCACAAATCGCTTCTATTTGTTCGATAAAATCATAATTTCAACTGGCTCGAATTATCTGCTTACATCATTTGTTGGTTGGTGGAATGTAATTTATGTAGACTGCCAGAGACTCGTCTGTTAACAGACAGCAGCGTGTTACTCAAGCAGGCGATGTTGACTTATGTCATTTATTCTGAACTCCTAAAAAAGCATGTTTCAATAATATCACCATATAAAAATGTCCCCATTCTTCCGTAGCAACTAAGTTTATTGTTGAAAGTTTGAATGTAATGTTCCGGCGGAGCTCCACACACCTGTGCCCGTTCCGTATCAAATAATACAATTTATTCATCGCGCATCTTTCGCATGACTTATTGTTGGATCTTTTGGCATGTATTGCTTTTTATTTATAGCAGCGAGTTCATGGGTGTATTGTAATTTTACTTCGATATTGAGAAGGGCTATATAAAAATTGATCAGGGTATATTTATATTGATTTAAAAATTCTGCACGTCCGCAAGTCTCATTATGCACTACAAATATTTTGTTTGTATTAGAAATGGCAATGAAATTATGAAATATTAATGACTATATTTTTTTACTTGTGCATAAAAAAGCACTTGCATAATTTACCTACACATTGATGAACATTGTGTTAGAAGATTTTTAAAGAAAAAAATATTTAAATTGAAAACAATACTTTTTTTTCAAAGGATGCAATATCACCCGTGCTTGTTATTGAAAGTTATCAAAGACTTTTATACAATATATTGCAATATTTTTTATATTGCTATATTTTCGTATTTAGATTAATATATATATATTTGTATCTATTAATCTAAATACAAAATTATTTCATAAAGTCATGCCAATGTCACGAAAAATAAGATACTCGTATAACATATTGTAGTGAGTCAAAACAAATTGACAAATGAATGTCATTTAATTTACGGAGCCCGCCTGACGGCATAATGAAACATTTAATAGGGCTTTAATTATATTGATGGGTGCTTGAATTCAGGGTAGACCCTCTAAATACGCCGTGCGCCCGCAAAGCACCCGACAAGACACATCGCTGCGTTTCAGTTATTTATTATTTGTTTTTTACACGGGCGTGGTCGTTGAACTTTAATTGGTTGTATCAGCCTCCTGTATCAGAATGCTTTTGGCATCTTTTGGAATTTGACTTTTAGTAGTTTCTTATTTTTAAGTTTGTAGCTATTGTAAGGTTTTACTCAGTGCCAGTATTAGTATTTTTTATTGTTTGTAATTTAATAATTATCATCATCAAGTTCATATACCACCGAGGCGCATGAGCCTACCTTATGTTAGAACGATTAGCGACAGAACCTTAGTCAACCTCTGGCCCAGTGCCCAATATAGTTTGTTTTGATGTCAACGAATGCTGTAAATGTTTACGTGGAATAAATATTACATTGATTTTGATTGTTAATCCATCACCATACAGATTACATATCTAATAGCATAAAGTAAATACTTCCATTGCGTTAGACACGTGGTCTAACAAGCTCAGCCTTAAAATAGTACCCCCCCCTAGAAATGACAGTTTTCTCAACCTTTATAACTAAGGTGACTATATGATTGACGCAGGATGTACTTGTTTTGTTGGCCTATCGTCGCCGGGCTATTTCGGAATAGAATCGATATAATCGGTCGGCTGGATATATTTAGTAGGCACGATTTAAAACTGTATTAATTTATGTAAATTCTTTTCCGTTTAATATAGGTTCCGACTAAGGACGTATTGGATGGGTTGATTTACTCAGAATAATCGAAACTCTGAGGGTAGCGTTGCACATGCATAGGGTTCTATTTGCGCATTATTTTAGAACAGAGTTTCCCAAACTCTTTTGTATCGTAGACCCTTTGCCATGTTTTTCGGTCTTGGGTAGACTCAAAACGACGAAAATTTATAAGCATATATATATTTACTTCATTAGTACTTTTATACATAACGTCTATGTCTTTATATTAGAAGATATTATAATGTAAGTAAATACGTACTATCAGTGTATCTTGAGATCTATTATCATGGACCCCCGTTTTCATTTCATGGACCCCCAAATTTATGTTTTGCTGACGTAGACTCCTTGCAGTTTGTCATATAACCCTAGGGGCTGACATAGACCACTTTGGGAATCACTATTTTATAAGAACATTTCAAATCTCAACTTTCGCTAAAAATCCCGAGATATCATCACGATTTGCGAATTTGCTTGTAAACGTAATTTACATAGCTTCAAAAAGTAACGCTAACCATCCCGAACCTCACACGCATCGCCCGCACCGGCATTATTGAAAAAGGCATTATTGAAAAAATACGATAAGTAGCAGATAAAAGTTTTAGATTAAATGACATTTTTAACGAGCAAATTTGTAAAAAATAAGGTGTGTAAAAAAGGTGCTATAACTGTATATTATGTAACACGTAGACAATACACTGTGGTTTTTGATGTGGTGTGGTTATTGAATTTAGAATAGTTGCCGTTAAAGAAACAAAAACTACTCGACGGATTTTGACAAAACTTGGTACAATTATTTTTCATACCCCTGAGCTGCTTATAGTATACTTTTCATCACGCTACAATTAATAGGAGCAGAGCAGTGAAGGGACATGTTGGGAAACGTGTGGAACCTTAATGGTTAAAGTTACACATGATAGAAATCATGTATAACGAAAATGTTCTCCTTAAAATTATATAAAAAATATCCCACGACAGCATATGTCTATCTTTTATGGTTAACTCACAATAACACGTGTAACTCCTGGAAGCTGATTCTCATGCAATCGAATTTTTTCCATATTAAAATTCGTATACGAATTTCTCCGCTCTACTGAAAAGTTCGAATGTTTCGTTTATCTCGTATTCTGAGCACCCATAGAACAATTACTATTCGAAATAGTACGTCAGGTATAGATTAAATAATAAATTACGTTAGGATTAAGGGTTTATAAAAACGCTGTTACTGCTTCATCTACTATTAGATTTTATTCGTAAATATTACTTTTAAAAATATATTATTTTATTAATATGACATTCTAATTTAAAACTCTTAAGTTTTTTTTAGTAAACAACTTTAAAACGAGAAATTAAAAATCATTTATTTCCGATATTTTCTACTATATATATATCTTTTTTAAATTTTTTTTTTGCCTACCTTTGTTTTTAAGTCAATGCGTGATCGCTGTTGAATCACTGGCTCAATCATTTGGATGAGTTCTAATGTGAGGTTCTTATTTAATCGAAAATATTTAATAAACTCTGCATTGCTCAAATCAAATGGATCTACAATTGCTGAAACACTTCGTCGCGGCGGTTCTGCATTCGCTGCCTCTAACTCTTGAACTAAATCACCAATAAAATCTACAATAAATTAATATAAATTGGTCAATTTCTTATGTAAAGTCAAATCAACACAAACAAAAAGTATATCCAATCAACTTTTGACTTAAATTCGTATTCGAATGTCCACTTCTACTGGTCCGTATCACTCGTTTTATTCGAATGACCTTCATGCGAACTAGTTCGATTGTGAACTTCTGAGAATAGACAAACTGTGTTACATTCGAAAAAAATTCGAACTTCGAACTTTTTTACGAATGTGAACTTTTTTCTATTGCATGAGAATCGTGCCCCTGATAGCTTGCAGTTCGAAGCTTTCTGATTATTTGTCTACTCATACGTTTATAACACTCTCAGTGATCCATATGCTACCTAAAATTACAATTCCACGCTGACGAAGTCGTGGCCACAGCTAGTATTAAATATGAGTGAATAATATAATACATACATATATATCTATACATACATATACTCACGTCTCTTTATCGTATATCATACTCGTATGTAGATCCGATAAATAGTCACTAGTTTGCTGGCATATAATGAATCGATATATTTATATAGTTAACTTAAGACGAAATCACACCAAGTAGTCCCCTTAAACAGGTCACAGCTCGCTGCACCTGTAAATTAATTATTCGACCCCGTTGTAACTAAGGTAAGGCTCGGACATGGGACCGCTTGAATTAGTAACGAAGGTCGCCCCTGGGAAATCACAAGTGCGAAGTGGATGGCTACGGCAGTCCTCTAGCCTCTAGGCGGCTAAGTTTTTGATGAGTTAGCATGATTCGGGGCGTATGCTTACTTCCAATACAGCTACGAGATTGCAAGGATTTGAAAGGGTAGGAAATCTTTGATGGTATCTTCAATAGCTGCGTTTATGTTCTATTTAAAAGAAACGTATGTGACAATAATTTGATATACTTAAGTTATGCCTTACCATGACTTGGCGGTAGAATCGCGAAAGCGCACCCCGCCATGTGCCCCGCACGGGCCCAGAGAACACTGGGGGGTTTTAGTGGGTAGGCCGGTCGTCTCAGACCGGAGACGCCCACACACGACCGCGCTTTACCAGCGCAGCGTCATGGTGCATATGGATCATTTCCCCTTGCAAAAAAAGGCTGCTTAGAATAATATTGAAACAGAGACACCATTCTTGCAGCAACATATATGTTTCAAACCCATAGATTTCCATCGTCACTCCAGCAAAAAAGCTCTAATGAGGTATGTTTATTTATGTGATATGTTGACAAACAAGCAAACTATGGTAACTGCTTACATAATACATGTTGTTGTAGCGAGATTCGCAACATTTCTGCAACCTCCACGAAAACGTGGAAAACCTCCACGAAAGTGTACATTACTAACAAGTGACATTAGATGTCAAGGCATAGTATCTAATTTCACTGCCTATCTTACGCTACACATCGGAACATAGGAATGCGAGTATCTACTATGTACATATATTATACAGGTATATATAAAAAAATACAATACAAACAGTAGAAATTGTGGATATAAATAAAAACACAACAGTATTTTGTGCCTTGAGTTGATATCGAAACCAAGAGAAAAAGTTTCACTTTGTAATTCGATTTTAAAAGTGCCCGGTAATCACACCGCTCGATTAGACGAGAAACCAATGACATTTACAAAGGCAAAAGTTGGCAAAAAATCACCGACATTAACCTCTGCACTCGTCTTTGATTAGCTGAACGGGGGCTGAACCCCCTTCGGAGGAGGCTCCATTCAAATTGATGGCTTCATTGGTTTAACCCCGATAAGAGATTAGGCCCCGCAAGTTTGTTTAACAAGCCGAAAGTGAATTGTTTTCTCGAGACGATCGACTTAATGGGATCTTATTGGCTATACGTTAATAGTTTTGGGACGAATTAACGTGACTGCGCAACAAAAATGGTGCAAGTAATATAAGTGAGTTGTTCTGGCACTGGGACATATGGTCCTAGTCGGATCGTTTTTTTAATTCGTAGACACGGGCGTTTTATTTATTTATCTATTTAAGTAATGTTGAACTTACAAATGTATATTGAAATAGAAATTTTGCTTTAACCATTTAATTTAACTCTAATTAAATGACATGTTAAGCTTTTCAGATAAAATCTAACATTGTTAAACATTTGAATTATAGATATATTGATGAGACAGTGATGCTCCAGAAGGAGGCCGCCGAGCAGGGCGGGAGATGGCCGATCTCGCTCGAAGAAGGCGGCGCCGGGCTCGGCATCACAGCTGCGGCACCGCCGCGGGTCGCCGGCGGGCGCGAGGAAGTCGCGCCCGCGGATACGGCGAGCCGGGATGGACCACGCCCCTTCCGTGGCCGGGGGTGTCGTCGGTGGAGGAGATCGGGGGAGGTAGTGTAGCCTCCCCCGAGGAGGGCTCCCCTGTATCGACGGGGGAGCGGAGGCTGGGGGTTCCCGGAAGTCGCTTCGCGTTCCCGGGGGCTCCCTACATGCCTGAAGAAGGCCATCCCTGAGGTTTTTAGTGGGTAGGCCTCCCCCTTCTGGGGAGGAGAGCCACAGCCGGGGCAATTTAATGCATTTTCCTCAGGGGAACAAAAAAAAAAAGATTGATGAGAAAGAATAAGATATATTTTTGTATTATATTCTTATTAGATTAAATTATAACATCACGATTGCGGTGTTTTTGAGTACTCGACAACTTGCGATTGCGATAACTCCGCAAATATGTTGCTGTATCTTCAAAAATAAAAAAGTACGTATACTGTTGCTTCTACAAAATTCTTAGCTAAGAGATTTCTTAATAAAAAGAAAAAATATATAATTTCTGTTCTAATGTACCTAATTACAAAATAAAGTGTCGACTAATTTCAAGAATTAATCCAATACAAAAATAGCACACACGATTTGGAGGTAACTGCAAACAAAAAGTTCTCGTATTGAGCACATTCGTGCGGTGACGAAAGCGTCATTCCTCAGTTTGACTTAGTCCTGCGTGGATTCGGGTTTAAAAGCTAGATATTTAGACTTCTATCGGTTGTAACAAAGTTTCCGAGTATATCGGCCATTTACACTAATACGAGTATTGTTTTATTAGGTTAGTGAAATTAGCCATTCAATTAGTGGAATTCTTTCCTTTCAAAAATAGGGTTTGCCTTGGTTTTCACATTAGCTAGTTTGTTTATATATAGATGTAATTTTCTTTATACATTTCTATATAATATTATTGCAATTATGAATTTTAACCTTTTGCAATCACAATTTTCATGATGCACCTTACATATAAGGAATTTTTCGTGTAGGGAAACGGTCACACATTTTCCAATAGTTTAAATGACAAACTACTTACCAAGTTCAATAGTTGAAATAATTAATAGGCGGAAAGTCTAAAGATGACAGGAAGAATGAATGAAAGACAGAAATGATAAGAATGTAACGAAAGTGAAGGATGAATAGACGAAATGGAATCGCGGGTAATAGACAGTCCGTTGTAATGCGAATTATTTTCAGAAAGTAATTTTCTGTTCCACTTTAATATAAAGTCTGTTATTTATTGAAAATAAGTTTCAATCAAAACAATGTTACCTATACAGTAATATAATATGGTAATTTTTAAAGTAGGTACCAATTAGAATATTAGATAAAAAAATTACAATCCAAATTGTGCTCTCAATCAGTGTTATAAAGGACATCAGAAATAAAAAAACGTAATATAGCATTAATCCTTTCATTTAGTCTATGCTCTTGCCTTCATAGACATAATTTCCCTCTCGGTACCTGGGACAAAGGGACGCTGTGATTAATCGGAGTGCACGTTTGAGGGTTGATCTTTTTTACATCGGGGCTGATTGAAGGGTTAATGCTCATTAGCCTACCTATCCGGTGATTACTGTGCTGAGTGAATGGTGAGGCAATGGAATGAGCGTATTCTATTTGTTTAATTTAAGAATCACTCAACTTTTTGATCATCCATTTTCTTGATTAACATTTGGATTGAGATCAGGGTCTGAATTGATTATTTGCCATATAAGGTTCTTATAGTGCGGAGATTATATATGATACAGGTTGGCGCAACAGATGTACCTCCTACATCCCTCGTTGGAGGTACATCTGTTGCGCCAACCTCACCTGAACAAAGTGATGACATAATAAATAATTATAAGCTTCTTATAGTAACATTACATTACGCACACAATTGAGTGAATAGAAAACAACTCATGATTAAATGGTAAAATTGTTGTGTTAGGTTTTTTAAACATTACAAATAAACTTGTGTCACCTACTACCCATATATCCAGAATATATTGTTGGCAAAGAATTGCCAAGGTTAAATTTTTCTCTCTCAACAACAAATATAAACTATTTTTTTCTTCTGAATTTTGTACATATTTGTGATAAATAATTTTCTTGCCTTCTAAACTATTTTATTGCCTAGTTACTCTATTGATATGATGTACACGACGTATAGATTACATAAATTTTCTTTCTTGTTTAAAATAAAGGAAATACGCCATACAAAACAAATACATAACAGGGCCACTACAAAATGTAAGTCATGTTCGTTTATTTATCACTAGCTGTGCCCGCAACTTCGTCCGCGTGGAATGTAATAAAAAAAGAGGTTATTTATATTTTGTTAATGATTTTTATTTGTTTTTGTCATTAAAGCCTAGCATTAAAGCAGTAGCCTAGTTCCTCCTTATTACATAAGCTATCTGCCAGTGAAAGTCCCGTCCAAATCGGTTCAGTCGTTCTAGAGATTAGCCGGAACAAACAGACAGACAGACAGACAAAAATTTAAAAAATATGTATTTTGGTATGTGTACCGTATATACATTCATATGCATGTAGTAGAAAGCGATTATTTTGATATGACAAACAGACATTCCAATTTTATTTATTTGTATAGATAAATTGTGAATAACAATGTCACTTGCCCAATCTGTGATTTACATGCAGCTGCGTTATTGCATTCATGAGCGGGGTTGTCCCGCGCACGAATATTGAGCAACCTGTGACCAACGAAGTTTGTTGTTTCAAATCTATATTTTCCAATATGAAATTTGAAACTTAGCTTTTGAATAAATTTGGATCTTACTGTTGTTGAATTTGGTGAAATAGTTTGAATTTAGTTTATGTCGAAGTTAAAAGTTACGAGCTGTACTGGACCTGTGGACAAAGTATTATTCAACTTCGTTTCGGTTTCAAATCTTTTCTGTATTAAACAACAATCTATGAATAGATTTCATATTACATACGAGGGCTGTTCCTAAAGTTTTTAGTTAAATGAAAATGTGCTCTAATGTGCTCTAATGTGCAGAATGCATAAATGTGCTACATTTATGCATTCTGTCAAACCAGCTTTCAAAACAATTGAAAAACGCATTTTGCGGAAGGACGAAAAATATTCGTCGAAATTCTTCAACGGCCTCGTCTGCTGTTTGAAATGCTTCGCCCACGAAGCATATTTTTCACTGTAAGAAATAAAGAAATCACAGGGTGCTAGGTCGGGACTATAGGGTGGATGTGGTAACATTTGTACTCCAGAATTAGTTAAATAGTCCATGGTTCTAGCAGCTGTGCGAGCGAGCGACTTGGACTGGTAATAAGGAGTAACTTAGGCTACTAAAAAAATCTTTTTTTTTAATTAAATTCCATGAGGACGTATATATATCCAATAGTTCCGAATAGTACGGACCAGGTTTTGTTTGTTTGTAACTCTATTGGCCTGTTATCGTTTCTGTGTAGGATAATTGTTGATTGCTCTCTATTGATAAACAGACTGTGCACTTCATAGTGATTACAGTTCCTATAACCTTATAGTTATACTATAAGATTTCGTGTAATTCTCAAGATTTAATTCAACTTTACGTTTTATATAATTGCGTTTGTAATAAATCGGATGATTTGTGTTCTGTAATTTATCGGATTAGGAACTAAAAATGACTTGTCGATCGGTTTGAACCTCAAAGTAACTGAGGTTTGAACGCATTTGTCAGTGCATAATCTTTTTTGTGTAAGCAGTAGTTGTTGAATTAAAAACATACAGTTTTGGGGACATTAATTGATATTTATTATTCAGTTAATAGTAAGTTAATTTAAGTTATACTTTACGTTAATACGCCAGTTAAACCAAATTTTAAAAAAATTGGTATAGCTAAGAATATATATATATATATTGTAAATAGCTATCAAATACTATTCATTTACGAATATTCATTTATACATTACTTAGCTCTCAGTTCTGTTTACTATCATCTATATGTGTGTGTTTATGTATTGTGTATTTTTATGTATGCGTCGCTAGTATTTCAAAGTATTTTGCATAGGTGTAATTGAAATATATTTATCATTGTGCCACGCAGCCTTTGTGCTAGGCTTTGATGGCAATCTGGGTCGGGAGCGAGTTGTTTACGATAATCCCGCCGTTATGAAAATACGGACTGAAGTAAGTGATGACAAATAATGCTAAAAGTACTCACAGATGGTACCAGCTATTGACAGCACGAAATTCCTTGAGGTCGATTCCGGGTAGGTGACGTTCACAGTAGGTGAGATGGCTAGCCACTTGAATCTGATGTCCTTGTCATATAAAGTAAATCCACACAACACACCTAAGATGCACTTGGATTTATGAATATATTTTCGATTTTTCGAATGAACGGATTAGATGCGTGTATTCCAGCCAATTGCGCGATGACAATGATGGCCGCTAACCCTACCCTCTTGAGCTCTCGCCGAGACGGCCAAGTTTTCTCATAATACCCTCTGTGTTTCGGGGATTACGAATTGCCTTTAGCACATCTGTCAATCACTCCCAGGCGGGAATATGAAATTATTAAAAGAATATTGTAAGAAACGAACAATCATATTAAATGTCATTTAATTACATATATTTAATTTTCTCAAATTGTACACCGTCCATATTACTCTTACATTTTTTAGGTTTACTCGTAGAGAATGCCTCAGGACTTCAGCTAGATTTTTCTTCAAATATTGTTGTACAAAAAATATTTAATAAATAAATACATTTTCGAGTCAACGATTAATGAGTTCCGACTACGTTGATGACAAATTATGACTGAAGCTTGCCCCTCTGCTTTAATTTATTATTAACTTACATGGACATAAGTAATATGTAGTCCATAGAATAAGACAGTCATATAAATATATGTGTGCTCTAATAAAAATATGGCGACGCATTTTAAGATATTAAATGTGGACGCGTAATATATGCGCCCCTCCGCGCCTATTTTCCTGAAGAGGGCTATTTGTATTCACAAGGGACAGATAGTGAATGCATTTGTTGGTCGTTGCATACCGAGGTTGCGAGACGAAGTTTCCTGTTATTTTTCTGCGTGCATTTACAGAATATACTTAATATAAATTTATACATTTATACACCTGGTGTATGTGTGCGAGACGTTAATTTATATAATAAGTAGTTCAAGTACATGCGTAAACATGTAGGTACGAGTTTGTAACTAAAAATGTGCGATGATAAAACATGACTTAACTATAGTCCTTGCATTAAGTACTAGTGGCACACAAACTAGACAAAAACCCTCACAGTTGTGTGTAACGGTTATGTTGATTAAATAAGAAAAATCTAGGTTAGAAAACAAAGTGCTAGACTATATACTAAACAAAAATAAAAAAAATGTAGACAGAAAAATCTGCTCTGTTTTTCAAATTATAATAAGTTAAATTAAAACTTTACAATGTTGACCATTATGTAGAATGATGATAACTACCGTATTATAAGTAATACACCATGTTAAAACTTACAATATAAAAAAGCACTCACGCAAACACAAACGTCCAATTTAATATAAATAATTGGTTATCCTTATTTATAATTGTTATTTATTTTTAACATTTTACTAATATGTCACATTTTATTTATTGTAAATGTAACTAAAATAATTGTTAAAGGTAGGTAGCACGAATTACTCGATAATATGTAGACTGTCTACAGTACAGGCAATAGCCTTTTTTTTTGTTCTCCTGAGGAAAATGCATTAAATTGCATACCCCGGCTGCGGCGAGACGGCGGTTATGTGGGGCTCTCCTCCCCGAAGGGGGAGGCCTACCCACTAAAAACCTCAGGGATGGCCTTCCTCAGGCATGTAGGGAGCCTCCGGGAACGCCAAGCGACATTCAGGAACCCCGAGCCTCCGCTCCCCTGCGGATATATAACCAAGTGAGGGTGGGTGGTATGTATAGGTATATATAATAAATCAGGAGTGCGTACACTAGTGTGAGGTATCCAAATTTTATATTTACGTAGAAGACATTAAGTATTTTGTTTTATCATAAGTGAGTGTATAAAGCCAGTCCATAGTAATTTTCTTATAATTGACGAGTGAGACTTTTTAATATTAATTCTTGTACTAACTTTGTTGTATACGGAAGGAAGTGAGTATACATAACCATATGTGACACTAACTTCCCCCAATATCATCGGCGGCGTTATCCATATCCCCTCTTCTATTTCCATGTTTGTTCCCAGTGATTAATGGATGAAACTTATGGAATGTATTGATTGTCTACGTCTGACGTCTTAATGCCCTCGAGTTATTTGAGGGATATACATGTATCTGTATATTTTCACAAACTATACAGTCTTTTAGTAAATAACTAAAAGCTCTAATGGGTTTTCTGTTCGCTAAAACTGATCTTTCGTTATCTGAGTTAGTGACATTACTTATTTGTGAATCATTTTCCTTTAAAAATAAATACAAAATAGTATTGTTTGTAGTCGTTAATTTTTAAATCATAGATATATATTTTTTAATATTAGAAGGGGATCACCTAAACCCACTATATGGGGTATATAGTGGGTTCTGTCTCAAATTTAACTTATTTATACTTACGTAATAGTAAATGTCTGATGTCGAAAAGGTTCTTACAATTCTGATGAAGTTGATCTCACATATTGTGGAACTTAAAACTATTACGATGTCGATTTTTGTTTCCCATTACTTATAAGGTAATAATGATGAATCCTTCATGGAAGGAGACGGGACATATTTGAAGGAAATTCTACTTATACTATAAAAGTAACTGTATTTATTAATAATCTTAATAGAACGGTTTTAAATGAATGTAATAAACATTTTAAATATTGACAGGTATTGAACCTATTTTAATTTCAGTCGTCAAGACATAGCATGCGATTGAGAGTTCTTCCGTCCCCAGCATACTTCGAAAAACTCTTAAGTATTCAAAGTTACAACTTTCTGACTTAGATTAAGCTTAACAGCGTCGTAACAAGGAATTGCTGCCAATTACGCAACTTACTCCGCCGAAGTCCCCTTCAACTAGTGCTCCAACTCTTAAAACTCCTCAATTAGAGGGAATAGCTAAATGAAAGGAACAACAACAATACTTAATTATGGTTCCGATTGAGTTGTGTTTGGAACTCGCGAGTTGGCCGGTAATAGTTCCAAATATTTCGAGAGTGTTTCGGAAATTTCTATAAAATTATGCATTGCGCATGACTGAGTCCAAGATTCGACTCACCTTCTCACGATTAGTTGGCATAGTTTGTATCAAACGGACTTAATTGAGTTTAATTTGGATAATTTTGGAAATGGGTTTCAATGAATACTTTACTTACAAAGTATTTGATATCTTGTCTTGGACTTGACACTCAATTAAGGATGTTCTCAGTAAATATTCTTAGGATATCCATATGATTATTTATGTTTATGGAACGCTGTATGGATTTAGGCTGTATTTTTTTTGGAAAAAACGACTTCTTTTCTACTTAGATATAATAAAATATTATAAGTATATACTTTTGTAATGAAATTTTGGTTCCAACTATTTATCCAGCTTCCAATAGAATACATTAAACAAAGAGAGAGGAAAAACTGTTCTAGCTAATTTTTTTGCTGGTTCTATTCAGTACTACTGTAGGACTTACCATACGTAAGGGATGGTAAAATAGAGCTCACATAGCGCTATTCTTTTCTAGTTAGAAACGTATATATAATCACGTCACCAAAATGACGTCACGATAAAGTTAGTTAGCATATAAACGAAATAAATAACGAATGAAAATATAGGCAGCAAAATATATAATAAACATTTCTGTAGTTATAGAAAAATATTCTATTCTCGGTCGTTTTTTCAGTGGTCGTGATTGATGTCAGCGGATATACTCTGTATAAGTTCCATGTTACTTAGTGATTGTGCATGTTATATGTAGATATAACTAGACATGAAATCCTTGCATGATGTAAGAAGGTTATGTTATTATCTGTACAGAAACAAGGATAAGTCGACCATTAAACCAGTTGGTGAGAAAGTCAACAGTAAACTAATTAGTTTCTACCTAAGCAACATTTATCCAATGTTTCATTCACCTAGCAACATGGCCCAGCCAGATATTGTCGCAAGACCGGTAAGGATCGACTTGTTAATTACCGAGCTCCCGAGGGAGCACGCATTGGAGGGTTATGGCCAATTATAAAGTTTGTGCTATAAGCACCAGTTATAGCAGACCTTGTTCACCCTACGGACTAGCGAAAAGGACGCTTGATTAACGATTTACGAGCATTTTTGACGGGTCATCTAACGCTGGTTGCGTAGTCTCTCCATTCAGTTTAGGTGAGAACTAAAGTACAGAGGTAAAAGTTTGCGCTAAACAGTATGTTTTTGGTGTTTTTCTCGAGATTCGGCGTGAAAATTATTTTGGATCTCACGTGGTAGCATAGTTTCATTTTCTTTTTGTTCTAACCATTCATTGTTATTCGTAGTATGTTTATTATACTTAGTATTAAGTTTTAGTGTGGCAAATTATTTTTCACTTCAGTAGCTCAAACATGAAGGTTTTGCTGCTTAAAATCAGTGAGTAAAATCGATTTTTACTCACTAGTGAGACAAAGCTAACCACAGATTATAGTAACCTATGTATAGTAACTAATGGATAACCATACAGACTATGTTGTTTCGCCCTAAGATAATATGCCCATGGACATTGGATCTGCCTGACACTTCTCGTTGTTCCGTGTCACGCATAGGTACCACTTTAAACTAATGTAAAATAAATTGGCAAGAAATCAGAAAAATAATTGTTAAAAAATGTCTCTTCGGAACGGAACATAATAAGTACTTATTAAAATCTCAAGAATGATGCGCGGAACGGAACTATTGACAGAAGTTCCTTTCCACGCATCATACATTCTTGAGATTTTAATATTTTTTTTTATTTAATTCGCTTAATTTACTAACAGGGTATAATAATAACAATAATTTACTTACTTATTATTTTTGAAGACATATTTTAACAATTATTTTTCTGTTCTTTTGACAATTTATTTTACATTTGTTTAAAGTGGTATGCGTAACACGGAAAAACGAGAAGTGTCAGGCATAATTGACGTGATATTTCCAAAGTAGGTATGATATTTGTTCTCGCTGCTGAAGTGAAAAGTTATGTGTGTCACACGAGAGCAAAGTTGTTTGCATCTCGTGCCTTTGAATCCCTCGACACGCTCAGGATTCTACTCTAGAATCACTCGCTTCGCTCGTGATTCAAACAGAATCCTTCGCTTGCTCGGGACTCAAATCAGCACGCGCAGCAAACATCAACTTTGCTTACTTGTTGCACAAATAACTATTCTATTTCAAAACATTGACGTCATAATTTTATAGTGTGCCACAAAATAAAATTTAAGTGACCGGCGTTTTTTTTTTAAATATTTTTTTAAGTTTATTTATATTTTTTTAACGTTTTTAAATATTTTTTTTAAATAATAGTCGAAACGTGAAAATCAGGTTTCAATTCTCAGGATCATATATTAAGGTTAGTTTCCACGGATCTAGCTGAATTTCGGATCTATTGCACAGATATTTGAAATATTATTACCAATAAAAATTTTCCTTTAATGCACGAAATAAAAGGAATAAAGGGTAGCCCTTTATCAGCTCGGGTGTAAATCCTAAACAGCTTGGGATATATCACTACCAAAATCTGCAGGGACTGTAAGGAAGAAAACGGAAGTCGCTGAGATGATCTATCTCGTTTGTAGATGGATAACATCGATAGTAATTGAATACTCAAGACCGGAAAATTACCATACCCATCATATTTTAGCATTAAATTTGAGGTATGATTGCTAGGGTCGCTGATGGTGATGGTTTCACTAATATGAGAAGGCAGCACAAAAGGAATCGAAAAGAAGAGTCATTTGTCCCTCACTCAGACAATAAAGAAATAAATTGCGAGGAACCTTGCACTTGAGATGAAACATAAACTTGTATGTGATGTGAACTAACACTTGCAGCGCTAGCGTGGTTGACTTAGGCTACATGAGCTGTCATAATGTTGGACTGTTACTTAGTCACTGGGAATCGTCCCAACTAAAAGGATCATTTAATCTGCTGACACATCATTTTGAGGGGGAAGAATTAAATTTACTCTTAATGAACAAACATTACAGATTTATTATATTTCTTCTCACTGAGTATTATCAATTAATCTGCTGTAAATAGTTAATGTGTTAATGTCACTAGGTAATTACTTAATGTCAAAAGACCGCGGCCAACAATTTCATGGCGTTTATTTTTGTGTATGAGTGAGGTCGCCAAAACTTTCCACGGCAGCTATTAAATCTGTACATTTCGTCCCTCTGGTATTATTATAGCCCCATATCAATCTATCTTTATATAATATTAATGGTGAGATATTAGGGTATTAAGCTGAAAAGGGGCTATTCCAAACCCTTTACCACTATATCTACATATATGTACAGTTAAGGATCGATTCAGACCGTAAGTTAACCACATAATTTAAATAGTAACTCTCGCGCAAATTTTGTCAATTGAATCTCGCAAGACCAAATAAATCGCACAATTTATTACACGAGCAACTAAGTTTCGTGTTAATACATCAACTTCACTTCACTATATTGTTGTCATGTGATAGCGAGTGCTAGGTGGTCGACCACGGGAATGATATTGGACGGGAAAGGGGCGGCGAGAATTTATAGTCAGAAATAATGACTAATTTACATACATATATAATTATGTCTCACAGTCAACTTGTTAAAAAGCTATGTAATCCTAAAAAGTTAGTTATTTTATTGAACAAAGCCACTCAACCATACGTCTAGCCTTGTAATTAAACAAAAGATAAAGAAAAGGCAGTATTACATTAAATTAATTTGTATTTCCACCATTTGTCATAGTTTGGTTTTATTTTCAACACGGTATTCATATCAAAGGAGTGATTTTATACTTAAATCGGCCATCGAAATTGAATCAATTTAATACTTTTGTTTGCTTGAATTTTATAATTTTCTGATCGTGTTTTGTTATATCACGGTGGCGGCATAAAGAGATACGATCTATTTTTTGACGTCGAGTGGTTGGTATATCTTTGAGGCCCCGGGTTGGAATCCCGGTGGGGGCAGATGTTTGCGTGACGAATGCGAGCATTTGTACCTTAGTCATGGTTGTTATAACATATTTCTATGAAATTAATTTACATATGTATGTCTATTAATATACAAGCCTTACAGAGCTTACTTTGGGCTAGGCTAATTGGTATAAGTCTAAGAAATATTTTATTTATTTAAAATGTATTTGACGCTAAGCAGGTACCTTAGCCTATCGACGCTTGCAATACCAGGGGCATCATAAACGAGTTTGTTGACTCTTTATAAGCCCCTACTCCTTTTTTGAAGAACGCCATATTGTATTCCCTGGGGAAAACCTTAGCAGTGAAAGTGATAAAAGTAACAAGTCCCGCCATGTATTTGTTTGTTTAATTCATCAATGGCCATATATGCTTAATATAATCTAGAATTTCTTAATCAAGTCATCTTAATAGTGCCTATTAGTAGCACCTATTAGTATTAGTATTTTACCGTGGGAGAGCCATGCTTCGGCACGAATTGGGCCGGCTCGACCGGAGTGATACCACGGCCTCACAGAAAACCGGCGTAAAATAGCGCTTGCGCTGTGTTTCGCCGAGTGAGTGAGGGTACCGGAGGCCCAACCCCCCTTATTCCCCTCTATTCCCCTTATTCCCCCTATTCCCTTTTAAAAGGCCGGCAACGCATCTGTGACTCCTCTGGTGTTGCGGGTGTCCATGGGCAACGGTTATATCGCTTACCATCAGGTGATCCGTTTGCTCGTTTGCTGCCCTATGCTATAAAAAAAAAAAAAAAAAAAGTACCTTTTTAATTTTTTAATTGGAAAAGTTTCAACTTCTTACTGTAATATCCCACTAGAAAAATAAAATGAAATAACTACCTAGTTAGTTAGTTTGGCTGGGCTCCACCGCACTTAGCCTCACGATTGGGCCATTGTGCGTATGATAGAAGGCTCCTGCCTCCTTCCTACTCCATCCATCCCAGTTCCTCCAGAACGCTAGCAGCCTCTGTGGGCTGCTGCATGCTTCTGGCAGGGACGCCGGGGAATGGAGAAGTTTCTCCCGTTGGTCGGCCACACTTGCACATTCCATAAGAACATGCTGTGGCGTTTCCTCAGCCTCCATGCACCCTCTGCACAGGGGGCTGTCTGTTATACCTATTGTGTACAGGTGTTTGTTTAAAAGGCAATATCCGGTTATGGTGGCTATGACCTTTCGGATCTTGTCTCTCTTTAGTTTGATAAGGGAACGGGCAAGCTTCTTGGAAGGTACCGGGACTGCTTCCTTCGTTCGCTTGCACCCCTCCTTAGTTGTCCATTCTTTTAGGTGTAGTTTCTCTGTTCTCTTGCGCAGCCAGGCTTTTACTTCTGCCTGTGGAATGGGCATTAGGGGTTCTGGTCCATACACTTTCGTGTTGGAGCCTCTTTTTGCCAACTACCTAATATTAGTGTTGTTACTATAGCCGCTAACTTAGATAGCATGGTAGCAGCTAACGAGGTAAAGGCTTGGTTACGCCACCTTGTCAAACCCTTTAGCCTTATAAGAAATTCAAGCTCGGAGCTATTGATTAGGCCCCGATAGACTCAAGCAATAGACTACGACGGTCTTGAAATAATTATAGCGTGTATCATGTTGATAGAATTGAAAATAATTTAACCTGTTCGTCCACGCTGCCTCTACCATCTCGTTATAAATAGTCCTAAGGGTAACATACAAATAATTATAAGGAGGCCATTAAACTTGCAACTCATTAATCAGGCGCTATTAAAGGTGCCCAATAATTACATCTGCTGACGACAAAATAAACAGATTACCGCCGTGTGAATTCCCTACGACGTTAATTGGACTCGTCTCGTGGCGCCTTTAATAGGCTGTGTGGATATGTGAAACGGTGTCTTAATATTTCGCTGATGATATGATGCCACGTAGAAGTGAGAGATCTGGAATATTAGGAGCAAAGTTGTTGTTTAGTGAAAACTGCTGAGATATATTTGCATAATTAAAATAATTTTGTCAATATTTCAAAAAATATCATAATGAATTATAATTTTTTTAGTAAAGTTATTTATTAAATCGTAGTGGATTATGATTGGTGTATGTGGGGCTGCTAATACATAACGTCGGGTAGGAAGAGGACATACGCTTCACCAGATTCATAGGCATAATAGGCATAAGATCTCAGGTGAAGAGTGGGACCATTGGTCAAAAACATGATTAAAGTTCTAAAGGTGTTCCGCAGACGCCCTCTATTCGTAAGAGGCGCGAGCCCATCTGCTACTGCCTGCGACGATGTATGTATTGAGAATGTGACAAGCTGGAACCTGGGAAAAAATAAGGTTACCTCAATAGAGGGAGTGATGCAGCGCTCCCCTAAGTACGGTTTATACGCTTCAAAACGCCAGGTATGTGAAGATACTTAAAGCCTCTTCTCAACATTTTCCATGAAGCAATGTGCGAGCTTGTGCTCACAATGTTATACTTTTTATAGTGCAGTTCATAAACATAAAAGTGAATGTATGAATAGAACAATGTAATGTAAAACGCCAAACAATAGTAATCATTTTGTCTTAATTTATATAATAATGTCCACAGTAGCAAATACTGCAAAACATATAGATTACATACGCACGCTTCGGGAGCAATTGAGTACATACATAGATCGTCAAGAGCGAGAAGTTAATGGCGTGTGCGCCACCCGAGGGGCGACTGCCACTTGTGCTTTCAATAACTACTGTATTAATTTAGATTTCTGTGATCGCAGCTGTAACATTTCCTGTGTATTAAGATTCGATGTTAGACTCTTAATCAAGCACATACAATAAACAAGCCAAAGTTCACACAGAAATTTAATATACCCACGGAGTTAGTAGTATACCCACGGAGTTAGTAATTTAATATCACGTACGTGAAATGAATGGACTAAAATTTGTTATTAACATAATTAAGATTAGATTAGCTTTATAATAGAAGCAAAACAAGTTCCGTTTATATAATAATATGTTTCAAAATGAACATTCCTGGAGCATGTGGCTTAATAAAGCATTATTAGCTACGTATGAACGCAACTCGACCTTGAAGTTATCTTCCAAGTATAATTATTTTAATTAATAGGTTCCACTTTATACGATGCTTGTAAAAGAGAAACAAAGATGAAAGTGTTATGGACTATATTACTTTTATGTACACTTATAGGTTATGATTACAAATAGGATAATATATGGATAAGGGTCACTCGAGTTTAGTGTTAAATCCAATGATATTTAGTATAGATGACACATAATTCATACTGTGTGTCGTTTAAAAAGTTATCGGATTGGCGAACAAATTCTTATTTTTTATGTTTCATGAAATTATTAATGAATAAAATAGTTCATACAGAATATATAGAAAGAGATAGTGTTGCGCCAGACGATGTCTGTTTACTACGCGACTAAGGCTCGATTTTCCTCTTCTCCTCCTCTTTTCCTCTGGTAAGGAGGGCTGAGATTTTCTATGCTGAGAGGATACTCATGGATACCACTGAAACCAAGTGCCATGGTAATTATGTCAAATTCTAAACGGCTCAAGACGGCTTGACCAAAATGACCAACCGACCCTCAGCCTGAGCCTTATACATAAAGGGCATTTACTGCTTCATCGGGAAGGGTACTTAGGCTCGTATTATAAAATCAAAAATAAAATCTATTCGCTGCTTCAGTACAGCCGGAAAGGGATAGTACTATTAAGGCCACATAGCGCCATCTCTATTTAACTGTACTTAAGCAATGATTTCAGTTTGAGTTTGGATTTTAAAATACAATGTTAAATAATATTACACCAATTGTCCAAATTTGAACACTCGATTTCGCTTCTGACGCGATTTGTACGTAACCTACCTCGTGCTTGTATGTAATATTATATAAAAAATAACTATCTCGTTCGCTAATTCAGTAAACATATGAAATACATGACTTTTACACGCTAAGTCATAAAATATAAGACAACAGACCGCGGCATGGCAAATTAAACTAAGCTATTACAATGAATAGACAGTATCCAACTATTGCGAATCTTTACATAAATAATTTATTACACATAAACAAGATATAAAAGTACAAACTGTAACATATAAAAGTTTATGACTAATCTAAGCAAAGGCGGTCTAATCGGTGACAGCGATCTTGAACTTCAAGACAACCTTTGAAAATGAATATTTATGATGAAATAGCATTGTGCCATCAAAAGCAAATGAATACATGATTATGTTAACAAATTTCACTTATATGTTATGTATATAATCACGTGGCTAGTGTTTGAGATAATACATGATATGGAGTTTACCACCATAAGTCGTTGATGTACTTTTTATCAACGTCACAACGTACAAGATAGTGACTTTACTATCCGACATCAACTGCCTGAATATTTATTGATGTCAGACTCATTAAAAATCAGATATTGTAAAGTAAAATAACCGATCTATAAAACAAAGAAACAAAGTATTAAGTAAGGCATGATCTTATTAAAATGGTTTTTGAAATGATAATGATGACAAAAAAATGTAATAATCAATCTAACTTAGAACGTGTTTCAAATATTTGTCAAAATTTTGTAATGTCGGGTAGCGCGGCAGCAACGAGCCAGGAGACGAATTTTTGAAACAATAGAAAACCAATTCGCATTCAAAATTGTGAGATTCGTAAACGAATTATCGAATTTACTATTTCGGAACTTTCATTTCATGCGTTGTGAGTGGTTCAACCCACTCGTTTTTGATTTCTACTACTAGAATATTCAACGCTGAAGTGACGTTGACAGTGATTCGTTTTACGTGTGGGTTTTTTGATTTTGTCACCACACGTTTTTTGTTTTTGTTGTTGTGATTTTTAATTTATCTGCGTGAAACGGAATCTATTTAAGAATTTCTTTTTAATGACAACATTGCACTCGAGTGATTCAAAAATCTATAAAATTGTAAGCAGTAGAAAACAATTTCGCGCACGATTTCTATTCGTATTCGAATTCCAAATTCACATCTAATGATTCAAAAATACGTCTCCTGCTCGTTTGAGCCTGGCGAGGCAAACACGTATACATGCCGCGACGCTGCTATCTTGCCGAGGCTTCTCCCGCGAGGTAGCCTCGTAATGTCAATACCGGCTTCTTTACTTTGTAATCGCTCTAAAAGCTCGTTTTTTACAAATACGGTTTTCGAAAGCTGTAAAAAACATGCTATATATGAGAAAATGGAGTATCCATAATAAATCACGCAAAGTGAATTAAAAGGCACTACGATTTTTCAGTGCAATAAACTGAGCTAGCTGAGTTTACGAGTGTTAGAACTAACCATTAATCGTTGGTGTGCTCTCGCTCGTTGGCCATACATCAGAGCGGGATCGCAATGAATCGGCCGCGCTATACGTTTGTTGCAGTCAGAAGGCTGGATTTTATAGAAGCTTGCGCCTCATTCTATGTTACAGAGGAACATAGAGATTAGGGCAAATAAAACTAACGATTTATGTACTTGCAACTTTTTTGTTGACATTCCACTCCAATACACAGAATATACAGAATACACAGAATTATATACTTATTATTTGTTATTTGATACCAGTATTGTTATGTGTAGTTTGCCTTTTGTTAGTTTACTTCTTGTTTTACATTTACAATTACTTAGTATTTTTAAATTAATGCAAAGCATCAAGACATGTTTGATTGCTTTTGTTCATTTGTTGTGTTTTTGTGTAAATTTTTAAGTCTTAGTAGTCTTTTAGCCAATAGAGATTTTTTATTACACGTGGCACTATAACTTTTTCACCATTACATCGCTATCTATGCACCGTATCTGATAATGTTGGAAACGATGTAAATTTCTGTTAACAAATAATACCACTTCTAAGAAGATATACAATGACGTGTATTGAGTAGAAATATTAATTGAAATAATACTCAATATAATATAGAAATATTATATTTTATACTCAATATAACCATTTTATACTCAATATAATATAGAAATATTATATTGAGTATAAAATAGTCTTCAGACCGAACATTACTTTAACACATTTTTTTTTTTATTTGAACAGATCTTCGTTATTAGTAGGGTTCCCTCAGAAAATTATACCATATTTATAGTAGTGACTCGACCACATCATAGTATGCTGTAAGTGAATAATTTTTCTTTCATGGTTCTTTTAATTTCTTCATTTTTAACGAGGCTTTGAACACTTTGGGTGAACATGTCAGCCTCCTTTCACGGTTCACGAAAACTTATGCTTGGCATATGCTAGGCTATTTATTTTTCTGTTAGCTCTGTAATATGGGTATTCACGTCGAATGTTTTATCACTATGAATAATATAGATATAAACATTATGTACAGTAAACAGCATTGTGATTGTATACATTTTGTTGAACATGTTGTGAACATATCGCGATTCTCGTATTCAAAATAGGTTACGCGTGGCGACACGTGTATTTTCAATCCTTCGGTGCACTAATGCGAACACCTGTCTGAAAGCTGTGAGCCAATAATCCTCCAATCCAAGCCATTGTTCCCTTAACTGGTAGTGGCTCGAGAATTTAACAAGCTGATATTGAGTTAGGAGCGCATTGTCTAATATCCCGGGAGCTAATAATGACAATATTAATAAAGTTGCCTTGCGGGCAGGCTGCTTATTGTCTGTTTCCTTTGCTTCGCTGGTTAACGCTGGAGCCAGTTATTTCATGTTGAAGACTAAAACAATTTGACATTGTTCGTAGTGAAGCTTTATGGTGTTAGTCGCGTAATTACAGGAGATGGTAATTTGTAGCGACGGATTGCTTTGTAGCAGAAGAGGTGAACAGCTTGCGGCTAGTTACACAAAATTTTAAAATATTTCTTCTTTTTCCATCTACGAAGTTGTTATGTATGCAAGTTAAAATATTCTTTTTTTGGGTTCAATTATATTCCTTCATATTCTATTTAAATTCATAGAATTCATCTTTTTGTTGCTGTTGCTTTTGTTTAATGTTTTATTATAAAGGAGTATGTCTAATGCCTTAACCAAACTAATATCAAAAAATAAGTAATAATTTTTAACAAAACTCTGCAATATACCAAGCCGAAACTTCGCCGGAGGTAAATCCACATAATAATTAGTAATTATTTCACTTCCATTTCATTCGCCGTGTATTTTTATTGATGATATTCTAATTTCATTGATGAATAGTCTCCTCGGCATTGCCATATATTAACGATCGGATCGATTGGTCAAAAATATATTCGATACATTCTACTGTCCTCTCGTGAAAGGGTAAAAGGAATACCAAAACAATTAATTTTCTTTAGTCTTTTTTCTGCTTTCTCTAATATTTTAGTCATTTTTCTGCTATTTGTAACAAAGACGAATCCGCCAATTAGATAAATTAATCCAGCCGTTTTTGAATTTATTTTATGTAAAACAAAGATGTTTTTTATGTAACTATATAAAATATGCATTACTGTTACAAAACTAAGATTCCAATCTGTGATCTGTCTATACATAAATATACATGGTTTTACATACTCACCAAGCTGATCTCAGAAATATTAGCTTGTATGTACATCATGTTGCATAGAGGTAGCGTAATGAAAAACTGATAATGCGCAATTGTTTAGGAATCACAATAGATAGGTCGAGTGTATATTGATTAATATCTGCTACTTTATAATTTATAACCAATTTAATTTAGTAATTTTAACATTAAGTCATTTAATCAATTTAAATTAAACGTGCGATTTATTATAATCGAGTAATAATTTTCACAGTGGTGAAAATTATTATTTTCACCACTGTCTACTATACTAAATACCTAACATTTGTAGATTTTACAAAGTAAAGGATTTAATCAAAAGCATAAGACAATATTCTGCTTTAAGAGTTTCTTTATACAGATAGCTAATATCAATGTTGCTAAAACAATTATTTTTAAATAAATTAATTATTTTATATGAATTATATTGGATAGTTGGAATATTTATTAGATAAGATAGACTTAATCATTTTATAGTTTTAATCTTCTACAATTAAATAGGTATTATCAAAAATGATGATAGGAGAAATTCGTAATTTGAAAGTCTTTGGTGTTTAATTTCTATTTTACTCATCGAAATAGAGTCAAATAGTTTTTAATAATTGTATATATAGTTAAAAATCTACAATATATCATAAAAATCATTATGGTTCAAAATCATGTTTTGACGATACTAAAGTCTATACTACAATGGGCATTCTCCTTTAAATTACTTAATTGTGGTAATTTTAGACTTATATAGATATAGAAAATAGAATTAAATTATCTAATATATATAAATCTCATGTCACAATGTTTGTGCTCAATGAACTCCTAAACTATTTAACCGATTATAATAAAATTCGCACACCATGTGCAGTTCGATCCAACTTGAGAGATAGGATAGTTTAAATCTCAAATTATCGTTGCAATTTTAATTTCATCATCATCATCATGTGAAAAAGCATAGTGGACTCCGTGACTGATGTTCTCTTATTGTTTCTCTTAGATTGTTTACTATAATGTAATATAACAAAAACTTGAGCCACAGCAACGCGTGGCCGGGTCAGCTAGTGTTCTATATAAATAGAAGCCTTAATGACTTCTATTTATATAGAACATAATTCACGAAAGGTTCACACAATCAGAGTTTGGCATGCACTGTTGCATGGTACTCTTGATGCAGACATACTTACTCGTACTTTCCAATCAAGTAAAAAAATCAAGTAATCAAGTAAACGTGGTTATTGAGCGACGGTTTCTGTACAAATTCTTACATTTCTGTACAAATCTTTTTTTACGTTATTAATAAAAATATAATTTATTTCTACAGGGTTTTTAGCTTTATCTGACCTAAGTGCTTTCTCTCCGCAAGAAAATCTTCTTTTATCTTTAAAGTGCAATGAATTGATGTCATCATTAGTTTGCCTAAAATACATCAGTTATTGAAATACCTTCGTGAATACTTAAGAATTAATGAGAGTTTATGCTAAGAAAAATTCATAATAGAACATTTACTAGTCCAGTCTCTATAACTATAGTCTACTTTTACCGAACACTACATAAGATCACACACTGACATTTTAAGTAGGAACGAAAAGACTGTGTCAAGACAGGGCAGTCGATAGATATATGTTTATATGATAAGTGAGAAGTCAAGTTAATACAAAAAAATTATACAGAGTACTCAAAACTTTTGTTTTTCAAAATATGCATAATTTAGACAGACAATCATGCTATCACTTTTTTAACCCAACTTTTTCAAACAACCCTAAGTTAGTTTATAACAAATAGTTGATTAATGTACAATAATGATATAACAATAATTTCATCGAACACTGTTCACACACCGAAACGGAAATGTATGATAAACAAGACATTAGATCAATATGGTTAATTTTCCCAATGCAAAGATTTCCCTTGGGACATCATTAAGTGCAAATAACAGACCCATCGGATCTCAGTTTCTGGACCTTCTATTTAATTGATCGTATTTTACCAAGTTCCAGTAGTTATGGCTACTTTGCTTTATGGGGGTGCGGCAATAATTAAAGGATCCTCGCGAATATGAATTTGAAACTAGTTAATTAAGGTGCTTCGCGTTTTGGATGTAACGTGGAATCAGGAAGGAATACGGTCCAAAAAAACTGTTCCAGTTTTACAGTTTCTACTTTTGACATTAAGGTTGATACTGGTTGACTCGTTCGTTCGATCGTTGATAAAACTTAAATCAGTATATGGTTTTAATTAAGTGCAGTCTGTGGTTTAAGATTTCTATTACTGTAATATACACATAAAATATTCCTACACTCATACTTATTAGCCTAGCCCAAAAAAAGCACTATAAATCTTGTGTTATATGATTATGATATTTATGATAACGGATAGGTATATAAAATATATGTAATGATATCGTAATAAAAAGATGTTGTTATGTAATATTTATAAGTAAGTTTTACTTACATTAATGAAGATACATACATACAAAAATGGAGTACAGAAGTTATCATTGCTTTTTTATTTGTTTATTACTCTATTGTAGCAGGTGTTATTTTGCGGAAGTCCATTGTATTACAAAGGATATTGATTACGTTTGCTGATTCCGCGCAGTTGATGATGACTTGTCCAACAAGCAGACAAGGTCGACACGTGTTTCGTCTCTCAGCGAGAGATCCTGAAGATACAGATCCTGAAGATGTCTCGCTGAGAGACGAAACACGTGTCGACCTTGTCTGCTTGTTGGACAAGTCATCATCAACTGCGCGGAATCAGCAAACGTAATCAATATCCTTTGTAATATTTGTTTATTCTTCACTTTAAACTTTTGGAAGAATTTTGATTAAAGTCGATGTAGATAATCGATAGAAAGAAATAGAAAATAAATAATAGGAAGAATAACATTAACCGGCTGTATTATTGTAATATTGTATTTTCGTTACTATATATTTTTAAACCAATAAGCATTATTTGCTATTCCATAATATCATGTTGAAATATGTAAACAAGTAAAATCCACATGGTGACAGGTAAAGGCAGCATAGGGAGCGTGCCCGCAAGCACGGCAGTGCCCCCGCCTAGTCGAGCAAAAAAACGGCGAGGCCGTAACATCCTTTTCTCGAAGCAATTCAGACCATTTTCGACCTCCTGTAACTTCGTTGTAAATAAAACTAGAAGATTGAATTTTCAGTAAACATGCAGGCATTGGAAAGACACGGTATATTTCAAATTTTATTCAATTTGAACCAGTAGTATTCTAATTCTTAATTTTGTCACTCACTGACTCACTGACTGACTCACCGATCATCAAAATTCGGAATATAAGTAGTGTTTCGTGTATAAATCAAGGAAAATCTAAAATATTTGGGGGCACGGTAGTGCAACCGCTAAGTCTAGCAATTTTTTGAAAACTCCGTCCAGTTTTATCTGGGGGCACGGAAGTGCCCCCGCCAAGTCGAGGAAATTTTTATAACTATTTACTTATTAATTAACTTTGTAATACCATATAAATATAAAGGCGCACGGTAGTGTATATTGACTTGGCCATCGCACTAATAAATAATTAAATTTACACTTGTTTTCATGCGATGGCCGAGTCTCAATATATTTATCTAAAACAATAAAGATTTTTGATATTGATATGCGTCACTATTAAATAATAATAATTAATTTCAGATTCATCATCCATATAATTGTTAGTACATTTGCAAACTTAAAAATTAATGTTAGTAAATTAAACTAATTTAAATTAAATTAAATTAAATTAAGTCAAAGTCAAAGTCAAAGCCAAAGTCAAAGTTATATCGATCTACCTACGAGTTGCTATCTGACCACGGATATAACCCGCGTCTCCACTCGGTTCGCAGTTGTAATAATCTCAAAAAACTTTTTTTCTTCTATCTTTTATACCAGCGACCGCCATCGTCTACAATACCAATACCTTAACAATCGCACTATCTCCCCAGGCAGACCCGCTTCTCCCCCTAATTTACCCCACAAAATATTATATGACACTAGATCGAAAGCTCTGGATAGATCAAGGTAGCAAGCGTACACTGGGGTTTGTCTACTTGTGTAATACTGAACAGTCTGCTTCAGGCACATGATAGCACTCTCGGTGGAGAGACCAGGCCTGAAGCCGAACTGTGCAATATTTAATGAGACGTGCTCATTCAAGTGCTGACCAAGCAGACTATCCAGTACCTTGGCGACCACTGTAGCCAGAGAGATTGGCCTGTAGTTATTTATATCTGATGCATCACCAGTTTTGTTTTTGACGATTAGTATAATAACAGTACGCATTAGTTTTTCAGGTAAATGTGAGTGGCCCAAACACAAGGTAAAAAACATTGGGCAGATGCACACCTGCGTGCTGCAGGTGCTCGATACTAAGATTGTCGTGACCCGGGGATTTACCCCTAACCATGCCTTTAATAATTGCACAAACCTGCTTCGCTGTGAAACTGATACTTCGAATACCCCCTTCTTTAGCATCGACCCCAGCGCTGAATCCACCTTAAAATGTAGAGAGAACAAAGTGGCAATTTTACTGGTCTCGTGTACTCCCGCCACGCTAACAGGAAGGCCCGGCTTATGATTCATTTTATTCGTGTTTTTCCAGAACTGACCGAACTTCTTACTGAAGTTCAGTTAAAATATTCATTTTAATCTGGTGTTGATTGTTCTGACACCGCTTTAGTTTTGATTTAAAAGCTCGTCTAGTATCACACATATGATTGTAAAGTCGGCCAGCCCTGGGCTTGCCTCCATACACCCAAGACTGAAAACATATTCGCGCCCTCCCGTGAGCGTCCCGGACGTGTCTGTTCCACCTTGTTACGTATTTACATCTACGCTTCTCCTGAACATGATAATAAGACACAGCGGCATCTGACAGCATACAAACAATTTCGTCATACATTTTGTCTAACAGAGCATTATGACTTCTACTACAACACATACTCTCCGAGCAACTTCTCAATTCTGTCGGAAAATCAATTTTCTGTCTATCATGACATATACATACACTTTGATATTCGTCTATCTGTGTCGAGTTACGTACACCCCATTCTATTATATAATATTATATTATAAAATACTGTTAATTATTACGTAACAACTTAATGCTTCGAGTACCGAGATTTCAGACACAATTGATTTTCAATTGTTATGGACCACGATCGTGGTCTTAGGGATTGGACGTATTAAGACAGAAAGTCGCTTAAGTAGAGACTGAATAAATTAATAACCGACTTGGTATTACATGTATCTCACAACTTTTTACCGTAGAACAACTGAATTGCGAGACTTGGTTTTTTGACAAGTATTGTTTTTGATGGGATTAAATTTACATTAGCTAAAGTTATTCTTCAATACAGTTTTATTAACAGGTTGAGGAAAATGTCTTTTCTATTGATATACATTCTACCGATAGACAAGAACACTAAAGGAAAAAAAGTGCTCAAATCTATGTGACCTCGTCTGACCATCGAAAAAAGACAACTGCTGGATCGCTTGTCGAAGTATAGATTTCGTTCAACCAAAACGTCGTTACCGCCGCTTACTTATGACGTTTTGCCGAGCGCAGTGAAAGCATGACATTAAAGCGCTTTCTTACAAAGAGTTTTCACCGCAGAAGCGATACCAAATTTAATAAGCACATTGTACCTCATACACTTATTACGTTTTATAATAGAAGGAATGGCGACATAAAAGAAAACAAAATATTAGGACTTTATTTAATTATTACTACTATATAAATTTGTACTAAGCAATAAAAAATTACGAACTAAACATTTTATAATCATCCGGTCTAATACATATATTAACCTAAAGTCGGCCGCGTACGCTTGGAATGGAGGAACATCTGTATGGCTTTACTTTGATTTTAGCAAGCACGTGCCAGCGCGGCGTCAATAAATACAAAATATTGTTTAAATTGTATAATTATAATATTATTATCCTTATTTCCACTTAAACAATTAGATATTTTACTCACCTATGAGCGATGCACACTGCGCGAATGGCGACGACTCACTGAGCGATTATATATAATAAATTAGAAACATAATTATAATAAAAATCTGACTATATCATTCATGTACGTTGCGTTAACGATATAGTTTCGGTATCGAACGTCTTTTTATGGAATTATTCTTAAGCACGCCTTTATGCATGCATTTATTTCTAACGAAATAAAAGCAAATATCGCTACGGATATTTTAGCCCGTATTATGCTGACTTGAGTTGGTACTTATTCGCTAGTTCACTAGTTTTCATAAAATCGTGTCACAATCTCATTTCTAACATTCTTATCTATTCTGTGCTCCCTAGTGTAATATCTTTAAAGAAAACCCTGGCCTTAAAAGCTCAGTATAAAAATTACCGTGAATAATTCAAAGTTTAGCTCTTGTAAGGTAGTCCGAGCGAGTTTGTGCTATGCATATTCTGGGAACCCTGTACTACCGAGTTCTTGCAGATTACCTGGTTTAGTTTCTATTGTATTTCGCGAAGTACCTTGTATCTTATGCTGCAAAGAAATTTTCATAGTTCCTTCGAGTTAAGGTTTTATCATAAGAACGCGCTTTGTTATCTCTTATAAATATTTCTGTGAAGCTTCGTTAACTTTAATTTTCTTGTCTATTTTAATGTTTGTGATTTTAGTCGATGTATTAGATTTATATGATAATTGTTACAACTTACAAAACAAAAGTTGGCAGAGTATGTCGAAAGCTTTCCTTGTAATGTTATGTTACTTGATCTGGATCTCCGAAACTAGGTTGGATATTTTGCAATACGGTGGCTATTTAATATTCAAAATCGAATAGGATATTTGTTTACGATATTCAAAATTATATTCTTGGAATATAACTATGGGCCTATATGTTTAACACACAGATAGATGGATCACCAACGGTTATCAATATTTTTCATTAGGCTTTTTTCATTAGAGTATTTTTAATAAGTGATTTAAACAATTTCTCTATGTATATATTACAAAGTTACACATTTCCTCATGAACCTCTAGTTTTTTGAAGTCTCAACGTTGGACATTAACTTGTACTCACTTAGCTGTATGAAATATAAAGCTAAGTATGTATTTAAACAGTTGAATTTATTTGATGATTTCTTATGACTGGTAAATCTGCAATATTTTGTAGGACTAGAACTTAATCATTTCAATGGGGTTAGTAAGAAAACCTAGTTACCTACATACTGTTAAATTGATGACGTAACGGGTTTGATGTCATGCTTTAGATACATCTGAGTACGAATCAATGGACATGGTAAATTGACTTGAAAAACGTTTATATATCTCTTCACTATATATTGTAGTATAAAACAATGTCGCTTTCTCTGTCCCTATATCTATATGAATGTTTAAATCTTTCAAACTACGTAACGAATTTTGATTTTGATTTTTATAGATAGAGTAATTGAAAGGGAGTGTATCATGTATAATAGCATTTATTAAATAGTGGAGAAATACTGTTATTTTTGAGGTTTCAAATGTGATGTCGTAAATAGTTACACTTTTTCCGCTTACATTGAATCGCAGGCTGAACCCTACGAGATTTATCATAATAATGTACTCGTACTAAGTATTGTACACATTGAAAAAGTCTACAGAAAACTCCGCTATGGTATATGTAGTTTATTATATCTCTAGTTATTATCACAAGCACCCCGCGATTTCGTTAAATATTTTTTTTCGATTTCGTTAAAAGCGAGGATGGAGGGGGTGTGGTTTCCTTCTGTGAAGCAGTAATGCTCCAGAAGGAGGCCGCCGAGCGGGGTCAGGAGATGGCCGATCCCGCTCGAAGGAGGCGGCGCCGGGCTCGGTAGCACAGCTGCGGCGCCGCCGCGGGTCACCGCGCCGGCGGGCGCGAGTTAGTCGCGCTCGCGGATACGGCGACCCGGGAGGAACCATGCTGTTGTGGCCGGGGGGCGTCGTCGGTGGCGGAGATCGGGGGAGGTATTGTAGCCTCCCCCGAGGAGGGCTCTCCTGTCACCTGCTCCGGCAGGGGAGCGGAGGTTGGGGGTTAACGGAAGTTTTATCTGGTAAAAGAAAGGTATGTTGTGAGTTTCATTGAAATGACATGTACGAAAGTGAACACTTTTCGTCATATGGTTAATCTGCTTGTTGGACAATAAAAAAAACATCCTTCATGGATAAGTAAATTTTATAAGTTGCTATAAATAAAGTTACAGTCAAAAACGAATATTATAAAAAATATAATTCCTTGTTGTAAATTAGTATTAAAATTATACGCCCAATAACTTACTTATATCTATTACAACCACGTTTTGAAATGGAGATAAAACTGAAGTTTTAAGCCGTTAAAGCTTCAACGTTTAAAGAAAACAATCGGAGTTTCGAACGACGCAATCAACTTTTATTCAGTTTTATGAAAATCTTGCAAAATCGTGCTTAAGCACAGTTTGAGAACTACATCAATTCTCAAGATAGCGGAATACTGGAATACCAAATTGATTTCACAGAATAGAAATATATTGTATGGTGTGCAGTCAGCTAACTTGGTACATCTATGTACTTACTTCACAATACATAAACACACACGTGAGTATATATGCAATGCATATATACTCACGCAAACATGCAAATGCATACAATTAATCGCATAAATCCACAATAATAAACACTACTCTTTCAAACATAAGAAAATGAGGTGGAAACACGTATTAGAATATGTATTTACTTGTGTCAAGTCAAAATAATAAAATCCATAGTCAATGAGGCAATAGACTACTTCCTTGAATAATTTCATAAAATGATTAATATTATTTCAGTAATAGTTTATAACTATGTATTTCATATATAAATTGTAACCTACTTTTCTTCATACTTTCCTATTTACTTCAATATTTCCCCATAACTGAACCTTAGTTGATTTAGCTGGGCTTTTATCCGCACTTAGCCTCATCTTCTCTTTTACTCTAACCATTCCAAATCTTCCCAGAATGCTAGCAGCCTCTTGGCGCTTCTGTATTCTTCTGTCTGTAGGGGTACCAGGTAGTGAAAAAGTATTGCACCTTGTTCCACCACTCTTGCTGGTGTTTTGTCTGCCTCCATGAATCCTCTGCATAGAGGGCTGTTCATCACACCTATTGTGAATAGGTGTCTGTAATTAGTAATATCAATCACTGAACCTTATTACAAGATTTATTCAAAGTCTATAGCAATTAAATATTGGAGTAGATTTATACGCTTCCGATAAAAGTTATCATATTTTAAGTTTTTAGGGCATTGTAGTTTAGGCGAAGACGCTATAACTTGCTCAACCTTGACAATGCTCAATCTTTCAATAATATTTGATATTACACTATTACATTTAAAATTTTTGTAGTAAGAAAATCGTTGATCTGTATGATTACGTCCTTCGGTAATTCAATACGACCAAATCGAATCACTCTCGTTTCTATTCTGTTGAATCAAACCCGGTTGGTATAACGAAAAATGTAGGTTGAAGTTGATGGCATTGGAGCTGGAGGTACGAAGGTAGATATCGACGGTGCCGATGGTAAGTAATTTTGTGGATTTGCACTCAAAATCATAATTTATAACAGTTCATAATTTAGTAACTGCAGTAATTGTTTATTTATCAGTAGTGATTGCAGACCGGCGTCATTTTCAGTCCGGCCGGATTCGACCGGATTCCCCGGATCCGGTCCGAACTGGCCGGATTGATTAAAACAAGATGATTTTCGCTTTTTAGTTCAAAATGAGTTAATCAAGTGTCACTGCACTTATATGTAGGTACAAGTTTATAAAAAATAAATTACAATATATAAAATTGACTTTATTTCCAATTGTTTAATTGTTTTCTTGTTGTATATTTGTCTTAACCAATGTTAAGACAAATATACAACAAGAAAACAATTAAAAATTAGTAGTGTAGGTAACTAGTAATAATTTTACGATGTAACGAGTAGCTCAGTCTTTTTAGATTTCACTTTCACAGATAGATCAATTTATAAGTAACAATATTAATTATCAAGTAACTATAATATCTAATTGAAAGAAGTTGAGCTTAGTGGATAAAAGACGTTAATATAAATAACAATTTATTATAGTATCGGAGTAATCAAAGTAAAGACAATAAGATAAAAATAGTAGACAAGCATGTATTAAAAAGACAGCGTTCCTTGACATATCAATTTTAAAACTTTCTAAGTGGCCAATGTTACAAGAAGAACATGTTAACAACACCCTCCCATAACATGTGCACGCTACAGGTTACAGGATATAAAAATATAATTATTCCATACCAAGTAGTCCTATAAAGTTTTCATACTCAATACGTCCCAGAGGCTTGGTAAATATGTCAGCGATCATTTCTTCAGTTGGCAGATAGTATAAACCAACAGAAACTTCATCTACTATCTCTCTGATAAAATGGTACCTCACACTAATGTGTTTTGTACGCTTGTGATGAGTTGGGTTCTGTACTAGTTTTATTGATGACTGATCGTCATAATACAATCTCACATTGCACAAAAATCCCAGCTCACACAGTAGCGCTCTAAGGAATACCGCTTCACGACAGGCTTCGCTTAAACTAAGGTACTCCGCCTCGGTAGACGATAGCGCAGTACAAGCCTGTTTACGAGTATAACAAGCCCAAGATACAATACTTCCTGCATACTTAAAAATATAACCCGTATATGACTTACGATCTGAATTAGCTGCCCAGTCTGCATCTGCGTATCCCTCCAAGACGGGGTTCATGTTAGACGTCTTTTTAAAAACTAACATTTTATTTTTAGTGCCTTTAAGATATCTTAAAATACGTTTAGCGTAATTCCAGTGATCAAATAGTATAACAGCTATTTTAGTGACTAAGATATGTTGTTAGTATAAAGAATCGTATGCAAAACAAACTTATAAGGTAAATAAGCTTTCCACTTTCCAATTAGATGATAGCATGTCAGGTATATACTCGTAGTACAGTGTTCTGTGTACGATGAGACTTCTTCATGTACTACGCCAATTTGTCCTACCGCAAAAATGTTTACGACATTACTTCAAAATTGATTATTTAAAATATTTTTTGTTTTAGTTTGAAATAAGTTGTTGCTTCGTAGTACTCTGATAATGCTTTGTAATAATTAATTATTTAATTATTAGATGTGAAAAATAAAACAACGTGCTTGGTTGAATGACAGAAACGGAAAGAGATTAATAAGTAAGTAACACGTGACATGTATCTATGGTATTTATCTATAGCAAAGAACGGCGCGTGTTTTGAGTACAGTTATAACAAAGTTGATATCGTGTAAGTGCTACTAGGACCTTCATCTACTTACGGCCGTTTTCAATAACCTATCTAAGATCAAAGATAAATTGCTATCTCCGATTAGCAGTAAGCTGTTATCTATCTGTAGTCTGCGTTTCACAATCAAAGATACGAGCTATCTATCTTTGTCTAACTAAGGATAGCTTTATGCCCTCTCGTCTATCCAAGCCCTGTAGAACGTTTTGTTCGTTGCTAACCATAAAGCTTTAGTACGTTTAAAACATATGTACAATTTATTGATGTATTTTATATTCAAATATTATGTTGTAAAAAGTGCATACAATGTTACTATAATTGAAAAAAAAAATTCTTAGATCGCCATATTCACTTTATTTGCTGGTGTTCTTTATAAAAATCATAGAACGAAACGTTTATAAATGACAAGTGATGTCATTCGAACATTACTGACAGATATGTTGTTGCCGCCAATTTGTGTGTGTTACATGTTTTTGATATAAAATATAAGCAAAAGTGGAAAAAACGAGTTCTGTAAGTATCTGGATTTACGATACTTTTGTAATTCGTTAAAGGTTTATAATAGACTGCTTTTCTTTCAGTCAACGAAAGCAGCACCTATGACTAAAGATGAGACAATGCATCTAGTACAACTCATTGCAGCGATTCAAATCGGTATCACTGTCACTGTCTTCATCACACTCTATTATCATATTCATTAATTCCATATCACTATCATCACTACTGTAGTTCTCCATTATGTAATTTAAGTTATAATGTTATTATAGTTTATTTTTTCGAAGCCTATCTGTGTTTTAATCCACCGATATTGACAGATAGCCAAATGTCGTCACTAGGGATAGCTCCGCCTATCGGAGAGTAAGTTGGAAACTTTTTTGAAATGCAGTTACGTCAGATTTGTATGAGCGTCCCTATCTCTAGTAAGCTATCTGTCCTCCCGACGATGGATAGGTAACTTCGGTAGGCGATGCTATCCATCAGTAGGTTATTGAAACGCAAGTTAGGGCATAAGGATAGATTTTACTATCTTTAGTAGCAAAAACAAAGGATAGATAGGTTATTGAAAACGGCCGTTAGTTAACAATGTAAAAATTACGTCACCTTGACAAACTTGTTGCAACAATATTTCAGTTTCCATATTAATTTTTCTCAAATCTTTCATTTTATTGTCCAAATTATTTGATTCATACTGTACAACAAACAATGTACTTTATTTAAGTAACCTTCTGATTTTATGTAGGATGTGATATATGTAGTACATACTTCATGACACGATAGCTTGTCCAACTTTTTTACCTTATTGTAATATTATTTAAAGTCCGATCGTATTGAATTTTGTTCTTAGTTTCCAAATTACTTTGATAACACATAGAATTTCCAGTGAAACAAGTCGCTACCGTTTCGTAGTTCTTCGGTTAGACGGTGGCGTGTCACGTAGCAGTCGCTCCGGGCTACCGTAGCACTGTACGCTACGTAGGACGTGACATCTTGACCTATTTCACCAACACGTTGCAACTTGTCCAGCCGCTAACGACCTAACGTTCGTTATTTAATATTTGAAGAGCGCTCCAAAACTTTATGAAGTCAGCAATTGAGTTTGTTTTGAATATGCAGTTCAAATTAAAATAACATACGTGTGAACATTCACAATTCTCTTGTTTTCATATGAATTAGTTTATGTTAACGTATGATATTATTATGTTATTTTATTTATGATAACGGTATAGGCAGTTTTATAAAATCTACTGAAACAGAAAATAATTAGAGGTGAAAAATGTCATCGGAATTAAAGAAAATATGTCATAGATAGTTTATAATAACTATGTTACTTAAACGTCTTCTACGTTTATATGCAATTTAAACGTAGGATATTAAAAAAAATGTTGTAAATATAAAAGTAATATCAACTAAATTAGGTAAAGTCAGTAGCTCATATATATTCCCTCCACAATTCAGTACTTTTTCAACCACACTGACCCAATTCATATGTGTTTTTATGACAATTTTATTTTTATTACAATTATTTAACATGCTATATAACCATTGTCTACAACAAAGAAATATTTATAGTTAGCATTATATTTATAGAACATTATAAACAAAATCTACAAACACAAATAATGTATTAAATGACTTAATAATCATAAAGTAAACAAAAAATATAATGTACATTTTAGTTGAATATCATAACGGGCTACATATATTTCACAATAAATTGTAATTGTTAAGTTAAGCTCCATTTTAGCTATTTTACTACTCACCTCGTGCACCTTATCGTAAGCTAATATAAATCACTTCTCACGCTTTGGTTAATAAAATGAATTTCAGGTTTATAGTTGCAATTTATTGCAAAGCTTTTTTTATACTATTTAATGTAGAGCGAGCGAGACGGTACGACACGAACTTCGATTTTTTAATTTTAAGAGTTAATTTGTTTTTTACATGTTTTAGCACATTTAAGCTTATAAAGCGTAAATGTTTATTAGGAAACAGTTACTCCCATGGAAAACGGCATATAGCTCAGTTGATAACCATGTGTGATTTTTCGAATTTCTCATCAAATCTTCAGACATTTATTAATCTGATTAGTCTTTACTATGGCTATGTTAATTCAAGCTCATAATGTTCCGATTCTAATGCGTTTTTCTAAGATCTTAAAGTAAACTTTAATAAATAGCAATAGTCTAATAGGTAATTGCAATACTTGCAAAACTCTTGCTGCAAGACCAAGACCAAGACTGGGAGCGCAAGAACAAGAACAACAACAAACAACAAGACCAAGACCAGGTGTCAATACACCTTGCGCCAATGCGCAAGATCAAGACCAAGACTGGCTAAGACTCGTCTTGTTCTTGCATTTGGGCAACACTAATCGAAAGCAGCTGTTGATACTGAGAGCATACCGAATTCTTGTAGCGTAACCATGATACAATTTGCTTGTATTGCCATTTGTATAATGGTCCCTACCGAAAACGTCTGCCTCGCAGAAATTCTTCAACCTGTATATAAGCCGGTTGGCTGACGAATTCAGTATCGCCGGCATCGGATGATACATTTACTGAGTGTATGTCAATAATCAAAGATAATGTTGTGGTACTACTGAGACCATCGATCGGTATTATATGAAAATTTATTGGCAAGAAGTATACGAATGATCATAATATTAATAAAATTTGGTAATGGTATTAAACATGTTGCAGGTTGCAATGACTAGTCGACTGTAATTTTTTCAATTTTTGCAGTATCTGTAAGATATTGACAGGAAGCTGGCTATAAATTATACTGTGCAACCTTCTACGCGTGCAGCCTGTGGTTCCATGTTACACAGAGAACTTGCAGTTCACTTTGTTTTAAATACAATAACAATTTCAGATATTGTTTGGGTTGATATAGTAGTGCCTTTATGTTTCTTAGCAATAGATACAACTATCAGGCCAATGATTGTTGAATCAACATCTCATATGGCCTCCTGTGCCAAGTTAAGTTACTCAGTGGCTTTGTCCGTCCTAGTTTTCACAAGGTTCTCGTTATGAAGGTTGGTGATCATATCGAAGGGCAAGCTGCTGACGGGTAATTGTGGCTACTAGATTGTGTATGAACTTGCGCTTAGTTTGCGATGCGAGACGGACAGTCATGTGTATTTGTTGAGTAATTACACTAAATGTGTAAATCAAATAGTCATAAAAATATATTAATATTGTTCAGTCTAACGCATTTATAAAAGGTATTTAGGATAGGGATACGATCCTTTTTAGTTCCATACAATCAAAACAACTCTTAAACCAGTATGACCCCAGTTTCCTGTCGCATAAAAATACAGTCACTTCGCAACATTAAATGAATAGTTCGTAACGTCATTATTTTCGACACAGTCGTTGAAACCAGGGCTGTATTGCTCAAACCAATTTAGGAGTTCAGGATAACGAGTTTTAAAATGCAATTTTCAACTTTGGAAATACGTCACCTACCTACGTTACGGACAAATGTAATTGTTTTGCGTTTTAAAAATAATTCGTGGAAGCTTGTTACATAAGCTGGATGAAAGAGTACGTTTTATTAGTATTTCACATAGCAAGCAAATTTAAAATATTTATATTAGGCTGAAATAACAAATCTCACACATAGTCATATTATAACAAAAACAACCGAAAACAAATGCAGTGTGAATTGAACTTAACCTATTAGAATGTCTATAAGAATGTCCATTTTATAGCAATGAACAACTTATTTATAATTTACCGAAGCTGTGGTCGTTGATACATTTGTTGTTATAAAACGACCTGAAAAAAAAACCGGCTAAGTGCGAGTCGGACTCGCACACGTAGGGTTGCGTACCACTATACATCTAAATAAATGTTTTTCTTAATTCTTTATTATATTTGAGTTGATTGAAGGAAAGGTAAAATGTGGTTTACTACTTCTTAATTAATTTTTTTAATACGTTATAAATACGATTTATAACGTATTAAAAAAACTAATTATTAGATCTCGTTCAAACCAATTTTCGGTGGAAGTTTGCATGGTAGATTGTCATATACTACTATACACACACATACATACACACATCTAGAGAGAAACGCCATCAATAACGCCATTTTTTACGTGTGTTTTCTTTTTATAATAGTTTTTTCTTTTTTATAGATTATTTAGAATTTTATATCACTTTGGATCTTTAGGATTAGTTTATTTTTAGTTAGATTTTTCTTTGTAGATAGGATTCATAATTTTCAACACAATATAATTGTAAACAATTCAAATATAAATTTAATTATGTGTGCTCGTTACATATTACGCCATGTTTATTCGGCAAAAAATAGTGTTTGCCATTATGTCAAAATTTTACTAAGCTCGTCGTATATTTGGAATAAATAAAAAATATGCGTTGACCGAATACGAACATCTGTGCTACGAGCTTTCGCGCAATGAAAATTAAAAACTGTTTCACAGACGAGCTGTTGTAATTAGTGTACCATGAAATTAAAAAAACTAGCTACCATTTTCAGTACTGTTCATAAAAGGATATATGAAGTCAGCTAAATTATATTACAAAAATATTGTTGTGTATACGGCTCGGCTTGTAATAACTACTTCCTGTTGAATTCAATTCCGACTGTCCGTTAGTAAATAATCTATTATTATATCTTTTACTAATATTGTGTTCACGTTGAGCACTAAGACACAGAAGATTACAGTCAGAATTGCTAGTTTTGGAGATTTAACACCGTGTGTTGAAGAGATCAAGAAAACACCAAGCAGCTGACAAGATACATATTACTACTGGATAGATAACCGGCTGCTCAGAAGGAAGGTGACTCGTACTCAGTGCTTCTTTCATTGATTTTATGCAGCCCGGCGTGTCTATTCACCCCTAACATATTTATTTTTAAATACAGTCCACTGTTTTACCCTACATTATACTTACGCTCCAATTCTGTGTAATGCTAACCAAGGTGCATTATGCGATTGAAGACAATAATAAAATGCTTTAAAATTACGATTTCAAGTCAAAAAATATTTGTGTCAATACAACTATAATGTATGAATAACATAGCTTCTCAGATTCCACTATGAGTGTTATTTGTTCTCCATGAGTGATGCTTCACACTATTACTATTTTATCTTTTGACAGATTTGCGAGCCCGCACCCCGGCTGGCTGTCCGTTGCATCTGCGTTGCAAATTAAACTGACAACAGCAACCATTCTCTTATTATCTGCATTACAATTGTTCTCTGTTGCGGCATTGAGATATCTTAATAGCACTTTTTGCTGACTGTTAAGTCGTAAAAAATTAATTTCAAGAATGATGGCATAACTTACCTTTTGTGAAACAAAAAAATACTACACAGGGAATAATGTTAAGGACAATTTTTATAAAATTTACTTAACTGATATGGCAGCAAAGAATATTATGAATATTTATTTATTTATTTAAACTTTATTGCACAACAAAAACTGGGTACAATTGGCGGACTTAATGCAACAAGGCATTCTCTACCAGTCAACCTAATGGCTAGTAGTTCCAAGTGTAAGTGGCGCAGATACATATAATAACTTACAATAAGGTCATCACAAATTAAAATAACAACTAACTACCTAATAGATACATATATACATAGCCATATATATACATACACATACATAAATATATATTATATAATAGATAATCAATTAATTACTATAGCTCAAAAATGAGGTGTTTAAGTCAGTGATTCGAGATAGTGTCCACGAACCAATCTCTTAAACGTGAGTTTACTAGCAGATGCTCGAATATGGAAAGGCAGATCATTCCATAGACGAATCGCAGTAACTGTAAATGATTCGGAGGAGAAGTTGGTGCGATGAGTTGGAATTTGTAATGTAAGGTTGCTTGATGAGCGTAAGTCACGACTATGAGTGGACCCGAGGAATATGAAACGCGACTTCAGATAAATTGGAGTCTTAGGGCTAAATAGGATGTCATATAGACAGCAGACAACCCTGAGGTTCCTACGTCGGCGGATTGGAAGCCACATTAGTTGCCGACGGTACGAAGAAATGTGGTCGAATTTACGAACGCCAAAAATAAATCGGCTGCCACTATTTATGAGGCGATCCAACCGGTTTAACAAATCTTGGTTCGCATCCGTGAGGCAGACATCCGCATAGTCCAGAATCGGAAAGAGAAGAGATTGCACAAGCAAAATTTTGGTTTTAAATGGTAGAAAGTGTTTTAACCTATAGAGCGAACGTAACGTAAAATTTGCTCGGCGGCAGACTTCGTCAATATGCGGTCGCCAGATCAGTGAGCCATCGATTAGCAAGCCCAAGCTCTTGACCACTGGTTGAAAGGGTATGATACAGTTATTATATTGAAGCGAGTCAATAAAAGATGACTCCAGATGGGCTAATTGCCTTGAGCTACCGATGACAATAGCCTGACATTTGGTGGGGTTTACTGAAATCCCGTAGATGCTGGACCACTCAGCAACGTGAGATAAATCACAGTTTAGGAAACCAATAAGCTTATTAATGTCCTGTACGCCACCTTGTACATAAAACTGAAGATCATCTGCATAAAGATGGTAAGCCGACGAAATTCTTTTAGTAATGGTATCTATAAATAAAGAGAACAAAAGAGGAGCAAGAATAGCGCCCTGAGGAACCCCAGTTGCCAATTCTCGCCATTCGGATACAGTATTGTCAACTCGTATAGCCTGTCGACGTCCTTGTAGGTAAGAAGTAAACCATTTTTGTGCTAGTGAGGAAAGCCCAAAGGAGCTCAGTATGGCAATGAGAATGTCATGGTCTACTGCGTTGAAGGCATTGGAGAAATCCATCAACACAAGGACCGTTATTTGGGAACATTCCATGCCTTCACGACAGTCTTCAGTGACTTTTAATAACGCACTGGCGGTGCTATGCCCCGGCCTGAACCCAGATTGGTATGTTGAGACTAGGTCGTGAGAGAAGATAAATTTAGAAAACTGTTTAAGGACAAGGGACTCTAGGACTTTGGACAGAAATGGCAAAATAGAGATAGGTCTGAAATGAGCAAGAGAGGTTGGATTTTGTACTTTGGGAAGAATATGAGATTTTACAAATATTTTGTAGATGAAATTAGAGTATGTTTGTGATCATTAGTTTACATAATTATATATTTCCTCAAACAAACTATCTCTGCTAGTACTTTCTATGGAAGTCTTTATGATTTAAAAAAATAATAAAAAAAAATATATCATATAAAGATTTAAAAATGAATATAATAAGTATTGTAGCAGTAGTCTAGTGTACATTTATTTATAATATAATGGATTTACAAATTGATCAAACTATCATCAGAACAACTCGTTCCTCTCCACTGAGGGGTTCAACTTTATCTTAGCCAACATAGCGTTAGGAAGAATCTAAAACAGAACTAGTCGCTCTAAAAATTCAAAGTCTTATACAAACGTAGTTATGTACAGACATGAAATTACGTCAATTTTGTTTCTATTCTTTCTAAAGTATTGCACTGGTTCACGATTAATAATTTATCTTTAAACCCCAATAAAAATAAATGTATAAAATTTTCAATACCAAATGTAAGAAAAGTAAACACTATTGTTAAAATAATATAAAATAGAATTTGTGGAATTCACTAAATTCTAGGGTATTACTTTGGATCCGACTTTGCAATGGGATCCACATATTGAGACCCTATCAAATAGACTAAGTTCTGCAGCATATGCTGTAAAAAAAAATAAGACAACTTACAGATGTCGAAACGGCAAGATTAATTTACTTTAGTTATTTTCACAGTGTTATGTCCTATGGTTTACTATTATGGGAGTCGGCTGCTAGTATAGAAAGTAATTTTGTTGTTCAAAAAAGAGCAGTCCGCGCTATTTATAATTTACGAGCAAGGGTTTCTCTTAGATATTTATTTAAAGAGATTAATATAATGACTTTGGCGGGTCAGTATATTTATGAAAATTTGATTTATGTGTACAAAAATTATAACACATTTCATACTAATTTTCAAATGCATGATTTAAACACAAGAAATAAAATTAAACTTGCCGTTCCGACGTTCAGGCTACAAAAAACTAGAGGCTCGTTTACGGGCAAATGTATAAATTTCTATAACAAGATTCCACATAGTGTAGCTGAATTGCCTCTTCATAAGTTCAAGGTACATGTTAAAAAGACAATGAGTAAAGGCTATTACAAAGTCAATGATTATTTAAATGATGCCAATGCTTGGTGTTGATTTGAGGATGCATTCTAAAGTGTAAATATTTGTTTTCCCTTATAAATTGTAAACATATATGTACATTGTATGATAACGACATAATTTATTGTAAATGTTGTTATTACTTTTGATAAAGCTGATAAGTTTCTTGTACCCATTCTTCTTATCAGCTAAAAAATACGTCCTGAATGGGTAGTAGGAAAAAAAATTGGACGATTCAAAAGAGCTTTCTATAAGTCATATTTGAATAAAGTTGATTTTGATTTTTGATTACAATTGACGGAGTAATCGACTGACTACGTCACGGGTGGCGGGTCGATTCTCGCACTCGACAAATATTATATATAGCCTGCAGAAAGTTGTTCTAGTTTGAACCTATGTGCGAATAGCATCACCACATGATAATAAAAAAAAACTTAATGTGGACCAACTTTTTTTTTAATAGGGTAACTGCTTGATATTCAGATGTTTATTTTATTGGTTATAGGTGGTTTTTGAATATTTACGTTAAAATTTCATAATTAAACGAATTATACTAATAATCCCAAAGTAAACATTAAAGTCCAAAGTCGCAAATGCGTGAATATTTGTGGCTTAGCCATTATTAATATACAGACTATAAAATAGAGTGAATAATGAATATATCAGTAGAAGTCTGAAAGTTGCTCCTTTTGTTGAAAAATTGAGAGAAAGGAGACTTTTCTGGTATGGTTACGTATTAAGAATAGAGAATGATCATGGTATTAGGAAAGTTACGGACATGAAAGTGGATGGACGTGTAGGGAGAGGAAGACCGAAGAAAAGATGGATGGACTGTGTGAATGTTGATATGTTGCAGAACGGAGTACCTAAGTGTCGAAATGGCGTGTAATAGAGGACAGTGGAAGAGGAAGACATGTTTCGCCGACTCACAAATAAAATTGAGAATGGGGCAAGAGAAAGAAAAAGAATATATGTATGACTATCCGTTATTCTAGATCTTGCATGTCAGTGCTTGCATCTTGCAGGTCAGTGCTTATTTTGAGGTAGACTAATTGGCGTGAGTGTAAGAAACATTTATTATTTTATTATTCATTTATTATATTGAAATTTTAATCTGTTAATTAGTACTTTAAATATTTTTTGCCTGCTTTTATGGACTGAGAAGAAACTAACAATTAGATGAACATTTAAATCTGCTTGATCGTTCTTTAGTTCTAAATAATGTACCTAACCAACATGTTTATTATATACGTTTAGGTGTATATTTAGGATGTTTCAGGGCAGACAAAATGATAGTAATTAGTTTATAAGCGGAGCATGTATGTAAATTGGATGGATACAAAGTGGATGTCTTAGGTAAACATAACTATAACTATAAAGATAAACATAACATCGTTGACAAAAAAGTAGTCAGTTGTCGATTTTCGATACTTCACAACATCATACATCAAAATAACTATTTAATTTGTAAGGGAAACAAATTAGCTTGTTATCACGGAAATATTTTCTTTCAAATCTTTAGTTCTGATTGAGACACACAACTGAATATTACTTCTTTACGATTGTAACACCCGATATTTCAATCTAGATGAATTGTCTGTGTACAGGCGAAAGATTACACACGTTAACTTCACATGATTTAATTTCAAGACTACATTATGATATTCATGATCATGACAAACTCTATGAATATTAATAATACAGCTCTGTGCTTGGCAGTGATGCGTGACCGCAACGCCACCTGTCACTTCCACTCGCATTAGACACGTCGGCCTCCCATTTGTCTCGTAGGTAGTGAATGTGTGGCTTTTGTCAATATATCTATGAAGATAACATGTATATCTATGTAGATAACATAAACAGTTACATTTCGACTGTTTTATAATATAATGATAAAAAAAGAATGTCTTAATTCGCGATTCCTTCACCAGTACTAAAAGTGATAAAAACTTGAAAAATAAGCGGAGGCTGACTGCTTTCTCAACTATACTTTTTTTTTTCTTAGTAACTTATTATGGCAATAAAGTATGTATTATATACTGAGGGAGTTTGCACTTACTAACAGCCGAAGACAATTGAAGGATTAATGATTATTAGCACGTTACATGGTGTGCTGGTACAGCTGCTACCCGCTGCTGCCGTCACCGCTTTCTGCCATTTACTGCTCGTCCATCAGTCTGGTAGCATTAGTGGCATTTTGCCAGCTTATTTGGTATCCGTCTTCTACCTTTGTCAAACTATTCTTTGTAATTTTAATTTTACGCCTTCACCGTGCCGTTTTAATTTATTTTCATAATATGCTGTATAAATATACAGCATGATAAGAAAATAAATAATTTCTCCTAACCCTGTTTTTATTTCAGCTTCTATTTCCTATTGCTTTGAAGCCTTTGGTTACGCGACTTTTATTAAATAAAAGATTAACTTTTTCTTCAATTAGATAACAAAATTTGTCGGCACCAAATATATTTTTTTAAGCAGTCAGTTAACTGGAATGCCTTCTTGTAAGTCCGTTCTTTGTGTTGTCTTTTTATTGTGTACGATTGTAATAAATAAATCTGTCACGCCACACATTATTTGTAATATAATATGTCTAAAATATTCTTCAAATCTGACAATGGAATACATATATTAATAGAAATATTATTAAGTGGGCATTACATTGATATATTGTAATAAAAAGCTAGTATTTTGCTTTATCTATCCTGAGGAAGGCCATCCCTGAGGTTTTTAGTGGGTAGGCCTCCCCCTTCTGGGGAGGAGAGCCCCACATAACCCCGGCTCGCCACAGCCGGGGTATGCAATTTAATGCATTTTCCTCAGGGGAAAAAAAAAAAAAAAAAAAAAAAAAGGGGTTGTTAATTAGGTGATGTTCGTTAGAACGCTAATAGATATGAACTGAACGGAAATAACTTGTTAACGGCAAAAGTTTTGGCACATTATACTTAATAATTACTACGTGTTAAAGTTTATAATCAATAACTCTCTATGAATTTATTAAATTGTGATGGTTTCTTCTACTCAAAAGATTTAAAGTAATAATAGAATGTTTGTTATATTGTTTAAAAATTACTTGTGCTTACTTTATCACCTTTACATCTTGATCAGATTCTGCGTATGCTATTATTATGCAAGCCGAACTTACAATGTTTCAGAATATTATTTATCTTTATTCATCTAGTTTGCCTGGAGATATGTATATTCCAGGACTTTTGGTCCTGTATATTATGTTTCAAATCCGTTCCCCGAAGGCTTGTTAGGAACGATAATCCGCGGTACCCAGCGGTTATTTTGGTGTCTGTCTATTTATATCGAGTTAGTTCCCTTTATTACTTGTATGAGTCAGAGTTTCGGTCTCAAGCCGCTTCTCAAATTATCCTCTTCGTCGTTTAGTACTACATATGATGAGGACTTTGACTTTAGCTTAAGTTGTAAATCTCTGCGTTATGAAGAAAACAAATAGGATCATTGTTTTTAGTACGACTATATATAATTTATAATAAATAATATGTATTAGAAAGTAAAGTGCAATTATAATTTTTATGTGATTGTAGGACTTTCCTCCACCTTTAGAGTTAGTTTATGTTAAGAGTTAAACGGCGTCGTAGTTTAGTTATAATTATAGTTTTATTTGTTCAAAGGTACAGTGATGTTTGTTTATTGGTGACATACGCTTAACTGAATAAAATATGAAAATATTACATTGTTTCGAAGTAATGCTGATGCGCCGAAATACACACCTCGCGGCATGACCTAATTGTGCGGTTGCTAAACCGTACAGTGATCATATTGAATATTATATTATGTGTGTTATAATATTCATAAATCAAATAGTGTTAGAATATCAGGTTCAATACTAATACGTTAAAATGGTTTTAGCTCCTCATATTATTAGTATGGCTATACTTCATTTCATTCATTCGTAAAAAAATGCTTATTACTATATTATACTAATTTTACTAATTTTGGCTATAATAATTTGTTTGATATATACTATCAAACGTAATTAGTGGCTACCTAATCCTAATCCTAATCCTATCTAAGATTATTATTTCTTCAGCTGTTTTAAAGACAAAACGCGTACCCTCGTAGTTTCTCATTAAGAAATAACACCAAAAAGGTTTATATAACAAACTTACGTTTAATTTTATCGGAAATCCTTAGCAGAACACTTATAAAAATCGTAACTTAGAATGGTAGCGTGACCTAACCGGGTTAGGGTGGGTTTCCTCCTCATGAAACGAAGAGTCGGTGTTAATTTAAAATCTGGATCGCGGCTTGACACGTGGCGTGCCTGCCCTCTGCGAGTTTTAATGGAAATGTCTCATAGAATAGGTGCTTTACCTCAAACAATAGCTTTAGCACGATTTTGTATACTTTAAAGTTATATAGCTATAGAAAATACAATTAACTTAACTTATTGAAACATACTAACAAATGAATTAATGATTTAAAAAGAATAAGTTTATTCAAAAGTTCAGATGTGGTGCAAATAATGTGAATATTCTAGCCGTTTAGTGGAAGTTAATACGTCACTTACAGCTTTTTGATCAGTTTCACAGTGAATGCCACGTGTTTATTAAAACAGCAAAACTTTAATTAATATGAATAGACAACGAAGTTATACAGAATCAGAATAGTCATATTATATATAGAATCATATACTATAATAGAATAAAGAATTATTGTAAAAGAATAATGTCTTAGCGTTATGTCCACAATACTTATAATGAAGAAAAACTTACTTATACAGAATGGATAAATTAATAGTACATTGACTAAAATTACTTTAAAGAATGAAGGTAACAAAATCCATCTCCGGGACAGTTTTTAATAAGAATTTTTAATAAGAGTTTTTAATAAATTTATAAGAAACTGAACTGCATTCAAAGATTTAAAAAATCCGATCACTTACCTGTGTTAGTAGTTCATAAATTATCCACATAAATTATTTAATTTAAAAGAAATTATATGTATAAATCAGACTTAAAAAGTCCAATGCAATTGTAAACGATATTAAAAATTATTAAAAATGAGATCAACGAAATGATAAATGTATGTAAGCTTTAAATCTACTCGTTCAATAAATCATAATTGCTAAATGTTTTACTTCTGTGTAAAACTTGTCATAGAGTTAACTCTAGCTGGGCGCTAGTAGGCCTCCTAGATGGACCAAAGATTTGGTGGTGATGCTGCTGGTGATGATGATTAAAGCGCTGGCTGCTATTAGTACCATAGTTCAGTTTAGAGATCCTTGGGCAGACCCGTGTTAAACAATCTCATGTGTTCCCGTCAAGGGTATAAGAATCTAATACAGGTCATCTATTGCTAGATTATATATGTATCATATACATACATACATACATACATACACTCACGCCTTTTTCCCATGGGGGTAGGCGGAGATTACGTTTTTCCATTTGCTACGGTCTTTACATATCTCTTTCGCTTCATCTACTTTCATAACATTCCTCATACATGCTCGACGATTGCGGGTACTTCTGACCTGGCCTTTTTTGAGGACACTTTCGATTTGTTCGAAATATGTTCGCCTAGGTCTTCCTCGTCCCGTATCTCCACTCACTCCAGCTTCAAAAATCTTTTTGGTCAGTCTACTTTCATCCATCCGTTCCACATGCCCAAACCACCCAAGCATCCCTTTCTCTATTCTTGTCACGATATCCTCTTTCAAACCACATTTCTTTCTAATCACTTCATTATACAATCTGTCACTCAGTTTTACTCCTGCCATACTCCGCAAAGCTCTCATTTCTACTGCATTTATTCTGCTTTCATGTATCATATAGCAGATTATAATCTGAATAAAATTAGCGTACACCCAGTCGCTTTATTTCACAGATACCGCCTTGGGGGCGCGTGACCGCCTCTAAAATTTCCTTACACGAAGGCTCTTTGGAGTTGACAGTAGGGGAGGGGATTCAGTTCCGTTCACAAATAACGTGCCGCCGAATTAAGTTTCAGTATTTCCTCGTTAGCGAGCAATTCCTACAAGGAATTCTACTTCACGTGACTAGTTTTGGAGAATAACCAAAGCGGCTAATCTAAGGCAAGTTTGAAATACAAATTTACGGAAATGCTGTAGGTAACTATACATATTTTTCAGTTAGTTACGTGTTGGCGGCTTTGTTCCAAGAAAGTATTTCGATCGATAAAAACTACCGAATGCTTTTTTTGTTTTGAATAGATATTATAAATATAGAAGGCATTTTAAAAGTTTCTTCCAAAATTTATTAAATGCTTGTTATAGAGGCTTTGAATTTACTTCAGTGGTTTGGGCTCTGCGTTAATACCTCAGTCAGTCACAAAAGGTCCCCGACTTAAAATTAAATAAACTATCAAAAAAGAACACTGGATTAAGAATGAATACTTCAATTCATGAATCATGTCATTGTACATTATGAGACTAAGTGTACGCATTTAAATACAGTCATTAGAATACTTTAGTTTGGTGTATATACAAATTTATTCAGATTAGTTATGTATAGTTTAAGCTGTTGTGAAGATCAAGCTAATATTTGGCACACTAATATCTACTTACTAGTTACTAATATTCATGGCCGTGATAAAATAGCTGAAACACGCAGCTCAAACAAACCCCAGCAAAGAATAACTACAACAAAAGCTAGCGGCAAGACCGGTATACTACAGGACCGAATAACTTTATCTTGCTCTTCCATGCGATAGATTGGATCTATGGTGTTTGTATACAGGTTCGATAGGTAGACCAAAACGAAGAATATAGGATATCATAAAAGATCCAGTGTGGGTAAAAGTGAAGTCTCCAGGAGCCATCCCGCTCCTAAGATAAGATATTATGAAATAGAAAACTTTGAATTGCTAAGGGCGTGAATAAGAGAATCATGTAGCCACCAAACGAAAAGATTTAAACTTGTTACCGCAAACACAATTACGGAAGAAAGCTGCACATATAAAATAAGAGAACAACACAGCACGGCTTTTACAAAGTATTCCTACCTTATCCTGTGTTTTCATTACTTCATAACGCGTCGTCTCTTTCATAGATATTTGTTAGGTTATTATGCATGACGGAATTTTACAACATAGTGCAGTTAATTAAGACTCGGAGCAAAGCTAGCCCCGGGCGAAACGGGAAATAGCTAATTATGAAGTTGCGTACAGGCTGCAAGAGTTATGGCCGCAAGATGTAAGCGTATGGAGGCTCTTCACAGTTGTGCGTACTACATTTCATTAAGTATTTTTAAATAAAGATTTAATTCATTAAATATTTATCACGTTGACTTTAAATTTGTTGATTTTGAGTTAAGTATTAAATATAAGTAATGTCTAACACTTACACCAATTAACTTAGACCAAAGTAAGCTCTGAAGGCTTATGTTATGGGATCTGTCTGGGATCTAGGGTAATGGATACACGTTAGAAAATATCTTTGTTAGAAATAGATATATTAATCATGACTTTCATGACATGACAAACGCTCGCATTCATCACACAAACATCTGCCCCCACCAGGATTCGAACCCGGGACCTCAGAGATGGCGATATCTTGAAATCGGTGTACTAACCACTCAACTACGGAGGTCGTCAATGTATTTGATGTAGTAAACAAAGCTTAATGATATGATTTTTTTTTTATGTGGATTGCATTTCATGGATTCACCGTGCCCGTACCGAGACAGTAGTATGTCAGAGAGCGGAACCAGAAGGATAGTCTTTAGAATTCAGTAGTACTTAACATCACCACCCTGGCTCTTCTCTTTACTTAGTAATATCCCATATAATTTCCGGATAGTAGCCATTGTTACGCGTTCTAATACAGAATTTATCTTATAACGTGTAGGGGGTTTTAGCTGGGTGCACCAACTCGTTCGGTTTTTCAATTACGTACATACTCGTAACGTATCAATTCAAATTGGTCAAAGTATTCATTCAACTTTGGGAATGTTTGTTTCGAAATATACAATTAGAAGAATCACGTAAATTCGATTTGTATTCGAAAATTGATGAAAAGATTCCTTTAGCGGAGAAAAAAGAAAATAAACTTGAAAATATTGCTTTTTTAAACTACTTTAATCAAAATTCATTTACAATTTAAATAATAGTTTCATATGTTTATTTGAATCCAAGAATCGGATTATAATTATAAATAAATAATTTCACAAGTTTCTGTACCGCTATTATCTTGTAACTTGAAACATGTGGATAAAATCCGTGGCTGCGGAGAGTTACATGAAATTAAAATGTGGGTCTAGTTCAGTCAAGCTTGTTTTTACGACTACTGTTGTTCACGGATAAGTAGACCTACATGAATATTCTTTTTTAACCGTCGTTGTTTGTTTAAAGTAAGTGTATTATTGACTTGGTTACTTCGTCAACATTGTTGTCACCATATTAGAAAAAAAATGCATGCATGTAATAATTGCAGCATGTTGCCAGCCTTGTGGGCAGCGCGGATCTGCAGCTTGTACTGATCTTAAATTAATTTGATATATTTTTGTAAACACAAATAACAAAAATTAATATTCATACATATTTGATTTAAAATGGTTACAGATGCAGTATAAATTAGCCGTTCCTTTGAAAAAGTTTTATGATAATATCAAGACTGTAAGCTGAGGGGCCTTAAAAAAAAATATGCTACAGGTCAAAGCTGAGCAAATTCATAACGAAATCTCTTTGAGACTTGCAAAATGTACTATGTCTATAAGCAAAATAGCTGCATTGTTTGATATAAGCGACGTAATGTGAATCATCTACGTAAATTAATTGGATATAAAAAGTATCATAATAATCGGATTGTGTATTGTATCCATAATGTATGGGCAATGATTCCATATAAATAGATACATAAAATACAATATGAAATGGAACAGTAAGTTTTTTATTACGTCTTCTATGAGTATGATGAACACAGCTGTGAGTTTGGCTTTAGTGTCAGATAGCCTAGGTATATTATGATTGAGGTACGAGGTACTAGGTATATTATGATTGAGGTAGGTGGAACTTCTCATTTTAAATTTTGTAACCCCTACAAGTAGATCAATTTCTATGATTACGTGAAAGTGACTAGGGCTTTTTAACGTTTTAATATAATAATTCTTATAGATAGACACACACTCACACACACCCACAGCCACACATACTCGAACTCATAAGCGATCACTGATACATGGCTTATTCTACATATGTAATTTAATCAAGTGCTTAGTCTTTTATATAATTGTAAAAAGAAATTTTGAAAATATTAAGCATGAAACAAAATATGGGAAAGACTGTTCTCTGAAACACAACTCAAGCTACATCAGGGGATAGGACGACTTTTCAAAGTTTATAATAAAAAAAATATTTTATTTTATTATTTTAAGATTTAAAAAAGAGATGAGTGAAGAATGCGTGAAAGTACTATGTTTTAATATCTATTATTAGATTACTAAGAAAATGTTATAAAATTTTGTATAGTTGCTTATACTAAAAAGTATAGTTTAATATTATCTAGTGGCAGCCCTGATTGATTTCATGATATTAATATTCCACATAGATATTCTACGTATGTAAAATATAATTTCATACTTGAAATGTTAATGTTACTTTCATATAGTCCTAAGATACATGAAAGTCAATATCCCTTGTTATAACGATAACTTAAATCTCAGCAACCCCTGGAATACCGTCTGCGAGCGCCTTGAACAACGCCTATTCTAACCGAAGTTAATTTGCTTAGAATAACGCTGCTGGCTGGGTGTTGTTTTTATCGTTATTGTATGTTTTATCAAACAGAAGTTTAACGTCTTTATTTTTTTTTTGTTCTACCTTTGTTGGTAAGCTTTGTGGGTAAGAATGTGCTTTACAAATGTAAACTTTAAGGATTGGTTTTATATAGTCTTAAACTATTTATTATTTGCTTTTTAGATTCGACATTTAGTCGTGAGCGCTGGCTTGTAACTTTATAATTTTGCTGTAAGCGAGTATTAACAAACTAATATTAAAAAATATATTATACTAATGACTATTACAATTTCCTAATTTATTGGTTGTAGAAAAAGCTAAAAAAAATATGCTATTTATTTGGTAAATGTATTTATTTAAATATTTTTTTTTAAATAATTAAGTCTATCTCTGACATTACAGAATTTGGGGTTACATTTATTTTTACCATACATTTAAATGCATTTAGGGGATGTGAACTGATTCTAACGTATTACTCCTTACAGGCTACAAAAAACTAGAGGTTCGTTTATAGGTAAAAGTATAAATTTTTATAACAAGATTCCACATAGTGTAGCTGAATTGCCCTATTCATAAGTTCAAGGTACATGTTAAAAAGACGCTAATGAGTAAGGGCTATTACAAAGTCAATGATTATTTAAATTATGCCAATGTTTGGTGTTGATTTGAGGATACATTCTAAGTGTAAATATTTGTTACCCGTATAAATTGTAAACACATATGTACATTGTATGATAACGGCTTAATTTATTGTAAATGTTGTTATTACTTTTGATAAAGTTACTTGCGCCCATTTTGCTTATCAGCTAAAAATACGTCCTGAACGGGTGGTAGGAAAAAAAAATTTGGACGATTCAAAAGAGCTGGTTATAAAGTCGTATTTAAATAAAGTAAAATTTTGATTTTGATTTTGATTGATGTAACTAAAAAATCTTTTTTTAGCTGTTTTTCAGCGAACCAGGATGCATCGGGAGCTTCGTACTGCAATGTGCTACTGCACTGAAAATTTCGAGAATCAAGGAAGTGATATAACATGACATAAAAATTTATTATGAAATAAAAATATTGATAAAAATAATGATAAAATGTATTTATTGCTTTTAGAAGTATTCTCCGCGAAATTTGACACATTTTTCTATACGATGGAAGCAATCATTGAAGCAACCATTCCATTCGGAAGTTGGGTCTCTAAAATTGCCGTTTTATAGGCGTCTACAGCTTCTTCAGGTGATGAAAATCTCTGACCAGGCAATTTATTCTTTTAGGGAAAGTATAGAATTTATTTTAGAGAACGTATAGAAGTCATTAGGGCTTAGGTCGGGGATGTACGGCGGATGACGCCGTGAAAATTGTGGTTTTAGATGGGGCTTCATCACCAAATGCAGAAAGCATCCGATCAACATACTGTTTTTGTGCTAACCACTTTGAAAGTCATAATAAATCAATTCCATTTTTTCAACGACTAAACAAGTTAGACAAGACCGAGAATCATTTTTAAGTAAACAAATGGTATTCAATTTATAAAATCAAGGAGTTTCAATTAAAAAGATTTTAATATGACAGGAACAGTGGAAATATTCCATTCCCGATACTTTTAGTGCAGCCCTCGTATCTGCTCCACTAGGTTTTCATAAAAATATTCCTTTCTTATTTTATAGCATATAATTTTAACCTTACTAATAGCTAAATTTGAATCTTCATAAATGTGCTCGTTCTCATTAAGTTATCTGGAGCTTAACAATTTTACCCTCAATCTGCATTTATACAAACAAACTTAAAATGTTATATGCTGGTAATTCTCGTATTTCAGAAGTACAACAAACTAAACGTTACAAGGCACTTTTCATATCGCTTAATAAAGCAAATATTATACCACTGCAAGGCTAAATGTAGATTATGCATTCGTATATTCAGTGTAAACTCTAGATAGCGAAATTAAACGGACCGGGTCTTTATTACGTTATAAAGAGTTTTCGTTATACCGCGAGTATAAAACGATATAGTAACTAAGTAATATTTGAATGAAGTGAAAAAAAAAATACGTAACTATGTTATAATCCAGAGACAGGCATAAAATTCTGACGCTGCTTACGAAACCTTGTCAATATTTCCTGATCATTTGGATCAATTTTACATTTTTCAATTCATTTTTCAAAAGACAAATGGATGTATTATAAATATAAAAAATAACACAAGGAAAAATGAAGTCAGAAGTTAAGTAGTAGAACACGCTATACAATACAGTACGCGTCATCAAATGATTCCTTTAAACAAACTTTACGGTTATATTGCTATTTATAATGCACATGCATACGTATAATGGGCAAAAATGCAACTTTATGATCATTGAAATTAACATGTAAGAGACTGAATGCTTATTTATCTCAGATGGACTACTTAAAAAAAGAACAATACGCGCAAGAACCTAATGAACGCTACAAGCTTAAACAACACAAATCACAATCACGGGAAGGAGATTATAGAGCTTCTCCGCTGTACACATTCGTCACGGATCCAGGGACGTGAGACGATTTCCCGGAAGGAAAGTAAAGGAATTGTTTCAAGACATAATCCCTTCGGGAACAAAGCGACATGAACATGTTTGTTTCCCAATTTCACGGTTTGCCGGCTACGCCGAAAAGAATCTGCTCTTAAAATGAAATCACTCAACTCTACTAAGATCCGTGCGGCAATCGCGCTCCGGCTTTTATTACACTGCGTAAACTATTGTTACGTGGCCTTTGTTGGATCACGAGAGACATTGATAGTCTGTGCGATGATCCTGTAGTCTTAAAACATTGTGAATTGCAGCGGTTAAGTTGGCAGGCTGCATTAGTTGATAGTTGCTTTATCAGTGACAAATAATATAAGCATGTCTTTTTTTCTTAAATGTCTAGCTAAAGAAAGAGTATACTTTCTGTTCGTGGAAGCTTTCGTGGAAAATGGGGTCTGTTAAGATATTTTCTTGATTATTGATCAGACATTGAAAATATTTTCTATGCCTTTTTCCAAAATGACTAATTTTTGAAATTTATTTGTTATTGAATATGAGAAACAAAACTGAAATAGCTGGTACAACAGTTGGAACTAATTTAGGATAATTATTTATATTTTATAACTTAATATTAACGTATATTTATCGATCAAGAATAAAACATTTTTCTTAAAATAACCTTCAAGTCGCGACGACGAACTTTAAATTCTGTCCATTGATTTTGATACATCAAAATATCGTCATAAAAATTAATACAAGATACAACGATTAAATTACAATACGATGCACAAAAAAAATGAAAATGAAATTATGGCTCTGACATAATTTTCTTTTTTTAAGAAAAACATTAATTATTCGAAAAATAAAACAGTTTTTATTCCGAACAAGGTTAATGCAAAATAATTTTTTTAATTAATTGTGGTGATTTATTATAGTGTCTGTTTTGGAATTCTGCCATCTCCGGCAGTTGATAGCGCGTTTGGATTAGTGTTGCCCAAATGCAAGAACAAGACGAGACTTAGCCAGTCTTGGTCTTGGTCTTGCGCCAATACACCTGGTCTTGGTCTTGGTCTTGGTCTTGCGCTCCGAGTCTTGGTCTTGGTCTTGGTCTTGCAGCAAGAGTCTTGCAAGTCTTGCAATTGCCTATTAGTCTATTACTATTTATTAAAGTTTACTTTAAATCTTAGAAAAACGTATTAGAATTGGAACATTGTGAGCTTGAATTAACATAGCCATAGTAAAGATCAAGCAGATTAATAAATAACTGAAGATTTGATAAGAAATTCGAAAAATTAACTGACCTATATGTCGTTTTCCATGGAAGTAACTGTTTCTTAATAAACATTTATGATTTATAAGCTTACATTTGCTAAAACATGTAAAAAAACAAATTAATTACAATAACTTGACTGTATTTTAAAGAACAATACTTATCTGTCTAGAAAGAGATTGAACCCTCAACTTATAAGAAATTTAATAAAAGAGTTTTACGATTTATCATTTATTTGAATAAAAAATAAAATACAACACAAATCAACAGCTTTATCATTAGGTTATGAAACTTTGACTTTTTTAATTTTTTTTGACCAAGAATTAATACAAAGTAACCATCTGGCTGACTCATCACTTATCCTATTTCTATGTTTTCTAATTACTAATGATGCTTTAGAAAATAACCTCTCAGCAGGTACTGAAGTTACAGGTATTGAGAGAAAATCACGGGCTATTTTCGATAAAATCGGATACTCTGTCTCATGCGTCCTCCACCAATCTAAAATGTCTTCTGAGCTGGCAGTTCTTGGTTTTCTAAGGTACTCCTCCAACTCGTCTATCACTAAGCCTTGAAGACAAGATCCAGATGACGTCGAGGGACATTCATAGAGTTTATCAAAGTCTATTACGTCTTCATCTTCATCACATACTTTATTTTATTTTTCTGGTAATTCCAGAGATTTGTTCAGTGATTATAGACTTTTATATTCTTCATAAAGTTCATTGAACTTGCGCAGACTTTCTGTTTTAAGTTGCTTCCCCCACATTGTCAGTCAAAAGTCTGAGCCTTATGCTTTGGGTCTAAAATTTTTATTCGCTATGTTTATGGTATTAGTCGTAATGCGCATAGGTCCAGTTTTTCATATTCTTTGATACAGTTTTTTACGTCTCATAGAATTCCTAAGCGTACCTACCTATACACCGAACTGTTACACCTAACTACTCAGTGAAATAGCGCTAAGTCCTAGCTGCAAGACGCAAGAGTCTTGCAGGCTATGTCTTGTTCTTGCTCAAGTCTTGCACGGTCAGTCTTGGTCTTGGTCTTGCTAAAAATACGCGGTCTTGTTCTTGGTCTTGGTCTTGCAAAAACGCAAGAACAAGACCAAGACTGCAAGACCAAGACTGAATTTGGGCAACACTAGTTTGGATAGTGCTGCCACAATAAACTTCAATTCACAATTGACTTTTATTAAGCAAACTGTCGCCACTGATATCGATATCGTCGACGATATGGGTGCACAATATTCTTTGTTTGTATGCTCTAATGCGACAGTCTTTCAAGTTAAGTTTTTCCTAGCCAGTTACATTAAACTGAAATTAATTCATATTATTATTGCATTTTATTTCAATATTGATCCTCATTAAAGTATGTTAAGATGGATGTGTGGAGTGACAAGAAACGATAGAGTGAGGAATAAATATATCAGGGGAAGTCTGAATATAGGCCCCTTTTTGGACGATTCAAAAGTGCTCTCTATAAAGTCATATTTGAATAAAAAAAAATCTGATTTTGCTTGTTGAAAAATTTAAAAAAAGGGGTCTTTCCTCGAATGGTGAAGTATTAAGAATATATTGTATATGATGATAAGAATATATATGATCATGTTACTACGAAACTTATGGACATGATAGTGGATAGGCGTGTGGGGAGAAGAAGACTGAAGAAACGATGGATGCACTGTTTGAATAAGGGAGTAATATGTTGAAGAAGGGTGTGAATGTCGAAATGGCGAGTAATAGAGGAGAGTAAAAGAAGAAGATATGTTGCGCCGACCCACAATTAAAATTGGGAAAACAGGGCAAGAGAAAGAAGAAAATCGTTCTGCCGGCTACTGTTTTTTATATAAACGAGAAGAAGTTATGTTGTGTAATTAAACTATGATAATCTCGATTTTGGATCCTTGTTACTAAAAGCCGAACTCAACTTAAGATAAATCTGAATACATTACGTTTAAAAATATATATTATTAACGTTTAAATTGCGGTCTGTGTTTCGTAGTATTGTTATTCCGTAGATATAACCTCGTAATAATATCGTAGCACCAATAGCTGCGCTCATTTTCTTTTAATAATCGCAATATATTCTTGGAAGTTGTTCAAGTTGGCCTCGCAGTAACAGAATGACCGTTGCACTGCATCTGGACGTAGCGCAAAGTTTCCCATGCTCTTGGAACAGCGGAGTTTCAATTTTACTGGGTAAGAAATAAAATTGTAATACTATGCAAAAGTTAAGTTGGTTTTTGTAATCCAAATGAAACGTTGACACTGAGCCTGTCGACGGAAGAAAATTGTAAGATCAAATTAGGTCCTGGTCTAAAGTCTCCGCAATAATAGAAACGGCACGAAAATGAAAATGTAAGATGTACGTTCTCGTATTCGCTGAGTTATTACCATTGTCTCTTTTTACTTGGCTCGTTGGTATTGTCATATATCTTTGATAATTTCATAATATTCATTTACCTCGTTAAGTATATAAATGCTTAATTTATTTTTGTAAGTTGTAATGAGTAATTCGATTTTTATAACGATTTCAATATACGTGATATCGATGTACCCTTTACAATATCTTTATTCAAATAATACTCTTTTGGTATCCAATGGTTATACTACTACCTATAGGAACATAGCTTATCTGGCTGGATGATTTTTATTCTTATTGACTTATAGTTAGTGGAGGAGTTTCTCATGGTGGTGTTCTCTCATCATTGATTTCTCTATTTTATTAACTACGTTACTAGAATAGTCAATCACATTTCGATTTCATCTATATAAAAATACAAATGTCTTATAACTCTAGCTGCATTATTGTCTAAATAATGCTAGGACTACCATAATGGACATGAAAGAAAACGTCTAAGTGTGTTGTAAATTTTTCCATCAAATCGGATATAAACTATCGAACTCAATCTAAATAGCAGGTATCTGTAACTACACATTGATTCTCTAATCTATATTTTATTATTTTAATATTTATTTAATTAACCTCCATAGTCGAGTGGATAGTACACCGGTTTAAGGTGTCGCCATCTCTGAGGTCTCGGGTTCGAAACCCGGTGGGGGCAGATGTTTGTGTGATGAATGCGAGCATTTGTACCTTGGTCATGGTTGTTAATATATATTTTTATAAAACATATTTATATATGTATAATATATGATGTCTATCCGTTACCCTAGATCCCATAGCACAAGCCTTATAGAGCTTAGTTTGGGCTAGGCTAATTGGTGTAACTGTAACAAATATAAAAAAAAAAAATGTTTGATATTTTCTGATTAAATATATAAGTTCGTTCGTCGGGTTCAATAGCATATGTATTGTATTTAATTTCGATTTTCCTCCCACAGGTATGTTCGACATTACAAATAAAATAAGTATCAGTTTTATTCTTTTTGCCTTTATGTCCTGTTTCTTCCTCTTGTCTAAATAGTGACAAATATATAAACATTGGAATGCTTATATATTTGTCTATGTTTATATATTTGTATTTATTGGAATAAACGAATAGTTTGTGCAAATTTGCTAAAACATCACAAGGTTTCATGTATTTCAAAAATAGATAATACGGTTGAAAGCGATCACAGTTGAACATCTATAATTAGAACATTATCTTAACTAAAACTAATAATTCTCTAAGTTTGTCAACGACAAATTGTATAATTAAAAAAAAAAGATTTTAAACTTTACGTAGCTTTATTTAAAATACAGATCGCCTCCGTCAGTAGCATAGTACTCAAGAGCACTGTACATATTTAATGTTCAGAGCTGAAAGAACGGATGGCTGTATTAAAAGGAATTTAATAAACTCCTAACTGATAGATTGAGTCGGGAAGTATGAACAAAATCCATTAGTTCAGTCCCGGCGGAGGACGGCAGCCGTTTAGGAAATCACATTAAGCGGCAATACTTTCTGATGGCTAAAAATTGCACGGAAATTTCCTCTGTGACTTTCTTTTGATTGACTTTTTACTCGCCGCTCACGGGAGCTTCGCTACGGAACGGAATACCAGAGAGTTCCCGGTAAGTGTTACGACGAATATCTCGTTGCAGTTATTAACATAACATCACAGAAGTCCCTGTATGATGGGTGTGTTTAAATTGTAGATACACACCACTCGCACATAACCTTCCTAATTTAAAATATGTTAATATCTATTTCCCATTCAATCACATAAAATATCTACATATATATATTTTTATATGATGCTTGTTTCGAAGTAAATACGCTCCTTTTTCTTTAGATTGGGTTACGTACCGTAAGTGGGAAGAAGTACCCTAGAAGAAGTGCCTTGTTGAGTTGTTATGTGTAATATATAAGGTCAAATATATTTTATCTTGTCAGTTCTATGTCATGCTCAAGAAGTCTCAAAATCGAATCGAACATGAAAGCTGACCTATGAATTACAAGGATGTATATATACAGGCTATGGTTTTATTTAATAAATAAAAGAACCGAAGTTGCATCCACGTGATTAAATGCATATTGTATTTCTATAATATAAACTGTGCTAGTTAAGCGAAAGTAGATCTTTGGCCAATATTAAATTATAAAAACAATATTCTAGTATTAATTTCTTTTATTTACTTAGTTTCTAATAATCCCCAATTTATAATGTGTTAATACATATTATAAATACGTTTCCATTTACTTTAGTATCACTAGCACTACTATTGTATCCCTTTGCTTTGTTTTCGTCAACTTTGTGAATGGTATTTAATTTTCTAAATTAAACTAACAAGTACGGACATAACGTAAAGTCAATTACAACTCAAATAACAACTGTTGAATATCCAATAAACGTATCATATGACAACTTTTAGCAAACGACTGAAAGTTAATTTCCATGTTGCTATTCAGGAAATTTCCACTGACGGCTTCGCCGGATCTTTCCCACATTTAAAATTTATCCATGACAAATACAACTTATTTTATTAAGGGATATTGTATAATTTTAGTGGTTAAAGATATTTGAAATCGTTTTAGTAGTTTGTTTGTTACAAAGATATAAAACACAAATCATTCCTCTTTATATTATGATTCGTATAAAATAGTCTCGCAAAGAAAAAAATATCAAAAATATGTTAAGAAATATTATAATAATAAGATGAATGTTTTAGTTGAACCAATAAAGTGTGTACACGTCTTAATACAATGTGAATATGACAATATCCAGGCAAGGAAATACACGTTTCCATTGGGACGCATTATCCTAATATTTCGCTCGGTGCGCGTTCCCTATGAAACTCGTGTACTTTCTACTCAAAAGGAGTGGAAGACACCTAACAATATCTGAAAGAGCCGTGTATTATTGAATATAGTACTTAAAATTATAGTCTTAAAATTATGTGGTTTTATATAGAATTATTTTGTTAAAATTAAATCACACGAATGTTTTCATTGCACATAGTTGTATACACATAATATAATAACAATAATAAAATAATGGCGACCAAAATCCACGGAAATCTATGAATATAAATTTTCTTGCAACAATCCATAGACAACTAAAATATTAGTTCACATAGAACATTTTCTGACTGATATAAAGTATCGATTGAATTTGAATTAGAATTAAACAATTTGTTTTGGAACATGTTTTAAATTTGAAATTCAAAACTTCAATCAAACATGATACCATAATAACGTTACTGTTATTACCTTCTATCGCCGACTACAAAATTGTTATAATTGGCCACAACTTTAGTACAATATTTTATCTATACTAATATAATAAAGCTGAAGAGTTTGTTTGTTTGTTTGTTTGTTTGAACGCGCTAATCTCCGAAACTACTGGTGCGATTTGAATAATTCTTTTTTTGTTGGATAGTCCATTTATCGAGGAAGGCTATAGGCTAAATAACATTACGCTATGACCAATAGGAGCAAAGACAGAGCGGTAAATGTGTAAAAAATGGGGAAAATTATTCATTTTTGAAGGCTTTCTTTGCGTGCGCTGCGAAAACGGTTCAAGATACACAAAAAATATGTATGAAAGAATTATTCCTCTATACATGATCTAAAAAAAAGTCCGCGACGGCATATGTCTATCTTTTAAGGTTTAGTCACAATGACCGTTTTTATGGTACCAAATTTGGATATGTCGCGTTGTCAAGATCGGGTAACAGCTGAGGTGCGCAAAATAACTATTCCACGCGGACGAAGTCGCGGGCACAGCTAGTATTATATAATTGTCGAATTTAAGTAGTTTCGACCTCGTAACTGTAATTCAAAATAAAATTTTTGGTTTGTTAAAACAATAATTGATTACCAAGCGTTGTAAATCGAGAGACATTATTTTTAATATAATTTGAATAAAATAAAAACATTTTAAGCTTTCTTCAATTACATGTAATATTTTTCACTATAAGATACATATAAATGTATCCATAATAAAGTTGGCAATTTCATTTATACACTCTTTTTATACGAGACTGCTATATTGTGACGTTACAATGAAAACTTTCTTATCGTATCTTCAATAGTACTAATTGAAGGCACACTTTTACTTCTACAATATTTCCTAGTTAATATTATACTTTTGATATATGTATGTGCATACATATACTCCCTCTCTTTCCCATGGGGATAGGCAGAGATCACACTTTTCCACTTGCTACGAAACAAACATACTTCCCTAGCTTTCTGACTTTCGCTCGTCACTTGGTATATAGAGCAAAAAAATTGCCAAATACCTAATTACTGTATTACTTCTGATTTGATGGTTTCTGAACATTTAGAATCTTTATCTATAGTTATCTATAGTTATAGGTTTATCATAGGGGTCGTAAAAATATTGTGAAAAAATTAAATTGAAAAACTGGTCGGTAAAAAGTATGCTTTGTTTTAACTTTCACTCCTATCCGTTTGTTGTTTTAATACAATCTGTTATTTGTTGTTAAAAATGTAACATGTGAGACTTAATATTCAAACACGAAAATCGCTCACCCAAATCGTAATGATGATATTTACCAATCGGACTTTTTGTATTAATTAAATTCATATAAATTAATAATATTTATCGTGTATTTTGTAAAGTTATCAACATAGGTATTTTTGCTTACCGGCAGTTTTATGTTGCTCACCGAGTGATTAGTATAACAACGAATTTAGATAATAATTAGAACTTAGTGATTAATAATTTCAAGTACGCAAATACACTGAACCGATAATCATAATTCTAAATACATTTTGAGAGCGAACTGAAATGAAATACAAGTTTCAAGATTTCAGTTGGTACAAAGCTATGCCTCCTAATACCAATGTGATCTCCCATTCAACTGGGTACATACGACCTAATGGAACGTGGGATGTAAGTGATAAGATAAAATATGACACCGGGGAGAAAGGCGCCTATCGTCGTGCGCAATGTAGGTCGAGATGTGTGCGACGACGCGAAAAATTAAGAAACAAAACGAGAATCCTCTTTTGTGGGGTAAAAATGGAGTTGCGATTAGGACGATGTAATTGGATATGGCACTATTAACGAAGAAATTCTCATCCATAATTGCTTTTGCAAACTTTTTAACTACCTTCGTAGTCGAATAGTTAGTACACCGGTTTCAAGGTATCGTCATCTCTGAGATCTTGGGTTCAAGTGTTCGTGTGGTGATCAATTCTTAGTCATATTGTTAATATATATTTCTATCAAAAGTATTTATATATACCCGAAATCCTATAACACAAGTTTTACAGAGCTAGGTTAATTGGTTTAAGTGTAAAAAATATGTAATTACGTGTTTTTCTTAATGGTAACTTTATTAAAGGCAAACATTTAAAGACAGTCAACACATTTTCTACTACATATATCAGTTTTCCATTTTTTTTAATTATAAGAAATCGCAGTTTTAAATAAATCGCAAAAATTGTACATAATTATATATAATAATTTTAAAAATATATGGCATGAACAGCTGCAACAAACAATAATAATAATAAGATAAAATAGGAAAAAAAATAAAATGTTAAGAAATAGTCAATATGTTTGAAACATTAAGACACAGTAAAAATTGTAAAATAATAATAAAATTATTGTACTTGTGAAAAAATTGTAATCATAAATAATATATATGTATATTCTATATACTTATATAATATATAAGTATATTCATTATTGTTATTATAAATACATATATACATATATGTATATATGTATATATAATATCAATAATGATAACAAATTTAAAATAATAATAGTAATAATAAAAAAAAAGAAAAATGAACTATAAATAACTAGCTTAAACAATTCAATAAATTCTAATGTGATCAAGTAATATGTAAGATTTCTAAATTATAATTAATCTTAGTATTTAAATACACAAATGTAAATACTAATCTTAGATACTAATTAAACATTGTTAGTATTCAGGAAAAGTTAGAACATAAATATAGATGGGGCTATGACTGTGGGAGACAAGACCATCTGTCCCCACAAAACGGAGAACAAAAGGTACCTTTCTTCTGATCGACAATGAACATGTTACTTGTAGAATAAATAATATATAATGAAATGTAAAAAAAATACTAACACAAACAAAAAAGAGTGCGGACCAAAGAGTCCGCAGTAAACCAAAAAGAGTGAAAAAAAAAGGAAAACAAAAAATATATACTTAAAATATATTTGTTGACAATATTACCTTTATATCCATAATGTAGCTAAACATATACTCGTACTTAGTCACAAAATGGGTAAAAGTCTAAAAGTTGATTTCGAACAAACTAGAATAGTTACATATGGTTGTACGTTGGGCGCCAATTTTCGGTAAGGGCATATTTCTGACGTAGCTAGAAAAAAATGTATGTTGGTATCAAATATCAAAGATTATCGTTTATCTTAATTCTCTTTAAGACTTATGACGGAACTTGTAATTCATAGGTCAGGAAATATAATAATTAAACCTTGAATAAAAATAGTTGAACTTGTGTTCATTATGTAACATAACTATTTATTACACATCAATACATTGGAGAAAAAAAAACAAAGAATAAACGTACAACGTAAGGTTTCATTACTGTTAATCAGTAACATCGTTCATACAAGTACAAACATTTGAATTATTTAATATTTTAACCTGAAAAATTATAAATAGGAAGTGAACACGGACTTAATTCTTAAAGGACTCTGTTATGGTAGGTATTTGCTCAATAATGTATACTGGTGTATTAGTTTTTAAAAGGTCAGGAGAGTAAAACATTACTAAGTTTTCATTGTATACTTAACTGCCGGATGCTGATTCTAAAACTGAAAGTTATACCGGCCTAAAATTCAGACTAAAAATTTGTCAAATGTCGATTCAGATGCAAAAATAGTTAAACTAAAAAAATATTTAAACACGTTATCATCCCGGATTGAGTAAAGCTAGATAAGCTTTCAAATTGAGAATTCTCTTATTAAAAAATCAGCTGAATCTAATGAAGCACTCTCTGTCTCTGTCTCAACCATGAGTTTAGCTACAACCATAATACCATATCCGATTATAAATTCTTCCATGACACTATGGAGAGAATCTTCATACATAGGAAGTTAAAAAGAGATGCTTCTCCAATATTGAGTTTATCGAATCCGAAATAACTTCTTTGTTGTTGGATTTGGTTGAGCACTCGAAATGGTTCAACGGCTGAGTGTATTGAGGCTGGGATTGTTGAGTGACCCCTAAATTTGTGATTTCCTACTTATTCCTTGAAATGAATTCGTGGCTTTGATTACCCAACCTTAAAAGTTACAAGGCTAAAGCGAAGATATATTTTCTGAATTATAAAATTTCTCTACTATGTATTTCTGTGTACTGTGTTTGAATATATATTTATAAATTTGAAAAACCATACGTCAATATTTGTGATCTTCTAGATCTTTTGAATTGAATTGGTTTTGTCATGATCTTCTACGCAATATGAAATTTTAAAAAATGGTCATTTTAATTGTGCCAAATATATTTAAAGTTAGATCTGCTATTATACAGATTAAGTTTTGTTTTAAATAGAATTACAATTTTATTATTATTTATTTGTTGGGGAATGATAGGAATGATACCTTGGATCTTTTTATATCATATTTTTTTAAAATTATTTTTTAATATATTATTTAATAATAATATATATTTTAAAATAGCATACACGTCAATAAAATGTAAAAAATAGGTCATTAGTAAGGCATAAATATTGTGAGAAATAAAAGATTGCGATGTATTTTACAATTTGTATTGTTAATTACTCCGACTTTATTTAAAATAATGAAAAAATCCAACAAAAAATAAAAATGAAGCTAACGCTATATATATGTATATATAACACATGTCAATCCTATTGTAGCCTATTATACTAATTATTTTAAACTTAATGACTTAACAAAGTTACATACTAAATTAATATTGAAAGAGCTTAGATGGAAGACTGTTTTTGTTGAGTTTTGTTTCGTACTCACTCTATCAATAAATGGTGGACCTTATGATTTTTTCATACACTTCGTAACGCAAATTTGAATATATTATACAATTAACTTAAAATAACAAAACTAGGGGACATGAAGATCTATATTTTGGATTGTTTTATAGCAATATAAATAAATAAAAAAAAAATAAAGGTTAAGACCTTTATTTTTCGATCATTCATAAAAGTACTGTTTTTCTTTCATAAGTTGTATAATAGTGAATGTCAGTAATTTATGTAAATACATTTATATAGCAAATAAAGAAAATGCAGTATAATTAATTGATTTAATGTTTGTTTTTAAATGACAGCTTATAGTAGGCAATCGTACTTACGTAAAGCTGAACGACATACAGGAATAAGGGTACCTTAAAAATTTTGCTCGTTCGTCTCCAAACCAAGGTCTTGCGGTGATTCACCAATTTTGTAATAAAGCTGGCCCGTCGATCACGCTCTTAAAAGGGTTTCGGTTTTAGCGTTCGTTAGCGTCCACTGTCCCTCAGTTATTTTGGCCGCCTCCACAAACTCTGAGGCAATTCAAACTCAGGCAGATGTCGCTAGTGTGTGTACTTCGTATTGAACAAGGGTGAGCTCTTTTTTCGACATTGTTTCATTAATTTATAAAAAGATATCCTTGTGAAATTCGTTAAATAAAAATAGTCTAGAGCTGGAACTGTGTCAATAGGTTGTGTTATTTAAAGTGTAATTGGATATATAAGGTTACCATTTTTGAATTGATTGTCTAATAACTTTAAAGATAATAGAAATGGAATGCATTACTTTTTTGTTTTATCAATCGTGTCTGATTAGAATGCAACACTAGAACATCTTTACTCATTATGAGAATGATTCGTAATGCTTATCCAATTCTATCTTTCTAATCTGGCGGCTATACTTACAATGTATTTCCCTTAGTAATTCCAAAAAGTAGTAATAAACTTAATTAATTAATCGTAGTTGCATAATTTTATTTAAGTTTAGAATAAATTTGAAGTAAGTAGTTCGACAACAATGTTTCATTAAATTCTTCATTCTAATGTTTCATTAAATTTTGATAAAGCTTATTCATATGTACGAGTACAGTTATCTGATGCTCCTACGGAAACGGAAGGAATATATTGTAAGTCAATCTGCATACTCCTGCGAAGAAATTCGCACAGTTCGTGGTTGGCGTAGTGGACCAGGTGTTATCCACCTTGATAGAGAAGTTAGCTGGTGCTTCTCGGTTGTGATTGGGGGCTACTCGACAGGGTGATGGGACACTATTCCCGGACCCGGTCCATTCGAGCCCCCCAGAATGCCCCCCCCCCGGAGGCTCCTCCGGAGGCTGGCGCGGTGGTGGTCCCTCCCGTGTCGGACGAGGAATTCGACATTGTGAGGGACAGGCTCCGGCGCAAGAAGAAGACGCCGGGGCCGGATGTCCCGTCGAGGGTTCTGGCCCTCACCCTGGGACACCTGGAGGAGCGGTTCCGGGCAGTGCTAAATTTGAGCATCGCTTCGGGCCGCTTTCCCAGCCGGTGGAAGGAGGGCAGGCTGTGCCTGCTCCGAAAGGAAAGCCGCCCCGCGGACTCCTCGGCTGGGTGCCGACCGGTGGTGCTGCTCGACAAGTCCTCCCGGACTGGAGTGCTTGGAAAAAATCCTCGCTTCCCGGATCGTCCAGCACTTAGGGGACCGGAGGCCGAATCTGTCGGAGAAACAGTTCGGCTTCCGAACCGGTCGGTCCACGATGGACACCGTGGTTTTCCTCAAGAGGTGGACTGAGGGGGCCACAGCCAGGGGCGAGGCTGTCGTTGCGGTGTCGTTGGACATCCGCAACGCCTTTAACAGCCACTACAGCATAAAGGAGGCACTCAAATTCCACGGAGTGCCTTCGTACCACCGCACCCTCGTGGAGGACTACCTGCAAGGCAGGTCAGTTCTGTTCGAGGGGCCGGATGGTGACGTCCATACCTGAAGGATGGCGATGGTTCCGTACTGGGTCCCCTGCTGTGGAACCTGGGGTACAACTGGGTCCTGCGAGGCAACCTCTCGCCACGTACGGAGTTTGTCTGTTTCGCCGATGACACACTGGTTGCGGCGAAGGGTAAAATCGGGGAGGAGGTGACCCACCGTGCGTCGGTCACCGCGTCGCTAGTGGTCCGACGCATTCGCCTCCTGGGTCTGGGTCTCCTGGGATGTGGCCCTCGTTTTGACGAAGAGGAGGAGGAGATAATGTTTCAGCCACCCCGTCGCAGGATCCCACCGGGACTCTACGTCCGAGTAGAGGGAGTCCGTATACTGGTCGAGGCACACCTCAAGTACCTCGGCCTAGTGCTGGACTCCCGATGGAGTTTCGAGGAGCATTTTAAGCTCCTCGCTCCACGACTGTTCGCCGCTGCAGCCGCACTCGGGCGGGTCCTCCTTAATGTGGGAGGGCCAGGATCGGCGGCCGTCGGCTGTATCACGGGGTGATACGGTCGATGGCACTCTACGGATCCCCGGTGTGGGCGGAATGCCTCTCCCCCCGCGTGGTGGGTGGTGGCCCTCTAGTGACGTCCGCAGAGGGTCATCGCGACCCGGGTCGTGCGAGCCTATCGCACGGTCAGCCACGGCGCGGCCTGCGTGTTAGCGGGCCACACGCCGTGGGATGTCGATGCACAGGTGCACGCCGCTGTGTATCGACATCGCGTCGTCGGTCGCGGCACATGAGCGGAGGGAACGGCTCGCTCCACCTGAAGTGGAGGGAGTCCGTGCCCGGGTGCAGAGGGAGGCTCTGCACCGGTGGGATGAGGCACTCGCCTTCCCAGATGCCGGCCACTGGACGATTGAAGCCATTCGTCCGGTGTTGGAGGAGTGGGTTGGGCGTCGGCACGGCAGCCTCTCTTTTCGCATGGTGCAGGTACTGACCGGGCATGGTTGCTTTGGTCACTACCTGCACAAGGTCGCACGTAGGGAGGTAACGCCGCGGTGTCATCACTGCAGCGCTCCCGACGACACGTCGGAGCACACATTGTCAGTGTGCTTGGCGTGGCAACAACAGCGCAGCGAACTCGTAGCTGCGCTGGGAAGCGACCTCTCGCTGCCGAGCGTGGTCGTGGCCATGCTCCGCGGCGAGACGGGATGGGAGGCTGTCGCCTCCTTCTGCGAGAGCGTCATCTCGCAGAAGGAGGCCGCGGAGAGGGGGAGTGGGAAGAGGACGTCGAGGCCGCTCCCCTCCGCCGCAGACGGATTGGTAGGCGAAGGCGGGCACACGCAAGCGCGGTGTTGTCCGCTAGTGACCCTACCGTGAGGCTGCGTGCGCGTCCGGCTAAGCGTGCACGCTGTGGTGGAGTTTCTCTGTCTGGGGGACTGTCCAGGTGTTCTCGGACAGTACCTCCTTTGGCGGTGGCTCGACCAGCATTTGGTTGAGCCGGCCCCGGGACATATGGTGGTCGAATCGCAAAAGCGCATCTCGCCATGTGCCCCGTATGGGCCTAGAGAACTCTGGGGGGTTTTAGTGGATAGGCCACTCCTCTATGACCGGAGAGCCGCACACACGGCCGCGCCTTGCCAGCGCGATGTCATGGTGCATAAGGTCGCATTTCCCCCCCCAAAAAAAAGATATGAGCTGTAATGGTAATATCTTGGGGGTTTGATTGTTCGGTCATATGTCAGTTGGTATAGACTATAAAATTATATTTTCTTCCACGTTTTAATATAGGTATGAAAAAATTGCAAGTAAGGTATGCACTCTCCAGTAATTAGTGGAACTGGTATTTGAGGAATAACAATTTGTGAATAAGACCATGTGGCAGTAGACACATTATAAAGTAGACGATTATGGTAACGGTGAAGTTAGGAAGTGGACAAGGTCACTCAGAAGAATTTCATATATAATTATTTGGACTTACACATTTTTCTGTTTTTAAGGCAAAAGTGTTCATTTTATTTCATTATAATATCATAGCCTGTCAATACATATCAAAGGATTATGAAACACCGATACATCTATCCATATGTATTCATGCATAGTTTGAAAACACACCCTGTTACTTATTAAGATCGTTTCAAAGGCGTAGTCGTAGCTATGTCGCACCCTCAGTAAATAATATACTCATATACGACAAGTAAATTAAATTTAAACACTTCTATTGACAGCTGAACAATACAATGTAATTTCTCGATGCAAACAACTGCGCCGACGTAGACGGGTTATTTGTATCAACAGCTCGATGCCCATTATTCGATTAGCCTAACTTTAGAGCTCGAATAAATCCAACTGCATTACGCTTTGGCTGTACAGGCCCGGTTGCAGAGTCGTGCCCGGCCAAAACACGGCAAACTTAATACGGCACTACAAAACTTTCGCCGTGTGGTTTCCTACCGCGTTTTTTAGGCTGAATGTTTGGAATTAATTCCGAAACTTAGTTTAAAACGCTGGAAACAATCAGTTCCATTCTCTGTTATTGGTAATTGCTTCGAAAGTATTGTTTGTGCATTTGTTTTGTAGAATTATACGTTATGTTGCTTTTAAACTAGTTTTTGTTGCGGTGTTTTAAATTAAATTTGTATTTTAGTTGTAGCATATTTCTGATTTAATATACTTTGATTAGCACACTAGATTTGGGGTAGCGAACATTTAAGAACCAAATCGTTACTTATTACCCGACTGTGCCACAAACAAGGTTATGTTTTCGAGATTATATTGTTTGAGATATAACATTGTTTGGCACGTTCCATAGCCGGAATTGATCTTAGCTTAACACAAAGAGAAAATCAAAGTAAAAAATTAAAAATAAAGGGTTATTAAAAAGGAAATAAAACAAGATATTCAGATATTTTTCACTTCACGAAAATATTAAAAATATATACTGTTAACTCCAAAACATTTATAACATTTTGTAGCTATGCTTTGAGCAGATAAACATGACTTTCCAATTAAAGTAACAGCAGTTACTTATATTGTGGCTGATAAAATAAATGTTTATTGTTAAGTTTTGTAATTAACTGTGTTGTTTTAAAATCAACCGACATGGCAACAACCTGCTGACATGACATAATATTTTCATGGCTGTCCTTAGTGTGTTATGTTCACAAGCTGTTAGTAGCTGTATAGTTGGACTGTCATTTGTGAAAAACGTATAATATAACACTTCATATTATTTCCACATTTTGAAATTAGGAAAAAATATATTTATCCTTAAATAGTGTTAATAACAACACCACTCCGGCCCTGAATTCGTTCACAAATCCTTGCTAAATTGTTTACCGTCTGCCATCGCTCGCTGTGCCGATTATCTCGTAGTCTTAGACCTGCGAATATTTAACTTCGCCATTGTGGTGAATTCAGCGCTTTGGCCGATTAAAAGTTTTGTGCCTTAATGAAGTTCTATTAGTCCATTACTATGTAAAGGGTTGTTTAGTAATGAAAAAGCTAAAAGGCTAAAATGGGCAATTTATATGATGGGACTGGAACCATTAATCGAAATTACAACCAACACAATTCGTATATGTCTAAGAGCTTCTTACAAGAGAGGCAACATTTACAATAGACTACTCAAAAGAAAGTATAGAAAACTAGATCGAATTCCCGTTAAATTCTAGAAGACACCTAATACGCCTAATGCTGAGAGCTTTGACTGTCCACAGTATAGGTCATACTAGATCCTAACTATGTAGGACCTACACGAAAGAAGAGTAATGTATGAAGGAATTGTAATTGCGAGGTATACCTTGTAGGAGACACACGGAGACTAACGGTAATTTGATAAAAGTACGCATATTAAGTGGGTTTAATTGGGTTGAAGGAGATGGAAACATATTGCTCTAAGAGGTAGGAAAGTAGTAGATGGATTTCAAGAACGAATACTCTCGAAAAGAGCCTCTTCATGCCAAAGAAGGTGGTTTGTGTTATTACTAACAACCATCGTATAGTAATAGAGAGAGAGAGATTACGAACAATAAACTAAGGTGTTTGCTATCAAATGGCACAGTTACATTATTGCAAGAATTTTTATTTAATTCTCGGTATTCGCAACAGAGGTTTGCTATAAAATTATTTTGAAAATCTATATAAGTTTTAAGAAGATTTTTAGGAATGATTAATTTTTATCTCTTACTCTAAAATTGAAAATCCCAAATCTATAAAGAAACATTATAACCTTGGAGTTAAGATGAACGGAAACATCAGCATGCCTACTAACGAAACCATCCAGGAAGCTTCCACGTCGTATATCCACATCAAGCCAATAGACAGCAAAGATCGATTTGTTACCAAAACGAACCGCAAAATTGCAGTAATGATTAATTTTTATTTCTCACTCTAAATTTGAAATACCCGAATCTATAAAGAAACATTGTAACCCTGGAGTTCAGATGAACGGAAACATCAGCATGCCTACTAACCAAACCATTCTGGAAGCTTTCACGTCGTATATCCACATCAAGCCAACAGACAGCTAAAATCGATCTGTTATCAAAATAAAATGCAAAGTTGCCGCTAGAAATCACGGAACTCCGTGACACACGACAAAACTCGACGTCCCGTTGTCCCTTACAATCCGCGTGGCATCAAAACTGTTAGCGCTCAAATTCAGGTTTCTGTAATTCGGGCAAGCCCGGCGAACTTGATTAGCTGTGCGGATAACCATATTCATTTAGAGTTGAAGCAATTCAAAATTTAAAACATAGTACTTTAAATTTTGAATTGCTCAAGAAACACAAACAGAAATAAAAACAGGAATACCAAAAAAAGCATTGTTTGCGACGGGCGTCGATGTGAACAAAAAGCCAGCACCTATAAAAATGTAGTAAAGTAATTCCACATCGAATGGTTCAGAAAGTCAAATGTATATGATAGTTACGATAAAGAAATTGACTTTCAGAGTTACTTACTGTTTTTCCTGAGAAGATTTTCCAAGAGCTCCCAATTTTCGGACAGCTGTAAAATATTTTTTTTGTTCTAATGTAATTTTGTTGTTCTTTTTCTTAACTTAGTAGATATGCTATCTGCTAATTTACTCTTAGTCATAAGAAGATGTGTACATGTTTCAGATACAAGATTTGTTATATTGCAAGAGTTTAATTATTGAAGAGTTGAAGTAGTCCTATCTCCTGAAGTATCTTTGGATTGGCGTAAATGCGTCCACTACAACCACGGCCACGTGAGGGCGACGGCAAAGAAAAATTTATACGTTTATATAATAATAACATAATTATTATAACGGTTTTTTCAATATGATAGTTTCAATATTAATATGTATTTGTGACATATTCGTATTACATGTACATTTTCCAAAATTATTATTATCCTAGTGTTCGAGAGTTCAGGTTATTTATTGATTAAAATTTTTTATACATATGAAATCTCTTCTTATATTTATATATTTAATTTTTCTTTACCTTCTTTCAGTCATTTAAATAATAGCCAAGTTTGAAGAATATATTATATATTGTTTACTGGATCTAGTGTTATTTTTGTTCAACAACAAAAATTTGTGGGATCTTTGAAATTGATGCCTTACGCAGGCATCAATTTCAAGAACAGCATCAGGTTCAGACTTAGGCTAACAAAATAATGAATTTGAGTAAAAATAACGTAACGTCAAAGCAATACAATACAACTCAAAGTTTATCCTCGCAACGGCACAAAGAGCGAATCAAAATAAGGAATTGTTTTTCATTTCATAAGCAGATTTATAAGATTTCGCCGGCCACAAAGAGAACTGTCTTCAGGACAAAAGGAATGAAACAAAATCAGGACGTTGTACATTAGGACGAAGTGCTGCTGGAGAGCTATTGAATGCGATGATGAATTTTGTATCAAGCATTTGTGTATTTTTTATATTTCTTTATTCTTGATGGCGTTCATTTAGATAAATTGAAAATTGTGTAATTTAAAGCATATTTGACCATAAAACGCTTTGTCTATTTGGTCGAATGTAATTGATACGGAACACAATTAAGCTCTTGTTTGCTTACAAGACCAAGTGATAGATAATGTTATAGTCAATGTGTGATCTTGATGTACAACTTAAATTATGATTGCATATTTACATGATGATGGGTGTTTCAAAATAGATAATGAAATTCGTCGATTATATGAACTAAATAGTAATTATGATAGTAATTCTGTAAGGGGCGGTAATATTATATTTTATATAAAAACATACATATGAAAAACAAGCCATTGTATACAAAATTTCAAAACCCACATATTTTACCCAAATTTAACAAACCCACATCACTGGCGTAACAAGAGTCAGACAGATTCTAAAATGTCAGCAAGACGACACAATACATTTTTGAGGAAATATTTTCTTTTCATAAGAATCGGATGTCCGGCTTACCTGAGTTGCTGGATCAGTTTAACGAGGGTCGCCCTTGTCAGTCGTACGTATCTGACCGGAGCGGGGATTTCTTATTTTCGTTAAGTCGGGAATGTACCTGGTTATTACGATATAATAAGTCCCTGTGTCATTAGTTTTAATACATTCGTATGTTTAATATATATAGAATATTAGGAAAAAAGAAACTAAAAAATCTTTGTTAAATAGGTTTATGATCATTACATGCAATAGACGCCTACCGCCAAAAAGAAACTTCAAACCGATCGATCCGGCGCTTCATATCTTGCGTTCTTCACCAATTATCGCCGTGGTATCCAGTATATGCTGTTTTATATATTAAAATAATATACTCATAATTTGAGTGTTATAAATTTAAAAACATACTCAAAATATTTAGCTATGTAAGAATCATAAATGACGTATACAGTCACAGAAAATAGAACAGAAATATTGCAGAGTAGGATTATTTTAGCATAAAAGAGTTTAATAATAAAATAATTTTAGCGTGGTATAGTTACCACATAGTTCAATAGCCCTGAGACTATTTTTTTTACATTAGGCCCTCAAATCGCCGTGCAATTTTGTTTTTGTTAAAATATTTTTAAACCTTATTTAACCTTAACCTTTTATAAACTTATTTACAAATTTGTTTAATGAAATGGTCTAAACTATATATTCTCTACTCTCTATATAACTTTATTCAAATTGCAAGTCAGAAGCCCAAAAATAATCACTTAAGAACCAATATAAAAATAAACGACCGTTTAAGCAGTACACACTACATAAATGGTGACTTCCTATCACTTAAGTGAATATTACTAATACTATTACTATCGATAGCGGACCGGTCGCTTGTGAATATTTAATGGTGTGAAACGCTTCAGTAGCTTTCTGACCTGGGTGGTTATTTTGCAACGTGTCAATTAATCAGCAATTATATTGCAATTATTATTGAAACTGACAGATGGAGTAGTTTTATTACTACTCTATAGTTATATCACTACAGTATATGTCATTTTCAAAAAATAAGAATAGACTTAAATAATCAGGGGCTATGTACAAAGAACGGGTTTATATTCATTTAATTATTGGTCGATTCATTCAAGCGTGAAAGCGAGCGGCCTCAGAGAAAAATACTAAATGTATTATATTAATAGTTTTAAGGCAACAAAAATATAACATCAATTTGGTGGTGATTGTAAATTTACGAATCTTTTTAAAACCTAAAATACCTATCCATTTAAAATAACTTATCCATTCATGGTTTTACTTATTGTGTATTATATATAGATTTATGGCTCTTCTTGATTACCTATCTATCCATGGTTTTACTTTACTTTTACTGGAAATAGATTTGACATTTGAACAATAAAAAAATAGGTCGTAAATCTATCTCTAGTAAGTAAAACCATGAATGGATGAGTTATCGAGAAATGCCAAATAGAATGTTAATGCTTATTATGTAACTTTTATTGCCAACACCGTCTAGTTATTGTGAAGTAGACTATGAAACCATTACTAGTTTTGTGTTTCGATTTCGGGAGTGGTTGTGGAGTGGCAACAGTTATTGAAATGGAATTGAATTCAAAGTGAATTTTATAACAATAGTTCAGAGTTGGCAAGCAATGTTAAGTAATAGTATGCTGTTCTATATTTAAATATTATGTATTTTTGATTTGACGTACGTATCATGTAACATACAGGTGACTAGAATTTATTTTTTTAGATGTCATGAAAACTTTTTAGATTCATTACACTTGATGGTAGTTGACCAAAAGCCAATTGTAAGCGAGGTTATCCCGGATTCGTAAAAACCTGTCGCAGTTGTTTGCATGTGGTCTATGGTACCGTAGCCTTTGCAGAATCCGGTTTGGCAGATTTATTTTGAATGAATAAATAGTTCATAAGCTGTTTGAAAGCCAGACTAATCTCATACAGGCTGAATCCAAGGTGTCCTGGGTGTAATGTTGTCTGAGATCTGAATAGCAAGTACTCGCGAAGTTGCATAAAGCTGTCCATAGTGGCAGTCGATCTCGGTTATGAGTTCAGCTCAGGATTTTTACTCTGCCATCCTGTCTTTGTCACCAAACTCTGTCCAAGTGACAGATCTTTTGCAAACATTTTAAGGCCCTTATTGCGCTTTATGGCCTGTTTAATATATTCATTGTTTAATCTGCGTAAGTCGCGGGTTAGAGAATTCGCGATCTGTTTATTGAGTCACCGACGAGCGACGGTTAGCTGATTTATTATACGCTTTTTCCATTAGCTTGAGAGTTGGTTCTACGAGCTTGCTTCTCTTTTTGGTGATGGGGTTTATAAAACCTTAGAGTTTACAGACCCCATTGTAAAGACCGCTTCTAGGTGTGAAGAGATTTCGGGATTATTGATCTTCATGATTAATGTAACTCTTCCCAATCAGTGATCACTGAGACATCATCGAATAACCGAAACTTGGCTGACATGATGAAGTCATTCCATTTTTTATCATGCTATCTGGACTTGTCCAGGTTCATTTTCGATGCAGCTGGTTTAAGATAACATAATATAATAGTTTAGTATTCATTGTTCCCAAACCATATACTACCAGCGATTATATTACTTTCATATTAAAGGGGTTAACTGGTAGAGAATACAATAAGAATTAAGTTCAACTTATTACACTTATATGTATGTAGTATGAGAAAGATTATAACAAAAAGGATTATAATACTTCGTGGTTTGGTTGAACTAGAACATACAGTCTACAAAAAAAAAATCAAAAATTATTATTTTTTCTTTAGTCCAGCAGACTGAACTACTAAGCCGTACCATGATTGCCATGTATAATATATATTCACACACACACACACACACACACACACATATATATATATATATATATATATGTATATATATGTATAAGATATTCATATATATATATATATATATACACATAGCACAATGTAAGAAACTCATTTTTATTTAATGAAACTTTCGTTAACTATTTATTATTATGATATATCCCGGGCTGTATAAACCTACATGCTGGCTTTCAATCCATTCCAACGCACCGACGTCTTTACATTTTTATTAGTAAGATTTGCTATGCCGACCACGTAGCCAGCTGCGCCCAGCTATGCACTTAATGAAAATAATCCTATAGCACTAATGACATCGCCTACGTGAGGGATTCCATTTCTTCGATTCATTGACAGAGGAAAGGATGATATGGTTTTTACTTCCTACAGCTATTGGAATCAACAGATTTTCACATCTACTAGTTGACCATAAACGTTGTTGTGCCATATAAATTATTCCTCGTGACTATTTTAGTAGTTAAGGACATTTTTAAGTAAAATAAAACAAAAAAAGATAGAGGGAGGAGACTTAGTAAAGTATGAATAGATTGTGTACCCGTAATCGTTGTGAACAAAGGTTTGACGCGTGGCATAATAGAGGTGGATAAAGAGAATCAGTTCCACGACCCCACTTAGTATGGGATAAAGGCAAGTACTTAAATTATAAATATTGTAAGCATGTGGGAATGAGGATTTTTGACTGAAATTAAAAGGTGTTGAATCCATACTAATATTATAAATGGGAAAGTGTGTCTGTCTGTTTGTCCGTCTTTCACGGCAAAACGGAGCGACCAGTTGGCGTGATTTTTTACGTGGAGATATTTGAAGGGATGGAGAGTAACATAGGCTACTTTTTATCCAAAAAGAAACGACAGATCCCGTAGGATGCGCGTTAAAGTCTATTCAAAAAGTACTGTTCGGATTTTCCTGCAGTTTTCATTAATAGACAGTGATTCTTAAAGAAGGTTCTAGGCTATGATGTATCCCGGAAAAACCGATAAATCTCACGGGAGGCGCAATAAAAGCATCGCTCAAAAACTACTGCACAGATTTTCATGCGGTTTTTAGATTTCATGGTTTTATTAATAGATAGAGTGATTCTTGTGCAAGGTTTTGCGGTATTTTTTATCTCGGAAAAACGGATAGTCCCACGGGAAGCGCGATAAAACCTTCGCGCTATAAACCGACTTCCGCGCATATGTAGCCGTGGGCATAAGCTATGACCCTTAACCCTATATAGACCCAATCCCGAAATCCACGTGGGCGAAGCCGCGGGCAGAAAGCTAGTACATATATAAATACAAACCATCAGATCCCAATCGCACTAAATTTATAGGTTAGAATTAGCTGAAGGTTTGATTTGGGTACCGTTTCGCAATAGGTAGTTTTGATTTCAATTTGATAGAGATAACTAGAAATTATAAGAGTCAACAGTAATTAAAAATTGTACTGTAGAGTTAAAATGAAATACAAACCGGAATAGTTTAAAATTAAAAGAGTTGTAAAGTTATTATTCGTACATGAACGAAAACACAATGATTCCAAAGATATAACTAAGGTATTTATTATATTATAAACTATATAAAATAATAAATATCTAATGATAGATAATAGATCCGCCCTTGTACACTATAAATAACTATAATTTTCCAATCTATGTTGTACAATAAAGTATTATATATATAGATAATAACTACAGTCCGCTTGCTGATAGCATTTCTTACGTATACGAATTATCAAGTTATCAAAGAAAACGACCCTCGAATATCAACCTTAATTATATTACACATCAGAAATTGATATAACCTATCAAAAATCCATTCGGCAGCTGGACTTAGACTATACAAACTTGAATACTATTTACAGTTGAAGTGTAGCGTAGATGGTAACATATTGTATAAAACCCACCCTTTCGCATGAGATGCGCGATTAAGATAAAAGGCGGGCCACAATCGTTAGCTTCGTTGCGTCGGGGCTTTTTAGCGAATTGTCTCAAAATTGACAAGTATTAACATCGCAGCACCATTAGCCAAAGAGCTCCGAGTGGTTCTGACTATTTGTTAAGTGGGATACATTTGTCTGACGTATTCGATGACATTACAGTGAAGTAGGTACTCATGGAGGGGTCAGAACAATACTGCAGCAGTACATTATGTTTCAAATGCAAAAAATTTTGTGACGCAAGTTATATTGTAAATGCAAAAGTCGTTTATATTTATTAGACGACATAATTGCTTTTTGTTGTATGTTATTTTACATTTTGATTAGTTTAAACATGACCCAGTGCAACATTATCAGGAATAAAATATAGTAAGAAGGCCTAGTCGTATCAATTTTAGCAATTATTATCTAACCAAGAATAATATTCAGAATGTTACAGAAATAATATTTTGATTGTGATTTATCAGAGGTCTAGATTCTGTTAAAAAATATTAGCACTAATCTACTTTTTATTCTAAAGGACTTTCACTTAAATAAAAAAAAATGGTGCAGAATTTATTTTTCACTGTAATAACAGATCTATCTAATAACGAATGATATAGAAATATACTTTACATGACCTTAAGTGCGACTCTTAACCTAACTAAGGTACCTACCAACATAATGATGATATATGCAACATAATTCAAAACAAAGCAGCCGACCCTCGCCTCGCAGATCAGGGAACATTGTGAGATACGGCGGATTTCTTCTTCCTGCACCGGCTAACACCACCAATTTTCCCCTTGATCCGACCAAAATTATCGCGCATAAAGTCAGGCGGGCCCCTGGAGAAACCCTAAAAACCAATATAGTGGTTTCATGCGTCTTATATCGACCTGCATTAGGCTTGGTACAGACTGAGCGTTAATAAAAATACAATACATGAATCAAAAAAGAAACAAGTCCAAAATTATAATGTTTAGGTAGGTAAGGGTAGTCGGACAAAAGTCGTCGCGTTGTTTATGTATTTGTAAACAACTCAATTAGTCCATTAATCTACGGTAGTGGTGATAATTATTAATTGTAGCAGCACGTATATTTGCAGTATAGTTGTAGCACATTTAGTTATAGTTTGTTTACCACTTGTAAGTGGTTGACTGGTAGGAAATGCCTAAGGTACTAAGACTGCCATTGTACTCTATTGTACATAAAGTTTAAATAAATAAATAAACATGGATTAATGTAAATTAGTCAATGATAGACCAAACTCTTTATTACTTACTAGCGACCCCCTCCGGCTTCGCACGGGTGCAATGCTGATACTAAATACACTACAGAAAAACAGTGAACGTTGTATGTAATAAATTATAGTTTAAAAAACTAAAAAAAACACTCTTCTAAAATTGATTGAATTATAAAATTGAAAATAATCAATTGAAAAATTGATATTATTGAACAAAACTCGTGGGGTGCTTATGTTATTATTGTATGTAAGTTATTATACATATAAACCTTCATCTTCAATCACTCTATTAAAAAAACCGCATCAAAATCGGTTGCATAGTTTTAAAGACTTAAGCATACATAGAGATATAGGGACAGAGAAAGCGACTTTGTTTTATACTATGTAGTGTTTACTCATTTCACCAATGATGTGTATATACAGTCAAGTTGGATTTATACGAGTATAATTTAGTATTGTATAACTAACATGAATCCATATTGACTGCGCTAGCGACTACGCAAGAAATTGAAAGACCATGGGAAAATGAAATACAGGAATTTTCTAGAATATTTGAGCCCGAACTACGAGTAGTTGAAAGTGCGTTTTCCCTAATATTTTGTCGTTTACTTACACATTTTGATACAATTTTTTTCTTTACTTCAGCAGCTAATTTAAGTTTATAATAGTCATGCGTGTAATTATAGGATGTATAATAGGCTAAATAATCTATAATAAATATTAATAATATTACTGTGATAAATAAATAAAATTACTTTAAGAGTGGAAGTCAAATTATCTTGTATTCACATCGTTGTTTTGAAACTTATTGGCACCTGTATTCAATGTAAGTCAGCCCTTAGCACAAAACTAAATGTCTTTTTAAATTAATGCGAAGCTGACTTTGTAAAACAACCCGCGAGGAAGTGTGTGTGTGAACTATACACGTGTTACCAATGTAACGCATACCGTAGAAGGTGCGAAGCGGCCGCCCTCATCGCGACAAAGTGAGAAAAATATGTTTGTTCAATATTTATAGGATTTTTATTTCCGTCGTTTAGTCTCGGATACATACATGCCTGCGTACATCGGCAAGGTTCGTGTTCTATGTCGCTTTGAGCTGGAAGCGCTATTCAAAGTACTTTTTCTACTCCTGTTTTGATTTTTTATGTCTTATATAGTCACGAACACTAGTATAAGTGGATATGAATAAAAAATTCTATACTCAAATTTACTATGATTTTAATATTAATTAACTTGCATATCACCCACTAAATGACTCGCGCCGAAAGCTGTATGCTGCGTCTGTTGTAAAACAATATGACGACTTCCATAGCCAGATGTTTGTGTGATGAATGCGAGCATTTGTACCTTACTCATAGTTGTTAAAATATACCTTTCTATCAAAAATATTTATATATGTATATGTATGTTTATCTATTACCCTAGATCCCATAACACAAGCCGTATATGGCTTACTTTGTGCTGAGCTTATTGGTGTAAGTGTAACAAATGATATATCTGTAAAATAAAATGAACTTGCTGTGCTCGTGGATCCGCTTGCGTGGTCTCCGTGTAGTAGTTGTAGTAGGTGCTAGGTAGTTGAAATTTATAGCGACCGCCTTGCACCACTTCGGATACTGCGATCGGTTGCATTGCATCCTTAGGATTTATAGTATGGTAACGTTGCCTAAGTACCAGGGATGATTAAATGCAGGAACACAAAAAAGTTCATGTTCAAGGTTAAGATTTTTGCAGTCTACATTAACTTTTAAAATTAATCTAATTTACCAACGTACAAGATAACTTTACTGTCAATATAGATTTTTAATGTCGAATCAGAAAAGATACAATTCGCAGAAGAACTGTGGTCGCTGACATAGTCGAACGAATTCTAAACCCTAAGTGGCAGTGAAAAAGGATTATTGTTCGCAGAAGTTGCAAATTGGAGATCCTTAGGGTGATGATGGTGATGACAGATGTCATTACTAGAAAGTAATATTCATAAGCAAAGTTTGCCATAAACACAATTTGTCAAAGATATATACCGAAACAATATATAATAATAACATATAACATAATTCTCATTGGATCATTATTTAAAAACGTAAATTTCATTGATACATTGCCTGATAAAACCTTATCTGTTAAATTATTATCTATGGTAGAAAATACCCGAAACAACATATGATATTCAAAACGGAGCGTCACTCACCAATATTTTCTTACGGCAGCCATATCCAGTTATTTTATGTTCATGTTCCTCGACTAAACACGTTGTTTTTCTTGGTTGGTGCATTCGTCCGGACGGCTTAGGTGTATAAATAATGCATATTCCGCGGGGGGTCATCTGTATTCCGACAGCGCACTGACATCGTCAGAATGGGGACTATGTACGTCCTCATATGCCCATGCGAAATGGTACCTTGGGGTTTTACGGAAATGACTATGACATGCACTATGCTAAATTTTCAATTCCATCATATTTAAAAATGGAACTCGTTTCGTAGTTCGTTTGATTTTAACTAGAATTCGTCGCATTGACGACCTCCTTAGTCGAGTGGATAATACACCGGTTTCAAGGTGTCGCCATCTCTGAGGTCCCGGGTTCGAATCCCGGTGGGGGCAGATGTTTGTGTGATGAATGCGAGCATTTGTACCTTAGTCATGGTTGTTGATATATATTTCAATAAAAAATATTTATATATGTATAATATATGTATGTCTATCCGTTACCCTAGATCCCATAGCACAAGCCTTATAGAGCTTAGTTTGGGCTAGGCTAATTGGTGTAAGTGTACCAAATATTTATTTATTTATTTATTATTTATTGTTTTGGAAAAGTTGTCTGTTTTGTGTTGTTGTCTGATCACTGTGCACTTTTAATAGTGTGTGATACAGTGATGACGATATTATTCTTTTCTATTTTGTCTGTAAGCTTTAAAAGGGTGGTTTCAATTCATTACCCTTTATGATGTTGATTCGGATGCTGATCCTGTAATAATATTTTACCTATTAGCATGGATCGTACATTATTGTAAAAGGAACTATAGCCCTGGTAACATGAGATATTATGCGATATACTTATATGTTACTACTACACCCCTGATCAGTGAGTCTGTCAGTTAGTGGTAATTGAGCTTTATATATAATAGATAGAAATAGATAAATTCTAACGGTTTTATTACTCTTAATTATGTGAATACAATTATACTATAAACACTTACATGAAAAAGATGAATCTTCAGTCATTACCATACCGCAAACTTTTACCTCTACGGAGAAGGGAAACTTTGTTCACCCGATCAATACCCGGTGCTCTTAATTGCTAAACAACAAAGTTGGTGTTATTCAATGATTCGGAAGAAAACACAACATTTTTCCAATATTCGGTAAAAAAATTTCAGTAAAATCTGCTAGTGCTATCGCTAGTGTTTTGTTGGAACTATGTTAATTAAGAAACAAAGCGTGATTGTTCACAAATGAAAATTCACCAGCGCTTCCGGACTATGTCACCATGACATGTTCGTGTATGCAAACTTTATAGGGTGGGTAGCTACGATAAGCACGAAAGGCAATATTCAGGTAATGTATAAGGGATTTTTACCGGAGCGAGACTCTATACTAGGGTTGTCTGTTTCGGTTTTGCCTATTTCCGCACTACATTAGCTGTGTTCGCATCGCTCTATTCGTCTAGTTTCGAGTTTACTTCCATTCGCACTTAAAAAATGCACCTGTATAGTTGTGAAATTAGTGTTCATACTAGCTACAATATATGCGAAGGAAGAAAACTGTGAAGGCCAATCTAACACTGGACATCAATCAACTGAAACGACGATGACAGTGGGTACGAAGTGTGCAGACAGATCTTGTAAATCTTTATACTGTAGAGTATTTGCGAATAGTTGAATGTACGAGCAGTGTCTAGCGTTTGATAGCTTAGTCGAAAGTTCCGTTCAGTGGGGTCTATTCTTATCATACCGTTAGGATATTGTTGAAATATAAACTGATAATAAGCCTTTAACTTGATGATTTCGTCCTTCATATATATATATATATATATATATATATATATATGAATGACGGCCGCTCGGACTAAAAGGTCTTCGAGTGCAGGTGTATACTGATGGGCAGAGGATTTGGTGCAGATCGCAGGAAGACGTTGGACGCTAGCGGAGGACAATCGGGTGGAGATCATTGAAAAGGAAGCCTATGGCCTATAGGAGAGGTAAGCAGTATGAAATCTGTTGGTTTGAAATGATGATTAAATGCGTGAAATAAGCCGTAACAGTTAGTACTTTCAATGTTTGTTGGCCTAAGATAATATTTCAATAAGTAAAAACAAAATCGTCATTCCTTAACGCAACTTTTAACACGAAATAACAATATTAATAGTTAGACAATGAATATAAATAAACTTTTAGTTATAAACAGATTGTCACACTGTTGATTGTTGATCTCTCTATATTAAGAAAATCTTGAGATATTTATTCTACTCTATTTGAAAAATTCTAAGAAAATCTAATTTGGGAATGATAGTGGAAAGTTGTTGTGATTCTTAAAGTATTGTTATATTTTTTTATACTCACCATCAAAAATAAAGCTGTCAACTCAAAACCATTTGTAAGAAATTCAATATAGATTAATATTCGAGTACTTTGTATTTACTTATTTGTACATTCAAGATCCAGTTTTATTACTCTCTCTTGTGATTATTTACAAAGATCTTGCCCCTTTGACTATACTGTATTAAAATATATATTTAAGATATCCAGATTCTATCACATGTGTTGTGTTACATACACATACATAAAAGAATCACGTACATATAGTTTTTTTTTGCGAGGGAATAAGGTCCTTATGCACCATGACGCCGCTGGCAAGGAGCGGCTTTCCGGCCTACCCACTAAAACCCCCCGGTGTTCTCTAGGCCCATGCGGGGCACATGGCAGAATCTCGCGGACGTATATATAGCTATAAATTTCGTTATACTATAATTTTTTGGATTTCACAGTTATCAATATGTATTATGAAATGTGGCAGAGAAGTAGAAAATAAATTGCAAAAAGATGAAGAGATTTAATAAAAAGTAAAAAGATATTGAGAAATGTTGTACAATCCAACTATCGTTTAAATTTTATAGTAAAAACGCACAAGAGATACTATTTCTTCTTAGATATAAAAAGGAAAACTAAATGACATTCGACGGCTTCCAGAATAGTCCGAGCAATCCCAGCGGAGTCTACTTCCATAGTGTTCGCTATTTACCGCCTTCGTCTCACAAATCGATACCGTGTTCCCAGATGCATTGCCCTAAGAACTCTATTTTACGACCAGCAAATTTTTCGTGCACAGGATGTTGCTTGAATCGTCTGGAAAATAGCAGTGTGACATTTAATCTTTTTTAAACTTTTTTAGTCATACAGTTACTGTACTCTTGACATGTTGCTTTTCGATTTAAAAGTAAGATAAAATGACTCACTGACTCACTGTTATTGGGATGATAGTCGATAGTAGCACAAGTATTCAAGGAAAGCGTTGGAAGGCTTCTTGTTGGTCTAACTATTTCGTGTTGATGACATGAAGACGTTGTATGCTAACACCGATCGGTTCTATATAATAGGTCTATATTTAGTAGGCGATTGGAGTTTACATTTAGCAGGCGGTGTCTCTACGGCGGCAGTTGATGAATCAAATTTGAATTCAAACCAAATTATACCTTGATAAGAATTTCGTTTTTAGAAACTAGAGCGTTATACATGCTCGTGTGTAATTTCATTTTATTAGAGCTTTTGCCAAGCTACAGGTTATATTCAGCTTCAGGGGCTGTTGGGGCTTAGTAAAGGAGTCGACGCAAATGGAGTGCGTGGCTACTGGTTCGGACGCTCAAGATTGCCGTGTCGTGGGTTCGCGCGCAAAACATTTGCTGATTCTCGTAATTTCATGACATTACACGTCGATTGTCAGAAAGTTACCTATTTTTCTTATATGACCCAATATAAAACTTGTGTATTCTTATTATTGTTTATGTAGTTATGTATCAATTACTTAGTTTGGATATTTCATTTTACTTATTTAATCGTATATTTTGTGGATTTACGAATTTACATTAAACCGCAAAAAAATCTTTTATTTGTACAATTATCATTCGTGATATACCGAAAACCCAAAACTAGTGCATCCTAACAATTTATAGACAAACTAGCTGGTGCTCGCGACTTTGTTTGTGTAAAGCACTTATCGTCATATTTTGGACAATACATAAAATATATTTATTGATTGCGACCTATATATTATTTTGATATATAAGCTATATTATTGTAAAGTTTCATTAACATCAATTTAATATATTTTACATGAAAGAGTAACATACATCTATCCATACTTATAAACTTTCGCCTTTATTTATAATATTAGTAGGGATGTATAGATTGTTCCAAAAGATTTACTACTAAATGGCGAACATTATTAAGTTTTCAGTGTCTTTATGCGATAGAACAAATAAATGAAGACTTTTTATTTAAAAAAAATAGTCTTAATACTGTTTGGTTAGAAAACTTCAATTTATTGGACAAATAAAATATTTATGATTATTTTTATTGTAAATGTATTAGTAATTGTATTATATTTTGATATAATATTGAAAATGGTAGACAAAAATAGACCTTCAGAATTTATTGCCTGATAAAGGGGCTCCCAATTTCAGAGTAGTAAATTTGCGTAAGGTATAAGGTTGTGTAACTCTTGGGCTCTTTGAGTGCTATTAATTCTATTTTATTATATATTAAACTAAGCATATTATAACATTACTATATGTGTGTATACACACACACTAATGATTTAACAAGATTTCTCCTCTCAAGGCTGTTGGAAGAATGTTAATTATTGAAATAAGCAACTTTGTACACTTTGTTTTTATTGTTGTCTCTTAAGAAGTGATATATGTTCATATTATTAAAGAAATAAACATTTGTTAAAGAGCGCTAATTGCCTATAAATACCTATGTTAAATAAATATTATGCTCATTCTGAAATATTCCGCCGTCTGATAGGAAAATGCCTAATAAGAAACTAAAAGTTACCCTGACTTTGGGTTTCTTATTGGGCATTTAGTAGGCTGACTGCTAATAAACTAAGTTATTACATTAACAACATAACATTATAATGAATGCAGTTGATTGCAATTGATTTAGGTAAACTCGATGATTTTGCCTGTAATTAATTAACCAAGTTCTGATTAATTGTTGAATTATTAGTTTCGTACTTTATCAAATATATACTAATTTTAAATTACTCTTTGTACATATCAAAAGTAATCGTTTCTTGTCGTATTATTATAAAGTACAGTTACTTATTGTTATTATTGATAATTTATAAATAGAGTTTTTTTAATTTAATATAATATATGGCGTGACTCAAAAACTAGTTTGTTGTTACTAGTTTGATGGCCTGATCTTTACCTGTTAAGGTGTTCAGATGAATCTGTTTTTATTTTCAGTGTTCTAGTGAATTATTATTAGATTATGATAAAAACTAATCCATAAGGAGAGGAGTCTCTCCTTGCCGTCTGCCCATACATATTGTTGGCATAGAAAAGACTTCTTTCTTCTTTCTATTTTCTGAAACTTGATAAGAAATCCAATTCTTTTCGCTATAGGAGACAGGTAAATAGTCAAATATTCTGATTATTATTACAATAGAGATATTGGCCATATTCGTATCACTCCTGTTAAGTAGCCCATTCTTAAAAATGGACCATCTATAAAATATTAAGAAATACTAATAATAGGTCCGAGGCATAAGTGTGTTGCTATAATAAACCAATGTGAATATTTTTGACTTGATAAATAATGTAACTAGCAAAATTATTGTATAAAATATAAAACAGTACCCACATGACAAAATTTCGACTAGAATTTGTGCTCGCATAAAATCCCGCTTCGCATCTCCCACACGCTGTGTGATTGATATAAACTATTTCAGTCAACTTTGCGGCAACATATACTATATACTTAGTGAATAGCGGGCCCAACTCAGCATTCCACGGTTTTATTAGTTTGGTCCGATTTTATTTGAAGCGTCCTGAAGCCGAGATCGTGTTTGTAAGCATAAACTATTTATACTATTACGGAAGTGGAGATCTTATCAATAATACATATTAACATAAGTTTACAGGCGTGCTAGCTTCAAAGTATACGTCTTGGACATTCCGAGTCTAGACAGCGGACGTAAAGTTCAAAAAGTAAATTAGATTTCGTCTGCGAATGTTGCAGAAACCATCGCTGCCCTCTGCACTTATCGAGATGCGAGCGACCAGTCTGTTTCCATTGCCACGAAACGTGACAAGGCTGCAACTTGGAATAAATCTACAACAATTGTTTAAAATTAAATTAAAACAACGCGAAACAGAGACAGCGCTATCGCATTATATAGCGCTAACTTCCTCCAACTACCCTCTTGATATTGCCTTTAGCGTTCGTAGTTGGCTGCCTGACTTCTTTATATTCAAATGCATTAGGCTTACCTGTATTCTTATTTTGAAAATAGCTACAGGGTTGATATTCTATTTCAGTATTAGAATAGCGACGTGATGTTATTTTTCCATTCTAATAGTCTTGTCTTGATATAATATTTAGTTAAATTCTATTCTAGTTGTATAATAAGCTAAAGTATCTGTATTAATCCATTTTATTTAAAAAAGAATCATAAATATCACACAAACAATACATAGGAATATCAGACCAACTAACATGACGCGTGACATGCCTTTGCTAATGCAGTCACCGATATTAACTAATTCCCAAACAAAAATTTACACTGCCTTGTTCACTGTTGATAACTACGTAATGACATTCTATTTAGAAATATTTTCTGGCTTCTTGTAATTTATTATGAATACAGCATTGGTGTTAGTGGAACGTGGGTGGCGCTGTGGTCTTGCTAAGTCAGCCAATCCGCACTGGGCCAGTGTAGTTGATTAGGGCTATTAGCCCAAACATATTTGATGGGATTTTAACTGTATTGATATATAAACTCTTTATTGAACAAAAAAAAAATACAATTTAAAATACTAATGGGTAACAAGTTAATTACTCCAAAAGGCAGACTTATCTCTCAGAGAGGTTTCTTCCAGCCAACATTAGATGTTGCGTTAGCGTGGGTTTGTAGTTACGATTTAACGTTATAGGTGGATATTTGAAGACATACTCGTCTTCAACTGTTGAGTTTCGGATATAATCGTCATTGGAGACCCACCAGTTGAAAAAGTGAGACTCTAAAATAGTACATAAAAATACCAGTATTGATTCCCAGTGAGTTCTGGGCTGGAACGAACAGGCACAACAAAAGTTTTGCTCGCGTGCGACAGTTACGGTGCGTGCTCAGAGCTGTCACTAGCGCTCTGCTATCATGCCATTTTGAATCGCATTATTCAAACAAACCTAAAATACGCCAACATCAACGCGCTTTTTGCGTTGTAATTTAGAATTGTTATTGAAGTACACAAGTAGCTTCGCAGGCTCTGATTGTATTTTAAAACTATGTCATTTTAAGCTCATGCGCTAAAATTACTTATATTCTAATATTATCTTTCTATTTATTAATGGTTAAATATATGTAGCGTAGAGTTACACTTGACACTATACATCTAAATAAATTTTGAACTCCTAAATTAGCTTATCCACAGAATTATTATATATTTATTGGTGTATATATCTGCAGCTTAAAATTAAAAATACAATTTCGTTAGTCTAATTACCTACTAATGAGAAATAAAAGAGCACGTTGCGAAACTAGTTACTTAATTCTTTTTACACAATCAATGAATTCCTCAGTAATAAATACCCTAGACTTATATATATATACTTCTCATCAAAAAAATCGAAACACTCCGTTTTCATTGTTTCTGTCCGAATTTAACACAAAAAAGAATTCATACGATGAAAAAAAATACATAAATGTATAGCTGGCAGTTTGGCCATTACAGTAATAAGCGAAAATTCTAAATTCAAAATTAGAATTTCATTTGTTTATCTTATAAACGAAATGAATCACTGTTTTGAGACAAATGTGTGTTTAGGGTTGGAGTACATTTAGCGTTTAAAAACTAAAAATTGGCGCCTATCCTTAAACTTTTTGTTTTTTATTTCAATACTGTGACTTTGGGACGTCTGAAAAAAGGTTATTTTTCTAAAACGTATGGATACTTCGCCCACAGAAGCCGCCAAGTTGTGGCAGTGCTGGATTCTGGCCTTAGTCAGCGTGTTGTGGCTGCAAGACTGCATCTAAGCCTGTCATCTGTTCATAGAGTCTATAAACGTTATCGGGAGACTGGTTTGTTCACGCGCCGTTCAGGATCTGGCAGGAATCGGGTCACTTCTGAGCGAGATGATCGATTTATTGTAACAACTTCTTTAAGAAATCGACGCCTTAACGCTTTTCAACTGCAGCAGCGGCTTCGTGTTGTACGAAGGGTGGCTGTAAGTGACTCTACAATTAGAAGGTTGAAGGATCGTGGACTGGTACCGCATAAGCCAGCAAATGGGCCGAAATTAACTGCAGACCATCGAAGAGCGCGCCTTAACTTTGCACGTGAGCACCTAAATTGGTCATACCTACAGTGGAGCAAAGTTCTCTTTTCTGATGAGTGTAAAATTATGCTGTATGGTAACGACGGAAGGAACAAGGTCTACAGAAGAGACGGAGAACGCTATGCAGAATGCTGCATTGAAGAAAAGGTCAGCTATGGTGGCGGTTCGTGGACGGTTTGGGGAGGAATCAGCGCCGACGGTAAGACAGAGCTTGCTTTTGTGTCTGGGCCACGTCTGCCTGCACTAAACTGTCATCGGTACGTCGAAGAGTGTCTCGAGCCTCATGTGATGCCCTATGCACATTTTATTGGCAACGGCTTCATATTCATGCACGACAATGCTAGGGCTCACACCGCGGGCCTCGTACGAGATTATCTTAACGAAGTCGATATCTCTATTATGGAATGGCCAGCAAGAAGCCCGGACATGAATCCCATTGAACATCTGTGGGATGAATTAAAGAGACGAATTCGAGCAAGAGATCCTGCCCCAGAAACACTTATCCAGCTGCAAGATGCAATCCAAGAGGAATGGGACAATATACCACAGCATGTGATCGTGGCTCTCATCCGATCGATGAAGAACCGTATGGAAGCAGTAATTAGAGCTCGGGGAGGGAATACAAGTTATTAAATAAACGTTTTTGAGCTTTTTTTTTCATTTACGTGTGTTGTTTTATCCATTTCCTTTATACTCCATACGGAATAAAAATGACTCATTTAACAAAATACGAAACCTATGAAAAATTCATTTAAATTTAGAACATTAACATTAAGATTTGATAAGCTCATATTACTCACTATTAAACGACATTTAACATTTATTCCTAAATGTACAATTTTTTTCTGATAATCCTGACAAAACGTAAACTTGCAAGGTGTTTTTCGATTTTTTTGATGAGAAGTGTATATATAATATATATAGAATATACGTATGTATATGATATAATTTTTGTTGATTAATTATGTTACATATTTAATTTAATATACTATATTAGTTTAGTTTAGTATTAATTAGTGTTGTTAATGTATAATTTATATTTGTATACTATTTGTATTAGCTACATGTGCATTGTTCTGTCTTGCAAAAACCTATAACACCTACCACATTTAAGACAATTAAAGTATTCTAGTCTATATTTTCTTATCACGTGTAAGAATGTTAATTCTTATTAACATTCTTACACGTGAAAGGAAAGAAAAACTAAGTTGTTAAAAAATAATACGGTAATAGATTAGACAGTGAAAACAAACTCTTTTCGGTTTTATATCTATGAAAACATTGATATAAAACCGATGAGAACCGAAATGTGGATCTCGTAATGTTATACTGATATTAGATATCCAGACGTTTCGAGGCTCCAATATCAAATTTTTACTATCACTACGTACTTATTACATACTAGCTTTCCGCCCGCGTGGATTTCGGGATTGGGTCTATAGAGGGTTAAGGGTCATAGCTTTTGCCCACGGCTACATATGCGCGGAAGTCGGTTTATGGCGCGAAGGTTTTATCGCGCTTCCCGTGGGACTATCCATTTTTCCGAGATAAAAAATACCGCAAAACCTTGCTCAATAATCACTCTATCTATTTATTAAAAACCCGCTTGAAAATCTGTGCAGTAGTTTTTGAGCGAAGTCTTGATTGCGCATCCCGTGGGATCTGTCGATTTTTCCGGGATAAATAGTAGCCTATTATTTCATCCGGACTTTTATCTTTACGTCTGCCAAATTTCAAAGCAATCGGCTCAGTAGTTACGGCGTGAAAGCGGAACAAACAAACAAACCAACTCACTTTCCGATTTATAATATTATAGTAAGGATTGTTTCAAATAGAATTTTTGAGCATTTTATTATTACTAATACAATGTTATTTTAAATAAAATTAATCAAAGAGTATTTTTTATGATTTACATTTAGTAATTGTATGTAATGAGAGGGTAATTGACCAAATGAGTAGAGGCCACGTTTAGGCAAACGGAGTGAAGGATAAAAAAAATTAAGCAGACTTACGAAAAACTGAAAACCAAAGTATGGATATGATTTAACCATACGGAATTATCCCCATTCACTCCGTTCTAACGAGAGGAACGGGTATATTATAAATATTACATTGATTACAGACCTTATGTTGATGTGTATTTAGAGTTTCGTGAGTCGGTGTTGGATCACTGGGGATCATGAGCCAATCTCTATTATGTTATGGCGATTAGACCATGGTTTACCAGGCTGGCCCAGTGCGGATTCGTCGACTTCTTTACACTTTTGAATTTCTTTGCAGGTGTAGTTAAGGTGAATCATGAAGTCTTCTTTCGTCGTAGTAGTGGTAGGAGCGTAGAGAAATAAAGGTCAAATAGGCATTTCGAGTACACATTATAATTCGCTGCTGATTGTACTTCGCTTTATAAAGCTTACACGTGCCCCTATAAATTCATGCAAATTACTAATCACGTTTCGCGCCTTCATTACCTTAAACGTGATATGAAATTTTCCACAAACGACTACCCACTCATAATTAGTATTAACTTTCAAAGTATATTTTTCAGGTTTTGCATAACTTATCCATTTATTTTTTCCTCCGCCATATTTATTTTACTTGACTAATGTAGGTAGAATAACGTAGGTTTTAATTTAGTTATACGTATAAATGTGCACAAATTCTATAAAAAACAGAAAAACTAAAACGTAATGAGAAATTTATTTTAGGAGTAATTGGATGAGGTCGTTTGACCCTTAGTTTTTATCATTACTTCATCATGAGATGAAGGAAAATATTTTTTTTGGCATGAAGAAACATTAATAATAAACGTGATTACTTAAACAGATTCAATTATTAAAATACTTAGGTGGGGAAAAAATTGATTGTTTGTTTGTATTGAATGGGCTTCGATACTACTGTATCGATTTTTATGAATGTTGGTATAGGGATAGTTTGACACCTGGGAAAGTACAAAGGGTATTCCTACTGCGACAAAATATATTTTTCCCGTAGGATAATTGGATAAAAATATCTGACCGGATTCTGATATTATTTGGTATAGAGACGTTTGGGGATCCGGACACGTACATAAGATCATTTTTATTTTTTCTATTGAAAAATCAGATATAACGCGGCAGAATGTTAAATAAGTATTTAAATGAATTCTATTATTCAAACATTTAGTTTCAGTTACACAACATTATTATGTCTAACATCAAAGAATTTAATAACCAAAGAAGAGAATATATGACATAGCTGTATATTAAATATGCATAAATATTACACTACATCCTGGCGACACCGAATGCAATATTCTCGTCGTAGCACCGCATAAAATCCACATCAAGCAACATGGCCCTGTCATGGCACGCGGCCGATGCAGTGGAGCAGTTCCGATTTGCATTTTGATTAAAGACAGCCGACGGATAGCCGCTGCGAGTCAGCTGACCGCGCTAACGTTAGTAGTCAGCGAGATAAATTTATTTTAAAAATCTATCCTCTCCGCAAGCCTATTGACATTCGAAAATTTCCTACAGCGGCCTAGTATAAAGCTTGCATAAATATGGTTGTCTGTTAGATTTAATATTATATGGACTATGCGCAACTCATTAAACTTTACTTATCGATTGCATAAGATCTGTAGCAGACTATACAGGGTGGAAATTTGTAATGCCACCTGGAGGGGAAGTACTCTTAATACTGTTTTTCTTAAAGGAAACATTCCTTTATTTTTGAAAAGAAATAAAACTGCATTCAAAGATTTTTGAAAATTCACTTGCCCCACCCGGTAATCGAACCGACTAAAATCTGCAAAAGTTTCAACCTGTATTTTTATTGCTCCGATCGGTAGGGTCAATTATAAGGATCAAATCTCTCTAACAAACTTTATAAATTAAATGAAAGGAAAACATTAATTAAGTATGTACAAAAAATGATACACTAACTAATTAATTGTTCGAATGTGCCCCATTTTCTTGAATACACAAATTTATTCTTCGTACGATTTCATTGCTGGTAGCCTTTAAAAGTGTGTTGTGATGAATATTATTGATAGTATTTTGTACTTCCACTCTCAATTCGTTGACATTAGCATACGATTTAATGTAAATTTGATCTTTTACATAGTCCCACAAAAAAAAACAATTTCCATCCTGTATAGGAAGAGAATCTGTCATATAAGTCACAAAGTTTATGGCTGTCTATTAAACGAAGACGTTTAATCGTCAACTTTGTAGATATATATATATATATATATATAATATATATATATATAATATTTACACCTATAACTTAAATCTATAATGTTAGTAAATCAACATCATACACCTTAATAATATATGTACATATGTATATGTATATATATGTATATATCTATATATATCTACATTATATACAGTACAAAAATCGCCTACTTGCTTACGCTATTGACTACGCTTGCCAATTATTAATCCTCATTCTAAGTTATATGTATCTTGCTTCTGGCTTATTTTAAATAGTATTATTAGTGTTGTGCTTGTATTAACGTGTTCCTTCTACGCCTTCTATGTTTTGTGTGCAATAGCTAAGTGTGTGGTGAACTCAGTAAATACTGTAACTGAGACCAAGACTTTGATTTTCACAATCTCATACATTCACCCTCGAGAGAACATTAACATTACCACAGACTGATTGGCAATGCAATTACAGGTTTTATTCGCTTCATTCTTGACTTTACTTTTCAAGTAATAGTTAGAATGATCAGTATTAAATAGTAATAAAATTATGTTACTAATTAACAATTTTATTAATTATACATAATAGATGATTCGTCCTATTGTAGAAAATACAATAATTATGTAGTCTCACATTCGACAACGAATATTTAGTGTTAGAAGACATACGACTCCCAAATATGACTTGCAGAAGCTCAGATATTCGAAAGACCAAATACCATTATTCTTTTTCTTCTGCTTAGCCTTGTTCCCATTTACTTAGGGTCGGTCGTTCTGGTCAATCTTCGGTAGGACGATCTGTCTTGGGTCGTCTGGGGTGTTAGATTTCCATTTTCCAGGTCTCTGTTAATAACGGACATCCATGTAAGGCGAGGTCTACCGTGTTTTCTGGGTTGGGCACTCATGTCGAGTACTGATCTCGTCGTGTGGTCTGGTGGCCGCCGCATGACGTGGCAAACTACCTTGTATGGTATGTAGCATTAAGCAAAGAATATCACTCGTAAGGGGAAGAATGATAAAAATGAGTACAAGAAAAAACGTGTTGAGCAACAAATATGTTTATTTAAAATCAAAATATCGAAACGTTTACGTAAATACAAATCTGCCTGAAATTGTCCTGTTATACAATGTCTCGGCAAAAGCTCGTAGAGGGTGGGTATGGGCAAATGACTCTGTAGGTGCTTACAATATTAAATTGTTTCACAATATTGTTCGCAATATCAGCCAGCCACGATACAGCCTGTTTGGACCGCTCACCCCTTTCTCACATTGTTTCGGATGAGTGGTTCCATGTGTTTGTGCAATCTAATTGCTACTCAGTCGGCGAGCATTCATCGGAATCATATTGCGAGCCGAATTCACTGTTTGTTCACTCGTTTGTACACCGCTGGCGATATTAAATTTTAAGAGATTCATCTACATTGAGGGAAGAGAGAGACGTGTTTTACTATATTGTCACCTGTTATATATTATATGGCCTCAAACTTTTAGGGCTTTCAAATATGTTTTTATTTTGATTTCATTTTGTACACTTTTATGCCTACAAATTGATCTCCGCTATTAAACCGAATGAAGCGTTTAATTTTGTGTTTAGTATTAATCCCAATAATTACTAGAACAATTTAGTTGAATATTTTAAATGGTGATCCATCATCACAGCTTATATATGTCTCTACCGAGTTGCACGAGCCTACCCTAAGTCCCTATTTACTGGGCCTGCTTGGTTGACTTAAGGCCCAGTGAAAATTGGTTGTATATAGATCTTTGAATATCTTCACAGGTGTATGCAGGTAGCCTCACAATGTTTTCCTTCATCGTAAGTCAGATAAAACGTAGATATGAAATTCGATAAAACATTGTGGTACAACTTTATAAATTCGTTTATTCTGCATAAACTGAATTATAATATATAGGCTGTTTTAAATCTGGCGAAATAATATATCAAATGAATGTTATTAGACAAGCCACAGGTGCTTGAATAAAACTTCACAATTTGATACTTTCCGAGTTGACTAATTCAACTATTTAAATGACACCCCTAGTTAGCTGTAAACACAAATGCTAGCTGTACGCTCAGTAGCACAATAGATTACTGCGTAGTATTTCTCGTGTGCTCGTGCGTGTAGGCTGTCGATACTATAATCATTTTCGTTTCATCAAATTTATTTAGTTTCTAACAAAAATAAAATTAGTTTGATATCGCAAATATTTTTTCAACAAAATCTTCACTTCTGATAGATACATACCACAAAATATTATTTAGTTGCGTTTGTAATAACGGGTATAATTTTTTCCGGCAACACACTAATTTTATTAAATATATCAGTCATACTGGATTCAATTTATTATACACAAGATATATGGGAAATTTGTTTATACAGAACTAGCCGTGACCCGTGAACGTCGTTTCGCATAAATAAGCTTCCTATTAAAAAAACTACTCTTTTAGACTATAGCATTTAACATCATGTATCTCTTAAAATATGACGACAATAAAAAAGTTGACAGATATATTTTTAATAAACACCGTTAAATTGCGTCAGCGGAGTTTTAAATTCAGAATCGTAAAAAAACTTATTTTTTATTCTACAAAAATTACACAATCAATCAAACAATCTGGATGATTTGAGTACCAAGGCTTACATAACAATTGATATTTTTTTATGTTATAACAATATCTAAAAACGCTGCAGCAGTCTTATTAGACAAGCATTCTGTATAACATTTTTCATCCCGCTTTATCCTATCATGATAAGAGGCAGCTATATTGTATAGAAAGGTATTCCACCTTTATTGTACATTATAGTGACATAAGCCTGTCATTATAATGAAATCATGGATACGTTAAAATTGTTATTTAATTTCCAGTTATTTCAACAACAAAGGAGCAAATCTAATATACGTTTAATTGAGAATTTGCATCCAAAGCTGTACCGGTTGCATTCTTTCTATTCTCTGTAGCTGCATTTTCTTTGTAAACATAAAATTAAACTTTTTAATCAGCACTATGCAAGCACCGCTGGGAAAGCCTTGCTTAGTTTTCTATTAATATTTATTGGAACTCATTACGCCACACCACGCTACTTTTATAATGAGAAGACAAATACTTGGAATATCTTATTTCTACCTTCCAAGAATTATTCCTGCATCGAGGGTAATTATATTTATAAATAGTAAAGGTAATGACGAAATCTAGCAAAATATATTGCCAAGCGTATAATAATTTTTATTAAACGCGCTCGAAACATAGAACTATATATTAAGATCTATCGATCAAAGATCGGATTTGCGCATCAATGGTTTCGCAATCAAATATATAGTCAAGTTTTTTTTATGGTGCTATCACTAATTTACAGATTTTGGGTTTTTTCTTTCTTTGTGCTATATGATACCGCTTTATGCTAAAGGCGATGTTTCATTGTGAGTCATAATATAACAAGATTAAATATACCATATTTCTATTTAATAGTCAAAAAATCAGCGTTATTCACTATCTGATAAGTGATTGTTTGCCTAATTATAGATTTAAATGTAAAACTATAGTTAAGGAAAACTAACGAGTTGAATAAAAAATAACATTTTTACCAAATTCAAACGCAATAATGATTTTTATTCTGTATTATGCAATGACCAATTCATTACAAAATTGAAAACTATCTGTGATCGCATATTTATAGAACATAAGTTTAAAATATAAAGATAAGTTTAAAAGTCTTATGGCCGTTTTCACCAACTTTGTCTTAGCTTAGGCGACTCCTAAGAGACATGTTGTCTCACTCTTTTCAGTTAATACAAAAAGTGACAGCATGTCACTTAGGAGTTGCCTAAGCTAAGACAAGGTTGGTGAAAACGGCCATTAAATTCTTAGGTACCAGCGTCGTCTAAAATAAACTAATATTGACACAACAAAAAAACATGTCCATTAGTACTTAAAAATACATTGCATTAATGAATAAATATTGATAACGTAGATTGACATAAGTTTGTTATGATTAATAATAGTGACACATCTATCCCTACTCATTGCAAATATACTCCAATATTTTTTAAATTAGAAAACTATCAGCTAGAAGAGGCAGCTATGCTTTTTTTGACAGGTCAAGTAATACATTATTTACTCAAAAACATTTTTAATCAAGTTCTTAAATACAGGTTTATTAATAGATAAAAAACTTGTTTTGATACTTCTTTGTTGCATTGAAAAACATTACTCGTAACACGACTTAACGACCTCCGTGGCTGAACGGTTAGTACGTCGGTTTTAACATATTAACGTGTCTCGTGGACTCGGATCCCCGTGGGGGTTGTTTGTGTAATTAATACGATCATTTGTGTCTTAGTCATGGCCGAAGACATATATTTCTATAAAACAATATTTATGGATGATTACGCCTATCCGTTATTCTAAATCTTATAACACTAATTCAGAGATTCCCAAACGTTTTTGTGTCCTAGACCCTTTGCCATATTTTTTGGTTTTAGGTAGACCCCCCACTTATCTGATATTGCATGCCTACATCCTACAAAATTTAATAAACATATATAATACAATTTTGCTTAAATACGTACTATTATAAATAATATATATGTCTTTCTATTAGAAAATAGTATAATGCAAGTAAATAGGAGATCCGTTATCGTAGACCTCCAAATTTTTATTCCACTGGCGTAGATCCCTTGCAGGTTGTCGTAGACCCAATAGGGGTCGATATAGACCACTTCAGGAATTACTGCGCTAGTTGGTGTGAATACAAGAAATATTTATTAATTCTTAATTTTATTAAGCACATTTATTATATGTATATATCCATAAGGCTTAGGTTAGGTTAGGTATTGATTATCTTATGAATTTTAAAATATGTGGCATAAACAGACCATAAATGATAAATATATTTTAATGTTTTGAATAATCTACATATATGAATAGAAAAACGTTGACTTAGAAATTTTGATTTTTACTGCTGCAAGATACTAAATACTTCAACGCGTTCCTAATAAAGGCTTTGACAGACTAATAATAAAGAGTTTTTATTTTGGTACGAATTACAGAACTCTAAAATAAGAATAGTGTATAATATCTTATGTGCTTTTATTAACATGAAAACCTGAATTTATTTTACTATCTCACACTGATATTTCATGGATATATTTTGCTTTGACGAAGACCAGCATAGGTCTGTCTAGCGTCTAGCACGTCGCTTTTGATTACATCGTCGAATAAGGGAATTATTCTAATCTAAGCAATAATTACGCGTAACTTAAAAGTATTTTGATTAAAAAGGGATAAAATATTGAGTTTAATATTATGATGCTTTTGTAATTTTATGAGTAAAAAAATAATTGAAACTAGCTTAACTCAATAAAATAACATTGTGAATATATATACTAACTACTCAATACTACTGAGTAGATTTTAATGAAACCATACATTAATATAGCTTATATATCAGGATAAAACATAGGTTACAATTCATAAAGATATTATATACGTCACGCTAATATTACTTACTACGAAACGGTAATCATGCGCATATCGAAGTCCAGGCACCTATATATATATATATATGTATGTATATTATATGCATCAGCATCATTTATGTTGTCCATGCAGACTTGACAAATGTGACAAATTTTTAGCCTGACAAGTGAAATTTACTTATATTAATGAAAATTTGTTCCTGCCAATCGTTTATTAAAAAAGGTTATGGCGGCGGCGTTTAATAAAACATTCGAGTACAATACAAAGTATTCACGATTACTATATCTAGTATATTAGGTATATATATGTTATATCTGTGTACTAATATAAAAATTATTTTTTACACCCGTATATAAAAACGGACAAAGTGATTTCATGATTCACCCTTCATCATATAGCCATGTTTGGTAACAACATTATTTATAATATTGTATTATTTTATATGTGTATGTAAACATACATACGACTGTAATCGTATTAGGTATGATTGTATCTTATACTATATTGTATTTTTATATTATATTATTATATTATATTATTATAATTATTAACATTGAAAAGAGGAGATAAAAAATAGACCTTCAGAATTTCTTGCCTGTTCTTCTCGAGAAGGCTCTCCCAATTTCCGAACACGTGTCGAGTCAATATATTTTTTATTTTTTTTTCCTTATTCGTACGTACGGACAAGGTTTTTGTTTTTTTTTTTTATTACTTAAGCTTTTTTTTGTTTTGTTTGTTGACGTCAATAAGTGCCTGTAAAGGTCTATGTTGAATAAATATTATTTTGATGTTGATTTTGATTTTGATCAATCTAGAATTCAATAATCAAAATAACTTTAACCGCCCGAAGTAGCTTAATTTGCTACGATTGTGGTGTGTATATATTGGGTTGCGGATGGAATACATTTCATGGTCTAAATTGTTGTGAGATATAATATAAATAGCAAACATTAGATGGGATTATTAGAACAAATTATTACAAACACTGATTTGTCATTTTAACTTAAAATTTGACATATATACCGTGCCGTATCGAATATTTGCTTTTGAAGGACGTTTGTTTACGGTTTTCAAACTAGCATTAGTTTTGTGATTCCGAAAACTACCGCCTACGACGAAGCAGGGCGAAAGGCGCTAGTCTTTGATCATATATTATATGATCGAAGGCGCAAGTGATTGAGATTAAGTAATTGAATATTATAAAGTATTTGAATAACGATTGTTGTTTAAATCTAAACAATAAAAATAAAAACGAACGGTAGAAGATAAAACTAACATTTAGAGACAACAAATCAAAAACAAAGTAGAAGATTGGATTTTTTTTTATGTGTTATAGACAGGCATTTGGCCTCGATCGATTGGATAGCTAATTGCTGTAGAGGGAACAGCGAGTTGTACTTATTTTTTTTTACAAGTTTTGTTCAAAATGTCATAATGTTATTTTATTTATGTTATTTTCATTTTATACAATCCTTTCTTCCCATTAAACACGATCTCTGATAAAAAAAATAATTCCAAATTTATTATACAATTTATAAATTTCATGACAATATAATTTCAAATGACTGTAAACATAGCAAATTTCAGCTTGATAAAGTATTGATCAGACACCACGATGTACCAGCAACGCAGTCTTGAAGATACGGATAATTCCATAGGACAAAGGAAACATGACGCGGTTACATGATTCAGTGTCTATAGTAAGCTATTGAATGCTGTGAATACGGTCAGAAGAAAATTTGAAATTAGAATTTCATATGGTTTTAATCATGTTAGCGCAGTCTTAAGTGTATGATACAATAAACTTGGTATTCACAGCATAAAATGTTCATAATTTCTCCACAACAGCTCGAAGCAATGGTCGGGCGTAACTCGTGTAGGATTAAACCTGTGCTAGCTCAGATGATCCGGCCGGGGTTAATAGTCGGCCTTTAGAGCTTCATGCGATTATGCAGCTTAGGGAATTCCGGGAAGGTCTAGCGGGCTTCTAGTATTCTATATAATATAATGGACAAAATATATATGAATCTGGCCAAACATAAGAATCTAATTTGATTGTAATAATTAATTACATCAGTAATTGACGAAATAATAGTAGCACTAAGCAGAGACACTAATAAGTTTGTTAAATTTGACGTTAAACGGGATTCCCGGGACTTATTCGTACAGGATAGGCAACGTTACTTATTTTTATCCAGGTTTTAAAGTTGTTAATCTAGTCCAGAGGTTCTCAAGCTTTTTTCTGTCGTAGACCTTTTGCCATGTTTTTCGGGTTTGGGTAGACACCCTACTTACCTAATATTGTATGCCTATATCTTACAAAATTCTATAAACATTTATAATAATTTTATTATTTCATAGGTAGTTTTATGAATAATGTATTAGTATTCTATTAGAATATAGTATAATGTAAGTAAATAGGTACATTTTTTTACTTCGTAAGTACTTATATAAATAAATGTATGTCTTTATATTAGAAGATAGTATAATGTAAGTAAATAGGTAGTGTATGTTGAGATCCAGTATCGTCGACCCCCGTTTTCATTTTACGGACCCCCAATATTTGTTTTACCCTTGTAGGTTGTCATTGACTTTTTTTATTATTATTATTTAGTAGCATTTAAATTTCTCAGCGTGAGTGCTGGTTTTAACTGTAATTACGGGCGGGGCCAAGTAAATTACAGAATGTGATGTGTTGGTAGTGTGGTTGGTGAATAATCAATATTGTTGTCATCTATTTGCAAAAACTTTCTAACAATGCGGCATGTGTCAAGGATGGCTGCTTTTTGTAGGGTTATGAACAAGGTGTCTTTGAGATTTAATATTTTTAAGCTATTGAAGAGATGATTCGGGATTCACCAGTTGTGTCAGGACTACAGGAATAACATAAACTTTATTTTGACGCCATATCCTAGTTACTTCGTCTTTGAGTTATATTTACTATTTATTAATTTTATCTGTAATCGTTTTCTGTATATTATGGGTGTTAGGTACTGCAATGTCTATCAGATATGTAATTTTGTTTATTTTGTCCTGTAGGATTATATCAGGCCTATTATAATCAGTTGTTTCCTCGGTGAGTATGGCGCGATCATAATATAACTTGTGTGTGGTATTTCTAAGATTTTTTCTGGTATGTATTTATAGTAAGGTGTATGTTAATCTAGCATAAGTCTGTATTTGAGTGCTAAATTTTGATGAATTATATTTGCAATTTGGCTGTGTCTGTGTGTATAGTCTGTTTGTGTAAGTGTTATGCATGCTCCTGTTATGTGCTGTATGGTTTCTGATAGTGTGTGACACTTGCGACATTTGTCATTTATTACTGTAGGGTCTTTGATTACGTATTTTTTTATAATTTTTTGTGTTAATGATTTGGTTTTGGATTTCTGGGAGTAAATTACCTATCTTAAGCCATATGTTTGATGCTTCATTATTTATATGTAACATGCTGTAAATCGTGTGGATGTCGGCCATGTACGACTTTCTTTTTCCAGTTTTCAATCTTTTCTTTCTGAAGATTATTTTCGTTATACTGTTCTCTATTATTATTTTTTTTTGTTCCCCTGAGGAAAATGCATTAAATTACATACCCCGGTTATGGCGAGCCGGCTGTTATGTGGGGCTCTCCTCCCCAGAAGGGGGAGGCCTACCCACTAAAAACCTCAGGGATGGTCTTCCTCAGGCATGTAGGGAACCCCTGGGTACACCAAGCGACTTCTGGGAACAGGTTGTCATAGACCTAGTGGTCGATATATACCACTTTAGGAATCCCTGATCTAGACCAAGTTCCTTAATCCTCACCTTCTTTGACCTACTTATTTCCCTTCAAATAGTTCAAAGCTGTCTTGCAAAAATAATTACTTTAAGTTACTACCACTAGGGTTTATCGTATTACTAAATCATTCCTGAAATTAATGTGTAATATAATTTATCGACATTATTATAAATTTAATGATCATTAGAAAATACCTTAACGGGTCATTCAGGCTGACAAGAGTGTGGTTTCTAAGTTTTAGTATTTGTTTAGGTGAAGGGAAAAATGTCGAATTCGTCAGGCTTAAATAATGAATTTCTGCATTATTTTTACTAATAATTTCAAATTTCTCTATATCACAGAGGAGAGATGGCAGGCTCAATTTCCAATGTATGATCATCACAGCTCATATTCGTCCATATATTAGAGCAATAGATATCAGACAACAACGTTGGGTCAATGCGGGTCTTAGCAGTCTTATGTAGAATTTTGGGAAACAAACAATGACAGGTTCCCTGGAGCTCCCGATTCGAAGACGAGTACAGAAACTATAAATTCCAATGACGCTCGAGATAGTTTCCAGGATAAATCCTTTCGTTATTGACTACAAGTTTTGATGTTGTTATGATTTATTGCCTATCTATTATCAGTTATTTTGGGGTGAAGCTAAAACACACTAATTTTCCTAAAACCAATAAAGTTATAAAATATTCTTTTTGGTTTTAATGTATCTTAAACAATTTTTTGTGATACAACGTTCAAGAAAAAAATTGATCTTGATGGCAATTTAAACAAACAGTGTACTTTTGATTAATGCCTGCAAGGGTTATATGAATTCGTGTGCAATAAATAATAGTTTGCATTTGACCAGTTCTAAAAAATTGTGTAAAAATTCTAAATTCCTATTTGTGTTCAAAATTAAGCGCTAGCTAAAGCGAGTCACGTAGCCAAGCAAATGAATCCTGGCCTTGATACGACTTGTGTGTGTGACCTGTGATGCGTAGCCAACACCTTACTAGAACTGACGGTTCAGGGATGTTCTTGTAATTGGCCCTTTGAAACTTGAAGAGCCTAGTCAAATTCCAAGGTAGGATAATTCGTAGCCTCTTTTATTATACAAGCTTGGTAATTGCTCTCAAGGGCAATGACTTACATATTGCGGTCGCCTTCTAATAAGGGAGTGTGCTTATTAAATGGATAAAGTAGGTGGAGTTCATCAAATAATAATAGATAATCAACATTCACACTCGTCGTGTTTGAAATATGTATGGAGTTAATTAGGGCGGCTAATAGCAACAATTGTAGCACGATCAAATGATGACAGCATGTGTTTGTTAAATATGTAGATTAGTTGATACAGATTGCGAGTTAGTTATACTATATTGCTAAAGTATTTGTCGCTGATAAACTAAATCCATGTTTTCGGTTTTTATATCTTTCACCATATGATATCTAGTTATTCACATGTCTTCTATCTATTTAATATATATTTTAAGAATGAATAATAAAATAAATATTTGAAATGCTATTTCTATTACAGGTAATTAGCAGGAAAGGAAGTTTTTTTCTTACCTTTTTTGGAAAATTTATACAATTAATTTAATCAGCTGAAGTCATTCCTAATCTAATGGTTTTAATGAAATGTCGAATTGTAGACATGTCCATAATACGTATCCTCATTGTTCCTGATCTGGTGGATTCAAACGAGCTTCAAATCTTTACCAATTTGACGCAAGATATATTCGATTGAGTTCTCGCCGTTTCCATTCTCTATGCATCCGGATAATACTTCAAGTGGCTGACATTGTGCTTTCCAGATTAAGCTGAACTTCCCTGCCTTTGATTTTCCTCTTGCATTCCTCAATATAGGATTGCATTGACGCACGTTTCAGGGGTCTAATTGTGTTGGATGCTTTCATGTCTCGTGACGTTTGAAGGTTCGTAGATCGCCTTGAATTGGACCCCTTCTATTGCGTGAAATTGAATCTTGTTGCGGGTGGAGGGTGTGCCGAAACTTAAATATTTAAGGGCATTACCATCAAGGGCCAACCCAACGACGCGGAGGTGAGGTATTAATTTTACGAGCCCCATTGTAACGGTAGACGTATGAAGTCGTTACATTTTACCAGTAATTTGTAGACAGGATTTAGCTTGGGGTCGTCGGCGGGTGGAGTTGTGACTTTAGCTGGCTGCAATTTGAATTAATTAAAATTAGCGGCATCTTGAGGATATCACATAAGTCCCTTGTGTGGAGTTGATGAGATTACGTCGCCACTCGTAAAAACTTCCGAGTGTGACACCGGAAAGTCTGTTTGGGACTTCGAGCAGATTGAATATTCGTTTATCGTATCGTATCGAATTTTCGTAACGCGAATGTGATCGGATAAAAGTCACTAATCTAAAAAACTACTAATGTTATTTTTGTGCAAAATTATTAAATTATTGACAAAAGCTAAATTTGTTCGCCTTTAAAGGAGGCGTAGTCTATGTAGAAGATGTAAAATGTTCAGTATTTTTCTAAACACAGCTGATCTCTGTTTATTTAAAAATAATATTCATATTGTGTAGTTTGAATAACAAAATACCTTTTTGTATTTGAATTAAGACAGTTTGTTTCCTTTTTATGGGGATTATTGATGTTCATAGTTAAGTAATACTTACACTGGATATATAGGAGATAAAATCTGTTTTAAAGAATCAAATAAGCAATAATTATGAAAATGTTTTGAGTTTTAATACGTCTAACGGGACAATAAGAATACTTAACTCCATCAATTTATAAAAATTATGCAAATATAAAAGTATCAAATCTGTAATTTTTCTTGGGTTTAATATTTACATGTCAATAATATTTAAATCTTGAAATTATACGAATAATTTACTAGACTATGAATACTTTGTCAACAATGAAGCATCAAAAAAAATATTTGCCAAGTCCGTTTTAAGGGTAGCATTTGTTTAATTCCAAGGAAACAGGTAGTTTATCTCAGCATACGAGCTAGAAGGGTCCCAGTTCCATCCCCAGGGAAGTCAATTTCATTAATACTGCGGTTGTTCCTGAGTTCCTTGCCTCGCCCGTGAGGGAGATGCCGTTCATTTTTAACTACATTAAACTATAATTGAAAACCTGCTACTTTCCTGCAATGAATTAAGATTTAGTTTTGTGAAAGTTTTGTTATATGTAAGTCATGGGCTACGCCAAATTGTGTCCGTTTCTAAATAAACTTATTATGAATATTCCAACATCTTATTATATTTGATATACTGTGGTCTTATAATATTCTTTTGTATTAATATATTTTGTATTAATATTATATTTTTTACGTGATATATTGACAAACAAACAAACTACTTACCTTTTGGTAAGTAATTAGAAACCTCTGTAGTATGTAGTATCATATGTTTCATGTGAGATTCGTAATAAAATTTGCAATCTGCATGAAAGTTACACAGAGTCACGAGCCAACACGTAACATAAGTAGTAAAATCATTACTACAAAGTGGTCAAAGTACGTGTTACGTATACTTGTTGCTGAAACGAACTCAGTTTTATATTATTATTAGTTTTATATTTAAAGACATAAAACATAATATACTACTTTTCATACTGGCCATACTGGCCTAGACTTCCATGGTACGAGTATCCCTATATTATAGTCTTATCTCGAATTCATATTGTTTCCTTTCAGCTATAATATAGCTAGCACTCTGTGTGGTGCAGACTTACCCTAATGTCAGTACAGCTATCAGGGAATCTTTTCTAACACATTTGTTATAATAATTTCTTCTTTGTAACCAGATTCAATATATTATTTTGCCTTAAAATAATATTGATTTGTGGTGAAATAAGTGTGTTAATAATTTTACTATTACGATACCAACAGCACTACAAAGAATATTCGACCGACTATTCTACACAAAATATGTATCGGTCAGTTTTGGTTTAAGAACTTATTCATATCGATAATTTATCTCGTTTTTAAAGGAGTATTTAGACTTAACCTTTATTACAGTTTTTAGGTTACAAACTTTATGCTCAATCGTGTTTCTGGTTGAATGAAATGAAAAAGTTAATAGCTTTACATGCACTGTCGATATGATTACGAGTCCAGACGTTATCTTTGAAAAAATCGAGTAACGTACATGTTATAGGAATATGCGAATCTCGTATTCGAAATTGATGATTTAATAAAAACAACCGACTCAAGGCTAGAAGCACCTAGTAGGTACATATTATTCCTTTTTTCAGTATTTCCGAACCGATGCGATATCGAAACCTTCAAAAAAAGAGCATATTCCCATTTAAAAGGCCGGCAACGTATCTGTGACTCCTCTGGTGTTGCGGGTGTCCATGGGCAACGGTTATCGCTTACCATCAGGCGATCCGTTTGCTCGTTTGCTGCCCTATCCTATAAAAAAAAGTAGATTTGTGCTCGGTCTAACTACATGAGACATTTGAGAAATAGCTAAAATACTGAGAAATCAATTTAGCAATGGTAAAACTGTTTTAGAACTCTATATCGTTCGTTTCGTTGATAATCTGCGTATACCAGTATTTTATCAGTGCAGGAGTTATGCTACAATTTAGCTGTTGATTGTAGCGATGAATCCATTGATACAAACAATAAAGTCGCAGATTAGACTGAAAACTCATTTATGTTTGCATAATTTATATCAATTTGTTATGTCGAAAAAAATAGTTCTGAATTTGTGTTGGTTTTAATGATAATGTAAGCTGTAAGTAAGTTTTTGATATTATTTATTTACTTCGCACCAACAAATGTTTCTTTTTTGCATTATATAAATAAGCAATTAATATCTATTTAATACTTATATAAACTTATGACTAACGTGACTAATAAATCTTGAGGCGTACAGTATGATATAATATAAATACAGTGGCGTATCATAATTGAATGGTAAACAAACTAACCTAAACTGAATTTTGACAGCATAACTCGTGCGCAAAAAGTTTAGAGATAGCCTCATGATGTCACGCAGCGATGGTCAACATATAAACAATTAGTTACTTATCTCATCAAGTATTGATAAAGAAAATCGATAAAACTTACATAAAAATGCTTGTGATTGCTAATTAAAATTATTACCCAAAAATGGCAGCACAGTTTGCGTTTGTCTTGTTTGTTGCGCTCGCTTTCTTCAATGTTGAAGTAGAGTCGAAAGTTAAAATAACAGTAGGAACAACATCAGCATGTTCCGATACAATTAATTTCATCAGAAATCAACTAGTGCCTACTTTCAACCAGTTTGAGGAATACGTGGAAATTGAATTTGTTCCTTGGGGAAGAACTCGTCAGCTAAATGATGGATCTCAAGTTTGTCAGTTTGGTACTAACGATTGTTGGGCTAATAGGATGCAGAGATGTGCACTTAACCTTTTAAAAGGCAATCAGAGGAAGCAAGTTGATTTCGTCGGCTGTGATTTCACTCCACCTTTACCTGGGTTTAGTAGACAAAGTTATGAATGTGCTGTTTCTGCAGGACTAAATGAAGAAGACGTTGATGCTTGTGTTAAAAATTCACAAGGTGACAAATTGGACGCTGAAGCTCAAAATACATCTGCAGAACCTATGAATGTCATTAACTTTGTTCCGTTTATTCTATTTAACGACGAGATTGATAGAGCCAAGAGTACGCAAGCACGTGCCCAACTATCTAACATGGTATGTTCTATGTTGAAAGAAGATCCATCATCTGGTGTTGAGTGTTAATGGGATAATTTAAAATTAATATGATCTGTGAATATACACAGTGTTCTATCGTTAAGAATTTGTTTACGGGAAAAAATCACCTATTCAATAATTATGTATGTATATATTAAAGTTTCAACATAAAATAATAATATATAAAATCTTTTTTTATAAACTACGTTTCAATGCCCCTAAAAGACAAAGAGAAATCTCAAATCCAAATAAATTGGTCATATAAATATCGATAAATCATATTATTTTTCTAAGACTAAGATAATAGACTCGGTGTCCATGTAACAGTTAAGAGTTTATTCAATTATGCATTTACTGTAGCATTTGTATTATTCTAGTAAGTCTGTGTGAATAAATAATGGTTTATAGTAAATGGTTATTGCATGCACAGTTCATTTCAAATTTAAAGTTCGAAGCAAATTTTATGAATTATCTACAGTTGTGTTATTTTCTGGTAGCTGAAGTAGTTATAGTCGATTATAAAATGCTAACCGAACAAATAGATAAGCAGATAAGAAATTCAGTTGATAATAAAGTGATATTAACAGGAAGAATTTTTTTACGTTTTCTGTAGGCTGTAATGTCTGCCATTCAAATAATCCAGCTGATGTAAATAGTAATCATCGCTCGTGGAAATTTGCAATACCTAGGGCACAGTTCAGTCAGTGCGCACTTGGAGAAGAATTCTCTTCTTAATTCATTATGGTAGGAGACATCGTGATGCTTAGAAAACATTGCAGCTGGTAGTTGTAATCATTTGGAGATTCGATATAGTGACTTGTCTTACATATATGCTACAAAATCTGAGAAATGTCCAAGTGGTCAGCACACCGCACGTCACTCGTGCTATCATCTGCACAGCAATCGTATCTCGATGGACAATATGTCATTGACATGCAGAATGAATGGTGTCGGAGAGAGTACCGAATCATGTGGAACTGCAGCACTTATGGGCCTATACCTTAATTCTCATACCATCCATTATGCTAGCAGAGTCCTTTGTTGATTCAATAAGATGGTAGCTTCATAAGAAGACTTTAATGCCAAACCTTATCAAATGCATTTACAAGTTCAAGTCCAGCGGCGAAAGCCTCACCATTGCCATCCAAAGTTTAGTTTTGTCAAAAATTAAAAGATCATGAATTGAGTGACCGTGATGGAAACTGTATTGCCGCTTGCTAATCAGCCGGTGCTTAAGGTGGATGTTTATGACTCTCTTCATAATTTTGAAGACAAGTAACTCAATGACTTCACCATAACGGGCCTGTATTTTGTAGAGTGGTAAGCGATTTTCTACGAAGATGTGATCTTACCTTTTCTTTTGATAAGAAAGACAGTAGAGAAGAAGACAAAATGTCGCTATCCAATCAAGTCATCTCAACTCATACTGCCATATTGTATGACAACTTGACGTAAATAAGCGATAGAGTTGCTCAAACTGGTAGAACTATGTATCTGCCTAATCTGATGATCTAAGAGGAGTCTCAACCAAACTCTATATCTACTTGGTCGTGTAGACAACAGTAGATCTAACAGTAGATCACACAATCACAATTTTATGAATTTCTATCTCTGAGATATATTTGGGCTCTACCACCATTTGTAAGAGACCGTATGTCGAAACCATGTTGTTCTTCTTGAGAGGTCAGCAGTCCGTTACTTAAACCATTCTTTATGGACCAACACTTCCGTAGATATAGGGTATTGCTCTAAAATACTGTCGATCCTCTCTTAGACGTTACATTTTCGAATTACTTATAAGAATTATGATAAAATTCGAATTCGAACTTGAAAGAATAATAATAAGTTATAAGCACTTACAATATTTTACTTTACATTTGGTGAAATTTTATTCTTTTATTTAACAATAATCAACCGAATAGTTTTACCAAATATTACTGAGGTTATTGTATTTAATAGAGTTCTTCAAAATGTTTGTAATACTAAAATTTTATTAGTATTAGCAGTTATCAACATGCCAATTGAAATTTGATAAAAAGATAGCAGCATACATATTACTACGATAAGTGTTTTAAATATCTATTTGATATAAATCATTATTATTCAGTAAGTCTCCGTAACAAGTCAAAATGGTGCTACGGTTAGATATATTTCTGTTTATTTTTAATGCATATTTGACTTATAACGTGATTGGAGAAAATGTCAATATTAAAATCACAATTGGAACAACTTCAGCATGTACGGACACTGTAAATTTTATTAGCAATCAATTGGTACCAGCTTACAACTTGTATGGAGATTTCCTGGATATTAATTTTGTTCCTTGGGGAAGGACTATTCGCGATGAAGATGGTCTGAGTTGTCAATTTGGAGAAAATGACTGTTGGGCTAATCGCATGCAGAGATGTACTTTGAATTTATTAAATGGCGATGTGAAGAGGCAAGTGGAGTTTATGGCTTGTGATTTTACTCTACCGCAACCTGGATATACTCGTGGTAGTTACGAGTGCGCTATTGCTGCTGGGGTGAGTGTAGTGGATGTTGATTATTGTGTAAATAATCCACAAAATGACAAATTAGACGAAAAAGCTTATAATGCAACTGTTGGACCTATGGACCCATTATCTATAAACTTTGTTCCTTTTATAATATTCAACGACCTGATTGATGTGAATGCAAGCTTTCAAGCAAGACAGAGGCTTTCCAGTGTTATTTGTTTCCTTCTGGCTGAAGATCCATCAACAGGGATCAAAGGATGTGAAGTCTAATAACTTTCGGCAGTAAATTTCATTATACTTCATAATAAATTATTACATCAATAATGTGGTCAAGTTTAGAACCCCTTTATAGGTTTATAAGTTTTTTTGAACTACTTGATGCAACTGTTTGAAATTTGATCGCTAATATACTTTGGTGCTAAATAAATGATAAATTTGGAAAATTGGACATACATAGTCTCAGTACACATATAGTCATATATATATATATATATTATATATATATATATATTATATATATATATATATATATATATATAAATATATGTGGTGTGTATATATAATAGTATGTTATTTTTGAAGATTATATTATTATTTTTTATTAACTCATTGTAAATTAATGTACGAGATTTGTATTGTAATAACGTATTCTATACTTTAAAAATCGCTTAATTTCCAATAACTACTGCTGCAGCTTTGTGCTTTTAAAATGAGACTGGAAAGCTCTTGGCACTTTATCTTACCTAAGTAAAGTAAATGAGTGACGATGGCTTCCACCTTGGAAGAAAGCGCCACCTACCTCGTTGATAACTGAGGAAAGAATTATTTATTGTGAAGATGAACTTATCAAACTTATATAATACAGTAGTAGCTTGTAAGAAGTGAAATAAAATATTTAAAATAGATTCTAACACAAACCGAAACGGGACCAACGAAGATCCTGATTCAGATTTTGAGCCTTTCTTCGTCTACTACTTCACCTACCTCAGTGATACAGGTACAGGTATTATGACCGGGCCCTGGGTTCGTAGCTTGCGGGGGTGTCACAGTTGTCTGGTAAAATCGGCATACTGGATTCTCTCGACTAAAGGAAATGGACATCAGGTGGTTTCTAGAGTATAAAAATATAAGCTTCAATTACAATATTTTCAACTGCGATTCTGAAAATAATATGTACGACTTATCGCACTGATAAGGATATTTTGAGATAGTAAAATTTTGTATGATATTGCGAAATTATCTATTGATTACGTAGAAATAGTATTGTAAACTAGCTTATCGCCCGCAGTTATACGAGTATCTGTTATTTTTCCCATACAATTCGATGCAAGATACTTTTTCGTGGTATTTATTCATTATTTAGTGCCGTGTTATTGAATTATTTATTGTTAGTATTTGTATGTATGTATATATATATATTTATTTATGGTTAATTATTAAGCTATTACCATCGCCAATAGACAAATGGCAACAGAGAACTGCATTGCCGGCCTTTTAAATGTACAGATTGGAAATTTAGCCTTTACGAATACTACTTAAGACTAGCCCTAAAAAAGAATCTATATAGAAATATTATATATATATATATATATATAATATATATATAATATATATATATAATATATATATATTATATATATATATATGTGTGTGTATATATATAATAGTATGTTATTTTTGAAGATTATATTATTATTTTTTATTAACTCATTGTAAATTAATGTACGAGATTTGTATTGTAATAACGTATTCTATACTTTAAAAATCGCTTAATTTCCAATAACTACTGCTGCAGCTTTGTGCTTTTAAAATGAGACTGGAAAGCTCTTGGCACTTTATCTTACCTAAGTAAAGTAAATGAGTGACGATGGCTTCCACCTTGGAAGAAAGCGCCACCTACCTCGTTGATAACTGAGGAAAGAATTATTTATTGTGAAGATGAACTTATCAAACTTATATAATACAGTAGTAGCTTGTAAGAAGTGAAATAAAATATTTAAAATAGATTCTAACACAAACCGAAACGGGACCAACGAAGATCCTGATTCAGATTTTGAGCCTTCTTCGTCTACTACTTCACCTACCTCAGTGATACAGGTACAGGTATTATGACCGGGCCCTGGGTTCGTAGCTTGCGGGGGTGTCACAGTTGTCTGGTAAAATCGGCATACTGGATTCTCTCGACTAAAGGAAATGGACATCAGGTGGTTTCTAGAGTATAAAAATAAGCTTCAATTACAATATTTTCAACTGCGATTCTGAAAATAATATGTACGACTTATCGCACTGATAAGGATATTTTGAGATAGTAAAATTTTGTATGATATTGCGAAATTATCTATTGATTACGTAGAAATAGTATTGTAAACTAGCTTATCGCCCGCAGTTATATCTGTTATTTTTCCCATACAATTCGATGCAAGATACTTTTTCGTGGTATTTATTCATTATTTAGTGCCGTGTTATTGAATTATTTATTGTTAGTATTTGTATGTATGTATATATATATATATTTATTTATGGTTAATTATTAAGCTATTACCATCGCCAATAGACAAATGGCAACAGAGAACTGCATTGCCGGCCTTTTAAATGTACAGATTGGAAATTTAGCCTTTACGAATACTACTTAAAACTAGCCAGCACAGATAGCTCTTAGAGATAAGTCCACCTTTTTATATTATGATATCATTGTAATCTATCAAAGTTTTGTTGTGTAATAAATAATTATATATAATTTGAAAATTTTATTTCCTTCCCCTGATGAAAATAGCCGTCTCTTAATCTAGTCACGTAGGTACGAAATTATATCAGAATCAGTGTGCCAACTCACAACTACGTATTTCTATTAAGATTTTGGCCCCACGTGTGCCATACAACCCTTATTACTCGTGCATGTGAATTTATTTTCTTTTTAAGGGATAAGGCAGCAAACGGGTAAGGCATGTAGGGAGCCCCCGGGAACGCCAAGCGACATCCAGGAATCCCCAGCCTCCGCTCCCCCACCGATACAGCAGAGCCCTTCTCGGGAGAGGCTCCAATACCTCCTCCGATCTCCACCACCGACGACGCCCTCCGGCCACGGAAGGGGCGTAGTCCCTCCCGGGTCGCCGTGTCCGCGGGCGCGATTCCCTCGCGACAGCCGGAGATCAGCGGCGGCGCCACAGCTGCGGCGCCGCCGCTGATCTACGGCGCCGCCTCCTTCGAGCGGGATTGGCCATCTCCCGACCCCGCTCGGCGGCCTCCTTCTGGAACATCACTGCTTCACAGAAGGAGGCCACAGCCCTCCAACCCTCGTCCGCCAGCATTGCCGCAATCAATGCCGGCGGATACAGATCTCGCCCGATCTCTGCGACCAAGACTCGGCGCCCGGAGGCCCAGGCGGGGCACTCCGCCAGCGTGTGCTGGGCCGAGTCGAGGTCGGATGCGCAGTGGTGGCAATGTGTCGACCCCTTCCGTCCTATTCGACACAGATACTCGTGAGTATCTGAGTCAATCGGTAGGTGACCTCCTCCTTCCCGTGGAGCCAAGCTTCGAGGTGCGGGAGTACGGCACCGCCGGCCCGCTGGCGCGCGCTGATCCGTGATTCGAGCTGCGCACGCCAGGCTGCCACAATCCGTCGGTGCCACTCCCGCCTAGGCACTTCGTGCGCGGGTTCCAAGGGCGCTTCCCCCATCGCTCCCCCGGTCGCCGCGACGCATACATTGCCGAGAACATGTCGGCCAGGATGTCGAATGGGGGGGAGCGTCCCAGAACCGTCGCCGCCTCGTACGAGATGGTACGGTAGCCTCGTACGATCTGTATGGCCATTATCCGCTGCAGGCTCCGTAGCAGAGCGGGTGGGGAGACCTCGCGCAGTCTCGCGACCACATGGGGGCCCCACACATGGCCACGGATCGCATGACGTCCTCGTACAGGCGGCGAACTCCATCCCTCGAGCCCCCGAGATTGGGCAGCAGGCGATGCAACGCGCCCGCCACCCTTTTGGCTCGGGGGACCAACCGCACGAAATGCTCCTCGGAACTCCAGCGGCGGTCCAGGGTGAGGCCCAGGTACTTGATGTACGGCCCCACCGGGACCACCGCGTCACCTACCCGGATCCGGCAGCTGGATGGTTCCCGGCGCCTCGGAAGGCCGAGGAACCATAGCGCCTCGGTTTTGTGAGGCGCTATTTCTAAATTCAGCCAGCGGATCGCCCGCACGACACATGCCACCCCAAACTCGGCAAGCCTGAGCACCGGCCCGAAGTCGGCCCCAGTCTTTGCTACTGGTGCGGAGAACTGGGGCATATTGCCCGTCTCTGCAGAAGAGGGAGGCCTACCCGCTAAAAACCTCAGCGATGACCTTCCTTAGGCATGTAGGGAGCTCCCGGGAACGATAATCGACTTCCGGGAACCCTCAGTCTCAGAGACTGGGGGTTCCCGGGTTAGTTTCAAGGGGGAGGGGGGGGGGGGCTTCATTCATCACCCGATCTCCTCCACCGACGACGCCCCCCCGCCACAACAGCTTAATCTTAATTTAAGCCAGAAACGACAGTGAAGAAAAACAATGTGTTTTGCTATAGCGGCGTATAGTTTTTTTTTTTTTATCCGTGGTATTTTAATACGATGCTTTGTTATTGTTAGATATATAACTATTCACGAGGTCTGAGGTTAGATTCTCTGTGGGTACATATGTTTTTCTGTTCGGCTCTTTTGTAGGGCTTCTGTGCCTGTGAATATTGTTAATGAGGTGAAATAGTTTTCTCAGTTGTTGTAGAACCCCATAGAAGTTCGCTTCCATGAAAAATTCTTTGTTTCTTTCGGCTATTCCCTACGGTATGTACAAAAACTATGGGAAATGACGAATCATTCTTAATGGCGATTACTTTGAGAGAACTATAGTACAGTATATTTATATATACATACATATACTTACACCTCTTTTCGAGGTGGTAGACAGACATCCACTTGTTACGATCCAAATATATTTCCCTAGTTTCCTCGATTTTCATTAGTACTTTCGTGCACGTTCGCCGGTTACGAGTACTTTTGACCTGATCGTCCTTAAGTGTACAACCTATCAGTATATATATATGCGTATATATGATATATATACGATGCCTATATCATAATTCCTTATATACTATATCATTACATGGGCTGATGAAAATAAATAGAACTAAATATTTAAAACAGATTTCAAAATTGTTTCTTGTCGAATGAAACTAAAAATTGAAAGTAGGTATTTGGCATTCTTTAATCTTTGTCTCACAGCCTTTTATTGAGATTCCCGACGTTTGCTTCTGCTGGATTAACGGATTTCCGAAATTCTTTATCAAGACGGAGGGTAATTTCGATTACGATCAGAAATAAATGCTTACTTTTAAATAACAAGCAAGTGCGTAATTTACAAGTCTTATGATAGCATATAGTTTTGTCAATATCTAATTTAATATTATAATTCTAAAATTTACTTACTAAGCTAAGTAAGGTGCTGAAGTCTGCCTTCGTCTCCAACACCAGTTCTAATCATCTCATTCGGTTCTATTTAAACTGTTGCCAGGCGCTAACTCCGAGGGTCTGCAGGTATCTCGGCACCTCGTCTTTCTAACGGTGTTTAAAAGTTCAATCGTCCGGCTGCCAGCAAATCTCCCATTCTCTCTAAATCTTCAAGCCAGCATTCTTAAAGAATATTTTGTTATAAAAACTGAGGGCATGTCTTATTTTTCGGAATTAAATAACCATGTAAAAATATCATATTTTTTTTAGGATTATCCTATTTTAACGAGTGAATACAGTACTCCTAGTAGATTATGCCGTTATGGACGCTCATGAGCCAATAATGCCGTGCCATTAAGCGATTGAAAAATGTCGCAGACCACTTTGCAACACCGATGCGCCACATTAAGCGCGTTTGCGCTTGTATATTTTCGTCCCTCCCCCATTGCCTGAAAGAAGAGCGTAAACTCAGTTTTTATAATATTTTTTAAATTGCTGTGTCAGTGAAGTTTAACAAAACTCCTTAGTTTCCTCTAAGATTTGTATATTTCGTTTTTGTTGTTACTAATGTAAAATGTAAAGTTTGTATGGGTAATGAACTGATAAAATTCTTACGAGTGGCACAGTTTATATGGCAGTTTGGCGAGCGGCGATCGACTCCAAATTTTCGATAGTATTGTTGTCCTTGACGAGCTGATCACGAATATACAAGTTTTAGAAAAAGTTAACTACAAGCTCAAACACGGATAAGACATCGAAAATTTGGAGTCGATCACCGCTTGCCAAATTACCTTATAAACTGTGCCATGTACTTTGCAATGCATGTTGCAAGCACAGTTTAATTAATTCGCCGAATTTCAAGTATAATATGTTAACTGTAAAGGGCAGACGTAGGTAACTTTGATATGTACGACATCGCACGTCAAGACAAATAGATGAACTACGAATATAGTTTTTACTGCATAGGGAATAGAGGCGGTCTCAAGGTTAAATGTATAGTCTGATTTATTAAACTGTGTTGAAATTATTAATAAACCTACACTAAATTAATGAATAGAGCGCAAGATTACAAACTTGATATCAGTCGAGTCATTTTAATAGTAGAATATCTAAGCCGGTGAATTTCATACCGTAATGACGTGATCTGTTAATTGCGAAATATGACCGAATTCCAAAACTTATAATATACATTTTTCCTTTTAAATTTCTTTTCCCTTCTTTTTTTATATACCTATATACGTATGTATACATGGAAGATTGCAATATATTAATAGAAAATTCTGGTGTTGAACACTACGTATACGAACGTACGTAGGTTAACGAACATACGGCTGAATTTAAAGGACTTACTCGTATGATTAAAATACAAATTGTTTCGAACAGTTGTAGAGAATTGGTGGGCAATAATCGACAAATATATGTAATTGTAGTCTTAATTTTATATTTGCATTGCTTCTTGAGTTATTGTATCTACAAATTTTATAATGAATATTCTAAAATCAATAAATCTTAAAAATGGAATCCATAAACCTTTAAACTTTGAATGCGCTATAGAGAAATAAGAATTTTCTTTTTTCCATACTAGCAATTTCCTTACGTATTTAATAAACAAGAAAGCAAAGTTTATGAAACTTTTGAATAGATACAATCAATAGATATTAAACGAACCAATATTACAAGTAACAGGAACCAATATTTAAATCATTTGAAATTGTTTTCATAATGTTTTAGCAGAAAAAGATAAAATATATATTTCTGATTGTTTTATAAATAAATAATTGTGAAATTCCGTTTTTCATTCTAAGGTATTTCTTTTTTATCTAGAATTACGTCTTACGACTATTCTTGACTCTTATTGAAAGGTGAGTTGCAAAACGTATTTTATCTATCACTGTATTCCTTTGTGAGAAACTAAATTAAATTGTGAGCTTCAACAATAATCAAAAAATAAATATTTTTATAAGTCACGTTAATTAAACTAGTCATAAAACTTACAAATTAAAAAGTGAATCATTTCATCAGTGAACCTATTAATAGCCTCTTTTATAAACCTTAACGTAATATGTAAACTTCGTTTATATATTACGTGAAAGTTTTTAAGGGTTATGTAAAAATCCAAATCAAACTAATCTTTAACGAAACTGAGCTTTCGACACTCGCCGCAGACCCCTACAACATGAAAACTACGAAACAGTAGGTTTGTTTTGTTTTGTCTTACAGTTTCAATATTAGTCAGTTTTCTTACATTATAACAACAGTACTTGGTCTGGTTGCCAAGGATTCAATATGGGGATCCCATTGTAATCCAGAACAAGATCCAAAAATGTTCTACTATGAGTAAAATATACAATTTTATAATTTTTTTTTGATTATACGAGTATTCTACAATATTTGTTCACTTTTCTTCCGTTCTATCGTTCCTACTGAACGGAATGAAAATTACATTTATTAAATAAATCGCAAACCTAAAAATACAAAAAAAAAATATGTTGCTAAACAAGTAGACTGCATATCTGATGGTTAGTGAGCCTCCAATGACACATCAAATTAACACAAACGGTCAGACGATGGCTGGATGTATCCAGGGGCTACTTTCAGCGGTTCAGTGGGGGCAACTTTGTCGCCATACGCTAACGAGGTCGTGGTAGTTGTCCGCAAGGGTTCCCATGACCTTGTTAGGGCGCGAAGCAGCTCTTCCTAGGGATGACGCACTTGCACCCAGCGTAGGATTCGCTGAGTACCCGGGTTCAAGTCTCGCTGGTGGTAGTTGTTTGTGTGATAAATGCAAGCATTTGTATCTTAGTCATAGTTGTTAATATAGATTTCTATTAAAAATTATTGTATAATATATGTTTGTCTATCCGTTACACTAGATCTTATAATGCCTGCAGTGTGTACTTTGGGCTAGGCTAACTGGTGTAAGTGTGAGAAATATTATGTATTAATGTATTAACTTTGTTATTGTTACAGGAACACCGTTATTTGAATTTTGTACCTACTATATGGTTTTTGAAAAATACTTTGAACGGTGTTCCTGACATAACAAGCGTTTTCATACATATAGAGTTTTTGTGTTCGAACTGTTTTAACAATATATTAATTACATTTCCTGGACCCTTATTTGCTGCAAAGAACAGCTAGTTGGAGGCTCACAAGTTTCTCTCACGAAGCGCACAAGACAGTATGAATAAAAATGTCAATATCATAACCTGTTTACTTTATTTACTAAACATTGTGCTTATTCTTAGTTTATTCCCAGGTTTAAATGTATATTACATTTATTTCTAAAGCTGTTATATATTTTTTGTTGTATTATTGGAATAATTCTTTGGAAGTGATTGTTTCAACAGCTATATAAATTGCTTTTATTAAATTGTTGTTAAGCAATGTAAAAATAACAGTATTCTATGTGGATTTTTTAACTCTCCTGTGGTGGAGAAAAATACACTATTTACTTATATTGCGTAAAAAAGAATTCGTTAGGTTCATTACTATGGAAACACCTCACTATATTTGAAGCTTCACTTATTACATCCAAGCATTACACTTAATTTGAAAATATTGGGCATTAAAACCGCCCTAGCCGCGGAGACAGTAAGTATCTAATTAAATTTGCGTTTCTTGTAATAAAACGACTCACCACGTGGCATTTTATTGCACATTTTAAGGCTTGATCAGAATTTACGGTTGCGTATCTTTAAATTGTGTAATAAGAATGAGCCTGAGTTATGGTAATGAACAAAGGAAATGTAGGCATGACTTTCGTTGTTGGCTCTATAAGGTCACGCAATTACACGGATAAAGTCAGAACGACTACAAGGAACTTGCTACAGGGAATTGAAAATAATGAAGAAAAATGATCAGTTTCTTCAAGACGATAGATTGATAACGATGTATAGCTTAACATAGACAGTCAACGATAAGGTGAAAACCTCTTCGCGAAATGTTTCTTCAAAATTATACCTTGGCAAGCAGTAATAAAGTAAAAAAATATTGACCAGTAGATATGAATGTCACGGAAAACTATCGGTCAGCTATGTCAGATTGATATCGTTGGAAATTGTTAATCTTCCAAAAAAGTTTTCATTATTTCTTATTTGCGGCTGTGGATGTAAATCACGTCAGTACCTATCTACTGACAGGATTCATATCGCAAAGCTTCGAATTTAGATGGCAAATATGTCGATAGTTAACAAATGACTGCTGAAAGTTTTGCCAGCAGGCAGCAGTTGATGTGTATCATCAATATATTATAACATAGTATTTTGGCTGTGCTATATAATGAAACGTACCACCATTTTTTTAACACTAAGTGATGAATAGATACCTATATATGATGCTTATATGTGTTTAATCAATTGAGAACTTTAATAATTGTGAGCCCCACCGGTTCCGAATTTATTAGTTATTTGGCCGTGTGCCCACGCGCCTCTAAAGGCATTGTGGTAATAGTTTCCAATAAGCAGTATCTTACGCGGGGACAAGCTTTTACTGTGAATATTCTTTTCATGTGGGTTTTATCGTAAACTATTAATTTTACTCGCTATTTGCTAGAAAGATAACAACTGAAAAAAATATATAAAACTTTTATATATAGTTATGTCATATTTTATATATACCATGTGTATATGCCGTTTGTTCCCACTGCCAACACATTCGAAAGTAGACGAATTCGAAAGTTGTATGCGTGGCTGCACGGTGTAATGATTCAGAGTAAACCAGGGCCTGAACGAAGCAGTTGCGTTGGAAGGAGCTTGCACAACACTTCATGGAGCGAGCAGCGCTCGTGCCCACTTATGTGGGCGCGACAACGACTTCGTTTAGCATACCCTGAATAATTGCCCCAATTTTGAGGGTTAGTCGAGCCGGAACGATGGAGCTTTTAGCAAGCCTGTCAAACCGTCCTTCCTATGAGTAGAAATAGTGCGTTGGGAAAATAAAGTTGAACACAGTGTCAACGAGGAGATAACTAATAAAAATATGCATTTTGTGCAATATCATTATTTCTAATATTTCTTTTTTGTCCATGTAGCTCAACGAGAACTGTCAATATTTGTCAGCTCTCTATTTATATCTTAATTGATTTTTACTGTATTATATACCTATTTATATAATATTGAGAGAAGATCACGTCAAGAGTACCTTGACTTTAATCTTGTCGACTTACGTCTTGACTTTTGACGACGAGTTTTAATGAAAGGCGAAGAAGAAAAGGAAAGTATGTTTGGATCGTGGAAAACAAGTTTGGCAAGTGGAAAATTTTAATCTCTGCCTAACCCCATAGGAAAGAGGCATGAGTATAAGTAAATATGTGTACCGAATTATTATTTAGTTATGTTTCTACCAATTTAATAATAATATGTTCCATTTAGTATATCTTGTAGTCCGTCACTACTTTCATTCGTGACGTTGGATAAGCCAACAGCATAACACAAATTGGAATAAGTGACACGCACGACCAAGTGTCTTTCGTTTTGTGTATTGAACTCAATATAATCTAAGACTCATAAAGATTCGGGCCAAACATTACAGTAGGCGATTTTGCCTCAATTTTCCGTGCCACTGGACCTCTTGGCGCTCAAGCGCTGAAGCTGTTGCCAATAAACAATATCTTCCAGTCGAATGGGCATCGAACGAGTATTTGCTAATTAGGGCCGATCAAAAAGGGCCTTTGATGCCAAACTGGGAAGGTGACAACGACTCCTATATCTCTACCGACGGAAATGGAGCATGAACTATTCAACATTGCACAACATATTTTATTCCGGACAAATTGCTAAGTAAAACTTTCGTTGAACACTATCGTTTTTATTTATATTTATTGAATTGGTTTTTTGTATATGTTTTTATCAGGAGAATTAACTTGTATTATATATAGCGAAGTGTTGGCCTCTTCAACGGAAGTAACAGTTTGAAAATGTCTTGATATTTCTTCTGCATCGTCAGCACCGTCATTATTAATTAGGGGCTATGAAAACTGCTGGAACATGAAAGTTGGCTAATCAGTTAAGCTAAGTTAATCAGTAAGTTCGGACTAAGCCATCATCTCTTGTAACAATTTTCTATATGACAATTTGTTGTTGTTATTTTTGTTATAAGTTAAGTTTAATATTTTAACTTTTTCTATATGTGTATTTTTGAAATAGTTCATTATATTTTAAAATACTCATAAGGTTTTCTGGTATATTGCAGCCGTGTTGTATCTTGTTCGTGTGTTATGAAAGGTCTTCCCCCCTGTTCCCCCCCTGACTGTTCATCGATAAAGATTTAGTAATTTGTTACCTAGCGGAGAGTTCCATCTATAGTACATCGCACCGCTACGACAATAAAACAATGACTGTTAACGCCTACTATTTAATTAATAGCAAACTTAAATGACTGCATCTTTATTCATAAAAATATTATATTATATTATTCATAATTCATAAAAATGATAAAATCGAAATAAAGCACTACATATCAACAAAGCATCGAGGTTTCATTTATGTCCTTACGAGACAATGAGTTTAACTACAGTCTTTTCCAACTACGGATTATATTTGTAGATTCTCTGTAGATAGACATATCCGTAGAAGAAAAATTAAGTATTCGCTAGTAATGAATCCGTACATCAGTTTAATCGAAAATCGGCCGTATGAGAGCCTATCTTGCTTCTAAATGTAGCACCGCCACGACAATAAAACTATGACTCTAACTATAGTCTTTACCAATTACGAGCATTATTTCTAGATTGTCTATAGATGGACAGATCCGTAGTTAAAAAGTTAAGTATTCGCTGGCAATAAATACGGAAATTCGTGAATCAGTCAGAGTGTTTGTGTAATCTTTTGCGACAACTATATAAGTAGATGATCGTAGTATCCTGACTGCCGAAATTTAAGCCGATCGTGACGGACTTTGAGATATACAATGTAGGGGTTGAGATTTGATTATAGTAAGCGACAATTTATGCTCTGCTGATTAGAGGGCTGATTCCACAAAAGCGAATAGATGCTGAACTACAAGGTTTATTGTCTGAGTAAAACCAAACTTTAATGATCGCTTCTAATTTGACATTTATTGCGTCGTCAAAATAAGACTCAGTGCTGACTGTTTATATAAAAGGTAGTCAACTGGTTGAAATAGTTGTTAAATTTTTAACATCACAACAAACGTGAAATAATCAAAATTATTGACGACACATTGAAACAAAAATAAACTAGTGCGACCACCAAGAAATATAAAAATAACTGACATTTCCTCAGTCTTCTCTATCAGCATAACGATTCAATCGTTGAATTAGTGAGTTATTGTCCATTTTTTCGATGGTAAAATTAGTGACAATCGAATGCAAAGCGTTACTGTGCTTAATTCAAAATGAAACGCAGAATTTTTACTAATACATTAATTAGTATTATTACAATAATTTTATGAAAATATTATTTACTAATTATTGTACATTGTGTTTATAAGATTTATACACTTTTCAGTTCACATTATACATAATTGACTGTGGAAAACGAACACACGCTAATATTCTTTCTGATCTCTTATGATTAGGGAGCATTTTGTCTACAGATTCGGTTCAGCTGTTTGATTAGTGGAATTGGCCCGCACGGAAACCATTGGGATGTTTGCGGCAGTCCCGATCAAAGCGTACCGAAAGTTCATCATTAAGTTGTGCTCGACCTAGTTCTTTGCGTTCGTGGAAATAAGCCGCAAATTATCTATTAGTACCCAATTAAACTTTATTAGCCGTAACTTTGTATAGGAGCTATATTAAGTTTAATAATTATTTCATCATTAATTGTTGAGGATGTGCCAAAGGGGAATGTCGGATACCTGTTACAAATTAGGCTAATAAATTACAAAGTTACAAATTAGGTACAGACATGTGATGTTTCCAATAGTATACAAAGAGTATATGATAATATATAATAGTATATGATCAGAGTGGAAGAGGAAGACATGTTGCGCCGACTACAAATATTATTGGGAACAGGGCAAAAGGAAGAAGTATATAATGCAACAATTTATTATTCCGATAATTATTTTTTATTAGGGTAACCTTATGGCTACCGGCATCACTGAGTGACTATTACCATTGCTCCATTGTTCCTTGAATTTATAATATATAATATTATAGAAGAACCTATAATATTTAATATCTATAATAACTAATTTTGAATTGATAGTGGAAGTTCTTAGAGACGACCAGCCAGACTAACAATCGCCTGGTAGAGAGATGACCTAATTAACGCTTAAGACATTTTAAGATTTAAGATACGAAATATATAAATGCTGCAGTAAATTCATAGTTTAAAGAATTATTAACTATAGAATGCACCCTACATTTTAAACTTAGAATTATTTCATAATTTATCATCATGTTTATGTGTTCTTTATTTAGTTTTTAGATTAAGTAAGTTCTACTCATTTCTGTGCATTATCTGCGAATTCATTCTCATTTTATTTTATTCTTGTTAAATAACATTCTTTGTTATGTTATTGTATTTCGCTGAATGTTTAAATGTATTTTCTATATTTGTGAAGCGAAAAGTAGTGTATTTTTAGGTATAAGCTTACGACAAAATAAATTAACAAATTATTATTCTGAAAAGGTATATATAAATAATCGTCAACAATCTTAAAATAAGTTTAAATATAGATTACTTCATGATATTTCATAACTGCTGTATCCCATAGTTGTTATTAATCTCTAACACATTTTGATTTGTGGAACTTTGGGATCTAATTCTTATTGGAAGTTTTCGTGGTAGAGACATTGTGTGTCGATTTGTTCCGTTTCCCTTTCCTAACCTATGAATAAGCGCTGCCAACTGGGACTGGTAGTTATTTTATGTGTATCTTGTACATTATGTTAAATCGATAGACAATAGTTGGTTGCATGTTAGGAAGTTATTTGCTTTTTTATGTTATAGCGGGGCAAACGGTCAGACAGATCACTAGTATGCTGGTTATATAACTCTTGCTGTCAAATTTGATTGCGATTGACAAATTGTGTAGGTACATTGCCCGCTTTATGAAGATAGAAATTTAAAAATGTACGAGTAACAGTCAGTTTCTCTCTCTTCTTTCTCCAGTTGTCCATGAACACTCGCAATACAAGAAGAATTACAAATGCATTGTCGACCTTGTAAATAGCACTAAGCTCTTTTTTTATAGTTATATTCTTTGATATGTATAATTAATGTGATTGATTAGATAGATATCTATTTGTTATTTGGTGTAACTTAGTACGCATTAAATAATAGTATCTAAATGCTAGTTACTCTCGTAAGGGACTAATTTGTTGGCCATTTCTGGTATCGTTAGCTGCTTGTTTATCTGTCTATATTATTTAGTAGTTTTTATATATTTCATAATGTTGTCCTCTTATGAATCTAAATGAGTTGGACAACATTATGCAAATTATAGTCTACGAGCGAGGCTATGTTCATGTACCACCCTTGGATCACAAGATATGAACTACGGCGTAGAACTCGGTTCACTTACATTGTTTTGGAAAAATTGAAATTGCAAACCTTGAGTAGTCACTGCCACTCACTGGGGGGAGTATTACTTGCAGGATTCAATGGCCGAATGGACAGTAAAGCCTCGATAAGCTGCCATAGATGATTGATTTGCAAAAATTAATTACGTATCATATCTTATATCTTATTAATTGACCGTGAGCGTAAAGTTTGATAAAAAATTATTTTAATATTAATGGTCTAAAAAACATGTGCCACATTGCACGTAATATGTTATGTTATCAGACTAGGAAATCGAATCAATTCGATTGTGATTCGATTCATTTGAAAAGCATTTTTATAGCGTAGAGAAACGGAATCATACCTAAAAAAATATTTAAAAACAAGCTTTTATTTAATTGCGCTAAAAAATATATGTTTTTGTACTAAAACTTTTACTGTCAACTTATAACGTTATTTCAAATTTATCATATTTGATACAATTTATATGTTTCTTAGTAATTTCTTAGTTTTAAAAATTTTATAGGCAGGAAATTTTTATAAAATAAATATAAATAAATAAATATTTCTTACACTTACACCAATTAGCTTTGCCCAAAGTAAGCTCTGTAAGGCTTGCGTTATGATATCAAGGGTAACGGATGGACCTACATATGTTATACATTTTTTTTTTCAATTTAAGAGCTGGGCTCTTGTCGGTGGAGCACCCTCCATCTATCTCGGCATTCCGCCATCCTTTTGACTTCCTGATAAGACATGACAACTATTTTCTCCTTCACTTGCTGCATGTAGGTTCTTCTTGGTCTTCCTCTCTTCCTCTTTGCTTCTATCTTTCCTTCTATGATGGTCTTAAGAAAATTGTCATGTCTTATCAGGTGTCCCAACATTTTCCCTCTTCTGTTTTCGATAGTCCTTAATATGTTTCTCTTCTCCTTTACTATACTTAAAACTTACTATGTTATACATAAATAAATAAATTTGGTAGAAATATATAATAACACTTGGATTCATTACGCAAACATCTGCTCTCACTTGGACCTCAGAGATTGCGATACCTTGAACCACTCGACTACGACTACTAATAACATATATTATTATTGAGCCTATCTTGGTATAAATCTCGCGACAAGCTTTTATAACATATAAATTATGTCAAATGTGTTAAATTTGAAATGACGTTATAAGTTAACAGTAAAAGTTTTGGTGTAAAAGTTTGCTTTTTTCTTTTTAACGCATTTAAATAAAAAGTTCGCTTTTTAAATCAATTTTTTTACCATAATTTTTTCTAGTTATTTTTGGCAAGCTCTTTATTTGATACCCATATGGTAGGACTGCTTTGAAAATTATTGGTCCGCCATCTTGGGTACGCCGCCATGTTGAATTTAGAATGACATCACACAGTTAATCATGTATTGTCATCCAATTAAACGAGTATACAAAAAGAGAATGCAAGATCTGCCCCAAGGATTAATTTAAGTTACAGTAATTACACATTTATGAAAAATATTTAATTAAATTATAGATCCTACAACAAATTATAAAATCTAAAAAGCTGGGAAAAAAACTACTTTAATAGTTGTTAATGGAATTCTATGGCCTTTTCCTAGTCGGAGAATTTAAAGCTTATTTTTTTAAAGAATTTTATTGCCACTGGATAAAGTCCTTTTAGCCAACATAAACCTATTGGACCTAAGTCGAATGCTTTTTAGTATAGGTAATAGTTTTTTCTTTAATTGTTGTTCTGTTAATTTTTTATGTCAATAGTGTTTTTAATCCATTCATTTTAGTAAGAATGAGTTCTCAATAAAAGGCTTTTAGGAATAAACGCATTTTACTTCTGATGCAAAATAAAATAAAAATATTACGTTAGATAATAACATGTATTTACATATATCAAGAAGTGCACTGTAAATAGAAATGTAATATTAGGTCTATAAAGTCATCTTTATTTACGAATCCGTAAATAAAGATGACTTTGATAGATAGCCTCAATCGTGTGTTCTAATAAAGTATGAGCGTTACTTGAACTGGATTTAAAATTTTTTTTATAGTTAGAACAATTAGTTGTTATTATTGTTTTTAGGATATAGTAGATGGCTACTAAAAATTGCATCTTATAAAAAAGTCTAAGATAAACTTAATATTTGTGAAAAAAAATCATATTGTTTATACCATCATAACTACCGATCCTCTGCTTTAATATAATGTATCTTTTATTATTTCAAAAGTGCAGATGTTTAGCTATCATTTCATATATAAATTATGTTTGTAACTGGAAAAAATTTGGTGGGGCATGGCGCCATAGAAATCTTGGCATTGTCTTTTCAGCTCAATCGGTTAAGGGCAAGTGCCTTCAAATTGATTTGTAAGATTCCACCCTTATGACTTTTTGGTTAGATCGTACATGAGCATCATAATGATTTTTGATGAATGCAAATATTCGTGATTAGGTTTTGTTCAGAGAATACGAATATTAGAATTTGTATTGCATCACTAATTTTATCTACGTGTACATTTTGTCACCGATTTCAATTACCGCACTTTCATAAAATCAGTTCAATGTACATTGACAACAGAAAATACTCGTGTTTTGATCAAATCAACGATTTGTATTAATGTTATATTATGTTATCACTGATTCCTTATTATGTATTACCGTGGAAACAATTGGAAATAAGATGGTTGCCAAGAATTAAAAATATGATAAGCTTTAATGATAAAATAATTATATTACTGATATTGAAATGATTATGATTAAAAATTGCACAAATGATTTGTACGTAAATAAGCCTCTAATCTAGATTTGTGATCGAGATCTAGAGTTCGCACATGCCATGAACCAATGTGTTTTATAAAGTTCATATTTATTAGACCAATACTATACCAAAGTCGTTTGTTGGATCTGTCTTTCCTATTTATGGTGCAAAGGAGCAGGGATGCTAGATCCCTATTTTCAGGCAATCACTGGGTACCGTTATTTCACATCTAATGATACAATTTGGCAACGTATGTGGTTTTTGTGGGGCTTGCAGATTTGCTATGAAACTCGCAAAAATCACATGTACTATAGGCGACTATATGCTTGTTTGTAAATATTAAGGATTAAACTATGAAATTGCTGTTTTGTATGGAGATTTCAAAGAATTTAGTTTATTCTATACTTAACTTTAAACTTTTCCTTGTTTATTTAATAACCAAGAGAGTTTAATTTACCAACTTTACGAAATTTTTACACACACGTTAGCGCTCTTGCAAATTGACATCAAACTAAGTAATAATATATATATATATATATATATATATATATATATATATATATATATATATATATGTGGGAATAATGGCTTGTGATTATAATCAAACCAAGATTGGCACCGGTAACAGCGTTTATTTTTCAATCTAATCAAACTAATTAAACAAAACTTCGAGAGAACGTCGTAACTACTTAGCATCTTAACATCGTATGCTCGTATATCTCACTCCTTATCCATCTTAGACTAAGTGACCGTCTTTTCATAACCTTCATTCTTCACACTCATTCATCTCTTTCTGTCCCTTTCACACACACATCCTAACATATTTCACTAGCTCGTTCAACTTTAACTTCCTGTCGTGCATCATTCTTTCGATCATTCATCATCATCATCCTCCCACATATATATATATATATATATATATATATATAAAAATGGTTTATATTAATTTGATCAGAAATTTGCTCAGATAATGATTAAACAAATCCAAAGATACAAGTATTAAATGCATATAAAGACTGAAGTTAGATCTAACTTATAATATAAATTGCGTAAAATTTTAATAACGTTGGGTTGTTCATTTAAGTAATTATAAAACTAGACATGGTTTTCAGAGATATAAACATATAGTCATAATACTAATTCTGACGTAAAAAAACCAGATACTTTATAACATTTTTAAAATACCCTAATTATTCTATACTTAACTTTAAACTTTTCCTTGTTTATTTAATAACCAAGAGAGTTTAATTGACCAACTTTACGAAATTTTTACACACACGTTAGCGCTCTTGCAAATTGACATCAAACTAAGTAATAATATATATATATATATATATGTGGGAATAATGGCTTGTGATTATAATCAAACCAAGATTGGCACCGGTAACAGCGTTTATTTTTCAATCTAATCAAACTAATTAAACAAAACTTCGAGAGAACGTCGTAACTACTTAGCATCTTAACATCGTATGCTCGTATATCTCACTCCTTATCCATCTTAGACTAAGTGACCGTCTTTTCATAACCTTCATTCTTCACACTCATTCATCTCTTTCTGTCCCTTTCACACACACATCCTAACATATTTCACTAGCTCGTTCAACTTTAACTTCCTGTCGTGCATCATTCTTTCGATCTAACAATTTTATCGTTCACTCTCATAGATTCAAAATACAACACATAGATTACACACAATATTTATGCGTTCCGAAACTTGCATCTTACAATCATAACTCAATCAAATCATCCTCCCACACTCGGTCATCCTGCCCTTGGTCTGTCCTCAGACCATACAAAACATTCACATAGTTTATCTTTTGCTAATAAAACTACTACTAATGTTACTTTAATAACTAAAACACATCTATACAAAACTAAAACTTTCTGCTAGCTAACCGATGCCTTATACAATATCAAAATCTTTATTTTACTACAAAATCATCACTTAAACTATTCTAACTATATTAATCTATTTTTATGTTTATATTTTTAAATGGTAATTAACAAGCATTAACAACTATAAAATTGAACTTAAAAGAAATCATTCATCATCATCATCCTCCCACATATATATATATATATATATATATATATAATATATATATATATATATATATATATATATATATATATATATATATATAAAAATGGTTTATATTAATTTGATCAGAAATTTGCTCAGATAATGATTAAACAAATCCAAAGATACAAGTATTAAATGCATATAAAGACTGAAGTTAGATCTAACTTATAATATAAATTGCGTAAAATTTTAATAACGTTGGGTTGTTCATTTAAGTAATTATAAAACTAGACATGGTTTTCAGAGATATAAACATATAGTCATAATACTAATTCTGACGTAAAAAAACCAGATACTTTATAACATTTTTAAAATACCCTAATCTAGAAATTTTATTGATACTTAAGATACATATTTTAAACATAGGATACATACTTTAAACTTGCACTTTAGGGTTAAAAAATTATTCAAATATACGTATTTTCTATTGCGCCTAAATTCAAAAAGTTATAAAAACCTACGAAAAATCCTCAATTTCATGATCAAAGACCTTATTAGCTGTAACTAAAAATTGGTTAAAAAAGTGCGATCAATATAGCCCTGGGGCACGATTCTCATGCAATAGAAAAAAGTTCACATTCGTAAAAAAGTTCGAAGTTCGAATTTTTTTCGAATGTAACACAGTTAGTCTATTCTCAGAAGTTCACAATCGAACTAGTTCGCATGAACGTCATTCGAACAAAACGAGTGATACGGACCAGTAGAAGTGGACATTCGAATACGAATTTAAATCAAAGTTTGATTGGATATACTTTTTGTTTGTATTGATTTGACTTTACATAGGAAATGGACGAATTTATTGTAGATTTTATTAGTTCAAGAGTTAGAGGCAGCGAGTTTATTAAACATTTTCGATTAAATAAGAACCTTACATTAGAACTCATCCAAATGTTTCAGCCAGTGATTCAACAGCGATCACGCATTGACTTATTAAAAACAAAGGTAGGCAAAATAAAAAAAAATTAAAAAAAAATATGTATATATATATTCTACACACACACACACATATATATATATATATATATATATATATATATTATATATATATATATATATAATATATATATATATATTATATATATATATATATATATATATATATATATATATATGTAGAAAATATCGGAAATAAATAATTTTTAATTTCTCGTTTGAAAGTTGTTTACTAAAAAACTTAAGAGTTTTAAAATTCAAGTGTCATATTAATAAAATAATATATTTTTAAAAGTAATATTTACGTATAAAATCTATTAGTAGATGAAGCAGTAACAGCGTTTTTATAAACGCTTAATAATTACGTAATTTATTATTTAATTTATACCCGACGTACTATTTCGAATAGTAATCGTTCTATGGGTGCTCAGAATACGAAATAAATGAAACATTCGAACTTTTCAGTAGAGCGGAGAAATTCGTATACGAATTTTAATATGGAAAAAATTCGATTGCATGAGAATCGTGCCCCTGGATACCTATTTTTGAATTACGAATGCGACTTCGAAATCACCGATGTGACTAATAATCACCGATTTTCAATAATTCTTATTTTTGAATATCACTGATGTGACTACCTTAGTCACAGGTGTGATTTCATTACGAGTGCCCTCACCCACTCGTAATCAAGTCATACTTGTGGAAATGTTATCTGTGTTTTGTTTGATTTTTCAGTCTATATATATATTATGAATGTAGCATATATATTATATAATGGTTAAGCCGGCAATAACCGGCAGCGGTACATTCTGCGTGGAACCGAACTCTTACATTTATGTGTGTACTTTATCTATGTCGGCAGCTCTGCGATCGACTTTCAAAAATTGGATGTTTAGGAATCCGTGATCTCAAAGTCACCGCTGACTATTTAGTCATCGGTGATTTCGAAATCGCATTCGTAATTCAAAAATAGGTCTCCTGCTGTTCGCTCCAAATACAAGGAGTTGGTACTATTCAACAATACAATAATCTAGAATTTCTTATTGTATTTTTTTTCCTTACAAGCTGCTTTGTCGAACTTTGTACCACTTAATAGCCAATGTTATGGGTGGATGATAATGGACTTTAAAAACTGACGAATAATACATAAGTGGTTCCATTATAATATCAATATCCTGCCTGTTAGCAACAACGAAATAGCAACCCAACAAATAGGTAATCATTTAAATCGATTCATCGAATTATATATCTAATATGACTTTGTTTTATGTGTACAGAAGGTAAAGAAACATTTACTGAAAATTTAAGCTTTGTATGTTTTTTGATGGTATTATATTTTTTTTAGATATCAACTTGTATTAATAGTTTATAAATAATTAATTACTTATTATACACGTGGAAATCAATGATTAAAAAATAACTGTTTTAATTGTGAATGTAATATATTTTTGAACTCACCAATATCTGTTATTTAAAAATTCTAACAATACAAAAGTACTGTATACTAAGTACTGTATAGTATTTACACCTAAATTTTCATTGATTACAAAGATCTTAGCTTAACAATGTCTTATTTCTTGAGAAACTTAGATATATTCTTAAAGTTCGTCCGTTTATTTTAAATCAGTGGTGTATTTCCGGATACCTCAATTTGAGCTCATGAGGAAATGCATCATGCGCCCATAAGTAAAACTGACGTGACGGGGTGCGTTTTCAGACGTAAATATTTCATAGTTATGACAGATGTCTTTTCCCTTTAAGATTTATCGCAAGTGGAATATGAAGTAACACGTTTTCTTAGAACGGAATATTTTCACTTGTTTTCCACACAGTAACATGAAATGTGTTCTGTCAGAGGGATTTAGAATGCTCAATTCCTTTCTCAGAAATTTTAAAAAGGAAATTTTGTTAAATGTGACGTAAGACAGGTTTTAGTGCAGATCAACTTTATCTAGAATTATGCTGCGTTCTATGTAGTGACAGAATATATCAATATTATTATTTTTGTCCGTAATGTAAGATATTCGCATATCGCTATCCCTTTCAAACTTTACTCAAGCAGAGTTTAAAATTTTCATTTTATTCTACAGAATAAAACTAAAATTCCTTAGGCCCTTATTCTATTATCCCTTATCCTTAGGCCCGTACTACTACCGTACGGGCCTAATGATTTAATACTATTGACATATATTCCACCGATAGACAAGAACACTAAAGGAAAAAGTGTGTTCAAATACTGGTGAATGTTAGAACTATATAATCAGCTAGATCGCTAAATCTATACGACCTCGTCTGATCATAGAAAAAAGACAACTGCTGGATCGCTTATCGAAGTATAGATTTCGTTCAACCAAAACGTCGTAACCGCCGATTACTTACGACGTTTTGCCGAGCGCAGTGAAGCATGACGTTTAGCGCTTTGTATCGAAGAGTTTTCACCGCAGAAGTGATACCAAATTTAATAAGCACATTGTACCTAATACACTTATTATGTTTTATAATAGAAGGAATGGCAACATAAAAGAAAACATAAATATTAGGACTTTATTTAATTATTACTACTATATAAATGTGTACTAAACAATAAAAAAATACGATACATATATTAAGCTAATGTCGCCGCGTACGTTTAATGGAGGAACATCTGTAGGGCTTTACTCTATGATTTTAGCAAGCACGTGCCAACGCGGCGTCAATAAATACAAAATATTGTTTACGTTGTATAATTATAGTATTATTGTCCTTATTTCCACTTAAACAACTAGATATTTTACTCACTTAAATTTTCAATAATTATTTTTGGTCAGGTTTACTATTTAATCACTGTTTTAATTATTTTTATTGTCGGCCTATGAGCGATGCACACTTTTTTTTATTTTTTTTTTCTCAGGAGAGGAGACTGAGAATCCATCATGGATACCAACGCAACAGGCAAGCAGGGATGCGTTGATTATGTCGTCTGATTATGTCGTTGACTCCTGGTACTGTCGAGACGGCTCGACTACACAGACCTACGGACTAAACTCAGCCTAGCCTTTGGTCCTATTGACCCTACTGGCTTTATTGACGAGAGGGCCGCACCTCAGGAGAGGCACGGTTAGCGCTACCCCATGGTGAGGGTATATGCGCTAGAAGAAGGCACGAATCTCCAAAGTGGGACCGGCCAGTATTGACAAGAACCTAATCATGGCTAAGCAGAAGGCTGCCGTTTAGGGGTTGACAAGGGGGAGCGACGGCTCAGACGCCGCGCTTGCAGGTCTAGAAGTTCCTGCGTGAGTTGGTTAGGGGGGTCGCTAAGGACATGTCGCGGTCTACATATCCTCTGCCGGTAGTGACTAGTGTTGCCTTGAGACTGGCTCACAGTTGGTGGTGTTGACGGGGCGATGTACACTGCGCGAATGGCGACGACTCACTGAACGAGGTGCAAGTCTACCTGCACTTCACTGGAACGTAGTGAGTGTTCGGGCGGGCGATCTAGTACGCAGTACATATATATCGATGTTTAATACATTTAAAAAAATCATAGTGATGTCATTACAAACAATTATAAATTTCAGGTTATAAGATAGCATCACTTGAAACATTAAAGCGGAAATGCATATATTTAAAATAGATTATTAAAATTTTTATTAACTTTGTATCTTTTATCCGAAGAATAATAAAGTACTATTTGAATAGAGATTTCTAAAACTATTCGCATTTCTGAAACACAATCATTGTAATGGTCCAGAAGATGATCAAAAGTTTTTCCATACCTGAATCGGAGAGCAGCAGTTTTCTTGGGGCACTTTGAAAGGATAATATAATTCAGTTAAAAGCCTCGTGGGCCGATGTCCCGATATTAAGAGATCGATATCAGCTCTACTATTCATAAATCGCGGCGGGCCTACAACTTTATTGCGGACTCTGATAAAAGAGAGGTAACGTTAGCCAAGTATGGATCAAAGATCTACCGGTTATTAAATTACAAAGAGTCTTAGGTAATAGTCCCAACTAATATTATAAATGCGAAAGTGTGTTTGTTTGTTTGTTTGTTTGTTTATTTGTTTGTTTGTTTGTTTGTTGTTTGTTTGTTTGTTACCTCTTCACGCTTAAACTACTGGACCGATTTCAAAAATTCTTTCACCTTTGGAAAGCTACATTCTCCCCGAGTAACATAGGCTACTTTTTATCCCGGAAAAATCGACAGATCACACGGAGATGCGCAATAAAGGCTTCGCTCAAAACTAACTGCACAGATTTTTATGCGGTTTTCATCAATAGATAGAGTGATTCTTGAGGAGTTTTGCGCATTTTTTATCTCGGAAAAACGGATAGTCCACGGAAAGCGCGATAAAATCTTCGCACCATAAACCGACTTCCGCGTATATGTAGCCGTGGGCAAAAGCTATGACCCTTAACCCTCTATACACCCAATCCCGAAATCCACGCGGGCGAAGCCGCGGCAGAAAGCTAGTTTCTAATAAATTAAAAACGAAAATGTGAAAAGAGCTTTAATATTTACATATTGCATATGACATGGATTGAAGAATAATTTTATTTATCTGGAATAAACGAATAATATTTCGTATAAATTAAATTAATATATTTTCATGATAATGATGTTAGATTTATGACTTTTCGATTTCTTAATAATCAACTAATTGTTTTCATACAGATGTTTTATATTACCCTACAACTTTAATTTATAGAAATATTATATAAAACCATGTAATAAGGATTCAATGGCATTAAATGATTAAAAATCGTTTAGTACTTGACTATGACTCGTTTAGTAATAACAGACGTTGATAATTTATTACGGCATATTAATTTTCTTTTAAATGTAAATAGATGCAATTGTATTATGTTATGTTTTTGAAAAGAGGAGATTAAAAATTAGACCTTAAGAGTTTTTTACTTGCTCTTCTATAGAAGATGCTCCCAATTTCCGAACTGGTGTGAGCTTAAAAGGTACAAGGCAATGTAGCTCTTAAGGTCTTTGTTTCCTAAAATTTTATATTTATTTTACATAAATAAATGGATATAAAGGTATATGTAGAAATGAGATTAATTCAATTTAGGGCCTAAAGTTTAGTTGTAAGTATAGTTGACCAATATTGTGACTTAGCACTGGAGGGATAACATTCAGTTTCGCTTATTGCAACAACAAACTTAGTTGTCCCTTGCAATTTCTAACTGACAGTCATAAAGATCACTTTAGGCTTGTTTTTCAACTGGTAGTACATCGTACAGCGGGTACATCGCCACTAACCCGCTTAAGTGAGTCATGTTCTCGGTGATGGCTTGTGGTCGGTCCAACTGTTCGGTCTTCTAGATAACTTACTGTAGCGCACTTGTACGAGTATATGTGCTAGTACCAACTTTTTCGGAAACTTGTTCGGGAATCCGAAATGTGTTAAGTCCGTTCGTGTTGACTCTTCACAATAGCTATTTATTATAACTTAACAGCGTGATGGTTTAATTATTAGTCAACTGGACTTTATTCTGCTTTTAGGAGAATAGTGCAATATGGGTTTTCGGATTAGCAGAATTTCTAAAGTGTATTGCGGCCTGGTAGCCTACTGCTAACTTGTGGTAACTACTAGTAATTTTAACTCCATCAACTATTTCAGATTAATACTTAAGGGAGATCTGCTTCACTTATTTCTGCTGCAAAACAGCATTGTTTGTATTTCTATGTTCTAGGTTGAATTGGCAGTGATGTACTGAGTACTCGCACTATACATGTTGAGTAAGAAACTATTTTAATCGCATCTAAAATTCTTAACAAATTTCAAAGTACAAATATAATATATAAAATTATTGAATTGTTCTTGATAACTTGCTTGCTAAAAAAATTTTTTTTCTAGTCTTATCCAGACTTAGTTCACCGCTAGCGGCCCTCTCTAATAAGAAAAGTTCCTTGGTGCCATGTCAGTAATTTAAGAGAGTCCACAGAAAGTTTTGTAGCAAAATTAAATTTTTGTCGGGCTTTGTATGTACTAGAACGTTTCTGCTCGCTAGCGACTACCAGATATTTCCGTTTTTCCCACACTTTTTAATAGTTTTTCTATCAATGCGAAAGAAAAACTTTTTGTAATAATGTTTGAAAGATTTCGGAAATAATGTTATCCAGAAATTACACAAGAGAATGGGCATCTCGTTTATATAAGTTTAAGCAGGTCGCTTTTTAAATCTTGTTTAAAGGTGAAAAGATTTTTTAAAGGAGAAAAGCTTTAAAAATAATCTTGTTTATCACATTGACATTTTGCAAATTTATCATTCGTTGGCTTTTAAATAATACTACTATGTAATTTGTATTAATATTTGTTAGGAATATCTTTATATTCCCTAACAAATAATACAATATATATATATTATTATTTATGCTTGGAATTTTCTTTAAACTTACTCGTATCAAAAATCATTTATATTTTGTATATCTGCTAACTAATCTAATAAGCATATTCTATTATACAGCCTCAACTTTACATAAACTTAAGATCAATGTAATAATAAATTAAAATCATAGATACTTTAAACGAAACATTTAATCAAATATTTCAGAAAGGCTGTAAATAATACCACTTCCTGACATTAAGCAAATAATATTTCTTGAGTATTTGTTTCTATAATGAATAAAAATATTCACACAAGATTTTACAATCAAGCATGTAATAAAAAGTTGTTGCTTAGATACATGATTTATGTTGCTTAATGGAATTAGTAACATGTTTGAGCAGGTAACAATGTTCTAACCTAGTTATTTTGTAATTACCTTGACCTTAGTTGTGATTTAATATACCTTCCTTAGAGTCGAGGGTGGGTAGTTAATGTTGTGTAAATATTTGAATTGAGTTGAGTAATATATATTATTATAATGTTGTCTCGAAAATATCTCATTTTAAATTTAACTAGCGATCCGGTTCGGGTACGCACGGCTGCAATTTTTTTTACCATAATATGCATGTATCTATCTGTAATAATTTCCTCTTGAATAACTCTATTTATTATTCAAAATTACATTAAAATATGCTGAGTTTGGTTAGATAATTTTAACGAATAAACAGTGAAGGTAACTTCATCTTAATATGTCAATGTCAAAAGATCTTAGCTTGGTCGATTTTCCTAATAATATTTGAACCCGTTACAAAGACAATTTGCACGGAGTCTTATTGGATATGTTCGGAGTCTTATAGTCTTATTAGTCGGTAAGGAAGGTAAATGTGTCTAAGTCTCACGAACGCTGGGTACTGATTTTGGATTCTCTTTCTACATCACTATGAAAACCAAAAAATCGTAATTAATTCAGAGAGTCAGGCAGCTTTACTAGCAATAAACAATAACACACTTAAATCAAAGCTAGTAAAAGACTGTGTGAAAAAACTCAATGACCTGGGAGAAAAGAACAAAATCACTCTCAAATGGGTGCCATGTCATTAACCGGCAATGAGAAGGCCGATGAACTAGCCAGGGCTGGGACTCAAGGAATACAGTTCGGCCCAGAGCCTATCTGTGGTATCTCAAAGAACCAGGCCATGCAATACCTGAAAACTCGCCTTTTTAACGAGGCGAAAGCAGACTGGCACAGTACGTCCGGGATGACACACTCAAAAACACTAATCGAACCATACTCTAACGACGAGCTATTAAAGCTTAACAGGAGTAACTTGAGCGAGATGGTTAGGGCTTTGACCGGTCACTTCAAGTTGAATAGACACCTTTACAACATGAAACTTAAGGACACTGACACATGCAGATTCTGCGAACAAGAGCGTGATAAACCAATACACCTCTTGTGCTACTGTGAACCGCTAATTCACAAAAGAAGCAGACACCTGGGGAAACACATCCTTGACCCAGATGAAATAAAAACAATCCGAACTGGGAACATCCTATCTTTCTTGGTCAGTGCCCAGTTAAGGAAGCTACTGTAGGGCCTACATAGAACCTACATAGGAGGCTGGTCACAATAGATCTTAATAGGTCGCAGTGATGCATATCAGCCCCGATTTACACGAATAATAATCACTATGAAATGGCAACACGGTGAAACTCAGGAATTAGTACGAATGGTAAGTGTTTGTGTCTCATAGGACAAAGATTCAAAAGGATTTTCAGATCATTCGATAAGTAGAATATACGAGAACTAAAGATTTTTGTCACATAATCAATTATTTACTCAATATCTCTAAAATGAACATTCTTAAGAATTAAATGTGTCTAATAAGACTTTGACATTTTTAAATTGATTAGCATTTAAAAATTTTGATTTCCTTTTAAACTATATATACTATACATACACTCACGCCTACTCCTTATAAACATACTTACCATATATATACATACCCATGGGAGTAGGCAGAGATCCCAGTTTTCAACTAGCTACGATCCAAACATATTTTCTTAGCTTCCTCGATTTTCATTAATTCTTTTATACACGCTCGTCGATTACTGGTACTCTTAACCTGAAATTTCTTTGGTATATCACCTATTTGGCTAGTCAGTAGGGGACGACCAAAATCAAATCAAAATCAAAATAATCTTTATTCAACATAGACAGGCACTTATTGACGTCAACAAACAAAATAAAAATAAAGCTTAAAAAGAAACAAAAACCTTGTCCGTACGTACGAATAAGGAAAAAAAATATTGACTCGACACCTGTTCTGAAATTGGGAGAGCCTTCTCGAGAAGAACAGGCAAGAAACTCTGAAGGTCTATTTTTTATCTCCTCTTTTCAATTTTAATAATTATAATAATACATACATACATACATACATACACTCACGCCTTTTTCCCACGGGGGTAGGCAGAGATTACGTCCTTCCACTTGCTACGGTCCTTACATATCTCTTTCGCTTCATCTACTTTCATAACATTCCTCATACATGCTCGACGATTGCGGGTACTTCTGACCTGGCCTTTTTTGAGGACACGACACGAGGACAATTATAATAATATAATATAAAAATACAATATAATATAAGATACAATCATACCTAATACGATTACAGTCGTATGTATGTTTACATACACATATAAAAATAATACAATATTATAAATAATGTTGTTACCAAACATGGCTCTATGAATAGTGTCCCTATTCCCAAATAGTGTGATCATTTAGATAGTCACTTACTTTATAATAACCTTTACTCATGAGTGTCTTTTTGATATGGATTTTAAATTTATATAAAGGCAAATCAATGACACTTTGCGGAAGTTTGTTAAACATACTCGTAGATATACATATCCTCAAGAACGAACAGCTAGTTTTATGGAGTGTGAACATTGGAACGGCAAGTTTATTTTTGTTTCTAGTATTCACATTATGTAGATCACTGTTTTTATTGAATTTATTATAGTTTCTATATACAAAAACTAAATTATCATATATATATATTGACTAGCTAAAGTTAAAATATTATATCTTATATATTTCTTTGAACAATTCTTTTAGTGATTCTCTAGCCCGTAAACAGTAAATAGCACGAATCGCTCTTTTTTGTAAAAGGAAAATACTCTCAATGTTAGCCGCTGATCCCCATAGCAGCAGTCCATAGGACATAACACTATGAAAGTAGCTGAAATAAACAATTCTTGCCGTTTCAACATTAGTTAAAAGTCTAATCTTTTTTACTGCGTACGCCGCTGAACTAAGTTTGATTGCCAAAGTTTCAATATGTAGATCCCACTGTAGTCGTGAATCTAACGTAATGCCTAAGAATTTAGTATTATTTACCAAGTCAATGACATCACCATTCATATTTGAACGAGTATCAACCTGCCTTACATTGGGCAAAGAGAATTTGATACATTTTGTTTTCTTAGAATTTAAAGACAAATTATTAGTTGTGAACCAATACAGAACTCTCGAGAGAACACTATTTACATCGTCATAACATTCCTTTTGTCTATCAACTTTGAATAGTAAATAAGTATCATCTGCACACAATACTGTCTCACACGATTCTGTAATGTAGTAAGGAAGGTCATTTATATATATTAGAAACAGTAGAGGACCCAATATTGATCCCTGGGGAAACCCCATCGTTATAGGCGAGCTAGCAGATTCTGATCTCTTAATAACGATTTTCTGCAATAAATAAGATTTTAAAAGGCTAACAGCTCCATCCGAGACACCATAATGTCTAAGTTTACTTAAAAGCGTTTCATGACTCACACAGTCAAACGCTTTGGAAAGGTCGTAAAACACTCGAATTACATCCCGCTTGCCCTCCCATGCGTCAAAAATATGTTTCATAAGTGCAGTTCCGGCATCGGTAGTGGATCTACCTTTGGTAAAGTCGAATTGGCTTTCATGCATGAGTCTGTTTGTTCTCAAGTGACCTATTAGTTGATTGTAAATAACTTTCTCGAAGATTTTGCTGAAAGTTGGTAATATGGATATAGGTCTAAAATTTGAGGGATCTTTTTTGTTACCCGATTTGAAACGTGGTATTAATTTACTATATTTCATTAGATCAGGAAAGATACCCTCATCAATACAAGAATTAAAAATTTGTGCTAACAATGGGGCTAATTCATCGATGACAGATTGAATTATGTGAGTTGATATACCCCAGAGATCTTCAGTTTTCTTCTTGTTAAGTAAACGGAATGTTTTCATAATTGAAGAAGCATCAATATGGCTAAATTTTGATTCACTGCACCTATTCACACTTGACTCGAGGAGGGTGACGGCTAAACTAGGAGATGAGATAAGATTACTGGTAGTTTTTTTGCAGGAATTTGAGAAAAATAATCAACAAATGCATTCGCAACTGCATCGTCCGACTTGATAGTCTTATTATTAATTTCTAAATAAAAAGAGTTCCCATAGCTTCTACTTTTTCCCGTTTCCTGATTTATTATAGTCCATGTAGTCTTAACTTTGTTCTTTGACATATTTATTTTATTTAATATGTATAAAGATTTAGCACATAAACAAACATTTTTAAAAGTTTTAGAATATTTTTTTACATAATCTAAAAAGGCAGGGTCGACAGAAGTTGTTTTTAAAGCATATAATTCAAAAAGTGTTCTCCTGCTTTTATATTTGCCCGGAGTAGCCCAGTCACAAAATTTCTTTTTGTTGTTTAATTTTACAACCTTTTGTGGAAACATATTGTTGCTTTCCATTCTTACTAAATTAAATAACTTATTATATAAATTATTAGCATCTCCACCAACAGTAGGCAAAGATGTAATTTGAGATGTTATTTTTTTTTTAATTTACATAACCTTCCCTGGGTTATAGGTCTACAAATCAATTCAGTTTTAGGGCTAACATGATGGTGCTCAATACAGGCTAGTTGTCCACTATGGTCAGAGTTAATGTAGTTTATTACAGCATATTCAATTACTTTACAGTTACAAAAAATATTATCTAAGCAGGTAGCTGATGTGGGTGTTATTCTAGTTGGCTCGTTAAATACGTGATGCAGATTAAATGATTTATATAAATTAATAAACCTTTTGGACAGAGGTGATATATCTAAAATATTAATGTTAAAATCTCCACATACAATTACATTCTTATTTTTCCTGCACACTAATTGCAAAACATCCTCCATGGTGGATTCAAATTCTATATAGCTTCCAGATGGGGGCCTAGATACACACTATAATAAGATTGTTAAGCTCCACACACGATATTTCAATAACTCTTTCAATGGAAAGTGATATATCTTTGCGTTTTTTATAATGCAATACATTGTTTAATATGATTAAAGACCCCCCTCTTATTGCAGATTGTCTAATATATGAGCTTACAATACTATAATTATTATCAAAGGTGATTAATTCATAGTTCTTAAGCCAATATTCGGTAACACACAATATATCAACTTTTTCACATGTTAAAAACAAATTAATTTCTAAATCATTGCCAGAAAAGCCTTGGATATTTTGATGTACAATTCGTAGATAATGATGCTTTTCCATTGTCTTTAAAGAGCCAGAGATAATGTCTGTTGTCTTATTATTTAATTTAAATTCTTTGGAACAGATTCCAAGAAATTATATTCTATATGTTGCTCAATAAAAGCATTGTCATTTTGTAAATTAGCAGGCAAGTTCTTGGCTGAAGTTAAAAAGTAATATTTTAGCATCATTGCTAATCGTTTTTTGTAAAATGTAGTCAGAATTATTCTATCCTTAATTAAAAAGAAATTATTTGTTATATCTGATAATTGGTTAATGTCAATAATATGAATATTTTCCATGTATTGAGTCATGGTATCCAATATGCAATTCAATTTAAATATAAAATTATTTTTCTTTTTGCCTAAACTTTGACAATTGGGAAATGAGAACATAATAACCCTATTAATTTTTAAATCATTTTAAACAGTGTAGAGGTGCTTAAGTGAATTCTTGTTCACACCACTCACATTTCCTAATAATATAATATATTATTAGGAAATGTGAGAGACCTAGACCTACTAAGGTCTAGGTCGTCCCCTACTAACTGGTCCATTAATATTTGCCTTTTTTTTTTCTTCAGTCGTCATTCGTCCATCTTTTCAATTAAATTATGTCTTTACAAATTCAAAGTATCAGAACATATTAAATTTAGTATTGTTGTTTTTGTTATGCTCAACATTTTTTTTTGTTTTGTATGTACCTAATTATAACAAGCTTCTGCATCTTATTTAAAGTGGTGGTAAGCAGTCACAGTAGGCTATGGACTAAGTGCAATGATTAATATGTAATATCATCACTGGCAGAATAACCGCCATCAGTTATCTGTTACTAGTAAATGTATTGACAAAGAAAAATAATTTCAAAATAATAGAAAATTAATGTAGATTATGACGAATATATAATATTATGAATATTAATAATTATGGCAAAAAGGTTCTTGATTGGAGACCACGTACCACCAAGCGCAGTGTGGGACGGCCACCTAGCAGATGGACCGACGACTTAGTAAAAATCGCTGGGTCTCGTTGGATGCAGGTGCCAATGGACCGGTCGCGCTGGAAATCGACTGGAGAGGCCTATGTTCAGCAGTGGATGGCGATAGGCTGAAATAATGATGAATGTAGAACATTGAATTTCCAATATTTAAGTGAATAAGATTATAAACAAGCTCTTATAATTTTAAAATACAACATGTGAAAAAAGAAATTTTAAAATATTTAAACAACTGATCTTAATGAATTTTTTTTCGAAATTTCATTTCGGTAATATTGCTTGTTGTTTTTTTTTAGATGAAGATAATTTTGCATATATTTTAGATCGTCAATTTTTTGAAACTATGTAATTGATTTACAAGTCTATGACGGAATACCTTATACTGAAAAGAACTAGCAAGAAAAATAACAAGGCCTTTATTTTTCTCTTTGTCTATTGTTGAAAATTAGGCAAGTCAGATTATAAAATATGTATGTATAGGCTACATATCTGTAGCGGATATCTATAATGTAATTCAATTGTCACCAGCATAACAATTGAATGATTTATTAAGCGCAGTATGATTTAACATTTTTGCCTATTAACTTTAATGCCAAAGAAATTAAATCGCAGCATCTTTATCAAGAAATCATCGATTTTGTAATGACTTTCCTTAAAAAGAATACTTTTAAGTACACCTTATGGTTTAATTTAATATAAAGTCAATTCTTTCGGTCATTGAGTTTGAGATTTGTTGTAAAATGTTAACATTTTCCTATTTAGGAGCCTCTAGTTATTGAAGTCTTTACATTGGAACATCTATTTTTTTTTTCTTTTATTGATTATATTATTGATATACTTTGATTTATAAATTTATCGTAAATATAATCATAATTTTTGTGAGTGTAGTATAGTTTAAAAACATTAACATTCAAATCTTAAAACAATAAGATATCGGGCGGGTTCAGACAACTTTCAATTCACTTATTCAGGGGTTAAAACCCTAGACAAGTAAAGAATCGTGATTCCATATTTCCAAATAAAACAAACGTAATTACCAATGGAATCTATGAAGCAGGACTGTATATTTCTGCTGATCCCTTTGTACATTTCTTGCAAAGAACTATTGCTAGTGTAATTAATCTGTGTTCACTTTACAGAACTAAGTATTTCAGTTGACAAGAAGAAATTGCTGCAATAATTCTCTCATAGAAATATTTTAATCAGATTACTATCTTTTAGATTTTTTTGTTCTGATAAAATTTGAACTTAGTTTGAAATTAAACTTAGATTTAGTGGACTGGTACAAAAATAATTGTTATATTTGTAAGCATATGTTATATTGCTAACTTTCGTCTCTTGGATTAGTGAAGCCCGTGGGGCTGTGGCTGGGACCACCGGGTATTGAATTGATGTTTGAGTGGGGCCATGATGCCCCCGTACTCAGTTTGGTTGTTCGTAATAGCGCTTCTGAAACCACCTGGCTGTGTTAATACTATGTTCCGTCAATTAGAGTTAGCTTGACCCATTTTTTGTGGGTTCTTATAAATAAAAGCAGGTCAGTATGTCGTCGGAGGTTTATTGCCCTACATTGGCAGTCCACCACAGTGCGTTTTTCCAGGTATTTTCTGCAACACACTACTAAACTGTGAAATGAACTGTCGCCTGCAGTATTTCCGAACCGAAGCGATATCAAAATCTTCAAAAACAGCATATTCCCTCCGCATCTGTGACTCCTCTGGTGTTGCGGGTGTCTATGGGCAGCGGTTATCGCTTACTATCAGGTGGTCCGTTTGCTCGTTTGCTGTCATATCCTATAAAAAAATACTTTGACTGTAGGTAAAACGAAATCGTAATGACCGTAAAAGATTATTAATAAAAAGGTATGGTGAAAATTAAATGACTATACATATGTATGTAAAAAAACACCTGAAGCGCTTAAGTGATAGCACTGTTGGATTGTGTTTAAATAGCTTTATAATAGAAAAATTACAAATGATTAAGGGCATTAAGGGACAGGGACATTTAATTTCTGACCTATGTTTTTTATACTAATATGATCTAGATCCTAAACCTTAGTAACTTTATAATTAATAACAAGGAAAGGCTCTCGTAAAATAATGAGTTATTGGCTTGTCGCTATCTTTATCAGAGATCGTGACGCTGTTCCCCGAAAAAAAAAAACTCCTATCAACTATGTCACCCCTATGAAATCATACCAATATTTGACGTAAACTTTATTTCGAATTACTTTTAATTTGATAAGACGAGATTTTTCATCAGAATTAATGTATAATTTCAAAGTTACTTCTTTCTCTTAGAAAAGAAACAGTTCACCAACAGTGTTAACTATTATAATAATATAAAAATTATTATAATAGTTACGATCGAATCGATTACGATATTACTGTATCGTGAGTGTACTTACAAACATAGAATCTACAGACATAAGAACCGGAGGAAAATGCTGCAGATCACATTAAATATTTCCCACGCGAGAATTGAATCCGTCGCGGCCCGTTGTACAGTATCAGATCACTCGCAAAATATTAAATTATCGATTTCGTGGTAGTCATGTCGATAAAAAAAATATAGGTGAATGATATTCACTGCGTTCTAATCTCTCGATGTTGTTAAGCTGATAAATTGACAGCTCCATCATGTGATTTAACAACGTTAGACAATTATTTTTGTAGTGAAAGCAAAACTTAAGAGAAAACCACGCAGCATATGTTTCTTACAACTGTAGTTCCCCATTTTCTCCCTGAAAAATCCTACTACGGCAATATTCCTTGTATTTTTTAATTATTTAGTAATTTAAGTATAAATGTTGAAAATTTCAGATAAAATTAGACATATTTTTCAGTGCATTAAGACATCCAGTCATGTCCAAAAATTTATTGCGACTATTTAAAAAACCATTTAACGTTGCCCCTGATACACACAAAGCATTTCTTAATTTAATTTCTTAGTATTTAAATCGCTTCACTTTGAAAGAATAAACAAGGGGAAACGATTATGGATTCTGTTCGTTGGTGTTTTGTCCAAACTGTTGTTGTCCTTATTGCACTCTACGGGCGAGTTGGAGCACAGCGTGATAGCAATATCACACTACATAGTATAAAACAAAGTCGCTATCCGTCGTCTGTCTGTCCCTATGTATGCTTAGATCTTTAAAACTACGCAACGGATTTTGATGCGGTTTTTTAATAGATAGAGTGATTCTTAAGGAAGGTTTGTTTATATGTATAATACATGCATAATATAATAGAGAAACACTGATAAATTTAGAGGCTTCTAATGTGATGTCGTAAATAAGCACGTTTTTTTGTGTATAAGGACATTTTGTGCAGGTATATTTACATAAGCATTGCACCCGTGTGAAGCTGGGGCGGGTCGCTAGTTTTTATTAATTTATTTTTGGAAGGCTATTTTCTATTGTTGCGACCTTAATGTTTCTTCTAATTCTGAATTTGTGAAGTAAATATATAATTGAAAAACTTAATCGTAATTCAGTTTTTTGACAGGTTTGGATTATCGGGGACGGGGATTCTGAGCCCATCTCCTGTACTACTGTGTTCGTTTGTTGCCATATGAAGAATATTATTGTAAGAATATAATAGCATTGTTATATTCCAAGGATTCGAAGTGAAAAAGAGAATTTTATGTAAAACTCGCGTCTACTTACAGTGTTATTGTCACTTATCACCAACTGAGATAAAAACCATAAGTTTCTCTGTCATACATCAAAAATCTATACTTATGACATAACTAGTTATCATCTTATGACATTAAAAATGTAAAATAAAAAAAATATGCTAATCGAACTTGTAAAAGAGCACATAGCAATATATTTTACTAGGAACATTTAGAAAATTGAATTGAAGAATGCTTTTGAGATGATCAAAACCTCCCTTCTTTTTTTTTTTTTTTTTTTTTTTTTTAAAATAAATATTTGTTACACTTACACCAATTAGCCTAGCCCAAACTAAGCTCTATAAGGCTTGTGCTATGGGATCTAGGTAACGGATAGACATACATATATTATACATATATAAATAATTTTTATTGAAATATATATCAACAACCATGACTAAGGTACAAATGCTCGCATTCATCACACAAACATCTGCCCCCACCGGGATTCGAACCCGGGACCTCAGAGATGGCGACACCTTGAAACCGGTGTATTATCCACTCGACTATGGAGGTCGTCATTTTATTGTTTGAGTTGTCCAATAAACAAAAAGTTTACAGACAAAAATGTATAGAAGGTGCAAGCAAATAATCTGGGGTCAGCAGAACCCCAAACTTGGGCAACTTCATGAATAATATATGTAACCAATCGGGTAACCAATGTATTTTTCGTTTGGGTGTTTGTTTGCTTTGATAAAAGTCGTGAATAATATTTGAAGTACTATCACTGCTCAAATTAATTAATTGATTTGGTAAAGTGTTCAGTATTTTAGTATTTGTAATGGACAACTAAATGAAAATAATTGTATTCATAAATCAAATGTTTCTTATTTAACAGGTATGGAATGTATTGTTTTTGATGGGTTCTGCCATTAAAGTATAACTATTTCTATATTAATTCCTTTATATGCTATTTGAAGAGCAAATCATCAATGTGGTAATTGCTCATCAGTTCAACCAATAGGGATTCACTCATAGAATTTTCAAAGGTCTCGGATCTTCAAACAGGTTCTAATCCTTTATAAACGTTCATCAGGTTATCAATCTAATCAATTGTGCGATTCCCGATCCAGGTCAAACTATTGGAGAAATTTTCTGACTTCAACGACCGTCATGCAAGCATTGTGCTTAACCCAATAGCAACTTAGGCCTTTTAACTCCTTGGGTTATGTAAGTGTTAAGATCACAAAAGGATCTGAACTTAAGGTAAATAATAAATAATTTATTGTAAATAAATATTATCCCTTCACACTTCCCATTACGCGTTGTGTGTAATCTAGGGAGGTTACTAGTGGTTTCAGTCAGCTTAGACAAAAGCGATGCAATTAATAATATTAGATGGGGGGAGCGGGACAGTAATTAAATAAAAAATTATGCCAAACACTGTTTTGAAAACATTGACAACTGGGATAATTTTAAGTTTACCTGCGACTGTGATAATGATAATTGTATACACTTGACTGAATATTATAAGTTTATTGATGAATATTATGATCATATTATTAAGACGATGCAAGATGCAGCAGTAAGAAGTTGTCAAGCAAAGGCGCGTAGACCTGGTAAGAAAGTGATTGGTTGGAACTATCATGTCAGGGACAGCCATCGGGCCGCTAGATTAAGCTTCAGCTGTTGGGTGGCGGCCGGCAGACCATCAGAGGGGCGGATATTTGACAATATGCGTAGTACTCGTAAAGATTTTAAAAATAAAATTAAATGGTGTCAGCGAAATGAAGAGCGAATTAAAATTAATTTATTAGCTATACACAGAAAGAATAATATTTTTTTAAAATTTTGGAATGCTACGAAGAAATTTAACTATAAACAAACTTTACCGGTTTCAATGGACGGCCTGCAGGATCCGCTGCACATAGTGGAACTATTTGCCAAAAGTTTTAAAGTCACGCCATGTCCCGTGGGTAGTGTGACCGTTGCTGAGACCCTTAAGAACGACCATCAAGCCCAAATCACGGCAAATGATGTGAGGCGAGCTGTTGAAAAGATGAAGCGTGGCAAATCACCAGGCCATGATGGTCTCAGCATCGAGCATATTCTTTGGGCTGGCGACAATATGTATGAACACATTAGTATATTTTATAATCTGTGTATCAAATATCGTTATTTGCCAAACGATCTCATGAGGACAGTAGTAGTTCCTGTAGTTAAAAATAAAACTGGAGATCTCAGTTCGTCTGCTAATTATCGTCCTGTATCTTTAGGTACAGTTATGGGAAAGGTGTTGGAGAGACTTATCCATCCAGTAGCCCTAGACAAAAAGCCCTCGCGTCTTTTCTATTCTCTTTCTACTATTATAATAGTCTAAGCGTTTTCTATCGAAAAATGCTAGACAAAGTGTATCTACTGATAGAATGGCTGTGTCTACCGTGACAGTAGAAAACAGAATAGAAATAGAAAATAATCTACCGTGTTTCGCCTTAATTCCCTTTGCTTAAAGAGAAAAAATGCCATTAGGAGGAACTTCAAAACCATCATGAGTCTTAAAAGCACTGTGAATTACTACACATCCCGAGGCACATCAGTCTACGCTTACTTTTTAGACCTAAGCCGAGCTTTTGACCTAGTGAATTAAGAAATTCTCTAGTCAAAACTTGTAAACGCGCAGTTGCCTAATTATGTGGTGAATATGTTGGGGTATTAGTACGGGAACTAAATTAATACTGTAAAGTGGGGTGACACGACATCTAGCGACTACAGGTTAGACTGCGGAGTTCGTCAAGGGGGGCTGACCTCTCTCGACCTGTTCAACGTGTACGTTAATGATCTGATCGGGGAGCTGAGGGGTACTAGGATTGGCTGCCACCTGGGGAATGTTTCTGTAAACAACCTCAGTTATGCAGACGATATGGTGCTCCTTAGCCCTTCGGTCAAGGGTTTGCAAAAATTGATTTTGGTCTGTGAGCAATATGCTGCTTCTCATGGACTAAAATATAACGTTACCAAAACCGAGATGATGGTGTTTAGGTCGGGTCGAGGTCCTGAAAAGGTGTCTGAGGTACCTACGTCTGGGTAATATAACCATTAAAATGGTCAAGCATTTTAAATATCTTGGTCACATATTGACCGAGTCATCTAAGGATGATGCTGACATGGAGCGGGAGCGGAGGGCCGTCAGAGGTAACATGATTGCACGTCGTTTTTCTAACTACAGCTCCAACGTGAAGAATACCCTGTTTAAGGCATATTGCCTAGGTATGTACACTTGTCAGCTTTAATACAACTTCACTAGGAAATCCTTCAGTACCATAAGGTTCCAGTACAATAATGTGTATAGGGCCCTTATGAAGTTGCCAAGGCGCTGCAGTGCATCGACCATGCTCTCTGAGGCGGGACTCCCTGATTTCTTCGCCATAGAACAGACGAGGATAGCAGCCGTCGCGTGAGTCGCTCGAACAACACCATACTGAGGGCTGTCTCTGACTATCTGACCAATCCCATCTACAGCCATTGGATTTCTATCCATACGGAGCCAAATAGAAAGTAGGTGATTGCTATTTGTATTTGTATTGTATTTTTATTGCTTTTAATTTAATTTAATTATATAATTTATATTTTATGATATGAGTCTATGTGTGCCTGAAGTAAACGGATTTTATTTTATTGTATTATTGTATATTTTTATTTCCTTATAACAACTACAAACAACAAATAGATAAACGACCTAAAGCCTTTTAACAAACTTTTCACTATACTTACACTCAATAAATTATAGAAGTAAGGAATTGTGTTCTCTTTTATTAAAATTATGAAAACTCTTTCATTCGCCCCGAGGAAACAATCCGTTTTGTTCTAGCTGTCACGCATCACGCATTATTCTTGCAAAAAGTACAGAACAACAATAAAAGATGGCTTATAAGAGAAAAAAAAAACAGGGGAAGGCAACAGATGTCGATGAACGGAACGAAAGCTTAAGGCGATTACAAGAGATTCAAGTTTAATATAAAAATAAGTAGATAATTTCATTTTGAGTGTGCCTGGTTCCGTGTGCGTTTGAAAGTTTGTTTGTTTTCCGGGTGCACGCGTGCAGCGGAGGAATGCTAAGTGAATTGAAACTTTTTGAACGAATGATAATAATGTTTCTTTATTCTTTTGTACTTCACTGGCTTTCGGAATACAAGTTGGAGGGGAGGGATTACGTGAGCAATGATTTAATATTGCAGTTTCTGTATATGTACGTTTTCCTAACATAAATTCTTATAAAGAACGTACCATGTTTTAAATTATTTCAATAGTTGTAAATCTTTTATATTATAAACTCTATACATATTTATATAGTGACATATTTAGAGTGTCTCGATAGAGTTGTGTTGTTAGCACATGTCTGGGTTTCTTTTAGAATCGGAATTCCAGGGGGTGATTCTGCCATGTACCAATGTGTTACCAATTTAAGTATGTAATTTATATGATATTTCTACGGTGAAGGAAAACATCGTAAGGTATCCTGCATATATCTGAGAAGCAATGTGAATTCGACCAACCCTCAATGGGTCAGCGTGGTTGAATAATCGCCCTGAAATAGTTACGGTAGACTTGTGCCCTTCAGTGGGGACGGATATGAGATTTTGATGAAAATGATGGCATTTTTAGATCTATTTTGTTTTACGTCTATGTTAACTGATTACTCAATCTAGGGTGAGTTGCGTTTGTAATTTTATACATTTACGTATAAAGTACGTATCAAGTTACATGGAAATCCTTACTAATCCATAATAAAATTACTAATGTGAATGTAACTCTCTGTCTGTTGCGTTATCTGAAGCTATTGAACCGATTGAAGGTATTTCAAATAAATGTAGTACAAAGATAGTCTTTTTTTTTTTGTTCCCCCTGAGGAAAATGCATTAAGTTGCATACCCCGGCTGTGGCGAGCCGGCGGTTATGTGGGGCTCTCCTCCCCAGAAGGGGGAGGCCTACTCACTAAAAACCTCAGGGATGGCCTTCCTCAGGCCCACGGGAACACCAAGCTACTTCTGGGAACCCCCAACTTCACTCCCCCGTCGATACAAAGGAGCCCTCCTCAGGGGAGGCTACACTACCTCCCCCGGTCTCCTCCACCGACGACGCCCCCCGGCCACGGAAGGGGCATGGACCATCCTGGGTCGCTGTATCCGCGGGCGCGACTTGCTCGCGCCTGCCGGCGACCCGCGGTGGCGCAGCAGCTGTGCTACCGAGCCCGGCGCCGCCTTCTTCGAGCGGAATCGGCCATCTCCCGACCCCACTCGGCGGCCTCCTTCTGGAGCATCACTGCTTTACAGAAGGAGGCCACAGCCCTCCAACCTCCCTCGTCCGCCAGCATTGCCGCAATCAATGCCGGCGGAGACAGATCTCGCCCGATCTCTGCGACCAAGACTCGGCGCTCGGAAGCCCACGTGGGGCACTCCGCCAGCGTGTGCTGGGCCGAGTCGAGGTCAGATGCGCAGTAGTGGCAATTTGTCGATCCCTCCCGTCCTATTCGACACAGATACTAACCGAAGCAGCCGTGCCCGGTGAGTATCTGAGTCAATCGGTAGGTGACCTCCTCCTTCCCGTGGAGCCAAGCTACGACGTGTGGAAGTACGGCACCGACGACCCGCTGGCGCGCGCAGATCCGTAATTCGAGCTACGCACGCCAGGCCGCCACAATCCGTCGGTGCCACTCCCGCTTAGGCACTTCGTGCGCGGGTTCCAGGGTGCTCCCCCCCATCGCTCCCCCAGTCGACACGCCGCAACGCACACGTCGCCGCATACATGTCGGCCAGAATGTCGAATGGGGGGGACCGTCTCAGAACTGTCGCCGCCTCGTACGAGATAGTACAGTAGCCTCGTACGATCCGTATGGCCATTATCCGCTGCAGGCTCCGTAGCAGAGCTCTGCAGCGGGGGGACCTCGCGCAGTCTCGCGACCACACGGAGGCCTCATATATCGAAACGGATCGCACGACGCCCTCGTATAGGCGGCGAACTTCATGCCTCGGTCCCCGAGATTGGGTAGCAGGCGATGCAATGCGCCCGCCACCCTTTTGACTCGGGGACCAACCGCACGACTAATTGATGTACGGCTCCACCGGGACCACTGCGTCACCCACCCTGATCCGGCAGCTGGGTGGTTTTCCCGACGCTTCGGAAGGCCGTGGAATCATAGCGCCTCGGTTTTGGTGAGGCGCTATTTCTAAACCCAGCCGGCGGATCAAGCTCGGCAAGCCTGAGTACCGGCCCGAAGTCGGCTCCAGTTGTCACGACGAGAGTGTCGTCAGCGTAGCAGACTCACGCCGCGAGGAAGGCTGGTGCGAAGGACCGCGTCGTATGCGAGGTTCCATAGCAGGGGCCCCAACACCGACCCTTGCGGAACGCCGCACTCGACCCTCCTCCAGGGAGGGTGCCGAAGGCGTTAACAATGTCTAGCGACACCACCAACGCCCTGATCGGACTGCGGACGAATCAAAATTGGCAGTCCAATAGGTCCGGACCCGCGCGCGACAGGAGCTCGCTGATATGGGCGGAAATAACTCTCTCGATGAGTTTCCCCGCCTCGCTCAGCAAGCAGATCGGACGGAACGAAGACGGAACGTCACCGGTCCTTCTCTCCTTCCTGAGGAGCACCAGCCTGGCCGACTGACAGTCGACGGGGAACACGCCCTCGCGGAGGCAGCTCGTGAAGAGCTGCCTCACCGTGCTCCCGAACGCGCTGAGCGCCAGTACCTTTCCCGGGCCCTCGTCCGGCCCCGGGGCAGCGCTGAGCGTAGAGAGCCGCGAAACGGCCCTGGCGAGCTCGCTCTCTGTCACCCGGAGGTCGTCCGACCAAAGGCCGGGTGGCGCTCAGGACTTCGTCGACTGAGGCTTGCCGTCTTCGGCGGGCCCTGAGGTACTGGCGGCGCTCGCCTACTATAACGACCCGTAGCCGCGCAATCTCCTCGTTCCACCAGTACGCAGAGCCCCGCCGGGGCGGCCTGACTCGGGGCATGGAGACGTCGCAGATCGCGTATGTACATCGAGTTCGAGCGAAATCCGTGCCTCCTCCGCCCAGTCCGCGACGTGGGCAGCGGCTAGGGGTGCATCCCGGTCCAGCCGCTTGATGGACCAACGTCGCGGACGGCGTACAAGATGATAAGAAAGGCTACTTTTTAATGCATTCAAGGGTTATAAGGGTATTGAAATAATTAATGAAAGTTTATACATATAAACTTTACACAAAGTGTATAATTTTTAATTTTTTAATTACAGATTTGCCTTTTCACAGATTTAAATCGATTGTCAAAAATACTGTTATGAAAAAGGCTATAATGATGTTGAGGATTACTTAAATGATAAAAATGCTTAGGTTTAATTTTAATGACTCAATAGTTACGTTGCCAAATATTTTGACCATAGTCAATAACACAATGAAACTTGCTTAATATAATATAATATAATGTGAGCTTGTTTAAACTTTGTAAAGGAAGTTGGATCAGACTATTTATCTAAGACTAGCTTCTAATTGACGGCTCTTCTTTTATTCAAGGTTGCTTGGAAGAGACTGTTATTTAGCAATAAGGACAAACTATGTTTTATTTTATGTAAAATTTTCACAAATTATTGGTAAACACAAAACCCTAAGGTTTTAGCAGAATACCAGTGCTTTGCTCACATCCTTTTGTGAGTATTTTTTTACATCTGCAGTACATACAACTTTTGGTTTGAACTGGCTTATCGTTTTAAGAAAATTTAATTTTAGTTTCTTTGTGTTATTATGTTTGTGTGCGATAAAGATGTTGTATAAATAATGATTTTATATTTCTATCATTTATTATTTGTTGATTTTTTATCAATATTTTTGTTTTTGGTGTGCAATAAAGTGTTTGTTATGATTTTTTTTTGGTTTTCTTGCTGGTACTTTTTACTACAGGGTCTTCGTAGACTTGGCTTACGATCAGGCGAACCAATGGCGTAGCAGCATTGATGTACAAAAGTAATTGTAAAAGTCCTGTCTAGAGAATTCATTTCAACTATATGCATAAAAAAACTAATTGTTTCTGTTACTATTTTATTATTATTATCTATGTGTATACAAAAACGGTAAAATAATAATATAACATATACACCATTTATTTTTTTAAATTTTAACGGAAACAATGTATTTAACCCAATTCATCATTTACAATTAATAGATAATAGTGAATTTATTTGTAATAAGAACAGAAATGAGAAAATTTGAATAAGTTTATATGTACTCTACGTAAGTCTCCGAGGAATACAAAGAATAGCGCTTTGCAATCGTTCTGTTCATATAAACAGTTATATGAACACAGAACGATTGCAAAGGGAACATGTACGGTGAACGTCACATCAATCTATCCAAATCTGTCAATTAACCAATTTTAAACCTAATGTCGAATCCATTGAGTTCTATATCCATTTAAAAAATATTTTTGACGGTAGCTTGATGTGTTGACTTCTATACATGGGGCTTGCAGTTCGTAAGTAAATGCAAATATTGACAAAAAGCCTGTAGATTCAAGATGGCGTTCTTTCCGGGGAAAGACATGCGTCACACACAAACTTGGCAGTGTTAAAAGCTTGTTTGTCCGTACTTTTGAATCTTTTTTTGGTTTGTTTGCTTAAAAAATTATCTGTGTTGTATTTTAGAAATTCCATAGCTGTATCTTAGCTTTAGCTTTATTAAGCTTATTTAAGAAATACGTAGGTAAATGTTTTATTACACAAACGTCTTAATAGACAAAAAGAAATATCTAGACTGTATAACATGAAACAGAAGAATATTTTGAACAATAGCAAGTAAGCAAATTAACATTAAAAGATGATAATCAGATAAAACTCTAAACTAATTAAAAAAATAATAAGAATGTCTTTTCTTATGGCATTCGTCTAGGGCATGTTTGATTCCATTTAGTAATGTTAATTCTTGAAATAAAACTATATAGAAGAAACACCTTGATGAATAAAATTTATGGAGATTCAGCAGATTCGACTGAAAATCAGCAGATCTAAAACATAGCATTTGTTTTGAAATTTTAACCTTGTTCCATATCCTTTAAGCGTTGTACCCCTTCCAGTCTGCTCCTGCTTCAGGTACATCGGATTATTTACATGATGGTGGCTGGAATGTAACAAATCAGATAGGCGCAGGTTGCGCGGAATGGCGACCGGTTCCAAGAATTATCTGTAATCAACGTATGTCTAAAATCGAAATATTGGTCTACTAAGGAGATGAGAAAAGTCATGAGGTTAACATATTAAGATGGATGTGTGATTGTTACTTTCATAGACAGAATAAGTGTGATTTGAAAGTAGAACCAGTGACAGACATACAAAATAAGAAGTAACAGACTAGCGCGGTATAGATATTTGTGGAAGAGGGATTAGAGGCAGGTTATCAGAAGAGTTATGAATATGATTACAAATGGAATGGACTACATGAAGTATATCTCTGTAGGAGAGAAAGGAATATAATAAGAAAACGTGCCACGTCGACCCCACCTAAGATTAGATAAAGACCAGGGTGATTATGACCTAAGCTTTATATAAAATTATGTCTATAGATAATATGTTATCAAAAGCCAGAAAGGTACTATTTCTTCATTTACGTCGGCGTCGGTGGCGCTGTGGTCTCGGCACTGGTCTGTGCGCCGCATAGAATCTGGAGGGCCGCGATCTAATCCCCACCGTGTACCAATGTGTTTTTTGTTCCGGATTTCATATGTACATTTATCCGACGCTCCTACGGTGAAGGAAAGCATCGTGAGGAAACCTGCGTACATCTGCGAAGCGATTCAAAGGTGTTACGTAGTCAACCAACCCGCACTGGGCCAGCGTGGTTGACTAAGGCCTAATCGCCCTAACCTAGTTAGGGTAGGCTCGAGCCCCTCGGTGGGGACGTATATGAGCTGTGATGACTTCATTTACATAAACAATTGTGAAATTCAATAGCAACTTTCACTTGCAAAACTTACACTTTGGGGTCAAATCTATATATATCTATTATATATAAAACTGAATTATTTTAATATAAAACTATATAATTTATGCAATTCTTAAATTCCAAATTTATAAAGTTACATGTGATGACCAACCAAGAAATAAGAATTTTAAAGACCTTATTACATACCTAACTTGGAAAACAATGTACGTATACAGGCGATATTTCGTTCGGCAAATAAACCTCACATTATGCTTTTTAATATACAGGCTGTAACCAAAATACAGTTTGTAGTTAATTCTTTTTTCCGGTACACTACCGCCGCTTAAAAGTATTTAGCCATCAGCATTTTGTATAAGTTATTAATAATACATTTAAAAAAACATTTATTAGGTTTTATTGTGATGAGTCCAAAATTTAAGAAATGTATTATTGTTATATTAAAAGGAAATGCTAATAAAGAGTAAAAATATTTGAAGTAGTTTCATTTAATCACACTTTTACAAAATATATTACATTATCAACAAAAAAGAAATATTGTTGTGTTAACAAAAGGATAGCATTCCCGTAATTAGTTTCCATCCGTACTAACGCCTGGAGAAGTATAATAGCTTTTCACGTTTCCGTCTTTTTGTGGCTCACATAAGTTAAGTAGGATTATCCGTGAGCGGAACCAGCACGCAAAAATTGAAAAGGAGTGTTCTTGCTTTATTTTTGTTTTGTTATTTGATAGTTGTACTTAAGTAGCATTATAGCAATCACATATGTAATCATTCAAGTCTAGTCTGGACAGTCGTCTGGATTCCATGCATGCATCTCACCCGCTGCGCTGGTGGGCCATATGTCAGCGCTGAACCACAGTGCAGGCCCAATTTAAATGATATGTGAATAAAATTATTCTATTAATAATTTTAATTATTAATACATTATTTATAGATTATGCACTTACACTTTAGTCGAAGTTGCTTGATTCACATAAATGTTTTATTATTGTTATTTATGCGATTCTTATCCAGTGTCGTGGCTGCAATCACAAAGAGAATTTCACATACATATACACCCAGATTAGAACAGTTTTGGTAGGTCATACAAAATATCTGTACTGTGTCGAAATTGAAATCTGAGTGTCCCGCTGCGTAGTAGCTGATTACTGGACTGGCCGAACGTGTCGTCAAAATTTTATCACAGTGGATATTTGAGCTATTAAAGTAATTTAATGTGTAACTCTATCAGGCAGGTTGATCTAGATTTTCATTCTTACATTTACTAACTCGATACATACACAGTAAATCATATATTTATATATGAGTATAATAAAAAAAATATTTACTTTATCACGAAACGAAACGACTATCAATCAAAAATCGTTTTAATAGCAAAAAGTCCACTATTTATGTAAGAAAGTACACTGTCTGTATTTGTCAAATTAATAAAAATATTTAAAGTAGTTATGGAGTATACGATGTTATTTAGGATTTTTTCTTTGTCTTTTACATTACATTACACTGCCTCGTTTCAATATTTAAAAGAAAATAAATTTAAAAATCAATGTTACATTCATCTTTCTTCAATAGATTTTCAACTCAAAGTAGAGAGGGTGGAGTTTAAAGTCGTCTGTTAAAATGTTCACTCACATATAAATTCGCAGTTGTGTATGAAAACTAACGGTAAATGGTGCTTGAGCTTGAACGGTGTAGTTTCCATATCGCGCCGGTTATCGCGCCATCGACGCCCCGCCCGCTCACAATGATCCATCTTCTAGGGCGTTTACTCCTGCAGACGAGCGTTTGGAACGCTCTATTTTATTATTATATATGTGACAAGGCGAATGTCGTACCACATAATTGACACTGATATTAGCTGCTAATTGCGGTAGACGGAGGAAATCCAAAACTATTGTTATAATAAACAACTTTCCACAAAATGAATTTTCTCTGCTCACTAATAATTCAATAGTTATTCTGCTATTCGTGATGGAGACGACTGCAATACATTGGTGATTATTAAAATTGTTTCATGTTTTCTACTGTTATAGTAGAAGTAACGCAATTTTTTAATAATTTAGCCAATTTAATAGAAAAAATTGTTTTGAAAGTAATTATATGTTTCATGTGTTCCGTGGAGTGGTTTCCTCGTCGACATCATATGCCTTTAAATTCACTAATATCATAGTATGTTAGAAGTTGTGTTATTCTCTATTTAAATTCAACTCCGGTAACTTCTAGCAGAATATCGCGACCAAACAACGCTAGTTAGTTAGTTACTTACTCGTAAGATGAATGAGAGAAGTTAGAATAGCTTTTAGAAAGAAGTTAAATTGTTCGACGGTTTGAAAAAGTTATAAAGATATTACATAAAGATGTTTCGTCCGCTTCTTACTGCTAGTCTTACATGATTATTCATTGGACAAAGATGTGGACGAAGAAGCGAGGTAATCGCTAACGCGCAATAGTCTATTTGCTGGAAACATTAATTTGAAAGGAAATGTTACATGTAAAGCACATGTGTATCGAATACAAACACTTGCTATAGTATCTTGTCACAGCACTAATTTTATTTGTAATCAGTTGAGGATCTTAACCCAACAAAGTTCAGGATTTAGTCAAAATATTAAAAATGTTGGTATTTTGCAGTTTGTATTTGAAAAAGTCTACTGATAATACTAGTTCCTTCGTTCGTAGTAGTACTTTTAAATTACTAGCTTTCTGCCCGCGGCTTCGCCCGCGTGGATTTCGGGATTGGGTCTATAGAGGGTTAAGGGTCATAGCTTTTGCCCACGGCTACAATTATGAGCGAAAGTCGGTTTATGGTGCGAAGGTTTTATCGCGCCTCTCGTGGGACTATCCGGTTTTCCGAGTTAAAAAATACCACAAAACCTTGCTCAAGAATCACTCTATCTATTGATGAAAACCGCATGAAAATCTGTGCAGTAGTTTTTGAGCGAAGCCTTTATTGCGCATCCCGTGGGATCTATCGATTTTTCCGAGATAAGAAGTTTTTATTATTTAATCCGGACTTTTATTTTTACGTCTGAAAAATTTCAAAGCAATCGGTTCAGTAGTTACAGCGTCAAAGCGGAACAAACAAACAAACTCACTTTCCGATTTATAATATTAGAAAGGATAAGTAAGGATTAATTTATTTACACAAAATAATTACTTTACTGTTATATTTATTACCTTTAGATGCTTGTTAATTAGATTTGTAAAAGATTTATAGTTGGTTTTCTTATTCTCGACCCATCGACTATCTACTCCTGCACTTTTTCAAATGATTTGCAAATATCTTTGCGCTAAGATATTAAGTACTAAAAATTGGTTGTCTGTAGAACTCCGTCTACTGCCGATATTTGAACGTGACAACGTCTATTACATGGTATTTTTTTCTGGGTGCAATGAAATTATTTAAAATAAAGTAATGTATAACATTTATATTTCTATTACGTTGCCGTGTGGCGTCAGATCGGCCGTAACGCCGTTTCCGAGTATGCCTTCGGGCGCTCTAGGGGTGGGGGTAAAGTAGGCGTGGACTCCGTGTGGCGTCAGATTCGGCCGTTACGGTGTTTCCGAGAATGACTCCACGCCGTACCAATTTAATAGACGTCACGTCAAAATTTTATTTACGAAACATCTTCATCACACACAAATAAAGGAACAAAAGAAACGAAAAATAATATTTTCTTAAAACAAACAACCCAGTGCAGCAGAAGTGCAAAAGGGTCGTATATAGCTCAGTGATTGGAATTGCTCACAAAAGGATGTGAGCAAAGCGCTGGTATTCTGCTACATCCCAAGGGTTTGTATTTGCCAATAATTTGCGAAGATTTTACATGAAATAAAACACAATTTATTTATAAAATATAAATATGCATGCACGTGCATACAAATATAATATACATATAAAATCAAACACAAGCCAATTAATAAAATACAAATTGAAATCATATAAAAGTATAACAAACATAGTTGAGTGGGAGAGAGACGCAAGGCATTCGGCGGGCCTCTCTCTCGTTCGGTGACTCATCGTAACGTTACCGAGCGTTACACTTTTTCATAAGTGACTCCCAGCCGCAACCTAATTTAAGACGTTGTCACGTCAAAAAGAAAAAAGATTTATTTTCGGTGCCGACTTAATCTTCCTAATATGTATTATAGATACGAAAGTTTGTATGTATGGATGGATGTTTGTTTCTCTTTCACGCAAAACTACAGAATGGAATTTAATGAAATTTGATGCTGGGGGGTAGATTGAGCCCCCGGGAGGAATATATGATAGAATCAGATATAACATTTTACCACGGGAAGATATATTTCCTTTTGAAAAATATGATATAATGCGGGCAAAGCAGCATTCGGAAAGCTAGTATTACCATGAGTATATACATTGTATGTCAAAAAGTACATTTTGCGGAGTTTGCAACTCAATATAATAAGTTGGCGGTTACAAAGCGCTCGTATGCACCATAAGTTGTCGCCTACAAAAGATCCATCTTCGTGAAAACACGCGCAAGCGACGCGTGATTCCACCAACAAGGGTGCAGGAGGGGACGGTGAAATATTTTTTCCCTCCGCCTAGCGAAGACAAAGTTTGGTGTTAAGCTTATGGTGCGTGCGACAAATGGCCAGTGTTGTGCGATGAATGCCGCGTACCAACTTATAATTTGACATGCTTTCTTTATTTTTATCGTAATAGGCATATAATATGCAGGACCTAGTCATGGTATACATATAGTCTTAGAGAAAACATACCACCTTAGTATTTAGCCTCGGAATTGTAGAAGTAGTATTGAAACTTTCTTTATAAGTTTTTCGCAGTAACTAATTATTTGCTGTAATGTTTCAACATTTTAATAACACCATAACTTTTAAATGAACATACAAAAATGTGTAGGTTTGGGAATCATAAAGTATGTAATAAAAACTTTTAAATCATTTGTTTACTAAGTAAACTTAAGAGCATTTACATTTGTTTTGTAAGTTTGAAGTTAAAGTCATAAATACACACAATAATAGAGATCGTCACATCAACATTTGCAAATAAAGTATTCAGCGTTAGAACAAACATATGTAAATAAATAATGTGTTATGTATATTTTAATAGTTTCAATCCCGGCTAAAAAAAGTGGAAGGGTGATAAAGCGAATGAATGGAGTACTTTTAATTTATTTGAAAAATAAAAGAAGTTTGAAGTGTTTGGTGCAGTATTACATGATAGTGATGTCGGTGTCCATTTCCTCGACAGTTGATATACTGAACCTATCATAATTTTTCACTAAAGAAAAATCTGCTTTTAATTTATTAGAAACTTATGACTCGGTCCGACTTTACGCGGTTACAATTTTTTATGTGATACGTTGATAATCAAGAACACTGCCCACCTGATGGTACATCATAGTACCCCATATGTACAGTACATGTGAATACTGTGAGATTCGCAGCATATCTGTAATCCTGATAAAAACCACAGTGTAAATTGCCAACATGTGACATAAGATGTAAAGGCACAGTACCCAGTAATTTCACTGCCTATCTTCTTCATTACTTTGTGGTCGAAATAGGTAGAACGAAAGCAGACGACCCTGGTACAGAGTCTCCCTCTAGTTATATGTTTTTGTCTGCTGTAATATTCATATATACATATAAGCCTTTTTCTTGAAACTTTCTAACTATTGCTGAAAACCGCATTAAAATTCCTTCAATGTTTTAAGAGATCTAAGCAAACAGACAGCGGAATCGACCTCATTTCATACAAATAAAGTGATAGTAGAAATCAAATATTATTGCAAATTTTCTGATAAGAACCATTTCAAGAAGTCAAGCTTAGTCGATAAACTGCTAACAATTAAACTTTCAAGTTGCCATATTTACGGGGTATTAAACAGCCCATTGAACCCCCTCAGTGCCCCGCTATATAAATTTTCGTAGGCGATTTAATCGCAAAAGCCAGTCACGCACTCTAACACAACATATTTAAATACGCATTAGCCGGTTTCCTTCGTGGCAGCATGCAGCGTAAGATCACTTACAACATTTATCATTTTTTGTTATTTTGACATGTGCAGCGGAGGTGAAAACGCCGAGATCAGCGGGTAGGGTGGTCGTAAGTGAGACGTCGGGGGTCGATGGAAATTGATTTTCCACCATCAGTCATAGCTTGTATGCGTACACAATAAATGGCTTTGTCGGACATGAGCCCTTTCGACTTCTGCAGCATTTGTCCCTGAGGTGTTCTCTTGGAATTCTTTTTGAACAGGTTATATATTGTGTAATGGCAAATCACTTCAGGTACATTAATCTATTCTTTCTGTTATATTTCAAATAATCAACTTAACTTAAATTAAAGAAAAATATTTACTGCCCAAAACATTGGTTGCATGTTCCCATTTTGACTTTGGGCAAAATGGCTGTCAGTCCTTGGTATCCTCATGCTTGTATTTTTCTTTTGTTAATTTCTCTGTAAAAATTTATTGTGTCTGACCATTGTAAAGCTCTTTGATTAAACTAATTTGAAGTTCATTTTTTTATATTTTCTTCACCGTAGGAGTGTTGGTAAAATGTATATATGAAATTCGAAAATACTATGGTTTAGTATATCGCAAGTTCGATCTAGGATCTACAAAATAAAGAGTTCTGAGAACATAGTGCCTACTATTACATTTTCTTTAAATTATTGTCTCTATAATAATATTAGTCAGTGATCCAACACGATAGGTCAGCGCAGCCTGCAACAAGCTACAGCGCTCGCCCCACAGGCGGGATCACCGCTAATGGCTGGATACCCACAGTAATCGCCGTCCCTGTGATTTATGATGCTTTAGCAAACCCAGCTAGGCGGAGTGGGGAATGGACTAAGCAATGTCGATAACCCAACAAAACGTGGTCAGTTGACAAGCGTATTAGTAGTACAATATATTACAAAGCTATGTTGAAAATGCTGTTTGCCTACATTACCTATAAAAGCAACAGAAACTTCTTTGTTGAGATATTTTGTAGAAATCTGCTGTTAATTTCTATGATTATCTAAACATTTTGAATAACAGCGTTGATAAGCGATATCACATGATGTCACATGATACATGGGTGTGTAGCTGTGTAGTTAGTAAACTCGTTTCATTAAAAATCTCAAAAGCTCTAGCAATATATTGTAATATTATTGATCACTAGTTTTCTGCCCGCGGCTTCGCCTGCGTGGATTTCGGCATTAAGTCTATAGAGGGTTAAGGGTAATAGTTTTTGCCCACGGCTACATATGCGCGGAAGTCGGTTTATGGCGCGAAGGTTTTATGGCGCTTCCCGTGGGACTATCCGTTTTTCCGAGATAAAAAATACCGCAAAACCTTGCTCAAGAATCACTCTATCCATTGATGAAACTGCATGAAAATCTGTGCAGTAGTTTTTGAGCGAAGCCTTTATTGCGCATCCCGTGGGATCTGTTGATTTTTCTGGGATAAAAAGTAGCCTATATCACTCGGGGATAATGTAGCTTTCCAAAGATGAAAGAATTTTTTTAATCGGTCCAGTAGTTTCGGAGTCTATTCATTACAAACAAACAAACAAATCTTTCCTCTTTATAATATTAGTATCTTAATATATATATTTCTTGTGTGCGTGTGTATGTGACTGAACTCCTCCTAAACGACTGGACCAATTTTGATGAAATTTTTTGTGTGTATTCCAGGGGGCTTGAGGATGGTTTAGATTCACAATACGGTCATATAGATATTGTTTTTCAGCTAAATTATTTATTTAAAAACATTTGAGACAACGTGAGACAACGTGACATTTGAGACATTTGACAGGACAACGTCTGTTGGGCCAGCTAGTAGATATATAAATATATAAAAAATAGTTTTTTATTTATACGTGTCGTGTGGATTCTTGGGGCGTACTCTTAAAAACGATATTCGATATATCGTGGACTTCGTCGTGTCGTATCCTACTCTTAGTTACTATCGTTTAAAACATTTCAACGGACGATCGAACGAACGATATTAATTTTGACATAAGAAAACCTCAAATGACAACGATGAATTGAATTTGACAGACGAACATTCGCAAAATAAACGTCAAATTCACGATAATTACAACGACACCTCAAACCGTATCGTATTACTTTTCGCAAATTTGTCGTTTATTTTGCGAATGTTTGTCTGTCAAATTCAATTCATCGTTGTCATTTGAGGCTTTCTTATGTCAAAATTAATATCGTTCGTTCGATCGTCCGTTGAAATGTATTAAACGATAGTAACTAAGAGTAGGATACGACACGACGAAGTCCACGATATATCGAATATTGTTTTTAAGAGTACGCCCGCTTGTTTATATACAGTTTCCATAAAGTACAACGCCATAGATTAATATTCGCCTACTGCTTGTGGTGAATATTTAATAAATGTTTTCCCCGGAAAAAATATTTTTTATAAATATTTAAGTAAGTATATTATTTTATCAATTTTTAAGTGTATAATTAAATTGTATAATTGGTCAAACGAATGTCCCTCGATAAAAAGTAGTGTAAATACTAAAGGTTAACAAATTATCATAACATTAAAAAAACAGTTGTTTTCATAGACTATTGAAAAGTCTCTTTACAGACTCGGAAAATTAACAATAACGTGTAAATATATATATTACAGACAAAACTCTTCTTGCATGGATTAAAAACTCGCAGTGTATTTAACACTAGCTTTCTGCCCGCGGCTTCGCCTGCGTGGATTTCGGGATTGAGTCTATAGAGGGTTAAGGGTCATAGCTTTTGCCCACGGCTACATATGCGCGGAAGTCGGTTTATGGTGCGAAGGTTTTATCGCGCTTCCCGTAGGACTCTCCGTTTTTCGAGATAAAAAATACCGCAAAACCTTGCTCAAGATTCACTCTATCTATTGATGAAAACCGCATGAAAATCTGTGCAGTAGTTTTTGAGCGAAGCCTTTATTGCGCATCCCGTGGGATCTGTCGATTTTTCCGGGATAAAAGTAGCCTATGTTACTCGGGGATAATGTAGCTTTCCAAAGGTGAAAGAATTTTTGAAATCGGTCCAGTAGTTTCGGAGCCTATTCATTACAAACAAACAAACCAACAAACAAACAAATCTTTCCTCTTTATAATATTAGTATAGATAACTAATAATACGATTCTGACCTAATTATCTAGGTAATTTCGTTGCACGATAAACTATTTTTATTTTTCTTAATAAATTCTTTTAAAAAAAATACGGATTTGATTTCCTATTTCTTTTAAGAATATTTAATGTATATAATATTTAGTGTAATAATAGTTATAAAATATCTGAATAATGGAATATTTTCCTTCGTCAAAATGTGCTTATCTATACTTTTTATAGATTGCCTTCGTTCGACTTAATTGGAAGTGATCATAAGAAAATACTATCAAAATAAAGCCTAAAAACTATACTTTTTATAGATTGCCTTCGTTCGACTTAATTGGAAGTGATCATAAGAAAATACTATCAAAATAAAGCCTAAAAAGGATAAAGTTAATGAATTAATAATAACAAGGAATAAGAATATAAGCAATGTAGACGTATACTAATATGTACATAGATAAAATTACTATAACTGCGGAGTGCAGCTTTGATTGAAGTTTATTTCAATACAATATTTCTTTTTATTTTTGAAAAATGTTGTCAATTGTTAAAATTTTTCTTTGCTTTAGAATATTACTTAGTAGAAATTTTTTAAATTAACTATATATCAATTTATTTTGGTAAGTTCCGTTAATTACCTACCGTTAATTACACAAAAAAATATTTACCCAAACATGACAACTTACTAATTACATTATTCGTTTCAATTCGACTATAAACTATTGATCATTCGCCCGTCCGAATCCGAATCCTTCTAGCCAAATAAAGGATTCTAATTAGCCATTACTACCAGTAGTTTTCAATGGCGGACATTAGAATGCGAACTTGTGCGACAGCGACAGAAGCTCACAGCGCTAAATTTTCAACGACGATAAAACTGTTATAAATCGATTCCGCCAGGTTAAAGAATTAAATGGATCGTAAAAATTAATAGGTCTCTGTCGCACGAGACGACACGGCGGCCAGCAGGGCTACTATCTAACGACCCTTCCAAATAACCTATTCAGGATTACTAAAGAATATAGATATTCCATGATTAGGGAAAATAAATAGACTTTATGTTTTTTTTTTCTTAGTAGAGAGAGGCTGAGAATCCTCACAAGGAGCACAAAACGTGCCCAGGATACCAACGCAACGGCAAATGTCACGGTGATTTTGTCGGACTCCACACCGGCCAGAACGGTCTGACTAGCGTGACCTACCCACTAAACCCAGCCTGTACCCAAGTTCTAAGAACCATATAGGCAAACCGTGAGGGTGACCGCCTCCTCAGAAAATGGGCCCAAAGTGGTTGAAGAGGCGCAAGAAGCCAAAGTGGCGCCGGCCTTATCTTGAGGGAACTTAGTGATGGCGATTCTAAAGGTGGCTGAACTAGGGATCGTGGGAGGATTTGGCGGCGCAAATGCCTCTTGCAAGGATAGAAGGTCCTTAGACTTTGTGTCACGACATGCACATATATCAACAACATAGGGAACTAGAGAAATGGATTTACCAATTCCCTAGTTCTCTTTTTATCACTTTTGCACATATCTGTTCATTATCTCGACTTATATCCGTGCTAGTGGCACGAGCCTACTCTGTGTTTAGACTTTAGTCAACCACGCTCGCCCAGTGCTTGATTGGTTGACTCATATACACCGTGTCAAGAACTTGACGCTATACGGACATAACATCCCATGGCCACTCAGGGTCAAGTACCTTGGTGTGACCATAGACCGTGAACTAATCATGACGCCACACGTTGACCATACCATCGGACTGGCCAGAATGGCAAGAGCCTTACTACGGCCGATCATGGTATCGCGACTGCCCATCAAAGCCAAGACGGCATTATATAAACTATATGTGAGGCCGAGGCTTACATATGCGGCTCCGGCACGGTATGCCCTAGTGGGGAAGTGCGTGCGGGGGCGGCTGGCAGCCCAGCAGAACCTCACGCTAAGAGCAGCCCTGGGAGCACCACGATATGTGAGAAACACAGTGATTCAAAGAGACCTCAAGATCGAAACTCTAGACTACACGTACACACGCTACCAAGATGTTTCGGAGGGCTGCTAACTCACAACATCCACACCTCCAAAACATCGCACCATACCATGTCGCCCACCTGACAAAAGAGCATTGCCATGCAACCTCATTGAACGAAAACCAATACGGTATAAAGTAAACATACAAGAAGCCCCAACCGTATTCATGGTTGGCGTAGCTGACCGACTTCCACGAAAAAATGGTTGAATCTGAAAGAAGACCCGAGTAAAGTGAAAAAATACTAACATTTTCAAGGTAAGAGCGAACAAGCGACTAAGTTTGGCAATGAACTATGTAAGTTATTCAAGAAGAAGTTTTTGTCAAATGAATCTATTTGTTCATGAGCGTTCAGGAAATAACGCGTCATATTGTTGGCGGTCTACCGCAGTGTCTAAAGACATAAGTAACTTTGATTCGTTCATGTTGCTAGTGACAAAAGATAGTATTGAAACGTGGACACTATCTATGGACCTTATCAAGAATCTGGAAGTCACTTAAAGGGTAATAAAGGGCCATGTTTGTAGTTTCTCTGCGTGATTGATACAGAAATCATAGAATATGCATATCGTATCTGAAGTGGCAATAGCAAGGCATATTGGAGCGGAAAGTTCATCGAGTGCTGGTCAGAAAATGTAGTGACGATATGTTTCCCACGAAGTGACGACTAGTCGACTAGTCGACGTGAATATCCTTGGGGCTGGATTTTGATCATCAACATAATTGTAAAAGCCAGTCTTTGGTTAATAGTTCGATGGATTGGTAGATGCTGGATGTCGCTATTAGTCCATAAGCAATGTTTTAAATATTAATGTCCTCTTTCATTACAAGCTGTTATCAACACTAAAATGTCCATGGTGTGATTGCATTGTAAAGCTAACTTCGAGATTTGTCAAAGGTCAAAAAGAAGGTTCTACACAAGTAGTCGCCTTGAAATATTAGAGTAAAGGCAGTAAAAAAGTAAAGAGTAAAGGCAGTAATTTACTGGGTAAAATAACTTGATATTGTACTTCGTGAAAGCAACACGTATTGGGTGGTGGTACTCCACAAAAGCCCACTGTTGTATATAGGCCTTCCACAAGGATCTCAGAAACGATAAAATTATGTAGAAATCGTAGATTATCAGTTTTGGTCTACGTCTTACTACGCTAGCCCGGTACGGGTTGGTGGCAAGAGAGAGGAGAACGACTTGACTGGTCCTTTTTAAAACTTAGTAGAGAATAATTTCAGATTAGCTAGATGTTGTAAAAAAATTCATCATAATCATAATAACGACAAGTACGTGTATAGGTACATGAGAAGTTGTTATTTAGCAATTCGTGGCTACATGTCGACATTAGTCACTTGACTTGCGTACTCGACCATTTACTTGCCAACACACGGGCCACATTCCCAGTTTTGGCATTTTGTTTCAACTGGTACTAAAGTTAGATAGACGTGATATTGTCGACCAGCCAAACTTAATGATATTAGAAGATAAACAGCAAATATGTCTTTGGATATTCGAATTTCATATATATATAATATATATATATATATATATATATATATATATATATAATATATATATATATATAATATATATATTATATATATATATATATATATATATATATATCTCTCTGTGTGTGTGTGATGCTTTAACAGTAAATGGAAATATAGCAGTCTACATACATCTACCATGAAACTCAAAGATAAGATTTACCAATCCGCACTGGATCAGCGTAGTCAACTAAGGGCGAATCCTAACTTAGGGAATGCTCGTACCGTATTTAAAGACATCTATGAGTTGCGGATGAAATCATCGTAAAAAAGCCACAAAAAAGGCCTATGCCTGCGGGGAGGTCATATTCTAAAGAGTTAGAGAGTAGCCCGCTAAGCCGAAATGGCACTTTTCCAGTTTATGAATTACTTGGAAAGTTTATGACGGCTTTGTCAGAGTCGGCTTTTTTCGCGCGTCACGTGTTGTAGACGGTCGCGAAATTGGATTTTTTAGATAGTGAACGGAAGAAATATTGCGAGTGGGGGAGCAGACGCTGCGAAGGAGTTGAGGATTGTTTAATAATAGTGTTCTGGATTGAGTGTGATTGTTTGTCAGCTACACAAGTAGTGATATGAATTTATTGCCAGAAGTCTTAATATGGTAGACACATCTAATAAGTTTCTTGATCTTTAATAACAAAAGGACATAACAAGGAAGTACATGGATAGTCCAAGCGATGGCTAGTGACTTCATGAGCCTACTACTACTACTATTGACCTTTTAATAATAAAAATGTCATAATTAGTTACTCAACAAATATGCATGAAATAATATGTATAATAAGTCCGTATTTGTATATCAGTAGCAAGTAATATCGCTATTAAAATTGTAACTTAATGTTAACGCAGGATACCCGCTTTTCTAATCGCTATATCTGAAAATCGCTATATATTTTTCTACGATGAAGGAAAATATTAGGAGACATGTTACACTCGTCTGTATAGAAATTCAAAAGGGTATGTGAAGTTGACCAATCCCGACTAAGCCAGCGTATTTGACGTAGGTCTATTCACCTGGATGTAATTGGTAAACTCGTCTCTCTCATTGTGACAACAAATCATAAAAAATGCGATGACATGCTTATAGTAAACCTTATAGTAAAACTCTGCGGAGATTATGTCAACATGTGAATAAGTGAATTTAATCTTATTACATACTATGTGTATTTACGTAATATTACTCGTATGATTACAAAAGATTTGTAACACCGAGAAAATTATTCTGATAGCACTGCATTGCAGTTACAATATTTAGATTGTTCGCAATGTTTAACAACCCTATTCCTGGTAGCAAAAACAATGTTTGCTGAACACTCTCGCCAAATTTCTGGCCGTAAAAAGTTATAACATCATTACAAAATACGGTATCGCCTGATTCAGCTGTGACAAGCATTGTCTTTGGGTATTGTCAGTAAACACGTTTTCAACCATGGAATAAATAACTAGTGGATGTGATATCACCGTATATCACTGGAATGTATATTTCTAATTGAATTTTTCTTTCTTCTTTCTCTTTCCCTATTCCCAATTTTATTTGGGGTCAGCGCAACATGTCTTCCTCTGTCACTCTTCTCTATCACTCGTCGTTTCGACACTCACTCCCTTCTTCAACATATCAACATTTACATAGTCCATCCATCTTTTCTTCGGTCTTCCTCGACTGAAATATGTTTTCCAAGTTTGAAACTGGTATTAAGATACTTCCATCATAATACTCGTAAAATAAGTTTCTCTATTAAAAATAACTAATTGATTCCAAAAAATACATACAATGCAGTTGTAGAAAATAGTTGTAAAAATGTTATCATTTATATTTATCGTTTTTTATATAAAATGTCTACACCATCTTATTGATGATGTCTATTGTTTCTATTATATTTTCACTATTTAATTTTGAACTGCAATTATTTCAATCGCAGTTTACATAAATATAATTTTTAATTCTTTTTTGTTGTCTGTAGTTTTTCCAAAAACTGTGAGTGCAGTTTGGAATATCTTAGACTGTTATGAACTATACTGTTAAGATCCTTAGTGTTAATTCTCAAAAATCCATCTTGTATATTGATATACTGAAAATTTTAAACAGGACTTAAATATCCGACTTTCCTTAAGTTTTCTATTTGAGGTCCAAAATCATTCAAAGAGCATTAGAGCGCTATGATTCAAATTTCTCCCCATAATTGAATTAGAAATGAAGACATTCTTACAAGAAGGATTATAATTCTCTCAATAAGTTGGTAAGACTAGCGATTTGGTGTCAAGCTTGAAGAAGTGAAGAACTCTATAAGAAACTGGAATATATCCAGTAATTCCATAGACCAATTCCAATGACATACAGGCTATGGTAATCTGGTGGTATATCGCTCTTCCAGTCTCTTTTCTGTTCCGTGTCTGATATTCTAATATTTTATTTATATCTAATGGCGACGATGTGACGGTAGCGACACGTACCAGGCTCTTGTAAATAAAAGGAAAACATATAATCCGACCTTTGTTGTGCATTCAACCGGCCTCCTGCAGCGCCGCACGCTTGGTGGAGCAACTACTGAAATGGCATGGCATGGAATGAAATGTTTTTAAATATACGCAAGGCGGCAAATGCGGAATCGGAATTTACTTCCGTCTGTGTTTGCTCTTAAGCTCGTGATGGTTTTTCAGGCAATTTCGCGTAGTTTCAGAAATGGTATAGTCGCATATAATTTAACGTTTTGCTGGGGCTGTATTATAAATGTACATGTTACTGGTAATTTTTTGTGTATTATCTATATGATTTCGTCATTATGTAGTACGATTTCACGTCTAAGTCACTGAATTGATTTTGATTATATTTGATATAGAAATTGTTTAGGAACAAAGAAAGGACCTAGGATAACTTTTATATCACCCTGGCGCCATGGCATACTGTCGTAGGCGTAGGGGGAGTCCTCCCTCCTGATGGTGACCAGCGAGGCCGGTCCGGGAAGACCGGCCCTGCATTGCACCGGTCGCTGTCAGTCGGCGATCGATGGTCTCCCTAGTACAAAAGGGAGGCGAGAGAGCGGCTCACCTCTGGTGAGCTGACGTCGATGGGGTCGTGGTAGTGTCCTTACGGGTTCCCACGACCCTGGTACGACGCGGGCAGTTCTCCTCGGCGCGTCTGACCGCCATGTTGGACGCGCCGTCGATCGAGCGCACGCAGCAGACATCTGTGGAGGGGCATCGCTGAGGTTTTTAGTGGGTAGGCCTACCCCCTTCTAGGGAGGAGAGCCCCACATAACTCTGCGCCTTTCCAGGGGTGCAGGATATGCAATTCAATGCATTTTCTTCAGCGTTACAAAAAAAAGGATATCTTTTATATAAGTAAATAATTATTTCAATAGAAAATTCATCGGATATTACAAATGAAATGACATTAAAAAGTAATAAGATATAGTAGGGTCGAACCCTAAACTCAGAATTGGCATTAGTCGAAATTACTGTGAAATTCACCTAGGTATGTGACTCATCAGATAACATTTCGACCTTGATATAGTCTTACATATAATATATCCAAAAGTCAGTTTATGGTCTTTGAGATCACTAGTGCCAGATGTCCTAATAGCATACCGTCTATTAAACTGTACGGAGTGTCTTTGGAGAGGGTGTGGAAATTTAAATATCTGGGGCATGTAGTCACGTCTGATCATGATGACATGGAAAGGGAGCGAAGGGCACTGTCGAGGAGAGCGAATCTGCTGGCACGTAGATTTGTGCGCTGTTCACATGAGGTGAAAATTACACTCTTTCGAGCCTACTGCACCTCACTTGTTCGTGTGCTTTGTGGGCTAATTACTCCCAAAAAGTCTATAGTGCCCTTCGCGTCCAATTCAATAATGCTTTCAGAGCAGTATTGGGGCTGCCCCGCTTTTGTAGCGCCTCAGGCATGTTTGCAGTGGTGCGCACTGACTGCTTCCATGCCACAATGCGCAAAAGGTGCATGTTCCTGGTGCGCAGGGTGCGGGCCAGCTCCAATGCTGTTCTGAAAATGATAGCTGATCGCCTTGACTGCACTTACATCCGACACTGCTGCCTGAGACATGTCACGTGTGAATCAGGTTAGGGATAGGATTAAATTTTATATTGCAATTTTTATGTTTTAATAATGTATGTTGATTATTGTTTATGATTGTCTACTATTTTAATTATAATGAGATGTACTTATTTGAATTTTGTAATTATTATTGTTAGTATTTTTAGTTTAATGACATTTAATTATTGAAATTCTGTAATTATTATTGTAGTATTTTTAGTATAATGACATTTAATTTTTTTTTTAAATTCTGTAATTATTATTGCTATGTGATGTATTGCTATAATTGCTAAATATGGGTGTATTACTTACCTGAAATAAATGGATAAATAAATAAATAAATAGTACCTATTTCGCTGGTAATAGCGACGGTTTTCACTGTGTAAATGTAGAGCTTGAAATTGCTGCTTGCTTTAATAAATAAATCCCGTACAAATGTTTGGATTATTAATAGCAGTTTCTTTTTTTTGTACTTTTACTAAGAAAGTTTTGGACTATTATTAAATAATTGTGGCTTCTAAATATGGCTCGAAATACCACGATACGAACTAAACAAGTTGTAGAGAAAGGGTCACGACGTTGAATATCCCCAGCTAAATAGTGCATTCAACGCTTTTCGTAGGTTACTACCGATATGGGGGTACACTTGCTCGTTTCGTACCGCAACTAAATTCAGTGTCAGGACCTTTGTATGCCAAAAATGGCGCACAAACGTGGGCGTGCCGGCACGGAGGCACGGGCCGATGGCTGCATCATAAACTTGGTGAAACGAATGGCTGGTCGCGTTCTGAGTCGTGCTAAAACCATCCTCTGGGAACGCGAATACGTTAGATGTTTGTTTTTATGATGCCCTAGTACTTTTTGTTATGATATATCAGAAATTGAGTGTGTGTGAATTAAAAATTGACGTACCTGATATTTATATTTTTTATATTTACATATTATATTTTGTATATAGTATATATATATTTTTTAATAATTCTTTTTTATAATCGTTCTGGCAGAAAATCTCCATCTACTTGATGTTAAGTGATAAAAGAGGTTCAAATGAGGTAATAGGTATATAGAAAACACATGCGCAGGTAGAGAATTCTAAGTCCACAACTGATGAGCGACGAAAGATGGTATCTTGGAATTTATTGGTATGGTTCAAATGGGATGGTATTGGGTAGAGATGACTTCGAAAGCGCGTCAGTCTGTTAAGGAAAGTTGAGAGAGAGCCTTCCTCATGGTAGGCTCGAAGATGTTAGTTGCCACACGATGAACAAGAATCACCACTAGTAGCCGTCCACTAAAATACAAAACCAACGTTGTTTCTAGGATGCTTTGATATTTGGATGTGTTTCAATTTGAATCCCATTAATAAAATAATACACATCCGTTTCGATTATTAAGGTATAAAAAGTTCAGTTCTTAAATAAAATCTAAATAATGTGATGAAAGTGTTTTATGTAAATTGTAACAACTTTTCACTTAATTTTCCTTTTATAATATGTATTGTAATGTATTTTTATTTATTTTATGAAATAGTTGGATTTTTGCAAATAAATCACTAAAAGTTTGAGTACAAGATCTTTATTCCACAGGGAATTCAAACAGAATTCAATTCACTAATGTTTACTTTGCAACAATACCTTATACAAATAAATCACTAGAAATAGAAGTACAACATCTTCATTTCACATGGAATTCAAACAAAATTTAATTCACCAAGGTTTACTATGCAACAATATTTTATACAAATAAATCACTAGAAATATAAGTACAAAATCTTCATTTCACATGGAATTTAAACAAAATTCAATTCACAAATGTTTACTATGCAACAATATTTTATACCACTAAATCACTAGAAGTATGAGTGCAAAATCTTTATTTCACATGGAGTTTAAACAAAATTCAATTCACTAATGTTTACTAGGCAACAATATTACTGTCAATTCTATCAATTCATATACATAGAATGACTTAAAAATATAAAAGAACTTAAATTAATATAGGTACAGGCAGGGTTTATAGGTCCGTTTGATCGATATTGGTTTTAAGTTGAAATTTATAATGTAAAAGATTAAAAGAGGGTATTCCGAGGATAAAAAGAAATCAGTATTCCGGTAGTCCTTCAGAAGTCCTTCAGGAACTGGTCCAGGCAACTGGTAACCGTGGTTAGATGGCCGTGTTTGGGTTAGTTTACTCTCTGTCCTTGGCTTACCAAGTCGCCGTCTTCAATTTGAATTTAAGGTAGATCAGCGGTCTATTTAATGCAGCTGGGTCACTTGGAAGTCCCTGGGTGAGGGTTAATGTTCAGCCCAAATATAGTTCCCTTTCTTTCGGGATGATTGTCTTTTTTTCTCTAATTTATATTCGGTGAAAGTAGATCTATTTCGTCAGTCTATATATAGACTCCTTCTCTTTTGTAGCAGAGCTCGGCCTCAACAGCCGAATACAGTATTTTCAATTATTTAAATTAGAACAGTGAATAGCTAAGTTGTTACTTAGGTATTGATCACAGCTATTGATCCAAAAAACAAATATCCGCTAATCACTGCCACAGACTAGTGTGTATCCTTTTTTTTTTATTAAGTTTTTAATTTTTTTAGTTAGGCAAAGGACACAATCTATGCTAGCCCGAGCAATCTAGCCTGACTATGTTAATCTGTAGAAGGATTAATATTTCTTTATTAGTCCTCACAGCTAGGTCTAGTTTACAGACTCAATTGCCACAGACAAACATTTGCCTGAGGAATAATAAAAATAAGGTTAAACGACTACACTTATGATGATCAATTGCGATTTAACTTTTCATTGACAGAAGACTATTCTTTTAAACTACTAATTGTGACATTATAATATTTTAATATTTTTTTAGGGGGAGTGTGTGGGATTACTGATTAAAATACTATCTTTGTAGACGACGCTTGGCTAGACTTGGTTGCTTAATTTGCGCCATAGATAATGGTGTTAGGATCATGATTAGCGGTCCACTCTATGGAACTGTCCATGTCATCTATTAAAATTGTCAATGTCAAAGTAACAATTCGACGTAAACATAACCAATGCGAGATACAATTGTAAAAGTGATTTTAATCAATATGAATAAAAAAATGTCTTTAATAGCACTTAAAATCAGTGAGAAAAACAGTGTTACAGTATCGCTTTCTTCTCAAAAAAAAAACGCAGTTGTCATTTATTCTAAGAAGTTACGTAAAGAAAAGGTTATATATCAGTGTGTCTTATTCTTAAAATAGTAACACAGTAATCCTGCTCTGCAGATTTCAAAGGAAAATAAAAAATATTTATTTTCTATGTACAAAAGATTTTCAAAATAATATCCATGTAGCACATTTTCTTGATGCTACACGTACATTTGTTTTACAGTAAATCTCACCCGCAAGGCACGTCAAATACAATATAAATTAAACGAAATTACAGTGCTAAAATATCCAACACAAATATTTACGTATCACACCGAGACAACAGCAAAAAGGGCAAAACGCTATCCTCGGAATCCTAAGTCCGTAATTCAACGCGAATCCATGATCTGGGTCATAATCAGCATTCACCACTGACATCCTGCGGTTTAATTCCTGATCCTGACTTCTTTAAATAATTCCACCGTTTATGTCTAAAGACAGGCTTACTGTAAAAAAGAAGGGCGTGTATTTTTAAACTTGAATTTACGGTATCTTTGTCACAAACGCAATCCGTCTCTTTCTAGCATCAAACTGTATCTATATGCTAGAGTAGGAATATGGCAATATCGACGATACATAGAAAATTTGTGTTCATAATACAACCCCAGAATCATCCGAGCATCGTTGGATGAGCTGCGTTTGAATAATTTACACCTAAAGACGTCGAAAAGACGGTTTAAGTTTGCAAGGCCTTTTGCATATTTTTATGAGCTCGTACTCCTTATCCTTAAGTTAATAAAGACGAATTTCCACTGTATTCATATCTCACGATGGCATTATTTAAAGTGGTGCGTTTATATACCGGCATCTCGAGCTGTCACATAGCTTCTTTATTCGAAACCGTGTCTCGAGGTAATTTTTTGTTGCTCTCCAGTATGCGGTTTCAATTTAAAAGCCGTGTAATTCACGCCTTATTAGCCTGCGGGTGTTCGGATATTTCATTCAGAGACAGGTGTACTGAATGCAGCTGCTGCTAACATCAGCTGAAAACTTTGACATAAACTTGCTTGTTCCAAAGTTAACTAGGCAAAGAATTTGCTATGATAGGCAAATACTTTATAAACTGGAGTCAACGTTTTTTTTTATTTGTTAAACATTATTTCACAAAATATCTGTAAAAAGACAGATATAATGCCTTAAGGCATTTACGGTCACGCTGGAAATCGATTGGAGAGGCCTATGTCCAGCAGTGGACGGCGATAGGCTGAGATGATGATGATGGAGGCATTTACTATCAATCAATCTAGAAGTTAAGGCATAAATTGTATACTGTATTTAGAGTTGCTAATAATATGTTAAAGGTATTTTATACATCGTTTGCTGTACATTGACGCATACTTTATTTTCATTTCGTTCAAAAACGCCAGTCGTCGGCATTGTATTAGTTCAACTGAATGAAAAACTTAGTTAATCGCCCAGAGATACCAGTACAATGTACATAGAAGAAAACACGAACTATGTACACAACAACTGCAAACTAAATATTTGATAGGATTAAACATTGCTATAATTATATTAAACGCCGAAGGACCATCAACTAGCTGATTCGATAATTTCCAGGGACGTCTTCTTAGAAGGACCATCGACTTTTTACTGTTCATGGATCAAACAATTTCGGCGACCAACGAAACAATATTTTGTTCGTAGTATCGTTACTTCAATCTATTACTCGTATTGTATATAACCTATTTTACACGGGTTAAATATTTTAATTATAATTGAATTGATTTAATAAGCTGACACTATTTATGCTGATTGAATCTATGTATCTACAAGGCAAGGTGTATGCGCTTACGTCTGAAAATATAGGAGATGGTGATAGGCATCGACATCTTGTGCCCGGTTTAAGAACAATTTAAATCTGCCGTCCTCTAAAAGGACGCTAAGCCAAAAACAATGTTCTAGAGAAAAGGGCGAAAAACGGAGGGAATGTCATTACTTAAAGGTATGATGGTTAGAGCCGTGGTTCAAGAATAATCATAAATTGTACTTTTAGTAATGAAGATACTTTGATTCAGTTGAGTCTTGGTCTTAAAAATATCGGATTCCGTGTACTTGCATTCTGTCTCGGCTTTGAAAACCTATTTATGAAACAGCTAAGTTTGACGTAATTTCAGAGTACAGCATGTAGTAAATGAAGTTTTGTTTAATGATGTAAGCATTCTTTTAAAAGGTTAACAGACAGTTACTGCATGACATAAAGTAATGCTCACCGCCAAAAAATAATGCTAACCGCCTCGTATTTGTATGCAACATAAACACAAACCAAAACACGATGACGCAACATAAAAGCGTGCAGTGATGCATCACCGCTGCAGTTTACAAGGCGCGAACAATTCAGGCGGAAACAGATAACACCACTTTACGGTCCCACCGCAAAACACAGGTGAATTTAATAATTAACGTGATTTATACCACGTTTGCGGAAGGAGAATTAGATTTGCAATCTAATTCTGAGTTTGCGTGGAATACAGTGATAGAGGTTGTTGTTTGTTAGTAACAATGTTGTTGGTTTTATACATCACACTCGATGAGAATCTTTGATGGTTGCATACTGACAGTATGTAATTATTGAATTGATTGAACGCCTATTTTAACCAGTTGGCTGCAACATATATATATGACATCGAAATCTGGTCGCTTACGTATGATCTTATAAGTAGTCTTATAAGTAGAACGCTTGGAATCATTCCACGGTACATAACATTTACATTCATCATATAGACGGTTGGCAGTCCATACTAATGCATTATTTAGAAATGAATTTTGAAATTTTTGAAACAATTTTGCAATTTCGGAAATATTGCAGGTTGTTACCTGCGATTTCCGAACTGTAACGACCTTGAAAATAAGTCTGCATTCATATTTAAAAAACCGGCGACACACTTGTGACCCATATAGTGTTGTTCCCCTATTAAATAACATAATACCCAAATAGCAAAAAAGTATAGGATTATAATCAAAGTCTATATAGAATCACGAATAACCAAATGTGCAGTTGAACCAAAGTCATCAAATAGTACAAAAAATTGCCAACTATAGGTTGTAGATGTAGCGGGCAGAACACATCACGCATGGATAACTTTAGGGCAGAGGTTTCTTTTTTTTTCTTTTTTTTTGTTCCCCTGTGGAAAATGCATACCCCGGCTGTGGCGAGCCGGTGGTTATGTGGGGCTCTCCTCCCCGAAGGGGGAGGCTTACCCACTAAAAAGCTCAGGAATGGCCTTCATCAATGGCATGTAGGGAGCCCCCGGGAACGCCAAGCGACTTCCGGGAACCCCTAGCCTTCGCTCCCCTGCCGATACAGGGGAGCCCTCCGCGGGGAGGCCACACCTCCCCCGATCTCCTCCACCGACGACGCCCCCCGATCACGGAAGAGGCGTAGTCCCTTCCGGGTCGCCGTATCCGCGGTCCCTCTGACACAACTCCGACCGCAGCTGTGCTACCGAGCCCGGCGTCGCCTCCTTCGACCGGGATCGGCCATCTCCCGAGCCCGCTCGGCGGCCTCCTTCTTGAGCATCACTGCTTCACAGAAGCAGGCTACAGCCCTCCAACCTTCCTGGTCCGCCAGCATTGCCGCAATCAATGCCGGCGGAGACAGATCTCGCCCGATCTCTGCGACCAAGATTGGCGCTGGGAGCCCACGCGGGGCACTCCGCCAGCATGTGCTGGGCCGAGTCGAGGTCGGATGCGCAGTGGTAGCATCGTGTCGATCCCTCCTGTCCCATTCGACACAGATACTCACTGAAGCAGCCGTGCCCGGTGAGTATCTGAGTCAATCGGTAGGTGAGGTCACCTACCGTGACCTCAGGTGACCAAAAAGGCAAACGGCTTTTTTTAGTGCTTTAACTGCGCTGGCTGCGTCTAGCGAAGATGTGTGTTCAAGAAGAACATATTTGTTAAAGCGTCTATAATTACCGAAATATATTATTTTCTGTCGCTTTTGCCGCTAAGTTTGCCTGAAACATCAATATGAATAGTATGCCAAGGTATGGTAGGCTTTGGGATAGGGTGTAGTTGGACCTGCTGGGGTCCCGAACACCCTTTTGATACCTTGCATACATACATGAATCGACAAATTTCCGAACCTGTTTAGCCATTAAAGGGAACCAATATTGTTCATATAACTTGTCAAGAGTTTTATCCGCACCGAGATGTTTAATTTCTGTATGGGCGTGATTAATAAGCGTCCATGTGAGCGACCTTAGCACCACTTGGAGCCAACGGCTGTTCTTATTGCGTTCGATTTTTCTATATAGTAGACCTTTGCGAACATCGTAGGTATGAGCAACTGCCTTCGGTATTTCGCCGTTATCATGCTTACGAATTATATCTTGAATCTCACTATCGCGTTTCTACTCTACTGAAAGCCAGCTCTGATGTAATTCAATAAAATAAACAGTTTTGTTTCTTTGAGATAAATCCTTACCTGAAGATGTTTTAGACGTGTTAGCTATCGGTTCTGGGAGGATTCCTTGATAAGAAATCGGCATGTTCCATGTTACTACCTTGCTTTTGAACTATATCAAAGTCGTACGCTTGCAAAAAGTCCCACCATCGGTGAACACGGGGGGTAAGGTCCGTTTTGGATTTGGAGGCCTTTAACGAATTGCAGTCCGTAAACACTGTAAAGTGTTTTATGTATAAATAGTGTCGAAAGTTCTCTACTGCACGAACAACTGCCAGAGTCTCCAACTCGTAAGAGTGATATCGTGATTCCACGTCGGTTGTACGACGGCTAAAATAAGACACAACATACGGTGTGCCGTTTTTTCTTTGTATTAATATCGCTCCGTATCCCTCGGAGCTAGCGTCCGTATGCAGTTCTACAGGAGAATCATGATCAAATATAGTTAGAACTGGTTCTGATGTTAGTATTTTAATAACCTCTTTATGTATTTGACTGTGGACCTCTGTCCATTTTATTGGACCTTTCAGTTTCGTTAAAGGGTAGAGTGGTGCTACAATGCGAGTATAATTTGGTATAAAACGTTTAAAATATGAAGCCAGTCCAAAAAATTGCCTTACCTGTGTGGCAGTCTTGGGGGTAGGTGCGTCAACCAGAGCTCGTACCTTGCGTGGGTTTGGGGTCACCTCACTCCGCCGAACACGTAATGTGTTTTGAATAACACATATATTTTGAATTTAAATAAACAAATTAAATGGTTGAAAGAAGGTAAAAACAAGTAAAAATTAACACAAGAAAGCAAGAATGATATTATCAAAAGCCAGATATTAAGTTACAGACCTTAAGAAAACAATGAAAGTAACAGTAATAAAACAAACGAAACTAAAAACAGCATTTTAGTGAAATAGAGAACAATAAAATAATTATTATTATTCAAAAGTACTCTGTGGCCGATCGCCACTAAAAAAAATATTATAATACAGTTTAAACAGCGTTAAGTTAAAGAAAAAAGTGTAATGGTTTGCTTGTACTACCAATACTAAGAAAGATAAACAGGAGAATCCGAGTGGATCAGCGTATATTGCGTTGCTAAAGATGTGGAAAACTAAAAACAATACACGGCCGACTTCAAATAAGTAATATTATAAAATATATTTTAATTATTTGCATTAATGTATGTATGCTGTAGCCTTTATTTTTTGATAATTGCTTACTAGCTTTCCACTTGTGGCTTCGCTTGCATTATAGAGGATATTACAAAATAAAAAATATATTTCCTATTATTTAATTATCTGCTTAGGTATATTTTATTATTAATATTTTAGAAAAATAATTAATCTTCTATTAATACCAATAAAAAGAAATTTGAAAAATTTATCAAAATTGAAACATGTTTCTTAGGAACAATTGCTGCTTTAGGTGTGGAACGTTCATAAATTTGGTTTGGTTATTCGTCTTTAAGATCTAAAGGGCATCAATCCTTCATATTATTCACATATGGGTAGGAAATTGTCCTCAAAAAACAGTTTTTAAGGCTTTTATTATTAGTAGCATGAAATTAGTAATCTCAATCTACATTTACTTAGAAACCGCTTATAATTAATTCACGCGGCGGACACAGTAACCAAATACACATAACAACTGCGTCTATCACACGACCAAACCACGTACCTAATAATCCACAATGCCAACAGAAATACACAGTTTTGCTCAGCTCAGTCCATTATTAACATTTGTTTAATTAAGCTTATGAGCTCTGTAATGGACCTGTATTAGAACTACACCCATTATGGCCGAATAAACCCAACAATTAACCATTTGCATGCAAATAAGGCAGATATAATGTTAGGATAATACGCCGTAAGATGAATTATAAGTTAGTTTTCTGTAAATTATTGTTCAGAAACAAGTTCCCTTACGGATTAAGTTCCGCAAAATCATCATCCGTCTAAATATTGGTGCACGCGCAATGCAATTTTTTATTGCTACAAGTTTTACGTTCATTAACGTATGAAGTGATTAAGTTTGTATAATAAATTAAAAAAATATATTGGAAACACCGACTTTTCATTTTTATCTACTTACAATTCATAAATATTCTTTAAAAGGCTTCGTAATCCGTATGAAAAAATAGTACCCAGAACATTTGACTATCGTGTTCATATGTGACCGTGTGGAGGTATTAAGTTGAAATTAATATAAAATACAGAAGTCTGGAATCCCTTGCAGCAATGAAGGAATCAAATTTATAAGTTAAAGGAATCAATAAATAGGGCCTTACAGCTCAGTTTCATCTGGGGCTTTATTATACAAACATATGTACATAAATACTTCCAAAATAATATATTTGATTCTTTGAGTTTGAAATTCGGTAAAAGTTTTATTTTAGTTTAAAGCGGCTAAAATAAGGACTGAAAGCTTTTATTTGAATATACTCAGAAACTACTGATCTGTTTTTGATAAAGGTTATATAAAGATATAAAAGGATAGTTTGAAATCCGGAGAAAGACATAAGGAAATTTTCATAACGAGAAAATATATTTCTCCTGCGGGAAAATCTAATGAAAACAGCTAGACGGGTTCTTATGCAATTTGGTATGGCGATAGTTGGAGACTTGGGGGACCACATAATATATATACGAACATTTTTACTGCAGGAAATATAATTTTTATTTTGTAATATCCTGTATAATGCAAGCGAAGCCACAAGTGGAAAGCTAGTAAGCAATTATCAAAAAATAAAGGCTACAGCAGGCATCTTAATAAATTAAATAGTGTTTGTTATTTACGAGTAAGTATCTAGTTAAGTAAAGTATTTTCAAGAATGAAATTTTCAGATATTGATATTTGGATAGACAACATATCATACGCTTACAGTTTTTTTTCTTTTTTGTAAGCTACAGCTCAAATAGAATGAGGGGCACAGGGTCTACCGGGGGACTTATCATCAAGACACACTAACCCTGTGTGAGAAGGTCGACTCCACATGTACTATTGAATTTCTTTGCCTGTGTATCACATTACCTCATGAGGTTTTCCTTCACTATAGGTTTTTGGGATTAATACATGTACGAAATTCAGAAATCGAATTATTCTTCAGAGAAGATCAGTGCTGAGACACATAAGTGACTGATGTTAGTATCTACTTCTAACTGATCTACCTAAACTTTAGTTACAAAAAATGTTCTTCACTATAAGAGTTAAGAATCACACAGCTCCTAAAGTGGGGTAATTTCCACAACGAATGCACTAATGCGGGCATGAAATTTCATTACGTCACCCGCCGTCATGAGATGACACCGCGTGTCAATCCGTAATGATTGATTGCCTCTTGTTTGGTTTAAAAATAATGTTCCCAATAAATCGTGGCTTCTTCGTCTGCTTCTAAACAGAGTAGTCGTTTTGGTAGGCGTTTTTACATCATCTATGCATAATTCAACCTGCTTGACTACAAGCCCCAAAGTACTTCTCAATATTTCGAAGAGGTTGTCGGGAAATAACTCTGGGTAGATTGTCTCATTTCCGTTGTTAATTGACACATTAACTTGATCTTGATCCTGAATTCACAATATTTCACGACATTGACAATGCGAGATTGAAAAAACGTAATGCACTAGATCTAGAATATATGGAGCTTCAAAGAAATTTTGATAATATTTACATTTAAAATCGAATATTAATATTGTAATTATCGAATTTCACTTTAGTTTATTATTAAATAAATTATGCAATTTGTTTAAAACATTTTGCATGCTTACTAGTACACGTCCAAATTGTATGCAAGTTACGCCGACATCAAGAAACGCCGGAACTGGTTCAAATAAACATATATAGCGCCGTTCTGATGACCATATGTTCAAGTTTGCTTTGCACATATCAAAGTGGTAACGCAGAGGATCTTTCATCACGTTCACCCACAACATAAGAAATCGATGCCAAACTAGCATTAAATCGCGCAAAATCGATGTAGAGGATATTTGGAAAACCACTAGACGAGAAAAACAAATTAAGGCAAAGAAGAAGACGTACACTGCAGTGTGACTTAACCAGAACATTTTCACGTAAAATAGATAATGACCCATTAAACCCATTAATTGACACAAATAAATAATCTCAATTCTAGGCAGTGGTAATTTCCTAGAAACGACAAGTATATTGGAAAGATTCGGTTCTATCTGAGATGTAGATGCAGGTAAAAGAGATATCTCCCTCTGATTGGATATAAGTGAATAGTTTTTGTAAAAAGGTAATATTATCTAGTAGAATATCACACCAGTAATACACACACACTTATCATCGAGATAAAAATTATGTAATACTTGATCAGTAATTATTAAACGAGTACAATACCATAACAACTCCATAACTTAAAGTCTGACTTTCGAAGAAAATCATTCACATCGAAGTAAATCAAATTAAGCTTCTAATATTCTCACAAATATAAGATTTAATGTGTTTTCCTCATTGTGAACGCAATATAAATGGATGGATGGCATAAAAAGCGAAAAGAAGACACAAATTTCAAAGAATTATTATTAATTTTGACGATCAATCATATCGCTTATGCTTGACATAAAACGTATTTACCATGTTTCCCTTTAACCGCCAGTGATGGATATCCGAGCCCTAAAAAGAAACAAACTTGTCCTAAAATTTGCTATGAAACATTGTTTTGTATCCAGTCACGGGAAAGGGCCATAAAATGTAGCTTTAAATGTAGCTTGCCTGCGAATTTATATGTGTCAGGTTTTCAGAATTGCACATTTACCAGCACAAAATATACGGAATCGTAATAATACTGGTTGCAGATTATATACTTATTGCTGCAGCATCAGATTTGGGTTCTACGAGTATATTCCGTATTAGTACCGTAAATGTAATGATATTATAAAATACTAACTACTTCTCTCATAATAAAAAAATGTAGTGTAATGTACGGAAATAAGCTAATATAAGAAGATTAACTAATTACCAAACAAACAATATCCATCAATATAGTAATATAAAAGAAAAATACTTCTAAACATGTATAACGCTATAACTTCAGGCTATTTTAGACTATAGCTCATAACTTGCGATACAGAAGAAAACAAATTAAAATAAAATTGTGTATTGTTAAGAATATTTAAAATTAGATAAATCTATTCCATGGCATAACCAATCGCTCAGTTTTAGTGGTCTTGCTTCGTCACGGCTCATTCATCAATAACGCCTGCGTCTCATATTGGGCGGAAAATTCAATAAAATGTTATCAGTCGGATCCATAGTTTAAGCAGACTCCTTGCTTCTTGGCTACCTAACTCAAAGATATATTACCATAATACAGTATTATCAAGATATATTAAAAGAAATTTCAATTTGATGTAAAGTAGTAAATTATGTAGTTTGTTACGAGTTATAGCTCCAAACCGCTTACAGTTAGTAAGTTAGTAGTAGTACAGTAGTTAGCATAAAAATTATATCAATCGCATGTTAAAATTTCAGAAGCGATACGTTCGATGACATTAACTGTATATATATTCATTAGAACAACTCAAATTTTAGTTTTAATAGTAATAATATTATTATTGAATTCTTCGCCAATAAACATATTTTCCATCCATAAAATTCTAGTAAATAGTTCTTAATAGATAATATTTTATATTTCTTTATAGTGTGGCTTTATATTGAGAAATTGTACGTACCTGTTTCTTTATTTAGAAATAGATTTAATCCTCAGTTTTGCGAAGTTATGTCCTTACGTATTTTTTATATACATTGCTGATTTCTCGTTTTGACAATCAAGGTAATCCGATAGCTGCATTTATAAGGACAACACCAGAGAGCTATTCAAAATTATTTGCAGTCTTTTACATCCAATAATTTTAACAAATTGTGCCTAATTAACAATATAGTATAGTTAGAATTGTATAAAGTTATTGCAAAATAGAAGTTTATGGCATATAGTTCGTGAGTAGTAGTCTAACCAGGATCATAAACTACTAACACTAAGGTACACTATCTATTAACAATATCACGAAACAAGGCTGGTGAAGGGATGAAGTTAAAGAATCATCAGATATTGACACATATTGAGTAGGTTGGCGATAATTCTGATTAACATTTAATCTGTACAATTGTCCACTACTGAAGCAAAACAATCAAAAAGAAAAATAGGGTAAAATAGGGTGTCCTATGGTTACGCGATGCCCAATAGGGACTATCCCGGAAATCTCGTTATACACCTCTTATGACCCCCGAATGCCTCGAAAGGATTCACAGCGGCAGAATTAAATCACCCAAAACATAATCCAACTTCGAACTTAAAAAGTCCGCAAAGAAATCGTGCTCAAAATCCGGTAGCCCGCGCGGAATGCTGTAACCCTCCGCGCGTCTTACAAATAAGGGAGGGGTTCCGTATTGTGCACAACCTTCCAAACCAGACGTCCTAATCGACCCTTTTGAAATTCCAACTAACGGGAAACTCGTATTTCCATAACAATAAAAATGTGATCCGAACATCTAGAAATGCCTCTGCGATATTCACGGATCATAAAATCGCACTCGGTTTGTGAGCGCGGGTATCTGGCTTACACGGACCCCTGTAACCGTGGATAGTGATCCCTATGTTTGATGATTATGTGTAAATTACATAAGGTATTGTGGTCCTTCTAATTCTGGTCGTACCTAGACTATGCTGCTTGCCGCTTGGTGGCCAGTGTTCGTTATTCATTAACAGTTGTCATACTTATAAAGATGTCAGCGGTATTGTTTCATTTTAGGGAAGTGTTCTCAAACAATTATTAATTAATGAACGAAAATCTGTTTGATACTCTCAAGCTAACAATAGAGTCTTCACTTGAGGATGTATTTCGATTCAAAAGTTCTCAAACAAAGGAAACGTCTTGGAATCTTATTGTAACATTTTCAGCATCTAAGGAATTCCGAATCTGTTTATGTCTTGGAGGTTTTAATAATAAATATTATCTATACACCAAGGAGCATAAGTTGCTTGAGAATATTTCCCTTCTCTTCACAAATGTACATTATGAAATGTTTTATCTAAATAGCTTGTAAGCGATAATCCTCTTCTATTTTATTGTACAAATGACGCGACATTCATATTATTTTGTAATTACTAGAAACGTGGATGGAAAAGAATTGAAAAAAAAAAGTTTTATACTCGTAAACGCTTTATAAGCTGTGCCACGGATTTATAAACTGTAATTACGTTTAAATTGTTTAGAATGACCAACGAGCGGTTCAGCTTAGATTATAAAGAATATACTTATATGAATTTTCATACAAAATTATAGGTGATATGATAATGATTTACGATTCAACTCTCAATTGAAATGATGTGAAAATTAGCTCCTATCTAAATTGCACAGATAGCATTACTTAGCTAAATCGCGGGTAACGAAGATGATAAGGCGTCAATTCTATATACAAAGCTACTCTTTCGACTAGATTAAACGGTGGTTCGGCAGAATTACTACAAACTCTAATCGACCCTAAATGCCTCTGACACCAAGAATAGAAACATCGGACCTCCGGATGAACACCCTATATTTTCAAACACTATAAAGGCATTTACATGATAAATCATCCTTTTCCATAAAAATAAGTGTTTTTCTTTCTTATAGTGTATTGTGTAATTTACAGTTTACATTAATGTATATTTATTTGAAACAGGCATCGCTTCCGCGTCTAGGGAACCATCAACCACAACTATCGCGGGCTGAGGGGCCAATTAGTCTCCTGTTATGAAGTTTCGAGTCTGTCAGATTCCAGACCCTAGAGACGCACGCTGCGCGAATCGCTGGCGTCCTACAGATGTGGTAAATGGTTCAAGTGTTTTATTTATATTTTATTTAATAGTCCGGTTATTTATTTAGTTTTTAAATTCATATTGTTGATAGAATGAAAACCTATGTATGGTTTCATTTCAACCTTAATACTGCTGGTACACTAATAGACAAGGGTAAATGGTAGTGATTAATTAAATGGTATATAAATAGATAAGAAGATGTTATTTAGTCTACTCGTGTCTTACTTAAGGTTCGACCATTGGTAAGATAAGGCATGTTTAGTTTTTTTTAATAGTGAATTCGGCTATAGGAAGTATTGATTTCTGTATTATGCAATGTTTCAAGTCATTAATGAATAAGTTATTATTTAGTATCATTGTCGAGTCATTCTAATCAGTACATAGACCTAAGAATCCTTAAATCATTAAAAAAAGAAATATTAATAATCGTAAAACTAAAAGTCGTATCTTGAACAAAAATGTTCATTATAGCCCGACGTCAACACAAAACATCGCCAAGGAAAAATAAGTTAGATGCTCAAGTAGATACTTAATTCGAACAAAAACTGTGACAAGGCTCGTCCTAATAATGCAATCTCCCAACGCAAGTAGGTCAGCGCGGCAGAACATCCCTTGTCAAATTAACGTTCGCCTCTGTCTCCATATGACAAATGACGTGCGCATAATAAAAACTTGTTCATAAAAGCCGTGCGCTTCTGAGTAACAAATCTTTACCCTTAACGCATCTCTATTTGACATATTAGGAAATTGGAATAAAATGTAACTTATTTATTAACTACGTTTTCTTCCAATTATGCAGTAATTCAATTACGCTTATAGTGCAACTAGTTTGTAATAGATACATTATCCCATTTTCAGCTAGTATAGAAAAAAAATAAAAAGAAGTAACAATAAAAATTTTCAAATTGTTTTCAACTATAACTGTATTATCGTATTGTATCAATATAAAAAAATAATTTTTTGGCGGGGACGCAATTTAAAATCTACAATGTTATACTTATCTACGAGAAAAACAAAAAGAAAAGAGAAAAAAACAATAGGCAAAGCTTATTTTCACAAGGCTTCACATGATGTTTATTCGAACTAAATATGAAATCTGCAGTAAACAACAAAGAGAAGCATGTGCATTACAACTAGAAGTTTTATTCACTGCGCGGTACAGGCATAGAACCCGATACAGACAAAATATATTGTTTGAAAATAAAATATATAATGCAGTGACAAATTGAATTTATATTTTACTTAAAGATCCAAAATTACGTTATTTTCGAATTTTTGAGTATTTGTACTAGTCCTTTTGGTTTAAGTTTTTGATGGGTATTTAGAATTTTAAGCTCGAAATAATTTTTGGCATCTATAAAAATCCTATCAGATAAGATCCATATATAGAAACAATATGCTTTTTTTCAGTAAATAGGATGAAAAGTAAATATTCTGCAGAGCTAAATGTTTTTAATAATTATTTTTTTAAAGTACGGCCGATGGAAAATTCAGGAATATAAGTCCAGCATTGTATGAATAGTATACTTACTACTGTAAGCAGGCTTATCCTGCGAGCACTCTACTCCAGATCACATTATATTGATTGAATTGTTTAAACAATATCAGCTAGATAAATTTTTAAACATCGGACAAAAATTTGGTGATTCTGTATATTATATCAAGTATATTAAAAAAAGCTGTCCATTTTTCAGGGTAAATCTCAATATTATCTTAATATGTATTTCGGCCTCCTTCCATTACGCTGATTTATATCGAAGGGGAGATCTATATAAAGAGAGAGAGTTCGTCTGATAGTGTTGGTTAGAAGTGATTCAAAAACCCTTATAGCCTTTGATCAAACTAAACTTTGAGTAAATGAAATATTATGTAATATATTATAATAAAAATTATATTACAGCAACTCCCATCTAATAATTTCAAACACTTATCCAGTAAAACGCTTAAAGCCAACATTTACGTTTAAACATAATAAGTTGGGGCATAATAAATAAATTCCGGGCACAAAAACATCGTTTGCCATCAATTTTTACCGACCAATTTGTGTTAAACCTCTTAGCGAAATAAACTGTATTAATCTCGGTAACTTGTGAAGTCCACTACATCAAACTTAAGAGCATCAAATGTTAAAAGGCTACTCCCCACTTGGCTTGTAGCCAATAAGTCCTTACAGTGAGATGGATACTCAAAGAATTGTGAAGGATTTGTGGATGTCAAACTTCAGACATAACTCTACTATGTCAATTTAAATTACTGTTACTTAGAGCAGTGCATAAACGAATTATCATTTTACAACATATGTAGTAGAAATATAAATATAAATTACAACAATACTCTATTTCAAATATGTATGTGTGGTCTATAATAAAATCGCAGTGTTAAGTCGCATAAGAATTACAGTTTTTTGGTTATATTTAGACTAACATTTACAATGCTTGGATCAACCAATGTCAAATTCAAATCAAAAAATCTTTATTCAACATTTAGAGGCCTTAGTTTAGAGCCTCGAATATTCCCTTCTCGAAAAGAACAGGTTGCCTGATGACATAACATGATTATAATATTTCATTTAAATGGACAGATGCCCATTGCTGGACGAGCATCTTGCTCGAGTAATCCCACAACGATTGGTTTTGTCCTGCTAGCATCCAGGGTTTTCCTACGATCTCCACTGAATCATCGCATCTGATAGAAGGTCTATCAACGATACTACGTTTTCTGACATATGCCTGCCACTCGAAGATCTTTACGACCTAATGACCGCCAACACTTTGAACAACCAGCCATTTAAGGCTTATAGGCAAATTTTTGAAAGAAGTATGTCAGTAACTTAAAATGAAATCTGAATATTGTCGTCTCCATTTGACTTATATGTACATATTATTTCACTTACTCTTTACTTTCACCCATCTGGAAGAAAGTGATGATTATAGTGGAAATATAATGAAAATATAAACGCTTGTTCTCAATAGTCCTCTCGCTCTGTTTCCTCCTTACATCTTCTTTCTTACTCCATTATGTTCAATGATGATATTGATTGTATTCTAATAATGCTCTTATTTAAAGACAATATTTCAAATAGCTTGGTTTCGATATTCTGTATTGAGTTGATTACCAAAAACTAAATGGGCTTCGATGAATATGTAGGAAACAACAACAAAAAAATATTTCCCTTGTTGCTTTTCACATGTATTTAAGCAAATTTTTAACGAAAGTTAAACCTTATATAATTTATATGATTAAATGAGCCTTAGTGATGTTAAGTAATATGTAGGTACGCGCAAACCATTAAATTGTAAAAAAAAAACATTTATCTTGGATTCAAAAAGTCAAGTAGATTCCCTATTTGCTTATTCTATTTGTGTTGTGCTTGAAAATGCTCGAGTGAACTGCAAATCACTTGGGCGCATCGCTCTCCATTCCGCATTCCATCTTTTTGAGTTATTCAAATTTTAATATGCAAGAGTTTAAGTATTTACAGAAGCACTACTGAGTTTGTATCGCATGAGTTCGCTACCAAATAGCTGATTAATATTTATTACAAATTGTAAATGTTTTGAATAGAAGCAGAGAAGGTTATAGTCCTACCATTGTAGGTGTATGTAATAAAATGTATGATAAAAACATTATAATTTTATTTAAACAGATGCAGCGTTGCTGCTCTCTGCAAGTATTCAATTGATCTGGATTGATCATTACCTATTTCCCTTCAGCTAAGCATTAATTGAAAATTCGTTTTAAATTGAATCATCACTAACATTTTTCTTACTATATTACGCTTGATTATGTTAATAATGGCTTCTTATGTGTTTCGTGTCAGGGCTTTTCCAGCGATTATTGGTTTGTCTCTTTAACGGAATCTCTCAACATCCTGTAGGAATTGTGGAAAAAGCAATTCTAAACTTATATTAGATGTTACATTTTCTTATTGATGTAGCAGCTTGCTGCATTTTCACATATCTGGCTTAATATTTGAAATTCATATTTCCTATATTTTCATAATATTTCACCCGTCACTAGAGATGGCAACATAAAGAATTAATAAAAATGTTGGTGTCATAATTTCTATAAAAAAAATAATTTCTAATTTTGAATAGATATATAAGTAATATAAAAAAAATAAAAGTAACAAATACAAATTTTAAATAGACTAAGTTGATTTTAGTAGTAAAATTTGTACTTTTTAGCCTTTGAGCTATTCAGTAATTTTTTATATATGTATATATAAAAATGAATTTCTGTTCGTTAGTCTCCGTAAAACTCGAGAACGGCTGTATCGATTTGGCTAATCTTGATCTTGAATTATTTGTAGACGTCCAGAGAAGGTTTAAATATGAAAGGAATAAATATGAAAATGCTCGGAATCAAATAAAAACAACAATTTTGATCAGCATAACAGGTTCGCTCAATGTAAATTTTCAAAAATTCGATATAAAGAAGGCGAAGCTGCGGGCAGAAAGCTAGTATAGTAATAGAAATATAGTATGGTTTTTAATTTGACAGAACAAAGTGACAGCTGGAATAAAGATAAAACGACAAAAAAACGTTGCTTAGTAATTATACAGATAACGGCATATCAAATTAACCAAATTTATCAACAATCTTTAACCGCTTAATAAATACATTCAAAAAAATATGTTATGTAGTGACTTTTATATGGTGACGTCTATGTCAGATTAAATAAACTAATGAGACGAAATCAAAATAACTATTTATCAGAAATAATTGGATAACAGTTGCTCGGTATAGACACAAATCTTCGTGTTTCGTTCTTCTCAGTACAAGGTCTCCCGCCGTAGATTTGCGAACCGATGGCGTAGCTTTCGACTTTCACAAGTGTTTGTAACAGCCTAGACTGAATAAATGATTTTGAATTTGAATTTGAATCGTGGAGATGATTAAAAGCAGGAGATATATGATGATATCTTCAGGGATGAAAATGGTGAGACGGTGAGATTATAAAAAAGATGACATATTGAAATAACAAAACTAATAAAATTTTACACAGTTACGTTTTACAAATCCAAAAGGATCCATTAGGACGTCAGCGTAGAGACATAACCGATTTCCCTCAAAGAAATCGGCCGCACAAAGGGAACAACAAAAAATAATGTCGCTCCAAATTGAATCATTTGTAATATTCATTCTTTTTTACTCTTGCCGATGCGAACGCTTTCAAGAGTCTGGAAAGGTGTACTGGAAGAGACTCATAATCTTGGATTTCTTTTTATGCAGTAATTGTATTTTCTTTATTTTTAAAATTAAGTACATGTACACATGTGTATGCAACAGCGGTCTTGTCAGCGTTTGCATGCCTGGGCGCGAGTCCCTCTCATCTTATGACCGGCACAGGTATTTATAATAATCCTATCAAAGATTCCTTAACTAAAACTAGTTATAGCCTATTGTCCTGTTCAATTACTGCACCCATCCTCTGTTTAAATCTCCTTTTAGTACTTCCCTGGTCCAAGGTTGCCTGGAAAAGATTGCTGTTTAGGAATAAGGCTGCCTTTTGTACTTTTGCTATTTGTTGTTTTCATTTTTTTTGTGTATGTTCTGGTTTTTAGTGTACAATAAAGAGTTTTGTTATAATTTGACTTCAGTTGAAGGCTCTTGTCAAGTCTGATAATGATGACAGGTGCTGTCTTACAGTCTAATGATGACAGATATTAGTATTGTAGAACTGCATAAAACTTTTTACAATTAACACTTACGATTCTCTATATTTTTCATTTCTTATATAACTTTCTTTCCAGATCGTAATAAGGCCATGGTCTTGAACATAAGACATGTCTTCTCTCTGCGATATATCATGACCTGGGATAAAAATCGAATAACATAATTTTGTTCAGAGCACAGGGTTAGGGAGGGATTAGGACCAGAGTTCCATAATCTATTAACAACTAGAAGACTGTCAACAGTAATATTAATCAATGAAGAGTCGGGGGCCTCTAGTTGTTGGAATATAACAACATAATAGTGTTACATACAATATTGATATAGCGACAAATGTAGGTAAGCTGGTAATAAAAACGCCATTTTGACAAATATCATTATTATTATTTATTTCCAAAATGTTTCAAATAGTTTTGGATGACACCTGTCAAAACAGACTTCTGCTATTATGAAGAGTTTACCACTAAGCAAACTAAGCAAAAAAATATCTCGCACTTGGAGACCTAGGCCCCATATTAAAGTATAACACAAACGAATATATTAACAACAAAGACACTTCCAGTGTTCAATTTATATGCGTAACGTAGCGTTTCATTTTTATGAAATTCATTTTACGATAATCAACTCTCTTTAGGAATTCGCGGCGCTACCCCTCTTAGTGGGGAGAATAGGGATATATGTACGTATTTCTTTTATTAACACTTCTGACAAAAGGATAGTTATATTAAGTTCAATATATATATATATATATATATATAGTACACATATAGCTATAAAAAAGTTTTTTTAAAAAAAAGGTCACGTACAAAATTGTTAGTAACATATGGTGTAACGGATTACAGGTTGGTGAGCACACCCATTTAGGCTGTACTTCACAACTGAAGTAATCTTAGAATGAACGAAGACCAGTAAGCCTATTATGATCTGCTGCGATAATAGTGTTGTCGTTTCAATATATTCAACCCTACTCTAAGAGGTCATGGTAAGCCCTTTCATGTTGCATCCACCCTGGAAGAAATAAGCGAGATTAATAATTGTCATGCACACCTAAAGAACAAAAGTAAATTACTTCAAGAGTTTATTAAACTCCGCTCACTTTTCATAAGTTTCGCTTGTAGAATCCAAGTGCCTGCTTGGACAGAAACTGTGCTGTAGAATCATTTTCACTACTTGTTCAAAATGAAACTCGTGATAAAAAGTTAATTATTTCTGTTTTTTTATTGTTATTATCTTATCTTATATTAGAATGTATTAAAGTAAATGTATCTATGTTGCTTTCTGATGTCATCGTCGTACGTAAGCATATATTAAGCCAGATGCTCTTTAGTTATAAAGTTCATGAAACTCAATAAAGGTCAGTTCAGGCGCGGTAATATCTGAATAAATCGCAAACTTATAGAACTTAGGAAGCGGTCGAGGAACATTTGGATCAAAATTAAAGAAGTAGCGAGAAAAATGAATTTACATTTGTATATTTTATATAAGCATTTGAAAATTTTCTAGATCAGAGTAGTGCTAGATAGCAAAATTGCAATTAGTAGAGTCAATTGCATATTATGCAAAGTATGTGTGATATGATGATATAAGCAACTATCCCACTATTAATGTAAAACCAACCCAGCTAAATCAAACTATCAGATATCAGTTTGATAGACAAAATCCAGTTGTTATATAAAATGCCTTCTATTTCACAAAGTCAAATTCCTATACCGAGAGAAACACGAAAAAAACCTGCAAATAAAATTAATTAGCTGCAATCTTTTTCGACGCTGGAACTTTCCAGACGGGCGAACGAATAAGTTCGTGTACAATGACCAGTAACTTTGAACTTCAGAGCCCTGGCTCTTAACCTCTTTGCTACTTTAAACGTAAAAGTACTATTTCTTTCAGTTCATTTTAGATACATTACTGTAAGTATATTATACTAGATTTTTAAAGAAGAGATGAAGCCAAAGGAATGAAGCCGATAAAACAACGTAGTATTTATTTCCGCATTCAACAATTTTTATAATTTCCAGAACTAAGCAAAGTATAATATGACTCATGCTAAACAAGGAAAAGACAATCTGTTTTCTTGGTTTTGTCTCGACTTAAAGTGAAATAAAACTGGCATTTCACAGCGGAACGGGGTCGGTTATGTTACTGCACCCAGCTCTGGTATGCGGGGGCTAGTTGACCCCCCCTCCCTTTTGTGGAGGGCGCCCTCGACGTCACGCGCTAACCCGCGGTGCAAATCACGCGAGTGTAGCACGCGACCTAACCTCCTCACCAAGAAACAAACTGCAATTCACTCTACGATATTATGACGTTGACTGGAATACATCGCCTGCTTTCATAGAATCAATACATAAACAATACAGCAAAGGAGAAGTGAAAACAGAATGATCAAAGAAAACAAACGAACTTCCATTACAGTTGACAGCTCGGCACGATATGTCAATAGCTCTGTTTATTTTGTAGTAAACGCCTTGGTTTTTTTTTAATAAAAGGATACCGTCGTCGTCGCCGCGTCCTAATAAGTTAGTTGTCGGACACAATGGATGGCAGGCACATTCCTCGCCTGACACGGAACCCGATGCAAATGTGACTTACGAGGCTTTCTTTGTTAGGAGGTGTTGGGGGAAACAATTTCCATGGAATACTTGCTTTAGTTTATATAGTTTAAGCATTTGTCTGTTTACTATTATTTAAGAAGTTATTATTTTTATATATAATAAGGATGTATTGTGGCGTTTTCTCCATGCATCTGCTGTATTGAGTTGTCTGTCATCCCTTTTGTAAAAAGGTGTTTATCTTTTAAAGGGGCATTTGTATAACGTTTGTCCTTTTAACCTATAGATTTTGTCCTTGTCTGTCAGGAAATTGACATTTTTCTTAGATTCTTTAGGGTTCGTGTCTTTTGCTTGGATAGTCAAAATATTGTGCTTATACGATATTTCAGTCGAAATTTAGCGTTTGGCGCAGTGGTCGAGTAATCGGCTTCTACGCAACGGGTCGCGGGTTCAATTCCCGCACGGGACAGATATTTTGTATCACCTATAAAAATTTGTTCCGGTCTGGGTGTTTGTGTATGTCAGATTTCTGTTTGGGACTGCACCCACGACACAGGATAAAAATCCAAGTGTGGGGCGACGTTTTTTTAAAAAAAATCTCTATACTTGTTTCGCTAATCAAGTGTTGTGTAAAAAAATCCAATATTGATGTATCGCATTGGTTCAAGAGCAAGCTCACTGATATTGTTTTGTTCACATCGGTCAACAGTCTCTTGGTGTACTATAAAAAAAAAACAACAAAAATTTAAATAATAAATAAAACTATTTTTTTTCAAATGACCTTTGAAAATTTAAAAATCCAATAGGACAGTCGAAAAACTTAATTTTCTGAACTAATTAAGGTTGAATATCGTACAGCAAATTGACACCATAATAATTATGACGACGTTACATATTCTATAGCTTACACTTGAGATATAGGCATCACTATTCGTAGAGTTTGGTAACAACATTATTTATAATATTGTATTATTTTTATATGTGTATGTAAACAACCATACGACTGTAATCGTATTAGGTATGATTGTATCTTATATTGTATTATTATATTATATTATTATAATTATTAACATTGAAAAGAGGAGATAAAAAATAGACCTTCAGAGTTTATTGCCTTTTCTTCTTGAGAAGGCTCTCCCAATTTCCGAACAGGTGTAGAGGTGTAGAGACAAGGTTTTTGTACTTTTTAACCCTTTTTTGTTTGTTTTGACGTCAATAAGAGCCTGTAAAGGTCTATGTTGAATAAAGATTATTTTGATTTTGATTTTGATCAATTGACATCCCTGGATACGGATATCGAATTCTTTATCTTAATTTTGCGATAGTTCATATAAGAGGTAAGTGAAAATCCATAAAATGAAAAAGTTTACACGGTGTTAAAGAGTATCTTTATAAGAATTGACCGCTATAGATTATATAGATACTGTTAAATAGATCATCATTATTGTGTAGCTTATTGTGCTTATTTGTAATATTTAATTTAATTAATCAAAATATAACAATTTAATTTAAATTATTGAAATTTAATTAAACTATTAAATACATTTTCAATTCTGGTGTGAAATCTTACTGTGGCATGCTTAAGCATAACTGCTAAATGATTTATGGCCTCAATAAAATTAATACGTATTCGTTCTCGCGTATTACGAAGGCGGAATTCCGCCCACTGTCACATTACAGGGCGGGCAGCGATTTAAAACAATAAGCACGCTTTTATTCCGAGCGTTTATGATTTGTAGACACGCAACGGCCTCAGCTACGTACGTTGCAACTTGAACAAATACCAATCATATACTGATATGAATTCATAATTTTTCTGTCATTATTTGGTCAGATTTTGAAAATCAAACTTATTACATTAACTCCATCAAAGATATAATCGTTTAAGTTCTAACATCATGTAACTCTCAAATTAGGCACCAAACTGTTAGTTTATGTTACATATTCAGAATATAGCAAGCGAGTCTCAAAATTTTAGTTGTGTCAGAAATATATTTTACTAATATATATTATTTTTGTGTTTTGCCTCCTATTTTTTTTTCTAGAAATGGAATGCTTATGCGTATCATACCTCATTATGGTTAGTAACAAGGGGAGCAGCAAGGGGATCATTTTCTAGCTCTCTCTTTGCTGCCTCCTTCTGCGATATACTAGACTACAGAAAGAAGCGACCCTCCTTTGTGTTTTGGTTCGTGAAAAGTTAACTATTTTAAGTTACACGGTGTTTTACTTAGCTACGAAAATAGCGAAATTCCAACTGATCTATAAATAAATCATTTCCTTCATAATTTCTTCCCTGATTTTTTTTAATATTAAGTATTTAATCTGCTATTCTTGACGGAGTCGAATTCTACAAATGGGCGATGAACAATTTAATCAGTACAGTTATTCTTTGTTTATTTATGACCCTGGCCGCGGTTCGATTATGTGATTAATTTATTTTTCTACCTACAGATTTTTTTTCCGCTTTGGGCGTTGCATGTGAGATTTTGTGTTTGTAACTGCATCAATAATATTAAAAGGTATTTAACAGTTTGATTAGTTAAATCTATGTTAATTTAAACATTTAAACCTAAAAGGTTCATAATTTGTAGCAAATTATAAAGCAGAACAATGATAACGTAACAATCGATTGAAAAACTGAAATGTTATGAAAAATATATTAGTCCTGTAATTGGTGAATTGTATATGTATATGTCAATATATATCTTTGTCGTGAATTAAGAGTACGAAACTTTAATTTTAATTGATGTCCAGATAGTAAATTTTGCTCTGTGTAATTTAAAAAAAATTCTTCGGAAAAAAAAGCACAAAATAAAGAATCAATTATATATCTCTCGTCACATTTTACATTTAGTATATGGCTGCGCCGATAATTTATAATAAAAATATTTTTATAAAACATATTTAAAATTAAATTATATAATTAATGTATTATAATAATACTTGCAGCTAATATTAATTTATATATCGTATCACGCATACAAACACGCACTCAAAAACCGCATTACAATTCCCTACCTACCTTGCACCGTACTACAAGAAAAAATTTGGTGTCAATTTGTTGTTGTGTGTTGATCTATCTCTCTGTGATCGCATCGGATGAGCGTGATATAAATAAGTTACAACCACGTACCAAAATAATTATAAAATTCAATGCTGTGTCTGTTATACATAATATATAAGTTGGATGCATAGTGTGAACAATCCAGAAACAAACAATTTTAGTTGGACGTGACCCCGATCGAACCAGCGACCTTAAAAATTGGATAAGTACGGCGCGTCCAGTATATCTATTTAAGATTTTGACATTATGTGGAAATTAAATTTGACAACCTGTAGAACGGTGTAGTCTGCACGTTTATACGACGCACTTAAGATCATAAAGTACCTCGTCAGTTAAAAACGAATAGTAAAAGTAAAAGTTGTTTATAAAGCTGGCTTTCATGCAATACCGTAGCGTGGGTGACTCCTTAAGGGAGTTTAGACCTATCTAAACTCCCTTATTTAGTTGGGATAGACTCAAGTGCTCTGTCGGGCAGTATTATTTGATTAATAAGATTGCAATGATTTTTTTTACACTAACAAAGTGATTTTTATAAATAATATCTTGTCGGTATAAAATCATAATATTGTATGCACATGCTTTGGTTGCTTAGAGGGATTATGAATTAGAGTAACTAGTTACCAGTGTAGTATCTTTATATAACTTTTGTTTTATTTTTTTATGATAATGAGGATATTGTATTGCAAACAAAAAGGAAAAGGATTGTGCAAAAAAAATATCAGTAACCATATATCATATTGCAAGGAATATTGTTCTCATGCACATCACCTCTACTCATAATTGATGAAGTGTGTTATCAATTTAGAAACATCTATTTTGTTTAGTGGTTCGACCTTCTGTTGTATATTGTTGATCGAGTGAGATTTGAGATAAACACTAAAATCACTCCAAATTGTTGTACTGTACTTCGGGTGTTGTTACCGCTCTATTAATTCGATGATGAATAAGTGATTCTGTTCCGAGGAAAATGTTTTTATCAAATTAACTTATTGATTAATCAAATTATTGTGTGATTTCAGCAACGATTCTCTTATTTCTTTTAAGTCATCGACATGATTTTAATATTTGCTAAGTGACTAAGATTAATAATTTGCTTTCTTAATTCTTGCACTGAATCCCCTGTACCACCACGTAACTCTACCTCATAGGTTAAGTTAACTCAGCTTTTTGTAAAGATAGATATTTAATGGGATATGACATACTGATTTAAGTTTTTTTTTATTTTTGGGTAAGTGTTTTAAATCTAATAAATACTCTAAAACTAAATGGCAGTAAATTAATTATTACATTAATTAGTAACCAATGTGTGCTAAAAGCTAAATGAAGGTTTGCAATAGAAACTTATATAGCCACAACTAAACTAGCATCATAGTTTTAAGGTTGATTTCTGTACTAATCCTAATCAGTGTGTGGCTATATAAGTTTCAATTCAAATTCAAATTCGAATTTGAATTTGATTTAGAATTTGAATAGAAACTTATATAGCCACACACTGATTAGGAGTAGTACAGAAATCAACCTTAAAACTATGATGCTAGATAACAATATAATAAGCTAATAATAAATACCAAAGATAACTATTAAATGCAGTAAAAGACAATTCGGATTTGAATATTACACCTATTGCTGGGCGCCAATGTAACGCTTTTTTTAATTTTGAATTTGAGTGCGTTCGACAACGATCTCACCTGATGTTAAGTGAAGATATTGCCTAAGGTGGAACACGCTAACTCAAAAAGCGCTATTTACTCTTGCCTTGAAAATCCCCGATACTTATATTATAGATATCGGCGAGCAAAGACGCAGGTAAGGAATTCCATTCCTTGGCGGTTCTTAATGCGCGGAAAATGGTTTTCTTAATTTGAAGTGGTTTCTTTTCATCGAAATAAATATGTGTCTCATTTTAAGAAAATTGTTTTTTTCTGTGGAGGCTTATAGAAAGTACCGTACAGATTTAATTTCCTTTCGATGTTAGAAAAGAAAATTAACAAGTGTAGAAAACCATATCATTGTATTGTATTAATTTAATTTCTATATCATCTTTTACCTACACGCGTTTCAGAGTTAATGGTGTTTTAATGACAGCTAACAAAGTGTCCCATAAGTGTTCCGTTTTACATATTATGATTCGAGATCCATAATATTCTTTTTGTAACTATGTATAAAATTGTGAAACTGACTGCCCCTGTGATGGTTAATATTTATAATGGTAAGCTAGTTTTGTGGTGTTTGTCAGATTCACGGCAAATCTGCAACACCTAAACGAACAACAGTATAAGTGACCAATTGGTGACATAATATTAAAATTCATGGTACCCTGTAATTTCACTACCCCTATTGTCGTTATCTAGGATCTCAAATTTCAATAAAACTGATAGGTTTTATTAGAATTTATCTAACTAGATAATATTACGATGGAACTATTATGTACTTTAATATATATTACCATCGGACTGCTACAGAATAGTCGAGTATTCCGATTATTTATCGTACGCATTGTGTATTATCATGTTTTATGTCTAACGTTATTATAATCCAAATAAAAAAGGGAAGACACCGAATAAAAAAAAATGCAAAAAGATATACACATTTGTAAGGTAAAGCGAACCATTGGAACTTTTATGTTGCTCTCATAAACGTAGACCTACATTCACCCTAAACTCAGGAGCCCTAAAAGATTAAATCCATTAAAATTTTATGTACACTTTCCTCACTGAGGCGAATGCTCATGATAAACCTTCAGAAACCTCTAGAGGTCTTAAACATGCTTTGTGTTTAGGCGTCGCGAACTATAGGCCTTATAGTAACACACAAAAGGTTGAATGTAAAATAACACATAGTAGTAAGTGTCAGTTTGATATATTGTAAAAGATAAGTTTGCATGGAATTTGTGAGACAGCGTGTCGTTTCGCTGTTTTCTTGAAATATTTGAGTCCGGTTCAATAGGTGAACCCCTATAATCCGGTATTTATATTTGTTATTTCGAAAGTTTAAAAGAAAGCAGATCTACCAATATCTGATATTGATTCATGAGTTAGTTGGTTTGGAATTTGTGACAATGAAGAATATTAAGATAATCATTGCGGTCCATAATAAATAAATATTTCTTACTCTTACACCAATTAGCCTAGCCCAAATTAAGGCTGTAAGCCTTGTGTCATGAGATCTAAGGTAAATATTTGTGATAGAACTGTATATAATAACAATCACGACTAAGGTACAAACGCTGACGATGATCGATCACGCAAACATTTGCCCCCACCGGGATTTAAGCCCGGGACCTCACAGAGATCGAGGCGACACCGCGAAACCAGTATATTAACCACTCGACTACGGAGGTTGCCAAATGGTAAATCAGTAATTAGCAATATGCATTAGCACTATGCATCAACTACTCTAACGTTGTTAACTCTAAATTTACCTCTATCTTTAACACTGCTGGTATTGTATGTAACGCTGTAAAAGCTCGAACTACGGTAAATTATAAGATTTTTCAGTAAAACCCAAGATTTACTAATTCTTTATGGTAAATGTCCAAAAAGGGAAGCGATTCGAACTTTTATCACCATTCACTTGGTAAATCTTAGGATTTACATTAAAGGCATGGTAAATGTAAAAAAAAACTATGTTATAATGTGTTCAGCGCATCGACTCGTTGTTAAATGCTAAATAGAAAATACTGATCAGTTATTTTATTAGTCAACGTAAGCGTTATATTTGTTAGATGATAATTTTACTTGTGTTATTTTTTACTACTTAGGAAGGATTTCAAAGATTTTAAAATTACCTATTAGTTTCTTATTAACAAAATAATATTCAAAATACAAATAATTTAAATTTAGTTGGGATTAGTTATTTAATTATTATCGTTTGATACCTATATAATATGTATCTAACATTTGACTAATAGTTAATTGAAATTATAAAGAATTACTCATTGCTTTATTCCTAAAACCAACATCTACCAGCTGACAGCGGTAAAACCTAGCATATACTGTATTCGAATGGTAAATGCCCAAAAAAATCGTCCTATTTTCTTAAATATTTACATTTACAGATTCATGTCGGTAAATCATAAGACTTACTCACTAATCATAAGATTTACCGTAGTTCGAGCTTTTACAGTACCTAACATATATAACAAACCTAAAGTATGTTGTTCAAAATCCTTACGGATTGGCAAAATTGGTAACACCCAAATTCATTGTAAAAGATTTGAAACTAGGTCTTATTTTGTTTCAAATTTAAATATTTTTTATTGTAGTGTTATATTACAAGAACACATTATAGCTCATGTTCCCGTCAAACATATACCCGGTACCGTCTCGTACCGGGTAGATTCTCACCCTCCACTACACGATGATCTTGAGCGTCCGAGCCACTAGACGGCGCGTTCACTTTTGGTCGACTCTTTTTGACCCGACCCTAACGACCCCGGTACGAAGACGGCCGCTAGCAAGCTAGGTGTCGAACCTTCCGTTCGTGAGCCTTCCACAAACACACTCATGGTAAAGCTGAACATAGCCATCTGCGGCTTCAGCATAGGTCCTTAAAAAAATATATATTATAGCTCATGCTTTTTATATGAATTTTCCGCTAAATCATTTTAAACATAGGTAAACAATTATTTATTGTACATTACTGATTGTGAATAACAATTGAAAAAAGACCTTTATAGTTTCCTACTTTTCTTCCGCGATGGCCGAATTTTTCAACAGTATGAACATACAAAGTTTTGATTTTTTTTATACATATATTTTTTTATCATCAATGTCTGTAACGCTAATGTTAAATTCAGATTATTTTAATATTGATTTTAACAAATAGCAAAAGTAAAACAATGCCAAGCTAAACTTTAAAATAAAATTAGTTTCTGCACTTAGAGATATTACCCGTTTATTGTTAACAACAAAAAACTTAAAAATTCACGTAGCAAGATGTTCTCTCACAAAGGTTTCATTCAGCCGAGAGCGACGACAAGCGGGAAATATACAAAGGGGGTCCGACTCAAAAGAACCAGTCTTCTATTTTAGCCATCCTCGTTACATAGAGATCTGATTATGCGGGCTGGAACGTGGAACTGTTTGGTGTTAGATAGGTCTTTGTGGAACTTATTTAGCTACCTATTTAGTTTGTGTGCTATTTGAATAGGATGTTTTCATTTGCTTCCAAAGAGGCTGTGAGCTTTGGGCTTAAGTTGATTTGTATGCATTTAAAAATTGGATACTGAAAGTGTATGAGCAGTTCTAAGTAAGATAGTTACAAATCTATGTTTTAAAGAATAATAATTTACAATTTTTTAGCTTAATAAACTTTGTAATTTGTTACTAATAGATATATAGTATTGCTTCGTTTAATAATTTTATTAATCAAATATAGTCAACGAGTATTTTCAACCCAATTGCGTTTAATAATAATAATTGTGTTCAAAATATTTTCACAATTCAATGTTTTTAAATAATAATCTATGCATTTTCTTTTTGGGCGGTAGCAACATCCAAACATTTGCAGATGCTTAATACATAATCAAAACTCAGTAAAATAAAAAAAGAAACCTATCAATTTTCTCAATCTCAATATCATGTTATCGCTTATTTTGAAATGTTATTTAAAACATATACTAATTCATTAGCTAATACCACATACTATATTTCAACTTACCAGTCCAGAAAATTAAATGAATAATTTACGTTACTTTCTATGGGAACATAAGTTTTTGTATCAAAGGTCTTCTAAAGTTTTTAATTAAACTTTTTATTTTATACTTTTTATAGGTACCTGCATACATTTTGTAACTACTGCGTGAATTTTGTTATTTTGTAATGTATACTTGAGTTTTTATTTGAGAGCGCATTCGACTATATTTTGCAGACTATTGTTAGTTATTGTTCCCTACTTTCACCACCCATAACTTTTAAACGGCTTAACCGATTTTTATCAAACATGCCTAAGAACACTCACACATTAGTGAACTTAATACAAAAAAACTAAATTGAAATCGCTTCATCCGTTCGATAGCTATGATGCTACAGATAGACAGACAGACACGTCAAACTTATAACACTCTTTTTGAGTCTGGGGTTAATAAATAGCGAAATTCTATGCATATATTCCTTCTGTCCTTATTCCCTTATTTTCTTCGTATGTCTGCTAGTAGTATTTTACCTTTATTGATCAAAACATTAAAAAATGCCTGCACTAATAACACAAACAAATAAGATTAGAGTTGACGAATCAACGATATGCAAACAAACTTGGGCACAAGGAAAATGGAACGTTGTTGTCAACTCGACATTTAGCAGCGCAATTCGAAATTGAAAAGTTTCGCCTCCAAAATTATGCTTGCAGTTAAAATTAGCCCTTGCGCTCGAGTGCCGGACATTGGAGAGCGGAATGCGAGCTGAGTATCGTGAACTGTTAACAGTTTCTGCCCCGCCAGTTCCACATAAGCGCACTTTAGCGAAATGCGCCGGGCAAATTCACTTGCCCGGAGAAGGCTCACTCTGATAAATATTGGATTATGTTACGAGCTCGGTGTAGTGGCGTGCGCTCGTCATGATTGCTAAGGTATTTCGCCGTGGTCTTAACCCAAATGTTGGCTGAAATGTTAATCGCGAGTTCCCTTCGTGCTTAAACATTTCTACTGCTGATCATGCTACAGTTATGTCGGGTAACTGTCACCGATGTCATGATAGCCAATGTACGAAAGAAAACAGAGTATATATTTAAACAATCTTATAATTTATTATTAATTCAATATGCACGGTGTCTTTCTCTATTTCTAGACTAAATTAACTATTTTGCAAAGTTCTGTGACTACTGTTGTTGCTGTGTTTTCTTTTATTCATTCGTGTGCGGGTACAGAAATAAACGATGTGCTATTTTAGCAGTATATCCACGTATTTAGAATGGAATTTTCGGTGGACAACTATCCACATATAATTTTAACGATTTATTTATTTCACCAAAAAAGAACAGTCTTAAAATCCGTTGTGGAAACGACAGCCTAGCGATATAGCTAGCAACGTAGCACCTAATAGAGAGGCACAGTCCTCGTCTTTGTCGAGAGCTTGCCGAGGGCGAAAGATAACGAGCGACTTGGAACCACGCTGCCGACCAATCGAGTTCATATTGCAGGCAGCTGTGCCGCATTCGCTTCAATAGAAATTAAATAAGAACTAGTCGAAGTATTTTAATATTAATGCAACTTAGGAAATTATATTCGACCATATTATATATTTTGTTTCTTTACGATCTGCTTGTTTGCGGTACGGATTACAAAGGCATTGCTTTACGAACATTTGTAATTTAAAACATTAAGATTATGAAATGGTTGTTTTATGACAAATCAACATATTGGCTGTTATAAAATGACCCATTTTATACTAAATAGATAGCAGGGTGTTTTGATCAATTGTATTATTCATAAGTTTAATTTCAAAGTATAATTATACCCATGGCTGGGGAATATTTGAATTACTTGTATTTGAAATACGTATTTAAAATACAAATACGTATTTAGTATTTGTATTTCAATTACATACAAACAATGTATTTTGTAGTTGGTATTTCAAATACTTGATGGTGAGGTATTTTGTAATTAGTATTTCAAATATTTTGTGTTCGAAAATACATTTTCATCAAAATACTTCCTTCGCTTCATACTGCTCTATTGAACGGTTGACTATATGGACGAAAGAAAGTGCATCGGAACGCGAAATCACTGTGCTCGTATCGCCATCTAGATTGCACAGATACTATGTATGTACAGTAGGTAGGATAAGTTTCTGATGTAGCTTGGGCCGTTTTATTTTATTTTAACCACCACCTTTTTATATACATGAAAAATCAAAATGAACAATTTAAAATAGCGCCATCTAGTTCGTTCATAGAGCTAAATTTAATCTAAAAAATGCTTGTGCCGACCGACTCTAGATGGCGATATAGGTACGCCTTAAAATTTTAATGTATGCATTGTCCCCTCCCTCTGCACTGCTGAAACGACACTGTGTGTGCTGCTTGCCGCTCTGCTTCTCTTTGCTTCAATTTTCAAAATTTTCAACGATTCTGTTTTATTTTTCGACATTCTTATAAGTTCGTCTTGTGGACGCTGTATATTGGATTAATTTTTGATATTTTTCATTTTATTGTGAACTGTATATCTTATAATCATGGATCCGGATCCAGTAGCGTCTACTTCTTCTTCATTTAATGCTAGTGCTGGTACCGATAATGCTGTGCCTGTGATATATGCACTTATTTTAACTGGAAAATTCTATAACACAACAATGCCTTATCAATGCACTAACAAAAATAATGAAACAATTCAAGCAACATGTCTATGGCCACAAGCAATTTCAAACTTCATCTAAAGGTATGTTTTATTTTGTTTATACATTCCGGGGGTTCGATTTACAATACGGTACCCTCGCTAGAAATAAACTGTGATGGTAGGGGGTTAAGGGAGTTGTCTGGTTCACAAGTGCCATTTTCCTCAGAACATAACACCGAAAATTATGATTTTCGGGGCTCATTCGATTCGGGATGGCATCTAGAATATTCTATCAAAGTTTCAAGAGGGGCTGAAAAAAAAAACAAAAGTTATGAACAATAAAGGAAAATAAAAAATATGGGTTTGGTTTTTTTGAAATATTTCAAAAACTATTTGAGATAAATGAAATTTGAAGAAAGGTCTTTAAAGAGCAGGAAATTTTCTAAGAAAATTTACTCTACCTCCCGGAACTGTACGGACAACCCGTATAGTTTTAATTTAGCGGAGAAAATAACGGTAAAACGCCATGGTTCGGCTGTCGCGCGCATCGCCCCTATCTGACACATGAACTAAAAAAAATATTTTAACTGATTACAATTATTAATATTAAGGAATAAAAAATTTGGTACTAAGTAGACATATGAATAAATAATAATCCGTAACAAAAACACAATTTTTTTATTAATAAAAACGAAAAAACATAAAAACGATGATGATTTCAAAACAAGAAATCTAGAACTTTTTTTGATTCTTTGGAGATAATTTTAAAAGGGTGTAGAAGAGTTCCCCGTTGGAAAAATTCAAAAATATTTATTTTTCACTTTTTTATTAACGATAAAAGCGCTGAGCGAGCGAAGCGAGCGAGCCGCGGCAGCGGCTGGCGAAATGCCAGAAACAAATTTTTAGGTTTTATATATTTTTTGCAATTCACTACTAAGTTGTTGAGTTTTCGAAGATTTAAAATAATTATTTTAACAAAATCTATTTATTTCCGAGTAGTGGGAGTTGCAGGGAGGTTACCCTTCCCTAAATAACCTCAAACTTCAGTAACCTATATCTCGCAAACTATACGTTTTCTTAGGCTGGGAGTTGGAGAGGGGGCTCCCTATTGACCCCCCTCTCCACCCCTACCCCCAAAACCCTGGCGTCAGTATCGAATCTCGATAACCTCACGGTTACACTTACGTAATGTTTTATTTTAATTTGATATATTTATTTCAGATTAGAGAGAATTCAAGCTAATAATTTAAGAAATTTTCAGATATTGAAAGAGAAATTAGAAAGTATGCTTGAAGCATTTTATAACTATCACCAGAAGTAAATGATGCCATCCTGGCTTCTGTTTTTCATCCAATGTATAAAATGCGATGGTTGCCAGAATCTATCACAGTTGAGGATAAAAAAAGAATACAGACGCACGCTATTTATTCATTAGAGCTTAATATGAAAAAAAGTGAAGAAAATGTTGCAGAAAGCAGAAGAAGCAGCACTAGTAAAGAGGATGACGATTTTATTACCTAGCTTTCATTTCATTGATAGATAGTCATAGCTTTATAATATAGCGGAAGTATGCAGATTTTATCACTAGTTGAGATAAAAAAAAAACTAAGAATCACAGATGAAACGCATATCTGATTTTAGAAGCTTTTAATATGAATTTATAAAAAGTAGCCTATGACTAGAATGTAGCAGTGAAAGAATTTTTGAACGGTCAGTAGTTTAAGCGAAGAGGTACAAACGATTTTGCATTATAATATTAGTATTACAGATCAGCCTGAAACATCAAAAGCGGATTAGAATTTGTGAGATTTTTAAATGACTCTAGCAAGGACATTCGTATTTTGGATTTTTTTATCAAATTTAACACTGGCCTATGCTCTTCTGGCCCAGTGGAGAGGTTATTTTCTCACGCAGGTTATATACACTCTCCAACTAGAGGATGTTTATTTGACAACACATTCGAATCTCTAGTTTTTCTAAAAGGAAATTCAAAATTTCAGTAGCTCCTGGATAACTAGTATTTTCCAGCTTATAATTAATAACAATGAAAAATGAAACAAGTATTTTGTATTTTAAATAAAAACCCTCAAAATACAGTATTTTGTATTTTATATTTTCAATACATGCAACAAAAGTATTTATATTTCTATATTTCAAATACGTCATTGTAAAGTATTTTGTATTAGTATTTCAACTACTATAAGGTACGTATTTTGCCCAGCCCTGATTATACCTTTGTAATAATTATACGGTTCAAAGTATTGATTAATGTCAAAATATGTAGTTCAATTTGAATTATAGTGGGTTCAATCAATAACAATCATTCCGTTTGCGTCGGGGAATTATACTCGTGGTGGCCCAATTAAATCTAATTCGGGAAGCAGAGCCAGGTTATTGGGGGTAGCTAAGGCAATTAAGATCTTATTCAATTTCAATACGAAAAATGCCTAATCTAACAAATTCATCTAACTGTTTATACAAGGAAGTTCATTCAATGTTATCATGAAAAATAATTATTCTATCAAATTTACTTAGTGAGTCTAACTAAAAGATGACTGTTAATAGATTTAACGCATACCATAGTTAAAACGAACATGTCGAAGTTGTCAACTTAACAATAATGGTTATTTAATTATTATTTACACTTTGCAAATAATTGGTTCAACATATATCTGCTCGTGTTAACTATTAAAATATGTTCGAATGAACATAAAGATACAATAACAGTTGCAACAACGATTGTGCTTATTTTTCACATTTTCACGTTTTGATTGGCCTAGTCGTTTTTGTTTAATTTTATTGATAATATCATCTTTCTATGTATAATATCATAGTTGATTTATTTAATGTAAGGTCAACTTAGAGAAAGTCGATCTTACTTATACTTAATTTTCATTTTTTAGAGTGTAAATAAATAATTAAGTAAATGCAATTATACTTGCCGCCCGACAATTCTTGCCAGAATTTATATAAGTCACCGGTTATATCACAATTGGAGTACATGGTAGCCATGTGGTTACTTTAAAGAAATTGAATGTAATTTCTGTAATTCTAACGTAAGGTTCTGCAACCCACATACTACACATGCCACAAGACTTGTCACCTATATTTGCATCTACCAACTAACGAAACAGTCACTCTTGAATCTTGACCCAGACTCCTGAATACAACAACGTTACATAACATAGAGCATCGTATTTTTTAAGTACCTTAGTGAAACCAGTGAACTTTACTACTTAGTTCCGAAATGAGCTAATGTAAAATTTAAGTAATGACTGTTTCTCGATATTATAAGCCGTACACATTACCAATGCAAGCACACACACCAATACAGGTGTTATTGTTTTTGAAATTTGTATTAATGATGTGAATATATTTGCTTTCTATTTATATCTATCTATTCTTTTCTTTATTTTCTATATATTTCTTTTCTAAGTACAAATTTAGAAAGGCGTAGACGTCGAATATAATCGAATTATTGAATTCAATAAAAGGTTATTTTTTCATTTGTTGTAAAAGGTTAGAATAAGTAAAATATATACAGATTTATTCTTATAACTTATGTTGTAGGTGAAAGAAATATATTAACTGCCGCACTCAGATGTCAATTAATTTTAACTAATTATTAAACGACGTGCCGACTTTTTCTTTTAATTTCAAACCAAAAGAGATGGTCTCATTTTGGACTTATTAGTAAATGTATAGGATTAACAAGACTTGATTTTTGACTAAAATTGATATTAATAATAAAATACTCCGATCCACCAAACCGTCAAACTCTGCTGTTCATAAACTTTTTCATGTGAAACATAACGTGGAATTGAACCAGGGATGCTTGCGAGAGTTCGATGCGGTATCTAAACATTGTTGTTTGACGGGACTCGTAAAAATTGTATAGTAAAATAAATTCGATTAAAGCATTACGACAAAAATATGAACTTCGTTCTTTTGAAGCTGACATAAAAATAGCAGCATTACTACCGCATAGTCTGTACTAGGATGTTTCTTAATTCTTAATGAATTTTAATTTGCTTACGGTGATATTGATTTTCCCTTGTCATTTGAGTTTTTTTTTATATAATAACCTGTTGGCTATGCCGTTCTCTCTTGTTCGCAGCAAGTTTACCGAACACTTTGAAACGTAATATTAAACATTATAATAAAATTACTATCTACAAAGTGATCTGATCATTTGAAATAATTGCATGTCAATTTTCAACAATATCTTTCACAATCTAAAACCACGGCTATAAATTTTTGACTTCATCGCTAAATAAACGAATGCAACATAAACAAATAATACTATACAATAATGTTAAATTCGCAAACACCACTCCGATTAATGCACGAATGATACGCTGATATAAATGATTATTTATAGATGGTCATCGGTGTGTATCGGCAAATAAAACTATGCGAAACTGGGTCGCCATTTCAATCATTGGATTGCTTTCAGTATATTGGACGGGTATGTATAGCTTTTGTTTGAATACTCCGATGCAGGAATAGTATGTAGCTTATAAGTAATTTCATTTATTTCCAGATATATTTCAATTCTAAACGTATTTGGAAGATTATTGATGCATAGTCTCAAACAAACAAGTTCTATTTTCTTACATAATAAATGCACATATGTTCAGATATTGTTTGCAGATTACTTAGAATACAGTACTATAGTAATACAATATTAGAACACAATCTACTGACTACGAAATTGGGTTGCCACTGTAGTGAGAGCATTAACGTCTTCATTGCCAGAGCTCGTTAGAGTGAAGCAACTTCTCATACAAAGTCGAAATTGTGTGTATTTTCAAAAAAGTCTATTCTAATAGGTAGGATGATATTTACAGTGCAAGAACGCTTCATTTTAATATTGTTGCTAAAATATTTTCTTGTACTTACATTACGTTTGTGTACGTAAAAGTAGACTCAGATAACCAAACACTTTTGTAAATAATACACTGAACTATCGTTCAAAAGAAAAATTATATAACTTATCTTATATTCTTTATAGTTCATTACATGTTTATCTTATTACACATACACACTACAATTATACACCAGTCACCTCCCTCCGCCCTAATCGTACATTTCAAATAAATTTTTCACTTATTACTTATTAAAGAGGTTCTTTAAAGGGCAAGAGATTGGCTCATATTATAGTTCTATAATTTGAGGTAAAATTCTATGAATGTTACTGGGCAAGCTAATTTGCTTGTCTAGTTGAGTAAAAATATGAATAAGTTAGGTTGGAGGTAGGAATTCCTACTATAATTTATCTATACAAATAAATAAAATTGGAGTGTCTGTTTGTAATATTAAAATAACCGCTTTCTACTGCATGCATATGAATGTATATACGGTACACATACCAAAATACATATTTTGTCTGTCTGTCTGTTTGTTCCGGCTAATCTCTGGAATAGCTGGACCGATTTGGACGGGACTTTTACTGGCAGATAGCTTATGTAATTTTTGGCTACTAAAAAAAAACCATTTTTTTTATTACATTCCACGCGGACGGAGTCGCGTGGTCGACGGGAGGCGGCACAGCTAGTATTAAAATAAAAAGCATAAACATTAAAAGCGCCTCAACAATATAACTTGTGCTTTTAATTAATATTACGAGTAGGTGGTAGGCTTGACCTTTGTCCCTGATATCTTTCAGACAAATTTGGGATTCAGCATTTTAGTTCAGCGGGAAAATGATGAACTTTTTGATTGCTGCTCCGATAGTTAAACTTATTTAGGTCATAAGATTCGCTGTAACTTTTTAGACTTTTTTGCATTTATAACAATTTCACATGTCGTAATAACCATACTTCAAAATCGATCATATCGTGAACCACTAACTCCCGGCGTTGATCAACAAAGAATTTAGTAAGACCTGCTGATTAATAAATATAAATTCCCCAGTTAATTAACAGCCTATTGAGATCGTGATAAGAGCTGGATAAGATCAAACAAAAATCAGTACAAATCAAACTTCAACCAGCAATAGTAAAAAAAAATCTATGACACGTAGGCTGCAGACACCTTTAAAAATATCTACGTTTCATTAGCTATTCAACAAGATTATACAAGGTAGGCTGCTATTAGATTTCTTGGAATAATCTTTGGTAACAGTCCTAAAAGGAGTAGTGAAATTAATGTAAAATTTACATACATATTGCGTTTTCCAAATCGCCGTGCACCAACCAGATCATGCTGTGTTTGAAAGAGTTTACCGGCGGCTCAGAGAGACTGGCAGTGTTTCAAGGCGACGATCAGACTTGGGCAGACCAAGAGTATCTGATAATGACGAACATATGTTGGAAGATAGTGAAATAGTTCAACGGTTTAGATCAGATCCTACAATTTTAACTACAGTTGTTGCCCGAGAAATTGGAATTTCGCAGTGGAGAGTATGGTTCATTGTTAACACTGCCGGCCTGTACCCATATCATTACACGCCGGTACATGTTATAGAGGAAGGGGATCCAGTGAGGAGGCTAGATTTTTGCTGATTTATGCTCAACGCCGATTTGGAAGATCCATCATTTTTTAAAAACATCTTGTGGACAGACGAGTCATCTTTTTCGTGCAGCATGCAATCAGGTGTGCAAAACGCAAATTTAATATCTGAGGCATTCCCTACCTAAAAATGTGAGGATAATTGTTGGACAGTCCATAATTTTTGAAAAATAAATATAATTAAACGACACTTATTATTAATATGACAAATAAATGACAATTATACAAAGTAATTTTAAAATTCTAGCAAGGTATACATATAACTACTTATGTATTCACACAAACACACACATACAATACAATATGTCTACAAAATTTCATTCCACTATTTTTTTTTCTTACTTATCTCAAACTATGAACAATGTGTCCGAGACAAATCCGGACCCGGGAGATGTGATATCAAGAGTAGTTGAGGCAGCAGAATGTACCACATGATCGTAGAAACAGAAAGATTTTCTTTAAATAATTAGGAGATCTCAAAATAATTAATGGAAAATATTGTCAATCGTCTAATATTTAAAAAGTCAATAACATTGTTATTTACAAAATGCGGTATTACGTATATTTCAGATAAATATTATTTTTAACTGTTTGTTTAACATTTCTAGCGAACAACTAACGCCATCTACATCTATACTAATATTATAAAGAGGAAATATTTGTATGTTTGTATTTTTGTATGTAACGAATAAACTCAAAAAGTACTGGACCGATTTTAATAATTCTTTTTCATTAGAAAGCTACATTATCACTGAGTAACATAGGCTATATTTAGTACTAGATTACTATAGGAATCTTTACAAATTCTTATTAAAACCAATCGAAGGTGTAAAAAAAATTAGCCATAAAATGTTTTTCATCGCATACGCTGCGAAGAGTATTCTATTACTAATGATCAATATCTACAAAAAACTTAGTGAGACCATATGTCTAACTATTGTAGTTACGTCATTATAACTACTTTTTTACATTTAACAAATTGATAGAAATGCCGATCAAAATCAGACCATGTTATCCGTATCATTTATATTTTTTTATCCAAATAAATAATTTAATATTCAAGACTGTCTCAATACATGATAATTACTTTTGAATTATTGAAATCGGACATTGCATTCAAAAGATATCATAAAATTAAAATAAAAATACATGCCGGCGGCGGCTGCCACGCAGCGCATCGAACTTGACGAGAGAGGGGAAGTGCGAGAGAAGGGGGTGTACCATTATGAACTAGGTAGCCATCCGACCTCGACTCGGCCCAGCACACGTTGGCGGAGTGCCCCGCCTGGGTCTCCCAGCGTCGAGTCTTGGTCGCAGAGATCGGGCGAGATCTGTCTCTGCTGGCATTGATTGTGGCAATGCTGGCGGACGGCGGACGGTTGGAGGGCTGTGGCTTCCTTCTGTGACGCAGTTATGCTCCAGAAGGAGGCCGCCGAGTGGGGTCGGGAGATGGCCGATCCCGCTCGAAGGAAGCGGCGCCGGGCTCGGTAGCACGATTGCGGCGCCGCCGCGGGTCGCTGGCGGGCGCGAGTCAGTTGCGCCCGCGAATACGGCGACCCGGGTGGGACCACGCCCCTTAATGGCCGCGGGGCATCGTTGGTGGAGGAGATCGGGGGAAGTAGGGGGAGGGAGCGGAGGCTGGGCGTTCCCGGAAGTCGCTTCGCGTTCCCGGGGGCTTCCTACATGCCTGAGGAAGGCCATCCCTGAGATTTTTAGTGGGAAGGCCTACCCCTTATGGGGAGGAGAGCCCAAAAAAAAGAATGGTAGTACGCGATCGTTCGGGGACCGAGGGATGGAGTTCGCGCCTGTACGAGGGCGTCGTGTGATCCTGGCCATGTATGGGGCTCCCGTGTGTTCGCAAGACTGCGCGAGGTCCCCCGCTGCAGAGCTCTGCACGGAGCCTGAAGCGGATAATGGTCATACGATCGTACGAGGCTACCGTACAATCTCGTACGAGCGGCGACGGTTCTGGGACGCTCCCCACCATTCGACATCCTGCCGACATTTACGCGGCGACGTATGCGTCGCGGCGTGTCGACCGGGGGAGCGATGGGGGAGCGCCTGGAACCCGCGCACGAAGTGCCTAAGCGGAGTGGCACCGACGGATTGTGGCGGCCTGGCCTAAGGAGGCCATCCCTGAGGTTTAGTGGGTAGGCCTCCCCTTCTGGGGAGGAGAGCCCCACATAGCCGCCGGCTCGCCACAGCCGGGGTATGCAATTTAATGCATTTTCTTCAGGGAAACAAAAAAAAAAAAAAAGGTCACGCGATCGGCCCGCTCCGGTCGTGTGGAGTCCAACATAACCTCCGTGACACTTGCCGTTGCGGGGGGGTATCCTGGGTACGTTTCGTACTCTTCGTGAAGATTCTCAGCCTCTCTCTCCTGAGGGAAAAAAAAACTCATTGGCGCTCCGGTCGGCTCCTTATGCAATGGACGCAAGCGACATTGAATATTTCGAGTTTTTTTAATACATTTTTATGTCGTTTTAATTAGTATGCTTATAACTTAAATATCTTTACCTATTTATGTCTACCCATGCGAAGCCGGGACGGACCACTAGTCTTATATAAATGTCTATTAGTTTTTAGCAAGCAATCCATTCTTTTTTATTCATTTGCCGCGTAATTAATTATTCTTGTAACAAAATTGATTCCAATAATGAATTGTGTTCGAAATTACTGTCATATTTCGGACGAGATACTGTAATGAAATCTTCATATTATATAGTATTATATATTGTTGTAAATAACATTTCCACTAATCATATAATAAAATCTTCTATATTTTCTAGCTATGATTATTCTTCATTATCGTTAGATATTTAATACTCGATAAAATATTGTCTTCGTTAATGAAATTGTTATTGATCTATTCGAGCCATATTTCATAATTCTGATTCGAATCGAGCAATGGCACTTGGTGTGCAGACGTAGATGATTTCAATACACGGCTGGAGTACTCACTTGAATAGTACACACCAATCATGCTGATGCTAACATTTCAATTCTGATTTAATGTCGAATTCAAATGGAATATACTTTTTAACACCTTTGCTCGTAAAGTTGATGTAAGTCCACTGGTTTTAAATATGTAAAGCTGGACATAAAAAATGCGTGTGTTACCAAAGCAAATAGTTATAATAGTCCATAAAAATTCCATAACAGTATTATTTGCCATTTCGCGCGCTGTTGCTATTCAATATAATCGCCGCGCGGCGCCAGTCAAGACAATATGAAATCTTAACATACAATTAAACGAAATAGAAAATTTGTCAAAGCTGCAATAAAATACTTGGACCAAATAGGAGATACCCAGAAGCAAAGCAATGTCAAGAACATCAGTACCTCACGAGTGTGTATGAAGGTATTAATAATAGTCAAGGGAATGTTTAGATCGCACAAGTGAAAATTTGTGACATGGGAAAAAGGCGTAAGTGTAGGTATGTATGTATAACTCGAATAAGAAATTTTATTTTTGTCCACTTAAGATTATAGTTATTCAGAAACATCATTGCAGTTAGATACTGAGAATGGAGATGTGAGGATAAACTACGGAGAAATATTAAATTTACTGAGTAAAGTAATCATGTACAAACAGTCCCGTTATGAACGCGAAAATTCGAAACAGAAAAATCCCATTTGCAAAAAGCAAAACTGAGCTTACTACATCAAAGGCGAGGATAAGATTAAGCGTAAACAAATTACGATGCCTCCAAAATAAACTTGGTAATATTATCATAACGAATATAGGAGACGATTAATCTAATTTCCTGTAGCTCAAACAAAATCCACTCGAAATCATTTCGTGTAATTGATTTTGATGTTTAATATAATAGTTGTCTGAGCCTTGGGAACTTCTAAGGCAATTACTGAGAAGAGAATAATGTTGATAATTCAATCAATGAGACTAGAGTATCGACGTCACCAAATATTTAATCTTGAGTCTAACAATTTCATTTGAGTCTGGCTTTTAAATAAATTGTGATGTATTTTTCCTCCACAGGCTTGTAGTCCGCGCTTTTATTTATTTGTTCTTATTCAGATCATTTTCTAGTTTATGTACATATATCAAGTTAAGATGCGCCACTTTTTTTTATGAGTACCGCACTATGTGTGCGGTGCTCTTAGTAAAACTATCATAACCGACTGGCTTACCGACTAAAACCCCCCAGTGTTCTCTTTGCTATTTTAAGTACATGCGGTAGGATCGACATTGCGGTGCCACTACATACGCGCTTAGGCTTCCCAACCATTTAGTCGGATTTTCCCCAAGGGGTGATTGTCCGAGAATACATGACAATTCCCAGACGGAGAAGCCTTATGGCAGCTTGCACGGAGCCAAACCATGTACGCAGACCTCACGGCAAAATCATCAGACAGGTATTCTTCTCCATCTACAGCGGATGGGAGTGGCTAGAAAATCCACCTCCAGCTCTCACTTTGCAGCCTCCTTTTACGAGATAATGTTTTTGCAGTAGGAACCGACAGCCCCTATTCCGTTTCGCCGCAGAACGTTGTCATGACCATCTTTGGCAAGAGGCCCCTACCTCCCAGCACAGCGAACTCAACGCTGTAGATACGAAGTAAATCAAGAAGATAATAAATTCATGAAAAACGTAGGAAAAATATCAAAAATACCATATTTTTTTATTCTTAATAAGTTTTTTTTAATGTGAACGAATGCCGACGAATTAATTGAGCTATACTTCTTTGTGGTGTATTCAAAATTATATCATATCAGCTACGTTAGTTTTAATACTATGTTTTCTATGCATTTATAAACTGGAACCTTTTTGTATTTATTGACAAATAAACCATGATACAAGCGCAGGAGCAAGCAAAGGGCTGGCTTGGGGCGATACGTATGAATCGGTGATACGCAAAGGGCGTGTTGGATCGTCACTCAGTGTCTATTGCGAGTCCTTTAATTAACTTTTTGTGCCTTTGCTTTGTGGGTTTTGCAGCGGTATATTTAGGTTTCGTATGCAGAAAATACTAATGCGGTTTTCATGAGATATGCTTTCGAATTTTTCAAGTAATGCATTTTTATCAAAAGACACGGATCTAGTCTGGATGATTTGTTTTATTTTAGATGATTCGTGGAATCATAATAATGGTTGCATTATTTCAATGCTAATGTATTTCTTATTTCAATAGAAGCCCAGTTTTGGCATCTATGTCAGCCTAGAAATACATATAATTAGTACATGAAATTCCGCTGACTCAATCCATTTCACCAAAATTAGTAATAAAATTATACTAACTTACTACAAAACAACCTTTTTATCATTCACGAGGAAAAAAGCCAGGTGAAATTCATTCGCATGCGTCACCACATTCATAAATCTTGGATACCGCGGTGGCTCCAGCCATTCTCAACGCCCATAATTCCTTGAACCATTTAATAGTCTGTTTAATTTACGATCTTGATTAGAGCATCTACGTTTGTGACCATTTTTACGACTCAACCTTTTAAGCTTATCTTGATATTTGGCAATTAATATTGCTCGTTTCGCTTTATTGGCTTATAGTTAGATCTATTTACATTATGTGAGAAAGCATTTGATTTGATGATCATGTTATCATTAATACGAAATATGGGACTAAATAAACTTAGACACATACATAAATTTATTTTCCACCATGATATAAATATAATAACACGTGATTACAAAAACATTTTATTTTATTACACATGTTATGTGCTCCAGAAGATATAATCACATATCGCTTCTTTCTTGTAAACAATAACTCTTTGTTGTAAGTCTTGAAGAATCACCTTCCATATCATAAAGGTAATAAGGGTGGTAAAGCAACGAGTTTTTGTTCCATCTTCGAACTTTACCCAATACGACCTCCGTAGTCGATTCGTTAATACATTGGTTTCAAAGTGTCGCCATCTCTGAGTTCGTATCCCGGTGGCCGGCAGATGTTTGTGTGATCAATGCGAGCCTCTGTATCTTAGTCATATATTTTTACCAAAAATATTTATATCTGTATAATATATATAAAAGCATTAATAATCGGCAGTAGGTATATGGTCCAGCGGTTGGATTTGAATGTGCTGCCTCCTATTTTGCTGAATGGATCTGCCATCGCTTACTCCAATTCAGCTAGAAATTTGGGGGTTATATTTGATAGTAACCTGAACTGGAAGGACCATGTTAATGCAATCCATCGTAAAGTATATTCCTCTTTTCACCTTATTAAATACCTCCAATATTTCCTGCCACTTCAAACAAGAATTTCACTAACCCAATCTTTGATACTTCTGATCTTGGATTATGCTGATGTGTGTTATTTAGACATCACCGAAGAATTACTTGACAAACTCGAAAGGTTACAAAATGTTTGCATCCGCTTCATATTTGGGTTACGTAAGTATGATCATGTTTCCTAGTTTCGTACACAGCTCAAGTGGCTTCCCATCCGGCTTCGTAGAAATTTACGTATTCTCTGTTTCCTTTTTAATATAATACGTAACCCAATATCTCCACCTTACCTTCGAAAGCGTTTTGAGTTTGCTCGTTCTCCTGAATCCACTTGTAGAACACACCTTCGTATGCTGCTTAAGCTTTCCTCTTTTAACACGCAGTTCTACAAGTGGTCTTTTACTGTACACGCCGTCAGATTGTGGAACTCGCTTCCTCCTGAAATTCGAGATATTCAAACCCTCCCTTTGTTTAAAAGGAGAGTGAAGGAATACTTCGTTAAATCTCCTTCATTAATTTTAGGTTGAATGTTATCCATTCACGATGGAATAGACACACTTAGAATTTTTTTTTTACCTTCTTTATTATGTTTTGTTTTTAACGGTAGGTACACACAATGTTTGTACTTTTATTAATGTCTCCTACTGCAGGTTGGCTGGTAGAGATCTCGTAAGAGATAAGCCCAACCTTTTGTACTATTTAATGTTCTGTATATTAGTTATAACTATATATGTTTTATGTTGGGTACAATCAATTGTAAATATAAAATAAATTAAAATACTATCTTCCGCCCGCGGCTTCGCCTGCGTGAAATTAGTTTTTGTCAATCCTGGTCCCTTATGTCTAAGGTACCAAGATACGGTAAAATTTTTAAAAATACTAGAACAAACGATTTTTTGTTTCTTATCAAGTGCTTAAATATAAAGTGGCATGGTTTTATCTTTTAAAATTAAGAAATCCCATACAAACTTTCAACCTATATTTCAACCCCTTCATCCCTTTTTTTCGAAATAAAAAGTAGCATATGTTCAGCAACAGCGATTACTTGGAAAATTTGAAAACAAAATTTTATCTATTGCATATTTTAAAATTAAAAATAATACTAATGTAAAGCTTTTTTGGACGATTTCATTGGCAGATACGATTCCATGTCATTACGAGTTGAAATAACAAATACATAAGTGGAAATATATATCATCGTTGTCTTATCGTGAAACGATTCATAATTGAATGATAACATGGCTGGTTCTCAGTCCACACAGTTAAATATTACACAAGTTTTATTATTTTTGTGTTTCAACAGTAAAGTTAAAATAGCACTATATATCGAAAACACTCCTATTTTTCATGCTAATCATTTTACATCACCGATTAGCATAGACAAAATATATGTCAAAGTACATAGCACAGTTTATATGGCAATTTGGCGAGCGGCAATCGACTCCAAAGTTTTGGGTGAAAAATCCTGGTATACGGCAGAATCAGCTGAAACTCGGATATGTTGTTCTCCTTGACGACCTGATCACGAATATATAAGTACGGTACGGTGGACCGACAACTTCAGAGCCCCCTAGTGGCGATTTTTGCCGTAAACTTTTTCTAAGACTTGTATATTCGTGATCGACGAGCTGCGTCGATCAGGAGAACAATACTATCGAAAATTTGGAGTCGATTGCCGCTCGCCAAACTACCTTATAAACTGTGCCATGAACTTTTCCGACTTTTTATTGAGTATGCCAATGATAGTTGTCAAATTTTAATTACCGAGGGTTTCATGCTCGCACTACATGTTAGATGAAGATCCAAAGCCTTTTTAATAATAACAATAAGTAAAATATTGCATAAGATGATCAACTAAATGAAATCATTGCCGCAAATGACGAATTAGAAGCTCATCAACTACAGTTTAATTACACAAGGTGAAGTGACAAAACTGGTATAACTATGTTCGAATGGTAATAATTGTATCATATACTTCTACAATTTTATCTATATCTTCGGCAAAATAGAAATGTTCCAATTGTTTGAAGTGTTTCATACGACTTTATATTTTTACAGCTGCCATTAAAACTAAAGAAAGTAGACAGATTCGTTTGGAAATAAGAATAACGACAGCTAATTCATGGCAGAGATACCTATGCCACAATTTGGCAACGTGCACTCATAGGATCTACATTCACTTGCGTAGGTGACACTTAAATTAACATTAACTAATTTAAAAGCAAAGAATTAGATTATTTTCTCTTCTTTTTGCCATATTCAGTAATACTATATTTATGACATATAACTTGCTTAATCTTATTTATTGCTCATTATTATTTAAATGTCTATTTTTGTTTCAAATTTTATAAAATCTGGCAATTTTATAAAAAAAAATTGTTGGGTATGTTGTATTAATAATTCAATATACGTCAATAGCATTGACGATTGGTGTGTAAATAGTGCAGCGGCAACAAGCAGGTGGGTAAACTGATTCTTTGTCAATATACAAATACAGTATATATGTATATTCTGTTACCGGTGTCACTTAAGAGTGGGCACGTGGTGAATTCTTAGTTAGTATAATTTTTATCAAGTAGTGTAATGTTTCTTGGGTGTTTTTTGTATGTAAGCTCCCCAGGGATCTCCACACTAATCGATCCTGCGCTGTTAGTATCCAGCTCCTTTCTGCAATCTACACTAAACCGTCGCTTTACAATCTGGAAACACTACCAACGTTACGTTTCTTGATATATGCTTGTCGCTCTAACGGCAGTCAGTGCTGCGAGCAATATCTCTTACTCTCTGCCACTTAAAGTTCACAATCGTTATGCTATATCGATTATCCTGATTATTCTGAAGATTTCATTATTTCTGTATCTAGTTATTGATAAAATTAATATAACGTCTGTAACTCTTTGATCTTAGCATTGCTATTTTGTAAGAGTACTCCGGGGTTTGATTCCGCCATATACATATGGTATTCGAATTCCATATGTACATTTATCTGACGTTGATCGATCTGGCCGGCGTGGAGTCCAACTTAATCACCTGCCGTTGCGGTGGTATCGTGGACACGAGTCTCTGAGAAAATATAAATCCCATTATGCTGGCGGCATTACCTCTCTGTACCGACAGAGCGAAACTACTGGTATATATTTATGGTGTGAACAATATCAAACACCTTATAGAAATAACGGTTTATTTATTTAAAGCAATGGAATACTAGCGTGACTTTTAGGACTTGCACTCTTCTCAACTGACTGAATACTGTCGCTGACCAAGTCATATCTAGCCACGTGGCTCACTGTACTGCCATCTTTTGGTTAATGTCATAAACAGGCAAGCGACAGTAGTCAAATCCGCAATCTATCATCACGGTATAACCTTAAGCATGAGAAGTAGAATTGCATATTTACATTACAATGCCAGCGTAATTAAGGTTTTAACACATATAAATATATCGACATTTATTTATTGAGTAATTGCAAACTCAAGGAAAATGATGGACATAGATAAGATCTAACTTCATAACAAAATACATATCCAAAATTAATCAACCACATACCTTTATAAGCCAGTGGCTTCAGATTTATCGTCGCAGACTGATTAACCTAGATTACTAAACACTTATTCGACATCTTAACACGTCATTCTATGCGTCATAGTGAGACGGGAACGTACCTAGATAATTAATGGTTTGTATAACAGTATGGTGGTTATTTTACGATTTTAAAACGAATCTCCATAAATCTGTGTGAGTTTTCAAATGAATGTGCATTTCAACAATGACTAATTCGGCGTCGGTTTTGCGGTTCACATAAATCTTAAATGGATCTCTTTCTTTGAAAAGTAATAAATTTTTTTGAAAATGTTATCTGTAATTTATTGTGATTGGTGCAATGATCAAACTAGTAAGCGTTAACTTTAAAATTCGTTTTATGGTGAAGGCATATGAGAAATTCGTTCTCGATAGTCGAATGGATAGTACACCGGTTTCAAGGTGTCGCCATCTCTGAGGTCCCGGGTTCGAATCCCGGTGGGGGTAGATGTTTGTGTGATGAATGCGATCATTTGTACCTTAGTCGTGGTTGTTGATATATATTTCAATAAAAATTATTTATATATGTATAATATATGTATGTCTATCCGTTACCCTAGATCCCATAGCACAAGCCTTACAGAGCTTAGTTTGGGCTAGGCTAATTGGTGTAAGTGTAACAAATATTTATTTTTATTTTTTTATTTTATATACTCGTATATGTTTGACGCAATCGAGTGATCGGCTTCTATACAACGGGTCACTGGTTTAATTCTCGCATGGGGCAGATATTTTGTATGTTCTACAAAAAATTATTCCCGTCTGTGTCTGTACATGAAAATTTATTATATTTATGACTGTGACACAACACAGGTTGAAAATGCTCTATTAGTATGTGAACTATAGTTACCACTTTAGCACTTAGGAATTACAAAAAATATCGGTTAAATCTATATAGCAAATATTTTTAATTGTGAAAAATAACCTTAAATTTAAAAAAAACAAAAATGTGATTGCAATAAAGTAGTAAAGTAAATTTTGATTGTTTGTGAACTTTATTTTAAATTGAGGTCAACTTAGATTTAGTTCTTTACTTTTTCATCAAAAAATTGCTATTCTAACATAGAAAATAGCACCATTTTTTTTTAGTATACTCCATCTTGACTATCTCCGCGATTTGTTAAATTTGTTAAATCTTTTGTTTCTAAATTGATAATTGTTTTTTTTCGAATACGCACTCGAAATGAAAAGTACAATTGTCACTTCGAGGTTAAAAGCCTAATGTATCTCTTTGGATTTAGACAGAAGATTTCATGTTCATATAGTGTACTTAGCCCTAACCACGTCTTTTTTTCGAAAATCAAATTTAAGATTAAATTATAATTATAGATTACTGTTTTGTTTGTTTTTTTTAAGAATTCCGTGGTAATTTCAATTAATCATAAATCATTTTTAAATATTCAACAATCTATTTATCGTTACACAATTTATTTACTTAATGTTAGGGTAAACTGCAAATTTTCTAATAATTCTTGCTATTACAAACTTCACTGAAGAGTCATCATTTGCATACAATTAGCAGAGACTGATTACTTGTGAATTTAGACTACTCGTATTTAAAACAACAGTAGCCTAAGTTGAGAACTTTGTTAAAATCTGGAGGTATCCTGGATAGAAGATAAAAAAACTTTTATCCAAAATAATTGACTACGTTTGATTAGACACGATTCAAACCAACCGTGTAACAAATTACCGTGAAAACTGAAGTATAAATCTAGTTTACGGATTTATAGATCAAAAATCTATGCAAAATTGGTATCAAATCGGCAATTAACTTTAACTCTTTATGAAAAAGAGATTTGGGATTCAATAGTTTAGACGTATAGGATGGGTGCTATTATTTGCTATAAAATCCAAATTTTGTTTCAAAATACTGATGAAATCAATTTTCACTGTACATTTCAAAAGCGACGCACTACATTTGATTGCCGCCTGAATTACTCCGACGTATAGCTACTGACAAGCCGATACTATGTATTCATCGGATCGCACAATTCAATGTGCGAATGACTGTATCAATACACCGCATCATTCGCAGCAATGGATTTTCGCTAATTTATTGCGTACAATCGGATGATAATCGATTTCATTAAGCTCTCGCTGTCAGGGCAAGAACAGGGGAGCCATAGTGGAAGCAAATAAGTAAAGATAAGACTTACCTTATCTTACCTTGTCAAGTTTTAAATTACATTGCGAAAACTACCGCAATTACAAGCAACATAAGAGCTGTCTCAAGAACAACATGTAAAATCTGAAGTGTTGCTGTATATTTCTAATGTTCATCGAGATGATCGACTAAGATGAACCAAACCAAGATGGCACATGGCAATACCAACATTTGTAGTCTAGGCTTAGTAGAAAAGGAATATTTACTGTACCACTGCTATATGTGAGGAATATACATGAACCGTAGACTATAGGGTCAGGTTACCAAAGAGCATCAATAATGACTGCGGTTCAAGTGCTGTTGGCTTCATTTAGTGATAAGAGGGAATCACAATCGTCTTTGGATTCTGCAAACTTATAAATACACTTCTCATCAAAAAAATCGAAACACCTTGCAAGTTTACGTTTTGTCAGGATTATTAGAAAAATGTGTACATTTAGGAATAAATGTTAAATGTCGTTTAATAGTGAGTAATATGAGCTTATCAAATCTTAATGTTAATGTTCTAAATTTAAATGAATTTTTCATAGGTTTCGTATTTTGTTAAATGAGTCATTTTTATTCCGTATGGAGTATAAAGGAAATGGATAAAACAACACACGTAAATGAAAAAAAAGCTAAAAAACGTTTATTTAATAACTTGTATTCCCTCCCCGAGCTCTAATTACTGCTTCCATACGGTTCTTCATCGATCGGATGAGAGTCACGATCACATGCTGTGGTATATTGTCCCATTCCTCTTGGATTGCATCTTGCAGCTGGCTAAGTGTTTCTGGGGCAGGATCTCTTGCTCGAATTCGTCTCTTTAATTCATCCCACAGATGTTCAATGGGATTCATGTCCGGGCTTCTTGCTGGCCATTCCATAATAGAGATATCGACTTCGTTAAGATAATCTCGTACGACGCCCGCGGTGTGAGCCCTAGCATTGTCGTGCATGAATATGAAGCCGTTGCCAATAAAATGTGCATAGGGCATCACATGAGGCTCGAGACACTCTTCGACGTACCGATGACAGTTTAGTGCAGGCAGACGTGGCCCAGACACAAAAGCAAGCTCTGTCTTACCGTCGGCGCTGATTCCTCCCCACACCGTCCACGAACCGCCACCATAGCTGACCTTTTCTTCAATGCAGCATTCTGCATAGCGTTCTCCGTCTCTTCTGTAGACCTTGTTCCTTCCGTCGTTACCATACAGCATAATTTTACACTCATCAGAAAAGAGAACTTTGCTCCACTGTAGGTATGACCAATTTAGGTGCTCACGTGCAAAGTTAAGGCGCGCTCTTCGATGGTCTGCAGTTAATTTCGGCCCATTTGCTGGCTTATGCGGTACCAGTCCACAATCCTTCAACCTTCTTCTAATTGTAGAGTCACTTACAGCCACCCTTCGTACAACACGAAGCCGCTGCTGCAGTTGAAAAGCGTTAAGGCGTCGATTTCTTAAAGAAGTTGTTACAATAAATCGATCATCTCGCTCAGAAGTGACCCGATTCCTGCCAGATCCTAAACGGCGCGTGAACAAACCAGTCTCCGATAACGTTTATAGACTCTATGAACAGATGACAGGCTTAGATGCAGTCTTGCAGCCACAACACGCTGACTAAGGCCAGAATCCAGCAATGCCACAACTTGGGCGGCTTCTGTGGGCGAAGTATCCATACGTTTTAGAAAAATAACCTTTTTTCAGACGTCCCAAAGTCACAGTATTGAAATAAAAAACAAAAAGTTTAAGGATAGGTGTCAATTTTTAGTTTTTAAACGCTAAATGTACTCCAACCCTAAACACACATTTGTCTCAAAACAGTGATTCATTTCGTTTATAAGATAAACAAATGAAATTCTAATTTTGAATTTAGAATTTTCGCTTATTACTGTAATGGCCAAACTGCCAGCTATACATTTATGTTTTTTTTTTCATCGTATGAATTCTTTTTTGTGTTAAATTCGGACAGAAACATTGAAAACGGAAGTGTTTCGATTTTTTTGATGAGAAGTGTAGTTCTCGTACATGGTGCTTCTTCTCTAAAATTAGATTGAACGAACGAGGCTCTAGGATGCTGCCAAATTAAAAAATCGTAAAAAAAAACATTCACGACTTTGTATTCTTGTTGAACTTATATAAAATCAGATCGTCGACAATTCATCAGATCATTGTTCTAGCACTGCTACAGCACCACTCCAAATCAGAAGTGAATTAATAATAAACCTTATATTTTAGCATTTGAAAATACAAATAAAATCTTTAGAAACAAAAGTAAGTTAGAAACAAAACAATGTAACGAAGCATTTACCAGGAGATTAATTTTCAAAGATAGATCTAGTTTGATTCATCAAGTTAATTGAGTTGAAATATCTTCTTACGTTGTTATTCTTAAAGATGTATTTTTTTTTGTTTTTGACAGACAGTCAAGGAGCCCACCTTATTATCTGCATTACCAAGGTGACTGTCAGTCATTGCCTACCAGTATGTCTAATACATTTATTTTGATATTTGCAATATTTTTTGTATGAATGAATTTATTCCAGACAACCGTCTATTTTGACAATTTTTTTCCTATAATGTACTCATTCTAACGAAATGATTTTGCAGTCGAGGAATCGCCTTTACATAAAATGTCAAAGAGAACAACAGGAGCTCCGAAATTGCGTACTTCTTAAAGTCTACTATGTTACAGGGTATTTTCTAAGGGCATTGTGTAAAATATTCTCGTGCAAGGGTTGCGTCAGACTCCGGACAGGTTTTCGGTCATGAACGAGTGTTGTATGGGTAAGCGAATGGAAAATAATTGTGATGCTGCCAAGTTAGCAGGCGCTCTGATAATAGTAGATAACACTTTAGGACTTATTGTTATCGTCATTTTTTGTTAGTGCCGATAGGTCCAAATATTATCGGAATGGACCACCCCTTCCGTGGACGGGGGGCGTCGTCGGTGGAGGAGATCGGGGGAGGTATTGTAGCCTCCTCCTCTTTTGATTTTGATTTTGATTTTCATCCCTGCGGTTTTTAGTGGGTAGGCCTCCCCCTTTTGGGGAGGAGAACCCCACATAACCACCGGCTCTCCACAGCCGGGGTATGCAATTTAATGCATTTTCCTCAGGGGAACAAAAAAAAAATAGGGCCAAATATTATACAAATATGAGCAAAATTTATGCAATGTGGGTGTTTCTTATACCTCAAGCTATGTATTTTTCTACAACAAACAAGATTTGTATTTATGTGCCAAATCATTATGAAAATACAAGTTAACTTATCGCGTTATCTATAAAAAATATTAATATTTTCGTTGTTGTGACTTAATTTAAAAAACTGTATTAATTACATTTTAATAAGCTTTTTAGTATATTTAAAGAAAGTCTTAACAAAATGTTAAAATTGAGCAAGTACTTATTATCGGCGGGATCGTTGTGGTCGTCCGTAAGGGTTTCCATGGCCTCGTCAGGGCGTGATGCTGCTGTCTTTAGGGATGATGCGCTCGCGTCGGGGTTCGATGCAGCTCTCCTTCGGGATCGATGCGCTCTGCCCTGGCATGATGCAGCTCTCCTTGGGGATAAGTGGTCGCGTTCAGGTGCAATCGGGGGGGATCGGTGGGTTTTTAGTGGGTAGGCCTACCCCCTTCTGGGGAGGAGAGCCCTACATAACTCGACGCGCGGGTATGCAATTCAATTAATTTTTCTCCCACCTTAAACAAAAAAAAAAGTCTCAATAGCTAGGAATACAAGGGATGTCAGTTGAAATAAATCTAGATTAATACTCACAAAAGATAAAAGGAACGCAATCAAAGAAAAACCAGATGTACTAAACAGTCGAATATAGAAAGGGTTGGAAAAAGGTCAGTGGATGAAGCAGAACAAAAAGTGAGTACGAGCCTATGTTATAAGCTACAACGCTACAGCCTAGATAGTAATGCAGTCTTACTATATTCATGTAATATTAATAATTAAAAAAATATTAAAATAATTTGCTAAAAGTGTTACTAAGAAATGTTGCAGATTTTATTTGATTATGAATAAATTTCAAATGAAAATATAAAAAAGTAGATAAGTGGTATAAGCAAATTGGCTTTAAGTAATAACAGATAATATAACACCGGAGATGGATATATATAGTCGCAGCAACTGGTGAAAGAAAAGCAAATACTATCTTTAAATAGTCTACTTAAATCGTATTTTGTTTAACGGTTCCATCATAGCATCTTCGCGGTTTATAAACTTTTCAAACAAAAGGCTCGTGTCTACTCTAACTAGGCTGGAGCTTGGACTTGGCTGTGTTAACTTCATATGTACCTCTCACAATGTTTTTCTCTGTTGTAGGAACGTCAAATAAATATAATAATGACATTCTAAAATTAAAGAAATGTCATAGCGGTTTCAAACCTGAATAGAAAGCCAGTCAGACTACTACGGCACTGACACATCATATATCAAACAGCTTATCAAATGGTAGGTTATTTTTCTGAGGTCCAGCATTCATTAGGTTATAGTTAGTATGCAATCTGTTAATTAAAGAAGTCAACATTTTCGTTAACGGATAAACTAATGTTAACTTAAGATAATGTTAATGGCATGGCAGATATTCGTCGAATTCCGTCAACCCGTAGATATACTTACTATTTACCAAAAAAGGTAATTTTTATACACAATGATAACGCGTTTTAACAAGGACGTGTGGGTAACGCGACCAATCAAACTCAGGTGTAACGCGAACATATTAGTGTACGAAAGTGTTTCGTTTTTGTTTAGAATCTGATAAATGCCGAAACTTAATCCAATAGTTTTTATAGGTAGATCGCTATCGTAGCGATATAGATATGTAGATTCCATTATGTATTAACGGATTAACATTAACTTACTTGAAGCAAGTGTTCCGAAATGCTTATGTAAAATTTTCTAAATAACTGATTATTGATTATAAAGAAATTAACTATTTCATTAATGATGTCTAGTTTTGCTAATAGATTACTTAATGCTACTTGCATTGTAAGTGTCCACAGGCTATAAGTTACCATCAGGCGACATACATAATTGTTACTATGCTGGTAGCAATACTCGCAATAGGCTTACTGAAGTACACTAGGCTGTGGCTTCAGGCGGACAACTCAATCATCTCGGTTCCCATCCCGACCGTTACAGAAAATTGGAATTTGTCACCCTTTATACGACTGATCTTCCTCAGCTTCGCGCAATTTGCCCACCATCTTTGATTGGAGTGCGTAACAGGATATCCGGCCGAGGTTATCGTTTTCTGACTCTTTCACGGTGAATGAATATACCCTTATTGAGTTTCAGGTGCTCTTTGATGGCTTGATTTATTTACTACGTATTGTCGGTGGAGACAAGCGAAATTGTTTCAGGATAAAAGGATAAACCTGCAAAGATTTTTCAGTTTTCTTATGGAATTTACTTCATTCTTGCGAAAAATAGCTTTATTTTAACACAAATTTATATGTTAACTGCGTATCTAATAAAAGTATTTCAGATATTGATTCCTAGTTTAATATTTACGATAATATATGTTACTATATTTTCTATAGTGAGATCGTAAGTTATCTCACAATGTTATTAAGTTTTGATAAACTAACGAAACATCATTCAACCATTTTTTAAAAAAGCACACTTACCTTTTCCGGAAAAATCATTTAAGAAAAGTATAGCTACAAAAATGATAAGGTTTGAATTCCATGACTAAGAACTAATTTAATAATTTCATAGAACTAAGAAATAATTGAATGTGAAAACTAGTATTTTGTACTAAAATAGATATTTTGTTACAAAATATCTGATAGATTAAATAGAATTCTGTAAAGTTATCCGTGTTTGGCGTCCTTACAGAAATCTTTCCTAAGAAATGTTCATACAAGTGACAGAATACTCGTAGTTCTCCGTGTTTTGCGTCAGATCGTAAGCTACGAAATAGCTACAATTAGATCGCTCAGTTTACGATGAGGCCTGTATTCTGGTACTATTTGGTCAGGTTGCTCCCAACCGGCTCGTAATGCCTGGTGATTATGTTCTGTCATAGTGACACCATAAACTAACTGATAAAAAAGTATCGGGACTGTTAACCGGCAAGATTGACCCACCGAAGTTCGTCGCCTTCGTCAAATAATCTCAGACGTATCTGTAAATGTGCTGCTGGGTCCTTTCAAAAATCAAGCTGACCATCCGTGAAATTCACTTCATAGAGCACGAAGATCAGCTGCTTTGTACTTCTGCTTCCAATAAAACTGGAATACAAGATAGGGGAACAAGTCATGTTTATCTTACCTGAATTCGGCGACAGTCCGGCCGTATCTGATAAAAACAAATAGAAATACATACGTATAAATATTTTGCGTGATGAAATCGACGAATGTCCCAGTGGATTAGGGTAATATTAACAAAATGCTAATATATTGTAAATGAGAGACAAGGAAAAAATTTCGAATTTCAAGTGCTTCAAGAATCGTATTTTCTTGCAAACCTTTCAAAAGATTTGAAATTGGAATAATATTCAGTAACGAGTATTCATTATGTAAATATTTTTATGCGAATAATAATTATAAAGTATCAAAAAGTTTATTAATATTGTATAAAATATTCTTAATAGAATGTATAATCTCACCCGATATTGAAAACAGTTCATATAACTCCCAAAAATATGTCTAAAAGAAATAGCTTTTCATTACAAACATTTTCTTTGCAGACAATGTTACTTTTCAGGTAGCAAAAGATCTACAAAATAGCTTCTGATTCCATTAAATCTTCAAAGAACTCATTTTTTATATTAATGTTTTGATCCAATACAATACAATAGGATAATAATTGAAGGCGTTTTGTTATTTTCTTTCATAAAAATTACAAGCGTATGAAAATTGGAAACAAAAGTGTAACACATTTCGGTTACTTTTGTTTTGAAATGTAAATTAATTTCCCTTTGTGGGTCTGGCATTTCATTTGGGCTTGGCGGAAAAGGACAATTCTTCAGAGACGACATACTGTACATCCAGTAATAAGTGTAAAATATAACGTTTTAATATTACTGTAACGACAAACAATTAAAATGTTGTACACCTTTACCATCATAAATGATTAAAAAACATGCTTGTAATCATTATCTCATCAGCCGAGAGACAGTCACTGCTACACATAGGATATGAACATAGATCGGTTCTGCACGAGTCCAGCACTATCTTGGATCTTCTTGCTACTCGAGAACCTTTCTGTCCCAACGGCCGTCATTCAATTAAGTAATGTGTCCTACCAATTTAGGTTCACGATTCTACGGCCACTTGTTATTTTTCAGATGCTCACCATTTTTGTTCCAACTACGCAGAGAAAGTCAAAGAATCCCACTCTCCGTTGCGTTGGAATCAATTTATGTCTCCTTCTAAAGGACTTTGTGAATAATCAGGTTTTCATTTTGGAGAACTGCGGTAGATGGTCCAAGTAAATGCTGCGTAACTAATACTGCTTTGCCGAATAGACCGTCAAGGGACCTGTTTCTAGAAATGTAAGTTAGACGTCGTGACGTTACCGTGGGAGAGCCATGCTTCGGCACGAATTGGGTCGGCTCGACCGGAGTGATACCACGGCCTCACAGAAAACCGGCGTAAAATAGCGCTTGCGCTGTGTTTCGCCGAGTGAGTGAGGGTACCGGAGGCCCAACCTCCCCTTCCCCCCTTATTCCCTTTTAAAAGGCCGGCAACGTAACTGTGACTCCTCTGGTGTTGCGGGTGTCCATGGGCATCGGTTATCGCTTACCATCAGGTGATCTGTTTGCTAATTTGCTACCCTATCCTATAAAAAAAAAAACGCCCAGTACAGTTTCTAACCTTAACAACAGTGAGTGCTACATAGAACTGTGACATAATATGTGTCTTGTTTTGTTCAATTTAATTTTTCGAGTTTAATTCTTGAGTCGTCTTTTACGGTTTCAGTCATAACTGCAATATCACGAGTAAATAGTTATTTGTGCAACAAGTGAGCAAAGTTGATGTTTGCTGCGCGTGCTGATTTGTGTCCCGAGCAAGCGAAGGATTCTGTTTGAATCACGAGCGAAGCGAGTGATTCTAGAGTAGAATCCTGAGCGTGTCGAGGGATTCAAAGGCACGAGATGCAAACAACTTTGCTCTCGTGTGACACACATAACTTTTCACTTTAGCAGCGAGAACAAATATCATACCTACTTTGGAAATATCACCTCAATTATGCCTGACACTTCTCGTTTTTCCGTGTTACGCATACCACTTTAAACAAATGTAAAATAAATTGTCAAAAGAACAGAAAAATAATTGTTAAAATATGTCTTCAAAAATAATAAGTAAGTAAATTATTGTTATTATTATTCCCTGTTAGTAAATTAAGCGAATTAAATAAAAAAAAATATTAAAATCTCAAGAAAGTATGATGCGTGGAAAGGAACTTCTGTCAATAGTTCCGTTCCGCGCATCATTCTTGAGATTTTAATAAAAGTACATATGTTCCGTTCCGAAGAGACATTTTTTTAACAATTATTTTTCTGATTTCTTGCCAATTTATTTTACATTAGTTTAAAGTGGTACCTATGCGTGACACGGAACAACGAGAAGTGTCAGGCAGATCCAATGTCCATGGGCATATTATCTTAGGGCGAAACAACATAGTCTGTATGGTTATCCCATTAGTTACTATACATAGGTTACTATAATCTGTGGTTAGCTTTGTCTCACTAGTGAGTAAAAATCGATTTTACTCACTGATTTTAAGCAGCAAAACCTTCATGTTTGAGCTACTGAAGTGAAAAGAATATTTTTGACAGTTGTTTTATAATACAGTTGAGACAGTTTTTTTTTCTAAGGACAAACAAATTAAGACAATAATTATTTGAAAATATATATTAAACTTAGAGTATTGATAGAAACTCAAATAAAAATCTACTTAGTATACACTAATTACGATTATTAATAGCTTTATAAATTAATTTGAAACTGCTATTGATACCCTAATACGTGCGACATTGAATACAAAAGTATCTTAGACTTCAATTACTAAAATTATTTGAACACTTCGCAAATTCCCGCACAGTGCACCACACTGCGGTGACATTCAATTTGTTTAATTGCGAAGAGCAAATTCGTGGCCGCCGTGAATCGTGTATTCCACCATTGTCGGAACAAACGACAGTTCAAAGTTAAATTGCACGACGACGTGTGAATGTAGAAAGTTGATAATTAAAATTGACTGTCAGGCTGGCATAATTCCTTTTATTATCTTTCAAATTATGAAGATCTTCGTTTTAGAGGATTTCGCTTCAAGAATATATACTCAAGTTAGTAGCGATTCGAATAATTTGAAAACTGGCTTAGGAGCTCTTTTCGTTTTATAGGACCGATATATGCAATTTGTGTTTATTATTACCATAAATATATATGCAATGTGTGGTTGCGAGTCAGTACAGAGTCCTCAAAATAAAATATATTTATTTTAAAAACTAGCTGGTGCCCGCTACTTCGTCTATACAGATGGCAGATTATCCTTCTTAATCGACACTTAACGTATTAATTTGGAAACTTCACACAATCCCTACTAATATTATAATGACGAAAGTTTGTGAGTATGTATGGATTCTTGTTACTCTTTCACGTAAAAACTGCTAAATGGTTTTTAATGAAACCATACAATAATATAGCTTCTACATCAGTTAGTATCTTTATACATTGTAACCTACGTGTTTATTTTGATGTATATAATCTAATATATATAAATCTCATGTCACAATGTTTGTGCTCAATGAACTCCTAAACTACTTAACCGATTATAATAAAATTCGCACACCATGTGCAGTTCGATCCAACTTGAGAGATAGGATAGTTTAAATCTCAGTGTCATCATCATCATCATCATCATCATCAATTTTAAAAATTCTTTCACCAATAGAAAGCCACATTATTGCGGAGTGTCATCATCATCATCATCATCATCATCATCATCATCATCATCATCATCAGCGGACGGCGCGCGATGGCTTCGGGTTTAATTCAGTTCGCTTTCGTGCTCGCTTCGGGGATTATTAATATTATGCCCAACGAAGTGGGCGCGGGTCAGTAGTATATTATAAATTATATTCCAAACCTAATTTTTCGATGTCAATCTTAAGTTTACACGCTGATTGTATTTGTTTTATTTTACCTATTTTATAAAATAATTTATTTCTTATAAAATTTAAAAAACTTCAAAACTTACATAATAAGGATTATGATAATAAATTTGTCATTATGTTACTGTTTTAAATCTTGTATATACATCAATATGTACATATTGATGTATGTATATGGGTATTTTTAATTGTTTTAAATAACTGCTGTATTTTAGTAATATAAATGTACACCATCTTCTTGTTAATATAATTTGGATTTGGTTTTAATGGTTAGCTGGAAGAAACCTTCTGAAGAGATAAGTTCGATTTGTGTAGAATAAAGAATATATGTATTATGAATACCAATAGTCAAATGATTTTAAATTTTAATAAAATAACATACATAATAACATAAAAGAATACTTTTTCAAGTTTTTTTAACAATTTTCAGCATTCTGTGTCAGTTTTTTGGCAGCATTAAACATCAAGCTAAAGCTACCAACGTTACTGCAACAGCGCAAGTGTCAAATGGAGGGGTGTGTCAAACAAGAGTGACATGTATGGCACTGATTGGTTATTGTGAAATATTTGCTACAAGCCCCAGTACTTTTTGTAAAGCGATAAAGTCGCTTTTTGTCCAGCAACACGAACTGGTAATCACTTAGCTATTTCACTTTTTCCGGTAAATTGGCCAGCTTTTGGCACATGAAACAGTGTGGCGGCTCGTTAAAAATAATGAGAGCGTTCTCCGTGATAAATAATAGTTTTGTCGTTCCGCTTCTGATATAATTACATATTTTTATGAGTTGCGAACACTTTATCGTTGCTTTGGACTATAATTTGCTAGGGATTCGAATAAAACGACATTATATACTGCCCGAAAATAAAATTGGTGTGTAATTTGAATGAAGCCAGTAGATTTTCGCTATACTTACAATTGATAGTTAATCTTTTTAATGTTATGACATTAATCGTCCTTGTTGATGGGAAAGGATCAATTTCTCCGTGAATATAAAGGGAATAAAAATGATGTTGTTTGATAACTTTTTAGTCGTCAATATATGTCATCAATACACGTATTTAATTTTATGAAAATTTTATTTACATCTGCCTTATTGACGTTTATGGAATCTTAATTTAATAAATATCTTGCTTAGATGTATGTCGTAATGAATGTATTCTGGACAACTTACTTAAAATTAAATTTTGATTCATACGATTGGATGAACAAAAATTATTTTATAAAGTTATTCAATATTCCACTACCTACTACGATTAAGATTTCAGTCTTAGAGAAATAACACAAATATAGAAAGCAATTATTTGATTCAATATAACCGAACCTTTACCGCAATAACCTGATCTCCGTTGCATGTACGTCGTGTTCACCGTAAAGTCACATTTAAAACTACTATTTAGCCTCAGTATAGCTGTCACATTATTATTCATAATTTTTACATATAACTTTTTTTAAATCATAATTACGTTTCTTTTTATGATAGCTATATCTATAATTATAAGATTTTATTCTTTCTTTATTTGCATCTTTATTCTTTCTTCCCATCGCCTTACTAAATTTAATTTTTTTGAATTTTGCTTGCAATTTTATGAATGAAAGATTAAATAAATATGATGGAATATAGTTTTAGCTGTGAAACATAATTTACTAGTCTCAAAAATGATAAAATACTTGAAGTTTTTTTTAATATTTTTCTTAGGAAATTATAGAGACTCGACTTTTCTATTAAAAGTACGAGCCATGGGCATTCTGCTTTTTAAATAATACGCGAATCGATTTGAAATAAGGAAAATGCAGTTTAACGTTTGACAAGAGACGGCTAACTAGACAGCTATCCAAACAACCCCAGCGTATAGATTTTCAAATAATTTGCTCCACGAACGATTTACGATCACGCGAAGCAATTTCACTGTAAGTTAACGGGCATGTTTTGTTGCCCTTTAGGGAAGTTCAGAGGGGGTCGGAAAGACCCCGGGTGCCGAGACGGTCAAACACATTAAGATTGACGCCGTTTGAGTAAACTGGGCATTAAAATTTTAGCTTTGTATTAAAGTAACTAACGACGCTGTTAGTGAGTGTGGAGGGTTAAAGACGGAATGATAGCAATATTAATAATGTTTTGCGCACATATTTTTATGATCTGATACATTAATATCCGTACTAATATTATAAATTATTCTTTACTTATTTCTGTAGATATTTACTTCTGTAGATATATGTTAGGTAGGTTTCATGTAACAAAACAGCTAAATCTATTAATATAAAATGTTTTATGGGATATTTTATTGTATTATTGTATACTTAGAAGAGATAAGAGAGAAACGAAAGCGGCTAAATCGATTCTAATATGATGTTATATGATATGATTATAGTTTGTGACGCAGGAAAGTACATATGTTTTAAGCTACGGGAGAATATTTCTCCTCGGGAAACTTCGATAATACACGGGTGAATATATAGCTGGAATGTTAGCATTGTGTGGTAATATTTTGCGAGATTAATTATTCTGAACTTTATACAGATGAAATCATGGATAAAATCGAAATAAACGTTTTTTCGAAATTACATTCATAATTCCACAACACTTCTTCTTTCTCGTGCACTCTTCCTAATTTTATTTGGGGTCTCTATCACTTACCGACACTCTACACGCCCATCCACTTTAATATTCATAATTAACTTGAAACAATACTGCTGATTTATTTATGTACTTGTTACTGTTTTTTGTGTAAAAAAATAAAGCATTGTTGCTTTGATCGTTTCCTTCATCTAGTCGTCAAAACCAGCGGGTATTAATTGGGAAGTTCAGGGTTCGATTCTCTAAGAAGCCGAAGTTTGGTGGACGGGCTTCTAAATAGGCCGTGACAGCTACGAAGATTTTACTTAAAATTGTCAACATAAAAACAATGTTGTGATTTTACAATTATCCATAAGAAATCCAGAACCCCAGTTCCGATAAGAGTTCAGATAGATACGGGTAATGCCGATTAGACGGGTAGCTATAGGTATTTGTTTTAAGTTTTCTATCATCTTGGATACACATTAAAACATCAACAAAAAAATGAAAATAAATGTCTTCACTTTCTTTGATTTTAAAGTAGATATTCTTTTTATCATTATTATATTTAAGTTATTAATTTTATCGATTTATTATAACCTATATTATTATATCCGCAAAAATATGTTTTAATTTACAGCACATATAATAAAAAAAATTATTTAATATTTGATGGATTATGGAGATTTGAATAAGTTATTCTACTGAATAAATGTAGAAATATATAAGAAGCTGTGAAAAATAATAATAATATCACTTAATAATACTTTAAACTTAAATAATAACACTTACGAGGAATAAACTAAACTTGACAGGGAAGATAACATACTCAACAAAAATCGGTAAATTTGACAGATATTCTTATGAAGTGATCCCATATCACTTCATAAGAATGCTCTTGTCGATCGATACAAGTGGATCGAAAAGTCTATTCTCGCATTTTTTTGCGGATTTTTCTCAGTTGACAGCTTACTTTTGAATATATTCTTTTGTTATACATATATTTTATATTAATTATTTATATAGATTTTTCGTGATTCTATATATATATTTTGTTTGAAGTATGACTATCCACCTAAAATATAAAACGATTACAATACCTATAACAAGTATGGTTTTGTGAAATTTGCAGTAATCATGCAAATTCCACAAAAACCACGATGTACGTTGTTAACATATGAAATAAGATGTAAAGTCATAGTACATACAACACAGCTGCTGCTTTATTTACTGCTTGATGCTTTGCTGATTATTTGCAGCTGCTAGCTGCTGCTTGCTGATGCTGCTATTTTACCGCAGAATAAATCGGCGGTACCCAAACAGACGATCCTGGTACATCCGTCTGCTGTTACGAACTTTAAAGTTTTCTAGGGCAGTTAGTATAGAAATAATATAAATTTTAAATTAAACTCAGTTGAAAAGTTGTCATATTATATTATTTATATAGTAGCCTGAAAGTTTTGAAATGATTTATTTACTGCGCGAACTGTATCGGTTCTTTGAATTGTATAGTCGGAGGGCGGGGGATTAATAATGAATGGCGATAAGCACTGGGTGGCTATGAACGCAAGGGTATAGCTTTAGGCCAGCTGTTCTGGAAACATACGACACTAGAACTAGCTCACAATCTAGGCTTTTACTCTAAATCAGTGATTCCAAAAGTGATCTACATCGACCCCTAGGGATCTATGACAACCTGCAAGGGGTCTTAGTCAGCGAAAAAGAAATTTGACGTTCCATAAAATTAAACTCAATAATGAAAATAATAATGAAAAACATACACTGATAGTACCTATTTACTAACATTATACTATCTTCTAATATAAAAAATATATACTTTATTTATAAAAGTACCTATGATATAAAATATTTTTATTATATATCTGTATGTTTATAAAATTTTGTAAGTTGTCTATCCAAAACCGCAAAAATATGACAAAGGGTCTACAACACAAAAAAGTTTGGGAACCTCAGCTCTAAATATTATCTAGAGTGGTAATAGACTTTTGGATCGGTTAGTAAGAAGCTGACAGATGATTATAGGAAAATTATTTTTAAGGTTCTTCAGCGAGTAATTGGGATTTTCAGTGCTCGAAGGGTCTTGGTCAGTACCGCAATAGTAGATCGGGGCGAATTAAGCTAGAGTTGCGAGCGTCTATAAGTTGTGTTAAAATATTTTTTTTTGACATATGTCGAACTTCAAACCTTTCAGTAATAAGGCCGGTGTCGGAATGTCTATGATACCTTAATTAAATATGAAAAAAAATCTACGTAGTTTTACGTACGTAGCGTTACGTAGTTTACTATTATTCACTCGTGAAATATCTAACTTAATAAATCATATATTTTTTTACAATAAATGAATACTAGTCTAATAAACTGTTGATCTTCATTGAAATATATAGTATTACGTGAAAGCAACAAAGAAAAATATGTATCATTAATTAGTACCGTCGATTAATTTTGGAATATATTATGGGCCGACGCGTTCGAATATGCAGTAGAAGCCTGTGTAGTTTCAACTGTCCTTTCACTTCATGTTCAGTTTACAATATCTTTGTTAAAACTTGAGACGGTCTCATGGATTAGGTTAGATTAATTTTGATGGACTGTATATAATTGTTTAGTTGACAGACGGCTTAGGGGATGAAATTTATTTGATATTTCTCCACTTATAATTTTGAATTGTTTTAATTAAAGCCGTGGAGTAATAGGGGGTGGATAATGCTTCAAGTTGACAGGGGATTTGCTAGTAAGTGAAGGTAATTTATTACAAAATAATATTTATCGTTAATACGGAGAAATAAATACACTAATGGTGAAAATGCAATCGTGGCAAGTTAGAAAAGAAGCGAACTGCAAATAGCAATATTCGGGTAGGTATTTTACGATTATTTTTTAATTTTAACGCATAGCGCAAAGCATAGTGTAAATTAACAATAATTTGCGTTTCGGCTATTTGTTATTTTTATAGAATAATATGTAGTATGACATATATTAAAATAACTAATGATTTAGAAATAATGTTCTATTTATAAAACCTATTTTATTATATAGTTAGACACAATAAATCAATAACGCATTAAATATCATTGAAATATTTATTATTGTTCCTGTATTATAAATAAAATTATGTTGTAAAACATTTGGTTAAAAGCGTCATCTTGTACCTAGTAGCAACACTAATGATGTGCTTCCCCTTTTTAGTAGATGGCGCTAGTATCAACAATGCGCGTGCGCAACTGTTAAACTTTTGGTCGGCCAAAGAAAATATTTACTCATATAAAAAAAATCATTGTATTCTAATGCCCCGATAAGATGTCGATTAATTGCTAATAATACTTATTTTGTATATATAAAATATACAATCCAATATATTTTATGTATATTTACCATTCTGATATTACTTATAATAATAAAATATGACTTATACCTTAATTACTTTTCTTCCACTCATTTACTTAAAATTTAAAAACTATTTTATTTTAGTTTTTATTAATTTTCCTTAGATTTAGCAAACTGTGCATTTTGATCGATATACTATACTTAAATACTGTCTAGTTGAATGATAAGATATCGATAGAATAAACGCATCATATGACTTTTTAGCAAAAATAAATAAATTTGGTTGCGGTTGTCACCAGCTTATACTTTTTTATATGTTTACATGTGTAAAAGTTTTAGAAAAATACATTCAATTGACAAAATGACGTTTTATGTCACAAACGTTCTTACACGACAGATTAAAAATATGTATTCCGTCATACAACCGTAGTCTATAGCACTTGAGTTAATTTTAGAATTCAGACAGTTCACTACATAAGTATAATTATTTAATTATAAAAATATTTACATGACAATTTATTGTACACAACATAAAAACATTATTAGAAATTACACAACCATCATGAATGAGCACAAAAGGTTAAGCTTATCTCTTACGAAATCTCTTCCAGCCAACCTGCAGTAGGAAAAATTTACAAAAATACAAACATTGTGTGTACATATTGTTACAAACAAAAAACATAAAATAAAAAAGAAGATAAAATATAACAAAAAAACTAAATATTTGAACGTGAATGCTATTGCTGTTAAATGTTATTTAACTTATAATGAGTGGAGGAGATTTGAGGAAGTATTCCTTTACTCTCCTTTTGAACAAAGGGAAGGTTCGTATATCCCGAATTTCAGGAAAAGCAAATAATCAAAGCTCTACGAAAAATAAACCAATAATTTTTACAAAAAGCTTGAAACTTGAAAAAAACGTTAATGTAAAAAAACATTTACTTACCTCACAGTGGACATGAAAAGCGACATACGGAAATATTAATTTCCTGGCTCTACTCGTGAATTTACCATAAAAACTTTCGCAAAGTTTAAATTCAATATGTGTTACTTGTTCTCTTATGAATTCTACAATTATAGCATACTTTTTATTATAGCATATTAATATACTATCGTACTGTACTTGATTCAGCGATTTTTGAATCGAAAATACATGACTCTTACGATTTTTCGATTTTTGAATTCGAAATCAAATCAAATCAAACATATTTATTTGCACAGAATGTCAGTACAATTTTAAGGTTCCGTGTACAATCTACTAATTAATAATGGTATACAAACATAGAATTTAAGGCTGCATTATGTAAAGAATAATAATAATAATCTTAAATCTGATTCTAATATCTAGGTGTAATCTAGATTATTCTATATAAATCAAATCAGTCAGATAAATTTTAAAAATGATCATTTAGACACTTAGTCAATATTTAGTAACATTTATTAATTAAAAATGATGTCAGTTTTGTTTTTAATGATTTCGATGTCGGCTCCTTAAAACTACTATGTAATTTATTATATAGGTCCCATACTTAAAACACTTTTTTTGCCTATATTATGATCGAAGTGGATTTGCCCGTTTATGTTGCGGAGATAGTTTAGCAAAAAGATGTTGATATCTCTTAACAAATATAGCAACTTTTAATATATATAGAGAGGGTAATGTCAAGACCCTTAGCGAGTTGAATAGTTGTACACAGTCATCGGTAATCTTTAGTTCACTCATTGATCTGATACACCGTTTTATGAGCTCTGAATATAGTTCCCCCTCACTACAGTTACCCCAAAATATTATACTAAATCTCAAAGCGGAAACTACAACACCATAATATGTTACCAAGGTAGTACTATGTTCTACTGGATTTGCTCAATTTTTTGCACTACTCTTCTACATACCTCCATGTAAGTTGACTATCGATAAGTATTTATATAAATTTAGTTACTGGAACAACTTCTACTGATTCTCTTTGATATTTAATAATAGGATTTGAAAGATGATGTCTCTGTCGAAATTTATCTGACGCTTCTACTGTGAAGGAACCACCGTGAGGCATCCTGCCTACATCTGTGAAGAAGCGTGTATTTGAATTAGACCAATCCGTTAGCGTAGTCGATTAAAGCTTAATCACCCTAACATAGGATAGGCTCGTGCTCCTCGGTGAAGAAAGATATGAGCTGTAAATCATCAGCGTGATGATATAGCTTATGCATAATCTTTACTTTAAAATCTTCTTTTAGTGTTTCTGAATTAGATTTATGTGAAACGATTAGGTACAGTATTTCCATGCAGAGCTCAAGACAGCAAGAAAGGGTGGAAATGGGGATGCGAGACTATTTAAATGCTTTACGATGCGGTGGCGGGTTTAATCTTTTTCAGCAGCGGCAGTGTCGGTATTGTAGGAGAACGAGGTGGTCCAATCACTGGACTGCTGCCGAACCCACAGCAAATTTTCGGTGTAGCATATAGTTTTAGCCTTTGCACCGTAAAGCGTAGTTGTGATCCAAACATATGTAAATAGATATATGTTTAATAATAGATCTACAGATAATATAATTTTATTTGTTTTATTATTATTGTAGTGTCCGAACACTACATAGTACATAGCAGTAGTGTAATTTTTTGCACGTTTAAATGTTGTTATCTATCAACACAAATAATCGATATAATAAATTACATATAATCTACTTCTTAACTGTTATATCGTTATGCCATTTATGGCACAATGTGCCGCAACTTTTACAGTCTAACGCGTTGTAGGTGGCAATACGTTAGCCCATATTCCTAATTGCAACCAACCCTCGCATCTGCTTTTCATAATACTATCCAACACACATCCGTAACCGCAACGTGCTTTGCATTACCACAAACGAATTCAAAATTCGAACGGATTCCGTTCCATTTTTAAATGTCAATTGCCATGTTTATTTTTTCTACGTCTTTTAACTCTGGAGTTCCGGTGCATGTAACTTGATACGAGTCCCGTGAAATCACTAATCCGACTAATTCTGACAGCCATATGTCACGGATAACGACCACGCTGCGGCGGCGGCAGCATTTGTAATATAATGGCAGACATTATGACATTGCATGTAAAAGTATGATAAAGGAGAAGGAAAGAAAATATTGCAGTTCACTTAACAGACTCATAGGAACAGGAAGATGATATTGAACGACTGCATTATGTCATTTTAATATGAAATAGCTTTGTGATTGTTTGTAGTTTTTGTATTTGTTGTCAATATGTCTGTCTTACATCAATACCTTATTAGTAATTTTATTTCACTGACAATTTTCAAATCACAAATATTGCACTATAATACAACATCTTTATTTCTTTCGATATTTAATTGTATATTTTGATACTCATAATCATTAGAACAAATAATAAATAATCACACTAATTATTAAACACAAAAGAATAATAAATACTGTGTTAGTTTTGTAATTAGAATACTTGCAATGATAAAAACAAATATTTGCGATAATCGAATTGTAAAATTATGCAATAACAAGTGTTGTGTGATTTATATGATCACACACAATCACAATTCAAATTGTGTTTGTGATTTGCGACCTCCGTAGTCGATTAGTTAGTATACCAGTTTTAAGGTGTTGCCATCATTAAGGTCTCGGATTCGAGGCTTAGTGGGGGCAGATGCTTGTGTGATGAATGCGAGCACTTGATCCTTAGTCAGTGTTATTAATATATATTTCTATCAAAAACATATATATAACAAATAACATATATATATATATATATAACATACATGTATAACACATATATGTCTATCCGTTACCCTAGTTCCCATAACACAAGCCTTGTAGAGCTTACTTTAGGCTAATCTAATTTGAGTAATGTTAGAAATAAATATTTATTAGTTTATTGTCAGTCTTCTCTTTTTGTATATAACATGACATTATTAGAATAACATTTTCGAGATTTTATTTAGAAACCCGTGTTACATGTCATCAATATTTGTATGTTATTGTAAACCTTTTACGATACACAAAATATTGTGTAGTACCTACTCTTAAAGTTTTTGATTCCGATTATATTACTCATTTTGACTTTATTTGGTAGATGTGATTTTTTCCCAGAAAGCAAAAGCAGAGGTAAGATATGTATCGCACTTTTGAGTGACAGTCGTGAAATACGCGCTCTTAATGTGGTTTGACGTTGACAGTCGCGGATCTCCGGCGCAGGTTTTTACGTGGTCCGGTTATGATGAGAGACGCTTATGAATATTAAAGGAAAAGGCAGCCACCCACAAAATTTAATGTAAATTATTGTAAGATGTGTAATAACTTGGACGTGATGTAATGTTCTAGTAGCGAATTCTATATTCTCTGAACAATGATACCCTCTTTCATACATTTAATATTTTTTTACGAAATTGAATGAACATTCCACCTCGTAAAAAAATTTATAGGTATATATCTGACGTTACATAGTGCAAGAATGACGTACGAAACCTCCACAAGATGATCTAGAGACTGAGAAATCTAATTCCTCCGAACTAACTCGATATGTCTCGGCCTGATTATAACGCATATGGGAAACTATTCAGGATTAAAGGTGTTTTCAGATAACGAAGCCTGTAATAGCGCGCTATCTTAGTACGCAATTCAGACCTATGATTGTCATAGAAGATGAGCTGCATAGGCGTTCTATCACCCAAAGAAATACCGTCTGAGACACAAACAAAGTGAGTTTCGTTTTGCTGCTCCCTCTTCACTGCCTCTTTCAGAGATTATATATTCTCGTGAAAAGATGCATTAGTCACCCATTCCCGCCCACTAGTCAATATATTTTACATAACTTGAAAATTGAGTAAGATATTTTATTAATTGTTGTTTTTAATGTTAATTGTTGTTGTTATTTGTTCAGCTCTCTGGTGGAAATACGGAGACTGATTTAGAGCTTCGCTAAGCGACCGCATTCAGCAACGCTTTATTTTATAAGGTGGAATGGCTCGACGTTCATGTTGTCCTTAATTGTGGCAATCCAGAGACTAACTGTAAGTATGCAATTTTCCTATGCACTCTAGTAATTACTGCATATGACTACTGTGTAAATTATATACATTGTTATACGTTCAAAATTAGTTTGGAAAGGGATTGAATTGTGAGATGGATCTTCGAGCTATGCAGGAAAATGAAACCTTTAAATTTTTATCGTATCGCCTGGGCAGAGTAAAACCACCCAGCTGTTTGAACTAGACGGAGGTTATGACTAGTCGCCACATATTAGACGTAAGACAAACACGAAAGTCTAAGTACTCGACTACATACAAAAAGATGTACATATGTACTTGAGCTACAAAAATATGCAAAGACACCTTTATTAACTTAACATACATTTTTATTGTAGTAGTAGATTTTATATAGTATTTTTGTAGTCCGCTTGGGTTTACTAAACTACATAACTCATAATAATGATAAAGTCAAAGGCCCCTATCTATTATTGTTTAAACTCCACCTTTAATCCACACAGTACTTTGAAGGAAGACTCATATTTTTCTCGTCAATATTTACAAGATGACACATACTTATTTATTTTTGGATTTCTTACAACATTCTGCATCCCATCTCAACCACAAACCCACAACAATATACGGTCTTAACTTTAAGTCGCTTCAGGAAACGTCATCGAAAAAAAATGCGAGAGGTCGTCACTTCGTGTTCACAGCCACGGTAGTATGTGGTGTCGAGCAGGGTGGCATAATTCATTCTGTGACATCGAAAAAAACATTTTAAGACAACAATTTTAATTTAACAATAATATTTATCCATGACTTTCCAGTTGAAAGATACCGTGGAAATTCACACAAAGGTTATTGTAGACTGGAGAAGAAACGGAGTTATTCAATGTCAATTACTTTTTAAAAAATAAAATGATTGTAAAGTGTTCTAAGTACTTCATATAGCAATAAAAATATACATCTGTGAAACACGCGAAGCTTTATGCCCGAATGAACGCTATGCTATTGTCGATTATATTAAAATGCATAGCACGTGTTAGATTTTGTGAACTGCCTGGCCTTAACAACGATATATCAAATACGCAGATGCAGACGCCTGGATTAACTTCGCGCCCACCTGTTTTCAAGATGAGAGGTTTGTGTGAGTTAAGAGTGTGTCTTTTTAAATGGATGATGAGATCTTGAATTTTCGATCTCTAAATATTTATGTTCGCCCGTGAAGGAGTAAAGTTTTGTCACAACTCAAATTCAGGAGCTTTGTGCATGATTAATTTTTAAAATGGTAAAAAAAAAAAATTGTTACATAGGTAAGATATGAAATCAACCTCATCGTCGTATTTTTGATAAAATATCATTACTAGATAATAAATTGTATGAATAGGTATACTAGCACGAATGTTACTTACATCTGGTGGGTAATAGCTATCTATATGTGACCTTGTTGGAAGCTCGCAACTTAGCTCGAACTCTTTAGTTTGCATAGATAAAAAATAAAGTACAATTCAATTAAGTATCTATGTAAACGTGGATGACGTTAACGTTTAAGTGTATTCTATTTTTAAATAGATTTCATAAAATGTATGATATATAGAAAAACGTTTGTAGTACTAATAACCTCCTTGCAACAATAGGCTTAGGTAAATTGTAAAACTATTGTAAATATATTGAATGCTGTATTTTTGCTTGGTTTCAAACATAACAACATTTGTAATGATAACATTAGCAAACATCAGAAATATGTAAACTTTTCGATTACATCAATGTTGGACAATTCTGTTTAGAGGAAATATAAAGTAACCCAAAGTAACTGTACTAAAACACTTAAACTAAATATTAGGTACACATTTTACTTTCAATTATCATTAACATGTCAAACTTTACGTATTGATCTTGAAACAGGTCTAATGTCGCTCGTAATAGTGCCGGTTTTTGTTGTGAAAATGTAAAATTTGATGTATTGCTGACTGTACAAAAAGAGTTTAGTCCCTGTTATAATGATAACGCTTACAGCTTACACATCCAAGCTTGAGCTACTATCTAATCTCCCCTGCTTCCTTCAAAAAATAGTTTAAGTTGTTGCTTTCTTGCCATTAAAAGGTACTAAAACGATGATGAACGATTATGACGAATAAAAAAGAGGATGTGCATAAAAGTATGGAGTGCTTAAACTAGGGAGTTTTTTACGACCTCTCACGGGAATGGAAGCAGCACAAATGACAAGACTATTTAGTTCAGTCATTTTAATGTGAATAAACATTTTTGGAACAATTTTTGGATGGAGATAGTTACAACAAAGTTATTAGAACCATTTTATTTTACTAGATGGGTTTTTGCGAACGAAAAAGGGAGTTTGCAAACATATATACATTTAAGCGCACCTGTTATCTCCGAAGATTTTGCTTTTGCAAATTAACATATGTTAGTATATTATATGTATAAAAAATAAGATATAGGTATTTAATATCATCACTCCGTTATTTATATTCATTAAACAAGGTATTTTTCTAATGATTTTATTCACGTAGAGATATTATGTATTTTACCGATATTATAGATTCGATTTATTAATAATTAAATGTGTGTGATATTATATTATATTTATTACTTCTTTTAATATTACATGGCGTATAACGTCTAGTTACAATTTTTTTCTTCATCATATCTACCTACTAAATACTACTTGACTGGTAGTACTTGAAATGTACTTGATCTAGTACATTTCAAGAAATAAATATTATTGCTTGATTGTATTGTTGTAAAGTAAGAGATTTTCAAGAAAATTGATAATGAGTTACCCTTTACTAAAATCATTACTTTCTACTTGTAAAATATCATTTGCACCTTGCTTAACAAAAAGCCGAATATGCTGTCGGGTTGTCTGTAAACGCCTGTCACATGGTAATAGAATGCAGCCGCGGATGTTGCCACGTTTTTATTTTTGTGCCCAAAAAATAAACCGATATCCCAGTTTTGGCAATGGAACGAGTTTCGAGTGAAACACGTGATTACAAGGGTGTGGCAGCTTTTTTATCGGTTTCTGTACTCTTGTTATTTAGCTTAATAAAATGGATTTAATTTTGCCTTTTCATTTACGGTTATCAACAGCTATCGTCAAAAATCTATTAATTAAATAATACCTATTGAGTAAATAGACAAAAAATTGTCTGTGCGCTGACAGAGTAGGTCGTAAGAGTCGATTAAGAATTATTATTACAATTTAACGACTGCAAAATATCTCTGCGACGGGCGCTGCTAGACGTCTATTACTCTGGAATTTACAATTCAACCACAAAATCGAACCTTATTTATACTACGCAAAAGAAACACGCCCTATCAAAAATGCATTCTCTCGTTATTCAGATTGTAAGTAATATAAAATGACGAAATATGAGTACTTGATATAACTCTGCCTAATCTTGATTTTTTCAATTTATTAAATAATGTATCTAATAATTCTAAGTGTTATTAAAGTGTTAGTGATTGAATCAGTATATAATATTTGATTTTAAATAAAAGAAATGTTGTGTAAATTCCATATAAATAAGAATAAGATTAAAAATTAAGATTTTAAATTGTAATCTATACTAATATTAAGAGGAAACCGCGTGGCATATTATGTATAAAAAGTAATAACCATCTTCTCCCTGGAAAATCACTCTAGATCAATATTTTTTTTATATATATTCTATAAGATTTTTCGATGTAAACTTCATGCGACCATTTAACCCAAATTATTTATTCGATTCTTATTGGAGAAAATTTAAATCGTTTCAGTTAAGGAAGAATATATAATGTAGAAACATTAATTTTGGCCTCTACTTCTAGTTATTTTCTACTTATCTTAACCGCTGTTATTTCTGGGTAAGTTCGAGCGCAGTGCGACAACAATAGATTTCATAAATGATATTTTCAAAACAGAAATATCATGAGTGGAGAATCTCCAATACTTTCGATTTAATTTTATTATCGTATGGGGATATTTTGAGACCTGATTTATTAGATCAATTTTTCTTATGGCAAAATTGCGCTTTGTTATGGAAAAAGTCAGGTCGAGAGGCAGTTAATTTATTATTTATTTATTAAATAAAATAATCTTCAATGTTTATAAAGTTTTGGAATTCTTTATAAAAAAAATTTAAAGATATAGAATATAAGTAAAGTTTTTCATTATATTTCGTTGATGTGTTATTGCTGCTATACTTTCTGAAAATGTAAATACCATTACATAATTTATAGCCCAACCACAAAACGAGCTCGCGGAACATTCAGCAAAATAGACCTCAAGTTCAAGTTAATTTGAATATAATAAAGCAATTAGAGCCATAGAGACAGTGTGGCCAAACCGTCACCGCCCAAAGGGAACGTCGGGAAATTGTTCTGAAGGTCGTTACGGAATACCATTTAAACCTTTGATTTAACACAAATTAGCTGTCCTTACGAAGCGAGATTCGTAACTTGGTTTTTGTGTCAGCCATTGTTTGAAGACATGCAGCAAAAAGTATTTCGTGTTACCTTCGATCCTGTCCAGGCCACTCATACTTTAGCCCTGAGTGATGGCTGAAAATAAATTTAAAGGGCCGACACTTAACTTTTCGTGAACGAAACATCGCAAGAATAAATTTAAGACGTTTGGTTTTTTACAAACTTCATTGTCAAGGAGATTTAAAAGTAAATTGGAATATTTTTTTTTACATTTAAGTAGTTCTCTCTTTCGAACAGTGCATGAGCAATAATTTTTAATTTATTTCGTTCATGAGCAATAATTGTTATATATTTATGTATATTTATTATAGTGATGAAGACAAAACGGATGTATATTTCTTAAGATTCGACCACTTAGTGATCTTTTTATTTAGGATGTGCAGAGTTCGCATCCACAGTATTTTTTGGATTTTCTTAATCATTTGTAAGAGCTACATTAAATCAAACAAATTGATCAAAATATTCAACACACGCCTTAAAGATATCTATTAACGATACCAATTTTTTAAGAAGGCAATTTTTATTTCTAATTAACTTAAATCTTAAATTTGTTTGATGAAAGCTCCTGAATATTATTTTGGACCTTGATGTGGAAAAACACCTCTAAAATTATTTGTATGCCTTGTTAGCCTTACAATTGGTAAAGTTAACATATGCACATTAGCAGTAACTTAATGATTTGATATTAGTAAACTAATCAATATTTTTACTAACGTATTCGTTAATAGATTGTAGTCATAGATACATCGTGATGCAAATTTTAAAATATTAAACAATGTTTAAATTTATCTATCAAATAGCCACTTAACGACTACGATCGTGGTAGAGTAAAGCCTAAGCCAAGAGTATAAACATTCACCTCTCGTTTGGGATGTATACCTATAAAATGCTAATAATGATTTTTCATATCATTATGAAAAATCATTATTGAATACGCAGTAAAATATAGTAGATTTATTTTTAAAACATATTAACCTATTATAAGCAATTTGAATATCGAACAACAAAGTTTTAAGTAATCAAATGTATCGCATACTTATTTCCATATACATAGTTTGCACGAGTTGTTAATTTAAACTCATATTACTATTCCCACTGGCGCTCATTACCAATCAATGCATTAAGCCCACTGTCCGATTCGATTTATTTACATTAAATCCGGAATAAAACGCATAACTCAATCAACATCAATCGGGTTGAAGCGACGTGAATTTAACAAGTCCACCCGCGTTGCTCGTTTCGTGTTTGCATTGGCAGCGGCACGGTGCAGGGGTCTATTCTAGATCCCTCTAAAGGTTTAATTTTAATGAAACTTTGAATTGACTTTAAGCTCGATTTTCAAACCACAACAAATGAAATTTGTTACACTTTTTTACACAGCTACTTTTTTCTGCTATAAAGTAATAGTCCAGTACAGGACTGTTACTGCACAATTAGATAAGACAAAAGTACTTAAGCGGCGATTTCAGTATATTCTCTGTCCTTTAGGTATACGTATTATATCACTACTGAGGCCGTACCAGGACCAGTAAAGTAAGATTAAAACAAATATTGAAATAGAGACAGCGCTCTTGCAATGTATAGCGCCATATCACTTGCACTGCTTTTTATTCTTGTTTTAAAATTTCATGGTAATTCTACAGGTGACAATTTCGAGTCTTTATCTTTCATAACACGTCGAAAACCATATCGTACACTAAGTTTCTTATTATAGTGGTAGCAGATCTGATTGATATCATTAAAATTAATTTTTACACCTTTTTGAATATGAGTTGTAGTTTTACTGTTTTAAGCCCTGCATTGTTTTTGCTTCTTTCTGCGACTTTTGTTGCTATAATCAAAAAATCGTCAATGTCACGTCTAGTTTCTGTCAACTCTTTTCATTATAAGCAAATAAATTACATTTTATTTAAATTTTCTACTCATGTTTTATAAAGACAAGTTAAGATACTCGTACGTCCGTACTTTTGACGTTTTTTAATTTAAACATTTTTATGAAACTTATAAGTATTTTTTTCCACATTTCAATTACAGAAGATGTGTATAATTTTAGTTTCGATTGGCTATCATAACAGATTTGGCTCAGAATAGGACCTCCAAGTTTGTTAAGTTGCGTGCTCACTAAACGTTTGTGCGAGTGTATGCGATGATTAATTTATAACCGGAGGGTCAAATTACAATACATCCTTACTGACACAATTTCATTTTCATAATATTTCCCGGGTGATTTAAACAAAGCACCATAAATTAAATAGGAAATCAGATAATCTGTTTACGTTACAATAGAAGATTGTTCCTTGTTTTACCTGCCAAATCCATTTTCAAAAGCCTAAAAAAGAAAATTTCAATTTTTTCGTTTTCAATAATGACGTACTTTCCATACATCATCATCCATACTCGCCCATAAACATAATGTTTGGCGAGAAGATATATTATTTTAGAAATGTAAACATATATTGTGGTAAATAATAATAACCTAACTCTCATTCCCTATTTCAACCTATTACAGACCTTTTTTTAAATTGAAGAGAATTAAAAACAGAGCTACATTCGCATTTATATTATAAGTAAGGTTAACTTATTACGGGTAATAATAAAACGTATCTCCCTTGCAGTATACCCGCCATCTATCATCTGCTGGCTTAATTAGAAACTTTTTTAAGCTTACAAAAAGCAAATTTATTTATCATGGAAAAACAATCTCAAATTAATGTATGCGTGGTAAAAGTGTATAAAATTAATTTCAATAATATAAAGCGATATTTTGTAAATATCAGATAAATATTTTTTTCTAATATCTGCGATACGAGTAACATTGTTTATTATGATTTTCAAAATAGAAATTCATACATGCTGGCAATCAATATTGCACCTGGGAAGTCGCTTTCCATACAAGGTCTAGGTAATCAAGGCTAAAGACAAAGTTTACTTGGTACGCAGTCTGCGCCGAACCGTCTCAGTTCAAGAGGAGTACAATCTCCGTAGCAGTTCGTTGTGGGTGTCCAACGTCTTGTGAGGATTCTCTTCCTCTTTTCCCCCGAGGAAAAAAATGCAATGTATGCTTTCTTTATTTGTCTATGATTGCGGTTAGGGTCATTTATTTGGATGCTTACTTAGTGTTTTAAGTTGAATTGCACTTATCTATTTAGATATTTTACTGCGCTATTGTTTTGCTTATTTAATGAATAATCTAGAAAATAAATTTCTCCGTTTTATAAACTTTAGACAATACTAGACTAAACAATCATATGAAATTCAAGACAAAAAAGATTTCATACAGTTTTTATTTTTTAGACATTGTTTTTATTGTATTTAAACTAATTGTGAGATTCGCTAGTAATAAAAAATTGCAATATTTGAAATTTAAATTCATAAACATGTTTCTATACGTCATAAATTTGGATAACTTTTAAGTATTAAGCTGCCGCAGTTCTGCAGCGCTTCTGGAATGTTTGTAAGTGCACGGGTTGACAGATTCCATGAAGTTAAAGATGTTATGGAGTTAGTTAGTTAGTTATACGCAAAAAGGCGTCGTCCCTGTTGCGACGTATGAGGAATAGCAGCAACAGCGTTCTGCAGGCAATAGCTCGTCCTGATTATCTCATACAAAAACACTGGATTAAGACAGTCATTGGGCACGGAGTATAGTTGAAATTTTAATTTACATTATTTTATTACTAACATTACTAAATTTCTTTAAAAAAATGTTATTAACGTACTAACAAAAATATGGATGTAAAGTCTGATATAGATATTATTATTATTATTAAGTATTAAACGTATTAATAATTTGAGTAATTAACAAAAAACTATTCTCATATCGCTGCAATGAAAGAAATCTGAAAAATCACGTGTGAACACGGCAATAGGCGAACATTGGATATAGTGGCACTTGCAAGCTTGTCGGTACAATGGATATGGCCCCACAAATCACAGGTTCGGAGCGACACTTTTTGTCCTTGCGTTTATTTTGCAGCGAAATTGAGTTTTGTGTGCGCTTGAAAATTTGATCCATTGGTCGAGTTACGTTTCCGTGTGCTTACAATACATACGTACATACATATGTGGAGGATCTTTGAGGTCCCGGGTTCGAATACCGGCGGGAGCGGGTTTCTGTGATGAATGAAAATATATATTTCTATCAAAAATATTAATATATGTATGTCTATCTGTTACCCTAGATCCCATAACACAAACCGTGTAGAGCTTACTTTGGGCTAGGCTAATTGTAAGTGTAAGAAATATTTATTTATTTATATTTATTTTATTTAAGCCGTTAAAGCAACTTATAACTATAACAAATGCTACACCGAGATTTCACCTAATAAACTAGTATGCTAGACCATACTTAGGATCGCAAATTAGGATTTCTCGGTCATATCAAGGGTAGTGAAGATTTGCGGGGCATGAGTTGTGATGTACCTATGAAATGAATACAGCGTCTAATGTACTCGATGAGTAGATGCACGGACAAACGGTGACAAATGCCCAAAGCGCCCACCCAAAGTAGCAATAGCCCAATTGACCTGACAGAGGTTTTACTTGCGCTATCAATTTCATATTATTTTTTTTTTCAAAGAAGTCTATTTATAATAAAATAATTTCGTCAAGGAGTTTATGACACAGTTTAGGCGTGCGTGGAAGGAAATTACTTAGAAAGAGCACAGTGTGGCCTATTAAGATTCAAGAATGCTCAGTAGAGGCAACCGACGGCGAGTGGCGGAGTGGTGAAGATCGTGGTCATCATATTGCAGCTATATTTTTATTTCTATGATAGCATAATATATTTTATGTAATTTTTTTGGTGATAACTAGCGTTCTTTCCGGATTGTCTAGGGTTATAACACGCTGTTTAGTAATTTTTTACTATAATTTTTTTTCACATTATCAAATACTCAAGATTTCAGTTTTTTGAGCGATTTGAAATTTAAATTATGCAATTATTACTTTTGTAGATACATCGATATATTCGAGTATCTTTAAAAGTAATAATCGCAAATCAAAATGGCTTAGCCAATAACGAGGAAAGATTTGTTATTTCTTTGTATTAAATTAACATTTTTTATAATGTATTTTGGTTGGGTAATGTTATGATCATGGTTGGAGGACCAAGGAAGGATATAAAATATATTTTACCGCGGAAAAAATAACAATTGTGGAAACGTAGTATAGTTAAAAAAATAATAATGTTAAATATCCAATTACATCTTTGCAAAGGGCCCAGACAGTAAGAATACATCGAATGAAAATCGGCGAAAATTTGGAAGCCGTTAGCCTACCCTTAGGGCAGAGCTGGTGCGAATGCGTACTTTTAATTGTGATTTGAATTTTGATCCTACTTATATTCGATGCGAACGTGACGACCTCCATTTAACCCCGCCATTGCCAAAGCTGTAAATATCCGAAACAAAAATATCAAATTATCGTTGCCTACACTCAAAAGTTTTCTCTTTAAAAGATTATAAACATAAATTTATTACACCGCTCTGTAACTTGACTCGCGTGTTATTATATTTCAAAGTTTTGGGCTGTAAATCTTGAAGGATTTAATTTTTGTACGCCATATATTTTTGGGCATACAAAAATTTACAGCTTCGACGTGTAGGATCATCTGCTGCTTCAAGAATATAATCCAAAATGATGTATGACTACTAAAGGTAACGAGAATTATATTGTGTCTTTGTTTGTGAATGAACTTTGTTCCAGACTTTTTATCTAAGGCTAGCTTCTAATTGACGACTTGCTGGTTCTTTCTAGTATAATGAAGGTCTCCCGCCGTAGACTTGTGAACCAATAGCGTAGCATCTTTGATGTTCAAAAGTGATTGTAAATATCCTATTAGTAGAATAAATATTTGATTTGATTTATTTATGGAAAATCTGATGTTAGTGGTGCTAGAAGTCATATTAATATCATTCTTATTAGTACACCGTTTCTATTAGTTGTAGCGTAAGACACTGTATCTTAAGGTAAATTTGATTAAATACTATTGAGCCAGCTCCTTTCACCATCCCACGGCACTTAAGGAAGCAATAAACTACACCCCAATCGACAGCCTCTTGCCTAAGCTCAGTCATCCGAACAACACTCCTCAATATTCTTCTATCCCAAACGAACACCTCCCGTCACCTACTAATAGATTCTACTCATCCACGTATCAGTTCACACACTGCATTAGTCGTAGATTGTGAAGACCCGATCTACTACACTTGCTTTTATCCTGGGTACATTTCGTGCTCCATCATGGATTCTCAGCCTTCCTCTCCTGAGGAAAAAAAAAGATGTTTTTTTAATAATGTAATATGTTTAATTGTGTATTTTGTGGTGTATGTTGTGACTGCCTAAAAAAATATATATTCTATAGGTTAAGGATAATATTTAGATGTAATGATATAACAATTGCTGGTGGTCCTAATTACAATAAATAAAGAAATAAATGCGATATATCTGGCATATACATTTAATGGTTCACATTTCCCCAACTATAGCTACATAGCAACCATAACGTTCGAGCAAGTGGAAGTGCGCCCATATTAGGACTACTGGTTCTTTTGATCTGGCTTATCTTCATTTAAATTTGGTCTGTCGCAGAAACTTCTATTCAACCTTTTCTTTCTCTTCTCTTCTTCATATTTTGTTCAACTTTTCCACACCTTCAGATATTTGCCAGATTTTCTATATTTCTAAGAATAACTCGAAATATAGCTACTGCTTTTAAAATATACCCCATATTACCTTACTTCTTATATTTACGTAGGAAGCTCAGAAATACTAGGTAATAAAATTGTTTTTTCATTGACAATATGAATGACATAATAAATTTTGATCACCCAATAAAATATTTTTAAACGTCATTAGTTCCACAATCGATACATTTTTATATTTGTTTTAGGATTATTTTAATATACGCTATTCGAAGTAACTCAATTTTGAATACGGCACTATTAATTAAATTGTAATTAATTTTTATGTTTTGTATAATCTCATGTCCTTTAGAGGCGTCACTTTACGATTATTTTGCTTTCATGCAAATTTTGTTAGAAAAGAAGTATATTTTATGATTCTCTTCAACATTCTTGTGTTTATAACGCTACAAAAAAGCTAATAACTAGGTATTTTGCATGATAATGGAACAGTAAACTAACGACAACATATAAAAGAAAACATCAATTACGAGTCAACTTACATTAACATGGTTCCGTATTTTGAACATATCATCTACTAACTAATTTAAGCTGAAATATTATTTATACCATCATATAATATGTATAACTGTAAGCAAGAGATACTATGTCAACTAACGTTATATATGTATATATACTAAAACTCAGTAGCTCTCAACTCTGTCGAGGTGAGGTGCTAATAAAATTCTCAAAGTTAATATTGAAATATCACAATTTGGACCAGAACAATTATGTCTGATATCAAAATCCTGATCCTGTAGGTTTGCTACGAGTATGATTGCTTATAAAAGAAAGAAACCCGCAGTGCAACTACCACTGTGAGCTATCATGATAATCATGGCCTCACAATGAGAAACTTTTTAGGGAATCACGCTTTCTCTTATGGACGTTGGCGCAAAAGAATACTATACTATCTTAATAATACTTGCTGCTGGACTAATGAAACTAAGTCAAATAATTAGCAACATCATAAGTTTCCTCAAGGGTGATTGTTTTCTGCAAAGACTTCTTAACAATATGTGATTGAGAGACCGAAAAAACTGCAAAATCAGCATGCAAGAGTGTTAAAGAACAGAACACCTCTACTGTGATTGATGCACCGATATTATTAGATCTTTAAGACAAAAATAGGATAGGCAGTACAAGTATCCTCACTGCAGAGGTTGGATCAGCAAATTATCCAGTGACCTTTAAATCGATCTGTTTCCGAAGAAGCTACAGATAATTTAAGAGCATCCAAGTCAATTTAGGTGGTTCTTATTGAATTATAAACCAACACGTTACTGCCTTCAATATCCTTTACGCACCAATTTCGTTGAGGTTCTTTACAACAAGATTGGGTCTTAGCTTAATATGTTTACGGTAAATTTTGCTTTACGCGTTTTTTTAGGTGCTCTCCGTAAATATTGTTACAGGAATTTGGAGTTAATAGCTTGAGAATTAGGGTGCTATGTTGTTTGCTCGTAGGTCTCGCTGAGGGTACACGTAAGAGTTTACAGGGGCGATGAGTGATGTGGCATTCGTAGCCTCTGACTCCAGCGAGTGATCGACTGTGCCATCTTGCATTAATGCGATATTTATAGTCTTCATGTTTAATTTCGCATCGGCAATGTCGTATTTTGATATTTAACATCATTATAACTTCTACAATAAGTCATAAAGTAACTAAAGCATGAGTTTTGAAGTCGTGTCAATTCACATGATCAAATTCGTATTGTACGTAATTATATTCTATTTATAAGTTATATGTAATATTTAAAGGAAGCTTTTCAGGAAGTTTTGTCTAAGAACGTTAATAGACTAATACAATATAGCATATATCAAATTGCAAATTCCATTAATAGAAATTATATTTAGATTAAAAGTCAAATTTTATATTTAATTTGTTATATTGAAACTTTACGTTGTTTTGTATTATTATTGCACATACATACATAAATAGGATTTACTATACGCACTTTATGTACTTAAATATAAATATACTAAATGTTATAGATAGATGCAAATAAATACATATATATATATATATATAATATCCATTTGACAGTTATATGTATTGTTTATTTGCAATCATCATCATCACGGTTGGCTATCCAAAGCTAGGTCCTAATCTACCACGTTGACCCTTCGCCTTTACTTTTTGGCGTCTTACCAGATTTATCTAGGAACATAGGATTGAAATTCGAATTACGTGAAGATCAAACCACTGATCTCCAGATTAGGAGACCAGTGTGAAAGCCACTAGAGAAAATACGAGATTACAGCGCCAACAACTTATTTGCATTCGCTTTTGTGTCTGTAAATTTGGTAATAAAATACTTCTTGAGAAAATCTGCATTGGCTCATCTCTGAATGTCCCCATCAGTTTAACACCATTAAATATCTATCCACACAAACCTAATATACCGCACTAAATATTATCAGGCCTATACTATGAATTAGGCATCGCCTCGTGTAATGAGAGTATGTCTATTGTGTTAAATGCACCGCGGATATCGCCTCACTCAGTGCTCAGTACTGAGCACCAGATTGATTGACGGCTTCTAGGATGGTCGAGTACACGTCCCTACGTGAACCGTGAACTGTATGTAAATAGACCATATCAATATAACTTTGATGTCTATTATAGTCGTTAACAGTTATAGACGCAATGATATGAGTGATGTAAGTGGGTGTGTAGAGTTTTTGTTTGTCATAAAATAATATAACATCATTGTAGAATGGCCAGATTCGATTTAGTAGATAGTTTTATATTGCATTTGTTATGTTGTTTAACTAATGTTAAGTGATTGCCAAGGAAACCAGTATTGTGTGTATTATCATATCCTAAACAAGATCTATGGCATCCACGGTCAAACTGGGGCAGGACGACATCAGAGACTGTATAAACATTTACAAGAATAAATTTTCCTCTAAAATAGCAATCTGAGATAGCAACCAGAAGCACCTCGTTAGTACAAAATAGAATTATCTGCGCTAAAAAGATGTATAAATTTTATAATTATACCAAAATGTTTATATAAGACTTAAGTTTGTGTTTTTCTTGTAATGATTTGGATGTGTCAAATAAAAGTCGGTCGTTAACCAAAAGAGCGTGTTTTAATATTAAAACGATTCCTGACTGCAATTGACATGTCAAATATGTAGATCGTGTTGGGGGGAGGTGTTTATTATACTTAAGTCTTAATGGCGAATTGCTGTCAAAAGAGATCTAGACAATTTTGACTACACCTGTCCGGAATATCTTGATTGCAAAAGCTAACCAAGGAAATTATACGCATGACTCAACTGTGGCATTATATACTGCGTCGAATGTCGAAATTTATTTAGATTTTGCTAGACCGATCAAGTCAGCTCGACCGGAATAGCCTACCGACTAAGCTCAGCCTGAGTCTTGGTCATTAGGGTCCTACCGTTTGGATGGAAGGGTAACCGCACCTTCAAGAGAAAGCACGGTCAGCACCGTCCTATAAGGAGGATATGACTCGGCCTGTATAGATAGGGCCTATTCGTGGCGAGTCAGAATACTACTGAGAAAGGGATTAAGAAACGGCTCAGATGCCGCCGGTTGCAGGGGTTGATGATGCAGCGGTAATTGATCGGGAGGATCAGCTATGATCTGAGTCGGCGATGCCAATGCTCTTTTAGATTGACTGCAGCAAGTAGAGTTCAGAGTACTAGTAATCTAACGAGAATCACCGGTTACGTCCAGGACAACATATATTATCGTAAGAACAACTGGAAAACCATGATGGGAAGCCTGCCAGTAATCTATGGAGGAGAGATTAAAACGATTAATACTTTAGCATTCCACAAAAAGACAAAACTTAGAATAATAGACAAGTCTTATAATAAAGACCAACGTCAATTCCAATTAATTGTTGAAGGTTCTCAGAAAACATATTATGTAAAGTTACAACAAATTTTAAACAATGAAATCATATCTTTAACATGTACATACTTTATCACTTTCTCTATGACATGTTTAAAAATATTTATAATTTCAAACACATGTCCATTATAATTCAAAAGCTTTTTATGAGACTAACTTATGTTGTTGTATAAAGAACGTTCAAATCAATGTTCCAAGAAATCAAATACACACACATAATAAATCATTTATATAAAAGTAAACACTTTTATTATATTGTAAATCAAATTTTTTCCTTCGTAAAAATGAAAATTCTCATGGATACGAGTATATTTCGTAAACACCCACTCTGAAAAGAATGAAAGACATCTTATTCCTACGCAATTAGGCGAATTTGATACACTAAAGCTGTGCATACTAGCGTCAGAAGAATGATAGATTTAATCCATAAAAAAATATAAAACGTAATAAAAAATAACTTCTTGCCATTTTAGTAAATCTAAAATGCTGTATTATTAATTAATTACCTCTTCGTTTGCCTTTGTACTCAACAAAATTGAAAACTTTGACATTTATATAGATAATGATAAGGTCTATATAAATGTCAAAGTTTTTAAGTTTTAATAGTCAAAATATATTTAGTGTGAATAATTTTCATATTTAATGAATAAAATAACATTAATCACTGGTTGTAAGTTAACTAATGATTAAAGACTCGGTTTCCATTTCTTCATTTTTTGAAATAATACGTCCATTGCGGTCAGAAGATTTAGTTATGAAATCTTTTTATTGTTATTTATAAGATTAGTTTTCGACAATGTGATTTATATTGGAAATTAGCTGGGGCCCGCAACTTTTTCTGCTTATATTAAATATCTTGTAGTATATCTTTATAAATTGTAGCCTATGTGTTATTTTGATGTATAAGCTATATTATTGTAAAGTTTCATTATAATACATTTAGTAGTTTTTACGTGAAAGACAAACAAACATCCATCCATACACATTTTCGCGTTTATAATATTATTCGTAGTAGGATAACGATGTACTCGTAGATTTAGAGTGTATGTTTTCTTCTGCTTCAAAACTTATATGTGGAGTGTATCAAAATCATTTGAGAAAGATATGCACGGTATATAGCATGTAGAATTTTCATTATAGATATGGTATAACAAGGTTTTTATACGTCAATTCCCACAGTCACATTTTCTGTATTTGTATTTAGTGAATTATGGTACTAACATATATATAATATGCTTAATTATATAAATAGTGTTTAAAAGTAAATATACAGATACTTTGTTAACATTTATGAGTCATACATAACAAATAAATTTCTTGAGAGGAACAGCAATAAAAATCATAATCACACACTTAATTTATATATAATACAAAAAAATGGCCGTTAGCGACCATTTAAGATATAATCCTTGATTTATAAATTTACTAGAATTTTAAATTTGACACTTAATACAAACGCTGATTAATAAAAAATAATTATTTCGACTCGATGTTAAAATGACCATGAAATGAGTTATTAAAAATATGAATAACTAATTGACTTGTCATATTGTATTATTCCTTTGTCGTTCCATTATACAAGAAAGATGGTGTTGCTTCTTATGGAAAAATTAGACAGCGGTCTGATAAATAAATTCGATAGTTCGGAACCGGGTGAATATAAGAAATATTGTAAAAAAACTTATTTTGAGAAACAATCTTAAGTGGCGGTCGTAAATCTGGCTTTATGTTAATTCTTAAAGTCACACGCCCACTGCAGACGTAGAAAAATTATACTTGGACGACGCAATCGAGCGTCGGGAACGTCGCGTTTTGTTGAGGCGTTTTTAATTATATATGAATATTTTCCACGCTTATTAGAAAGAAAGAAAGAGAGAATGGCGATCTTGAGCATCCGAACCAGTAGAAGAGCGCGCTCAACTTGCATCGACTCCTTTGCTCAACCCTAACATCGTGGTGACTGCTACTGGCTGGGTGTTTTACAAGGTTGATGGTGACGTTTACTTTTCTCCTTAGGACACAGGAATCGGTCGTAATTAAACACTACGCATTTCTGTTTATATAAACTGTTCTGTTTATATATAAATCTTCCAGATTAAAATTCTCTTAATACAGTCTACTACTATCTATATAAACCTCAGCATCTAAGCCGAATTATAGTACCAGTAGTATATAATATATCTGTGTAGTATCAGACCTAATTTTATAGAATTATTGAATTTCAGGAAATACTATTGACTTTTATAAGTCTCATATTGCTGTATGGTGAAATTCACCTAAAAACCTAATTAATTATGAACTTTAAGTGGTAAAGGAGGGAGCTTCCAGTTTTGAGGAACACTTGAAATATGTATCAGGAAATGTCAATAGGACGGGAATATTGCTCATCGTACTGTTCGTTGTAAATATCAGGTTTCCCACAAACTTCACATTCATAGACACTGAATAATAGGTGCGCAGGATTAATCAGTATGGCAATCCTTAAGGAATGTCTATTACAAAGGTAGGAATTTATTGTACAAAATGATAAAAACCGCATGACAACCGCTCGTTTACATAAACCATTCAATACGACATTTTTGAGATTAGCCACGGAAAGTCACAAGCTATTAAATTATCTTCTTATCAATTGAACTGTTAACTTATTTTTTCCAATTAGTAATCAATGTCATTGTCACCCTCCTTTATTCCTCTCTCATTATTTTTATTTATGACATGTATTATGTCATTCTAACCTTGATATTAATCGTATGCACATTCTCTGTCATTCAATCCATCTATAGGTATTTTTTAATATTACTCTACCTTTAATTCCACAATTCTTTTAGAAATATGATTATCGTTCAATATTTCATTCCATCCATTATTTTTATTAGCATCAGATAATATATAATACATATTAACTTTGTTTGCTTTTAAAAACTAAATCAACTAACTCAAACAAATCAAGATGTAAGAGCGTTTAATTAAGGCTTAGATCAAAAAACTTATCACCACCCACGAAACTATTTCAATAGAGATGTTTCAAGTTCTGTTGATAAACAAGCAAATTCCTTACTAACGTAGGTTGGTGCGTACTTGATTCTAAGTTGTTTGCGTAGATTTCTCGCAATATAGGTAAAATTATAAACTATGTTTATAATGTTACCTATGTAAGATTATAAAGATGTCTATGGATAGGTATACTGGATAGTAAATAGTTACAAGTGAGTGAATCTTATATATTTTATCGTAACTGTTATCACTATAACAGTCACCACAAAGGGGGCAGTCTGGTTTACCGGAGCACGGCATTAATTTTTTACCAGTGAATCTATCCTTGGTAGACGTCACTACCAACAATTCAGAAGAAAGTTTTGATACTTTTAATTCGAATATATTACTTTTGCTCCTCTCATCTTCACAACGCAGTGACTGGTCTTGTTAAAATAATTAAATATTTGAAGTACCAGCTTAAACTATGCACAACGATCGACCCATTAAAACTTCGGACAAGTGGGCATTATTTTTGGGGAGACGTAGGGTGTTGTAATCCAATCACAGATCCATTCCCTGACAAGCGAATGCGCATTTCGGGGCAGGATAAAGGGATGAGCACGTGGCGATCACGTGGCCACACCAATATGCTACCAGCCGGCGAGCAAAAACATCCAACCCTTAGTAACTCTGCATTTACACCGCACACGATTTAATTCGATTTGTGAAAACGTGCTACATATAGGACGACTTTTGTAACGTACCTTTTGTGCTGCGTCAAGTTTCTTGTAAATGCAGTAGAAATCACATGCACTTTATCTCTCGTGACTAAACAATCACTATTAGTATATAGTATTACTATTATAACTTTTTCACCTTAAAATATAGTATCGTTGTAAAAAATACATAGTGAGTTAATGATTGATTTGTTCAGACAACATATTATATGAACTTACAAGTTACGGTAATGTGTATTTTTAATTATTTTGGAATGTAATTTTATATCCCTATGTATCATATATATGTTTTAGGTTCATTTTGACAAATTTTGTATTACATTTTGTAATATTTATAATAAATATATCAATAACCTAAAATTTTCTGAACAGTTGACATTTCTATTTGTTTCTTTCGGTCTTAATCTAGATATTCAGTATTGATAAATGATACAAATTTGAAAAAAATCTATAGTAAGCTAATGTTCCCCAAATATTCTTCTTCATCTGCCTTTACTAAAGAATTGGTTACGCTTCGGTGTAAATATAAGTCGCTACAGACGCGTGCCATCTTCGGGAATAAAACTAAAAATAAGCCCGCCCATTAAGGAGTTAATGTGTTAACAACGTTCTTAGATTTACGAGGTTTTCGTTTGCGAATGCTTAAAAGCATCCATTTCAAACATATCCAATAGGGAATCTTACGACCACTTTGTTAAATAAAACTAGTATAAACGGTCATATGTGCAGATATTTTATTTTCTTACTAATTTTTCAGGAGAATTTGTGAAGTTGAAATGTATGTATTCAAGTTAAATAGTTAAACTTGTTTGGGAATGTTTGGACATATTCTTCTCAATACTTTGGTACTTGATTTAATAAATGGTGGATAATGAATGCAATTCATCATAAAAACATTTGCCTTCACCGGGAATGGAACCGAGACCTCAGAGATGGTGACACCTTGAAACCAGTGTACTCGTACTCGACTATGGAGGTCGTCAAGTGAAAGAATTGTGACAATAAAAATTTTAAACATCAAACTTATATCGAGTTACGGAAACAAAATCTGAATGCCATAAATACTACGTCTGAAATGGCATACTCGTAGCTACTCGTAGATCACTAAGAAACGAGAGTGTATATTTTTCCATCAACTCTTCTTCCAAAAGAAGTGTAAAGTTTCAAAGGCGATGCTTCGTGTGAATTTGGCCGGTGCCCTTATGGTTTCTCGTATCAAACCGTTTGATCGTCTAATGAGCGTTATATTCTGGACATTTTCCAAAGCCGATTCCAGCGGACGATAAAGTATATGCTTTACCCGCTGTTAATTTAGAATCACCTGTCTTGTCAGTTATAAGTGTTTTATAACGATGACCTTATAAGGTTTTTATATCTTAAACAGTGTTATGTTACTTTGGTGAAATCACATTTGACTATTTGATCGTTAGTATCACACGGGTATTCTTGTTGTTAATGAATTAATAAACAGCCAGTAAATTTGGAAAGTATGCAGTAGTTTACGAGGGTTTAATAGATTGTTAATTAGTATATGTATTGTTAAAATTTGTTTTTTGGATTTCAACATTGCACTTTTAATAAAATATATGCTTCTGCTTTAATTGAATGTCTGTATTTTTTGTGTTGTCTGATTAGGTAGCGCAATTTTATTGAAGTTTGTTATCGTGGTAATAGTGTACCTGTTGTTGTTGTGTTTGACAATAGCGTCTAATAGGTGATAAGTGTGTACATACAAGTCGTCTATATACTCTCGTATACTCGTATATACTCTCGTTTTCAAAACCTCTATCACATTTGTTACGGATAGTGAGCCATGAAATTGTTCTGATTGATGTTTGCCACATGACCACCAAAACGCGGTAAGATAGAGCGATTTATCATTTTAAACTATCAAAATACAACAAATAAATTTCACGATGGTGATTATATTGCAGGCTGCGACGTAAATACGCCCAATTTAGTCTTCAGTATTTTTTAATGCTATAAGAATATCTCAGTATCTTCAAAAGCAAAAATCACCGGTACATTATTACGTTTACAATATAGCTGACCTTCTTCTTGCCCTATTCCCAATATTATTTGGGTTCGGTGCAACATGTCTTCCTCTTACATTCTCCACAATATCAACTATGCTTGTATATTGTCATTTCAAACGCGAAAGTATAGACGGATGTTTGTTATACTTTCATGTAAGAACTACTTATGTATAAGCTATAATATAGGTTAAATATATATTAGGTTTAATTTTCTTTATAAAGGTTTACTTTTAATTTACAATATAATCGCCGTCAAAACTAATGACATTGCTCCATCTATTCCATCTATTAGGAAGGTCGCTGATACCTCTGGCCCAAAACTCTCTTAGTCACTTCTGTTTTCAGATTATTAAAATCTTTGAATTTTTTTTTACCTAAAAAATGTTTTGAATGCTTGAATACGTGATAATCTGAAGGTGCCAAGTCGGGTGAATAAGGGGGATGTGATATGGGTTCCCAACCGAGTTCCTCTAATTTTATTTGAGTCTTTTTGGCGATGTGTAGTCGTACATTGTCTTGGAAGATTAATTGATACTCCATAACTACGGAAAAAACGCACTGGGCTCAATATATATAAGCTTCGTATTAAAGCACCGAGAGAGTTCTAGATTGTTACTGTATATTTTGGAATTTCGAGATTTTTCCAGGAAAGAAAAGAATCTTCGAATTTTTTTTCGTCAAACTTTTCCTACAACTTTATACATCATAATAACATATAGGCTATAATTTATAAAGATATTGTGCCTATGATTAAGGTTCCGCACTGCTTAGTTTCCGTATTTCTTATGTTGACAATAATATAACGTTATTATAGTGCGACTGTAACATTTCAAAATAGTCAGGCTGTTTTTTTACATATGCGGCCCACAAATTATTTGTGATAATTTTATTGTCATAATGTTAGTTCCTTTCGACGTCACGCTAATATAAGTTACTCTAAATACTAATGCGCAGAAAAATTCGCGTCCTTAAGCTAGTGTTCTAATAATTTTATTGGCTTGTGGAGTGTATTATATTTTCAGTTTTCATTTTATGTCAACTGTAAACTTAACACCATTTCGAGTGCCTGCGCATTCGTCAACTGGCGAAACTTCTCAAGCTATTTTTAAAGTACCGCCATAGAGCGAGGGTGCTGTACCAGAATAATACGAAGTTTTATGCTCCGCCATAATCACATCCTTTCGTGTAAACGTCTCAATTAAGCACGGGAGGATGTGCGGACACGGCGCCTTTAACGATCTTTCGATACAAGAATGTGTTTGATGATTGAGCTTAATTTCTGACGGGGTGACGACTGAATTATTGTAATTGTTGTGCATTCATATGAATAGTCAAGAATAATTAACAATTTCTAAATTGTATTCCAAAAATCATAAGGTGGATAGCAAGTATAACACTCGTTAAGCAGTTGTTTGATTGTTAGATAAAGAAGGGGTTTACTCTGGTTGATGCGAAATCCTAGAACTTCGCGATTCTGTGTGTAAAACTGTAAAATTTTATGTATTATACCGATTATACGAATAAGATTATTATTATTATTGACGATACCTTGAGGGCGAAATTATAGTTAAAGACCACCGTATCATTGTTTTCTTAAAAATGCGTCTCTCCGGTGTATAATTATAAAAATACATTTATATCTACTGGATTTTGTTTTTTATATGGATCGTTGCTTAATATATTAATATAAGTTTGGTATATGATGTATATTATTTAAAGTTTATTAGTTTCGTATTACTTTGTATTTCTGACTTTTCGAAAGTTTTTGAAATCGCCCTACCAAAAATAATTTTGTGTAATTCTACAATCATTTTAAAATCTTAAAATATACTAATATGATGCATTATTAAGTCAATTAATTTCAACCTCTTCTCATCGAATTAAATAAAACAATATTTCCCTCGTCTTTGATCAGATGATCAGACATAACCGGTACGAAAAATACTACAGAAGTTGATAAAATAAAAAGAGCATCAATATCGCCTTGGAAACCGGTAGCTTATTAGGGTTCTGATGACCTTCTATACGCCCACTCACCGAAATAATCCTAAAGATGAGAGTTGGAGATACTCGAATAGTTTATCAAGCTAACATTTGAGAGGTCAACGACCTTGGGACCAACATGAGCACAATGAGTTTGATTTCGCCCCCGCAATCTTTCATTGATATCTATCGACACCTACAACCTCATTGTAATCGAAATTAGGTGCATAATCAAGTGATATCAATGATATTTTTCACTCAGTACTTGCATGTGGATTGGGTGGAAAGGAGAAAGGCCATCGTTGTAATCTGGTCATTTTTCATTCAGCTTTTTTGTTTTTGTCGTGTTATACGTCCTTTATAAGTCCTTTACTTTGCATACTTTACATCCAATATAGATTTAAGTATAATTTAAAAAATATATCAATTTTTTTATAATATGTTAAACTATTTTTTGTAAACTTATGAATCTTGATTAACAACTTGTAAGGAATTTGAAGGAGTTGGAAGATTTTGTTTTCATAAGTATGTATTTATTGTAATCATAGATAATTATTTCTTCACAAAGTATGGGTAACACAGTAACGTTAATAGCTAATAATAACAGTAATAGGTATAATTATAAATAATTTCGTAAAATAAGTTTAATCTATATATACTTACTAATACTAAGTGTACAGTAAGTATATATTTGACATGCTGAGCAATATTTACTGTAATGTTATTTTAAGTACTCAATATTTTACTATGTCATAATAATTTTAGTGCGTTGCATGAGTTGTAATGCTTAACTTATTAACGTGTAATAAGTAATAGTGATTAACAGACAGAGAAGCATTAGTTAACTCTACTATAACTTTATATTATTATTCGACAAATTAGTAGTTTAACTTATGGTATCTTTATATACATTATACTCATGTATACTAAGTATTAAAGAGTAATGTTTTTAAGTTTGTTTTCTCAAAGTAATTTTCTGGTAGGCACTGATCTGACTTTTGGTTTGTTCTGATTAAGACTGTGACCTTCCGTAGGACCCTCTTTCTTATGCAAGAGTAGTCTTTTTCACTATCCACTTTTATTATAGTCTGACTAATGAATATTTTTGTGTAATTCTTCCTTTGTGTTTAATAGGATACAAACGACCTAATATTTTCAAAATATTTGTATAAACATGAAAATTTTATTAGCTAACAGAAACCTAGATATTTTAGCAATTAAAAACTTTTCACATTAAATCTCGTTTTATAATACATTACAATTTGTACTATTCTACCATGTAGTTAAGGTGTACAATACTTAAACTCATTGAGAGAAATTTTAAAAAATCTCATTAATATCGTGCATTATAAACACACGAGGGTCCAAATGAATGGACAGGACTATCTCCAAACGATCTAAAGCGCGATAAATTTATGAATAAGTAAGTCAGCCTTTTGTTTCAGCCCTCCCACGTCGGAGCCAAAAGAAAGGGTTTTAGAATATCGCTACATACATCCGTGCATGCATTATCTTGTAAATGTTTTAGTGTATTAAAGATATATCTTCATGTGAATTGTTTATAACTTAAGTGGATGTGACTTGAAAACAATTAAAGTCGTGTATAAACTTATCTGAGTAGTAGATGTTTTGACAGTTCTAACATCGGAGTTATCGGGTACTTCCTTTTTCCCCTTTACTTGATTTGAATATTTAACGCGTCAAGTAAATTTGATTGTATCATAAAATAAATATTTAAATACTGAGTCTTTTAGCGCGATGTTTCTTCTCATCGACCGACCATGTGAGAATCACTAATAATAATGGTTTAACTTCTACAAGATTTTTGTTACACAATTATGCTATTCATGTAATATCTTCTCTGTTAAAATTAAGTATTCTATGTTATTCTGTGTTGAATACTTTACTATATTTAAGAGCCTAAATTATCGCATTCTGTACTTTATCTAAAATTACAAATTTTAAGAACCCGACAAAATTACTTCACTCTTTCAACAGGCACACCATATTACCCCATTCAAGTATTGTATTACACAAATTCAATTTTTTTTTTGGAAATGGAAAGGAAAATTAAATTGCATATCCCGGCTGTGGCGAGCCGGCGGTTATGTGGGGCTCCCCAGAAGGCGACAACCCACTAAAAACCTCAGGGATGGCCTTCCTCAGGCATGTAGGGAGCCCCCGGGAACGTCAAACCACTTCCGGAAACATGGTGGTGGCCACCTTAATTTTAAAATAGTGTATAGTGAGCAGTAGCTCAAGCCCATTTATTTGATACCTATAATGTAAGAGCTGTGATAAAATATGTAGTCCGTCATTTTGTTCTGGCGGCCATCTTGGATCGATTTCCACTAAACATTTTCGACTAATTCACTTTTCTCAAATAAACTAAATCAAAATCGGTCCTTTTTTTCACATGCTTTACTGGCCTGGATTCTCGTCCTTTAGGCTATGTCTTGTATCTTAGGGTACCTTTCATTATTTAAATTCTTTCTCTATCTTCGTCTTTTTTTCTTTTTCCTTTTCCTTAATAAATCGGATATTGCTTACTGTTTTCTTTATATAATTGTATAGTGTAAAGTAATATTTTTTGTTCCGTAGATAATCTTGTACGCGGCGGCGGACAGAGTTTTGTGCTAGTGAGTCTTCATCAATGTTTTGATTGTTATTATGGCACAAAGCGTTAATGTCACTTGCCAATACAAGTCGATCTAAAGCAAAACCACTGCATTTAAAAGTAATATGTTAAATATCACCAACAAATGAATTACAGTGAGGGCAGATATTACTAATCTAATTATATTAAATCTTGCCAGATGAGCAGGGTTTTGTGATGACCAAATCTTAAGCGATTTATGGTGGTAATAAAGTCACGATTGGCTTGCTTATATCCTGTATCAGCATACCACGGCTTAGATGCTATTAAGGTTTGTATTGAACCGTACCATTTCCCAAAATCGGTCTGTTCAAAAATTACGATACCACACATAGACAGACACTTCAAACTTATATCACCTGTCGTCTTTGCGCCGGGTTTTAAAAAGCAAATAAAGATAAAAAATCAGTATCCGAATATGACAAACAGTTGAGATGTATACCTCAAAATGGAGGACCCCCTTCCTATCGCCCTACATAGAAACAAAGGAATGAAAATCCACCGGGTGTTTCCGCGCAAAGTTATCGCATAGTGCTAGGGGACTTACAAGATTTTGCACGACCTACAGCTCTAGTGCAAGGGTGACTCATTAGAGGCGAAGAGGGAACCTGAGTGTCTCAGTACCGGGCGAAAGCCCCTCAAAACTGGAGGGTCATCGCTCGTTCCTACGCTACTATTCGTCATAGTCTAAAATAATTACGTGAAAAATTTTTGACATATTTCATAATTTGTATTTTCTCAAGACGAAATTCTGTCGCATGTGGTCAAGCATAGTTTATAGTTTAGAGCTTGCAGACAAATGTGATACGTACATCTAATGCATTTAGGTAGTAAATGTATTTATATTGTATTCAAGCCTAATGTGGTTTACAAATCTTCGTGCATATATTTCAGACCTTCCAGTCTCTGTTAATTTAAGATTGTCTTAATTTGTTTCGTCGGAGATGTGCATTTGTTCTTGGCCAGAGTTCAACTTGAAATTTACAACTACTTGTCTTGAACAACTAGAACAGACAATATTTTTAGCCAATAAATATAAAATACGCGTAAAAGATAAGATATGTCCATATATTTTATTATTGACATATTTGTGATGTATACACCTAACTACATGTTTCTTAAAAGTAAGTAAATTTTCCTTTAAATGCGAGGGAAGAATTAAAAATGTAGCTAAATGTCATCTCTACCCAAAGCATTTTAACATCAATTTATGTACCAGTTTTAAACACTTAATTCGCAAATTTGGAACTTGCTGTCTCAGTAATAAGGTGCTCAATATTCATAGATATTCTATATAGTCGTATGTTATTTTTTATTATTGATACACATATAACGTCGACTAAATACAATTTTGTATACGTGACTTTATTTTTTCCTTTATTTTATTCTTTATTCTATGGCCATACATCTCATGGTTAAGTGGGCTAAACATTGGCTAATATTAAATATACCAAATATTATATAAAGTACAATAAAGATATACCAAATATATACTTAATTACAATACCTTATCTACCTATTAATTACATTTTAATTGTTATCTTATTTACCTACAGTACTATCCACCTACAGTAAAGCTTATTATCTAGATATATGAAATGCAAGCAATTCTTTAACAACCTGATCGCAGAAACATAAACCTATATTTTAATTAAAATTCTAGAGAAACAAAAACAAAAAAAAAAACGGCTGAGAGGCGGTTCGATCCGGCCTCAATCTGAGTGATTGGAAAACAAAATTAATAATCTGTCACTGTTATACGTGACTTTATAATTGTTGAAATTTTCTAAATAAATGAATAAAGATGAAACTAAGCATACATTTTTTTTTATTTATACGGGACTACAACACGGCAACATTGGTAAGTTGCTTATGACCATTTTGTTAATAGATCGCCATGTTGGTGGAGTTTTGTACTTTGAATAGGCTATGAATAGGCTTTATTTTTTTTTGTTCCCCTGAGGAAAATGCTTTAAATTGCATACCCCGGCTGTGGCGAGCCGGCGGTTATGTGGGGCTCTCTTCCCCAGAAGAGGGAGGCCTACCTACTAAAAACCTCAGGGATGGCCTTCCTCAGGCATGTAGGGAGCCTTCGGGAACACCAAGCTACTTCTGGGAACCCCCAGCCTCCGCTCCCCCGTCGATACAGGGGAGCCCTCCTCGGGGGAGGCTCACTACCTCCCACGGTCTCCTCCACCGACGACGCCCCCCGGCCACGGAAGGGGCGTGGAGGCTATGAATAGGTTACTCAATTTAAGCCAAAAGTTCTCATTCAAGAATATGTCTGGCGTAGTGTTTAGGACCGATTATTATGTGTAATTATTTCTCTATGTTATAAACAAGTCAATGATACATTGAAATAAATAAAAGTCAAGGACACATTGTTTAAATTTCAATAACGACTACAACTTATTTAAACATTGTCAACAACAAATCCGAAACGACTATAATATATCGGAGTGTATTTTGTTTTATTTGAAAATCACCCAGCGTTTAGCGTGTGTATTTTACCGGACGCTTCGCCGCTGAGCTTAATATATAGTGAAACGTAGTCACATAAATTGTCACTTAAAATGCTTGTATCGCAGCTTAGGTTGCTCGTAAACTCTTAAAAGGAAGCTAGTACACTTTCATAGGCGTAGAATCGGCGCGTAAACAATGCTTACATTGTAACAAATTAAACCTAGTTTACGGTTTGTGGATTAAGCGAACTAAGCGCTGGAAGTTAAACTTGATCGGGCATATTTATTGTTACGTATAAGGGCGATTTCGTTTTTCTATAGGATTATGTACTCTATTATGTATGTTTGAAGGGTGATATTTTGCAGAGCTCCATAAAGTCATTGAAGTTATGTTAAGATATTCAGATATGGTTCTAAATTCCTAATTAACAAGTATTTATATTTGTATGCAAATACAAGGAATGACTACTAGAGTTTGATCATTCACATGCGTGCTTTATTTATTGTCTTTCAAATACTTTTTTTTTCTCGTACCGATTCTATTTTATTCTATTAATAATTAAGTACTGTATCTATTTGAGTTTATATTATCATTGTTGTATCATTGAACTTGAGAACCTAGAGATTATGTAATACTAATTTGACTCATTGTTGTAAAATACATGATTTCACAAAATACTATATAAGTCGGCAACTAATTAATTGCAGTCGTTATCTTTGTTGAAAGAAATAAGTAAGTTCATGTTTATGTTTGTTATTTTAACTATGAATGATTTTATTTGTTAGTATGTTATATTTATAATATTATTGTACGTGGTTGGATTCATTCATTCATTCATTCAGTGGCCTATGCATAGTTGTAAGCCTTTGTTTGATTCTCTGAGAGTTTTACCGTTGCCTTGCATGTAATTTACTGATGTAGATAATCACAGTACATACTTACTCGTATATATGTATGTACTGTGATTATATATATCACAAATTAGTACTCGTTGGATCTACTTGATTCACTGATCATAATCATTCAGTAGGGAGGATGTAAATAAAGCTTAAGTCTACGTCCCCCATGAGCTCGTCATTACAGGATCAAGAAATCCGCACTTCGATCAGTCTCTCCAGACTCATCAGTCTTAGTGATGAGGTTCTTGTAGATTGATCAGCATGGAGTGCTCTGAGGTAAGATAAGTCGGTTAAGCTGTGGGGTTAATGCATGGCTTTTATTTTTGAAAGCATTCCGATTTGTTTTCAAGTTGTTACATATAAACGGTGTGATTTGTTATACGACAAAAATTGTATGTATATAAATTCTCAGTAATACACTTCGAGATATAAATAAAAAAATATTTACATGCATTTTTGTGAGGTTCTGTATGATATAGGCTGGACTTAAGTCTTGAAAATTACATTAATACAATTTTTAAAATCTTATTTCTAGTTGAAATCCTGCACTGAATGGATGAACTTTTCATAGGCTTAGTTTAATATAAAAATGTACTCAAAGTGAATAAGAGTTCTTTTTTTTCAGACTTTCTTTAGATGGGAAGTTGTTTGTGTTTGTTGGGAGGCCTTATTCGAAAGACGAAAACATGATCACCGTACGATTGCAAATTCAAAAAACAATCAAGTGTTTATCTCTTCCGTATATTTGTCAAAAGAATTGGCTTGAAATTATCGTTTATTTAAATTGTTCTGAAATGCCAGTTTCTAACTTTCTAACTTGTGGTAACGTGGTAACTTGGAAAACTTCAACTTAATGCTTTATAGCGAATGAAATGTGTATTTGTTGTTAGAAGCTAAAGCTCAGACAAATCTGCAGCCTGATCGACGGGACCGACGACTCCGATGCCTCATCACTCTTAATAACGAAGGATCATGATGTAGATTGATAAGCGCACCCTTGGTTTAGAGTAAAGAGCTCGGAAATGTATAGAAATGTCAATTACCAAAACGAAATAAAACAAAATATAACCGTGATACAGAAATAACAAGGTACAATATTATATAGAATCAGATTACATATAAGTACCTACAAATATTAAAAACGCGAAAGTTTGTATGGATAGATGTTTGTTACTTTTTCACGTAAAAACTTTACAATAATATAGCTTATATATCAAAATAAAGATACTAGTTGGTACCCCTACTTCGTCTGCACAGATGGTAGATTTTATCCTTTTTTTTTTGTTTTAATGTTAGGAAAATGCTTTACGCATTTACGCAATGCGGGGGCCGAGTCCCAGACAAGTGTGCGGCCTACCGACTAAAAACCTAACAATGCCCCTAACTGACTCCTTGCCGCGAGAGCTTCGATCGTCATCGGGTCGTGGGGGGGACACGCCAAGGGGAGCTGCATCGCAGCGTGACAGAGTCATGGGAACTCGTGAGAATACTTCCACGACCTCGTCGGCATCGGCCCGCATTGTGCGGGCCCCTCTCGCGTCCCCGCTAAAGAGGGGGGGGGGGAGACCGTCGATCGTCGACTAACGGGGACCTTTGTATAGCAGGGACCGGCCTTCCCGGGCCGGGGCCCGCTGCTGGTCGCCGACAGGAGGAATGAGGCGCGCAAAAGAGCGCATCCTTCGCCCCGTACGGCTACGGCGGCATGCCTGTGCGCCAGGGTCTTCCCTGGCGCGCTCCGCCGCCTCCTTCTGCGTCATGACGTCGACGCACAAAGAGTTCACCACCTCCCACGTGTTCTCTCCCTCCAGCATGGCACATACCACGTTCTGGAGGGAGAGGTCCTCGCCCATGACGGCGACCAGCTCAGCACGCCGCCCGGAGAAGGCCGGGTGCACCGTGAACGTATGCTGCGCGTTGTCCTCACTGGCGCCACAGTGGTGGCACTCAGGGGTCGGCTCACGTCCGATGCGGTGCAGGTAGCGGCCAAAACAACCATGGCCGCTTAGGACCTGCACCAGGTGGTACGTGAGTGACCCGTGACGCCGGTTCGCCCATGTGTTGAGGAATGGGTACATCATCTCGACGTTTCGGAACAGAGTGTTCGAAATGGAGGCGGCACCCATCAGCTCCCGGAGCTCCTCGAACCACAGGTAACCACTTCCACTGTGGTCTCCTTATGCGCGGAGACTCTCTCCCGCGGCGCTAAGCACCAGTTACCGTCTCGCGCCTCCGCATGGACGCGGTAGGCGGCGGCGAGGATCTGGGTGGTGAACTCCCTCGGCGGAGTTCCCGCAATCAGGCATGTCGCCGTATGGTGCACCGTGCAGTAGCCCCATACGGCCCTCAGGGCAACAGCTCGCTGGGCCCTGTGCAGGGTCGCCACGGCCCGCGGGCCGAGGGCGTCGGCCCAGACGGGAGCCCCGTATAAGGCCATGCTCTGCACGATGCCGGCATACAGGCGGTGGCAGCTCGCGCTCGGACCACCCACTTTGGGCAGGAGGCGGCCGAGCGCGTCTGCTGTCTTCAGCAGACGGGGTTCGTGGCGTCGGAAGTGCTTGAACCCCCATCTCCCGTCAATGAGCAGCCCCAGATACTTGATGTGGGGCTGCAAATCGACTGACACTCCGTCAACCGATCGGTGAAACATCAGGGCCTCGGTCTTGGGCACGGTCACTCGGAGGCCGAGTGACCCTATCCGGCGTGCGACTAGCGTCGTGTAGGTTGACGCTAGCCGCACGGCCTCCGCCGTGTCCCTCCCGCGTATTGTGACCAGCGTGTCCTCCGCATAGCAGAATACGCGAACCCGCGGCGTGAGACAGGCAGAGCACATAATTGAACCCGAGGTTCCACAGGAGGGGCCCCAAGACGGACCCCTGTGGAACCCCGCGCTCCATACGACGGCGGCGAGGCGCTCCGTCCCGACTGGTGTAAGCGATATCTCGCTCGCCCAGGTAGTTTTGTACCAGGCGAGCGAGATACCGGGGGACGCGGTGAAACCGTAGCGCCTCCACAACAGCCCCGAATGGGAGGCTGTTGAAGGCGTTGGCGATGTCAAGTGATACCGCCAATACCTGTTCGTCGCCGTCGCAAGCCTCATTCACCTTGGCCCGCAGATCAGATAGGGCGTCCAGCGTGGACCGCCCCACCCTAAATCTGTACTGGGCCGACGAGACGCCGGGCCCCACCTCCTCGAGGTGCTGGATGAGGCGGGAGGCGATGATTTTTTCAACACCTTCCCAACCTCATCCAGCAGCACAATGGGCAAAGGCCCATTGTGCTGCTGGCCCATCCGGGTAAAGACCCGGATGGGTCCTCCGCAGGCGGCAAAGGACCCCGTCCTTCCACAGCTTCGGGAACTGCCCGGTGCGAAGACAAGCCTCGAACAGTTCCCGAACTCTCTTGCCGAGGTGCGTGAGTGAGAGGCTCAGCACCCCAGTGGGGATCCCGTCAAGGCCAGGCGCCGTCCTCTTGACCTTGAGCCGGGTCGCAGCGTCCTTAAACTTCTCAACTCCGACTGGAGAAGGAGGAGGATCGGCCGACGCCTACCCGCCGCACTCTGGGGTGAGTGCGGCGGCGAGAGAGTGAACTCCGAGGCGGGAGGAAACAGGCCGGTCACGACCCGGTCGAGGAGGTCGGGGCCATGGTATTAGCAACGGGAGTCCCGCACCCGCGCAGCCGATCGCGGGCCGCCTTGAATGGGTGGCCCCAGAGATCCGCGTCCAAGCCCTGCAGCATCTCCTCCCGCGCATTTTCCTTGGCGCGAGAGATTGCCGTCTGCAGGGCCTTCTTCGCCTCCCGGTACAGGTCGTACCGGCGGTCCTCCTCCTCGGTGTTCCGCACCCGGCGACGACGGCGGTAGCGGGTGTAGGCCCGCCTGCTCGCCGTGCAAGCCGAGCGCAGAGCAGCTATCTCTGGGGACCACCAGTAGACTCGTCGGCGGTCCCCCGGAGGGCGCGCCCGCGGCATGCTTGCCTCACACACCTCCGTGAGGGATTCACGGAGGCGTGAGGCCGCCTCATCGACCGCGTCCGCGTTCATGGGACGGGAACATCACGCGTGGATTTTTTTTTTATTTTGATTACCCAATAATTGCAAGGAGTGTGTTAGTGGCAGTCTTAATGCCGGGGAAAGAACCCCACAGTGTTCTACGACGTAGTGAAAATCGCAAGAGGGCGCTGGACGCTAACAGCTCGAGACTGATTCGTTGGATCTTTCGGGGAGACCTGTATCCAGTAATCATGCTTCAGCATTTGTCAGCTAAAGTGATAATGATATTCTACTTTATGCATGACTAGAGATACACAGCAGCCACAATGTAAGCAGTTAGAGTAAAAATTACAATATTCTGATACTAAAAATAAAATAAAACATATAAATAATATGTATTATTAATAGGTAATTAGTTATGATTTCACTGTATATAATTAATATATTTAACTTAATGAATTTTACTTATTTACGTATTTATTAATTTAACAAATTACTAGAGAAAAACATGAGCACACATCGATTAAATGTCTCTCGCGCACACATTATCAAAGCAATATCTAAAAGGATGAAAACACAGAACCAACTTAAATATACTCTCCGATAAATTATGATGCTTGTATTAAAATTGCACATAAAATTAAAATTACTTACTTTAAGACTGCAAACCAAAAAGATTTCAAATCGTAATTTTTAGGCAATTTGCATAACACATGTACATTCTTAATCATTTGAAGCTCTACGTTGTGTAGGTGCTCATTACTTAAAAGGATTACAATTTTATCCAGCACGCGGAGAATATCTGCGCGTGTTCAGCTCAATTTGCCCACTGGCCGGGCTTACATAATGATTGATGCGAACCCACTCTTTTCATTAGTATAATTAATGTTTCTATTTGACACCGTCGAGGGCCCCGCTGATATTTCATGAGTGGACGGAATTCTAATAAGCTAATTTGCAAAGCTACCTTGATACCAGTTATCAAAATTTTATGGCGTTTCGAAACTATTAGATTAGTATTCGAATTCTGATGACACTTTAATCTGTATCTTTTACAGAATTTGTTTCTCGTCGTGATTTATGTTCCGTTGATTTTGATAATTTGTTACATTTTGTTATCGACGCTAATTTTGTGCTGCTTGTTTTTAATCTTACACATATATAGCTTTATTTTAAGTAATTGCACGCTGAATAAATATTATTTTGTGTTATTCATTAACAGCAATCCATATACTCGAACAATAAACATTTCACGTCGTAAAAACATTTCACTCTCCCAGTGAAGTGAGGTGTACTTCCATGTTCATGTTTTTATAGAACATCCTTAGCTATAGAACTAGGGTATTCTTATCGTAGTATTCGGTACTCAAGCAAAATAATTTGATTTTTTTAGGTAGATGTATTATAAACAATATGTTAATAATAATAGTTAATTTTGTCATATACATTATTTGCTAGATGTAAGCAACTCTCAAGGGTTTCCACGGCAAGTCTTCCTGTACTCTTCATCAAATCCCGTCTCCTTTTTCAGATGGTTACCAATGCTTTAATTCTCGACACATGCCTACTAGTTGCGGATCTTTCCCACCATCTATCTTCTGTATGGTATCTGCTTATTGGCTTAATTTTAGCAATTCATCGGGCTGTATCAGTGATCCTGGTTCTTTTGCAAATCGTTTCTGTGTTAAATATGCAGAGAATATCCGAGTATATATCTCTCGCCATTGCCATTGAACAACTAAGAGAACCATAACTCCTATGTGACTGAGCCTCTTTATTAGAGCCATTGTAATTTTATATGACAAATAAATAGTAACCATTTTTTTACTGAACCTATACAAAATAATTTTAAAATGTCATAACTGTTAACATAAACATACATAGATTCTTGTTGATATTTCCAAGTTTTGTCTTATCATCACTCAGCGTCAGGTGCGATGAAGATTAATATTTACGTGGTGATGATTAATAAAAGTTATATAGTTACGCACCGCGATTGATGCGACAAAAATTCTATTTGACTACATATGAGTTAATATACCTAAAACGCTTCTCACGAAATACGAATATAAATTACATTATAACAACGCCGAGAATGTAATTTTAAGCTGTCTATAATTCCAATTCCATTGTTAATTTCCGAACCTAAACTGCACTTAGGGCATGTTTAAGTACTGGCCTCGGATTAAAAATTGGTGTCCAAATTCGTCAAACATTCCGCTTGACTTACTTACGATACTGGTCAATTTGTTAGAGGGTTGCCATAAGAAATGGAAAAGGTCGTTGAAACTGTAAGGGATCGCTATTAAGTTGATGTCATATATTAGAACGCCATAATCGTTTCACTTAATTTTTTTAAATAACATGCTCAAGAAATAAGTGAATTGATGTTAATAATATGTGTTCTTAATTTTGGGTATAGTTTTTATTTTGAACCTTTTAGATGATAATGTGTAAACCTTACTTATGGTTGGATACATGAAACATTATATATGCTGTTTAACTAGAAAACAGAGCTTTCTAGCTAGACCTCCAAATATGGTATTAATGTCAATTGATACTATATTTGGAAATCGTTATCTTAACATATAGGTTGATTGAGACTGACTGCGCCACTATTTAGGCACCGAGACATCTATTGAATATTTGATGTACATTTATCTATCGCTAGTGAACACATGATTCAATTGTCATTCAAAGGAAAACACACGGTGAGGTAACCTGCATATACTCGTATCTATAAAGAAATTAATAAAGATTTGTGAGAGATCGCCGAACTCGTACTAGCCTAGCATGCTATCAACCTAACACCCGAATCTTAGTAGAGTTCACTCGTGTTCGGTTACGGTTGGATGTTAGAAAGCTAACCCGTGTAACCCATCTTCCATAAACGTCCTAGGTATGGCCAAGAATTTGGCCTTATATAGTGGTTTCTCAAAGGAAAAGGCGAATGGAAAATGATTATAAGCCTGCAGAAATTAATTTCCTCAGTTGCTGCTCGTCTCCACTAAGAATAAAATGATCATTGAGTTTAACAGGAATAGTTTACTACTGTGAGCAGTAAACCACTACCATTACACAAATAGTAAATTGACAACAAGTAACAAAAACTGACAAGCATACTCACAATTTTGAAACACATATTAAAAGCCGAAAGAACTTAAAACTGTTTGCGAGAAGGTCCGCAACAAGGGATTTTCTAATAAAATATAGTTAGCATTTACTTAATCTTATTTACAGTGATTCTAGCGATTTCTCCTATATATAAAGAAAGAGTACAGCCACGACTCTATCTACATATGTAGATAAGTCGGAAATTTCGTAATCGCATTTCTTTCCGAAAAAAGGTTTACGTACAAAGGTTCGTAATATCATTTGAGGTATACCTTTCCTTGTTAGATTAGTTAGCTTATTGGAATCATGCAAGAAATCTAATCTTGCATAACATATGAACAGCCGTAACAGTCTTGTAACGACTTCAGAAGAAGACTAATGAGTGTAACATATTTCTTTAATTATACTTTTATGATATTTAATCTAAAAACCGTTAAAAAATGATAAGTTTTACAGTAGTCAATGTTGTTGAAACTAAGATACTTTTGGATATATGTTATATAAAGTAAATTTAAGTAAATAAGTATTTTGTATTATTTCTGTTGATTTGAATAGCTGTACAAAATAAATAACACTGAGTACATAACACTTAAAAGAATTATGGAGTATAATTGAAAGAAATTTTAATTAAATATCTAATTATGAGTTCAAAAGGGCATGGACTGCGAGTGTGTGGAGTAATAAATGAAAATAATAATAAGGTGTTATTTAAACTTATTAAAATGTTATAAATAATACAACTAATGTATTCTTAATGATAGTATGATTACTATTAGTATTTACTTTTTTACGAGCGTTTTTCCAATTTATATAATCGTGCATGTTGTATATTTTATTTGGAAAACGGCAGTAGGTGAGATTACACATGTTGAAATTGAATCCACTTTTATTTCTTACATAACAAAAGCTGTTTTCGTAGTTAAACTGTATACCTTGTACTGTTACAGTACTGTATATACTACTAACTGTACACTTCGATTGTTTTTGTCTGTGAAGTGATGAATTAATAATGTAAGTGACACGGCTCCCATTCTTCTCGTAAATATCATAACTCTAGAGTTTGGGAATATAAATGCGATTCAACCTCTTCGAAGTGCCCGGACACTGGTAGTAGACTCACCATTTACGCTGTGACTAACAATAATTTGAGAGACGTAGATATTTACACCACTGCCTCCCTTTTTCAGAAGATAGGCATAAGGAATCAGGCCGATGACAAACTGACATCACGTCTGAAGTTTAGTAACAATTAGGCAAGTGTGTAAACCCTACTGAATATCGACCTGTGCGGTCCTCGATCGATCAAACGTACTGCGCACGAGTTGGATCTTTAATAGTATGTTAAAACAATACTTTAATTTTGAATATAATATTTAAGCCTCTATGTATGGTTGGCATACAACCTAATATATGTAATTGAACAACTGAGATAATAAAAAATGTTTTCGTTAACTTGAACATTTTGTAGTTCAAATTCACATAGACCATTAAAACCATCCGACATAAAGATACCACGCGACGAGATACCTGATTGATATTTAATAGCCATCCGTTTACTATCCACAACTCGAACACCTTATCCTAAACGATAATTCGATCTAATAAAAAATTAAAAGCCTTTCGAAAACATCATAATGGTAACAACAGCATAATTGCTTAATGGCAACCGAAATTGTGACTCCATATTATTTATTCATGAGGCGAGTCTTGCCGAACCCCACATGCGATCAAGCTTTTGCCAGGCTGAAATTACCTATCCCATTATGTCATCAAACATTTTATGAATCTAAATTCTTTATTATACGAATTAAGTATCTCCCCGTAATAGTGTATCGTCATGGTTGCTCACACCCTCACTATTAATGTAATAACCGTTTAACAGTCTTGGTATTTCGTATACTTAACATTGCTTGCCTTAGTCATAATATGACTAAGGCTAATGTGTACGAAACGTTCGGAGAATCCTGGCTTATTTGATAAGTCAAAATCGTTTTTAATCTATGCTGTTTTTGCTTCGATATTATTATCATTAATTTAATATTACCGCGAAATTGTGCAAATCGTTGCTCGTTCGAAATTTTGGTGTATCTTAATTGTTTGTAATCACGGGTTTGTTTTCACGTTTTAAGGAATCGTGTAGACCTATCATTTGAGAAGGTCATTGATTGATGTTTATCATTTGATTCAACACTAATAAAGGTAGATAACAAAATAATAGTATTTTCAATTTAGTAATGTTTAAATTAGATAAACTTAACGGCTATATTCTAGATTGATGTAAAAAATAACTGTAATGCTGTTATATGTTTTGCATCTTATAAATATCATGTTTATTAAAATTTAAACATTGTGTTGTTATTGTTGATAAGATCCAAACTAATAAAGTTTCAATTAATAATTAAATAAATTCACATACTTAACATTATTATTAAACTGTAATATAATATGCTGCACTTATTCTACACCAATAATTACATTACCAAACTTTTAAAGAACTACACGTTACTTAATATAAATATAATCGTCGAGATGGTAATTTGGAGGTTTCCATGATCACATTTTGTGGGAACATCCACATCAAAATCGACAACGCTGATCGTTGGATCATGAAATTAAATGCTAATATAAATGATTACGCGCCATGTTGATTGTTCTTAACTACATTATAATGAGGGATCACTGGAAATGGGATCGCTTCTAGCGCTAGCTAATTTGCCGTGTTGGTTTTTTTTGCCGCCATATTTCCTATACGGAACTTAAATTAAGCAAATTTTCATTAGACGCATTAGGTTTAAGTACATATTTGTTGTAGATTCTTAACCCTTTCTAGTTTATTCTATGTGTCTGTAATGTAATGCAATGTATGACTAAATGTTTAACTGCTTTGTAGCATACATTGTAGATGTGTTATCAATTATCATATCAATCAATATATTTCAATGTACCTGTTCCTCCACTTACAAATTATGAAATTATATAATTAAATTAAAATTTGAATATAATATTGAAGGATATTATATTAAATCGATTTATATTAATTGATAATGTCTTGAAATATTATTATGGTCCGAGATTAAATATGTGTAGTTCCAGTTTATAAGCTGTTGAATCTAGGTGAAGCTTAACTCTATCTATCTCGTGATCTCGTGATCATTGTTTGTGCTTACGTACATACTTTAATAATAATATTATATTTTCACAAATGAACTCTCTTTTACTTGAGTAATATGTGTCAAAAAGTTCAATATTTATCTAATATGAATTAGGTCATATAACAAATATAAAATTAAATATGTGTTGTTTATGTTTAAAATATGTACAAGATTATAATATAACAGAGAATCTGTAGAATAGTACTCTTGACAACAACAGTGCAGTTAGAATGCTGCTTCAGTAAGATAATTTTCACATTGAATCTTAGTGAAGAGGCAATGTAACTGCTCCATCTGTCAATTTCAATCAAATTTGACAGCAGTTACATAACCATATTAAGTCAAAGATGTTGTTAATCATTGCAATATGCGCGGGACAATAAATGAGGTGGGAAGTTAACTCATTAAAGAATTCATAAAAATACAAACACTTATTTACTTGGAAAAACCTAAAAAAATGTAATTCATGACTGTACTTTGAATTTTATGTTTTTATTTTATAATCACTTCGTCATTTCTGTCATTTAGCATTTCAATAAATCATGTTATGATTGCAGGAACTTTATGTTTAGCGCCTCAAAAGCGTATTATGTACATTTTTATCGTTCGGTGTCCACTAATCAGACTTGGATGACAGTAAAAGTAAAAAGCCTTCGACATAAATTCTTAGGCCCTTTTAGACGAGTTCGCCCGGACATAAATATTCTGTGACTTGAATGAACGCGATGTAGCGAAAAGGTAAGTAGCTGTCTAAAATGTAAAGAAAATGTTAAGTTTTTAGTACAACTCCATTTTATATTTTGTTCTCTCTTTTTTAAGCATGTTTATAAATTTGATTGTAACTTAGAAATGTAAATAATTTTCTTAACTTAAAATATATCATTTAAATGTTAGATATCGTTCTATTATTTTTTTTATAAAATATTTTGCTAGCTAATTATTGTAGAGGAAATCTAAAAAAATATGAATAGATTGCGTTAAAATTGATATGCAGGCGACGAGTGCGAGTAATCTTATTGAATCCAGAGAATGTTGCACCCAATGTGTGTAGTATTAGAAATAGGGTACAAATATGAGACTGTTAATGTAACTCTTTTTATACTCGTAGACAGAATCACATATTGTAGTTTTGGACTTAACATTCTTTTAAGGAGACAAGATTAGGAATCACTGAAAAAGAACTGAAAGCTAATGTGTTATCTAAATTATTATAGAACAATAAAACCATAACGTAACATCTTTTTCTATAAAATTGTAGATATTTTCTTTTGTCATCAACATCTAAGTTAATAGCTTTTATTTTACATAACTATCGTTATTATTTTATGTTGTATAACATTTTAAGCAAATCTCACAAATGTTGGTTATTATAGGTGCAGAAGTTTCGTTTATGAAATAAAAAATATAATAAATGATAATATTTCTTACACTTACACCTAATTAGCCTAGCCTAATGTAAGCTATGTAAGGTTTGTGTTATGGAGTATGTATATATAATAAAGTTATATATATATCTTTATTATATAGGTACGTATATATACCATATAATTTTGATAGAAATATATATTAACAACCATGACTAAGGTACAAGTGTTCGCATTCATCATACAAACATCTGCCCCCATCGAGACTTTAACTCGGAACCTCAGTGATGACGACACCTTGAAACCGTTGTACTACTAACAACTAGACTGCGGAGGTCGTCAATTTGAAAGAAATGTAAATGTACGAGTAGATTGTCAATCCATTGCTTCTTTTAAGCGCAATCTAGAGGAACACTACCTATGTAGTTTATCTTTCTGCACTTTCTGCACTTGATCATATTGTATATATATTTATGTGTATGTATGTATTTTGGGTAAGTATATTTATGATTTGTATGTAGTATAAATATGACTTTTCTATTATTTATATTTTAAAAAACAATTATATATAAGTACTGTGTCCTCGCAAATTTTTCTTTAATAAAATGACATAATCATCTATATAGGGTTGGCTGGAAGTAATCTCTCTTGAGAGATAAGTCCGCCTTTGGACCATTCAAATTTGAACCTATTAATATTTTTATTGTAATGTTGTTTAATTGTGTTCAATAAAGAGTTTATATAACATTTTGGGTAAATACCTACTCAAGAGGTCACCTATACGCAGGGGACGCGATCCGGTTTACGGCTCAGAATCGCATAGATCGCCGACGACACTGCACAGTCGTAGCCAAATAAAACAAGACCTATTATTTCCACATGAGAAAAATAAGAATACTGCTACTTACTCAACAGCAACACAACGTTTGAAGCAACCTTTAAGTGGTAACCGCCGATTATCCAGATTATATGGTCGCATTAAATCATCCGATACTTAGCCCCTTTCTTTAGTTGCTATCCGCCCGTGTGAACTATGAACTATAAAGTTGAAGTATGGGCCGAAACACAAAGGCCTAACATCGCATACGTCCCTATGAAAGGGCTCGTAAAAATTGCTAATGGCGATTTTATATGGATGCTTTGCCCTAATGAGATGGATATGAAATTTATTACGGCCAAGATTTTAATATTGATCGTGAATCGTTTATCATCGCGCTTTAGTGCTCCTTAAATCCTAGGTATTTTTTAGCTATGGGCTCTAAATTTTGCTATTCAGTGTCTCTGATCATAGATATATATCCCATTAGATATCAGTTCCCCTAACTAAATTAGGATGTTTAAATCTTAGTCAACCACGGTGGCTCAGTGCCGATTGTTAAACTCTAAATACACTTTTGAGATTATTCCCAGGTTTATACTTGTTGTCCACAAAATATTCCTTCAACGTACTTTCGGATAAATGTACATAGAACTCTATTGAACTATGGGTTGTTCAAAAAACACTTTTGTTGTTCCGTACTGTCGGACAAATTATGCTAAAAATACCTTTTTCCGGCGTTCTTGTAAATTTTATAATATATACTGCAATTCGACATACACTCATGGACAAAGGAGATAATTTTTTCTTGTATGGAGAATAGGCATACAAACATGTAACGTTTATTAATGAGACACACGTTAAATAATTCTTATTAACCCTAGATTTATAAGGACATTAGCTTATTTTTATCTAACGGGATATTGAGAATCAATTAAAACTATATTAAGGAAGATTAAATAACCTAAAAGTTCTTAGTAGTTAGTAGCTTTATTTTGATTTGTATTCAAATTGTTTTTTTACGTAAATGTTATTTAACACTTTTTTATTTTTGAAAAAATACAATCTTCTATGGCCACTACCAAACGCCCGAAATCGTATATTTTTTCATTCTAAATACTGGATACGGGAAAGAAAACGAAATCAAGCCGTTGGAAACGTAAACACAGAATTCGGTTGAAAACAAACCGACGTCAATTGGATCTCAGTGTAGGTACCATTCTGTCGCTGTCAAAAATGATGATGCGTTCCGTTTTCACGACGATACTGGACTGACGAACTAATAGTTAAAATAATCTAAAAAATAGTATATAAATAATTATTGAGAGTACAATACTTTTAAATAAAATAAAAAAGAAATAATACACTATCCTTTATCTATTATCTATATTATATAAAGCTCGATTACCACTCACTGACTCACTGATCAGGGGTGTTTTTGAGGTGTTTAGAGGGTGTTTTGAGTGTTTTGATGTTAGGGTGGAATTTTCTAGATTTTTTAGTTCATAGAATGGGATAAAGGGTTTTTTGCCAGTCCAACATGGCGGCCCGCGCGAAATGTCAACTTTTCCAAATCGCCTTCGTTTTTAACGGCGTTTGGGGGGAGGTGTTTTACTAGCATCGGATGCGGTGCCGCTGTCAAACTGCGAAAAAACAAAATGGCGCCGCCGCCATCTTGGACTGAAAAACCCGTTTCGACCCGTGTTTGCGACCGTCGACCGGCGCGGCGTTTGTTTTTTTCCGGGATTTTCTTTTTTGCTTTGGTCGGGACTGTCCTCGACTTTCGGGAAATTTGCGGCGCGCGGCGAAAAACAACATGGCGGCGGCGCCGGCGGCCATCTTGGATCGCCAATTTCGACGCGATTTTCGGACCGGATTTTCGCCAAGATGGCGGCCTCCGACCGGGGTGACATGTTCCGGGCGGGGGTGGAGCTCGGCGAGCAGTGTTGCCAGGTGGGAGAAAATTTCTACCGTTTTTGGTAGTTTTCCCCCTAGGGGCCCAGAAAGGCGAAAATCGAAATAACGACTTTTGGATTTTTTCCGTACCATGGGCCTATAGGCCGGCGGGGCCTCTATGACTTTCTGGTATTTTCATTTTTCCCACTGGCAACACTGGCCTCCACGGAGGTTGGAAACTTTTCGCAGACCGACTTTGACCCGAATTGATCTCCCAGATCGGGGTGAGCTGCAGACGCGGGACAAACGTCATCCCACCCCGTATACGGTGCAGATATTGGGAAAAATCCGAAAGTCCGACATTTCAAGATGGCAGCGCCGCCGGCGGCCATTTTGTAAAAAAGTTGCAATTTCGAAAAAATTAAATCGCGGTTTTCGCGGGGTTGCCGGCGTTTTTCGACTGACAACCCCGGGTGACCTTTTGTAGTGCTCGGTGGGGAGAATTGATCGGTGGGGTAATTTACCCCGATTTTGGGTATTTTCCCCGATTTTGGGGAGAACGTAAATCGCGTCGTGTTTTTCGATTTTTTTCACATGGCCGGGTCGGTCGGGCCTCGCTGATCATTTTTACCACCATTTTGGGCCAGATATATGGCAACACTGGGCGCTGTGGCAGATTTCGGTTTCGGCGACTTTGCGAATTTTTCGACGCGAACCGATGACAGTTACGCACCTGCAGTTACCGCCAATCGGTGAGCGGTTTAGTCTACTACACTGGAAAAAATTGACATTTGACATTTTCAAGATGGCGGCGGCGCTGGCGGCCATTTTGTAATGGTAAATATCCTCTTTTGCTTTATTCTCGCGGTTTTCATTCCCGATACGGTGATATGGGTATCGAATGAAAGGATTTTTCCACCACTACCGAAGCCTATCAGTGGCAACGTTAAAAAACAAATATGGCCGCCGGTCCAAAAAGGCCGAGTATCATTTGTATTGTAATCCTACAATATGGGTATCAAATGAAAGGGTTTTGCAAGTCTAATACAGCCGCGTTAGAGACAATGAAAAAAATTCAAAATGGCCGCTGCTCTCAAAATGGCGGACCGCTTTTGTTCTCCAACCATGCTTCATGGGTATCAAATGAAAGGGTTTTGAGTGTCTAATACAGCCACGTTAGAGACATTGAAAAAAATTCAAAATGGCCGCCGCTCTCAAAATGGCGGACCGCTTTTGTTTTCCGACCCAAGCTTTATGGGTATTAAATGAAAGGCCTTGACAAGTAGAACACGACGACATAAGTGCTGTTTCTAAAATTTCAATATGGCCGCCGAACCAACATGGCGACTGACATTTTTTTGCGTTTTTCACTATATGGGTATCAAATGAAAGGATTTTAAGAGTAGAACGGACCCAAATGTGCGGTATAGTAAAATGACAATTTCTTTTTTTTTTTTTTTTACTTACTCGATAATCTTTTGTACCGCTTTGCAACTGTACAATATATTATTTGAAAAACGCATTGTGAGCAACGCCACCGCGAGGTGCGCGCACCTCGCGCACTCACGCGACTACAGTCGACGTGAGCTTCTTAGTGTATTTTAAACTGCACACGCTTTTTCAGTTTGTTTTGACTTAAATGGAGACAATTTTTCACCAATTTTAGATCGACTGCCAATTTTTTTTTTTCAGTAGTGGGATAGACCACACCACCGCGAGGTGCGCGCACCTCGCGGCACTCAAGCGACCAGACTCACCGTGAGCTTCTTTGTGTTTTTGCAACGTACACGGTTTTGTAGTTTCTTTTGACACAAATGGAGACAATTTTACCAATTTTCGACCGACCGCCAATTTTTTTAACAGAAGTGGGATAGACCACTCACCGCGGGGTGCTTGCAGCCCGCGGCAAGCAAGCGACGTCTACGTATTTTTTCAGTGCTATCGAAGCCTATTAGTGCAACGTAAAAAACCAATATGGCCGCCGGTCCAAAAACGCCAAATAACATTTGTACAGTAATCCCTACAATATGGGTATCAAATGAAAGGGTTTTGCAAGTCTAATACAGCCGCGTTAGAGACAATGAAAATAATTCAAAATGGCCGCCGTTCTCAAAATGGCGGACCGCTTTTGTTTTCCAACCCACGCTTCATGGGTATCAAATGAAAGGTCTTGACGAGTAGAACACGACGCTATTAGTGACGTTTCTCAAATTTCAATATGGCTGCCAATCCAACATGGCGCCTAACATTTTTTTGCGCTTTTCACTATTTGGGTATTAAATGAAAGGATTTTAAGAGTAGAACGGAACCAAAATATTTTTTGTACCGTTTCGCAACTGTACAAGATTTTATTTGAAAAACGCAATAGTGAGCCGCGCCACCGCGAGGTGCGCGCATCTCGCGGCACTCACGCGACCACCAGCGCCGTGAGCTTCTTAGTTTATTTTAAACTGCACACGTTTTTTCAGTTTGTTTTGACTTAAATGGAGACAATTTTTCACCAATTTTTGGCCAATGGCCAATTTTTCACTTTTCAATACGAGGACCACAACCGCGAGGTGCGTGCACCTCGCGGCACTCAAGCGAGCAGACTCCACCGTGAGCTTCTTAGTGTATTTGCAACCGTACACGGTTTTGTAGTTTCATGTGAAATGAAAGAAATGAAAAAAATTCTAAATGGCCGCCGTTCTCAAAATGGCGGACCGCTTTTGTTTTCCAACCCATGCTTCATGGGTATCAAATGAAAGGTATTGAAGAGTAGAACACCACGCTATACTATAAGTGACGTTTCGAAAATTTCAATATGGCCGCCGATCCAACATGGCGACTGACATTTTTTTTTGCGATTTTCACTATATGGGTATCAAATGAAAGCACTTTAAGAGTAGAACGGACCCAAATGTGTGTTATAGTAAAATGACAACTTTTTTTTTTACTTACCTCGATATGCTTTTGTGCCGCTTAGCAACTGTACAAGATTTTATTTTGAATCGCAATAGTGAGCAGCGCCACCGCGAGGTGCTTGCACCTCGCGGCACTCACGCGACCACCAGCGCCATAAGTTTTTCAGTGTGTTTACAACTGCACTCGGTTTTCAGTTTGTTTTGACTTAAATGGAGACAATTTTCACCAATTTTTGCCCGACGGTCAATTTTTTTTCAGTAATGGGATAGACCACAGCACCGCGAGGTGCACGCACCTCGCGGCACTCACGCGACCACACTTGCAGTAAGCATCTTAGTGTGTTTACATCTGCACAGAGTTTTTTATTTTCTTGCAACATAAATGGAGACAATTTTTTACCAATTTTTGAACGACCACCAGTTTTTTTATCAGTTGTGGGATAGACCACACTTTTTTGCACTCTTGTTGCACTCACGCAACCACACTCACGTGAGCTTCTTAGTGTATTTATAACCGTACAGAGTTTTTTAGTTTCTAATGACATACATGGATACAATTTTTCACCTAATTTTGACCGACAGCCAATATTTTTTTCAGTGGCGGTATAGACCACACCACCGCGAGGTGCGCGCACCTCGCGGCACTCACGCGACCACCAGCGCCATGAGTTTTTCAGTGTGTTTACAACTGCACGCGGTTTTTCAGTTTGTTTTGACTTAAATGGAGACGACTTTTCACCAATTTTCGACGGACCGCCAATTTTTTTTTTCATTAGTGGGATAGACCACGCCACCGCGAGGTGCGCGCACCTCGCGGCACTCAGGCGACCCCGCGCACCGTGAGCTTATTAGTGTATTTACGACCGTACACAGTATTGTTCTATATGGGTATCAAATGAAAGCATTTTAAGAGTAGAACGGATCCAAATGTGATTTATAGTAAAATGACAATTTCTTTTTTTTTTTTTGGCTTTTCTATATGGGTATCAAATGAAAGGATTTTTTGAGTTAGAACGGAACCAAATGTGAGTTATAGTAAAATGACAATTTCTTTTTTTTTTTACTTACTTCGATATGCTTATGTGCCGCTTTGCGATTGTACAAGATTTTACTTAAAAAACGCATTGTGAGCAACGCCACCGCGAGGTGCGTGCACCTCGCGGCACTCGCGCGAGCCACCAGCGGCATGAGTTTTTCAGTGTGGTTTTTACAACACTGCTCGCGGGTTTTTCAGTTTGTTTTGACTTAAATGGAGACGACTTTTCACCAATTCTCGATCGACCGCCATTTTTTTTTTCAATAGTGGGATGAACCACACCACCGCGAGGTGCGTGCACCTCGCGGCACTCAAGCGACCAGACTCACCGTGAGCTTCTTAGTGTATTTACGACCGCACAAACTTTCTATTTTCTTCTGACACAAATGGAGACATTTTTTTATCAATTTTTGACCGACCGCCAATTTTTTTTTTTCAGAGGTGGGATAGACTACTCCACCGCGAGGTGCGTGCACCTCGCGGCACACACGCGACCACAAACGCCATGACTTCCTTGGTGTATTTTCAAACGTAGACAATTTTGTATACAAGTTACTTCTTTTTGACAAAAAAGAAGACTTTTTTCACCAATTTTCGACAGAACACAATTTTTGTCATAGCCAGCTGGGATGGACCACCCCACCGCGGGGTGCTTGCACCCCGCGGCAAGCAAGCGACGTCTAGTCTCCTATATATATAAAGCTCGATTACCACTCACTGACTCACTGACTGACTGATCAGGGGTGTTTTTAGGGTGTTTAGAGGGTGTTTTGAGTGTTTTGATGTTGGGGTGGAATTTTTTAGATTTTTTAGTTCATAGATTGGGATAAAGGGATTTTTGCCAAACCAACATGGCGGCCCGCGCGAAATGTCAACTTTTCCAAATCGCCTTCGTTTTTAACGGCGTTTGGTGGGGGTGTTCCTCGCTGTGACGGGGATGCGGCGCCGCTGTCAAACTGCGAAAAAACAAAATGGCGCCGCCGCCATCTTGGACTGAAAAACCCGTTTCGACCCGTGTTTGCGACCGTCGACCGGCGCGGTTTTTGTTATTTTCTGGGATTTTCTTTTTTCTTGTGGTCAAGACTGTCCTCGACTTTCGGGAAATTTGCGGCGCGCTGCAATAGACAATATGTCGGCGGCGCCGGCGGCCATCTTGGATCGCCAATTTTGACGCGATTTTCGGACCGGATTTTCGCCAAGATGGCGGCCTCCGACCGGGGTGACATGTTCCGGGCGGGGGTGGAGCTCGGCGAGCAGTGTTGCCAGGTGGGAGAAAATTTCTACCGTTTTTGGTAGTTTTTCCCCTAGGGGCCCCGAAAGGCGAAAATCGAAATAACGACTTTTGGATTTTTTCCGTACCATGGGCCTATAGGCCGGCGGGGCCTCTATGACTTTCTGGTATTTTTATTTTTCTACACTGGCAACACTGGCCTCCACGGAGGTTGGAAACTTTTCGCAGACCGAATTTGACCCGAATTGATCTCCCAGATCGGGGTGAGCTGGAGACGCGCGACAAACGTCATCCCACCCCGTATACGGTGCAGATATTGGGAAAAATCCGAAACTCTGACATTTCAAGATGGCGGCGCCGCCGGCGGCCATTTTGTAAAAAGTTGCAATTTCGAAAAAATTAAATCGCGGTTTTCGCGCGGTTGCCGGCGTTTTTCGACTGACAACCCCGGGTGACCTTTTGTAGTGCTCCGTGGGGAGAATCGATCGGTGGGGTAATTTACCCTGATTTAGGGGTAATTTCCCAGATTTTGGGGAGAACGTAAATCGCGTGTTTTTCGATTTTTTTTCACATGGCCGGGTCGATCGGGCCTTGCTGATCATTTTTACCACCATTTTGGGCCAGATATATGGCAACACTGGGCGCTGTGGCAGATTTGGGTTTCGGCGAAATTGCGAATTTTTTGACGCGAACCGATGACAGTTGCGCGCCTGCAGTTACCGCCAATCGGTGAGCGGTTTAGTCTACTACACTGGAAAAATTTGACATTTGACATTTTCAAGATGGCGGCGGCGCTGGCGGCCATTTTGTAATGGTAAATATTTTCTTTTTGTTATATTCTTGCAGGTTTCAATCCCGGTACGGTGATATGGGTATCGAATGAAACAATTTTTTCAGCACTATCGAAGCAAATTGGTGGCAACGTTAAAAAACCAACATGGCCGCCAGTCCAAAAAGGCCAAGTATCATTTGTATTGTAATCCCTACATTATGGGTATCAAATAAAAGGATTTTGAGTGTCTAATACAGCCATGTTAGAGACAATGAAAAAAAATTCAAAATGGCCGCCGCCCTCAAAATGGCGGACAGCTATTGTTTCTTAACCCGTGCTTCATGGGTATCAAATGAAAGGGTTTTGCAAGTCTAATACAGCAGCGTTAGAGACAATGAAAAAAATTCAAAATGGCCGCCGCTCTCAAAATGGCGGACCGCTTTTGTTTTCCAACCCATGCTTCATGGGTATCAAATGAAAGGGTTTTGCAAGTCTAATACAGCAGCGTATCAAATGAAAGGATTTTAAGAGTAAAACGGAACCAAATGTGAGTTATAGTAAACTGACAACTTTTTTTTTTTTTTTTACTTACCTCAAATTTTTTTTGTACCGCTTTGCATCTGTACAAGATTTTATTTGAAAAACGCATTGCGAGCAACGTCACCGCGAGGTGCGTGCACCTCGCAGCATTTTCTTAGCGCTGTCGAAGCCTATTAGTGGCAACGTAAAAAAAACAAAATGGCCGCCGGTCCAAAAAGTCCAAGTATCATTAGAATTGTAATCCCTACAATATGGGTATCAAATGCAAGGGTTTTGCAAGTCTAATACAGCCGCGTTAGAGACGTTGATGAAAATTCAAAATGGTCGCCGTTCTCAAAATGGCGGACCGCTTTTGTTTTCCAACCCTTACTTACTTACCCTACATGGGTATCATATGAAAGGCCTTGACGAGTAAAACACGATGACATAATTGACGCTTCTAAAATTTCAATATGGCCGCCGATCCAACATGGCGACTGACATTTCTTTGCGATTTTCACTATATGGGTATCAAATGAAAGCATTTTAAGAGTAGAATAGAACCGAAAGTGTGTTATAGTAATATGAAAACTTTTTTTTTTCACTAACCTCGATATTCTTTTTCACCGCTTCGCCACTGTACAAGATTTTATTTGAAAAACGCATTGTAAGCAACGCCACCGCGAGGTGCGTGCACCTCGCGGCACTCACGCGACCAGCAGAGCCATGAGTGTTTCAGTGTGTTAACAACTGCACGCGGTTTTTCAGTTTGTTTTGACTTAATGGAGACAACTTTTTACCAATTTTCGACCGACCGCCAATTTTTTTTTTCAGTAGTGGGATAGACAACGCCACCGCTCGCGGCTCTCAAGCGATCAGACTCACCGTGAGCTTCTTAGTGTTTTTGCAACCGTACACGGTTTTGTAGTTTCTCTTGACACAAATGGAGACAATTTTTCACCAATTTTCGACCGACCGCCAATTTTTTTTTTCAGAAGTGGGATAAGACCACACCACCGCGAGGTGCGCGCACCTCGCGGCACTCAAGCGACCAGACTCACCGTGAGCTTCTTAGTATATTTACGACCGTACACGTTTTGTAGTTTCTTTTACATAAATATAGACAATTTTTTACCAATTTTCGACCGACCGCCAATTTTTTTAACAGAAGTGGGATAGAACCACTCCACCGCGAGGTGCGCGCACCTCGCGGCTCTCACGCGACCACACTCACCGTGAGCTTCTTAGTGTATTTACAACCGTACAGAGATTTTAGTTTCTAATGACATACATGGATACAATTTTTCACCTATTTTGGACCGACCGCCAATTTTTTTTTTAGTAGTGGGATAGACCACACTACCGCGAGGTGCGCGCACCTCGCGGCACTCAGGCGACCACACTGACCGTGAGCTTCTTAGTGTATTTACGACCGTACACGGTTTTTATTTTCTTCTGATACAAATGGAGACTATTTTTTTTAATTTTCGACCGACCGCCGATTTTTTATTCAGAAGCGGGATAGACCACTCAACCGCGAGGTGCGTGCACCTCGCGGCACTCAAACGACCACACTCACCGTGAGCTTCTTAGTGTACTTACAACCGCACAAACTGTTTTATTTTCTTCTGATACAAATGGAGACGACTTTTCACCAATTTTCGACCGACCACCAATTTTTTTTTTCAGTAGTGGGATAGACCGCCTCCACCGCGAGGTGCGCGCACCTCGCGGCACTCACGCGACTACGATCGACGTGAGCTTCTAATGTATTGTAAAGTGCACACGCTTTTTCAGTTTTTTTGACTTACATGGAAACGATTTTTTCACTAATTATCGACCGACCGCCAATTTTTTTTTTCAGTAGTGGATAGACCACACCACCGCGAGGTGCGTGCACCTCGCGGCACTCACGCGACCACTATCAGCGTTAGCTTTTTAGTGTGCTTACAACAGTATATTTCTTTTTATTTTTACACACAAATGGAGGCAATTTTTTACCAATTTTCGACCGACCGCCAATTTTTTTTTTCAGTAGTGGTATAGACCACACCACCGCGAGGTGCGCGCACCTCGCGGCACTCAGGCGACCACGCACACCGTGAGCTTCTTAGTGTTTTTTGCAACCGTTCACGGTAGTTTCTTTTGTTTTCTTTTGAGACCAATTAGATACCATTTTACACCAATTCGACCGTGCCGCCAATTTTTTTCAGTAGTGGGATAGACCACACCACCGCGAGGTGCGCGCACCTCGCGGCACACACGCCACCATAATGGGAAAAATCCGAAACTCTGACATTTCAAGATGGCGGCGCCGCCGGCGGCCATTTTGTAAAAAGTTGCAATTTCGAAAAAATTAAATCGCGGTTTTCGCGCGGTTGCCGGCGTTTTTCGACTGACAACCCCGGGTGACCTTTTGTAGTGCTCGGTGGGGAGAATCGATCGGTGGGTAATTTACCCCGATTAGGGGTAATCCCAGATTTTGGGGAGAACGTAAATCGCGTGTTTTTCGATTTTTTTTCACATGGCCGCCTCGATCGGGCCCCGCTGATCACTTTTACCACCATTTTGGGCCAGATGTATGGCAACACTGGGCGCTGTGGCAGATTTCGGTTTCGGCGACTTTGCGAATTTTTTGACGCGAGCCGATGACAGTTGCGCCCCTGCATTTACCGCCAATCGGTGAGCGGTTTATTCTACTACACTGGAAAAATTTGACATTTGACATTTTCAAGATGGCGCCGGCGCTGGCGGCCATTTTGTAATGGTAAATATACTCTTTTTGCTATATTCTCGCGGTTTTCAATCCCGATACGGTGATATGGGTATCAGATGAAAGGATTTTTTCAGCGCTATCGAAGCCTATTAGTGGTAACGTTAAAAAAACCAATATGGCCGCCGGTCCAAAATGGCCGAGTATCATTTGTTTTGCAATCCCTACAATATGGGTATTAAATGAAAGGGTTTTGCAAGTCTAATACAGCCGCGTTAGAGACATTGAAAAAAAATCAAAATGGCCGCCGTTCTCAAAATGGCGGACCGCTTTCGTTTTCCAATCCATGCTTCATGGGTATCAAATGAAAGGGTTTTGAGTGTCTAATACAGCCACGTAAGAGATATTGAAGAAAATTCAAAATGGCCGCCGTTCTCAACATGGCGGACCGCTTTTGTTTTCCAACCCATGCTTCATGGGTATCAAATGAAAGGCCTTGACAAGCAGAATACGACGCCGTATGTCATGTTTCGAAAATTTCAATATGGCCGCCGATCCAACATGGCGACTGACATTTTTTTGCGATTTTTGCTATATGGGTATCAAATGAAAGGCCTTGACAAGTAGAACAGGACGCCATAAGTAATGTTTCGAAAATTTCAATATGGCTGCCGATCCAACATGGCGACTGACATTTTTTTGCGCTTTTCACTATATGGGTATCAAATGAAAGGATTTTAAGAGTATAACGGATCCAAATGTGTCAAAACGGATCCAAATTTATAGTAAAATGAAATTTCTTTTTTTTTGTTTTACTTACCTCGATATGCTTTTGTGCTGCTTTGCAACTGTACAAGATTTTATTTGAAAATCGCAATAGTGAGCCGTTAACTTTTTAGTGTGCTTACAACCGCACGCAGTTTTTTCAGTTTCATATGACATAGGTACATGGGTACAATTTTAAACCAATTTTCAACCGACCGCCAATTTTTTTTTCAATAGTGGGATAGACCACACCACCGCGAGGTGCGCGCACCTCGCGGCACTCAAGCGGCTACAGTCGCCGTGAGCTTCTTAGTGTTTTTGCAACCGTACACGGATTTGTAGTTTCTTTTGACACAAATGGAGACAATTTTTCACCATATTTCGACCGACCGCCAATTTTTTTTTTCAGTAGTGGGATAGACCACACCACCGCGAGGTGCGTGCACCTCGCGGCACTCACGCGACCACTATCAGCGTTAGCTTTTTAGTGTGCTTACAACAGTATATTTCTTTTTATTTTTACACACAAATGGAGGCAATTTTTTACCAATTTTCGACCGACCGCCAATTTTTTTTTTCAGTAGTGGTATAGACCACACCACCGCGAGGTGCGCGCACCTCGCGGCACTCATGCGACCACGCACACCGTGAGCTTCTTAGTGTTTTTGCAACCGTACGCGGTTTTGTAGTTTCATGTGACAAAAGTGAAGAGCAATTTTTCCCCAATTTTCAACCGACTACCAATATCTTTTTCATTGGTGGAATAGATCACACCACAGCGAGGTGCGCGCACCTCGCGGCACTCACGCGACCAGACTCTCCGTGAGCTACTTTGTGTATTTACGACCGTACACAGTTTTGTACTTTATATGATTTTTGTGACAGAAAAGACGACATTTTCACACCAACTTTGACAGACCACCCTTTCTTTAAAAAAACAGCCAGGATGGACCACCCCACCGCGGGGTGCTTGCACCCCGCGGCAAGCAAGCGACGTCTAGTTATATTTATATATTATTTGTATATATATTAAATCATCTTTCATTTTAATTTAAAGAACGTTAGTTCCTTTTCCTCAAATGACAAAAGTCATTACTAAGTTTAATTAATTGATTTTATTATTCCCGTTTCATTTTTACTCATAATGTCGTGCAATTGCTTTTAATAATAAATTGATATTTTAGAGTTCAGTAATATCAATAAACGTTGCCGTTTTCTAGTGGGCCTAAAAAAATTATCTCCTTTAGAGAAATGCAAAAAAAAGTGTGTATAAAACAAAAATCATGGACAATTCGTTATATATATGTCGTGGAAAGCGATAATTAGGCGATAAGAGGAAGCCAATTGATTATTTTAGTACGAAGTTCTAACATAATTGTAAATGGCGGCGAACGCCGTGACGTCACTACCGTGGCATTACGTGGACGGGGTCGTTGCGGAGGTGTGTTCGAGAGTCGTGGCATTCTGATTCGCCCCGTTGGCGTGAACACACCTGTCTAACGAATCCGTCGGTTCGTCGACCTACCTCCCTCAATATTTTGTAATTGTGTACCTATTTAATTTACGATAATTTGATTAAAGGTTGTTAAATATTAATTTGGTTCTTACTCGAGTACCTACGCCACGATGTCCCTCGTACCCCCGAACCCTGATGATGGTGACGTAGTCGCTAATACATCGCTCCCGCCGTCATATATTTTTGTAATTTGGATTTTGTTTATAATTCGTTAATTTAAATTGCAAACGTCGTAAAATAAACGATCAAATAGCAAAAATTAACCAAATTAGAAAAAAAAGACATAAATTTACAGATGAGAATAATTTTGTATTTTATTCACTTTTTTCATAATGCTTAAGAAAGTCTGTAACGTGGGCTGTAATCAGTACTTAGTGTTGCCTCCTCTAGCTCTTCGAACTGCTTCAAGTCTCCTTGGCATAGCTACTCCTGATTAAGTTATCTATAAAATCTTGAGAGATTGTGTTCTATTCTTCTTGTAACGCATTTTTAGCTCTCTCAAACAAGGAGAAGGTTTCTTTTCAAAATTTGTCGTCCGGTTTATCCCATACGTGCGCTCTATGGGATTTAAGTCGGGTGAGCGTCCTAGGATGTTCTAGCGTTAAAATTTCTAGACGACCCTCCGTATAGTTGACGAACTATAAAATATGGTTTAAATAATGTTTTATTTGGACACGTTATTATTGATAGTAAATAGAGTTTACTATGCCTTATCAAATTAAAGGATAAACAATGCAGTTGACATTTTAGATCGAGGCGGATAAGGACTCGGTGGCCTAATTAGTCATGGCGTTAATTCAGATTGTTGAGCACGCGGGTTCCAACCCGAACGGGTCGAAAATTTCAAATAAATTTTAATATTAATTTTTACTTACTTGGTTCCACGTATTGTAACAGAGCTCGCCTGGCCGTCGAAGTGTATCCAAATATGCCAAGATTATGTCTAGTAATATTTTCTGTTCAGAGGTTATTATTCCCAGTTCCAGTGCAGTTTCTTTAGATTCAGGTTCAGTTCATTGTAAATATCATCTCATTATGTTAAATTTTTAGTTTATAGTGACCTTCGTGGCCAAGTAAGTAGTACGCCAGTTTCAAGGTATCACCATCTCTGAGGTCTCAAGTCCTGGTAGGGGTAGATGTGTGTGATGAATATGAACAAAAAAGATTTATCTATGTATAATGGATACATATATCTATTCATTACCCTAAACCCTGAAACACATGCCTTAAAGTGCCTTGGGCTACGCTAATAGGTGCGAGTGTAAAATATTTATTTATTATTATTCAGTCGTAAACGTAAAAAATTATAACTGTAAATATCGAAGATTACTTAATAGATATTAATTAAGATCGTTGTTATTATCACAATAGCTTACAAACAATAAACACAACTCTGTAACAGTACAGCGAGAATCACTTGCTGGTTTTCTTGATGGTTCATTCCAGTACAAAGTCTCCCGCCGAACCGTCCCGACTTGTGAACCAAATAGCATCTTTGACATGAAGTCATTGTAAAAATCCTAATTTAAAAATAAAATTTTAATTTTGAAAGCTTAGGTAACAAAAGAGGTCTCGCAAAAAAGCAAATAGCACCTTAAGATTCTGAAGCTGACTTTTTATTATAGAACATAAGATATTCCAAGAAATATATTGATTGCATCCTGCAGGTGTCGTTACACTGTTGGATTATTCCTTGATTCATAGACACTGTATAGCTATTAAGTAACAGTGCTCTTAGAAGTATAGTATATACAGGGTGTCTCATTCAAATCGGTCAGTATGGGAAAGTCTGAAACTATAAGACATACGAAGATCTGTTCTGAGGAACCATGTCATCGATTTCAATAACAAGAAAAACTGCATTCATACATTTTAAAAATCATCTGTACTCCGTTCGGGAATCGAACCCGATTGTTTTGAAAAAAAATACCTACACTATTTCTATCTAGATATCGATTGTGTAGGTCTTAAGCAGTAAATGTCTCTATGAAACATGATGTCTAAAATGAATAAAATGCATTGTTGCCAAGAGACATTGCCATTTTTGCCCTACCACATAACTCAACAATGGCAGGACTAATTCGACCAAATCTTTTTTTTAATGTTCGTTGAAGTTCAAGGATGGTTTTTACCGGTTTAAATTCGAATAATTTATCGGAAAAACCCTAAAAACAGCCCTTTTTCCCATACAAACGTTTTCTAACTAAAATATACAGTCAATTTGAGCTTTATTATTATTGTTTAAAGTTCATAATGCAAGCACTCACTGTTGAGCACAGAAAACATCGTTGGAGGATGTAATGTCACGTTTCAAAATTGAATAGTCACAAAATGGAATAGTTCATTTGTACCTTTTTTGCAATTAATTATTTTTTATTCACAACGCCCTACTACCAGGGTGACGATTCTGTACACGAGAATTTTTTGCCCTGACTATAAAATGAGTAGGAACAAAAAACTACCACTTTACAAATCTTTTTGACAGGACGAAGTCTGTCGGGTCCGCTAGTATTATATATAAATGTGTGAAGAAAAATTGTGGAACAGAATATTTGAACGGTGTAAAGAGAAACAAGTTAACTTTAACTTTTTGCGGTTCAACCTACCACCCGACAGAGAAGCTCTGGTGCTCCCTATCTATTGACAATTGAGGATAGCATGATGGGAGATGTTCCGAAACCCCCTAGAATTGGTGAAGTCCTATGAAAAAAATGGGCGTATTTCAGCTGAAATTATAATGATGTCAGGATGCAATACATCATTCATTATTAAGGTCCTTTATCCCCTAGCTGGAGCAGAGGGCGTCCACGGTGAGTCTCCATCCCTCACGGTCTTGAGCTTCTTGTTTGATTTCGGTCCAGGTTTTTCCAATGGGTTTCGCTTCGCCAATGACAGTCCACCGCCAGATCTGTTTTGGGCGATGCAATACATATAAAATAACATATCGCAAAACTAGCTTTTAGCATTAAGTCTTCAAGACCTTCGTTGCTCGTGGATACATGGATACGTGCTCAAGTACGTTTGGTGGCTTTGTGGTCTCGACAGCGGCCTTCTAATCGGGTGCTCAGTACTTCTATACCCGTTATGTGATGTTCTATTTTATGTGTATTTATTGTATTTTCCAACGTCCTCACAGCTAAATAAAACATTATGAGGTACCCTGCTTAAGTAGAGGCTAAAATGTGTATGTCAAATAGATCAAAATAAATTGTTAGCATGTTTGACTAATAACTAATTAAGTCTGTTTTTATGTGTGAGATAAAATTGATAGTCATGCAAATATTATACATTTGGTATGAAATTAGCTGTCAGCGCTCGTGCCAGCTATTTGCATGCAAACAGATGTTCCATAATTACTTTTGTGCATATTTGCAAGCGGTCTGACGTAATCAATGACGTCATTGATGAGTGCTAACAGATCAAACAAAAAATAGTGTAGTGCACTGTGTAGTGTATACAACTGCCAATTATGTATTAACCAATTAATTATGGACAACACTTGTATTTGGACTGTGTATGTTGTTACAGAGACTAACTAATAAAGAGACAGTAACCAATCATATACGGGAAGACTCTAAATCTTAAATAGGGATATTAGGATAGTGAAACGATAATGATCACAGCAACCTTGGTTGAGTAATAGGTTAGACATTACCATGTCAAAAATAGAAAAACTCTCGTAAGTAATATATATTATATATGTCAGATAACTTTCTTGGAGTTGGCCGGCGACCACGCCCCTTGATTTATGTCCGAGGTTATGAGACAGTTTAGAAGTACGCCATGATGCCCCTGCTACAAAGTTCCAGAGAATTGCAGACATGAAGCAGAATGGACACCGCGAGTGTCACTTCGTGTGTCGAGAGAAATAAAGATCTTTCATCAATGTTTCAGCCAAACTATGCCTTTTGTTGTAATATATACGGCTCTGAAAAATATACCCAGCTAATAGAACTTAAGTTGCTTTAATCTACTGCTTTCCTGAGCCAGTAATAAAATATTAATATTTAGGGAGAGATTACCAGTTGCGCAGTAATTCAATTAATGTTAATGTTCAATTATTCGCAAAGAAAGCAACTGCAAGCATACGTTTTCATAACTTAAGCGATTCGATTGAGATATAGATTGAGCGATAAGGTTTATAAAACATTTGAAAAGTGTACATTTTGATTGAACTTGCCATCACTAATCAATATTTTTAAGGAAATATATTATATTGGTGTATAGAAGCTGTAAAGTAACAAAGAAGACAAAATATCACAATACTTTTTACAATATAATATATATATATATATATATATATATATTATATATATATATATAATATATGCCACGTTCGACAAAGCAAACTTGATCACATTGATTTCGATGACTTTCGAGTTATGTCGGGGTAGTGTCGTAAGAGTTCAGTTTATTTTTTTATGGATTGTTACAAAATTGCCTTATAGTACCTGTAAGAGTAGAGGCGAGCACATTTTCCTTACAAATCTACAATCAACAGAGTCACGCGCCAGAACTTTTCTTTCGCGTCAGAACTCCCCCGATCTCCTCTACTGACGACGCCTCCCGCGTGGTCCCTCCGCCGCCGTAACCGCGGGCGCGGCTTCGCGCCGGCGACCCGCAAAATGAGCCACGTCACAACCTAGAAAGGAAACCCTCAGTTTTAAACGTTATTGTCGTTATCTAGTTAGTTTCATGACTGTTTCTGTGCAGAAAAGTCGCCCAGCAAAGTGGATAGCTCATATTTTAGTTGCTTCAACAACTGCTAAACAATATTAAGAAGATGTCAGGCGGACGAAAGTATGAGTTGATTTATTGGAGACGCTATGGCAAAGAGCGCCAGCCGTTTTCTTTTATTTTAAGAGGAAACATATGGTGTGCCTAAGTAATAAAATTGAATATATTGGGAGAACAAAGGGGGGTAATAAAGGCGAATGCGAAAAGTAAAAGTTTAAGTAAATGGGGAAGTCTGTTTTTGAAAGGGAACATATTTTTTTCAAATATTTTTTGTATGTACAAATAACAAGAAGAAGTAATCTTCTGTAATTTAGAGGACCTCGGTGCAAATTTCTAGCGAAGCGACCATACTTCTGTTGTCGCTGTTAGACTACCACTGATTCAATCCAACTTGAAGATGACATACGTTACTACAGTAGTACCTGTAAGTATGCAAGTGTGAATGATACTACCAACATACAGGTTGAAAACGGTAAAAGTCCGGATAATTTTTCACTTACCCCTAAATGTGTAGCCTTAAAAAGTAAATTTATTACCTCATTATTGAAATGGAGAAACTGCGTTGCATTCTAAATAAAAGTTGGTTCGTATTTAAATTGGTAGTAATTTGTTATTGCTATAACACTCATCATTCATAGCAGTCAATATAATATTATCGTAATCACTAAGTTCTTTATTGTTCTGGAAAGCAAATTCGCAGTAGCCCCAACCGATGGTGAGTTGTCCTTCCATATTCTTCCAAATCTAGTCATATTCGTTACATACAAATCACTAGAGTCAACAGTGGTGATTTACTTACCCGGGTAGTAAGGATTAACATTATGGAAAAATGTTGCTCAAAAAAAAATAGGCGGCCTTTTTTCTATACATATATATTATCAAAAGTCATTTTTTACTAATTAGTCTCCTTTTGTTTACACTGTTTTTGTACATTTCAGAAATCTTAATCTCTCTTTCATTAGCTTATTCGTAATATTTTACTTCAAATACTACATCTTTAATAGTCTGATATGAGTTCAAGCTACAACTTGCTCTAAGCTTAAAATCAAAGAACACCCGACTGTAACATGTTTACACAGCGGATAGAGTCGGACAAATTTCATATAAAAACTGTTATTGATCGACTTATGTTTCTAGATTTCTGAGCTTTACCAAAAACATATTACCTTCTTTCGCGGTCACTATTGATCCATCGTCCTCGTACTAAGCAAGTATAATTTTGATTTTATTTTTTTCATTTTATTATTGTTTTGATTTAGAATATAGTATGTAAAAGAAATATTCTGCATCATTTTGCTAAAATAACTGTGTTAAATGTCGACAATCGCTGGCTAAAGCAGAGTAGCTGGTCTAAAAAGTCATAGATATCGTGTCGCAGGGCGTAATTCTATTTATTCATCAATAATTTCTAGGAAAATAAGTTTTTTTTTGCTTTTAACTAAATATAAAACGTACTTATATATTCACGCCTCTTTCCGATGAGGGTAGGCGGAGATCACAGTTTTCTAATTGCTACGATCCAACCGAATAATAAAATAAATTAATAATTCTTCACATTCGCAACAACTAGCCTAGCCCAAAGTAAGCACCTAAGATTTGTATCTAGGTATGGTGTGTGGTGTATAGGATCTAGGATAATGAAGACCGGAACCGGAACACGAACCCGGGACTTCAGATAAGACGACAAAGTGAAACCGGTGTACTAACCAGTCAGCTACGTAGGACAAACTAGCAAGTAATTTTTCGGTGACCTTCATCAAATACAACAATAATGACATAAGCAAGAAATGATAAGAAAAAAACTAACTTTAAATAATATTTATAAAGAAACTTTAAAGCATAAAAACTCATGTCCCTACGTAAGTTCATCGCCACGTAAACGCAAAAAACAACTCGAGGATAATATCAGGTCACTGTTTTTATAAAATGCAAATTGGTTACGCTGACAAGCGGCTCCCATAACTAGCTATTATAGACCTAGCTAGACGTTATGTAAGTGATAGCTAGGCGAAATCTAGGCTGACGGCATGATAACTGTCATTACGCAGTACGTACGCCGGGAATTCTGTGTAATTGGGGTGCTCGACGATGCAATTAGGTGGGGCGCATTTTTTCGTGTAGTATGGATATTAAAATATAGGATAGTATAAAACTGCTGGAGTGTGTCATTTCAATTGCGGTTTTAGGTAAATGGTTTTGAGGTCTAATTTGCGTTGCGTTGCATTGCTTTTCAGATTTTATATCTTTTCTGTTTGTATATACTTATACATATCGCAGTTTACAGATAGCCTTTTTAATAAATAACGCCATTCAACCACATGTCTTGTTTTATAATTGACAGGTGTAAAGGTTTTTCGTTGTATATCCGTCACCGCAGCGCTTTTTCCGCTTTTGTTTTCAATATGGCGTTAACAAATGGTGAATTTATGGTTATTATTTGGAGTTTATTGTGATGAATATAATACATACATACATACATACATACACTCACGCCTTTTTCTCATGGGGGTAGGCAGAGATTACGTCTTTCCACTTGCTACGGTCTTTACATATCTCTTTCGCTTCATCTACTTTCATAACATTCCTCATATATGCTCGACGATTGCGGGTACTTCTGACCTGGCCTTTTTTGAGGACACTTATACATATAATAAATATTTATTAATAGTGGTATTTATTCGTAGTCAAGGCAATGGAAGATAAAAGTGATTTTTATGAACAAAAATTTTAATAAATATTTGAAGAGAAATTCAGGTATATGAAATTCATTATTTACATCGGGAAATTTATTAGAATTCAAGGAATATTTTGCTAATTTGTCTGAATATATATACATTTATAATAAATGTATGTAATAAACTTACAGTATTTACTTTAAGCTAGGTTAATTAGTGTGAAGCTCAGAAATATTATATTAAAGAATTGTATATTACGCTTTTTCATGGTGTTGTAATAAAAGTAGCCGGGGTATGCAATTTAATGCATTTTCCTCAGGGGAACAATAAAAAAATAAAAAAAAGGTTGTACATGTAACATGTAACTATGTAGGTATATATTTTGAAAACTATTAATTTGTGGAGGATAATAGAAACTACTAGTACATTATTTTATTTAGTACTAATTTTATTTTATACCGGAGCAACGTATGCTATTGTAATATAACCGCTGAGAAGTTGTGTTTGCTCTGAAAGTAATTTGTATAAAAATTCGTGTCTAGCATATCTCTGCTTAGTCTGTCTTAACCGTTAGAGTGCTAAGCAGCGATTTTGCGCTGCGGCGATTTGTATCGAAAAGTGCGACGCACTTTTTTCTATATAACCCAAAAGATTATTAAAATTATAATAATATAAAAATTTTCAATAACTTAGTAAATAATACTAAATTCTTAGGTATTACGTTAGATTCACGACTACAGTGGAATCCACATATTGAAGCTTTGGCAATCAAACTTAGTTCAGCGGCGTACGCAGTAAAAAAGATTAGACTTTTAACTAATGTTGCAACGGCAAGAATTGTTTATTTCAGCTACTTTCATAGTGTTATGTCCTATGGATTGCTGCTATGGGGATCAGCGGCTAATATTGAGAGTATTTTGCTTTTACTAAAAAGAGCGATTCGTGCTATTTGCTGTTTACGGGCTAGAGAATCCCTAAACTAGCTGTTCGTTCTTGGGGAAATGTATATCTATGTTTAACAAGCTTCCGCAAAGTGTCATTGATTTGCGTTTATATAAATTTCAAATCTATATCATAAAGACACTCATGAGTAAAGGTTATTATAAAGTGACTATCTAAATGATCACACTATTTGGGGATAGGGACACTATTCATAGAGCCATGTTTGGTAGTAACATTATTTATAATATTGTATTATTTTTATATGTGTATGTAAACATACATACGACTGTAATTGTATTAGGTGATTGTATATTATATTATATTGTATTATTATATTATATTATAGAAAAGAGGAGATAAAAAATAGACCTTCAGAGTTTCTTGGCTGTTCTTCTTGAGAAGGCTCTCCCAATTTCCGAACAGGTGTAGAGTCAATATTTTTTTTTCCTTGTTCGTACGTACGGACAAGGTTTTCGTTTTTTTTTAAGCTTTTTTTTTTGTTTTGTTTGTTTTGACGTCAATAAATGCCTGTGAAGTTAGACCTTCACAAGCACTTATTTTTGATTTATTATTGACGTTGACAACATAGATGTTGAATAAAGAATATTATGATTTTTTATTTTAATAGATTTTTACAAAAATTGCTTAACACTTAAACGGTTAAAGAGATCTATATTTTCAGTCTTAAGTCCGGACGGACGGATAAATATTGAATCTATTGAAACAAACATTATACATAAACGTAAAGGTACGATAATATAATTTCTCTACTAAAAGTATCACTCACGTCTCGCCAGTATCAATAAGCCAGTATCGCCAGTATCAATATCTTTTTTTTTTTTTTGTGTGGGTAGCCGTTCAATCAAGTTGTGTTTAAAAGAAGTTGCGTAATTTTAATTAAATATAATTATTAATTTACAAGGAGTGTATAAATTGATGAATTGATTGAAGAATATATGGAACCAGCACTCACCACTAGTGTTTGAAGTTAATTTGATTCACTACTTTACAAGATTTTCAAGCTAATCATTTCCTAGTACAATATGGATGTGAACACTGTAACTAATATGGAGTCACTTCACAAGATTTTTGATGAGAGGATGAAGTCGTATGAACATAAGCTTCAGCAGGCTAACACCAAAACTGCCACTGTTGATGTCTCTTCTTTGGCACGGGAATTCGCAGAATTCAAAGAATTCATTTGGATATCTTTTGAAACCATCAAAAGACAGTTGGAACTATTGTCATCTGCCTATGATAAGCATGAAACTGTTATGCGTAGAAAGGTTCTTCTGTTTCATGGTGTACCTGAAGATAAAAATGAAAAGTTGGATGTTGTTGTCGTCAACATATTAACCAATCAATTGAAGATGACCGATATAGCTAGATCCGACTTACAGGTTTGTCATCGCCTGGGTAAGTTTTCCGACAAAAATAGGCCAGTGCTAGTTAGATTTGCAGTTTATGAGCACCGTAGATTGACTTGGGATAGCAAGACATCACTTAAAGGCTCAGGTATTACTTTGTCCGAATATTTGACAAAACCGAGGCACAAGGTTTTCCTTGCAGCACGGAAGCATTTCGGCATATCAAAATGTTGGTCATCAAATGGGAAGGTAAACATAATCTTGCCAAATAATACACGCTGTAAAGTTGAGTCTTGGTCTGATTTGCAACCACTACTTGATAAGTTTCCACCTATTCCCACTATGTCGGATTCTGCAAAATCAAGCAGCGACCTCACGCCAGAACAGGGTAAGAAGATGGCAAAGGCAATGAAGACTTCGCGGAGGGCTCCGGCCAAGCCAATAAAGTAATCTTTTGCTTATTTTCTATATAAATTTAGGTCATCTTATCAATTTTTGTTCGAATTACATTCATATTTTAAAGCTCCACCACGGTAAATTTATTTATTTTTGTATTATACTTTTACCTCCACGAACTATACTTAATAATAGATAGCCGCAATGTGTTCGGTTTGGTCGGCGTTTGCCCAATTAAGTAACTACCGGTAATTCGAATGTTTGTTACCATTTAAATTTTGATCTACTGCCCTAATCACTGCTAAAAATTAGTTCATCTGACCACAAAATATGTAATTAAATTACTGGTAGGTACCCACTAATTAGCACAAAATATTTACTGGTCTGACTTTCAGTATGAATAAAGTACTCTGTGGGACTGACAATGACATTTCATTTTCTTCATATGGAATCATTGCGGAAAGGCAAAGGGGTAACGGTCCATACTGCTTTTGTTTGTCAGTAGTTTCTTATAAGACCATTTCCTTTTTACCGAGTACTCATTTGTCTTTTTTTTTTTTTTGTTAATGTATTTTTAAATGTTTTTTTTTATTATTATTCAAAGTAAATAATAATATTAAGTACTTTTAGTTCTTTAGATTTCTTTATACTTATGTACGTAAGATAGACTCGTATAGGATATAAACTTTTATTCAAATTATTATTACTGGTGTCATGTTTTACTATTAGCATTTAAATGTATAATTGTTTGGTTGATCTTATGTGGTGAGTGTTGGTTGTTATTTGTTTTGTTTATTTTTTTTTTGTTGTGTGATACTGTTAATTTTAATATTATCTTAGGTTGTACTATAATTTTGAGTGGTGTTTGTTTTATTGATGGATAACATATTCAATTTAAATGATAGTTTTTTTTCCTGTTCTTCGTCGGACAGCTTTAGGAGTGCTGATGATCAATCGGTTAGTACTGCGATATCACTGCATGATCAACTATCTTGCACTTTTTCGCATAAATTATTTAATGTCGCGCATATAAATGCTCAAAGCATTCCCTCGCATTACAGTGACATATTGGAATCTTTTTCTAATATTAGTCTGGATGCTTTATTGGTTTCTGAGACGTTTTTGAAACCTTCACTCGCATCCATATCTTTTTCACTGCCCGGATTTGTTCTTATACGAAACGATCGTACTGGAAAAGGAGGTGGCGGAGTGGCTATTTATCTGCGTGCGAATCTACCGTATAAAATCGTGGAGACTTCGCCTAGTCAATATGCCGAGGCAGCCGAATATCTATTTGTTGAGGTCACAATCAACCACAGGAAAATCTTACTTGGAGTGCTTTATTCCCCTAATCTAACAATTAATTATTTTCCAACTCTAGATAAAATCTTAGGAGATCTGCGTTCACAGTATTCCGATATTCTACTTTTGGGGGACTTTAATACGTGCCTTCTTAAGGATAATAATCGCTCCATCCTGCTTCGGGATACCATTTCAACGTTTGACCTACACATTCTTTCTACGTCTGCTACACATTTTTTTCCTAACTGCAAACCATCTCTTTTAGACTTGATGATTGTGTCCTGTCCGGATAAGGTCGCCTCTTTTGGACAAGTAACTGGAACGTTCTCTTACCACGATTTAGTGTATTTGTGTTATAAAATTCGACCACCGAAACGTAAAGCAGATTATCATGGTTACCGAAATTTTAATGAACTGAATTTGGAGACTCTAAAGCGAGATGCGTCTCGTATTAATTGGACTCATATAGTGGAGTGTGATAGTCTTGATGACAAGGTTTTGCACTTAAATGCTACTATTCTTGCCTTATATGATAAGCATGCTCCGCTGAGACGCGTTAAAGTAAAACATCGCCCTGCTCCCTGGCTCTCTCAAGATATTAAACAAGTTATGATTTTAAGGGACAGAGCTAAATTGCGATGGAAGCGATTGCAAACAGTTTCAAATCATGAAAAGTTCAAACTCTTACGAAATCGTTGCAATCGTCTTTGTAGGGATGCAAAGAGACGTTATTTCCACGACTCGTTGACAGGAAAATCACCTTCTGATGCCTGGAAGTTTCTGAAGTCTGTTGGTATAGGAAGATCCAGTGAGCGTTGTGTAAGTGATACTGATGTTAATGCCCTCAATAAACATTTTGCATCTACACTTTCCTCAATAAAGGCTGACATCAAATCACATACCTTACGGCGTTTATCGGAGCTTCCCCTACCTAAGTGTTCGCCATTCTATTTCGGTGCGGTATCAGAAGAGGACGTCAAAAAGGCTATATTATCAATTTCCTCCAACGCTTCTGGCAGTGATGGAATCTGTCCCAGGATGATTACCCTAATACTTTCTGAGGTCTTACCAGTTCTTACTCACATTTTCAACTCATCACTGTCCAATTGCACCTTCCCATCTGCCTGGAAAAAGGCATTTATTATTCCCCTGCCTAAAGAGTCCAATCCTAGTTCTTTTAGTCAATTTCGTCCTATCTCCATCCTACCATTTCTCTCTAAAGTCCTTGAACACATATCCTTTAAACAATTTTCAATATTTCTGTCTTCCAATCTCCTGCTCAATCCATTCCAGTCTGGCTTCCGACCTGGTCACAGCACGACTACTGCATTAGTACAAATAACTGATGACATAAGACTTGCCATGGAGAATAAATCTGTCACTTTGCTCCTGTTATTGGACTTCAGTAACGCATTCAATTCTGTAGATTTCGACATTCTTCTTGGCATTCTAGCTTCTCTTAATGTATCCCCAGAAGCTGTGAACTGGTTCGACTCTTATCTACGTGGGCGCTATCAGTGTATACGTTTGAACGATATGCTATCTGATTGGTGTGCGTTGTCTGCGGGTGTCCCACAGGGTGGTGTCCTTTCACCACTTCTCTTTTCGTGTTTTATAAACACTATCACCACCTTTTTAACGTCTAAATTTCATTTGTATGCAGACGACTTGCAGATATTTCGCCACTTCCCTGTTGGTAACGCCCATAGCGAAATTTCATGTCTCAATGAAGACCTGAAGCGCCTCAGCGATTGGGCTGATTCGTATGGTTTACTCGTCAATCCATCCAAGACGAAAGCATTAATAATCGGCAGTAGGTATATGGTTCAGCGGTTGGATTTGAATGTACTGCCTCCTATTTTGCTGAATGGATCTGCCATCGCTTACTCCAATTCAGCTAGAAATTTGGGGGTTATATTTGATGGTAACCTGAACTGGAAGGACCATGTTAATGCAATCCATCGTAAAGTATATTCCTCTTTTCACCTTCTTAAATCCCTCCAATACTTCCTGCCACTTCAAACAAGAATTTCACTAACCCAATCTTTGATACTTCCGATATTGGATTATGCTGATGTGTGTTATTTAGACATCACCGAGGAATTACTTGACAAACTCGAAAGGTTACAAAATGTTTGCATCCGCTTTATATTTGGGTTACGTAAGTATGATCATGTCTCCCAGTTTCGTACACAGCTCAAGTGGCTTCCCATCCGGCTTCGTAGAAATTTACGTATTCTCTGTTTTCTTTTTAATATAATACGTAACCCAATATCTCCATCTTACCTTCGAGAGCGTTTTGAGTTTGCTCGTTCTCCTGAGTCCACTTGTAGAACACACCTTCGTACGCTGCTTAAGCTTCCCTCTTTTAACACGCAGTTTTACAAGTGGTCTTTTACTGTACACGCCGTCAGATTGTGGAACTCGCTGCCTCCTGAAATTCGGGATATACAAACCCTCCCTTTGTTTAAAAAGAGAGTGAAGGAATACTTCGTTGAATCTCCTTCATTGATTTTGATTGAATGTTATCCATTCACGTTGAATAGACACACTTAGAAGTTTTTTTACCTTCTTTTTTATGTTTTTTTTTATTGTTATGTTTTGTTTTTAACGGTAGTACACACATTGTTTGTACTTTTAATAATATCTCCTACTGCAGGTTGGCTGGAAGAGATCTCGTAAGAGATAAGCCTAACCTTTTGTATTTGTTAATTTTTCTGTATATTATTTATAACTACATATGTTTTATATTGTGTACAATAAATTGTAAATAATAATAATAATAATAAACAAATTAAGGTTGATACTTCAGCTGATTAACCAAAGGCTCATGACCACATCAACTGAACTGGCTCAATTGTCGCGTGCATCGCATAGCCAATTAAAAACTACTTCTGAGCAGTCCAAATGACTGTCTCCTCATTAATGTACAATTAATTGTGAGGAAAGTAAGACGAATGCTAATCTCTTATAAATTACGACTGAGAAAATTGAATGAATGTTTGATGATTCGGAGATTTCAAATGTGACTTTAAGAGTGATATGCTAAGACCTATTTATTTATAATTGGTATTTGCACAAGAGTTCATTCGACTAGTGTAATAAACATACAGTTACAAATTGTAGTTTTTTTAATGTACTTACAAGAAATAAAATTAATTTACGCAGTACTAGTACGCGAATTAGTGAAAAAGTTTATATTTCAGTTTCCAGCGATCAGTAAAGATCAATGAGCCAATTCTGTTAATAAACTGCAGTCGAACCGTTGCATTTAACCAATCAGAGATTTACACGTAGATTTATAAAGCAACAATTTGGAGACAATTCGACTGTGATTTGGTACGAAAATAGTCCCACAGGAGTCCTATATTATCGTATCTGAATCGCGATTCAGTTTTAGACCTAAATTTATTCTAATGAGATTCTTCATTTCAACTACGTTATGATTCATTAATTCATCTATTTTTATTTGATTCTCCCTGCATTTTTACAGAATCGTCAATTAAAATGATCTCAGATAAATAGACTGAACCCAACTTCCTTTACAAGTTTAAACAAATTAGTTAATAGTTAAAGTAGTAAATAGTTAAAGTTTCATTATGTTATTTAAATTGTCAAGATATTTGGTAACGTAACTATTGAGTTATTAAAATTAAACCCAAGCATTTTTATAATTTAATTAATCCTTAAGAGTATCATCCTCTTTTTTTGAACAAGGCTATGAAAAAGGTTTACAGAATTTATAATTAAAACACCATATTGCTGCACCGCCTTGATAATGCGAAAAATCTAATAGAAAATACAGCAGTGAAAACTTCAGAACAGCAAGCAGAACAATTTAACACTCCGCCGGCAACAGGGGGTCAACTGAGTCAGGTTCGAAACTTTCTATTGGACTCAACAAATAAGTCTGGCGAGACACTAATTAGGACATTCGGTGGCGCCGGTGCCGACCTCGACAAAAGAGAGTTGGGCGAATACCGCACCATAACGAGTAAACATAGTTTCCTAGTTTCTATGTCGGAAGCTTAAATGCGATCTGAAGTAGAATATTATTGTATTGTTATTGATTTAGTTTCCTATGCACTTCCTATGACTGAATTTAAGTTGTCAAAATATTCATGTTCTCAAATAATTAATAATGCATTATACTTATGTTGAGATAGGGTCCTAATTGGCCATTTCTTAATATATCGTATTTGTTTTGTATAGGTGCTTATGGTCAATAAATATTTTATATTCTATTCTATTTTAAACCGGAGGGAGTCTCTATATTTGAGTCATCTGCTTCTGTTCCGTGACTTACTTATTTCTGCGGCAAAGCTGTATTCGCATTGCTCTGTTCAGGTGTAAAGTAGCCAGTTAAATTACTGGGAATCGTGATTTTTTATCGTACCGAAACGTTATGTTACAGTTTTGTAGTGAAATTAATTTATGTGAGAGTTGCGAATTTCTTGCAAATCTCATAGCAGCTAAATATACTATATGTGACTGTAATCAGTTACCATCAAGTCATGTCATGTCAGTCAACTTCTTTGATAATATGTATATTAAAACAAAAAAATCTATAGAAACAATAATCCTCGTATTTTTTTATAATGATATTAGTAGAGTATAGCATTTTCATTAAATTCATACATTTAACTGCTGTTCACGTCTTCATGTGCAATATTTTTGATTTATAAGCGTGAGTACAGCTAAGTTATACTTAGGTATATATGTTTCGAGTAGATAAATGTATAAATAAGAAAAAATGCAAAGAAAATTTTCGACTAGTGCGAACCTAGAACCTGCGTCTACACTATCTATATCGAATATTAAAAAATTTCCTTCACTTGTTACTTTGTTAATTTGTAACTTTAGAGTTTAGTATATTTACATTTGCACTAACTTTCTATAAATCTAAAAAGATTTCCTAGGAGTGAATGAAGTCTACATTGGCTTAACAAAGTAAAAGAAAAAAGAATGCAGTTGAAGTTTCTATTGTGCCAAACTTTCTATCGCATCCGTGTTCCAACTGTAAAATATAATAAATATGATTATTTTAGATAAGTATTTTGATATTGCAATTAACAAATTAAAAGTAGAAAATAAAATCTACTTTCAGAGTTTCATGCCTGTTCTCGAGACTCTCCCGACTTTCAAACAGGTGTGGTTATTTTTTTTTTCTTGTACGTACGTGCAAGGATAAAAAACTCTGTGTATCTCTTATTTTTAAATTATTATGACGCCAATAAATGCCTGTCAAGGTCTGGTTTATATAAGTATTATTTTGTTACTGAAATATTCGAATGGTACAAACAGTGATCGGTGACTGAATAGTTAAGCATCAACACGATACGAGCTCAGGTTGACGACTTCCATAGTCGAATGGATAGTACACCGGTTTCAAGGTGTCGCCATTTTTGAAGTCCCGTGTTCGAGTCCCGGTGGGGGCAGATGTTTGTGTGATGAATGCGAGCATTTGTATGTGTCATGGTTGTTGATATATATTTCAATAAAAATTATTTATATATATTATTATTTATATATATTATTAGTATGTTATTATTTATATATCCGTTACCCTAGATCCCATAGCACAAGCCTTACAGAGCTTAGTTTGGGCTAGGCTAATTGGTGTAAGTGTAACAAAAATTTATTTATTTATAGTCAAATATTTTGATTTATACTCAATTAATAATAATAATAATGTATTTATTCAAGCCCCAAATCGTTTATAATACTTATGTCTTACAATAGTCATATTAAAATGTAAATGGCTTATAATTTATCGCAGTGGTGTAGTCCCCTGACTTTTATACTAAGTCAAGCCTGTATTACAAAAGCCAGTGGTTGTGTGTATATGTGTGTGTGTGTGTGTGTGTGTGTGTGTGCAAACCTATAACCTTATAAAGTTAAAGTTACAAACTTACAAACTCACAGTGAGACCGAGAAAACCATAATGTGTTACAGTATGATTTCCTCAGTCTCACCGTAGGTTTGCGTCTGTAACCACGGTGTAAACTTGTTTTTCATATCATATTTATTAAGTATATATATCTTTAATTGAGAGTTTATCTTATTATAAAGTCTACAACTAGTTGAGGCAATTTGTCGCATAGCAAAGCTGGTTCTACAAGGTATTAGAGGGTATGGAGATCTCTGTCGACGCTTTGAAGGATCATTACATTGTTGAGGAAGAATCGAATGTTGTCGCAATACTGTTTTGAGAATGAAAATCTGTCTAACAGTCAATACTCTAACAGATTCATATAGTTGAGTGGTTGGAAATCTAAACGGTTTTCTGCACATAACTTTCATGATTGCCCTCTGTGCTCGTTCTAACTTTATGAGTGTAGATTTCGAAGTCCCCATATAGGGATACAGTATGAAAGGAGTGTTTCACATAATGCAGTATATACAGTCTTCAGAACAGAGAAGTCAGCTGAGCTACGTAGCTTCTTAAAAACCGGGATTAGTTTCCATACACGGCTAGCAACTGTTTGGACTTGACTATGCCAGTTGAGGCAATCGTCTACAATTATACCCAAATATCTGATGGATTCAACTCTTGTCAGGGTAGGACAGTTGCATGCGCACGATCTGCCATCACATTCATAGGCTTAAACATAAAGAGAGAACTTTTATTTTTTTAATCATAAAAGAACTTTTGTAATGATATAAAAATGACACACAATTTATACCATATTTTGCACCTTATATCTGGGCAGAAGCTGCACCTTATATCTGGGCAGAAGCTGAAAATCAGCGTTTTGCATTAGTCATGCAAATACAATCGCTGAGCTTTAGCCTATTTGCATCGCTGTGACACACAAGAATTTGTAAAAAACTTTATTTTTTATTTTTATTTCCTCTGTTTTATATGTTTTATATGTATTATTTGTTCTAAAATCTGTAAACTGAAGATGCAAATAAATTGTTTATCTATCTATCTATCTATACATAATTACTATATAACGTTATAAATAATAAATATATAAAAATTATATATCAATTATATATATTCTATTTAGACTTAATTGACTTTAATTCTAGACGACAAAGGTTAACCTTAAGGCTTAAGGATAGATAAACATCTATTTATGAAATCAATTTAAAAAATAAAACTTGTCAATTTCACAGCTAGTTTCGCTGCCACGAGGTTCCTATGGGAGCTGGGAGCGTGTGTCAGTGTCGGGTGTCAACTAATTAGTGCAAGCGGTGGCGTGGAATGGTTGACGTGACGATGGAACCGCTGCATAGGTGCGAGGTGACGCCACGGTGAAATTCCAAATCACCGAATTTTCGACCGTGGAATTTTGTACTCACATGTACACCACATCAACGCTTCATACTTTACGCGTTGTCCGTTACACCGTTCTAACATTGTCGTCATTTTGCCTAACTATTGTTATATTGCACAATCTCATCCGTAAACAATTTATTTCTACCTCCCTTTGCTTTCTGATAGAATTTCTTCGAATTTTTCCCTAACTGCTTTGATCGCCTTTTTCGTACCAACGCTGAATGGATGGACAGATATTCTTACAGACATCATCATCATCAAACACAGGTTTCATTGTACCTATCAACAGTACCCGTAATACGGACGTTCGGTTAATAACAAGCGGATGAATAGTTTGCAAATAAATTACAGTAAATATTTGACAACTGATTGGCGCGAAAATGAGAAAAAATAATGAACGTTCATACAACAATGATAGATTTCATTATTCAAATGTAATAAATAATGTTATAATTCAAATTTTGGTTTACTTTCAATTGTTACATTATTTATATCCAGACTATTGGTGCAACGAGATTAAAGTTTTACGAACGTGTATAAATTTCAATGGTAAGCACTTATCTGAGTCTCTAAGTTTAATATATTTTTCACAAATAAGTCATATACACCCACGATCTATACATCCGTACTTATTCTGAAAAAAAACCCAAGGATTTTGTAATGGGGATGTTGAGCAAGCTTGTAGAATTTAACTACAACCCAAGCATTTGACTACAAACAAAGATGAACCATCACCATATAAGTTAGATTATAATGTTCTTAATTTTTTTATAACGTTAATATAACAATAATATCAAAATAAGATAATTCCAACCACCCTCTCAATTCACCTACGCGGTAGATACGTTGAATATATAAATGGTTAATAAATCTATTTAAAATACACGTGCGCAGAAGCAATGATGACTATCATTAGGTGCTTACGGCAAGGGTCGGATTGAATGTGGAACAGCGAATCACTTGAAATGTCTCTAAAGCGTTGATAATTCGCATGCCCCTGCCACATGTTTCGTTCACATCGGAGAATAATAATAAATCTACTCATACGCGAGCACAGTATATGAAATTTCAAACATTATCGGCAGAGGTGCTGGAGTAAAATAGTTTTAATTTTTAGTTTTAATTTATACTGCGGCGTTTGAAGGGTTGAATTTTGTGAATTAGGGTAAAGGGGTCAATAGTGAGTCAGATAAAGATGGTCTGCAACAAATTGTGTGCTCTCCCGCCTTTGTTATCGGTCCCTACTGTACTTAATTGTCCTTTTGTCCGTCGTTAGGGACGATCCTCCTATTGGCCAACTTCCACTGGATTTGACCCGAGGCTAAAATAATACACATCCGGAATGGAACATAACTGATTGTGTCTGTGTTATGGCTCTATTTTAATATGTTCTGTAGTTTATTGTCTAGCAATCATTATAATTAGGAGATTCGTTGATATTATTTGCACGAACCGAATTAACTATATCTGTAATCTGTATAATCTGTGTGTATAATTTAACACAAAATTACTGTCTATAATGATTGAAATGATTTTTATAATTGTTGGAGTGATGCAAAATATTTATTTACTGACGTTCTATAGGTGACTTCGTGAACAATACGATGCAAGCTGTTTAGTTTTTGGTATATACACACACAATGGTACATATTATCATCATTTTAGAGAGATGTCCACTACTGGACATATGGCTGGCGTGGTTGTCATTTGCTATTGTCTACTTTGCAATATAACCAATTTCCTTTCATTTATTTGTTACTTAATAGGTTGAACACCAATTATTAAGATACATTATTATTAATAACAATGTGTTTTCATTTGCTCAAAGAAACGGTTTCCTTTGAAGAAAATCAAAAGCAGTCCACAAAATTTTTGCAAGTAATATACCGAAGATATTCAGTATTTCAAAGATAATCCGAATACTTATTACGATATAAGCTTGATAAAAGGCATTATCTGATATTACAGATAGATACTTCAAATTTATTATAACACTGAACAACACAATGGTCTACGTGGCTTAATAGCAAATGAAGGCCTATAAGAATAGAAAAGGCAGATAAGTAGTCATCTCGCCCGAACCCGTGGGCTTACTGAATAGTTTTACACCTACAAAAGGTCAACTAAAATGAGTTTCTCCAACATTGTTATTTTGTGTAATTGAAAATTTCATAACTCCCCATCGTTTTGTTACGAAACAGAACATCGCGAGGTAAAAGAATTAATTGATTCTTCTATTGTACGAGATGATTGTGTAGCAAAAGTTGCGGACTTAGGGAAATAAAGATTATTTTTGGATACATAATTGATCAACGTCAGGTTAAATACTTAAAGTAATATCTGCATTATTATTTATTAATTCACAGAATTAAATTAACAGAACAACCTATTTGGCAATATAAGTAGCTGTGCATTTTGTTTTTATTGACCCAACTTCGATACTTAACCGCCTAAAAGATAAGAAGGTAAACAGACATTAGAAATTCTCATTACGAAGCGAAAGTACACTTGGCGATTCGTAATAGGTCGACAAACACTTGGAACATACCAAGTGGCGACGCAGATAAGCAAATAATATGGTCATCAAACCCTTCCTGCTGTTCCCTCGTTCCCTCATCATTATGTTATCCTACCTCTGATTAACAGGCATCGTCGATCCTACGGGCACTTCGCGGCGTAGACAATCGCATTAACGCACGCTTCAAAAACCAGCTTTTACCGCGAATCGCCATCCTAAATAAACAATAACAGGGGACATAGCTTTTAAACGATCTCTAAAGGCTCAGCTGACAGATTAGCCAACCCCATCAATGCGGCTTCATCCTGCCAGATGGAAAGAATAAAATCCCTTATATTAGTTAAGAGAAGGTTGGTTTTCGTATTAGCTCTCTGACTAATAAGAGTACTGTATGCAGATCGGTCAGTCCGATACGTACTTATAGAGTTTTTGAGTAGACAAAGGGGGAGGGTGCGACTGGACCACGTGGTAATGGGGACTGCGGGAAGAAAGAAAGATTTTATCATATAACGATACATTGATTTAACGGAATATGTACACCTCTAGTGTTAGTAAAATTATGATTGAATATTGTTAACACTTGGTCGAAGGCTAAACGATTTTCTTATGATGTTTATGGTGATTTGATAAATGCCATACAATAATTTGTAAGTTGTTATATTTCACTCCAATAAAGACATTTAAATTTATCAAAAATAGCTATACAGATCTTATTCTTCTTATATATAAAAATGAATCGCAAAATGTGTTGGTAAGCGCATAACTCAACAACGCCTGGACCAATTTGGCCAATTCTTTTTTTTTAATGTTCGTTCATTCGTACAATTGGAATAATTATTGAAAAACCCTAAAAACAGTCCTTTTCTCCCATACAAACGTTTTCTAACTAAAACGTACAGTCAATTTGATCTTTATTGTTATTGTATAAAGTTCACTCACTGTTGTCTAAGCAATGTAGGTGTGTTCCTAACATCAAATAATTAATTAGTGTTTTATTAACGCTATATAAAGTTGAAATTCAATCATATCTATCAAAACAGTGTGCGTATGTGCGTTGGAGTACAGAATACATCGTTGGAAGATTTGATGTCATGTTCCAAAATTGAATAGTCTCAAAATGTAATAGTTCATTTGGACTTTTTTTGCAATTTGGTTGGCTATGCGATATTATCTATAAAATAAGTAAGAATAAAAAACTGCCACTCGCACGTTCGCTTGCACGCTCGCAGATTGAAATCCTGATCGCTCAACATACTCGAGCCGAGTCGAGTTCTTGCTAGAGAACTTCAAACTTACTTCAAACGTAAGCCGAGCTGAACAAAGCGTCACTAAGTTGAAGATCCCCGTGAGAGCAGTAGCATATGTGCCCATTATAATTAGCGAACAATGTTTGGCTTTACTAAATCCCTTTGGGGCGTAAATTAAGAGATTCAGCTCAGCGGACGGCTTAGATACATTTTCGTTAAAGCCCATGAGAGGACAAATGCGCTGTTTGTATATCTGGCCGGGCCTCGGCCTTGGAGTATTATCTGTGCAAATTATTTATTGCTGTTGGAGAGGATTTGGGTTATTAAAACAAAAGAATTGTAGGATTGGTCTACTGCTAAAATAATTAGTGGGATTTTGGAAAATTTACGTCAGTCATGGTACCATAATTCCTAATAAAATAATACAAAAAAGGAGTCAGATGATAAAAATAATTTTGTAGAACAGACGTGAATTACAAGAAATGCCCAGAAAGTTATTTGCAATTAGATTTATGTAACTAAAAGTTGATATGCCTATTTTGGAAAAGTTACGTCAGTCACGGTACCATAATTCCTAATAAAATAACACAAAAAAGAGTAAGATGATAAAAATAATTTTATAGAACAGACGTGAATTACAAGTAATGCCCAGAAAGTTATTTGCAATTAGATTTATGTAACTAAAAGTTGATATGCCTTTGATTATTTTTTTATATGATAAGCTTACAAAATAGTAAACTGACAAACTGATGGGAAATGGTTTCAATGGTTTCAGTGGTTCTTGTGGGATTTGCAGTATATATGCAATGCCCACAAAAATCACATTGTACGATGCGAACATGTGACGTAAGATGGCAAGTCACAGTAACTAGTAATTTAACTGCCTATTTCACACTTGACTCCGGAACATAGCAAGGCAAACAGTGCTTTTTTTGCGGCAGGCGGAAGACGGAGGTACCCAAGCAGATGACACTGGTATAAAGTCTTTAATAATGAACAATTCCTATTCAGATACATAACAAATTACAAACAAGACTAAACATCTAATAATGTACCACTAGGAATTGCTAAATAGTAGAGACTTTTACCTGTTTTATAATGGGCAATAATTCTTAAGATATTGTTTGCCACATTATCTACTATATTCTCTAATATACTAGTAGTATGAAAAAAGTTAGCGCGAGCTTCGCAAAATTTGACAGAATTAATAAAAAACGCAGGCAAAACTAAAAGTATATTCCATGCTTGCATAACAATCATTTTTAGAGTCTTGTATAGCTAACCTACTGTCGTATGTCTCAGATGCTCCAAGTACTTGAAATGGCGAACTTCGCAAAAATGTAGTATAGCTTAATAAATTTATCAATGCCTTATTCCTCTTCCAACCAGCATAATCCCAACTAATATTATAAATGCGAAAGTGTGTTTGTTTATTTGTTTGTTTGTTTGTTACCTCTTCACGCTTAAACTACTGGACCGATTTCAAAAATTTTTCACCTTTGGAAAGCTACATTCTCCCCGAGTAACATAGGCTACTTTTTATCCCGGAAAAATCGACAGATCCCACGGGATGCGCAATAAAGGCTTCGCTCAAAAACTACTGCACAGATTTTTATGCGGTTTTCATCAATAGATAGAGTGATTCTTGAGGAGTTTTGCGGCATTTTTTATCTCGGAAAAACGGATAGTCCCACGGGAAGCGCGATAAAATCTTCGCACCATAAACCGACTTCCGCGTATATGTAGCCGTGGGCAAAAGCTATGACCCTTAACCCTCTATACACCCAATCCCGAAATCCACGCGGGCGAAGCCGCGGGCAGAAAGCTAGTTTTGTTATAATATCGTTGTACTTTTGTGGAATTATACCTCGGTAACAGTTAAGAGCTTAGAGTAACTGAAATCAGTTACTTAAACATTTTATTTTCAAGCATTATTATTCGAATATTTATATTTAAGATATTTAATAATAACAAAAAAAATCTTATTATCTGTGTATTTATAGGGTAGTATGTTAATGATAGGTTAATATTTTAGTTGCGCTAAATACTTCACTGCTGATATCTGATAACCTCAGTACTTACCAGAGAAATAACTATTTTAAAGTCTAATACTTACTATCTTCTACAATTATAATCTTGTACAATTTTTTCAGAAATCTCCGCACAGCAATCGTTATTTACCAAATCACTTCTACTGTGATATGGATAAACTCCAAAAGCTTACAGTAATCCCCAATCTGTGTATTAAGCTTATGAACATATTGATAAGATTGGTAATTCGAATAAGATTCGATTAGGCTGAGTAAGTACCTAATAGATATCGGAGGATTGATACAGCCAGCAAATTAAACCTTCCTTCCCCGTTATCTGGCTGATAATTCATTGGACGCGGGGAAAATACGGCATTTACTAAAAATAGTAAAGAGGCCCTTATCTCGACGAGCTAAATCCTTTCTCGGCTATTATTTCAAATAAAGGAACGACGCTTCAAATTTTAATGTAACCGCGAGCGTTTATGTTCAGATCTAAGAGTTAATACTGGAAACTTGAATCTTAAGTAATAATTTTGTGGTAAATTGCGTTTTCCAACGATCATTATTTAAGAGCTAAAGTTTTGGCGCTAGAGTTTACGTCATTTTTGTGGGTAGGGTTCATGATCACAGCTCCATTGACTGCTGTGGGCTAAGTTATGTTCGGACGTCTAGTCAACCATGACTAACCCAGAGCGGATTGATCGACTTCACATAGATCTTTCAATTTCGTCATAGGATGGCTTACTATTTGCTTGATTGTACGGGCATCAGAATATTGGAAAAATATTGGTACATGACTTGTTTGTAGACAGTCACACTAATGCTTACGTGAATAGAATTGGTGCGACAGTTTTCTGCATTCCACACACAGTTTTACGACAAATTGTACGATAATTTCCGGTCAAAGCTCTACCGGATTCCATCTCTTCAGTCCTTTTCCCGTCAAGTACTTCGGCGGTACTAGGGGAATACTTATTTCCCCTGTTTTAGTCTAATATCGGTATTCATAAAATACTCTTATACCAATACACGTAAGTTACCGTTACCCTAGATTACATGGCACAAGCCTTGCTGTGCTTACTTTAGCTACGCTACATTACATACGTATATAAATATTTTTGATAGAATTATATATTAACCATCATGACTGAGGCACAAATGCTCGCATTCATCACACAAACATCTGACCGCACTAGGACTCGAACCCGAGACTTCTGAGATGGCGACACTTTGTAACCACTTTACCATATTTTTCTTAACTCCTTTGAGAGTATTGATTTTGTTGTCATTATAGTTAATAATTTCTTTATCGTACTAGTTACTTCTACTCCATAGTTTATTATCAAAACCTCTCGTGTCTTCAAAACTCAAAGTACTGAAAACAATAACAATATAACATCCCTCGTAATTTCCTTACTTCATTTTCAATTCTACTATTAATGCACCTTCCATTGTTACTCGCATTTGTTGATTTTTGGAAGGGTACGATGCTCCAGGACATTAATAGAAATATGCAAATGGCTGCGGACACGCATGATGATATTCAAACAAGATTATATGTGTAAGCGTTGCCAGATGAAATACGTTCGTAAATGCAAAGCAAAATACCCCGACGAGGGCATTCAAATTTCATTTGAACTTGGTATTGATTTACTAAAATATGCGTTGTGCGAAATATATTAAATTTACTCACAACAATGCGTCATTATTTATATGGTAAGATAACTTTCGTAAAAGGATGGTGTTCCTAGTGCAAATATGATGTTTAATATGCTGCTAAAATACCCAATGCAAAAGTTCGCTTGCCATTCTGTGACTGTTCATAAATATCCACATGGAACGAATGAGAAAGAGGTCGGCGAAATGTTTGAAAATCTATCGATAAATTAAAATTTAAATTAGTTTGGAAAGAACTAAAACAGACTTATGGTAAATATGTCTAACCCTGTCTTAGAGGATACTGTTAAATGGGAAGCTGTCACATCCCTAACAATAATCCTTAGGTAAGACTTAATATATAATTTCGCCAGTACTCGTATATACTATTCCAAAGACAATGTTGGTGAAATTGACCGATGGCAAAATGATCAATGTTATCGTTTCAGTTACAGATCTTTCAAGAAATTTTTAAAGATCTAGAACTCAAAGCACAACAAGACTGTATTGCGCCATCAGCTTGACTAACTGGATTGCGATAGCTTTATAAAATTGATGTAAGTTGTTCCCATTAAATTTATAAAGCCAAGTGATTGATAAGACACGAGAAGCATTAGTTGCTGAAATTTTCCCCAGTTTAACAAGGAAGTGACGTACCCAGCGCTGTCGAAATTTTAATTAATGACAGTTTTTGTGGATTCCTTATTTCGCCGGGTATGAGAGTTAACAAATAAGATGCACCGGTGATATGTTCATTAGCATAGTTCGAATAGCTTTTACTCCATTAGTCAGATATTTTAATTGTTTGGTGGCAGCCCCCGTGATACCTCACAGCTGCGAGCCTACCGCGTCGAGCTATTTAAAGACAAATCCCTTTTCGAAAAACTTATTGAATCGCAACTGAAATGAGGGAGAACGGGAAAGTTTTTCTGTTGCTCATATTTTGTTTAGATGTATTTATTTGAGTATTTTTATTTTTTATATTCGGTATTATTATTTTAAATATTAAGTGGCCAAATGTGTTCTATAGTAATGTTATTATTAACTTTGTTGATCTTTTGCTATTATTTATTTGTGTTAAAAATATAGCAATATAAAAACGCTTTGCGTATGATTAGACGTGTTTTGTATTGCTAAATTATACTTAATATGAGATGTCCTTATAAAACTGAAGTCACTGTAAAAAAGATTTGTTTGCACATCGATTTAACATCGATAAAAATGCCTTGCTCCGTATCTACAAGAAATAGTATCAATGTACAGATTAATATTGTTTTATATTCAACTAGCTTTCTGCCCGCGGCTTCGCCCGCGTGGATTTCGGGATTGGGTGTATAGAGGGTTAAGGGTCATAGCTTTTGCCCACGGCTACATATACGCGGAAGTCGGTTTATGGTGCGAAGATTTTATCGCGCTTCCCGTGGGACTATCCGTTTTTCCGAGATAAAAATGCCGCAAACTCCTCAAGAATCACTCTATCTATTGATGAAAACCGCATAAAAATCTGTGCAGTAGTTTTTGAGCGAAGCCTTTATTGCGCATCCCGTGGGATCTGTCGATTTTTCCGGGATAAAAAGTAGCCTATGTTACTCGGGGAGAATGTAGCTTTCCAAAGGTGAAATAATTTTTGAAATCGGTCCAGTAGTTTAAGCGTGAAGAGGTAACAAACAAACAAACAAACAAACAAATAAACAAACAAACACACTTTCGCATTTATAATATTAGTTGGGATTTATCATTTAGATTTCTTTGTTTTTTACGTTATAGAACTCTCAGTGCAATAAATTTATATTATCTAATCTTACACCCTTCACAATTTCACAGCGATTGTCCGCACCCCGGAACCATATCGCCCCATACATCATATTCAAATGATAATTCAATAACCATGTGATTTCCAACCCGGATTATGTGGGGCGAAGATAAAAAGTAAATAATACATGAACCCAAAATTATATCCAAACCCATGGGACAGCTTACTTAAGCCTAATAATTTATACCACTAAAGATAAAAGCTATGAGTTAAAGAGATTAGCGAGTAGAAAATCTAATAGAAAAGGTTATTTATACTGGCTTGGTTATCGGCGACGACACGCGTGGCCACACAAAATAATTTAAATTTGATTAAAGCACATTTGGATCTTATTTATACTGATATTATGGGATAAATGTCCCATAATTTAATTAAAGTGACACCGCTAAAATAATGTGAGTTGATAAACATTCTTGTTTACGTTCTCGATGAATAAAATATATGAATATTACATTATATATGTTTTTGATTTTGTTTTTCTGCGCATATATTTTTGTATATTTATTCACTATATTTCTATTAATTTAAATTAATTAATTTATGTAATAAATATTAAATAAGGCAAAAATGTTTTTAAACCGTATACGTATTTAAGTATTTTTTTTATCTCTAAAAGAGTTAATTCCTCCATTGCAAGACCAAATTTAACTGTTTTAATCTTTTATATTCGGCGCAATAAATAGTTAATATTTTTTGTATTTGTAAAAATAGTACTTTGCAACTTATAGTGTTTTATACGTCTTCAGATTAACTTGATCCACAAATCACCAATTACATTACAGACGAAGGACAATATTCTGATTGAAGATCATTAGATAGGATCATCCCAATACAAGTCTTTTATTCGCTAAATGTAAAACAAAAAAAAAATATACAAAATATTGAAAATCGATTAAAATTATGAAAACATAAAAGACGAATATCGAGTGACTGCAAGCTATTAAACAATTTGTCATTGGCACAGTTTGCAAAGCATCGGCCATACTGCGCTCTACAAATAAAGGAAACAGGAACGTCCGAGCTCCTGTGTCCCGTATTGTGTTACCGCAAACACGTAACCCATCAGGTTAACTCTCGAGTTACGCTTAAGTGAGTCGTCGACCACCGAGGAATATTCCATTAAATCGGTTCTCTTTGCTAAATACTATACTATCTTACACAAAGCAAATAGTAGCCCTTTTCCGCGGCGCAATTTGTAAGCTTGTGTTGCAATTCAGTTCTCTTAGTTCGAAAATAAAAAATATTTTTTACGAAATTATTTTAATCGTGACAGTCAAATTAAGAGAAAGAATATGTAAAACAAGAAGAACACAAGACAATATGAGGTGTATGGGGTACAAAATTATATACCTAATTGAACCCTAGTCAACATCAGCTGTTCGCGGTGCACCCTGTCAACTAACAAATGTGGCTTTGGCACTCCCCACCAAGCAGCACTAGGTGAGAGATGGTCAAATCTCAATAATAAATTCTGTAGAGATCCCTAGGGCAAGTCTATGCTCAGTAGTGGGTTCTTTTGATTGATGTGAATGAATTAACAAAGAAATAAATAAACACTATGTGCTTAAGTCTGCATTGTACGATATATGTTGAAAGAAATGCAAAATTTTTAGAGTACATTACTATTATGTTCTTGATATGCACATAATAGGATTTCGTATAAAATCTCATCATTTTTTCTTTTTATAATAACTTTGACTGATCAAAGATGATAAGAGGTAATTAACAGCTGAGACGTCGCTGTAGTAAAATATTCCTTCTCTATTTCTGCCGTAAGTCTAGCAGTTTGCAGTTCCGATTTGAAGCACAAAGGTTATGAAGCTGCGGTAATCACTTTTGTAGATATTCAGAATTAACTTAGCTTTAGGGAACTACTTACCATTAAGGTAGTCTGGCTGCTCACAAACTTTTTTAAATAATAATAAAAATATCTTCGTGAATATTTCAATTACACCCAAAAGTGTGATAAATTCTTCTAATTTAATTATCATCTTATTCTTAGCGCAGTTGGTACCCAGAGTTTATGATTGTTGTGGCTTAAATTCTGTAACTTATCCCCAAGTGTTTTCGTTCTCGGAAAGAAACTCGAGTACGAATTATTAGCGCAGCTTAAGGAAACGTTCGTGAGCTAAGTAAAACCGCCAGCGAAGTTTTGGATTTTATTGAAGCTCTGGGAAATGTCATAAAATTACGGTTAGGTGTAAAGTTTATATTTTAGACATGGCTGTTGTCTTTTGATTGTTTAGTTTGAATAGATGCTTTGCTTAGGTATAATTCAGATGTATCGGTGACCATTTCGTGGTTCATGAAATCATTGATTCAATGTTGGTTGGCAAGGGAAATAAGATATAAACTGCCGCATCTGGATTCGAATTTGTAGCAATGTCAACTAATTATGTTATAAGAATTTTGTTTTATTAAGTTGACAACTCATACTAAACATAGTATCATTAAGTAATAGGCAATTTTTCACTAATATATAAATTATTCCTATGTATTCAAGTTAAAGATATAACTCGTTATTAGATAATTTTAATCTATTTATTAGTTAATCTATTTAACTTTCCAATCTAGTCCGAATCAAGAATACAGCAGAAAATTGATTCCGTAAGCATTTGTGTTAAATCAATCATAATTTTGGTTATGGTCTCGTTCTCGAACATAGTACATGTGGAATAGATATTGTCTCGATTATCTATCGCGGTCTATTCACTGTCGCAGCGCGAATCGCCACACATGGTTTGATGTGAGTCGAGCTAAGAGCTATATATATATATATACAACGTGTCTCAAAATTCAACGATAAGTGGACTTACTCATGGCTTCTCGAGAAAAATATAAGAAAAAAAATCTCTTTTTTTTTAATATACAAAATAAAAATGAAATTCTTCGAAAATATACACCCCTATTTTTAACTACCATCAAAGATTTTTTAAATATTATATATTAGATTATTCAAAATATAAACAATGTAATATTAAAAAAAATATGATATCCGATCCTGAATAGGGGCGGTGAAAACCCGAGGCGAGGTTTAATTTTCAATCACCAAAGGCTACTACTAGTACTTTCGTAGCTAACAGTATACCCAAATTTTTAGTTTAATCCACTCGCCCTTTTAAAATCTGAAGTAGAACTCTGAAATGTAATCCAGCAAAGATTTTTTATTTATCTCTCAACCAAAAATAAAACAAGACACGAAAAATGAGCTCTGTTTCGTGCGATGACTAACGAAGTCACCACAGTCAATCCATTTCTTTACGCGCTGTTTCCAAGATAAATATTTACTTCATTAGCAGGCATAATTATGTCATAGAGACGAAGAAAATAAACCAGAAGAAAAAAAACTGATATTTACTTTGGATAAATAGAGAACAAGGTTTATTAATAACTTACTAGTGTATTTTTATCATGAAGATAAAAGTTCACTTACTAGTTAACACTTACTTCTAACTAGTTCTTGGCGCAAAATAAGCTCGCATAACACACATTAGAAGTCTTCAATTTAAAACTCTTTTAAGGTCATAAAATTGTACCTCCTTTGCAAAATCATACCGTGCATAAATTATGTAAATATATTGACATGTCCCATATATCTAAGGCTTATAAAATAAACCAATTCTAATTTAATGTGCAATCTGGGAATGTACGAGTACGTAGCTGACAATACGAATTACATTCTTAGTTTTGAGTTTTCACAATTAAGCTGCGATATATTTTGTTCGACGCTAGATTTCTATTCTGAATGTTTATAGTAAATACTGAATAAACTATCCAGTATTATTGCTGTTGCTAGATAAATCTACAAAAATGTTTTGAATATGAAACGGATAGAGTTAAAAAAGATGAAGACCGAAGAAGGTAAGAATGCGTGAAGAATAGTATCCTTGTGAAAGTGAGATAAGGTCATGAGAATCACGATGAATATGGGTGAACCACACAATATATCAACAGACGATATATTTTTAATACGAGTCCTGCCATTTCAGTAGTGTGTCGGCTAATAAAAATCATAGTTCACGTTTTATAAATTTGTTTCTCATCATGTACTCTTTTGTCCCTTCTATCAAGAAATATAGAAAACAACTTAATCTGATACTAATTGTGCTAATCGCAAAATCATCTTAGAGAAGGTTCTCCAGAGTCCAGATAAATTCTTCCATCTAGAGGACTAACCCGTAATTATGATTAGGTATTTAATGTCTGTTTAATAATGGAGTAATGTGATTTATGACAAGCACCGCAAATGAAAATCTAATAAAGGCATTCTAAACAGGCTGAACGAGTTTCTTTAATCTAGCCAGATGACATCCACCAAAATTAGCGTTTTATATAGATTAACCCACAGATCCTCATTATAATATCCGCACTCAGTACAATACCTCCAATCCATAAATTGCTCGTTTTAGGAGTTACTTTATTGATTGATAAGCTAATTGGGTTTCTGTATAAAATGTTGGGCAGTAATATTTTTTATACTCTTCTTAAACGTGTTTTCGTGATGTGGTATATTTTTCTTACATATTCATTATTAATTCTCATTTGTTGGATCGTCTAGAGTAGGAGTTATTTCCTAGTTCACGTCATTCAATAGCCCTACAAGATGTTTATTATTATATACGTGTATTATATTGTGGAGCATTGTACATATAAGACTACCCGACACATGCGATAGCAACTGAGCGATAATCTTCTAGTACTGCAGTTCGAGCACAATAGTATATCTTGGTTGTGTGGTTTTGCTTAAACAGGGCCAATATAAGATTTAGATAATACTTTATTTTTTTTTCCACAGGAGAGGAGGCTGAGAATCCTCATGGATACCACCGCAACAAGCAAGCAGGGATGCGATGATTATGTCGGACTCCTGGTGAATCGAGACGGCTCGACCCAACTTAGCCTAGCCTTGGTCATAAGGGCCCTACGGCTTACGGCTTTGAATGGAATACTTTATTGTTGATGTCTGTTATATATATATAACGTGTAATGTGTTTATATTTACGTCTAAAAACTATGATATCAGTAAAGAGGGCAGAAGGAGTTTGGTCCAATTTCACAAACGACTCTTCCGGCCGGCTAGAAATGGGTTAACGATCGAACCAGTTTAATTAACGTCGTTATTCCGCTGGGAAGGCGCTCGAAACCAGCGGTAATCAGAGTGGTACAGTAGAATAAGTTTGACACTTTTTTATGAATTAAGAATACAAAAATATTTTGTGATCCAAAATGGGGAATAATTATGTATGGATAAGGGCATCACGTATAGGCCAGCTTGTTAGGTTTCGGAGACTATGAACTCAAATAAGATTAAGATAACTTTCTTTAGTCTACTCTGTAATCAGATCTAACTCCAAGAATAGTTAGAACATTTTCATGTTACTTACTATAAACATTCAGCCAGTAGGTGAATATTTTTGCCTAGGTCATAAATATTATATACTTAAGTTATACACGGACTATGAGAGCAATTTACCAGTGTTGAACATAAACTGATTGCAGTCGTGCTAGTGACTACCAATCATAACAACTGGAGCGGTTCCGAGAATGTGTAGATACAATCATAGATGGAGCTCGTTCTGCAATCTCTAGTTCGTTATGTAGTTTGAAAAAATCGATAATGCTTACTTAATGCTATCCATCGAGAGGTAAATTGCTGTTCAATTATGAGGTACTCATAAGAGCTACAACAAAACGTTATTTGCTGTTGTAACTTCTAACATACTGCTGCAGTTCCCATTGTCATAACTGTTCCAAATATGTCTGATTTTTTGTTCCACAATTTACTTTTTAATACAAAATTTATCATACTTGACATTTATTTCACTGTGATATAGCTCCCAACCTGCAGCACTATTGAAACAGACAATAAAGTTGTAAGTGCACATTTAAATTAGGTCGTGATGCATGTCGTAACATTTCAATTAACTAACTTTTATGAGCTATAACAATTTTGTAATATTTGTCAGAAGATATTTGTAATATTAATACAATTATTATCAATAAAATATGAATTATTTTATTTCAATTGATATTTGTAACTGTACGTTCTTAATAAATGATAGCTGATTAAATGTTATACGTTCTAAGCATTTAAGAAAATGCTTTACATTTATTACCTTCTTATATTTATCACCTTAACAATATCGAACAATGTTTTTAAATACAATAATAACAAAAGTTAATCACTTCTTAATCAATAGTACTTTTCAAATTACATAAAACATTATATGAAATTTTGTTTCACGGTTTGAAACTGCCTGTCCACCCGATTCTTAAATTGACTACACGGACATACAAATTTATTATGCAGTATGGGGGGGAAAAATAAATAAATAAAAAATGAATATACATATATTATTATTTAATAATTTTGAACAGTTCGTGTTTTAGTTAGGGATCTTACATTTATAGAGCAAGTACTATTATATATATGCTAGCAGTTATTAGTGATCATCACTCCTTTGCGTTAACGGTTCCTTTTATTAGCGATTTCCACATTGGTTTTTGTTTTGCACTACCTTATTTTCTTATTCCCTCATATGTTTATACGATCGTTGATCTATGGGGAACATTTTGTGTGCTGGCTGTATTATTAATTAACATTTTTGTTTTACATATTTTCTATATAAAAGATTATTTATTATAAAAAGATTAGAAAAAATGGTATGTATATTATGCTGTTATATTACGTCAGCCGCTCGCGCCATACAAAGTTAAAACAACGTTAACAAAATTCGCCTGACAGATGCGAGCATAAATGCGTTCATAGAAAGTGGCTCGCAGTACAGAATACAACGCTCTACACAGATTTGTCTGTAGCTAGGTTGTCTGAGTCCGTTTGGGTATTTCTGTAGAAAAAAACAATAGTGGTGGCTTTTCTATGTATCATGTTAAAGGGTAAAAGAGGCAGCGAAATTAATTTGTGTGGCGACTTTACTTCTTTTGCTTTTTTGTCTTATAGATGTTAAGATACATAATTATATTATTATAGTGTAAGTAATATGTAAATGTTGGTGTAGGAGTATGTATCGTTGTTGTATATATATTATGTGTGTATGTGGTTGTGTATGTATATGTATATATGTGTGCGTCTATGTATATATATGTCAATTTATTTGTAGTATTAATTAGTAATTAAGTTGTGAATAGATAGTCATTAAATAATTGTTAAGATTAGCATATAGTCCTAGATATTTAAGATAACTACAAATACCACACTGTCTGCATTGGTATAAACCTGTAAGGACAGTGTAAGGGAATAAATATATAAAATAAACTTATGTCACATATTGGCAACGTACATGTGGTTCTTATGGAGGTTGTAAATTTACTGTATATTCTACAGAAACCATCTGTACAGACATCAACACATCAAGTTTTACATGTTCATTACGACAAGTTCCTATGTGTATTTTGGGCGATTATAACATCTTATCATCGAATAGACAATCGGCTTGTATGGCAATAAAAATGGAATTTAAATTTGGCCAAAGCTATTATAATAATGGATTTTTTGTAATTTATGCACAATACTTCAATTCAATTATAAGATAAAGTAGACTCTTATAAGGTAGCGTAAGTATTAGGTTTTCAGGTCTAGTCTAACACCTGAAAACTTAATACTAACTGAGTTAAATGACTTCAAAATGAAATTAAAAGCCTCCAAAAGGCAACCCTATCCTATTGTTAACTCAAAAGAAGTGCTAGTCAGCGCTTAATTACTTCTATCAAAAATTATTTATTTAGTTTCTAAATTAAAAAAGATACTTGATTTGCGGGTATATATTTTCTACAGAATCTTCATTCCTGATTGAGACACGCCAATAAATGTTATATCATTGGATTTTATATATATTTAATTTATATAATGTCTTCCATTCGGTTCGCTCACACAATAGCAACTGCGACTAATTTAATCAACCCTGCAACTGAAATTTAGATCGAAACACCGATAAACAGCTGTATAGAGACGGGGGCACTGCAAAAGGAGACAATTGGTTCGTTAAAGGCCAACTACGCTTAATTGTTGCAAATGGATGCCAGTTAGGCGACAATAAAAGATCTCGATGGCAGTCTAGGCACCCTGTAGCAGTAAAACCTGGCACGGTACTGTATCTTTAAATTTTCCCTGAACAGGACAATAAAGTTGATTTAGCCTTGCATTTCCCACTTCCGGAAATGAGTTTTCTTTATCTTGCATTCAATAGACTCTAAAAGCACGTTTCTTATTTCAATTTTGTTTTAAACATGGCCCTATACAGGGATTTTTATTCTATGACGTGGGCGCTGTCACAAACATAGAATCTTACACGTACATAGATTCAGACCGGAACAATTTTTTATAGGTTATACAAAATATTCGTTTCGTGTGAGAATCGGGCCAGCGACCCGTTGCGTAGTAGCCGAAAACTTGATTTGCGCCAAACGTGTCATCTAAACGTCAAAAAAACTTGGGTACAGAGAGGTCTTATTAAATGAATTACCCTGAAGCGGACTGAAAATTATATACAAATGATCATACGAAATATATATAATGTCAGGAAAGAGATACGAAGTATAATTTCGGAGCAGTGGTATTACTTGAAGACGTTTTTTTTTAAATGTAGTACTCAACATCTCTGCGGCGAAGGATTAAGAATAATTTATATACAGGGTGGAAATTTGTAATGCCACCTGGAGGGGAATTACTCTTAATACTGTAGATAGAAAGTTTTACTTAAAGGAAACATTCCTTTATTTTTGAAAAGAAATAAAACTGCATTCAAAGATTTTTGAAAATTCACTTGCCCCACCCGGTAATCGAACCGATTAAAATCTGCAAAAGTTTCACCCTGTATTTTTATTGCACCGATCGGTAGGGATCGTTGCCCTAGATTCCATAACATAAGCCTTACAGAACTTACCTTGGGCTAATTGGTGTAAATGTAAGAAATATTAATTTATTATTTTAATGTAATAATAATTAGAAAAAATCAACTGAATATATTGTTATAATTATATTTAGATAGTTATACGCTGTACAACCTCAATGCACTATGATATTTTTGTGTCTGCCCCATCGATATGCAGGATGTGTTCGAAATGTTCATTTGGCACGGCCATTGTTGTTCATTAATACTGGGTACACGCCTCAATTAGTGCCCTTCATTGTATTCTCAATGCTTGTGTGCGTTTCTGTACGTACAAGCTTTTTGGGATGTTCTACCGTGACCTTTGCCTGCTTTTGATTTCTGATTAAAAATATTTTGTGATCGAAGTCCTTATAAATAAGGAAACCTCTCAATAGACTACCGCCATATTGAAGCGCAAATTATTTATGTGATGAAAGATATGAGATGCTGGTTAACTGACCAGTTGCCCCAACTAAATGTCTAAAATACGTAACTATAAGTTTAATGCTAATGATAATGTTGTGTTAATGATAGAAAACAGGGATAATTTAAATAAATTTGCTCTGTAACATTTTATTTAGGGTTAAATACACTGAATGTAAATAAAGTCACTATGTACACACTTCCTTATCATGAGCTATCTAATAATAATTGACTCAACAAGAGAATAACTTAAGATATGAAATTAATTTAGAAAAGAATAAATTTTAGATTTTGAAACAAGAACACCATGGATTATATTAAGTTCGGTAACCAAATAGAAATTTCACACCGTCCTTTTAAGGTTGCAATTTCTTATAGCTTAGTTGGTTTTGTGTGCCATCCACCAGCCACAATGTACGTTATTGATTTGTGACATAATTACGGTACCCAGTAATTTCACGAGCATATCTTACCGTACTAACCGCAACGCAGCATTGCAAGATTTGCAAGCAGTGCGGTATTGTTAGACATCATAGGCCCCTAGTCCTACACTTTACAAACTAGGATTACAGAAATTTAACAGTATTAGTAATTATAGACAAGCGCTTTGGGTCCCTTTTATGGGCCTGTGCTGCATTGCCTCTCTCCTGAGGGGCGGTCGCCCTCACGATTTGCCTATATGGTTCTTAGAACTTAGGCACAGGCTGAGTTTAGTCAGTAGGTCACGTAGTCAGACCGCTCTGGCCGCGTGGAGTCCGACATAACGTCCGCGACACTTGCCGTTGCGGGAGTATCCTGGGCACATTTCGTGCTCCTTGTGATGGATTCTCAGCCTTCCTCTCCTGAGAAAAAAAAATATGGACGTCATCGTAATCATCATAGCACATATACGTCTCCACCGAGGGGCACAAGACTATTCTAACTATGTCAGAGCGATTAGGCCTTAGTCAACCATGCTGGATCAGAGCGGATTGGTTGCCTACATATATGTTTGAAGTTCTTCACAAGTATATAAGTTGCTTCATGCAGGCTCCGCACAGTGCGGATTGGTCGACTACATATAAATGGGTTTGAATTCAGGTTTTAAAAATTTGTATTCAGGTTGGTTCACGGCATAGGAGTGTCAGATAAAAGTACATTTGACATTGGAAAAATGAAAAACACATTAGTATATGGCAGGTTGTAATTTTCTTAAGTTTTGATTACTTATGTGAATTAAGAATGTTTCAATGAAAATCCATCGTTTTCCTTCTCTTTTTGCAGCTGAGTATATTTACTAAATATTTTGTAGAGACAATAAAAATAATTTACAGCATGATTGGTCTTAAGAAGTAACGGCGAAAGATATAGTTATGATAAAGACTACAAATCACTCGCCGCATTCGCCAAAACTCTGCAAGTTTTGTAGTGTGTGTGAGTGTGTAGTGATTTGTAGATGTTATCTATAAAAGTGTCTTTAAACAGTTTGTCTGTTTAATTATTGCTATTTCTTTCAATCTAATCTGTTTAAATAAAACCGTGTACTTTAATAAACTGATCAGTAAAAATAATAAAATCATTAGCGACCACAACGCGATTAACATAATCTAGGTTTATCCTACCATTAATCAGTGCGACAGACCCGCGAGCGTTTAAAATCGGCGGTCCCTTATAAAACACTCCAATATTTATGGTCAACCATAAGGCACGATAAATCAGAGTGTATCGTGTCTCGAAACTATTCATAATTACCGATATCGACTGCTTTGTGCTTCCAAGCATGCAAATGTCGAGCCAACTTAATTTATTGGAGGATGTTATATACGTAATGAATATAAGACGGTGTTCTTTTTTTGCATTTCACAAATAGTTTGTGAAGTGGTCGTGCTGATTCATATAACATACATAATCCAACAAAAAGGTCGCATTCAATTTTGTTTTGTTATCGTTTCAGTGTAACTCTCAAAACCTATGTTCTCTAGAAGAATTATATTAAACTAGCTTTCAGCCCGCGGCTTCGCCCGCGTGGATTTCAGGATTGGGTCTATAGAGGGTTAAGGGTCAAAGCTTTTGCCCACGGCTACATATGCGCGGAAGTCGGTTTATGGCGCGAAGGTTTTATCGCGCATCCGTGAAACTATCCGTTTTTCCCAGATAAAAATACCGCAAAACCTTGCTCAAGAATAACTCTATCTATTGATGAAAACCGCATGAAAATCTGTGCAGTAGTTTTTGAGCGAAGGCTTTATTGCGCATCCCGTGGGATCTGTCGATTTTTCCGGGAAAAAGTAGCCTATTATTTAAGCCGGACTTTTATCTTTACGTCTGCAAAATTTCAAAGCAATCGGTTCAGTAGTTACGGCGTGAAAGCGGAACAAACAAACTCACTTTCCGATTTATAATATTAGTAATGATTATATTGTTATTTCTTGCCCGTGGCTCCGCCCGTCGTTGCTCCGTCCGCGTTAATTTCGATCCCACGGGAACAGTAGCTACTTTCTTCCGGGATAAAATGTGATATCCTTCCCCGTACCACAGACTATGTGTATGCAAATTTTCGTGATGATCGGTGCAGTAGTTTAAGCGTGAAGAGGTAACAAACAAACAAACAAAGAAACAAATAAACAAACAAACAAACAAACACACTTTCGCATTTATAATATTAGTTGGGATAGAACGTTTTATATTTTATGGCGAATTACTTTTGAATTACTCAGATCACTATATACATTGTCTTAAAAAATCATGTATATTATTTATCCTACCTAATGGTGAGAATGGAATCAGTGGAGTTACCATGAGTTTACATTTGTTTGCAAACGATATCGGTAGCATACATTTTTGTGTTAAAACTTTGTAGAGCGCCCCTTTCATATTAAGCTGACATGAGTTCTCTTCTCTACTGAGGGAAAAAATAGTTTACTACACGTCCAACATGTATCAAAAATAACTGAAATCTCATGGTGGAGTCATAGATATGTCCAGGAGGCCTATCATGATCGCTGAAACAGGTATAAAACCAAAATGTAAGCGAGATGGCGCTATTTGCTGCAAGAGCGGCGTCAGCGTTTCAATATTGTTTTAACTCTAAGCGTCAAGGTAAGGCCTCAGATCTACTAAGTTATTTATAAGTGTTATAGTTATCGTTATCTATATCGTAAAGATTCTTTTTCAAAATGGTGTGTCAAGATTCTTATTTTAAAAGGAGTGTGGTAGGTGTGTTAATTGTATCATATTGTGTCACTTATATTAATTATATAGTGTTTGTGTGATGAATTCGAGCATGTGTACCTTAGTCAAGGTGGTAAATATATATTTCTTTGATAAATATTTATATATGTATAATATGTATGTAATGCCATACCCTACATGCCATAACACAAGCCTAATAGAGCTTACTTTGGGCTAGCGTAATAGGTGTAAGTGTAAGAAATATTTATTACTATTATTTTATATCATATTTTCATGTTCCATTAACATTGTTTTTGATGCAAACAACATGTTTCATATTATTTCATACCACTATTTATCAAAAGCACATCAATAAATTAGCATCGATATTTGAATAACAACAATATGTGAGAAAATCAAATTACTTGTTAGTTTTTTCTACCTTAGGCATTCTCAATAAAAAAGGGATTTGTGAGTTGGTAAATTTTTTTATACATATTAAACATACGGAGAAGCCAAATTCTGTAACAGGGCAGGTAGGTGTGCCCTCGGAAGCACGGTTCGGCGCCTAGCCCCGTGTTTAACGATAACTCGTAATTAATGTCTACGTAGTGTTTTATTGTCGCCAACTTCGCCGTCGAGCGTCCTAAATTATAGCATGGATAAGTTAGCGTACAAAGAGTAAATCTAGTACTAACGAGTAAATGTACCCCCGGGAACCTTGCACATATAAGCTTTACCGGTTAAACTATCTAATATCCGCAAATTTAAATTGAAAAAAGACACTATTTTCGATTATTGACGTTAAAAATAAACAATAACTAATGATCCGCTTGATAAAGAATTAAAATATAAGTGTTCTATCTATCTTTCAGCGGATGGAGGAGCCGATTAAGAGAATTCTATCTTTGCAAAGTGACTCAGCATAGGGAATTTATTTATAAATACGCCATATGTATGTGACTAATTAGAAATATTGTATATTATCCAATAAGTATAATATTCTATAATACATACAGGTGTAGAGAAATAGACACATAGGAGAAAAGGCGTCATAAAGTGTTGTGTACACACTTAGTCTGTGATCTTCAATCACAAATATCATCTGTGGTATATTAGTGCGTGGTCTGTGTTGATTATTGCTGTGCTAATCTGTATCTGTCGTTCAATGTAAAACATTCTTTTCCGAAATATAACAATATACATTAGTGTGCATCATATTTAATTTCATCACCATCATTACAACATTGACATTGTGTTACATACACAATATAAAGTATTAATGTATAATAAACTATTTCACCTTGTATGTAAAGCAGCATCATCAACAACATCTTAACCTGATCAAGATGTCTGCAATTATAAATATTTTATTGATTTTGTTAATCTTGGAAGGTTCAATTAAATTTACAAAAATAATCAGAAGACATGTAAATTGTAGTACCTTTGTGTATAAAACTTTTAATAAAACTTTCAAAAATACAAATCGTCGAATACAAAATAAAACATCAAAACTATTATTTAAAATTTTATGTGATATTGTGTGAAAATTTCAGCAAGACAGCTGGTTTCTAGAGTAATTTTCATTCTAGAGTCATATCTTCCGGCATTGATTGCGGCAATGCTGGCGGACGAGGTCCTTCTGTGAAGCAGTGATGCTCCAGAAGGAGGTCGCCGAGCGGGGTCGGGAGATGGCCGATCCCGCTCGAAGGAGGCGACGCCGGGCTCGGTAGCACAGCTGCGGCGCCGCCGCGGGTCGCCGGAGGAAATCGCGCCCGCGGTTACGGCGACCCGGGAAGGACCACGCCCCTTCCGTGCCCGTGGGGCGTCGTCGTTGGTGGAGATCGGGGGAGGTACTGTAGCCTCACCCGGGGAGGGCTCCCCTGTATCGGCGGGGGAGCGGAGGCTGGGGGTTCCCGGAAGTAGCTTGGTGTTCCCGGGGGCTCCCTACATGCCTGAGGAAGGCCATCCCTGAGGTTTTTAGTGGGTAGGCCTCCCCCTTCTGGGGAGGAGAGCCCCACATAACCGCCGGCTCGCCACAGCCGAGGTATGCAACTTAATGCATTTTCCTCAGGGGAACAAAAAAAAGAGTCATATCCTATCTATGATCGTTTAAATAATTCTTGTTAGGAGTTTGATACTCTTCCATTTATAAATACGCTATAATAACGCTTCAGTATCTGAAGCGTTGTTTGTACTAAACTACCATTCTGTACAATGATTTACTATGTGTAGTTACGGCGCTGCGTCATGTGAGGATACCGCGCGAAACAAATAAATTGACTCGTTAACGTCACCCTAATTTGCTATTGTAGCAAAATCAGACGTTGGATGTTGATTTGAAATTATTTATAACGCGAGTATTAGTCATTGGCGACAGTGAATAACACATGTTACGCGAGAAAACGATAAATAATGTACTAGACATATTATGTGAAAAATCAAAGACTAATAGACGACATTTGAAAACTAACGTAAGTAAAGAAACATTATCTTACAATATAATACAATTACACTTTTACTTCGCTAAATCTGGAGTTTGTTTATGGGTTTGTATATCTATTCGTATTCTATATTTGTATGTTGTTTCTTTTTAACAAACAATGGATCATGTGAGCGAGATATACGAAGGTGGATTAGAATGGCCAAAACTGCTATAATTCAATTAAATCACGAAATCGGATTAATAGAAATAATTTGTGGTAGATTAAGGTGAGACTTGTCACTACACTTGTTTTTACCATTCTGTATGATGCTGAAACCTGGATACGCAAGACTAACCGACTATATGTTATACATTTGAGATGAGCCGTTGGAGGAAAATGCTCGGAATTCACTAGACTGATCATGATTTCGGCGAGTATAGGTGCATACTCTGTTCCGGTCTGGGTGTTTGTATATGTGAGATTTCTATGTTTTTGACTACACAAGATAAAAATTCAAGGGCGGGGCGTCGTTTTCTTTTAAAGATATATTGGTGATAATGTTAGTGGTCTCGGCCTCATCGGAAAATTCAGGGCCAAATCCGATATGGAATAGTACGTGTTTTGAATATTACAATCATATAGCACATACATTCAATGCACGTTCGGTGAAGAAAAGTCCTTAAAGTAAATTGCGAAAATCAAAGGCGTGAAGTCGACCGACCTTTACTGGACCAGGTGGGCAAGGCCTAACTAAGCAATCTAATTGCGATATGCTCGTGTCCTTTGATAGGAACATACTCGTATATAAGCTGATAATGAATTCGTGAGAGACGAGTGGGAGGGAAAAACTAGAAGCAAAGCACAGAAATCCACTATATTTTCTATACCATAAAACATTTTATGATTTAGGGCAGACAAGATGTTGGTCTGCATCTCTCTTGATGGTAAGAATCCTCAAGAACTGAAGAATTGGTAGCCTTATTTATAATTAAAAAATATGTAACGAGCATTGTCGTTATAGCGACACACAGATGCTCTACCACAAATTAAACTAGACGAAATCTTAGATCTACGATGGATTGGTGGTTACAATTAGACCATAAATACCTAATGCTGAGGGACTACGTAGAGAGAGAGGATTAAACTTATCGTATAATTAAACTTTGATGCAATAAATAGATTATACAGCATTTTAAAATACAATATTGGGATTACTTCAATACCTGTAGAATATAATAATACTTAGAAATGGATTATAGTAATCTTAAATGTAACATAATAGATAATGTAAACATTATTAAGTATGATTTATGACACAAGTGAATTGATACTGCAAAATATGTTACAATAAATCTATTAACAGGATGACCTCGTTTATCGACCTTAATTACATTCTATTACCAGTTGTTACTTTAATTCCCACCAAACAGCAAGCAAGCACATGTTGCAAATAGGACAGGACATCTGCCAAACATATGCTTCATGAAACGATAAGAAATCGAAATAGCTAAAGCTAGAACTATAACCTCCTGCATCGCTCTAGAAATCGCTTCTAATAAGATTATGATCATTGATTCTATACAAGTCTTTACGATTCTATAAGACGTTAGATAATTCAAATAAGATTACATTGATTTTATTTTTACTATTATTACTTAGCTATGGTAATTAAGATTTTATTCAATATTAATACAAAAATGCCTGATCTAACAAATTCATCTAATATTTTCCACAAGGAACTTATTCAATGTTATCATGAAAAATGATTATTCTGTCTAATTCACCTAGTGAGTTCAACTACGAGCTTGGTCAATATTAACACGAAAAATGACTATTAATCGATTTAACACATCCATAGTTAGAACAAACATGTCGAAGTTGTCATCTTATCTATGAGGACTGTTGAAACTATTATTAAACGTAATTATTTTGACGCTTTACAAACAATTGGTTCAACTTATTTATTTGCTCGTGTTAACTATTAGAAATACTCGAATCGAACATAAAGATACAACAGTTGAAATGAAGATTCCGCTTATTAGAATTAATAAATACTCTTAATGTTCAGTTCAATCACAATCCCACGTTTTGATTTAACTAATCGTCTTTGTTTTATTGTATTATTATCATAGTCAATTCATTTAATTTAAGATTAACTTAGAGAAAATGAATAAAGTTAAAAAAAACTATACTTTCCTACCTAGCAACGGCAAGGTTAAAATAATTATTTTATTTGATTGTTAAACCACGTGTTTGACTTAATGATTGCAAATAGAGAAATGTATGTAGACTTTTCGGTGTTTGATGGGTTTGACACCGTTTGATCAGTGTATATTATATTTTAGGGAGTTAGTATATGTATAAGTTATGAACAGAAATATGATTCGTTATTTTACAAATACTTATAATATTTAAATAATATTAGAATATTAAAACAAATACAATAAAGTTTTATATCATTCTTATTTTTATGATAATGAAAATAATCAGTTTTAAACAGACAGATCCAAAAAAAGTAGTCATGCCTCGAATAAATAAATTTTCCGTTACTTATCAGCTAATAATAATACATGTTCATTTAGGACTAAAATGGCACATGATAAAGTGGTGTTCAGTCAGAGACCTCAATGGGCATTCTTATCTAGATCATAATTTCTATACAAAAACCGGTTGAAGCATGTTTTTGCGAGCATTAATCTTAATATCCGACGACAGACGACGAAGGAAATTCTCAATTTATAGTCAAGTTCAATAATAAATTAAACAAATTTGGTCCATTTAGTTTCCGTCGCCAACGCACGCAACGTTTTTTATGGCTCAATAGGTAATAATCAAACTTTTATGAACAAATTGATGTTAGATCAGATCTCCCCTAGATATAATAATACAATCGGTTTCTCAAAATGTTCCGGTGACTTCAAAACAGCTTTGGCAGATAATCTTCACTCTATAGACGAAAATAAGAATTTATACAGAAAATAAAAGTAAAGAGCTTATGATTATAAAAATACCGTGTTAAGCCCGCAGTTTTTCTTCGTCACAACGCGTATTTGCTTTGCTAATGACGCGTAATTTATTACTTTTTATGAATACTATTCAGCCTTTATTAGGTATACGCCCAAAATCCTATTTACTTTAACATTATGCTAAGAGGATTAACTAATATTTATGGAGACTAATGTTTCTCTCTTATATTATATTGTTATGTCATAATTCTATGGATTAGAAAGATGCGTAAAGTGTAGATTATTCGATATTTACTTATTGATATAAAGTAAATAGTTGTAACAAGGTTTTAAACGCCTTATTAATCTTAACAATAATTAACAGTAAAGTTAACACTGGAAGATAACTTAGCTTAGAATAGTTTTTTACCAATAATGTTACAATTAAAATTTGCTGCCAGAATTGAGTCTCATTTATTCAACATAATTCATTACATATATATATATATATATATATATATAATATATATATATATATATATATATATATATTATATATATATATTGTGTTTAGTCATCAGCTTATCTAACCATGGAGATATGCTGATATTATTGCACAAAACGTAAAAATTACAAAAATGAAGATTGAATACCTATTGTTCACCATTGCTGCATACAGTATTATAAGCCCTGTAGAGCGCACATTTACAATTATATTATACAGTTAACACGGTTCAATATATTGTATAAATAGGTCCAAGCCATTACTGTGAGGGCACTATCTGATGCTGAACTGATGTCATACAAAAACGTCACTTACAGACGACACGAAGTAACGAGTATGTCTAGCCTACACGAACTTGAACCTTTTTACGGAATTTATATCTTACTAAGGCGCGATGATCCATAGAGCACGCGATAAACCTGGAAATGTAAAATGTTCAGATTATTTTGCAGAAATTTTTTATCCCGTTCTACAAGTATATAAGTGGTCACTGTACTGAGAAGATTTATCTGAATGCCTTCCTGATGACTCTTCCTGGTCAGTGTAACTTGTTGCATGGAACAAGGTCACCGGAAAGATGTACTACATGTGTGGTAAGGCAGCTGGTATGCCTAGGTATGTGCTGGTAGATGCAGAGTGCTTCTACAGGCATATATTATTCAGGTCGGTATGATAAGATTTATATGCGAAACGGTTGTTTGTGTAGTTGCGAAAGCTTTTTTGTAATGTGTTTCACATTCCAACGAACAAAAGCCTGGTTAATTCCATCAAGGAAGGTTTTATTCCGAAATAAAATTACTAACCATACATACCCAGTTTTATAAACGAACATTACTGCATACAGTGCGACTTAGCGGTTTTTGCTAGGTCAGATTTATTTCTTTTTTCACGGACGTTTAAGCGGATAATGTTAGTCGAACTGAGAATATCTTTCCTGAAGACGAACTAACAACCTCTCTAAGGATTGCGTGATAAAAACCAAAAGTCTTTGATTTAACAAACTAACTAGCAAGTGTTGACTTGTACGAGATTGAGCATGACGCTATGGGCATACCAGCTAAATTGTTAAAAGAACTCGGATTGCCAAGGGTTTTCGAAAATTACAACCAACCAAAAGTCATAATAAAGGCAACTATCGCGGAGTCATATTGGACATGGCTAGGTAAAGAGAGTCAGGGCGGCGAAGGTGAATGGTGATGCATCGTAAGAGGCCCCAAAGCTGCGTCGCAGGTTCCAGGCGCTGCTTCTGACTGCTCTCTCTGCAATAATGTAAATCCGTTATCTGGAAGGAGTAAATCCATAAAATGTTAAGATATTTAGATTCTAATATTTGAATTGGAAATTGCGTTTACCAAGGTATCTAAATTGATAATCTCCAGTCTATATGATTGTCCAGTGCTTAACTAGCGAGACGACTATACGATGGTAAATTTCTCCACATTTCATGCCATCATGCTGACCTACTAATATTATTTAGTTAAGCATTATCTAGATCCGAAATCAATTTGTTAATTTAATCCAGTTTAACCCCACAAAGATAAGTTTGCGCATTTATCGCAATAATGCCATTTATCGCATCTCCTTGTTTCAATAGTACTGCTTTAACTGCCTCGGCCAGTATTGGAATTCTTGGTGTTGTCTCTAGCAAAGTAGATTGAGGCGATATTTCACTGTGCCCCACTGCCTGCAACATCTTGTCCATAAGATGTGGTAATCTCTTACCATCCAAGCACAAAAATGTAACTAAATTCAGTGTAGTGACAAAAGAAATTAGTAAAGAAATGCACTTTAACTTTTCAAGGATAAAAATTTTTTACACGGCTCATTTCCAGTCGTTAGTAGAATACTCATGTTCGTTTGGGGTGGCGCGGTTAAGACCCATTTTAATTTAAGACACATTTATGACAAGACGCCTTTCCATTAGTCGATGACCGATCTATACAAAAAATGTAAGGTCCTGCGTTTATATCAGCTGTATGTGTTATGTGTCATCTCAAAAACTCACTTGACTCTAAAACATCGATTCGAATATTAATGATCGATTCATAATGAGCAAACGTGTCTTTAGGATACTTTTATCCATTGCAAATTCTGAAAACGCTAGGCGCAGTCCCATCTATCCTTTCTCATGGAGGTAGGCAGATATCACAGTTTTCCACTTGCTACAATCCAAACATACTTCCCTAGCTTCCTCGACTTACTTCCTTTCAATAATATTTTCATGCACCCTTGACCTTCTGGTATTCTTAATATGTTACATTATTATATTATAATTACATCCGATTTTTGCTTATTATGTTAATGAAATCTAAAAAAGAAAATCTATATTACATTTTCTTCATAACTAGTGAATTTTATAATCATAACTGTATTCATAACTGCAAAATTCAAGGTGCAGTCTATTGTCTACTTGATGTAAATACCCATATTTTCGTTAGTAGCACTGTTAGTTGTCAAATATGACAAAAGGCCATGTAATTTGCAATTCAGTGTTTTGTTAATAAACTACATATTATTATTATTATAGACTGTCAAAATTCATTAAAATTCATTAAATTTCCGAACAAATCGCTCAGCAGGCACTGAGCAAACTAACACTCTATGCATCATACTCGAACAACGAGTGGCAAAGGGAGATTTATCTTGTTTTTGTAGACTGAATCGTTAGTTGAGTGCATATGCCACTATGCCACCAAGTTTTTCATTATTAATATTATAACTATATTTAAATTGATTTTAATAAGCAGTGCCAAGTGCTTTTGCGCCTGATCAAATTATCCTCCGGTCGTTTACCGCGTCATCATAATTAGCGAGTGGGAACATAATGTACGAGTACACCTGTGCCTGTAAAGAGACTGAACTATTATCCTTTGCAAAAGTTAGTCTTCGTTGATTGCCACTTCCTTCGAAATCGGTGGGGACTAGCGATTGCAAAAACTCTCTTGAAATGTAGTATCAATTGGAACAGATAGGCTAATATACTTCGCAAAAAAATAAACTCCAAATGTAATTAACGGTTAAAACCTACCAAAACTTTGCGATTCACGCCCAGATTAATGGAGGCTCATTGTGAATTCTATAAGTCGAGTAACTTTATCATTCCATATCAAATGAATCTGCAAGGGTGGCGTTGGAAATTTTAATGATTCCGCACCGACTATCTCGCAGTGAGAAATTAAAAAGAATGGCTGGGAAACGGTGCCCGCTTTCCTTTTTAATTTTCCGTTCGCCGCCGGCTGAGGCTTTTACAGTGCGCGGTTGATTTAATCTTGCCGAGTTCTTGGGACATATTGTGGAATAAATAAGTGAGTTTTATATTTGTATTACCTGTAAGGTATACAAACAATAGGACTTCGTGTATGAGTTCAAAAATAACTGGAAAAGATACAAAAAGCTGAGGAGGTGTTATCACTCTAATTCAAAAAAAAGCAAAATTAATCATATATCAATTTAAAAGTATTTTTCTTTTAATTTATTTTATATTTATATTCAGTTAATATGTAAATCAGTAAAACCCAAACCGACAATGCTTTTTAAAGATAAATAATAACTTACCCTTTGCATATTATACAGTGAAATAAAATGTAAAACAAATAGAAACCAAATTATTTTAAAGATTTATACAACAGAAAGCGAAATGTCTAGTCTACATTTGGTAAACAAATAAAGAAATAGTTCATAAGTTGTAATATTTAGTATGTAAAAACTTTGAAGCTATTTATATGGTTGTAACGATTTCGTTTCCTGTAATAAGGATAAATTAAGTTGTAAACTCAGATTGAAACTAATCATCCCCCACTCAAGACTTCGTATTTGTCTCGCAAACATTGTATAAACTTGGAACAATCCAAAGATCCACAAGTCCTCAAGATTCCGAAGTCAAAGTTTGACGCAACATATAAAGGCAAGGAAGTCGGGACGAATGTTCCACTGTAATGAGATTCCTCCGATGTTATCTCGCTTGACAACGAATCCCCAATTTGTGGTCAGTCAATCTTCCCGAGGAGATTTTGCGGAATTCAATTTGCTAAGACAAAAGTAATGTCTCCCCTAAAGCAACCTCGAAAATTATGAGCTTGCCGGGACGTTTTTAAATCTAAAATCGAGATTCCCATTTCTTTGACTCCACGGCACAAGTTATAATTTTGATAACATGAAAAATAACAGTATAATTCAGTTTGACTTTTCGTAAATCATGTATATTTACTGAGTCCGCGGACTTAACAAAAAGAAAAAATGCGTTCGGATACAAATATTTATTCATTTTGCATTACCGGGACACCCTTGGGGCGTCTTGGATAAATATAATTCACCTAATTTCCCATTCCCTTATAACCTTATGATACTTTTTGACTTAACCTGATCGCAGCTGTACTTTGTTTTGGAGGTGTCGACGTTCACTAATATCCAATTAATATGCCGTTTCGTTCGAGACCTCTTAAATTTATAGTGTACCAGGTCGGAATATATTCTCATTAGTTTGACACTCACTGGCTATTATAAGCTGAGCGATCATTAGATGCCGCTGATAAATGGCGATACCGAATCGAAATAGAGATATTGACCCTCTCGATAAATTGTATAAGCTACTGGGGACGTGACATGACAACATATATTTTACATTTATTCCCTTTGTGGTGATAAGTTTTATCAGATGTACCAATGCAGTTAGCTTGTAGCTCTCTAAGTGGAAGTAGGGGGAAATTAGAGCGGTGTTTCCTTTTGATTGTGGTATCTTTCGTATTAATGGATGGTGTGAAACAAAACGTTAATGGGTCATTAACGATTGTCGTTCGGCGTGACCGTGGGCCGCAGACAATGGCGGCGAGTTCTTGGGACGAGGGCCTGACTCTTTTCTACAAAACAAAGTCGGTGTCTATTTTTACAACTACGAATTATTTCCGTACTCGCAAACAACCATCTCATAATAAAGTTAAATTGATGGTCTCATTAAGCCGTAATAAATTGAAACCTAGCGCTTAAAAGTGTACACATAAAACACATTTCGTATTGGTTAAAATAGTGTTTTGAATGTCACCTTTCAGTTTGTCCCTTTAATCAATAATTTGTTTATTTGAAGGTTAATTGGATAATATGAAAAAGGCTCTCAGTGTTAAAATTAGCTTAACAAATAAATATTATATTCTCACAATTAATTTTGTGTTTTATTATTATAGTTGTTATTGAAAAAAATCAAGGAAACAAGACTATGATTTCATTTAAATCTGCTATTATTCTAGAGAAATTGTTAAGAATGGATAATTTTCAAGGGTAAAGTTATGTTCACTTTGTTAAAATTTTAGCGCCAAATTAATTACAAAGTTACTACTGGACAAAATCAAGCATAAATATAATATTGTAATAAAAATATTTATCTCTCTAGCCTTTGAACTCATGTTTACTGAATGTTACTCATAATAACATAACTTCTCGTCTTTGTTAAGTTGTAATTGATTTTTATGACTAAGGCAGCAACATATGGCGTTGCGTGTAGGTCTATGTTGGAGCCTGCGGGGGACTGTTAAAGCGATGTCTATCCGATAGAAACAAGAACTCTTTTATTCAAAAATTATTGACGCCGTAAAAACTACACCAGCATAATGTATTCAGAGCAACAACTCTTAACTTGTTCCGAACGCTATACATGTTTATGTAAATACGCTACTCAGACTCCTTATATTGAGATGTTCGGTTTGTTTATAGCACCTCTCTTTGACATGGTACCCAGTGGGGTACGGTTTTATAGCGGCTTAATTACTTAATTTAGCATTCTTGTTAGTTTTATCGATGGACAGAAACGTCGATGAGAATTTAAATGCTGCGGTGTAAGTAATAAAAACGCTAAGTGGTGTATATAATATTAAAATAAATGTAAATTGGTATACATTAAGTATATATATGTATGTAGTATATGCGCAATTTATTAATGTGAAAAGTTTGCTATGTGGAAGCTTTGTTTTACATTTTCTGATTCATTCTAAAGGCAAGTTTAAACATTGTACTACGACTGATCGGTCATCTATGTACAACATAATGGTTTTGATTTTAGTATCTTACTCGTATATAGACACACAGCAACGCAAGAATTATTTATTACATGACGATCACGAGACAGCTCCTAAAAGTGATGGTTCTCGTAAAGTTAGAAGTATCGTTGTACATTTATCTGAAGCTGTTAAAGTTGAAGAAAATATTATAAGGTATCTTGCGTAATAACTAAAAGATATAAAGGAACTCGAATAATCCACACTAAGCTAGCGTAGTTGACTAGGAACGACTTAACGAACGTAAATACGTATGTCGATTGTGTAATGTAGTTATATAAACTTTGTCATAACAACTTCATCATAAGAACCCTGAAATTGTTTTAAGGGAACAAAATGTATTGATAGTCCCTTGAATGACTCCATCAATCTTGTACAAACAGAAACGCTAAGAACAATTTTTTTGGTCAATAAATAACAGCCCAGGTAGATTCGAGTAACGCTGACAATGGCAATTACTACTGGTTGACAAAAGGCGTAATAAAGGTGGCACGCTTCCAAGTTCCAATAGTACCAACACCAGAGGCATTTACTAAGCTAAATGCAACTATGGCCAATTGTTTCGCCCTGTGGGAGCTCATCTCCATGTTCTGGGAAGGTTATAAAAAGGCTGCAGAAAGCGGTTGCCGTTTCAGCTAGCGTAATAAGTTTTTACACCCTTTGTGACGCAAGAATGAATGTTTTCTTTTACGTTTCAACCAATTCTACGGTTAGTGTGGCGTGAAATGTGTTATTTTGTATTAGCATACTGCTTGAATAAATATTGCTGTCTGGATGTCTGTAGCTGTTAAATAATACATAAATCGCTTTCATTCGGATTTTGTGCTCATTCAGCTTTGATTTGCGTCATAACTCCAGTGACCTTTTTGATTCTCGAAAAACTTTTCTCGCTCAACACCTTTATCAAAATTACCTATTATTAGCTCCATTTCATAATCTTATATAAAGGAGAAGATATTTGCTTGAACTTTATTTCAACAAGCTCCGAAAAAAATGTTACGAGTCCGTTAATTGTTAATTAAGTAACAGAAAAATTGGCTAGATAGTTTGACTAGAATCACAAAATTTAAAAAGCTTTCATGGATAATATGGTAGATTTTTATACGCATATACTACTATTAAAAAATTCTAACATCATTCTGAGAGACCAATGAAAGTTCTATTTAATCTTCACGATGGAATTTCTATTGTTTTCTAGGTTGGAATTTCGGATTATTTTTCAAGGTCAACTCTATCAAACTTATATAGTTCCAGATACGAAGAATCATGATGCCATGATGTCCCTAAATCGGCTGCAACAAAAGTTATTGTAATAGGATTAGTTTGATGTGGGCATACAAAATGTTACTTGTAACCCCGCCGTCACATTCCGTCACACACGTTAAGTCGCGTTGTGTTTTGACCCAGCGGAATTTGGAGGTGTCTTGGGACAAATTTATCGATGTGACGATCTAATCTAAAAAATCTACGTTAAAGACCACACACTGACAGGGAATAATGCTTCCAGTATGTAAAACGAGGGAGCGTGTCAGAGTCAAATGCTTCGCGTCTCCCGAGAAACTTAATTTTTTTTCTATTTGTGATGCCTATTTAATCTGTAGCAGTATTTTCAAGGGCTCTCTTGTCATTTATCTTATGAGATATGTAATACATAGTATTTTTAACTTTATAAATCAGGCCTTAGAGTAGTTGAAAAAACTTTAAATTAATTCAAATCTCGAGTTTCTTGACACCTAACTTTGACCATAACTTATAAAACTGTGGGTCGCGGTATCTAAATTGTTGATAGAAATTATTATTTTGTAGTAGTGCAGCTTTAAATGTCATATTTATGATTGTATAAATATTTTTTTTGTGATTTTAATGACTTTCATTCAATTATTTATTTTAATTAACTATAGGAAAGTCAATGGACGACGGATGAAGAATGATGTGTGTGTGTGATCCCTTTAACAGCTAAGCCAACCTTTTTTTACCATTATCTATACATATAATAAGACAGTAAAAATATTTTGTCTGTACATTTAGTATTTTTGACTGAAATGGATAGAGGGGCACTTAAATAGATTATTAGAAAGCAAAAAAATTTTTTTGGAATTTTTTGTCTGTCTGTCTGTCTGTATATTTGTTCACGTTTATCTCCGAAAGTACTGAACCGATTTGCTTGAAACTTTCACTATTTGCTTTGTTTTAACTCAGAATAATATCTAAACGTTGTTTTATCAAAATCGGTTCATTAAAAAAAATCTATACATATAATAAGACAGTAAAAATATTTTGTCTGTACATTTAGTATTTTTGACTGAAATGGATAGAGGGGCACTTAAATAGATTATTAGAAAGCAAAAAAAAATTTTTGCAATTTTTTGTCTGTCTGTCTGTCTGTCTGTATGTTTGTTCACGTTTATCTCCGAAAGTACTGAACCGATTTGCTTGAAACTTTCACTATTTGCTTTGTTTTAACTCAGAATAATATCTAAACTTTGTTTCATCAAAATCGGTTCATTAAAAAAAAAGTTATCGTCATTTTAATGAACTCAAGGCATGATAATATTGCGAATTATAATGTACACCATTCTTACATAAGTTACATGGGAAATTTAAAATCTAAAGACAATTCATCATCATGATACAATACATACATAAGATAACGTCTTTATCCCCTGCGGGGTAGACAGAGCCACAGGTTATAAGACCCCAAAGGCCACGTTTAGCATGTTCGTGGGCAGTGAGATGGAACAGGGAACCAAAATACGATGAAACGAAACCAGTACCTCAAGGAATTGCTTTATACCAAAAATATTTTAATCGGTAAAATCGTATATTAATATGATTTGTGTATCAATAACATTCAACTCGAAATTTACGCAGACGAAGTCGCGGGCAACAGCTAGTGTTATATATAACTTAAGCTAAATCAAAGATAAAGAAATAATGTGTCTAAATAAACACGACGTATCTTTTCCTCCATTTCGAATCAGATGTTTTTTATATGACTTTGTTAAGTTTTTCAACCGTTCTTTGTATTACTATATTTCTCGTATTACTATGTGAAGTCTTTATCTACCTTATTTGTCATTTTTCAATTAAGGAAAAGTTAGTCGTCAATAATCATACACATAGTACAAAACAAAGTCGCTTTCTAGATATAAGATAGATATTAAAAAATACATTTTAAAAATGCATACGTAGTGTTGTTACATTTCTGTTTGTTTGTATCTCTGTTGATACAAGATTGATGGAGTCATTCAAGGGACTGTTAATACATTTTGTTCACTTAAGACAATTTCAGGGGTATTATGATGAAGTTGTTATAACAAACTTTATATAATTCTATTATACAATCCACATACGTCTTTACGTCCTTAGTCAACTACGCTGGCTTAGTGTGGGTTATTCGACTTCCTTTATATCTTTGAGTTTTTTCGCAGATTACCTCATAATATTTTTCTTAATATTAGAAGCTTCAGATAAATGTACAATGACACGTCTAACATTCCATTACGAGAGCCATCACTATTACGAGCTGTCTCGTGATCAACATGTAAAACCATCTTGCGTTGCTGTGTATTATATAAGATTCTAAAATCAAAACATCCTATATTACATTATAATGGATTAATAAATGATTTAGAATTATATATTTTATATAACGTTAAAATATGTAGGACTGGCTGAAGAAAAACTTTTTCTTTTTAATCCCTAGTTTAGTTGTAATTATCACTTTTACATTTTATTTACTTATTCTTATTGTTAAGATTTGTTTTTACGTCAATAATTTGAATAAAGATTAATTTGATTAAGATTTTGCAGACTAATACCGTATCTCCATCAAATAAAACGCAGAAACTGATTAGATCTAGCACAGTTCGGTTTAAACTTTGATTTGTTCCACGTATGTGCTAACTCAGGATTGAGGTTCTAGCTGCGATGTTTTCTAAGAATACACCCTATTTTACATGAGAATAAAAGAAACTGAACTATGCCCTTGACATTGCAGATGTCCAATCACGACGACCATCACTTACCATCAGGTGGACCAAGGAATATAAATAAAGATGAAACTAAAAATATTATTCTGATTAGTCTAGTTCGTTCGTATACTCGGTAATAGTCCGAAATAACTCATACAGGGGTATCCATGGATGAAACCGCACGAGAAAAAAAATAGGACACGCAAAAGATGATATTGGTTGCAAACTTCTCAATCCAAAGCTGCGGGGATTACTTAACAGATATAGATATATACAGCTTATTTAGTGTGTTTGTGGTAAAGATCATGTTAACTCTCAAATTGTCTGACCTTAGAATAATCCTTAATGTCAATTTTTTTAACAAGCAAGTACTTTATGATGACTGGATACAGATATACATAAATTTGCTACCTGTGGGACCTCCACGAGAATTATCACAAGATATAAGTGTAGTGTAGGTAGCAATAAAATATCTTGTACATGTGGGTACTTGTGATCTTCCAGTCATGTAGATGTCAGTCCGCCAATAAATCGACATTGCTTAAGACGTAGTTTCATTGTTTTCTGTGGAAATACATATCAATAAGATGTTAAGCTACCTCAGTTAACACTGCCATATACATTTACCCTTCATAGCGTGATATAGTGTCAGATATATTAATATATAGGTAAAAAATAATAATTTATTTTATGATTAATTCTTGTATACTACAATTATTGTCTTACTAATGAAATATAGACGAAAACTAATTCTGTTGACGTGGCGAACTGTTACGGAAACAATCACGTGTTCTCATTAGACGAAGGCGTAGTTCGATTTGGGCGTATTATGAAACTGGAGCCGGCTTCAGCAGCATTTTATGTCACATCGTGTACTTCGTGAAACTCGACATGTGTAACGTCACACAAGGAGTTAGTTGCGCTGGAAGTGAATAGAATAATTTAATTTGGAAATTTATTTAATAATCTTTTTCATACAACTAACAATCAAGTGTAAAAAGGCGAACTTAATGCAATGGGCATTCTCTACCAGTCAACCTGTAAAATGTGAGAGTATTTGTTGATGGTGTACTATTTCAGAAAATTAATTAAAATAAATTAAATAATAAAATGACACTTAGCACTAATATGACAAATAAATTACAATATGCCTAAATACTTCAAAATACTAGCAACACACACACACACACACACACATATATATATATATAATTTTAGACAGATTCCTAAAAATGTCTTCGTACCAGTTATTTGAATGCTTTGATTATATACATGTGTATAATAAATAAAAAAAAAATATGACGTGTATATAATCAAAGTTTGAATGAACCCTTAGAACTTGATAATCTCAAACTTGTAGGCAACTTATTCCATAAACGAGATACGTATTACTCGTATTATTAATCTATAATTATATTATAGTTATGATTTTTAAGGAGATTTTTAATAGGTAAAATAATTACTAATTTCTTTTTGAGTTTTGTGACTCAATGAAACAATATAGTTAATGGATGTAGTTTTACCGATTCAAATCTAAGTAGATTTGCCAAATTTTCCGAAACAGGACGCTGTATACCACTAAGCAACAGATAAAGAGAGAGGGGCACTGTAATAAAATTTTACTTTAGTTTACGTACTGTAGATTTCGATAATAGTGAATTGTCATTTACCATCATTGCAGATGTGGAGTAGTTTATTTCCATAACGAATTATCCTATTTTCCAAGAACTACATATTTCAGATACGTTTAAAGGAAGGAAAGAATAAGCCAACGCTGTGTTGCTCATATTCGCGGGGTTCTTTAACAGGTTATCTACTTGTCTGCCATGAAAAAAAAATCGTCATGTCCTTAGGAATAATTATTCTAAAGCAACAGTCAAGAGTGATACACATAAACACCCTTGCGATATTCACGTGGAATAATCCTACATTTCTCACATCTAGCATCTTCTTTTTCAATATAAAAAATACATCTATGAAGTTGTGTTCCCGTAATCAATATTATCAAGCAATCAAATAGATCGAATAATACTTCATGTATTCGACGTAAATGTTTCAATATATCCTACACATGTGACTTATCTAGAAAAACATCTAAGTTCGCCGTGTTTGGTGCCTGCCACAATTTACCGACGCAATACCACGGTGGCTGAGTGCTTGTGATTAAACAATAAATCGTCGTAGGGCCCTGCCTCCGGCCTTAAGAATAGGTGAGCACAGTAAATGGCGTCACAGTAAATAAACTTTTCACTTCAGTAGCTCAAACATGAAGGTTTTGCTGCTTAAAATCAGTGAGTAAAATCGATTTTACTCACTAGTGAGACAAAGCTAACCACAGATTATAGTAACCTATGTATAGTAACGAATGGGATAACCATACAGACTATGTTGTTTCGCCCGTAAGATAATATGCCCATGGACATTGGATCTGCCTGACACTTCTCGTTGTTCCGTGTCACGCATAGGTACCACTTTAAACTAATGTAAAATAAATTGGCAAGAAATCAGAAAAAATAATTGTTAAAAAAATGTCTCTTCGGAACGGAACATAATAAGTACTTATTAAAATCTCAGAATGATGCGCGGAACGGAACTATTGACAGAAGTTCCTTTCCACGCATCATACATTCTTGAGATTTAATTTTTTTTTATTTATTCGCTTAATTTACTAACAGGGAATAATAATAACAATAATTTACTTACTTATTATTTTTGAAGACCTATTTTAACAATTATTTTTCTGTTCTTTTGACAATTTTATTTTTAAAATTTTTTTTACATTTGTTTAAGTGGTATGCGTAACACGGAAAAACGAGAAGTGTCAGGCATAATTATCACCTTGAGGCAAACAAAAAAAAATGAAAATTTGGAATTCGAACTCGAAGGAAAACAAAAGACGATCGGCGAGAAAAAAATGTTCTCGCTGCTGAAGTGAAAAGTTATGTGTGTCACACGAGAGCAAAGTTGTTTGCATCTCGTGCCTTTGAATCCTCGACACGCTCAGGATTCTACTCTAGAATCACTCGCTTCGCTCGTGATTCAAACAGAATCCTTCGCTTGCTCGGGACTCAAATCAGCACGCGCAGCAAACATCAACTTTGCTCACTTGTTGCACAAATAACTATTGCTTATGAGTATATTAATCTTGTTATATGGACTAAATAAACAGGAGTAGGTGGCTGCCATTTGCAATTTTATTCCAATTTAGAATAAAATATTATAAAAGTTTAGTTATTACAAAAAACATATAACATATATTTGAACCATAAAAAATACCAAAACAGAATGTGCCATGACACAAATTTTCTGCGGTTGCCTTTAAGAAAATTTTCGATTTTAAATGTTGCCCTTGAGACAGTTTTTATCTCATTTGTAATAGGGGCGGTTTTTGCAGTGAAAATATATAGTTTTAAGTATCGCTGCCCATACATTACTAATTTTGAAAATTCAAAATTTATACATTGCATTGAGTACTTTATTATAGCTTATTAGACATAAATATACGAAAAAAAGAAGAAAACATAATTTTTGATAAAAAGATATTAAATCCAGAAACAAATATAAGAGTAGCGTGATTTATTTATATGTACCTTATTAATTACAATAAAATATCAAAAATCATTTGCATAAATCGACTAGTGGCGAACTATATTAAATTTTGACTACTTTAAATATTAAATATAAAACTGAATTCTTTATTATATAATTTAATTCATCAGAGAGTAGTCGGTAAGATAAACATAATTTTTAGCATTCCGTACCTTGTAAGGAAATAGGAAATCGTTATAAAACACAACCACCTTTCTACCAATCTTTGTCGTGACCGCGTGGAGATATCTAGTTGAAATTAATATTTAATTCTCATGTCTCTGGTCCCTGGAAGTCGTTAAAAAGTCTGACTTAAATCAACGCAAACTCTTTTAATAAACTATGTATATTATACATAGTTTAGTAATAAACCTTAACAGCATCATAACTTCATATTCTGTTAAACGTCGACTATGCCGAGGGTCAACTGTAAATTGTAGTATGGAAATGATGGAGGGATTCTGTAAGGAATAGCATATAAGATTTATTACAACACCTTATTGAAGGTGCAAGGTGGATTGTTAATACCGCCGAGATAATATCGAACGATAGACACAATCGATAAAACACTAAAATTGGATCAGATAGATCATTTAATACAGGTTATGAATCACGAATTTATTCAGCTATTCGAAATTCATTCAATGATATTTTGTTCTCAATACTTTACTTTGTTTGGCATAATTTAAGAAATGATCTCATAAAGAAATGATATAAAAAGGTGTCTCATGTCTTTTTCTAACTACTTTGAAATTAAAAGTGAATATTAAATAACTAAATTCTTATGTCAAATATTTGCATTATTCTTTGCATTATTAGGGTGACTTTTGTTTAATAATCGATACCGTTAAGTGCAATTGAAAGAGCAATTTTAATTTAATGTACTGTGTATTACTTAAATTGACAAGTTTTTAACAAAACAACCATCTAATAAAGAAATATCTAAATAAACTCTTAAATGAACTTTGCTTGAACGTGTAAATTGTTTCTGTAAATGGCAACGGAGTTGCATAGCTAGTATATTTTAGTGTTAAATATATTATTTTATATAAAAAATAGACCTATTTTAACTTTAATTTGTCTCCCTGTACACAATGCTTAGACGGTGGTTTGTTAAAGGTATTTTTACACCGTGTATTTTTTTTATTTCAGATTATATTCTCTGTGTAGAATTAGATACGTAGTATGTAGAAAGATTATTTATAAATCTGAAGAATTGTTATCATATAAAACTGAAATCTTCGACACTCTACATTATGACAAAACGTAACGTAACATCTCCAAAGATTACTGATAAGATAATTATGAAAAGTAAGTCTCTAATTATATAATAAAAATGTTCGCAATTACATATATAAAAAGGACCAATAACATCCACATTCTGAATTGAATATAGCATACTAATAAAATTTATAATAATATTTATTTTTATACTAGGTATTAGATATTAATAAACAAATTTATTGTACGTACACTGAAAACATTTCACAATTCAAACATTATCATCGGCATGTTACTTTCAAACCCCATGTAAAAGCAATTAAGCTAGTACAATAGATTTCTTCGCTAGCAACAATAGCTCTATTCAATAAACGGAACAAACAACCCCCTGCAGCTACATCGTCCGCTAAAAATAGATTTTTTTACGTTTTTAAAGCTCAACAACGACTCATAACTAATTAATGGGCTCCGAGCGTATCGGACGGCGGGCAAATGGGACGGATGCCCACATACCATTGTCGTGTAACTTACGCACATCGTTCATCAAGTTGACAAGCGTTAATCCAGTTTCCGGGGTTTGTACTTATGCTTCTCGACGATGATCGAATTCGAGTATAATAAACTCGAATTCGAGATCACAAAAAATAATCGATATAGTTAATTAATATATTTTAACCAATATAACATTAAAATTATTTATATCATTGTAATGATTTCAAAGCATATGAAACATTAAAACTTGTAAAAAAATATCCTTATTACACTTATAAGCGCTTAAACAGATTTTGTACAGAGCAATATGCAGCGTTAAGAAAATAAAGTTTTTATACAGTTTTTTATGCTGCTTTTTATTTTTTTTCGTGACTCCAATTAAAAAAGCTAAACTTGGAATAGCACTACGGAAAAAAATATGAGCTTAAAAATGGATTAACAAGGATTTTTAATATAATATCCATCCAAGACAATTATTTGCTGCGTAGCATTATAATATCATTTTTTTTTTGCCGGGTAAAATATTGTTGAGTACAAAAATAAATAATTTCACGAAGAAATCGCATTGTTTTGTGCAATTTATTACGTTAATATACTATTTTTGAGTATGTTTATGTTTTTTTATACGGGGAAAAGATTTTAACAATGTCTGTCATTTCTTGTCCTCATATCTCTAAATAAATCCAGAAAAATCTATCGATTCCCTCTTATTAATATATTATTTTTATATATTAGATATTTTCTGCGTAATTTTTTTTCACTAAAAATGTTGCTTTATCCTTCAAAATGGCACACATCAATATGAACTAGAAACAGAAATAGGTAGGACGGAAGCACCCAAGCAGACGACCTTTTTTTGTCGAGGTGCAATGCTGATACATATCTGATATATACTTGACATTGGCTAGTCGTCAGACAAGCATAGGACTCTCCCTGCAGAGCAAACGACCTTGGATCGGTCTTCCTCTGATAGAAATATATAATATTTGGTAGATAATATCTACACGTATTTTGCTGGGTTCAAAAAAACTTAACTATAAAAAGCACTCAACAACATAGAAAATAATTATAACGCATTTATTTAAATGCCTTAATGGAATGACTCGTCGAATAAAACAGTGAGTGTACTGGCATGCTTATTAGATGACATTAGAAAAAGCATCGTGGTACGGCCCCGCTCGATGCCCGCCCCGCGTCCGCTGAATCTCGATGACAAATCGTTGCGTAAATGATAGTGTTCGCTCGCTCGTACTCTCGTCGAGAGCTCTGTTTTTGTTGTTTGATGTATGTCTCCGCTTTGTGCACCAACCCCGCCTATTGTTCAGCGGTAGGCCTGAATTGCATGCTTTTTGCGTTCACGCTTCATCGGTTCATGTGTAGTGGGTGTAATTTGGATTTTTCAGTTTTATCGTTTTGTCAAATATTATTCTTCTATATATCACGAATAAATAAATAGTTTCGTTATCGTCTCCAGATTTTAGTATCTATATGAACAACATCCTTAAATTTTTGACATACATAGATTTTCTCTCGTAATTTGATAATTATCATTATTAGATTGCCGAAATACAAAAAGCGCTGCATCATATACAGTCTAGACAAAGTAGCAAGCAAACTCAAAGACACCTGCAACGAAAAAAGTTATCGCCGTAAAACATCTGTAGTTTCACTTTATGGGAACTTGAACTATTCTACTTTGCGTGTTTGTGATAAACACAGTAACTTATAACAATACTTTTACACATTTACTCAATTAACAACGTACCAGCAACAAATTTCTTTCATTTCTATCACGATGCCCATTTAAACCCTTTTATTGTTTCGGATGCCTTCTGCAATTGGCGTTGCAAATGAATTTAGTCTTTATTTCTATTAGTTTAAGTGTTAAGCAGAAGCTTATGGGTGGTCAAGCGTACAATCAGATACGCCGTCACCTGGTCTAAGATTAAACTGTTGGGAGGGTCCACGGCATGTGGTTCGATGACATGGTCTAAATTATATAATTAATCATTATTTAATACCAAACCCTTCTATGGAGAAACAACGTTCATAATGACGAATGCCTCGCGGGTGGGTTTTTTTTATTTCCTGTTGCTATGTGTGCTGCTACAACGCCGCTAACCTCAGCTATTAATCAATAAGCCACAACATCTTCGGGTCTGGATTGTTATTTTCTAGAACTTACCTGCTCGGAACATTAAATCATTTCATCGCGTTTGAGCATTCATTTCCACATAATGAAGCCAACCTCCGTGTCACAGGAGAGCAGATCTTTAAAAAGTATTTCAAACGAATGATATTGATTTTTAACGAATTTACGATACTCATATTTCTTTATTATATAAAAAAGGTTCCCTATTTTAGGCGTTTTGGGATTTCAATTACAGACAACATATTCAAGGGATCGTGTTTTGCTTTCATTCATTTCAACCGAAATAATCTCTACCGCAAACAACGTTTGAACAGTCGACTTGTCAAATATAATGCTCTCTTTGTATGTTCAAAATCGATTATGGCCTTTTTGTTGTCAAAATTGAGGCTCGAAATTCTCGGGTTTCACAATAGTTACGATGTTTATCGTGGCCAGGTGCGTCCCGATCTTTAAGTGTATTTTAATTGAGTGCAACAGGAGTCTGGAATCGAAATAGAGGACTCTACTTTTTTCGGGAGAAAATATATTTTGATAATGCTCAGAAGGTGTAGTTATTGTAATTTTCCGGACAAGTCTTATTTGTCAATTTCATCAGAAAATATTGGTTCACATATATCAATACCACAAGTATTCAATTAATCACATTTACGAGGTTAATTAAATAAAGTTAATTTGTTTTTGTTTTCTTTCTGTAATTATAAAATGACTTCTTGTATTGTTTAAATAAGTGATCTATATATATAATCTAAAAATACATAGGTTTACGTTTTGACCTAATAATTAAACTATTGGTTTTACTGAAGGTGAAAAAAAAACTTGTTTAAGTCCTAAGTATTTTTAAATAAAAGTAGGTACAGATTCTAAGAAGGTTAATATCTATATAGATATTAACATTGTATATAGTAACAATTATTTGAAATAAGATTTCAAATAAATTCCCAATGTAGGTTACATCCACATAATGACAGTTTAATCCCTAGTTTGCGACTTACATGAACAATTCTTTTTATTATGAAAAAGGTTTAGTCTTTATCTTAAACACTTATGCATCGAAATCAATTGCAATAAACATTCCTATTCTAACTTTATAAGATTGTCGTGATCAGCAAATACAGCAACTCACGTAAACACCAGCAAAAAGTTTCACTAGCTGAGCTTTGGTAATTAAGCTCTATTAGGGAACAAAAAGCCTGCGCGGGGACCTCCCTAGTTTCCAGACGTAGCGTTAAATTAATTACTAGTGGACGAGGTCCCAACGAAACCGCTGCACACTGCCCTGCGGTAATTTTATTTAGGTAGGCGCATTGTGGCGCGATTTAGCGGGATAGGTAATACCCATTGATAATGCTCATTTCCTATTGTTATTTAATATGGATTTGCAGTACAGTCAGGTCAAACTTTACAGTTGCACTTCACAAACCGCCGTTATTACGAGCGTCCTAAAAGCTTTCTTAAGATTAACATGTAAAGCTTGTCGCGTTGTTCTATGTACACACATTATTGCAACCTTTCTTCTTGAGACTTATGAGCAAATTTTACCTCACTCTATATATAAATCGAAACCAAAGTAATTTGTCTGGACAGCTAAAGACCGTAAAATACAGAATGTGTCACAGGTGTTATAATTAGAGATCGGATAATCGGATGCATATTTACCTGAAGTTAATTTTTGGCTCACAAATTATGGAAGCGGCTTTTCAAAATACATTTTGTTAAATAAAAATCCCGGTAAAATACGGGACTGCAAATGTAACGTAGTGATATTGTTTGAAAATTACTAAATTAGCACGTGGTATTTATTTTCAAAAGACCTAGACTCCGGGTTAATTTATACAACTATGCATACGTATTTACATGAAGTTTAGTTTCAGTTCCCCGTGCTATTTATGAATGTACGATTTATTACATGAAGAGTGTTATATGAAAGTAGTGAGATAGTTTGACTAAAACAATAATCAATTAAATAATTGAATCAAAAAACAGAAATGGTGCCCGGGCGTAAGTATGGTCTAGTATCTCACTCTGAGTTAACTTCCGATTTAATGAGTGTGAGTGAGACGGCAGTTGTGAGCAAGTACAGACTACTAGCGACCGGATTCCTGCTGTTATATAAGACATTCGTCACTGTGTTTGTCATGTGTTCGGGTGTTTTTCTGTGTTTGTCTCCATTTTCGCACTACTTGGCTATTCTACAACGGTTTTTGATGTGCATTGTGAATAATGTGATACGGATATTGGTTTTACTAACTCAAAAATCACACGGGGAACTGAAACTAACCTTCATGTAACGTCGTTTTTAAGCTCATATTACCGACTAGTTTTGCATTACCAAAATGTTCTACAGTACCGGAATTCCGGGATTTTTAGTTATGGAAATAAAATAAAAAGACAATTCCATACTTTGTCAAAAACTAAATTAGGTAAATAAATAAACATCCGGCTATCCAATTCCGCAATCCCGGGATTTTTATTTAACATAACAATAAAAAGCCGTTTCCATACTTTGTCTTAAACTAACTTTAGGTAAATATGCATCCGATTATCCGATCTCTAGTTATAATAGTAGGATTTCTCGATTTGGAATGTTCTGTCTAGTTGTTGTAAATATTAATAAAATAAAAATATCAATAAAGTAAAAAAAAAAATATACAGCTCTATTCTATTTTTTAAGTGTTTTACTTTTTTTCTACAAATAAAGAAATTGCACACTTATGAGACCTTTCTATTAGACACTCATGTTTTTTTTTAATATTTGTAAAGTATAAAATTTTTATGCTAGTTTGTGATCCAATATATGTAACGTGAAGTCACATAACACGTCCGCCATACAATATGCATACAAAATCTGTTTTGCTAGAAAGAGAGATTATATGCATTTTGTGATTTCATGCATATTGTCTATTGTTCTAACATAATTATACGTAAAATACCATTGGACTGCGAAATTTGTTTCACCTTGCTATCTCTGACGTAGGTCATTACAATTATGAAAATTAAATTTATGTTCATAAGAAATATACCTTTGATAATTTATTTAAAATTCGTAAATGCCGTTTCAACGGACTGGCTGACAAAAAGTTGAGGCACTTTAACGACAACTTCTAATCGGCGATTCTATAAACACATAATCTATAAATAATATATAATATACAGCCACAAAATCCCCTTGCTAGTTTTCTTGCTGGTTCTTTCCAGTACAAGATTCTGTTTAGGTAAATATAGTAAATAACGTTTAGATAAGAAGCTTAATTGTTAAATCAAATCAAAATAATGTATATTTAACATAGGCCTTTATAGTTATTGACGTCAACATAAATTTAAAAATTAAAACAGAAAGAACTACTTTCCGTCATATTTTACTCTCAACTCTACACCTGTTGACAATCTAAAGAGCCTTCTCAAGAAGAACAGGCAAAATTACCTAGGGGGTATTTTCTAATTTTTATATCACACAAATATCGGATATTCATCATTATTTGTAAGGAAAACGAAGTTGTTCTAAAGAAGTAATACCTATAGTATAACTCATGCCTTAATTGTATGACGGACGTTAAAGCGAATGTTAAATATAGGCATATTCCTGCTATAACATGTTTGTTAATAGATACTACAGCACAATTATAATAAACAAAAGTCAGCTATTTGCTTTAAATTATTTTCAATAACCGCGTAGCTTGTGCTCAGGCGGCTGTCCCTAAAGCAACGTTGGCTGGCGAACTAGCCGACGACATGCTGGACACAAAGCTTCAATTTTCAGATTAGCTGATGCATGAATTGTTGATGTAGGTTTGGCTAATTATTGTTGTAACTCGATAATATAGCCTGGTGTTCTATTACTGCATATAAAAGTTTCCATGCACACATTTAAACTATCAACTCCAATAAACTTGTATAAGAATTGTTGTTATTATATCAGAAATATTTTGTAGCAGTATTAATATACAATAGATGGATGGTTTCATATCACTGTATCTCACTAGATTGTTCTTTAGAAATACTCATAATTTATTTTTCATTGTAATGATTACTTAGTGGGGAAAAGAAACCCACGATCATTTAATTGCACTTTTTTTTGTAACAAACACATACACGTTTTACATTTAAGGATTTTCTTATAACTCTCTCTCTCTCTCTCTCTCTCTCTCTCTATATATATATATATATATATATATATATATATATATATACACAACATGTCTAGCTTAACATTTGCGCCTCGAATACCACCCTGATTACGTGTGACATGAGACAGAGCTTTCTCAAGGTCATCATATAAACATAACGTAGTGTGTATACATGTCGTTACTCCAAAATGTGTACCACCTATAGAATTCAGGTTAATATTGAATTGAAAACTAATGTTAACAAGGTTCGTTATATAAAATGAAATTGATATAAAATGGATTTGTAATATGGGTGGTAAACTAATCAAGAGTAACTTGATGATAAGCGGTTCTGGCGAAGGTCACCGTTGTCACGAATTTACATCGGACTTATCAGTGAGTGAGCGTCAATGCTGCTTTAGACTCGACACAAGTAGTCTAATCGAGCAGTTTGGGGTTAAAATATGCCATCTAATAATGTATTTTTTTTATGTATTTCATAAGAATGATAACCTATCGAGGTGACTAGGAATAAGCTCAAAGCACGCACAAATCATAATTGAAAGCTTCAATTTCTTTGACGAAAGATGGAACAGTGTGAAATAAAAACGAGCAATTATACCACATATCTACAAATAAGAGATCGCATCGAAACCGTACCGTTCAAATTCGGCCAATTAGTTTAATTTTATTAAGTTGCGTAGCAATAGCTAGAAAGAGAAGACATCGTTCTTCGCTCCGATGTTATGTTAAGTTAGTGCGACGCTCTTTCCGTTCCGTACTTTCTGTATGATCTGTTTCATTCACTAATACTTTAGTGAAACATTAAAAGATAAGCATGCAAAGCGGCGTCAGTTTTTATATTTCGCACCGTATAGAGATGTGTCTTCTATAGTAAAATATAATAGAAAACAAGACATAAGTGTAGGAACAATTATAATTTTAGGTACTTCTTCGACAGAAAACAGGTAGAAATAGATTGACTTTTAATCTACTAATACGTAAATAAATAAGATCTTTGTTGGAATCATACCCGTGACCCTTAAAACTGTTGTTTACATTAAAATACTGATACAATCAATTAAATTATATATTCAACCAAAAACATTACGTTTGTGTTTTAACATTATCACAGCTCATATACGTTACCGAGGGGCTCGACTATATTAAGATTACTGTATTAGAATGATCAGGACCTAGTCAACTACGCTGGCTCAATGTGGATGGACTTCATACATCTTTGAATTTCTTCAGAGGTGAATGCAGATTGCTTCACAATATGTTTCTTCACCATTGGAGCTTCAGAGAAGTGTTCAATTGAAATTTAATAAACATGAACATTGATACATAGCAGGATAGGTTTTGGACCCCCTGAACCTTCGTACGAACCCCAAAAATTCGTAGACCAGTGCCGAGACCTTTATTATGATCATCTACTATATATCTGAGCCGAAGGTGGCTTTTCCAGCATTACACAAAGAGTAATAATGAACTTAGAGAAAACATGAATAATAACATCATTTAATGTATTCATCAACAATAATATCCACTTGAATAAACATTATTGTTCAAACTTTCGATTGTTTCTCCAATAAGATAATTTGAGGTTACAAAAGCATCTTAACGTTGAAGAAACACATTTAATTATTCCCTTGCTTGCTGTTGTTAATAGCCCTTACAAAACTTTGCGGCTGGTTACAGATGCTCCCGTAAACTTATTGATACTGATTAATAATTTGCGACGGGATAGAATACTTGTTAAAATATCTCGTTAAGTTAAATTTGAAGTTTCCACGGAATCTCTTGTATAAACCTACGCAGATGAGATTGGTGAAGATATCTCAGCGTAGGCGTTTATACTACGATCATAATTACTATTACAATTTATGATAACAAATGGATAATAAAGAGCCTCTGCCAGCCACTCTTCTTTGTAGCCTTTTCCAAAGGGCCTTATAATACCAGCAGTTATAAACTACATTAATAGTCTTAGTCATTTCCTTCATGAAAAGATTACCGTCTCTCAATATAGGTTTTCTAGTTTTTAAGATTAAGAAATTATAAAATTACGCTTTTAACTTCACCAGCTTATCGTCATTATAACAATAGAAAGACGTTCGTGGTTGGATATAGGATTTTCTAAAGAAAAACTACATCGATCTGGCCATCTTCATGGCTACCTGGCTCTCTGATCTTCACAAATGTAATTTACCCACTGCATTAATGTTTGCAATTCTATGAGTTGTATTGATTTTTGTTTTTATGTAAACCTGAATATTTCCAATTTGATAATGTAGAAAAACACTGGACGTAGCCCCGTTCCAATGAACTTTGTGTTATCTTATAAGGCCCATTTTAAGCAGGCTTATATTAGTCTCCAATTGATACCTCTCCATATTATTTATTTATATACACTTTATTGTATAAAAAGTGAGAAAAACATGAAACTAAATTTGGTGGACTTATCTCGAATAAGATTTCTTCCAGTCAACACATAGTACTGTAAGTGGTAGAGTAGTGAGGTGACACAAAGGGTATTGAAAACTGTATTAAATAATGCACTATATACTATAATCTAAATATTTAATAACTTTAAAAACTTTAACGGTAAATAACTAGAAATCGATAGTTTGTACCGAAAGAGTTTTGTTCGCAGTCCCATTTCAAGGGAAATATTGTGTCTTGGTAAGATATAGTTAAAGTAACCTTCGCTATATTGAGTGCGTCACTAAAATTTCAAGCATAACACTAACATTTCAAGCATAACCCTGCCAGAAGAATTGCCAGGATATCATTTAAACATTAGTGTTCGCATTGATGTGTTTCGGTGTGAAGGATAAGATAGACAGCGAAATGTCTGGGTACCGTGGTTTTATGTTGTTTGTCACAAGTTGGTTACTCTGTGGTATTTGTACTGTTTGAGGATTTGCTACGAATCTCAACCATAACAGTTATACATACATAACAACCAATACAATCTATTCTGATGTAAAGTTTTATTTACCAATTAAACTATTATTCTTGTTACACATTTCTTTTTCATATTCTAAAAACAAGTCTCAAAGGGCAACCTTTTGACCTTTAATAGTCTTGAGTGAACAAAACTTTTTGATATAAAACAGATTCCGTAATTTTTATCGTCATTTATTACGAAATATTTCCATTTCTAGGAAAATGTATAACAATAAATGCTGAACTATTGCAAAAACAATGGATATCGTAGAAGAAAAATTGGTACCGCTGAAATAATACATTCATGAGCTAACAGTTTAGTACGTAGCTTTTATCTTGGGAAAATGTGAATATTTTTCTTTCCTTTGAATAGCTATTGCGGGATGATATCAAATATATTTTCGTTCAGTCATAAATAAAGACAGGTTGATGGACGTAATACTTACAATGTGGAAAGCTCCTCGCGGTGAAGAAAAAGGCCATTCATTTTTGCGCCGTATCGAATATCGTATGCTAATCCAGTCAATCCAACCAAGTATCTACGAGTACGTATGAATTTCAGTAACTTGTTAGATACATATAGTATTTAGCCTACATAAACGACAAATAAAAATATGTGTTTGAAAGTATGTTTAATAATATCAATTATAACAGAGACAAGTAAGCCATGCTTTCTCTTGTTGTGCTTTGTCATACATACTGTATGACAAAGTACACACTAAAAGTTTTTCAATATTGGATGAGCGGAGTGGAGTTGGATAAATTCTTCAGACGTAATGTTATTATATATCTGTAAAATTACTTAATGGCAGAGGGCTTGTTCTTAAAAATATCTTTGAACATATTTGAATTTAAAGAATGAATCAAATTGGGCTACCACCACCGTGGTTTCTATGGATATATTTTGTACTTTATCGTGGCTTTACACAATGATTAAGATAGAGTATATCTAATCTACAATATAATGAAATTGGAAAATTATCTGTTACAAATGCTTAACTGGAAACAAATCAGATTAGATATATTTATTATTTACCATACGCACAATTTCCAGTAAAGTTATTTAACTTAACGAATCGTATCAACTAACATAATGACTTATGAGCGGGGAACCATCAACGACAATCACAACAAATGTCTTCTGGAGATCAAAGATTTCCTATTTCTGGTAGGTTCGAACTTGCGAGCGCCGACCGTAATCCTGATGAATTCCTCTCAGCTACCGACCGAGAATTAATTGTTTATCTCTTTTCGATTATCACGAAATACTTTGAAGATCCCAATTATTCATTCGGACGTACTTTTTGACTGTGAATAACAAATCATTGCTTCTATTATTATCTTCTAACAGCAGTACGTTTTGGTTTTTCAGAGTGTATAACTAAATTAATGACCTTAATTTATAATCATGGAAATTGGATAATATTTGACTTTGAATATAATATATTGCATCCCATTTGAGAGTGCAACTATTGCTTTCACAATTAAATACAGAGCTAATCAGTTAGTTTATTTAACTCCCACCATTGTCAATCTCCAAAAACTTAACAAGGCCTCAAATTCGCCACCATGATGCAATAAATTATATAAAAGTTTGTTCGAAAGTTACTATTGCTGAAGACTTGAAGTAACAGATCCTTGGAGAGCGTGATTTGGCAACTGTAAATAACTTTAGGGAATAAATCACACGCTGGGATAAAAACGGGAGTGTGCGTTCAGTTAGAAAATTTATTTCTTTCCTCCACATTTCAGTGGTTCTTGTGAATGCTTTAATTATTCACCGGATGTGGCTGGTTCCACTGATGCCCCACTTCAGCGGTATTTAATTTACGATGATATTCGTTGGTCCAAATTTCCTCGTTTTTATTTCGTATTATATATGATAAATATTTATTTCTACTAATAAAAACAGTTCGATATCACATATATGACAGTATTACTAACTGTAATGGTCAAATATTGAACAATATCCTTTAGCTGTGACTGTGCTATGCGTTCTCGCTCAGAACAGAAGAGTTATAATATTCATTTTAAAAAATAGAGATAAATTGTGTAAGTCATGTTATGAATAATTTCCTTCGCAGTCACCGGTTTTTTGAAAGTCCCTATTAGAGGTAAACTTATAATTAATTAATAAATATTTTTTAAATTTCTACACAATAACGCCCAGTTTATTGCTTAAAATAAAGAGTAGCATAATATTTTTTTTTAATTAAATTTCAACATTAACCAAATTTTTGTATTTTCATTTAAATCCAATAAGTTAGTAAATCAACTTTCAATTTTCATAAATAGCAATTTAAATGTTTTGAAAATTATTTTTATATTTAAATAGATGAAAACTATGATCTATTGTAACAGCTAAATTTGTATTTTGATTTTAAAAAGTATTTCAAAGTCGCATTTTGAAACTCAGTTTCCAAAATTATGCATACAGTTCATAGTTAATACAGTCACGTCTGCCTTGTTGGATCATCTAAGATTGCCCCATAACCACAGACCTCTTTATGCCTTCGTGAATAGCATAGGAAATGCTGGTCAGCATCATAAACTTTCTGGTCATTATAAATTCTATGTAGACGGCTTTCATGAGCAAATGACTCTCGTAAAATTTCCCAAAATATATAGTTAAAAGCAAATAGAACTGAGACTTTTATCGAAAAGCTTAGAATAGAGTATATACAATAACTGAGTGTGGCGGAGTATTTTGGTGAATGCGTATGCTAGTTACAAGGAGCGTCGGAGGTGCTGTTTTTTGGAAATAGCCCACTAATGGCCGTTTTCACCAACCTTGTCTTAGCTTAGGTGACTCCTAAGAGACATGCTGTCTCACTCTTTTTAGTTAATATAAAAAGTGACAGCATGTCACTTAGGAGTCACCTAAGCTAAGACAAGGTTGGTGAAAACGGCCATAAGTGTTTGATTTCACAATGTAGCAAAGTCGATTTTCAATCGTCATTAGTACATTTATATGAGTGATCTGTATAATATTGTCGAATAAGCCCCCGTCCATTCAAGCCGTAGGACCCTTATAGCCGAGGTTCAAGATGAGTTTAGTCAGTAAGTCACTCCGGTCGAGCCGCCTCAATCGGTTTGGAGTCCGACATAATACTTATATACTCGTATTTATATCTTTTTTCATTTAAAGTGAAATTATCAATCCAAGTGTAATGATTGATGACTGGCTGCTGCGTGGCTTACGAGGTCAGTGGATCTTAGAAGAAACTGCAAAAATTCTGCAGAAACATGTCAAGGGTTGATGTCATTACAGCAGGATTATAACAAGTCTGAGTAAACGAAAAAACATGTTACTGTATTGATTGCAGAAAAAACATGTTACATGGCTTTCGATTCGAGTACAACCAAAGACTCCAGGTCACCTTATGGACACCGTACTCGCATCATCAATGACTACGGTTTAACAATATTGGCAGCGGATAATGATGACAAGATACTTATTCATAACTGTATTACATTTTCGCAATTGGTCGAAGTAGTGTATAATATAATAACGACATCCGTAGCCCACTGATTGAGTGCCATGGTTGTTAATTAATAATATATATTATTAATAGAAGTATATATATATATATATATCTATACATATAATAAAACAGTAGGACCCGGTGTGTCTGTACATTGAAGATAATTGACAAAAATGGAGTCAGGGCGATAAAAGAAAACCAATGAAACAGAAAAAATTTTTTTTGAATTTTTTGTCTGTCTGTCTGTCTGTCTGTCTGTCTGTCTGTCTGTTTGTTCGAGCACATCTTCGTAACTACTGAATGGATTTTTATGCGGTTTTCACTAATGAAGAATGCACACTCCCGGGCAGTGTATAGACTTTGTTTCATCAAAATCGGTTCATTAAAAAAAAAGTTATCGTCATTTTAATGAATCTATACTATATTATAAAGAAGTAAAGTTTGTGTGTTTGTATATTTGTAATGGGTAATCTCGGGATCTACTGAACCGATTTTAAAAACTCTTTCACCAATAGAAAGCCACATTATTGCGGAGTGTCATCATCATCATCATCATCATCGATTTTAAAAATTCTTTCACCAATAGAAAGCCACATTATTGCTGAGTGTCATCATCATCATCATCATCATCATCAGCGGACGGCGCGCGATGGCTTCGGGTTTAATTCCGTTCGCTTTCGTGCTCGCTTCGGGGATTATTAATATTATCTATACATATAATAAAACAGTAGGACCGGTGTGTCTGTACATTGAAGATAATTGACAAAAATATCTATACATATAATAAAACAGTAGGACCCGGTGTGTCTGTACATTGAAGATAATCTATATATATCTATATATCTATACATATAATAAAACAGTAGGACCCGGTGTGTCTGTACATTGAAGATAATCTATATATATCTATATATCTATACATATAATAAAACAGTAGGACCCGGTGCGTCTGTACATTGAAGATAATTGACAAAAATGGAGTCAGGGCGATAAAAGAAAACCAATGAAACAGAAAAATTTTTTTTTTTAATTTTTTGTCTGTCTGTCTGTCTGTCTGTCTGTCTGTCTGTCTGTTTGTTCGAGCACATCTTCGTAACTACTGAATGGATTTTTATGCGGTTTTCACTAATGAAGAATGCACACTCCCGGCAGTGTATAGACTTTGTTTCATCAAAATCGGTTCATTAAAAAAAAAGTTATCGTCATTTTAATGAATCTATACTATCTATACATATAATAAAACAGTAGGACCCGGTGTGTCTGTACATTGAAGATAATTGACAAAAATGGAGTCAGGGCGATAAAAGAAAACCAATGAAACAGAAAAAAAATTTTTTTTGAATTTTTTGTCTGTCTGTCTGTCTGTCTGTCTGTTTGTTCGAGCACATCTTCGTAACTACTTAATGGATTTTTATGCGTTTTTCACTAATGAAGAATGCACACTCCCGGGCAGTGTATAGACTTTGTTTCATCAAAATCGGTTCATTAAAAAAAAAGTTATCGTCATTTTAATGAATCTATACTATCTATACATATAATAAAACAGTAGGACCCGGTGTGTCTGTACATTGAAGATAATTGACAAAAATGGAGTCAGGGCGATAAAAGAAAACCAATGAAACAGAAAAAAAATTTTTTTTGAATTTTTTGTCTGTCTGTCTGTCTGTCTGTCTGTCTGTCTGTCTGTCTGTTTGTTCGAGCACATCTTCGTAACTACTGAATGGATTTTTATGCGGTTTTCACTAATGAAGAATGCACACTCCCGGGCAGTGTATAGACTTTGTTTCATCAAAATCGGTTCATTAAAAAAAAAGTTATCGTCATTTTAATGAATCTATACTAATATCTATACATATAATAAAACAGTAGGACCCGGTGTGTCTGTACATTGAAGATAATTGACAAAAATGGAGTCAGGGCGATAAAAGAAAACCAATGAAACACAAAAAATTTTTTTTGAATTTTTTGTCTGTCTGTCTGTCTGTCTGTCTGTCTGTTTGTTCGAGCACATCTTCGTAACTACTGAATGGATTTTTATGCGGTTTTCACTAATGAAGAATGCACACTCCCGGGCAGTGTATAGACTTTGTTTCATCAAAATCGGTTCATTAAAAAAAAAGTTATCGTCATTTTAATGAATCTATACTAATATTATAAAGAAGTAAAGTTTGTGTGTTTGTATATTTGTAAGGGGTAATCTCGGGATCTCCTGACCGATTTTAAAAACTCTTTCACCAATAGAAAGCCACATTATTGCGGAGTGTCATCATCATCATCATCATCATCATCATCGATTTTAAAAATTCTTTCACCAATAGAAAGCCACATTATTGCTGAGTGTCATCATCATCATCATCATCATCATCAGCGGACGGCGCGCGATGGCTTCGGGTTTAATTCCGTTCGCTTTCGTGCTCGCTTCGGGATTATTAATATTATGCCCAACGAAGTGGGCGCGGGTCAGCTAGTATATATATATAATATATATATATATATATATATCTGTAAAGTTTTCATCAGTTTCAAAGTAAAACATCCAGCGGAACATGTAATAGTATGTTACATGTATTTAACTTTACCGTAAAATTGCCGACACAAAAAAATGTTTGTCCAATATAATGGGCACGAATGTTTGCGGGTCGTGATTGATGCGGGCTGCCGAGGATCGATAGCTACCGCAACAGCATCTACCAGCTTTTGCCTTGATATTTTGTGTGTTTATAGTCGTACGTTGACAGATTACGTACAAATTCTGTATTGAACATTGACGAAGTATTATGTACGAGTTGTGTCGGACTGGAGCTGGAGCACTGATGGCGTTGTAGCCTCTTTACGGCCATATGATTACGAAGTTTTATTAAAAGCTTTTATTTAACTTCACATGTACGTATGTATGTATTTCCTGAAATCTTATTATCAATATTTCACCCTTTTCCATTAAAGCTATCGAGCTAAAATTTTGCATACGCGTTTAGTTTAAATCACAATACGATTTCTAAAATGCCACAATTTTGAATCCGTTATGGCGGACGGTACAAAATGGTGACTTTTCGATTCCCTACAATATGGATATCAAATGAAAGAGCTTGAAAAGAGGAATACAAAAATTAAAAAAAATATATATACTAAAAGTCAAAAACAAAATAAAAAAGTAAGCCTTTATTTAACAATAGATAAAATAAAATGTCTAAAAAGGGAAAGTAAGTTTTTATTGAAATTAAAATATTACACAAATATACTATATGTTTAACACATTTATTCACGGTATTTGTGTATAATATGACTATAAATTTTCGCGCTCCTTACAAAATAAGAAGAATAGTGTCCAACTAAAAAGATTTTTTGAAACTTTTTATTAATTTTATTTATGATTATCACGTTTAAGTGGAATGTCACATATACGAGTATATATGTAATACAACGATGGATAAGACCAACACGTTGATGTTAAAAAAGTTCGTATGTTGCTTGTAATAGCAACTGATTTCGTAGTACAAATGTAAAAATGAACATGTTGCTGACAGAACATTTCCGAAGCTGTTATGGTGAAATAAGCATGGTGAAGCATATTGATGTCTATTGAGGCACTCAGGCATTTTTTTGATTCTCTGAATAATCCTTAGTCAATCATGACTAAGGATTATTTAGGTTAAGTTAAGGTAAATTTGTACGTCTCGACGAGGACGTGTATTAGCTATTAACGTTGTATGGTAAACATTGTTTCTACCTTCTATGTTATCGCCTTAAAAACAGTATATAGATCATGAAATGTAAGCTTTGACTTGGTAAGTATAGGAAATAGTATAGTAATAGTAGCTAACAAAGAATAATTTCCCCTAATCACAAACACAATGAAACCGCTCAAGAAAAGCAATAAGAATTATATCTTTTCTTCAGCGATATTGCGATTGTAGAGTCCGTCCATGACAGTCATATCTGAATAACCTCTCCTCAACTACCCTTAACCTCTTTTGATATTAATACACTTGACTGTATTAAAATATCGTTATTTTCACCTTGTTCTAATTGTTATTAATTTTCAGTAGGTCAGACTTTTGTTCCGCTGACTTGTGTCCGTTTATGTAATGTCACTTGTTGGTTATTTGTATCACATATCAGTTGCATAATAAAATTCAGATAGCACTGTATATCTCCTCGTAATAATAAAAGTCAGGTTAATACCTCAAAACCTTCAGACTAGTCTATTAGTATATAAACATAAATATTTACCAAAGAAATTTACCAAGTTTTAATTTTTGTGATTTTAACATATAGCAAGACCTCCGCAGTCGAGTGATTGGTATACCGGTTTCAAGGTGTCGCCATCTCTGAGGTCCCGGGTTCGTTTCCCGGTGGGGGCAGATGTTTGCGTGATGAATGCGAGCATTTCTACCTTAGTCATGGTTGTTATAGCATATTTCTACTAAATTTATTTATATATGTATGATATATGTATTATTATTTCTATCTGTTACCCTAAATCCCATAATACAAGCCTTACAGAGCTTACTTTGGGCCAGGCTTATTGGTGTAAGTGTAAGAAATATTTATTTACTATTATTATAAATCTTAGCTTTAGCTTGTTATACGAATTAGTATATTGTTCTGAAGATATGTTAGAATTTAATGGTTTCTTATTATATTTCTATGACATCAGATTTATATTTTTGTTTAAAATTTAATGTAAAATGCAGTTAGACACTCTAATATTTTTTTAGCGATTTTAATATATTATAAAAAATCAAACAAAAAAGAAAACATATTTTCATTAATATACACTAAAAAAACCTCCTTAAAAGAAAACTGAACAGAATATTATTCCATAATTTAGATAAGACGCAATAAATAAAACAATAAAATCGTTAGAGAAGCTATTAAATTATTAGTCAATAATGCGACACAACAGCGTGACATCCAACAAATTGATTGGTCGATACAAGCAATAAACTAATACCAATTATAAAATTTACAATCAATTAAAAACAGACACCGAAGTTGATGTTACCAAATGCCTTTGAATCGGCCAATACATGAATAGCTTTGACTAATTGGTAATGGTACGTGGAACACAGAACGTGTATTAAGTGGAATTTATTTGATTTCGTTGTATTTATTGTTTTGTATTTACAAGTGGTTTGAATTTATTGTTAAGCTGTTTATTTTGAAGTCAACAAAATAAGATTCGAACAGAGTTTGAACAGTAGTCTCAATCAGCACCCACGCTTCGCCAATTCAGTTCCAGTAATCATAGGCTTTTAGTATACGAGGGCAAGGCTGCCGTTTAAGTTGTGTCGGGAGGTTGGCAAACGACAATTTTAAATAAAAAAAAAACATATAGCATATTCATCATTTTGAATTTAGAATTCTAAAACAAAATATTATTTTTAGATCGGCCTAGATAGTTTTCTTGTACCGTCTATTCAAAGGTAACAAGTCGGTTGTTAAAGTTAATTTTCAATTCAATATTAAATAGACGTAGTCTGAATCTTAGATGATTATAATAAATCGTATAATATAATATAATATTGTGATATATAGCTCTATCATATAGTATTTTGGTGGTCAAGTTACAAGGATAGTCCTGACACTTGCTTTCATACGAACGGTACAACAGTGTCTAGAGTTTAAAGCAGACTAGGTTAGATTGTAGCACACAAGTCGTACAAGTCGTAGAGCCCTTGTGGCCAAGATTCAAGCTAAGATAAATCCATACGTTATTTTGGTCGAGCTGCTTCGATCGGTTTGGAATCCGACATAATTACCGTGGCACTTGTGTGCGGTGGAATCCATGTCGATTCTCAGCCTCTTCTCCTCAAAGGGCAAAAAAAATACTACACAAGTTAAAAACAACTTTAGTCAGATGGGTGTAGGAGAGCAGCTGGTCCTTTCCTTGCAGGAGTCCTATCAACACTCTCTACTTACCACTAAATTACCTTTCCACTTAAATGATTGTGAGTAATATGCCCTGTGCAATGCCACTGAAGGTTCATAATTCCTTGGGCTTATACATCTATCGTTTTCAGAGGGAAAAAAATTGTAACACTATAAACACTTAATCTGTCTTCATTATAGTTGATAGATACGTCACAGATGAGCAAAGTTTCCTTGGGCCCCGTCAGCTGATATTGAGAAACATTCTTAATTTTGTAACGTTGTTACTTATGTTTAATAGTTGAAAAGATAAAAATAGTAGGCTAAATTAATTAATTTTTTTAACGCGGTAGGTATGTAGAACAGAAAATCCGTGGTAGTGCTGGGCCGTGGATTAGGCGTTGTGTGTACGTTGTCTGATCCCTTACAACACACACTTCCCTGGAATGACAATTCCTTTGCGCTCCAAGATGTGTCCGGTCTAGAGAATGCTGGGTCAGGTAGGATCGGCAGATATCTACTAAGTTTCTTTTTCTTTACACGTGCCTGCGACTCCGGCACTTGATCCCCGAATCGGGGAATAGCACCACACAATTTTATAATTGAATTTTATTTATATTATAGTTTAATAAAATGAATGGTTAATATATTTGAAATAAAAATGAGAAGTTTTTTTACGCGGCAGTTGCCTTTGGTTCGGTAGCAAAAAGTGAAAGTCATCGCAGATCCCCTTTTCCAGAACCTTTGGACGATTCCTAAACGTCATCCAGTAGCCGCGTTCACTTCCACGAATGTTAAAAGTTATAGATAATTAATACTATTTAATATTCAATAGTTTTTATTGCTAATATAATTATTTTCCGTAAAAGGAAAATACATAGATTAACTTGACACAAAAACATTAATATTAGATGTAAATAGCTGGCCTAAAGAAGCTAGGCGTTACAATTTAAGTAACTTTCTTCTTCACAAAATTTCACTGAATATTATTGCTCATGTAATTGCTTTTAATTTTAGAATTAATATAGCATAAAGCATACGAACACGGTGTTAATTACATAGAGAATAGACTCAATCTGAATGTCAACATATTACAGTCAAAATTGTAATTTGTTTTAAATAGTTTTTTAACTTAATGTCGTAAACATAGAGTTCAATATTAACATGTAAAAAAGACATTTGCTGACAAGCAAGGACCAAATATGAAAACCTTACTTAAACATTTGTTGCCAAATCAATATTATGTCTACGTTCCAGTCTAGTGACATGATCTATCTAGGTCAGGTGTATAATCAATACCCTTAATCGTAGGAAACCATTAATTTACCATTTAACTTCTTATTTTCTTTCTAACATATATCTTTAATCATACCTTATCTCGAAATTAAGCCAGAGCCAAAGATTTTAAACACCTCTGGCTTACGACCTACATAGTCGAATGGATAGTACACCGGTTTCAAGATGTCGCCATCATTTGTACCTTAGTCATGGTTGCTGATATATATTAATTAAAAATTATTTATATATGTAAAATATATGTATCTCTATCCGTTACCCTAAATCCCATAGCACAAGCTCTGTAAGGCTTGTTGCTATGGGCTAGGCTAATTCGTGTTAAGTGTAACAAATATATAAATATATATATATATATATATATATATATATATATATATATATATATATATATATATTATATATATATATATATATAATAATATAGACAGATTATTTTTAAGAGTCCTTATAAATAACAATATGTATAATAAATTTGAATTACACAAACCTATTTAGGTATTATAGTAGTTGGAAATAATTACATGAAATTCATAAGTCATGTTCTCTGCTGTTCATGAAATTCCATTGAAATTAGAGATGGGCCGAATACGGACTTTGCCGAATACGAATATTCGGCCGAACATTCGGTTCAGCTCTTACCGAATCGAATATTCGGCCGAATATTCGGTTCGCGCGAACCTGTATAACAAGCTACCAGCGATATCGACCGATAATTTAAAAAGTCCTGTTGCAACTGAACTGGACAAATATTTACAGGAGAACCTTCTACAGCGAGATAAAAGTCCTTTTGAATGGTGGACAAAAAATAAAATAAAATATCCCTTAATGTCAAACATAGCTAAAATATACTTGGCAGCGCCTGGGTCTTCAGTGTATAGTGAACAACTTTTCTCGGAAGCTGGGAATGTTTATGAAAATAAACGTTATAAAATGTATAAATAAATTGGACTAAACTTTTGGTAGCTTTTTCAATTTAAATATTTTAAATTCTTTTCGATCGATTAAAAAGAGATTATGTTTCATTTTAGTGAAAGAAGAAACACTATTTTTTATTTAATTTATTTCTTTATTGAAAGAAGACTGTTACTCGTAATTTAGATTATATGTTTAAAACTGATGTTGAGTTTAAAACTTAGAATAATTATTAATTTAATAGTTACTTACGTTACCTATCGTTCCTAATCCTAATGTTCCTATCATTTAGAGCATGCAAATGCTAAAGCTGGTTAATGATTAATAAAACAATTTTGGTTTTTCTTACTTAAGCTACGGTTTATTGCAAAATATTTATCTATACTAATATTATAAAGAGGAAAAATTTGTTTGTTTGTAATGAATAGGCTCCGAAACTACTGGACCGATTTCAAAAATTCTTTCACCTTTGGAAGCTACATTGTCTCCGAGTAACATAGGCAACTTTTTTCCGGAAAATCGTCAGATCCCACGGGATGCGCAATAAAGGCTTCGCTCAAAACTACTGTACAGATTTTCATGCGGTTTTCATCAATAGATAGAGTGATTCTTGAGCAAGGTTTTGCGGTATTTTTTATCTCGGAAAAACGGATAGTCCCACGGGAAGCCCGATAAAATCTTCGCGCCATAAACAGACCCTCTATAGACCCAATCCCGAAATCCACGCAGGCGAAGCCGCGGGCAGAAAGCTAGTTATATATAATATATATTATATTTACATTTTGACGCATATTTATATCTTTTTGTTACTTGTTTACTGAGAATGCTGGTATAAGATGTCAAACCGACAAATTACGAAACAACCTACACTCGTTATTTACTTTGTTTATTCGGTAATTATTCGGCAATGTAACCGAACTATTCGGCCGAATACGAATACTGAAAAAGTTGCCGAATCTGCCGAATACCGAATATTTACCGAATATTCGGCCCATCTCTAATTGAAATAAATAACTAAAATCTTGTTTATTAAGAATGTAACCATTAATGATCAATCATATTTCACTAGAACAAAGACGTAAGTAGAATCGTTCTTCAGTAAAAAACTGCAAAATTACAAACCCATCTCCTACACTCATAAAAATAATATAATGACAAAAGTATGGCAACGGTATGTGCAGTGCTAACAAGCTGACCTGTCAATCAACAGCTGTCCCATTACACCGTGTTAAATGTGTTATGGATTCCAGTTTTGGCATCAATGTTTTCTGGAGGGTATTTTCAATATTATAATTGGATGCCAGAAGCGTACCAGCGAAAATTCCAGTTTTGTTCACGGAAGTTGAGGTCTTATACCCTTCTTTTCTGAGGGAAAATAAACATAAGTTCAAAGAAAGAAGTCACATCGTCATTTAGATTATCCACTCTTATACCAACTGCATACTATATTTCATACTTGCCACCTTTAGAGAAGAATAGGTAGGTCTTTGTTTAGTCTTTTCTTATTGTGAGTGGTCAACCTGGAAAGACAAAGCCAAGTTATATGTCATATCATATAATGTTTCTGCATGAGATCACAAGATCTTATTTATAGAAGCCTTAATAATATTCTGTTTTAGTGTTAAAAAGAGATTAGACATTATATTTAATAAATAAATAAAATAAACAATTAAATATTTCTTATTCTCACACCAATTAGACTAGCCCTAAGTAAGAACTATAGGGCTTGTGGTATGGGATCTAGACTAACGGATGAACATGAATATATCAAATATTTTTCGTACAAATATGTATTAACAACCATGACTAATTCACAAATTCATCACGCACCGGGACACACACCCTGGACCTCACAAATAGTGATACCATGAACCCACTGTAATAGCCACTCAGCTACGAAGGTCGTCAATTTCTATTTAGTAATATGCAAGGTGTCAAAAAGGACGTCCTAGGAACTTACTTTTACCTTAATTATTCTTAGAACTTAAGCACAGGCTGATTTAGTTGGTGGGGTTTGTACCTTAATTACAGCAACAGGCGTAGATGAATATTTTAATGTGTTGAGTATATATAAGTTTTATCGTTAAAAGAAATAGGCAATCTACTGAACTAACGCGTAGATCGTTACATTGGCCTTCTATGAGCGAGATAAGACCACAAGGTGAAAACATAAAATAACATGTCTCTCAAAATGACAAGCTTCTTCGTGACCATCTTATGAAAAGTGTTAATAAAAATTAGTTAAAGAAAAATTAATTTAGTCCAAAACTTAAATAAAAATACACAAACTGTCAATTCGGTTTAATTTTAATACCATTTTAAAACGTCCTACGCTTAAGTCTGAACAAAAGGGTTTTGGCAATAAATAATGTTATTATGTTAAACAAAACGCTTTATTCAGCCCTAACGAGGTTCGAACGAGCGGAATGCTAACTTCACTTACTCGTTAACATGGAATCAAAATATTTATTATGAATCAATTTACATAAGAAACAGGAGAGATATGCGTTACAATGTGTGGCAGCGTAGCGGCTTCTGGTTGTCGTGTCCTTATTTATGTAGAAATAGTCAATATGCATGAAGTGGAGATTTCTATAGTATTTATATATTATTTACAAATAAAATAGCAAAATATCGTGAAATAATGGTTAAATGAAAAATTTAACATTTAAAGATATTAAAATTACAAGAATAAGATTAAAATTATAAGCTCTCTCTTTCTTGAAAAATGCTGATTATTGTATGATAAGCGGAGACAGTGATGTCACGATTATTTCGATCTAACCTATAAACTCACAGATTTGTGATTATGTGGCATGTAAAGATATTTAAAAAATAATTTTGTGTGTACCATAACATAATAACTGCCTTAAGAACGTGTGCAATAAATGATGCAATAGATATAGATCCGCGACGTACTTATTTATTTTTTACAGGTAAGATATATTTTCCTACGACAGGTAGCCTTTATCCTGTGTGGCTTTTAATCTATCTACATATCAAATTTTATCATAATTTAAATCAACATTAGTAATACTAGAAATTACCCAAAACAGACCAATATCTTACCGAAGGGACTTTATACCAAGGTAATCTGTATTGTTACCCTTTTTTGTTATTTCTGCCGTAATGTTCGCGTTGCTATGTTGCTATGGATTGAAGGATAAAATAGGTACTGAAATTACTGGGTATCACCACGGCAACGTCCGATGTGGTTCTTGTGGGAATTGCAGATTTACTACGAATCTCATAGGAACCACGTCTACAATGTAGCTGGAACCACTTACTTATATTATATACTAACTGGTACGCGCGACTTCGTCGGCGCAGGATTAGTATATATCAAGTAGCTTATATTAGCGTAGCGTATATATATATATATATATATATATATATATATGTATATATATGTATATATATATATATATATATATATATATATATATATATATATATAATATATATATATAATATAATATATATATATATATAATATATATATATATATATATATATATATATAATATATATATATATATATATATATATATAAATTGTAGCCTACGTGTTATTTTGATGTATAAGCAATCTAAATCATTTGTAAAGTTAGAGTTTTGTAAAGAAGCATTATAATCTATTTTGTAGTTTTTACGTGAAAGTGTAACTCACAAATTTTCGCATTTACTATATTAGTAGGATTTGTATACAAAACAAGCTCGATTTTTTTTATATTGATAGCTAATTAGGTATAATTAAAACTTCTTGTTTTCGTTTTGAAATCGGATAACGCTGAAAGTATTAAGTTTTCAGGTTTTAGACAAACACTTTGGGTTCACTTTAATATCTACATTAAATAGATGTTATACTCGGTATATAATTTATTATGTAAAATTATGCCATTTAAAAAAATATCTAACTAAAGAGACAAGACAGATAAAAATGTAAAAACAGACTGGGGATTACATACATGTTGAATACACACTACCTTGTATGATGTAACAAAACAAGCGAATGCGAAAATAGTATATTGGGACATTTCCAAATGGAAATACAGAAGAATATGCATAAGAGGAGAATTGTTATATGTATTGGTTAAAAAAAAACATAACGCCAAGTTTCCTACCTATGCGTTGATTTTTTGTTCTATCTATTCCAGCCCCTCTATTCACAACTTTCGGGCCACGGATTCTATTCGGAAAGTAACGTCCCGTCTCGCTTTAATGTGTGGCAAAAGTAAGTGACAGGTATAGAGATTCCGTGATTCGAGTATTTTCGGACAGTTGTGAATAGAGGTGCAGATCGAAACTCGTAATGCAAGCGGTCATAGATAACGTGGCTACTGTACAATTATTCCGTGTACGAACAGACCAGCAACGCTAGAAAGTATTAAATTACATGTTTTACCCGTGGCCTACATTTTGGTATTATTTTGTACATGTTTCACACGATACAATATTTTGAGTCACTGAATATAATGTCTTTGGCGTGGATTTCGCGAAGTATTTACTTTTGGATAAATTGGCAAATGAAGAACTTAATTTACACATACACCAAGTATTGTATAATTAAGTTATTGATATCGATCAAAATTTTAACTCTTCTTTTTTAATACAATTTAGTCCATCTAATATTATTGTGGACCTCAATTTATGTTGTATATTTCTACTTATGTTGTTCACCTAAATTCAAATGTTTAAGTAAGATTTTATTTTAGGTTTTGGGCTATTAGGGCTTTGCAAGATAAATCTCTTCAGTTGTACTTATGTACCACATAAAAAATATTTTAATCTATTTATATATAAATCACTATAAACGGTGCCTAGAGATTTTTCATAGCTAATTCATCATGATAATGATATAAGAGGAAAGACGCTGACATAACCTTCCCACAGGGATGTTAAAATCTTAAGTTATGTCTGTCCACATTAAGCGGCTTCCCGCAAATAAACGATTCCATTTAACTAACTGTTATCTTTTTCAGTATAGATAAGTCTATAGATTAATTAATACTTTGTTCCATTAGTTTAATAACAGAAACACCAACACCGTTAAATCTAGACACAAAATTTACCTTATATTGTTTTCGCGTAATCTTGAGTACTAAGTAATTAGTTAAGAATAATAAAAATGAGACGATTATTAAGGATAAACTGTTAATTTTAAATTAATGCCAAGAAGATTGAAATTACATCAGTATTAAAGCTAAGCCTCGCTTTTGGTACTAGAAAGGCAGATACTTGAATTTATTTGTTCCATATTGGATGCGTTAAACTAATAAGTAAACTCAAAAATAATTATCATTGAGTCTAATTCAGTAAGCCGCGTGTATGTTCTAGTATAAAGTAACAATCACACATAAATTCTAAGCTTCGAAAATATATCCGAAATACAATTGCTGAACTTAAACTAAGTACAAGTGCAGTGTCGATAATTGTTATACATAGTAGAAATTTCTTTCACAAACCACGACGCAGAGATGCGAACAACACGCTCGATTGTCAAACTTGTTTAGATAACTCCAAGCACAGTTGGAATAACAATCCTTTTGTTGACAGTTTCTTTTGAGGCTGCCTGTGACAATTTCAAAGGATTCGCCACAAGGCGGTCCACTCGAGATGAGAGCATCTGTTATATTAAATTAAATGTCCGCCTTGCTCTAAAAATACATTTGTTATTCAGACTCGGTCGTAATTCTAGAGTCTTATTTAATCAAGAAGGATGGACGCGGTAAACCTAAGTGCAGTTGGTTCTCTCGGGAAGAGGTAATGAACCTTCACACACAACCCTCTTTCGCGTACGGAAAACTAAATATTATGTTTCGTGTTCGGAAAAAGAAAAATATACTTGTTTTGATACGAGTCCGATTGCTTATGCGTTTTGTACAATTTTTAGATAAATAGAAGCAGAGTATATCGCGGATATAACTGACACTGAACCTTAATACCGCCTCTTCCAGTAAGTGTCATGGAAGTTGAGAAGTTTTTTTTAAATTGTTTTTATGTCGCAGAGTTTTTCATTTTGCTTATACGTTTATCATTTTCATTATTCGTATACATACTAGGTATTTAAGTAAGTAATATTTGATCTTGTAAATAGTATTAGATCTGTCAAAATCTTCTTGCGAAGTTTGTATTTCAAGTTAGGAGTTAAAAACAAAACTATCATATAACTTTTAACTAGCCTTTCTGCCTTTTCTGAATTTTCCTGAATCTTGAATTTTATCAAAATAGGATCGAAAATTCCGAATATTATTCCGAATATCAAACTCACGAAGTTTATTTTTTTAATATTATTTTAGAAAATAATAATTAAACTTATAAGTTTAATTTAATCGACAAATTTTAATATTATTATTACAATTTCATTGTCATATTCGCAAAAACATCACAGAAACATACACTAGCTTTTCAGTTTTTCACTTTTTTAGTTAAAAAATTAATATTTTTGTATATATAAATACAATATTATTTTTTATTGTCGCTTATATCACACGTCTTTATAAGACACGGTCCTTTACAAGGCGTGCGCGGGGGTGTAGATCCAACGGGTAGAGGCCATTTAAGTGAAATTTAATGAAAGTGTGCGTGGAGTGTACCAACTGGGTGTAATCTCTATCTGCACCATGAAAAATGCAGCTAAAGACTACATCCAGTTAGATGCACAGAAACTATTATCATTACTGGTCAAAACGTTTGTGGACTATTGCATTTCGATTTTGGTGCTAATGAAAACCGAGCCATGGAAGAAACTCCGGTCACCTGCCTTCTCAAAGCCTCTTAATTGATTTAATTTTTATTAATTTAAATTGATTGTTTATATTATTATATTTAATAATAATTTCAGTTAAAAAATACATTTAAAAAAATCAGTTAATGTTACAACTCAGACACCGAGAGAATCCATTTTTGACAGGGTGTCTCAGTTCCAAATACCTGGTACGAGTATTATTAAAGTTCTATTTTGAGAACCGTGTTAAAGATAATCCAAAAACAACCTTATTCTATGTACATGTGCAACTGGTGTGTTTCATCTGATAATTTCACTGAGGTTATGCTGGCACCTGTGCTAGCATATTGAACATTCAGCTTTATGAACATTGGAATAAAGCTGTAAGAAGCAGAAGTGCCCACGTAGGCTCAGAAGAACTATTTAATTTAACCTATTTTACAAACCTCGTTTTAAAAATGTATTATTAGGTACCGACTTTCCAACGTCATGCCTTGATGAAAAACCGATATAGGTCCTTTTTCAAACAACCAGTTAGTCATATAAACTTGTAAATCTGTTGATTTTTGGCGCAAGCCAAAATCAATCAAATTTAATCAATCAGTATCCTGATTTGATTAAACTGTTAATTTATTAATCATAGCTCGAGTCTACTCTAACTAAATTAAGGCGATTAGACTTAAGTCATCCACGCTGACCCAATACGGATTATTTGTTTTTCTTCACCATCGGTCTTTGGATAAATTTACATTTAACATTCGAAAAACACATTGATACATTGTTTGTCATTGGTATACATTGATCATTAGTAGGATCAACTCTGGCTCCACGTATCTTCCGATTCGTAGACTTGTAACGAGACTATATGTATGTGAAAGTTTAAAAAAAAATACAAAATAAAATAAATTTAGAAATCGTTACAAAAATATAAAAACGTAAAGAAACAGCAAACTTCTTTACATCCTCATACAAATTTACAGGTAAATAAACATTACGAACAAAATAAGACAAGTACTTGGTCATAATAAAAGATACAGAACGTGCTAATGTGTGAGCAATTGCCAAAATACACATCCATTTACAAATCGTAAAACAAAACAATCCGCCTAGAACCGGCCGATGAACACGTGAAAACGACTAACAAGCGAACGAATGCGGCGAGACGTACTATTAGAATGTAAAAGCGGTTCAAACCAAATGAAATTTCGCACAATGGAAATTAGATGGAGAAATAATGTTGCCATTTAACGGGCCCAACAAACCGTGAACGAAAATAATAGGTACTCCCGGGCAAAGAGAGCGAGAATTATATTATAGTAATTAAGAGCAAACTACCAGAAAATTTTGTCGCCGAATGTTAGACAACAATGCTTTGCGAATCACGGTGGCTGCAGAGAAATAAAATTGTTCATTAAATTCACGATTTATAATTGCGGTTTGGTGTTTGGTACGGCCCTAATTATCTTGTTCAAGTAATTCACGGTGATATAAGGATATTTCTTGGATTCAAATTCTGTTTTAATAAATAGATTCTTCTGATTATTTTAAAAATTATGAGCGCGAAAGTATGCATTACTTTTTCACGTAAAAATTACTTACCGGATTTTAATGAAACCTTATAATAATGTTGCCTGATCCTGCGCAGACGAAGTATCCAACACCAGCAAGTTCAACGTAATGACTATAAGCAACCAGCATAATGATTTGTTTTCATAATCTCATCTCATAAAAGCATTTCTTCCGAAGTAGAAGTAACAGTCTATAAAATGTCTATTTTATTTTCTCAAATGAGTTTATCAAGATTTTCAATTTCTACTAAGACCTCTAACGAACTCTTAGACATTGTAATAACTCATTCAGCAATGTCATTCAACAGACTTAAAGTACACAATATTATAATTTTAATTTACATCACATTCAACACATTCCAGGTGGATTCTGGGAAAGTCCCGCAGAACAAATAAAAATCCTTAGATGACACCAAACAAAAAGCTGTACGCCGTCTCTGAGATGTGACCCATTTTTACGCCATAAAATTATTCCCATCTCATCTTTTCGGTAATAAAAATGTTATCATTGTCTAATATTTGGTCTTTTTATTGCCTTCACGTTCATTTATTTCCATGCGACCGTCTTTAATTTGAAATGTCTCCATCTTTGTCGTCGTTGGTGACGGTGATGTGATAATGGTTCATATTGTACACAAGATTCTAGATAATGTTATGCTGCTTATTTAATTATTATGTGAAATTGTAAAAACGACTCGACTAAACTCAGCCTTATGCCTAAGTTCTAAGAACTATATAGGCTAATCATGAGGACGAAAGAACGAGAGACCCATGTCATAGTGTATTGAGTGCAAACTGGCAAAATGGAAGAGATCGTAAAAATATCTAACGTTGTTGATTAATATGACACATGGCATTGAAATGCTATTTACCTCTTATTAGAATAAAATATTTAACTACCTCAAGTACAGAGCTTTAACCAAGTAACTCTATCTATCTTTTATAATTAAGTATATCATAAAATATTGTATAATCTAATCGTATAATACATTACTACAGATGATAATATCCATACTGAGCGACGCTTAAAATCCATACTTATATTTTAATGTTTCACAAAATTATTATTGCTTAAAACAGAACATACAGTAAGTTCCCGGTGGAAAGAGATTGCGTTGCGTTAGTTATTATTATTACTATTCGATACAATAAAATTACACCAATCCCCCGGATTCGAACGGCACTGTTCCGACGCCCTAGTGCGATTATTACCTTTGGTTTTTAAATAACATCATTCTCTAATCAAGATGCCGGACAATATATTCGTAAACTGTCTCGTAGTGAGTGAATGAGAATGCTCGGATATTGACGTGCCAACCGAGAAAACAGAAGGAAATAAAGAAAACTACGAATGCCTATATCTTATAAAGGTATGGTCATCACGATGATAATAGAATTTATAAATACTTTTCTCTGTATCTCAATTGTTTTACTATTATAATATATACTAGGAATTTTGCATTTCTATTACAAATTATTGGTTTGTAACCAACGAAATTACTGGATTTTTTCTTTCATATTAAATAACTTTTTGAAATATTAAAATAAACCATTTTTACAAGTTTTAAGCTTATAATTTCACTATGCAAGCTTCACGAAACTAACTGCTCGTTCTTAAGGAAAAGTATATCAATTTTTAGTAACCTTTTACAAATATTTTCGAATCGGCTTACAAATTGTGTTATAATGTAAATGTGTATCTAAATGATCAAACTACATGAAACTAGGAAGAGTATTCATAGAGCCATCTTTGGTAAACAATATTTTATTAAACATACAGTTTTTTGTTGACATGTAATGTGTATACAATGTCACTATGTATGATTATACTAATTTATGTGTTATAATAATACTGGTTAGAAAAATTTAAAATACGACATGAAAAATATACGGTCAAAGTTTCTTTCTTCTCGTGAAGGTTGAACAGATGTAGAGCTTATTTGATTTTTTTACCTTGTATAAGGTTTTTGTTCTCTTAAACTTTTACCTATTTTAACTTAAATAAGTGCCTTGTCAATGTTGGATAAAGATTATTTCAATTGATTTTGATAAAAATATTTTTTATGCGTTTTATTTTAATTATTCTTGAATAGCTACCATTTATTTTATCGGAATTTCTATATATATAAACTCTTTATTGTACACAATAAAACAAAGTTACAATAAAAAAAATAATAGCAGGTACCAAATTAATTGGTCCAAAGGACTTATCTCTCAGAAAGATTTCTTCCAGCCAATTCTACTATTATTAAATTCTTTGTTGACTGAAACTTTCTGAAAATAATTTATTTTACTTTTAAATTTAGCTTATTAGTTTAATGTCAATTACTATTAAATACTTAATAACACTGTATAAAATTAAATTAACAGTTATCAAAATGTTGATAGTAACGGCAACATCCTCTTCGTCTACGGAGAGATGCATATGCAGTGCTGAAATGTCTGATTATAAATAATTATTGAATTATTTGGGTTATATGTGACTTTACTACAGTGAGACTATACTGTAGTAGAGTCAGATATGGGGTGTATGTAGACTCACTACTACAGTGAAGTCACAGAAATGATGACTGAGTAATTTGGGGTATATGTGACTCTACTATAGAAGAATCTAGATTTCGGCACAGACCAGTCGAGTATCAGATAGGAAAGCTGTGAATATTTTGAATAAGCATTCAATGTCACTATTCAATTAGAATTCCCTTAGCAAGAGTAGTACTAGCAGAAGGACGTAAAAGCTGTAACATCCGTTACAGCTTTTACGTAAAAAATCATCAGACTATATTCCTCACATCCACTTATCTTATCCTCACATCGCGCTGCTCGGCGAGCTTGTCGACCCGGGCCACACATACAGACACGGTACCGTCCCGTACCTGGTCAGTTCTTACCCTCCATTGTACGGCGACCTTAAGCATGCGTGCCAGTAGAAACGCGCTGAACTTGCGTCGACTCTCTTTGACCTGATCCTAACAACCCTGGAACCACAGCGGACCCGCTAGCAGGCAAGGAGCAAAACCTTCCGTTAGTGCACCTTCCACAAATACACTCACAGTAAAGCTGAATATAGCCATCTGCGGATTCAGCATAGATGCTACCAAAATAATAAAACTATATTCGGCCGTGTGTCATGTTACATCCTCTTCGAGAGGGAAAGAATGCAATGGAGCAGATAGGAAGAGTTTTGGGAGAAATAGAGAAAATACTAAACTACAAAGTATAAGAAATATTATGGTACAAAATACTACATTTATTTACAAAATATAATTTTAAAGTCTATTTACAAAATATAATTTTAAAATCTATTGTTCGTAGCACGCACGTCGTATTCGTATTCGTCGTCGTAAAACGGAGGGAAAGGGAATTTAGCACTCGCGGAGGCCACCGGCGGTAGGATCGGAACACTAGCGTAAGAGCGTACGTAGGTAGGACACGTAGGTTAATTGCGAGGAAACAGGAACACTCTTGTAGTCGGTAAGTAGTCACAGCGGGCGCGTAGCTTCGACGGACAGCTGCCTAGTCATCCAGAATACTCGCTTCGGCGTATGACTGATTAGTCACACTAGGCCGCAGTTAGGATGCTCTTCAACATTCAGCAACAAAGATCAATATAGACAACTCGGCAGTGGTTTCTTGCACGTAACGCGGAGCAAGACGGCGATGGAGAAGGAGAGCTTCTTCCACGACACAACACGACGATAGAGACTTCACACAGCAGGAGCAGGTAGGTAGAATTTTAGTTTGCAGCAGAGATTTACGCGGAGCCTTCTTAAGTCCCGGGCCAATGCCAAAGGCCCGGGAATATATACTAACTTATGAATAATAGGATAAAAGAGTCACTCCACTGACAAGAGTAAAATTTGAGTCAGAAAAATAAAGAGTAAATATTACATTAAATACGAGTAGGAATTCAAAACACAACTTTTCTAAATGTTCTTTCGACATAATTGTAACACATATCCTCAAAATCCTAATACTCAATATTGCAATCTCAAAGCCGTTGATGGAATTCTTTTGATTGAAATGTTGGAATATATAGAAGAAGTTCATTACTGAAAGTCCTAGTGAACTGGACCATCCAGCCCGATTCCGCTGTGAATACCGATGGAGGTCCCCTTTTAAACTACGAATATTTTCTATTTTCCAAGCTTCAGTGACGAAATGAGAATTCCTTTATTTATACATATAAATAAAATTGGAGTGTCGTCTGTCTGTCTATCTGTTTGTTTTGGCTATTCTTTGAAATAGCTGGATTTTGATGGGACTTTTATTGGCGTACTTCTGTTATTTTAGAAAAGTATTTTTGTAATGTTCAAGTATTGTCCAGTACCACGCGCAGCTCACGCGGAAATGCCAGTAGTGTTGTTGTTTTAGCGCAAGAAAATCGTACACCAAAAATTGTACATAAATATATTTTTTAATAAAGCTAATACAAAAATCAAAATTAAAGTTAATTATGACTTTATAGAAAGCTCTTTTGAATCGTCCAAATTTTTTTTCCTACCACCCATTCAGGACGTATTTTTTATAATGATAAGAAGAATGGGCGCAAGAAACTAATCAGCTTTATCAAAAGTATTATCAACATTTACAATAAATTATGTCGTTATCATACAATGTACACATATGTGCTTACAATTTATACGGGAAAAAAAAATTACACTTTAAAATGTAATGTATTCAAATCAACACCAAGCATTGGCATCATTTAAATAATCATTGACTTTGCCCTTACTCATTAGCGTCTTTTTAACATGTACCTTACCTTACCTTATACACGAATCAAAAACTGACAATAAATGATAATTAAAATAAAAATGCTTAACCCAAAAACAAACTAATTAACTTTTTCTTCAAACTACACGCGAACGAAGTCGCAGGTGCAGCTAATATGAATGTAACTTTAAACCAAGTAAGATTCTCTGAGTATTTGAATTGGATAGGATATTGACACGTGATACTTACAAGGTAAGAATCTATAAATGCAGTTGCAGTTACAGATCGTGCATGTTTAGTACGCAAGTTCAAATCCTACTCAAGGAAAAATTTTATTGTGTTGAACTATTAAAACTATCTTTTAAAACGTACGAGTATTATGCTATCTTTTAATATGTATAATGACCGTTACAACTGATGCAGCTACATAGGATATAGCTGTGAAATTCCTTTTTTCGTTTTCTACTATAGTACTCTTTTGCTTGGAAGGCGATATTCCATCGTAAAAGCCAATGTTTTACGTCCCTTAAAATAAATTATCAACATGATTAATGTCATGTGACAAAATTTAGCTTACGCGTAATTTATACTTCTCCCTTGCGGCAACAATACTACAAATATTTCTGTTGTGTTTTGTTCTGTAGGTAGCAGATCAATTATCATTAGGGTGGTGGTGAAAGGCAAAATGGGAATTATAAGGATTGGTGGGTATTCCCAAATCTAGCTTTCGCACGAACATCAATAGGTATTGCTTAAATTAGTTAAGACCAACAAAATCTCAATATATGTTTAAAATTGAAAAATCATTAAAATATGATGTTTCAAAAAAATTAAGATTTCATATAGATAAAGTTTATTCGAGTTTCGTAACAGTGATTTACATAATGTGAATATAAGAAATAAAAATAACCTTGCCGTGATATTTTTGCATATGCCTTTTTAATAAGTTTTGCACAAATATAATTAAATTATGTTTATCTTAATAAAAAATCACAAAGATTTCTGTAGAGGGAACACTCGAATTTAATAAGTCTATGTATGTGTTTGTGTATGTATTAGATAGTAAGTTTATTATAGTTTTGGTTTGCGCCAAACAGTCATTTGTAACTGGGCACTCGGTTGACTGGTAGAGAATGTCAGAAAAAAGTCCGCCATTTGTAATTGATATTTATGAAGATTGTGTAATAAAGATTAAATAAATAAATTCGTCTTTGATCATTAAATTGTCTAAATTAAAAGATCACATTCACACCCACTCATGAGTATAGGCTGATATAACGTCAGCCACATGATCCATAGAATTAACAGATAAAACTGTTTATTAACTATGTCTGCCAACAAAGTAATTTATTTAGAATACTTTTTATTTTATATTTAATATAGTGATGATTGAAACGAGGAGTAAAAACATTTACAAGTTTGTTACGAGTGCATTGGCACCCTACCCCATATATATGTTATATAATCAAACACAATTAGTCAGAGACCCCCCAAGAAGTCCCGATGTCGCAACACTCCATGTAAATGTCACAATGAGGACCAGCACAGGTGTCTTTTGAGCTCCAATCGCGGTGGCGAACAGACAGATCAATCGTTGATCACTAGTAATAAGCCTAGTTATAGTTTATATTGTAATTAATTAATAAAAAACTTAAATTAATAACTTGTAGTTTTAAAAAAACGCCTGTCGACGGCCCAAAATCGTAATTGGCGCAGTCGGTAGGATAGTCGAGTCAGGTCGCGTATTCCTACTTAGAAATTATTAGATCTTCTTCAGCCTGGAGCGCACCTATATGGATAGTGCCCAAAAAATCTGATGCCTCTGGAAAAGTAAAGTGGAGATTAGTTGTCGACTTTAGAAAACTTAATGAAAAAACTTTAGATGACAAGTACCCCATCCCTAACATTTCCGACATACTTGATAAATTAGGAAAATGTCAATACTTTAGTACATTAGATTTAGCTAGCGGATTTTACCAAGTAGAAATGCACCCCGATGACATCCACAAAACCGGTTTTAGCGTTGCCGATGGAAATGGACACTTTGAATTCTTACGTATGCCAATGGGCTTAAAGAATAGTCCTTCTACATTTCAAAGGGTTATGGACAACATTTTACGAGGCTTGCAAAACGTAATATGCGTAGTATACCTGGACGACATTTTGGTATTTTCTACCTCACTACAAGAGCATATTGTTAATTTACGAAAAATCTTTGACAGACTTAGAGAATCAAACTTTAAGATACAAATGGACAAATCAGAATTCCTTAAACATGAGACCCCTTACTTAGGTCACATTATCACACCAAACGGAGTAAAGCCCAATCCAGATAAAATATCAGCCATTTTGAAGTATCCCCTACCAAAAACCGCAAAACAAATAAAAGGATTTTTAGGACTAGTTGGCTATTACCGACGTTTCATTCCCGATTTTTCACGCTTAACAAAACCTCTTACAAATTGCTTAAAAAAAGGACATAAGATCAATCTAACACAAGATTATATTAACTGCTTTGAACATTGCAAAACTTTACTCATTAATGACCCTATTCTTCAGTACCCAGACTTTACAAAAGACTTTATACTTACCACTGACGCTTCAAATGTAGCACTAGGAGCAGTTCTTTCACAAGGATCTATAAATTCAGAGAGACCAATAGCCTATGCATCACGTACCCTAAACGACAGCGAGTTAAATTATTCAACTATTGAAAAGGAACTCTTAGCAATAGTTTGGGCAACCAAATATTTCCGTCCTTATCTTTTGGGAGAAAATTTACAGTTGTTACAGATCATAAGCCCCTTCAATGGCTATTAAATCTCAAAGAACCAAATTCACGTCTTACCCGATGGCGGTTAAAACTGTCCGAATATAATTTTAATATAATATACAAAAAAGGAAAGTGTAATACTAACGCTGATGCACTATCACGTCTAGAAATACATAACCAGGATACAGATTCAGTGATAGTTAATATAAGCTCCAGTTCTTCGTCAGACTCCTCAAGAACATTAACTGCACCCGATGATCGCCCTTTTATTAGTGCAAGTTCGACTGACACTGCACCAAGTCCCATTACATTTCTTAGTAGCCCCTTTAATGAACCCAATCTTAGGACCCCCATCAACAATACAGCACCTGAAAATGAAGAAAATAATAATCAATCGCCGTCTCTATTAGCTGGAAATAATATATTGGAAAATTTTCATGATAACTTACCTTGTGAAACGACGCACAGTAACAACGAAAACCCCATTCTTGAAATTCCCGTTTCTGAAGACGTACTTAACAAATATAAAAGACAACTTATAATTAATTTTACAACTAACTCGATCAAAAGTAAACCTAAAATTACCTTACCTTTTGAAACTTTCAAAAGAACCTCCGTTCAAGTTTGCCAGGATACACTAGAGCAAGATTTAATATCTATAGTTAAAAATCATATAAATCCCAAAAATATTACAGCAATTTTAGTAAATCCTATTAATCAAATGTATACCATAGTACCCATTTTACAGCGAATATTTAAAAATTCTTCTATGCATCTCATTTTAACAAAACGAATAGTAGACGATGTCACAGATTACTTAAATCAGCAAGATATAATTTCAAAATATCATGAAGGAAAAACGAATCATCGTGGTATTAATGAAACTTACCTTTCTTTATCTCAACGATACTTTTGGCCAAAACAAAAAGATTCAATCACAAAATTTATTAATTCCTGTTCGATATGTAACCGTGCTAAATATGATAGAGTACCGCTAAGATCAGAATTTCAAATTGTTCCCCCATCAACTAAACCGTTCGAACAAGTTCACGCTGATGTTTTAACTATAGAACGCGATAAATACTTAACTATTATAGATTCCTTTTCCAAATACGCACAAGCGTATTTACTTCCCGATTGTACGGCACCAAATATATTAAAAGCATTTGTAACACTTTGTACTCACCATGGATTCCCGTTACACTTAACTACGGATAGAGGAACCGAATTCACGAACCAAATAGTTGCAGAATTTTTAAAATTTCACAAAATTAATCATCACCTTATAGCTGCTCACGCACCCAATGAAAACGGAGCCATTGAACGTTTTCATAGTACACTTTTAGAACATATTAGATTACTAAGAATACAGCACCCTAGTGAACCTGTTCACAATTTAATTCCCTTTGCACTTATTGCATATAACAGCTCTATTCACAGTCTTACCAAATGTAGGCCCTATAATTTAATTACTGGACACTATGACCCTCGTGATCCCACTGATAATAACTTATCTGAACGACTATTACAGCAATACTTACAAGACCACAGACAAAAAATGGAGATAGTATATAAAATTGTACATGACGAGTCACTTTCGAATCGCGAATCCATTATGAATACACAAAATCTTGACAGAGAACCTGAAAAGAATTACGAAATAGATGAAGAAATTTTTGTTAGAAACCCGCAGCAACACGACAAAAGTTAGCCCCCCGATACACTAGTGACAAAGTAGTTGCAATCTACCTATTCATATATATACTTCCAAAAAACGAGGCCCAGTAGCAAAAAATCGTCTGAAACGAAATAAAAAAAAAATTAAAAGCTCTACATTGTTACAGGACACTGTTACTCACCCTCGCAACAACAATGACCCTGGCCCAAGCAGACTTACAAATGACCAACATACGACTTGACGACTTATCGCAAGGACCCGGCCTATTGCCCTTTGAATTAGGAAAAACTAGAATCATTTCCCACAATCACATTTTTCTCGAGGATATCGATCTTGGTAAAATAGAACAACAAATCGATACTGTAAAACTAGAACTGACTGACGTAGCTTCTAAAATCCCTAACCAACACTTCCTTCTTTATAAAAACCAAATTACACATCTTTTTGACAAATTACAGAAAATTACTATTAGATTACAATCATTCGAACCTAGAAGAGCTAAACGTGGTCTGATAAATCCCTTAGGCACCTTTATAAAAAGTATAACCGGTAACCTAGATAATGACGATGCATTGAAATTAGAAAATGCTTTGACAATTCTACAGAAAAATGAAAAAGAATTATCTATTAATTTTAATAAGCACATTAGTTTATTCAAAGACATGACTTTCCAACAAACTCAAATATTAAGTAATTTAACTAAGAATCAAAATAAATTAGGAAAGGCAGTAACTTATCTAATTAATGTTACTTCCTCAGATAAAGGGTACATAGCCCAATATGCGCAGTTATCGCAACTATTTAGTATATTAAGCGAAAATATCCAGGATCTCTCCTTGGAAATATTTAGATTAGAAAATATATTAGCTTTTAGTCGCACAAATTCTATGCACAATTCAGTTTTGTCTATTGATCAATTATATAAAATTATTATAAAATTAAAGGCACTATATAGCCCTATTTCAATTTTAAATATCGATACAAGATATTACTATGATTTAATAAGCTTACATTCATATTATATAGATAAGAAGATAGTTATAGTACTTAAATTTCCTATCATGTCCTCAACGACCTATAACCTTTACATGTTATGTCCTGTGCCCAATAATAATTCCGAAATAATTATACCACCATATCCTTTTATTGCAATCAACTCCCAGGAATATGTGTATATGGAGGCTGAATGCCCGAAGATCGACACCTATTATATATGCAAGCAAGAAGTTAACCATCAGACCCGCAATCAACGTGACTGCATTTCGCAGTTAATTTCTCATCAAGAACTACATGAATCATGTCACACAACATCTATAATTCTACATAAGGAAGCACTACTAGAACTTGACAGCCAGCATTATATCATTACATTCCCAAAGGCAACGAAAGTACATTTATTCTGCAAAGAAGAAGATCGACATCAGATTTTGCAAGGCAGTTACTTAGCAACGATCCCACGAGATTGCAATATCAAAGCACCTGCATTCTCAATCATCAACATCGATGGTAAAGTACGAGGAAAAGTTATTGAAATTATGCAATTACCGAAAATTGAATCATCAAACTCTTTGAAACGATTGCCCAGATACAAACTTACGACAATCGACTTAAGCAAATTGCACAATATCCAACATCAAGTACTTATGGAGCCCCATATACCTTATGAATCATCAGTTATGCGAATTATCTACCACACAACAATACCGATGTACGGAATTATAATAAGTGCAGCTGTACTGATAACCATTGGATGCATACTATACTATAAGAAGAAATCCGCGCGATATGATACCAAATCAGTTCAAGAGAATATCGAGATGTCTACGCAAGAGCGCAGAGCCGCAACATTTGCATTAGACATTGGCAAATAGTTGCTCATCTAGGCGGGGAGGTGTTACGAGTGCATTGGCACCCTACCCCATATATATGTTATATAATCAAACACAATTAGTCAGAGACCCCCCAAGAAGTCCCGATGTCGCAACACTCCATGTAAATGTCACAATGAGGACCAGCACAGGTGTCTTTTTGCTCCAATCGCGGTGGCGAACAGACAGATCAATCGTTGATCACTAGTAATAAGCCTAGTTATAGTTTATATTGTAATTAATTAATAAAAAACTTAAATTAATAACTTGTAGTTTTAAAAAAACGCCTGTCGACGGCCCAAAATCGTAATTAGTTACAAGCCTATTCTTCTCGAAAAGGTTCTAATCCTAATTTTTGTAAGTTATTATTTTTTTACCCTTGTTCATTACTAGTGAAAAATTTAATTAAGCTCTTTGTATTCTTATAAATTTATATTCATTTATTTTAACGTCATAAATCCGTAACAGGCAGCGGCTTAGCTGTGTCCACCCCTGGGATTGCTAAGTCCATGAGCTGCAGTTAACGCTTAACATCAGGCGTGCCGCTTGCTCGTCTGCCACGTAAGGCAATAAAAAAAAAATAAGTGTAAAATATAAACCTCAAATGATATATTTTGAAAAACATTCATTAATTTTATTGTTTTCAACTACAAATTATTTTTTATCCAAGCTATATATATATCCAAGCTATACTACGAGTATTAGTGGACAGGTACCAATTATAAAACTATGTAAATTTCGTATATCCTTACAAAGTGAAGAATAAAGATTTTGTCGAATGCATCTACTAACATCACTAATAGTGGACTGGTATCACTTCGAAAGTTTTGTAAACTTCCTGTATCCTTAGAACGTGTAGAGTCGAGCGAAATTATTAAACTTTGAATAAACACGTACCTACATAATTAGTTTGTGAGTAGATCTTGCAGCCGCGAAGTTAAAATTTATGTTCTTTATCCTGTGCGTAGGTAGCCGGTTTAAGTTACCGTAATTATAGTAACTCTCGGCTTAAATTGCTACTGGGATTTTTAATAGCAAAAATAATAAGAAAAGCAGATGTTTATTACGAAAAATATTTAGTTAACAAATAATCTATGTTCGTGGTTTAAGGTTGCTGTTAAAGTGCAAAGTGGTAAAATTGACTTTGCATCGTTCGTTGTTGTATTCATTTAAAAAAATAAAATACAAGAAATCGTATAAATGCGTGACCTTATGGCTGTTCAAGTGTCACCACATCACCAGGAGCGATCTTTCTGCACTTTACCCTTAAAGGTGAAATTTCTTACAGTTTCTATTTTGTCCATAAGATACATGTTTCATCAATAAACATTTTCTTTTATAATGCCATATCTGTTAATTATTAGAATCTATGAAATTAGTGAGATAGTTACCTCATAATGTTTTTATAATATTTAACTAAACAATCATTATACAGTTTCTGTATATTAGGCAGCTCTGCACTACAAAATGTTCTCGAATTTATTGTAGGAATGTCGGTGTAACTGATTGAGAGTGAACAAACAACGTGTAATATAATAATAATTAATATACCACTTAATTCGCGTCGGGTGTAGTACGTAGGTACGTAATCGATAACATTTATAATTTTTGTAAATGACATAAAACGGAACCCTTATGGATTCTATACTGTTGAAACTTGGTAAGTTTTCTGTGAATCGCATTAACATTTTAAAGAACAACAGTAAATTTTAAGGGCTCCCCGTACTTAGAAATGAAACTTAATTTTTTTTATCATTAAAACCCATAACGTGTGTGGTATCTATGGATAGGTCTTCAAAAATAGTAAAGTTTCTACAATTTTTCTACACAAAATTTTGCGCGATAGATACTTCCAAAGTGATGAACATATGATGAACACATAGGTATGATGTGCAAACATCTACAAAAAATTGGCTTCAACGAAATCTAGAAATTGTTTTTTTTAAAACGTCATAAATCGTGTTACTACTTCCTGCTACAGAACTTTTCATGGGCCAGTCCGTCTCGCAATTAGCCGATTATGTTATATAATAAATTAGTGTTATTTTTAAGTCATCCTTACTATATTATTATAAATTGGAAAGTGAGTTTGTTTGTTTGTTAGTTCCGCTTTCACGCCATAACTACTGAACCGATTGCTTTGAAATTTTGCAGACGTAAAGATAAAAGTCCGGATTAAATAACAGGCAGGCAGGCAGGCGGAAAAATCGACAGATCCCACGGGATGCGCAATAAAGGCTTCGCTAAAAAACTACTGCACAGATTTTCATACAGTTTTCATCAATAGATAGAGTGATTCATGATCAAGGTTTTGCAGTATTTTTTATCTCGGAAAAACGGATAGTTCCACGGGAAGCGCGATAAAACCTTTGCGCCATAAACCGACTTCCGCGCATATGTAGCCGTGGGCAAAAGCTATGACCCTTAACCCTCTATAGACCCAATTCCGAAATCCACGCCGGCGAAGCCGCGGACAGAAAGCTAGTCATTTATAAATTAAGGAATTATAAAAAGAAAATAAAATAATATAACATAAAAGAACGAGTTAGGCATGATTGTGATAAGCATATTAACTCTCCAAATATTATTCAGTACCGTGTAACAGGTGCCAGACCTATTGCCAGTGTTCGCAAACTTCGATGAGATATAACATATTCTTAGTCGATTCTGACTTTATTCATAAGAAAAAGGAAGTACACGAATTTAGACCTGTATTCTAAATTCGTAAAACAAGAAAGAAAGGTAAGTATTTAAAGGTTGGTATGTAGACAGTAATAAAATCCAAACATTTATTAGTCACCGAATAAAGTAAATAGTCAGATAAAATTTACTGCAAATTAGTATCGCAACACTAGTTATTTCATATACAACGTTAATTATAATAGTTAGGTACTTATTATGTTACATGATGACCTAAATCGCAAAAGAATAAAAGGTCAATTCTAATAAAGCCCTATGAGAAACCGGAGCTAAAAAAAATCTATTTACAACCCGTTTAAAATCCAATAATTCATTTTCCAACTTACATAATGATTCATTACCGCCACGGTAATAACATGGTAAGCGCGTGAGTGACAATTTAATGAAGTATTGGCCCATTGTGTAATTACAGTGAGGTTATTAAAAGATGGTACACACTAATGAATGAAAAGCTTATAAATCAGCCGAGTTACGTAATGAAACGAAGACAAGACGGTATTAGGTGTGGCGTTAATGAAAATATACATGCGGTGAATAGGTACATATGTTCATTGTAGTTTTTTTACTGTTTAGTATAAAATAATGCTTCTGTCCAATCTAACTAAAATATAAGTAATTTCATTTACTGATGAGATCAAAAATATAATACGTAATTACTCAATGAAATATTTACTTATCATTATAATATTATCAATACAGCATCGCGCTTGTTATATAATTACAAAATTTATCAATTTTATTTTGTCGATTTAAATTTTAATAAATATACAAAGTACTGCTTATCATCTTTATTTAAGGAGTTTAGTTATTTTAAGATGTGATTTGACTCATGATTAAGAACAACTTTCACTATGGGATCAACACTAAAATCGTACTAAAAAGGAATTATTGTGTCAAAACTTTGTATGAATCTGTTTTATGTAACTCTAAATTAAAAGTTGTTCTTATAATAAAATTTGGTAATAATCATGAGTCAAAACTTTTCTTACAACAGGAAAGACGACAATTTTTATGCGACCTACTCTAGGATTTCATCCTGGGTCGTGGGGGCGTTTATAAACATAAAAATTCACATGCACTTACACCTAACCGGAACAAAGTTCTGCAGGTGCAGAATCTATATAATATTTGTCCTGTGCATGAATCGAATTAGTAACCCGTTGCTAAGTATTTGATCATTCAGCCGCTGTGTCAACAGTGTCGTCATCAACTTAATGGAATATTATCAAAACTTGTGAAAATGTACCTCATGTTAAATGATGTATAAATTCGATAGTTGTTCATAATTATGATTGTCAATCAAAAAATCTACGGCTTACGTACAACGACAGAGACAAATATTTTCTTTTTTTTTTTAATTTTGTTTATGTTTTTTGCTCCTTTAGTTAGGAGTCTAGGTTGATATCACAACCAGTTATATTTTTAAATAAAGATTTGTTTTTAAAAAGTTGAATTGTGCTTTTGTTTAAATGTTGTTTTGTTAGAACCTAAAATCGTTATTATTCTTCGCATATAATTAATGTTCTATTAGACGATCTCTAAAGTAAGCTAACACAAATAAAAAAGTACATATCCTTTCTATTTTGTTTGGCACACACTTATTTTAACTCGTTTGTTTGAAGATCTCAGAACAGCATTAAATTGTGTCTTGTTGACAACAAACAAAGCCGCGGCGCGGCGATAACTAATTTACAACGCCCACGAGGTGTAAAGAATCATTGCTAAATACCAAACGACTTCCCACATACAGCTAGAACTGTTGCTTGCAATTACTATAAATGAAACTTCGGTCCGAACCATTCCTAATATGAACAAACGATAAATTGAGACTCGTTACAGCGGGATTACTCTCCAAGTCGGTGATCAAAGTTTCGCTACGAAAATTGTTCTATATATGTAGATCCTATCTCTTCCTGCATAATCGCTGTATTTGAGTTCAAAATATTGATTAGGAACATAGAGAACAATTTTGTAGGATACGTGTAATGTACAGTAGAGAGTCTGTACAAAATGCAAATATTAAAATTTGGGGCGCTATCACTTATTAGCAATTTCTCTAAAATAATTCCAGTTACCTAATAGATATGAATCAAACAGAACTACTTGTCGGTGTATTATTGCAAAACAATATATCTGGAACTCTGGTATATTTTTAACTCACTATCTTTTCAATATTGATGATTCAAGGCATAATAAAAAAAATACAAAAAAATATTTTTTTTATATAAGGATTTACAAATAGTTCATAAAATCATTACCGTATTGATTAAATAAAATGTGGACACCTGTGCTATGTACATTGAATGATTTTTCTCAACTAAATTAGGTAAATCAAATTAAACTTTGGCACTACAATATCGATATGACATGTCAAATATTGAAGTAAATATTTAGTATTATAGTGACAAAAAGTAGAAAATAGAAACTATACAATTAAATGTACAGTTTGGTGGACTATTTTGAACTGATGATGAACAAATAGAACTAACTGATGTTATAACATCAGTGAGTTCTATTTGTTTATTAATAACTTTCTGATATGATACGTTTCATATGAGAAAAAAAAAACAAAAAATTAATGCAATTATTTATGTTTTATTTTTCATCAAAGACCAAATGTCATCTAAAAAATACAAACCATGCTTCTAAGAAACTCCTTTTATTTTATATTATTTTGATGTTTAAAACTTGGCTTTGATTCGTAATGACAAGAGGTCGGTTTTTGTTGGATTAAAGATATAGACAAGATTAAGAATGAAAATAAAACATTAAACTGGCCATCGAACAGAAAATTAATTTTATTTGTAGATCATATACAACACTGTTTATATAAATAAAGGGTTTTATTACAAATCGCAAAAATGTTTTACTTCCTAAAACCTATATTCCGGTTATTTTTGACAACAACATGTAGAATTATGATTTTATAAAAACGAAGAAAATTGTGTTCTTTACTGTTGTCGCTATGAGGCTTTGGCTTACTATTGTTCTTAATCAATATCAAATAAGTAGTTATACACAAGCAATGCTTATTGTGTATCGCCACAACATTGTTTAAACGTCCACAATAAGCTTGCAACGAAACCACCATTAATAATATTTCGATTGCACTATAGTTATAACATAATATTCGGTGGTATAGGCACAACTAATTCCATTCGAAAAATGTCGTAGCTAAACAGGAGAACTTACTTATGTAGAAAACTGTGAGTGAGTCATATAATGAACTTTTAGAATTTAAATATAGTTTTAAATTATACAATACAAATTCTCAAGGTATTCAATCTTTTTTTTTTAGTTTCCGGACAATTCCCACTGAGAGAAAAATCATGCTAAGACTTCAAGTTGACAGGTCATTACACAAGAAAAGTGGGATATGTTATTATACCAACAATAGCCTTAGGACACTGCACATAGTTTTCTCATGTATGATACAGGTAGCAATTTTAATCTCCTGAGTAAATAGCTTCCTGCTCCGTGGAGAAATCTCCCACACGATCATCGAGAAATTTTATACACATCTCTTTGTAAAAAGGAACGCAAATATTTTTACCTCTTATGTCAGATGTAAGCATATGTTGTTGTTTTTATTACTTTTATGTTACGTTGTTTTTTCACTTTTACGTCCCCATTGCCTACACAAGTCAGGATGTTCTGGCGATATTCAACCGTCGTCGGCCCATTGCGAATCTGTTTGAATCTTTTTCTGTATGCATAATAACTTTTTCTACTCCTCTCCTTCCTATGTATTTTATATGGTCAAGAACACTATAATAAGAACATATATAAAAATATCAAAAAAATCTATAGTCCGTTCTTCATAACAATGCGGATTTCGTAGTATTGTTGTAATGATACGCTTAATTACCATAGATTACTAAATGTAGGCCCATAAATATTCTCCTCCACTCTGCGTTATTGTGTCAAAAAACTTTATGTAGCAATTGGACAGGATACATTACTCGCGGAAATGACTGGCAGTTGGGGCTAGAAAAAAATTATTTACAACGTTTTAATTGTATGTTAAAAAACGTATTGCGTGTCACTTGTAGTAGAAAGTATGTTAAAGATGTAAATGTGTTAATCAATAATCATACAGCAGTACTGCCAACATAAACAAAATATAGTGCAGGTAATAATTGATTGTAAATTAAGGTTACGAATTATGTACGCTGTTAACGTTTCTAATAATTCCCATCTTCTTACAACTCCCATCGGAAGGCACTGAACTAGAAACTACTAGTCAAAGGTCTATCTATACTATCTCATACTATCTGTTGCACGTATTTATTTATCATTATAATAAGAAACAAAATTTATATGTTAATATGTTGATTATTTAGTAAAACATAGATCTGATTGTATACATTAGGTTGTTTATATAATTATACAAATAAATGATATGTAGGAGAGTAGCCTCATATCCAATGATCCTATGGTGAAGGAAAACATCGCGAGGTTACCATAATATGTCTGAGTATCATTAATGATTAGACGTGTGGTGGTGCCCTAAAGTTTATGTAAAGTTAACCAGCCCTCACTGACCGTCAATCAATCTTCGTCAACAAATCTTCAATTCGTCATCTTAAGCTAGATGACGAATTGAAGATTTAAGTTCCAAGAAAATAGATTTTTCATAACAATGGCCAAAACAAACAAAATTAAATTTATTGTTAGGATTCATCATGCCTTTAGCTTAATTTTGTGAATGGCATAAAAATTAATCAAAAAGACCACTGTACAACGAGAGATTCAATTTTCGCGAACATTGAGAAGCGGATTAATGTCCCAAAATTTCTACATATATTACTTCATCTATCACAATTACAATATGCAAGTTTTTATTTGCAAATTAAATAAAAGATGAAAGCCTATATAAAATTATGAATTAATCCATGTTACCTATGACATTCTATGTTCTAGCCGTGGTTCGCGGAAGTAGTGTGGCCAGTGACCTGCAAGCGGCAACTACATATTTCGTAAAGCGTGAAAAACGTGCGGGGTGCAGAGTGCAAGTGCACTTTCAGATTTTAAGTTTAACGCGTATTACCTTAAGTCTAATTAAGGCTTCAAAAACCTGACTTTGCTAAAGTAGACCTTGTGCCTCTTATCAGATATGCTTATTACATGATAATATACGATTGATATGTGTAAACTATAAGCTAACGCATCAATCATTAAAATGAAACCTATTCAACCAGAACATATACGAGGAATCATGGTGCGATCGTCTGTTTTACAATAGATTAAACGTGAAATTAATCCCACTGCATACTGAACAGTCTTTGTTGGTACAGCAATTATAAGCGATTCGAGATTTAGCAGTTGAGCGAGTCGCGCATTTCAGAATTTCCATTTGATCGTTCGAAACCCATCAGCGTCCAAGTTGGCAAATCGTCGGAATGCGGGAGAACAAGGCAATATTTGAAATGTATTAGAATAGGCAGTGCTCATGTGTTAATTACAAGCTGTAGTGAAAACTATTAAGATTATTGAACGCTTAAACTATTTTAAGAAGAAAGGTATCTCTGTTCCTAGAATAGTAAAAATAGACCTCCATAAGGTAACTAGAAGCTTCAAAGCGACAAGAGGTTGCCCGCAAGGAGGCGTTTTATCGCCATTGCTATGGTCCCTTGTCATAGATGAACTTTTAGTAAAAACTTCAGAAATGAATCTTAACGTACAGAGCTATGCAGATGACGTAGTGGCCTGTGTCATAGGCCCTTGTCAAAGCACTGTGACCTCAATTTTACAGAAAACCGTAAACACAATTGTTAACTGGTGTTCAGAAAATCAACTGACTGTAAATCCTACAAAAACTATTGTGGTCCCTTTTACTAGGAAGAGAAAGCTGGATAAGCTTTCACCACTGACTATTAAAGGAACAACAATACCATTTTCAACAGAGGTCAAGTACTTGGGCGTAATCATCGACAAGAGACTGACCTGGGAGTCACACCTTAAGAACACGATACAAAAGGCAAAAACTGCCTTAGGTATATGTCAACGGCTTGTAGGGACGAGATGGGGACTAAACCCAAAAATCACCTTATGGCTTTACACCACCATTGTCAGGCCGTCAATAACTTACGCCTGTACGATATGGGGCTCGAAGGCACAGCAAGTTACGGCTATAAAAAAGCTATCAGGCCTGCAGCGCACTGCATGCCTGATGGCTACAGGAGCCGTTAGATCAACACCAGCCATAGCCCTTAATGCAATCCTCAGCCTCCCACCTCTAAACCTCTTTATCGAGAAGGAGATGATGGCTGGCATCTATAGGACTAACGCTGGCATAGAACACTGGAAATCCCAGACAATAAGGACACTACATCAAAAAGTGTTTGAATGTCCACTTCTTGCAATGACGACAGACGTCTTGCTTCCAGAAGTTAACTTCCACAAGAATTTCACTGTGGAAATCACCAAGAGGGAAGACTGGGCGCAAGGCCGACATAGTGATCCCTTAAATGACGGGAGTCTGGTGTGGTTTACCGATGGCTCAAAAATGGGGGCTAACGTAGGATGTGGCATATATGGGGGCAGACCCAGGGTTAGCAAAAGCATAAACCTGGGAAAATATGCCACTATATTCCAGGCGGAAGTCTGTGCCATAATTGAATGTGTACAAGCGAACCGCCAACGAAACTACGTAAACCAAAAAATCGTAATCAATTCAGACAGCCAGGCAGCTTTACTAGCAATAAACAATAACACCCTTAAATCAAAGCTAGTAAAAGACTGTGTGAAAAAACTCAATGACCTGGGAGAAAAGAACAAAATCACTCTCAAATGGGTGCCAGGTCATTCTGGAATAACCGGCAATGAGAAGGCCGATGAACTAGCCAGGGCTGGGGCTCAAGGAATACAGTTCGGCCCAGAGCCTATCTGTGGTATCTCAAAGAACCAGGCCATGCAATACCTGAAAACTCGCCTTCTTAACGAGGCGAAAGCAGACTGGCACAGTACGTCCGGGATGACACACTCAAAAGCACTAATCGAACCATACTCTCGCAAACGCACTGACGAGCTATTAAAGCTTAACAGGAGTAACTTGAGCGTGATGGTTAGGGCTTTGACCGGTCACTGCATGTTGAATAGAAAAATCAAAAAAAATCAAAATAATATTTATTCAACATAGACCTTTACAGGCACTTATTGACGTCAACAAACAAACAAAAAAAAAAAGCTTAAATAATAATAAAAAAAAAAAAAACAAAAACCTTGTCCGTAATACGAATAAGGAAAAAAAAAGAAAAAATATATTGACTCGACACCTGTTCGGAAATTGGGAGAGCCTTCTCGAGAAGAACAGGCAAGAAACTCTGAAGGTCTATTTTTTATCTCCTCTTTTCAATGTTAATAATTATAATAATATAATATAAAAATACAATATAGTATAAGATACAATCATACCTAATACGATTACAGTCGTATGTATGTTTACATACACATATAAAATAATACAATAAATAATGTTACCAAACATGGCTCTATGAATAGTGTCCCTATTCCCAAATACTGTGATCATTTAGATAGTCACTTACTTTATAATAACCTTTACTCATGAGTGTATTTTTGATATGGATTTTAAATTATATAAAAGGTAAATCAATGACACTTTGCGGAAGCTTGTTAAACATAGATATACATTTCCCCAAGAACGAACAGCTAGTTTTATGGAGTCTGAACATTGGAACGGCAAGTTTATTTTTATTTCTAGTATTCACATTATGTAGATCACTGTTTTTATTGAATTTATTATAGTTTCTATATACAAAAACTAAATTATCATATATATATTGACTAGCTAAAGTTAAAATATTAATTTCTTTGAACAATTCTTTTAGGGATTCTCTAGCCCGTAAACAGTAAATAGCACGAATCGCTCTTTTTTGTAAAAGGAAAATACTTTCAATGTTAGCCGCTGATCCCCATAGCAGCAGTCCATAGGACATAACACTATGAAAGTAGCTGAAATAAACAATTCTTGCCGTTTCAACATTAGTTAAAAGTCTAATCTTTTTTACTGCGTACGCCGCTGAACTAAGTTTGATTGCCAAAGTTTCAATATGTGGATCCCACTGTAGTCGTGAATCTAACGTAATGCCTAAGAATTTAGTATTATTTACCAAGTCAATGACATCACCATTCATATTTAAACTAGTATCAACCTGCCTTACATTGGGCAAAGAGAATTTGATACATTTTGTTTTCTTAGAATTTAAAGACAAATTATTAGTTGTGAACCAATACAGAACTCTCGAGAGAGCACTATTTACATCGTCATAACATTCCTTTTGTCTATCAACTTTGAATAGTAAAGAAGTATCATCTGCAAACAATACTGTCTCACACGATTCTGTAATGTAGTAAGGAAGGTCATTTATATATATTAGAAACAGTAGAGGACCCAATATTGATCCCTGGGGAACCCCCATAGTTATAGGCAAGCTAGCAGATTCTGATCTATTAATAACGACTTTCTGCAATCTGTCTGATAAATAAGATTTTAAAAGGCTAACAGCTCCATCCGAGACACCATAATGTCTAAGTTTACTTAAAAGCGTTTCATGACTCACACAGTCAAACGCTTTGGAAAGGTCGCAAAACACTCCAATTACATCCCGCTTGCCCTCCATGCGTCAAAAATATGTTTCATAAGTGCAGTTCCGGCATCGGTAGTGGATCTACCTTTGGTAAAGCCGAATTGGCTTTCATGCATGAATCTGTTTGTTCTCAAGTGACCTATTAGTTGATTGTAAATAACTTTCTCGAAGATTTTGCTGAAAGTAGGTAATATGGATATAGGTCTAAAATTTGAGGGATCTTTTTTTTTACCCGATTTGAAAAGTGGTATTAATTTACTATATTTCATTAGATCAGGAAAGATACCCTCATCAATACAAGAATTAAAAATTTGTGCTAACAATGGGGCTAATTCATCGATGACAGATTGAATTATGTGAGTTGATATACCCCAGAGATCTTCAGTTTTCTTCTTGTTAAGTAAACGGAATGTTTTCTTAATTGAAGAAGCATCAATATGGCTAAATTTGAATGATTCACTGCACCTATTCACACTTGACTCCAGGAGGGTGACGGCTAAACTAGGAGATGAGTTAAGATTACTGGTAGTTATAGCAGGAATTTGAGAAAAATAATCAACAAATGCATTCGCAACTGCATCGTCCGACTTGATAGTCTTATTATTAATTTCTAAAGAGAAAGAGTTCCCAGAGCTTCTACTTTTTCCCGTTTCCTGATTTATTATAGTCCATGTAGTCTTAACTTTGTTCTTTGACATATTTATTTTATTTGATATGTATAAAGATTTAGCACATAAACAAACATTTTTAAAAGTCTTTGAGTATTTTTTTACATAATCTAAAAAGGCAGGGTCGACAGAAGTTGTTTTTAAAGCATATAATTCAAAAAGTGTTCTCCTGCTTTTATATATACCTGGAGTAGCCCAGTCACTAAATTTCTTTTTGTTGTTTAATTTTACAACCTTTTGTGGGAACATATTGTTGCTTTCCATTCTTACTAAATTAAATAAATTATTATATAAATTATTAGCATCTCCACCAACAGTAGGCAAAGATGTAATTTGAGATGTTATTTTTTTTTTAAATTTACATAACCTTCCCTGGGATATAGGTCTACAAATCAATTCCGTTTTAGGGCTAACATGATGGTGCTCAATACAGGCTAGTTGTCCATAGACACCTTCACAACATGAAACTTAAGGACACTGACACATGCAGAGTCTGCGAACAAGAGCGTGAAACACCAATACACCTCTTGTGCTACTGTGAACCGCTGATTCACAAAAGAAACAGACACCTGGGGAAACACATCCTTGACCCAGATGAAATAAAAACAATCCGAACTGGGAACATCCTATCTTTCTTGGTCAGTGCCCAGTTAAGGGAGCTACTGTAGGGCCTACATGGAACCTACACAGGAGGCTGGTCACAATAGATCTTAATAGGTCGCAGTGATGCACGTCAGCCCCGACTTACATGAAATAATAATAATCTCTGTTCCTTGTCTTGTTAGTTTGGGGATGTATTAAAATACTACCTATTATTTGTTAATGAGAAGATAATTCAAAGTACCTTTTAAACATTGTTAAAACGATTTACTCAGCAAAGAACATGAGAATTACAAAAAAATATTTATTTCAATAAAAAATCTAAGGTTGTTTTTCAAAATGAAAATCGTAAACAAGTTTTTAAACCAATAACACAACTCAGATAGGGTTATCATATAAAATAATATCTCTTTGCGTTATTTAGGGAAGTTTTATTTGTTATAAATTAACTATAAAATGAATTTGAAATAAATAATAAAGTATGAATAAGGTTGTGTTGAACTTGAACCCCGTATACTGTTTCTTTTAACTAATTGTTCATAATTTTATAATATATTTTTCTTATGCAGGTTTAAAAAATTTAGAAATTCAAGTAAATCTTGCATCACATCTCTCGAATCTGAGCGACCGAATATTATTGTTTATAATATATTATTGACAGAGCTTCCATAAATGCCAAAAGAGCAATATATTCATGTCAATATTGAAATTTAATTATTGATACGAGTATATTATATTATTATATTTATTATTATAGTAATATCTTTAATATTTGTTGAGTGGAACTTTATCAAATATTTGAAAAACAGGCTTGACAATTATATTTACAACATCAAAAAATTAAACTTGTCAAACACAATCAAGAGGCAAAAACTCAAGAATGTCAAGCTAGGGCCATAAAATGTCTGACCCAAATATGCAAGCGCACTCCGTTTTTACGAGGGGAATAAGGAACAGAACTCTCAGAACATAAGGGTGAGGTAGTCATATCGGTATTTACTTATATTCCTTGAAGACAAACAACCACGTCTGTGTTCCTGTCGAGAGGGAGTCAACAATGAGTCATAACGCTTCACATCTTTTATGGTCCCCTGGTATCTTTTTTGTTTGCCGAAGAAAGCAGCTACTGGTGTTCGGCGCAAAACAAAAGGTTTTTTCGTTTGCTCAGTCATAATTTCTTTGTTTGATTGCGAACGGTAAAGCAAACGTATTGACATTTCAACTTTACGGTTGGAAGGCAATAATATGTTTTATAGGTGGGTTGTGGGCAGATTTCACTGTGTATGCTTTACGAAAGCTGTACCTTCTATCACAAAATGCTCTTGCGAAATTGTGTCAAATGTGATTTGTTTTTGAACCATGTTGCCAAACAAGCAGACTAGCCTATCCTAGATATTTAATTATAGGCTGCATATAGTAAGTATGAAATAAATTTAATTGTAGAGACTCTACCATTATTTGTAAACAGGCATTCAAATATCATTCAGTTAAATCTCGCAAACCTGCATAGTAATATATTACACCATCATCTTCTATATAAATTAAATTTCAAAGGTAATCCTCTTGTTCCGAAATTACAAATTATTATCTGCTATTTATTGACCAACAAACTACATATACATGGTAAGTGGTTAAAGTCGCTTTATATACTCATAAATATCTATCATCTTAATCATCAACCCCAAGTTACAAGACGCACACTCAGACTCCACGCGACCAGAACGATCCGACCACGTGACCTACCAACTAAACTTAGCCTTAGCCTTGGCCATAAGGACCCTAAGGCTTGAATGGAGGATGGTACCAATTGATCTTGTTTGAAAATAATTATTTAAAAACAAGATCAAGATCAAGGAGGCAGCTGGTACGTGAGGAGTGCTAGATGCTAGCGCTACTATAGCAGGTAACGATCAATGTTTGCGCTCCTAATTTGAAATAAAATGTACTGCCGGCAACACGTCGTGCTAAAGTATCTAAGACAGAGGGGCTGTTCGCCTTACCCTAGATTTACTCTGGAATCGATTCCAATCCATTGACAAGAAGATTGGGTTGGACATGTATTGCGTATTCTTGCATCAACCAAGCTGAGAATTATTTCATTTAGTTATCACTCAGTTTATCACTCACGTCGCACACTCCCATCGTTCGGAATTGGTATAAACTTACTGACCTCATGGCGCTTCAACAACAGTCACATATGCCTATAAAATTAACCTTAAGATGCTACATTAGCGCCAAATTGGTACGAAATACTTTTGTTGAGTCCAACACACTCAGTATTATTAGATCTAGTTTGCCACAGATGATGCCATAGATGCTAGAATCACATTAGATTCTGGCATCTCACTTCAATAGATAGTCCAGATGTTGTACATCTTGAATAACTTCTAAAGTAGGCCATATTAGCTTTAAAGAAGGTAACGATAGAGTCAAATATAGCGAAAATGCAATTACGTGTAATCAGATACGCTGTAACAATACACGTTCCTTCCAGTACAAAGTCTCCGCTGGCTTGGTAATAAATGACATAGCTTCTTTGATGTTCAAAAGTGATCAATTGATCATGTATATCCAAATTAACTAGAAATATTTTGGTAGTGAGCTGCATCTCAACTCCTTAAAAACTGAGGAAATGGAAAGTATCCAGCAATTGTACCTTCAATCAAACAAAAAGACAATAATGGAATATATAGCAATGGAAACAAGTATAATTGCGTTACTCAAACAGATATTTAATAAACTAATTAATCAGCTATTAAATTACGTCCATTTTCAAATACCAGTGATGTTCTTAATTTTTTTATACAGAAAATCCTTAAGTATGTAGAAAAGCAGGCAGGCAAGCAAAAATTTGATGTATTCTTTGGTTAGGATTAAAGATAGATTTAGACTTTCAAATTAATTGAAAATGAAATTTCTCCGATTTGTGGAATATGCAATTTAGGTACTCCCACTGCACATGTATTATGTAGCTGCTGAAGAAATATAATTATGTACAATATACGGCTATAGGTAGCTCCTAGATTAGATCGTTCTGTTTCCAGTAGGCTCCATTGTGCCCAGCGGGAGCCGGTTCAATTAGAGGCCATTTGCGTTAATCTGGAGTTGACCCGGCGCAGAGAATAACGAATATACGAAATTGGTACTGTATCTACAATATAATAACAAGATACTAAGTATAAGTAACAAAATATTTTCCTATAAGCCCCGTTTCGTGCAATAATTATGATTCTTACTGAAAATAGATTGACAAATTTTCAAAGTTGATGTGAAGAACAAGAACCACGATTTAAAAAAAAAACAACAAATTCTACACACCAAAGTTTCGGGAATTGGCTATATTTATAAAAAAAAATATTACATTTCGAAATCTCTTTGGAGTGCTTGGTGATTCTCATGCACTTAACCTAAGTTCTGGCTGTAAACGCATTCTCAAGATCCCTACCCAAAAAGTCTGGTTTTGTTCCTTCATAGTGTCCACAATTCGCCAATGGAATAACTTGCCTTCAAATATAAGATTGGTTTTATGTAGTTGTTGTTGCTTTGTTTATATTTGTATATTTTTCACACATCTGCACTGCCTTCCTGCACGCTTTACTAAGTTATTTGCGAAAGAATGCCCTAGGCATTAACTTCGCTATTTGTACAATTTTATGTTTTTATGTTGTGCAATAAAGTGAAAAATAAATAAATAAACTCTTTAGCCGTAGAATATAATTTGCTACATCTGACTGTCAATTGTTTTAATATTATAGCTTAAATTAAAAAATGCATCATTAAATTTTGGTGCAGTATCAGTAGAGTATCTTTTTTCTAATCTCCAAAAATCAAAAACGAATTAGCCATCAACGATTTTCATGTATGAATATGTATCATGAAAAATACATCTGATGTTACCCCGGGAGAAGCACCAATGTTTTTGAAATTAGTTAATTCGTATGAATAAGTACATTGACTTAAAGGATGAATATTTTAGGAAACTTTATTTATTTTTGAGCATTAATACATATTTTTATTACTGTTTCCGGAAACTTTTTGTGCACCCCATGTCCCAGATATGATCTAAATTTATATATATATATATATATATATATATAAATTTAGATAGATATATATATATATATATATATATATTATATATATATATATATATATATATATATATATATATATATAATATATATATATATATATCGAAACTAACATTTCTGTTTGGTAATATTCCAAGCACACTTTTAAAAGCCTTTAAATATAGGTATAAATTAGTTGGACAAGATGTATTAAGCTTGAGATTGCACTCTGCCAAACAACGAACAAGTCTACTTTCACATATCCATTGCCCAGAAACGTAAAAATATGTATTTGTTGGAATAAGCTCATTTCCACGCGTCAAAGCTTTGTGGTTACTGTACTAAGGAAATAAGAAAGTTTTATCATCAATTAGGTTCATACTTCAAAAGAAATGACAATAAAAAAGAAATTCCCGAAATAGAACACAATCAGTAGATACACGAATGTCTCGATTATATTCTAATATTTAAATAATTATAACAGCTCGTAAATATTATGTAATATTAGTATATATAATTTTATACTAATAATATAAAATCATAATACAATACCTTGTATACGAGTTCCCCACAGGTTAATGCAACGTAATACAAGCGTTTTATTGCTCACCGCTACCGTTGTATCGCGGTCATTCTTTGATGGCGGTCCAACTTGTGCAATTTGAAATTCACCTGGCGTTCGCATCAGTGTTATGATATGAACAGCCACGCTGTTAACGCTCATATTCTCCTCACGTCTGTGTCCAGCTTTGTCAGATTTAGTCTGCAGGTATCACGAGTACCTTTTTAAATATCACTGCTAATGTTATCATAATTATCAAAATAAGCACGTAACTGATGAATATCAAGTGATATTTTTACATGATTTTATGAAATATATATTATATCAATTAAAAATATTTGTCTGGTTTCAGTGTATTTATTAATTTATGACTTTTTATATTGCTGTTTGATGGCTTAGAAATAAAAGATGCAAATATGCAAAATTATCACAATGGCTTTATTAAAGTATATAAATAGTATACTCGTGACTTATATGGACATTTATTTACATACTATATACAAATTCACAATCATAATATACTACAGCAGTCTTATAGAATGTACCTATTTACACCAAAACTATGAAACAAACGCCCTTTGAAACGGCGAGATATTACAAAAATAGATAAAATTTTAAGTTATTTGGTAAAGCGCGCGTTGCGATATTACAATATACACATGAAGCTTGAACTAAATTAAAACTACGTTATATTGAGTTTAAGCACATGGACTAGACAAGATAGGCTTGGCCTGACGACTGGGTGTCAATTAAAGGTGGTGGCGGTGGCCAATGACGAAACTCTCTTCTCCTATTTGGATTGTTGCCACCTAATTCTAATGATGAATAATCTGAATCTATGGATGAATAAATGTGATCAGAAGGAGGCCTACCATCAGGACCATATGAAGCGACATGGACTTGTTGCGGTCTTTCTTCATTGAATTCCACCGCATCATTAACACCATCACCCGAGCCTCTCATTTTGTCGGTAAACGAAAATGATCTCGTCGTTCCATTTTGTACACCACTTCTCATTGTGTATGAATTTATGTTGTTTCTATAACCTGGTTTTGTTCTATACTTTCTGTCTGGCATCGCATAGCGCAATCTTTCCCAAAACTTATTTTGGCCCCATCTTATTCTCGAGCTTGTTTTCATGTAAGGTCTCAAATCTGGATCACATTCAGCCTCAGGCAAAACTGAACTTTCCTCTATTACAACTAAACTATAAATCCGCGTCTTTATTATTTCATGGAGTGCTTGTCTGAATTCAAAACGAGACCATTCTGTTTCTATAAAGTTTCTCGTTAAAATTATAATAATCCTTCGAGACGCTTCCGCCGCTTCCGGTAATGGTAATGTACATTGTATGTAGTTAGCGCCATGTTGAGGAATGTCTCTATAATGTAAACATAAATGATACGAAGGACTTCCATTTTCCAACTCAGCGGCTAGCGTTTGAATAACGAAATCATCATCCTTTGGGCTGTAGCAAACATAAGCATCGTATAATTTATCAGTGTCGTCGTACGCTCCAGTGAATGGAAACAATCTTATTCCGCAGCTTGTATAGAGCCATATGCGAATCGTGTCTCTAAACAAGAAAATCACAAGGATGACTAGCATGATCAGCATGAATCCGGTGAGCGTAGTTACCATCATAGGCATATAATTTGAGACCAACATGTTATCTATAACGGAATCGCCAGCATAATAGTCGCTACATATTGTACCATTAAGATTGAGTTCTTTCTTTTGTGGCGACGGAGAGTCTGTATTCCAGCACAATACGTCTGTTATATCTATGATTTTGTGAACATTTTCGGAAATGAACGCTGTGAACTTTTGTAAATATCTACATTTACACGACCATAGATTGTTACCAAGTGATAAAGCATTTAAATTTACTTTATTTCGTAAATTCCAAACAGCGAAATCAATTAGCCTATTGCCATCGAGTCTTAATATTTTCAATGAGTGAATAGTTGAAAATGTAAGATTTGCAATGTAACTAATAAAGTTGTTCTGTAGATACAGCTCATTAAGCTGTGTCAGATGTTCAAATTCGTACCCGTTTAAATGTTTTAGTTTATTATTTCCAAGATGCAAAATAATGAGGGAGGATAAGCCAGCAAACGTCTTGTTTTGCATGTTTTCAACTTCACTCGAATTTACATAAAGCGACCTCATATTTTTTCTGCCTATGAATGCATAATTTTGCAATTCTTTAAAGTCGTTACCGTCTAAATAAACCTCTGTGGCATCCATTGGAATCTTTTCTGGTATTTCAATAGCACGTTGACTTGAGCAATCGACAACGTTCGTATGCCAAGCAGGGTCATGATAACAAGAACAATTATTTGGGCACGTCATTTGGCAATCACAAGCTACATAATCACAACAATGGCATAAAGTGAAACAATGTGTTTCATATGTACATAAGAAATCAGTTGACTTAAGGTTACTAAGGGGTATATGCGTAACACCTCTAGCATGCGTCATTTTGCATAGCACATTTTCAAGATCCATTATTCTAGGATGCTGTCTCATTGCAGTCATATTGTTTATCAAAGGCAACCATTCCATAGAACAATCACAGTTAAACGGATTTCCTCCTATGTAGAACTCTGGAAGGGATTTGTTCGACGAAACTGGGGACAATCGGAGACTGTTTATATCTAAATGAGATATCTCATTTGCGTAAATATCAACTCTAGTGAGATTGCGTTTCTCCATAAACGTATTAACTTGGATGTTATTTATATGGTTATTGTTTATGAACAACAATTCAACGCTGTTCGGAATAGAAAGCGGTGAAATATCCACAATACGGTTATAACTTACGTCTAATGTTTTTATATGAAGTTCATCTTGAAGTTTGTAATAGTTTCCTAAATTTTCAATAAAATTACCGTGTACGTCAAGCCATTTCAAGTTACTAGGTATAAATGCATAATCAAACCACACTAAATGGTTTTCTGATAAATTGAGCCATAGCAAGCTCATAAGCGCAGAAAATACTCCATTTATATCAGACACAAAATTACCATCTAACCTTATAGCTTCTAATTGCTTATTCTTTTGGAAACTGCCTCTTTCAATAGCTTGTATCTTATTTTTTGCTAAATTTAATACTTGTAAACTAGGTAAATCCGAAAACATAACCGAAGTTAAATTCCCGATTTGGTTATCAATAAGTCTAAGGCCCGTTAATTGTTCTAAATTTCTGAAAGATCCATTCTTAATATCTAATATTTGATTTTCTCCCAGATCTAAAGTTTTCAAAAGCGACAATTCCCAAATAGCAGAAGGTACATTTGTTAGTTGATTAGAACTAAGGTCTAATTCTTTTAAATCAGAACAATTTTTAAAGGCTTTAGGGTCTATATTAATCAATAAATTGTTATTCAAGTTTAATTTACTTAACACAAACAATCCATTAAACAAAAATTCATCAATTGTATGTAATCTATTTTCAGCCAAAATTAATGTATGCAAATTGTAAAGAGGAAGAAATGTGTTTTCTTCAATATATCCTATAGAATTATTTCTTAAGTTAAGAATCTGAAGAAAGAATAAATCTTTGAACGTCTTACCATCTATCCTGGTTAAAGCGTTATTCGATAAATCCAGAATGACTAAGCGTATAAGGCCGACAAACGTTCCGCCATCAATATGAGCACTAGAGAGCTGATTATTCGATAAATCTAAGACAAGCAGCTGTTCTAATCTATGGAATAAGCCTCTGGCTAACTCATATAGCAGGTTATTATTCAAATACACTTCTCGCAACTCTTTCGTGTTTGCAAACGTGCCCTCAGGCATCGACTGCAGCTTGTTATAAGAAACATTTAATATTCTTAAGGAAATTAGTCCGTTGAACGTTTCACTTGATATATCACTAATGTTGTTGTGTTGCAGACGTAACTCTTGCAGTCTTCTTAATCCAGAAATTTGCGACTCCTCTGTCAGTGATTTAAGTTCGTTGTGACTCAAATCTAAGCTTCTCAGACCAGATCCGCAGTTTTCTCCAAAACCGATCCGATCGACGTCTTTAATTTTATTTTGAGTAATATTCAAAACTTGTAAGTTATCCAATGGACAGAAAACATCAGAAGGGATCGTTTTCAAGTTATTATTTCCTAAGTCCAGTTCTTGAAGCTCCCTTAATCCATTAAAAGTTCCGTGCGCAAGTTCTAAGTTTTTATTTGCACTCCAGTCACTGTTTTTAGTGCGAACAGACAACTTTTTAAGTTCGCGTAATCCTTCGAAAGTGTTGCCAGGTACCCGCAAAAGTTTACAGTTGTGGACTGTTAACTCAGACAAGGAGGAAAATCTTTGAAAATAGTTTGCTTCTAGGTAACTTTCGAATAGCAAGAGCTGGTTGCATTCCACACTCAAACGTTTTGTGAGGTCAGCGGAAGCAGATGATAAACTGGACCCGTCGGCGTCGAGAGTACGCACCCGACACAAAGTAGCAGCATTGTCACTGTCAGTTTGCCGACTGCAGCTGTCCAAACCTCTCGGTGCATATGCAGCATTAACACCAAAAGTCACTAACAAAACAGTCAGCAATTGAAACATTTTCTTTACACATTTGTCTCTATCGATCTAACCGATACAGTATTTAAACCAGTCACTTTTTCACAATAATGAAGTCAATACAAGACTATGAACTTATAATCATTGAGTTGTGCACTTCACAGTTTCTGTTTACGTCGCGACGAACGTAACTTCGGAGTCAGGGGCGACGCTGACGCGTGCCAGCGTCATGATGGTTCAAGTGCGACTGGCGGACTCGGCCCGCCCAGTTCGGCGAGAGTGGTGCGCTCATAGCCGCCGCTCCGCGAATTACCCCCGCCAGCCCGATCACCCTCTGCCCCTGCATAGTTACACGTTCACTCGCATGGCGCTACTTGCGCGCCCGACCGCTCTCGCACAATTATGTAATGTTTTCTTAATCGAGCCACCATAGGGAATTTAAAAGACAGAAGCCGACAACTTTACCGCATATTTTATATTTTTCGTTATTTTTTAATTTACTCCTAGGACAGTGTTCTTGCATCTTTTGAATATAGATAGTAATATGTGAATCAAAAAAGCTTTCTATATGTTCAAAATTCAATAATAATGTAAAGTATCGAATTGATTCTGTTCCAGCTTAGTCTGCTTAATAACGTCTCACCAATTTCAGCTGCAAAGCAACAATGCTTGCATAGCCGTGTTCAGGTTTGAATGAGCTAGTGAAATAATACTTCTCAACACCACAACGTACACTGTGATACTTGTGGCCGGATGAAGATTTCCTACAAATCTCACAGGAATCACCTATTTAGTGCTTGTCTGTCAATATATGTACTTGTATGAAAAATATCCACGTTTCTCTCAATCAGCAGGTAATAATATAATAAATTTATTTATAAATAATGGTTTATAATAAACAATATATAATTAATTAATATTACTTAATAATAATTAAGTAATATTAATTAATTATATATTGTAATAATTAATTAATATTATAGAAAAGAAAGATTTGTATTGTATATTGTATGTATTGATTTAAATAAAATTATGTATTATGGTAGTTAGCAGGATTTTTATTTTGGGAAAAATTCTCTTTCTTTTGAGAAAACACCAATGGAAATGATTAAATTGATATGATGAAATATGATATGGGGATAGTTTGATACTCGGAAAATGATATAGAATAATACGTAAAAAAAGTAAAATTTGAGATAACCCTAGAATAGCTTTGCTTACTAAATAAGTAATAGCTACAGCAATTGGCATGATTCTTTACGTTCCAAATTTAAAATTTGAATTATTAAAAGAAAAAAAAATGACTACTGTGGATTATTCTAAAATTGCTTTACTAATGGCGCGAATTGTTGAATCGATTTTTAACTAATTACGATATTTTTAAAACTTTTTGGATATTTTCTGCAAATTAAACAATTTAATCTTTCTTTTTACATTAAACACTACTTTTTTGATATGAGTGATAAAGCGATAAGGGCGGGTAAAATTATAGCCCTACTTGAAGAAGGTTGTTCGCAAACTTACGTGTCTCAGCGGCTAAATGTGAATCGTTCAACTGTCCAGAGGACTTGGCAACGGTATCAAGAGACTGATTCGGGCAAAAGAAGACCCGGTTCGGGAAGAAAACGATGCACAGAACCAAGAGATGACCGCTTTTTGGTGAGTCAGGCGTTGCGTAATCGGAAGGCGTCAAGTGTAGACTTGAACAAGTAAGAGGAGTAGAAGTTAGCTTATGGACGGTCAGGAGGAGGCTTTTGGCTGCCATTTAAATTACTCCGTGAACACCGTGTTGCTCGACTTCAGTTTGCTCGGAACTGTGCTTCATGGACTCTGGAGGACTGCAATAATGTATTCTTTTCCGATGAAGCTAGAATCTCTTTGTGTGGAGAGGACCGACGCCGGCGACTGCTGCGAAGACCACTCACTCCTTATGGCGGAGGCTCCGCTATGTTTTGGGCAGCAATTAATTCGACGGAGCGTACGGAGTTAGTTTTCATAGAAAATGGAACATTAAATGCACACCGGTACATAATGGAAGTCCTAATTCCATATGCACAACCCACATTGACTGCACTTGGGGAAGATTCCATTTTTATGGATGATAATGCTCGCCCGCACCGTTCTGGTGACGTGGAAGCGTACATGCTAGAAGTTGGGATCCGTCGTTCGCCAGGTCAGCTCGAAGTCCTGACCTCAATCCAATTGAGCATGCGTGTGATGTTCTAAAGAGACGGGTAAGACCAGTGCAACCTGCTCCACAAAACATCAGGGAACTAAAAAGAGTCATTGCAGAAGAGTGGGAACGTATTCCTCAAAACGTTATTAAAAACATCGTGGAAAGCATGCCCAGTAGGATTCAAGCTGTGATTTTGGCAAGAGGAGGTCACACTCGTTATTAGGTTTTTACATTTGTAACGTTATTTAATTAAAAAAAGTAAAAAAAGTTTTGTCTTTATTGCCGACCACTTCTCATTGTTTGGGCGTGTAAGAATCCATCATTTTTTTTCTTTTAATTGCTCGAATTCACTTCACGCTCATTAATTTACACGATTATAAGTAAACAGACAACGTCAAAGAAATAAATTTCAAAAATAATAAAATATATAATATCTAAAATAATCATAAAATCGAAATATAAATCGAACGTAAATTTCCTTAGGTGCCCGTTTTTTTTTGCAAAAGAGCTTATATGAAATCGATGATTTCATACTAACGTTTTCCTTAATTCTATTACAGAATGTCAAAGTTTGGAAAATAACACATTTTCACAAAACCATATTTAATTAATTTAGTTTTCCATTTTTTTCTGACGATACGAATGGACTAATGGTCGAATTCTATCTAATCTGTGCGAGGCGTCGCGGGTTCAATCCCTTCCATATGTATATTTAGTATTTTCAAGTATCATGTAAAAAGACGCAAATACCAATTCGAAAATTTTCCACTTCTAATTCAAATGGAACAGGGAACGCATTTTTGTTACATAAAAGAGGTGCAAAGTTGGCGAGAGTTGATAATTTGATTTCCTTGTACGACACGTAAAGTCGTTTACGCGTCTAACTACAAGTTACAAACAGAATACGCCCAAAAGTTTTCAGTAGGAGCCGACTATGTATAGAATACGGTTTTTTGTTTTTATTATTTCTGAAACCGTTAAAATATTTTTTGATAAAACAGATCAAGAGTTGTGAACAGGTGTAGAGTCTGTAGAGTTTTTTCTCTTTGCATTTGCAGATATCTTCATTATGTTTCAGTTGTGTTACGATAAATCTACCACATACATATTAATATTACCTGCATATAATCTTAGGTAACTTATGGTTCAGTAATATGATACTGTCATCGGGAATAACTGTAATAACTAGACCAAATGCTGTTTCATAAGCATTTATTAGTTGTCAAAATATTAAAACTATTCACCACAGTAGTATTTGTAGATATAAAAATAATAATAGTAATATTTCCTTAAATCAACTGTAACCTTATGATGAACAATTCATTTACACCTTCTTAATAAATGAAAATTAATAGTTGTTCCCATCGAGGAGCACGAACAAACTCAAAATATGTTAGGGCTATTGGGCATTAGTCAACCACCAATGGCCCAATGCAGATTGGTTCATTTTTTATTGGTTCATTGTTTCTAAACATACATCTTTAATTTTTTTTTGTAGATGTATGCAGGTTAGGTTAACGCTCCTACGTTGAAACGTAGGAGAGTCGGATAAATATATACATGAAATTGGAAATACGTAATACACATTCATTTATTTGTAGACACTTATATTAATATATAACATATATAATATATACACATATCATACAAAACGCTACTATTTATATTATAAGCGACATTCTAAAGGGAAATGTCTATATTTAGAAATACGTAAGCCACAAGCGTAACGTTACGTGTATTTTAAAACAAAACGAATCCATAATGCACAACAAAAACGCTACGCTGTTAAGTGGAAAGTTTCTTGGCTTAAGTGATAAAACACGTCAGGGACATCCCAAAAAACGCTTCGAGTGCTATGATATCCTTGTTATTAATGTCTGCTGGCAGGGTATCCTGTATCAAAAGTTCGCGCTGTCGAGAGTTCTTAGCGCTAGCTTGATAAATGACTTTGCCCACTTTTGTGAAAGTTGCTCGTGTATTTTTTCTCCGTGTATCACGAAGCTGCATGTCGCAGGCTGTGTGGAACGTGCTTTGACTGCCAACGACCCTTGCTGCGCCATATCATACAGCAGGATATGGATCGCCTTCGTTCAGAACTCCATTATTGTAGATTTATTACAATGTAAATGTTTGTTTGTCTTTTAATATTTATTAGATGGCTTACTTTTACATTAGACAAAGTGTTAGTTAGTGACCACAATGTGGTAAATAGCGTGGATATTTATTTTCTAGATATTTAAAGATAAACATAGAGTAAATTGGAAATTACAATCCCTAACTTCCTTTGAGGTAGCATTTGGATTTAATTTCAACATTATCAACATTACAGGGGAATAGATAACAACAAATTGCTGTTGACTCTATATGAATCGTCAAAAGCTGTTTTTGAAATAAGTCCTAATGGTAAAAGAATCGATTTGGACACCGACATACTAGGTGTTGGTGCTGGTATTGGTTCATAAATTGTATTTGCATCGTCATAATAAGCTCTTAGTAATCATACACGATGTGATTATGTAGTCAAGAAGTTATGAGAGTTCAGAAATATATTACATTAAATAAAATTATTGTAAAAGATAACGAGATAAAATTAAAAACCGTACTCGATTCTAAAATCAACTCCAGACCGTACTCTACTGATAGAGGCATATGAGAAACACCAAATGAAATTACGTTTGTACAACCAGCCCAGACATATTTCCGTATTCTCGTCGAGTTGATTGTACCTTAGGAGATGAACATCCCAAAAGATCATGTGAAAAAAACAATACATACTTTAATTTAATAAACTAACTTGCATGCAGTGGATACATTGTAGATTTATATACAGTTAATTAGTATATCAGCTAAATCCACATACTTTATTTTCATCATAGTTTCCTTAAACTCCGAATTGTAACGTGTAGCAAAAGCAAGTAGCGCTAAAGCATATAGTATATAACTAGGCAGGGAAAGATGTGTTATAAGAGCACCTAAACTTACACCTAGGTCGCAAGTAACATAATAATGTTTTAATAACAAACACCGAGTTATAGTTAATGGGCCTTTAAATCAGGTACCAGCGGAACTCAAACTAGACAAAAGCTTGTATCTTGAGTCCCGCAGGTGCATAGTATTGTACTATGGTTATACTAAGACTTCCAAAAATAAGTATCAGCACTAGTATCAAGTATAGTGAATTCATAGAATGTTGAAAGTCTCAATATTCAAAATGTATAATAAACATTATAAAATAGACATTAAGCGACAACGTTTGTTTTCGAAGTATCCTGATTGCAGCAAGTATGCATTTACAGATCGAATCTAAGCGCTTGCTTCTAGCGTTTTGTGTGGGAATGTCTTATAATCAATGTCGAATCCATTAATAAAGCAGAGGCGAGCGAAATTCATCGGTATCAGAATTCCCGATGCAGAACCATTCAGGATGTTATCTAGCCTATTAAGGATAACGACATGCCCCGACGCATAATTTAAAACCGCGGAAGTATAATTAAAATGCACGTTATTTCGCGCCTCCTGGCCAAGTCTATTTCATTGTTATCTGAGATCGAACTGCGTACAAGGAATATGTCTTGGGAGGATCCTATTGGCAGTTGTTATCTCGGAGTATTAACTCAATGATACTGTTTCTTACTTAGTGACTAAGAATTCCAGTGGTATCGTCATACTCTACATCTGCTACTGATCTATACTATTAAAGAGTTAATATTTGGATTCGCTATAATATCCGATACCACATATCCGGTTTTTGTAAAATTGTAATATCCGAATAAATTAAGACCCGGGAATGACATAAGTAAATGTTGTATCAAGAAAATATATATCTTCCAAAAATTTGAAATATCGCGAATGAAGCCGATATTAGAATGGTAATTGGCAAAAATGATCATAGTAAGATACACTTGCAATAGCTAAAATGGTGATGACGAAATTAGATATTTGTTTGATAATAAAAATAATAGTATACATTTTGTAGTTTCTACACATGTAGATGTAGATTTTGCTACTTTTACGAACATGCACAATAAGTTGGACATGACCGAGCAAGTTATGCCAGAATATCATAAGCACTGTGGGAGAAATCTTTACGGTGGTTTCATAATGCTAGTTCAGAGAAATATTTGTTAAGCTGTGGTGCCGTGCTTCAAATAATTTTACTCTGGAACGTACTATATGTATTGAACATTATATGAGATTTTAAGCTATTAATTTTGTACTGCACTGAGTTAACCGTGGTGATATGAAAGGTTCTTTCTAACACAATCAGAAATCGATTACGTGTAATTAGATTGTATTATTGTGTTCAATATAATAGTGGGATGAAAGCTCTCCCAATAATATGTTTTACTTAAAATAAGGCCTGTTTTGAAAGTTTTATAAAAGATGCAATTAGAAGAGTACATATAAAAATAAGAGCAAAGGCACTCCCCTGAGTGCCTTTGCCTAATAAAAATAACATAATCCCTATTAACATAATCCCTATTATGTTATTCAGTATGCTCTAACTAAGACTTTATTTAGCTAATGAAAAAATTTGTCAATAGGATTGACCTAATATTATGAATTCATTGATAAGATAGATTTATAATTATGTTAGTTTATTTGTCTTGTGTAATAGTCTCATAAACCTCTTACAAGTTTTCAATCATCGTAACTTAAAAGCATATTATTAATTACATAAATATAACAAACATATTGTTTTTATCTAAAAGCATTATCCTCATCTTGGAGAGTTTAATCTTCGAGCGGTCTAGTTGTTCTGTTGTTGCGTGCACAGTGTATATCTTGGCCGGGATCTGCTCTAATCGCCACCTGCGGCCCATTCCGATACAGTCTTCCACTCCGCGACAACGACCGATCGCGTGTCCTATTCAAATAGCAAGAGCAGATGCCATTTACACCCTACGATTGTATTATTTAATTCGTTAATCTGTGGTTATCTTCACTGTAACATATCTTATCATATTTCTATACCTAAGTAGTGCCTTTCATTACATATGCGTTTAGACCTGGCTGTTGCTGGTCGAGTCGTCCTAAGGCGATCCGGGGAAATTGGCTACCCCAGTCCCTGGATCGTCCTTACTAAGGACAAGATGGACATCAGGGCGGTTTAGTAGGTATGCCACCATACCTGATGCCTAGCCATTATCAGGTATTGTGCGCAAAAGCATTTTATCTCGAGAAAAAAAAAAACCACTAGAGACGAAAATTAAAAGACACAATTTAGCATTGCTTATAAGTTCAGCATGATTGCATCGCATTCTTTGACCAAAAAATCTGAAAACCGAAAAATTTGATAACCGAAAAAATGTGTAACAGACAGTTTGACGCTAATATAGGTGTGTTAATTTCCGATTACTTCTTCTACGTAATCGATTGAATAATATTAAGTCTTTCCTAAAAAGAGAACTTGTCTTTCATGTTACTTGATGGTAAAAGATGATAAGTCCGAAGATGTTTTTTCAATCCAGTGAATCATTATTCTTTAAGTTTCCACTTTTTCAAACATTTAGATAATGTTGTTAAACGTATATTTCTATTAATATTTACGATTTGAAAAATTATATTATATATTTGAAGGGTTACGTTTGAAAATGGGAAACAGGCGCCTCAAGTAAAACATGTAAATTTGTAGTAAGTAGTTCCACTACCTCATGGAAGTATTGTAACAAAACAGTTCAACAAATTGACGGTCTGGCATAAATTTATTTCGTATCGTATCTTAGTCGTGCCTTATAAATCTGACCGAAGCAGTCAGCTGCTTAAGGCAATACCATAACACGTAGATATCGCCGATCGACAGTAAAATAGACAAAGAGGTAAAATTTAGGGTCCAAATCTATTCAAATGAAGATGACTGCCGATGATAAGGGTAGCCTCTTTATGGTTAATGGGTGTAGCGCTGCTTACACGGTCTGATACAGTTTCGCCGAGGATGTGAAGGTAGTCTGCACTTTATGTACTAGTAGCAAGATTCTATTTTAATTTGGTTGTCATGTGACAATATAATTTTATTTGTTAATTAGTGAAAATATACATATATAATTGGTGTAAATTCAATTAGATTTTTTATCTGTCAACTTTGAGAAATTAACAGTTATTGCTGTTGATTTTTGGTATCACGATAGCATATAGGTACGTATTTACATATTGTTTTAATAAAATCATAAGAGAGATGTGTGCTAGTTGCCTTACAATATTTTTTATAACATTGGATCGGATTAAAGATCACATGTAATTCAAATTCTAAAAATATTGGTACAAAGCCGGTTTTGCCAGAGCCGATTACAAGAACCAGGAGACCGCATGACGGAGGGAGACTACATCAAGATCCACTGCTTGGGTATATGATACCACTGATATTGATTTCACTGGGTACCATATATTACATTTAATGTCATAGGTTGGCAACGTACATCTACTGCAAATCATACAGGATTTTTTTTATCACGGGCTACAGACGCCTGTTATAGTACAAGGCATCTGCAATCTCATAAAAAGAACTACTTTTAATTTTATTGTATTGGATTAAACTACATAACCGATTTTTATTCATTTTTGATCGACATAATAAAGTCATATAATTATTGCAATCGATCGACTGCAACGCGTGGTCTCACACACTCGTCACTAATCGAATAATAAACGATAATTGCGATTAGTAGGATAAACGTGATAATAATCGTATGTGTCACTGCCATTTGTTTCCAATAGAAATTTCACACAATCACTTTTTTCTTCTTTTGTTCTACCCTTTTTTTGAATTTTTCTTTCGAGGTGGATGCTAGTAAGGACGATCCAAGACTGGGGAACCCAATTTCTCCGGTTCGCCTTAAGACTTCATCATTTTTTGTTCTACCCTAACGGGAAATCCTTCATCTGTCGTGCCTGCCACAAACAGTGTAAGTCAATCAAAAAAATATAACTTTTTCGTACAAAGAGATAAAATATAAAAACAAACAAAATTGGTAACAATAATCATCGTTTTTTACTATTTTCTGTGTGGAACAGAATATTGACAAATGTTTTATTATGTTGGCAGTACTGGTGGTGAACGATTTTAAATTTAGAAACACTACAATATACTGTGAAGTCAAAAATGAATTTAGTTTATTAATTGGCATGCAATCTTTACGATTGTAACGAAAGATTAAAAATAGTGAACTTGGACGATGTTAATCTTTATTTATTACCATTTGAACATTATTATTTCTCATCTCGAGGAACATACTGAATTCAAAAAGAATGTAAGCAATTTATCTTAAGAAATTAAAGATTATTAATAATTTTTACTTAAAAGACTATTTCTAACATAATCTATTATAATTATCATCAATAACAATAAGAAAGTGTACAGAGATACTGCGAATTTTCAAGGGGTTTTCTTGTATTCTAAACGGCTTTATTAATAAATGGTAACACATTGATGATCCCACTGCGACCAAATAATATTTTACATTATTCAAATAAACCAAATATTCCCAGTGAATATTTAGAGGGTATTATATTGTATTATTTAATTATTTTGACAATAAACTTTAATATGATCGATGCTCTTTTAATTAACTTTTTTATTAAGGTTTATGTATGTACTCGTTTTGATTTTAACTTTTACAGAAAATATTTTTTTGATAATGTTATATCAATTTAATCTGTACTTATAATAAGTCTGTAGAGAAGTCAATTCTGTATACGGATGGTTCCACGCGGACGAAGTCGTGGACACAGCTAGTATATAACAATATAATAACAAAAACGTATAAAATAGTGATCTATCTGTATTAATATTACAGGAAATATTTGTTATATTCTGAATAACCTGAAAACATTACGGAACCAATTTTACTAAAAAAAACTATAAAATTAAACTGCGACTTTATTATTGTTTCTGAAAAGCATTTCAAATATAATATAATAATCTCTTACAATAATCAGTTATAACAATATTTTATAAAGTAAAAGGAACTTAAATAACATTATGATGAAATTTTGTTTGCCGATAGTGTGAATAATGGGAAAAGACATAAGGGTTTTTTTTCCACGGGAGAATATTTCTTTTGTAAGAGAAAATTTAAAGCGGGCGTAGCCATAGGCTTAAAACTTTTTGTTTAATACATTGATAATCACTTACTATCGTGGCTAATTTATTTATAGGGTACTACACCTCATAAGTTTCCCTTTTACCTTTTATCCAAGTCGAAGGGCCCTCACGGCCAAAGCTCAGGGTGAGTTTTAGTGCTAGGTCATTCTGGTGGACCCATCTCGATCGGTCTGGAGTAGTCCAAAATAATCACTGCGGCACTTGGTTGCGGTAGTATCCATGAGGATTCCCAGCTCCTTTTCTCCAGAGGGAAAAAATCACCTCACAAATCACATCAACTTTAGACAGATCAACACTACAGTTCCCGGTATATACTTACCAGTAGATTACTTTTCCGTTCAAATGGTTGTCAGTAATATGCCCTGTGCACTGCCACTGAAAGTTCACAATTGGGCCTACATCGTTGCATCGTTGACTTTGGTTTTTCTTTTTTATTTCTATAATCCAGCAGATATACTTCTGCTGTTATGGAAAAACTTTGTGATTCTAAATCAATAATAATCCTAATCCTGGTTAGATAACCAGGGATACAGTAACTGGTATTTTAATGAAAGTGGTCATATAACTATTGTATAAACACAAACATAATATATTTTAAACTATATAATTTAATAAAAGTTTAATACTAGTTTATTCACAAACGAAGAACAAAGTTATGTCTGCCCAATAATATTTTTGTAAACATACGAGATTTAATTATATTATCATAAGGAGAATAGGTAAAAATAAATGAAAGGGATAATTTCTTATGACGCAAATTAAGGATTCACGGAAACTCGGGCGCCTTTTGCCAGAAATTTGTTTTAAGATCAAAGACGGAGTTTTTATGAGAAAACGACTTTAACCCTGCGTCATTACTCCCCTGAATAAAATTTATCTTACCTTTTTGGAATTAAATTAGTATCGTTTTCATTATGATTGTTCTACTTTTTCCGACAGCACGTACCTACAAATTGCATAGATAGTAGCTAAATCTCGGTTTTTGGTTTGGCTTAAGGTTTTTATTTTTTTTATATATTATTTATTACTCCACGGACTCGTAGTCTAGCCCTTTTGAATTCTTATTTATGTAATGCAGCTATTGAATTAACAGAAATAATACAAAATACATATTTACAAAATGAAGGTGTCGTACTTATATATACTTGCGATATACATACAGGTTGTACAATCCAAATGGGTCAGTACGGTGATGTCGGAAACTGAGAGATAGCGAGATCTGTTCTTAGGAACCATGACGTCGATTTTAGATTTAATAATAATTACATTCAAACTTTTTTATTCACTCTCATACATAACCGCGAATCGAACCTGGTCAATATTTTTGTAACTGCGTTAAGTAAAAAAGACCAAATTTGGCTATGAAATCTTGCGTAAACACAACTGTCAGTAAATTAGACTAAAATGTCCACAGTTTTATTAATTTTCAAAAAGTCGTGAATAATATGAATCGATCATCAATTATCTGAAGAGACCATCTTATCTGCATCGGTATTATGCTTTCCAAATAGCGTTTATTTAAAATTAGAACGCATTTGTTCAGTGGGCGTATCAATTCATATAAAATTTGAAAATGGAATACTGTTTTTGGAATTAACTTCAAATGAAACACGGCTTTTCATAACCTCCTTGTGTTGATTTTTGATAACTTTCACATTATTATTGTGTTATGTGTTGTATACTGTTTATAAAATGCGTTTAACGAATGAAAAACAGTTAGATCTATTTGGAAGCCTATTTTATAAGTAATAAAATTGCACACGAGCTTTAGATTGGTACCGAAACAGGCATCCGTTACGTGATGTACCCACGCGAAAAAAATTTAAAAATCTTATTCACAATTTGAGGACATGCGGTAGTTTCAGAAGGAAAAAACAGAAGAAACCACGATAATGTGATATTAATGTTGATATCACTATTTTGACTTACTTCGAGGGAACTCCTGATGCTTCTATTCGTGACGTTGTACGCGATATCCCAGACGTTTCTCACGGTACAATCCAAAACGTTTTGAAAAAATACAAGTACAAGTGTTACCGTAATGCACATTTGGCTCAGGTCTTCCATCAAGGTGATAACATTAGACGGATCAAATTTTATAACTGGTTAAAGGAGAAAATAAATTCAGATCGACACTTTTTAGAGTTTATATTTTTTTCGGATGAAACCCAGTTTTCAAATAATGGTATGTACAATCGCAAAAATCATCATTATTGGTCACGACAAAACACCTTGCGGATCAACGAAGGGTGACGCCAAATAAGATTTTCATTTAACTGTTGGGTTGGGCTTGTACATAACAGATCTTGATGTTTAAAATTTATGACGGGCGATTAGATAGATTTAAATATTATTTAAATATATTTGAGAGTGAATAAAAAAGTTTGAATGTAATTATTATTATATCTAAAATCGACGTCATGGTTCCTAAGAGCAGATCTCGCTATCTCTCATAGTTTTCGACTTCTCCATACTGACCCATTTGTATTGTACACCCGGTATATATTAACATACATATATATGTAGTTATGATAGTAAATTAGAGGCTTTGAAGCTTTTTATTGGAATTTTAATTGTACCAATCGTCTTTGTTTCGTAGATACTGAGAATATTTCCTGTTCTAACTGCTGGTTAACAGATGAAATGAAAATAATATAACAATTGTTTTTTAACCAAGATAATGTACAAAATTAATTAAATTAATAAACACCAAAACACGATGTTATACAGTTTTGTAATTATCTACATACAGTATTATGAATTTCAAGATGGCAGCTATATCACACAATAAGCACTTTCACTTTATCTTTTGATGATCATACTACAGAGACAGACTGTTTGATGCTAAATATTTTAATAATAATGTTTTTACGAAAAATAAATTTACTCAGCTTCTCCCGTCTTATTATAAGTGGTTGTTATTTATTTTATAACGAACACATATATATATAGTTACAATTGTAAAAAAATATATATTCACAATTATATAGATCAATAACATTTCGGACTACGCTTGATTCTGAGCAATGAGCAAACCATATAAGGCCAAAACGTAGTGAAAACCTATTGGAAAATTATTAGTTTGTCCAATAGTTGCAAACAACTAACTTTAATTTTATTCGATTTTAAACTCATCAGATAATCAGACAAACAAACATTAGTATTGTGCTTTCATAATAAACTGATTATTACCAAATTTGAATCAAATCAAAAAACAACTGAATAAGTATTTAAGTAATAAGAATTCGTATTTGGCTATTAGGTTGCATGCAAAATTAAATTACAGTACAATGCAAAAAGTTCAATTTTAGTATTTAAAACAGAAGTTGTAAGATGTAGACGAAATTAATTTCACTTAAAGCGTTCGTGATGCCTCAACATATTTAATATTAAATTGCACTCAAGACGAGTAATATGAACTCCCTCTAACTTAAAGTTCCCGTCTAGACACTGCTCACACGCCGAATGTTTCATAGCAAAATTAGACAAAGGACAGTTTAAATAGACACTGCCAACTACACTACTTTGAGCAGTTAACGTTATTGAATCTGTACTAAAACGTTATGAAGGAATGTTAACTATTTTTTGTGTTCCAGAATTTAATGCAGATTGTGTACAATTCATTTTCGCACTAAACTTTTTAACTTATTTGCCATTTACAGCAAGGAGAAAAGTGGCAATGCACGAATTCTGAACTTCGATGAGTATGAGTCTACTCAAAGATTTTTGGATGTTCCTACGTTTTCGTATTCTTTTATCGATCTTCGTATACTTTGTTCAATCACGAGGCCCTAATATATTTATAAGTGAATGTAAATACCTGATGAATTTTCCAGTCTACTAATGCTTCTATATAGAATCATTAGTAGCAATGTGGTATATATACATACCACAATTACAGTTCTGGAAAATTCAAATGAAAACATTACGATGTCTATCCCAGCAATAGGTCGTACGTACGTAATACGAGTATTCTAGAAGTGATAAGAATTTATAATATGCTATGCTTATATATATATATATAACAAAAATCACCGCTGTTAAAAGTGATATTAGAGCTATTAAAAAGTCAACATGTAAACTCCAACGCGTTTCTTTGAGCATATAGTATATTTTGTTTTACAACCGTATTGACTATAAGGTTCATGGTCTGCCTAATGGTAAGCAGTCACCGTAGCATGAACAAGTGACTGCTTGAAGAAGAGACGACCTTTTCTATTGCAATTTTGATAACTATTGCAGTATTGATTAAAAAAATATGAAAAATGTAACCTACCTGGTTATAAACTTATTCTACTGTTTCTCGTTCTCATTCCTATTACATCAAATTACTTATTAATAACATATAATCAACAATTGTGATAGTATAAAACAACGGAAAATAATGACTTTGCTATATTCTTTATCTGAAACGGCAGACAGCCCTACGCATTCAAATAGTTACAGCACGCCCTGTCATCAGAACTTTGTATCGAACACTCTCGTGTCCCACTGAACTGATTCACTTTAATCAACGCTGTTCGAATTGGAACTATTCCAGTGATCGAGCGAAGAGCGGCTGACGAGCAATCTTCGTCTAATATCCTTCCAGGGAACTCAATTACAATGCCTGCTAGGTGACTTTAATTTCCAAGTTTTACTTACAGTTATATGAATGTTCTCTTGTTATGAACTTTTCGTTTCGATTGTATACCTGAAGTAAATATACGAGTATACCAAGGTGGTCTACAGCGTTAGTGTTGCTGCTTTCCATTCTGAGCGTTAATATAGGATGGTGAAAATATTGTACGAGTATACTGTGACTACCGTGACCGTGACAATCTAATTTCAGTGTTTTTGTGGAGGGTAGTACATTTCAACCCCAACCATAGTCGACTATAACCACTTACTACGGGCAGTAGTCGAGAAGTGTTAGAAACTGGCAAGCAGGAACTCACTGAATAATTATAGAACTTAGATAATTTGAGGAGAATAATTAAAGTTGTAAGACTTCGCCTTCCTTATTCCGGTGACCTTTTTTTTTTGTTCTCCCTGAGGAAAATGCATTAAGTTGCATACCCCGTGTTAGAAACATAAAAAAGGTTTGTGTTTGACTTAAACGTGCTTTATGACCGTTGCTATGACAACGTTTGTATTAAGATTTATGCTTTACCAAATATACACGAATTTTACGTGTTAATTTATTTTATTTATTCTAGATAGTTTTTTCCTATCTACAATTCAATGAATTGAACTAAAAGTTAACTATAGTTGTTTTCATCATAGTTTTTGGTCCTTCAACGCCGTAAGTAATTTTACCACATTCCAGGTGAGTTACATAATATAACTTACATTACTGTGAAAATTGCATAACTAAAACTAAAATGTCGGAAAAACTAAGTGAACTTATCAAAGAAAGAGGATACCTAAAAGGCATCTTAACCAGAATTGAAAAATGTTTAGATATTTCTGAACAAATTACAAAGATAAATTTAGAACTTAAATTGAAAAAATTGGATGAAACTAATCAAGATTTGGAGAGAATTCAAAAACAAATTTATATGTTATCCGAAAAAGATGTGGAGTATGAGTTGGAAGAACGGTACATGAACATCGCGTCCAAAATAAAACACGCATTGTCGAAGTAGATGATTGGTCAACTGCACAAGCTCCATCTATCCGAGAGCAACCAAAAACATTCAACAATCTACCTCAACTCGATATACCGACGTTCAGCGGGGACGTAAGCATGTATAGAGCTTTCATAGATTTATTTACAGCTATTGTACATAATGATAAAAGTTTAGAACCAATTCAAAAGTTATTTTATCTGCGACGATACTTAAAAAATGAAGCGCTAAATATTATTGAAATTTTGCCATTATGTAACGAAAGCTATAATGAAGCGTTAGTTGTATTGGACAAACGTTATAACAACCCATACATTACAATTAGTACACATGTGAATTCTATATTGGATTTACCACCAATTGCAAAGAGCACTGCTTCTTTGCTCAGAGAGTTCACGTCGTCTTTGCAACAGCATTTAGGTGCTTTAAAGAACATGAAGCTTCCTGTCGATTCATGGAACATGATCCTGATCCCGCTACTGTCACGGAAGTTGGATCAATTCACAAGCCGACACTTCTTCGGGGATCGAGAGCGTGGCAAGCTGCCAACAATTCAGGACTTGATAGAGTTCCTCGAGCGGCGGGCGCTCAGTCTGGAAGAAGCAAGCAACGTGTTCTCTGCGCACAACACAGCATCGATTAACAAAGCTAAGTTTCATTCTAGTGCTAACACCCATATAGCTACAGACATCAAACAAAGGGTTATTTCACAACCTACTTTTTGCCCATTCTGTAACTCAAAAGAGCACAGATTATATAAATGTGAAAATTTTCTTCTTCTTGCTGTTACTGACAGGTGTAAATTTGTAGATAAAAACAATCTTTGTAAAATATGTTTCAATAGCCATACAAAGAAATGTCATTTCAATTTTAAATGTAATACGTGTGCTAGTAAGGAGCATAACTCCATCCTTCACATTACTGAAGTCAAACTTCTAGTAGTTTGAACAGTTCTCAATTGAGTTCTGAATGTTCGCTAGTAATGTTGCCTACTGTCACGGTCCGCGTGCAGACTGAGGACGGACGCTCAAAACAGGTACGAGCTATACTTGACTCAGGTAGTCAGACATCATTTATTACTGCCGACTTAGCAAGGGAGCTCGGTCTTAAGACCAACGACAAATACAAAAATATCATAACTCTAGGGCAACATTTAAACCCAGTAACCAAATGTGTGTACCTGAAGGCGTGTTCTTTGAACAACAAATATTGTAAGGATGTAGAGCTATCAATTGTAAAACAGATAACTACACCTATGCCTCAGGTCAAAATTGATATGAAGCTGTTAAAAATACCTAACTGCATTCAGTTAGCTGATAAATTTTTAATATTCCAGGGCCAATCTCGATGTTGCTGAGCGCGGATGTGTTCTTCGATGCATTGCTTCCGGAACGACAACGCGTAGGTTTTGGAAAGGTTGTCTTACAAAATACTATGTTCGGATACGTGGTCGCGGGGAGGTAAATCTACCTTCCATGCCGTCGGTTAGTTTTACTTCATGTAGCTTAAATACAGTCTCTGACTACAGTCATGGGATACACGAATTATTAGAGAAATTCTGGGAGATAGAAACAATAATTACTCCATCTAATATAAAAACAGCTGAGCAAGAATTGTGCGAAGCCAGTTTTCCGGAGGGTATTGCATCGGAGAGTGCAACCAAAGCCTCAGTGTTAGCATGTATTGGTAGATTTTATGATCCACTTGGTTTGGTCTCTCCTATCCTAATTGTAGCAAAAATTTTTCTACAAAAAATCTGGCAAGCCCATTTAAGTTGGAATGACAAATTAGGCACTGAGTTGCAAAAAGAATGGAGTCAATATTGTATAGCTCTACAAGAAATGTTACCAATATGTATAAAAAGGAAAGTTTGCAATATCAACTGTAAGAGTATTCAACTCATAGGGTTTTGTGATGCGACACTGAATGCATACGGTTGTTGTATATATTTAAGATATATTAATAATGATAATAGTGTACAGATGAACTTAGTTTGTGCCAAATCTCGTGTTGCACCCTTAAGAAGTAAGCAAACTATACCTAAGTTAGAACTGTGTAGTGCCTATTTACTATCTCAGTTGTATGCTAAAGTTAAAGATATTTTGCCGTCTGTGAATGAGACATTATTCTTCTCAGATTCGCAAGTCTCGTTAGCTTGGATCAAAAATCCTGATCAGGCTGGACTTGGTATTTTTATATACAATAGGTGTAAAAAGATTCTCGAAATAACTTCTGCCGATATGTGGCATCACATGTAGCAGGATGCAGTAATCCTGCTGATATAGTGTCTCGCGGTACAGACCCGCGAACACTTCATTCTTGTGACATGTGGTGGCATGGACCACAGTTTATAAGGGACCAAAATTTTGTGCCACCTATTAAATCAGTAATACAAACCAATAGATTAGTACAACTGAACGCAAATAATGAGATTTGTCTAGATATTTTGTCTATATTAAAAAACACATCTAACTTAACAAAAATGATGTATGTGATTGGATATGTATATAGATTTATAAATAATTGTAAAATAAATAAATTAAATAGAAATGATACAAAAAATCTTACACCAAAGGAACTGCAATATAGCCTTAACAAAATAATATCAATTTTTCAACAATTACATTTTAAACAAGAAATACAGTCCATTAGAAATAAAAAGATATTCGTTCTAATTTAAAGCATTTAAGTCCGTTCATCGATTCACATAATGTTTTACGCATAGCGGGCCGGCTTCAGAATTCTGCTTTGTCTTATAACCAAAAGCATCCAATCATATTACCAAAGAATTGTAAAGTAACTGACCTTATTATATTAAACGAACATTTGTCGTTGTTACATGCTGGACCTAAAATGACTTTGGCATCATTGTGTCGACACTATTGGATAATTAACGCTAATCGAGAAGTCAAGAAAATCATTCATAAATGCATCACATGTTTCAAATTGAAATGTGACGCGTCAAAACAGCTCATGGGAGCATTACCTAAAGAAAGAGTTTCCGAAAGCGAGATTTTTCAGAATGTAGGTATTGATTTTTGCGGACCATTTGAAATCAAGCAAAGTCGTATTAGGAAAAGTATTATTACTAAAAGCTATGTTGTAGTTGTCTTTGTATGTTTTTCTACAAAGGCAATTCATATGGAACTCCTTTCAGATATGACAACCGATTGTTTTTTAGCCAGCTTAAAAAGATTTGTTAATCGCAGAGGCTTACCTAGTAATATATTTTGTGATAATGGATCCACATTTAAGGGTGCCAATAGTAAATTACAAAAATTTACTAATTTAAAGAAGGACGGGGATAAAATTGTAAATATTACTGCTCAAAAAGAAATCAAATTTAATTTCATTCCCAGCTATTCCCCTATTTTTGGTGGTCTGTGGGAAGCTGGCGTTAAGAGCGCAAAGTTTCATTTTAAACGCGTTATAGGTAAATCATTGTTAACTTACGAGCAGTTCATTACAGTGATAACGGAAGTAGAAGGTATTTTGAATTCGCGACCTTTGACGCCGCTATCAAGCGATCCTACAGACTTCACTTTTTTGACACCTGGACACTTTTTGACAGGTCGCCCTCTTACTATGTACCCTGAACCTGATTGTATTACTATACCAAGCAATAGATTGCATTTTTGGAGACTTTGCATTCAAATAAAACAAAATTTTTGGAAAGTTTGGCAAAATCAATACTTGTGTCAACTGCAAAGCAGACCAAAATGGTTAAAGCCAGTACATAACTTAGCAGTTGGTCAGTTGGTAATTTTAAGACAAAATAACGTACCAGTTTTGCATTGGCCTATGGCTAGGATAGTTAAAATATTTACAGGATCAGATGGATTGGTCAGGGTAGTAGAAGTACAAACACCTGACAAAAAAATTCACAAGAGAAGTGTAACAAAAGTATCGCTTTTGCCAATTTATGCATAATATTGTTATTACTAGGTAAGAATTATCATTAGAATATATGTTTATTTTGTTCTTGTGTGTTTAATTTTAAGCGCGTAATCATTTTATGTTCCGTGCGCGTAATAGATAGATTTTTATTTTATATCTAATTATCCTAAGAATATGTATTTATATTTTTTTCCTGTGTGGAAATTTATGTTAGAAACATAAAAAAGGTTTGTGTTTGACTTAAACGTGCTTTATGACCGTTGCTATGACAACGTTTGTATTAAGATTTATGCTTTACCAAATATACACGAATTTTACGTGTTAATTTATTTTATTTATTCTAGATAGTTTTTTCCTATCTACCAGTTATCCAGGGGGTATTTACCCAACTACCTATCCAGTAGTTGATAAGTAAATATTCGGGTATGCGACCCCGGTCTCCCCAGCTACTGTTGGTATGTCCCACCTATCCACTCCGTTATCAACAGTATCTTATAGCACCTTATCCCACACAAAATCCCACAATTATTCCCTCGTTTATCCCAATCCTATATCCTTGTCCTTATAACAATAGCATTCCCAAGGAGGGTTGATGTCAGGCAGGCGGCCGATCAGAAAAATTATTGCCAAACCCCAATGCAACATGAAAAGTAATGACAGAGAGTGCGCTCATGCTAGGGCGTACCCCGGAGGCGACGCGCAGACGCAGCACCCGGCGTGTGTGAGAAATGGACTAGGGTTGTTGCACCAAGGACGGGTGCAACGTAAGAGGCGAGTCCAGGATGTTCGAATGAGGTTTGGAAGCTGGAATGTAGGAACAATGACTGGTAGAGGAAGAGAGTTAGCAGATGTATTTGAAAGGAGGCGGATAAATGTAGCATGTTTGCAAGAGACGAAGTGGAGGGGACGAAAGCAAGAGAGATTGGAGCGGGATATAAAATGTACTATTGTGGGAGTGATGGAAAGAGAAATGGTGTGGAGTTGTGCTAGATAGAAATTTGAAAAGGTTTGTGACAGATGTGAAGAGAGTGAGTGATAGAATTATTGCTGTAAAAGTATTGTTTTGCGATTTAGTGATGAATGTAATTAGTGTGTATGCGCCACAGACTGGATGTGACGAGTCTTTGAAAGAGAAATTTTGGAGGATTTCGATGAAATGATATTGGGAATACCCGTGACTGAGGAAATTTATGTAGGTGGTGACTTTAATGGACATGTGGGACGAACGAATGAAGGATACGAGAGAGTGCATGGTGGGTGGGGATATGGTGCCCGAAATCGTGAGGGTGAATCCTTGCTAGAAACTGCTCTAGCATTTGACTTGGCGGTAGTAAACACCTACTACCAAAAACAAGATCAGCACCTTGCTACCTATAAAAGCGGGAATCACTCTACTCAAATTGATTATTTTCTTTTGAGAAGAAGTAGGCTAAACTCGGTAAAGGATTGCAAGGTGTTACCAGGAGAAAGCGTAGTGTCGCAGCATAGGCTTCTCCTCCTTGAGTTTGAAAGCACAGTAAAGCAGCCTAGAAAGAAAGACCAGCCCCCGCCAAGGATTAAATGGCATATGATTGGTGACAGGAAGTTAGGAGAGGTATTCCGTGAGAAAGTGATAGAAAAAATGATAGATTTGAAGGATATGGCGGAAATAGGCGTAAATGAGTGCTGGAATGAATTAGCGAACTGCATAAGAGAAACAGGTAAGAATGTTTTTGGTTTATCCAAAGGGAAAAGAGCGATCGAAAAGGAGACATGGTGGTGGAATGTAGATGTACAAAAGAGTCTGAAAGAAAAGAAGAACGCTTTTAAAGAATGGAAAAAAGTGGAAAATGGAAATGAGACGTCTAAAGAGATCAAAACAAAACTATGTCAAATGCAAAAAGATAGCTAAAAAGGCAGTTGCTATTGCAAGAGCAAGGGCATGTAATGAGCTGTACAATGCACTAGACAGCTCAGATGGCTTAAAAGATCTCTTTAGATTAGTAAGAGAGCGAGAGAAGAATGCAAGAGACATTGTGAATATCAAATGTATAAAGGATGAAAGAGGAATGATTTTAACTGATGAACAGGCAATAAAAGAAAGATGGAAGTTGTACTTTGAAAAATTGATGAATGAAGAGAACGATTGGAATGGAGAGTTGGAAAAGGCCAACCCAAATATGAACATGGTGAGAGATGTAAGTATGGATGAGGTGAGAATGGCAATACAAAGAATGAAGAATGGAAAAGCAGTTGGCCCAGATTGTATACCAGTGAAGTATGGAAGTTATTAAAGGCAGATGGATGGAAGTGGCTAGCTTTATTTTTCAATAAATTGCTGCAAGAAGTGGCGATCCCTGACGAATGGTGCAATAGCACACTTGTGCCAATCTTCAAAAATAAGGGTGATGTACAGGATTGCAACAGTTATAGGGGAATAAAGCTCATGTCACACAGCATGAAAATTTGGGAAGGGTAATTGAGCGAAGAATAAGAGAAGAGAGTGAGATAAGCCAGAACCAATTTGGGTTCATGCCCGGACGAGGCACAACGGACGCCATATTCGCACTTCGCAGTTATGCGAAAAGTATCGTCGTGCGAATCGAAACCTGCATATGGTGTTCGTTGACCTAGAAAAGGCATACGATAGAGTACCCCGAGAGGTTCTATGGTGGGCTTTGAATGTGAAAAGAGTGCCTTGGAAGTATGTAGAGCTTGTTAGAAGTATGTATGAAAGAGCGAGTACACAAGTCAGGTCCGAAGCCGGAGTAACTGAAAAGTTCAATGTGGCCGTCGGCTTGCACCAGGGGTCGGCTTTGAGCCCGTATCTGTTTCTCCTTGTTATGGATGCTCTTACAGCTGACATACAAGGAGAGGCACCCTGGTGTATGTTGTTCGCCGATGACATTGTTCTTGTCGGAGAAAATGTATCCGAGGTCCAGAGCAGGCTGGAGGAGTGGCAGAGAAAGCTGGAAAATGTCGGTTTACGTGTGAGCAGAACGAAAACCGAACACTTGTTCTGCCCATTCGGTGAGGCATCCAGTTTCGCGAACATTGCCTTAAGCGGCGAAACTCTTCCGGTTTGTTCCGATTTCCGGTACCTTGGATCATTATTCCAAAACGATGGCGATATTGACCGTGCTGTAAGGAATAGAATAACTGCAGGATGGATGAAATGGCGACAGGTCTCTGGAGTTGTATGCGACCCAAGACTGCCCCTTAAGCTTAAGGGGAAAGTTTATAAAGCAGTCGTTAGACCTGTCCTTATGTATGGATCTGAATGTTGGGCAACGAAAGCGAAGGACGAAAGGAAACTGCACGCTTCAGAGATGCGAATGTTGCGATGGATGTGTGGAGTCACAAGAATGGACAAGATCAAGAATGAGTATATAAGAGGAAGTTTAAAAGTAGCGCCAGTGACTGAGAAGGTAAGGAGCAGTAGGTTAGCATGGTTTGGGCATGTAATGAGGAGGGATGAAAGCCATATAACAAGAAGAATGATAGATATGAATATAGATGGACCTAGGATGAGAGGTAGACCAAGAAAGCGATGGATTGAATGTGTGAATTCTGATATGAGAGTAAAGGAAGTCGATGTTGAGCTGACGAGTGACAGAGGAGAATGGAAGCGGAAAACATGTTGTGCCGACCCTACTTAAGGTGGGAAAAGGGCAGGAAGAAGGAAGTTTTTTCCTATCTACAATTCAATGAATTGAACTAAAAGTTAACTATAGTTGTTTTCATCACCCCGAGCCGGCGGTTATGTGGAGCTCTCCTCCCTAGAAGGGGGAGGCGTACCCACTAAAAACCTCAGGGATAGCCTTCCTCAGGCATGTAGGGAGCCCCCGGGAACGCCAAGCTACTTCCGGGAACCCCCAGCCTCCGCTCCCCCACCGATACAGGGGAGCCCTCCTCCGGGGAGGCTACAATACCTCCCCCGATCTCCACCACTGACGACGCCCCCCGGCCACGGAAGGGGCGTGGTCCCTCCCGGGACTCCGCCAGCGTGTGCTGGGCCGAGTCGAGCTCGGATGCGCAGTGGTTAACCTCTAAAAGTACTTTTAAACTACGTTTACGTTCTCACTTACTTACAGAGATTAGGTCTTCCGACTTGGTGGTAGTATGAATCCCGATGCGGTGGTGGTCTGAGTCTTCGTCTGTTTATTTTATTATTACTATTTATTTTTATTATTACTATTAATATATTCTTATTTTTATTCACTTACTTGTTATATATATTAATTTCCTTAAAGAACAACTATAGCTTGAACACTGTTAATGCACAAATATTTAAGATATATACATATGTAACAAGATTGCTCTACTATCACTCTCTCTCCCTATTACACACACACATATATTATTCTATTCCTAGTCTATAGAGCGCAGTTACTGGTGCCCGCGTTCTACCTCTGGGTGACGGCTGAAAATCGGTGCTTTTATCGTCAGGCATCACACACCGAGCCTAGACCCATGTTGCTGCTGCACACACGTTCATTACTAACATTTTCTCATGTCTGATCGTTGTACTTTGTACCTACTCCATGTAATTTGTATAAATGTGTGTGTTGCAACAAATAAACTTCTTATCTATCTATCTATCTATGAACAAAACGAATAAAAAATTATTGAACGTATGTTTAATTTCAGTTTATGTTTTCACAGACTACCGTGATAAATAAGATTGTATATTATTATCTCATATCAATACAATCAATTTCATGATCTGTTTGCAATACCAATTTTAATAAAGTATCTGAAGCGTCAGGTAAATTTGTCATCTCAGAGTAAGCATTCGAGTTTGCGTTGCAGACACTCTCCATAATGAATCACAAACACACCTTGCAGCAGTGACAAACTCAAACATTGCGGTAACGGCGAAAATGTTGGAGGAAATTATTTTAGTTCGTATTTATTTGTCGGAAAGTGAACTATTAATAATAATTACGTTTGCATGTAAACGATTAATATCTCTTCTTGACGCATATGCCAGTGTTGTGACAATTTTAAAACTTTTCACAAAATATTGTATTGTGTTAATTATCGCCATTGTCAGTAGAATAATTTATGAACACATATAAGTACAATATCAATTAAAAGAATCTGTTTTTAGATAATTTCAATCTTTAGAAACGTTTCCTTCAGATGATGATGAAGGATTCCGAAATCATAGTCCTAAGCGAAGACAAACTACCGACAATTGACAACCAAACAATACTGAAGACGTAACCTTAGCTTTATCAACAGACTTGCTTCCCCAAAGTATTAGGTCAATTATTTATTAGTCGCGGCCTTAATCCGAAACAATACACATTGTAACAATAGAAACGCACTTAATTACTGTGATATCATTTCGTAGAACAAAGCGGGTCCTACACCGTGGCTTAATTAACAAGTTGATTTCAACTGGATCAAAAACTCCAATTGTACTGAATAGCAAACGAGAGAATAGGCAATTGGATATAGAATATGGTACTAATTCACAAGACAAGGGTCTGGATATTACAGAGATATCGGTTTCGGGTGAAGACTAAAGCAATATTGGTGGAGTTAGGGTAGGGATCTTATCTCGTGCCCAGTTTCTTGATTTACAAAGGATATCATTTCCAAAACAAAGTGATTCACTCAATGATAAAATCTTTAATGCTAATTTGATAACAAGTTTCCAGAGACCATGGTATTTTTATAATAAATGAAAATCATTGATTACATGGTATTTCTGTTTAAAACTAATTACAATTACATTTTAGTTTGTAATTTTTTTGTTATTTTTATGACATATTATTTTCTTTAATATTTTCCTATTTTATGATATTGTCTTGCATTATTGCCTAATATACACGTACTTCAAAAGTGTCGGCAACTGTAGCTTGAATGGAACGTGGTATTTCCTTCAATTTTGTCTCTAATGTAAAATGCTAAAGAATGTAAGTTCGATAAAAATTTCTCTTTATTTGAAATGAAGACTAAACTATGAGGAGAAGTTATTGAAAATAAACTACACTTCAAAATACTAAATGGTTTTCCAAATCGATTCGATATACTTTTAGAAGGTGTAGTATATATATGAGAACTATTACTTACGAGAATAGGTATAAAGCGAAAAGCTAAAGCGAAGCACTTTATTACACTAATAATAAATTAATACTGTGACTTTTTAAAATATATAATACATAAATATAAAATATATAATACGATACATTAATAGATACTTAGATCTTTAAATATAACAGAAAACAAACTTGTCATTAATATCTAGTTCACAAAATATTTATATACAGAACTCAATTAACGAAGCAAGTGAAAATCGTTGTTTAATGTTTTGGATACATTCACTAGAATTAGAGAGTTAAGTTTCGTACTAATATCGGCAATAATGAAACAACCTTAAATTTGCATTCAGCTTGTAGTATACAATGTGAAAATGTGACTTATTTCCGTGCAATAGCGGTGGTGGTTATAGGGGAATAGCTACAGCACATGAAAATACGACATTCTCTTCCAAATAGGCATAATACGAAGTTGAATTAGATACAGTTGGAAATATGCTGAGTGGGTGCTTCCGTAAGCAATCGGTGTGTTGTTGGTTTGGAAAGCAAGGGAGAGCTTGCTCAGGTATGCTGGGTAAATACAAATTGTATAATTATATTCGCTTTCGTTTTTGTAACGAACCTAATTATAATTTTGATAATGAAGAGTGTCCTTTGTTCATATGGAACAAAATGGACCACACGGAAAATTGTATCCCTTTGTTTTCGTTGGAAGGTATTATGATTTCATCATTGTTATGTTTCTGCACTCTTTCTTTTATTAATATTTATATAAAGTAAATACCTAATTTTAATTTATTTATTTGTTGTTTACTTTTTTATATTTTTCATATGTGTACACATATATTTACTTTTCAATATTTAATTAGCATTTACAAAATGATTGCCCTAACCAGGTTGAAGTGACCTACATGTGTACTCCAAAGCTTTATTAAGTATCTGAAAATATATTCCTGTCATAATAACTTTTGTCTTTTTCCGTGAACACGACTAGCACAGGATTTATAGTTTCCAATGTCCAACATGCGAGCGCAGCAACGTTGCATACTCACCGGCTGCAAGTGACGTTGAAATATTGATTGAAAACTAAATAAATCCGCGCGCATCGGTAAATTTTATCAAAAATCGAAAGGACTTTTTACAACCATCCATAAAAGGTATCGAACGAGCATTTCTTGATGAGTTTTTTCCAATGGCAAAATGGAAAAAGTCTACAATCCAATCAAGAACGGCAGAATGGGACACTGTAGTTTTTTAACCGACGCATGTTACAGTAAAAAGTAGTAATGTCCGATGCGAGCAAACTTGGCGCGTATTTAAAGCTGTATAGTTTTTCAGATATCAGCTCCAATCCGAAACAGGCGAATGAAAAAAAAAACAATCCGATTGCATTGTCCCCGATTCGTTTACAAACAAAGACACGTAAAAAAGGACCTGCCGAAAAAGCGTCGATATAAGCCGCGTCATAATATATCTCAGTTACGGGACTCACAACAAAGTGTGAAATATACTTATGTTCAATATTTATACGAATTTTATTTGTTTTATTTATTCAGGAGACACGGTGTCGGAACAAAGAGCCCCATCGGCTTATTTTTCGTTAGTATCTGCATTTGTTTTGGTCACAGCAAATAGTATAAATAATGCATTATCACGCGTCGCCGCAGCTCCCCAGCCAACGAGCGCGGTCAGTGAATGAAATTATCCTCAAGGATTAAAGTATCATTATTTTTTTTCGATGCCTCTTAAGATGAGTGCGCGCGTATACCCATATTCTTATTCTGAAGGCATTCTGATCCCAGTGTTTATTAAAAAGAATCGACTTACATAAACATTCAATAAGATATAAAGGAACTCAAAATAGGTCTAGTAACGCGATTGTTATCATTGTTTTATAATTTTTCCTATTTTGATGTAGATACGTGTGAATATTTAATGAAGTATATTAAAAATATATTTTATTTTTATTGAAATACAGTTTACTGTTCAATGGCTTCAAGAAAGCCTGCATGATTTTCATAATAACAAATAAGTTACTGATTCTTTAAAATATTAATAATAATAATAGAAAAGCAATAGCTTCTTCATGTTTGTTCTTCCTTGCATTAAAATATATTACACATTTTAGCGTAAACACGAATTTTATTTCGCCGTACTATTCAAGTGTAACAAATTAAATATAACATTTTGGGATGACACTCAAAACTCAGGTGAGTCTTCGGAAGCCAATCCCGTGTCTGTTTTAATTAGAATGCAAATGTAATAGCCTTAAGGAATTTACATGTCAATGGGTCCCTAAATAACGCAGTTTGGGACACAAAGGATTGGTTGCGTCTAGTGGCTCCTTACTAGCCTTCGTTTATTGATCTCAGCTTGCGAAACGTTGTATCCATGGATATATATACTCGTATATAGTAAAAGTTTGAAATTTAGCTTGTTACTTCAAATATGTCAAATTTGACGGAATTTTTCAACATTTTATAGGGATTTTCAAAACTTGCAAATTTTATAGCTTATTCATACAGCTTACTCACTCAGTAAAATAGCCACTTACACGTATGAAAGCATTTGAATTTATGGGCATTCTAATCTAAACAGACTATTTTAATAAACATTATAACGAACTTTTAACTTTCGCAGTTAACGCAACTGATGTTTTGATGGTCACACTAGATCAATGGTATGGCTATTTTTTTTTTGGTCTAGCATCTAGGTCATCTATAATTATGTATAATATAATTCCAATAATTAATGTCGAAGAAGGGAGTGAGTGTTGATATAGCGAGTGATAGAGGAGAGTGGAAGACATGTTGCGCCAACCCCAAATAAAATTGAGAACAGGCAAGAGAAAGAAGAAGACTTCTAAACGTTACTAACTTAAACATAAAACGACACATAACTTCTTTGCCCATAGCTTTTACTATAAAAAATAATTGATTCTGATTTTTGATTTGATCACAATAATACCCAAACTGGTTACCGCCACCGCTAATAATATAATTAAATTATGTATCGTTATTCGTTTAGCTCATATATATGTATGATACCTCGAATTTATTTTATCACAGTAGATATTAGTCTCTACTGAGGGGCACAAGCCTACCTTATATTAGGATTCTTAGCCCTTAATTAATAACTACTTCTTGCCCAGTCTAAAGCGGGCGATTTCACATAAGCTTGTGAAATTAATCCCTATCTATACATATAATCAAGAAGAGAAGAAATATGAACTATCCTTATGTAATAGGTAATGTCGGTGAATTGTTTTGGTCCCGTAAGCGCACCGTATCCTAGTGTCCACATCTGGCCAGAACCGAGAGAATCCAACTAACCCTTAACTTATAGTAGTTACCTACTTCATAAATACTATTAGTTTCTTGAATAGGTCCAATTATTACACTAATTTTCAATTATCCAACTGTAAAATTGTTGTTGACATCAACAACAAAATAAATAACAAAGAATTTTGCTTTTAACACATTTGCTTGAATAGGTCTTCAACTTTTCTGCCTTTTTTGTTCTGTGGCTCTACTTTTATGTCACATGAATATCGCAGAGCTACGTTGTTAAGTACTAAATATACCTCTGCAAGCTCATTGAAACTCCTGCAGCAACCCTACTCAGCGTGGTGAAGTCACCGGTATACCACGTCTATAGAAATACCTTTGCTCAGAAGTAAAAGACTTAGGTTGAAATGAAAATTAATCTGCAAGTAGTGTAGACAAGGAGAATCAGTAAATCATTAAGAAACTTTAATTCCAGTCAAATACAAATAAGAATATAGACTTACAAAATCAGGTCACAAAAATCAACGACCCGGAAATAATAATCTCCATTAGAATTAAAACAAACACACCTTAATAAATTACAGCACGTTTACGAGACTGCATAAAATAAGGACATGCGAACGCCATTAGTGTTATTACACTTTTATACAGTTTATAACAGGTATATCAAATACGAGGATAACATTGGTGGTGACGGGAAATCTCATTACATATTCCACCTTTAATTCATGAGCTGAAGCGGTTTTATTAACTAGGTATAAATAGTGGCAGGCCTCTTTATTGTTACAGTTGTTCCAACTTCTAGTAGTGTTTTTAAAAAATAATGCAAGAATTAGTAATTCTGAAATGGAAGCACTATTATATTTTAAATATGACTCGCGTTCATAGTTACTACTTAAAAATATGAATACAATGTATCAAAAATTATATATTTTATTATGCATAACAGGAAAGGTCTTGGTCTTCTTCTAGTCTCATTATAAGTAATGATAAGACGGGTTCAGAAGCACACATAATTATCAAAATACGTGGTCAAGTAATTATCCAAAAGTGTCTTACAACCAAAAAAAATATTTATCGATGGTTTCCGAATCCTGCGGTCAAATTTCACATATTCTCGTCTATAGATTAACATATTATTTGTTATTCAAACATTGCAATTTTCGTTATTACATGTTTGCGCCATCTTAATATTTGTCATCGTCTAATCTAAGTTTAGCTTATTTAGTTAAGTAGAAAAATTAATATCAAATTTTATATAAAATCAATCATAGCTGAACTATCACAATTTTGATATATCTACTCAACCTATAATAGGTTATAGGTTGAGTAGATATATTGAAATTGTTATATACATATATAATAGTTAGATCTTTTGCATCCATTTTTTAAATAAGTTCATTTAAAATCTACATCTATGTCCGCTTCCGACTTGTTACTTGACCCGTAGACCTTGCTCATGGCGGCTCAGTAAATGCCAGGAATTAGTTTTGCGGGTGATACTTGATTATGAGAGAAATGACTCACTGGAAATTAACCGCGACGTGCTGTGGTTACAATCTCATTATGTTTATTAATAAAAGTAGGCACTAGCAAGTCTTTATTATTATTAATCCAATATTTATTCTACACCCAGTTATGATAACTTTCACGTATTTTCTTGTTATATTATTATTTCTGATATTTGTAACTATATTATCTAATATAAAGTGTTTCATTGCCTATAATAACCATAACTATCCGTAAAGTATTTAGTTTTTGAGTAAAGCCTTGCAGTCAACTATATTAGAATACGTTTTACATATGAAATTGTTGATCTTGATGAAGACTTTTATTAATTTTGCTTTCTCTTCTTTAACGTTTAAATGATTATACACCCCAGTGTTAATAATACTAACTAATAAATATATTTTCAGAAAGTGATAGACAATAAAGTCGAAAATATTAGAACGATATATTGAAGTTACTTGCAATTTCTTTTAACAATTTAAATAAACATATCTCTGGACCTTTTGTAATTAAAATTTGTCCGTTATAATATTATGTAAACTAAGATAAATAGTATCAGTCATATAATATAGTTTATTACTTAAATAAAAGAAATATACAGCAATTTCATAGGCATACTAATACGAGTTTTCAACTGCGGAAGATGGCGGCAATAACACTAAAATTGTAAAAATTAATTTTCTTCATGATTACTTTTTTCTATTATTTGAGTAGTTATTTTGCTGTTCTTGATAAAGACGAATCATACTAATACGGTTCAGCAATCATTGAGTTACTAACACGACTTTATTTTATGTCTTACCCAGACATATAAGGCAGTTATTTAATTAATAAAACACCATATGTGCATGTACGATTTAATTAAAATGACAATTCAATTAAAGATTGAAAATTTGATGTCATAATTAAAAAAAAATGTGTGCATATTGTTTTGCCGGCCATATCAGTTACGTTTACGTTGACGTCCCTGACTAACGGCCATCGTGAATACTGTGTTTATTACACATATTTACAAACATATCATGTCACTTGACATATATTGTCACTTCTGTCTCTTATTGTTACATAAAACTGCATTTATCACCAACATAACATCGGAGGAACTATTTGCCGACACACAAGCTACAATGCCGAGCTGTCAGTAATGGGTCCCAGCTGTTAGTTTCGTCCATCACATGGTGATTCATGTCATATAGCGTGAGTGTCACAAAAAACTATCGCAGAAATAAATAGTATAATTTGATAGAATATAACTGAATGATATAGCTTAGAAAAGCTTAACAACAATCTATCGTGACAATCGACGTCTGTCGTCGGGTCTGTGGACTTATTTTGTGAAACAGACTACATATACATGTGTGTCTTGCTCGACAATCGGTTGGTCATCTGATTGTAGAACGTACTTACTTATACATACGTATTTCTTTTATTGACAATGTAAATAGTTCTCCTTATGTATTATATTTTATTGTTTTAAGTAATAATTAATTTCGAGCTGTGCAACTCACTTTAGAATAAATGTGAGGATTAGTTATTAGAATTCCCATTAATTGATTAAAAGGTAAAACATATCTTGTAACACTTTTTTTTTCACTGATTTTAAGTACTATTAAAGACACTTTTTTTTATTCATATTGATTAAATTCACATTTACAATTGTATCTTGCATTGGTTATGTTTTCGTCGAATTGTTACTTTGACATTGACAGTTCTATAGTGTGGGCCGCTTATCATGATCCTAACACCATTATCTATGGGCAAATTAGGCAACCAAATCTAGCCAAGCGTCGTCTAAAAAGATAGGTTCTTTATCAATAATACTGAAACATCACTCCGGAATTCATAGATTAAAAACAGTTTCGTAGATTAATAACTGCCCACAGATTATATACCGGATACTAATTAACTACAAATTATTTGCACCGCCGGTTACAAAAATATCATTTAGGATTAAACTTAAATTTAGGCAGATCAATTCTTCCTTTCCTTATAGTTTCCACATCATCCTAGTTCCATTTAATAACAAACATCACATACTATACATCGTCTATATAGCCTTTGCCTCATCGGTGGTAAGTCATCTGTAATGGTATACTAATCTGTGACTTGGAGATCTGAAATCTGGGAATTGGGAATCGATCTATTGTAAAAATCTCACGCATATTTCGGTATATAACTACGTATATAAGTTACTGAAAGTGGTGTCAGGATCACAAATTTCAGGAGTATTTTATTTCCCATAAAATTATCCATATCTTTTGGAACCAACATAATTTAACCTAGTTGCCACCGGCACTTAGGAAAAAATAATAAACTAAAATATTTACATATTGAAAGCCCGATAAAAAGGTCAGTAATAGTTGTATTTATCTCTTTAATTCTTTAATCTCTTTAATTTCCATTTGTTCCCAATAGTAATGTTTTTCACAAATAATTATTGATATTTGTTTTGAGCGGGTAGGCTTAACCACCCATACAAAATCATGCTGAAATTAGTTGCTCAGCTGCTAATCTCATGTATTTGAGGTAATTGGTGTTTGTATTTAATCATAATAATATAAATAATGTAAATTCTTGTTCTTTTAAAATGTAAATGTACCATAATTTGATGAATGTTCAATAGATCATGTTTGATATTTTTCTTTGTAACCTAGTTGTCAGATTTAATTGTATGAAGAACAATAATGTATATGGGTTCCTTCTGAACCGCATAGACCACCCACAGTGAGTCCATGACTATGATAATGTAGCATTTTTATGATATGTAACAGGGCAAAAAGGTACCGGGAGGTTGTTATACCCGGCCCTACAAATTTATGTAAGGAAAATATATAAAATACAAAATTCTTGAAGAGAATTATATAAACCTTAAGGAGAATAACTGCAATCTATTAAAAGAAGAGTGTCTGGACCCAGTCTCAAGGAAGGTATTCAGTACTAACCACCGGGGGATGGGAATTTAGCATTAGAATACATGTTATTTCTTAGATTTTAGAATTACCATAATAAATAGTTTATTTCAATACCCTGATCAACTATTGTTGTTAAATATCCTTGCCGAGATTGGTCAAACAGCACCAGAACCAACCTGCCCTTGTGTCTACTCATCAAAATTTGTTATTTTAAGTATATATAATAAAGTTATTTATTTTAATTGGTTATTTTAATTTTTAATTTAGTGTTATAAAAAAAAAATAATATTTAAAGTGTTAAAGTTGATAATTAAATCAGTAATTTTGTTATTTTGTATTATTTGTGTTTTCTTTATAACTTTAGTTGGTGAGTAAGAGTATTATTATATTACAATCTGATAAAGACGCGAACTAGGAGTCTGTGAAGAATAAAAAAATTAACGTTGCAGCTATAGGTTAGTTCAAATTTTCTAAATTACAAAGTCCCTGGGCTGTAATTAGAATAAATATACACGCACATCAATTACAATACAATACCATATTCGCAGCAAACAGATCTACTACAGGCAACCATTACCTACTTACACGTAAACCATTTAAAAGAAATTGAAATAACACCATAAAACAATTGTACTTTAAAGAACAATGATAGCAATTTCCTTCCAGGGTCGATTAAGGACAACGATCTGCTCCCCCATTAGATCCTACGGCTAGGCCGTATTCCCGGCACCCGAGTATTCCTCCCTCCCGGATCCTATCGCGGTAATTGGAGAGCCCTGAATATAGCTTGAGTTTTGCAGTTTTGAAGTGGCGTGGAATCGTGAATGTTTGCTTTTTGATATTATTCTGAATTTGATGTCGAAGGGGCGTCAGTTGCTGTGAGGGTAAGTATTGATTTACAAGTGTCTAGGCGGTGCGAATGTGTTAACAAATGTAAGTAGATGGAAGTTGAAAATTTGGGTTGTTTTATTTTCAGTAAGTAATGTTAAATTATAATAATCTCTACTAATGTTATAAACGCGAAAATTCGTAAGTATGGATGAATGTTTGTTACTCTTTCACATAAAACTACAAAATAGATTTTAATGAAACTTTGCAATAACATAATTTATACATAAAAATAACACATAGGTTACAATTGATAAATATATTATGAGAAATGTCTAAAATATGACGATAAGTGTCAAGTATGTAGGAAAATATCTACCATCTGTACAGACAAAGCCGCGGGCTCCAGCTATTGTCAAGTGAGTTGTTGAATGCTTGTTAAGTAACAAGGTTATAAAAAAGAATATAAGAGAAGATCAAAATAAAACAATATCAAAATCTTTCAAAAACAACACAATAGACTATCAAAAATTCATTCGATATCGCTAATAATATTAATATATTCGGAGTTGCGAGAGCTCGATGTTGTGAATCATATCTTGTGATGGCGTAGTGGAGAACTTTTCTATAGGACAGAATGTATCATAGTTGTGTTACAACGTAGAGCATTCTAATGACGTCATTAGAGAATTCTAACGATGCTGACAAAATTAGTGAATCACGCAATATATTTTTCTATGTTTTTATTATTTTTTTTTTGCTTATTCGTACGTACGGACAAGGTTTTTGTTTTTTTAAGCTTTTATTTTTGTTTTGTTTGTTTTGACGTCAAAAAGTGCATGTAAAGGTCTATGTTGAATAAAGATTATTTTGATTTGATTTGATTATATTTCTTGTACACTCATATATTAAGACTGCGTCAAAACGTACTATTGCATAGTCACTATATTGTACATATTAACAAATGTTTATTGAATGTATTATAATAGATTTCATATAAAAATAAACTTATAAAACTTTAATATTTATTATTATAAAATAAATAGAAAATATTAATTTCTTTGACCAATTTTTTGAGCAAGTCTCTAGAATCGCATATATCTGTGAGAGGAAAATACTATTAAAATTAATTGTTGATAGCCATACCATCTTTCTATACGACACATCACTACTATAAAGTGAACAGAAATAAATGCATTATACCGTTTCAATATAAGTTAAATCATTATTTAATTTATTATTCTTTTTTTCAAGTTCAAGTTTCAAAGATAAATTACAAATTTTTGACTTAAGTGGGGTTATTTGCTAAGTGACGATATGTAAAAGTGATTGAAGGATAATCAATATCGCTTAATGCACTACGATATTTACATGTTTGTCTACCACCATTCCACAGGATTTGATAGCACCTGTGTTAACGGTAATGTGGATAAACAGTATATTGTCGTAAACAACGTTGCAAATTAAACAAATAAACTTTATACTGGAGTGAACATAGTGATTTTTAAATTAATGTGACAAATGAAGTCACTTTTATTCTACATTAAGCATATATTTTACTAAGAAATTAACTTTTAACTAGAAAAGACATTTAAAAATAAAACCTACAAATTTTTGACTTATGTGGCGTTGTTTGCTAAACGACGATTATGTAAAAAATACTGAGAGATAATCGACATCGTTTAATGCAAACCCGATCTTCCATGCACAACGATATTGCACATGTTTGCTTTGCACCTTTCCACAGAATTTAACAGTCAAATAGTACTGTGTTTACGACAATGTGAATACAAACAACATAAACACGAAACAGTATATTGACGCAAATACCATTGCGACAAACAAAAAAGCTTAACACTGGAGTGAATACACCGATTTTAAAATTAATATTACAAATGGTAATGGTACTTTTATTTTAAATTAAATATTTATTTTATAAAAAATCTGTTTAATTAGCGAAGACATTTAAAAGTATTAACTATATATTTTTGACTTAAGTGGTGTTGTTTGCTAAGTGACGATATGTAAAAGTTACTGAAGGATAATTGTTGAATCAAAATTAATTCAGCATGACTTAGGTAATGTTTCAAGAAACATGAAGGCAATAAGCGAGAAGCGGATTTTCAAAACGCGGCAACTGGCATGTTATTACGTCAAAATGTTAAACACATTGTGTTGCCTAAGCCCCATGAAATCGCACCCAACGCAGCGGCGCCATATACGAACGCTAAAATAATATTCACATTTAGTGTGTTATTTTTGGATCATTCGAGTCACGACGAGCAATTGTCGAGCGAAGTCAGCACTCGATATTAATATATGTTTTCCTTTAAGAAATATAATATTCTTGCTTTCGTCGTCGAAAACAAAACATATAATAAATCGAAATTGAGTACGAAAATAAGGTATAAATAGACGTCATGTAAATACTTGAACTCGAATTGATGAACAATTCAAAAATAGATAGATCATTCATACATTGAACCCTTTTAACCGCGCGAAACGAAGCCACAACGAAAAGAGGTTAAAAATTATACCAATCTGTATCATTGTTATTACAACTGCTGAGCGCGGTCGAGATGCGGCTCGTATATCGCAAATTGACGTATGTGCCATTTTTTTTAAATGTGAAGATCCTTTTTTAAAATTAATTTAATCTATAAATAATTCTTATTTTTCTGGTGAATATACGACTGTGATATAATGGCACTGAACAACGAATTATATACTTTATTTTTAACATTTGTTTTCATTATTAAAGGTGTTTTTCAACTGAAGTCACAAAAAAACCAAGTCACAACCAGTATATGTTCTGACTGAGTGAAGGTAGCTACACGCATGTGATACCACTAATATCATAAGTCATAAGTATCTGTCAAATTTCGGATAATAATAAATAATATACATTTTATTTTCATTAACAAAATAATTATCAACTCGGGCGGCATATTTAACCCCGTTTTCAACAATCCCAGTTGACGTCGTTGTTAGATAAAGTGAACTCGTATTGATTAAAACACGAGTTCAAATCTTTCCCGAATATATAATAAAAATATTTTCTGCATTTATGCATATTTTCAATTTAATTTTTAAACAAAAATGTATTTTATTAGTATAGGATTTTGATATAATTTTATTAATGTTTATTAACTGATGGTTTTAATTTTATTTACTTATAGAGTTAAAAAGAGATTTAAGACATAATGATTTGACAGTTATATCATTTTTTGTGGCTCCCACAAAAAATATCATAACTGTAGGAGAATGTTTTAAAATTCCATCTTATCTGAATTTTCTTGTGTCTAATCTACCTTCATATCAATCGTCTGAATAGCCCAAATAGTTAATTAGATTCCGTGATTAAATGGAATGTTAAATGTATTTTCTGGCTTACATCTTATATGTAAAAAATAGCTAACAAAGAGACAAGTAATAAAATACACCAGACCCAAAAACTGTAGGTAGGTATACGGAGACGATTAAAATTTCAGACGTTCAATATTCCCAGGTTAACAAGATCAAATTCGATAGCAACCGCTTGTAACATAATAATCATTAGGGTGTATTCAAACCGTCAAAATGGCAGCTGCCTCATCCCACTTTACGTCACAAACTCCTCTGAGACGTTACAGATCGACCAACATAACTGTTCAGTTAGTGGCGGCGCTAGTACTGCACTTCGAGTTGCCTTTATGAAATAATTTATGTAAATTTTAAGAATTTATATAAAAAGGGAACTATTGATAAAACCATTGCTAAAGAATTATCGATTTTAATAAGATAGCAATAAATAGCGTAATGAATTTTTGCATAGCGATATCTGTACTTCCACTTTGTTTACAGAACAGATAAGTTTGTCGATCTGAACGTAGGAGCGGTATATTCAAGACTGTCGGTAATGAATATTAATTCAAACCGCACCTAACCGAGTGACGGTAAATTATCTATTGGATAGCTTTCTCAAAGTTTGGACCGGGGCTGGATAGTGGTACATCTGTAACTCGAGTTAGGATTGACTTCGTGTTTGTATTAGTTTCGTATGCTATATAGTGAATACCTATTGCATATTATCAGGTGAACCTTCTACTAGTTCGAGGATTGAACTAGGCAGAGCATGTTTACTGGAACGTTTCGTCTTATTAACGCTTTTTATCGTACTTACATTTCCAATATACTTGTTTAATCCTAAAGAGAAAATATAGTGGAAATGATGTGATATAATTACTTATCATCATTCATCACGATCGATTAGACCTTAGTCAACCACGCTACACTAGTGCAGTTTGGTCGACTTCACTGTATGTTTAAATTTCTTGAATTTATTCGTAGCTGTATGGTGGTTACCTCGTTATATTTTCCCTCACTATAGGTAATTTCTTTTCAGAGATCACAAGATGTTATTATGTAGTTTATAAAAACAAAATCACAATAAACGAAGACCTCCTCTTATATACAACTTTATGTTGTTTTCAAGTTTTGATTTTGCAACAGAATGCAAAATCTTTTTTAAGGTGAAATGAAGGTTTTGCTTGGAACTGTACCTATATACGTATAAGTTATTTATATTTTTCATATTATCTAAATGAATTATAATTTATTACAAGATTTTTATTATTATTGAGTCTAAATAAGATAATAGTTAAAAATCTATAGATAGCTCTCATCGCAAACCTGAGCTGAGAATATTGAAAAATAAAGATCAATTTAGATACCCAACATTTTCACCACGAGTTACGACATTTCTCATCGATAATTGAGGAATAGTCTAGAAGCTGGAGCCGGCCACCATTATTTCTGTGGAAATATTGAGCTCAGTAACCTATCTTGGTGTGTTACCGGCGACGTCGCTGTCAATTTGTCTGGTTCGCTCCCGGGGGTGGAACGTAATGAATATTAACATTCGGCCCTAAGAATATCTTGTGTGTATACATGTTTCAGGCGGGCTGCAATTGAAATTTATCACTACGCTTAGAAATATTCCAATTCTTAAGAAAATACTTGTACTCATTTGTAATGAAATCGCGTGTTAAGATAGTCTATTTATTGTCCGTTATTTTAAAAATAGCAACAAAATTGTGTGAACGTAAGTAATATTTGCTATGCACTATCAAATTTAGGTTGTATACATTTTTTTTCGGTAACAGTTGCTTTATAAGTATATTAGTAGGTATATTTATATTACCTCAATAAATCAATGAAATAAGTTTTGTAATTTGAAATGCTTGATTCAGACGGCAATTTTTGCATTTACTCTTCAGTACTATGGTGGATCTATAAATACAATAATATAATACAAAATTAAAATCAATTACATGTATACCTAAATAATTTAAAGCTTCATTTAGGTTTCGATTCGTTAACTAAGCTATTAATAGACAACATTTCAAATTTAAGTTGCGACAGATACATATTTCACCTTTTTTTTGGTTTAGTTTGTTGTAAATGTTGTCAGCGACAAATGACGTCATTCATACAATGAAGTGATCTATTTTTCTTTATCTATGTGAAAAAGAAAAAAGATTTGTTGACTTTTAACATTTATTATCACGTTAATAGATACGTTATATCTTTTTTTCTTAATAGAAATTTGGCAAATACAAATCTTCTTTTCGTCATAATTATGGCGCATTACGATTTATTCTCAAAAACTGTGCAATGTAAAATGTAAATTTCATAGCCGCAATATTTAAATGAAGAAATATTTCGTCGTAGTCAATTATCAATAGATTATCAATATCGAGAGCGTTCTCAAGAAATTATTTAAAAATAACCACAGAATGCACATGGACAATGAAAGAATAGCACAAATGCAGTTCTAGACATAGCGTAGAAACAATAAACAGACCGCGAACAGTCGAACGCCATGCTGAATTAATTATCGAAGTTGCAAAACAGTAAATATTCCCGAAACAACAACGCAAAACAAATTGGATTGTCAACGCTATTAAAATTCTTTTACCGGCTGATGCTTCGCTACTTGCAGCTTTATTGATAGAAGAATAAGGATATGGGATGGTGATAAATGAACGTGATAGTCATGAGCTTCGACGGATATGCGTCGATTTGCATAATCCATGCATCAAATTCCGTTAATTTTCTTTTAATGCACGCCGCCTGTGCAACGCAAACAACTTCCGCCACTCGTTAAGCTGTTTTATACATGTCTGCTGAGCATTAGCCGTTTTTGTCGTTGTTTGAAAAGTGCAGATTCAGGAAATGTTTTGTTAGCTTTTGCAGCGCTTATATTCAGATTTCTCTTTAGTTTTTGTTTATCAGATTAAAAATCTTACATGATATTTGTGAGTATAATGATACCACGCACATTTTCATTAAATTTCGCTTAAATGGCGTCTACGCGTTGGATCTACATCCCGGCGCCTTATAAAGTACCGTGTCTAATAAAGACGCATGATATAAGCGACATAATAATTACTTCAGTTTTGTGAAACTTCAGGCGATATTAGTGCAATTTTAATTTTCATATAAAGTATCTTCAATGTTCAAATGAATGTGTGCTTATGTAATTTCTCATTTTTATTTTGATACAGGATGTGTATACGTGTGTGGATACATATATACGTAGTACATATATAGCATTCATGGATATACAACATTGGTATTGGTATAGACCAATGTAAACATTGCGAGATAACTCTAAGAATATAACATAAGCAGAACGTATATCTGTGAGGGTTATAGCCTAGTAAATAATGAAGATAATAGTTGGAATGACGATAATAACTAATTCTAGAAGTTTCAGTACGGCTTATATAAACCAAGAAATCATTTCCAAATTCAATAAAGAAACCCAAATAATATTGCATTTATATCAGCTCATAAAACTTTACAAACCACTGTCTCCTGGGATTGCCAATCTCGCGAGATTTGTTTATAAAAACAAACACCGCCCGACATCGAAATTACTGTATCGTAAAACAATGATTTGGAATCTCGACTTCTCATTTTTCCATTAACGTTGGGGAGAGGGCAGAACGCCGTTATCTAGACAGGTATCCATGGCTTGATTTGATAATAATAACTTACGGACGGGAAATGTTGAAATCAAGGGGGTTTCTCAGGGGGCGTGAAAATGTTTATACACTTTCATAATTTCGAGGGGATAATATTGCATATTGTACAGGAGGGTCCGTGAAGAAAGGCTTTGAACAAAATACTTAATATGAAAAATATGAGGTGTTAAACAGCATTCCATGCCCTGAGTGAATATTTCGGTACGTGCGTTGGTATATTCACCGTAAACATTTTGGAATTTTATTGGACTATAAAAATATAATGAGGATTAACTTGTTTGCTCAAACAATAAACTCTATAAGTATGTATGTATTATTTTAATCTTTATTACACAATATACATAGAAATAAAATACAAAAAGTGGACTTATTGCAACAAGGCATTCTCTACCAGTCAACCGAGTGACTAGTTACAAAGAATTTTGTTTGGTGCAGACAAACATCAAAACTATTACAAACTTACTTTGTAATACAATATATAGACTTATAAAATCTATGTAATGTACTATGTAATAAGTACCATTTTACTAACATGTCGTTTGTAGTATGTAAAATGAAATAATGTAAATGTAGATAGATGAAAAATGATTATGAAAATTAAAATTACTGGAGCCTGCTAGTTAAGTTCAGCATATTTATGTAAACAAACCTTATATCCCTGGCGATTATCCATAGAATTCTTTTTTAATTAAAATTACAAGGAAATTAAACCGGTCTTTTTGTGCTGGCATTAAGGTGTTTATTTCAGTATTTCTCTGAGCAAATTATTCAGGCTTATTGAAAATCGGATGTCGGAGAGGTAATCTATCACAGGGATAGCTGGACCCGAAGCCGTGTAAAGAAGGCTTGGGTCGAATAAATGGGTCGCAGATCCTTCGGAGTTGGACCCTTAAAAATTGGTTTTATTCGTTTTACATGTTTGTGGACTTAGAGTAAACTAAAGCCGTTAGAAAAGGTCGAATCCGAATTTGTTAGGTAAGGAGAATTACTGTCTTGAAAAGATTGGCGTTTAGTTTTTGGTGTTTGCTTGCTGAAGGGAACTGCTTATATTTTGTTTTTTATTTCGTATTGTTTAATGGCTCTTTTGAACACTGTGAATCGCTTCTCACGTTATACATTTGCACGCTACTATATAAAGTCAACGTTGACTTTTATAGAACTGAGTACTACATCGGTTATATATTATTTATGACTTCCATAGTTTCTCTAGAATATAAAACCTAAAAATTAAAAGAATTTTAGGTAACATTCAGTAACATTAGGCATATGAGTTAAAATGACAGACAGTTTGCCAACCTGTCTTATACAAAAAATATAATATAATTATTTATTTTTATATATTTGGGAAACAAACTGCCTACATTTTACTTAAAGACTATATAACAATTATATAATCAATCATCAGTGAAGTTTCCACTTAATTATTGAAACATTAGATCGCAGAATTTATCCATATACCTTTTGAAGTAACAAAGCAGTATCATCAAATTCAGAGAATAAACAGGGAATAGCTATGAGTCGTGGATAATAGTACGAATGCTGCTCCTAAATTTAGCAGTATTATCCAAAAAAAGATCAACAGACTCAAAATTATTATAATATAAAGGTGACATATTTTTGAGTACCTACTGATAAGTAGATAGGTCCTACTAGTTTCAAACAAATTCGTTGGTATTCATCAGATCCTGTACGAATTGTATTCAATGCATGATTGATAGATAAATATATATTTTTCTGTGATACATAAAATACAATATATTTAAATTTTACAAATGATTATATATCAAAAAGGCATCCACTCAACATATTCCGTGACTCTCTTAATAGTGTCACAAGATTGATATTCTGTGAAAGCCTTTAATAAACCTTTATATTAAGTTTTAGAGTTTTAGATCTGTTATCAGTCATTATTCTATAAAATTATTTTTCTGAATGTACGAATTGCAATATTCACCAACTAATAAACGGTGTGACATTCTATTTGCGTCGCTAACAAGCTATTTTCCATCATAGACTTGCCACAGTTAAGTGGCACTTCACGAAAGCTTATTTCAACCAATCTGACGTTTCGTTCCTTTTGCGGGCTGCTCGATCGTTTATAGCTTTAGAATCAATCTCCATTACTTCGGCGTAGTGTCATTTTGTGGTGGCTCGTCGTGGGATTACCTTATACGACGTAGCCTCGCCGTATCACAGATCCGCAGGCTTTTTAAGCCCTCGTCCGCAACAGTCTCGGGGTCTTTTATTACGTCTGTAAAACATTCAACGATTGGGAGTCTGCGGCAGGTAGACCGTGTTTTTCGTAATCTGATAACTAGTAAAGAGTTGAATCTTGTATTATTACTCTGTTTTTCATTTTATAGCGTTTACCTGAAGTCAATATGGATTTGCCTAAATAGCTTTGAGATTATTATTACTCTTGTTAGTAATAGGTATGTTTGGTGAACCGTTTTACACGTGGAAACTTATCCGTTTACTATTATATATGAATAATAGTGAACGCAAGCGATGAGCAATCCTATTTTCTATGTATATTTTAACAAAGAAGATTACTACTCATATTTTTTTATTTTATTTATCTTTATTCAATTATTAACTTGTATTAGCATAGACAATACTTAGCATTACAACACGTGATTTTTATTACACTTACGAAGAAAATTGAAAACAAAAGAATAAATATGTGGATGGTTATATAACGATAACACATATCTATTGATATATACCAAACATCAGTAGCAAATGAGACACGAAAACCATTTACTCGCAATAATATGAACTGAAATTTGGTGCTAGAATTTCGTATTTTTTTATGTGATAAGGTAGTTGGAAACAGTTTCCGATCTCTTTGTCTGTGGCTTAGCAATAAATTTTATGACAAATTGAAATCCCCTTATTTAGATAACGTGTTAAGTGACACAATATAGCGTTTAGTTTTATTCTCTATATTTATATCATATAGTAGTGGATATATCATTTTGACTTTTAAATTGAAATAAAGGGGGCTTGAAAGTTTGCTTATGATAAATATGCCGAGTTACTAAAGCACATGGTACTTGCAGAATTGATAACTACGTGGGATTAATAGTGACATTATTGTAATGTACCAGGAAAGGCAGCTTAAGCAGGCGCCCATAAGACGAATATAACAGAAAAATCGGAATCCAACAGTCACTTCGATCTAATGACAGCAGCTTGATACAAGTAATACATTAGTAGGCCTTCACAAGGTGATCTGCCAATTTGGCGAAGGTCAGTGGCAAACGTATGTTCAACAGTTTCTTGATTAAAAATAGTGTCTTTTTTTCATTATATAAGAATCTAATGGTCATTTCACTTATTGTTTATGAAACTGAAATAGGAACTTCAAGGAAAGGAATCCTTATCGCTCTATAATTTAGGATCGAACTATTTTCTCTCTCTCCAATTACCGGAACACAAAAATACTATTAGCTTTTTTAAGTCGATGAAATTATCTAAGATGAAATTATGTGTCTTGAGTGGAAGACTATTTTACGAGCCTAACATAGTTTAGGCTTTATGTGCTTATCCTCACGAACTTATTTTTATTACGCTACCAGCCTATGTATATTATACACCGAAGGACGTACGACGAACCTACCCTTGAACGTACTTTATGATTAGAGCTTACTTAACCTCGCTGGTACAGTATGGATTAGTCCACTAAATTTCTACGCAGATATGGCGCATTAAACAAAAAACACAGTGTTATATAGTAGGATCGAACCTGGATGCATCTTTCGATTCGAAGATCACAGTGCTACTAAAACTCAGTATCATTAATATTCGCTTTTATTAAACTTGCAACAACCATAAATCCATCTAGATCTAATTGACATAAAAATAGAAAAAATAGACATATATATATAATATATAAGCCTAATGTTCGCTTGGACCACCACCTAATGTGCTCGTATTGGCGCGTAAGTATAAAATGTGTTTTTCATCTGTTAAACGAATTTTATTTCTTTGGTTAGGCTATTCCATTTATAGAAGCCCTTTCGCTGCGAATGGATTTTGTTTTATAACGCTTGTAAGATTTATAAATGCTACTAAAAACAGTGAGATTTGAACGGAGAAAGCGATCATCTTAAAAATAGTTTTGTTTCACAATATTTTCAAAACAATTAAACACAACGCAATTTCTATCGAAAAAGTCGAAAGTTTATTGAAAGTTCCTTCGAGTTTCCAAAAGGCATTAGCAAATTATAAACGTTAATTAATTAATACAGTTCGTTATAAAATTATTTATTCTAATTATTTATAATAATAATTGAAAAGCGGATATAAGATCCTTCATTTTTTTTGTCTATTCTCGATAAGGCTCTCCCAATTTCCAAATAGATTTGGTCATTTTTTGGCCTAGGACCTATACACGTAATAAGTAGCTCTTAGTGTTCTACTAACTTTAGAATTGTTTTGACACCAATAACTGTTCGTAAAGGTTATTAAGATATTATTTAGGTTAGCTTTCCTTCATTACTTCAAATTGTAACATATGTTTTACACACGACATTATGATTTCATATCTGCACTAGCTTATTTAAAAAAAAAACCGTTACTCACTTGTTGAACAAGGAACTAATAATTTCTAAGCAGAGAGAGTTCCTATAACAAAAAAAAAACTATTTTTAATTCTTTTATCTTAACTCCTGGAATGGATCGTTTCGAAGTCTCGCGGTGTGAGTTTGCGGATTTCTGTTATTCAAAACTGCTCAAAAAGCACAGCATCCCATAGAAAACGTAGGTTATTGATTTTTCTGCCTGTGAGTCGCTCTGACTAAGAGAATTGAGTTTTGTGAATACACACGTTATAAATGCTAGTAAACTAGTCATCGGCAGGTATGGTGTGCAATACCAATCCCTTGCATTAATACAATAATGTTGTAATTGTAAGTTTTCCCCCAATAACGATATTCAATAGGGATAAGATATGAGTGACAGTATTTGTAGAAGCAATAATTGTGTGTTATGTACAGTCAGCAAGACGGACAGTACAGGCTTTACGTTTGTATTACCAAAATATTCGCTATTACGAGCATCATAAGAGTGATGCGTTGCTGTGTGTACAGTTGTAGGTACTGCGAACAATCTCGAACTATGTACTATTTTATAATAAAAACACAAAATTTTATTTATGATGTAATAATCAAGTTTTCACCAGAAATTAGTGTTAGCTAAGTAAAATCAGTAACACGTTTCATATTTGCACTACCCACTTGTTTTTCTTTGTTTATTTTGAAAGCCATAAGAACAGTTTCAATATCAATATATACAGACGCCGTGCTAACTAAATTAGACTACTAAAATTAATAAATAAATATTTTTATAAACTCGACTTATTTTTTGCTGTTTTAATAATGAATTGATATCATTGTGGTCAACCGTTCTTAACGATGCCCGATTATATAACTATCTCTTTAACGAGGTTCTCGTATAATATGAGATAGATAATACCACAAAATACTTACATTGATTTGACTTAAATGTAACCGTGACGTGGCATCTTGACTCGAACATCATTGTTCAGATAGTTGCCTGACAATGACTCGATAGTGAAGAGCCTAATAACAGAAAAAACTCTTTGTTCAAGGTTGGATTTTGATCCAAGACCCTTGGGTCTAGTACAGAAGGCAGTGATTCTCGACAAGTTTCATATTTTCTGGAGACTTCTCTCTCTCCACTAAAAGCTTAGACTGTTGGAAGCATCAATATTTTTTAGTAAGTGGTTTGTTACAGATGCGTAAATTTAGTGAACTTTTTCGACCTCATGTCAGATCTGATTGTTTAGTGTAAAAAAATATTTTTTTTTACTGATAGTTTGAATAAAGAATAATAAAAATTATATTCATTTAGGTAAGCTATATGTTACTCATTTTTGTTTCTTACCCATTTTTAGAAATATATTTTTGTAAAATTTATTGACATATTTATATAATTTTATTTTTTAACTGGCCCAGAGGCTAATATACCATAATATAAAATTACCATCTCCAAAACACTGTTTACATTCAACAAATAAAATATCCAATATGATCGCGGGGCACATTATAATCAAGCAATCAGCGTGTAATTTTTTTTCTTGTTCCCCTTGAAGAAAATTTATTAAGTTGCATACCCCGGCTGTGGCGAGCCGGCGGTTATGTGGGGCTCTCCTCCCCAGAAGGGGGGAGGCCTACCCACTAAAAACCTCAGAGATGGCGTTCCTCAGGCATGTAGGGTGCCCCCTGGAACGCCAAGCTACTTCCGGGAACCCCCAGCCTCCGCTCCCCCGCCAATACCGAGTACGGCACCAACGGCCCGTTTGCGCGTGCAGATCCGTAATTCGAACTGCGCACGCCAGGCCGCCACAATCCGTCGGTGACACTCCCGCTTAGGCACTTCGTGCACGGGTTCTAGGGCGCTCCCCCCATCGCTCCCCCGGTTGACACGCCGCGACGCATACGTCGCCGAGAACATGCCGGCCAGGATGTCGAATGGGGGGGAGCGTCCCAGAACCGTCGTCGCCTCGTACGGGATGGTATGGTAGCCTCGTACGATCCGTATGGCCATTATCCGCTGCAGGCTCCGTAGCAGAGCTCTGCAGCGGGGGGACCTAGCGCAGTCTTGCGACCACATGGGAGCCCCATACATGGCAATCAGCGTGCACCTAAGTGCTGTGTCGCATGACATATCATATTTTGAAAAAAATCACTTCTACCGAAAAATAATGGATTAAATTATTTACTATAATTTTTATTTAGATTATAATTTAACGGTGCCATATCTATCTATACTTCTATACTATACTAATATAATAAAGCTGAAGAGTTTGTTTGTTTGTTTGTTTGAACGCGCTAATCTCCGAAACTACTGGTGCGATTTGAATAATTCTTTTTTTGTTGGATAGTCCATTTATCGAGGAAGGCTATAGGCTAAATAACATTACGCTATGACCAATAGGAGCAAAGACAGAGCGGTAAATGTGTAAAAAACGGGGAAAATTATTCATTTTTGAAGGCTTTCTTTGCGTGCGCTGCGAAAATGGTTCAAGATACACAAAAAATATGTATGAAAGAATTATTCCTCTATACATGATCTATGTGGGAAAAACCAAAAATCTGCCGGAAGTCACTATTCCACGCGGACGAAGTCGCGGGCAAAAGCTAGTACTAATATAATAAAGCTGAAGAGTTTGTTTGTTTGTTTGTTTGAACGCGCTAATCTCCGAAACTACTGGTGCGATTTGAATAATTCTTTTTTTGTTGGATAGTCCATTTATTAGGAAGGCTATAGGCTAAATAACATTACGCTATGACCAATAGGAGCAAAGACAGAGCGGTAAATGTGTAAAAAACGGGGAAAATTATTCATTTTTGAAGGCTTTCTTTGCGTGCGCTGCGAAAACGGTTCAAGATACACAAAAAATATGTATGAAAGAATTATTCCTCTATACATGATCTAAAAAAAAGTCCGCGACGGCATATGTCTATCTTTTAAGGTTTAGTCACAATGACCGTTTTTATGGTACCAAATTTGGTCGAAATAATTTGTTTAAGTTGTATCAACATAATAATACTAAAAATTCTGCGGAAACTCGACCATTCCGAAAATCCCGCAAGAACGGGAACTATGTGGGAAAAACCAAAAATCTGCCGGAAGTCACTATTCCACGCGGACGAAGTCGCGGGCAAAAGCTAGTAATATATATGTAGATAACGCCCATACCTATACTGTAACTAAAATCTCGGTATCAAAAAATCAAAGTAAGCGCATAATGCACTTAAGTAACAGTTTTTTTTGCCATGTCGTCATGGGCGCTTTTAATGCAAATTTTATTTATTCATGTAAATTAATATCTATTCGTCGAGACAGCCAGTGAGGCGAGAAATTGAGTACGTGCAAAAATAAAGGCCGCCGCCAGTTTATGCAAACTCAGTAACGCCCTCCTGGTTACCAATTAGATTGTTTAGAGTGCCACGGGGCATAAAAATATAATGGTATTGGGTAATCAGACCTAATGTACGACGTACAGCTATTGCTTGTGCGAATTTTCTAGAAAAACTTCGTAGAATACATATCTCTTCGTAGGCTAAGAAGGGTAATAGACATAAATGTTTGTCTTAAATCTTATTTAAGATCTTTAAATATACGGACAATAGCATATAATGATGTGTAAGTTTTATTTTTTTATCGATTCTATGTAGATATGATATTTACCCAATTAACATTTAAGTCAATTAGATAAATATGGTATTTTTTATTATTGTTTTGTGTTGGCGTTTAGTTCATATCAACCATAATTAAGCGTTTGTAAAATATAAGGCAAACTTAATACTTATGTATTCTGAAGTTAATTATTGGTCGCGATAAAAATGCCTTTGAATTAGAATTAAGTTTATTTACCTTCACAGTAAGGCCTATTTTATTGACAATTAAAAGACATTTAAGATTAATTTTTTGTCGAACACTTGAGGTACTTACGTACCTCGATGAAATCCTACATGGTGTATTTAGCGCATGGTAGCATGTTCTAACGATTCTAAATTGTCAATATTAATGGAAACTGTTGACAACTGACATCTGCATATTATACCTATATAAAAATATATATAAAACATAAATATTTCTTACATCCACACCAATTAGCTTAGCCCAAAGTAAGCTCTGTAAGGCTTGTGTTATGGGATGTAGGGTAATGAATAAATATACATATATTATGTATATATAAATAAATTTGGTAGAAATATATTATAACAACCATGACTAAGATAGAAATGTGGGACTTAAACCGGGACCTCAGAGATGGCAACACCTTGAAATCAGTATAACAACCACTCGACTCTCCATCATCCATCCATAACGACCTCCGTCGGAATGTATGAGAAGAGAGAAGAGAAGATAATCTTTTAAATTAATTTTAAGTGGCCGTTCATAACTAGGAGTAGCAATTACGGAAATAGATGTGAGATCTGTATTTCGGTTTCTGGCGCCTCTAGCCTCGAATACTCTACTAAACATAATATAACACGTCACAAATTCATTAAATAAAAGAAATAAGCAATTGATGAAATAATCTAACTTATAAGTAGAACTGTGTAACCTCTCTGTTCACTGTTGTCAGATGTGAATGTACATATGTATGTGAGAGAGATATGTATTAAAAGAATACAAAAACTATCATTCTAAAGTAATATTATAACGTATGTAACTTCATAAAAATGGACGAGAACCATGAGATGGATGTCAAGTATACTGCGATACTTGACATATAAGTAACACCAAATTTGGATAAGCATATTACTAAGAACTTCTAAATAGCTGTAAACAAATAGAAACGTCTCAGTGTGAAATCCAACATTCTAATTGAGCAAACAGATCAAAATTGTAAAATTTTAACTTCAATAAAAGTTTTTGCGATGCCTCTTGCTAATCCGATCCGCCTAATTCTTTCGTTATTTTGATAATCTGCGCTGATAAAAAGTGACACCGTTACAACGCTTAAGCAAATACCTTGCTTCAACGACTTTTTTCAGCTGAATCGTAAGTTTTTGTAAGTTTAACATAAATAATAATAGATATGCAGCAATATCTACTCGACCTCAGTTGAGTTTCCTAACTACTCTGCACTAGAAGTTGTTGACGAATATATTTAGCTTGAACAATTAGTTCAAATAGGTAAGTTCAATGAGTTAATTGACGAATCCAACTCAGTAAGGTAGCATTTAAATTGTTATGAGGCATATTCTAGGCCCGTTCATAAGACAACGAAGAGGGATAAGCTTGGAATTTCTCTGCGTGATCAAAGCAGAAATGATGATATCCGCATAAAAATCAGGGTTACAGATACAGCACGGAAACTAGACTTGTAGGCCACCCGTAGGGTTTAGTTATTTGGTGATGATCGCAGAAAGGCATCGAGCAATAAAACAGCAGCGGGCGTAAGTCAAATAGAAATATCACTTTTAATTTTGTATTAATATTATTTTTAGATTTCAAAAAAAATTTGAAACTAATACCTTTTTAACTTCCTCACTTTAAATGTAACATTATTTAATATAGAAAGCATATCTATAAACGTAAAAATAACAAAGTTATTGGCAATTTTGTTTATACGCTCATACAAATTAGGCGACTTTAGTAAATTATGACGTCACGATTGCAGTGTACTTTGTATGGAGTGTTTTTGAGCGACCTGTGACAGCGCCGCAAACATGGCACTATATCTTCAAAAGTAATAATGGCAGATAAGTCGTTACTTCTACAATATTTCTCAACTAAAAAAGGACTATTATATATAGAATAAAAAAAATGGTCATCCACCTTATTGGTTCTATGCCAGATGAGGCTTTGTTATGTCTGAATATAGTGTGATGCATAACAACGTAATAAAAAGCTTTGAGTTTATGAAAGTATTGATGAAGATTAAGGAAGCTTGGTAAGTATGTATGTAGAAAGCTGTAATTTTTGCCTAGCCCCGTTGGAAATAAGTGTAACTCTATGTATATATGTGTGTGTAAAACTAATTTCAAATTATTTTTTAAAGTCTCAGAAAAAGAACAACGAACATTTTAAGAAGCTACAAGAGCCGGATGAACAACAGACAGACCAAATCAATAACTTATTAAGTGCCCCTATATGCACAGTTAATCTACTTCCGCACAATCCTGAATATTTCCTCAGCTTGGCACACCACAAAAACTATGTCAACCACTATTTGGTTCTCCTCGACATAGATATTTGCTTTTACGCAATATTATTTTCGCCCAATACAAAGGGTGAAAAGGAAAGTTTTCACGCACCATTTACTTTGGGAGTCAAGTAGAGAGTATACATTAATTTGGATGTCATGTGTCAAAGATAGACGAATATTGTTCTACAGTAGTTTTGTCACATTCTTCGCTAGGAAATTCACCTGGAGTAAGAATTATTAACAATTAGAATGAAATGATTAGTAGTCGAGTGGTTAGTATACCGCCTTCAAGGTGTCGCCAACTACGAGGTCCCGGATTTAAATCCCGGTGGGAGCAGATGATTTCGTGACGAATGCGAGCATTTGTACTTTAATCGTGGTTGTAAATATATATTTCTATTAAAAATATTTATTATTATATTAAAATATTTACAAATGAAATTATTTTCCGACTATTAAGTCAGAATTATTAAACTGATAGTTGTGCTAGTGAAGTAAAATAAAACTCGGTTTTATATGTTGTACATATAAAAACGAGTACATAAGGCTTTTTACAATCATTTGACCGTAAATGAAAATTCTTTGTATCGAAATATTACCATATTACAAAGCGCTTATTCTAATATATAACATACAGAAATGTTTGCAGCGTAGGTACATAGTTAGAAATAGTTGTAATGAGGAAAGACATAACGATCATTATAACTTGCACAAACTTTGGTTATTATCATGTCGTCTACGTATGAGTAACTAATACCGTTAAATTGTAGCGTACAATTGTGAATTCTAGCACTAATAGTTCAAGTTCTATATTAATATTATACTATATAAGTAGAAATGTTACATCATTGTAAAAACTCATGTATTGCTAATCGAAGGACCTGGTGATTAGGCATATAAGATATTTTTTTTTACGAGGGGAAATGCTCCTAATGCACCATGACGCCGCGCTGGCAAGGCGCGGCCGTGTGTGGGGGTCTCCGGTCGGAGAGGACCGGCCTTCCCACTAAAAACCCCGGTGTACTCTTTGCCCATATCGGGGCGCGTATGGCGGGATGCGCTTTTGCGATTCCACCGCCACAGCGCCCACGGGCCAGCTTGACCTAGAGGTGGTCGAGCCAACGCCAAGGGGGGATTGTCTCAGAACACTTTGACAATCCTCCAGGTAGGGAGGCATCGGTGTGCGCGGTAGCCAGCCGCGCACGCTGCCTTCACGGTAGGGTCACTAAGCGGGCAAGCTGATGTCGCTTATCCGCCTTCACCAGGCATATAAGACATCGGCCAGTGTGGTGCCTTTTTTAACCACGTTGGCTCCGTACAGATTGATTAACTTAACATACAGTTTGAATTTTTTCTGTGATTGCATTGAAAGTTCATATAAGTATAATTTTTTTTAACGAGGTGGAATGCAGTTACGCTCCGTACCTGTTAATGGCTAATTAATAGACGTGTGTAGAAATCACCCGGCGGGAAGCCGGGCATACCCCCTTAACCATCTTTTTTCCTCACTTGGGGCGATCTGGGTACTGGAAGCCCAATTTCTCCAGACCACACTTGGACAATCGGCCAACCACGGGTCGGGTTTTAACGCCTGTGGGGGATTACCATGGACGAATGTTCGTATATCCCAGGAATTGTTTGCAATCCTGATATACATAATATTAGGAAGTCATAAAATATATAATTGATTTTGCTGCAAATAAAATAAATAAAACACTCTGGGCGGGAAATGTTTTTCTGTCAAATCAAAGCTCATATACGTATCCATTGAGAACTTCGTGCCTATCTTAACTTTGTTGGCAAATATTCGTCATTAAATTACCGGCCTAGTGCGGATTGATTGAGGAACATCCAACTTTCTATTTTTCGCTATTTTCATTTCCTAGGAAAACAAATATCTATTTTAAAATATAATGATAAATCTACGATAATATATGTACTTATATAAATTATAAATATTAATACATATCTATTATAAAAATTGTTACATTTTCCAGGAATGATCTAAAATAACGTATTACACACTTTTCCATTAACCATAAAAATAAAAATTGTAAAACAATTCAATATCGAACAAAATTGGCAAAAGCAAGTACGATAATTTTAAAATTTATTTGTTTTATGATGTCTTTAAAAAGCATTTACTTAAAAGCAATATGTTGTTAAGTGCTAAGAAATAATGTGTAGATTTTTCTTTCGCGACAATATTACTAGTAGTCACAACTTGTCTAACAAAGTCTGTCTCGTGCTGCGACGCAAGACTATCCTAGCCAAGTAAAAATGAACCCTCCGAGTAACAATTTAAAAACCTTCCAGTGATAAAATAAATTATAAAAAGAGGGTCCACTAATGGAAGTATGAAATACGATATCATTTGAGCGTATACATTATTCAAATTCTGCAAGTGTTTTATAACAATGTCCGACGTTGTCTGTACTTTTCTTTACAAAGGTAGATTTCCACGTAATTTTTGTGGCATAATAAGATAATCGTGTGTCACGAGTGATAATTTACGTCCAATATTTTTTTTTTTATAATTTATTATCACGAAATTATTATTCTAACAATTTCTCATGAATCTATTGGTATTTATCTAACATTTCAACTGCTCAGTAATTGAGGAACTAGATTAGCATTAGAAATAAAAATTATTTATAATCGAGTCCTCTAATACTTTATATGTAAATAGTGCGTTTTCTGATTTATCTTCATGTTTTTTTAGATTTCTTTTTAAATGTTTGTCCATATGTAATTATTACTATAACATATTTTGACATATTATAATATTTTGTATTTGATCATTTTAATTTTTAATATTTAATTAACTTGTAATTAATATTATTTTTTAATTAAATGTACTTCTGCGTGTTCGCGCAGTTAATTTCTGTTTCATTATATTTATAAATGATCAATTAGCTTTTGTGTTATATTTATCATAGTACTATTGGAAAGAGCTTAAAATATTAAGATGCTTAATTTATTCCCTTTCCAAGTCCATTGACCGCGGTGATAGGAGCAATACGGAAAGAGATAAGATGGATATCTACAACAGATTATTTAAGACTTTCTAAGGTTTTAGATTATTTACTCACAGACAAATCATAAAGATCTTTTTAATAATAACTTTATATTTAGTAAGTTTTGTTCTGGAAAACTTTTACTACTTGATAGTGGAGTACTCTATTATTCGTAGAAATCTAAATATTAACACACTATTGCGAGTCCCATCATAATTATTCAAAATGCATGTTGCTACTTCACTCTTACTACTACATATACTCAGACAATGACTACTCAATCACACTCACGTACACCTAAACCCAATTAACCAGAAAACATATGTCAGAAAATCAAACTACCACAAAATATAATTAGCTTATAATGAATATAGATCTCATACATACATGTTTACTAACATGTATCGATTATTAACTTCAAAATGGGTTCTATAAATTTGATAAATGGCAATATAATAATTCAAGATATATATATATATTGTGATATATATTATGATATATATTGTGATAGATATATATTGTGTAAAAATAATACTACGTATAAATGACTGTTTTCATTTTGTATTAAATTAAGCAAATATTTAAGTTTAAAATCAATTGCATAAGCGTATAAACCTCTGTGGTTTTTTGTATGCATTGATTTATGTAAAATGATTGTAAGATTTTTTTTTATATGGTAAATAAATGAAAAAAAAAAAAAAAAAAAAGACCTATTATGAGCACACCTATTTGTATCGAAAATTTAGGCAGGGGTGCCATTAACCACCACACTTCAGCTGTTTTATTGTCCCAATGTAGCTACGCTAAATTCTCTCTCCTTCTTTCTTCTTTACTCATGTCTGAACAGTGACACTTTAGTAAGTAGAATGATAGTAGCAAGTCAGACAAATTCAGAAGCCCTACCACCTAGCAAACCGTGCAGTCGGTGCTCCTTATCAATACCTGCTGACCATGACCACTGAAACACGATATGATAAAACAACCTTTCACTTTGAACTATCAAAATAAAAATAACAGCTATATCGCACGATAAACGATTTCTCATATGTCATTTCGTTGCTCACGTACACCCAAATGACGTGCAAACCAAATTAAATCTTAAACGTATAGTAGAGACGTCAGTAAATCAAGTTACCACAAAATATTACAAGATTATAATAATATTGAACTTATACATGCATGTTCAATTTCGTTTATGTTTCGATTATTAACTTCAAAATGGGTTCTAGAAATTTGATACATCTGAAAAGCTGTTATCTGTACAATACTCACGTCAATATCATTTTTATATGTGTTAGTCGGCCGAACCAAAGACAATTCGAGAGCGCGATATCATCACTTACTACGCAGTACATTGTATTCGCAGTGCAGTACTCCTTTTTTTTTTTTTTTTTTTTTGTTTCCCTGAGGAAAATGCATTAAATTGCATACCCCGGCTGTGGCGAGCCGGGGTTATGTGGGGCTCTCCTCCCCAGAAGGGGGAGGCCTACCCACTAAAAACCTCAGGGATGGCCTTCCTCAGGCATGTAGGGAGCCCCCGGGAACAGAAAGCTTCTTCCGGGAACCCCCAGCCTCCGCTCCCCAGTCGACACAGGGGAGCCCTCCTCGGGGGAGACTTACTACCTCCCCCGGTCTCCTCCACCGACGACGCCCTACATGAATATGATACAAAAGCAGCAAACGGTAACAATCTTATTCAAGTAGAATTATCATTTCAGCCAGTAGACACCCACTGCTGGATATAGGCTTCCCACAAAGATCTCCAAACTTGTCGAATCTGCACTGCAAACATCCAGCGCCATCCTGCAGTCCTCACCAAATCATCTGATCGTCTTGTAGGAGGCCTACCAAAGCTGTGGTGTCTGGCATGTTTGCCACTCGGGGACCTTCCCGCCGAAATTTTTCAGGCTTTGCCAGTAACTCAGGTTCTTCTGCGGATTTCATCATTTCTGATACGATTTCTGACACATCAGTTCTGATGATGACGAAAGAAACTCTGAGCTTATTACTTGTTTGTTTATTAGTTTTAAAAGATAATAGTTTATGGTTGTAATAGTTAAAATACAAGTAGTAGAAGACTTCCTCAACGAACAATGCTGCAAAACACCATGATTTTGGGTGCAGCTGAAGATCAAACAAAATGTCGACAGCGCTGCTGGTGGTAGCGCTGCCACTTGTGACGTGAGTGTATTTGCTATTCGCTATGTATTTGACGTTTAGTAATCTACAGAAGCCTTGTCAATCTATTATTTAACTGTATTAGAGGATTGCAGATTTCTTGCGAATATTTCATGTGGTTCCGCAATGAACTATAGGCGAACATATCTACTTACATGGGCATTATACTTGATTGTCTATATATACAAGGCTGTCAATATATACAAATAAAAAATAACCTAAGCAGTAAAAGGTATGTCACGCAATCTAGGATGTAGGGTGGCATATAGGGCTACATAATAAAGCGCCTTAAATTTACATTTCATTTTTATGACGCATTCTTATAGAGCTCTTCTACCAGTTTATAAGTATTTCCTTAAGAGTAAACAAAAATAAGTGGTACCCATTATTCGAAAAAGATTCACGGAAAGTACTAAAAATACTATTGTCTTAAAAATCAATAAGCCGCAAGCATGTAGTCTCAATTGGAGTATTGCTCCAACTTTTTCTCACGTCGCACACGTCTGCATGTCTGTCTGTTTGGGACAAACAAACCTTTGATATCCCCTTTGTTTGATAACAAACACTGTTCGGTTGGCTACAATAGGAACGCGTTGTTACATCATTGTTACGGAATGGGAGACAACCGTATAGAAGATTAAAGTGACGATTCGTGATAAAATATTAAAGTTCCATTACGTTTACTTCGTTTAAGTTTTAAGCCCTTATATATTATGAACTAACAATATGACTTGCTCAAATTGAGATGTAGTCGTAGACGTGTTAAGTTTCTCTATTAATTACCCGATTCGACTGTTTGTGGAGCTATTATTTTTATTCATTAAATACATAATACCCATGGAATTGTCGTTTTTATTATTCATACTGTAACTTTTATAATTTAAAAATGACAGAATATATTTAATACTTTATTTCATAATAATCTAGCCCAATTTTTTATTACTTTTGGATTGTTTATTTACATAGAAAAAAAAAACAATCCAGAAAGGAGATCCTGTTGTTTAATTTATGGTGTTTTTTTTTTTACCTAAATGTAAGTTAATAATTTAATGTCTATTAACTAGCGCGATCGTTTTAATAAGGTTACATTCTTGTTTTATAAATAAACAAAGAAATAAATAATTTAATTAGGAAATGCAAATTAAAAGGTAAAATCTTATTATGAACACACCTATTTTCTTTGAAAATTTAGGCAGGGGTGTCATTAACCAGCCACACTTCGTCTATTTTATTGTCTCAATGTAGATACGATACATTCTCTCTCCTTCTTTCTGCTTTACTCGTTTCTGAACAGTGACACTTTAGTAAGTAGAACGATGGTGGCAAATCAGACAAGCTCAGAAGCTCTACCATCAAGCAAATCGTGCAGCCTCAGAGCAGCTCCCTATTTCAGGTTGAATCTGCTCCTATACAATGACCACTTTTTTTATAGGATAGTGCAGCAAACGAGAAACGGATCACCTGATGGTAAACGATAATCGTTGCCCATGGACACCCAGGAGTCATCATCAATCATCATCTGCAACAGCAGAGGAGTCGCAGATGCGTTGCCGGCCTTTTAAAAGGGAATAAGGGGGAAGGGGGGGGGGGGTTGGGCCTCCGGTACCCTCACTCACTCGGCGAAACACAGCGCAAGCGCTATTTTACGCCGGTTTACTGTGAGGCCGTGATATCACTCCGGTCGAGCCGTCCTAATTCGTGCCGAAGCATGGCTCTCCCACGGTAAAAACCACTGAAATAATACGATATGATAGAGCAACCTATAACTTTGAGCTATCAAAATAAAAAACAATGTATAAAAATAACAGCTATATCGCACGATAAACTATTTATCTTATGTCATTTCCTTGCCCACGATTTGCCACGTTGGTAGTTTCAACCCCTAGCGAATTAAGGTAAAGCATTTCCACTTTATTTAATAAATTCTTTTTTTTTTATATAAAACTTAGACACTCATATATACCCACGTTTTATACTATCTTAAATATATATAAATTAAATTACTAATCAGGAGTGGTTAAAATATACAGGAATTATACACACAAACTAAACTTAATTATACAAGCTAAAACATGATTAATTTAAATATGTACAAATTTGATGTGTATATTTTGTTTATAACAAAATACAAGATGGACAGACGCCTTGGTATAGATGTCAGGAAGGCGCTGGATGCTAGCAGCTCAGGACCGATCTGTCAAGAGAGCCTATGTCCAGCAGTGGGCGTCTATTGACTGAAATGATGATGATGATTAATAAAAGCATAAAAACGTATAAACCACAAAATATATTTTTTAAATCTAATGCCTCTATACCGCTAGAAGAAAAAATTTGGATACCTATAATTTGTAGTGTCGTGACACTACACTACAAATTTATACTATACCTAAATATGTTTAGTAATAACTTAGAAAAATATCAATTAAACTTCATGTTCTTCAAGCAGTTTTCTTATTGCGAATTCCACATTGTACTGGTTAATGAGATAATTCCTCCTGGGGCACGATAGAAAATGGAACAAACGCCGACAGAGAATAGTAAATGTTCGTATCAGCGAGTTAAGCTGCGGCTTGGCTATACATATTAAGCGTTTATTTAAATACGAGAAACCCGTACACAAGATATCATGTTGGTTAGTGATTCTCTCAGTGAAGTTGTATCAGATTAGTATACATTTTGAAGTAATCATTACGCCGTTTTAGACGAAAACTTAAGTTTCTCCGAGGCATGTAACATGACATGCCATTATTTATTTTATAAAATTTATTTTCTAAATTTACTTTCATACAACCAACTTATAACCCAGTAGCAAACCTGGGCCGTCATAGCTCTAGTCTACTGTAGCGGCAATCGTGAGTGCAATACGCCCCAACTGTACAAAGGCAAGCTTCGTATTTGAAGTTCTAATATGGTTGTGAATTTTTTTTTATTCATATTCAAGCATATAAAAGAAAGCCAATTAAATTGGTGAAAATAATATAAGTAATTATCATAACAATAATAACCAAATACTACAGATGAGTACCTATAGTCTCAATTTTCGGAGGTTCATTTTGGATTGTGATATTGATCTTGTGCTCAAAGATATTTTTTTTTTAAATTTCAATTAAATAATAGCTTGTGAAATAATGAATATTTCTCACATTTATACCAATGAGTCTATCCCAAAGTAAGATCTTAATCTTGATAGAAATATATATTCACAACCATAACTACGATACAGATACATTCATCACACAAACATCTGCCCTCACTGGGATTCTAACCTGGGACCTCGACTACGGAGGTCGTTTTTAATAACAAGCTTAAATGCATGGCACTTTGAAAACATATATTTCATGTATGTAACTGCCTATTTTATTATGACCTTGAATAGTAGCGAGGCAAAATAAAGAGTTCCCGCAATTGTATAATAAATTATTTCACTAAATGCATTTATTAAAAAAATAAATATGTCTTCAATGCATTGAATAGGTCTCAAAAATTACAAATTCACGCGCAAATATCTAGTCAATATCTGGTGCCCGTGACACTTATCATCATATTTTAAACAATTCACACCATATCTCTTAAATTGTAACCTATACGTTATTCTAATATATAAGCAATATTTTTGTAAAGTTTTATTAACATACAAGTCTTTACGTCAAAGAGTAACAAACATCTATCCATACTTAGAAACTTTGCGTTTATTACATTAGTGCGGATTTTCCCTTTGATTTGAAGACAATGTATCCTGTAGAAGAAAGCTAATGTATCCTGAACTAAGTAAACTTTGAATATATTCAATATTTGACACTTCAGTTCAATAACATCACATGTGTCCTAATCGCATTCACAATAAGGTCCTGCACGCACGATCCCCTTCGCAAACATCAGTAGGTGCTAATTGTATGTCATTACGAGTAGCTTCTGTTTTTGTTTGTTCAGATTGCCGCGTTATTCGATTGATTGATGATATGTTTGTTTAATTTATTTTGTACTCACACTGCAGTGTTGATGGTTTTCAGAAATCAAACATTTTTTTAAGTAGAAATTATTTAGTTTCTTTTTTGAGGGCCCCCTTTGTAGGAAGTCAATGACCCTGTCTTAATAAAATGTATGTATAATATTCTACGTTACACATAAATCTACAGCAAGTTTATTTTATATTCAGGCTTCATTTATATTACTGGCCGGCAATTGTAATATACAAAGCCATTCATGTGTATAATTCGTGTGATCTAATCTAGCCCCAAGAAAATCCTTTTGGTTTTCTCGTTTCTACAACTGAAATAATTTAATTATTAGGTTGTTATTATTATTATAGTTTGTTTTATAGATTATATTATTAATATTGGTTCCTTGTGTTATTATTTGCATACAATTTTCATTTCATTAATTCATTTTATATACCTACTAGCGGACCCGACAGACTTCGTCCTGTTAAAAAGATTTGTACAGTGGCAGTTTTTTATTCCTAATTATTTTATAAATAATGTCGCATAGCCAACCAAATCGCAAAAAAAAGTATAAATGACCTATTACATTTTGTGGCTGTTCAATTTTGGAACGTGACATTAAATCCTCCAACGATGTATTCTATGCTCCAACGCACGCACACACACTGTTTTGATAGATATGATTGAATTTCAACTATATGTAGTGTTAATAAAGCGCAAATTGACTCTTTGATGTTAGGAACATACCTTCATTGCTTAGACAACAGTGAGTGCTTGCAATATGAACTTTATACAATAACAATAAAGCTCAATTCGACTGTACGTTTTAGTTAGAAAACGTTTGCATGGGAAAATAAAAGGGCTGTTTTAGGGTATTGCCGATAATTATTCGAATTTTCCTCATTGTAAAAACCCTCCTTGAACTTCAACGAACATTAACAAAAAAGAATTGGCCAAATTGGTCCAGGCGTTGTTGAGTTATGAGCTTACGAACACATTTTGCGATTCATTTTTATATATAAGATGTACATACATAAAAGCTTGTTTACAGATACCTACCTTCAGATATTATACTGTTTATTCGTGTATGTAGAAACAAATTAGTGTCTGAATTTTCATTAGACTATTGATCCTTTCACATCATGTTTAATGGTATTGACGATATCCGTAAGGATATGCAAAACATTATTTAAAAAATGTAGCCAAATAGTAGGCTACAAAATAAAACTCGCTTCGACAGTAATTTCATTGAAATTCATTATTTTTGCAATGTTGCCAATTGAAATAAGAAAATAAAATTTAACCTTCCAAGATTTTCGTGAGTATTCCAATCTTTCTCGTGATTGACGTGAATAAAGTCTATTTTAAATGAATTTCCTTTATTTGAGTATAGTTTAAGCAATTATGCAACTCACATCGACAAAGTAAAATCGACGATGCCTTCAAAGCTACTACATTTTCGTAGAACTCAATTCCATACTAAATTATTCGATGAGATGCCAACACGTCCACATAAGGCGAAGTGCTTTGTGAACAACTCTAGACAGGCTAGAGATTTGAAACTTCGACAGTAGCCGGATGAATATTACAGTAGAGCGATTTCGTAGCTGGACATTGTTCCATATCCGTAGCGCAACTGTGCAGTGTTGATATACGGAGATATTTATGTTTCGATGTTATCGTGTATACTGTTTAAATGCAAAGTAGATTAAAACCTTTACTTATTAAAAAGCAAAGCTTAATAAAAAAAAGTTGAGTTTATTTGTTATAATTGCAACTGTATAAATAGGGTAGAAATCAGCTGTAACCACATGTTGGAAAACCGTTGATTTGTACGGTTTTGTTGTAAGTGCTAATTAAATTTGAATTTATGTTTTTTATTATTTTTATTTATATTTCAATGCCTAAATTATAAGGGACGGTACAAATAATATTATAAACAAGCTAAATGTAACACAATCTACTTAAAAGCTTACAGAAATTTCATCGAATGTAATTATTATTTTGCTTCATATTCGTATAGTTACCAAATGTAAATTACATGTTGGTTATAAAAGCACCTCTTATTTCTTTTCTCATACATGAAATAAGAAGCACACACTATATAACTGTGAAATACAATTACTTTGCGTTGGGAGATGTACTTTGAATCACTCCTTTCACTACCTTTAGGAATCACAATAGCATCCTCACCGTAAAAATATTATTTTAATACACTCTACTATTTTTTGCCGCGCATGTGCGCCGTTCCATGAGGTGAACAATATGTTCGATTTTGATGATTTTAATATAAGTCGCAGTAATATTAGGCATTTCGTAATTGGAGACTCTATTGACAAGATAATAAGGTATAAAAATCAATTTGTTTAAAAATGAGTTTATACTGACTAGAAAGTTTTAGTTTTTGTTGAAAAATGTATGTTGCAGTACGTAAGACATATACATATGAACAAATAACAAGAAACTAAACGACTTAGACCTTCTTCGTTGTATTGTTAAGTTGACTAATTTGTTGGCTAGTCGTAAATAGACTTTTTTCATCAATCAATGAAATTTCAATCGATGAAATTTCAATTATTACATATAAAATGACAAATTGTTAAGATACGAAAGTTTTAGCATAATGGTAAAGAGACTCATTCACTATTTACTGTCTGAAACATATAACCAATCCATAATATAAATATAAGTAACAAGAAATAAATTGTTTAAAAATAAAAAAACTAACTACTTAATTTGGGTAATAATATAATAATAGCATTTAAAAATAATATAATAATAGCAAATTCTGAGAAAATGTCTACTATTGTTATATGTTCTAATATTCATTTTGTAGTTTCAAAAAGAAAACTACATGATTTTAGATTGTTCATATGCAATTCATTTTTATTTCACTGACAAGTTCCTCCTTTTGTATTTTATCCATTTATATATACAATCATTCCTTCGTTCTAAATAGAGAACAAACACGAAACATTCCGCGATCACAAGACACCCGAGCCTGAGTTCCAACTGCTAGCGCAATAAAACAAAAATCTTTTCACCATTGCCAAAGAGTTCATATGCAAACAATGGCTTGCTACATTATAAGATGGAAATTCGTGCTATATCGATGCGGCGGAGCCAGAATGCGATTAGATCATACGATAAAGTAGCATTTTGCACCCGGTTTCACACGGTGGCTGCTCATTGTTAGCGTTTACAAAACCATTCGTTGCATAATGCGATGGTTCGCTTATTATTCTAGAATTTTGCGGGAGAATCGAATATTTGTAAATGGTCATGTGTTAATAAGCAGAAATCACGCAACAAACAGTTTTGCGATGTAGTTATTTTATTTTAAAAATGATAAAGAGTAAAATGTGTTTATTGCGAGTTACATCTAAATAAAAAAATACTCAGTCACTGGTTATGGTAATTTATTTACTTAGTAAGAGAAAGAAGAGTGATGGAAAATTATGGGTTGCAGGTGATATCAGCTAAAAAACCTTAGGGTAATCTCAAAAAAGGTAGAATCGGGAATGATTATATTTAAAATAAGACTTTTTGTGAATCCATGTTAGCAAAACCTTACAAAAACAAAATTTAAAAAAAAATTGAATCTGACTAGAAGATATTTCCCTAGAACGACATATATTTCAGAATAACATCTTGATTTCTACCAGACAATTCCTCAAGCCAATATTCATATCGAAAATTACCGCCAGTTCGTAGCATGGTTATAACATTAATCCTTACCACATTCTGTGCTAATCACGACAGCAGCGTAAGCCAGACATTTACTAAACCCTATATCTGCGTCCTGAATACCTCAAATGCTACTTTACAATCGTATATCCATCATTCTACCCGACAATTATTGTTTGTTTGGTGACATTCACTGTACATGATAATAATAGATCGCGCTGATAATAGTTTCACGCGGCGTGAACCTATTGTCATGTTAAGTTGACATTAAATAATATTTAGAGCAGTCTATTTGAGCGACGCAATGAATAGTTTGACAAATGTCGTCGCGTTTCTAACTTCATGAATAGCGCATTCAAATACATTCGTATTCATCCCGCTTATGAATTAAGAAGGTTAATAATAAATTATGAGTCGTATCTGCGCCATCGAGTTTTTTTACGGGCCCAATTGTAAAAGCTTTTATCCTCAGCTCCAAAAATAGCTTTTACGGCTGAGACTACATATGGTATTGCTGTTAGGCGGGTCTGTCTCAATAATGTTCTTATTAGTTCTTTAGATGACTCTCATAACCAATATGATCTTTATTCAACATAGACAGTGAAATACACTTATTGACGTCAAATAAAATTTGAGAGAGCACAATGAGCTAAAGAGATAGCCTTTTTTTTAATAAATATAAATAAATAAAGTCCATTTTCAGCCTCCCTCGTACAATGAGCAAGATATGATGAAACATTTATATAGCCGCCATCTTGAAACTGCACGTTTGAATCAATTTTTTTTTCATTAAGTAATGTTAATATTAATAGCAATGGGCATGTTTTTAGCCTTTTTTTTTTTTTTTTTGCATACCCCGGCTGCGGAGAGCCGGTGGTTATGTGGGGCTCTCCTCCCCAGAAGGGGGAGGCCTACCCACTAAAAACCTCAGCGATGGCCATCCTCTGGCGTTGTAGGGGGCCCTCAGGATCGAGTGTCGCAACTGAGGACCCCCGGCCTTTGCACCCCTGGGTGCGTAAGGGGAGCCCTTCTCGGGGAGGAGTGATCTTGCCGCCTCCTCCCCTCCAACCTCCTACGACGTCACCCCCCGGCCATCCGGGGGTGAGGTCCCTCCCGGGTCGCCTCCACGGGCACGAACTGCGTCGCGCCCGCCAGCGACCCGTGGCGGCGCCTCAGGCCAGGCTATCTGGCCCGAGGCCGCCTTCTTCGAGCGGGATCGGCCATCTCCCGATCCCGCTCGGCGGCCTCCTTCTGGAGCATCACCGCTTCACAGAAGGAGACCACAGCCCTCCAACCTCCCTCATCCGCCAGCATTGCCGCAATCAACGCTGGCGGAGACAGATCTTGCCCGATCTCTTCGACCAAGACTCGGCGTTCGGAGTCCCAAGCAGGGCACTCCGCCAGCGTGTGCTGGGCCGAGTCGAGGTCAGATGCGCAATGGTGGCATCGTGTCGTGTCCTCCCTCCCTATTCGACTCAGATACTCACCGAAACAACCATGTCCGGTGAGTATCTGAGTCAAGCGGTAGGTGACTTCCGCCCTCCCGCAGAGCCAAGCTTCGAAGTGCGGGAGTACCGCACCGACGGCGCGCTGACGCACGCAGCCCCCACGCTCTAGCTGCGCACGCCAGGCCCTCTCGGCCCGTCGGTGCAACTCCCGTCTGTGCATTCCGTGCGCTGGTGCCGGGGGACTCCCCCCGTCGCCCCCCCGACCGACATGTCGCGGTGCGTTGTACATCACCGCGTACATGTCGGCCAGGATCTCGAAAGGGGGGACCGCCCCAGAACCGTCGCCGCCTCGTACGAGATCGTACGGTAGCCTCGCACGATCCGTATAGCCATTGTCCGCTGCATGCTCCGGAGCAGAGCTCTGCAGCGGGAGGACCTCGTGCAGTCTTGCGACCACACGGGGGCCCCATACAAGGCCACGGACCGTACGACGCTCGCGTACAGGCGGCGAACACCATCCCTCGGTCCCCCGAGATTGGGCAGCAGGCGATGTAAGGCGCCCGCGACCCTCTTGATTCGGGGGACCAATCGCACGAAATGCTCCTCGAAGCTCCATCTGCTGTCCAAGGTGAGGCCAAGGTACTTGATGTAGGGCCCCACCTGGACCTCCGCGTCACCTACCCGTATCCGGCAGCTGGGTGGTTCCCGGCGCTTTGGAAGGCCGTGGAACCATAGCGCCTCGGTCTTGTGCGGCGCTATTTCTAGACCCAGCCGGCGGATCGCCCTCACGATACACGCCACCCCCAGCTCGGCAAGCCTGAGCGTCTGCTCGAAGTCGGCCCCGGTCGTCACGACGAGAGTGTCGTCAGCGTAACAGACGACACTCACGCCGCAAGGAAGACTGGTGCGAAGGACCGCATCGAACGCGAGGTTCCATAAGAGGGGTCCCAAAACTGACCCCTGCGGAACGCCGCATTCGATCCCTCTCTCCGTTTCCGTCTCGTTCCTTCCCTTGACTCCGATCGTCCTGTCGCGCAAGTAGTCCCCGACCACGGCTCGCAGGTAGGGGGCAACTCGTGGTGGTCGAGTGCCCCCCTGATGGCCTGCCAGGGGAGGGTGCCGAAGGCGTTGACGATGTCTAAAGACACCGCCAGAGCCACCCCCCCCGATCGGACTGCGGACTCCGACAGCAACCGCACGCGCTGGACAGCGTCCAACGTCGATCGCCCCTGCCGGAATCCAAATTGGCAGTCCGACAGGTCGGGACCCACGCGCGACAGGTGCTCGCTGATACGGGCGGAGATAACTCGTTCGAAGAGCTTCCCCGCCTCGTTCAGCAAGCAGATCGGACGGAACGACGACGGAACGTTTTCGGTCCTTCCTACCTTCCTCAGCAGCACCAGCCTGGCCGACTTCCAGTCGATGGGGAACACGCCCTCTCTGAGGCAGCACGTGAAGAGCTGCCTCACTCTGTTCCCCAATGTCCTGAGTGCCAGCGCCAGCACCTTTCCCGGGATTCCGTCTGGGCCCGGTGCGGTGCTGCGCGCTGAGAGCCGCGACACGGCCCCGGCGAGCTCGCCCTCCGTCACCCCTAGGTCATCCGACCACGGAGCGGGCGACGGGGCTACGGAGGAACTGTCCTGGACCCTCGGGAAGAGCGTATCCAACACTCTTCCCACAGTATCGGGGTCCAGGGTTTCCGTCAGTGGAGGGACCCATGGTCGGAGCTTGCCCAGTACCATTTTGTACGGGCGCCCCCATGGATCCCTCTCCAGTCCCTCCAGGAGCTCGTTCCAGGACCTCGCCTTGGCGTCAGCGATGGCGATGCTGATCGCCTTAGCTGCGGCTCCGTACGCGTTTCTGGCACTCAGAACTTCCTCGACTGAGGCTTGCCGTCTTCGACGGGCTCTAAGGTACTGGCGGCGCGCGGCTATAACAGCAATCCTAAGCCGCGCGATCTCCTCATTCCACCAGTATGCAGAGCCCCGCCGGGACGGCCTGACTCGGGGCATAGAGACGTCGCAGATCGACGTCAATGTCTCCCTGAGCCAGGCCGCTTGCGCTTGCACACCGAGATCGGGCAAGATCCGTCCCTCCTCCGACCAGTCCGCGACGTGGGCAGCGGCTAGAGCCATATCTCGATCCAGCCGCTTGATGGACCAACGCCGCGGACGGCTGTCCTCCTGAAGCGTGCGAGCAGGGTTGCGGAAGGACACATCGAAAACGATGTGTCGGTGGTCAGATAGAGTGACCACCTCGTCCGCGACCCTCCATCCCGACACCATGCGGTGCGCAGTGGGTGTCGCCCATGATAGGTCGACGATCGACTCCCCCTGCCACCGCACGCAGGTGCTGACTGAACCTCGGTTTAGAAGCCGAAGGTCCAGTCCCGCCGCACACTCCAGGAGTGTCTCCCCTCTTACGTCGTCCCGGGTGTCGCCCCACTCTCTCGAGTGGGCGTTGAAGTCACCCAGGACGAAAACCGGACGGGGGGCGCAACCGCGAATGCAGTTCGCCAGCCCGTCCAGGAATGCCTCGAATGCGGCGAGGCCGCAGTTCGGGGAGATATAACAGCCTATCATGACCGTGGACCCCCACTCCACGGCCACGTATCCCGGCCCTCTGGCAAAGGGGGTACAGTGCGGCCTGTCGCTCGCCCAATATATGGCTACAGAGCCCAGGTCGTCCCCGAACCATCTTGGGTGGTTCGGGACAGAGTAGGGCTCTGCGACGACCGCCACCGCAACCTCACCCTCCGCGAGCGTCTGGATCAGGAGATCCTGCGCCGCGCGGCAGTGGTTGAGGTTGCCCTGCAGTACCCTGCCATGGACGTCCATTATTATGTGTCCATGGCTTCGCCTTGCCCCTGGGCCGGGGCGGGGGATTGGGCAGCAACCCCAGCCTTCCTCTTCGGTGGGGAGCATTTCTTGCTCCCCATCCTGTGCTCTGCCGGTCTGCCGTAATCCGAGCAGACTGGACAGCGAGGGGCGCTCGCCGTACAGAGACGGGCAATGTGCCCTGTCTCTCCACACCTGTAGCAGCGAGCGCTCCTATCTGAGTCTTTGTTAGGGCACATGGCCCTAACATGTCCTCTTTCGAGACACCAGTGGCACTGCAGGGGCCGTGCTTCCAGTGCCTCGACCCTCGCCGAGGTCCAACCAACGAGGAGCCGCCCAGCCGTCAGTTTTCTGACCGCGCTGAGCGGACACCTGGCCCAGACTGTACCCAGGCGGATGCGGTCGACGCGTATCTCCCCGACTTTCACATCCTCCGGAGAGCACGCGCCAGCCGCAGCTATGGCAGCCGCCACGTGTGTACGTGTGATAGACTCATCGAGATCCATCACACGCACGTCGGCCATTTTACACGGGCGCGAGATCTTTGCACCCGTGTCCGCTACTGCTTCCCTCATTCGCTCCGCCAGAGCGTCGGCTTTGGCGGAGCTCTCTGGGCCGGGCACCTCGAGCAGGAGGGCCCCGGTCACGGCCCTCCTGGTGCGCACACCGCCGGTGATTCCCAGGTCCGCCAATTTTATTTTTGATTTGGCGGACTCCATCACCGCGGCGTACGTCGTGTCGACGCCCGGGGGCACCGTCACAACTACCGCCGCACAGGTAGGTGGTTTGGGCACCTTTCGGGGCCGAGATCGACCACCCTAATTGTCGGGGCCCTAATCGGAGCCGCGGCCTTCTTTGGGGCGGCCGCAGGCCGTCGTCCCGCTACCGTAGCCCAAGAGGTGCCCCGAGAGACCCCCTGAAAGGGCTCCTGGGGGCCACCGTTCGGGACCGCCGGCGCAATAGGTGCTAGCGGGGCCACCGCACTCGGAATCGGCGGCACGGGGCCCCCTCTTGCCCTTGCCTCTTCTTTTGGCCTTATTTTTCTTTTTTTGCCCCCTCCAGGCACGGCAGGCTGAGCTGCTTCCGCCTGACACCGCTCATGGGCGAGCGGGGGTCTCCGTCCCATGTCCGGGAAGAAGCGGCGCATGAGATCGGACTGGAACCTCACAAACTCCCTCTCCATCATGGTGGAGAAATGGCTCCAGTCCGCCGTCACCGCTTCCTCCCGGGACTCAGTCGATGTTCCTGGGGGGGCAGGTCCTTTCGCCTGTCGGCCCTTTTTTTTCTTCGGCGCGGCCTGTACTAGAGGCGCGTCGCAGACGCTATCCCGCGACGGCCTCGGCGCCACCTGACTCTCTCCGAGGCCCTTTTTTTTGAGAGCCTCGTTCTCTTGTTTGAGGCTCTCCACCTCGTTGGCTAAGACAGCTAAACGGGCAGAGAGCTGTTCCATCTGGGACAGGAAGTAGGCGTTCTCCCTATCCCGCTTTTCCGCCCGCTCACAGAGCTCTTTTGTGCCCGCCTTCAAAGTCGAGAGCGCAGTGCGGACGCTCTTCACCACCTCCGCGCGGGTGCTCCTGGGTCTGTCCGCGGTCTTTTCAACATCGGACAGGCACGAGAACATTTCTGTCCCGATGTCGGCAATGGTGGCGTCTCCCATCGATGACGCTCGCGCGCTTCCCTTTTTTGTCTACGCCGTGGAGCGGACGCAGCGATTTGCGCTTACGCGCCCGCGGCGTCTCGCTGTCGGTTGCCAGCGACATACAGCTGTCGCTGTCGTCCGCAACCACGGCGATTTTGGGACCTGACGTGCTTGGCACTGGAAATGCCAGCACAGTTGCGTCCCGGTCCGTCCCATGTCGGGATGAGGTAGATCCCCCGGAGATGGAACGGGATCCAACCTCATCTGTCCGGTTTCTAGACCGGACCCGCCTCCTCGGTGCGGGATCTTCCGGCATTGCAGCCGGCACATCCGCTACCACATCTTCGTTTCTGGGCATCGCACCCACGTCATCCTTGCCTCCAGTATTTTTTTTGTTTGAAAAATTTGAATCCATTTTGATTCCCACGAGCATGGGGGATGAAGAAGTCCACCCGGGCGGTGCCCCCTGCACCCGGGTAACCCTATTACACTGAAGGGTCGGGAGGTACCTCAGGTTGGCGCTAGCTGGTGGACTGTATGCCGTCCACCACCCGAAGGCCCCCTGTTGCCGCGGTCACCAACAACAGGGAATTGCAGATTTTTTATGGTGGTTTACTCCACTTGGCCCGGCCGGTTAAGGCAAGGCCCCTACACACCCGGTCGGCAGCGAGACATGATCCACTACACCGAACCTGGGCGCACAGGTTGCCCGACGGGGGTCCGATGACCTAATCAGCAGTCACGTCCCGTGGCTGCCGATCCCGCCGCGCCGCGGCCCTAGAAGGTCCGCCATCCCACGCCACCCCAAGGTGGCCGCTGGGCCCCAGAGGGGCCCTACCTAATCAGTGCAGGCGCACTGCTCACTGACCGCCACGCCACTATTAAAGTGGCCACCGGATTATATCCAGCCATCCCACGACCTAGGACAGGTCCGAAGAGCGACAGCTCCACCCCCTCTTAAGAAAGAGGGGGGACTTCGCCCCATCGCCGCACATGGCGGGTGGTCGCATGAAGCGGCCCGCCGGGTTGAACCCGGCCATACGCCGCCCCCCTCCATGGGGGCTTCTGTCAGACTATTGGCCGTCAAAAGACGTTGCCCAGGGTGCACCACGAGGAGGTTGTCTGACATCGCACCCCATGTTTTTAGCCTATAGAATCAAAACAGTGCAAAAATGATATATGAAATATTATAGTTTAAAAAAAAAAATCCATATAAAATTAATGCCACAGAGTGTAAGTAAAAAGCAGTTAAATAAAATAGACTTGATGAAAATTAAAAAAAAAGAATTGCCGTTGGGGTGGTATACTGGGTAAGGTTCGTTCTCCTTAGTGAGGATTCTCAGCCTCTCTTCTGAGAGAAAAAGTATAACACACGTGCATTAATAAATGACTTGGCGCTCGATGCAGAAATATACTATTTTTAAGCAGAAAAGCAACTTAGGAGGTTTAAGTGACATTACTAATATGCAATCAGAAGTATAATTAACTTCAAAGTGACACTAGTCACAGCTTGTACCTACTCATAAATTATCCAAACGACATATCACCGGTGTCAAGAAGCTATAGTAGTAAACATACATCGAATTATTGTGTTCAGAATGCTGGCCGTACCTCATATTGTCCACCTCATGCGTGTATCTTTAACCTGAACACTGCAACACAAGTTCTGCTACTTTGCTACAAAAATATGTAACACACGTCTGTTTGGGTTTCTCTGAGACTTCACATTTTCTAAAACAATATTTTATCTGGGATAAAATTCTGGACTATATGATTTAAAATGTGATTGAATTCCATCGTATTAAAACTAAAACTAGTGCCGAAATCGAGCATAGCTCGATAGAGATAAGATAAGATAGAGATAGTGATTAAATCATAGCTCTGATTATTTAGGCACTAGTTGTCTAATCGGGATGCACGGGATTGATCTTGTAATGTAGTAATATTATTATTTTTTGTCAAGTTTCATATGTATCTGACGCTCCTACGGTCAATTAAAACATTGTAAATTTAAAGATATATGTGATGTTGACCAATTCACATTAGGCTAGCGTAGTTGATTAAGGCCTAATTGGTAAGTTGTTACCACTTAATTCACTTTAACGAAAGCTTGGTATAGGTTATTAAATAACTTATACACTGTCTAAAATGTTAACATTTGAGAGTGAAATTGCAGGTTAATAAGAAGCTATTTGTGATACTTAAGTCACGAGCGCTGATATCTCTCGGATTTGATTAGATCGTGACGTGCTAATGTTAGAATGATTGTTGCGAGTTAAGCGCCCGCCGCTTAGAACTTTCATTTTCAATGTTTTGTACACAAACAATATTAAGACTGTAACAAAGATTTCTTACATAGATTCATTCATTTAATTGTTCATTAAGTCGTCTTTTGTTTAGCTCGAATTGAAGTGAATGTAGGCTCGTCTTCTCTTATGTAAGTTATTGAAAATGAACAATATACCTACCTTAAAAAGTGGAAATAAGACTTGGTGAAAGTTACAATAAGACAATCTGTGCGATAACTGGTAAGTCCTTCCTACTTTCTGTCCTGAAAAAAGCTTTTCCAAAACCTAGTCCTTTCAGTGGGAAGTTGAGGTTGAGATGATTAAGATTTTGCTACAATATATCATCTAATGTTTTACCCTATCGTTTATATGAGCAGTTACATATACATACAGTTTATAGTTATAGATCACAACACTCAAATAAGATCTTTGGAATCATGAAGTATAACAAACAAGATATACTCCATGTTCATATATTCTATGAATGAATCGGCTCTACCCTCTTGAAATATGCAGTTCGGACTTTCTTTGCATCAATGATCAGTAGTGGAACCTAGTCGTTCTGAAATAGGGATAGTAGCAAAGTCTTGTCGAATAACGACTCGATATGGTACACTGATTCGGTTACCTGATAGATATTGATACAGATTGAATATCGTATTTCTGTATATCTAATAAAAAGCTTATAAAATATGTTTCAAATTTGGTATATTACGTTGTTTTTTTTTGTATTTAACAACGTAATAGCATACACCCTTTTTCAGGCATTAAACAATATATGTATCAAATTTCATTTAAATTTGTTTGGGTTTGGCGTAAAAGCACTACAGACTGACAAAGTTACTTTATTACTACATTTACATAACTAGTATAGCATTTAATGTTATATAACGGCAATATTTTTGTTTGTTTACTGCGGTTCTTCTTGCGAATAAACAAGTCATGTGTGACACGTAATTTATAAATTTATTTCCAAACACATAACAGCCTTACTTCGTACCACATCCATTAAACCGAAACCAACACAATTCAACGATATAGCAGACTAAGCGATAAATTACCAGATAAACCAAAAACACAGCTCTCATAAACGAATAAAGAACACCAAACAAATAGAAACGCTAGAATTCACTGAATCGTCTCATTAGAAAGTAACAAACGCATCATCAGAGTGTCCCGCTTGATAAAGAACACCACATGGGACGTTTTACGACGCAGTTGTAAAAGTATATGTCGTCTTAAATGAGACATAAACACTGGGACGTGTAAACGAATGTCGCACATTTATTTTATTAGTGTCATTAATTCTTACGCTTTCGTCGCATCCGAAACGGCCTAGAATGAATAGATGTGTCGTATCGGTCTCGATTGTCTATGAAGCCTACGAATCTATCGATGCTGGACATTATTCAGTCTATAGTCTCTCGACTTATGCTCCACTCGTTGTAGGGAAATTAATCAATGATGCGTGCATGAGATGCTCTGCGATTATTGCCTAATTCCTTCTTAGCTAAAATCAGCTGGGGGATTAAGAAAAGTGAAATAACGACGTAATTTTCCTATTCCCATTCCTAAGGTGTGACAACTAAGATGTTTATTTGAGAATGTTTATGTGAACAAAATTTTAGGGATATATGACCAATTCCTAAAACATTCTATCAATCTTAAAAAAGTAGAAAAATGTATAATATGTAAATATTGGATACATTAAATTAACATCATTTAACAACCTTTTTTTTGTTGAGGCGGAGGAAATGTCTGCTGCCGGGGGAAAGATGTTGGTCACCGGCGCACTAGCGCACCGGAGGCCTCTCCTCCCTTCCCCCGGAGGAGGGACCTCCGGGGGAAGGGAGGAGGGGAGTGTGGGGCTCGCACCCACTAAAAACTTCGCCGTGTTCCTTCTCCTCATTTTGCCGGAAATCGCGTGGACCAACAGTGGTATAGCTTCATCGCGACTCCGGCGATGAAGAATTAATGCGAAGATCAAGCAGACGATTGTCAATCCAATTTTGTGTTTGGATAGTTGAAAGGCTTAGATTACATCAACTTCAGACATATTCAGACAGAGCACACTTTCCGAAATCATTAGAGACGAACACGGCTAGGCAGGTAAGTTTAAAATAGTGAACAGGTTGTAAAGCTTGATCATCAATTTTTTTAATTTTAATTTAATTGATTATCAATGAGTCTCTGTATTCTACTGAATCTAGTGCGGCATTTGATATTTTGTAACTGGAGGTAAGTAGTCCCAAAGGCGATTGCGGTACTCGATATATGTATATAACATGAAACACATATGCATTTTACTGTCGCTACACTTGGAGAGAAGTTACTGTCGTATGCTCTATGCATCTCAAGACAGATGAACAACGCCTCAGCTGATTTTTGAACTGGATAAATAAATATTTCTTACACTTACACCGATAAGCCTAGCCCAAAGTAAGCTCTGTAATACTTATGATCTAGGGTAATGGACAGACATACTTATATTATACGTATATAAATATTATTGATAGGAATATATGTTAACAACCATGGATAAGGTACAAATACTCGCACTCATCACATAAACGTCTGCCCTCATGGGGAACCGAACCCGGGATCTGAGAGATGGCGACACTTTGAAACCGGTGTTCCTGCTGGCTTCAGTCGCTCAATCATAAACACCAGTATAAATCCTTGAGGAACTGTGGCTGTAACCATAGAGTTAGACGAAAAGCTGTCAACCACTACTCTGGTTGACCGTTTCGTCTGAAATTCAGATGTATGACGACAATGAGTTAGTTTGAAACTTGCTCCTCTGAAATACTATTACTGAATACTACTTATTACCTATAGATATTGAACTTGTTTATACTTGTAAAGGAAGTTGGATTCAGACTATTTGTTCAGTTGGATTTAACTGTCTGAGACCAGCTTCTAAGGACGATCAGGTATGAACAGATATTAGTGTGATGAATACAAGCATTTATAAGTCTTATAGGGGTATATACATTTCTATTGACAAAATATTTTTATATCCGTTACTGTACATTCAATAATACAAAACGTATAGTGTTTACAATTTGCTTTACTTTACTGAATTTTCTTACTGGAAATTACTGATACGAAGTTCGTATAGTGCTACATTAGTTCATAAGTATCATGATAAAAAGCTGAATATATAAATAGAAACATTTTATAGCATAATATCTTTGCCTTACTACCACCGACAAAAAGATAGTATAACTGATTTCATCCCATCGACATCGAATTTTACTTGCCAGTGTTTCCTATCTTGTGCCGTAAGCGAAGATCGAAGCTGAAAGAGGCGATAATGCGTCCAACTTCTAAGAGCACTTTGTTTTAAGCTACCTATCTTGAAGGTTTTATTTATTTGAGAGACGGTTACTTTGTCGCATTGCGCTCACTCGAGCGTTTCTGCGTTGTCCTTTCAATGTTTTGGTTGTGTGCATTTTTCTTGATGTCGAAACGGGTTCGCAGTTCATTTTTTGATGTCTGCTGATTGTTTTTTATGATTTATGAATTAGTGCCAGATTATGAATACAAGTTTATCGCTTCGTTTCTTTCCGTGTATGTTGTTAAAGCCGACTAAATATACTATCGCAAAAGGTTAAGAGGTCCATTCTGATGTCTGCTTCGATTCTATTCGTTTGCTATCTTCCTTTCGTCTATAAAATCCATTTTTATTTCATTTTTGAGCAGAACGAGATTGTAATTACAAGTTACCACTTCTTTTCATCGAATTCGGAAGTGTATTGACAGTGGCAGTATCCTCGCCCCTGAAAAATAGGACTAAAGCGAGTACCAATAAGAGACTGTAGTAAGTAGTTTCTAGCATTCATAAAAACAATAAAAATATAATGCCTCTTATTATACGAATACAAATGCGAATGTCAATCTGTTACGTTTCCACATAAAAATGGTTCGCCGATTTTTATGAAATGTGGAATGGAGATAACTTAAGAGTCAGAAAAGGGTATATCATAATTTTTGCCAGTAGCAATTTGTTTGAAACAGTTGTAACAATTCTGATATAACCAATATGGTAATAGTTTCAGATCCGGGAGAGCTTATAAGACTATCTATGCTATAAACATAAACACAATAACTATTAAAGCTTATTTAATTAATAATAACAATATTTTCTAATCAAATGTCCAACTACAGGTTTCTAGGTGCTAGGGGACATATTCTAGAACTTACAGTTAATATAAATATTAAAAAATCTTATTTATTTTCTACTAGCGGACCCGACAGACTTCGTCCTGTCAAAAAGATTTGTAAAGTGGCAGTTTTTTGTTCCTACTTGAAATGACATATGATGACATTAAATTTGTTTGACAGAACTAACGTCACTTTTTTGTCTTGCCAAAGGTTCAAATTGGCTTTTAAGTATTAATACAAATTGTTTGTATAAAAATGTTGACTTTACACTTTTTCAAATTTTATTTTTTTTATTTTCTCTACGTACAAACCTTCTCTGGATTTCTACGAATAATTCAAGACTAAAAATTAGCTAAATCGGTAAAGGCATTGTTGAGTTATGAGCTTACCAACACATTTTGCGATTCATTTTTATATATAAGAAGATAACAACCACAGTAGTCTAAAAATTTTATTAAAACCTGTAACAAACAAAGAAAGAATGAGGGGTTGAAAGGCTTGTTGCGTGATATGTCGGTATCAATTTGAAACTCGACAGGGTATTGGAATGAAATAATTAATCCAAAAAATACAACATGGCTACCAAAACGAATAATTGCATTTCCATTTTGATAATAGTCGGAATTTCGTTGAGGTTTACTTTATTTATTCATGTGTTTAATTCAAATACATAAAATATTGATTCGTCACCACTACCTACTTTATTTTCTACTAGTTTGAGATTAGCCAGTTCTAAAGCTTCATTCAAAAAACTAGTATCTACGAAGATATTTTTCGGAATCTATCTAAATATAATCTAAATCTAAATAATAAAAAAAGGATATGTATATATATACATATTCTTTTATTGATATGGCATGTATAGCATATTTTATTTTCTGCAAGTTTCCAAGATTTAAAATTGCACGCTACGAACTCGCCGAGAAAGTATCTTGATATTCACTTCAGGTATGCGAATATCTTCGTAGTAGTTAGTACACAGTAAGATGTATCCTCGGCAAAGTTTCATTTCAATATCCAACCCTCCGATGACTGCAGAGTTTCCCACATGGAACGTACGCATTATTGCGTATAATGCATTATCCTTTCACATTGTGATGTAGCTAATGACGTTGAAAAATAAACTTGTGGCTTAGTGCTAGTGTGACCATAGGTTATTTTTATTAACAGATTCCACACCAAGTTCGTAGTCCGTGCCTATTTTATTTTGAATTTTATTTAGATTTATTGAGTTTTTTTTTATAACCGACTATTCCATACTTATGTATGTTTGAATCGGGAAATATCATTCTTATTTACATACATTTATAATATTTAATACAATTTTATGATAGACTTTACTTTTCATAATTATTTTTTTCTTTAGCTTTATCTTTAGTCTTTCATTGTTTATTTTTATTTCTTCTGATATTCTAGTCTAATTACTATTCTGTTTATAACATATACATATGTATACCACCATTTTTTTGTATAAAGTGATATATAGATATTAAGCGATCAAGTATATTTACATACAAATCATTAATTTTATTTGTTGTTCTCGTAGAATTATAATATACGATTTAAGATTTTTAAAATAGGCTCGTCTTATAAAATTGTTTAGTGTTTCATTATTTATTGTACACCAAGGCTTAGATTAAAGCAACTAAATAAAAGTATATTCTTGAAATTTAAAACGTTTTATGTTATTCTCGTCTCTATTAACATATTAACTTTCAACAGTAAACAGCTTAAGTATCTAAAAAATAAATCCCACTAAATCTTATTGCGTGGTGCCTCTGCTTAGACTACACGTCAGGCTGTACCAAGGGGTGTACACTTGACGTATCGCCCGTCATATTTCCATATTATCCTTTCCTTCCTTCAACGCTGACTTTTAATTTTGAAAAAAAAAAGTGCATCGTAATGAAAGCAACATTTGCACCAGGATTCGCGCCTTCCGAGGGTGGAGGCATAAAGCATCATTAGCTCTAATCAAGGCTTTATATCTTTATTAAAGGATAATAGTATTATGAGTATTATGAGCGTGAACTCATAATACGCATGAGTGATCATAGACTACCTAGTAAATTTTAAATTCAAATTAGATATACTCATGTAAATAATTGTTTGAATTTTAAAGTGATATCGTAAATGTTATATTTGGACGATATTAAGGTTACATATGTATATCTTGATATAAAACTTGATATAAATGTTTGTCTCTACCTATCTCAAAACTGAACAGTCGACAATTTATTATAGACCCAACATCGGCCAATTACTTCACCATTAATTCATTTAAATTAATATTTTTGTTTATTATAAAAAATACATTTTATAATAAAATAACTAAATAATATAAATTGTTAAAACATCGTAACCTTTATTTCTTGTTGTACATTTCATATACATATAACCAACAAGCGGTTACATAGCGAATTTGTAAAGTAAAAAGAGAAGTTGTATCTATTATATATATATATTTTTTACTACATCTGTATTTAAATTATTATAATTATGAAGAATACAATTAATTTATATTTTACATGAATTTTTGAGAATTAAACGATGAAATCTAGCGACTTTTAATATAGAGATATATAGGTTTTGCTTTTTTACTAAGACATTTTTCCAGCAGACTATAGTATATTCTGTGTATTAAAATAATAAATGTTTTATAATTTTTTAAGGGAAGGTGCTATAATAAAGCAAATTAAACATTCATGAATTATGTTATAATTAATAATAATTGTAATAGGTGATCGTAGCGTTATCTTATAAGCAACTGGATTATTTAAAACCTAATCGTCGACTTAGTAGACCATTGCTCACACTAGACTATTTCAAGGAAGCCTTGCTATTTTAGTATGCAAAATTAAGCACAATGTGCTGTTTTGAAGTTTTAAGAATACTACAAGTTGATGAATTATGTTAATACTAGCTTTCTGCCCGCGGCTTCGCCCGCGTGGATTTCGGGATTGGGTGTATAGAGGGTTAAGGGTCATAGCTTTTGCCCACGGCTACATATACGCGGAAGTCGGTTTATGGTGCGAAGATTTTATCGCGCTTCCCGTGGGACTATCCGTTTTTCCGAGATAAAAAATGCCGCAAAACTCCTCAAGAATCACTCTATCTATTGATGAAAACCGCATAAAAATCTGTGCAGTAGTTTTTGAGCGAAGCCTTTATGCGCATCCCGTGGGATCTGTCGATTTTTCCGGGATAAAAAGTAGCCTATGTTACTCGGGGAGAATGTAGCTTCCAAAGGTGAAAGAATTTTTGAAATCGGTCCAGTAGTTTAAGCGTGAAGAGGTAACAAACAAACAAACAAACAAACAAATAAACAAACAAACAAACAAACACACTTTCGCATTATAATATTAGTTGGGATATTCACAACAGTGCTTAATGCTGCAAACTAAACTGTAACTGGCTCGCCTTCATATAATCACGTGTCAGCACTGGAGTGTACTAAGCTAACGATAAGATTTAAATAAGCTAGTTACATAAAAATTTTAAACCATTTTTAAACAATTTTATCAATTTGTTTTGTATAACGTCTTCATAAAATTTGTAAATATAAAATTACTAGCTTTCTGCCGCGGCTTCGCCCGCGTGGATTTCGGGATTGGGTGTATAGAGGGTTAAGGGTCATAGCTTTTGCCCACGGCTACATATACGCGGAAGTCGGTTTATGGTGCGAAGATTTTATCGCGCTTCCCGGGACTATCCGTTTTTCCGAGATAAAAAATGCCGCAAAACTCCTCAAGAATCACTCTATCTATTGATGAAAACCGCATAAAAATCTGTGCACTAGTTTTTGAGCGAAGCCTTTATTGCGCATCCCGTGGGATCTGTCGATTTTTCCGGGATAAAAAGTAGCCTATGTTACTCGGGGAGAATGTAGCTTTCCAAAGGTGAAAGAATTTTTGAAATCGGTCCAGTAGTTTAAGCGTGAAGAGGTAACAAACAAACAAACAAACAAACAAATAAACAAACAAACAAACAAACACACTTTCGCATTTATAATATTAGTTGGGATAAATAGTTTCTGAAACTTTACCGTTACTTAGTTACAGTTGAAATGTATATTTCGTCGTCTATTCTGTTTCTGTTTGAGATCCAGACTTTTCTATATCCACTGAAAAGAAAATACTTACTAAAAAAGAAAACTTCATTATTTCATTTTCACCCATTAAACAAGAAACTTAATTTTTAAAGCCATTTGTTTTGGTTATTATCACGAGAACCCTTTTTCGTATGTTTAAAATTATAAAATCGAATTAAAGGGTTGTGTTTCAAACTTTCATAATTAACCATCTCGGAGATTAAATAAATCTTCGAGATACACAGACAATCCTCTAAGCCTCGCATCTAGAGCCCCTAATTTTTAATTAAGAATTTTTTAAAAGGAAATTTCCTTAAGACATTTGTGTTTATAATAAACACGAATCATCGTTTTGCGAGGGGATGCCGGGAGACAGGTCCGTGGGGTGTGTCAAGTGACAGTCACAACACCATCCATTATACGAGAGCGCTTATTCTGATCGCGGCGGCCATTTTGGATTTTTTTTTATGGCATAATAGTTACAATCGGTTGTCTATCGATACTTTTTATATAGCTAAGTTGTTATATTACTTTTTAAACTCATTTGCAATACATCATGAGTGACAAAACACTATTGGTTCAACTTGTTATTGCTTCATATAATCTGTAGACGTGTGTGACTAAAATTACTAGGAAGTACAACTCTCCATACAGCACCTCAATTCTAGGAATAACAATTTTCAATCAGTGATGTGCGTAGGAATACAATTGACATGATGTTGGTGACTTTTAGGAACATTTTGAAATAGGCGGCATATTATTGGTAGCTACAGTTTGTTATAAGTCCTTTCCCAGCGATTGTTAGATATAATTATACAATGTTTCTCACAATTCTTCTATCATCTATTAATGTGTCTGACTTTACATGTTAATTTTGATACAACTTTTATGTCACTCGTATTAGGGTTTTTTTTGCGTGATATAAAATTAAATGTAAAGATGTGATAAGCTGTATTTATACATGAAGTATGTTACATTTTGTAACTATTTCCAAAATAACTATAAATGATACTACGTATAAAGTATTTCATTTTTGCAGAAATATAATTGCTGTCCTGGTCTTCAAGATTAGATATTTGACCAGAAACTGAAAATCAATATACCTCTATAGACTTAAATGACTTCAATTTTAACGAAATAAAGCAGTATTACAACAATACAAATAGTACAGTCAGCAAAATTATGTTGTACCAGCCTCATCCATGAAACATTTAGATCCATTTCACCTTGTATTAAAATTATGACATTATACTGTCTATTGTACATATAAAACAAACAAAAAGTAGTAGAAGTATCTACATATTTAGAATTATCCCTAATAGAATTTTGGATGAAAGACCGGATATTGACATATTAATTTGTGTATATGCTTAAAATGCATCAAATATTACAACATACACTCATTATTTATTATACTATTTGCTTATAATTTATTTGTAGCTATCCATTTTCACTTACTATCACTGGAAATGTAGTCAAATTGTAATTTTTCCAAATATAATGTAAAACAATTTTCGCTCCCATCACACTATAAAACACTTTGTAAAACATAATGTAAAACATTTAAGCGAACGTGGTTCATAAAATGACAACTATTAAATTTATTATTAAAGTATTGTCAAAAATCCAATACAATAATGAAACCAAAGAATGAAAACTATAGTCGAGCCCTCCTCCAGAATAATTCACTCGAAGGATCCGCGCACACACTTCTGAGTGCTGCATTCATTAACTAATGTATAGACTTTCAAAATATTTGCCCATAAATTTCGCTTAAGGGAATAAAGTTGGGTGGAGCAAAGAAAATGGATGGTCCACAGCAATAATTACTTTTTCCTGTTTTATGTGAAAAACGTCGATTGCTACCGCTATGCTAAAAAAGATTTATTAATTGTTCGTTGGAGAAATTTTTTTCACATTTTTTATCACATCACATTAGAATACTACACAAATCCACAGACTACAAGATTTAAGTTAATAGAATTATATATTTAGAATAGATATTGCATTACTTTTTAATTTGATATTATTTTTATCAATTAGCATGTAATATGATTCTGTAAGAAAAAAACATTATTTTATTGTCATATTATTTATTTATATTATCCATGTGAATATTACATGTAATTCTCGATTATTTTTAAATAATTAATTAATTTACAACATTATTGCACATGTCACACTTACACGGATGCCAGTCAGACAATAAATGGATCTTAAGACCTTTTATTCCCTACGCTCTTAAAATTTGCTCAATTCAACTGTTTACTTTGGTGTATTGCTGACTGTACATATAATCATAAAAGAATGTTACAAAATAATGAAAGTAGAGCCTTAAGAAACATTTTAACCACATCGTCATGTTGTATACCGTTTTAATACTCGACATCAAACTGTCGCCGAAACAAACTACGAAAGAATACAAACAAACATAAAAAACTATGAAGATAAACGAGACGGAAATTGTTGCGTCAAGTAACATTACGTAGACTCAAAGTTTGAAACAAAGGCTCGAGTGCTAATATTTCATCGCCATTCTTCACAAAGTCCGAGTTAAATGATTCCGTCAGTGGCACAAAGACAAGCTTAAACGCGGTTTTAACTCAGATAAAGTCATTTAAAGCTCACATTTTAAAACTACATTAATAACCTGCAAGTGGAAGATGGGAGACAATCTCGGACCCAAACTTAGAACGTTGATGTAAAGTTTTGGTGGAAGTGATAATTGTCACTTAAAAATTATTTTTGACATCTGCTTTTCTATACTCTATATACTTATAATAAATCTGTAGAGAAATTAACTATCAAAATAACTATCAGGGGATCATTAAGGATTTTTGTCTGTCTGTCTATCTATCTGTCTATCTGTCGGTCTGTAACCGTTTAGAAACAAAAATGTGTTATTGATCTGTGTTATAAAATCAAACTTAATGAAAATATATTAAGAAGCGTTTTCTTAAAGTACTCGTATCTCCCTTGCATCCAAGTTTGAGAGTAACACATTGAAAATTCAATTGCTGTCACTTTCAGTAGTACCAAAGACATATATTTTTCTATATTACGCTGTTGCAACTGCGCTGAGAGAGCGCAAGTCTAATATCTCAGTGTCGCCAGAGCGCGCGCAATCACGCCGCATGTCTCACCGTGTCAGGCCACAGTTGCTTTGTTACTTGACATTTCTTGTTAACAGCACTTTGCCTACCAGTGCTTCCAGTGGAACTATTCTCATTATTCTTGGCGTAATGTTTGTCTTCCATTAGTTCTTTGGAAAGCCTCCAGGCGGATTTTGCTCATTAAATTAATATGTCTCGGTTTGAGTAATTGATAGAACTACATTATATATAATATAGTAGTATAGATAGTAACACTTACAATAATTAAATATAGTTTTAGGAATCAGAAGAGAAATTCCTTAAAAAAATAATAATTTGGCAACAACATAATTTTACAGAGGAACAAAATCAGCCTAACGCCTACTTTACGAATTACGCAACGTTACGCAACGCAACACGTAATAACGTTACGACCGGTCTACCCGCTCCGAATGCCCGACGATAAGTGAGTCGCTACCTCGCAATGTTCTTCTCACCGCTTTCGCGATGGGGAAACCGGTCTGAGCTGTTGCTCACTGCGGTAGCGGCACTCGCCGCCCGTGACTACGGGCGGGGCGTTGGGGTGGCTATATAGCCTATGGTTTCATCTGAGCCTCTGGGAGCATTGTAAGAAGAACGCTGCAGAGCTCAAGCATACTGGTGATAACGGTAAACACCGGGTTTACCTTCCTCTGTATATTGAGTAGGGTGGCTCTGAGGATACCTTCGCATTTCTTGCGTTGGTCCCTTGGCCACTCACTACTCTCATTTGCCACTCTATGCTTCTGTTCACATTCTGTGAAGGCTTCGGTTCCAGTGTTATCACCTCGCTCACTTGCGCTAGGTGAGGCTTCGTGTGGCTTGTCGCGCATTTCTTGTGCGGGCTGCTGGCAGGGGGACGGCGTTTCAGCCCTGGGAGGGTTGGTTCGCTGGGTCCCTTGCTGTGAATCAGGCGTGCGCTTTCGTTTGGCCTTCTTTTTTCTTGGCCTCTTCTTCTTATCTAGGCTTTCGCTAGAGGCTTCATCTGAGCTGCGCCTCTGCCTGCGTGGGCGAGGCGCCGGCATGAACTTGGTGCCGGGGTTTGCAGCGGCCATCAATGAATGAGATGCTGTCGGCTCGCTGTCTTCGACCATTGTGGTCTGAGGCAGGATTGTGGTGGCCTTGTTCGTGTGTGCCATGGTCGTCGCGTGCCTGTTTCGGGCCTCCCTGCGGTATGCCGGGCACCTGACCAGATTGTTGGCGGTGTGTGGGCCTCCGCAATTGGCACATGTGGGCGGCTCGGAGATGGGTCTCGGGCAGTCCTTGGCGGCATGTTGTTCGCCGCAGCGGACGCAGGCGATTGGTCGGTGGCAGTGCACGGAGGTGTGGCGGAAGCCCTGGCATCGGTGACATTGGGCCGGGCCCTTTTTCCCTCGCCATGCCTCCACCGTGACTCCTGTCATCCCCAGGATCTCTTCCAGGTGGTAGACCCTGAGTATGTTCGGCGTCTTGGTCAGTCGAACATAAAACACCTTCTTGTGTCGACCGTGTGTTGAGTCGAATCCCTTGACCCATTCGGGAGTGAACCCCTTATGTTCCAGGTCTTCGCTCAGGTCTTCTGCTGTAGTAGTCTCCGGGAGTCCTTTGACTGCTAGTTTTAGGCTTCTGTTGTTGGCGGGTGAGTAGCTGAACCAAGAGATTTGCTGCTCACCCTCGGCCTCTGTCAGGTACTGCCTGATGGTGTCATATTCATTTTCCGATTTCGGAAGAAATCGGATGCCCTTCTTGAAAGCTTGGGCATTGACGGGGTGGCCCAAGCGTTTCATCAGCTCCTTGAAATGACGGGGCCAGTCTGATAGTTCCTCTACAATAATTGGAGGAAATTTCCCGTCTACCCTCGTCTTTTGATTTTTTGTTTCGGCGGCCGTCGTTGTGCTCTTAGGTGGCGGAGAGCGTAGATGCCGTCGTGGTGGCGTGGCATCGGGTGTCGCCTTCGCCGGCGGTTGCGGGATCGTCGAGCGTATCGGCGATCCGTCTGGCGTCGCTTGTGCCGAAGCCTTGGGCGTCGGTGTTGTTTGGCGGGACGGCAAGCAGTCATCAGGCTCCTGTGCCGGCGTCGTCGGTGTCGTTGGTGGTGTCGGTGAGGAGGAGAGCTCCTTCGCCGAGTCGGAGTGCGGCATCTCTTCCGATACTGGCGTCAATTCGGGTTGCTCACGTGCAACCGTCCGTTGGGTCTTCGATTGGGTCTTCGGTGTCGGCGGGGCGCTTGGTTGTTGCTCCGAGCGCCGAGTGCGGGGTGGCCAGACGATATTGATATCGTTCTTGGTCAGGTAGTCCCACAAGACTTCAAACTCTTGGATTGTCGCAGGCGTAAATTTAGTCTGGCATCCTTTGTTTAGAGATGAGGCCGGGAGGTCACAGCCCAGCATCTCCTCCATCGCAAGCAGGTGATCGAACCAGTCAGGTATCGGTTGCGAGACTATTATTTCCTGAATAGTCTCGACTTTCTTCCTTCCAGGAGTTTCTGGTAGGGGCGGCGTTGCGTGTTTCTCGTGGAAGCGGAAGGTCTTCCAGGTCTCGGATGGGCTCGGCGACTTGTCGGCGAACAGCGTCGGCCTGTCGGCCACCTTGTTCTCCGTGTCGGCGAGCGGTGTCGGCGGTGTCGGAAATGTGGGTAGTTCCACATTTCTCACTTCCGGTGTTTCCTCGGCAGGCTGGTCTTCTTGGGTCCAGTCCAGGAATCGGGGTGTCGAGGGAGACGGTGTGGCCATCACCGTTCGCCTTTCCTCCTCGATCTGCGAACTTCTCTTGGTCATCGTGCGTCGATGAGCCGGTATCGGAGTCGGCGTAGGCGTTTCCGCCTGCAGGCCGGTCTTCGGTGAGCGCTTCTTGGGAGGCATTGGATGCCTACTACCAAGAAGCGGGTTGCGAATGTAAAAGGCAATTCGCGGTCTCGGTTGCCTCGGAAATCGACGGCCACTCCCCGCAGATACACTCCCGAATGGCTTGCGCCACTCAAGGGAATGCACCACAGGTTGCAGGCGTCGAACGTCGAGAGCAAACGCGAGACGTAGCGGCTGTCGGAGGCGCTCTTAGGGCAGCAACGTAGGGTGAGCGCGACCTCTAAGGCGACAGTCGGACAGTATATTCACCAACCGCAGCGGCTTTTATAGGCAACGGCCGGCAACCTTACGCAACGTGTGGGGTAACCGCTTATACGGCCTCTCCTGACATAGTGTCGTCCTCGACACGAGCCTCGGGGTTGTCACCACTTTGTATGCTGCCATCTGCTGCAACTCCACCATCCTCTTCTGTCAGTCATTCATTCATTCTTATACCTGTATCATCATATTCAAGCTACGTCCACTCGTACGTTCAATACATACAAAACTGTATGTCTGCCGGACATAAAGTCCAATACATACAAAACTGTATGTCTGCCGGACATAAAGTCCAATACATACAAAACTGTATGTCTGCCGGACATAAAGTCCAATACATACAAAACTGTATGTCTGCCGGACACAAAGTCCAATACATAGACTAGGGTTAGTTAGACTAGGGTTAGATAGTGTTAGTTTCACTAACCTCATGCTGATCTAGGTACCCTTTCACACAGCAGTCGCGAGACTTCACTTAAACCTTAATTCTATTCTTATTTTTAAGTTTCTGCATGCATTATTTTTGTGTCCCTGTACCTGTAAGATTAATTTATATTGTGTCTCGTGTCTGTTAATGTGAATAAAGAATTTGGAATTTGGAATTTGGAACATACAAAACTGTATGTCTGCCGGACACAAAGTCCAATACATACAAAACTGTATGTCTGCCGGACACAAAGACCAATACATACAAAACTGTATGTCTGCCGGACACAAAGTCCAATACATACAAAACTGTATGTCTGCCGGACACAAAGTCCAATACATACAAAACTGTATGTCTGCCGGACACAAAGTCCAATACATACAAAACTGTATGTCTGCCGGACACAAAGTCCAATACATACAAAACTGTATGTCTGCCGGACACAAAGTCCAATACATACAAAACTGTATGTCTGCCGGACACAAAGTCCAATACATACAAAACTGTATGTCTGCCGGACACAAAGTCCAATACATACAAAACTGTATGTCTGCCGGACACAAAGTCCAATACATACAAAACTGTATGTCTGCCGGACACAAAGTCCAATACATACAAAACTGTATGTCTGCCGGACACAAAGTCCAATACATACAAAACTGTATGTCTTCACACTGAACGCCAAGGCCGCACCGCGATCCGATGACGTCCCCGACGCACCACACCCGTCCGCACCTGCATCCGCCCAACATTCCGAGGCTCAGCCGAGCCAATCAAAGGTCCAACCCCCCGACTCGGCCCAACCTGACCCTCACCCACACTGCCAAGATCGACGCAAGACGGTCCATGATCGAGTTCAACGTGGAATGAATAGCCAAATCCGGGGTATGTGACCTGCTTGAAGACCGCGATCTGTTCAAGCGACGATGATGGCGATCACGATTAGGCGTTTTTTCTGACGGTGTGAAATTTTCATTACGCGTCCTACTATATGACCGACGTCGCGATCGGCGGTTCCTAGTGGACACTTCGTGACGGCTACGTGAACGGTGCCGCGACTTATCACGGGAACGACTTCGCGACCTACGGTCACTCCGACTGGATCCGCCAGCCATTATCACAAACACGAACACTAAAGTACGCAGAAGACTTTGTTCCTCGTAATTGTGGGCTAAGAGTTGCTTATCCCACTTCTGATTTTAGGAATCAGAAGAGAAATTCCTTAAAAAAATAATAATTTGGCAACAACATAATTTTACAGAGGAACAAAATCAGCCTAACGCCTACTTTACGAATTACGCAACGTTACGCAACGCAACACGTAATAACGTTACGACCGGTCTACCCGCTCCGAATGCCCGACGATAAGTGAGTCGCTAGCCAACCGCAGCGGCTTTTATAGGCAACGGCCGGCAACCTTACGCAACGTGTGGGGTAACCGCTTATAATAGTGTTAAGATATTTTCGGCATTTGAATGGTATTCTTACTTAAACGGTTGCATTTATGACCTCTTCCATCCCTACCATGGAAGTAGAAGTGCCGACTAAACCACTTTACCACAACCATTTTATCACAATTACCTATCTGGTACCTGAACAGGAGCAATAGAATATTTCATTACGCAGAGATATAATGAAATTTAACGAAATAGGTTTATATAGTGTTCCAGTATCTTTTTCTAACCTCTTAAAGTATTGTCAAAATATAACAAGTTTGAGATTTATACTTCGATCGCCAAAGGCTAAAGGTCAAAGGTTAAAGGTATATTACTGCCAGTAGTTCACTTGATAAGATGATAAGATATGAAAAAAAATTGTTATGAACGTCTGAACTTAAATTCTATGGCTCTCCATTGAATGGGGCTCCTATAACTTGTAGTGTTTTATAACTAAGCAGTAAAAAACTTCGTTGGCCAGCTTGTGTATAGAAACTATGCTTGAAAAAAATATTTTTACATAGTAACAAATATCGAAATAGTAAGTTTAAAAATAAATATTAACAAAGTTTCTAGAAATATTTGAAGATTTCTAAATTGGAAATTAATACGTTGTAATTTACAGATAAAGTTCTTTTTTCTATGTATGCATATATATAATATATATATATATTATATATATTATATATATATATGCATACATGGAAAGGACCATACTGGAAAGGACCTTTAGACTTTTTTATGAAGAAAAAAACAGAAATTTAAGGAAAATTGGTTTAATTAAAAAATTGGTTTTAACAATAGACACAAACTTTATGCAAGGGTTTATTTGTGTTTTAATAAGGTGTATTACCCCCACGTGCCCTTATTGCGGATTCTAATCGGTTCCGCATAGATTTTATAAGGGTTATTAAAAGATCTTGCGGAATATTGTCCCATTCTTCTAAAAGTGCTGTTCTTAGTGCTGCCACTGTCGAAGGGTTTCTCGCATATACAGCTCTTTTTAAATTGTCCCAAACATGCTCGATGGGATTAAGATCCGGGCTGCGTGCTGGCCAATTCATCGTACGTATCCCAACCTCTTCGCAATAATGTTGAACTTGTGCAGCTGCATGCGGCCGGGCATTATCCTGCATTAAAGTAAAATTTTCGCCTATGAATCCCATGTAAGGCACCACGTGATCTTCTAATATCTCTGTTATGTAGCGATGTGCTGTCAAACCCCCTCTATTACCGTTTTGACGGACCATGTCTATGAACACAAGTTCTATTCGCCCGTTCATCGATATGCCACCCCAGACCATACATGAATCGCCTCCAAAAGGAACACGCTCCTCAATGCAACTTTGAGCATATCGCTCCCCACGTCGACGATAGAATCTTCTGCGACCATCTGCACCGTATAAACATGTCCTACACTCGTCCGTGAACAATACAGAGGCCCACTGCTCTTCTGTCCAATTCAGGTGATGACGCGCAAATCTTAAGCGAGCTTGTCTGTGAGCTGCAGACAACTTTGGACCATTTGCTGGTCTAAAAGGGGTGATATCTGCTTCCTTTAACCTTCTTCTTATTGTTCGTGCACACACGTTTACTCCACGCACTTCATTAAGCTCGGTTTTGATGTTAACTGACGTGAGGAAACGATTTCGCAGGGAAGGTGTAACAATAAATCGGTCATCACGACCTGTGGTTGCTCGAGTTCTGCCTGTACCACGTCTCCTCCTGTAAGAACCTGTCTCTACAAACCTTCTGTATATTCTAGAAACCGTAGACTGGTTTAAATTTAAATTTCTACCAATCGTTCGTTGATCCAAGCCCTCCCGCACCAATGCTACAATTTGTGCCGCTTGTTCGGACGAAGTATCCATATTATGGTTCAAAAACTCTCGATGTGTTAAAAAACTAACCCAACAATTATGCTGGTAACAATAATTCAATTGACAAAACAAAAAAATCAATGAGAATCAATTTAAAATTTGCTATAAATTAACACGCAAATCTGATACTACGAGTAAATTTTCTTTTCCCGGCTATATTCATTTGTTTTACTGCAGTTCTAATTTTAAATTTAATTTTTTTTTAAGATTAAGAGCCAGTCTTTCCATATTTATATAATTTAATCGAAAAAGTTTGCATACTTATTATACAAAATCGTTTTAGAGTAAACCTGAACTTTGATGCAGTTTATGAGTCCGTCAGTGTATATATATATATATTATATATATATACAAGTGTGTCATATGTGATTTTCAAAAAATTATTTTAAACGACTTACTGTGAATGAAGATTGAAAAGAGGAGATAAAAGAAGAGACTGTCAAATACTTCTTTTTATCTCCTTTTTTCAATCAACTCCTGGAGAAGGCTCTTAATTTCCGAATAAGTTATTTTTATCTTTTTTTCTTGTTTGTATGCACGTTTAACATTTCAGAGTTCTCTTCACTGTATAGGAATTGTATTGTGTAATATTTTTATTGCAGTATTTTGAGCGGTTGCAGCCGTTCTGTCATAGTGTTATTTTTCTATATTTTTATAGTCTATTGGTTGTGTTTAAAATGAAGCAAAATAGCGAGCAAACATACTGTGAAACATAGAGAGCGGGAGTTTTTTTATTTGATTGTGTCGAATTATACAAAGACTTAACAGCTTTATGGCATATTAAAAAAATTACTTTATAATAATCAGGCTAAAAAATTAGTTTAATAATATACTGTTAGTCAAGTATAATGAAAGGCTAAGGTTAAGTCCTTATAAAGTTTATTGGAAGCGTGACTGGCCTTTTTTCAACCATTCTTAAGCCTTTGAAATTACTAGACCAAAAATTACCAGCGTAACTCCCGACAGAACTTCGTCTGCAGACATGTTCACGAAAATATTGAGAAAATTTATTGAACTTTTGGAATCAAAGGATTTATTTATTAGAATATTGTACAATATTATTGTAGGTAGGTAGGTGGGCGCCTTATACATAAATAAGATTTCAATATATCTGTATATAATTTTGTTTGTGTTTTTTCCTATTATTCTGTATTGAGTTGATTGTTGGCTCTTGGTGGAACTTATTATACATCTTGAATAAAACTCTTGTACTGTTCCACTACTTTTTTTAATTACTGTCGACCTGACCGGTTTCGCTTTACAGCATTTTCAAAGGTTCTAAGCAAACACAGCTGTTCGTGTTTACGCTTCTATCTAAAAATTAAATTGTATAATTTAATTTTTAGAAATTATTAAATTTAAATTATACAAAAATTATTAAATTTAAATTATACAATTTAATTTTTAGATAGAAGCGTAAACACGAACAGCTGTGTTTGCTTAGAACCTTTGAAGATGCTGTAAAGCGAAACCGGTCAGGTCGACAGTAATTAAAAAAAGTAGTGGAACAGTACAAGAGTTTTATTCAAGATTTTTTCCTATTACATTAAGTTTGCTTTTTTATTAGAAAATTGTGTATACTTAAAACAATACCACACAAAAATTTTCACTGAAGCTTTCTTAATATCTCAGTATTCAGTTCCAATAATCCAGTGCCGTGGTCAGTACCCACCGCGAAGTTGAATGAGAGTTGGTGGCAGCGAAGTCAGGAAGGCTGTATTGTGTTTCAATCTTCGGCGAGCGGCGCGCCCGCGGACGTCGACTCAGGCGCCTCGCTGACGCCCGCATACGTTATTTAGGGCTTCATTGTAACCTCCCATTCAAACATCGAGGCATCAAGATATACCGATAAACCCAGATGCTTTTGACTGATGGTACGTCACATTACCCTGCAGCCTGATTTAAATAAAAATCAATTACTATGACGTCAGAAAGACAACATGTAACTCCAGACCCCATCTGACGTGTTTAGTGTCATATTAGGCAGAAACATATGATCACCGCTAAATTGATTTTACTGGCCATTCATCAATCTCCTTGACTCGATGATTAATGGTTGTGCAGCGTATTGACGGAAAGTAATTAAAAACCATGTGTATACAAATCGTATTCTCATGAGGAGACCTGTCAGTGGAAGACCAAGTTGCTGTGACTTGACTAACCAACTTGATAACTTGTTGTATTTGTTTTGTTGACTAAGATCGTAAAGTCGGTTGAGGTCTACTTAATCTGGCCAAACGAGGTGTCGAATTCAAATTATTCTATTATCGATAACGAAATCGCAAAACGTGAGTTCTGACATTTTTGTGACAGAATATTTGTTTTGTTTTAACTTGACCGTTGCTTCTTAAATTACAATCTTTTTCAAGTCTATAAAAATCTTAGGACAACTAGCTTATGTAAATTAAACTTTGTAATGCAATTTTTGCTGTTGCTTGTAATAACTGGATGCTCCGATGCTGAACGATTATTTATATTTGGGTTATAAAAAAAAATACAAAAATACAGCAATAATGTGCGAATACTATAAATAATAAATGACCTAGATTCATATTGCGCGTCGTATGTACATTACATAGTTTCATATTATTGTCACTCATATTATATGTTTCACGTGATTATTTCTGAATCGGTTTGATTAAGAAATAATTTGATTATAAAAAGTATGAGACAGAAAGAGAAAGTAACAGTATCGAAACTATTGTGATTATTTGCTATAGTACTAATTTGCGTTCGTTTTTATCTAATATTGAGATTGGCTGCTTTCTTTTTATAATCCTGATCCTGATTGTTTATCTGAAGCTGTTGGAAACGCTGCTATCAACACAACTTAGTTTGCGTACTCCGTGTAACAATCAGTTCAGTGTAGGTCTTTAGGTCTTTCGTCTAGCTTTCATTTGTGACATCGCTACATTTTTAATTTTCGCCGTGGTTTTCGGATTATTAAAGTTACTAGATAGTACGTGAAGCTGCCAGGCTAGAACCAGAGGAACTAATATGATATATACATATATAAATTTATTTCCACAATATAGGTTTACATTTATAAAAGAATATGTATTCTCTCCAAACATTATGTTTATGGGCGAAATGCGTATTTATCTTTATATATAAATAAATATATGTATATCAAATACCTGCACACTGAAGGAAAGAACTAAAGAAATCTCAAGACGGAATGTGACGAAAACGTAAGCTGAGTTGCTGGCCTACACGACAGCAATAATAGATTTGAAGTGTTATCAATACATCTAATAAACAACAAAGGCACAATAGCAGTCCGATTCTTTGTTTAAGGTATCATTATGGAAACCGAATTATTATATTTTTATTATGGGTTACGTAAGGTCTATTGATTATTTCCTGCCACCGACTACTTATTTTAATTATATCTTCGCAATCGATATAATTCAGAAGTTATGAATCGATACAAGGCTATCAAGCTTTGTATTTGAGTTGGGCCAATAGAAACGTAGTTTAAGTTTATTAATATTATTTTAATGTATTAATATTTGACTTATGCGGTTTGTATGACTAACGATATTATTTAAATTGAAATGTTCTATTATCATCATGCTAGAAATATCTAATGCAGGCTTCTCCAGGGCGTTCTTAGGGCAAATAGGTTCTCGAGTGACAAACATGTCAGAAATAGCAACGTTGGTAGGTATCCCACAGGATGGACAAACGATTTGGTGTAGATCGCCGAAATTTCACACGTACTAATATTAATTTTAACAGGTTTTGAAAGCTTACAGAAAATACTAGACTATGACTTTAAATAGTAACTAATATGCAACCACTTAAAATATTTTGTTTTGAAACTGCTACTTTAAATATTCTTAGCTTAGATTAAAATGTTGATACATATAATATGCACTTATTTCCTTTGTTAACAAGTTTTGATTGTCATTTTAGCTACTACACTCTTTTCTATTTTTTTAATCATAAAGCAACATCAATCTTCAGCTTCATTCCATAATTCTTGGTGATAAAAAAATGCGCATATCGTTATTTCTTTTTGTCTTGCGTCAAAATTAATTAACAAAAGCTTAGAAGCTTCCTTTCAATAAAAAGCATCGCAGCTTCAGTGACGTTACAAGCATTAAAATTTTTATTTCAACCGCTCACCTCGTGGCTCAACCGAGCGGTCAAGTGCCTCTACCGTGTTCAATTAAAGTGGAACGGAGATAACCACCGTCACGTACGGGATTGTATCTTGTCACATCTCGACCGCATCGTGCTGATGGTTTTAATTAGTGGAACATTACTTCCATTAATACGCTGCCTGTTCGTGCAATCATTTGTTTGAAATGTTTCTGTACTTATAAAGGGCTTTCGCTTTGTAGCGTTAAGTTGCCAGTTTATGATTGACTTAACAATACATCCGGTAACTTATTTCTTTGTGTCTATTAATTTAAAATGCTATAATATGCTCACATTTATTTATATCTAACATGCTCACTGTAATCGAATTACAGTTTAGAGAACCTAACGGAGACTATACTAAGGTTATCTGCTTAAATAATATGATGAACTTATTGGAAGCTCGCCTCCTTTTTTATCTAAGACGTGTGTGGATTTGAAAGAAGAACGCATGTTCCAAACGATTCACAATTGACGACGAATTGATTGATATACTTTCAAAATTCCTCAAAATAACTCCTCGTTCAATTGGGGTAATATTATCCACCCAAATGCGGATGTATCTTATATCTCTGTCTAATCTAAAGGGGATAACAAATAAGATTATATATATAATTAGATTTTTGAATTACATAAATGTTTGCCTACAACATTTTCGAATTCAATAACAATGTTTGGTTGTCAAGGAATTTATTGTATATCTTCAAATAAAACATTTAAAATAATAAATATCTTTCGTACTAGATCACATCCAATTTTAAGCACTGGTTTATCAAATCTCAATAATAAGATAGTGTCTTTAGAACAAAAATGAATGTCCTAATTAAATAAGACCTTGATAGTTGGCAATTGTTATTAAATTATAATTAGTTATTAAAAGTGCAGAGTAAATAAATGACCTCTCGCTACTGAATGGTGTCGAATCCATGGTCATAAGTAAGCGATTGAGTTGATAATGACTTGCCGTTTCAAGTTACTATCGTCTGTATATAGCCTTTATTTGAAATTTGATAGAATGCTTATTTATAATGAGGAAACATAGTTTTATTTCATATATCTTAGGGAATTCTTGTTCCGTACATATTTTGATATATATTTAAGGAAATTAAATAATAATAATTTTACACCAATCAAAATTATTTTAAAACTAACTCCAAGTTCTAACTTAGTAGTGTTTTGGAATAATACATCAAAGTAATAAAGTAAGAATAAAGTAATTCGTTAGAGTTAGTTTTAAAATAATTTTGATAAGTAAGTATATAATTATTAATATTCAATTTCCTTTCATCGAAAAATAATTATTATAATCATTCAGATATTCGATATACCATCTACGTAAACCCATGCCAGAGGGTATTAAACATTCCCAATCAATAGGCTATTACGGACTGGAACCAATTGCTTCTATTACGGATAGTTTGCAAGCAAATTGGGTATTTAATATGAAATAAGGAATCGATCAATTGTTGAATCGTACCTTTATGGGTCAATGTGATTTGTATCAAGTTGTCAATATTGAACAATTTGTATTGTGACCACTTGTTGAGAGCATCTGTTGGACAATTAAGCTCTGAGCTGGATTCACGGTTGTCATCATCGTTAGAAGCAGGTGATTCAAATTCTACCGAGCATGCCGTTGAAGTGCCTCTCTAGAGGATTGTCCTAGTGTTCTCGGACAATCCCCCCCTTGGCGATGGCTCGACTAACTAGGTCGAGCTAGCCCGTGGGCGTGTGGCGGTAGAATCGAGAAAGCCCAACCCGCCACGCGCTCCGGTATGAGCTCAGAGGACACCGGGGGGTTTTAGTGGATAGTCCGGTCTCAGACCGGAGAGCCCCACACACGGCCGCGTCTTGCCAACGCGGTGTCACGGTGCACAAGGAACATTTCCCCCCGGAAAAAAAAGGTGCTTCAAATTCTGTTCTGTTCATTGTGGCTTCTTTCTTTCCGATCATTATCCCCTTTAACGAAATCGTATATAAAACTTGTTTTCGTCTTAACCATGGCTAATTGTAGTTCAGGTTATTCAAAACATCACATAGTATCAATTCTCATTTGAATTTAAAGGATAATTATTGAATTCATGATTCACACCCTGTATAGCTGTGATGTGTATTAGCCGTCAAAAGTGGAGCTGAATCGTATTTCCTGATTTTAGGTTAACGGAAAATACTCTAACTTTTTGATTCCCTTGCGATTGTCAAATTATGGGGCATAAGCTGAGCGGTTTTGATTTGTTCGATTTAATAATTAGATATTTTTACTGCCTAAAGAGATCCTTGATTTTATGGATCAGAAATCTCTTTAGGCAGTAATCATAGCATAATAAGTAGCAGCTTCTAATTTTTGTTATTGAGTAAGGAACCCAAAAAATGTAGGAAAGTAATTCTGTTATTCATTTTCTTTGTTAGACCGTGACCATAAAAGCCTCACCTCAGATTGTAGACGGTCGTAGGGAATTTCATCAGAAATAAATTCTATTGCATGTACGCAAGGCCAGACAACATCCATCTTTTGGAAGTACAGAGCGACGTCGAAATTACAAATTCAAATATTATTTCAAGCGAAAACTTTTACAAATCCACTTCGCACGAAAGGTTTCCTACGGCACGCCATGCCACCCCGGGGTGGTAAGCGTGATTTAGACTTGCATACTTTACGATGCATAGACACCATTAAATTTGTATGGAGCACGATGTATGGCAAACATTCGTGGTACTGCAGCGTTTGGGAAAGTCATTTCATGTTGAAAACCTTAACAATGCTCTACTAGAATAGCAAACTCTAAAAAAACAGTTAAGTAATTGTTTATTAATTACTGGTCAGGCATTAGATGTTGCGTCAGATAAAAAAGTTTATTACGTGGTAGGTATAAACTTGATACTAGTAATCGAAATAAAGTCTTAAAGGGAGCAATCACTATTTTGATAGGTTACAGACCTTGTTTTGAGGTAACTTAGTAAATATAATTGGATACATAATCGCGTTCCTAACTATATTTCTCTGTGTACACATTTAAATAGTCAGCCATTACGCAATACTATTAAAACATGAAGATACATTCATCAGATTTTTTATACATATAACAAAAAATAACTTTTGCGGCACCTTTAGACACTTGTTAGGCTTGAGTTTGAGAAAGCGCGTTACTCAACTAGACGTAGTGCAAGTTGGCGAATGAAAAATGGAAATTACCTAAATGGCGCCGATACCTACTACTTTTTATTATTTTTGTTAATGTAATAAAGAGGTAAATAGATAGGCCTGATGACAAGCGACTAGCTGCCTCCCATGGAACACCAGAGGAGTCACAAGTGAATCACAGATCTTTTAAAAGGAATCTAACACTCATATCGACCCAAATATACCACAGATGACGATTCGTACGACAGTTTGAAAATTTTATAGAAAGTCAAATTATTCATAGAAAAACACACTGTTATGAAATTGAATTTGTGTTTTAATGTTACACACTATGCCACAAAACTAATCAGACATTTTGCTACGTTATATTCTGCGACAGCGAAATGCTCGAGTTTGAACCTCTGAATCGACGTGAGAATGGCGTGGCGTGCGAATCGAACAGAGACGTTACTGTGTCAACTCTAATTGGTGCTGTATTCCGCACCGAGGTTCATGTACATTTCCACCTAAGGGTGGGGCTCTTGTGCCAGCGGGTTTGTTGTAGTAAACATTTTGACCATTTTGGTATTTCATCAAAACTTTGATTTTTGTTTTGCACGTCAAATATGTTACACCAACTGTTCACAAGTCTACGGCGGGAGAACTTGTACTGAAATGAACCAAGCAAACAAGAAAACCATCAAGAGCTATTTTTTTTCTCTTGTATTTTTACAGAGACGTTAATTACTAGCCCGCTTAAAAAATATTCTGAACCCAACTTCCTTTACAAGTTTAAACAAGTTCACATTATGTATATTAAAGTTTACTTTACAGTCTTTAAGTTACAGTATTGATATGTTTTAGCTATAATTAAAACATATCAATACTGTAACTTTCTCTCCCAAAAAGAAAAACTATTTACTATATAGCTAAATTAAAATAAAATAAGGCTTGTTTGCTCCATTGATATGTCTGCTGTCTTAAGCAGATGTCTATTTAGGGCAGTGAATGTTCAGTTATCCAGTTGTTTGTTGTCAAAGTACCAGAAAGTGTTACTGCTTTGCCTTTTATTAAATTTAGCACTTGTTAAAAATACTCTGATAAAAAAGGGAATTACAAGTTTAGTGGTTTCTTAAATGGAATTAATTTTTATAATTTATTGATAGAATCATTCAATTATTAAATAAATATTTGTTTTTACCGAACATATGTATATTCAATATGAATATTGTATTGATATATAATTGAATTTTGAAAAAAGAAATTAAAATATTAGATCTTCAGAGTTTCTTTCGTTCTTCTTAGCCTTCGAACATGTGTAGATTAACTTTTTTTCCTTGAACGTGGATACGTATAAGGTTATGTAGCTCTCTATATCCTTAAATTTTATATTTGCTAGACGTCGATAATTACCTGTAAAGTATCTATGTTGAATAAAGATTATTTTAATTATCTTTCTGATCCCATAAAAAGATGATAAATATCAAAATATGTTCTTTTTAACTTTGTTTTATTTCTGTTTTTTTCAATTGAATTTCGTAAAATAACTTTCTTGAAATTTCATTGATGTATAAATATTTGTATTTAGATATACTGTAATTTCTTTTCTTCAATGATATAAAATATCCATAATAGTCTAATGCAGTATTATACGTTAACAGTCATAAAAACAGTCATATTAATTCCAATTGTAAAAGTTACATTTAGAAAAAATTGCTATGCACTCTACCGCTATAATTGGAAACCTAACCTTGTTCAGTGAATTTTAACTTGCAATATCGAGGGTTCTATTGTTCCTTTTTCGAGTTTCAACCAGAGGTGCGTCTAATTGGATGGGCAAGGGTTGCGATGAAAAGGTTTTCCATTTGTTTTTCGAACACAGGAAGCACTTACGTAGCTATCCGAAAGCTCGCTCATTTTTAAGAACATCGTAAAACGTAAAACAAATTATCGTATAAATGGAACATCTTTTGAATCGATATTTAAAAAAGTTTTTAGTTTGAATCACGATGGAACATCAAAAGATTCAGGTCAGTCAATGTCGTAATAATTTCCTTAATTCTGACGAAGGGTCGCCCAAAAATCGTGGATCCGATAACTCTTTGTTTGGAGCGAGCCTGCTTTATTAGCTTAACAATATTCAACTTTTTGATAGAACTGTTTTCAATGTAATTTGGTACTTAGCTCCTTGAAATTGGTTAAGATATCCTTTGAAGGGTGAATGAGGATAAAATACAAAGAGATCGGTAAGAATGTTTGCAAGCTTAAACTTTAGCCGTGAAAAAAGGTTACTGAGCCCGCGATGGTGGGAATATTGATTCGACTTATCAATATTGGCTCAGTGCGTACATCCGAACTTTGTAAACGGAATGTGAGTATTTCGGAAAATACGCTGGTACTTTTTTATTGGTGTGCACGTAATCAAAATTTGATTATTATGTAACTTTTTTACCTTGCCTTGTTCCGTAGAGTAAAGGAAAAACAGAACTCTTTATTGAATCACTTTATTGTTTGTCCACCTGTCTTTCACGACCCTTTTTCTCGGGAGCAAGTGAAAATGTCAAGTTGAAATTAACATTCAATTTTAATTCTGCGGTCCATCATCATCGTCATCATCATCCTTGCCCATTTCGCATTACCATTATAGAAACTATAAAGAAAGCAAATTTCTTTATCATATGATAGAGTCATTTCAACCCTATTTTCTAACATTTGGCAGGGCAAGCAAACGTTTTATAATAAATAGTACTTCCAAAAAAATAAGATCTGTACAAGAAAGATAAGTAGCATAGAGATATAATCCAGAAATTTACACACAAGTTTGTACAGGTTCGAGTTTTTTCTTTAAAGTAACAGGCGAAAAAGCATAAAATTTATGTGTATGTGAAATTTATATGTAGCCTTTAGAGTACATCAAATGAACCCGTAAGACGATGGTTCTAAAAGTTGTAAGCTCACGTTGTCAGAGCAGCAGATATTTTTAAGTAGATGATTTATACCTCACATAACTGTATGCACTCCTGATTCATTTATTTGTTATATATACACACACCACACACTCTCGGTTACTTATACTTTCTCATATATTCACATAATCAATACACACACACATAGATACGCAAGTGATAGTCAAAATTGATAAATTGTTAATTAATAATATTAATATAGGTTATCATTTTGTCATCAAACTAGGAAACTTTTGGAAGTCTTAGTAAGCCTTTATAACTATAGTATTGTAAGGACTTGCGGGACTCAAGATACAGGCTTTTGTCTAGTTTGAGTTCCGCTGGTACCTGATATAAAGGCCCATTCTTCTGCAATATTGATATAGTTGTGAAATGTGTTGGGCCATGTAGTGCAGTGTGTATTAATTAATAATAAACATTAACATTAATAAACATTAAGATATCAGCAGCCACATCTTTTAGATCCATTTCAATCAAATGCTCGAACATAAATGCATAAAGTTGTGTGTGTAGGTTATATCTTTATGTCTGAGCATAAAACCCGCTTTTAAGAGTACAATGAATATAATGGTGCTTAGCCACTATATTAAAATATTTGTCATCAATCAGCTGGGTCGTGGTAGGCTGTTGGGTGCCTATTGTTATATTTCAGTAGGTAGTGTGCAGTGACACACGGACAAGAATAATATACATTGAGTCAAAGTTACCACTTACTAGTTTTCCACCGTCACAGCTCATACAACGTCCCTACTGACACGCATGAGCCTTCTCACCTGTAGGCCTGGGTACGCACTGAGTCAACCATGCCGACTCTGTACGGATTGGTTGCGTTCACAAATGTCTATAAATTTCTTTGCTACGCTTAACACTCCTACAAGTCAGACTATTCATGTTGACCTTGAAACTGCCTCTATTACTTACGCAATAAAAGTTGTTTTTGCAGTTTAACTGCTTCTCGTGACATGCGCTTACTATACATTAGATGTTACATTTACCAAGCCTTACATTTTCACAAGGTAAACCACTGTGATATCGAATGACAAACAGCCCAGTTTGCCTGAAGCTTACAGTACGATTAATGCAACTAATTAAATTTTTAATTAGAGAGCGCATATCATGTTGCGTTATTTATTATGGATGGCCTTCCGTATGACCTTCGCAAGTGATTTATCACTTCATCAAGTATAACTAAGACTAAAACTTATAATCCTATACTTAACCCTATTATATGATGCTGTTGTTGTTTAAATACACAGAAGACTAGTTATTAATAAATATATGTGTGTATATGTATATATATAACTATATACTTAATATATACTTTGTAGCCTATATGTTATTCTGATGTATAAGCTATATCAATGTAAACAAATGTAGTTTCAGCAAAATGCCTTCAGTAGTGTTTACGTGAAACAGTAACAAACGTCAATCCATACAAACTTTCACATTTACAATATTAGTAGGATTTTCATTCAATCCGACTCTATATGCCCATTCAACAGCAATAGCAGACAAATTAGAGACATTGTGTTTAATTTATTACTCTAAATTATAGAAATAGAATAGTGGGTGTATAGTTTAAAATTATAGAGAGTAAAAATATAACAAAAACTATAGAGCCTCGAAAAACATGGAAATGTTAAAACACCTGCGCTGTAAACATATTGTGAAGTCATTGCCCTTAACGTTTTAGTATCCCTTACAACCTCTTTCGACGATTCTGAATAAGAATTAATCTATAGGTCACGCTTCGCCTGCGGAACTGCACCGATGTATTGGAAACTCAAATTTACGGGTAGTCATAAGCGGTGCGATATTTATTGTCTGCCGGGCAGTAAAATTATTTTAAAATAGGTCGAGTTATGAATTTCCCCTGCTGTAACTTTACATTCAGAGAGGTCTATTCTGTAATATTTAAAATTGGTCTAATCGAATTACCTTGTGTTATATACAGGCAAGTATCGGGTTGGTTATTATAACTATGGTTATAATAGATATTGAAAACAAAAATTGACAAAAAAGACCGCGTGTCGTCAGCAACGTTAACGATTCTCAAACTAATATTTGTTTCGTTAAAGAATTGTAGACTGTATTCATAGTAACACTATTAATGGATTATATAGTTTTTTCGTTTTTTTGTGTAGTATTTTTTATATGTCGAGAGATAGAAAAATGGCTTACATGAAATCGATTTTTATGCTTTTATCTATATAGTAATCTTTCTTTTTGGATTTTATTACCTGTAAATGACTACTAATAGATTTAGTCTTATTTTAACTACTTTTACTTTTTATAACGGGAATAAAATTTACATTACTTAGAAAATATCAATCACATTTTAAAAATATTTTTCTCTTTGAAGTATCTTTTGTTACAACCGTAATAAATAATACAGCGATAAAACACGAACATGTCATTTTAATGTCTGATATATTGTAAAAGCGAATTAAGCTATGGACACTGTAGCGAATTGACGAAATTGACGAAAAATTGATTAACGAAATGATTTACGTTATTGACACTATAACTTAATACTTTATGTTACTAGTTTATACTTATATTATTATTCTTGTCATCATAATATATTTGCAGATAACAATAACCACATTTGCTGTAACTGACTGTATTACAGTCAGTTATAGTAGTTCGCTTTGTTTCCATTTTCGTTGGTCCAGAATAGATCCCAACTGCAACTGGATGAGTGTAGTCGATGGTAGATTGAATTTCATGGATGGTGCTTTTATTGAAATTTTTATTTTTCAATTTGGAATTTTATATATGCTTACGGTTAACTTAAATTACTATGATTAAGTGGACTTAACTGAAGACTCTATATTTAATTACTGTTATAGTGAATTTAAAGTTATTAATGAGTTAATTGGAGCATCGGTAGCGCTGAGGTTTAGGAACTGAACTACGAATCGGATGTCCTGGGCCTGGGGTCGATCTACGGTCGGCTACATCACAATGTGTATGTCAGATAAAGGACATTTATATGATGCTCCTACGGTCAATAAAAACATTGTAAGGCAATCTGCATATATCTGCGAAAAAATTCAAAAATGTATGTAGTCCACCAATCCGCAGTGATCTGGTGTGGTTGTTTTTTTTCTTTTTTTCAGGAGAAGAAGGCTGAGATTTCATCACAAAGAGCACGAAACGTGCCCAAGATACCCCGCAACGGCAAGTGTCACCGAGGTTATGTCGGACTCCACGCGACCAAAGCGGTCTGACCACGTGACCTACCGACTAAACTCAGCCTGTGCCTAAGTTCTAAGAACCATATGCAAATCGTGAAGGAATCGGCGTAGTTGATTAAGGCATACGGCATAATTGCTATTACATAGTTTAGTGTAGGTCCGTACCCGTCGGTGGTAACCTATATGGCTTGTGATGATTGATGATTTGCTCATTATTTATCATAGTTGCCTAGATATTTGTCGGGTTTTGTCGATAGTGGGCAGAAAGTCCTAATTGTGTACAAAGTAAAGTTGTTTAATAGAGCTTATTCATAATAGGTGTAGAGCATTAAAAAACATCCAAAAACAATATAATCTTCGTCTTGTTTCTACGATCACCTAATCACGACTCGCAGCACACGCATTTCTGACGCAATTAGCATTAGAGCACCCCCTCCGACGAATAAAAATGAAATATTAGTCATTAAATTCATTTACTTACGAAGTTACTGGCAGGCCGTTTCGTTGTCGATTTACAGCCATTTGCATAGCAAATCAGCTGTTGTTTGGGGACGAATAATCAGTGTGTTGGTATTGTGAAATAAATGTAAGGTGTGTACGACTATATTGTTCTTCTCGAGAAGGCTTTTCGACCAACAGCTCACTTCCTACTAATATCAAAAACACTAAAATTTGTATGAATAAATGTATCTTTGTTACTCCTTCATCTACTACATCTACGTCAAAACTACTAAATAGATATTAATGAAATTTTCAAGAATATAGTATATAAATTAGAATAACACTTAGGGCACATAGGACACAATTTTAAAATATACGCCACGTTAATATACGCTATTCGAAATTCTAATCCTCCATAGACGATGTCGCGGGCACCAGCTAGTAATAAGTCATTTTCAAAATATAATTACAGGTTTCTTATACTAATAGCAGCAATATATTAAAATCGATTCATAATGAAATGAAATTCGTTCGACTTTGGCAGTCTTGACACTTACACAATTCAATTTTGATATTGGAATCGCCGGATTGAAATCGTCTTGGAATTGATTTGAACTTGGTTTCACGAACATTACTTCAGGTTGTAGACTCAGTTTATGTGTATTTAACGTCAATAAGTGCCTGCAAATGCTTGCATTGAAATAACACTGTTACTTGCATTCACAAGTGTTAAGAAAGCCAACATTTGAATTTCGGAGCATTTCGGAGCATTGGTGCGCTGTGGTTCTGGAACTGGTCTACGAATCGAACATTCGGCAGGCCCAGGTTCGATCCTGCCATGTACCAATGTATTTTTGTTTTCCCATTTTCTTATGTACATGTATCTGACGCGGTGAAGGAAAACATCATGAAACAACATGCACACATCTGCGCTGAAATCCAAATATGTATGTATTTAACCAATCCGCAATGGTCTAGTGTCCCTCGGTAGCGAACTTATGAGCGGTGATGAATTTTGGAACATAGCATTCTAAAGGTTTTTATTAAAAGGTTTTCCATTATCATATCATTAAGATACTATTGCGAACTAATATTTAATATGGTATTGACATAATTAATTGATGACTTTGGTTATAAAATAGCAATAAAAACAATCTGAACATCACTTTAGATTTAGTAGAGCGCAACTTTATAAAGACTTTTGGTTCAACATATTGGTGAAAAGTTGCCAGTTCCTGTGAATTCAACAGATTTCACTGTCAATAGTACTCATATACGAATCTATTCTATCGTATCGTTCTACCTTCTGATTTCCATACAAACGCCTAGGTTTCATAGTTACTTGGTGGATATTCCATTTATATGCATGAAACGTTTCTTTAGTTCGTTTATTGTACACTATGTATTTGGCAATATTTGCATTTCCAAGTTTATATGAAATGAAGGCGTTAAAAGTCACCTTTAAGATTAAAAATAAACCTTTTCTTTAGAATTAAAAAAAATGAATTAAGTAATATTTTATTTACATGTAGTCATTTGGAAGAGGTTAGGCGGTGGCGGAGACACCTTAGTAAAGAAAAAAAAATGTTTATTTTATATACTAGTAAACTGTTTTCACATTTCTTTACTTCTTGACATTTTCATAACAACGACAAAGATTTTATTCTTGGGTTTTTTATTTTGTAAATAATACTGGCTGTTACTTGTTGCTGTTTCGGAGTTTCCAAAATCTATAAATCATGCATAAGGTATGGAGTCTTTCAGCGTCTACATAAGGCCCAAAGTGAAACTCCTCACCAACCGTTCCACGGTTAGTAAGATATGAAAGTAAAATTAACAGCACGTGCTTAGAACACTATTTATAGTAATAGTTTGTATAGGCTTTTAAAAATATTATTACATTTCTTTTGTTTAAAACATCTCATTTAGGGTACATTTACACGTGTAGAAGAACACATTGCCAGTGGAATTTCATTAACTGTTACCTATACATTTTTTTTTGTTTCGCAGACGAATCGCTTCACAAACAGTCGGACTGTTACCGTTCAAATAAATGAGAAAGCCAAATTGATTTATTCACTTTCAAGTGTTCAAACACTTTCAAAATAACAATTACCGAAAGTAATTAGGCGTCGAATATTAGAATATTGGGTTCGTTTTAAAAAGTGACAAACAACTAATAGGCACACTTCATTTTGAATCGTAGTTTGGGGATGTTGATTTAACAAAAGTAATTACTGGTGTCAGTGACTTGTGCTGCCCCGGGCCAGACTATTCTTTAACATGACAGACGTTGCTCCAGATTAATTAGCCTCATTTATTAGATGGGGGAAGGTATCCGTGACTTATCAAATATACGCGCTATTCTATGCACGCAACGCATGGAGGTTTTGCAAATTATAAAAATAATTATGACTACTCCCTAGACCAGGTGTGTAATGACTCAAAATTGTTCTTTGAATTCCAAATGAATAGTGTGGGGCGAAAAACGAATATTGCCTATATGTGATTCTTGCAGTAAATGGCGGCCAATGCTTGTAGCAAAACTGGAACCGTTTGCTTTTTATAAATTAATTGCTATTAATGATACAATATACATAGAAATAATTGTCTGCATGTACTCTCAATGCCTTTTGTATTTAAATACTGTTCAATAAATAAAAAAAGCAAACTAAAAATACGCAGTGTGAGCCATAAAAAATCAGTACGAATTTTTCAACATTTTCAATTCCACCATCATGTTAATTTTCAAGCCAGAATTTTTGTTTTTTTGTTTAAATTGTAGGAGATTTTATGACTTATGAATCAATTTTTTTCAGAATTTAATACACCACTCATCCACTTATTTTGTTATTTACAAATTTAATACAAAGGTTACAACTTTCTTCAAGAGAGAATGGCATCAGAGAATCCAGTTAACCGTTTGAGTGCTAAGCAATTTTTGTAAAAATCTATCGGAAAATGCTATGCATATTTTGATTACACTAAAGAAAAAAATTATGGTGTCAAATAAAATACTCTCATTTAGACAAATATTAATCAATTTTAATAAATCTTTTTGAGTTATACAGAAAAAAGTGCCGCAGCGCAAAATCGCTGCTTAGCACTTTAACGGTTAAATTGTGAAATACCTAATAGAAAACTTTGCATATCTAAACCATACATTTTTTCATATAAATTAAATGATCTTCGATTTCAAACTCACTATCAGTATCACAAGATGAATGTGGAAGTGACTTTAAAAATTGAAAATCTATGTATCATTATTTGCTGGGTAGCTGATTATATATATTAGATTATAAATGCAAAATGAACAAATGATGCCATTAATGTAACAAGTAGCCATAAGTTGTGTCATATTTTATAATAATGAAAGACATCAAACAACCTAGTTTTTCTTTGCCACTCTCATAAGGTGTTCATTCTTTAAAAGTTTTTTTTGAGATCAAGTTCATAACCATCTAATCCTATTTCGCAGCTTCAAGCGGGTGCTAAACAATCGCATTTAAATAAAAGCGTTGTCCAAACACAAATCGAAACGTTTTCCGCAAACATTTCAAACTCGATATGTCCAATAAAAATGCGACTCCAAATATTTAGTCGAGCCCTAAACAAATATTTCAAGTTAATCTCTTAAGCATACAATTCAAAAAATACTTTCCCTCCAGTAAGATACGTCTATATTCAACGGGAGAGATTTCCATGGAGCGTTTTAAAATAATATAACATTTTTCCCCGCATATGAAAAATTCCACCGGTGTTATGGCGTGCCATATAAATTATGTGACCCGAAAGCCAGCTGGGTGTATTCCAGTCGTAATTCCATTTTCATTGAGACAAAATATTCATAATAAAGGGGGGATATTAGGGCATGCGTGCTGCGTTCATGGTTCAAGAATTGTGTGCTAATATAAAAATGTAAAAATATTCCATAAGTCGATGATTCGATGGGCTTTCGTGTTATTGAAAAGTAAATTTAAATAATTAATTTTTGATTGCAGTATGTCTAGCACTCAATAAAATCTTTCATGTTGTTAATTATTTTTTTCTGCTATATTTAAAACAGCATTAGATTGTTTAATTAAACATTAAATGGGTATTAATACATTGCAAGAACACGAGTAGAATAACCAAAGCAATGGTGTAATTTTTTAGAGGTGCACAAGAAAGGGAGCATTTTCACATGAACTACTGATATGTATTTGTGATAATAGTAATATATACGAGTATATACCTAAATCTCAAAATCAAATATTTAAGATAATTGAAGACTTAATCTTGTAAGGCTTAATAAGATTAAAAAAAAAAAAGATTTGATCAAAACATCCCTAGAAACATTGATGCATTAGCATCCGCTTTTTGGCAGTCGCTTACTTACGAGTAGAATAGAGTTTCAGTATCCATGTAGTAAATGTGTTTACTGTATAAACTATTCTAGATTCTCTAGGAGGTACCAGCACTTCCCGAAAACTGCTTTCCATTTTATAGGAACTTCAACCAAGACCACGAATAAACCGCTAATAAGTCGCTCAATACTTATCAATCTCGTGTTAATTCGATGCAGAGCATGACGCACTTAATACGCCATTATTCAGCTACGTTGGTTTTCTTACAGCAATAAAATTCAGCGTTGGGAATAAATTGTTAATATGAAGAGATGGGGCGATACTTTAGTACGTTTCGTTATACGATCCGCGGAACGAGTCTACGCCTCGCGGAAACGTGACATGTATGAATTAAGGAGCTTCAGTGAATAACGTTACATTGTTATAAAATATATAGAAACGACTATTTTTAACTTCTATATATTACTTATAAGTTTCTCTATAAATACCATATTTTTTTGGTTTATAAGTTGTCCTTAATGTAAAGATTGCAGATTAGACATTAAATATCTTTCTAAATCAAAGTCTATCTTTTTAGATAATAAGATTGGAACTAATCTATATCTAAGCGGGTAGGAAAATGACAAAATGTGGCAAAATATTCGTGACTGGTCTTGTCCTGCGGCAGGGAAATTTAAACAAAATTGAAATACTTTTCGATACCGTAATAGTTATAATCTTTCCAAGATAGTAAATATCTTGGTACGATTAATAAAAATATTTGGATTATTCATGTTATGTCATGGAACATGCTTAGCGGTTCCATTAATAAAAATATTTGTTTGTTGCTAACCCATTGATTTTTTATCATATTATATACGATTGGGTTCAAAATCATAAGTATAGATGAGGTTAAAGTAAGCCTATTCTTTGGAGTAGAAAAATCCGGCTTGTAGTATAGCAGAAACATAGAATATAGACGACAGAACATAGAACACAGACGGTAAAAAATGGTAGTCCATTTTACAAAAGTAAAATGAAAATACCTTGTATACTGCGGTGGAGTCCACAGGTGGAAGATGAAACCAGTACAAACAACTCTTGGGAGCACTCCAAAATGGAATGTACAAAACCGATTAACAGATTATTTTGTTGGTATGTCATAAATAATTATATAATAACAGAAGACAATTCAATATAAAGCAATTCAATATAAAATTCAACATAAGTTCCTTTTGAATAAACTCGAACGGTGTGGTATAAGAGGTAGTGCTTTGGCCTGGTTGAAGAGCTATCTTGAAAACCGTGTACAATGCGTTGAAATATCAAAGATACAGGGTAAAGATAGGAAATCCTTTAGGTCTAAATATAAACAAAATATATGCGGTGTGCCTCAGGGCAGTGTTTTAGGACCTCTACTTTTTCTAATCTATATTAATGACTTGCCAAATATAACTGACCAAAAATGTATTTTATTCGCAGATGACATAACTCTAATTATTAGTGATAAAGACGGTAATATAGAAAATAAAGCAAACACGGAATTAACAAAAATAGCACAGTGGTTGAAAAATAATAATCTCTTAATTAATGTAAATAAAACAAAGTTCATACACTTTAAAACAATAAATAGTAAACATAAGAAAATTAATATAACTATAAATAATCGCCCAATAGAAGAAGTAGATGATACCAAATTTTTAGGAATTACTATAGATAAATTCTGTAATTGGAAAGCACATATAGACTCAGTTACGAATAAACTTAATAGATTTATTTATGCTCTTAATAGGATAAGTGAGATAGCATCCCAACAATCGGCACTCATAGCCTACCAATGGTTATGTTTCGTCTGTATTGCGTTATGGTATCATACTGTGGGGTAATTCAGTAAATGCAATTCAAGTATTTAAAATCCAAAAAAAATGTATACGGTCACTCTGTGGTGCAGGTTACTTGGATTCTTGCAAGCCTTTCTTTAAATCACTTGGAATATTACCAATTCCATGTTTATATATTTTTGAAATGGGAGTGTTTGTTAAAAAATATTTCTACTTATATGAACAAAAAAAAGATTTTGTCTATAGAGGTAGAAAAGGAGACGATTTATATGTTGCAGTCCAAAAACTTAAGGTGTTTTCAAAAAATGCATATTGTATGTCTATTCGTTTGTATAATAAGTTACCTTCTGACATAAAAAAATTGACCTTAACTAAATTCAGAACAGAATTATTTAAATCCTATTTAATGAACAAAATGTATTATTCAATAAATGATTTTCTAAATGATAAAGTGCCCAATTTTTTATGTTTGACATCTATATGCATCTAATTTATAAAGAGATATTAATGTGAATGAATGTTTTTATTTTGACATTTTACTAGAATATTAATAATATTATTTTGACCATAATGTATTTTTTTTTTTAATATTTCTTATGACATGTTTATTTTATTAATTATTTTTTGTAATAATTTTTAATTGAATTAATATGACGATTTTGATAGTACTGAATCATGATTAATATTTTAAAATGTATAATATTTGCACATTGAAATTCAATAAAATATGCTGGAAATCAAATAAACTGTAACATCTTATGTAACCATGTTTTAGCAAATAAATTATTATTATTATTATTATAAAGAAAATTGACAGCGCAGTTACAGCAACAATGCCACATCTAGACGCTAAACTATAGAAACACAGAGTTATATCGCGGGGTTGTGTATCCTCATTCTGGAATCATTACACGAAATAGTATCACCGTATATAGTCCCAAGGGAGGAGGGAGTGACTTTGTGGCTGTTTGTTTATATACAGTGTTGTATGTTTAGGTTAATTAAGTTTTTGTGAGGAAGATGCGCCGGCAGGCGTGGGATTGGCAAGTATCGCGGTGAGACCGGAGATCAAAGAGGTGTGATATAATTCTGCTCGTAATTATTAATGTAAGTGTATTATTATTAATTTAAGGCCGAGACAATGTGTGATATGATGAAAAAAGTTTCTTAGATTAATTAGAAATAAGTCAGGGCAATTTACACATGTTAAAAAGAACATAGAACCCGATTTTGATTCAGATTTGATCGTCCAACGACTGCCTTAATTTTATTTTATCTTATGACATAAACATTTTCAGTCACCTCGTGAGCATGAATGCTGAAAAGCGTTCAAAACATCGAATTAAATAATTAACATAATTTAACATCAAAATTATACAGCTCGTACAAATAATTGAAAATAATATAAAAAGGTGCGTTTGATTTGAAACAAAAAATACCCAGTAAATAGTCAGTAGAGTTTAAATCAAATCAATATTAAGTAAACCAAAAAGTAATTAAACTAAAGAATAAATAATAAACAAGAAATAGAATATTCTAGAATAATGAACCATCTAGATACAAGGTCCTTGCCCATGAATTGCGTATAAGCTGTTACACCGACAAGATTATTACTGATTGAAAATTAACGATCAAGTGATAAAAATAAAAAATAACTTAAAAATGTATATGACTGAAGTATAGCTGCAATTCGCTGCAGTGGTTGAAGGCGCTTTCCAACAATGTTTTACTTTTTTTTAGCGCAAATTTGCAATTTTCTTTTTCTATTTTATTAATGATATAACTTTTATGCTTTACTTTTTAGAAATTAAGCGCTAGAAACTTTTTTTAGAACTGTTTTTTAGAGCATAATCAATTATCTCAAATATATAATAAAAAAATATTTTAATTGACTAAAATATTTATATTCTGATTTCTTCTTATAATATTATTAAGATAATTATATTATAATATTTTCTATAGTAATTATACTATATAATTTTTTTCAATTTATTTCTAACCTCTTATAGTTAATAAATACTAAATGTCAAGATGCATTTCCTATGTAATAAGAAAGTTCATGTAAGTAGTGAATATTCCGAGAAACAGTTTAACAAATTTTCTAAGTCTGTATTCCTGATCTCTGCCTGCCTCCACGGGAAAGAGTCGTAGGCATATATGTATGTATTAAGTTAAAAAAGTTATTAATATAAAAGGCAATTTGTATCCGATCGATCGATAACTACTTAACTATGTCTCCAAAATATTGTAAGTCAAATGTACACCAACCTATATAATTAGTATTTACCTTGTAATTATATAGTAATCTTTCAAACATCAAAGATCGTTAATTAAGCCTTAGAGTCCATATTATAAATACAGCGCGAAGCGATACCGAAATATTTACTTAGCCCCCGTTACATTTTAATTGATGCTAACAAAATTTCTTATGGCTGCTTTGAACTCGAATATCGCGATAAACGAGGGTAATTACAAATCTTTATAGCAACTTTGAAGTACAGTAAGCAACAAGACTTGCAAGGGCGATGTATTAAAAAAAATATTAATTTCAAACTCTAGATCCATATAACAATTCATATATTTGTACATTAAAATCAAATACTTAAAAATGACTTTAAAAAAAACTGATACATGATTTGTGACGTTGGACGCTGCTGTTTTTAGCCAAACTTAATATTTTTAATTTGTACCAGCCTATCATGCAATTCCAAAATAACTTTGTTTTCTCACTTGCCAACGCTATAACGCACATCACGATCGCATCAAATGTGTTTACATTTGCATTTTATTAATGTACGAAATACGCCCTATACGAAGTGACAAATATACTATTTCAATAGAGTTACTGAAATCAAAATACAAGCTATATTTATTTGAATTCACATAATCAAATGCAAATATTTTAAAATATAGTCACCTAAATCGACTCAACAGCAGACATAAATCTTATTCAAAAGAAAACTTTGCCCAAAAAATCAAGTAATTTTACTAACATTACCACTTTTTACTAAATACATATCATGGCAATATGTCTAATATATTTACATCTGTAAGTCAGCTAATACGGGTCTGCTTTTGTCAGATGACGTTGACGGCACGACAGTAAGTTCTGCAGCGTAATAGCCGCTAAATCATATTGAACTGTTATTATGATCAAAAGTCTCGAAGCATGAAGTTGATCGATCCTTGTTCGAGATTGCGAGTCTAGTTGTCGGTCGTAAATCATTAGAATAGTAAGCAAATATTAATATGCGATTAATTAGTTCTCAATAAATTTGTTTTGGTAACAAAGTTGAGAGAGCATTTGTTGTAAATAGTTTGTCGAGTAATTAAATTCTGATTTTGTACCACTTTATTGTCTGAATTAATTGGTATTAAAACGTAATGAAATTTAACTTTACTTGTAGTTTTAAATGTACAAAAATCAATGCAATTTGTAAGTATTATTTGAGAAAAAACCATTAATTTGTAATATTGAATAGAAATTAGGACTACATAATTATTATTAGGGGGAGCATCGCGATCTTTCTCATTCGGCCTGGTTTTGTTATCTGAAGGTTAATTATTTAATTGATAGTAAAATCAATTATTCAATTGAGATCAATTCTTCGCTACTCCAACGTTTAGGTTTCAAAAATCTATAAGTTCATTTTAAGGAAATGTATAGATGTTTACTATGTTTTTTGTCTTTTTATAAAATTAAAGCATAATACTTTTATAAAAAAAGACTAATTTAAGGCAATGATTACATAAAACATAAGAATTTTGGGCTTAATTATTATGAGTTTATAGTTGCTCATAATGTCAACAGATGTTTTAATTGATATTGTCGCTAATATCGTATGTATATTGGCATATATATGGTTGTATTATATTATATACTAGTGGCCCGTCCATAGGCATAAATAGGTACAGATATTTAAGTTATCAGCATGCTAATTAAAACGACATAAAAATGTGTTAAAAAATCTCGAAATATTCAATGTCATTGCGTAAGGAGTGTCCGACGGCGCGAATGAGTTTTATTTCCCTCAGAAGAGAGAAGCTGAGAATCCTCACGAGAAGCACGGAACGTACCTTGGATACCCCCGCAACGGCAAGTGTCACGGAGGTTATGTTGGACTCCACACGTCCGTAGCGGTCCGATCGCGTGACCTACCAACTAAACTCAGCCTAGCCTTGGCCATAAGGGCCCTACAGCTTGGATGGAGACACGAATGAGCTACGCCGCTACCTAGTTCATAATGGTGTACCGCCTTCTCCCGCACTGCCCCTCTCTCGTCGAGTTAGTTACTCGATGCGCTGTGTGGCAGCCGCCGCCGGTATGTATTTTTATTTTAATTTCATGATATCTTTTGAATGGAATGTCCGATTTCAATAATTCAAAAAGTAATCATGGGGTATTGAGACAGTCTCGATCACGGTCTGATTTTGATCGGCATTTCTATTAATTTGTTAAATGTAAAAGAATAGTTATAGTGACGTAACTACAATAGTTAGACATATGGTCTCACAAAGTTTTTTTGTAGATATTGATATATTCTATAATATTGTCGAACATTTTTATTCCTACCATTAATCCCCTTCGCAGCGGATGCGATGAAATACATTTTATGGCAAATTTTTTACACCTTCGGTTGGTTTTAATAAAAATTTCTAAAGATTTCTATAGTAATATAGTACTAAATACTCATAGGCTATGTTACTCAGTGATAATGTAGCTTTCTAATCAAAAAGAATTATTAAGATCGGTCCAGTACTTTTTGAGTTTATTCGTTACATACAAAAATACAAATATTTCCTCTTTATAATATTAGTGTAGATGATTATTTTAAACAACTATTAAGATATTATAAATGCCGATTGATAAAACCAATGATAAAAAGTAGACCTACAAAGTTTATTACCTATTCTTGTCGAGGAGGCTCTTCCAATTTCCAAATAGATGTAGACATTTATTTTTATTTTGAATAACGTATGTTTGTAACTAACATCACTCTACAAAAATCACTCATTCGTAAGAATATAACTTAATGGTAGAGTATCATATTAGATAGCGGATCAATGAGGGAAAATGAGTTACCGTACCTTTTCTTACCTTCTATGATGCAAAGTCATAGTGTGCAGTAATTTTAATCTAATCTCAGTGGACTAGTGTTAGTGAACAGAAAAGTTGAATGCCTTTCTAAATACTTTTCACATTTTTTGAATACGCCAGTGTTACCAACATCAATAATAACAACCGCCATACTTGTAAGCATGGGAAAGGCTAATATTAAATTAATATTATGAGACATAGCCTATAAAAGGTTTAATTGATAAAAATATTAGGTTACATTGAATCGGCCGATGTCTCAGATTTATCACTACATAGTATAAAACAAAGTCGCTATCCGTCGTCTGTCTGTCCCTGTGTATGCTTATATTTTTAAAACTAAAAATGTTGCTTAAAATAAAGCAATTCCTAATAATAATTAAAATTGAATTATTGTTAACGAATAAACGACGTAAAGGTATTGTATAAAGATTAAATTTGTCTGAAAATATTTTTAATGCGTTGTACAACAAAGTAGACTTGCAATCTCCGGTAGGTAGGATTTCAATGTAGGTTAATTAGAATTTATACCAAAAATGTTATTCTGGTTATTTGCCTTGTTGCGTTAAATGTTATATTTTGAAAACACCAGGATATGTTAGCTGTTCGACTGCGTTTCTGGTCTAATGCGTTAAAAATCCGTAAAGGCCGTTGAATGTTTGTGATGAAAAATAACTGACTTGTCATTTATTGTGTCAAAGTCTCCTTCAATATATAACGTGCAAGCTTTATTACCCTGTTCTGTATTAAACGAACTGTGATCAATTGATACAGTTTCATAACACTGTGACATTTCCGTCAAGGCTGGGTCAGAAGACGTTACATCGTTGCATAGGTATAAATTATTTATAAGCACGATTGCAATTTATCAATTTGTTGTTCGACGTCTTTGAAATGTCGTTCATAATTTTTGTGAAATTGTTGCTATCATGGAATCGTTTTTCATTGAATTTTATAAATTCATTGATCTCAAACTAGGTATGGCACTAAAAACAGGAATATTAGTTATATTTCATAGATATTATTTTGTTTTCTTAATCTAAGCGGTTTCAAATGTAAATTTACCTAAAACAAATTTACCTAAACAATGAACAAATTTAATATATAGAGGTACGACGAGCTCCATAGCCTAGTGGTTAGCCCGTCTCTGAGGTCCCGGGTTCGAGTCCCGATGGGACAGATGTTTGTTTAATGAATGCGAGCATTTGTACCTAGTTGTATATATATATATATATATTTATATCAAAAATATTTATATATGTATGTCTATCCGTTACCCTAGCCCATAACACAAGCCTAATAGTGCTTACTTTGGGCTAGGGTAATTGGTATTCATATAGTCAGCCAATCATCACAGGGTCAGTATGGTAGACTAAGGCCCTATCGCTCTAATATAGTTATGGTAGACTCATAGCCCTCGGTGGGTACGTATTATGAGCTAAGTTCATGACTTAGATCTATGACTATTTTGTGCTTTAACTGATGTAACCTTGTGAAATAATGTGTTTTTGTCTTGACTGTAAAATTGTGTCATTAGTTCCTTTTATGACTGACATATGTTGTAAAAGTTTCGTAAAGTCAATTTTCTTGCTTATGAAATAAATACATAAAACTTTAAATTCAAAGATAAAAAACATTACTATTGGTTGTGATTAATAGGTAGTAATTGTCTTATCCTATCATCAGGTGGGCAATCTCCATGTTCGCTAACTGATCATAGTAAGGAAATACAACTACAAACAAAAAGAATTCGAACTGTTGTTAGGAAAAAAGGGAACTCGTGTCAGACTCTGTCTAAAGAGACAAAGAAAGTAAAACTACCTTTAATTTTTTTTCTAATTAACACATAAAATAATTAAACTGGCACCGCGATCAGAAAATGGAATAATTTTATTTAACATAAATAAGTAAGTCTAAAGCTATGTGGGCGCTAATTAATAACATTAAAACTAATACCATACGAATCTAGTAATAAAATAAACAAGCGATAAAAATGTTTAAGCAGCAGCCCAGACAACAAATTAATGTTATCAAATTTTCCAAAAATGTTTAATAGTTTGTTCATAGTATTTGTACAATATTGGTAAAATGCAACTTTGTTATGAATAGTATATTAAATAAAAAAATGCTTAACCCTATAAAAAGCAAAAAGTAAATTTTAACACCACGTAAGTATCAACTGAAGCGTGTCAGACTACATATTTACTCGGAACTTTGTGCCACCTTTATGTCAGAGGCATAACCGCTAATTTTGAACTGCAAATGGTTATGTTGGCCTTCTGTTGACCGTACGTATGAATTTTTTGATTAAATTTTGTCGAAGAAACATGAAGAGAACCAGTCAAGACAAATTCAACAAGCCCAAACTCGTAATTCAATTATTTTTTTAAATAATTATATACACTACATATAGAATGCAATTCAAAATACTCGCACAAATTTGCAAGAATTGCAGAACAACATCATCCTCTTGCCCATTTCCCATTATCTGGGGTCGGCGCAGTAGATCTTTTCCTTCCATTCCTCTCTATCAGCCGTCATTTCCATGCTTACTCCTTTCATTCTTATATCATTCCTCACACAATCGATCCATCTTTTATTCGGTCTTCCTCTGCCCGTGTATCCCTCCACTTTCATATTCAACATTCGCTTTGTGACATGACTTTCATCCCTCCGCATCACCGATCGTATCATCCGCATCGCATCGCATCATCCGAATTGCAGAACAACTAAATATAATTTAATATTCCAAAAGTATACCGAAAACTTTATTAATCATCTCATTTAAGGTTTGATTTAAGTAACTATCACTTTGCCGATAGTAACATCGTTTACATACAATTCCGCAATGAAAACAATGAGAAAATAAAATGGATTATGATGCGAATAAAATAGTCGAGCTGAAAACAACACAATGATTAATAAATTCAATAGGAACAGGGCTCACTTTATTTATGAAAAAAGAGAATAAACAAAATGTTCACGTCGTTTTAATTTCCTAAAAAGAACTACTCGTTCATAGAACTATCACAATATAACTATAATTTTTTTTACAAAATAACGAAAATTTCATTTCTGATATTAGTTTAAAGTATCGTTGTAAGTCAATTTACATTTAAATAAAAGTACACTCTGTTATAAAATAAATGGAGTGTTATGTTATTTGTATACCAACAATAATCTTCAAGTATTATCAATAAATTCAACTGATTGCATATCTGTAAAGGTTTTAATCCAATACCCATAAAATATTTGATATACATTTCAAATCCCAAACCTGCTATCACAGATACTTTTATAATGTAATTTACGAATTTAATTTCACACACCATTGTATCAAACGTGAACTAGTATTCTTTCTTTTAGGTTCTACAAATATATTGACATATTAGCATTTTACAAAAATATAGTATTAAACTATACTAACGTGTAAAACATAAAAATATAAATATATAATAATAAAAATATCTTAAGCGTTAATAAGCTAAACTGATATTCGAATTTGATACATTTGTACAGTTTTTCTAAAAGGTCTACTGAGTTGACATTTATGAAATCCGTTCCTTTGTACTAATACGGACGTCCTCCAACGAATATTGGATTCCTACAAAGACGCCAGTCACCCAAGAAAATCTATGAGTTGCGACTCTTATAACTAAGAATATTCATATAAGAATCTTTCTGTACTAACTGCCTGAGGCATTCGGAATTTTATTAAAACTTCTCCCCTTTGAGATAACTTCTGTTTGATAGAAGCCAGCGACAGGAAGAGGGTGGTCCCCCTCCCCCCGGGCCCACAATTAATGCCATCATTTACGAAATTTTATTTCATTCCCGAATGCGAACTCTCTTCATTTGATTATTAATAAAACGAGTTTTATTTTGTTGGTCATTTGCATAATTGTTTTATTTCTGCTTTCCGTGGTTAGGTCTGAATCGTCTTGGGATGTGCTGAGAAAATAATTTGTTAGTGTTTAAGTCGAAATTGAACATTTGATTTCTTTCTGTTAATTATTGTGTTAATTGCTAAAGTATGGTCTATACATGTTTATTATCTTTGGAATAGGATAATTTAATAGAAGAGCTTTTGTACTTCGATTCACCATTTATCTTTTGCGTATCCCATTTTGATGTATTTACCTCGTATGTTTGGTTAAATATGTTAAAGATAATTGAAGCCAACGGTTTTTTTTTCTTCTAGACCTTTGACATTGAAACATTCCATAGGCAGCCCTGCTTTCTGGATTATTTTGTTTACACACATGAGTGTTTATAATTATAAACTATTACAAATATTGTATTAATCCATTTCTGTATAATATTAAGATTAAGAATATATTATCTGTATTCAAATAACTGAAAAACCAAAGAAAACGCCTGAAGTAGTATTAACTACGCCATAATTTATAATGGTATCTAGTTAGCCTACTTTTGTAATGTAGTCAGCAGACAGGTTTATATTATAATTCTGTCTATATTGACTTGTAAGGGCCAAGTGTGTCACCATTGACCTGGATTCGAACAATAAGAAAATGGACGGACATATCGACCGTTTATTTTGCTTGCTCCATGTCACTAGTGGAAATATTCTACTGTCTCATGCTAACACAGTGTAAGCGCGACCAGTTATGGCTAAGCTAGATGAAAAAATGAATTTTCTATTACAAAATCAAAACTTGCATTCTTTATGATTTGTAATTATGCAATGACCAAGTAATAAAATCTTAGCGATATTGATAAATTTATTATTGCAAACGCAAAATAAAAGAGAATGCAGAGTGTTCTTATATATAAATATATATTCGATTATATCGAATATAGTATATAATTATATATTCGATTGGTACAAATAATGCTGAGGCCGAATCTGTTAAGGTATATCAACACTGTATGTAGAAGTCGCGGGTTCGTGTTTTTAAAGCTTATAATCATAGATTCGTAAATTTGTGTTCATCATTTTCTTCTAATCAAAATATATGTTCATTAGGTTGATAAGGTTAACTAATTATTGCAAACCTTTGTTGCAATACCTACATAGCCATATCTTTTGCTATCGATCTATTGATCCTATTTGACAATAATTTAATTTAATTACAAAACGTTAAAGGCTCCTAACTAATGGAGTAAAGTGTTCATTTTTTTATTTTCTATACGTAATTAACACGAATGATGTATAATCGTCATGTAATAGCATAAACATGTGATAAGCAAAATTAACTCAAATTAATTTTGTACACTTCAGCACTTATATCATATATTACAATTGTACAGTAGTGTATGAATTCGTATACTCTTGTATAACATTTACTATGCCACTACTAATATTAACAGCTGCATTCTTATTGAGGATTAGAAAGGACAAGACATTTCACAAACAGGCCACCTGAGACATTTACTGAATTAAACTGAATTACGCACAGCGCCAGTGACGAGAAAATTGGCTAAAGCACAATCTATGCAAATATTGGAACGCCACGCCGTGCCATTGCTGTCTCGGAGAATGTAGCCAGACAGGATTTAATCTGAAGTTACAATTCATACTGCATATAGTTTAATACCCGTTATTGTTTGATATTGTGAAAATACAAAACATTGAGTAGAAGATCAAAAGTAAATTAGTGTGGGGTATAAGTAGCCCCCCATTGGATTTAAATTTAATTTGACGACCTCCGTAGTCGGTTAGTACATAGGTTTCCACGTGTCACCATCTCTGGGGACCCGAGTTTGAGTCCTGGTGGGGGCCAATGTTTGTGTGATGAATGCGAGTATTTGTACCTTAGTCGTAGTTGTATATATAGTATATCTATTAAAAATATGTATATATGTATAATATATGTATGTCTATCCGTTACTCTAGATCGCATAACACAAGCCTAATAGTGCTTACTTTGGGCTAGAATTATTGGTGTTAGTGTATGAAATGTTTATATGTAGTCAGCCAATCTTCATAGGGTCAGTGTGATTGACTAAGGCTCTATCGCTATGTGACTATGTTAGACATAGTTATGGTAGACTCATGGCCCTCGGTGAGTACGTATTAAGAGCTATGGTGATAACTTAGATCTATATTGTACTTTAACCTTGCGAAAATAAGTTTTTTTTTTGTCTTTAAAATAAAATTCTATCATTAGTTGCTTTTATGACTGGCATGCATGTATGTATGAGGAATGTTATGAAAGTAGATGAAGCGAAAGAGATATGTAAAGACCGTAGCAAGTGGAAAGACGTAATCTCTGCCTACCCCCGTGGGAAAAAGGCGTGAGTGTATGTATGTATGTATGCATGTAAACGTGTCGTGAAGCAAATATTCTTGGTTGTGAAATAAATACAGAAAACTTTAAAATCAAAGGTAAAATATTACTATTGGTTATGATTAATAGGCAGTAATTGTGTTATATATATATATTTCTATGAATAATATTTATATATGTAAAATATAAGTATGTCTATCCGTTAACCTAGATCCCACAGCACAAGCCTTACAGAGCTTACTTTGGGCTAGACTAATTGATGTAAGTGTAAGAAATATTTATTTATTTTTTTATTTGTAGGTTATCAGTAGTGGGCGCGTAAGGTTAGACGCAAGTGATCCACACGAAAACAGCGTACCGGATATAGGCAATGAAGGGTTTACACTAGTACTCACCAAGACTGGAGTTCTCCCTCTCCTACCTTACTGCTTTTCGTTACTTCAGGGTCGATTCTCAGGCCGACAGTTCAATTGATTATATGTAAGCCATTTCTTTAATTTGATGCAGAGCTGCGCAAGCGCATCTCTCTTTAGAATTATGTGAGAATTAGTCATTAGATTTAAGATAGATCAAAAAGTACTATAAAAAAGACACAGACCACAAGACTGTGGAGAATAAAAATAAACATACAAAAAAAAAACAATTTCTTTTTACACTCTTACACCTCGCGTTTCGAAACGTTTGCTCAACAACTCTACATGTCGATCAACACACGAGATCTAATTTGATTTCTCTTTATTTTTTACAAAGCGTAGTCGCCAAAAGACGGTTCTCAAATGACCACATGGTTTTATCAGCAAGTCACCTTCTCTTCATTAAGCCCAAGCACGAAGGCTATGCCGATACCCGACACGAGGGAATTGAATCGCATTCAGGTTTAATAGGCAGTAAACAGCGATCTACTTCTATATTATCGGTATGAGGAGTTTGAATTTATTTATATTCATTGAGCTGTGAACACCACAATGATCAATAATAGTTTTATCAAGTATACACAACAGACCAGACAACTTCTACTGGACTCTTCTTTCCTTCAATGGTGGGAATAAATAAATAGTGTAATTATAAGAACAAGCTTATAAAATATAGTGGTAGCTAACCAGGTGGTGTCAAAAGCCCCACCTCTCACCACTCAATATAAACCTAAATTAACACTCTTATATAAACATCTTTTAATAAAACAAGGTGTTAAATAAAGTTCAGACCGACTTATAATACAAGAAACGCTATAAGCTGTAAATATACGTGATACGTACAAAGTGAATTAAACAGAGAAACATTTACATTATTCTTTGATTAAATAAAGTTATTTGTATCAGAATTATAGTCTCGTACTTGTATTTGTCGTCAATACAATAAAACATAAAACACACCAATATATAAAATATTGTTTATAGCAGTCAAGTCAGTTCGTAGGATAGCTCTATATAAATCCGTATCATTAAAGAGGCAAACGGAATGTTGGTGCAGGTTCTTAACCTGTCCTGGCGCCGCTTACAACTGATACCCGATATCCGATACCTGTATCATTTTTCATCTCTTACCTGATTCCCTTGATAATAATATATTATATATATATATATATATATATAATATATATATATAATATTATTATCAAGGGGATCAGGTAAGAGATATTTCGTTTCTGAAAAATCATTTTCAACACCGCTCGTAATTAGTATGTAAACAAAGCGAGTTTTGTTATACAGTGTATCACATTACTAACTAAAATAATATCCTTGCACCGCGTCCTCTCCTGAGGAGCGGTCGCCCTCAGTTCAAGCTGTAGGGTCATTAGCTGTAGGGACCAAGGCTGAGTTCGGTCGATAGGTTACTTCGATCGAGCCGTCTCGATCGGTCTGGAGTCCGACAAAACCACCAACCACTTGGTCATGGTCGTAGCCATGAGGGTCTCAGCCTTTCCTCTCCAGAGAGAAAAACAATGAATATACTTAACATTTGTTCAAATTGCGCACAATTTAGAAATCAAAATTGAATCGTAAGAAAATGTCATGATTCATGATTTATATAAAAAGAAGATTAATTTTTTTTTTGAAAAAAAATTAGTTCAATCTTCAAAAAATTCTATTTTATAAATAATCATATATAAATATGACAAACCTCCGGTGGAAAACATAATACACACCATATTAATTGTACTTCATTTGCATGTTGTTTCGTATGTAAGAAATCAGTTATTAACTACTCACAGTGGTGTTGAAAACATTCATAGAACATCGTAGAACAATTGTAATTTACTCGAGTGAAAATTAAACACTAATTTGCAGTTCATAACTAATATTAGTCTAGTGCGTAATTTTAAACTTGCTTACTTGTATTCTAATGTACAATTTATACACTGATGCGTAAAGTAGTATTTATTGAATTCATTAGTTGCTAATAACTTTTTGCCAGTGACTTAAAGGATTTAACGTGGTCATTTTATAACATATCGAGAGATCGGAAACGGTAATCAATTTAGATAGCTTCAATAGAAATATGATATATGTACATCGGATTGAAATATTTTCCGATTAAACTAAAAATATTTAATGGTCACGAGTACGATATGGTAGAATATAAAAAATATAACGATTCCCATTCTATTGCTATTTTGCAATTTTCTTATAAAGACACCAGACTCATTCAAAATTGATACTGACTCGTCATGTTACGGAATCACTTTTGAACTTTTTTGACAATTTATAGATTATAACTACAATTTCAGTACGCTTTCCATCATGTCCTGATAATTCTGCCGTTACTTATTTAGATAATTTTTCTCTATTCAGTTTATTTTTTGTTTACCATCCTTTCTGCAAGAAATTTCCTTATTTTTTAACTTGGCGATAGCGTAAAAACACATATATCTTTTAAGTGTATTATTTCAACATTGGGTAATGTTATCCGATTGAGAGAAAATTGTATATTTCACAGAATCAAATGTGTATACTTTTGTAAAAATGGCAATGTAAACAAACCGCTTTGCAGAATCTTAACGTGAATTTTAAAGCTTGGAGCAAATAAAGCTTACAAAGATTTTAAGTTTTAATTAAAGGCAGGGTAATTAGACACGGTCCATGACTATGTTAATTAATCCAAACATTAATTCCTTAAATAAACTGCCATTGTTCTTTGTGCAGTAAAAATTGCGTGCTCTTAAATGTCGATATTAGTATGGATGTGACTTCATTTGAACACTTCCTTTTTCAATTCTTTGAATTTATCAATAATGAGCATCATTCATTTTATTCCTCGGATCATTCTCTGAGCAAGTATTCTGTATTTGGTCTTATTTTCAGAGACTTATTTTATATTTCTTTTAGTGGCAAATGAGCAATTGAGCTTCATGGTCTGGAATGCTAGAGATACAGCTAAGCTACTACATAGGTGAACAGAAATGATTTGAGCTGAACTTATATATATCGTAGCTTAGGAAAAATACCAGCTGGGAAGCTTATTTTAGAATCTGACTGCGTAGAAGAAATTAACTCTGAATCCAAACTATGCTACACCAGATCGAATCAAAGATCAGTAATAAAAGCACCATTGTTATTTAACAGAGAACTGATTGTAGAAAACGTAAAAAAATAGTCTCCCCGTTACTCCATAGCGTCTGCTAGACAGTCATATGTCACAAAAAAAGTATTAAACCAACATCCTGGGTATTGTTTAATAAGAGGCAAACGAAATACATATATAGAACCTAGGTAGATTAACTGAAACTCTATTAGAAATCAATTTTAATACGTTTTTCTGGCGTCACACCACATGATATAATGTGACAATAAAGCCGTAAAGCAAATATAAATTAAAATGTTGAAATTAGTTTTAAAATAATTATATTAAAAGACTTTAAGCTGACTTTAACTAAAGTAACAAAGTGAAACCTTAATTCAACAATACATCTATATCCAGCACCTAAAGTGATAAAGACTGTATCTAATCATACAATAGCATATTAAAGTTTGCAAACGTAAGTACTGATTAAAATAAATAAAGGAATGTCCACTATCACCGATCGCATGGAGATTCATAAATGCACAGTGCAATGGAACGAGCAGGACACGCTTGAAAGAGCCTGTTATTGAATTTCCCTTTGTAGTTAGTTATTTTAGTCGTTTTCGCTAAACGTATGCTTTGCTTATTATTAGATTCCAATTTTAGTTGAATTAATTAAATTGGCGTATGAGCTTTTATACGAAGAGTGAAAAAGATGATGATGATGATGTTAATAGAAACTGATGTTGATAATATGTATTTTGTTAGAGTTTCAAATGAAGATATAATATGTCGCAGGGAAAAATTTGTAATTACAGTGGGCAAAAATGGGTAACTAACACCCAAATTGTGTAATATAGTAATTGGTCAGTCAACCTTGTTTGTAAATTAATGGAATCACTTAACATACTGAATTATTTGTGTATATATGCAGAATTATACTCGCTTTAATTTTATTAAGATTATATAGGAATTTATCGTAATAATGTAAGGAATAATAAATATTAATAATAAAACAGTAAAAATCCGGTTTCAAGGTGTCGTCGTCTCTGAGATCTCGGGTTTGAATCCCAGTGGGGCCAGATGTTTGTATAATGAATGCGCACATTTCTACCTTCGTCATGGTTGTTAATATATATTCTATCAAAAAAATATTTATATATGTATAATGTATGTATGTCTATCCGTTACCCTAGATTCTATAACTCAACCTTAAAGAGCTTTCTTTGAGCTGGTCTAATTGGAGTAAGTGTAAGAAATATTTATTTATTTAAATCTGTAACTCTGAAGTATACTCGTATATGTTGACCTTGAGACCGTAATAAAATCTATTTTAAAACTTTATCTGAACTTTGACGCTACTGACTGTATATATTTTGCACACACGCACACTTCTTGTGGTAACAATTTTGGATTATATGATTGTAGCTAGCCAGAACATCGCTACCACGACATAAAAAAAATCAGCTCCGTCTAATTTAAATTTCACAAACATATATATTTTTTTTAATCTTGCGAACACAGAAATGTGTTCCTAGAAAAGTCTTCCTCATTCCGCATTTCTTTAATTAAAACTGCTGTGTAATAACGCGGCTTTATCCCAAATTCGGAGTACAAAATTCATAATAATTTTCTTTAGTAAAACGCAAATGAATTTTTTTCATGTAAGGTCAAGATAATTATATGTTTCCGAGTTCGCGAATAATGTATTTTGCTAGCGTTATTAAAGATTGTATTCATAGTGGCAATTAATCACTGATTTATTGCTATTGTCCGGTTATTTTCAAATGTGTGAGTTTTCATAATATGTAGTAAACGAAAGACTAATTGAAGAAGAAATAATTAAGTAAAATTATTAACAAAAGACGAAGATATATGCATATAAACAAAAACGTTTTTTTTTTAATTTATCGATTCATTTCTCAATAACGGATTTAATAGTTCCACTTAGGGGGAAACCATATACAAAAACATATCACACAAAGAGACAAGAACAGCTTACTGTCTGTAAATATTTATTAATAACATATGGTCCTTTTAACACTTATTGTCAATAAAATGTGTCATTGTGTATTACTTATCTAATAATTGGATTGCATTTCGATTTTTTAAATTTATATAATATCTGAATAACCACCATGCATTTGTCTTATAATGAAAGAAAAGAAAGTTAGCGTACGATACAACTTGCATATATCTGCGAAAAAATTCAAAGGTGCCAGGTGAACCAATACCCACTGGGTCAGGATGGTTGAATAAGACGTGATCGTCTCAATATTGGATAGGTTATCAACGGAGACTCATATCAGTGCTGTAATTTGGCGAAGTGTAAGTTCTTATTTCAGCTTTGCCTATGTTTTTATTCGACTTTAAATATATTATGAAACAAGACTCTTTGATAATCGTCGATTATAGAATTTTTTTATTTCTTTCTACAGCGGTTAACGTTCGCGTTAGTTTGTATGGATGAGTGGATAGTGACGGGAGAAATCTTTATTGATGAATTGCTTATTCACTTATCAGGAGATTATTTCTCAACTATGAATACCGCACTGATTCAGTAAGAAAATATTATTTCATAACTCGCTAAATCATGAACAAGTATCACGCTATACATTCACAACTCTAATCGACTTTGATGAAAAGTCAACATTATTGACAGAAATTGGATATGCTGCTATTGTAAGCTACATAAAAGTATGATTATTGAGTATGCTATATTAACATTCTTGATAATTGATAAAATAAAAATAACTAGGCTACAATTATTAAAGGATCATTACTTAACTGTAACGTTACTCAACTACATTATTATTATTAACTTTAACACACACTTTATTAGTTCTGTGAAGTTAGAGAATTTTTAATGTATATATTATTATATAGCGACATTGTCTTTGTCTTTACAGAAAAAATAATTCAAATGTCTTCCAATATAGTAATCACGATTTCTGAAAGTTTAATTTCATCATCATCATCTTTACAGCTCTCAAGTCTTCACCGCGGATCACAAGGCTGACATACCTATGTTAAGGATTAGGCCTCCGTCAACCACAGTGTGTCAAAATTCGTCACATGTTGATAACTACAGATCAAAAACATGTTAGATTGATAGACAACTGGACTCTCCTATTAAAAGGTTACTATAAAGTTCACAGCCTAAGGAAATATTTAACAAAATTATCAATTTAAAATTAATCCTTGTATACGTATATCGTCTGTTGATTAAAAATAAACTTACCGTTCCAACGTACGGGCTGCAAAAATCTAAAAGCTTTTTTGTGGGGAAACGCATAGCCTTTTCAACAAAGTTCCACATAGTGTTACTGATTTGCCTTTTCACAGATTAAAATAATTTGTACACTGTGAAGGATTATTTAAACTAAAACAATGTCCGACTTTAATTGTAATGAGTTAATTTTTATGTGTTACGTTGCCAAATACTTTGACTATATTACATAACATAATGAAACTATAGCTTTAATAGATATAATGTGAACTTGTTTAAACTTGTAAGGAAAGTTGGGTTAAGACTATTTATCTGAGATCAGTTTCTAATTGACGACTCTGTAAAAATACACGGAGAAAAAAAATTACCTTGCTAGTTTTCTTACTAGTTCTTTTCAAGATAAGGTATCTCGCCGTAGATCTGTGAACCAATGGCGTAGCATCTTTGACGTCCAAAAGTTATTGGAATAATGTTATTTGAAGAATAAATGTTTGATATTGATTTTGAATGCTTATAAAGTGTAGTTGCATCGGGCTTTCTCTTGATGAGTGGGCGCTTTTGCTTCCAAACATATGGTCGTTAGGCAGAGGCTTTCAGGCAGAGTTTAGTTGGTAACCAATACTAGTCCTGCCGTCTAGAGTCATACTTATTAAGACAATCACCGCAGAATTTGGCTGCGAGAATATCATGGACGAGCTTCCCGCTTTTTACTGAGAATACATCGCTTCTCTTCTCCTGAGAGAAAAAATTAATGTGGATGAACCACGTCCACTACATTGTTTTTGATCATACCAAAGTTTCTTATGGCACCCTTAACAAAGCAAAGAAAGCATTACCAAAACAAGCTTCTGGTTTTCACCACGCCCACTCCTAAATAAGCTCATAAGCAAGAACTGGACTGAATCGATTATTATCGGAATACACGGTGTTGTGACAATCAATTACTCACGGGGTTTGACGTGCCGAAACTACATTAGTATCAATCAACGTCGCATTAATTAGATCAGATACGCCTACATTAGGAACGGCGTACGCGAACAATTTAGGATGTGTCAGCACAGGCAGAGATTAGGCCGTAGACATAAATCTAAATAGACTGCGTTAGTTTCTGTTTATGTATGAATACAATTTCTATCTTTCAGTTTATTGAAAATATATCATAAATGTATTTTGTTTATCTCAATAAAAATCTTTTTTAAAACCAAAATGAAAATCAAGCAGATTAGTTACTTTATAGTAAGTGGATACATTCCTAGAGAATGAACATGTAGTTTCTACAATAAATCTGTAATCAGAGTATTCACAGCTTTTACATGTGCTAAGGTACCTATGAGTATTACTCGATGGTAAGTGTTGACAGAAGGTAAAAGTGAGCTTTATCTAGACTGGCCAGCAAAGAAGACTTAACATGAGTGTTGGTACGAGAATAAGGCAGTATTTCAAGACTTTTGTTACATTTCTTTAGTAAACTAAACACTTTATTATTCACACGAGATAAAGTTGACCATAGAGAACATTACTCATACTTATCTATAATACACTACATATCCACAGACTAAGTGTATTGTGTCTCGAAAGAGCAATACGCCACAGTGGTACAAAAATTTAACTTATACATTTGCAACTCAAATTTATACATATAAATTATAAATTAACTTATTATTATTATTAATTAATTAATATAAAATATTAGTTATTATTAACTTATAAATTTATTTATTCAACATTCAACATTAAGGCCAAGTACCATCAACTTAACTCACCAGAAAATATATAACCTTCGTGGGGAGCAAAGCCTCGAAGCCACGGTGATTTAATCAACAGAACACGGAAACACTTAGGTTAAAGCTGAATTTACAAAGTTGCTTTCTCTCTAAACTAATACTTAGTAAAGCTAGCACTTCTCTATTGTGGCAAGCAGATAAGGGTACTCAATTCGATGACACCAGGACTAAGTATTTGCTAAGCTGCCAATGTTACAGAATTCTTTTAGATTTATATAGATTTACATCTCATAACAGAATGAATAACGCTAAAGCAAGCCATGCGATAGAGCACTGATCTAAGGAAACATTTAAAATAACAGACGGCTTTTATCACATACTAGTCTGCAAGTCTACTCCCGACGTCTAATTAGATTCTTGTCTATGGGATAGACAGAGATTAGGCTATTATCAGTCGATCTGTAGTTAAAGCTCGTCGGTGACAATAAAAAAAACTGACGATTTATATTTCACTGTTATTTTACGAATGTCATGTTATGGAGATTTACAAACATGGGCTTTAATGTTATTTGTGAGATTGAATGGAATTGAGGTTCGATCACTAAGCTGAAGGGCATAAGGTATTTCTTACCATACCTCAAACCCAAAGCAACCTCATCTGCTCAAACCAGGACCCTGCTAAATAACAGCCGATACTCTTTATACTCTCCACCAAACCAAATTGGGGAAATGGCGAAAAGCCGGCCACTTTTCTCCATCTGAGGAAATAATCCATGGGAGATGCTGAAGATGATAATGATGTATCAGAGGTAAAAACCGGTCAGACCTAATAATCACCAAAGTGATTGGTCCGCTGCTGCTTGCGGCAAAATCACTAGTCAATTGATCCCAGTAAATGTAAAATGATGTAATGAATTACATGATATTTTGTTTATAGTATGAAATCCGGGGTATCTAATGACCGAGTCTTGAACTTCGTGAAAACAAAATTGGTCAGAAATTCCTCAGAATATGTGGTGTTTGATTAAAACCAATATGAGGTTATGTTTTTGCTAAACTACTTTACTAGGCGCCTTTGTTCTAACAAATATTCAAGCCGATGTGGCGGAACTAATTTGATTGGAAAACTAATCGCTTGGAAAGAGTTTAATCAGATGTTTTAGTTAAAAAGTTTCCCACAAGTTATATAATGATAGTATGGATATCTTTTTATAGGTCAGGAGAGATTGTACAGCAAACGGTTATTATTTTAGATTGATTAATAATTTTATAATAAAATTCAATTAATGTATAAAATGTGTTGTTAAAATTCAATGAATGTATAAATTAATGTACAAAGCACTGTGACCTCAATTACACAGAAAACCGTAAACACAATTGTTAACTGGTGTTCAGAAAATCAACTGACTGTAAATCCTACAAAAACTATTGTAGTCCCTTTTACTAGGAAGAGAAAGCTGGATAAGCTCTCACCACTGACTATTAAAGGAACAACAATACCATTTTCAACAGAGGTCAAGCACTTGGGCGTAATCATCGACAAGAGACTGACCTGGGAGTCACACCTTAAGAACACGATACAAAAGGCTAAAACTGCCTTAGGTATATGTCAACGGCTTGTAGGGACGAGATGGGGACTAAACCCAAAAATCACCTTATGGCTTTACACCACCATTGTCAGGCCGTCAATAACTTACGCCTGTACGATATGGGGCTCGAAGGCACAGCAAGTTACGGCTATAAAAAAGCTATCAGGCCTGCAGCGCACTGCATGCCTGATGGCTACAGGAGCCGTTAGATCAACACCAGCCATAGCCCTTAATGCAATCCTCAGCCTCCCACCTCTAAACCTCTTTATCGAGAAGGAGATGATGGCTGGCATCTATAGGACTAACGCTGGCATAGAACACTGGAAATCCCAGACAATAAGGACACTACATCAAAAAGTGTTTGAATGTCCACTTCTTGCAATGACGACAGACGTCTTGCTTCCAGAAGTTAACTTCCACAAGAATTTCACTGTGGAAATCACCAAGAGGGAAGACTGGGCGCAAGGCCGACATAGTGATCCCTTAAATGACGGGAGTCTGGTGTGGTTCACCGATGGCTCAAAAATGGGGGTTAACGTAGGATGTGGCATATATGGGGGCAGACCCAGGGTTAGCAAAAGCATAAATCTGGGAAAGTATGCCACTATATTCCAGGCGGAAGTCTGTGCCATAATTGAATGTGTACAAGCGAACCGCCAACGAAACTACGTAAACCAAAAAATCGTAATTAATTCAGACAGCCAGGCAGCTTTACTAGCAATAAACAAAAACACCCTTAAATCAAAGCTAGTAAAAGACTGTGTGAAAAAACTCAATGACCTGGGAGAAAAGAACGAAGAAAAGAAAAAAGAACAAAGGGTGCCAGGTCATTCTGGAATAACCGGCAATGAGAAGGCCGATGAACTAGCCAGGGCTGGGGCTCAAGGAATACAGTTCGGCCCAGAGCCTATCTGTGGTATCTCAAAGAACCAGGCCATGCAATACCTGAAAACTCGCCTTCTTAACGAGACGAAAGCAGACTGGCACAGTACGTCCGGGATGACACACTCAAAAGCACTAATCGAACCATACTCTCGCAAACGCACTGACGAACTATTAAAGCTTAACAGGAGTAACTTGAGCGTGATGGTTAGGGCTTTGACCGGTCACTGCAAGTTGAATAGACACCTTCACAACATGAAACTTAAGGACACTGACACATGCAGAGTCTGCGAACAAGAGCGTGAAACACCAATACACCTCTTGTGCTACTGTGAACCGCTGATTCACAAAAGAAACAGACACCTGGGGAAACACATCCTTGACCCAGATGAAATAAAAACAATCCGAACTGGGAACATCCTATCTTTCTTGGTCAGTGCCCAGTTAAGGGAGCTACTGTAGGGCCTACATAGAACCTACATAGGAGGCTGGTCATAATAGATCTTAATAGGTCGCAGTGATGCACATCAGCCCCGACTTACATGAAAAAAAAAAAAAAAATAGCGAACTCTGCGTATAATAAATATTAATAGCTTGGATTTTGCTGCCGGCCGCATATTAGACTTAAGTTTCTTATAGTATTTAAATTTCATATATAAAGTAATAAAGTAAAATTTCAAGATTCTTAATTAAATAATTTTTTTCTAAAATTCTTTACAAACATAATTTTTTATAATGGGAAGCAAAATTCGAGCTGACTTGACATTTTCAAGCATCCGCAAGATAACTATCATCAAATAATGCAGCACAATGAGAAATTTTATAACAGAAAATTAAAAAAAGCAAAAAATTTTATTTTTGCCAACCAGTGTAAATTATTCACGAAATAAGTAAAATATTTTGTGAGATTATGCATTATAAGTCTAAATGTCACCTTACTAATGTCAAATATCAATGAGTAGCAAAAAGGAGAAAATAAAATGCAAGCCGAGAGTTGTTGTCGAGACCACTAATTGATTTAAACTTCAAATTATGCATTATGTACCACGGAAACAGATCGCATTTCATTGTACAGCAATTAGTAGGTCGCAATCAAAGTGCAAAACTGATGTTTATTGTCATGTGACAATAAACATAAATTACAATGTAAGTATTTGATTTCAGTAAAATTATATGCACTGTGTCTAATCTATGATAATTTAAATTGAAACTTCTAGCGCTACCTATGCGCTAACATGGCCAGAATACTCGTAGAACTGTTATTTGAAAATATGTAATTTAATGTGCATGCACACAGGATCATTGTTGCCGCATAAGGTCGCATTCGCTTTGAGACCCTTACAAAAGACAAAAGACTCGCAAGAGGTTTGATATAAAGAAGTTAAAGATTTACCTCATCTTACCAGTATAACATACTTCAATTCATCCAATGTATCAAATCCAAATCATTATTTCCCAAAATGTCTCAAATTCGTGAGTTACTCTTCGACTAACGAGATATAGAATCAACAGTGTGGTATGGTGTGTATAAAATCACTATTAGAATAAATATAATATTGATTTTATATCACCGTGGTGGCAAGGGGCAACGCTAACACTATGTTTAGGGCACTGATCTACGAATCGGATGATTCGGAGGGTCCAGGATCGATCCTGCAATGTTCCAGTTTATTTCTCATTTTATTCGAATGTCATAGGTACATTTATTTGAATAATATTGTGTGGTAACTTAGATACTCCTGCGAAAATTCAAAGGTGTATGTAGTCAACCAATCTACAGTTGACCACCGTGGTTGAAAGCCCAATCACTCTAACATAGTTGTTATAGGCTCGTGCCCCCTCGGTTGGGACGTATATGAACTGTGATGAATGAATGGTGGCAAAAAGGCTTACGGCCTGTCTGATGGTCAGCATTCACTGTAGCCTATGTTTATACGTTGTGTAATATTTCTAACATAATTTAACACCTATAAGTATATTCGGAACTGATAACAACAGTTATGCGTGAGTCTGAAAGTACAATAGATAAATTCTTATCGCAATCAAAACGCATTTGTTAGCATCATAAACTTTATAATTTAAAAGACAAATTAAGTATAATGTTGATCGAACAACTACGACAGCATTACGCTGTGCGTGGCACTACCCTGGTAATATATTAGTGAGTTTAATGCTTTGCTCATGCAACATGTCCTATTGATATACTAACTCTTATGTATCTTCAGCAAAACAATTATTTTTCTTTGTACTGTTTTTATCATTACATCTGTATTTTTTTAATCCAATGAAAATGCATTTTTTTAGCAATATCGTGTACAATTGATAAGCTTGAAACTTTATCAGTCAGTCTTTTGTTATCATAATGAACTAGTTAGTATGCTTGTGATATATTAATTAAGATATGCCTTACTTTTTATTTCCCCACTACTTTAAAATATTGCTATGATTTGGTATCTTTCTAATATACAATCTTAATTTGAAGAATCTTATTGGGAATCGATTTCGTAATCCTTGGAGCGTACCAGATGGACATGATTCAAACGGATATGATTTCCAAACGAATGCGATAGCCATTCGAATTAGTCATCGGTACGTTTAATAATCGATTGAAAACGATGCTACTGGTAATGTTAATTAGTGCCAGTTACATAACAGTGCTCCAGTTTCAGAGATGGATAGATAACAATGAAATACAGGGAACAGTTGTCAATTCACCGTGGCTTGATTCGAAGCAGATAATGTTGAAAATCAATTGCCAGACTGCCGATGTGACTGATGACTATCATGATAAGAGTTGAGGTAACTGGTTCTATAATTTATGTATGCTATATCAACAAAACATTAAAGGTTATATTTAAATTACTAAAAAGCTTGCGATTTTTACAACGTATAAAACCCTCAAGCTTGTAAAAACATTTATTCAGATTAGATTAGAAGATTAATGAGAACTATATTCTAAATATCTGCGAGAGATGAAAAGTAAGTGTTTACTTACAGATACGTAATACAATTTAAATTTTTAAAAATATTTGCATCTTCATGACTATCACAAATAATCATATGTAATATTTATTTAGTTCTGTTGAAGTTATTTTTAGTTTTCAGAATAAATAATGTGCGTGTGGAATAATGTGGCATTAAAAACTGAGATATCACAAAAGTTCAAACGAGATGTATTTTCTACTACAGATGATAATACATATATTACAACATGTATTAACAACATACGTGCTCTATGTCAGAACTGATATAAATACAAGCAATAAGTATCCAAAACCTGAATATTTAATAATTATAACAGACAATAAACTCATGAAATATTTAAATCAATTAAAACATTTAATTGAAATTATAAAATCAGATAAAACTTCGCAAAAAATATAGTAAAGCATTAACACGTTCCACGTTAATATGTATTCGTAAACTATTGGTCTCGCACTGAATTTAAGTGACACCGTCAATTTTCATTGCGCAAACTGGGCTTCAGGCCTTAGGCGTCCGTTCATTAGTTGGCAATTACTTCCTTCAAAACGTCGAATGATTACAGACCATTTCTGCCGGAGGCTCGCCAGTCCACAGATGCCACTTTGTTCACCCAACGGGAATTTTCGGAATCTGAAATTTCGACGAGCATTTACGAGTAGCTCTGTACTTTCTGTTGCAGATGACGGGTAATATGTTAGTATTTTAATCTGGGCCCAGAGTGCGTAAATAATTTTATGGTTCGCGTGCAAAAGGGGACTTTAATTTATTTTAAAATGTAGGTTCATATGCAGCAAATCTAAATGCAATTCAAAAATGCTTATGTAATTGTATTAACATGAGGCTGTCTGTCAGCTGAATTAAAAATCTTAAATTAATCACTTGTTAGTAGACGAGAAACTCCCAACGAAAGTAATTAATCTGATGACTAAACCACGACATACATGGCCTAACTAACGTACGTTTGACTGCACTTCCCTAAGCTCTTAATGATCTATTAACTAAAGTCATGTCGTAACTTTTAAGGAGTACAAATAAATGAGAGGCTGTTTCAACACAATTAGATTAAAACTAATTAATGTTAGCTACTTGTCGAGCAATAACAAATCAAGAAGCTCGTACGATAGCTTGTGAACACTATTGACCCAAAATGTTCCCATCGGCTGTTGCTCAAACATTTATAATGAGCCCTGATAATTAATAATATTCAGATACAATCGTCTTATACTATTCTACGGTCATAGTTTGGCGATCTTTTGTGTAAGATGTAAGCTCTTTGTTAATCGAATCTAACTTGTAATTACAGTACCAAATGACGTTTCGACAATAGAACCAACAATTTTGTCATCACGCAATGGAGTATTATGTGGTGTTTTTAATGTTATATTACGAACAGATTCGGTTGCGTAAGGCGAGCTGACTTTGATAATTGCTTTAATTTCTGTGTTGCTTAATATAAGAGTAGGAATCCTATTGATTTTAACAATTCATATTGTTACGTCAATGTAATGCCCTGTTCATCTTTTTCCGTTCTATTTACAGATGTAATTATGACACTGCTAATTAATTTGGCACTCATAGGGAAGCGTCAAAAGGTTGGGAAGAAGAAATAATAGTGTTTGTGCAATGATACTACATAATGTAGATATTTTATGTTTTACGATATACCTTAAAATATAAAACTAAAACTGGTTATAGAAGAATACCTTCCAAAATAGTTTTCATGGTAAAAATAGTCGTAAATACTATTATTTTCTTTGACATAATTTATCTAAATATGTGTTTTAAGTAATTTTGCACAGGCTTTTGAGCGCATCATATTTGATAATAAAATCGATGATAATTTCGCTTAAGGTAGACCGTGTTACGGAAAAACCCGGGTTGTCAGTGGCGAAAACAGAGGACGGTAAAGAAGGAAAACGATTTGTGTGGACTGGGTGTGACTTTCACAACATAAGAATGGGTTTTGACTCTCATCTGCGTCCTTCGGTGGTAAAAGGGGATGGTAGTACGAAATCAAATACATCTTGAGAACATTTTCCAAAGTGTATTCTATAAAAACCGATAACAGACGATATTCAAGACTCTGAAAGTTTGAACTCACTACATTGTAGTCGCCGTTGCATGCATGCTAGATATCATATTACATTTTGTGTAATAAATGTCGAGATATATAAGTCTACGCATTACCTCAACGCCTTGTTTGTAGATCTGGCAATTATGTTTACATTTAATACTCGTATATATTTTTTATATTGACATTTTATATACACTGAAATTTATATACACTTATGATAAAACGTACATATGCATCGGTTTATTTTTTTGTGAAACACGTACAGTCGAATGATACATCTATGTAGCCTAAAATTAAATGTAATGTTCCCACATCTATTTAATCACCAAGTTTGACCCGAGTATGTCTCCAAGCTTGTCCCACGAACATTCTTGGGCCGTTATGATACTGAAGCTTAAGACATTTGTAAAGACATAAAAGCACTACCAAATATCCGAGCTAGTTTAATGTATGGCCTAAGGGAAAAGTTGACGAACAAGCAATATAGATCAACATCACAGCTTTGTCCTCACCTAGAGGGTCGAGATCACACAAATTATGTCAGAATGATTAGGTCTTAGTCAACTCCACCTAACGGGTTAGTCGATTTTACATACAACTTTTGGTTTCTTCGAAGGTGTAAGCAGGTTGTCTCATAATGTTTTCTTTCAATGTAAGAGTGTTGAATTGTACATAAGAAATTCGAACCTGGGATCTTCAAATTAGAAGGTGAGTACACGGAATACAGCCATAGACAACTACGAATAAGTATTGCGTATGATGTTGTAATATATGTATGATTGTTTCAACATCATAGAGTATTAGCGACCATATTCCAGTATAACTTATATTTCTATATAATAATTTAACTTAAAAGTATTTTGTGGTTCATTTAGCCATTGCTTTAAAATTTTACCAAGGATTATATTAATACTATCTTTATTAAAGAACGGACATTCTACAAGGAGTTATTACATTTTATACATTTGTTTTTATGTTCTTTTGTTATGTATGAGGTGTATTGATTATGGGTTAAATTTGTAACAAAGTATAAAAAAATTGGGGATAGTCATTGGGTGAATAATAAATCTAGTGGTGCTTTTATGTAAAATAAGAAAATCTATATTTGTAAAAAAAACATATATAAATTGACAATAAAAGAGATCAAGTTGTACTAAATATGAAATATTTTATTTTGTAACGATTACCGGGTATTATGGGCTACTACACCCTTAAAACATAATATTTTATAAGACATAATATATTATATGTTATGTTATTATAAATTATTCGTAGTTACAATTCTCATATGCATTATCGCTTTATGCTCACTATTAGAAATAGAACGGTAAATTATATCATAATAAAGTTACTGTTACACATTAATTGTTTTTTTCTTTTTGTTTTTGTGTAATTTGTACCTATTCAAAAAGAAAATAAGCTAAGCTTGATATTTGTGTGAGTTCAGGTTGATAGGTACGGAAATATGTATCTACTTTACTAGTACTTTTATAAATTATGAAGAGCTTTTATGTTTATCAATAATTTTATGTATTATTGATTAAAGCTCTTCTCAAGGTTAATCAAATTTCTTTGACGCTCTCACCTTAATACTTGACCCACACGAAAATGGTAATAAAGAGGTGGACTGCCTGCGGCCATTGTTGATCACGGCCAAGGAACAGGTTCGGGCGGTGAGCATAAAGACCACAGATAACGCGCGAGCTGATAGACGACGGAGGTTTGTTTACGACCACACTTTTGAAATTATCCGGGAATTATGACATAGCGTTTCCCATTGCTCGGTACATCGGCGCTCCGCTGTGAGGCACTTTTATTTGTTTTTTCACCGCTTATCCGATGCATCTAATGTTCAGAACGTCAAATACCGTAAAGAACAATGCTTATTGATACAATGCTGGATTGGAGTAATATAAATCAGCGGCAATTTTCGTCATACATTAATTACATACATTTTTAAACAAATCGCTGATTTTGAGCTATAGCTTGAATTACGTGTGCAACGTTGAGCTATGATTGCGATGTATGTAGATAATTAATGCTCATTAAGTACTAATACGTATATATATATATATATATATATATATATATATATATATATATAATGTACTAATTTTGTTATCCCCAATTTTTAATTTTATTTATCTCTGTAAGACATTTCGGCACAGTTTTTTTTTTCAGTGATATTCAATAATATAAATAATACTGAATCTGGACAGCTGCACTAATTTGCAAATTACTGTTAGTAATAACTTTAACAATAACTACTCCCTAAGGGAAACTTTTTTCATCGGTGTTTGTGTCTAGTAAATTGAAAAATACTTTACAATTAACCCGTGCTACAGTAATGCTCTTAAAAATCGTGCCACCTCGAGCTTCGTACAATTAATTAATCGGAAGTTGGGAACATGGAAATTCCATCCCGTTACATCACGAATTCACGGGGGAGGAATGAAAAGGTCACAAGTTTTTATACAGCAAATCAGTAATTTTGGCTAATGGGTTTTTGTTTTCGGTTTTATATTTATCATGTTCGTTCAATTACTGATATTTTAGCTTAAAAGCCTATTTGTTAATAAAAAGAAAATATTAATTTACCAAGATAACTAACTCCCCAGATAGCAAAACATAAATAACAAATATTTAAGGTATATAAATATCTTTCAAATTTGTGTTGTGACATAAGACAAGAACTCTTAGCATTTCAAGGATCCACCGGGTGCCGGGTCCATAGTATTGCAAAGAGGGAAGTCAAAAGCAACGCCAAGATTTGAGACACAGGAGTAGGTTTTGGGGTCCCGTATAATACATCAGTACCCATAATCTCTCTATCTTATCTTTCTACCTAACTATATCATTCTGCGATAGCTGCCTTTGTTATTCGTTTTCTTTTAATATTTTATGAAATCTTTTGGCAATCCAAGCTTTATTAACAGTGTTGAGAGGAATTTTGCTGGTGTATCTCATCTACCGTAATCGCGTACAAGCCATCAATTATGAGGTAAAATTTGCGAGTTTGGATGTTGGGGTAAGTCTCCGGTGTTATTAACCGGATTATGTTGAATTTACCACTTTGACATAAAATTTACCACAATTTGATATAATATAATTCAATGAACTTCAAATTACTGAAATTAGAAACATAGTTTGACTTCAGATTTCTCGACTCTTGGGCCTAAAATTCTAGGGACAGTACTCTTAAAATCGAACAAACGATACATCGTCTCGCTCTAACTTAACTGTTTGTGTGTAGACTATCGTAGCACAACAACCAAACTATATATCGAATTTGTGTCTTCTGAGTACAGGACCAGGTAGATAAGAAAACTCGTAAAATCATAGAGGGCAAAACAAATTAGAGCTCTACTTAGAATAGTAAGTTACCTGACATAAAATAATGTTAGGCATCTACACTGTTACAGTAATAATTTGTTATTCTATGAACTTGTGGTGATAATTGTAACAATTTTACCATAATGGTTGGAGAAGACCTCCGAAAATATGGATAGATATATACTCTCAAAAGACTATCGTGTATTGACTAGTAAACAGATTAATCGACTTGATAGTTAGTAGCTATAGTACACACAGCAACGCACCAGAGTTCATATATTGACTGTGAAACAGCTCTTATGGCATTCGTAATAGCAGCAGTTTTTGAAATGCAAATTCAAAGGTTAATGTTTTCAAGATAAAAGGTTTATGACTGTGATAATGATGAATATATCCATAGAATGGATATAATGGTATATAATGCCGTAAAATTACCTACTATGTAATGTAGTAATGTATAACTTTGTAATGTTATTTATATTATCGAAAGCTTAGCCTTCTGAGTGCTACCGACTAGCCTCACATATCTATAGATGTTGGATAATAACTATTATTAGAATGAGTCTTAAAATACTGGAACCTACAAATTTGTCAAGTAGAGAATCTACAATAATAAATACGATGTAAAAATCTCATCATGAATTTAATTGGTAGCATTTCCATTCAATAAAACCTGAATAAATATTGAATCGAATTACAATAAGAAAGCTATTATTTATAGAAAATTATATTCCATCTTTTTCTAAATGTTTTACAGATATATTAAAATATCTTACTTAGATGTTTAATAATTATGCTTTTCGAAAAATGAAACAAAAACATAGTATTAATAATTTTAAAAATATTTAGTAAATGTAGTAGGTACATAATTCGTATTCGTGATCAATCAAATTCTTCATAAGCATTTAACTAAAACTAAGATTTCATCGAATTTCTCCACGATCTATTTCTGTCGCAACTAAACTGACCAGCTTGCATTCAAGTCAGTTTTGCGTAACGATCTGAGATACCCGATACTAGTCCGTGCAAGAAATCAGATTGCATTTGATAAAATATCGACTGGCGGACGCTAATTATTGATAAAATACCAATAGTGACTGACATCAGTATCAATTACTATCATTGCCACGTAACAGAACTCATATTATCAAGATTCGTTGCGTGAACGTTGCGAAATTCTATCTTATATTGCGGCGTTGTTGTAACATTTGACTTGATTTTATAACTAAATCGGCAATCCCTATTTTATAGATTGGACAATTCTTTTTACTCGAGTGTTTCTTTTTGTACGCTAGGTTACATGTTTTAAGACTGTTAAATAATGATTAAGAGTACTGTAACATAGTCTCGCATCTTAACCCGTAAGCTCATAAGTTTGTAAATATAATAAACGAATAATTAGGAAAAGGGCAATTTCATTCTCACCGCGTAACAAATTTCAGTGACTTATTATATATGACAATTGCTATCATGTTTGATATATGTACTTAGGAATTTATAATTTATCTACTTAAATGACAAAAGAAGTGTAGCTAAATAAAAGCTATTGCCAAGGAATCTTGTTGATGAATTACTGTGGTCATATTTTAATAGTACCACTTCTGACTATGCTTATGTTTCCGTTATGTCGCTCGTAATAAGGAGGTATTTGTAATGCAAATCGAAAATTTTAGACAAAGCTATGACATAACATTATTTAAATTGGTAACGAACATCGTGTTACTTAAAGTGGTGCATATGGATATTTTTAGATACCTATCCATCAATACTCATAATGAAAACTATCGACTAATAGAGTCAGTAGTTCGGTTTTAAGATTAACTTCTTTGAATGAAATACTAACATTTAAATAAAAAACCTAAATTATTTGACAATTCTGGCACGAAACCGTGGGAGAAGGATAAATTTACTCTCGTATTTGTAGGTCTATGATAGCATAGATTTAGATTACAACCTAGATCACAACTTTCCTTATATCCGTGCGCAGAATGGACAGCAATGGAATGGGACTAAACTTTATCAGAACGATACCAATCTCGGGGTTTCCTTGGTAGTGAAACAAAGAACTTTAGATTACATGACACACAAGTTAGGCACAATATGCTCAACTGACTTGACACTTGATAACCTTATAATGTTTAGTGAATTGAATTTAGTACAAGCAACAGAGATTACTATCGAAGGAATATCTGACGAATTGAAAATAAATTATGTATTTTATTTATACTTTATCAGAGCTCCGAAATTTTACTTTATGTCCTTGATATTTATTTTAACTATGTTAACTTTATACTATTAAGTTGATCAAATAAATTGTTCAACTTAGCATTTAGATCGAAAAGCTTTCTTTATTGTTTTTTATTTGCTTGCGAAACATGGATAGAGGAGTCGGTGACAGTGTGGTTTCGGCACTGGCTCGATATGAATCGGGAGGCTTGAGGTCGAACCGGACATATACTAATATATTTTAGAACTTAATATATTTATTGGAGGCTCCTACAATGTTGGAACGTATTATACGAGTATAAGTAGTAATATAAGTCAACCTGCGAAGAAATTCAAAGATGTAGAAGTTGACAAAACCGCACTGAGCTAGCATGCTTGATTAAAGCCTAATGGCTTTAACGTAGTTAGGGTAGATAAAACACCTTCTCGTTAACAATCATAACGGATCTCTCTTAAAATATATTTATATAGACCCCACACTGGAAGACTTATTTCAAGCCAAATTTAAAATAATTTTCTATGACATTGCACGATTATTGATTATATAGTAATAATTCCCAATAAAAGTCCTGACAACAAAGGCGAAACATTCTATTAGGCAACTTGTTGATTCCCTTCATATTACGCGATGGCCTGGCCGGGGTTTTCTAATCAGTTCCCTAATCTTTTAGGAGTTAGATTGAGTTACAAGTTTATCGAACTCGCTTTGGATCTCGCCAAGTGAAACAGGGATAATGTTTGTTTGTTGGTACTGAATCGAGTTTTGATTGCTGACGATATCAAAGAAGCATATAAATTTAAATAAGCTTAGAGAAAAATAATATATATTATTATTATAATAATATTTTGTGTGTCATTTAGATTAGAGTTAATATTTTCTCTTTGTATAAAATATCGTCTAGTATTTTAATTAGAATGTTGTGCTGACCTAAATTTAAATTTATATAATATTTTTTTTACAGAAATGGTTATATAATACTAACGTTTATGTATTTAATTGGTAAGCCATAATACATAAATTAATAGATATTGACAAACAAAACACTGCCTACCTGATAGTAAGCGATTACAGTCACCTATAGTACATATGGTGCCTATAAGATTCGCAGTTTGATTTTCATAGAGAACGCTAATCTACTAATGAATCCCTTTCATTTGATTCTTGTATTAAAGAAGTAGCAATAAAATATGTTATCCACCACTTTCAACTTATAATGATACCGAATACGGTCGATACCAAACAAACTAAGAGTGCGTATCAAATTTCAAATCAATGCGTCAACAGGAAGCCCTCTTCACGACCCTTCCAATTTCAATTACTAGATAACACATTTATTGATTTAACATAACACGTTTGGAAATTTGGAAAGACGTGAAGAGAAGAATAAGAAGTTATGTTCCTATCTGTCTTTCAATAAAGAAGGAGATTTTATGCCAAAGTCATGCTTGGATACCTCTGTCTTACTTATTTATGTCGTAAAGCTGCAGCTTCTCGCAATGCTCTTCAAATTTGCTTTTGGTACAAATACAAGCGTATAATGTGGTCCTTGTAGGGGTTGCAGTTTTGCTGTAGGGACTACAGCAAAACTGTAGTAGTCTGCGTCTTTATCAATATAAATATGTGTACGGTCGGTGTATTTTTTATTTATTCCTTCGCTCAGATGTAAACTTTCTATAATCTAGAAATAGATTTATATAACTGATCACACATCACACATTCTGCAATGAAATTATTTATTACGTCTTCATCACAGTCATATACGTCCCCACTGAGCGACACGAGCTTGTGTTAAAGTAATTAGGGCCTTAATTAACCATGCTAGATCTATGCGGATTGCTTAATTACATACTCTGAACCGTTGTACAGGTATATCATCAGATATATACGAAGTTCAAAAAATTAAAAACATATTGGTACATAGCAGGACGACCCCGAGACCCCTGAATCATTAGATTTCACCACAATGCCACCGACGCTCAATTTACTTTCTTAAATATTGTGCTGATTTTTACATCACTCTTAACTGAATCCTGAGTATTTAAAGTTGAATACGTACTATATACGAAAAGAAGGCAGACAGTCTACACATCCACTTCTCTATAACAATGTCCTGTCAAAAATAAACAAAACATTTAATTGTTAATCTCCAATCTATCAATCAGTTGCATATTTCATTTAAAATAAGGGAAACCCGCAAATTACAGTCAATTGCATTGAATTCAAAATGTATAATTTCAGTTTTGCCGAAACATCACGCAACCTGATCGGGAATAACTCATTAATTAATTATATTAATTTATCACGTAAATGACCAATGAAGTATAGCGTTATAAATGTGTATTCTATTTGATCATACGTCTACGTGAGTTACATTCTACCACACCTGTGTAGTACTTGAACATTTAATGAGATAAATTACTGTCGATACTTGGACACAATTATTCAAAATGTACTTTGCGATAAACGGTATTTTTTTTTGTCAATAAGATATTGTAATAGCTTTAATGTCATGTAGAAAGCAGGTAATAAGCAGGATGTTGAATGATCAATTGATTGTGAACATTTAGTGGGGAGTCTAGTATTTTGATATTTAATGCGAAAAATTCTTCGACTCTCCATAGTTGGTTCACATTACAATCACTGTAATAATAGCTTTGCTTGTTGTTATATCTTCGCTTGCTTTAATTTCATTTAAAACATCTAGCATACACGGAGCTATATTTAGGTAAACATCGGAATAATAGGTACCAGGACTCGATACCTACAGCTCCGATGCTGTACAGTCACGAGGTCATGGATCGCTAGAATCTAGGTTAGTTAATTCCTAATAAAGGATTTAAATAAAAGATTTAGAAGGAGGACAATTTTCTCATAGTTACTTCTCTGTATACACTAAAATACTAAAAGGTTATATTTTTCATTTGGTCAGTGTGTCATAGAAAAGCTCCTGCAAATAGCAGTACATGGCATGGCTAAGGGTAGAAACAAATGACGATCATCTGAAGGTGACTTTATTAAAAGAATCATGACATGTATATTCACTATACAAAAGGCTGTGATCAATTAATAATGACCAGCCAATAGATTGTTTTTAGTCGTAAACCGCAGCATTACTACAACTCATATACCACCGAAGGTTACTTAAATTTACTCTATTCTAGTCAGAGCATCGTTTAGAAGTGTCAGATAATTTATCATATAAAACATAACAGAAAAATACATTGGCACATAGTACGATTGAACTCAAGATCTAGGGATGTTATCGCAGTATTTCGCAGTGGGATCTCGTTAAGTTTTGTGTTCGCTATGAGTTATATTAATACAAGATTTAATAAATGAATAACTTACAAGCATGTGTATACCTTAAAAAATAAGAATTATATAATGCTTCAAAGTGATAATTAATTATGTTAAGCAACAGATATAATGATAATAAAGAGGCCGACAAACAGTTTTTTAATGTCTAGGATAAAAATAGTACAAAAATAAACTTTGTTAGATCGTTGCGCCGAAAACTAACATTTCTTAGGAAACTTTTCCAAAGTAACTTTCACAAGCAACAAAAAAAAAATCATTTTATTAATTTAATAACTTGTCCTTGAATAGGTAATAACCGTCCGTTACATAGCAACCTAACTACAAACCGTAATAATCGAAGACATGTCCAAAGAGTGATTAATAAAACGGTTAATTACAAGCATAATGTAATGTGATTGATAAAAGCTTCGCCATATCGACTTTCATACCAAGGCTTTCAAAAAATATATATATCGGTACGATGTTTCTTTGCTTTCTTTAGATTTATTAAAATCGGATATGATACGGAGCTTTGTGAGTTCTGAGCATTAACCTTTGATAAGTGTTGACATATCTAAACAAACTTAATTAGCATTCATATTAATAACGTTGATCCAACTAATGCTATAAAAATTTACAAAAAGGTCAAAGGATGAGGATTACCTCATCACCAATTGACGATGAATATTATTTGTGGCGGGCATTTTTACATCATCATTTCAGAAGAGAGACACCGTCTGCTGTACGAGACAGGCCTCAAGTATCTGTCTCAACGATTCTGCACTGCTAGCCAATGTCTTCCAGCAATCCGTAGGTTTTGAGAAATCATTTTTATATTTTGTATGTAGGAATAATCATACTATATCTACAAAATGTCAATATCAAGCGGCTACCTCATATCCGATGTAGTGGTTTATGGAGAAGTGGTTATTTAGGTGACGAATATAGCAAATATAGTCGTCCGTAGTATATGTCCTTCCTGTGACATTTGCAGCATATCTGAAACCCCTACAAATACCACAGTGTACGTTGCCAACATGTGACATAAGATGTAAAGTTACAGTGCCCAGTAATTTCTCTGCCTACTTTGTACACTGTAACACAGCAATGCAGACACTACTATTTTGCTAGAGAAATAGATAAGACAGAGGTACTCAAGCTGACGACCGTAGTTTAGAGTTTCTCTATGGTAAAATTCTATTTCTCTTTGTGCAATTCTATGCGTCTTAATTTGCAGATTACGCTATTCTTACTTAACTACTTCAGAATATTTTTATGTTGTATTCGAAAATATCAAATCAAATATTCAGTATCTGCTCTAGAAAATATGGGGTGGACTCAATGCCTCGGATTAATAAAGCGATAAACCAGGTACATACTTAGGCATCGGCGAATTTCAATTAAAACTGACATCATAGTGTAAGCTTCTTTGATACTGCCGGTGGTCTACCAATACTCGGGCCATACATCATTATGACAATAGTTTCTGTACACCCACTTAGTACTAAATACGTGAGATTTCACATAGCTGCAACAGGTACAAGGGCTGCGATCACACTGTGCTACACCTATGACAAAAACAAATTACAAATAAAGTAATATATGTTTCAAAAATCTAATAATAAACTTTAACTGTATTGAAGAAAGGGTGTTAAAACTAGATTGATGTAAAATCTCATATCTTTGAATCTGTAAAAAATATTTTTATGCAATAATTTTTCACATAATAGGTTAACATACTTTCATACAACAGTTCATTCACCTAATAGTAAGTGGTTTCAGTCAAGTGCCACAAGAACCACAGCGTCGTATGTGAATGTATATTTTAACTGGAATTTTATAACATTAGAACCGGGATTGCATTGATTTTTCAAAGTAAATTAACGTCTTATAACGATTATCAAATTCTAATATTGTTTTTAAAATGCAATTTCTTTTCTTGATAATAGAGTTAGTATTATATTATTTTTAGGTCTTCTAAAACTGGGGTGTGACGTTAGGCAACCTCCTCGTTGTGCACCCGGGGCAACGTCTTTTGACGGCTAATAGTGAGACAGAGGGCCCCCCGAGAGGGGAGGGGTGGGATGGCCGGTTCCAAAGTGGCGAGCCCCTACTAGAGGGCAGTGTCAGAGGGGAGAAGCCCCCTTTCTTCTTTAAGATGGGATGGTTGTCATCCAGGAGACCTATTTTGGGTCGGAGGATGGCCGGAGATATCCGGCGGCCACCTTCGTGGTAACTCGGTGTGGGCGCTAGTTGCCATATGGCGACGGGATCATGGTAATTGTCTGCAAGGGTTCTTAAAATCCCCAGCCCGGCCCAGACGTAGTGGGGGGATCGCTGAGGTTTTTGGTGGGTAAGCCTCCCCCTTCTGGGAAAAGAGCACCACATAATCACTCTCAGGGTATGCAATTCAATTTATTATCCAAAGAAAGGTCTCTTAAAACTGACCATAATTTATAGTTTTTATAAGATATGGAACCACGGTTTCGAGCTCAGTATAGATTATTACTTTTATTTATTTGTAATTACTATTATTTTACTATACACTTAAAAAATTAATCAAAGAAAAGTTTGCATGAATGCAATTCTTGAGTTTTTTTTAAACCCCAAACTTGAATCAATTATGAATGTGAAATTTCAATGTCAATAATTTATCTCACGTAGCCATACTCTATACTCTAATACTTCTCTTTGATTCTATAGAATCAAAGAGAAGTATAATTATTTCAATGTAATCTCTACTGAATACAACGTTAATTTGAACAAGTACGTGACTCTAACCTCGGCTTGATCAATTAGCAAAATCAATGTAGATAAGAGCGTTCTTGTCAAATTAATATAATGTTGATGAATCATGTTTGTTTCGACTATGAGACGGCGATGATATCTCTTGCATTAGCTAAATCATGTTCCGACGTAATAGAGCATTAACTCGACGTAGAATCTTGGTTCAAAAGCGTCTGTATGAATAAGATGTTTTGAGCTTAATTAACAGTTACATTAAGCGAATATTTAAGATTTATTTTAAACGTGGCTGGGGCTTTTCGAAATTAACCAAAATATATTTGGTATATTCTGGAAAGAATATAATTAAATTAATGAATTAAAAGTAACTTTTTCTATTATTATTAACGCCCGAAATCTTCATGCAAATAAGTAACTACTGAATACAAGTCCTTAAAAATAGGTTCTAAATAATTAGTAATTCTTTTTTTGCTACTTGGATAGAGTGTGATGTAGATACTTTTCATGTCAAGTCAATTTTCGACGAAGCAGCTTCAAATTAAGAATATTCGTTAAAATGTCTTACTAAAGAAATTTATTTATATCTAGAAAAGCATGAAACAAAATATTAAAAAGTAATAAAATGAAAGTAAAAATATTTGAAATTTAATTTTCGTCTCAACCAATATCACAATTCATAATCATTTCTTCTCAAACAGAATGTCGCACGTTTTATTACATTTTCGTTTTCTCAATTCGTTCATATTATAATAATTCTCATGTCATTTAATAATTTGGGTGATTAACCTCTATAGTACCAAAAAATAATTAAAAAGTTAGTTAAATATCAAACTCATAGGATCTGTTATAAATGAAAATGCCTGTATTTTGTATTATGTATAACTACGAGTATTTATAGCCGCATATAGTTTTGATGCAAGCTTCTAGTCTCTCTGAATATAAAACTATGTATTTGATAATTGTTTCCATGAGAAATTCAAACACTGCTTACTTCTCTGTAGCAAAATATCAAACATTTCGTTATCGGCATAGGTTTGACTAGGTTTTCTAAAACATGACTTTAATTTAAAGTCTTCAAGAAAATGGATTGATAGTTTCCAGTTTAGCTTAGATATTCTCTACTTTGTGACCAGTAATATACTCCAGCTAAAAAGTCCACAGTACTACATTTTATGATGTTAATACTGAGAGGCCTAACATTTTCATCAAGGATATTTATATATCTTTCACAGGCACATCTTACCAAAGGAGAATGCCAAGTTGCCTAAGAGATTTCGCCTAAATTTATTTGTCATGCGCTTTGGTAAATCCTACTTAAAATTAGAGTAAATGCGTCCTATAAATATATAAAAAATGTCTCATCATAATATAATGTGGGAGTCCGAAGTAATAGCCTTTTATTGGTGGTAGTTTTAGGTTATGTTATGCACTAGTTATGCACCTACTGTTTAAATTCCTTAAAGAATATTAATTAAAATTATCCATTTTTTTTCTTAATTGGCTATAAGTGGCATCATTATTTTTGATTTTACAACAAAAACAACTATTTATTTATGTTATCGATTTCGTTATTTATCGATTAATGTAAAAATACTTACGTTTTAGGCCCGTATCAATAAAAGTTTTTAAATGTGATTTAAGTTAATCCATGTCGTTTTCTAACTTCAACTTTCAATAAATATCATAAATTAGAAAGACAGCAATCCGTAGATTAACTAAATCAGGTTTAACTTTAGTTTATTAATAAGCCCTAGTCTGTAGAACGAATTTTGCTTTTGTAGAGTATTCGCGGAAGTGGTGAGCTTTTTCTTATGATTATTATATTTTAATTTTAAAACCCCACATTAGTTTTGGCTAGGAAAAAGAGATTCAAACTTATAATTCAAAACAACATTTTCTAGCTATGTGTAGTCAAGACGCAACACAACCCAATTTAGGCCATTTTCGGCATTCTCCTTTAATTGAGACTCCAATGCTCAATATATATAAGCTCAAGGAGAAATCAACACCTTGCTTGCTTTGCATTTTTTAAATCATTAAATGTGGGAAGCTGACATATATTTTTATATTGAAAAAGCTGTGTCCAAACTGAAAACATTTTCTTTTCATATTATTATTTCATCATCATATTCCATCATTCTTATAATACTATAGCTTTCATTGGCAGTTTTCGCTACCTAGCTACTAAGATTGGGAACAACATATCATACCCCTTGAGGAAGACATGTTGAACCGACCTCAAAAAAAAAAAAAAAATATATATATATATATATGTGTGTGTGTATATATATATATATATATATATGTATATGTATATATCTATATATACGTACTGTATTAATTACCATATTCTGGATCTGGGGCCAATGTGGCCACATCTTAAGCCACATACGACTCGTTCACAAAGCCGGGGACTACAAAGCATCAGATATTTGCGAATCGAAAATGTCTTCCTACAAGCCAGGATTTATAGCGACGGTCGTTCTAGCTTCAATATGGACTTGTAACAGTTATCGCAAAGCATTGCTAGCCAAAGCTAAGTATTGTTGGCTTTAAGATTTATTCATTGGTCTCTGTTTTATTGCCAATATAATATGACACACGTTATATCTAGTGTTTACAATAAGGAAAATATTTAGAAAATTATTTTATTTATTTATTTAAACTTCATGTACAATGGAGTACAAAGGCGGACTTAATTACTTCCTTCTAAAAAAAGCAAAGGACATATTAACTATACGAGTATATGAGTAATGGATTAGTTAAATTCCAATTACACTTACATAAAAATAAGCAGTGAAATTACTTGGTACTATGGCATTCCATCTTATGTCACAAATTGGTAACGTACACGATGGTTCTTATTGGGGTTGCATAATTACTGCGAATTTAAGGGGAAGAATATGTTATTCCTATTGTCTTCAGGCTATAGGCGACTGTAACCACTATATGCTTGTCAAGATTTATTCATAACGATTTCACGCTTTACTTTAATTCGTGAATGCGCGACTGGTTAGATTTAAATTCTTTTGGTGAATTAGAACTTGGAATAAAAGAAAAAGAAATGATGGTAAACTCACCGCTTCTGCGTGGATTTATACCTCTTCCAGCTAGCTCAATAATTTGTTTTAGGTATCTTTATTTTGAGTGGCCACTCAGCTATTTTCTCAATCTTGCAACACAATTTTGATGCACAGTTATCACCTTTTACATACTATATCTTCAAAATATCGAGAGCGTAATTAAATCGTACGTATCAAGTATCCAATGTCCACAGACAATGATCCAGGGTAATTTCTTCATGTGAGTGAGTGAGAGGGTAGATAGAAAAGGAAAGGGAAGGCTGACTATCGAACTCCCAACTCACCAAGTTTTGATATGTGGGTCAACTTACTGTTGTATTTACTTATGTATATATTAATCTATGTTTTATGTATAGCCTAAACAATTCGTGAAATAATTTTAATTGACTAAGGCCTAATCGCCCTAACGTAGTTAGGGTAGGCTCGAGCCCCTCGGTGGGGACGTATAATATGAGCTGTGATGAAATATAAAATATGTATATTATATATAACTATACAAATATATAAGATATATTGCAAACCACAATTAATAAATATATCAGGATTCTCCAGATTCATTTGTAACTACAGAATAGTCAACTATTATAATCCTTTATTGTTTAACTTTACTGTGTTAGGTTTTCTTTTTAATTCGTAACAAATCACGGTTCCAACGTAAGATATAAAAACTAGTTTTTATGTATTATTGTAAATATAATAATTATTATGAATAAATAAATATTACAAATTCACTCATCTATATACTTAATAAATATTTTATAATGTTATCGCTGTGATAAATACAATATACTTGGATCCTTCTCAAATTACAGTTTTCTAGTACCCTAGGAGGAACCTTATGAGACAATTTACCACTATAAAACCCTAATGAACCCTATATGATGACTATTCAAACACTAAATAGCATGCAAGCAGTATAATTAAGTACCATAAAAATTTGACAGCTTAAAACAAGACAAAGCGTTAGAGGGCAGAAGTTTTTGTTTGCTTAAGTAGAGTCAACTTAAAAAAGATATAACTTATCCGCAGATGACTCAAGCAACTCGCCTTCAAAAACTAGACCAAGCCTTTTTACGTATTAAGCAATCATAGCTAAGAGCCACACAGTTTCACGGTTCCCAGAATTTATGTATATCAAAGCCACAATTCGGTGTGACTAATATTCATATTCAGATGTGTTACATAGATACACTCAAGGAAATGGCTCGTCGACTTATTATAGAAACATTTGTATTAATTATCTATAATGTAAGCAAATTGCATCCGCTTTGTCCGTGTTCCTGCACGCTGTTTAATTGTTTTCATTACATTTTCACACAGTTGGTGGGCAAAGTAAAGATTTGTAATTATAAGGTGCGCCCGCGCGCTGTGTTATTATTTCGTCAAGTGAATAGTTACGCACTTACCGGTGGAGATTCGGTTGTGACAGACGATCTAGTTTTAATATGAAGAATTTTAAGGTCGCACGTTGCAAGAACAGAGCCTGATTATAATATCAGTGACAGGTTTGCATCGCCTGTAGCTAAACAATATTGCGTGATCTAAGAAATCATGTGTTATTACCACTTCTTTTGATAAGCGTACTTAGCGAATTTGAAGTATATAAGTATGGTGTAATATTATAAAGAATACTTTAAAAAAATCTACTGTGGCGAACAGCAAGCATTAGACATAGACTTGTGAAAGTCGAGCGCCTCCTAGCTCCTATTTCACATAACGTTTTCTCTATCACTAATTATCAAAGCAATAGTTATACAATACATAATAACATGAATATCACACGAGTTTTGTAATAAAAATTAAGTACATTTTGACCTTTATCTGCACCCTATTTTTGTTATTTATCTTTGTACTATTTTCAATATTGCAATACAATTGTGGTGGGTGAGATGTGATTACTTAAAATTGTTAAGTTTATTAAAATATCACCAATTGAATATAGAGTGAGGTTGTTTGATGAGTGAACCCCTTTGGCCGAGAGAGGTTGAGACTGCATAACGGAAAAAAGTCTCGACACATTTCTAATGAAATTTAGTACTTTGGTTTGGATTCTCTATAGTTACAATAAGCTTAATGATACTCAATAATATACGGCTTTGAGAGACTTTTGTTTATATTTAATATGATGACAAATACATTAACATATCATTTACTACTATACAAAGAAACGTATCAACAAGAGCTTATGCCCTTATTTTAAACACAGCGTTGTGGATTACAACTTGCCAACATAAATATTGGCAAACTGTCTTTCCACTAAAATGTATACTTCCCATAACAATTGCACATCAGCACAACTGCAGCGTGTAATTGATTATACAAACTTATAGAGACCGCTAAAGGATTCCGTTCATTACACAACGCGATCTTGATAACGAGAAACAAATAGGCCGAAAGCGATACGACAAAACGAGTCGAGATGCTATCGACGGTAAGTAGCGATCCAGTAATTAGGAGCAAACTTCTACGTTATCTTTGAAATCAAATATGCATAGCCTTGGCTTATTATAGGCTCATTAAAATTATATGGTACAGCCAGATCGCTGTACTATTAGAAAGCAAGGTCGCAGTTCCTATTATTTAGCTTGGAGCGTAGAGTTCGCGGTTACGGTCAGTTTAAGGCATGAGCCGGAGCGACACAAGTTTTTATTGATATTTTTATGTTATGACCAAAACAAATCGTGCCTAAATATAGTCTTTTAAAATATTATTCTTTAAATCTTAATATACACTATTCTATATCAGTAATATGATGTTAATACCTCATTTAAAGAAAACAACAATTGACTATGATAAAGTTTTTGACGTAGGCACATTGTCGTTAATGATGTAGTTAACTCAAATACGACATCCTATTTAATACCATCCATATTTATTACAGCTTTTTTATTTCAATTTTTGTCTGTAATGCTAAAACTTTTGATGAACTCTTTATGTATAAATACCGTGTATATCATCACGGTATAATAATACCGTGATGTATTAAACACGTGTTTATATTGCCGTTGAAATGATTTTGACAGCTAAACGAATATTAATGATATTTTGTCTAGAATAGACACTAGAATAAAGACTGTTTATTACATCAAATTGTTTATTAGGATCACTTTCTAAGAATAATCTAGATGGTGTGTGTTTCTGTACCCTATTATTGTGGATCCCCAGCTTGGATTAGACCCCGATAAACCATATTTGTAAACACACAAAAACTTGATTAGATATTATCGAAATGATTAACATTTCAAACCTTTAAATTTTATACCATTATAACCATTTTTTTTAGGTCGTAACTTAATCCAATGTATTATCAAGATTCTAAAATATATTATAAAAATTACAATAAACTAAGGCCCTATTAAGGCCCTGAAGAGCCGACTTATTTTACTGTTAGAGATACACAATCATAGTAATGTAATTTACTAGTTGTTATCTCTTTATTTCGATAGCATGAAAATGAATACCTAAAAAGATACTTTTTGTTTTTTTTTTTTGTCCAATTTTTAGGAGAGTAATATTGTTTCCTGAAAATACGATCTCTTATGCATTGCACTACCTTTGGTATGGTAGTTGTGTGTGATCCAGATAGAGTGAAGTTACAAAGAAGCACTGGCGACAAAGCTTGGGAACTGGAACGGTAACCGGTACGAGGCACTCCGTGTCTCCAACCTGCATTTGTCTCGCAATAGCTCGCATGCCTCGAAGATGTTACAGGAAATGCATGATTCAACGATTTGCATAGATCAGACACGCCACACTACTGTTTAGTTCAACATCAATGCAGTCACATAACGTATAATGTGAAAGTTTATGCCGATACTTAAAGTGCTAAGGACTGATAAAATAAAGTATCTATCTAATTTCGTTTTAATGATTCATTACAACTATTATACAAACATAGCTATTCAAATTCTTTACAGGAGTACTTGCAATACGCCGTGTATTTTTGGAAATCGCCTTTGGTTACGACTCTTCTTGTTTTCTCTACATAATTCTAAATAAATCCTATCCCAAAATGACACATAAACAACTTGTTTAAGTTGGTATTTTGCTAATGCTATTACTATCAAATAATTTTATGACATATTGACTTAGGTAATAAAATTAAGTGTCATACCAATAAACCAATAGCTAAGAGACATTGCTAATTGCACCTGAACATGGCGTGGGTTGAGACGACTACTTATTCTACAAAATGTCGCATATTATGCAAATCTATTGACATAAATTGTTATTGCTCAAACAATTTCTGTGGCAACAGTTGAAAGTGGCTATAGAGTTGTTGTACTTGCATTAGTATTATCTAACGCTTGAACTAGTTCATATTTGTGATGGCTTCGAAGTTATTAAAAAATGCAAATTCTCCGCACAATGTCAAATTCTATAGTACATGTCAATGCAAACCTTGCATTTGCACTGAGAACCAAATTACCAATTAATTTATAAAAAAATCTCTTTTTTTCTTTTGCTTCAAATGATCGGAACCAATGTATATTTAACATTGCTAAAACATGATTTTTGATCCCATGGCCTAGTATCAGCATAATCGATACTTAACACCGATTAAAGGAGAAAATCGATAAATTTATAATAAAAGTGACTTAAACACGTTTTTCTTAAAATACATATTCGATTCGAAATCTGTAGAACACAAAGGCACTAACTCCGAATAAGGATAACATTAAGCAAATAGAATTATAACAAATCACAATACAACGTTTACCAGAATCAAACAGTCAATTCAATTGTAAGTTTCTACTTACATTACTTCGTGCCCAAGAGAGATGGAACAAAGCTGCTGCTTCGCGAGTTTCAAGTTGGTAATGTTAAATTATTTACGAGTATCTCTTCTCGCTTTTGATGTTCCATTGTGTCTTTTGCGTCCGTTTGTTTTAAAGTTCAGATTGCCCTAGAGCTGTCTTTCTCAAATTATATAACACCAGTTAGAGTTCAGAGAGAGAAATGATTAGTGAAGTTGCTGGATAGACGTTTTTGTTTCGTGTGCGTTTAAAGATTTTTGTGATATCATTATTTAGATTTTTTTGTTTAATGTTTTGAATGGAGATCACTAAGACTCACTAAGAATATATTTAGATAATTTGATGTATTGACTAATAGTCCTGTATCGTCGTCCAGTGTTTAGGCCTCTATTTAGGATTTGAAGTATAGCTATAAGGATTTAAAGGTGTCGCTATTTCTGGATTAGTGTTCCAAGTTCGAGTCCCAGTGGAGGCAGATTTTTGTGATGAATATGAATATTTGCGTCTTAGTTATTTATGTATGATTAATATGTCTAGTTTCTATGTCTAGTTCCTACACAAGGCTTACAATGCTTTTGGTAATTGATATGAGTGCATGATAATTGATATGGATCTGGATTTTAGGATCCATAACACAAAAAAAAAAACATTATTTAATGTTGAAGAACGCAATAACGATAAGTTAGAACCATTTCCATAAAACTGGTCCCGTTAAACCGATCCTGAAGCTGATAACTTTGGTCAGACATCTACGCAATAAATTACGGGGCTACCGTGGCGCGAATATTGGAATTTAAGGATGAATTTATGCGAACTCCGCATGTCGAGAATGGTAATGAAGCGTGCGCATTAAACTAGCAATATTTTCAATAATTTAATTATGGCGGACCACGGACTGGTTTTATATTGGCACGGTAATTGTTTTACGATGTAAGAGCTTAATCTTTCCAACTGACATGAATTTAATAACGCTGTTAGGTGTAAGGTGAGAAAATTGGCTATAATAATCATAATATCACAGCGGTCGGTGTGTAATATTATGAGTGATAAAAATTAAAATAACTTAATTATAAATGCTTTTTTTCAGAACGCTTCCGATGATTCTAATGGGAATGATTATTATGATGAACAATATTACTACATAAAATACAGAATTTCAAATATGTTCACCTATATAAACTATTGGTCCGCGTAAAATCATTCATCATTCGTAAAATGTTTTCTATGATTGCGCAAGGCTTTAGCACTTTATCAATTATAATGTTCGCGACGTCTAATTACTACTTACAATGTCCTTTTATATTTTTTATATAGAACACGAAAGCTCTTGTACCTTAATTAATCGTAAGATATGCTGACTCTGAAGTTAGTTTCGCGTTTTATTTAAACCTCCTAAACTGAGAAACTGATTATATTATCTTTAATTCTCTAAATATAGCAATTACATGAATATTGGCGACTCAGCAAAAAGATTCAGTACATAGTCAAAATTCCAGATTTATAGCGAAATATTCAACACATAATAATGTATGAACTATTCCACTCCACAGATACTTCACTGATTTTAATGTGGATATGTATTTTAAGAAAAACGTGCTTTCCATCACCTTTCTTAAGGACTTGTAATTTACTCAATTATACTCGTATAAGTATCTTAATTAGACACAAAGTGAAATATATTTATCAGAAGAGTTTATTATGATGTGGCAATTTCTTGGTTTATTATCATTAAATTTTATCTATTCATGATATCGTCATATGTATAAGTATATTATTATTAATTATATCTATGTATTAGGATTTAAAATAATTACTTTTATTATTATATATATATATATTATATATATATATATATATATACATATATGTTTTTCATTTGAGTCATGGGTACATCTACCACTTTTCTTTCTGCACCACCTAAAGGTTGACTGTTAGAAAATGCCATAGGCATTAAGTTCGTCTTTGTACACATTGTACATAAAGTGTTAATAAATAAAATAAATAAAAGTGGTCTAGCTCAACAAAGTATAACGAATCAAGCACATGTATGCCCCCACAAGCTTTGTTACCAACGCTGCAATCTTGCGCAATTAAAACTTTACCAGAGCTTGTTTACGAGTGCACCTTTCGTCCAAATTCACAGAGTTGGCCAACCGCCGCCGCCGGTTAGTTTGTTTGGCGTTTATCACAATAGCGCTCAAAGTTGCTCCCCGTGCTTAGTATTGTCGGAAACTTGAGAGTTACCGTGGCATACATTTTGCACTTAGGAATTTTGTAAGGTGAGCAGAACGTTATCGAACTTTCGAAGTTTGTGAACAGGCAAATTTTGTCAAAACTAGTTCTATCAGGCCTTCAATATTTTTTTTTCAGGCCGCCAACTTATAAGCCTGCAATTTAATTGTGTTGTTTCTTTGCGATAGGGCTTCTTCGCATATTCGACAGTCAGTGTATTCAGGCATTAATGATTCTGAGTATTATATGTATACACCAGTGGGAAGGACTAATCGGTGGACCTTGAACACTAAGATTCATCATAATCATTGTTTCAGTCACAAGGCGCATACTGCGTCTTATGGTACTCATATCTGGCTTCATTGAAGTTGGGCCATCATGCCATGCGTTGCGAATTTGTGGGGAATATCAACATCCTATTAACTGATGAACATCACGAATGAGTCAGCAGTGTGCGCCATGAGCAGGTAAGGTTAGTTCGGCACCTGTAAGTTATTATTCAAAAAAATTATACCGCACACACGTCTTTTAGCGCAGAGGACACTCATACGACAAAATAACCTTTTGTTAACAAAGACTAAGCATGTTAAAGCAACAATTAAGTACCAAAAACTTATAACATTTAACAAAAGCTCTTCAGTAAAATAAAACAGCAACATAAATCACCAATGTCTTTTACCAAGAACGACATTTCTTATCACAGTTCAATATTTCAAAGTCGCCATTTAAATAATATCGACGTGCTCAATCGAGATCGACTTCGAAATATAAAAAGTGCGTTATTCAACGTTTGTCGTTGAGGTCGTGCAAATGCCAATAGTGTCAGACTCGAGGAGACAAACAAATGTCACTGTCTGATAGGTTGGTTAAAACCCACTCACTTTTATTTGTAGCGGCCACGCACACCGGGATTCCAGCAATATAATGAGGGGCCCGAATAAAGATTTCAATTGAAAATCAAATATTACAAGAGAATTACTTAATTAAAAAAAATTAATTAAAAAATTTGTTTGACGACATTAAATGAAAACTGTTGGGTTCGTTGATGTGATACCTAACCAAAACAATCATTGGTCAGAACCGACCAAGCTAAGGTTAAGAATAATATGTTACTATTTACTTTGGAAGCCGATAATTCATTTTACAAGACATGATTAAATGGCGCTGAATAAATTTATAAGCAATTTTAGTGGTATAATTTTACTTACAGACATGTCAATGTCCAAAGCTGTTACTTGTCACATGTTTGTGATAAGTAACGTTTGTTTTGGAGTATATACGTTAGAATACGTTAAGTCATTCTTGCGGTAAATTTAATGAGAAAAATTATTCTCGAACATTGTAAGTGGTATATCTTTGTATTATATCAAATAGGACCTTAGTTAAATTATACTTTTTAATAAATAAATATGCATATTTCTCTTACTTGCGATTTTGCAAAATGATCCTTCCCAACGTTGATAAAATCAGCAGGCAATAATTTCTAATCATTGTAATCCTATAAATGCATCAAACCACTTGGTATGACTAAATAGTTCGATCAGTCGAATTACGAAAACTTTTTATTAAATTAATGCGTTGTTTTCTTTTAACTAACATTTTCAAACGCGCAGCTATACGTCGAGGCTTAAAGCTTAAGGCTGCCAATCAGTTTAGTCCTGTCTAACAGATAGTTTCGCAATAGTTCTACATAATTTCTGTAACGATTCGATCAAAACTCGATGCTTAACCTTACAACTTAATCGAGTATCAGATCGATTTATTTAGTTTGTTTTGCGTTTTGTATTAATGTCGGTAGTGCTTTGTACTAATAACCGGAGGTTGTATGTTGAAGGTTGTGTTTATCGACCCAGATGCCTTTCATTCGATATAAATAATTCGTGGGCTTATGGGCTATACAATAAAGACATATAGCGTAATATACTAATCGAAATAAAATATTATTAAGTATGTACGAGTAAGTACAATCCATAACAAACTACCGAATTTATTATAGTTAGTTTTATTTAATTCTTCTTCGTGTATATTATATTTATTTAATAATAAGTACAATAACAGGTTATAGACAATTAAAAATAAAAATAATATATACCGAATCTTAAAAGCTAGGTTAAAACCCAATATATGTAGGTAACTACATTCTATTAATTATATTATTATATATTAACATTAAAATATTTTTACATATCTAAGTAAAAAAATATTGCTTGTTTTATCTATCAGTCCTTATAGACAACAAACTACATTTTCTTCAAATATAACTTATATACAATATATATATATATATATATATATATATATATAAACATCTGTAGTCGAGCGGTTAGTACACCTGATACAAGGTGATGCCAGTCCTTAGGTCCCGTGTTCGAATCCTGGTGGAGACAGATGTTTATATGATAAATGGCATTTGTAACTTAATTATGGTAGTTATTATATATTGTAATCAGAAATATTTATATATGTATAATATATGTATGTCCGTCCGTTACCCTAGATCCTATAACATAAGCGTCACAGAACTTACTTTGGGCTAGGCTAATTGGTGCAAGTGTAAGATATATATAAAACAAATATATTGTGTAATTGTTTATATCTATAAATCAAATGTATTTTAAAATGACAGACTTGAGTTGTCAACGGAAGTTACATAATGGAAAGGGATGGAATTACCCTTAAGGTATTCGTATCCTGGACTACCTGATCTATCTCTCAAGCTCTCAATTAAAACACTATGGAGGTGCAATGCACGCTGAAAGTGTAAAAAAATAATACATATGATTATTATGTGCATTATAAACGACTTCATAAGTAAACAATTTCATTCTAATGTAAATAATAAGCAAACCGATTTAAAAGTCGCAATGTGACATGATTTTTCCGAGAACGGTGAACCAAACGCAGTGCCATTTCAAATATAGTATCCCTCAGTAATATTTTACATGCAAAATTTTTCGCCGCAGTAAGGTATCACGTTTCTGCAGTAAAAACTCCAGCTCAGCTCTACCGCCATATACCTAGCCACCCTAACATCGGGATCTCCTGGCGCAGGTGCAACAAATCCGAGTGACCGGCGCGCCAACAATTTAGGCAGTCACCACATTCGGTGGTCATAATTCACAAAACGCATTTACTCGCGTTTTGTAGCGGTCGCCCCTACCATGATTCTTTTCGATATCACTTCAGCTGATTTCAGGTTTTTTTTTGTATTCCTTGGTTTTGGTTTAAATGTTACCTGTTATTTTTAAGTAGTCAAATAAAAATGTAAAAAAGTAAGTAAGCTTAGAAGAAAAAATTATAACAAATAATCGAAGGAATTTTTGTCATATCTGTCATATCTCCTTTAGTATTAAGAACTATAGACATAGTAGATAAAGTTAAATAAACAAATACAGTTTGATGAATTGAATTGTATTATGTAAAAGGTATGGGTAATATTAGTAAAGGGATTAAAATAAATAGATAAAGAAGACATGGTCATAAAAGATTGCTAGATGCGTAAGAAACTTTACAGTATGATTTTGTTTACGTTTAGTATAATGTATTAAACTAAGAGCTTAATGTCTGAGGTACTGTCTCAACCATTCGGCCTTTAGAGGCTAATAAGTGAGAGGTAATAAAATATATACTTATAAATGTTACAGAAAACCTGAAAAGCCAGACCACTATGAATAATGATTAACTTGTACACATATACTTAATTAAGTCAAATCCCAATCCAATCCCAATAATTAACCCAATCAGTTTGAATAAAGTTTATACCCTGTCTTGTAAGATATAATAAATATGCTTTGATACCTTATCTCTAAATTTCAAATAACGTTTATAAGGTCATTGTTATGTAATATTATATTTAGTTGTTGCACATTTAACAAACACTAAATAAGTGATTTATCAGATTGACTAACTAGAAGAAGTATTCATACTACTAAATACAAGTCATACAGACCTACAGGTTACTTATTGCAAGCTTTGATTTAATATGGGACCGCAACATCGAGATTTCTTAATATAGGCTGCTCAAAGTAATACGCTTATTAATTTATCTGACGTTTTTGCTGATTTTTCGTAATGATTAGTAAATGTTAATACCATCCGACTAACCATGTTCCGCAAAAATATACATAACAGGACATATATATGTTGTTATTAGAAAAAAATACTATTAGAGTAAGCCATGACTTCGCATTCGCACCCGTAGTAAGGAACAAAATTTATCGGAAAAGATTTGTGTGCGACGCCGATGCTGCAATTTGACTATCGGAAAATATATTTTATGACGTTATGGCACTTTGTTGGGCTTAATGGCGGTCCTGGGAGCGTTTTTTGAGAGATTCAGACGTGTTGACGGCACCGCTGATTTGTTGCTCCGAAGCCCTGAATTTATTTTATTACTCTCATTTTGTGATGTGCTGAAATCGATCTAGCTACGCCGGCTAATGCTATCTATCCATGGCAGTGTCTACTGATGAATAACTACTATAACGGAAGATACTTGAAAGTAATAAAGAAAATGCAATCTTGCGATTTTGTAACCACAATTTTGAAATAAGCTCAGGACTTATGTTTTGTGTTTATCGTAGTGCTTTATGTTTAAATTGTGTTAGGTTCTAGATAAAGTTATTACTACAAAGAGTATTTCTAAATATTAATTGAGCTAGCAACAATATCCTGAAGAAGGCAATAAAATAAAGGCAATAATAGCACTATCTGGACAGGCATGAATCATCTTCGGCCTCATCATCACTTACCATCAGGTGAGATTAAGGCCAAATGCCTGTCCTTATTACATAAAAAAAAGACATGCTCGTACAACTTTTACCAGGTAATTAGTAGGTAATTACCAGTTATCAAAAAAGTGTATTGAGCATTCATTTATAAAACAACCAACAACAACAAATATTAACCTTTGAGTACTGACGTGGATTGGTTTAGTCATTATTGGTGATGTGACGACTCACAGACTTACTACAATAGTAGGTATTATTTTGTATATTTTTATAAACTTATATTTTAAAATTATATATTCATGTTACGACACTTTTTTCTAATAAAATGAGTAAAGAAAAAAAATATATATATATAATCAAAAATAACGTTTATTCGACACTTTTAAAGTTCTTATCAAATTATAGCCTTATCATTGTGAGTTATCTTTTATTAAAAAATGTAACATTATATAGGAACACTTAGAAATGCTATAATATGACTATACTTTTTTTTTTTTTTTTTTTTGTTTCCCTGAGGAAAATGCATTAAATTGCATACCCCGGCTGTGGCGAGCCGGCGGTTATGTGGGGCTCTCCTCCCCAGAAGGGGGAGGCCTACCCACTAAAAACCTCAGGGATGGCCTTCCTCAGGCATGTAGGGAGCCCCCGGGAACATCAAGCAACTTCCAGGAACCCCCAGCCTCCGCTCCCCTGCCTAGAGGGGAGCCCTCCTCGGGAGAGGCTACACTACCTCCCCCGGTCTCCTCCACCGACGACGCCCCCCGGCCACGGAAGGGGCGTGGTCCATCCCGGGTCGCCGAAGCAGTCGCGATTTCCTCGCGCCCGCCGGCGACCCGCGGCGGCGCCGCAGCTGTGCTACCGAGCCCGGCGCCGCCTTCTTCGAGCGGGATCGGCCATCTCCCGACCCCGCTCGGCGGCCTCCTTCTGGAGCATCACTGCTTCACAGAAGGAGGCCACAGCCCTCCAACCTCCCTCGTCCGCCAGCATTGCCGCAATCAATGCCGGCGGAGACAGATCTCGCTCGATCTCTGCGACCAAGACTCGGCGCTCGGAGGCCCACGCGGGGCACTCCGCCAGCGTGTGCTGGGCTGAGTCAAGGTCGGATGCGCAGTGGTGACAATGTGTCGATCCCTCCCGTCCTATTCGACACAGATACTCACCGAAGCAGCCGTGCCCGGTGAGTATCTGAGTCAATCGGTAGGTGACCTCCTCCTTCCCGTGGAGCCAAGCTTCGAGGTGCGGGAGTACGGCACCGACGGCCCGCTGGCGCGCGCAGATCCGTAATTCGAGCTGCGCACGCCAGGCCACCACAATCCGTCGGTGCCACTCCCGCTTAGGCACTTCGTGCGCGGGTTCCAGGGTGCTCCCCCATCGCCCCCCGGTCGACACGCCGCGACGCATACGTTGCCGCGTACATGTCGGCCAGGATGTCGAATGGGGGGAGCGTCCCAGAACCGTCGCCGCCTCGTACGAGATTGTACGGTAGCCTCGTACGATCCGTATGGCCATTATCCGCTGCAGGCTCCGTAGCAGAGCTCTGCAGCGAGGGGACCTCGCGCAGTCTTGCGACCACACGGGAGCCCCATACATGGCCACGGATCGCACGACGCCCTCGTACAGGCGGCGAACTCCATCCCTCGGTCCCCCGAGATTGGGCAGCAGGCGATGCAATGCACCCGCCACCCTTTTGGCTCGGGGGACCAACCGCACGAAATGCTCCTCGAAGCTCCAGCGGCGGTCCAGGGTGAGGCCCAGGTACTTGATGTACGGCCCCACCGGGACCACCGCGTCACCCACCCGGATCCGGCAGCTGGGTGGTTCCCGGCGCCTCGGAAGGCCGTGGAACCATAGCGCCTCGGTTTTGTGAGGCGCTATTTGTAAACCCAGCTGGCGGATCGCCCGCACGACACATGCCACCCCAAGCTCGGCAAGCCTGAGCACCGGCCCGAAGTCGGCCCCAGTCGTCACGACGAGAGTGTCGTCAGCGTAGCAGACGACACTCACGCCGCGAGGAAGGCTGGTGCGAAGGACCGCGTCGTATGCGAGGTTCCATAGCAAGGGTCCCAACACCGACCCCTGCGGAACGCCGCATTCGACCCTCCTCGACGTTTCCCTCCCGTCCCGTCCCATCACGCCGATCGTCCTGTCGCGCAGATATAATATGACTATACTAGAAAAAATACTATTGGGAAGTAAGAGGTACTTATATTTAGGCCTGGAATTTATGTTGCATCAGTGCAATCAATACAAACAGTTTTAGAACATCCGAGACAGATAGGCTTGCGATATGTTACACATGTGTACTTAGTACGCCTCTTGAGTCGCGATGAACATATTTTAAATGTTTTTTTTTACTAATTGTGCATCAGGTGGTGGAGGTCTTTCAGGTTTCGGGGGTAAATCAGCACTAAGTATGCTCTTTAACGTCAGTCTTAGTTCTCTTGGCAATCGTTGTAGACTCTACGTTTAAGAAAATTGCCCCTAGGTATTTCAAGTACATTATCATATTTGTTGTATAAAACAAAACACTCACATCCAATAGCCTGAAAAAAATTGCAAGAGGCCAGCGACGAGTACGTCGACTACAAGAATAATTAGAATATTTCTTGACGACTTCATCGAGTCCACCTTTCGTGCTATTGTAATCAATGATAAGAGTGATATTTAGCATTTCATTATTCAACTTGAACACGGATGAGTAGAATAAAAGACCTAAAAAAGCTTTCAATTCTTCACGATCAGTTGGCCGCAATTCAACCTTATTGGTATTTGTATTTATTACGTGCCTGAGAAAGCTTTTTATTTGTATGATCAACATCTTTATCAATCATTGCGTTTGTGAATAATTCGGACCACAGGCTTTCAGAATCATTCAATGACCTTGACTGCATTCTAGGTATTTCAATAATATTGTGGATCAACGAACGACAAGATCTGTTTATAGGTTCTTCAGTCGACCGCTTAAAACCATTTTTGCCATAATAATATCTACCAGAAGATTGATTAGATCATCTTGCTAAATTCGGTGGTAATTGTTTAACTGTGACCCGTGGCTGTGTTGTAGGCAATATGTTTTCATCTTCTTCTACCTCAGATTGCTGAGATTCCGTTTCATTCACTTTCCAATTGGAAATTTGGATCGACTTGATCGTCATCTACATCACTGAAATCACCCTTTAGTTCTTGCTCTAACCATGTTTGTATCGTATTGTCGAAAGCTGGAACCAGGTTAGACACCACCCTTCTCTTTTAAATTCCAGAAGTACTTGGTTCGGCCATCTAAAACAATAAAGTTAATGCTGACGTGACGTTTGTGAAACACTTAGAACATTTCACATAAACATGGACGTGACGTCTGAAATAATACAAAGACTAACAATGTCTCACGGACACCGAAGGATGACACACACCACACTGTTCACTCGATGTGAGCGCATGCTCGCCTGACCAATGGTAATCATGAATCCAGAAGCTAGCGCGCGAGGGTAAATTAATTTAATTGACGAAATACGGATCAAATTTGTCTAAGCGCCGTCTGTGAGACACCCACGTCACTACTTAAAGGTTAATTTGGATCGAAAAAAGAAAAAAGTCATCAACGTTTAATCATACGAATGTTTATTCGTCACAGTTATTGATTATCATTAGAAACAAATCACGAAAATATTGCCATTGGGTTGTGACGCGGCGAAGGATCCTACTGTCTAAAATTGCAAGAGTGAGCCCCGTAATCCGTATTGGCGAGGAATGTGATTAAAAAAAAGAGATTAAAACTTATTTACGAAATCCAAGATATGCAAATCTGATTCGCACTTGTCTGGATTTTTATTACTAAAATCGCATTCTCCTTTAGTCCGTATGATAAAATATAATATATTAAAATACATGTAGTTCATAATATAATAAAAAGAAAAATTTGACGAAAAAACTTTATAAAAGAGATGCGCATAATATAACTAAGAACAATTCCATAATAACAACATTCCTAAAATAATGATGCTAATATGTAAAAGCAATCAAAAAAACTTTATTGACACCAGTCACAAGACTCCTAACGTAACGTAAGTATTATATTGAAGTTTATTTTGTACGTAAATGCTTATTTCGTGTTTCATTTAGTGCAAAATGAAATATGAAAGTTACGACTCACTTAGCTCGAGGCAGTCAACATACGAATGATGGAAGCCTGTTGTTTATCATTAACGACAGAAAAAAAGAAGTGTTCGTTTATAAAAATTACTTTTTGTCTTAAGACTCAAGACGTTGTAGATATTTCCATACTAGCTTTAAAAACGAATTATTTTAATTTTTTTCGCGACGGTATATTGTAAAAGTCTGGTCAGTGAAAGTTCTATTGTTTTACTTATTTGTGCAGCATAACAGTAGTGTTTTGGTATGAAGGGCAAAATTACTGGATAGTGGTACTACATCTTATGTCACAAGTATGTCAATGTACTCTGAAGTTTTGACTCTGATATGTTGTTCTCCTTGACGAGCTGATCACGAATATACAAGTATTAGAAAAAGTTAACGACAAAAATCGCAAAAAGTTGTAATTAATACTATAAAATTTAACAAATATTTATACTGTTTATTTTTCAAAACAAAGGCTCCATGTCCTTTTTTTTTGGATGGACCTATGCTGAAGACTCAGATGGCTATGTTCAGCTTTGAAATGAGTGTAGTTTCATGTCCCTAAGAATAATTTCAAAGAAAAATGTGATAGAGCAAATTCAATTTTTATATTTTTTTATCAAAATATTCGTGGAATTGACCCTAGAGTCCGTATCTATAAGCGTCGAGCAGGTGGTGTACTACCTGCTAATTACAAACAACTTCAAGATACCAGTTTCTCAATAATTACTTAAGACGCGCGACAAGGCACGCAAAAAATTGTATACACTATCTCAACTTCAATAAACATGTAGATTTCTAAAATAGCTTGTTCGCAGATGTGACACTAACTTTGTTTTTGTTACAAGTTTTAATTTGCCTTTTATACCTAACTATTTCATCCTAATATCGGTAATTGTAACATATAACTCACAGGCTACTGACAGGCAGATACTATATATTGATAATGGTTATATGGTAATATTTTGGTAATGGTTTCTTAACTTCTATATATTACAAAAAACCGCTAAAGCGATAAATGCGTTTGAACGCTAATGCGATTAAACGTTTTAATTACTTTGCATTTCAGATGTATACCTTGATATTCTTCTAATAAATTCAAAGGTACGTGAAGTCTAAGTCTTGCTGTCCTAATACAATATTTTATAGTCCTAAAGAATTTGATTTATAGAAATAGTGCGAGTCCATCACCTCGATCGAGAAGCAAAAATTGATTAACTACAACTTTCCACCGCATAATAATGGCGGCTAATAGTAATATTCTTATAAAGATATATAATTCTTATAGTTTGTTGTTATCAGGAAGAAAGGGAACGGAAATATTGCAAAAAATCTGTACCTCCATAAAAACTACCAAGTACGTTGTCAACATGTGACATAAGCACGTAAAGTCATACTACTTTTCACGCTAGATTATACAAAACTTATATTGTGTTAAAAAAAATAGTGAATATTTTACGCGTATTTGTTTACTCGGATACTCAAAGTATCTGTGCGATTGTATCAGAAATGGTGAAGTCCACACAAGATCTAGGGTCATCGACATAGGCTGCATGCGCGTCCGGCTAAGCGCGCACGCCGTGGTGTAGTCTCTCTGTCTGGGGGACTGTCCAAGGGTTCTCGGACAGTGTCCCTCCTTTGGCGGCGGTGCACATGGCGGTCGAATCGCAAGAGCGCACCCCGCCATGTGCCCCGTATGGGCCCAGAGAACTCGGGGGGTTTTAGTAGGTAGCCCGGTCCTCTTGCCCGGAGAACCCCACACATGGCCGGGCCTTGCCAGCGCGGTGTCATGGTGCATAAACTCGCATCCCCCCCCCATCAAAAAAATAGGGTCACTGACATAGCCCATAATTGCGAATCTTAAGTGGTATTAGGCAGGATACACTGTTCACAGGATTTATGAAAGCTGGAGCGGAAATGGTAGGCATATGCCGAACACCATAGCGTAGGCAGGCTTCCGACAAGATGGGCAGACAACTTGGTGAAGATCGCAGGAAGGCGCTGCATGCTAGCAGCACAGGACCGATCGGTGTGAAGATTCTTATCAGCGTCTATTAACTGAAATAATATACTTATTATACGGAATGATCAGATTTTGAAAATGAGGTAAAGGGTTCAACTCCCGACGAAAGGCAAATGTTTTCCTGATTTATTTGATAGGTCCGTCTTAGCGTTAGATTATTGTCACAATGCAGTTTCATAGCAATCAAGTATTGCTATAAATGACGCATATCGATACACACTTATCTTTTGATGTTTGAAGAGCTTATTAGTAAATGAAACGGACCATACAGAAAGTACGTGACGGAAAGAGATAGCGTTGCGCTAGACAAATATAGCATTGCGAGGAACAACGCGACGTCTTCACTTACTCGCTATTACTATTCGACAAAAAAAAATACCGATTGCTCGAAATTAAACGGCACAGTTTCGCTAGTGCGACTCCTTCATTGTTTAAACGCCTTTTCATGCTCCAATAAACAGAGGTGTGTCCGTCAGATTCTCGGTCATTGAGAATTCTTGGTGAAGTTTGACTTCATCTTCACCCTTATTAGCACCTACCATCAAGTGGAATGTAGAATAAATCCTATTCACAAGCTGTCATCAAAAAATTGTTACTGACCTCTTGTTTGCAAAAGTGGACTATAAGATTGCTTTATTTATGCGTCATTAGGAGCAATCTGAGTTACTCCGTCAGTTACGATAGCGGTACTCTGAGCAAATTATCATGGAATCTAGTTCTCAGTCGGAGATATGAGAAACGGTGCTTAGATACTATATAATTACTCTTTAAATATTACGTTCCTACTTAAACCCACAAATTCTGTCATATAAAATATGTTATTTTCTGGATATCTATCAGTCTGATATACTTTATGACCTTCCTATAATTTTTCTATAACATGTTGAATTGAAAAAACTTTTTTGGATCTTTATAACACGTTTTCTACAGTCACATATATCTATGGAACGGAAACAGAACTGTGTTTTTGATAGTCTATGAAGAGGCCTGGTATTTTAATAATTTTTATTTCATCGCCGTGTATTTGAAATTCATCACAGTTTAGGCAAATTATTTTTAGTTTTAATTAATGAATGCATCTACCTATTGTTGATATTGTTGAATGTTTTTATTGTTTTATAGAATGGATCTCTGACAATGAAGCTATAATTCAACAGTTTCACCGAAAGTACACTAATTTTCGGTATCAGTCATTCTTCGATAATTATACATATGCCGTTTGCTATGTTTGTATACATATTTGGTCTGGGTAAGTAGAAGTTTGTGTGTGTGTGTGTGTTTGAACTAATGAGGTACTAATGCATCCTATCATTTTAAGAAATTATCAGTTTCTGAATAAGGCATATTCAATAAGCACGCTGTAGATTTACGTTGTATCGATTCAGTGTACAGATACATGTTCTGTATTCTATTATGTAATTATATAAGAAAATACATAATATGGAGGGCTGACGTGTGGCTAAAACTGTACGACATATTATTTTTGGACTTGTGTTAATAGGCCCGACGACTATTAGCAATATTTGCATCGAAAGGAAGGGAAGTGTGTCTGCAACATACTTCGAAGAAAATACATTTTCCAGACTGTTAAGACCTGGAAAATACACTCCATATACAAAAAGTTTGCAAAGTATCGAATATGATTATGAGACATTATCCTTGGAATAGTTATTTGTGCTTGGTTTAAATTTTGCATCGCAGTACTACCAGCACTACCCATAGATAACAACGGACTGGCATAAGATATATCATGTATAAAAAGACAATAACAATGGGCAGCGATGACGCTCAAAAAGAATTCAAACCTTGCTTCAAACAGGTTATTTGAAATTATTAACTAAAAACAATCTTTTTAATTTCTAAACAAATTAGACATTTCAATTTTATTTATTACCAAGGCAGTTAGCTTTTCCATCAGCGACTTCGCGTTTTTTAAATACGTTTGCGCGGTAATAAGTATACTATGTCCTATCCAGACTCCTGAACTATCCCCGTAACAAATTTTATCAAAAAATAATGAGCCGTTTTATCATAAAACGTAACAGACAGACAGATAAGTGTTACTTTCATATATATTTTATACATAAAAATGAATCGCAAAATGTGTTGGTAACCGCATAACTCAACAATGCCTGAACCAACTTGGCCAATACTTTTTTAAAATGTTCATTGAAGTTCAAGAATGGTATCTATAAGGTTCGTTGAAGTTCGAGAAAATCTGATAGACTGTACGTTTTCTAACTAAAACGTACAGTCAATTTGAGCTTTATTGTTATTGTGTAAAGTTCATATTGCAAGCACTCACTGTTGTCTAACCAATGTACGAGTAGCTGTGTTGCGAACATCAAAGAGTCAATTTGCGCTTTATTAACTAATAATAAAGTTAATAAAGTTGAAATTCAATCATATCTATCAAAACATTGTGCGTGTGTGCGTTGGAGCACAGGATACATCGTTGGAGGATTTCATGTCACGTTACAAAATTGAATAGTCAAGATTTAATATGTATGTAATTTAAATAATAATTTTCTTTTATGTGGTTGGAGATTAAATCCAAGCTTAGATCAAAAATACAACCACTTGCACCATACCCATATATTGCGCAGGAGTTGAAAAAACTTGAGCATTATTGTAATGTTAATGCAGTACGAAATAATCATAGGTTGAGTACGTCAAACGTGCACGTGGTAACAGGTTCGAAGGAATCCTTCAGAAAAAGTTGGCCATGCTTAACCTTATACGTAATTATCTCGGAAATCAGCTTCATTCAGCACCTGCCGCAAGACGAGTTGCATGGCAATGCTGTCTAGAATGCGAAGTCAGAGGATATTTTAAGACTCTTGGTGTTGTAATTGTTTAATAGTTGTTTAGTGTGCGTGTGTGTTAAGCGATTTGAGTTGATTCTAACATTATTATTGAAGTTTTGTAGAACTAATTACAAACATAATGACATTATCAACAAAAAAAAATCAAAGGCGTTATTTTTTTTTCTTTTCATAACTTTTATATGACGAAATACATTTTTTATCAACAAGATCTAAGATTTGATTATTATACATACAGTCTATTTACTTTCTTGTAAAGTTTTATCATCACCATCACAGTCTCTATATGTCCCCACTGAGGGGGACGAACCTACCCTAATTACGTTAGGGCAATTACGCCTTAGTCGACCATGCTGGCCCAGTGCGGATTAGTCGACTTTACATACACTTTTTAATTCTTTGCAGGTGTGTACAGGTTCATTTTGACTTCTTGATGCCTAATGAACTGTCTGTATTACTCGTACCTCTGATTAGAACACAAGAATATTATTAAAGCGACAAGATTAGGTATGCCGATGGTAGTTTGCCCACCACCAAACAAACCGAACCGCTAAATTAAATTTTGGGATATCAATCACTTGGCAGGTATGATCGTCATAGTTTAGCTGTCAAAATTATGACATTCTATGACATAATTTTGACAAGTAAACCATATGTGTAAAACAGTCTCCTTAGAGACTTTTGTGTCGACAATCTTTGCGTTGCTGGTCCTCTAAAAAATAATTTACCCTACTTTTAAATTAAGTTGTATCGTAACTGTCTGGAAATCTAGCAGCGGGGAGACACTTAACTTCCATGTGCGCAATAAAAACGAACACTTGAACCATGCAGTTAAAGAACATCATTCACCAAAATAGTGAGGATAGAATCAGAGTGCGTGACAACTGGTACGATGGAGAAAGCTTACTGCTGGTATCAATTAGAACAGTTTCGCGGAACACTCCCCATTGTACATACGATGGAAGATTTGTGTGGGCTTAAGACTCCAAAACCATTATGAGATTGAGAGTATGGTTGTCTAGTCTATGTCTATACCTTAACAAAAAAAGGATAATCCTTTATGTTCAACATCAATAAAAAGTAGGAATGGCAATAAAATATCCTACAAATATTATAAATGAAATGTTTGTTACTTTTTCTCGTAAAAATTATTGAATGGATTTTAATGAAACTTTATAATAATATATCTTATACATTAGAATAACACATAGGTTTCAATTTATAAAGATATATGCCACGCTAATATAAGCTACTCGAAATACTAATCCTGCGCAGACGAAGTCGCGGGCACCAGCTAGTACTAACTATTCTTGGCGCGGCATCTGAAATGGGTGTCACGAGCGACGTAGCTGCCATAACTAGTTATCACAGGCGCAGCCAGGTGTTGTATCGAAAATAGATTATAAATATAGATCATAATTGCGACTGGAGACGAGCATTTGCTGCTGGAGAAAATTAATCGAGAAAATGTCCTGTCGTTGTCGCGTAGGTTTCAATTTTGTTTCAGTTATTGTCTACGATTAATGACGGTAGTGTTTTAAAATAACAGTTTTTCTTTTCTCTGATATTACAAGATTTTTTCCCTCTGATGGTAAATATGTCGGACTCCAAACCAATCGAAGCGGCTTGACCAGGATGACCTATGCCTGCTGTGATACTTGAGCCTTAGCCATAAAGATCCAACGATTTGGCGGAAAACGTAAGTCCAGTCCAATGCCTAGTTGTGGCCAAGGCTTGTATAGTACTTTTCTCAAATAATGCGCGGAAATTAAAACTAAGTAGTACCAAGCACAACTTTTATTTGAAATAGTACATTTTTGCAAGCCAGTTCGATATTTAAATAAAACTCTGATAAGTTGCCTCCTTGGTTTGCCATTTTTCGGAGCAACAAATCGTTCCATTTTTAAAATACACGATAGATATGAATTTACATGTATATTTCTTTGGCCGCTAAAACACGACAGATATGGATTTTCATACATTTCTTGCCGGTCGCGGCTCGCATGTATTTGGCCAGTACAGCAATTTCGATTTATCTCGAAGAAGGTTGTACAAATAATGCTCAAATTTCCAAGCATGTTTGAGAGAAATATCTTTTTAAAACGAAGGACGCCTTAAATGCAATACAAAAAGCAATGATGTTAGATAATGGATGCTAAGTTTTCATCTGTTTATGTAAAATGAACACATTTAATTATTACTAGGAGGATATTAGTCAGAAATTATAAATATTTATAAGTAAGTAGCATTATTAAATATAAATATTATAATTATTACAAACCATGTTAAATAAATCTAGGGTAACAGATAGACATAAATATATAAGTATTTTTGATAGATATATCTATTAACAGCCATGGTTAAGCTACAAATATTCACATTCATCACATAAAAATCTGGCCGCATCGGAATTAGAACCCGGAACCCCAGAGAACACCTTGAAACACGTGTACTGACCACTCGACTAACAGCTGTAATATTACTAGAGCTTATATTATATATGATGTTGCGTTAGTATTGTTAGTCACTGTCAAATACTTACCTATCTATTTTGAAGGTACTAATTCAACGCCGTGGATATTTATTTTTCTATGCTAAGAATCTTTGGAATTATAGCTGTACTAATATAACCCATCACTAGTCTATAACGCAAAATTTGTGTCTACATGTTATTGCAATCCCCAAATAATATGTATAACTCATACATAGATACAAATACTTAGATACCGTCTCTAGATGCAGCACAACGATACTGTTACGGAACACATAGTGCGCAGTGTAATTGTGCGCAATGTAAACTGCAATATAGCCAATTATGTGTGTTTATGCAGCTTACGCTTAAAATGATTATGAGCCCGGCACAAATTTATATTTTATTCAATAGAATACAGTTGCCGTAGAATGCTTCTGGCACCACAATCCGATATTTAGGTTACAGCCAAACCGTGTCTATTGTGCAAAGTGAAACGCTCCAGTTATGTGTGTGGCCCTATTTAAAAGAGCTTAGGGACTTTATTTTGAATATTTGATTTGGTAATAGATAAAACACATTTATCGCGTATATTAGAAGTACGGTTAAGTGGTGGAATAATATGTTCATTCTAAATAACAACTTTGTTTACTTATATTAGAACACTAGCGGACCCGACAAACTTCGTCCTCTCAAAAAGATTTGTAAAGTGGCAGTTTTTTGTTCCTACTTATTTATAGTATATTATAGATAATTAAATGTAAAAAAGTAGTTATAGTGACGTAACAACAATAGTTAGACATATGGTGTCGCTAAGTTTTTTTGTAGATATTGATATATTCTGTAATATTGTCGAACATTTTTTTGTCCTATCATTAATACCTACTCTTCACAACGTCTGCGATGAAAGACATTTTATGGATAATTTTTTTTAACTTTCAGTTGGTTTTAATAAGAATTTCAAAAGATTTTTCTATAGTAATCTAGTACTAAACATAACCTATAATACTCAGTGATAATGTAGCTTTCTAATGAAAAAGAATTATTAAAATCGGTCCAGTACTTTTCGAGTTTATTCGTTACGTATAAAAATACAAATCTTTCCTCTTTTAATATTAGTGTAGATGTGTATTATGTATAACATCAAATATATATAGAGTGTCAATTGTGCTGTGGTTTACGAGTCTAATGATTCGGGAGGGCCGGAGTCGATTCTGCATCGGACCAATGTCAATTTCATAAGTACATTTATTTGACGCTCCTACAGTGTAGGGAAACATCGTAAGGCAACCTGCATATACCTGCGAAGAAATTGAAATGTGCATATTAAATTACTAACTTAACTTATCCGCACTAGGCGAGTGTGGTTGATTAAGTCCCAATTATCCTCACATGCCTTTCGGTGGGAACGTATATCAGCTATGATGATGAAATATATTATTCTAAATACTATATTTACCTTTTTTATCTTCATACTTCTTGTGTTCCCACAAAAGGGCACAAACCTACTGCTAAATACATAATTTAGATGATTAGGCCTTAACCACGTGAACCACGCTAGCTCATAGTGTTATTGACTGCAACACACCTTTGACATTCTTCTCAGGCATATACAGATTGTTTCATGATGTTTTCATTCAACATAGGAGCGTTAGACAAGTGTATATATGTATTTCGAAGACTAACTGGGAGATCCAGAGTCAACTTGAACAATAATTCCAGAGCCGATTCATCATCAACATCAACGACGCTGATATCTTCAAGTAATAACCAACCTAAAAAACGTACATGTCCACAAGAAAGTATCCTGGTCGCCTGGATACGTGTTACCTTAATATATTTGGCTGACTCACAAATAATATAAGAATTAATATGAACACAGTAATTAGGACGTACTGAAACTGCGCAAATTTTATTGTATTTTTACACATTTTCCAACAAATTATATTGCCTATAATTTGTTTCAAGTAAAATCAAGAAATAGACAATGAATTTGTCGTAATATTTTTGTGTAAATAGAAAGTATTATAAATTTAGGTGTTCAGTTTATAAATACACATCGCAGCCGCCTATCACTTAAGCCGCATGAACCAGCGATGTTTTATTCAGACCTGCGACTCGTTAGCGTAGTGCATTGTGGTCGCTAAACAAACCGCTATAGAGGCCACACTACTCCAATGCAACCCTGATTTTTGTACTACCACATAGCAATCTGGCAGAATTAAATTGAAGATAATAATTTATGACATTAATATATGTATATTTGAAAATTAAAAGCGGGTATAAAAATATGATTTATGATAATTGACTTAAATTTAGAAGAGTATGAAAGTCTGCTCATACCACAGGCTAATGTGTAATTAAAATATACACTCACTCGCAAATTAAAATGCGCAGCCGTAGAAATATGAAAAATTATTGATAAGTAATTATTAACAGTAAATAAAATGTAATTTGGCGAAATAAAGGATAATGAAGTTACAATTCAATTTTCCAATCGGGTCAGATGACGTGGTAGCCAAATTGGTTAAGGCATCACACGGTTTATCGAAAACGTGGATTCTAATCCCGGTTGAGCCTAAGATTATTCAGGCATTGTTATTTCCATGTTAATACATAAATAAAACGAAAGTCACAAATATTTAAGTACTACCTGTGCCCACGACTTCGTCCGCGTGGAATCGTAATTTTAGGTAGCATTTTAATGACTGAGGGCATCATAAACGTAAGAGTAGATAAACGTAGAAATATAATCAGAAAGCTTCGAATTGCTAAGTTATCGGGAGTTACACGTATTATTGTGAGTCAACCATAAAAGATAGACATATGCACTTGTGTAATATTTTTTATATTTCATTTCCGTCATACATGATTTATGTGTAGCTTTAACCATAAAGGTGGCACGTGCGACGGAAGCTTAAAAATGGAGTAAATTCCCCCGTTTTCCCAACATTTCTTTTCACTGCTCAGCTCATATTGATTGTAGTATGATGAAAAGTATACTATAACCAGTATGAAAAATAATTATACTAAGTTTCGTTAAAATCCTAGTAGTTTTTGTTTATATAACGATTATACAGACTGACAGACAAAAATTTTACTGATTGCATTTTTGGCATCAGCATCGATTCTTAATCATCCCCTGATAGTTATTTTGTAAATATATTTCATGTACAAAATTGACTTCTTTACAGATTTATTATAAGTACCTATAGATAAGAGCATTCTTGTTAGTTTTAGAGTGACCGAAAATGGGCAAACACACGGAATTCGGTTCGGTATCATATTAACCGTAAAGTGTCGACAGTAATTTTATATATGTAAAATTTGTTACGACTTTGTAACAGAAAAGCCACAAGTTAGGTGCAATAAACATAGAATTTTATTCAGCCATTTGACACATCAATTTAACACCAACGAATTCATTTTCGTATCCGACAAATAATTTGAATTAATTAGCGATAAATATTTTTTTTTCGATATTCATAACCAGTATTCTGTTTTGTTACATATATACCACTCACTCTCTTACTCACGCCCCCTTCCCATTGGGGTTGGCTGAGATCACAGTTTTCCACTTGCTACAAATCAAACATACTCCCCAAAATCAAACTTTAAGGCGATAAGAAGATGAAAGTCGAGGTTTCATTAATAATTTCATGCAAAGTATGCATTAAGTGTTGATTACGGTTACTTTTGATCTGGTCTTCTTTCAGGATATTTGGTCCAAATATGTTCGTCTAGGTTGTTCCCTATCAACTCGCCCGTTCATATTTCTGTGGTCAGTGGTCTTTTGTTTAACATTTCTATTAGTCCAAACCATGTAAGCACTCACTTATCGATTTTCATCACTACTTCTTATTTCACAACGTAAATTTCCCTTATCAATTTATCCTTAATATGCCAGCCATTCCTCTCAAAGCTCTCTTTTCGACTGCGATAATCCAGTTTTTATCCTTCTTTTGCCACACTCGACATACACTCCCATACATAAGCGTACGGAACAGCTTGCCTCCATGCACAGCCAGACGTGCCTTTTGTTCCTTTTTTATTGTTTTGTTACTTCTTGCTAATATTGTCAGTTATCCAACTGCTATCTTCATAATTATGTATTTCATTATAACAACCGCAACTTAAACTAGAAATAGTTATCATAAGGACACCGAACAAAGATACAAAACAAAGGTAGTTTAAGAATAACGTATAAACTGGCAATTTTTTTTTATCTATTTAGGGTTCCGTACTTTGTACAAAAAAAACGGAATCATTATAGGATCACTTCGTTTTCTTTCCGTCCGTTATATTTGTTAAGTCAATATAATATATACTTAGGTTTGCAATCCCTTGCAGCACTGAAAAATGAAACTTCTAAGTTGACGTCGTAACGAGGCACAGCTTTTTATGCTACATTTATTCCTAACATTTTGACACTCTCAAAGGAATTAAACCCTTCTACTTCTCATTGATACTTCTCGTGGATCTAGAATAAATAAATTTGACATGGAGTGATTTTACATTGCACAAGTCAAGGAAAAATACCGGAAAATCGTAAATTTGCAAAAATATTTCGATTATAAACATTAATTACGGAACCCTTGATGCGCCGTCCGACTTGCACTTATCTAGATATTTCAAGTTTGCGTGCGTAGTCCATAATTTCGCTATTCATTAGTAATTACAGTCTTCCGTTTCGGAGACAATGCCCTTTTTATATTCCCGCCTTTGTACTGGCGAAAGTAACAATTTACCAACTAATTTGTCATGCGTGTATGTTTTCGAAACCGCAGCGACAAAGATCTTGAGTAAGTAATTTCGCGTCACATATTCCGTATACTATGCTGTTTAAAAGTAGTATTTATTGCCAGTATAATATAGGTAAAAAACTGATACAGTAACTATAAGCAAGAAGCTTTCTCTCTCTCTATTTCATTGAAAGCGGTGTATGTGCGTGTGTGCTCATTCGCCATTTTATGTGTATATGTGTGTGGGTATAAAATATTACCATAGCTGTATTTCCAGTACAGTATAGATAAAAAACTTTGCACTAACTGGGCATGAAGTTTTTCTCTATTTCATTGAGAACGATGTATGTGCGTGAGCGCATATTCGCTTTTGCATATGTTTTGTAGTGTATATAACAATAGCAAAATTGATAAAAATTAACTTAATTCTACAAATTGTTGCAGATACAGCTGCTTCCGTTAAACGACTGCATATTGAATAATAAACAGGTGAATTGAGATAATAGCATGAAACTAGCAGCCTGAGGCTGTTCCTCGATTGTCACACATGTCTATTGGCGATGGGAGTCCGTAACCACTTCCCATCAGCTGTCCTGTAACCTCGTTTCCGTAGTAATATAAAAATTGATCCGGTAATTAAATTTTGCGGGGACGTTACGAAATATTTGTGTTTAATGTTGTGTTTCATATTAAATGAACACACACAGATATTAGACCGACAGTTACTAATACTTTCCAAGTTAACTGACTTCAAAAATTAATTAAAACGATTTAAAACTACAGAAAACTTCACCTGATAATGACACACAAAATAAAATAATTATCCAATTTCGTGCAGTTGTTAAAAAGTTAGACGTTATTAAATTATAGCTTATAGCATACATTATCATACATACATTTCAGAGATTCATTTTATTTATATCAATAGATAGACCTATTGTAGTAGTTTTTAATTTGTTACATTATTTTAAAAATTTAAGTTTGACTCCTTACTCAAGGTTACACTTCTTAATATTCTTCTCATAAATGTTGCGCAGTGAAGGGTTAAACATTCACGTCATTTATTATTACATTAACATTACAAACGGTGCTACACGCCTGTTCTTTGTCCTTAAAATATAAATTAAACAGGAATCTGCAATTTCTTCAGCATAGACCTTTCTCTGGTTGGTTGGGTTGTTCCGTGGTGGTCCAGTGAAATAGAATTTCCCAGTCCCTAGACCGTCATAACTAAAGACAAGATGAACGTGAAGTGATTTAGTTGATATCGCCCTATAGGAAGAAAATTGTGAAGAAGATTCTTTAGAAATGTTGAAACTAATCTTTATAGCATAATCTATATAACATTGGCTTTTACTTGCGACATTTATATTTTGATTTTATACATATCATATAACTCTTTTTAAATTGTCAAAATTATTAATAACGCACTTTCCATACCGGTCAACGCTTTCTACATTATGTCGACAAACAAATAAACACAAAAACTTTATTTATAGTAAGTACAGTTGGCTCATTCCACATGGCCGAATAATTGCAGACTAGCTACTATTATCTGTAATTTACTTATTCCGGTTATGAGCGACGGTCAGTGTGGATTGACATCTGTTCGATTACTTTTCTGCGAGTTGGATTCTCTGACCTATTTATTACCAATACAATTACTAACGTCGCCAATCTTACGATTAGTGGCAAATAGTTTTTTTTCTTTTTTACAATACATAATACATCCACAATCCAACTAATATTTGTTTATTGTATCATAACTGAATTATTTATTAATTACGCTTTTACGATGGAGTACTCATAACTACTCGAGAAAAATGCAAGAAAAAGAACATTTTTTTTAAATTACATAATAAAAATGAAATTCTTCGAAAATCTACATCTCTTATGGTATTTCAAATATTTCACATATTTTTTTTTGTATTGGCAACCTAAGTAGCATTGCTATCCATCAAAACCCTTGAAAATACCTGAATACACATAGCTTTTACACAAAAAAATATCAAAATACTTTTTTCTACTAAAATTTTCAAAGATTTTTACTTTCAGTTCACTTTCACGCATTGTGGCGTATAAAAATTGTATAAACATAACTATGGCAAGTTATTTAAAAAGTTGACGCAACTAACCAAGAGTCCAAAATGGTATAATACTCTACAGAAACTAGCCCCAAAAAAATACCAACTAATCATAAACTAGTTTGTTTATAGTTGTTGTTTATAGTACCGAAATGTTGATAGTTCTTACTAATATTTACCATGGACCAAAAAGTGTTTTCGTTACATGTTCTTAGAATTTGAATTGGAGATGTGCGTAGTCAATAACATTTAAAAGGTAGAGAGAGATAGACCGATGAGTATTATACGTTAGAGAGAGATAGATGATGTTCGTTAATAACAATAGGCAATAGGGCAGGTAGACCAGTTGGTGACAAGTTAGTATGATCTGTTCCATTGTTTATTGCACACCTTTCCGTATTCAATTGATGTGGCCCTGGTAGCAACGACTTTTGTCTTCTCTGTTTGGACTGTTGATCTGCAAACTGTACTAACCTGGCATTATTTTATAAATATACTTATTTTTGAACTAAATTAATTAAGATTGATCATACCTTAATACTTTTGTCCTATTTAACATCCAAGTTATCTAATATTAAAAACAACTAGCTATATTGTTTACATGTCCTTAGTATAGCAGCTATGTGAACTGAGTATGCAATCAAAAATTTGCGTCTCTTAACCATTTATGGAGCTAAATTAAAGTGGACACAACAATATCATGCAGCCGTCTGTTAGTTACGTTACGCAATAGACGAAGTTACAAAACCGAAAGCCTCTTGTAATTATTTTACAATGGCTGTTATTACAACGACCTTGTCAATGTATAAAACGGTAGCCCATACAATGAGCTAATCATAAGGTAAAAGAATTGCTTCTAAATATTTTTGAGACCACAGACGTTGCGAATGGAAAGCGATATTAGATTGAGAAGTTATTATACTTTATCTTTCGTTGATGGCGGCTTAATAAATAAACAATAAAATTTTATCTATATATGTACTTATGTACCAATATCATTTAGTACATGTATACAGCTACATTTGAAGAATATTTAATACGGTGCAGGTTTAATTATTGAATACATTTAATTCATTACAATCTTTGAAGTTAATTCTGAGTGTCAGTTCATGTGTCAGAAATATGAAGATGGCACCTATCAAAATAAACTGAAGATTTTAGGCCAGTTGTCATTTATTAGCTAAGTTTCTTACGTAGAACATTGTAATAGCATCATTGTACCTAAGATAAGCACTTCCTCAGTTGTTGAGGGATTCGCGTGATGCTTCCGCCTTCGGCCTTATCGTCATAACGTGAGTTAAAAGTCACGTAGTTATAGGTTGATAATTAGTTAAAATAGTTAAGTGCATACATAAAATTACTTCGCATTTTGTATTACCCTCCAGTATTTTCTTCTATATATTAAATTAACTATAGCGTAAATTAGATTATTTTTAGTTACACTTAGCCAAGCTTTGAATTTCCATTGCGAATCTATTGCTATAACAAGCTACATAAGAGCGATTTCAAACGCAAGATATAAGTTTTCGCGTGATGCATGCGTAAAGTACACTATTACAAGATTAATTTTTAAGGTGAAAACAATCCTGGAAATTAGTCTATAAATAAGCTCGAAGTGAAAACAAAAAAAATAGTAGCTTAGCGATCGCCAGATCAGTGTGTCAAACACCTACTCGGCAGCAAAAGAAAGACAGATGAATGGACGATCTATACACGTAAGTTATTTCAATATTATCGCGAACCTTGTCAGGTGGACAAAGGAGCCGAGCAAAGATGAAGTGTTGTCGTTAGTCAGGGAGACCACAATAGACCAATGCCGATCTTGCACCCGCCTAGCTAAAGGTCATTCTCGATTGATTACATTTTTGAAATGCCATGAGAAATGGTAATTTTAATTAGGTACATTGCATTTGCACTTATTAATTTCGTTGTGCAATACTGTAAGTATCGCGTAATTCATTCTACAATGCAAAAATCATGTTGAAATATTTTTTTATATGTCAGCAATGTGGAGGTAATCACTTTTTCCATGTATTATAAACTAATTATGACTGACGTAATCATGTTTGAAATATCAGATTACGTAACAACAAAAATTTTGGATTTACACATTTCGATTTGTGTGTTTATTTCCAAAACCACTTGTAGCCTTCAGAGTACCCCGTTACGTATCCACGGACACTTAAGAAAATATTGCAATATTAAATTGTCCTATTAATAGACTGGAACACAGTAAACAAAGATCTTCAGAGATTATTGTCTGTTTTCGAGAAGGCTGTCACAATTTTTTGTTCTCCGCTTTTTCCCATTCCATATTAAACGTGGGCATTGTTTTATTCTCAATTTAGCTTGACGTCAATAAGTATGTAAAGGCCTAAGTGTAATAAACACTATTTTAATTTTATTTTGATTTATTAACCGAAGCTGTACCTAGGCGACCCTATTACTCCGATATGGTGGACGTGATAACCTCATCACGTCCACCATATCGGCTTGATATGTACCTACATATCAAGTCCGCCAGCACTAGCCGCTTTTTTGATCTCATTCTACAGTACACATAGCCTAAAACTTTAGTAAAAATTTTGATCTGTCACTAGACGGGTTAGCTAGGCCGATGACAGATGGCTAGTATGGCGGGTCGCGGGCATACCCTACCCTCAGATGAATGTTTCTGTGTTACTTACTTATTTTGTAAATATCTCTAACAATTACATTTTTTTTATTAATTGCAATGTTTATTTTAGTATTTTAATGAAGAAATAATACTATACATTATGAATGTTTGTAATAAAATAGAAAAAAACATCTAACGACACAATGTTATTGGAATGTGTTTTATATTCAAAATGAGCGAGTATTCTTAGTGAGATATTTCAAGCTCAGTAAATTTCAATATACAAATTTGCTTATCAGATTCAACGTCCCAAAAAGCTAAACCAATTTTCGATATGATAGGGCATCGATAATTGTTACTCAAACTGAATTTGTAGCTGTCTAAAGTAAAGGTAATGTGAGATTAACATAGCGTCTGTAGTCCTTGAACAAAAAACTATTTATTAAATTATTTCCACACCAATATCAGACTTCCCAAAATAAGTTCAGTAATCAATTAAAGCAGTCAAATTATTATTAATAAATTTTTAATCTGTAAAATCAGCAACATGACTTTCATAACGAAATCGTTCTCGCTATAGTCAGTTTGAAATTTAGAACACGTTCCTAAACCAACATTGGGTCCCTACTGTTAACTGTTATATCAATGGAAATTGAAATTTGGTATATATGAAAAATCTGATACGGTTTTCTTTGTGAATGTAGACACGTTATTGGATTAAGATCAATAAGAAAATATAAATATTTAATTTAGCTGAATATTAAAAATATTATTCACGTTTATGACAAAGGTTGTTTGTACTTTGGGCATCTAAATTTGTTATTGTCTATTTTTGAGTGTAGTTAAACTAATGCATATATTTTTATTACTGTTTGTAATTTTATTATTAATTCTATGAATTAGTTGCATAATCAACTATTATTATATTTTCGACAAAGATACAGAAGTAAATAGAGGTAAAATAACCAGTTATCTAATTTATTTGTATTTACATACATACTAAAATACTTAATATAATATATACCTTCATATTACGATTTTTAATTTCTCAGGACATAGAGTAATAGGTAGCATTTTTTTCATATAAGTTTGACGTCTATATGTATGAGTTGAACTTATCATATATTTATAAAATACAATTACACCTTTAAACTTGTCATGAGGTAATATAATGTTGAAAATAGGGATTTCGGTTCCAAAAAGAGTTATTGATCGTGCCTTGTAGCCAAAGTCCTTTACTTCAAAGTACAGTATAAACTACTTAAATAAACGGTCGATCTACCGTTCATCAAATCATATCAATAATTTGTCATCCTTCAATTTCACCTTTATTAGTGTATCCTGGATCGTGCAAATACTAGTTGATATTTCAAACGCACGTTCTGTTGCTTAGTAATGAATCGAAGCAAAAGGTCGCGGTGACCGATGGTGTGACAGCTGTATTATTGTGTCAAGGACTAACAGACCGCGATTTTGCTGGTTTAGATTGTGACTTGCATCGGGAAGCCAATAGTGCATTGAAATGATAGCTTTGCCAGCTTAATAAGATCAAATTCTACAATAGTTTGCCTGCGGTGTACAGTCAGGAGTATGTATTGATATTGATAGTACAAATCATAAACTTATGCTATACTATTTGGCAATGTAAAATTTTGAATGTGAGCAGCTATGAACATACCTTACTATGGATTTTGACATATACTAACTTTAAAATTTTGTTTGAACGAGGTGTTGTGACAGCACTGTGCACCACTGAGGCATGTTAAAGAGTCAATAACAAAATCAATTGAAAATAGTTTTATATGGATAATGAAAAAAAAATCTGATTATGTTTGACGCCATATGTCATCATAAATTATATGTTACAATTATTGTGTTTATTATGAATCAACATTGACTTAATACTTGAACACATTTTATAAATATTAACTTAGCTTCTATATACAAACTGCCAACGATAAATTGCGGAGAGCACCTACAAAGTCCTAATATAGATGTTGCAATGAATAAATTGCTTACATCGAAAGTAATAAAAGTACACCACATTAATAAACATGATACGCGTATATTTTGCGAGAGTAGATTAGACAGGTACCCTCAATGAGGCCTCTGGGAGGCGGTTAGCGAAGTTACGCCAAAGAGCAGTTTTATAAAAGTAAATGAGGTGTAGAGTCGTCATAATGGTAAAAAATCAAATTATGTCTACCAATAGATAACATGTGAATCATAAAACAATGGTATTGTTAGATTGCGTAAAAATAGCTAGATATTAAGAATCTGTCTAGATTTCTAAACAGTTTCATCCAGTTATTATGTTTGGATCATAGCAAGTGGAAAACTGTGATCTCTGCCTACCTCCACGGGGAAGAGACGTGAGTATATGTATGTTTAGTTCAGTTCAGTATATTTAGTTATTAAAAAATAAATTTTAGAAGGATAGAATATTTTACTTTATTCTACTACAAATTTTTCAATTTTACATAAAAAATGTAGAAATAATTTAGATAGCTGAAAGAAAATGTCGGACCAACTAGCAAAAAATGATCTAAACAATTTCAAATTTTGAAAATAGGCATAAAACTCCACCAGAGATATATCCACCCATAAATAATCTTTGATTCATTTCCCAAGATTAAGTCTTGTTTAGTGTGGAAAGTGAATAAATTTTCAGAAAAAGTAGAAAACTGTCCCTACTATCAAGGGCGACATTCCTTTTCTGAGAAGATCGTTGTATAAATAAAATAATTTTCTATTACATTTATTTCTGTTGCCTCTAAGATAACGGCTTTATTACCTTTACCAAGTACTTTTTCTTATTGCTTTAAATGGCAGATGAGAAGACGACTCACCTAATGGTAACTTGTAACTGCTGCTGCCCATGATTTTAGTCAATAATATCAAGAATAAAATCTAATTGAATTTACTTTGAGTGGAGGGATACACGGGCATAGGAAGGCCGAATAAAAGATGGATCGATTGTGTGAAGAATGATATAAGAATGAAAGGAGTAAGCATAAAAATGACGGCTGATAAAAAGGAATGGAAGAAAAAGATCTACTGCGCCGACCCCAGATAATGGGAAATGGGCAAGAGGATGATGATGAACTTACTTTGAATTTTAAGTTCTACTGAAACTTTCGGCATGTGAAAAGCCATAGAAAGAAGTTGCTTCCAGAGCTAGTTGAGTAATAAAGCTGAAAAACGCTGGAAGTAAACTATAGTGAATGGTGTCGCTCCCAAGTTGTTCAAGATAGTAATGATGACATCAATATAATATCGAATGTTGTTTCAAACATTATTCCTTGAGAAGGCAGTAGTACTCACAAAGAGAGCTTAGTAAATTCATGACACTTGGTCATTGACAGTATCATCAATGACACTAAAAATTTATGTAATAGATTGACAATATTGATGATTCCTTATTAGTCTTTGAAGAGAGTGTTAATTTGAATTCCACCTTGCTATAGAAATTACTTCCGCACTGGACTTTGTTTTTAGTCACGACACCAAAGACCAAATGTGCTACTTTCATGTCTTTGTAATCTACAGATTATTTTTGAATTAATATTTTTTCTTTGTTACTGTTTAGATTTCGTATCTGCTACATAATAACAGGTTGATTTTTTGACAGTTGATCACACATATCAGGGAAGCATCCGACTCGGTACAGTATACCAACGAGTCTGTAATGCCATACTAAGTGCAGTTAAAAGACAATAAAGGAATTATTAATGGTGGACCCTAAGTGTTGCCAAAGTACTGTTATTTCACAACGGCGATAAGCTTAAATAACACTTACACAATCAAACATTGCCAAGCATTTATAAGCATGATGTATATATCCTATATGCAAATTTAAACTTATGGAGAGCAATAGTCTTTTCAAAGCTTGTTTGAATTCATAAACCTTATCACTTATTTCATAAATATCGTAGTGCTCTGAAAACACTACAGCTTCCAGCTCGTTGAAGGAAGTAAGGTTGCAGGATCTCCCCCCCCCCTCCCCCCGAGAAGTTTTTCGAGGGGAAATGCTCCTTATGCACCTTGTCACCACGCTGGCTAGGCGCGGCCGTGTGCGGGGCTCTCCGGTCAGAGTGACCGGCCTACCCACTAAAGCCCCCTGGTATCCAAGCCCATATCCGGGCGCATGGTGGGGTGCGCTTTCGCGATTCTACCGAACCTACAACACCTGAGGACGGCCATACGAGGTTTTTAGTGGGTAAGCCTCCCCCTTCTGGAGAGGAGAACCCCACATAACCGCCGGTTCTCCGCAGCTGGGATATGCAATTCAATGCATTTTCCTCAGCAGAACAAAAAAAAGGTAGTACTGATGAACTCAACTGTAAATCCTTTGGACCATCAATACTTTCAATATTGGAAACAGTTCCTCGGAACACTCAAGACAAGACAAGACAAGACTTTCCGCTGATGATCGAATTAATTTAGAAAATCCAGACTAGAGGTGTAAGCTACTGCTTTGAAGTATCGATTTGCGCTGTTTCGAATAGTTTACTGCATTGTGGTTGAAATTACCACACCAATCATCCCAATAGACTTGGACGTACAAAGAATGGAATCTTTTTCGTACTGAACGTGCATCTAAAAGGCCATAAGAGGACTGTTGAAGAAACAAAAGAGTGAAGTGTCTCGAATATTTTGGGGCAAATTATTCTACAGTATTGTTGCTGATATTGTGAACTAATACGCAATATTTTTTTTATTGTATTAAAACTTTTAAGGTAACTGAAGAGTTACTTATGCGTACTTAGGGTACAATGGGTAGATAATGAAATGAATATCAAAGGTCTGGTTATTTAAGATTGTTAAAAATCCTCTAAAAAGTTGAAAACATGGAGGTCAAGTCTTTGTCGTAGTTACAATTAAGTTTCTCTTGATATCAAAACCCAAGTAATCGTAATAACTTCTGGTACATTAGTATATATTGATGAAACATTATCTAAAACTCAATATCTTCTCAGCAAGTTTTATGAATTTCTCCCCTTCATATTCGCACAACTGAATTAGTTAAGAATATCTCGGTAAGATCAACATAAGTAGCTGAAGCAATCGTGAGTTTTGAACATAAATATTAGATTTTGATTAATTCATGTCGAAGTGAAACTTAGTAGTATTTCAAAGCTCCAATTCAGACTTGTGTTTTGGAACAAGGAAAATTTTGAGTGTTGATTGAATAAACTTTTGAACTGATTATTTGAAATAAGCTAAGTATTGTATCTCCTTACACCGATGCTACTATTGGTGTGTGTCATATACGTCTTTTTACTTGTAACCCAAAGATTGAGCCGGGTTTTAAACATTATGGTACAATATATTATCATAACAGATTTCATATAGCTACATTTAGTAACGTAGTATTTACATTAAGTTTTTCTTAAAAGTAAAGCAGAAATAAATCTACAGCAAAGTCGATACTTAAGAACTAAACTAAATATTGAATAAAACATGAAAATCAAATCGTTAAAATGACATCGCGAATCGCCAGTTTAAAAGTTCTTGTCGAAGAGACTCGTTCATTTTACATTCAATCAACAAACAATCAGATCTTATATTAATTACATATTTGAATTAACTTATAGCATTTATATAACTTGTCCAAATATATAGAGTTATAAAATTAACGTTTATATTATTCATACTTTTAATCAGATAAAAATAATACAGTAATACACAATTTTATAATCAAACAGATTGCTCAAAGAGAAATCAAAGAGAGGACATATTAATTATTTAATAAAATAATATTAATAACGATTATTGCAATTGTAATACAAATACATAGCTCCAGTACACATAGAATTATTACTCCACAAGACAATAAGCAAAAGTTTTATATATTTTATTTACATTACTAAAAAAATATGTAATGTTCATCTATCATTTTATTATGAGAAAGTTTTAATGTGTACCATTATCATCATCATTTTAGCCGAGCGAGGAGTGCTATTGGGTAAAAGACAAGGATTACCACACCAATTGGCCCAGGCCTGTTAGCATCCAACGCCTTCCACCAAATCGCCGTTCTTCTCCATTGTCCTTAGAGTATCTTTGAACCTACCTATTTTAAGTGGCCAGTTTTCACTGCCATATGTAATCACTTTCATTAATGACTTTTGTTTTGAGAGATTATGGTAGATAGGCCAAGAAGATGCTGAGCAATTTCGGAATGCTGTCCAGGCGAGTTGTGCCCATTGCTAGATTCACCTCTTACTGGAAGTTTGGAAGATAAAACAACCTAGTTGGACTACTTTACCCAGGTGATCATACTTTTCAATAACTACCTATATAGGGCTCTTCCAACTTATTCAAAAAATGGTATTCGACGTAACATTTTGTCCCATTTGTAGGGAATTTTTTGCCTTCGAGCCTTGTGTCTTGTTTTGCTGATAATATCTTAATCGTGGCTGAGACTATGGAAAACTTGAACAATTTGTTGGTATTACCAAGACAATCTAAGAAACAAAACAATTATACATAATGATAAAAACAAGCACTTAATAGTCATCAAAATTAAAACCCTTATTCGTAAATTCCTCCGAACACATAACTCTCGCATTATTATCTCAGTTCGTCTAATACTAAAATACCCGGCCGCGGGCTACGGAGATTTTTCTAAGTGCGTGCCTGTTTTGCTTGGGGGGACAATTTACACGGCCGACTTATGTGATTGTTAACTATGCAGAGATTATAAGTTATCGGAGTTATGAGTGCACGATACTGGCCTTATGCAACTGGTCCATGTTGATTTCCTTTTTCAAAATCGTTCTTTTTTTTTATTGACACTCTCTCTTATATTATCCTTGTCGGAGCATTTCGAAGCTCATTGCACGCGCCAATCGTTATTACTCTATAAAGCTGAATGCAATGGTTAGGTACTTTCATAATATACAGTTAACGATGTATTCGGTATAAATGATTGTCAGTAAAATTTTATATGGATTCTTCGCTTTATATATGCCAGTAAAAGCTTATGTGGAAATACTGCTTAGACAATATAGATAGCGATACACTTCAAGCTGTTATAATTCAGATTGTTGGATATTAGTTATCCTTAGATGACGAAACACTAGTAGATTTAGGAATTTGTTAGTAATTCCTATTTCTTGATAGACAATAAAGAATTAGGAATCTTATTTGGTGTTGAAACTATTCCATCCCAAATATACCCAAGTAATTCCCCAAGTGGACCAACGAAGAGTTTCTGCATTTTACAGGAAGGCGCTGAACATTAGCAGGAGCACTTATTTTGGACATCCTTGGAATGGCATATATCCAATATTGACTGTATCTCGAATTATGATAATAGTGTATTGAAATGAAACAAGTTTTAATCCTGTACATAATTTGCTTATACTTGGGCCCTTATCCTGAAAATAATAATATTTCAAGCCCATCCACAAACTATCAAAATCAAATACAGAGTGAACTCTGTTTACATGGATCCACATAAATATAAAAGAATGAATGATGGTTCAGACTTTCAGTTATTGTGTGATCTCGACTGCGGGAAACCATTCGAAACATCGCGTTTACTATTAACATAAAAATATACTCTAGATAATTTTGAAAAATTGTTTTAAATTAATATGTAGTGTTCGTTTGAAAAAAGACCATACGATAATGATAGCTATACATATTATTCTTATCATAGTTTTTTTAAAATATGAAAAAATAAAATAAAAATAATAAAATAATTAATATTGATATGCTTTTCTAGGAAACTTATATTTATAAGTGTTTATTATTTCTTTTTTCATCACCTTAACAAACTTAATTTGTGACTGGGAAATGACTTGTAAGTCTGCTATGTACAATTTTATGATGCAATAAAAGTTAAATAAGTAATCATCCCGATCACGAGCGCTTAAAAGGGCTAAATATCGGGTTACCTAAATAATGTAATAACACCAAAATATACACGATATAAATCCGAAAAGTTGTTTCAGTCAATATGTAGTATTCGCGTAAAGTAAAAGACCATACAATGATTTGATTACAATTATGAATATTATACTAAACATAATCTTCGCTAATGATTCACTCAGTTTAAACTGACGCCAAACTGTGTTTAACTTTTGTACGCCTTTTTTTTTAAACCACCGCAGTCTTTCCCAAATCATTCATATAAACAAAAACAATAGTCTTAGATGTTTTTTCGTTTCCTCCACGCGGTGGCTGTAATCGAATATGTTTGAAGACGGCTAAAATGGCCGTGAAATCACTAATCCGACCTAATTTCGAACGCTATACATCACGTAAGTAACGACTATTTAAACAATTTGAAGCTTTAATACAAAAGTTTTATAGCTTATTTTCATATTGTAGGTTTAAGTTATTTTAATGTCACGGCAGTGAGACCCATGTCAAATAAATATTGTTTTTAATGAAAATGGGCAACTTGAAAGTTTTAAAAATTACACATGTTTTTATAACTTAATAGTCTCCGGAATAATGCTATATGTATGTATGTAGTCATAAAACAGTTGTGTAAAAGCAATGTCTGCATTAAATGTACTGGATTTAGAAAAAAAATAATATACCTATATTTTTGTATTAGCTATGATAAGTATAAGAAACTTTTAGCAATAATGTGTTTTATTTTCATTAGTCGAGTATTGTCTCAGTTGAAAAGTGTTAATCTTGAATATAGAGAATATACACTTAAGAACACTCAGAAAACATCCTAGAAAACAAAATGATATTCATAAATTATTATTAAAACATTGAGTAGGTAACTAAAAACACGTCAAACAGAATCACAAGAAAACAGAAGCCGGGGTTCTCGTAAATAACTCTTCGCCATGTAAGCGAAACGCTGACAAATGACATGTGCTCGGAGGCAGTGGCTTGTTTTATTTTAGGAACGCACGCCAAGAAACCAGACACTGGCGGGAATCGCACGGACACGAACGAGTTCATTCGAAGGTCTCATTAAAGCTTAATGAATGAATACCTCAAAACTTGCGCTCCTTATTTATCAACTCCAAATCATTCAAAGACAACAATTTCAGAATAAAAGTAATAGAATCTTCGCAAATGGTTTTTGTTTACTCATAACTAATATATAACTATAATTCTTGCCATTTTTTTTATTTGATTTATCTGGATTTCACTGTATAGTTTTACAAGTTGAGAAAAACCTCAATAAATATTTAGTTACAATCATATTTAATTGCCTTTATCACAGACATCGCATAAACAAAAACTATATTGGACATAACGATGTTGTACCAAATATTTCAAAAAGAAACGTTCATACAAATAAACCAAATGGTACGAAATCTACATAATCTCGTTCATTATAAAACGTGGAATTACACGACGTTCATTTAATCATAACTACGTCGCGCGTCGTTTCTCGTTGAACTGTTTTGCTTGTACCCTGGGGCTAAGTGCGCGCAACATGTATTTTGAATTCGTGAAGTTACAGTTCTACAGCAAAACAAGATTTATCTACAAAACATAAGGTCCACAGTCTCATGTGAAGTTATTTGACAAAGCGTTATTTAATAAAGTTGTAACTCTAGTCAATATTTTTACAAAATGGCGTCGTTAGGTGGCTTAAAATTAAGAGCTCTTTAACTCTACTCTCGTATGCATAGGAGCTTAGATATTTTTAAGATCGCTCATTACCTTCATTCGTCTTAAGAGCTTAATAAATAATTAATTAGACCATTTTCTGTGCTGTTTGGCTCGGAAAAAGCGACGAATTAAAGCGATCCACGGAGTCTCGCAAATAAATATTCAGAGCGCAATTTTAAGTGCCTTCTCTTCATATCTCAAGAATTGCCTGAAATGATTTACTTTTACGTCTGTGTCTGTGATTCGTGAATTTTTCTTCACTTAATTTAATTTTGAACATTGCTGATGACAGAGAATTTTTGTATATTTAGTGTATTCCGTTGCGCATGTAATCGTACATCTTTTTTATAGGGATAAGTTGTCCCTATGGCAGTAAAGTTTGCACATTTATAATGATATCACAAATAAAGTTAAGTGATTTTCTGGACTTAAAGATTAATTTCAATTCGAATCCCGTTCAGAATAATTTGATTTAGAACAAAACGTGGGCTCGTTAACTACGTTAACAATTCATAAACATTATATAGACTTGACAATTATGATTATATAACAAAAATTAATTCAAATAAAGTTCAAAATAAATTACGAATTGTTTCTCATTTCTGTACTTATGTATAAGTATCTTCTGTGTATATATTAACATCTATTTTAAAGATCTTTTGTACATCTACCTCTTAATATCTCTGCATCACTCAATGAAGGTTGACTCGTAGAAAATGCCTAAGGCATTTAGTCCGCCATTGTACTGAAAGTTTATATAAATAAAGCTTCGTCCGCTGCAGCTATCGTCAATATCATCAGAATAATTGTATTGTCTATACTTGTACGAGTATTATACTGATAAATGATGTAGTTAAACCTTATTGAAGTAGTTTTAAAGAATTTTGTGAGTGTCATAGATGTGAGACAATTGCAGCTAAGGACTTTGCCTATGATAAAAAAGTACCTATTTCATAATAAGTATACATATAATCGGGTTATTTCTGTGTGAAAAATTAGGTAGAGGTATATAAAACACTCAATGTTGCCGATTGGAGACCTGGATACTTCACAAGTCGGCACTTACGATATCCAGGAAAAGAGAGGAAGCTCTGACAATCTTTCGTGTGTGACATATTTCATAATCAACACGTAAATTTATTCAACAAATAAGAAGCATGTTTTGTCCGTTACATATCATAATTTGTCATTTATATTAGTAATATTAGTTTATAGTTATATTTATATTACTATATTAAGAACAAACTGTATAACAAGCGAATTAAATTTTAATATAGAGTGTAAAATATATAAGTGTTCAGTAAGAGTAAGCGATACTAGAGAAACTTTTTAAATAATAACACATTAGAAACCGTAAAGTATTAGTCAAACTATCGAAAATGTATGTTGTGATCCTCATATTCCATGTATCTGAGACGCACGTGCGTGTTTCAAGTATTTAATTGGCTTGAAAATTTTTGAATTATTTATGAATCAGATTAATTTAATTTACTTATTTATCTATACAGGTGACAAATTTTATATTCATTTGGTAATTAGGTTAGAAGTGAATAATATATGTTATAGTTAAGAGACATGTTGCGCCGACCCCAAATAAAATTGAGAATTGCCTTGTTTCCTAGGAATTGAGAAAAAAGAAGAATATAGGTTAAGAATATAGTTAAAGGAACAGTTTATTTTATTATTTTTAGTTTCTTTCAATAATATTGTAAAGCTGTAAAGAATTTATTATTCATATGTTAATTTTTTAAATTGCTTTAATATTATTTACAAACATAAGTCCGCCATCTTTTGAAGTCCACCGTTATTGGATTTTGAGTGACGTCACATATTTTTTCAAGTGCTTTTCATTTTCAGCAAGCCTTCTCATTTGATACCCGTTTTGTGCTTTTTCGTTGATATCTAGTCCGTCATCTTGGATGTTCAGCCATATTAGATTTAGAATAACGTTACACAGTGAACCATACATTTTCATTCTACTAAACTAAACATACAAAAATTCAACTCAATTTATTTAAAATATCTAATATCTATCTAAACTTTGAAAATGGAGTTTCACGATTTTACCTAAAGAAGCTTATTTCGTAGCATACATTGCAATTTAAATGAAAGCTTGTAAATAGAAGCGGTATTCAATATAGAAAACACAGCATTAGTAGTCTAATAAAGTACATTACCGACACGGCAAGGTCATACACTGTATGAGTGATGTTGACGTGAGTCCCCTTTGACTCTCAGTCGCTCACATGCTCGACATCACGGGCCCTATCTATAGTCAGACTGTATAATAAAAATGAAACCTCTCCCCGTGGCCTTATCTCAATAATGTGTATTCTTATGGCAGCTTAAAAATAAAGCAACTTTCTTAATTTCTCTTCGTTAAATAAATAAACATTTTGTGTAAGTACCTTCACCTCAACTATTTATTCCACAAAGCAGCAGTTCGTCCTTAAATTCAGGTTTGAAAAGTAAGACATCAGTGAGACTACTAGGAATGGTGACTTACATTACAAGTTGGAAACCTACACTGTGGTCCTAGTGGATGTTGCGAATTTATTGCGATACTTCTAGAAACCATAAATACAATAGGCGAGTGTAACCATTTACTATGAGATGTGCGTTTTGCTTGTTTGTTTATATTTGGGACAAAAAATCTTGATCTATGTCTATTATTATATTCAACTAGCTGGTGTCCGCAACTTCGTCTGCGTTGCATTAATATTTCGAGTAGCTTATATTAGTCACGTAGAAAAAAATAACATTATGACATTAAAATTATCACATAAAACATGCGACTTATAGTATTTTGACTTCTAACAAATATTAAAATTAAGGACACATAAAGCTTAGAGGCTACATAACCTTGCGCGGATACTCTTCATCTGTTCGGAAATTGTTAGAACCTTCCAGAGAAAAACAGGCAATGAATGCTGAAGATCAAATTTTATATCTCCTCTTTTCAAAATAATTAAAAAATATAAATATATCTATTTATATATCAATAACATATCGGATATACATTCCGTAAAAATAATTGTTTTTTTTAATATAGATTCATTTATTTATATATTTAAAAATAATTAATCTAAGCGTTGCCATCATTATAGAAATCATTAACCTTAATATTAATAAATTATTTTAATTAAAGTTTCATAAATTTAGATAACTTGGCTATAAAAGATAACAAATATGTTAGTATGAAAATGCAACTCCTATGCGTGAAATTTGCATAAAATGAATGCAAAAAATGCTAATCTCATATGTAATTTATTTTGCAAGTTATGCGATCCTTTTCTTGATGCTTGTAAAATTTGCCCTGAGCATGTCAAAACGTCTACATTTCACGTAAACCGCATATCAAAGCCAGTATATACTATGAATGGCGCCCCGACACCCATAGAGCGGTACTCGCCACAAGGCATAATGATTCATTAAGTGCCTCCACGGGATTAGCTTTTTGTAATTGACCGATGATGCGAGAGTGGTATCACTGCTTCTCTTTTACACATGACGCAAGTCATGAGACGTTCGTTATTTTTTTCTGGCTGGCTAGCACCAGGACTAGCAGATTATGTGTGTAACAAAACAATTATGTTAGATTACAAATAGCATTGATGAATTAAATATACAATGCCAGTAATATAATAAAGAATGGAAGTACATATATAGTTGGCATAATTATCATCAAGGCTGCTGTATGTGCTGAGAGTGTAGGTTTTAATCAATACGAATTTATCGAATTCACAATATACTTTTGAATTTCTTCGCAAAGGTATACAGGAGACGTCGATTTCATGCATAGATAACCTATATGTTACTTATATATGAAATGGGTCACAGAAAACACGTGCAGAATCGACCTTGGCTCTTGTTTAAGATCCATGCCGAAATCACAGCACCAGCGACGCACTTTAGCATCTCATCGAATAATGGTTACACCGCTTTTAGGTGTCCCCATTTCTAAGGTCCCGGGATCGAGTCCCAATGGAAGCAGATATTAGTGTGGTGAATGCCCCCGGGGGCGAGCGTAGCGATGGACGTCCAATCTTAACATGGACGTCCAAATCACAGGGTGCAGGGTGCTCCAGGGCAACCTCAATCACTGCCGCGCGGCGCAGGATCTTTTGATCCAAGCGCTCGCGGAGGGTGGAGTTGCCCTGGCGGTCGTCGCAGAGCCCTACTCTGTCCCGAACCACCCAAGGTGGTTTGGGGACGACCAGGGCTTGGTCGCCATTTATTGGGCGACCGACCGACCGCACTGCACCCTGCTCGCTACGGGGCCGGGTTACGTGGCCGTGGAATGGGGGTCCACGGCCACGATAGGCTGTTACATCTCCCCGAACTGCGGCCTCGCCGCATTCGAGGCATTTCTGGACGGGGTAGCGAACTGCGTTCGCTGTTGCGCTCCACGTCCAGTCTTCGTCCTGGGTGATTTCAACGCCCACTCGCGAGAGTGGGGCGACACCCGGGACGACGTAATAGGGGAGACACTCCTGGAGTGGGCGGCGGGACTGGACCTCCGGCTTTTAAACCGGGGGTCGGTCAGCACCTGCGTGCGGTGGCAGGGGGAGTCGATCGTCGACCTGTCATGGGCGACTCCCTCTGCTCACCGGATGGTGTCAGGTTGGAGGGTGGCGGCGGAGGTGGTTACACTCTCCGACCACCGGCACATCGTGTTCGACGTGTCGGTGGCCCACCGCCGCCCTTCCCGCACACTCCAGGAGGACAGCCGTCCGCGACGTTGGTCCATCAAGCGGCTGGACCGGGATGCGGCTCTAGCCGCTGCCCACGTCGCGGACTGGGCGGAGGAGGCACGGATTTCGCCCGACCTCGATGTGCATGCGCGGGCCGCCTGGCTCCGGGACACGATGACGTCGATCTGCGACGTCTCCATGCCCCGAGTCAGGCCGCCCCGGCGGCGCTCTGCGTACTGGTGGAACGAGGAGATCGCGCGGCTACGGGTCGTTGTAGTAGCCGCGCGCCGCCAGTACCTCAGAGCCCGTCGAAGACGGCAAGCCTCAGTCGACGAAGTCCTGAGCGCCAGAAGCGCGTACGGAGCCGCGGCCAAGGCGCTCGGCGTCGCCATCGCCGACGCCAAGGCGCGGTCCTGGCGCGAGCTGCTGGGGGGACTGGAGAGGGACCCATGGGGGCGCCCGTACCGGATGGTACTGGGCAAGCTCCGACCGTGGGTCCCTCCGCTGACGGAGACCCTGGACCCTCTCGTCGTGGGAAGAGCGGTGGATACGCTCTTCCCGAGGGTCCGGGACAGTCCCCCCACCGCCCCGTCGCCCGGCCCTTGGTCGGACGACCTCCGGGTGACGGAGAGCGAGCTCGCCAGGGCCGTTTCGCGGCTCTCTGCGCGCAACACTGCCCCGGGACCGGATGGGGTCCCGGGAAAGGTGCTAGCGCTGGCGCTCAGGGCGTTCGGGAGCACGGTGAGGCAGCTCTTCACGAGCTGTCTCCGCGAGGGCGTGTTTCCCGTCGACTGGAAGTCGGCCAGGTTGGTGCTCCTCAGAAAGGAGGGAAGGACTGGCGACGCTCCATCTTCGTTCCGTCCGATCTGCTTGCTGAACGAGGCGGGGAAACTCTTCGAGAGGGTTATCTCCGCTCGTATCAGCGAGCACCTGTCGCGCGCGGGTCCCGACCTATCGGACTGCCAATTTGGATTCCGGCGGGGGCGATCAACGCTGGACGCCATCCAGCGTGTTCGTTCCCTGTCGGAGTCTGCAGTCCGATCGGGGGGGGTGGCGTTGGCGGTGTCGTTAGACATCGTCCACGCCTTCGGCACTCTCCCCTGGCAGGCTATTAGGGAGGCGCTGGTATACCACGAGCTGCCTCCCTACCTGCGGGCCGTGGTCGGGGACTATCTGCGCGACAGGACGATCGGCGTGATGGGACGGGACGGGATGGAAACGTCGAGGAGGGTCGAATGCGGCGTTCCGCAGGGGTCGGTGTTGGGACCCCTGCTATGGAACCTCGCATACAACGCGGTCCTTCGCACCAGCCTTCCTCGCGGCGTGAGTGTCGTCTGCTACGCTGACGACACTCTCGTCGTGACGACTGGGGCCGACTTCGGGCCGGTGCTCAGGCTTGCCGAGCTTGGGGTGGCATGTGTCGTGCGGGCGATCCTCCGGCTGGGCTTAGAAATAGCGCCTCACAAAACCGAGGCGCTATGGTTCCACGGCCTTCCGAGGCGCCGGGAATCACCCAGCTGCCGGATCCGGGTGGGTGACGCGGTGGTCCCGGTGGGGCCGTACATCAAGTACCTGGGCCTCACCCTGGACCGCCGCTGGAGCTTCGAGGAGCATTTCGTGCGGTTGGTCCCCCGAGCCAAAAGGGTGGCGGGCGCATTGCATCGCCTGCTGCCCAATCTCGGGGGACCGAGGGATGGAGTTCGCCGCCTGTACGAGGGCGTCGTGCGATCCGTGGCCATGTATGGGGCTCCCGTGTGGTCGCAAGACTGCGCGAGGTCCCCCCGCTGCAGAGCTCTGCTACGGAGCCTGCAGCGGATAATGGCCATACGGATCGTACGAGGCTACCGTACAATCTCGTACGAGGCGGCGACGGTTCTGGGACGCTCCCCCCCATTCGACATCCTGGCCGACATGTACGCGGCGACGTATGCGTCGCGGCGTGTCGACCGGGGGAGCGATGGGGGGAGCGCCCTGGAACCCGCGCACGAAGTGCCTAAGCGGGAGTGGCACCGACGGATTGTGGCGGCCTGGCGTGCGCAGCTCGAATTACGGATCTGCGCGCGCCAGCGGGCCGTCGGTGCCGTACTCCCGAACCTCGAGGCTTGGCTCCACGGGAAGGAGGAGGTCACCTACCGATTGACTCAGATACTCACCGGGCACGGCTGCTTCGGTGAGTATCTGTGTCGAATAGGACGGGAGGGATCGACACATTGCCACCACTGTGCATCCGACCTCGACTCGGCCCAGCACACGCTGGCGGAGTGCCCCGCGTGGGCCTCCGAGCGCCGAGTCTTGGTCGCAGAGATCGGGCGAGATCTGTCTCCGCCGGCATTGATTGCGGCAATGCTGGCGGACGAGGGAGGTTGGAGGGCTGTGGCCTCCTTCTGTGAAGCAGTGATGCTCCAGAAGGAGGCCGCCGAGCGGGGTCGGGAGATGGCCGATCCCACTCGAAGAAGGCGGCGCCGGGCTCGGTAGCACAGCTGCGGCGCCGCCGCGGGTCGCCGGCGGCCCGAGGATATCGCGACTACTTCGGCGACCCGGGATGGACCACGCCCCTTCCGTGGCCGGGGGGCGTCGTCGGTGGAGGAGACCGGGGGAGGTAGTAAGCCTCCCCCGAGGAGGGCTCCCCTGTGTCGACGGGGGAGCGGAGGCTGGGGGTTCCCGGAAGAAGCTTTCTGTTCCCGGGGGCTCCCTACATGCCTGAGGAAGGCCATCCCTGAGGTTTTTAGTGGGTAGGCCTCCCCCTTCTGGGGAGGAGAGCCTCACATAACCCCGGCTCGCCACAGCCGGGGTATGCAATTTAATGCATTTTCTTCAGGGAAACAAAAAAAAAAAAAAAAAAAAAAAGTGTGGTGAATGCGAGCATTTATTACTAACCCTTATTATTAACCTTGTAAAATATTTTTATTGTATGTCTAATCGTTACCCGAGATCCCATAACACAAGCCTTACAGATCTTACCTTTGGCTAGGCTAATTGGTGGAAGTGTAAAAAAATACATTGCATTGCAGATGGTAAAACACGTACAGTTCTTGTCGTGATTATTTGAAATTATAAAAACATAACGAATACTAAAAATATGTTACATACTTAGAGCTTTGAAATTAAAGTCTCCAACAAAATAGAAAATCGTTCGATATTTTATTAATATGTCTTGTTTAATTATTTTTCTTTTTTTTACAACGTCTATGCAAGTATAAAAAACCTCTTACTTTGTTTCTTAACACTAACGTCGCTACCGCTTAAGGATTATCCCAGCTTAGCTAATCGATTTGCGTTCGTTAACCCTTCTACAAAGTAAGTCTATATGTTTTGCTTATGTGATATGATATAAAGAAATACTTCAATTACAACGAGAATACCACATGAAAATATGTCGTCCAACTTTACTGTAGTAATAAAATAAAATGTTTCTATATTCTCCAAGTTTAGTCCACAAAATTCTCGGACAACAACAAAAACAACAATAATACGGAAGAACATCTTCCTTACCTTCATGTGATCACCTGTTTAACAGAGCCGACGAACAAAATAAATCCATTTACTTACCGCTGTATAAATTGATATCTCAAATACATTTGCTCTGAACATAACATTGCTTTTTATTTCAAAAGCTGTGCTTGCTTTGTAATTCACAGATCTTTTTAACACCTTAAACAGCTTCTGAAAATTTGTTTCTAAGTAAGGTGGGTGTTAAGGAAAATGTAAATTATATTGTGTTATCTATCACAATTAACGAGAAATCATTAACTGTATTGAACTTGGTTCATTACAACGAAGAAATAAGTTTATTTTTATTTTCTACAAGTATTTAAAAATAAACGTCATAATTTATTTATTTTCGTTATTTCAAAATTACCTAAAAGGCAACGGAGAGGATATTTGTTTTTCTGAGTAATCTAATGAGAGTTAATTAAATGCACAGAAAAACTAAGATCAAGGTAGCCCAAAGAATTACGAATCATAGATGGGAGTTAGTAAGACATATTGTTCGCAAGAGCAACGACGATTAGTGCCAGACCTTTTTCGAGTGCCAGGTATGTCGTTAAACACTATGGCCTTCCTCGAGGTGGATTAATGATTTGATGAATATTGCAAAATAACGCTGGATCTAAACAGGTTGTGTCGATGTGAATATCTTTGAAATTTGAGAGTTGAAACCGAGTGCTGTAACTAAAAGAACAAGATGATGTTTACTTCTAACACGCACTGGACCAAGATATTGATAGAGAAATCAAATTCCTCTTTTAGGCAACAACCATCTGAAGTATGTCGTTAAACACTATGGCCTTCTTCAAGGTGGATTAATGATTTGATGAATATTGCAAAATAACGCGAGTATTTTATTTTTGCCGATGAAAAAATAACAATATGTGCATACTCCCTTTTTCATCTTAACGAGATGTTAAGCTGGGTTAGTAAAGTTACATTAGTGTCCATTTTGTGTCAAGTAAAACTTAATTAATCTAGAGATTCTGTAAATGTTTATTCCCGCATTACTACATTCTTGAACGGAATCTCTGTATCAGGTTCGTCTGTCTCAGATTTACTTGTCTAGTTCTGCTAAAAAACTAAACAAGCACTACTGATTACTTAGTTCTGGCTGGAAGGCCCGAACTGCCATTTGTTAGACATAACAGTGGCATGACTCGGAAATGTAAACTTACAGCATAAATCATGTATATTTTGTACATCATTTACTTGTGTAATCAGCTCTGCTGCACTTGTAAAAACTATATTCGACTCCTGGTTATTACGATTGGGGATCAAAGTTTCATCATTGTTTTGATTATCATATTTTAGTATTTGGTACTCTGTTTATATCATTTCGTTTCTGATATAAGCTCTATGATTACGCATTTGTCATGCGACGACATGCTGCGCTTTCACGGTGAGTGCGCGCGCGCGCCTATGCCTATAATTCAACACTTTTTTCATATGAAACAATGATCGTATATGTATTGTGAATAATTTAGAGTGTTGCTGTAACATCCGATATATCTTTGACAATTGCTTTATTATTTTTGATTGCATTTGATTTTATTATTTATTTAATTGGTTTATGATGTTATAATCTTTGGTTTCAGATTAAATTAAACTCTAAGTTACAAACATTATTTAAATATGAAAAGTTTCTGCATATTGCTTTTACCCATGTTGCATCGAATAGTTTATGGAAATATTATCTAGGTTGATGTGCAAGTGGCTGATGACATTTAGACATTTATAGAAATACAGAAAATAATAAAATTTTGACATATATATGTGATCGCTTCATTCCATTTCAAAAAGTTAAATAATAAAATTTATTGTCTTCTTGGACAAATAACTAAATTACCACTTTTGAGAAGAATGGTTTCGGAGTTGATAACAAGTGTAATATATACAAATGCATTACGTTTGCTTACCTATACGTAAGTAACGTATCATAAAGAATATATAGTGGTCTGAAGAGTCAAAACTTTTTATTTCCATTCACTAGGTCACGACAATAAGACAACGGTGGCGGTAAAAATTAACAACCAGGTGATGATGGAATTACAGCCAAGCTTCTGAAGGCACGTGGACTACAAGTTCCAAAGGCCCTTCTGAGGTTCATCTACTCCGTCATACTCGAAAGTAAAAAACCTAAAACATGACACAGGAGCGCGGTAATATTGTTATTGACAAAAGGTATAGAACCCATCTGAAGAACTATAGACCCATCACGCTCGTGAATTATATTTACAAGCTGTTTTCAAGAGTCATTACGAATTGTCTTGCGAGTTAGTTTAAAAACTTTCAACCTCCCGAACAAGCTAGGTTTTGAAAAAGGTACCATACCATAAGTTTCATAGATATGTTGCGGCAGGTTATATATAGAAGACTGAAGAGTTAAATCTGCCACTATACTTTGTGTTTGTGGACTATGAGAAAGTCTTTGATTTCACCGAGACCTGAGGAGTGCTTCAATCTCACCAGAGGTGCCATATAGACTATCAACACATCTTAGTACTGCAGTCACATCGAAAGTGCCACAATGTCAAAATGCCACAATTTGAGTAAAAACGTCCTCGAGTGGAATGCATATGCCGGGTACTGCAGCGTTAGTAGGCCTCCCATAAGATGGGCACATGATTTGGTGAATATAGTAGGAAGACCCTAGACGCAAGCACTGATCGAGGTGGAGATCCTTGCCTATATCTAACAGTGGGCATCCTTTTGCTAAAATAATTACAGATGATGATGTGGTTGTAATTGTCTATGTATCAAAATATTAGTACAAGTACATACCACTATGTAACCGCTGCGCCAGTAATGTTCAAATATTGACTAATATAACAGTTTTAAGTTTATAAACAATGAGCGTCTTACATCAACATTTCTTAAATGTACATAGCTTAGAATATCACAATCCTCATAAACAAAATAAATCTCTTCTTTAGTACCATTATTAAAATATTAGGCGTTTAAAAATAATGTAAGGTAGCGAACCTACACCGAATAAATCCGGACCTAACTTGGTAAACACTGGCTCAATATCATTCCAACAGCTTGTTGGAAATTTGTTGAGCATAATTTATTGGGCAAACTTTTTGGAAGACTAGTCTAAGCTGATCATAAATCGTAATTTATCACATTCTAACTTAAAAATTTTATAACCACGCGCAAACGCGTAAAATTTAATAACCGCACAGCTTTATTGGTTTTACTTTAATCAAGCTTATTTCTTACCTTCCTCTTTCTTCGATTTCATCATTGATGATATTATATTTAAAATGTATAATAAATTTTTATTGTACGAAAGAATTCGATAGAATTGGTATTGGTGCTGTTTTATGGCACCCATGCGTGTCGGTTTCGTGAGTAGTGAGGATTAGTTGATTGGATTTTGTCAATGATGCACGGGCCACTGTCTAAAAAGAATCAAAGTGTTTTGCCGCTGAAAATCTCACAAGATAAGCTTCATTGAATCGTATTTCGTTACGAATAAAGACTATATTGCTTTTCATCCAAAACTTCGAGACTGCATGAAGACCAATCGACGTTGTTATAAAATTATACGACCCCGCTGTTTGGAAACATGCGTCGTTATGTCTTTTGTACGAAGCGCATAACACACGCAAGCTAATGCTCTTATTAGTTTACCTTCGGGATTTTCTAAATAGAGTATTTTATAGCCAACACTGTTTGAATAAGCAGCTTTGCAGGAATAAATTGGAATGTGTAAACGCTATGGGCAGTTTTATGACTTAAGCTAACTATGTGCTGATAATGACCCTTGTTAAATTGAAAATGTGGACAGAGAGTAGGTACTAACAGTTTAACACCTTAATAGTTTTGCATGGTAATATTTTACCTTGTTACATAAGAAATTATTTTTCTCGCGATCTCGCGTACTATATTTTCTATTTTCATTTCATTTTTATCTTCAGCAGATGGATATTGAGGGAGTTATGCTAAATATGAATCTCGTTATATGAAGCTCGTGTTATGTGATGTATCTTAATTATATATATACAGGAACCACATGTACTATAGGCGACTATAACAATTTACCATTGTGTGAGCACTCTACTTCTCTGTCAATGAATAGCAATTTAAAAGCTGATATTTCATTGAACACACAAACCTCAGGAACTAATAGAATTCTAATTTAGTCTTAAATTGATTAATTAATTATTTAAGTGATCTTAATAGTTAATCGAAAAAAAAATATCTGTTTCATCACACTGTGATAAATTAAGAGTAAAGCATAGCTGCTTAGCTAGCGTAGCTGGTATGATTTAATCTAGGTAAATTATTTCAAACCTGGGTCAATTAACTTAGACATAAACAAAAGCATAATAACTTATTTAAGCCAAACCTCATAAAAGCACATGTCGATAGTTCTAAAACAACAAACTTGGTATAGTAAAGACGGTGTCATAACAGTAGAAGAAAACATCGCGCCTGAACACTTCAATGTGCCTGATTTACGTCAACACGATAACGTCTAAAGAAAAACAGTAACGCCAATGTCTAAAACTATGTTCATTTACTTGAGCGTACATCAAAAACGCTTTCATTTAATATTAATAGTCCATTACTGTTAAGCTTCTACAGCCGATCGAGTCTCTTTGTAACAGAACACCGCTGTCAAATTTTAATTGATGCCGTCAGTCAATATAAAACGTCTCATAATACAGTATCCATTTGATAGTCCCTTGGGAAATTGTCGGGTTATTCGATTAAGCTTTTGTTACTACGGTAAAGTCACGCCTATTACATATACCTACTTCGGTAACTTGTCACAATGAAATGCAATTAGATGGCTTAGAAAAGTTTGATTGTATTATATGGGTACAGAATATCGATCAACCAATTTAAGGGGATATAGACATTTATTATTTATGTCGAAGGGATAAAGCATATTCGAATATTTCTAAAATTTTACTTGATTATTTCATAACCGTATTTGACTACTATCCGTAGTCTGACTTACTGAAAATCTGCTACTGTATACCCAATGGATACAGAAATTTTACTCCTATCTCAGTCTTACCTAATCTAGTCGTTCAAAAACGTGATTGTATCCGGGTTATTTCATTGATATTATTATTAATTATATGAGCTTATTGATTTGCAATAAATGATACTGATAAACAAATATAATATTTAAGTTCAATGTAAGAGAGCTGTAAGTCAGAACTGCAGTACCACTTCTTTTGAAGACTGACATATCGTAACGCTCTAAAAACACATATCGACGAGCTTATCCCAGACTAACATACATAACTGAATAACTAAGATAGACACAGAATAAAAGCATACAACCAAGATAGAGAAATTTCTTTCGGTGAATCGAAGGCAATTCATATAGCAGCTCTTTCTTTAGTTCGGTTTTTTTTTTTATAGGATAGGGCAGCAAACGAACAAACGGATCACCTGATAGTAAGCGATAACCGTTGCCCATGGACACCCGCAACACCAGAGGAGTCACAGATGCGTTGCCGGCCTTTTTAAAGGGAATAAGTGGGGAAGGGGGGTTGGACCTCCGGTACCCTCACTCACTCGGCGAAACACAGCGCAAGCGCTATTTTACGCCGGTTTTCTGTGAGGCCGTGGTATCACTCCGGTCGAGCCGGCCCAATTCTTGCCGAAGCATGGCTCTCCCACGGTAAAAAACGGTTTGATTGATTTTTATTAATTCTAAGCCTATCTGGTTATCCAATACCGTTCTAACTAAGTTTGTAATTGTGTATCATTATTGTGAACTGGCAATTATAGGTAAATAAGTTTTTACCGTTTTCCTTAGCGAACAATTATAGAGCGAAATTTCTTGATTAAGTATGTTTTCTTGAACCAATATAACCTGAACATTTTTAAGAACAGAGTGAATCTTCTAGGCGAGTGCGTACTATCTATACTCTCATCATCACTTTATCAGTCATGATTGTTTAAGTGCAAGTCTATAAGGAATTTTTAATAACTGAGACAAATCTCGGTTCCATGTTTAGCAATCACAAAAGCATTTGGCAATTACTTTTTATTTATATCATTTTTTTATTTTTGAATATTATTTTTCTTATAAAAGCAGGGCCGAGCTTTTGTTATATCACTAAAATGGACAAAAGGAGAATAATTATTAAGACAAAACTTTGTATTGAATTATAACTGCTGCCGCTGAATATATTTACCACAAAATCCTATACTAGAAATATATCTACAAATGTTTTTAACAAGAGAACTTAATAATGAACATGAACAGGGACATAAATGTCCAACTAGTAAAAGATCTAGCGCAGACCAATAACAATAAAGTGGTGGCATCTTAAAACACTTAAACTGAAAAAGAAAAGGATAGAATAGAAATTGGATTGGAGACAAGTAGCAGTAAAACTTGAGATTACCGAAGCGCTCCTATTAAAACCTGACAGTGGACCGTCTTTCGATTTGTAATAAATCAAGGGTTTAATTGACCGGAAAATAAAGGGATTAAGACTGATCCCTTTAACAACAATAGTTCGGTTCCCTAAGGGTTTTATTTATGGTGATAGTTTTCATAAAAAGCCTCTGAGAAACTGCTGAACTTTTACTTTGAAAATAATAACGTTAAAACATTCGTTGTCTAGAAGACTAACTTAATTAATTACATGTTTTTTGTTTTATTAAAGCACTTACAAACGAAAATTATTAAAATAATTTACCGCGACAAAGATGTGTATTTCAGTGTCGTAATTTATATTTTTATGTTAGGTAGGTATATACTAATAGGCATTTAATTGACTCTACTCCGACTTTAAGAAGAAGGATAATAATTTGCCTACTGCAGAAGGTTGTCAACTCACTGTAAGTAATGATATGGCGTACAATTTCAATCACAGGCTATTTTGCTAAGTAATTGTAAAGTCAGCTCAATTTGTATTTTACAAAATGGCGGCTTTAAAATAGGTTAACTGGTATTTGTAAATATATACTTTTGCGAAAAATAATAAGAATGAATTAATTATTATTTGTGTTCCTGTGTATATTCAATTTATCTTCACTGGTACAAAACATGGAAAAACTGAAGTACTAAGTTTAAGTGCTTCGCAGGTAAAAGAGGGATATTGGCGCAAGACTAAACTTAATTCTACCTAATTTAAGTCTGATGGATTGGTAAAAAAGTTTTTTATATTGTCCATATAATAATAATTTCTTTATATGAATCACTGTGAACAGTGCAAATCACTAAAGATGTTTGCATTGCTAGCTGTAAACAATTGTACATTATTTATTATGATGCTGACGAAATTCCTAAGTGTGCATTGTAATAAAAAAAACCAATTACTATCTAAGAGCGGTGGAAACAATTTTGTAGTCAAAGACTGATAGATTTAATCGAGTTACAGTCAAGGCATATTGCTTGCTAAGCTAGTAACGATTGGGGGTAAAAAGGTCCTCGAGTCACCATTTAATCGCAGTGCGAACTCATGTCACGATATTTTCCATCATCGCAAGAGCTTTACATAAATGTACAAACGGTATTCGACGAAAAACACATTGTTATAATGCAGGATCTATTTAGAGACACCTGAATAGAACACAAGTGCAGGGACTACAGCTTAACGAAGTTGTCTTGAAGAAGCTGCTGGGAAACGTAGCTTTGGTATGCACACATGGTGGATAGAAAAATTTGATGAACTTATGTGGAGCGCCTTGCATCTTATACCTCATACATAGGCAGGAAGAATGATAAGTATATATGTATATATATAAGAGATACTGTTATTTCAGCGTATGCCATCTTGTTTCATTGCGGCAATGGATTTAAATGGTTATAAATAAAGACACAAATCAAATACGCAATTCCTTAACATTACATCTAACATCAAATCTAGGTTCACTATATTAATAATAATGCCTACGATTGTGAACTATTACTTGTTATGCCATTATAATGTAATCAATCAATCACGTACTATATATAACATTTTGTTATACACCGGTTACAGAACTCTCAACCTTGACCGTTAACTTGTTAAAGCTTCTTATGTTGGATATGTTATGTTTTTATTCTGTTGGTATACACGCTATACATATGGCTTGGTTTTATTGAAATTACCTACATAATTTTACAAAACATTTATTCGAATTTCGTTTACAGATTAAATATTAGCTAATTTTATGAAAATAACATCTGCATCATTATAACTGAAAATTACATAGTGTACTATATGACTGAGTTCAATTTTGCTATAGTGTCATAGTTTAGGCCAGCAGTAAGCGTTACTACTTAACGCTTACTGCTGGGTAACTAACTTTTACATTTCTGAAAGTAACTAAATATATTTATTTTTGTTTAGTGTGTATATAAAGTACGTTAAGCTAGCTTATATTATAAATGGAAAATTAAACTTGTCATTAGATAACGTGACTCCAGAAAATATAAATATTATGTGAGGTAAATATTTACATTCCAAATATAATAAAATGTTCAGATCCCAATTAGCGAGTACACAAACGCAACTTAATGACGAAAATGTTAGAAACCGTGTACATATTGCGTGCAAGGAGCTGGCACGCGATGAAAGTGAAAATATTTCATTTCTTGCCAGGGCTTAAGTGAAATATTTTCTGCTCGTAAGGTAGCTTGTGGTTACCGCAGTCCAAATATTGCAATGTAAATAGGTCTTAGCAGACGAGCTTTCTCTTTTTGATATTTTAAGGACATACGTCTCTATGCACTAAATAATAAGCGCCAATAGATCTGATCAATTAAGTACTTCTATCTCAATATCGAAATCAGTAACGTTGCACTTGGATTAATTTGTCAATATACATTAACTTATTTATGTTACATTTTTATAAAACTGTCTAGTATACTAGTAGTTTTGATGGTTATTTTAAGTTTTTGACCTGTAATGGACCATTAAACTTAGCAGATATATCTACCATTAAATTGATATGCATATCTTCATTAAAGTTATTTGAGTTTCAGTAATTGTTTTCAACACTAATTTTTGAGGTAATATCGATGTGTGTGAGCGTTGATTTGTATCACGTAAAATTTTATTTGGTACCATTATTTTAGTTTTCTCTATTAATTGGATCCGTATTTCTAATCAAGAGAATACTAAAAAGTATAACGTGCACTTGACATTTCATAGAATAGATAATTAAACAAAATAATAATGCAGTAGAACACGTTTCATAGCATACCCAGATATGAGTTCTTTCACAAATTTCTGATAAATTTTAAAATGCTCAAAATTCCTTGAAACTCTATAAAAGGAGTGTCAGCTTGGCAATGAAAAATGAAATACCACTTTCCTCGGATAATCTCACGGTTATAATAGCAATATTTTGATATTGTATACGCATTCGAAGAACAGTAGTGACATTCACTGCGCCATAATAGAACTTTACCGCTCCGAAGCTCATTGTAATACAGAGCATTAAAATGTTTGCAGAATAAATAACTGGTTGCCTGCTCTAGCTGGCTCATACAAAGTCTCGATAGTTTTTGGCAAAGAGGCTCCAAAGTTACTGTTGTTATTTTAAATTGATCGTGATTTTTTTTCTTTATTCATTGACACATTGTTGTTTTAATATCTGCCAAACTTTAATATAACCAGGCTTTACCGTCTGGTTCGACATTTTCACATAGTTAAAGTAATCAGAAGCATTTTTATCCGAGTATGCAATATATTAAATTTAAAGTTATCTAAGATACATATTAATATGTCAATGATGCCATAGGTAATTATGTTCCGTCAGATGAAGGATAAAATATAGTTCAACTATCATTAACAATTATGGTTTTGTAATAAAAACATTCTATTCCACGCTTTAATCAATAGCAGTAGTTATATTGGTCAGTACGAACACACAAAGTCGTCCGTCTGCTCCATCTCGAGCGCAAGTGGGCCAAACTCAAGAACAGATTAAAACTTGTGATGAATCGCTATTTTCGTTTACCCTCACTCTAACTTCTGGATACGAGGAATTTACTTTATGTGTGAAAATGTAAATATGCCGAGAACTTCGTTGCTGAAGGAAATCGCGTTGCTGAGTGTTGACAGAGACGCGTCGGCTTTTCCTAGTGGATTACTTGAAGGATTCGCTTAATGCCATGCTTTGCTTATGCGACGGATTAACTGAGGCTGCGTTTGCTTAAGAACTTATAGCTTTTTATCCCCTGATGATTGTGCTGCGTATAACGAGTCACTGATGGTAGCAAAATGTTTTTATTACACATCTTAAGAAGCTCTTCTTTGACTGTACTTTTAACAATACTTATTGTCCTTGAAAAGAATTGAAAAAATCAAGTACTTTAAAAATTTATTGATTAATTTGATTCAATAGAATGTAATTAATTGTGAAAAAAATCCATCAAAGCAAAACAGAGCCCAAAGAAACGTTTAATTCTGTACTTTTTCCAAACGTCAACGAATCTATATTTTAGAGAATATACACTGTTTGATGAAGCTATTGCCTTAAAATAATTACTAAATTACCGTAACTTGTAATATTTCCCAACGCTTATGTTGAATATAATACAAAACTTTTGGAAGTTATAAACCCACAAGGCTGTATGTTAAATAACCTATAAATATTTTAAAAGAATTGACAGAAATAAATGTTAAGCTATTTACTTACAATGCAGTATTCAATGAAAAGTCCTCAGGCGGCCGCTAAATAGTACAAAGGCACAATAACGTGTAATTGCAAATGATACTATGTCTCATACAGGTTGTGTCCACTCCACTGCCATTTACGTCAACCCACGCCCCTGTTGTGCGGGATTATGCATTCCAATATTGCTCGCTTTAATCTTCGATGATAATAATAATATTTACGTATTCTAAAGAACTTTTTATTGTTTGTTATTAAGATTGGTTTATTGCTGTTGGATATAATTAATATTTAAAACGCGATAATTGAGAAGCAAAAGTTATATGAATTAAATGTAATTATAGAAAATACGCTTCCACGAATTAAATTTTATTTCTGTTAATTAAAATGGATGCATTATATCATATTCTTGTGATAGTTACTCGCAGAATTATAAATTAAAAAATATGATGTCGTATTTGGTTTAGATATAGTAGATTACTCTATAGATACGTCCAATGTTTTGTAGATATCGTGGATAGTGGTTCTTATAGGTATAAATTTAAATAATGACTAATAGTTACCGCTGGCTGACTAACACGTAAGCAGTTACTTCAGAAATAAACATGTGTTATTCAACCTACAATGCTATGAGACAATATTTCTAAAGCCAGTTTGAAAATTCCACAGACAAGAGTTCTACGAAACACATAGTAGTAGTAATAAAGTTTGTTATTCTTCTGCAGTATACAAATATCAATGAGGGCAAGATACCAGCGATGTCCGCTGGAAACGATAAAGTTACAACTGCTATATCTCAGGCCATTCGCTCCGGCAATATTGGGGTTTATTGGAGTACGCCTCTAAAACAAAGATAATGCACTCGTAAAACTAGTTCACTTTCTGGGCTCTCCTGCTTAGATTTAGATTTATTTGGCTGTAACAATGCACTTATGTTTGAATTATCGTATACCACGCGAGATAGCGTCTCATCGTTACATTTTACTAAAGTTGGTTGTTTCATTGCTTACATTGTCATGGGATCATTATGCTGCATTGGTTAAATGTGTCTGCAACAAACTCATCTCTTTAGGAAAGCCTTGCAACAAGAAATATTTTTCTGAAGAGGTATTTACAACATTTCATTTTTTAATAAGCGACAAGTAATTCCAGTTTCTTTATTTTTGTCCTTTTAAGTTGAAAAGTTATATAGAAAATATTAAAAAATAAATTCAACTTGTATCAATTTCCTAATGAAGATTTTGAATAACATCAAAGATTGGAAGAATATGGTTCATTTATAATTGTTTGGTATTCGAATATACAACGAGACTTCATCATCTACTGACTCTTTTCATATCACCAATGAATTTGCAGTAGTTATCGCCATTCCATATCTTGTCTCTTAAACCGATACAATTATGAAGAAATAGATATCATTGCAAACAAAAGGTTTCCCATGAACGCAAAGCCTGTTAAGGCTTGGCCACACACATTGGTTGCATATTTAATTGACTGCTAGACCTGACCTTTGCAGCGTAGGAAGGCATTGGGCGCGCTCTTGAAAAGTCATCTACGTGCATTCACATAAAATTCAAATTCATATTCGATTCTTCACAAAAGAATGTATAAATGTTATTAAAGTATCAAAATATCGAGTTACATAGACAAACATTATGTTCCAGTTTTTTATTACCTCAACGAATTACGAAAAAATATTTTGTTTGTTTTGTATGGTCACGTTTAATAAAAGATTTGTTTCATATATTTTGAGTTACAGACCTTTTTAAAAACAATGAATTAACAAAGATTTCAATTTCAATGGATAGAGAATTGCTTTGAAATAATATTTTTTTCAAAATCAAAGTAACTTTATTTGCGAATACAGGTTAGTAAGGTGTTGTTATATTTATATATAAAGTACAGCCATATTCTACCATGTGGCACCTTTCATTGACAAAATGATTTAATGTTATTATTTATATAATTCAAATATTATAAAAGGATTAAGTCAAACTCAAATTATAATTATATAAAACAAGTCAAGCAAAATAAAATGCCCAATTTTCATTTTAAGGTCAGTAATACATTTCATGTCCAATAATAAATTTTGCTATCAACATTATTAATCTAGGTAGTACAATCATGCTCAATCTTAGAGTAAATACTCTAAGTGCTTAATCAACTGCATCAACTACAATTTGTCATTTAAATATTGATTGATGGTGTAATATGCTTTTGTTAATAGCATTTTTTTTCAATTTAGATTTAAATGTATCAACATTACTTTTTTTAATGTCTTCGGGTAGGTGATTGAATAGTCGGGGGCCATTATAAATACACTTTTGTTACAGCGAGCATTACCATTTTACGGGAAACATATGTTATTCTTTAATCGTTCGCTTCTAAAATGTTGAAAGATTGTCATATTTGTTTTGACAAAACTACATATCTCGTATATATACAAGCTAGGCATGGTCATTATATTCAAATTTATAAAATGTGGTAGACAGCGATTTGCTTCAATTTACATATTGCTCTAATGCATTTCTTTTGTGGCTTAAAAACTGTATATTTTTCTAACGAGTTGCCCCAAAATATAATGGCATATCTTTAAACAGATTCTACGTGGCGGGGGAAGTAAGTAGCGTAGATTTTTCAGCAACTTTGCTTAGTTTGTAGATAGCATATGAGAACTGGTTAATACGAGTACACACGTAATCGATATGTGTTTTCCAATTAAGATTTTTATCTATAAAGAGACCTAAAAATTTTGTAGTCTCTGCTGTTTGAACTTGTTGCCCTTGATTTTGAATTTTTCCTTCAAATAATTTATTGTCAATGTTATTGTTGAAAGTCATAAAATTAGTTTTGTCTATATTCAATTTTAGATAATTTGCGTCCAACCATTTGATTACTCGGCTTCATTCATTCTATTTATAAGATTAGGAATATTGTCATCTATCAAAATAGCTGTGCTATCATCAGCAAAGAGTATTAACTTATCTCCTATTGAATTGGGCAATTCATTAATGAAAACCAGGAAAAGTAATGGAGCCATCACGCTGCCCTGTGGCACTCCTTGTTTTATGATCTGTGTGCTTGATGTGTATGTTACAATCTTTTTCATGTTAGTACATATTCGATTTATTTGCGTGTATTGTATTCTATTTACAAGATATGACTTTATTAAGCTTAGCATATTGCCCCTAATTCCGCATCGTACTAACTTATCCATAAGTAGACAGTGATCTACACAGTCAAAAGCTTTAGACAGATCCATATACATTACACTAACATAACGGTTTTTATTCAAGTTCTTCATAACGTCATCCAGAAAATTATATATCGTCACATTTATTGATTTACCTTTACGAAATCCCATTTGCTGGTCTGATAAAATTTTGCACTGTTCTAGAAAGTCATAGAGTCTTTTGTACATAACATTTTCAATTATTTTTGCAAATACTGGTATTAGAGCTATTGGGCGGTAACAACTCATATCTTCGACATCTTTTTTCTTGAACAATGGCTTTATTATAGTTTCTTTAAGATTATCAGGAAAAATACCGTGTTCAATACACAGATTTACAATATGACTTAGAATTGGAGCAATCATGCTGCTAGTATATTTTATTACTTTTGTAGATACTTCGTCATACCCGGTGCTGTTCTTGTTTTTCAATGACTTAATGATTGATTCTATTTCATCAGCGGAAGTCGGCGTCATGAAGATTGATTTGACATTGTAAGTGGTAGGAAATTTTATAAAATTATCACAATGCGGTTTATCTTTGATAGAATCTCCTGAACTCTGGATAAAATAACTATTAAAAGCTTCGGCTATGTCACGGTGTTCCGTAATAACTTTAATTTTAACCTTAACTTGCGTGATATCATTTCTAGGTATGTTATTACCCCTACTATTTACCACAGACCACACGGCTTTCGCTTTGTTTGTTGCAGATACTATAAAATAATTATTCTGTGATTCCTGGGTTTGTTTAATAACACGGTTCAGTCTAGATGAATATATCTTATACAGTTCTCTGGATTTGTACGACCGGTTTCGTCTGTATTGCCATAATAATTCCCTTTTTCGCTTAAAACATTTCTTAATGCCGGTAGACAGCCATTTTGGTTTTTTATGAGCGAAGTTTTTAATACGAATTATGCGAAAGCATAACATATACATTAGTATAAAACGTTCAAAAAATGTATTATAAGCTTTCTCTGAATCAGTTTTTATATCATATACATCTTGAAAATTAAAAAAAAATCATGGTGCTAGCATCAGCTCCGTAATAAAATAAAGTTTAAAAATAGAAATCGTATCTGTTTACCGTAAAAACTAGATAATTGTGTAAATCTAAGTGTAAATATTTAGTAATAGTGTTATTTCGTAGTAATATTGTGCGGATAAAGAGAAAAATCAAATGTAAACACACTGTTCAGCCGTTGTTTCATCTCGTGAGTTCATGAATGAATTGTAGTGAAATACGCCGAATGGTGATAAATCTTAAATAATAAAATCATTATTATACCACAAAATCAAGAATTCAGTGCATAATAAATGTAAAAATAAGTACATAACAAATTGATAAACCTCACATCCGTGGTTTTGCTGTGAATTTCCTGTGGTATATATGTATTTCATTTAATTGCTAGTTCCTTGCAAAATTCATGGCTGTAACTGGAAATTGGCTTGAGAACCAATACTAAGCTCTGTCTAGCTTGAGTTGAGGATTTTGTTATACAGGAACACATAACAATATAATCTGACTTCAGCCGTTTCTTGACAGTGCAATGAGTTTTCTCATAAACTCATCACACAGCAATGTTTTCTCCCTAAATCTGCTCATTACAGCAATAAGCACTCACATCTCCTATAAAAAGTATAAAAAACAGACCATATTATTTTGATGACACAGAAAGGAATATAAAATAGTAAATAAAATGTTTATCTTAAACCAATGTATGTTTTCAATACTAGACGAAAGAAAAACCAGTATTTGTCTTGAACCATCGTCTCATAAAACACGACGAGAGCGAGATTCGATAACTAAGGTTTTACGACTACAGAAACTCACTTTAGTCATCCATTTAAAAGCAATAAAACTTATTTTTAAGTCATTTGAGCACAAAAATTTTGATGCGTGAAAATATGTTCTTTTAATAGCCGAATTTCTTTGGTTACTCGACGAGTGACCCGAAGGTGTCCGTTAATATTATAATCACTCTTCAGCTTTCGTCCAAATTGCTTTATAAGAAGTCTGGTTCTGTTTGATGGCGTAAAAATTTGACTGGATTGTAGGCTACATACTTTTGTTGTATTTTAGAAGAGATAATTTGTTTGTTTGTTATTAACAGCGCTCCTATTGTAAATATACCCAACAATATTATAGTTTATGACTCATGATGTAAGCATCAAATTTCAAAGAAAAAGCGGATAAACTGAAATTATCTGCTAGTCGTCTTCGTGGTATTATTATTGTAGTATGCTTGTTTATTATTAATGTAAATGCAAAACCTAATTGTAGTTGTAGTTTGTTTTTAGTAAAATTGACACTTATTACAAATAAATATGGTTTGATTCGTTAGCTTCATTTCAGAAGTACTTAATTCTATTGTATATGTTTGTGAAATTATAGCTTGTACTACTTTGGGAATCACTATTTTAGATGATTGGCGGTAGTTATTTATTTGTATTATTGAAATTGGGTAATGATCATCAATGAGTTCTACATCAGCCAAGAAACGCCCACTGCTATACATATGGATGCACGTCTCTCTCAAGGATCTCTACTCTGCTTTCCTGTATTCTTCAGACCATCCTGTGGGAGATCTATCACTGCTGCAATTCCCTATATGACTATCACTTAAATACCTTTCCGCGACAATGACCGTCAATCCAGCGAGAAATGTGCCTTATCTACTGCCTCTTAAAGTATGCAATTCTTTATCCATGACCCTGGTTCTTCTTTGGATTTTTTCATACCCGTTAGCCATAGCATTTTCCGTTTGGGTGACTTTGAAACTCTTTATGAAGCCTGCTGTTGGTGGTCAAGTATATGTCATCTACTTAAAAATAATTAGCAGTTGTACTTCACAAAAAAAAAACTTTTCTTGGAATTTTATCTTAAAGAACAAACCTAAATTATGAATTTTATCTAAATTACAAAATAACATGCATGCGTTGAATTTATTAAGAGTTCCATAATTTTTCTGAAAAAAAAAGAGTGATTTGTTGTTTATTTATGTATTTCATGTATTAGTTTCATATTTATAGCAAGCTGTATTACAATTTGATGAATTCATTAAACACTACACAATATGATATCTAATAAAAAAATACGGTATAAGCATTACTTTCAAAATCATATTATCTAAATATAATATATAATGTATCGAATAAAAAAAATACTACCTGTAGCTTATCACTTTATACACATGGTAATTGCTCTGGTGTAATTAAACTAGCTGGTGCCCGCGACTTTGTCTGCGCAGGATTAGTATTTTGAGTAACTTATATTAGTGTGACGTATATATTTATAAATTGTGGAGTATGTAGGATTCTGATGTATAAGCTATATTACTGTAAAGTTTCATTAAAATCCAATAGTTTGTACGTGATAGAGTAACAAATATTCATACTTACAAATATTCGCGTTTATAATAATAGTATGATTATGCAATATTCACAGGAAAAAATACATAGACGTCAAGGATAATTATTGTTTTTAATTATCTATATAATATATCAATATATATATATATAATATATATATATATATATATATATATATATATATATATATATATATATATATATATATATATATAATATATATATATATATATATATATATATATATATATATATATATATATATATAATTAATAAATCAAGACATTTAAACTTCATCAATATTTACACATGTTTTTTTAATTAATAAAACGATAAAATTTATTTAATTATAATTTATTTAGTAGCACCATTTAACTCAAAACTACTGTATATTACAGTATACAGTAGTTTTGTTTTAAATGGCTCTTTTAACGCTTTACTCTCTTAAGATTTTAATACTGTATTGTTCATGAAAGCAAATAGCAATTGTTAATAGCGTTGCCACTATCATTTCAGAGTGACATGCCCAAAATTAAAGAATATCAATGTCAGTGAAATTCCATACAGTCCAACCTTTCTCCAATCATCGTGATGCAGCACCAGCGATGCATTTAATTGTTGTATGATAACACGCTAATGCACCTGTCAAGGAAACAAAGGGATCGCTAGATAAGTCCAAAATTGAAGCACGAAATTTTTGTTTGGCGGCACGTACACCGACGCGTCAAAAGTGTTGATATACTGCCAAATTAAACCTTAAGTTACAAGATATAAAGAGCAGTGGCGTTGATATACCCAAGTTTCTTGCGCACTGATACACGAATGTAAATGTTTATACTTTCTCGTTTGTGCTTTCCTGATTCCCATCTAGAGATGCCAGTCATTTGTCATATGCCGAATACCGGTGACTCGTTGTTCTAAACAAGGTATTTTGTTATGCAAGAAGGTTGAATGCCATCAAAATGTAAACATGAGATAAGTTGAAACATGGAAGTCAAATTGTAAAATTGATATCACAGAACTATACCGCATTATGGCTGCGTATTGTAACTCTAAGGCGATATATCTATTGAAGATGTTAAGTTTTTCATGTAAGTAAAACATACATCGAATATTACTCCAAAATGTTTAGTATTGTTAGAGCAACCAATACAATAGTAGAATACAACTTATCACAAGGTCTTTCGACCGACTGTCAAGCTCGTATTTCACTCGATAAAGTTTATTAAAATAATCCAAAAAAGTTTATTTCATTCTTCAGTTCTAATCGAAAATTCGCTCGGTTCCGATTCTATACTACGAAGTGACGATAGTTTTTGATTTGATAGTTAATGCAGTAGTTAATGCACCTTTATTTTCAGCATTGACGCCGCAATAATAATAATAATAGGTTGAATGTATTAGCTCAAGACAATTCATACCTTTTTCTAGAAAGGAATTTAATGAATTACCATTGAGATCTCGTGCATCAAAAAAAAAAAAAAAAAAAGAAAAAAAAACCGCTGTCACGATCGGACGTCATTTTGTATCTTGTAATTAAAGTATTAAATTTTTACAGATATGTGTACCATATGATAACAAAATTGCAATAATATTATTTAGTAAAGTGTTTGAAATATTATTCATCATGAAAATTCTACAAAGAAAGAAAAATATACAAATAACCACGGACAGTTCTGAATTGACAACGCCTGTCAATACAAATAAACAACGTTGAAAAATAAAATGTGAACAAATTATTAATAAATACGTATTTAAACATTACAAGACATGATTACAAGATCAAAAGCATCCAAAGCGGAACAAAACGCACCACCTCCACCTGCACCCATCCCTCCGTCGTCGTCTCAGATAACACCACTGAAGAACATATCGGAAGTTAGCAGCTCTTCGGACGATGTGAGTGGACCCAGGACACCGCCGCCACGACCACCTGCGCGACGAGGACGTCCCCCGCTGCCGGCACGCTTGGGTCCTCCGAGGCAAGCAGCCTCGCAACAGGCCCCCGCTACCGGTGGTGTAGTGCGTCGCATGCGATGGACTCAAGCAATAAATGAGAACTGCATGCGCGCCTATTATGGAGCTGCAGAGAGAGGTACCTCATTGACTGCTTACCGTGCGAAAATGCTGATTTTGTTTCAGGGCCTTGAGCCGACCGTCACCGTATCGGCCCAACGACTATCAGATCAAGTGCGAGCGATATAACGATGCAAGTTGTTGGATCAATCGATACTTGATCGGCTTCGCTTGGAGACGCTTCCTACTACCGTCGCGCCTTCCTTGACACGAGATCCACCTGTTGCACCTGTCGCCTCAATATCGGCTCCAATGCCGTCACCGGATGCGACAACGATGGCACGGGTTGTTTACGAAGTCGATGAGGGAGGTGACATTAGTATGATTGTAAGTAACCAAGTGAAAGAGCAACTGGAGGACGCTTTGGAAAATACGATTCGTGAGTATCGATACGCATTAAACTCTAGGCCGCGGATACCACGTTTGCCAACACATAGACGTAATCTGGGGCTAGTGGGAGCTCTGAATGTTTTGTTAGCTCCGTATTTGCGGACAAGCGAAAATTTAGTTGACACGCATTCTATCCTGTACTGCGGTGCTCTTGCTGCATGCCGCGTTGCTCGAGTAAAGTTCCCGGACTCTGATCGAGCACCTCGACCTGCGGTCCCGGCATGGCAAGTGAGAATAGAAAAGCGTGTCAACTCATTCAGGGTTCTCATTGGCAAACTTATCTGCTTCAGCCGAGGTAATACCAGACCACGGGTCATGCGTTATGTGGCACAGGCCTTCGCCGGAACTGGTATCCGACCAACAGACTATATGGCGAATGTCACAGAACGTATTGACTATCTGAAGCAGAAAGTCTATGCATGGGCAAACCGAATTCGTCGCTACAGAGTACGTGTGGACAGATACTTCCAGAATCGTCTTTTCCAAAGCGATCAAAAGAAGGTGTACAGAAAATGGGAGGGAACTGACCACCACGTGGTCGATGAGCGACGGCCTGCTGCTAATACCATGAGTAGCTTCTGGCGTGGCATCTGGTCGCTGCCTATCAACCATGTGGAAGGTGATTGGATGCGTGTAGTCAAACGAGAATGCGAGTCCATCGAACCAATGGGGCCTATTACTATAGACCCTATAGACATTAGTTGTGCCATCCGTTCGGCACAGAACTGGAAATGTCCTGGGCCTGACGGATTGCACAACTTCTGGATTAAGTGGTTTAGATGCTCTCATGCTCTTTTGGCTACACAATTTCAAACAGCCTTGGAACAGTGTTCCCTTCCCACTTTTATGACCATCGGTATTACCTTCTTGCTCTACAAATCGGGAAGTACCATGGATCCCAAGAACTATAGACCCATTACGTGCTTGCCCACGATCTACAAGCTCCTTACTTCCATTCTGACCAAGAAAATCTATACACATATTGTATCAAATAATATTTTGGCCCCAACTCAGAATGGATGTAAGGCTGGGTCCCGTGGTACAAAAGAGCTCCTCCTTATAGACATGGCCATTAGCCAACAAGTTCGGCGGAACAGGGGATCTCTATCAGCTGCGTGGATTGATTATAAGAAGGCCTATGATTCAGTGCCGCATTCATGGCTGGAGTGCATTCATGGCTGGAGAGGATTTTAGAATTGTATAAAATCAATACAACTCTGAAATCCTTTCTAAGCAACTGCATGCGACAGTGGAGCACAGTCCTTCGTCAACCATGTAGTGATGACGGTTCCTCTGATTCGCAAGACTTGATCAAAATAGAGAGAGGCATTTTTCAGGGTGACAGTTTGAGTCCCTTGTGGTTTTGCTTAGCACTGAATCCTCTCAGCACTCTGCTGAAGGATTCAGGTCTAGGCTATCGGCTACGTAGACAGGGCGAGGTCATTAGTCATCTGCTGTACATGGATGATCTCAAGTTGTTTGCACCGAAACACCAAGACGTTGTAGAGTTATTGAAAATTACGCAGATTTTCAGTAACTCTATAGGGATGGAGTTCGGTGTAGACAAATGTGCGGTCTTGCATGTACGGCAGGGAAAAGTTGTAAATTCAACAAATCTACAACTTTCAGAGACAGTGACACTCAGATCTTTGTCTGAGGCTGAAACGTACAAGTATCTCGGTATGTCAGAGTCTTTGGGTATATCAGTGAAGGATGTCAAGGAATCGGTGAAGACACGTTTCTTTTGCCGCTTAACAAAGGTACTTCATAGTCTTTTGTCTGGTGGCAATAAGGTGCGTGCCTTCAATGGTTGGGTGATGCCTTTATTGATATACTCCTTTGGCATACTGAGATGGACTCAGACTGAGCTGGACACCTTGGATAGGAGAGTCCGTCAACTACTCACAAAAAATCGCATGTTACACCCACGTTCGTCTGTTATGAGACTGTACATTCCACGGAAGTGTGGTGGTAGAGGCTTTCTAAATGCCAAAAACCTCCATAACCGTGAAGTGTGCAGCCTCAGGAGCTATTTCCTAAACAACGAATGTGGGATGCATTGTGACGTTGTGGCAGTTGACAAGGGATTTACCCCTCTCTCTATGGCAGTTGAGAACTGGCGTAAACCATCGGTGCTTAGCGTCGAAAATCGCAGGGAAGTATGGAGGGACAAAGAGTTGCACGGAAGGTTTTATCGGGCCTTAATGGGCCCTGATGTAGATCTTCCCGCGTCGGTGAACTGGCTGCGCTTCGGTGACCTCTTTGGGGAAACTGAGGGTTTTGTCTGTGCAATTGCGGACGAAGTAATGATGACGAACAACTATAGAAAATATATCCTAAAGGACGGTACCGTCGACATATGTCGAGCATGCCGCCGTCCCGGAGAGTCACTTAGGCATATTATCTCTGGTTGTTCTCATCTTGCAAACGGTGAGTATTTGCATAGACACAACCTAGTAGCCAGGATCATCCATCAACAACTTGCCCTTCAATACGGCCTTGTTGAGCATGAGACACCATACTATAAGTACGCACCAGCGCCAGTTCTTGAAAATGGCCGTGTGTTGCTCTATTGGGATCGCTCTATCATCACGGATAGGACTATTGCGTGCAATAAACCTGATATCGTGGTGGTCGACCGCTCCCAACGCCGTGCAATGCTCGTCGATATTACCATCCCTCATGACGAGAACCTCGTAAAAGCCGAGAAGGACAAAGCCAGTAAGTACCTTGACTTGGCATACGAGGTAACCGCCATGTGGGATCTTGATTCGACAATCATTGTTCCGATAGTTATGTCTGCGAATGGCTTGATAGCAAAGAGTCTCGATCAACATCTTAAGAGGCTCTCACTTGACGGATGGATCAAGGGTCGGATACAAAAAGCAGTGATTCTCGACACGGCACGTATTGTCCGGAGATTTCTCTGTCTGCAGCCCTAACCACCGGTTTGTTTGGGCCTTGCCTCGCTACCGGCGGCATACTAGGTTTAAGTTTTTTATAGTATTTATATTTATTTTATATATCTATATTGTAAAAAACTTAAATTTAAGATTATTAATTAAATATATGAATAATAATAATAATTATTATATTCTTTATTTCTCCTCACATTGGCAATAACTGTTACATTGAAAAATCAAATATGTATATTAATCGAAATTGTATACACAATTGACTAATTATAGATAATTATTATCCTATGAATTACAAGTACACATAGATAAATAAAAGGTTTATATTATAGTCGATCATGATAAATTTTAATATAACTGAATTTTGACGTAACGCTCAGAAAACTACTATTGTGGTGATTAAGACTTTTCTGGTATCTTAGGTTTCTTAACTTACTTAATAATTGACAATCTTCTAGGCGCTTGTTGATTTGATAAATTAATTGACATAATAGCTCTTTCTTTCAGTAATTGGAACACAAAATATTTGTCGCTAGTATTGCAAAAGAAAAAAAATATTCCATTATAGAACTGAGATGTCCAGTGACAAATTAGTACATTAGGGGTTAAAGTACGAAATTCTGTTTTGCATAGATATTTCAAAGAATTTCGTTTATTTCATACGGTTTTCCTTATTCATTTAATAACTAAGAATACTATTTTTTGTTAAATTTTACACACCCGTCAATTCACATTGTACTAAGTAACAAGATGGTTTTGAAGGCAAGAAAATTAGTTATAACAAATCTCTATATTCTGGCGAAAAAAAACAGTAGGTAATTTTAGGGATTTTTACCTTACAATAACTTAATTTTGAAATTGAATTATAACAAAAGCTTTTTTTTACTTTAGATACATATGAACTAAACACTATATAAACATTTTCTAAAGCGCTTAAATTGAATATGTTATAAATACGGAAATGTCATAGACTAATTACACTAATAAAATTGACTGCTAATGAATATAATCTAAAGTCTACAATCCGACACATACAAAAATCGAAGAATAATTATACAATCTCAGACTAAATATTCTACGATATAAAAGTCTAAAACTACTTTTTTTGTATTATATTTATTGATTTCCACAACATTGTAAATAAAGTGCTCCTTACATTATTCACGTTCGAAGCATCCTCCGTATCAGATGTAGCCATGTTATTATTAATAGCCAACTCAGATAGGACTTCAACGATTGAACGGGCTACAGGTTGCACGTAACGAACTACCAGTTCCTTACAATGCTATCGAACCTTGGAACCAGTTTCGATTTACTATCAGATCCTAGCCCGGGGTGGCATTAAGCTAGTCTGCTTTGTTTATTAAATTATGTCCAACGTCGCTATAAATATGCCCAAGCGTTCATTTAGTAAAATAGCGATCTGAGCTACGATACTGGATGAAATATGTCTTGTCCTTAATATCGTCTCGAGTATGAAGTAGGCTCAGCGAGGAAAAATGGGTCCTTATCTAGATCGTTCGAAGGTCGCTTACCGCGGGAGGTGTTAAATAAAATTGTGGTTTGTTATATGTAAATTTTAACGCAATTGGTAAAGCCATCAAGTGAGGTTTGCTACGAAATGGGATCGTATTAATAGTACTGGTCATGGTGTGCGTCAATTACACATTACACACGGGCTGCGACGCTTCAAATTACTACATATTTTTTATTTTTACAGGGTATCGTGAAGTTCGTTGATCCACTACCATTCATTGACCAAATAATAAACAAATATAATAATAACGAAGATGATAACAAAATAAATAAACCAACCATTATTTATATCTCAGCACAATTTATTATTAGTACAGTTTTTAATTTTCAGTAAAGGATTTCATTTAGCTTATCAAATGAACAAAGAAATATTTTCATTAAATTAAACAGCTTAATTACTCCATGTCTTGTCTTATTTTGAAAGTAAGTCTTAACAATAAAACCGTAATTTGTTTAAAAATTACGGTTTTATTGTTACGGTAACAGCAATGTTAATCTCTTAATTAATAGTAGGTTGTTGTAACTTAATCTACAAATATATAAGTAATAATTAATGATAAGTGTTCTATAAAGTGTACTACAGTGTATTTCAATTTGTAGGTCCCATTTGATTATTAAGACTACTACAATGTAGCTCAGTTGTCTTTTACTATTTATATTAGACTCATGAGGCGTAACAAATCTATTCAACCTACAAAATATCACAGTGCGTAATTGGAATACTTAAAGGTATAAATTAGACACATTTTATCACTAGCATCTATTCAAAGAAAATAATTCAAAATTATACGCAACCAATTAAATAATCGCAAATACAAAACGTGGTTCTATCACATTTAAGCAGAAATAACACCAGCGTTTGCGTTTCCCAAGATATAATCTGCGGGTATTAAAAGTAATTGAATCAAAAACAAACGAAGCTGCGCGGAGGTGGAATAAGGCGGCGAAAAAAGTCTCTCCCGCGATGTAATGATGAAGATAACTTCGACCAATTACCGAGAGCGGAGTGCTGCATCGGCAGAGAGAAAATGATCTTGGGTCCGCGAATATGCAAGGAGGATATTACGTGAAATATTGCGTGAACGGTAGCTACAGGTTGGGGAAGATATTAGTATGATAGAGCATAATATAAAATTTAGAAAAAATTTGATTACAACAAAATAACCACCATTAAATTAAGAATACGAGTTTGCAAGGTAGAAGTAAGAGTAAGGCAATGTAAATCGTTATAGACGACGAACGATAAACGTTTTTTTTACCTACAAAAAAATAAATTTTGCATTTTTTAAATTTAAATAAATTTTACGTTTTACCTACATTCATTTTTATCTTTATAAAACATGAATTTGTAACATGTGATAACTTTGCTGGTTGGTGATATTTTTAAGTAGAATTTATTGTAAGAACTATTGTACCGTTTTTACCCTAATTAAACATTAAAACATTTTTGTAAGCTGTATATTGCTCATACTTTTTTTTGTTTCAAGTTAATTTTAATTGCTCATAGTTTTCAACTTATCATAATACGAGTATGTTATCAACAAGCATATTATTCTAATTTCATGCATATTTTAGTCAGGTTCAAAAGTAGCTAAATATAATATTAAAACATTTTTTTTACAGAAAAATAAAATGCACTCACAAGACACTCCAGTAAGGATTATATTCGCTTAACATAAGAGGCTTTTAGTTATGCATGGCAAAATGTGTATGGAAACAAGCTGTCTTTGAATCACTTTCTCTTCAAAGAACGTTGAGTTTTGAAATAACTTTAAAAATGTAATTTACGGTGAATCTTTTCCTTACGGAGCCAAATTACATCAACCTTTCGTATATAGCGACAAAATATTTTTGATCGTAGTGGTATGTGGATCAAGATTATCATCTTCAGTCGTTACAATCTCCAAATTTGTATTCGAGCAGTGTTTCGTTCACTTCTAGGTATCTCTTATTTGTTATCCACTCAAGCAACTCATATCCTTCCAACACCTTTCATGCAAACCAGCCACCTATTCTTGGGTTATGTTTTATTCCTCCATCTATTTAGATTCATACTTTTGACAAAGTAAAACACGTCTTCATTATCACGATTCCAGCTATTAGAATCAACCAATATATGCTGATCGTATCGTATGGTTGCCGAAGTCTTCCCCTTCAGATCGATTTGTATTGTAGGGATGAATTTTGTCAGAATGGGAAGTCAGCAACGCTCAAAAACCATAGCGATGAAATTATATATTATTACCTCTTATAGTCAGATTAAAACAGTGTTACATATTTTATTTACGTGATGTAAGATACATAAAACCCAAATGAAGTAATATTAACTAATTATACTAATGGGAATTAATTATTTGCCCTTAATGCATATTCAATCAAGCATTAGCTCGCCTCGCGTTTTAAACGAAATAACATTTATGTTTCAGTAATTATCGCGAGGGTAGATATGAAATTAACTTTGGACCTCCTCTGTTTACCTGCGAAGAAACGAAAGAAAGCAACATTAGGATAAAATCAGAAGATTATTATTCCTATAGCTAGCGCATATATAATCATAACAAATACTTTTGAAGGCAAAGCTTAAGATTAAATTGTAGTAACAAGTATTGATCGTTATAAACTGGTATCGTGAAGTTTTTTAACACTCTTGTATTAGCTTTTCGTGCAAATTTCTAAACAAATCTTTGATATCAATTTTAAAAAATTTCAAATACCTTTGTAAGTTTGCTGACAATGTAAAGTAGTAGACCACCAGAGATGGAAAGGTACCTTACAGGTCCACCTAATCTTAACGAAACTGTATGCTAGAAAGATGTATGGCTTAAAGAAAATGTTCACAATCAATTAAGCAATATCTGAGAATAAAAATATACTGGAAATGTAAAAGACCTGATCTCTTTGATTCATCTGAACAGTCTAAGATAGAAACATGTTCCTTTGACGAAAGTTATTAAGAATCCTGGATAAATTGTGTAAATAGTGAAAAATGAATGCGAGCATCTAAGGAAGACTCCACTAGTTGATATGTTATATAAATTATATTCATAATCTCTGGATCACTTTTACACAACAAAATTACTACATACATATTACTTAATATGCATACACATAAGTTAACGTACTTTACGTTGAAATATTTTTTATGTTTAACTTTATATGTACATTATATTCACTTTCATGTAATATTAACAGCTGATTTAGAATTTTTACTGGTTACATATATACTTTTATTTCAACGAAGCCCTTTATGCCATAATTAACATTTAACGAAATCTAATTAAGGATATGAATTTATATTCCCTCATCCCTTTATGGTCTGAAGGACTATTCCAGCTTTAGTGTACCTAGTGTAGAGGTACTAAATGTAGAAGTAGGCCTCTTGTCAGCCAGTTGAATGGCCGGCTTTGCATGAAGTTGTATTTAAGAAAGAGAAAAAAGAGTTCAGAAAGACTGTGCTCTACTTGAGAATTCAAGGTTCTTACTACAAATTTTAATTTATTACGAATATTAATCAATATGCTGTGAACGAAATACTCTAGAAAATTTGCTTTGAAAATCATCACGTATTTTAGAAAATCTAAACAAATAGACAAAGGCGGATAACGACTTTATCCATACTATAAAATTAAATCTATTTCTGCGTTATATCGAACTTTCCTATAAAGAGATTTTTTACGTAGTAAAATTTATCCTAAGTTCTTTCCGGATCTTAAACCATTCTTATATTAAATTGTGTCTAAATCGTTTAAACCGTTTTAATCATATTTTCCTGTGGTAAATTTATCTTATAGCCTGTCCTGGGTCTCGTTCAAACTATCCCAATATCATCACAATGGATAATATTTTCGACAAAAACGTAATAAGCTGACAGTTTTCATATTAGTAGAAATTTAATCATTTATTTTATTTAACATTTTTATTCCCGAGTTCTATCAATCATATTAGAAATGTAAAATAAAATAAATATTAACTAACATTTTCACATACACCTATATAACGATAGAACACAAAGTGTGAATAATTTAAGAATTTTCATCATAATAAGATCTTCGATATGTAAGTAGAAACGCTTACAAAAACAAACGCGAATATAGATTAAAACATCAAAGCGAAAAATAATTAACGAAAAAATAAAAGAAACCTACAATTAATTAAGAGCACACAATAAAAATGGCATAATTATAAGCGGCGTGGGCAAAACGTGATTCGGCCATACACGTACAAATCGATGAAATTAATTCTCAAACCTGCCACAGATCAAACAGCATTAAAAAAGCTTCCATAACAATGTTTATTGAGGTCCCTTGCGAAACTCATTTCAGAATTCTCCTCGTGTAGGTGGCTTGAATTATGTCGGCTAAAGATAACCCAGGGTTGAACTGAATTAATAAAATAATTATGACATATTGTTCCGTTTCAATGGAGGGTGTAGATGATAAGAAATATGGTTGTAGACTCCTCATTACAGATTCCGAGCGGCTGTTTCTCTTGTATTTATCTAAGCTTGTCTTATGAACTCATTAGCATAAGTATACGCCCTAAATCATTAACGTGGGTAAGATGCTATCAAAGCTTGCTCTTGGTCTTAGTAAATTGCTAGGAATTGAGCTCAGGTAGTAAATAATAGGTACCTTCTGTATTATAAATGAAAACATAAATAAAAAATCGTATTTTCTACGACGTACGAGACACAGAAATAAATTAATTATAAAATAATGTTTAAATAATTAAAATTATATATAACTATTAAATAATGTTTTCATGATATTTATATAAGAGTACCTACTTCGTAAATTGCCTTGAATGGAATCTCTCGTGAATGGATGGTCCAATGTCGATAATCATTTTCTGCGCTTACTGCAATGTTTATTACATAATATAACAAAGCTATAATTAAACTAAACCTTAAAAATACTTAAATTAAAAACTTAAAAATAAATAAAATCTAATAAATACTAAATTAAATAAAAAATGGACCCCAAATCGCTGCGGTCGCATGGTAGAGTGCCCAATAAGCTGGCGACATTTCCACGTTGTATGGCAAGGCTCAGCCGTTGCCCAAAATGCACGCCAGCTCTTGGATCTCCTGAGACGTCGATTAGGCGCGCGGAGATCTGCAATGTTATGTTGTTTGTCATAACTGACAATAATGAATGAATGAATGAATGAATGATAACTTTATTGTAATAAAAAACAACATTTACACATGTATTATACATACTATCTTAATTACTATAGTACAAAAGGCGGCCTTATTGCCAAAGCGGCAATCTCTTCCAGGCAACCTAAAAGTAAAGGAAAGTTAACATAAAAAACTTGATTGACGGGAGATACAAATATTAAATATATATTTATAAAATGATGTAAAATACATATACTACATAAAAACTAATATACATTCATATACTACATAAAATACATATACTAAAACACTACAAACAGTAATGGAGAATACTAATTTTCCAGCTGCAAGAAATGTGTTTTGATCGCTCGCTTGAAAGAGTCATGCGAGTTTACACGCCTTATTATATCTGGTAAGGAATTCCAGAGCCTGACGGCTTTGACCGTAAATGATTTGTCATAGAATATTGAAGAGTGTAGTGGGAGAACAAGAGATAGATCATTCGAGGAACGAAGGGTTCTATTTAAAGTTGAGGAGTGGAGAACGAAACGGGATTTGAGGTACTCCGGGGCATTTGGATTGGTAAGCAGAGAATGGAGAAAGGAAAGGATATGACAGTCTCTCCGACGGGTTATTGGTAGCCATTCAAGTTTGGAGCGATAATGAGAAATATGGTCGAAATTGCGTAGCCCAAAGATGAACCGTATACACAGGTTCTGCAAACGCTCCAATTTGTATAACTGGGAAACGGACAAATCAGGGTAACACGTATCGGAATAGTCCAATATTGGAAGAAGAAAGGACTGGGCTAGTAAAATTTTCGTTTTAATAGGAAGCAAATTTTTAAGGCGTTTAAGGGAGCTGTATGCACCAAACACTCTCCTGCTGACCTCTGACACTTGTTTGTGCCATGAAAGGGAGCTGTCGAAATAATGTCACAGATAGCATTGAATAAATATATCTTTTGAATAAACTAATTAGAATTTAATATTCATATGTTCATATGTATCAACGGACATATAATAAAATATTAATTATCTTTATTTTTATCAATTTTCGTACATTTTATCCTTGATTTATGTTGACATATTTATGGCCGTTTTCACCAACCTTGTCTTAGCTTAGGCGACTCCTAAGAAACATGCTGTCTCACTCTTTTCAGTTAATATAAAAAGTGACAGCATGTCACTTAGGAGTCACCTAAGCTAAGACAAGGTTGGTGAAAACGGCCATTAGAATGTTTTAATTTATCCTCCGATACTATTCGTAGTTCGGATTCTTCAGCAGTTCTAAAGAAACTATCTAACACTAAATTAATTACCAAAAATCTGGTAGTGTTTAAGATACATATATCGATAAAAAAAATTTGAGATATTAAGCGCGTGGAATACTACAGAAGGGAAAACGATTAAAAATGCAAAATACGGACCGTACGACAGACTTAATGTACGACATTTGATATTGTACTTTAATAACGCACCGATACATTGCATGTAAATGAACACTCGAAACAGCACCTTTAATGAGAGGTTCTTTTGCATTCCAACCTCAGGCGGTCCAACCTCGGGTTATTTACATTTTAATTGTTCACAGACGATCCAAATTAATTTTAAATACATAATTAAAGACTAAAACCCGCCAATGACTTTATTAGCTGAGTTTAGTATGCGTGAAATAATTTCGATACGCTCTATTACATTTTTTACAAATTTTATTATAAACGAATCGCAAATGTTTATATCGTTCCCTTATCTTATTCCATTAATTATTCAACTGATATCGGCCATGAAACCTTATTTTTTACCGAAGTGATCATGTTATGTTAATTTTTAACGCAATAAAGTAGCCGTGTGTAATAAAAAAGAATATTGATGCAAACCGAAGAGGATTTTGTACGCCATTAAAAATGTATAATATTCTTCGCAGGACTTTGTTTATTTAAAAATTAAAATCTACGTGAGAAGTTTTTGATATCATCCATACTAGATGAAAACAATATCAACCGTATTGCGGTAGAGTTAAGTATAAAAAACATATTTTACCTATAAAAGAAATATTAGAATTTGGCTTATTATGTAGCACACGTTGATTATGTCGCGTGCTGACGGATTACTTCCTATCTATGCTGCATTGGGTATCGTAGCGTATCCTAGCCTAGCGTATCAAATCCGTCTGTAACGTGTTGGAATAAAGGTTGTTTTTTAACACTAGTTTATGGACAAAATTTAAAATGCTGGATATGGCATACTTTGTCTACGCCATGTCCCTGTAGCGGTCTTTACAAGGCGCCAGTAAGATCAGACTACTTTTTTTTTATACAATATTGTAATTTTAATTTAATACTTCCTTTGAATTTCACAAATAATCTCTACATAAGAAAACCCTTCAAATTTGCATTTTGTGGGTAAAGTACGTGGAGGTAACCAAACGGAGGTAGCAACTATGGTACCGAGTCAACCTTCATTCACAAAGTCTCCCGTTTGTGTTGACATTAAGAATTTATACACGCTTCATTTTTTCTTACACACTTTAAGCAATGATTCACAGCGTGCAGATAGCCTATTGCCGAGCCGATAAGTTATGGCTTTGCCGATAACCATGGCCAAAAAAGCAAAATACAAAAAAAAAGGATTGTCTGTCCCTTTGTTCTTTGTCGCCCCAGTCATATGCAAATGCGCTTGTTGCCTGATTTAAACGCCAAATTATGGATTCATGGATTCGCCGAAAGTTCATGCGATATTAAACTTTACTGTACAAAAATTGTATACCTACTGAACTCTTATAAGACTATTAATGACCTTAATTAAAATTCTATGTAACCTACGAGGAAAGACTCCCTAATAATTATGAACCCTATAGCCTATATAATATATAAACCTGTAGACGAAGAGAAGATAAATATTTAGTTTATATCTCTTTAGTTAATATTATTGTAACGTGTAGATTTATATTCTAACAACTTGTTTCATTTCCAATCTTTACCTCGTTTAAGGCATTTTTATAAACTTTGGATGTCGTATTTATATACGAGTATATATCAAATTGAAAGCCTAAAAATTAAGTGTCAAACTTCAAAAATTTCCAATAAACTTTCATACCTATTTCAAGCTAATTTTTCACCTTTTTCAGGTTTCTCGACTATCTGTGTACCAAATTTAATTTAAACAGTTCATTAGTGTTGGCGTGAAATTGCGACAAACAGATAGATAGTGTTATTTTCGCATTTATAATACTCGTATTAGTAAGAATTAACTATTTTTGACAGTATATAAATTATTGGAAATTTCAGTAATGAAATATTTTTATAAATAATTTTCATGTTGAGTATTTTAGCTATCAATCATAATTGTTTTATTATAGATATGTAAAATAAATTATTGTTATTATATGTAACTTAGTTTCATTTTCTTTAATAGAACCAAGAAAGTGAAACTAAGTAATGTACATTTTAAGTATGCACTGGTAACGACTATTGGCACTGGGAGTATCATTTGTAAAATTACAAGAATAATTCTTCATCGTTTTATACACAGATTAAAAATACTATTGACACCACACTACATTATTTATTTCATAAGTCGTAACTCGTTTCGATATCAAAAGAGCACCAGCAATATTTAACGTGAGCAGGGATTTATGGCACTTGATATCATGCGACAAATTGTGGTCACTTGCCTCGTACTTCACGTCATCGGATGCGAACGCTTATAAGCCATTCCCAGCCTTATCACCAACGAAATAAAAGCTGTCGACGGCGTACCAAAAACAATGTTCAGAGTACCTATCAATGCGACAGCTCTGGTATTGTTACTTTGACCGGAGATTTGATAATGTGATTTACTATTTGATACTTTTGAATGTAGTTTTTATGGTCCGTTTGTACTTAATAATCTGTCATTTGAAGATTCTGTGCAAGTAATTTGTTTTCTGAGTTATTTATATTAATAATAGATTCTATATAAAACTTTAAATACAATACAGTGTATGCAGCATACGTCCATTAGTAGTTTATTACCTATAGGAGCGCAATCATATAGTGATCTTGTAATAAATTTCCAATAAAAAATAGATTAAATGATAGACATTAATCTCCCTAGTAAATACGTGTAGTTACTAACATTATTATATCTCGATTACCATTGACTGACTGACTCACTCATTGAGCAGGTTTTTTTTTGAGGTGTTTCGAGTTATTTTCTATGTAATAGAAGAAATAAATTAAATACAATGAGAACGGATAAAAGTGACCTTTAATAATAAAATAAATAATCTAAAAAGTAATATATTGCATCGCATCACAAGTCAATATTATATCGAACTGTTACCATTCAAGATACACTGAATCCAAGATACATCATAAACGTATGAAGATTTGCTGAAGTTAAGCAAATGGGTCAACTATATTGTTAATTAAGTTCTATAGTTTTTCATACCAAGATCTCACGAACTCTATTCCATTTCAATAGAGATTTGTACATTTTATCTAGACAGCTTTCAGGATAAATGATCTTGTGGAAACAGTTTTCGTGCAGTTATTATGGTTTGGCACGTTATGAGAGCAATATTGGTTCCGCTTATCGCATAGCTAAGTAATGTTTAGGGGTGTGCATATTGCGAGTTTATTTAACTCAATAAATTCCACTACTGAGTCGGAGGACATAATTACTTAATAACTTAATACCAGGACTGGTCATTATTGTTTATTGGTTTGTTTTATATAGGCTAATTTGTACCTTTATCAGTAATTGGAGTTCTGTGGAACTTTATGAACAATGGTAGAAATTTTTACGTTATTAGTACATATACTTTTAAATAGATCGCTCCGATTATTGAGTAGGTCAATTTGGATCAAATACACAGTAATGGAAAATCGATTTCATTGAATGTAAAACTCAAATGGAAATACTAACAGAACTCTATTAGTCAACATGTTGTACTAGATCATTATTTATTAATTATATATTATAAATTAGAAACAAAAACTAAAATCATTTTTCACTTTCGCATTTAAGATGTTTATTGATGTTAAAACAAATTAGATAGTAAGTAAATTCAATGAAGCTTTTGAATCTACTACGGTAACCCAAGAAATTGTTTTGCCGCCCATAAAAAGTTGTTTGCGGTTTATAGGACGAAAAGGATTAGTTTCGATTATAGTTCGATCCGATAACTTCAATTTATGTGTTCTATTTATTTTATTATTATGATTTGTTACAAAACCACTGTTCTTAGTCTGTATTGATAGAATTAACTGACATATTTCAAATGTATGGATAGGAGAAAAAGTAATGATATGAATTTGTCGTAAACATTTACATTAGCTTGTTGATTTAAATTATAACCTTAATATGGGATGTACTTATATTTATTATTTGGATATATTGAATCTGTTTCAATAGGTAAATAATATATAAACTAAGAGCTAAAATTCTGGTATTGTTCAATCAGAACTAAATCTCAGAACTAGATAATTCAAAATGAGACTTATTGCCAGCAGGGTTTATACAATAAACCCTGCTGGCAATAAGTGGTCTAGAGCAACAAGCTTACGAAAATAATTGTTTTTGCTATTGTTACTGGAAGCAGATGAGCAAATAGAAAGTTAAAACCTACCCCATGGAAAGTTGTAACCATCGCTCATGAAAATTACAGAATGAATGCCAAGACTACCAAATAATTGTAAGGGTGACACAATATTTATTGATTTATTAGAGATTAAGGTAAGAAATAAAATTAGTTTGTAAGCAAAAATTACGACCTAATTACATTACAAAATATATGAACACACAACTCGATAACATTTATTCTGACAAACGAATTACTTCAGTGAGTCATTAACATTAATTTTGTACATTACCCCATATAAACAAGGGACATCGTTTGTCACCTAATAGAACTACGCAACTTACATAACAGCAAAGTACCTCATCGTATCCGTGTACACTGAGATATAGTCACATGCGTCAATTGCCGAAGAGGGATCCATTTATTAGCATAAGGTAACCGCAAGTTCACCAAGCGACTGACAGAAATAACAAATTAGGGTAACTGCCCTGAAACGTGGTCCTCGCCCCATTGTGCTCTCACCCCTGTTCCACTGCTAATTGTGTTTTTGTTTGCTATTTTACGGCCGAATGTCGTTGTGATATTTTTGCGATTTGGCGTTTTGTATGTTTGGACCCTGCAAATTATTACTCGCCGCCTAATTGTTTGCTAATCCCAAATAGGTACACACCTTTGTTGGGCTTGCCGTATACGGACACCTTTTTGAGCCAGCGAGCTCATTTCTTTTTTGTGAAATAAAATTGAAACTGAAGACGTTCTTTAACTTACCAATTGATTTGTAGAATAACAAGTTTTAATGACAGAAAAATCTCTTAAGCTAAATTTTTTTTTCTACGATTCTATGAAAAACTAGTTCATGAAATTTTAATAGATAATTCTTAAACATTATGCGTAATGAATTGTTGATCGAATGTTATTAACTTAGAATTTCAGTTCGTCGTAATAAGCAATAGCGTCATTATTCATAATTACATCCGAGAGACCCCCACTGTTGGACATATGTCTCATCCAAGGATCTTCACACAAATTGGTGGTAGGCTGCTAGCATCTAGTGCCTTACTAGCTATCTTAACCAAATCGTTAGTCCAATTTATCCACGCCTTAAGGTAGAAAACTCAAAAGGCATATGCCGAGAAACAGAGCATCGGTAGGCAGCCTGAGGCGTGTTGGCAGGCATCAAGGCATCCGAATATACGGTGAACCCTACAAAATTAAGTGTAACTATTTAGCATCAGCAAACAATTACGGGACGAGTAATAATTTGCTGCTTTCAAATTTACAAAACACCAAATCGCAAAAATATTAACACCTTTTTACCCCGAAGTACGTCAGTCCTGCGAGCAATATGGATTGTCCACGGTTACTTAAAGCCTTAATAAGGCTCGCAATTTCTAGAGTCTTGTTGGTCACCCTGATAGTTTTCAACATTTCTTCATTTTGGATTCGGTCATGCAGAGAAACTCCGAACATAGCCGTATACCCTTTGGCTTTGCGCCTCCTTATAAGGCCTATTGTAGATGATCAAATATTAGTGTCATCACTGGTAACATCTACGAATAAAAGATTTTCGTCTTGAAGAGCTGTGGCAGATGGACCAAGAATATGCCCTGTAATTTGCAAACGCTGCCTAACCAAGTTAAATTCATTGAATGACTTCTTTCCGGAATGGGGATTACCAAATTATAGGTACTGTTTTGTCTCGGATGGTATACTCGTCAACAACTTTCAGCTTAAAAACCCGAACCTTCAAAGGAGTGGGTTCGACATGGGAATTATAATTTAATTATAATTAGAATAACCACTTACAGTAAAATGTTACTAAGTTCTTCGAGCATTATGCCAAGTTTTCCATAGTCTCGGCCACAAATACAATGTCGTCTGGCAAATCAACATTTGTCATCTCCTGGTCATTGATTTCGGTGCTCTGTGTATTTTTTTTTATTATCTCTCCAAGATTCCATTCGTTTTTATTTAGTAATATTATTTATATCATCAATCATTTGGCTGCATAATTAATATCTATTCATGAAAATCAAAGATAAGTAACGTCGGCTTAACCTAAAACTTCGAGAGGGTATTGGCAATCCCGACTAAGCCTCGCTTGTCATGCCGCCCATATGCCGGCGTTAACAATGGAATTAGTCGTCATTCAAAATACTGGGGCAAATTCACAACATATCTGGATAACGTGTAGCAAGTGCACTCATCTGACAGGGGTGACAGTTTGAGCCCTCCCGATATACTGACATTATGTGACAACGGGTAGGGGCCCGCCATCGCACAATGTAACATTATTGGTACCTTTACCCTATAATGTCCATGGCACTTTTATGGGTACAAAATAGAAGTATTCAAATTGTAAATGCGAAACGCTCATTTCTTTGAACCATTTAGGAGAGCCATAAATTTTATTCATCTGCTATTCGGTATACAGGACAAAATTAAATTTGCATAAATTTTAAACTAAAGCTATAAAGAGACAGATTAACGTGTCTAGTGACACGTTCAAACAACTTTAGAACATATACTAATACATAAATATCCATTTTAATATTATGATGAATCGTGAGATTCCCAATCTTTATGTAGGTCAGTCACGTGCTAATCTTAATTTATTAGTATCGGGAAAGAGTTTTTTCAAATATCATCTTAACATTCAAAGCGAGAAAAGAAATAAATTCACCCACAAGCGCGGCCTGAAATATTCAATGAAGAGATTTTATGTAGAAAAAAAAATCTAATTTGCATCTCAAAAGGAATGCGAGTTAATGGGACCGTTTTGAATGCGAAGCACGTCATTTCCCATTCGCCGGCGTCAACCCTTACGGCGACACTTCAGAGGAGGAGTACCTAGGTATGTAAAAATTTTATGATACCAAGAAATTATGTCTGCATCACTGGTTCGTGTAATAACTTGTTTAAAATTTATGGCATTCGTACGAGCCGTACAAAAGCCGACAATCCTTTTTGAGTGATGATTGAACTTTTGAAAGCTTAAGTATCTGGTGAATATACGCTATTTTATATGGTAATAAATAGTGTGATACCTTATTTGATAACTATTCAAGTGAATAATTTTATTATATGTTTTAGTTAAGTAGTCGTATAGATAGAATGTAAATGACAGAAGAATATTAAGTCAATAGTCATGAAAGCTTAGGCACGTATTCTATAATCAAACCTTAATTCAAATCGCTGCTTGAGTACCGTTAGAAAGGGATGGTGCTATTGAACCTACATAGCGCCATCCCTTACTAACTACACTCAAGCAGAAATTTGATTTTAAATTACGATTCTTGGAATCATAGAAATAGACAATAAATAATAACACTGCATTACTTTAAACACGTACTTCCCCTAATAAGAGAATGTCGCATTATTGCAAATAAGACTGACGAATTTAGACTCATTGCTAATTCCATTTCTTTAAATCAAGTGTAGCACTTATTGCTATAGTCTATATTGTAGTGAAAAGTCTTGTTTCATATGTTTATCTTTCCCAACCTAATTCACTTTTTGTGATACCGGGGTGCTAACTTCTGCAGCTGTCCATACTTCACTTCCGAACTCATAAGCTTCGTGTGGTTTTTGCACTGTTTTGTAAAATTCTTCGTTATCACAGGGTATTCTATTGGATATTTTTCCAGGATCTTATATATTTTATGTCACATATTAAAAATAATATGTGACATGACACTGTCACATATTTGTTTTTTCATCTCCGCTAAGGAGCATCGGAGATTTATCAAAAACCAGCACGATTCTGTGACAACTTATTCTGATTGATACCACCTGAAATAATCTTTACCTCTCGTTCCTGTATCTTATCATCTATCAGTCATCTATAGTTTTTATACATCAGCACGTACTTTAAATTGGTATAAATTATAGCTATATAGCTATAATTGATAGATTTACTAATATTGGGATATCCCAAGTAGCAAAGTAGATGTTATTGCGACATTAGAATATCGTTTACCCTTAAAATTACCTGTGACCTTACCATGTAATGTAGTCCTTGTATGTCAAATTATATAACATAATAAGTTTGCTATAATTGTTATAGAGATATACGGTATAGAATATCTTGGAGCTAACCTTGGACAGTTTAATTTCCCAATAAAAATTCTTTTGCCCTTTTATTCGGTGATCTGTTACTTATTCTTTACGCTATTTTCGTCCGATTATTTGCCAAATCAATACAAACCAAAAAAGGTAGAACCAACATTCTTGATATATAACTTTCCAGTAACTGAAACATGGATATTAAAAACGCCTTCCAAAAACCAAAATTATGCATACGGAGTTTGGTGGACTGCAGAAGTACTCTATAATTACGCAACATCACAGCAGATACAATCAGTTGAGTATCGAGATTATTGGAGATCCGATCGATTCGTGTTCCATCGAGATCCGATTTCGACAACCGAGACCAATTTTATTCGGAAACATTTAGCTCTAGATATAATCTTGTGTACGCTACATAATGGCTTAAATTGACTTGAGACAATAAAATGTTTCACCCAATGAGTGTGAATCAGATAAGTTAAGGTACCGATACAATTGCGCTATTGTGGCAGCACAATGTACGACTCCCTTTCTTTTAGATGCATCTTGATGAAGAAGTTCACCTATATTTTACTTCTAGTTAGATTGTAACCCAGATGGTGTAGATACACTATTATGTAGGCTTGTTCCTATCGAATGAGGAAGCTCTTCGACAAAAATTATTTTAATTAGTTCTAAAACGACGAGTTCAACATTAAACGAGACAGCTTTTAACGAGTTCTACAGATTTCTTAACATGCAAAGGAAAAGAGTCAAGAATGTGTCAAGGTAATTACGAGTATTCTAGTTCTGTCTCCTCGTTACTACAAGTGCATAAAAGCTATACTTAAATCTGGAACTAGTTATCCCCGTTTTTATTTCTCTTTATTGTCAACCGGCTAAAAATAAGGTAGTCTGAGCCATCGTTCTCTCAAGGCCATTTTGGTTCGACGTAAAATAATTACCGCAACATCGTTGCAATCATGAAATTTCCGAGATATCGAAAAGATACGCGGAAGCGTTGATGATCGATCGGCGTGCACAAAACGAACAAAAAACGTTGCTAATCGCCAGATCGGGGGAGTTCCAATTATTATTAAAATCATTTCAGATAAAATCGAGTTAATGAAGAAGAGCTCGTTGCCGTTCGGGCGGGCTGAGGCCTGATTTACATTAAACTATGTGCTTTTTGATAATGTTTTTTTTTTATACTAAAATAGAAAACTTAGTATTTATTATTTTTTTAAAAATGATGTATGGATGTTTTCTCGTTGAAAGCTACACTTTCTTAGCAAACAAACATCAAAATATGAGTACAAAACAATAATTTAAATAACTAGATTCTCCCAAGAAAAAAAAATATGAAAAAACATAGCAAATATAAATGTTTACAAAACAACAAACTTTAACACTAGGAAAGTTTAAATAGAATACTTAAAAATGCATAGTTTATCGTATGTAAACAGGTTTAGCTTAGAAATTGATTTCGTTCTCGTCAATGCGGTGATGGTACGCCCCGATATCATTTGCGGAAGCTCTCCGCGTTATCCTTAGCTGGCACACGTCCGTTACGATGCCACCTTTGATGTATTCAGGTAAGCGTGAAATATATTATTAAACGGTTCAGTAAGTGAAGATAAACCTAGAAGGAAATTCTGGAGAAACACATTTGAAAAATGTATATAGTATCCATTGTTTATAGATATGAAATTGAACATTCAATAAAAATGTGGTAAAAAATGCAGATTGGACAAAAAACAATTTTACATGTACTTGTATTTATTAATTTATTGTACACACAACTATAAGACACTATTCATGTCGATCTTCCTTGCGTAATAGGAGCTGTTTCCGTATCTCATCTCGTTCTATACCTTGACATGATACTATCTGTACACCAAGTAACGCGTAATCAACCTAGAGATAGCTCTTATGCTATTCGTATTAGTGGTGGTTTTTGTAGTGCCAATGTAGTCTCACGTATGTATGTGTAAATACAAATTGATATTAAAATTGAAATTTATTAAAACCGTCATTTATAAAATGCACCGGTTGTCGCCAGACGCCTCTACCTTAGGTGTCTCGAAGATTGCTGGTCTCCCCTCGTTTTGGGTCTTTTTATGAGATGCTTATGAGGTAGCGAAAATATTCGCGATAGCTTCAATAATCTTGTCTGACAGCAACGCATGTCTACCAGGCGTCCTCCCAGGCCTCCACTGATATGGATGCTGTGGCTGTGATAGATATCATCACACCATTGTATATGTGACGACAGGCGAGGTCCGGTTTTTAGTTAGTATTCCACTGATTTTGGTTGATATTAAGCTCTCAAAGTACGTGAAGAGCCCATCGTAATTTCGCGTCTGCACAGGGTATGCGTTAATTCATTTCCCTAATAAAAAAAAGAAAGAATTTATAACACAGAAAGTGACAATATCATGAATAGATGAACAAAAGGTGTGATACCTTTTGTTCATCTATTCATGATATTGTCACTGGAAAATCACTCCAAACAATGCATTTCACTTTATTCCGTAGATAGCAAAAGATTCAATAGAAAAAAAATTGGATACTCAGATTAATAATATGCAAGGGATCCCAGAAGAACCAGCAAACGCTCACGAACGTACTTTGGATATGTAAAAAACCACGATAACACACAGCTGTTTCAGTGGTGATCACAATGGCACTACTAATGTATAAGTAAAGCTAGTAGAAGAAGATCGTTGCGATGACGTAGAAACAGGTGTTGTCGGCTAAAATACGGATGAAGTATAAATATCGATAGAAATTGAACGATATAACAATGTCAAACATTGAATTATATCACTTTAAGTCGTTGAATCAACAAAAATAACGAGACTATGTGGTACATTTTGAAATGTATCGTTAAATTACGAATTTATTAATTCAGTTAAAAACCGAACATGTGTTAGTTACCAAGAGGTCGTGTTCCAATATTAATAAATATTTAAAAAAGTCTATTAAATCCATTCAAATTAATCAACATTAAATTCAGTCAATTCAAGTTAAAATATTCACAATTTTGAAAGTAGTCGAATTTGATTTATTGGAAGATTCATCAATCTGCAGTTTAGAGTACTCAAAAATTAACATTAACTTTATTCAATTATGACTTTAAAGAAAGCTCTTTTGAATCGTCCAAATTTTTTTTTTCCTACCACCCATTCAGGATGTATTTTTTAACTAATAAGAAGAATGGGCGCAAGAAACTTATCAGCTTTATCAAAAGTAGTTACAGCATTTAAAATAAATTATGTCGTTATCATACAACGTACGTATGTGTTTACAATTTATACGGGAAATAAAATATTTACACTTAAGAATGTAATGTCATCAAATCTACACTAAGCATTGGCATAATTTAAATAATCAACTGTTGCATATGGAATGAAGCACAGGAACAGGACAGAATTAATTAATTTATTTATAATAACATAAATGTGTCAACGAACGAAATTCATAAAGCACACATAACTATCATTGTAATTATATAATCTGTCATAAATAAATCTGCACGTAACTTAGTTTGCGTTCACAACAAACTTTAAAATTATCGTAAATAAAATTTTACCATAGCAATCTCGAATATAAATGAATCGGACCCGACGGAATATGCATCGATTCCACGTGGATTTTATTACACAGCTTTGCGTAGTACCACTCTGGCGATGCAATTATGCGTGGCAAAGTGGCAGAATCTGTTTTCAGCGCGTGCTGATGTGGTGAAAAGAGCACGCTCGATTTACAGTTCGTTTATAATTCCGACGGGGCATTTAAACAGCGAGATGTATCGATGTACTTCGGCGATAATGCGACGATTCTATAGTATTGCCATTTAAATGTTCTCGTTTCCGAGTTTAAAGATCTGCGTGATCGGCAATTTATACCTTTATAGGTGATAAATTCAAGGAAGTTTTATTCGATATCGGCTTTATTTATAGGTTTGTTTGTTTGTAACAAGCAGTTTCGATACAGATTTCTACTTAATACTACATTTTTTAAATGATTACAAGATGTTCATTTACTATCTCTTTCTCTCTGTAGGTATGTGGGTGTGGGCTGTGTCTTTTCATGTCTTATTAACTAAATAATACATGCTAATAACTAAATATACGATTTAATTCATACTATTAAATATACCTTAACCGTGCAGCCATAACCATGATATGTATGGCCATAAAGAATAAAAAAAACACGTTAGGCGTAAGGACCTCTGCTCCTAAATCACATACCAAGGAAAACGTTTCGTTCTAACAGTAGTTTATTTATTTATTTATTTTATTTATTTCATTTATTTCAGTTTACAAAAGTTAGCTTAAAGTTAGCTCTGATTTTTATGCTTTACGACAAAGTGCAATATTCTATTATGTGTGTGTGGATAGGTAAAACGGAACCCACGTAGATTGACTAGTACACAAGGTAATAAATTGACAGTGGCTATATTTGTTTTTCGGGAGCAAGTCTCATCATTACAAAACTTGTGTAGCATAGACATTACAATACAAACACCACACAAAGATATAGACAATGTATTGTTACAAAGCACAGGTATAGAACAAATACTTCCATTACGATTTATTATGCCCTTGCAGCCCTTAAGTGCACAAAATGAGAGTAACATAAGCGAACAATACATAGTAATTATACCACAATAAGCTGTCATAGTGATTATGGAACTGTGACAATCTGTAGTGAAACAGAAACGATACCAGACAATGAATAGCATAATATATAAAACATAAGAGATAGCGAGTTTACAAACAAATTAAAAAACTTACGTTTGTAATGATGACGATGATTTCGCTTCCAGTTTTTTTTACTATTGGGAGTCAATTCAGAATTATTCATCTGTAAATGCCATTCTTGTCGATACAAGATTGAGCTTATACTACGAGTAGCTTGTTTGTTTCGAACTTGGTGTTCGTTTTTTCATTGTGTTATTCGCAAATGAACAGCTACGATGAAGGAACGAGCCCAAACCGGTACAGCCTCCTGATAATAAACGTAGATCGTACCGTTGATCGGTTTTTCGACTTCTGGCAGTTATGCTATTAACACAGACCGTATTCATATAATAAAGTGTTAAAATTATTACATAATTTATACATATAAAATATATCTCGTATTAAGATTTTTTATGACATTAATACAAAAAGTAAAATCTTACATATTTTTGACAGATGAACCTTGCCGATGACGCCTGTCAAAACGAGCTTCTTACATTGTGAAGATCTTACTTAAATAAATTTAAACATTTCCGCAATATGCTCGCAGAAAGGGACAGTGGCCAAATATATCAGTTTAGGACTGCAGCAAAAGGACTTACTAGACGCGCTTTGTCGAGAAACACCGCTTTCAGCTCTATTTAATGAAAACCCAATCTCAATCAAAAAGAAATAAAAAGCAACGCCAACTAAAAAGCTTTTAGTATAATTTTTTTATTTAAATTTAAAAATAGTATTCCAACGCTACATCTTGTCACACAGGATAGTGTTGGAATTACTACGAGCTGCACAAGTAACCCGAGCCTACGTACATATGCTCTTTATTTCATTCGATTTGTTTGAACAAGGGTGCGCATTAAATTTTTGTGTCATATCCACGTTATGTTCGCATTTCGACTGCGCTGACATTTGTAAACAATACAGGTTGTTCTTTGTTTCTAAATACTAATTAAATGTCGATTGAATGTCATTTGTTTTTTTGTTAGCATAATGTCAATGATTCTAGCTGATAGGGGCATCGAAGAACACTGGTCGAACTGACCTCAATCTTCACAGTGATGGGCATAATAAATAACACCCGTCACCTTCATGTAACCTTGGCCTTTGCTATGATCGAAATCGAGCCATTGATTATCCAATATTGTAGAGGTCCTACTTTCTATACATACGCGGGTCTAAGGTTGGTATTGATCAGACAGTGATTCTAATGATTGCCTTAATTGAAATTGTATGTGCGAAACGTAGAGTTGATTTGCTTGATTCAGACGTATTTCAACAACAACATGATATTCACAGGGGCAATAATTTGCAGCCATTATCTACAGAGAGACAGCTTCATCACAGACGACAACTGATATAACCGCAACTACATACTGCTGGACCCATATCTACAAGAAGCTAGTAGAGACCTTAATCGCAGGTAACTGCGTGACTACATTTTGTCGTCGATGTGGAATTGTTCGCGAGCGTGTATCGAGGTCAACATTATATTCAATTGCTTACCGAATTAGTTTGTTCTTGAATTATTAATGATGTTTCTATGTATAAAATGTATATAACACTATAGGTATTATTTTACGTTAAATAAACACGTATTTATCTTTAAAATGAATATTAATGCAAAATCCTAAATATATATTTTAACATTAGACAATATAAAACAATATATTAACAACTATAATCTATCGATACTATAAGAGAATTGATCTATCTTTTACAAAAAGGATCGATCGATTCACTTTGACACGAAATGAGGGTATTACCTGACAGGGTCACATTTCATGTCAGAGAGAAGAATTCTTGAAGGAGTGTGTTGGTGCAATATGTTTTATGTAGTTTATTGTGACATTTAGGTCCCATTTCATAGGCATTCAGTAAATAACAAATATTTTTTTATACATATTAAGTAAATAAATCTAAGAAATTAGGTCGAAACTTATGATCATAATTCTACGATTGTGTTTATTTGATTACTTTTATCATTAATAAAAAAGTTTAACTGTCGAATCAATTAAATAAAAATATTTGTATTCATAATGTACAAATGTTATAAATATGTAACTAAATTGATTCCAGCAGTTTAAAAATGTACTAAAATATTTAATTCTTCATGAAAGTCAATCTAGCTTTTGCTATTCCATTAGAATAGTAATCATAAGTCACATCACATTATAATACATTTAAATATATATGTTAGTGTTAAAATGTAGAGCAATTTAAGTAGCCAATCAAAAATGTTTTTGTAATGTAAAGTACATATTTTTTTTTATTTGAACAGCTGACATCTGTATTAACAGTGTTTATCTTTATTATAACTTCTAAATGCTAATAAAAATGTATTATAGATAGTATTATATATCTAGTGAAAATAAATGTTATATATATACACAAACATACATACACTTTCACATATGATTATTCAATTACATAAATACAGTTTATATAACTTCACGGACATTTCTGCTCTAACAAAGTACTGTTGAAGATAAATATGCTCCCATAGATAGTCAATATGAATATTATTAAACAAACTATAAACTTTACTTTGTATGTATTTGATGCGAGAGACGTCCTACATCTACTACTGTTGATAATGCAATTAAAATTAAAAATATAGGTAATTCGAAAGTTTGACTCATAATAAAGCAATATTGGAGCCCGTATAAAGCAATCGGACGAATAAAGTGTCACCCTGTACACAGTAACAAAACTCCTGCCGGCCATGCCCCGCGTAGGTTAATCATTTTATTCAACAATATACTGTTACCCGGAATTATTATTGACACACCAACTGTCGAGGGAGAGAGGGCGAAATTGAATGTGTGATTGGAAAATCAATACGAGAGACATCATTATGACGTTTGTGCGATATAGACATATCGAGTTATTGTTCGTGGAGAACTGGACAGAGGTAATTATGCGGTATTGATTGGGCGTTTGCTTATAATTGTTATCTGTGTATGTACATATGTTTTGTACATATCTATAAGTATTGGACTTTCTCATGGAATTTTAATTCTTTACGTGATTGTTTTCTAATTTTTAGTTTTAATCGAAAAACTACTCGATGTCACAATTTGTTGATAACAATAATTGTTAGCTTGACCTTCACCGAATACAAACTATCCCAATAACCACAAAAATTCTAGCTTAACTAACGAATAACGAATCATTTTTATTTTCTCTGTTAAGAATATTCACTAAAACTGACTAAGAAATGGAAGTAAAATACAAATAGATGATAAGATACAACTGGACATTCTTTGGAGCAACCTTTGAAAGATATTAAACATATAGTACATATATTTATGTAGTGCAAAAAAAATCTAAATTCATAATCTAAAAAAACAAAATCACATACTGAGAAATAGAGAATACGGTCTAAGTTCTTAAAGATATCTAAGATTCTAGCCCCTCCTATGCATTCCGAAAATCCGGAAACAAGGAGAGACACAATATAAAGAACTAATTAATATTAATAATTGGTATAGCGTGTACCAAGAATTACTGATGATAAGGACCCGAAACAAAAATCGAAATGATTTATAACATATTTAGGACTAATAAACGAACAAGATTTTGTATGAAAGAGAGATTGTAGCTTTTATATCATTAAATATTTTAATAGATTGGAAACATATAACAATATTTAAATTCAGAGACAATATGAATAATTTAATAAGAATAAATGTTACGATAAACTTTAACGACATATTGTAGACTTTTTTTTTGATCCGCTATACCTTTCCGCATTCTATAAAGTGGCAATCTAGTCGCCCGCGGAAGCTTGTTGAGGACTGAGAAGCAAAGAAAAAAAGGAATTAAATTAAATATTCGAAGAATATTAATCTGATTTAATGATATATTATTATCATATTTAAAATTTTGGCTAGAAATTTCTAGAAACCTCGAGGAAATCGCTGTCAATTGCTTTTACATTATCAATGTTATATAATGAGAATGGATCTAATGTTATATGAAGCGACTACATAAATGCACGTATGAAGATGATAAGACAGCAATACGCACACGCATCATTATTACGTAAGTCTTGTTTTTACTTAAATAAGTTGAACTATAACAACAGCAGAGTCTCATTATATTCATTGTCCAATCATAGGATATTATATGTATATTATAAGCGCGGTTTTACAGTAAACCAATGTTTTGAACATTGAATGTGAAAAATAACAAGGTTAATGACCATTTAAATTCAGATGAACTGGCACTCACTTAAGTGGAATCAAAATTGGCAGCCTAATTCATTTGCATTAATATAACAATGTGAATTTGGTAAGCCGCAACATTATGCATAAAGCCTATGTGAAAATAGGGCTCCATCCCTATGGGCTGTAAACAGGGACGCACAACTGAGAAAAACATTTATCATACTATTTGTTTTATTCTTAACTAATGCTTATTTAGGTGTTATTAAAATCGATAAAAAGTAAAAAGCTCTGTTGTCATCTCAACCTCAGTATATTCTCGTTTATACATTTATGTCAGTCTTATAAATTATTTGTAATTAAATTAAATCTCTAGACGAGTCTATCGTATCTTTACCGAAATTCTTATAAGTAGTGACACTACCAGGAGCTTACTATCGTTTTCAATAGTTATTTGATAGATAGTAAACTATTGAAGTTATGTAAATTTAATATGAAAAATAAGTATATTCATGTTACCGCTAGGGGCGCTGTACAAGGTTTCTTTACAAAAATTTAAGCTGTCGATATCTACTTCAAAGGCATGTAAACTAATGATAGCTACACCGAGAACAATCTTTAGCAGTTAGTGATATAAATATAAGTGATGATCATAATTATCATAAGTGATGCTCATTAAATAATGTACACTTTGTAGATAAATATCACCAGTCCCCAAATTAGTACATAACAGAAGCACTCGTATTTTAACATTTTAGAAGACAGTTAGCTATTTTTATTATATTGATATTGTGACATTGATTGATTCGATTTATTTTTGCAAAGAAATATCAAGCAGAAATGTCTACGTCACCGACAGTTGCGGACTGTAAATTAACTAGTGACATTTTGTAGCAACATCAATCTACGTCGGCATTGCGAAAAACAATAGAAGACAAATTAAACTGTGAAATAGAATGAACAGCTTCTATCGTAACCTTGTACAACTTGAATGGAAAATGACTGCCAGGAAAAGGCGTTACTATTATATTGAATTAAACAAACGAAGGATATTGCTACTTTGAATCGCCCGATATAAAATATCTACGTTTCACTTTGGCATTTACTTGTTCTCTTCCACTTTGTGTAGGTACACATGAAACAATGAATACATCAAGCAGGCAAAAATATTTGGTTTCGAAGGTTTTGTTTTACATCTCTTTCAAGAAATATTTGCGGTAAACACTCATTAGTCAGCTCTTTCGATAAACTGAACGACATACACGTATACCAAATCCTCATACTCAAAAATACCCATTACTCTTTAAATAACGTATCTATTAACCGGTTTTCCGTTATTTAAATATAGGATAAGATTTCGACCTTTACATCACATTCAATATTTCAAAAATCTATCCAATAATAAAACTGTTGTTGATTGTTGAAAGCGACTGTAAGTAAAAATACAGAAGTATAAATTATAACATCTCTGGTTCTCATTAAAATTAAAAAGTGGATATGAAAATAAATCTTTGGTTGTCTTCACAAAATATTAATTACATTCCTGACGTATAGCCTAACATGTGGTAGCCCTACATATGAAATGTCAGCTGCGACTATCGGATGCGTTCACAGCCATTTGGTGAACTGTAAGTGAGTTCGGGAATTAATTTGCAACGTAAATGAGGATTGTGCACCAAATAAAAAGTTGTGTTAAAGCCTTTCGTTTCGCTCGGGGCTTATTGAGCTACTTTGTCAGACTATCGATCATGCTAATTGAATAACAATCAGTTGTATGAGATTAATTATAGTATCCTCTTAACCTTTTTATTTTAAATCTGGCCTCCAAAGCATTCTCTCAATAGATTATAGTTATATATATCGAACTGAATATATAATAATGCACAAATGTTTGCCTTAAAATATGCACATTCCAATAAATATGCATATTCCTTAGCTAGAAGACGACCTATGTTTATCGACTTCTGTTTTATGTTATTCGACTTACAAAATTGACAGCTTTCATTATAATTATTGTGCACGACGCACACTTATTCTTCGGGGTTGGAGGCACGTCGGCACACTTCAAATGCTGGGGTTGGTGAAGGATTCGAACGGTGCGTTGCGGCCCGTGGTGGTTTGCAGGAAGAAATGAGAAGCCAGTTTCTTTTGTTCGGTCGGCCAGCAGGGTCTTCAGGAGCTTTCTGGTTCGGTGGTGGGCAGTCGTCCGCTTCAGTAGGAAGGTCCCGTCGTAATCCGTATCGACTGTCGGGACTATCTTCGTCTCGTTGGGCCGAGACGGTAACCGGTCAGGGTCTTTTGACCCTCTTCGGTGGTTTCCTTCGCCAGTTGTCACTACAACTGGGGCCTTGTGTCGGCGGTCATGCCGCCTTGGCTTCTAACTCCCTAGTCCTGCTCAACCCTTGACAGGAGCGTGGTCGCTCGACTGTGGGGAACAGGTAGGGGTACTCTTCTTCCATTTATCATTTCATAATCAATCCTCGTCCCCTTCCGGAGTCGGGGGCAGGATGAGGCTCCGTGATACTCAAGCCTGTCGGGTGGACGGGCGTGGTAAGGTGCGATTTCCGCGATAAGTGGGTGACCTGAGGTGGCCGCCTTCCTAAATAGGGCCGTCGCCGTCTTCCTAATATAGTAATCCAGCGGCTCGACCCTCAGGTCATGTGCTATGCGGTCGTTCCTGACGTACCTGGGGGCACGTACAATGTGTCTTAGTGTCAGCGCCTGCTGCGCTGCCATGGCCTTCCTGGAACTTCTGCAGGTCAATGCATACCAGGCAGGGGCGGCATATGTGATCCTGGACCTCACGTACTGCTTGTAGAGCGCGGTCTTGATATTTAGTGGAATCCTGGGTGAGGACAGGATAGGCCTAAGTGAGGCTCTCACTGACCTGGCAGCATTGACTATGTTCTTCACGTGCGGCGTCATTGTGACTCTCCTGTCAAGCGTGACCCCCAGGTACTTCACCTTCGCGGACCACTCGATTGGATGTCCCAACAGCTGGAGCTTCGGTGGCAGAGTGGCAGCTTTGCTCAACAGAATGGCTTGTGTTTTGGCGGGATTCGCCACCAATCGCCACTTGCCAAGCCATTCTGGAAGCGTGTCGAGCTGCCTCTGCATTTTCGTCGCAGCGTGGGTATGCCTTCGCGATGTTGTTACGAAGGCGGCGTCATCCGCGTACAGTGCCAATGTGGCATTTGGCTCCTTGGGTATGTCGTCTGTGTACAGGGAGTAGCAAGCCGGGGACAAGCATCCTCCCTGTGGCACTCCTGCGTATATGTTGCGTCTTGTGGAGCGGCACCTCTCAACAGCGACCTCGAAGCGGCGTCCCTCCAGATAAGATGTTAATGTCCTGACCACCCTTCGAGGTAGGGTGGTGTTCGAAAGCTTGTAGAGAAGGCCCTCGTGCCACACCCTGTCGAAGGCCTTCTCCATGTCGAGGAACACCGCCACAGTGTGCTCCTTCTTGTTGACTGCCGCTGCTGTTGCGTGTAGTATACGCATCAACTGGTGGGTAGTCGCGTGCCCCGCGCGAAACCCGAACTGCTCCTCCCGTGGTGTGAGGTGTGGTGATATGGTGGTGAGGAGGAGCTTCTCCCACACCTTGGCCATAGTGGGCAGCAGTGTAATGGGCCGGTAACTCTCCGGTCTGGAGACATCCTTCCCCTGTTTGGGGATCATTATCACCTTCCCAACCTTCCATACGGTTGGGAAGTGGCCAGTTCTTAAGATGCCATTATAGAGGCGCGTGACGGCAGCTATTGTGCGATTGGGGAGCCTCTTGAGGACCTCATTGGAGATGAGGTCCATGCCCGGCGCCTTCTTGCGGGGTAGGCGCTCTACTGCCCTCTTCACCTGCCCTGGGGTGAAGAACACAGGGTCTTCATCTGGGCTATCGTCTTCAGCCAGGTAGGCTTCCAGGTGTTCCTCAACAAGCCGCACATGCTGGTGGTCGATGATGGGGTTTGGACGGAACACTTGCTCAAGATGATCAGCCAATATTTGAGCGCGGTCTTCCGCGTGATACTTGAGTGTTCCGTCCGGGGCTCTGAGCGGTCTCACAGCAGGCGGCCTGTTGGTGAGCCTCCTACACATTCTGTGCATGGACTCCCAGTCCTCGCTAGCGTCTTCTATCGCGCGCTCCCACGACTCAGATCTAAGCTTCTCTAGTTCACCCGATGTCTCTTCCGCTAGTCGATTGAGTTGTCCTTTGAGCGTAGGACATCGGGTGATTTGCCACACACGGCGCAGCCTTCTCTTCTTAGCTATTAGTTCTCTCACTCTAGGTGGTAATGAGTGAGAGAACACATCAGGTCTTCTATTGGTTGTGTCGATCACAGAGGCGGCTAGGGCATTCTGGATGCAAGATGTGAGGTCTGTCGCCAGGTTTTCGACGTCCGTGTCCTTCACCACTGGGTAGCTGGGTGTCGAGCTCTCCATCATGGTGGTAAATCCCCCCCAATCTTGCTTCCTTCGTGCAGGTGGTTTCCGGCATCTTACCGGTGGTATCAATTGTGTTAATACAGGCTGGTGGTCGGACATGACGTGGTCCGGGAGCACATGCTGTCTGATGGTGATGGAATCCAGTCTATGTGCTAGAACCACGTCGATGACGTCTGGCATATAGGCAGCTTGGTGGGGGTAGTGGGTAGGGGTATCCGGGCCCATGATGGTATACCCACGTTGTTCCGAGTCGTTGAATAGTCTGGAGCCCTCAGCCGTGTCCAGATTAGAACCCCACGACGTGTGCTTACAGTTAATATCGCCGCATACAAGCGTTGGAAGAGGTGAATCCAGCAGCTGATGGACGTCTGCTAGTTCGATGCGGCGAGTTGATGGTGGTCTGTAAAACGCAAACACACGTGTGGGGCCAACAGTGTGAAGGGCGATCTCTATGCCCAGGGCATACGACTCTTTCAGTTGGCAGCGTGGCAGGGAATGATGGATGATGTTTTTCTTTACCAACACGGCCAGCCCCCGGTATGCATAGCCGTGTGGTGATACCTCATCCTGCCTGTATATATGGTATCCTGCGAGTTGTAACCTGTCTGATGGTTTCAGGTGTGTCTCGCTTACCAGGGCGATATCAACCCTGTGTTCTGCTAGTATCATGTGTAGTAGCGCGGCTTTCCTTCTGGATAGGCCGCCAGCATTCCAATGTATTATGCTTGTTACGTTTTCCATAATGTAACAAGTCTGAGTAGCCCTCCGAAGATTGTGGTGAAAAGACTCATGAGGTCGGCGCCGCGCTGTAGGTCAGAGGTGACCTCCTGCAGTACCCCTATGATTATCTCACGCATGGTGTCTTTCGCTGTATTCCCGGTCGCCGGCTTCGCCTTCGTCCCTTGGTGTAGGGCGGCGACCACCGGTTCGTGGGTCAGCGTTGCTCGGGTTGTTGTGGTTGCCGCGGATGTTGTTGCGGCAGTGGGAATTGCGGTTGCAGGTGGTGCGTGTATCTCGGCCTCGACTACAAATACCTCACTCGATTTCGAGGGCGGAGGCGGAGCTACGGCGGGCGGCATTGTGGTGGCTGATGCTGCTGTTTCTTTGGTGGGTGTCAGTTGTGGTTGCGGTCCCTTCTCCTCTGTGTGCGCGTTTTTCTTACCTCGCCCTTTGCCGCCGCGCCTCCGCTTGGGTTTAGACGCTGGTGCTCCGGGGGCGTTCGCTGCAGCCATCAGGGAGTGCTCAGCGGTAGGTTCGTTGTCCCCTACCTCTGCGCGTTCCGGGGCGCGGGTTCTCTGGAAGGTGCGCGCAACCGTGCCTGCCTTACGGTTGCGCGCTTCCTTGATAAAGGCGGGGCAGCTTGTACTATTTGCGGGGTGCGGGCCCCCACAGTTGGCACAGGTGGCTGGTTGATCGCGTGGGCGCGGGCAGTCCTTCGCTGCGTGCTCTTCGCCACACCTGACACAGGCTTGACGCCTGTGGCAGTTCCTGGACGAGTGTCTGAAGGTCTGACACCTATGGCACTGGGCGGGCCCCTTCTTCCCCCTCCAGGCTTCAACACTCACCCTCATGTGGCACAGTTTCTCAATATTGTAAATGGCCGGGATGGTGTTCGGCGTCCTCTTCAGTTCTGCGAAGTATATGCAGCCAGCCTTGCCCTGTCTGGCGTTAATGATCTTGATATAGTGGGGTTGGAATCCCAGCGCTTCCAACCCACGCTGCACATACTCGGTCGGGGAATCTGGTACCAGGCCTCGTATCGCCACCTTAACGTGACGCTCTTCCTGTAGCGCATACGAGAACCAGGAAATTGGTTGGGTCTTCTCGAGCTCGAAGAAGTATCGTTGGATATACCGATATTCAGTGTCTGATTTCGGCATAAACCTGAGGCCTTTCTTGAACGAATTCACGTTGATCGGCCCTATTTTCTCAACGATTCTTTCTAGATGTACCGGCCAGTCTGGTAATTTTTCAATTACTATTGGCGGGTATCTCTGGGCTTCCTTTTATTTTTGGCGTCTTGTTGGGTATCTTTAGATTTCCCGTCTTCGATAATTTTTGGTGGAGGGTAGGCTTCATTCTTGTTATTTTTGTCAGAGCGGGTAGCTCTGACTTGCTCCGCATAACTTGATGTGGGTGGTGTCAAGTCTTCCGTGCTCGACGCTTGCGGGGCCGGAGAGTGATGAATCCTAGGGCGGACTGCAGGCTTCGCCTTATCGGAATCGCCCTCCTCTCGGGCTCGCTTGCTGGTGCGCGGGGTCTCAGCTGTAGTATCAATTGGTGCATTGTGGCTGCTGGCGAACGGCGTAGGAGCGCTGGGGGCGAAGCCTGGGGTCGGCGTGGAAACCAGCGCTCTCGGTTCGCTCAGCGGCGGCGGCGGCGGTCCCAGCGATGAGCGGGAACCACTTCGCTCAGGCGTCGTGTTAGTGGAACGGACCGATCCAGTTGAACGTTCGGACTGCCTGCTTGTTGAGCGCGAACGTTGTTGTTGTTGCGGCTGCGGTGGGCGCATCTCCGTCTGTGAGAGGGAGATGGGTCTGTAGCGGGCTGGAACGGTGGTCGCTGGTGTGGTCGGGGTGTTTTGAGGTACCCCGGGCGGCGTTGGTGTCGTTTGGATTTTAATCTCGACGGTGGTTGCAGTTGGAGTTGTCGTAGTACCCCTACCCGCCGCTAGATGGAGTGCTTGGGGCTTTTTAGTCTGGCTGGTTGTTCCAGCCACTGAGACGACTTTCGCTCCGCTTACGCGGGACGCGGGCGTGCCGGTGCTGTCCCGGGACGCAACCGCGGCACTTGCGCTGCCACGGGGCGCGCTGACGGCGGCGGCGCTGCCCACGGGGGCGCGCTTGGGTGCGACAGCGCCTCGGGGCGCGTCTGCTACCACGGCGCGGCTGCGGGGCGCGCTTGCGGCGACGGCGCGTGCGGTCGCGCGTTCGCGAGAAGCGTCGCGGGACGCTGATTCGCGGGCGCTGCCAGCGGGGCGCGCGGTCTCGAACGCGTACTCGACCTCGCGGGTCGGGGTTGGTGTTGGCGTCTTGAATTCCTCGTCGTCGTCATCCGGGCTGGCGGGTGACTCCGACAGCATCATGACGGTGCGTGGAACTGTTCGCTGTGGTTTCGGCGCTGGCGTCGCGTGGGGGTCCATGAGGGTCCGGGGTGGAACAATCTGGATGTCTTCCAAGATCTGTACCCGTGCTCCGCTGGGTCCACAGTGGTGGGGGGCAGGAGATTCTCCTCCTCCCTCGACGACGACGTGGTCCCGGACCGAACTCGAGGTCCTATCAACCGATAGGCATGTCAGTTCGGCCCGGCTGTTGTTTTCATCGTCAGAAGTAGGGTTATCTACATTCCTCCTACTTGACGGTTGTTTCAGTGTTGTAGGTGGCGGCATCTAGTGGTGTTGTTCGATAGCAATTTGTAACACAATTTGTGGGTGGTGTGAAGTTTTTCGCATCCACCCCCGGTCCTCGTTCCCGTGAGTCGCGCGCCTCCGCACGCTGTCCACGGTTGCGAGGTGGGGGCAATGTCGAGAAGCAAGTGGGTACTACGCTGAGCAGCAATATTGGGCATCCAAGGGTAGTTGCTCGTACTCGTAGCGTAGCAGGCCTATCCTCCGTATCGACCCGGGGGAGTCCCGCAATTTATTCCAGAGAAAATCCCTACCAAAAAAAATGGGATTTCGAGACCCCCCTGGCGAGGTCTTACCGTACAGAAAGCACCTGTCGAACCCCATTTTGCCCTTTATTTTACTATTATTCTTACAATAAATTCTTATTATTACTTTGTTCCCTTATTTTCATCCCTTTCATACATAGGTAATCTGCAGGGGCATATTTTCCTCTTTATTTTGCCGTTTCAAGTACAACTATATGTTATATAGTCCTCGAGATATACTCGATAATACGTCGGAGAGGGTGAATTTTCATCCCTATTTTTGGCTTAATTTACCCCCTACAAATTACCTATAAGCTTTAAGTCCTCCCCTTTGGGGCAAACATTCGGAGTGTATATCCGATACTATATCTTAACTCGCTACCACTGAGAATGCTCTGTGATATACATATATATGCACTTTAATCGGCGTGCGATAGGACATTAATTCGACATTTCCATACATTTTGTGATTTCTCAGTGGTCGCTCGTTTACAATTTTATAAATTATTGTGCCCTATTTACTTGTAATATTGTTCATTTAATGCGTTTACATATAGTATGCCCTAATTCAATAACAATTTCCTTATATCTTTCATACTTTTTCCACAAAACTCATTTGTTTACATTCTTACGCAACTGTCCTTATCTAAGGAATTTCAGGAAGTATTATGCAATATATATACCTATCTTACATACTATATGTAGTCTTATCACTAAGGGAACCTATTCTATGTGTATTTATTCATTTCCTAAGCTACGTTTATCTTTATTTCTTATCTACGCTTAGTACTATTCTTAACTATCTATATATGTAATACATTTCTATCAATTAATTATATTATACTTAATTATTTATTTATTTAACTATTCTATGCTTATTCTATCCCGAACATTCTCCGCCGTGAAACGCTGCGCCGCCGCCGCGCACGTTTCATTCCCGTTGCGTGAGGGATTCTGGTGCCGTGGGGAGGATGATGATCTTCTTTGTGGCCCGTCGCAAGATGCCGCCTCTGGTCTGCACGTCGACTGCTCGAACGACTCCGTCTGCACCCGGGTATACTGCCGTTATTCTTCCACGTGGCCATGTGTTGCGTTAGCGTGTTGTCTGCTACCAGCACCACGTCGTCGATCTTCGGGTGGGCGCCTCTGCCGTGGGGCTTCCCGCCGGTGTTGAAGTTCGGGGAGGTACTCTCGGAGCCCACCTCGACCAGAACACGTCGGCTAGGCGCTGTGATGCTTCGCCACTGCGCCCGGTTGATCAGGTCCACGTCTTCAAATTTCCCAGGTGCTTGTACTCGCCCTGACCCACCAAGTAGGAAGTGGTTGGGTGTCAGGGCCTCGTCGTCATCTGCTTCACGGAGACATGCGTGAGGGCCGGGCTGTTGACCGTATACTCGGCCTCTGCCAGCAAGGTGTGCAGGACTTCATCTGTGGGGTGTCTTGGCTGCTCTGTCGCTGCGAGGGCTGTCTTGACTGCTCGTACAAGGCGCTCCCATGCGCCTCCCATGAATGGAGCTCCTGGTGGGATGTAGCGCCACTGATCTTCCTCTTGCTCGCCTCCTCTTCGGTGATGTCGTCTATGGCTCGCCGTAGGCTCCTTGTCAGCGCCGTGGCAGGTTCGTCCCGTTGTCTGACCAGATCTCCGTGGGGCAGCCGCGCCTGGCAATGAAGCGGCGCAGCGCCATGATCGCTGAGTCGGTGGTGAGCGATGCTGCTGGCTCCAGTGCACAGCTCGCGTGGTCAGACACGTGAATATTGCCACGTATCGCTTCTGTGATGACCGCCCGACCGATACCATCATCGGACCGAAGTAGTCGATCCCGACGAATGTGAATGGGCGGTGGTGATGAGCTAGGCGGCACGCTGGGTGATCACCCGTCGATGGCTGTGGCGGCGTATTCTTCCGTATGCGCAGGGCAGGCAATCGTTGATAATCTTCTTAGTGACAGGCCTCAACCGCAGTATCCAGTAGTGCTGTCTGCATTCATTAATTGTAGCTTCTACGCCGGCGTGTAATAACTGTCTATGTACATATTCTATGTACAGCTTCGTGCGTCGATCGTTGCCATCCAGTACAGCCGGTGTCTTCTGTTGCTCCGTCACGTCGTCTGCGCGCCCGATTCTTCCGTCCAATATTATTATTCCATTTATTAATTTTTATTCGTAGTCTGCGCAGGCGGCTATTGCTTGTTACTGGGTGGCTATTCTGTAGCTTTTCGATGTTCGTCGCCGAATGACGACCGTTGACTCGCTGTTATTATTAACTCTTCCGCTCGGCGTAGCAGGCTTGCATCTATAGTTATGTATTGCGCGTTGTTTACGTTTGCTATTTTTCTGTGTTGCTTATTCGTTTCTGTCTTCTTATTTATTTTCCAGGCCGGATCGCTTTCTGTATTTTTCTGTGTTCGTTTATAGTTTATTTTCTGACGATTCGGTCTGCATAATTGTATGAATTGCAGTACTCTGGCTGTCGTTCGCAGTAATTTCTCCCACTTGGAAAATCTTGAGTGGTCTGGTACTGCATCTTCAATTGTTTTTCTATGTACATTGCACTTCTCTAAGTCGCATGTGTCGACTTGTGTATTTTCTTCGTAGCTATCTATGTAGTCGTCGACGTAGTGATTCTTCTTGATTGCCAGCACAGCATCCTTGTTCGTTTCTTCATACCGCTCCGCATTTATGATTTCCAGCTGTTTGTTCATTATTTCTTCCATTTTTCCCTCGACGATGTGGTTGACGTAGTTTATTCTTCTTCCTCCTCGTGTGCGTGCAGGTGCCCCGTGCACGACCCATCCGAGCGGCGTTCGCGATGCCACCAGCTGGTCTCGTCGTCCTCTGCGCACCTCTTCAGCCATCAGCAGGTGCCAGTTGTCTTGCCCGATGAGTATCTTCGGAACTGCGTCTTCCGTGGTCAGCTGCTCCTTGATGTCCTCAAGGTGTCGGCAGTTTCTCAGGTCGCTGCTGCGGACGTGCTGCGGCGACAGCTTGAGGTTCTTGAGTGTTCTCGCCTTCACGTTGTACGCGATGTCGGTTCCTTGCAGAGTTATTGATACTCGTCGTGATTCTGTGGCAGCCAGCATCGTCTGTGATATCGCTTCAATGTGTAGCGGTTTCGACTCGTCCTCGTGCTCCTATCTTCTCGGCCAGCTCGGCGTCTATGAGGGTTACGGTTGAGCCATCGTCGAGTAAGGCCCATGTGTCTTCTCTCCCGCCGGTCCCATGACCCTGATCGGAGCCATCTTCAGAAAGGCCTGACCCTTCGGTATCCATGTGGAGGCCACCGCTTCTGTTTTCTTTTCTTCTGGTTTTCTGTGGTTTTCTTCGGCATGTTCTTATGATGCAGCATTCGGTTGTGAGCGTACTGGCAGCCGTCGATGTCGCACTTCAACTTCTTGCAGAAGTGATCGCGTTTCCTATATCGTAGCATCGGAAACATAGCCTGTGCTCCTTCGCCAGGTCCCATCTGCGGTTGGTGTCTGCGTTCTTGAATTTTTCACATTCCTTGAGTGGATGTTGATTCCCGTTGCAGATTGGGCAGCGTCGATCTTGTGTGGAGTAAGCGCGTAGCGGGCGGCGTATGTTCTTCAGCTCTGGCTGCACCTTCCGCTCGTAGCTCGGCGCGACGACTTCCGGTTGGGCGTACGGACCGCAGAGTTCGGCTTCTTTGTTCAAGAATTTTGAGATGCGAAGCAGGTCTGGTTCCCCTTCCGGTTGCGCTGCAGCAAAGTCGAACCATCTGTGTCGAAGCGTTTGGCGGCAATTTTTCTATTATGGACTTCGTGACGTCGGGGTTGTACACACTGAGGAAAAATATAGCTAACAAAGCCACAATAAAAACGTTGTCAATATTTTTTTGTATTTGCATAAAATACATAGGTAAAGAATATAAATTAATTTATCTATGGCCACAAAGTTTTTATTGTCAAACTTTTATGAATCTGTGACAATACGTTATTTGTCATTTTATTTAAGTTATAGTATTATTAACACTGTCGCAACTTTACGTTGTCAACGATTTCCATATTTTGTAGATCTATCAAAAATTTAAAATTGTTTGATTCACAAAAGAAAATAATAGCAAAGTGCCTTTTGTGCTGAGATACATTTTTAATTATTAACTTTGGCGTATTGACAAAGTAAGTGGCATGAATTGGCGGCGGGGGGAGCTAATGATTTAACGAACTTTGTCAGTTGATCGAAGTTTTATTTTGATTTTGTTTCATTTGCTGTGATCGTTGAGCGCGTGTGAATATATCATTTCGTTTTAGCGGTTTAAACACCTGACAGGATTACAATAAATTGCTATAATTCCTTTGGTGGACCAAATCAGTATACCGGTACCGGTTACGTGCTACGAATCAAAAATCACATAGGTTTTTAACCACTTTGAGAACTATTTTAATGAGTGACAATTGCGAGATATTCAATATGGACGACGAGGCTCTAAGGGTATTTTTAATAAATGCCGGACTTAGTCATCTGACAAATAGAATGTTGGGTAAGACCACCCTTGTTATCCTGTTACCCATAAGGTTTGCTTACCTCAGCGGTCCTAACCCTAAATTATTTGCTAAATATGTGCTCTGAGCAAACTTTCCAACCTGAGCAAAGAAACTTACGTAAAAAGGTAGATTTGTAACCTTCTGCAACTACTTTTCAAAATCAGTCAAAATGTATAATCAAGTGCAGGTCTAGTACCTGCACTTGATTGCAACTGCAAATTTAGGGGGTAAATGTAGGGGGGGAACTTAACAATGTTTTTGTTGTTAAATTGACAACAAAAACTTGTACCCGGAACAAAGTTCACATTGTTAATAAAAATTGTATTTGTAACAACGTTTAACATTGCTAATAAATGTTGTTATAATCACAATAAACATCTGACAATAAAAACTTTGTATCTATATCAATTTGCCTTAAACGGTTGTGTGGGGTTAAAGTTTTTTTGATACAATGACAATAATTTTCTCTCAGTGCAGGTAGTATATTTTCTTCAGCATTCTCAGGGCCGCCACGACGTTGGAGACGCGACTCGCAAAAATACATATGTCTCTCGGTGTGTCGGCTGGTCGCGGCACGTTGCGGAGTCGGTCCAGTTCTGTCGATGCTATGTAGTCGGGGCGGCCGAATCTTGACTCGAGGGCAGTCATTATCTCGGACGGCGGTGTTCGTTGGATGAGGAGATTTTCGACAGCTTCTCTTGCTTTCCCTTTGAGTACTCGACGTAGGCGGGCGGAATTTTCTACCTCGGATATGAGGCCTGCGGTTTCTTCATAATGCTGCCTTGAAGGACAGCCACTCGTTGTGTGCACCGGCGAAAATCGGCAACTCGGTGACTTGTCTGGATGGATGCTGTGCTGACTTCATGGCGATTGTGATCGCGTTTCGCTAATTGAGCGATGTCGGACTTCTGCGTGTCTAGCTTCACTGTACTCTTCCGACTTCTTTTCAATCTTCTTTTTCATATTTTTCTTCGGTGCCACGGCGGCGGGCAATAGCGGCGTAGATGCACGCGCTTCAATTTGTTCGGGCGGCGCCATGCGGCGGGCCCAGGCGGCATAGCGACGCGTGCTTCGTTTTGTTCGGTGGGTTGGCGCCTCGGCGGCGGGCGCAGGCGGCATAGCGACGCGTGTCTTGCTGTATATGTTTTCATTTTCAGCCACGGCGGCGGGCTTCTGAGTTTCTTCGAGCCAGGACCTGACGCGCTCGTTCGCTTCTGACTGGCTATATTCTGCTCGCCTCTCCTGCTCCTCTTCTTCGCTTCGATTCGGGCTAGGCGTGCGGTTGCGAGGTCCACACGTAGCCTCAGCAATTCTTCATGCGCTTTGGCTGCGCGGAGGGAGCGGTGTGAGGCGACACTGGCTCTGGTTGGCGTTCTTGGTCCTGGCGACGGCGACGGGACTCTGGGTAGTCTGGCTGCGATGCTGCCTGATTTTTCCTCGTTGGAGCTCTTCAACGGCGGGCGACTGCTGCTCTTGGTTCATACGGCTTCCTGCTGACCGGGTGACTGGCATCTTGAATTTGTTTCGTTTTTCGCTTCTCGCTGGCCGCTAAAATGTTCAAATCTTCTTATCCGGCGCAGAAGGACCATAAAATGTGCACGACGCACACTTATTCTTCGGGGTTGGAGGCACGTCGGCACACTTCAAATGCTGGGGTTGGTGAAGGATTCGAACGGTGCGTTGCGGCCCGGTGGTGGTTGCAGGAAGAAATGAGAAGCCAGTTTTCTTTGTTCGGTCGGCCAGCAGGGTCTTCAGGAGCTTTCTGTTCGGTGGTGGGCAGTCGTCCGCTTCAGTAGGAGGTCCCCGTCGTAATCCGTATCGACCGGGGGAGTCCCGCAATTTATTCCAGAGAAAATCCCTACCAAAAAATGGGATTTCGAGACCCCCCTGGCGAGGTCTTACCGTACAGAAAGCACCTGTCGAACCCCATTTTGCCCTTTATTTTACTATTATTCTTACAATAAATTCTTATTATTACTTTGTTCCCTTATTTTCATCCCTTTCATACATAGGTAATCTGCAGGGGCATATTTTCCTCTTTATTTTGCCGTTTCAAGTACAACTATATGTTATATAGTCCTCGAGATATACTCGATAATACGTCGGAGAGGGTGAATTTTCATCCCTATTTTTGGCTTAATTTACCCCCTACAAATTACCTATAAGCTTTAAGTCCTTCCCCTTTGGGGCAAACATTCGGAGTGTATATCCGATACTATATCTTAACTCGCTACCACTGAGAATGCTCTGTGATATACATATATATGCACTTTAATCGGCGTGCGATAGGACATTTAATTCGACATTTCCATACATTTTGTGATTTCTCAGTGGTCGCTCGTTTACAATTTTATAAATTATTGTGCCCTATTTACTTGTAATATTGTTCATTTAATGCGTTTACATATAGTATGCCCTAATTCAATAACAATTTCCTTATATCTTTCATACTTTTTCCACAAAACTCATTTGTTTACATTCTTACGCAACTGTCCTTATCTAAGGAATTTCAGGAAGTATTATGCAATATATATACCTATCTTACATACTATATGTAGTCTTATCACTAAGGGAACCTATTCTATGTGTATTTATTCATTTCCTAAGCTACGTTTATCTTATTTCTTATCTACGCTTAGTACTATTCTTAACTATCTTATATATGTAATACATTCTATCAATTAATTATATTATACTTAATTATTTATTTATTTAACTATTCTATGCTTATTCTATCCGAACAATATTAGTCAGGAAATATTTGTCATTAGGTGAATCGATATACATTTTAAAATACAGGCAGATATTCTGTAACATACAACCAGCCATCTGTGGATATTACTTCGAAATCGAAACAAAAACATCGAATACTGTTGGGTTGTTACGGCTCAAAAATCTAGTATGCAATCGTACGTTATTGCTCTTTCAATAGTCACACCCTTCTATTTCGGCCCGAAAATGGAACTCATATAACCATAATATGACAATTGCATTATTTTTAATATTGTATTTTAGCTTTTTTCATGATGTATTAATATTTTTGTTATATATTGAATCAGTCAGCAGTGTGACTTCTAATGCAACAGACTGAGCACAAGTTTATTAACAATTTCCTGTAAACTCTCGGTAGCGGATTCTTAGCTTCGGAGTTTAAAACTAGTACCAGTGTAATTGTAATGGCGTTGCCCCCTATTACACCCTAATGTATTTTGTTGGCGAAATGTGAATTGTATAATAAAATTTTAAATAACCTTTTCGCGAAATCAGGCGTAGCATTCGTAATGAATGTACTGCAATGATGAATGCTGCAATGGTCTGGGAAGCAAATACTTGTCATATCACTTGAATCTACTAACTAACTAACTACGACTAATCAATTGAATCAATCCAAGTAATCCATTCATTTAAGTAATTTTCTTTTTACATACAACATTAAATTAATAAATAACGTACAACTTCACTCTTACATTTCACATCTTAGAACACTGAAAATATATTGAAATTAACATAGTAACTATAATCTGAGGTTGGATGTATACCATACTTGTAGTATGCGTCCACATTTCCTATACACAATTAGTTAGAAAACCTATACCCAATTCGACATAATTAGAACAATATAGCGGGTAGTTATTAAATTCTAATATGATCTAAACTGTCCTAACATTCGATGTAGGGTCATTAATCTCCCTGCGCCGATGTGCTAATCTATGATAGATAATTGAGTAATGGGACCGTTCGTGCGGCTGATGGGACCTAGCTAATCTACCTCTATAGTACTTAAATCCTGGGAATTAATTGGACTGTGTTCCATCGACGAGTAAATGCGAGTATAATTCCACGTAAGTGTTAATTAATAATTTCGAATGTATGTATTGTTTATTATGACTTATTTTGCCGTTGCTTCTTCTTTACAGGATACTTTATAGGATAGTTTAAATTTTATAGACGATTTATCTAAATAATAATACCTACAAAACCCAAAAGAGGGTATAGTTTCATATTAATGTAAAATAATAAAGTAATGTCAAATAATACATAGGGCTTGCGTGAAAAAATAAGTTAACACGGAAAAGGAAAAGGAAATTCCTTCTGCCTGTTGAACAAATTCACACAAAAAGCAATTTATGATTTTTTTGGGTAATATATAGACAAATAAGCAGACTGCTTACCTGATGATAATCGGTTACATAACTTTTTAATACAGCAAGCATTGTTTTCTCGTTCGGTTATTTTTATAATTTAATAAAGTAAGGTAAGTAAGTAAGGACTACCTATTCTGTGGTGCACTGGAGAGTCGACCGTCATTTCTGCGAGAAATGTGTCTTACTCATCGCCACATAATGATCACAATTCTTCAGGTGGTGACAATGATTTTTAAGACCCTGGGTATTTTATCATTGTGATTCAATATAGAATTAAATATTCTATATAGAAATTTCGAACATAGCTATTGCTTTGCTCATTGGGTGACTTTAAGAATTCTTGTAAGTTAAGCTCATTGCAGTAATCAGTTTTCATTTCGAATCTCATCAGAAACAAGACACACAATTTAAAAGTATCGTCATGTGGCACATCAGTAGATAGACCAATAATATAAGTACTGCGTATTTTCCCGAACGTATAATTCAGCTGAATTGAATCTATCAATTGACCTCTTTCTGAAAGTTGGACTTACTTTGTTTGACTGTTTGTCCTAAGTAAACTTACTCGTCGGCAACTTCTTGTAAAAAGACCTTCATAGACTGCATGCTACACGAGAAGTCGATATGATTGTCATCTTGTAAAATAAATTAAACTCCATTTGTTGAGACTACTGAAGTCGAGCTTTGTGCCCAAGTCGTTCTTTTATTTGATATTGTGGAATCTAAAAACTGAACCCACCGAATAGACAGCTTCCACAACTCTCTCATTATCCTTTCCTTTTTTTCTTTTTTCCTTAGGAGAGGAAGGCTGAGAATCCTCATGGATATCACCGCAACGGCAAGTGTCACGGTGATTATGTCGGACTCCTGGCAAATCGAGGCGGCTCGACCCGACAGAGCTACCGACTAAACTCAGCCTAAACCGTTGGTCCTATTGACACTATGGCTTGACGTGAATTGTAACGCATCTACGTCAGTAGCCATTACTCATTGTGTGGAGTTAGAACTTCACAAATCGATACTAAGTTTCAAATTATGTCATGCAAATTGTTCAGCAACAGCCATGGTTCAATGGCGACACACCTACGTAGTATTAGTTTCCAAAACACGGAAGCGTTCGAGATTCCTTTTATATCGGTCTCCAATCTGAAATCTGATTGGGGTGAACTTTGCTAGTTAACGAACCGCTAAGCACGCAAGGTTATATGTACAGAAATTCATATTTTCTTACTAACTATGGTAGTTTATTGAAAAAAAATTATCACTAACCTACTTAGTGAATCAGTTTCATTTATCGATGTATGTTGTTACATAATTTATTTTGATTTTATCTCGTCTGAGAGATCATGTTTTTGTTTGGAAGTCTAGGTAATAAAGCAGTGATTTTTTTCTGAGCTAGGAGGGATTTTTGTAGGAAGTTAGGCGATATTTATTGAAGCAATATTCATTGCATAGAGTTTGTTATGATTCTGGTTTAATTTAGTTCAAAGGGCTATGAAAATACATTTTTTTTGTTTTTAATCATAAATTACAAACAAATTTTTGAAGTAATCTCAAGAGTCCATTTTTTAATGTGTTAATGGTATGGATGTATGTATGACTGCTATATGCCTTCCATTAACGAGCTTACCATTAATGTTCATAGTTAATTACGATTTCGGTCACAAGCTATGCTAACTTAATTAATAATTACCCTGCGAGCTCACCCATACAAAACCTGCAATGCTGATTTCCCACGGCGCTCCGATCCTGTTTACTACAGTAAAATATGCATGCAATCATTGAGTTATAAATGGGATCGTGTTGATGCATGTGACGTGTAAACAACAACGACATAGATCTCGCATGCGACAACCCTCGGAATAGTCTTAGATAACTGTTCTACTTATTTACTAGATACAGAGATTTAATAACTGATACAGTTACAGTGAAATAAAAATTACAATTACAGTTTTATTAATGTAATATACGATCGCATTACCAACCTCATTTTGATATATTTTTGTGAACTAAAGTTGACAAATAAACGGACTGACTACCTCATGGTCAGTGATTACTGTCGATAGTACATATGGTTTCTGTAAGATTTGTGTGTTACTGAAATGTGACATAAAATGTATAGTCACAGTACCCAGTTGTTTTACTGCCCATCTTACTCTTTACTACGAAATAAAACAATGCAAACACCGCTGCTTTGCGGTAGAAATAGTTAAGACGGAAGTACCCAAGCCGACGAAACTAGTACAGAATCTGCTTCCGGTGAGCTAAGACCTCTAAATTTATGTCTACCTCTAACAGATTTTATTGTAATTAAAAGGAAAATAGATTTTTGAAAGTTTAATCAAAATCAAAATCTTAATTGACTTAATAGAAATCGTGATATTTGAGTCGTCCAATTTTTTTTCCTACCGCCCATTCAGTACGTATTTTCTAGCTGATAGGAAGAATGGGCGCAAGCAACTTATCAGCTTTATCAAAAGCGATAATATATTACATTCTGGTCTTCTGGTCTCAGAAAAAAAGTACAGAGTTGAAAAAACCTTGGATAAATTATGAAGAATATATGAAAATGGCTGATATCCCGTATATTACAAATTAATTTTGTAAAAGTTAATGTATTATGTAGTAATTCATTAGTATTGCATAAATATTCTATGGCTTATAACGCAAGATCAAAGTGAAACAATGTTTCGCAAACAGAAGATTGAATCCTCGATCAACGTTATTCGAATAATGAGAACAAATGAAAATGAGAAATCATTTCAGCTTAGGAATCTACGTGACATTCGTAGTTAAGTAGGCAAAACGACATTAATGAAATATTTCTGTCGTATCGTACTTGTATATTGCAATCGTTCATAGGGCTTTGCGTTGTCGATAAAGTTCTGATATAATTTTTTGATATCGCCTCAGGGGCGCTTTGACACTGTCGAAGTGACTCCGATAAATTCGAATCTAAATCCAATATCTCCCTTTATAAGTCGTGAAAGAATTTTCACGAGTAAAATTATTGCGGTAGATTCTTTCTGACTAATACTTGAACTTTGTAAGCTCCACGTATTATTCGTTATAGCATTAAGTTAAATAGGTGAGAAGTAGTGGAGAAGCTTACTACGCATATAAACATAATCAAGAAAATGATCTAAATGAGAAAAATATACTTGGAAATAGCTCCACATATAGTTTAGCACCACGTATAGCACAGTTTGGGATGTATATTTAATGTATAGGTATTTAATGTATATTTGTTGCATCCTTCTTTAAACTACATACTTCTCTAGATACAACGTCACCTGTAAGTTTTACAAAAGAATTATACCATTTTTGCATTGTTGTGTGTGTCATTTCATGTTGTTATATGTATATATATACTTAATATACACATTTCGATTGTGCTGGTTTTCAATTTGCTTATAATATATACAAGAACCACTTGAAATAAAAGAACGTACCTTTAAGTCAGAGTCAGGCAGGAGATTCATGTTTAAAACTCACTGTAGTGCGTTTTACACATGAATTTACACATTTGTAAATCCTACTAGTATTATAAACGCGAATGTTAGTAATTATGTATGTAATATATATATATGATGTGTGTATATAATGTTATGTACATTATATACACATTTGTTACGTAAACTTTCACGTAAACAGTACTGAATCGTTATTAATAATTATTTACAATAATATAGTTTATACATCAGAATAATACATAGACTACTATTTATAAAGATACTAGGTGGTGCCCGCGACTTCGTCTGCAAATATGGCAGATTTTTTTCTACTTACTTTTTTTTTATAATATCCTTATATTGTAGCCTATGTGTTTTTAAATGTATAAACTACATTATTGTAAAGTTTCATTAAAATTCATTTATTAGTTTTTACATTAAAGAGTAGCGTTTATAATATTAGTAGGCATTGTGTAAATTGTCCAAAATATGACGATAAGTGTCAAGAAAGTAGAAAAAATCTACCATCTGTGTGGACGAAGTAGCGAGCACCAGTTAATGATTTCATAATTTTATACTCCGACAACAAACTGAGGTAATTTCAAACAAAACTACTTAGGTAAGTAGATTAGATACACGTAGGTAGGATTATATCAAAAATGTTGGATCAATCCTATATGAATCACCATTTTTTTCTAACACAACAACATTGTAAATAATATTTGCACTTTCAGCTACCCAAGTTATTTGTTATTTAACATTAATCAGAGATAAGATAAGCCACATGAAACTTTACTCAGACAGTGTTCATAATGTTTCGTAACAATTTTACAACTTTAATGGATCAACTTACCACCGCAAGTTTTATGATAAATGCTTAAGCAAGTTCTCTTGAAGTTGGGGAGTAAAAGAAAATGTTTTATTACAATATCAAAGACTAACAATAATTCACTCTCGAAAAGTATTTATAAATACTTTTTTATTGACTACGTCTTCGTATTCATGGAGAATGTAATTTCCTAAAAATTTTGAATAAATATTTTTTTTGTCTTTTTCTGTCACATTCCAATCAGCATATGTTAAAATGAAACAACACAAAATAAATAATTTAAGGAGTAAAATGTTTATCAGTAATGTAAAACATGAATGAAACTAATCTATAGCCAATCCTTAAGCCTTACTAATATTATAAATCGGAAAGTGAGTTTGTTTGTTTGTTCCGCTTTCACGCCGTAACTACTGATCCGATTGCTTTGAAATTTCGCAGACGTAAAGATAAAAATCCGGATTAAATAATAGGATACTTTTTATCTCGAAAAAATCAACAGATCCCACGGGATGCGCAATAAAGGCTTCGCTCAAAAACAACTGCACAGATTTTCATGCGGTTTTCATCAATAAATAGAGTGATTCTTGAGCAAGGTTTTGCGGTATTTTTTATCTCGGAAAAACGGATAGTCCCACGGGAAGCGCGAGAAAACGCCATAAACCGACTTCGGCACATATGTAGCCGTGGGCAAAAGCTCTATAGACCCAATCCCGAAATCCACTCGGGCGAAGCCGCGGGCAGAAAGCTAGTAATATTATAAATAAGAAAGTTTGTGTGTATGGATGGATGTTTGTTACTCTTTCACGTAAAAACTACTGAATAGATTTTAATGAAATTTGATATAGCGATAGTTTGATATCCGGGCAGAACCATAGAATAGAATTTAACCAGGGAAAAATGTCTCTCTTATTGGAAAATCTGGTGTAATGCAGGTGAAGTCGCAGGCGGAAAGTCAATCCTCAATATAGGGATACAATCAATTTGCTGCAGCTAATAGATTTTGAATCATCAAATAATATAGTGACAACTTATTAACATGCAGCCTTAATAATCCTTAACACAGTACTCTAAGATTCTATTACAACCAAATAACGACACCTTTTGGAGAAACATAGTTTAATAAACCTTTATCTCTTGCTTAAAGTGCATCTTCTTCGCTACTATTTTGTAAGGACCGACCTGAGTATTAACATTTTACATGTTAATAGCAGTCTTCATTGCTGCCTCTAATAATGACATTACAATCCGCGTACCGAGAAATCTTTCTAATTGCATCATTTACCAGACGTTCCTTAACTATTAACCGATGCAATAACGTTCAGTCTAGCGTACAGTTAGCTTCCTAAGCAGATTCAGGGTCTCCACATATGGTATTGTCACGTTCCATTTTAAACTTTACGCCAATTCTTTTAAGGGCTACTGCTGGTTTTGTTTTAGCATTAGAAAATCTGTGTGGTCTACCAGTATTTGTATAGTTGGTACTGGCAAAGATAGATACCCTTCCGTCTACATAAATTACTATTCATTACGTAAGCAAATGTAAGGCAGGATGTCGTGATGAAATCACACTTTTAACAGTTGTGAATTTTTTACAACACCGAGTCTAATGTTTTGCGGCGCGCGAATTCCTCATTTTGCCGCAATGAAAGAGTATTATTAATAGCTTCGGGCACCTAGAGTTATGTCATAATATATCGCGGCGACACTTTGCGTATATTGTTAGAGTAATTTAATACTAATGGCTACCATTGTGGCTCAGTTTGTTGATGAAGTAACTAGCTAATTACTTTGTACCATGTTCTCTCGAAGTGCAAAGCTCTTTACTAAAAAGAGCTTTTGCAGATCGCTTTTACCGATAAATGTAATGTTAAGTATAACATTGTAATCTCCACATATGTATACAAATAAGATTATATTTAGGTACTTTACAATTGTAATAACCATCTTAAAATATTTTCTATTTGCAATCAACAAAGATTGAATTAAGTAGTTACAATGCAGAAATAAAGCTGATATTCAGTTATTTATTAAAATTTAATACAATATAGTATGTGGTTTTATCTTATCTTGATTTTTGATACCAATTTAAAAAGATATGTGAATTATAGTTACAAGCCGAAATCAAAATATGAATGATGAAGAGGCTGTTAAATTTTCGATAATAGTAGTTAATTATAGTAGTTATAATAATATTTACACGCCATGTATGGTAAAATATACGTTCTCATTTATATGTTAACATCTTTTGTATCATGTTAAAGTACACGAATAAATTGATTGATAGATTTGATACATAACAAAATGACCGTTTTGTAAAGTTGTTTTATTATTTAGCTTCTATCCGCTTGTTTCGGTTTTTCTTAAACGAAGTACATATTTTTCCTTATGTATATGTATAAATGATATCGTCTTTCCCAGGTCTCAAACTACTCGTATACCCGAAAATTTTAATCTAGTAGTTGTTATTCCAGTCCAGTAGTTTTCATGTTTATTCGTTGCAATTAGACAAATCTGATCTTTTTCTTCATTAAAATGGATTGTTTGTGGAATTTTGACAGACTCCATTAGCTACTCTCATAGCTTATGTTTTGCCAAATATCACGTATGAATTGAAATAGTTCGATTTTGGCTGTACTGGTTTAGGTCACATTGTCGTCCTATCTTTCACATTTACATGATTGTGTTACATTCTTATCTAATTTCAACTTTTTATCCATTTAGATAGCTTGTTTTATATCAAACATAGTGTATGCTCTGAAATTTATTGTTTATTTGTTATTGTGTATTAAATGTGTTAGCTTAGGTCACATTTTTTATCTAAAACCTTTCACCTTCACATATTGCGTTAGGTTGTTGGACTGATTCTCTACTCTTATCTATTTTGATATTTTTTTTATAAGTCGAACGTCACACATCATCTGAAGTAAATTGGTTTTGGCTGTGATGCCTCAGGTCACATTATCGATCTAAAACTTTGTACCATCGTATGATTAGGCAATTTGGTCTGTTCCACGTCCTAACAATTCCAGTAATGTAATTTCGCGGTCATAGATAATGCAACTATTATTATGCACCAAGTTAATATAGTTAGTTCAGAGACACATCGGTATTAAGTATATAAATATGTGTATCGTAAAAGTTATTTTTCAAATACGCTAATTAGTTTTCTCAACTTATAAAGCCTGTTCCACAACTTGTTCTACAAAAAGACAAAGAGGATACTTGATGTTTGTAATTAATAAAATTATTAAAATATTAAAATTTGTATAATATGTATAATTTATACTTCTTAAATGTATTATGAATGATCATAAACACTCATAATAGAATAACTTCAAAAAAGTATACTTTATTCCTCGTAACAGCATTTTAAAATCTTTTTAGTTGGATTATATTTATTTTGATTTTAACTTTGTACCTATGAATTTTTATGTATCGCGTATAATATTATTTTGAGCAAATTCTTTGTACGAAATTTAATTGAACCAAGTACAGAGCTCACATACAAAGCGTATTTGTAAACTTTGCTTTGTAAAACTAAATAACAAGATTGTAAATCTAAGTATTCTTACACTTTACCTCATAAATGTAACGATAGTAATCTTATCCTTTAAACTGCTTATTCTTGGAAAGTGTTTACAAACCGTCCCAGAGAGACGTTATTATCGAAGTATGTTTGTATGCTTTATTTTTAAGCATATTCCTACTAATATTATAAACGTGAAAGTTTGTAAGTATGGATGGATGTTTGTTTTTCTTTCGCGTAAAAACCCTAAATAGATTTTAATGAAAGCTTACAATAAACTTATAACAAAGCTTATACATCAAAATTACATATAAGCAATATATGGATATACGCTAATATCAGCTACTCGAAATGTTAACCTGCTCGGACGAAGTTGCTGACATTAGCTAGAATATTAATAACACGCATATATTTACAAACTAATTAAGAATATAAACATAGTTACAGATAAATAAAACATAATTGATATCAGATACACACTTCTTTCCTTCTTATTTCTACGATAGACGTGTTTAAGCAATAATTTGTAAATTTAGTGTTGATACAAAAATTGAAAAAATGGTAAATCGAAAAGAAGCAGTCCTGTGGATAAACATCTGTTGATAAGTATGTAAGGATCCAATAATGGATTTGATATATTCATGTCTATCACAGCATCAAGTGGATTGAATTAAATCATTTTTATTTAACTAATCTACGGAATTGGAGTAATCTCATTTTATTATTTACCAAAAACAAAGATGCAAAACATCATGTGCATGATCCAACTGTTTGTATAATTCAGATTCTGTATATAACCATAGAACTACTATTTCTTGAATATATTTTAAAAAATATCTGTAATTTTTTTGCCAAACAATGCTTCCGCAAATTCTTATCGTTGGTGATCTTAAAAATGCTAAAGATTTCTCATAACCATAACAAAAACTGCACATTTTTCATACCAGTTTTGGTCGCTTTTGCACTGGCGCTGATTTTATCTGTGGTCGTGTTTCAACATATTACATTGTGTAGGGGAATAATAAAACGACGCATTGCGATTTGAAAGATAATGTAAGGAGTTGTGACGTGTTATGTGCAGTTGGGACATAAAGTGTTCTTTTTGGAAAAGTGTTAATTAGAGTGTTATGTTAAATGTTTTTACTTTGAAGGAGCGCCGATTTTATCACTTCACAAATATACTCGTACATCACAATTTCTATTATGGCACTTTAATTATATTTGTCTGTTATTAAGCTCCTTTTTTAGGGGACTCCGAGTGTGGAGTTTATATCGTGATCATCTAAGCTCCCTCAATACTTACCTTCATAATAATGATATTTATACATCATATAGCAGTGAATTTTCCATTGCTAAGGTTAGCTGTACGGTATAAGCAAGGGTCATTTTGACCTACGAAGCTTATTTGCATTATAATTTCATTGTGGTGAATTTTCCAAATCTTCTGTCATAGGATACAACATAATATAATTAACATTCACCCAAGTTCATTTAAATAAGAAGATCACTTTTTATTTAAACCCCGAATACAAACTTGCATCTATGATGGGCGCTTACTATAAAATTAAAACTCAAGTCGAACCTAAAATACATTTTCCTGTCAATAAATTTCTTTGAAGTTGTTTCATCGTTTACCTTTTGCGTGGCCTACTTTCTTTATAGGTGATAGTGACATTTAGAGCCGGCAGTTACTCTAGAACAAAGGAGTGGATTCAAAGCAAACCTACTTTCAATTGACGACATAAAACAAAGAAACTGAAATTAATTATGCCTTTTAAACACTTTTGAGCATAGTATTTATGAGCTTTAGTTTCTATTTATTCCGTTGCTTTTTTTGAAGAGTAATTAATTGATTAATCAAAGTTTATACATTAATAGATCTTCACTAAATTCATCTAAAGGTTTGTATTACATTTTCACTTATACCATTATTTGATATCTTAATATTTACATTCTAGGCATCTATAATCCTTCTTCAGAAAATATGATTCATTCATTCAAACAACAATACATTCAATATTACAAAATTTAATTGTCCATTTTATGCAATAATATCTATAAACACATGAAACTAGAAGGCTGGATCCGACTGACATTTGTTTTCGAATACGAAAGCTTCTCTGATTCAGCGTACTGATTAAATCTCTCAATAATTCTTGAACCTAAATTAATCTATTTGTTTATTTATTTAAGTGTAAAATATTTATTTTTATTCAACATAGAAGGTAGCATATGTGTAATATATATAAATTAATGTTACATTATTCATTGGATTGATTATTCGATTACATTTTACTGTAATTGTTAGATCTACGGCCGGTTTCTGAAACGCATGTTATGTTAACACGTTGTTGACACGTTGTTAATCTCTCATTAAATCGTTGTTAATGTTAGATGTATGGATTACAGCTGGTTACTGAATGGGTTTATAGTGTAAAATTATCTAATTGACTATTTTTTGGTTATTTACTCATATATTTGGCGTTTAATAAGAAGTAGTAAACGTGTTAACAGCGTGTTAACATAACATGCGTTTCAGAAACCGGCCGCTATTATTGTTTACGTTTTGTAACCATATCACTTCTCATTACTTGTACTGTACCATTGTACAGTTTACGACCAGTTACCAGTTTATATTGTTTTTTTTAATGGTGGAACTGAACTTAGTTTGTTCTATTTGCTTAAAAAAATTCAATTGAATATTTCAAAAACCCCTGACACAAAAAACATTACTTTAAAATGTAAAAAATAATAAAAGAAAATGAATCCTTAAGTATCTATATGTATAAGTATGTATATTTAAAAAAAACTTCGTGTTAGGTTACCGTTCCTAATTAATTAGTGTTACTCGCTTACCTATCTCACCTTTTATCTAATTGCAGGTAATTAAATTCATTCAATTTTTTATTTTATACTTTTTAAAGGTAAACATACTTTATAATATCTCTGGAATCATCTTCAACAAATCCTCTTTAGCCTGACAAAGCTTTCAGTAAATCATTTTACTGTTCGCCATTACAACATTTTGATCATCATTTACTCCTACTTTTCAAAATTTTCTATTTAATCTTCGGTCAATACCAGAGTCGGTGTTCAGGTGTGCTGATATTTTAGTTGCAATATTAATTTGCAACTTGTTGATGATCACGGGGGTGTTTCGCGCGTCACCGCCACCCCCGCACATTAATCACGTGACATTGCTTCGGACTCGCACAAAGATCTTGTATGATACAGAATGTTCTATTGATATGTTCTATGTTCTATTGACACTATTATTGTAATGTAACAAGTAACCAAATAGGGCACAAACAGACAACCCAACCAACTTACAATACCCTATGGTCCAGTACCTTTATTCGTTAAACACTTCGGTTTTGAAATGCTTACTGCAGTACAAAGGCCGCTCTCAAGGATTTCCACGCCAATCGATCCTGCATGCAGCGCTTCACTAAAAGACAGGTTAAGATCTTGATTCAGTTTTCGTATTCGTCGCGCCTCAATTGAGAGTAGAGTTGTGACTTAAATATCTTTGATTTTGCTTCGCCCAACACTACTACTTTTGTTCTATATTGTAGCTGTAGTTATGAACTTGGAATCTCACATGCATATAAACCTAGACAGGAACATATTTTGTAGGTCTTTATCAGCGATTTACAATTTAGCTGCAATCTACGAAGCTCTTAAGTGAAGTATTTAATCAACAATTTAGTAAATGTTAGGCATATATAGATTTGGTAATTATAGATAAGAATTAGAATAGAATAGAATACATATACATCGCACCTTTAGAATTGAAGTGACCTAATCCAAAATTGAACTTTTGAACCAAATTTTTTGGTAAGCTCTAAAAATGTGATCGAAGAGTTGGTAATTTTTATTGTTTTTCTATTATGTTTTATATAATGATTTAAGTTGTACGTTAATTGTCATATTTTTTATTGTTAATGGTAGTATATGAATTGTTTGCATGATTGTATACTAAACTAGTCTGTATAACTAATTAGAACAAAAATGTTGGATTAGGTCACTTCAATTCTAAAGGTATAATATAATTCTGTGAAATAAAGACGAACAGCTGAAAAACATCAAGGCCGGCAATACATTTACAGTTAAATTTCAAAAAAGTGTTGAAACATAGTTGCATTTATTTTCAGATCAGACAAACTTGTAAGATGTACCTACCGACTATTTATGACAAAATGTCATAGAAATAAAAATGTTTATTTAATTACAAAGTAACTGCTCTACGGAACGATTAATCTTTGATGTAACATACTACACCCTTAGGTGTAACGTTAAGGATTATTAGGGGAATCTAGAACTTTGGGGTTGGTTATAGGGAGGCAGATATACGTTAGTTCAACTCCCTCGTCCATAACATCTGAACGTCCATAGTCTTAATGCGGGCAAAGTTATCTACCTGTCTCTTTCGCACCTTTAGTAGTTCGGAACGATAGATGCACCTTTGTCGAAACGTCAATTTGCAAGGGGAGATTTCTAGCATATGAACGAATATAATACGGCTCCGGGCTTCGGGGAATTTCAAGTTGGCTCCATAAGTGAGGGTGAATCTATCAATCAAGATTAGCATTTAAAAGATTTGCCTCTAGAGAGTTTGTATGTAATTTGTAGAAGGAAAGTCGCCTTACTTTATTGATAGATAAAAAAATCTGTTTAGTACCATGTGGAATCATAAAGCTTGAATATATAATTCTAATATAAGTACATCTGACATTATTTAATAAAAATAATACAAATAAACATTTTCTATAAGGTGAACCCACTTACTTAGTAAGATATTACTAGCAGCGCACAACTGATCGCTGCAAAGATCCTTGAAGAAAGTCAATTTTCAGCTGTGGGTATTTCTTGATTGAAGTGATTATGAATCATCCGGATTCTTCATCACAAGTTAAAATGACGACTTCCATAGCCGAGTGAACACGGTTTCAAGATATCGCTATCTCTGAGGTCCCGGGTTCGAATCCCGGTGGGGGTAGATGTTTGTGTAATAAATGCGAGCATTTGTACCTTAGTCATGGTTGTTAAAATATACATTTCTATATATATATACATATATATATATAATATGTATGTCTATCCGTTACCCTAAATCTCATAACACAAGAGCTTGCTTACTTTGGGCTAGGCTAATTGGTGTAAGTGTGAGAAATATTTATTTAAACTTAATATTTAAAAAATGCAGTGTTATACACAGTTTGTTATTCTCAAATTTCTTCACTTATTTGTTCTGTAAGCAATAAAATACAACTATCACATGTTTGCAGTAACAAATGGCTATACTCAAACTTCCGAGATGCTTCGCTACGGCGCGTACAAGTCACAGGCCATTAGACTTAAGCCCAGACGTATTAATACGGGATCATTATTATTAATAAATCAACAAGGAGAGATAACTTTACCACAAGCAAACTGAGACTAATATATTTGCCGTGCTTCATAATGTCTTGTTGAATATGTCTTGTTATCCACCAAAATTGGAGTTATTTGTACAAATCACATATATATGTGTTGTTTTTGTTATCTATTCGGTCGTCATAAGTGGACTTTTTAATGTAATTTTTGTGGTTTTTCTTATTCTTAACCAGATTTTAGTCTTTGTTTAGTTTGAATGACATGTATATTGACGTATGTAAGTTGTATGGTAACGACATAATTGATTGTAAGTGTTGTTATTACTTTTGATAAAGCTGATAAGTTTCTTGCGCCCCATTCTTCTTATCAGCTAGGAAAAAATCATTTGGACGATTCAAAAGACTTTTCTACAAAGTCTTATTTCAATAAAGGCTTGTCTTGTCTTATTTAAATATGACTTTTTTGTAACTATTTGTGATGTGTGTAACTCGGTATTGCGGGTACATTTTGAGTCGAAATACTTTTGTACTTCTTTACTCCATACACAGGCAAACTTTCTTGTTATTTTGTTAATACATAGGTTTCATCTATGTATTTGTTGTAGTGCTTTTAATTTACAGCTTAGTTTATTAATATGTTATTAATATTTCACAAATGTAAATTTTTAATGTCTATATAATCTACCTGTTTATTACATTAAATTTTGCCTTCTCAAGTCTTAATATAAGTCTTTTTAAGTAAATATATTTCCATGTTTAATCGAATCATTTAGTGAATGATTCGTGGTCACTTAAACGGATAGTTCTAAATTTTACACTTTCCGTCCTTATTTATTTAATAATGACGATAAAGAAATATTTTTATTAAATACATTGAAACTAATTAATAACACAAGTATAAAGGTAAATGCTATCGTAAAATTTCAACCAATAGTTTATTGGCTGAATATATGGCATACAACAATCCGATATGAAAAAAAGGACAGAACATACTACATCAGTTTCCAAATTTAGAATAGATCTTCGAAGGCTTATTAAGCCGTTATTTCTGGAATTAACCTTTATAAGGATATTTTTATACAAGTAGCTTTTTCCATTCTAACAAAGAAGTTAATTTTCTGAACCTGTTACTCACATCCAACTAAATATATGGTACAAAATTTTGTGAAGTAAAATTAACGTTACTTTCGAAATTTGTTTATATAATTTAAATAAATATAACTATAATTTTTAATTGGCGTAAACAGCAGTTATATAGGATCTAATATGTCGTATTCGATAACGCCATGTATCGACTTAACAATTAGTTGTTAAGTTACTACATGGCTTTATACTAGGGGAACAAATTCTTAGATGTTAAATACCTCTTTAATGTAAATATACTATATTTAAAACACTTTTATGTTATTGTGGCTTAAAAATTCATTACCTACAAATTTTCGCAATTGAATTAGCACCCCAAATAAACTAACCGAAATGACGTAGTCAAAGAGTCCAATTATAAATAATTGTGTAAGTCATTAGAGACCTTTTTCTTTAACGTAACTCGTTTACGGAAAAAAAACTGTATGAATGGCTTGTTAGCGTTTTCCAGTCGCTCCCGGGAGTGCGGGCGTAAGGTAAATCGTTAAGGCTTGGTGCACGCGGCTGAGATTGAGCGATTTCAGTAATGAATGAATGAATGAGTGAATGAATGAATGAATACTTTATTTGCATCATATTACAACACACAAAAACAGACATAAAATAAAATAAATCAAACTTAATAACTAACAAATTGAACGAGGAAAGGATGGATTGCTAACTTCTGACGAGTTGAATACGTATACGTAGAACCAGCAACCAACTCACCTCAGTCCATGTTACTACATACTTATTACTAAATAATGATACAATACATGCGTGCTGCAGAGATACAAAAAGGCGATAGCTCAGCGACTGATTTTGCTTCAAGAGCAAAGCACTGGTATTCTGCTACAGCCCATATAGTAACGTGCTCGAAGAGTTCTACTTTTTAACTATGTGTTCAATGCAATCAAGTTTAATTGTAATTACTATCAGATGAAGAACTTCAATCAATTTTCAGTCGAAGGAAGGAATTTTTATGGATTTTTTATCAAGTTTTCGTGAATATGAGGAGATACATCTTGAATTCTCTCTATGTGTTTACTAGAGATAATGTAAGTTCATGATAATTGATCCGATAACTCATAGACATGAAATACTCTTGTCACAAACATGAAATATCCAAAATCGCTGATTCTCATATAATAAATACGCACTCTAAAAAGTGGTCATAATTTTCGATCGTAGAAGTCAAAGGGGAGCTGGCACATTATGGGGTGGCCGGCGCAATTGGTCTCATACAATAAGATATGTATTTCCAACACATGGGGTCATAACGATCTGACAATTTTTTTTAACATTTAGGCAATATGTTATTTTTTAGTAGGCGATTGCTACGTTTGGTACATTTATGAAAGTACTCAAAGTATTGTCACTTTTTGTTTTAAGAAAGATTACAAACTATCAAACTTTGGTATATGATATACTCTGATATGTTTAAATATAGAGAAAAGCCAGCCAATGATACAGCTTGACTTGTTGCTGATTGTACCTACACCCCATTATATTTGAAACAAAATCCTCTTCTTGCACATTGTTACATAAATACAACACTTTGATACTTATTGTATTATTAAGTATATAAATTTATTATTTTTGAAGCTTTATTAGATTATCAATGAAAATATATAATTATTGATCAAAGAACAACTCTCTTCAGAAGATCCTGAGTCAACTGATGGGCACTTGACTCAGGATCTTCTGAAGAGAGTTTCTACACCAGGGCTAGGGTAGGGTATCCCCGCAAAAAGCAGTGATCTGTGACTTTTCATTTTATGTCACATGTTAACAACGCACACAGTAGATTTAAGGGGAATGCACGTTTGTTGAAAATCTTACAAATACCACATATAATATGACTATATATAATCTTAATATATATATTTCTTGTGTGCGTGTGTATGTGACTGAACTCCTCCTAAACGACTGGACCAATTTTGATGAAATTTTTTGTGTGTATTCCAGGGGGCTTGAGAATGGCTTAGATTCACAATACGGTCATATAGATATTGTTTTTCAGCTAAATTATTTATTTAAAAACATTTAAGACAACGTGAGACAACGTGACATTTGAGACATTTGACATTTGAGACATTTGACAGGACAACGTCTGTTGGGCCAGCTAGTATGACTATATATAACCACTTACCGTCAGGGCAATGCTTGTTTGTCAATATAGTATACAAGTAATCAATTCACAATACATTCTAGAGGCTTAAATTGAAACTTCGATTGATTCGCTTAAAATTACAACGAACTTACAGCAATAACGTCGTGGTATGAATTTTCATAGAAAATTGAAAAATGACATCAAATTACCAATTCAACTTTCAACTAAATCGCTTTCAAAAATAGCGTCGAATTTGGTTCCAATAATACTACGCGATTTATGTTTGAAATGAATCGGGATTAAAGATCAGTACTGCTCCAGATTTAACAAATAAACACTTTAACTTATATAAATGCGATTAAGTATCTTAGTGAAACAGTAATAAGGATCACACTCATTCATCTAAGTTCAACATAATTCGTCTACAAGCCCGCTATCCGTATAGTATAGGAAGGAGAGATCCTAAAGGAATTCTATTTCATCGTAAGTAACTAATAACGAGTTTATTCTCTTACTATACTAGAACAGTCAAAACGGTATTACAAACTCTTTTTTAAAATTTTCCATTTCCTCGGAAGGCTGTTATTGTAGTTCCTTAGTTTCTCTGTTCTTCCGAATTCCAGAAGATGTAACGGAGCGGCAACAAGCTTATACTATTTCCGAAAGTCACCACACGGAATGCCATTACTTAACAAAAACCACAATGGAGACGGAAGATATTTTCCATCGTAATGATTTTAATGAGAGTCTATCGATGACATTCATAATATTTGACATATGGTGTGACCGCGGTGGACTCTCCACACGTAGGCCGCAGGTGTCATGCTGACACATATATTTAGTCACAGTTATGAAAGTGTATCTGTTTTAGGGTACTCTTCTACGTTTAAATAAACCATTTTATTCATAAAATCACGTAAACTAATAAATAGGTTATAAAAGGTATTTAGTTTTACGTACCTATGACATAAAAAAAAAATAAAACAAGATAATACTAATAGCTATTTTAGGTTTATAAAAAGATATTCTACTAAGTAGATATTTAAATCGATTGTTTTTTTTTATATTTGGACGGTACGGTAATATGTGATTTTTTTACATTATATACTTTACAAGGTCCAATCATTTTATTATATGTCACGACATGTTTACATATGAAGATTAAGTAAATATTCTATCAAGAATAACTGTGTGAAAAATATTTTATGAAATTGTTGCATAATGACGTATTTTTAATTACTGTGTGGTTTGTGCAGCGTTCCAGAATAGGCAGCAGTTTTTCAAAACAAACAATATGTGCGTGTTGCTACTGTATACTCTATATACTTGTATGGCTCCAAAACCCAGTCACACTGGGGCTTATAGGTGGTTCAAAGATCTCCCAAAATAAAAGGTTGGTGAATGTATTTTGCCAAGAATAGACAAAATTACACCATTATAAGTATAAAAGAATATAGCTAAGCTACTTTAGCTATATATATATATATATCATCTTACTCACGCGCTGTTGGCTTTAGACATCATCAAGGTGGGACTGTCTTCTTCACCAGGAAGCAATACAGTTAATGTCTAACCGTTGTTGACTGTGGTAGCCCGCGTTACAACAGCAACATAACCGCCGCGCTTTACTCTGCGTATACAAACTAGTTTAAATGATACATAGCGGACATTCTCAACAGTGAAATGGTTATACCAAATTATTGTCATATCATTAGCGGTGCGCCCAGCCACCTGCTAAGCACCTTATGGCTACGTCCAGCAATAAACTGTAGAATCCTCACTCACTCAACACACAAGCTGTTTGGTACTGTTAAATTCTATTAACCAAGTACTTTCAAGATGGAGCTATGAATATTACATAACCTATCTTTCCTCTTTAACAGTTATTTTATCCACTTCAAAAGGTTATAGAAATATAAAGAAAATAAATAATGTTCTCTTGAAAATAAAAGTATATTTATCGCATTTCTCTAATATGCCAACCATTTTCGTACGGATCCCTTTTACGGTTTGAATCGTTTTTATTCCACCTCAAGCGCCACCTGCCGGCAGCCATTACGCCGGAACCGCCGGCCATCGCTCAAATAAATATAATTTTATTTTGATTGCTCATTCTAATGTTTATTTTGTGGCGCGAGAGTGTTGAACTTAGCAATTGTGCCTTCGACGACGGATATTGTCAATAAACAAAACAAATGTAACATGTTAGTGTTTTGTGTTATAAGCAATTAAATAAGAAGCGAAATAATTAAATAGTTTTGTAAAATACAATTTATCATTCAGTTTTTGTAAATAGAATTTGATAGCTTTAATTTATTTATTAAATTAAGCACTTTGATTTATTTTGCTTATAAAATTTTAGAGTTACAAAGTAATACGATATATAAGCGTATTATTTATAATACAGTATTGACTATTTTAATTTTAAAACTTCTTTCGAACAAATGCAAATACGGTACGTGGTATCTGAGCTATTTGTTTATTCACGAGTAATGTATTTGCTTTGTGGAATATTGAATTATCGATAACTATTGTTTATTTTCGATTCAATTAATTTATTGCATGTCACTATCATAACATTAGGTGGTACATATAATATTGTCAATAAATATATATAGAATGACGGATTTAGAATACAAGATGTTGTAAGAGCCGACTTACATTTGTATGAAACTGTAAACACATAACATCGAGTGGTCAATGATATAAAAAACTTGAGATAGTATAATTGTGTATAATACGTAAGAGGCTTTAATAAAATCATAATTCACCCATAAAATACTGTGATTCCGTTATGTTAAGATCTATTTGGAGTAAAATTATGAGAATATGACGACCTCTATGAGAGAACATTTGGAATCAGTGACAGACAAGACGAAGACATCCCCTAGTAGCCTTCTCTGCTTTTTGAGTTAATTTTTTTTTTATTTACGTGTAGTAAGCATTCCGGTCAGTAAGGGGACGTGACCAAAAGTGAGTGATTGAGTTAGTAATAAAATCTAAATAATATTAGTCTCTCAATGCATAGAAAATTTACGTTTCATAGGAAGCATATGGGGAGTACATAACTCACAGCATTATTTATTTTTGCCTTACAGAATTATTTATTTTTCACATACATCCTACTACTATTATAAAGGCGAAAGTTTGTAAGTATGGATGTATGGATGTTTGTTACTCTTTCACGTAAAAACTACTGAATGGATTTGAATGAAACTTTACCACAATATAGCTTATACATCAGAATAACATATAGGCTACAATTTTTGAGGTTTCTAATGTGAAATCGTAAAAAAAACACATTTTTTGCGCTTACATTGCAAATTGTCTGTTGTGTCTGTTTATAGGAGCATACTGCAGTAGCTACCTATAGGCATATGATTAGGGCTCTGAAGTGCTTAGTTACCGTATTTCTTACTTATTATTATTACTAGACTAGACGGGACGAACCTGAAGTCCACGCGAACGAAGTCGCGGGCAAAAGCTAGTTTTTATTATATTTTAGTTTTCACGTATTTGCCACATCATTAGTTTTAATTAGTGCCGAAACTTATACGCGTCATGTTACTTGAAAGTAGGGTGACACCTCTCACTTCCAAGCCTCATTAATTAATTTAATTACTAGTTGTACTGTGTAGATCTGGAGCAAGGATACCGTTTGTGGGGATGTAATGTCAACCTACCGACCTTCACGTTATGTGTCTACTGTAAATACAAGGCTCAACATAGTCGAATAGACATGATTCTTTACATATTTTGTTATTTGTTTGTAGGGGACTCCATGAACTTGGCACAGACTATCTAATGGAATCTCTTTGTACCTGATAGATATTTCCAGTTGTCTATAGTGTTGTCTGCTTGGGTACCTCTGCCTTATCTATTTCAGCTGGCAAGCAGCAGTATTCCAATTTCAAAAGTAACTATTAAGTTAGAAAATAATTCAGTCACGAGTTGCCAACGTATGTTGTGGTTCTTGTTGCAGATTTGTTATAAATCTCACAAGAGTACAATAGGCTTCTTTTTATACCACGTGGGTGATTTGTTTTTTTATTGTATATAGACTTAAGTTTTCTTAAAGCTTTTACTGTTATGGCAAATTCATTAGCTTTATGAACAATCAAGAACACGATTTAGATTAAAACTAACTGATTAATAATCTCTAGATAATAATTTCAAGAAGCGTGTACATAATAGGAAAACAAATTGCCGACTCTGAGTATGGAAATCAAATAAAGAGACGGAATACTTTTTGTTGTAACCAAACATTACCGTGGCGTCCGACGCGAGCCATCTTTGCGACGGTACCGCCAAATTATACAGCCGAGTCCTACAGTACCCCATTACGTAGAAAATGCGCACTAATGCATCTCATTCTCTATTTGTCAAATTACATAGCGCACTAGTGGTAGTGATTTCAAGAAATAAGATGTTGTTAATTTGATTCTGCAGTATCTCATATGCCAGTGTGAAGAATGTAATATGGCTTCATTTTTGGTACTTTTATCTTATTTGGATGGACCATTTGTCATAAAAATTTATAAATTAGATCTGATAAAATCTTGACAATTCTTGTATATAATCGATTAAGTATTTTTTAGGTCTATCAGATATTTAAGTGCCACTTAAAGATATCTGATTTATCAATTAGGTTTAGAGAAACGCTTTTGTATATCAAATAGCTTATTTGGTCCGGTACTGGTACGGAATTGGTATTAAGATTTTAATGAATAATATTAAGTACAATAACTATGGTTTCTTTTATGTTATCGGTTGTGTAACTAGTTTTAAACTCTATTTGATATTTATTATTAGTAATATAGTGAAAAAGTGTAAAAACACGAAAAACCACTATTTACTAGCTAGTTTACTTACACTGTACAACAATTTTTTTTTTGAATTCTGTCATATTTTATTATGTTTTATGATATGTATAATTGTAACACAATTAACAATTATCTAAAAATATAGTAAACTATTATTGAAAATAAAAGCCAAAAAGACCTTCAGACTTTGTTGCCTTGTTCTTTCCGAGAAAGCTCTCGAAATGTTGTTAATTTATTCTATCATTGGCTGTAACAAGATTAAATAACTCTTTATATTCTTCTATTTTTCGATTTGTTATGACGCCAATAAGGCAGTAGTTGAGTTAAAAGTAATTTTGATTGTGTGCCTTTTCTATATTCTATTCTAATTATATTTAACATAATTATATATAATTATATTACTTTTATAATCGATTATTCTTTACTTTTAATTAGGCTGAGGTATTTTTTTAACCATGTGATTTTTTTTATCCCTCGCCTCTAGAAGTTAATGTTATGTTTGGATCTCCACATACTTCAAGAGACTATAAGCCCAACAATGCTCCTCATATTCACCTTGATACGAGCATATCAATCATTGCAGTGTCCCCCGGTCTTGCGAAGCTCAAGACCGTGCGGGATGGAGACTCATTGTGGATGCCCTCTGCCCCAGCTAAGGGACAAAGGCCTTTAATGATGTCTCTACCGGTGTGTCAAACCTCGGCGTGTACTTGTATTATATATATATATACTTATACTACTTATTATATATATATATATATATATATATAAATATAATAAGTAGACATCGCGCTGATATGCTGAGGTACTGATTGGTTATTTCCTGGAAATACGACTAGTAGGATCCGTCGTGAGTCATTTTTGACTCGTTAACAGACATCTGACATTCGCAACACTACACACCCAGTAGTGAAATTCGGAATACGTCGCCATCTAGCTACAGTGAGTATCCTGTTTTATTATCCAACAGAGAAAGGTTAAATTGGCCTCGTGTTGCTACGATCAAGTTTATTATTGATATTTAAGTTGGTTTACCGGAGAGAGACTATACCAGAATTATTTGATTTGGCTACCTTGTCAGATTATTTTTAAAATAGCAATGTTGACATAGGTGAGTTCCTGTTTCAAACGTACGATTGGCAGTCAAATTGCTAGGTACCTTTGGCATTAGATCTTACGTACAAGTTAGCAAACGTACGAGTACATTGTGTTTCTGTGTATGATGCAGATTGATTGCTAATTCCGCTGGAAAATGTTATCATGTATCTTAGACAGCTTTGAAAGGCTTGTTTAAGGTTAACCGGGTCTGGTCGAAATAAGTAACTAAAAACTTTTCTTTGATCTTTCCTGCCGGGGGCAACGTGTTGTAATCGCTTTATTTATTTTATAGCACAGATCCGTGCTAAGAGAAACGTTTATGAATTGGGATTTCCATCTATTGACGAAATAATATAAACCATAATCTATCATAACATACTCTTATATATTATATATTCTATATTTAAACACAACCGCCTAACCGTTATTAAGTATAATTAGGATTTGTTTTAGTATAATGTTATGTATATGTTATTCATATTTAAGCATTACCTACTAAAGGATAATCTTGGTAAACTAGCTGATATTCGCGAATTCGGCTATCAGTATTTCAAGTAGCTTATATCTATGTATTATTAGTATTGTAAGTAGCTATGTATTATTTTGATGTATAAGCTATATTAGTGTAAAGTTTCATTAATTCCATTCAGTAGTTTTTACGTGAAACAGTAACAAACATCCACCCATACAAACGATCGCGTTTATAATATTATCCTATAATCATTATGACAAATATTAATATGAATTCAAAAAAGAAAAAACGACAGCCACCGTGGGTAGTCGAACCTGCACCTCCCAATCGATTATTATCGATATATAAAATAAGCTTAAGCACGGGACCACCTTAAGTTACGCCTTCATTTAAATAAAAGATCTCATCAATATAAATCGATAAAATTTTGATAGCTTAATTGTGAATCGAATAAACATTGCAACATTGTAAACAAAACTGATACATCCGCACGTCCACCTAAATCAATGCCGTGCTACAAACATTTAAATTTATTTAGTGTTTATTTGTAACGCTGACAGTGGAGCCATTAGCATACAAACAGACTACCGGAGCAGATATGCGAGATAAATTGTTACGATAAAGCCGCCACGAAAGAAGTTGAACCGTAATTACGAAGCTAAATACTAAAAGTAAAACGGTTACTGGCCTAGATGTCGGTCAGATGTAATATCATTGTTATTGAAGCGTAAGCAAATTTTATTTTGTGTAAAAAGTAGTCTTAATATACAAATCAGCAAAAACAAATTGGGTCTTTCGTTGATGGCGTCCGTTTACTGTTTATGTAACTATTTTCAATATTAATATATTTATGTTAAGAAATAAGCAAGTGTTATATTGTTACGCGATGATAGGGAAAATTGTCTTTTCGACACCATTGCTCGTAATTGGTATGTAACTACACCAATTTTTAGTTTCACAATGTATCATATTACCAACTTTTAATATCTTTCGAATTTCAAATTCGATTACCGCACAGTTCGGTAATGAAAAATTTAATAGTTTCGTAAAGAAAATTCACGTTTTTATTTATAAGAAAAAAAAATTGGTACCAAAGAGAATTTATATGCAAAATGCTGAAACATTTTTGTAAATTAAATAAGTTTGGCGTTTAGAAACACTCTGTTTAAAATATACAATTATAAAAACCTTATTTAAAATTACAACTATTAAATAGAACTCATACATAAATATTAAAAGAATATATTTATTTTGTAAAAATTATATAATTTGCTGTTTTGGCTGTATAAGCGTCGGTACCTTAGTCTTTCGCGCAGAAAGCCGTCAATGAAAAAGTAAACGAGTCATTTTTCAATTTTCAGTACTATTTTGCAAGTAGATATTTTGAATTGTTTCTTTTGTTAAGATTTTTATATCAAAAATGTCATCAAGCACTGAATGAAATAATAACGAATATTTCAGAATTGACTGGCGGTGAAGGTGCAAATCAAATGTATAATTTATATAATTGTACTTTCACAAATTGTTTTTCAAAATATTTTTTTATTAACCTATAAAGTTTGTATTAATTACTCGCAATGGTGTTGAAAAACGTCATATAACACTTGTGGGCAGTTAAAAATTACATTCTCGGCTGAATATTAAGCACTCGCTGCGCTCGTGCTCAATGTCAGCCTCGAACGTAATTTTCAACATTACTCACTTGTATTATAATGTACTATTTTAAAATTATTATGACCTCTATTTGGACGTAGTTACAGACTCATGATTTAGTATATAAACTCTCTTAGTATATATAGTATATACTAAGAGAGTTGGAACTGGAATGGAACAGGAAGGTATTTTCTTTTCCCTCAAGTGAGAGAGGCTGAGTATTCGAGAGCCCGTGCCCAGGATACCACCGCAACGGCAAGTGACATGATGATTATGTTGGACTTCACGTCGGCCAGAGCGGTCTGACCAGCGTGACCTTCCGACTAAATTCAGCCTTAGCCTTTGCCATAAGTACACTACGGCTTGAATGGAATGGACAGGAAGGTCAGGATTGGGGTACATATGAAGGATGACGTGAGGGGTATGGAAAATACAAACATGATTCTTAAGGCCTTATGATAGAGCTTAAGAGTAATATAATACTGTGTAAACAATGCTATTGATACTGACGATAATGACTGTGTGTCGTTGTTGGCACATAATAATAGTGTACAAATAATATAAAAAAGCTTTTTCAAAGGCGAAGATAGAGCTTAAGTATTCACAGAACTTAAGCATTTCCTCAGTTATAAAAATTATTCTGACTATTAGTGATGGCACTATCATTATCTTCACACATTACATCCCCATATACGTCCTCACCGAGGGACACGTGCCTACCCTAAATATGTGGTGGTCCAGTGCGAGTTAGTTGACAACATGACATCTTTGAATTTCTTCGTGTATGTATGAAGGTTGCCTCACGATGTAATCCTTCACAGTAGGAGCGTCAAATACATTTACATATGAAATACAATAGTGCTAGCTTAATTTTAATTTACTCAAGGTTCTTATTTATTGTTGAATAATAAAAATTGGAAAACATATCGTAATCATTTATTTATTGCAAAATTCATGTCATACCTATATGCCGTTTTAGAGAGTTTGTTTTTTAACGCGAATTTAATGTATTATAATTTTAAGCACTATAAATAATATTTTATGACCTATATTCTAACATATTTTTTTTATGTAGCTGTTGCTTAAATTAGTTACTTTTTATTTGTCGATGCTTAAGCGATGTAATCCCCTTAATTAGCACTTATAATGAAGGAACGTGTTTTAATTTTATCTTATGTTCAGCATTTTAAAGTTTCATCATCACGATCAGTTTAGTTGACATTTAGCGACTGCTAGACAATGACTTCCGTCAACACAGGAGTTTTGGTCTATTTCCCACATCCTGGCCCAGTGCGGTAGCGAGCGCCAGTGCCTAGCCTATTGTTTGACAGGGTCCACCGCGAGCAGGCGAAGTTGGGTTGAATCCTTTCATGTGAAGTTCTAAACGCTTTACACTACTCTTATCTAAGTTTTTAAAGTTGTTACTAGTAATAGTAATACCAGTTCATGCATAGCATTCTTTTTTAATTATAAGCATAAATTTTAAAGTATAATTAAAGGACACATTATGAATAGGTAATTATTCATAGATTACCTGGTAACAAAAGTACAAAAAATACCAAATCAAACATACATGTGTTGTCCAAAACTCGTACAAAGAAGGAATGAATACCAGTCTCAAATAAACACATTTGAAAAACTGCACAATAACAGGCCGCAATAAATTATCAGCTTATTAAATTCAAATCCTTTATGAGCGGATGAGTACTTTACGATATCGTTTAGCACGTAACAGGGTTTTATCGCCGCAAATCGTCGATGTCAGTTTAAAGTTATTGCGTGAATTAAAAAATTCAAGTCGACACAGCCGGGTCGAGTGCTGTCAATTAAGGGTTGCAAGTAATGGGCCGATTTAGTAAGTCTTGGTTGATCGAGGATTCGAGGGCATCAGATGGAGATTTTCAGATCGCAATACAGTTAAGATTGTGACTCCCAAACTTTTAAGGTAAACCTAACTTCTTAGTGTAGTTATGTTTCCTTTTAATAAAAATTTTGTATTAGTTATTGACGGCAAACGATTATATAAAAGGCTTTTTTGCATGTCAAGAAATGTAATCAGGTATATTATTGCGCTATGTTTTGTTTGGAAAAGTTGCTTTTAATCAAACAGATTATTAAATCTACATATTTGATGATTTAAAAGTCATCATCTTCGTATCAAGTCGGATCAAACGACCAAACCAGTCTGGTTAAAAACAAACTTGTTTGAACCACAGTCTGTGAAATGTTTGATCCAAATCTTCATCCTCCTATAAAGCTTATCATATTCTCTTATATTTATTTCAAATAAACTTTTTATAATTTTAGTGTACATTAAGTACAGTATCGAGCTTTACAATCTCTTAACCCCTTAATCCCAAAACAAAAACAGTCCAGCTTCACACAAAGCCACACAACATCACTGCTGGTATGCGTCTCCGCAAAGAGTCATGAGCCTACCCTAATTTAGCTTGAATAGGCAATAATCAACCTTTCTGGGACCACTACATACTCGTATTGGTTGACTTCGAAGGCGTACCTTTATATTTTTGTGAAATATATACAATACAGATTGACTTTCAGCGTTCTTTTCATCGTAAGAGCACCGAATTTACCCAAGAAATTTTAAAATCAAGAAACATATCGGTGCTATATAGTATTTTCCTCTTGCTAGGACATCAATAACAAGAGGCAATCTGCCAAAATCATAGCGCCGTCGAAACAAGGACTGTTTGATCGTTTGCTGCCCTATCCAAAGAAAAAAAAATACGTAACAATTTGCTTGGAGACACTTAAATATTGTGCTTCAAATACAACATATATATAACTTGATACAGATTTTGAACTACTCGTAACACAGTAACATTAACGTTCCGCCATTGAATCTCACAGTTTGAGCGCCTGTTCACTGAGGGATTATCTTGAGTGACGCGATCCGTAACAGCCAATTAACTCAGCGATATGTTGGACGGAGCGCGGTGAATCACGGCCGATCACGCGTTGCACTGACGTATCGAAACTTTGGACGCTCTGCAGTTTTAAGGCTGGTGTCACACACAATTGGTGTTTTTTGAAAGAGTTATTTATTGTAACTTTGGTAACACAAACTGTAAGTTTAATAGATCACAAATGTTCGTTAGAGGCGTTATGTCGAGTTATGCAATCTGTAACAACAAATTATCTCGGTAAAATATGAGGTGCTGTGAAACAGCCGATCACGGGTTGCACTGATTTATCATATATAACAGAATAGAAATCATTTTTGCGACATAGCCACAATGCAACAGGTATGTACCTACAAAAAGTAGATATAACAAATCAAATATATAACTTTTATATAACTACGTTGCCCGTACCGAATGCGTTTCTCTGCATTAAAATTGTAGATGATCTGCCGTTTTAAAGTATCCACTAATATATAAAATTTATAATACATACATATACAATCGTATGTAAGTCAATGACTTCAGCAATTCATTACTTCCATCTGATGTAGAGTTGTCACCCACACAAAAAGCACGCTGCCGTAAAGCTTCTCCTCCGTTTGGGGTGTTTGGTGTGTTCTCGGACAATCCCGTCTTGGCGAAAACCTCCCCAAATTATAGGGCAAGCCCGAGTCGTATGTTGTGCCATGGCAATGTGTGGACCTCATCGCGCACGACCCCAAAGGACAGGGCGAACACGGGGGATTTTAGCATCTTGCTAGTACCTACCGCCTAGCTAACGGACAGTGCGATTACACGCATTATCCCACGAAAAAAACAAAAAAACAATACATTTTAAAATAAACTTAAAGGACGTTACTCCGATAAAAAAACTAGTCTTATCTAGTCCTGTGTTAATTTAGAACTATATCCATTACAGCAGCCGTTATAGCGATATACCAATTGTCATTAATATAGACTTCTTTGACGTTTATTTGTATTGTGAATGCTCATTTCCAGGTAAATAACATTATTTATATTTCACTTTATACATTTCTCTACTTCTGAGGAGGGATGGGTGTCGATTGATAAGGAATGCATTTCAGTCAATCCATTGAAGTACATTCGCCTTAATTACTCGGTGATTTTAAAGACGGCACGTTTTGCGTGAAAAGGGCAGTTCTCGCGTCTCATTTTTTTCACTTTGACTTTGATTGAGCGAGCGTTTAGCGGAAAGCTTTAAATTGTGCAAAAACGCAAAGCGATACTTAGAGATAATGCGATGGTAGGTATTTTTGTGGGTCCGATTTCAGATAGCTTAAATGTATTTTATTTATAAAAATAAACGCCTAACTTTAAACCACTTTTTTGTATTTATATTTAGCTATAGCTTTCTAATAAGGAGGTCCATGATACGTACGCAGAATGTAGTGTAATAATTTAATAGATTTTATAATTTTATACATAAATTTAAACTACGGGTAGAAAATATCGTGACGCAGCCCACATACTGCATACAACGCGGACTAGACCAATATATTTACTAAGGCTTAAGGCTTTAAGGGTCCCATCAAACTTTTAGTTATTAATGAATGACGACTGTAGGTTTTGTTCTCTTAGATGTATAAAAATCCTGAAATGAAGGAAACACTTTTTAAAAAATATCCATGAGACTAAAGATGACTTTAGAATATTTTAGAAGTAAAATTTAATCATCCATATGCATAAGTTATTGTCGACAAAATTTTTTGCTTAGAAACTAGCCTTTAAGCTAGAGCCATGCACACCCACATATACCATTTTGTCTACACTATACACTCCACTACACCCTACATATATTATTTCTATCAGTTTATTTGATCCTCATTTCTGTACTTTTGTGAAATGTCATTGTGTTATATTTTAATATTGTCTTTCTTGTGTACTTTAATACATAACTACCTACCTACTACCTAATACATAACTATAATTTCTTAACTCTCGTTTTTCCATATTCTCACATAAGAACTTTTGAGTAGCTAAAAATCAGCATTGCCTGGGACATGTGTCTACGGCAGCTCAAGCTGGACTACCTACTTTTGCTTCATAATATAGGAGTAGTTAAACATCAGCATTGTCTAGGACATTTTGTCTACAGCAGCTGAAGCTGAACTACCTGCTTTTGATTCACAAAATAAGAGAAGCTGAAAATCGACATTGCCTAGGACATTGTGTCTACAGCAGCTAAAGCTGAACTACCTGCTTTTGATTCATAAAATGGGAGTAGCTGAAAATCAGTATTACCTGGGATATTGTGTCTACAGCTGCTGAAGCTGAACTACCTGCTTTGCTTCATAAAATTGGACTAGCTAAAATCAGCATTGCCTAGGACATTGTATCTAAGGCAACTCAAGCTGAACTTTATGCTTTTGATTCACAAAACGGAACATGCTGAAAATCAGCATTGCCTAGGACATTATGTCTATGGCAGCTTAAGCTGGACTACCTGCTTTTAATTCATAAAATGGGAGTAGATGAAATTCAGTATTGCCTGGGATATTGTGTTTACAAAAGCTGAAGCTGAACTACCTGCTTTTGCTTTATAAAAATAGACTAGCTAAAATCAACATTGCCTAGGATATTGTATCTAGGGGTGCGACGTCAGACAACCTCCTCGTGGTGCACCCTGGGCAACGTCTTTTGACGGCCAATAGTCTGACAGAGGCTCCCATGGAGGGGGGCGGTGGATGGCCGAGTTCTACTCGGCGGACCACTTCATGTGGCCAACCGCTGCAAGCGGTTGAGGGGCGAAGTTGCTCCTTCTTTTTAGAAGGGGTAGGACTATTGCCCGGAGACCCGTTAAAGGGTCTATAATAGCATTGAGGCGGTTCTCGCCGTAGCGCTCTGTGCTTTAGACGTCGGTGCTTCCATAGGGAGCGTAGGATGGCCGAGTTCTACTCGGCGGGCCACCTCGTGTGGTCTCGTGTGGCATTATACCGTTACCCGCATTGAGCGGGCCGGGGACCCGGCGCACTGAGCGCCAGGTCACGTGGAAGAAAACCACAATAAAAATTACCCCAACCCTAAGGTTCTCTCCGTGCCGAGGGGGTGCGTGGCTGGTGGGAGACCAGTCCCTAGCGGGGGAAGGGAATGCATCCCAAAATGCAAATAAATAGAATTCGGTGATAAAACTAAACGTCCCCAGGGGGTATCAATCCCCCCCGTAGGACCGCGCAAGGCGGCTGCGGGCAGCCAGGAGTATCTGGGGCTGGCTAAACCGAGTTCCACCCTTTCGACTAGCGACATATGTGAACCCGTTAAGAGCGGGCCATCACCGGTATCCGGGCCGGTTGATGGAACTAAAAGAACCGAGGCGAATGTGGGGAAGACATCTGCTCTCACGACCACCAGTGAGGTTGCAGATGCATCTTTGGTATCGGGAGAATCCGATTTTATGTCGGAAACATCTGTTGCAAGCGCCAGTAATAGTGCGACGCACTTTGTGCGACGCAAACGAGTCCGAGAGACTAGTGCTTGCGGGGAGGATCTCAGCGATGATCTTTCATCAGAAGATATTTCGCTGACTCTTCGCAAGGCACCAGCCAGAAAAGGCAAAAGGGGGAGAGGCCGCCCGCCTACTACAGGTGAGTACATCCGGCCAATAATGACCAAAGCCCAATCCCGGCGGCAGGAGCGCCTAGCCCTCCAGCTTGAAGCCGAAAAGGAAATCGCGGAGATGGAGCCCCGTGAAGTCCGTACCATCTCGCGTACATCCGCCGCAACAACATCTGCGGCGAATATCGCTCCATTAGAGGAGAGCGGAGACGAGCCTACGCATTCTGTTACGGAGCGTATAGCTCGTACACTAGACATTGTTTTGCTTGTGGCGGAAAAGTCCTCTAACCTAAAGGGGACCTTCGTAAAAGTACTAAAAAATGCGGTGAATCACCTCCGGGAGGACGCCAAAACCCTTGCCGAGCGCACTCTTTCGGAGGAGACTGTGTGCCTGCAACAGGCGAACTCCCGTCTTGAAAGAGAACTCAAGGCCCAGAGTGAAAGAATTGGCGAGCTGGAGGCGCATATTCACAGCATGCAACAGAGGAGTCTACCAGCTACTCCTCCAGCTCCAACAAATCCGGTGATGACAGCTCTAGCTCCTCACGACATCGAGGAGCTAGAAAACAGGTTGATGGGGCGTATGGTCGCTCGGCTCAACGCCAGGCTCGAAGGGTTGGAGCCTAGGCTGAACCCCGAGCCACGCCTGCGCCCCTCCCTACAGCATGAGAGACGGGCTGAGGTCATCGCCTCTTCAAATCAAATCAAATCAAATCACTTTTATTTGCAAATATAGGTTTGTAGGTAAATACAAAGGTGTCATACAGTCTTAATTAAATTTAGTGCTATTCCATATTTGGCCTTACGGCATGCAAATTCTTTGTTATGTCAATAAATCTATATAAAATTGTCAAATAAAACTATTTTCAAATCATACAATTACAATCTAGTTACTTATCATTAAGAAATTCGTTAATGCTATAATAGGCCTTTGCAAGTAACATTTCCTTCAGTTTGCGCCGGAATATAATTAAGTTATCTATTCGTAATATATCCACTGGTATTCTATTATATATCCGTGGGGCCATACAAAGTACACTATTATTCATAAGCCATGTTCTATTTTCCGGTATACAAAGTTTCATACAGTGTCTAGCGCTATTTAAATTTTTAAACAACTTAAAATTAGTCCTTACAAATAAAACGATTTCATATATGTACATACTTGGTAATGTCAAAATATTTAAAGATATAAAATATGGTTTACAACTGTCAGTTTGTTTTAATTTACAAATAGCCCTTACACATTTCTTCTGAGCCTTAAATGCAGAATCTTTTTCAACAGAGTTACCCCAAAATATTAATCCATAACGGAGAGTAGATGCAACATAGGCATGATATGCAGTCATCACTGTAGTGAGGTTGACAACTCTGGCAAGCATGTATAGAGCATAAGAAAATCTACTCAGCTTGGAACAAATACTCTCAACATGCGCTTTCCAATTGAGGTTACGATCAACATTTAAACCTAGAAACTTTGTAACTTCTACTTCTTTTACTTTTTTTCCACAATAGTTAACGTCAGTCAATAAGAAGGTCTTAAATTTATTTTGAAATGTCATTATATGTGTTTTGTCTAAATTAATAAGTAGATTATTATTTCTCAACCAAGCTATAATATCTGTCAGTGCATTATTAATGTCATCTTCAAGCATTGAAGGTCTTTTATTAGAAAATATCACAGTACTGTCATCAGCAAACAATATCATAGGCTTAGCAACTATTCCAGGAAAATCATTAATATAAATAAGAAATAATAATGGCCCGAGAACACTGCCTTGAGGCACTCCATAAAACACTTGTCTATATCTAGACATATGACATACCTCCGATTTTGATCTTGGAGATTTTTTTGTTATTATTGTTGCTTGTTCTCTGTTAGTGAGGTATGACATTATTAAGTTTAAAATATTTCCCCTAATTCCATATTTAAATAATTTTAATTTTAAAATATCGTGACTTACATAATCGAAAGCCTTCGTTAGATCCATGTATAATGCACATACAGACATCTTCCTATCCATATTTGTTAAGACTTCGGCTATAAATTTATATAGAGCTATATTTATATTTTTGTTCTTTCTAAATCCTGTTTGTTCTTGAGCTAGTATATTATACTTCTCGAGATATTGATACAAACTTGCATAAATTAATTTTTCGAAAATTTTTGACAAGACTGGTATAAGTGCTACAGGTCTATAACAATACATATTTTGTCTATCTTCCTTTTTAAACAATGGCTTAATAACTGTTTTTTTTAGTTTGTCTGGATAAACGCCGTTCAGGATGCATAAATTAAAGATGTGACAGAGCACGGGAGAGATGACATTCGAAACACATTTTAAAACCTTTGTACATATGCCATCATACCCTGTACTGTGTGTGTTTTTTAAAGATTTTATAGTTTTATGAATGTCAGAAGGTGTAACAGGATTAATAAATATTGAATTATAATTATTATGTGTCAATGAGTCGATATTGTAATTAGATGTCAATGGTTTTACTTGGTCAATAAAAAAATTATTAAATTCATTAGCTATGTCAATTGGATTAGTAATTATTTTCCCATCAATATTTAATTGTTCTATGTCAGTTTTTGAAACATTAATTTTATGGTTATTAATAACGTCCCAACTTGCTTTCGTTTTATTATCAGATGTATTTATGTAGTGGTCGTTTTGTGATTTTCGAGTCAACTTAATAATATGATTTAGTCGAGCTGAATAAGATTTAAAAATGTCCCTGTCTGTATTGGATTTTGTTTTCCTGTATGTCCATAACAATTGCCTTTTTCTTTTGGAACATTGTTTTATACCCTTGCTTATCCATTTTGGTCGTTTACGAAGTGAATTTTTAATTTTTTTCATTGGAAAACATAAATTATAAAATAAAGAAAAAATGTCATGAAATTTATCAAATGCGTCACTAGGTTCATCGCTATTGTATATTTCACTAAATGATAAAGATTCCAAGCACTCCAGGAATTTTTTTAGGTTTTCATTACAAAATTACGGCGTTTAATATACCAATGGTCAATAGCTCTGTTTGATTTTACCGGACACATATGTAATTGCGCAGTATGATCTGATATAGCAAATTCTATGATTTCGCTTTTACATCCTCTAATATTGTGAAACATGTTATCAATACAAGTACCACTAATCAGTCTTGTTGGTGATTTTAGTGCCAAGTTTAAATTGTACCCGGATAACAAATTTTTTAATGTTTTACTTGTTTTATTCTGTTTCAATATATCGATATTAAAATCTCCACATACTAACACTTTTTTCTTACCGTAGTACAATTTACTTAAAATGTCATTAAGGCTATTGAAAAAAGTGTCCAAGTCTTCATTATTAGTTTTAGGTGGTCTATAGATACAGACTATAATCAAACTATGGTCTGTTAGTTCAATAGCACTGACTTCTATAATATTTGTATTACTGTGTCCAGAAATCTCAGTCAGTGTTCTGTAACGATGTCCATTTCGTACTAATATGCAAGACCCACCATGTCTTTTTTTCCTTGTAAACGAAGAACCAATAGAAAAATTTGGCATATTGAATAGTTTTGTATCATTGTTTACCATATTATGTTCTGTTATGCACATCACATCAATATTAATTTCATTTTCCAAGCAAATCAACTTTACTAATTAAACCATTAATGTTTTGATGTAACACGTTAATACTGTTATGTACGAAAAAGACTACTTGGTAAACTCAAAGAATGATTAAGTGGAGGCGTAAGTATATTAGAGGTTGTTTGTGAGGACTCTGTTTGTGTAGACTCTGTTTTTGTAGGCTCTGTTTGTCTAGGTTCTGTCTGTGTACTGCGGTGTGTCAAGGAAATTATGGCAGGTTTCAACAATCGCTCGTTATATTCTGTCAGTTTAATCTTATAATCTATACGAACAATTTCTCTCAACAACGAGCGACTCAAGTTAAGAATGAAGCTATTAATATTTATAGGTGGGAATCTATTGTAATCCATAGCAACATAATACAAATTTTCAAATTTACTACTTACAAATCTCAGTTCATAGTTTAATTTTTCAATCCTTAAATGTTTATTATATGGAATTTCAAGCAGTATGGCATTAGTGTTGCTAACATATTTACATAGGTCCCATAAGCAGCATTGAAATTCGTAAGGATTTCTGTCATTGACACCCCCCAATACTATCACAATATCTTTTTTGGTCAGACTACACAAAATATTTTCTTTCCATTTAATCACTTCCCGAAATCTTGCACCCGGCTTCCAAAAGCATTGCACCGAATATTTAGAGCCAACAAGATCTTGCAGGGCTTTTCTTATTCCTCGTCCTTGTTCATCAGCGAAAACAATAATTTTCCTCACTTCATCCATGCTTTCCTGTAGTCCTGGTTTATCGTTCACAGGAGATGAGGCCCTGCCTCGCCCTGCCTCGACATGCACTGTTATAGCGTTAGTGGGCTTAGGTGTGTCTAATAAACAATGTTGTCTGAGTCCTCTTGCTATTATGTCACTTTGACCTGTTATTAGTGTCCCATAATTGTGGTCAGATGACGAACTCGGCCTTGACTCTGGAGAGCTCTGCTTTTGTGGAGTACATATTTTTTCGGGAGTAGAACATGAGTAAAGATAACATCTTTCTTTATTTGTTTTTTCCGGCGAGTCACAAATGGAGTAGTGCTTTTTCTAATTGCAGGTTCACTTTGAACTTTTTTGTATGTATCTATTATTTTCTGAGATTTCTCTAACTCTGATTTAAGTTGTTTTGTTTCACTGCTTAAATTTTCAATTTCTTGATGTGCACTTTGTAGTTCAACAGTGAGTCTCTTAACGATTTCATTCAACTCTGTGATATTTTGCGTTTCGTTAAAAGATGTATTTGGTAGACTTACCATTGTAGCATCAAATAGTGAAGAGTCATGTGAAACATTACACATCGAAACTGATCTCCTTTTTTTACGAAAAGTTATATTTTCAGTCTCCATTTCTCTTAAACAAAAAGTATGTCACCGGTAAAAATAAAACCCGGTTCTGTTGTGTCGCACTAGTAATATCATACACCAGAGCTAGTTTGGGTAACTCGGCCAGATTAATCGATGAAACAATCGATTTTGGTATTAATTTCAACTTTTCTGAACGCAGCTAAAACGATCGTAGAATGCTTGTCTATGAGCCAATTAGACTTTTTATGTAGGTAGTAAGAAAAATATTAACTAATTATTCTGATTGATGTAGGTAGGAGGTAAACACTATTTTGGGCCAATCAGATAGTCAGCTTAGCTACACAATCAGTTTGACTATATTGTCGAGTAAAATTTTAAATTTAATCTATCTTTTAACTGTCAAAATATCTAATATTCAGTGCAATATTTAGTATGATATCAGTGTGTGGTTGCGGTACAATCGTAATATGCCTTTAGTAGGACAGGAATTTGTTTTGAAAACCAAATTGAGTGCTTCAGATAGAATAAAACAAACTTCATACCATTACATTGGTCACACGTACAGCACCAGGTAATTTTTGCTTGTAGCTACTTATTTTCACTTGCAATTTTATTGAAAACATTTGTGGTTATTCTTCAATGTAGATCTTCAACATTATGCATATAATTACATCTCCGGGAATATATAATAATATAATAATAATTTTAAAATACAACACGAAATTGACACTCACTTGACATTCAAATTCGTTTGGGTTAGGTTCTTCACATCTTACTGTCCAGGAAAGCACCCCCTCAGCGCCAGTTGTTTCCAAAGGGGGAAAAAATCTGAAGAAATCCGCTGCAGAGAAACCCACAGCAAAAGAGCCACGTGCACTGCCGCCGCCTCCACTCAACACGGAGGAGGTCTGGTCCACAGTGGTAAAGCGTGGCCAGCGTAGAAAACAAAGGATAGCCGGGCAGTTGCTGGCAAGCACCACCACGCCGAAGCAACAGCCTCCACCCCTTCCCAAGAAGAAGGTGCCTCCTCTGCAGCCCAAGTTGAGAGCACCAAAGACAGCTGCAGTAGTTATTACGCTGCAGCCAGATGCGGAGGAGAAAGGCCATACATATGGTCAAATATTAGCGGTTGCCAGGGCAAAAATAAACCTCTCGGAACTGGGCATAGAGGGGGTCCGGTTTCGCAGGGCCCTGACCGGGGCGGCCGTTTTACTCCTGGCTGGTAGTAACAGGGAGGGGTGTGCGCATGACCTCGCCAAAGCCCTCAAATTGGTTATCAACCCGGCCATTGCACGGGTGTCGATACCATCTAAGACGGCGGGATTGTTGATTTCGGGCTTAGATCAGTCTGTTAGGCCGGAAGAAGTGAAAGAGGCACTGGCGAAGATCGGCCAGTGCTCAGTTGATGAAGTCCGGATCGGAGAAATCCGCCAGGGGCTCTTTACTCTGGGTACGGTGTGGGCGTGTTGCCCGGTAGAGGCGGCCAAAAAAATCGCCTCCAGCAAGAGACTACTGGTGGGTTGGTCTGCCGCGACAGTGAAAGTCCTTCAGGCCCGCGAAATGAGGTGCTACAGGTGCCTTAACAAGGGACACCTGAGATGTGACTGCAGGGCGGAGGAGGACCGGAGCACGCTGTGCTACCGATGCGGGGAGCCGGGACATAAAGCTGCGACGTGTTCGTCAAAGCCGAAATGTCCCCTTTGCACAGCGGCTGGGAAACCAGCGGATCATCGCCTTGGGGACAAGACATGCTCTTCCCCCAAGACTAATGTGAGCAGGAGACGACAGAGGCGGGCTATAAGACCTGAGACCTCCGAAGAAACGGCGATGGAGGTCACCGATGGCTCCAACGCCCAAGAGACGGCCGCGGGTGGAGAGGAAGCACGCCCTCCTCGCGTTATAAAAATTGTGTAGCCCCGTGACACGTAGTGCCGGGGAATTGCGGTGACGAGAGCCGTGCATGAACACCTGCGTTGCTCCCCACAAGATGCTCAGGGAAAATGGGAGGGGCTTGCTACGGCGAGTACGCACCGACGGGGCCGCGGTTGTGTACTGTGTGTTCCCGTAGCCCCGCCACTTTTCGGTGCAGATGCGAGGTCCGTAGGGTTTTAGTCGGTAGGCCGCATTTACCATCTGGCGGAGAGTCCGACATAACCTCGTGCTGCTCCCGAGCACGAGGTATGCGTAACTGCATTTCCCTACAATAAAAAAAAAAAAAAAAAGGATATTGTATCTAAGGTAGCTCAAGCTTAACTACTGGTAGTTAAATTGGGCATTTGATTCACAAAACGGGAGATAATAAAAATCAGCATTGCTTAGAACATTATGTCTATGGCAGCTAAAGCTGAACTACCTACTTTTACTTCATAAAATGTTTTATTTATTTATTTTTTTGTTATATTATATTATATTACATTTTGACGATCAACCTTTTCACGATCTGCCTGATTTTACGTTTACAACTCCGTAGAAGCACGAGCAGATAATTTAATCGGTATCTTTAGACAGTCCTTCATAAAGGAATGCCTGAACACCATTGTGTTTCTTCATCGAGATAATTTGGGAAAGGTGTCGAAGTAATAAAGATAGCATGTCTATCAAAGGCGGGTGTCTATTTTGTTTAAAATCTTTATTACTCCACAAACCATACATTATTAAATAGATTAAACCAAGATACAAAATAAGGGTGTTTTTTTTATTTATTTTTATATTATATATTGAGAGTTTGTGATTTGGCTACACGCTTTACTTCTCTAGAATGCACAATATTGTGACTATAATATATTTCATAGACAAAAGACTATCCTTAAGATACAGCAATATGTTGACGGTGTAGGGTATTCTCCACACCCTTAAATTTGTACTTGCATCACAAAAACATGTTTGTAATCAATTGTAAACTTGTTAGCAGTTAGCTAATTTACTTTAATTGTACGAATTTATCGATGTATAAGTTCAACTTACCTCTCTTCACCGATTTTTTAGTAATCGTATACAAACAACGGCAGATTTAAATCGTTTTTCAACCATATCAGCATTAGTATACTTTTTAATTTTTATTTACTAAATTATAATAGTGCTATTTTTATAAATAATACAAAATCTTTTTTTACAAAGCCGTAAACTTTCTTGTCTGGAAAAGTTAATCACGAATCGGTAATTCACGTCTTTCAAAGTTATTTTAACGGTAATTTTTATTATATTAGTTATAAAATGTCAAATTTTATAAAGCCCATCCTGATATTCCCATAAACACAATACTCACATATATATTTTTTAATTTTATAGTACAATTGGTAGCGTTGCTTCTTTTCTTTATTGAAAATAGTAACTTTTATAGGGAATACTATATTTTTAAATAACTTTCAAAGACAAAACATGTTATCTACAATTAACAATGAACTATTGACATAAACTTCTTCGGATTTATCTATGAATCCATTTTACTTTATATTAATATTATCAGTATAAAATATGTTTGTTTTAATTGAATTATTTTATAATATATTTTAATAATTAATGATTACCAGTCGGCTATTAACTAATTATAGGTTCCTTGCATTTATAGAACTATTTTATTTAATTACTATTGCTTAAAATGACGGAATATTGGATATATGATCTTTAATGTGACTGTTATAAAAATATGATAAAATTTAATAATTGTTTTTAGTAGAAATTTATCTTTAATAAATTCATCTTGGCCATCCATGCAAAGTAATTTGACGAATATCCAATATGACATTGCTCCTATCTGTTCATCAGCTCCTCGTTTATTTGTGTGAAACGTTTTAAAATTAATGTTGAATGAAATAAATGTAAAGCAGTCACCTAATGATAAACAATTTCAATGTCCATTACTACCATGCAACGAACTTCATTAGTAATAGCCTCATCGAACTAGCAATGTATTCGATGCATATTTTTACTTTAGTGTCACTTGATACATTGACGTTTGGGTTAAATTAAAAACTGGTTTCTTTGCGGTTAACAGTCGACGAATGTCACATTGTTTATGACGTTCCGCTGGTATGTGACCTTTTAGGGATCCTAATTCGTACAAACGTTAGTGTTTATTGTTTCGCAACTGTGTACCTAATGCTGAAATACTTAGTAGACCTTATGTTTGGATATCAAATTTAGATGATAGGAATTTATATTACAAAAAAGAGTGAATGAATCCCATGATAACATGATCCTACGATGGCTTACCTTAATCGGTCAAGTTTTTTATGGCAAACAAGTTCTTTTTGGTTTATTGTAATTAAATTAAATTAAATAATCCATGACAATATTCAGATTTTCCGTGGTATATATGCCAATACACTAACAAAAAATATTAGATAATTAGAAACAAAAATTGTGTATTTTTGTTTCTGAGGTGTTGTCATATATTTAAGATGTCTGAAAATAATTAAATAAATAAGGAAAAAATAAATAGGTATATTAATACTGTAGTAATTAAATTGTTAGTAGTTAGTAATTAGCCAATTTGTAATTTTAGTAATAGCAAGCAAGCTTAGCAAGTGGCAATATTCATTACTCGTGTTTTTAATAATATTTATAATTGATAAATAAACTGCCTTCTATTGTTTGGCGAGATAACTCGCTTAATTCATAGCTTAATTGAATCTAGTAAGTAAAATCATAAGCATTTTATGTTTAATCAATGTATATTATAATTTATTCAATATAATAATTTGTTTCATAGTGTATTAACTACTTAACACAATTTGATTTATTGCCCATTTCATATTAAAACATATACACTTTAATTCAAGACATTACGGAACCATCTTCGTTTAGTGAGTTTGCCCTTGCTCGTTATTTAGAGTGGCCAATTCTAACCGCGGTATTGACACCACAGTGTCACATGGCTAACGGGGTAACGCCTTTCCGAATAGCCGGACTGGTAACTAGATACACTAGAAATCTGATATAGCCTGTCATAGATTGTCAACCTGGGGAGCTGTGCACAGTAAGGATTTATAAACACCACAGTTTGTACTATGTTTTGGCCTTCTATTTGAATAGTAATTTATGATGAAAGCCTGTGTTCCGTCTGCCCACGATTATCTCTGCTCGATTTTCGATGTGATGTCATTTCTTGATTCGATTGCTTATGTTATATATGTGACGCCCTAATCCGATTAAGGCCGGAACCACTTTAGTGTACCTCGCCTCTTCTAACGCACATGTTCTCTATATAATACACGCCTGATGGCGCGGTTACACTCCATAACTTCAGACCTTAGGGTTAAAAGAACGATTTAAAGGTGAGTATAATTTGTATATCATACCGACCGAGCTTGGTCGGATATGGAGTCCAAAATAATCGCTGCGAATATATCCTGGGCACATTTTGTACGACTTGTGAACCATTTTCATTCTATCTTCTGCAAAGGGGAAAAAATATATGTCTTGAAAGCGGTATAAAACATTTGAAATATCTATTTTAAACAAAACCAGGCACTAACATTTCAACTCAGAGACGCGCAGTGCTAGACATAAGCCTCCCCCAAGGACAAAACGGCGAAGCGATCGAGTGATCGGCTTCTACGCAAACGGTCGCGGGTTCAATTCCCGCAAGGGACAGATATTTTGTATAACCTACAAAAATGTTTGAGCACCTGAGATTTCTATGTTTGTGACAGCACCCACGACTCTGGAATAAAATACTAGTATGGGGCGACGTTTAAAATAAGGGCGTACACGCCGATCGAAATCAAAACTAAAATTATTTTTATTCACCATTGACCGTTACAGGCAAACATTACTTTGTTTACAACCTTTATCTTTGTTGTTGGGAGTGAGTGTATAAATAGCGAGTGATAGAGGAGAGTAGAAGAGATAGACATATTGCGCCGACCCCCAATAAAAAGGGAACAGGACAAGAGAAAGAAGAAAAGAACCTTTACAGGCAGCTATTAACGTCAGGATAAATATCAACCTAATAGAACAAAAACCTTGTACATGTATAAAAACAAGGCAAGCAACTGTGCAGTGCTATTTTTTTCCGTCTTGTGCTGCTAGCGTCCAGTGCCTTCCTGCAATCATGAAATCATAGGTCTACCCTACGGTAGGCCTACCAACGTGGGTTTCTGCCACATGCCTGCTACTTGAGGACGTTTCTGGGACATAGGTATGTCCCGCAATGGTATGACCCAACACTCGGAAAGGTCCTGGAATGGCAGGTGCCATTCCAGGACCTTTCCGAGTGTTGAGTATCTTATTGCTTCAGAAATACCGCAAGCGACAATTTCATCCACAGTGCACAGATGTGGATTGCCAATGGTCTAAAAATGGGAGTGAATATTTTTGAACATACTTGTATTTACAATCAAATATCACGAGCAAAAGAAATTATGTTTTGTCTCGATGACCTTTTTATGATTCAATCGTTTTTCAGTTTCATCAACAACTCAATGTTATTTGGTTCAAAAAGAGTAAATAATTCTGTCCTGGTGAATAATTAAAATACATCTAGCTCATATAGCGAGTTAAATCCGGATAACAATTAAATGGAATGAATTTATGAATCCATACATTAAACTCCATCGCCTTTGATCGGTACAAATTAACGATGTGCTACATTATTTGATTAGTTGTTACTATTATGTATACCTACGCTAAATGAATTAATTTATTATTAATAATAAATAAACAGATATAAATGAAGTTCATGTAATTTTTTACAATATTGGTCTGGTGTATGTTGTTTAGAGAAACGGTGGACATGTTAACCATTAAACGGCAGGTTGATGAATTGAAATTTTATAAGGGAAAACAAAAATTCAGTGCGGCGGACCAAAATATTCATCGAACCTACCTTTTTTTGTTACAATGTCAATGGCATTATGCGACATTGGACCTCTTCATTTGTTTCGGCTTATGGAAATCGTGACAGATCAAACGCGGCTCGGTACATTTCCTTCGAACAAAATTCATTTCAACAAGACAAACAAACTAATGTTAGTTAGTAGAATATTTTTCATATGTCACAAACTAGTATGAATATGTCACAAATATACATATTTTTTTCCGATGAGGATTTATTTTATGTACCCTACTAGACATCACGTTGGCGTGTATTGGCCAAGTAGTTGGCCTGTAAAGTATAATTAATTACATAATTGGAAATGCATATAATATGTAATATGAATAACAATTTCAATAGAGCCTTTAATTTACATAATATTCTTTCTTAATAAAGATAAACGTATAGTTGAACTTGTATGATTGATATTGTATGTATAGAGTTGAATTATTGTTATATATTATTTTGTTCATTTATTTTCCCATATTTAACAGACGATCCATTATTGATAATTAGCAAAAGTTACGGTATAATTCTGTTACAAATTTATTCTTGCTTACATGTATTTCAAATGTACATATAAACATAAAAATAATTATACATAGATAAAATAAATACATATAAATAAAATATATATTCAAACATTTATGCCAATACACAAATATATGCTTAGTCTGGCTATAACGTATTATGTAACGGTATTTACAATTAAAATTAAACAAAATATTTAATTTGAATTTGGAATCTGTCATTCTTGTATTCATGTATGAATTCTTCTGTTTATTATGTTTTCTCATTTTCGTGCCAATTAATTGTCAAATATTTTTGTGGTATTAAAATGGAGTAGAGTGATAAAGAGAACCCAATCGCTGTAATTGTATTACACAAAGAATGTATGAAGCCAAATAAGATTTTTTAATTTCATCCGTTTCGTATTAGTCGACTGTTTGTGTACCGGGCTATTGATAGGCACAAAGAAACCTCCTCCATTTGTATCAGCAAAAGATATGGCCGACCACTCAGTATTTGTATGAAAGCTTACCACATAAAGGATAATTGACGAATTGAGATATAAATGCATTAAGAATACTCGACACATTAATTTGATCCCTTGTAATCCTACTACTAATAGACTATATTCGTATGTACAAATAGAAACCCCAGAAGCCCTTCAATGGTTGTATATTAACCATGAGACAGATCTTAATAATAGTGGTGTTCTGTAAATATGAAGCATGAACTATTACTGACCGCACATGCAATAGTAATAGCTCAATAAAAGTATGAACAAAGGTTCGCTCGGAGGTAAAGTTGCCTGTACGCTTTGCTTTGTCGCTGACGAGTATAAGCAAAGCCTTGAGTATCAGAGAAGCTTTTTAAGTTGTTTCGAAAGCACTCTAAACAGTTGGTCCTAATTTTGTTCTAGTCATGTCATTAACAATTATTAGATCGAAATATCCTAGTAAAGGAACGAAGAGTGTTTGTTTGTTTGAATTCAGTAGGCTCGACTCTATTGAGATCAAACAGCGCCGACCATAAGACATATATTTAACGACGATGTGCTGAAATATAATGGTATTGTAACAATACACATAATGAAATTATAACGATACACATATTTACGCCTATTTTCACCAAAAGCTTAGACATATATGTAAAAACAACCACACTTTGCACATTTGTAAAATTTCCTAGCATAATGGCCGACAGGACTATTATGAAAATATCCCTTAGTTCTTAAAACATCTATAGAAACGAGCAGAGACACATGCATTATTAATCCTTCACCAATACGATCATATCGTCAAGGATTTCATGTATGTCTTATTAGAAATATGTACTACGTAAAGTATAAAATATATTAACATCCACGATTTGTTAACGTTATTACATAGTTACACATGTGATTATTAAGAACAAGTTAAAAATAAGACTACAACTTTATTACGAGGCACACGGTAGTGTACCCAAAACGATCCGGATCTAAATACCGTACAGATCAAATGCAATATTATCTGTAATTCCGTTACACATTTCTCGATTTACACTTTAATCGGATTAGGTAGATGTGACGGACGTACAGATTTCGTTTATGTATTGAGAAAGACGTCGGTTAAGGCTTAAATGATGACATTATAAGCGGCTTTCCTTATGAGTTTGTTATTTGTAATGGTTTTGGTTACAAATAACAAACTCATAATGTTAGGATTTAATATTCTGTAATTGTACCCGCTTATTTTCTTTATCGTATTTTTATTTATTAATTATGTTTAGGTAATTTAAAGGCAATCATCATAATAATTATGTCATTGATTTAACAATGGAAGGTATTTAGTCATTTTCTAACCTAAACAGTTATCGTATTTTAATTAAAATACAGTTTTAAAATTTTATTTTGTTTGGTTTTGGTAATAATACATTATTATAACAACTAATAACTACACAAACATTATGATAAAATATACATAATAAATTAGTTTACACTATAAGATTCCAACTTTAACTGAATTACAAATATTGCAAAATTACACTACTTTCAAGAACCATTAAAAATTAACATATCGTACGTCATTTATTTTTTTGTGGAATATTTTTCTCGTTAAACATTAATATGATTGTTATATTTGCAATTATAAATATTAAAGCAACGATGCGAAAAAGCAAAGGGTACATGTAAAAACTAACATTTAAAAACAATCCATATAAATGTACCCAATAGAATCACGATCTTGTACAGTAGCATTTGATCGCTCTCATTACTTCGATTGACTAATGAGGGAGTTATTACGTCTATTTTAAAGACGCTCGATCAAGATATAAAGTAACACTACTGTCGACACACTTTTTACATTCTTGATTTATATTAACCTAAATATTCTGTATACTTTAAATGTAACAAGGTGTATTTTATGCATAAAAGTCATGTTAAGTAAGATAAGACGTTTATATGGGCCTTGAAAAAAGTCGCAAAGGCATCTGTATTACGCGATCAGAAAACACTAAACCCGCAAAAATACTAATACCATCTAATATATCTTAAATCGTAAACTTTAAGTAACAGCAGGTAACGTAACGGTAAGTAACGCCAGGAAATTTAGTAGGTTCCCTACAAGAATCATCCGTCTGGAGGGGAGATCCTTGGGCTTATGACGAATAAGTCATAAAAAAGCCACCGATTTAGCAAATATTACGTATAAGTATATCATAGTTATTAATTATAAATACTGAGTTATAAAATTTATCTAAGAGTATGATTGATTTCTTAATTTCTATTACGAACATAATAGATCGGAGAGGTTCAGCGAATAAGACTTTGTTGAACCTTTACGAATCACAAAAATGTTTGAAAATTATGAAATCATGCTTGGCATACAAAACGTGTAACTACGTTGTTGATAAATTATACATTGAATAATAAACAATTATCAAGAAATCTGTCAAGGTTTCTGACTTGGATATTACTACGACTCGACAAAAGCAAAATATGAACAGTTGAATTTTTAATCGAATGGAATACTCGTTGGCTGAAACATCAACATAGCAAGTTAAAAATGCTTGTTGATTCTAATTTTGAGTTGAATATTGACATTTATTGAATATTTTTAATGAAAATGAATAATCTTATTATCGTATATATATTCAAATTATCATAGATCAATTAAAAATTTAACGAATATTAAAAAATTCTGGTTTTATACCTATAAAATTCTATTGCTGGGAAATATACGAAGCTCACCGAACTTAGATACAGTTTAATATGCCGAGATCATTCGAATCACACGGTTGTCCATTCCAATTAAAAACTCATCACCACCATAACTCTCTAGTTGGCAACCAAAACTGACGAGCTTTCATACTTTGATAATCAAATTCTAATTAAAAGTAATTATTTCACATTGACCATTTAGAGTATAAAAGAAAACCTTTCACTGTTTAAAACAATTAAAAAAAACACCAAGATATGTAAATAAAGAATATGAGGAATGCGTAGAACTCTTATAAGACTGTGTTACTCCAACCTTTCAAGTTAACGGGAATCAAATATATCAGGGAATTTGGAATACAAACATTTTCTTACTTTTATCACATTATCTTTCATATTTTTCTCCTGTCTTTCATATACCTACATATTTAGTACATTTTCATTTTCAAATTACATTTTCAATTTTTTTCAAATTTTTCGTACAATAAGATCAATTTCTGTGAACAATGATTTGGATTTTGAATATAAATTTTGATTATAAATTTTCTATATGGAACAGTTGAATGTGATCCCGCATACAAACTTAATTGCGGGACCATTTTGTAAGTTGTACTCACGTATTGTGTAAATCTATACATATAAATAAAATTGAAGTGTTGTCTTCATGTGTTCTGAAATAGCTGGCCCAATTTGGATAAGAATTTGTTGGCAGGTAGCTAATGTAATAAGGAGTAGCTTAGGCTACTTTATATTATGCTACCGACCACGCGCAGCTCACGTGCATGCCACTTAAAATAAAAATAATAAACCCAAAAAAAAAACTACATAAACTATTTAACGTTTTTGTTAAATTCCACTTGATCGAAGTCGCGGGTATTGCTAGTAAATATGAAAAAAAAATACTTTGCTAGTTACTTTAGTTTACTTGCTTTACATATCGTTTGAAGGCATATATGTCCACGCCCTTGCATCGCAAAAGCAGCAGAAATAGTTCATGCAGTAGCCGACGTATTTTGAACAGAAATTTGTGAACAGAGTAAAGGTGATATTACCACTACAGATCATAGTATAGGATAAGCAGATTTACTACCATAGAATGTGACGAACTAACAATGACGCAGTCAGTATGTAGTAAAACAAAGCATAAAACTTTAATACCATGTCACAATAAGCAGTTCGATTTTTGTTACTTTGCCAGTTTTTAAAATTTCTAATAATTTATTAATGCTAAGCATTCTAACAAAATCAAACAGTTTTATGCTTTGATTGTGAATGAATAGACTCACAAAATCTGACATTGTGTTAAGAACAAGAGTATTTTGGGACACGAATATCCCCAGAGATCATGCGACAAAAACCAATAAATACTTCAATTTATCAAATCGAGTAATCACTTTGCCAATTTTGGAAACAATACTGTAAACAGAAATCAGGCTCAAAAATTTAATAAACTGGATTGTTACAATCACTTTTCTATGTTAAAGATACTACTCCATTGGTTCACGAGGTTCTACGAGGGGAAACATTGTACCTCCCTCTATTTTTACAGAAGCTTCAATTAGAAGCTGGCCTCAAATAAATAGACTGAACCCAACTTCCTTTATGAGTTTAAGCAAGTTCACATTATATCTATAAATACAATAGTTTTATTGTGTTATTTACTAAAGTCAAAATATTACTACTATCATACTATTGAGACATTAAAATTAAGCCTAAACATTGCTATCATTTAAGTAATCCTAAACAGTGAAGCACCTTTTTCGTGCATTTCTCTTTAAAAACAACCAGTAGTTTTTTGCAGCATGTACGTTGGAACCGCAAGCTTAATTTTATTTCTCGGTAGTTATGAATTTAAACTTTTATCAATGTATTAACTCGTATTTATATCGATGCTCAATATAAATATGTCTTTCAGAGGTTCCCTTGGTTTTGATTTAGTCCATTTTTAAGAGACATTACTGTCTATAGTCTATTTGACTATTATTCAAAAGGCTTATTTCAAATATAGCTTTCTCTTTGCGCACAAAGTAATTAAGTTGGATGAGAGCCGGCAATACATTAAAAGGCGATGTTAAACGTCTAGTTTTTCATTTACATGCTCGGCAACTGATCCGACATTCACGATCCGTTTTATCGTCTCGGACGCATCAATGCACTCATTCGGTGTTTAATGCTCTACCGTAATCCTACACTGGTACACCATTAATGCGATAGGTAGCTGGTTTAGGTTGAGTTTCTTCAACACGACACGAAAAACAATTTTAGTTTCGTTTAAAAGATAAGACTTAAAACCTACATTTTACAAATTGCGGAATAGACTCATAGTCAAAATTGTTAACAAACCTGTGCCATCACCACATACACAAATTTTGAGTAACTAATAACAAAAAATTGGTAACTTTTAACATAAATATATTGACTATATAAATGTTAATCATGGTAGACACTCGGAAATGAAATTGTAAAATGCAACAGAAGTATTTGACCTGTACGTAAAAGAAATTTATTTCTACTAAACAAAATTTGACAGATCGTCTGTTAACTCGATTTGTATTAAACAAAGGACATTGTTCAATTTTGGCCTAAGAACCGATGTGAATATAAATTATACTATAATTTTTATTTATTTTTATATTATTTGAAACATATTTTAGTATTTCACGGACACTTCAAATAAATAAATTCCAAATAAAAAGTTGGGTCACAATTATTGATGCCGTATAAAATATTTTCCGTCAGCCAGTGCTGCCAGTTTCGGAAGTTTTCGCGATTTCGGTAAACACGGATCGAATTGAAAACCTCCTCCTTTTTGAAGTCGGTTACTAAAATTAGTTGATAACACTTTATTCATTAAATACCTAAATTGACTAGCTAGAAAAAAACTAGTATTATATATTTTTTAAGCGAAATCGCGAATTTCCAGCTTGGCATTCAAGTATTATAGTTTTCGTAATTGGCAACACTGGTGTACTTCATACCTTATCTGTGTCCGTTTCATTTATTTTTTGATTGCTTTGCGACTATCGTTTCTTTTAGGATTTTCTATACGTTTCATGGTTTTATTCTAACAACTTTGGCTTGATTACGGACTCCGATTACATTGCGTAGGTACCTACTTGGTAGACTCGGATGTGTGTAAAGAACTGGATTTTGTAAAATGATAATTGTCAAAGAATTATCTTAAACTTGACTAGGTACTATCTCTTTTCCTAGTATCTAGTAGAGTAGTCCTTTCCTAGTTCTAGAAGAGGACATATATAGCTGTACATGGTATTGTTAATATTACTTTGATATTACTACTCTGATATTTCACGCAAGGTTGGTTATTTTTTATTTATAACCTCAAAATATTAACTTTTTTCGTAATTATTTTAGTTTCCTGAAGTGTCCGTTCGTGAAAACTTAGTTCATAGGATTCTATATAATTTTAAGAGTTTATATAAGTCACTTTCGATTCGAACGGTTCTTAGGCAGAACATGTATGGAGCCGGAACAATGTCCTTTGTGGATATTAGTATTAATTTAATTTTATCAAAAGCATAGTATCTAATTCTCGATACTAAATTAGGGTTTCCAATATATATCTAGATTCATGCAGCTTCTTTATGAAACTTACTGGTCACTGAATGACTGTCTGTTTTGAATGACAATCCATGCTTCAGTTTCGTAGACCAAAGTGGCCCAAATTCTTCCTTCCCGTAAAGGTCCAGCACTCACACAACAAAACAACAATTTTTACCAAGCTTCAATATACAAGAGACAAATGTGAAAGTCAATTACTATGTAACTAAGTTACCTTATTTTCTACAGGGAAGCTTTATTTCATAGCGAATAATGGTGATGTAAAAAAATAATAATGAAAAAGTGATGGGAAGCGAGATGAGAGTTCTGCCGAAATCCTTAATTATACCAAATAGTATCAATTATGTATTTAAATATAAAAATATTTTTTGTTGAAAAAATTAATGGACAGTTCATGAAAATTACTATATTAATACAATTAATATATAAGTTAAAAAATATTGACACATGCATTTTGAGTACAATACGACAATTATATGTATTTTCGTCGGATCCACAGAACCGCACTCTGTGCACGTATGAGAGTTTTAGAGCACCGATAGAAAGATTCGTGACTAAGTCACAAACAGGAGTCTGAGTCGGAAATCAATTCCAATTTGCTTCATTTGCTCTGCCGTAAGGCAACCACTCTTCAATTGAAAGGATTACTTCAGAAGTCTGGTCGTTCGGAGCTTACGATACTTTGATCAAGAGCAAATCCTCCGAGCTAGCACGCTTTTCTTTCGGTTGCTCGGATGTCAGGATTCTGGAAAATATGAAGTTTTTATGAATTTCACAAGCATTATATATAATATTATATATATATATATATATATATATACCAATTATTTCCTCCACAGAATAATAGTCCGTGTTTTTTTATGTTCTCGTTTAGATCTTAATTATGTTCTTGTACATGTACGTAATAAGCTTCTCCACTACTGGTCACCTATATACATCAAAAATGTAATTCTAAAAGAGATAGAATGACATTATCTCTTTTCTTTATTGTTCTAGACCGAGAGAATTAGCCTATTGTTTTCCTTTTTCGTTTTTACTTTGTATTATTTCACGCTTCAATGACATTCAAGTTCAATAAAACTAGTATGTCAGTTAATTCGAGACTTCAGTCGTCGAGTTATCTCGTACACTACGCACTGTAGTGCTGGCCGTTCCCGGGCCTTTGGCATTGGCCCGGGACTCAAGAAGGCTCCGCGTGTGCTGCAAACTAAAATACTACCTACCTGCTCCTGCTGTGTGAAGTCTCTATCGTAGTGTTGTGTCGTGGAAGAAGCTCTCCTTCTCCATCGCCGTGTTGCTCCGCGTTACGTGGAAGAAACCACTGCCGAAGTTACACAAAAGAGACAAAATTCCAACGCTAATGGACGTGTGTCCCCATAGTTGCTACGTCAGCAGCAAAAAGGATCTAAGCTCGGTGTGTGTGTGTCTGACGACAAAAAACCGATTTTCAGTCGTCACCCAGAAATGAAACACGGGCACTGTTAACTGTGCTATAGGAACTAGAACAAGAATTTGCTTGTATGTACGTATTAATTTGCCAGACCAACATATACATATTGTATATATTTGGTATAAATATAAAATAAATAAAAGTTATAAGTGAATAATTTTTATTGTATATTATGTAGATCTTCCTTTAATTATACATAAATAAATATATAAAACATATTCCTATTACTAAGGTTATTGGTAAATGTCTGCGATAAGACAAAAGAATTTAATTTAAATTGTTACATCTTAATTTATTTCTAGGTAATACGACTTAACACAAGTAGAACGACTGAAATTTACGCGGCACGCTGTTAACTCGGAAAACTTCAAGATGAATTTGTATCCCGTCCCTTGTTGCGAAGATTTCGTAATTTATTCAGACATCAAGGTAGTTCGTATTAACTAGGCTGAGCCTTTGCTAATTGTTTCGTGCGCGTGTCAGCTCTAATTACTTTTAGTCCCTTATGTAAGAAGACCCGTTAAATATTTAATTTCACGTCTTCGACATTCAATTTTGAACTGAATTCCAAGGTCGAGTAAATTTTTCTTATTCGAATTATCTGGATAGGTGTATTTTCCTAGAGTAAGAGCGGTTTCGCTATATATATATATATTATATATATATATATATATTATATATATATATATATATATATATATATATATATTATATATATATATATATATATATATATATTCATTTATTTATTTATTACTCTTTCACGTAAAAACTATTGCATTTTAATAAAACTTTACAATATGTAGCTTAATATAAACGATAAATGTCAACCTGCGCAGATAAAGTCGCGGGCGCGAATAATAATAAGGGGTAAATAGTTCTTCATAACTGTTATTGTTATCATTCCAGATATATGTATGCTGATACATATATGTGGAATAATAATATACTTATTACTCGCTGTCTTTATACACGCAATGAATACACTGAAAATTGAAAAAAATACGTAACCAATATAATGATGAATAAATAGTTTTCTTCATATTATTCCTTCTACTTTCTCTAATATTCCTCTAATATCCTCTATTTCTCCTTTTTTTTTCTGATATTTCAATAGTTATTCTGCTATTATTGATGGGGACGCATCCAAAAATAAAAAATAAGTAAATTATATCTTCTTGAGTATTAAGTGATGAAAGCAGCACAAATTGGTTTTACGGCACCCTAATTAATGTAATATCTCAAGCAGCTCATAAACAATTAGGCAATGTGGATTGATAGAATCACAGTCGAACTTCAGTGACTCTTCATCTACATCGTATGTGAATTCATCTTCTTTAAGAAAAAAGAAGACACTCCCATCTCGCTTCATATGAATAATTATTTAAACTATTCTTGAAAGACATCATGAATCGACTTAATGACTTTCAACTTCTCGAAACAAGCCGGATTCCGAAAAGGCTGTACAACAGATCACATACATAAGCTGCGGCAGGATATACAGATGACCGCAGAAGTTAACCTGTCATTATACTTGGCGTTTGTGGACTATGTGAAAGTTATCATTCTGTCGACAGAGTGTGCTTCATCTTCAGAAGAGTCACACAGACTATCGATACTTAAATCTAAGAATTGCAGTCTCAGAAACGTCATAATATCAGAACACTTTCAGGACCAGAACTAGAGAAAAGATGTTTCAAAACCGATATAGCTAGTTATTCACAAGAAGAAAAACTTTTGAAGCTGAAGTACCTACATAAAAGTAAAGTCAGTTTCGGTAGTTAGGATGAAATGTAAATAAAACTCTGATTTACGGATATTGGGACCGAGTAGTCTGGCGAATCGGGAACTTTTATTGGAATTGAAAGTCACCACTTATCGCTCCCCCGAGAAGTTTGACGGTTTGCTTTCGAGTTACATAGCTTGTTAGTGTCAAGGTCACGAGTTACATAGTTCATTTGTTTTTATCATCTGATGTTGGTTAGAGGGTTATCGGGACAAATTCACGAAGTTTCCGTTTGAATTGTTGGCAGTACTATTTAAAAATCACAAAGCATCGAACAATCATCCCCTTACAACCGTTCATACAAAATGTGATTGATTAAAAAAAACAAATGTGACTATTCACATGTCTTATGAACCTATATTATGATCATATATTATCTATTCACCCAAAAAACATTGAATTATCCCAAGATAAATACATATTTCAAAAGGCTTAAACTCCAATAAAATTAACTAGTAATTTTACGATTTCACGAATTAAAATAGGGAAATTTTAACATGAAGTATGTTTTTCTTTTCATATAGTTGGTTTTACCTTTTTTTTTGTTCCCCCTGAAGAAAATGCATTAAGTTGCATACCCCGGCTGTGGCGAGCCGGCAGTTATGTGGGGCTCTCCTCCCCAGAAGGGGGAGGCCTACCCACGAAAAACCTCAGAGATGGCCTTTCTCAGGCATGTAGGGAACCCCCGGGAACACCAAGCTACTTCCGGGAACCCCCAACATCCGCTCCCCCGCCGATACAGGGGAGCCCTCTTAGGGGGAGGCTACAATACCTCCCCCGATATCCACCACCGACGACGCCCCTCGGCCACGGAAGGGGCGTGGTCCCTCCCGGGTCGCCGTATCGAGCTACCGAGCCCGGCGCCGCCTCCTTCGAGCGGGATCGGCCATCTCCCGACCCCGCTCGGCGGCCTCCTTCTGGATCATCACTGCTTCACAAAAGGAGGCCACAGCCCTCCAACCTCCCTCGTCCGCCAGCATTGCCGCAATCAATGCCGGAGTTGGTTTTACCTACAAAATAAAATTTTCTGATTTTAAGATAACAAAAAAAAAACCATAATAGCTGTAATAGATGACTGCTAGTTTATTTGTTAGAAGGTTTTTATAATACTAATATTCTGTACAGATTTGTTAGTCCTTTTTGTTAATGATTATTAGCAAATAGTTAAAAAGTAATTTTTAATTTCTTACAGGTAAAATTCTAAATTGCATATGGCGTACATTGTTTGATGCTTGGCCACTACTCACTACTCTAGTGGTCATGTTTTTTTATTCACGCGCTCAATAAACATATCTTTTTAAGTATTATATCACTCTTATGATAATTTTGAAATTCACAACATGTGTAAAAATACTTGAGGTGTACTGTAGACTAGATCGAAGGTGATATCATAGTACATTACGATATTAGTGCGTTATAACTAGTGCTCGGAATAGATAGTTTAATTTTATGTACTTGCAGAAAGAAACTAAAATACGCGTGATTTCCGTGACCTTAAATAATGCAATGCAATGGAACTTATGTCATTTTATATAATCATGAAAATTACGCTTATTGTTTATTTGTTGGTTTATAGGATTATTAATAAATGCTTTATACAACGTATTATTACAACAATAAGCTAAAAGATGAAATACTATTTTGAAAGTTCAATATAATATTTTTACAATGTCTGAAAATAGTAAGTTCCCAGGCATATCCATACTATTGATGTCACAAAATCGCAAGGACATAAAATTAAACTACCTATTCCGAGCACTAGTTATAACCAATACGCCCGTATACGAGTATTGTAAGACGTTTTTTTAACAGATTTATGAGAAAACAGAAAAAAAAACACCTAAATAAACTCAATCTGTTAATGCACAGTTGCTTTCCCGCCATTTTACAACGCGCCAGCGCTGCCTACTGTCTGGCGCGCCAGTCAATAGTCAGCGATTAGTTCGAAATTTGAATAGCAACAGCGCGCGAAATGGCAAATAATACTGTTATGGAATTTGTGTGGACTCTTAACTATTTTCTTTGGTAACACACGCGTTTTTTATGAACCGCTTTACATATTTAAAACCGGTGGAATTACATCAGCTTTACGAGCAAAGGTGTTAAAAAGATTTAGATTTTGTTTTATTTGTTAAATATAACAATATTCCTTATGTCGTACTCAGTAAAATAGTGCCCAAAAAGTTTACATACCTATTATTTGCATCAATTCTTCTAAGAATAAATTTTTAAATATGTATTCTATCATGCAGCTTATTGCAGCCCTATATAACATGCTAACGCTTCGAAATCAAACAAACAAACTTGTATATGCTAAAGAGAATGTTTATTATATTAGAACTTTTCATAAAAAGCTAAAAATCATGTAGATTCCATATAAACTAAAATAATTCACGACATAAACTTTTAATTTAAAACAGCACAAAATGTAGGTAGTAATAAAAGCATTGCGCTTATTAAAAAGTTTCCCTGTAAATCTAGGGTTGCTTTTCAGCGGAATTTTGTAATTTTCGCGCAAATTTCCTGCACTGAATAGTAGGATCGTCAAAATTTTATATGCTCTTTAACAAGTTAATAAAATAGCCAGTGTAGTACATACAACAATATTTTGATTTCTAGGTCTTTTTGCAACAACATTAACATAGATAATTATGATCATGCCGGTGGGTGAGATGACGTTTCGTTATCTCTGGAAGTAACTAGTTTCTTTATTAGGTGATAGTAATGTCCAACGCCATAATAACAAAATATGAGTGATATTTGGCGTAACCAGCAACAGTTTATTGTCCCAAGGCAACAAATTTGAAACACGGAATACTGAAATTAAAATTTACTGTTTCTGTGCCTTGTGTGTAATACATTTTCTGGGTAGATTCAGTCCATCGATGCATCTATCAGCTATCTGTAACGTCGTACGTGGCGGTATATGGTACGGTATAAACCTAGCATAATATTACACAGGTAGTAATTACATTATGGTATATGAAAAACACAAAAGAATACAATAATTTTTGGAGTAGATAAATGCGTATACAATATTATATTTTGTTCACAAATAAACAAGTAAATAACACAAATAAATGTAACAAAAAAGAGCTCCTTACAATAAATATTTATCAGTGAATTATAGCTAGTGTAACACAAATTCTTCTTTGATTCTATATACATAAGAGATAGTTGTATGTGTTATCACTTATAACTTATTTAAAACTCAATAACGTCTTAACTAATTTAAGCGATGACCTGTTCTTGCATACATCTCCGTCAAGAATATAACAATAACTATTTTAATATTAGAAAAAGCATGGAATAGAGATTATAAAGAAACTATTTATTCATTATTTTTAAAATCAGTTCACGTTCAAGTTCACGTTACCGCAAATCGATGTATGTATTTGATATTTAATATCTGTACGTATTTAATATGATTTGGATTTTATAGAATTTTAATTTTCAATATATTTTTAAATTTTCAAATATTTTTATTGTTACAGATATTAAAGTTCTATAGTTATTTAAATTAATATTTTTGTAATAATTTTATTGTGTAATATCGATATAGTTTTTCAAAAATCTTACATATTAAATTAAGGATTGAATGTAAGTAAATATATATGTGTGTTGACAACCCTGGCCTGAAACCAACGGATCTTTTTACAGTCTCAAGTGACGCATAAGGCCGAAGGCGGCTAACATTTTTTTATGTTTCCTTGGCGACTTTTTTCAAACAAAATGTTAACAGCATTCTAAGTTTGAAACTGAGACGATTTTTTATGAACTTTGTCTTTAGCATAAAAATGTAGATCGCGGCACTTTCTCAAGTTTTAAGGGAGCGAACGAGAAATAATATAAATACTTGTCGTCAATCAGCGAATAAGTTTGATAAGCTACTTGGTAAACAAATGAAAAATAATAATGATGTTGCATTTTCTCTGCGTTTCTGACAAAAAAAAGTATTTGTATTAACTTTTTATAAAACACTTTTCAAAGTAATATAATTTAGTGTGAGGGAGGAGGGGTACGTTACGCATTACGTTAGATTCACGACTACAGTGGGATCCACATATTGAAACTTTGGCAATCAAACTTAGTTCAGCGGCGTACGCAGTAAAAAAGATTAGACTTTTAAGTAATGTTGAAACGGCAAGAATTGTTTATTTCAACTACTTTCATAGTGTTATGTCCTATGGACTGCTGCTATGGGGATCTGCGGCTAACATTGAGAGTATTTTCCTATTACAAAAAAGAGCGATTCGTGCTATTTACTGTTTACGAGCTAGAGAATCCCTAAAAGAATTGTTCAAAGAAATATTTTTAACTTTAGCTAGTCAATTTATATATGATATTTAGTTTTTGTATATAGAAACTATAATAAATTCAATAAAAACAGTGATCCACATAATGTGAATACTAGAAACAAAAATAAACTTGCCATTCCAATGTTCAGACTCCATAAAACTAGCTGTTCGTTCTTGGGGAAATGTAATATCTATGTTTAACAAACTTCCGCAAAATGTCATTGATTTGCCTTTATATAAATTTAAAATCCATATCAAAAAGACACTCGTGAGTAAAGGTTATTATAAAGTAAGTGACTATCTAAATGATCACAGTATTTGGGAATAGGGACACTATTCATAGAGCCATGTTTGGTAACAACATTATTTATAATATTGTATTAATTTTGTATGTAAACATACATACGACTGTAATCGTATTAGGTATGATTGTATCTTATACTATATTGTATTTTTATATTATTGTAATTATTAACATTGTAAAGAGGAGATAAAAAATAGACCTTCAGAGTTTCTTGCCTGTTCTTCTCGAGAAGGCTCTCCCAATTTCCGAACAGCTGTCGAGTCAATTTTTTTCTTTTTTCCTTTTTTTCCCTTTTTCCTTATTCGTTCGTACGGACAAGGTTTTTGTTTTTTTTTTTTAACTGTTTTTTTGTTTTGTCTGTTGACGTCAGTAATTGTCTGCAAAGGTCTATGTTGAATAAAGATTATTTTGATTTTTTTTTTGATTTTGATTTGTACAATGAACTTCCAAAAGTAAGATATGCCAATGAAAAACTAGATACCGTGACTTTACATCTTCACAAATTGTCAAAACTTTGTTTTTTTTAGGGTTTACAGATTTACTGTTAATTACACTTACCACCAGATTAGCAGTGTGCTTATTTGTTAGTGTAATACAATAAATATGGTGTACTATGAAGCTATTGAAGTGCACAGTGCTCATTTACTAAAATATTAGGCTTTCAAACATTTAATTCAGAACTTGCCGTAAATAATGTTTTTATGCGTTACTTTTCCCATATACCTATAGAAAATACAAGAAGACTTTAATCGTGTTATCTTATAATAAAAAATATCAAATTTCGAAGACCTTTTTCGAATTTATCTGCATTTTTGAAAATATTTTTCGAATCAATTATCAGATTATTTTACACTTGACACAAACTAACCAATTATCTCATCAATCAGTTTAGCTCTATACTTAAGGTTCTTGCACTACCAATGTGAGAGTTGCAGTGCTACAAGTACATTTTTATAGGACGTAGTCAGTATATTCTATGCCTCTATAAGCCGCTCCAAAGCTTCACCCGCATTAGCCCTCAGTGACTCTACCACGAGTTTGCTATTTTTGTTAACTACAATAGTCATGTCAATATAATATGAAAGAATAATACAATTATTGTCGGGGCACTGTACATAGTTTTCATACTAAAAATTACGCTGTCGATATCGTTAGCAAACGACTATAAACTCGCGATATTCGAGCATATTACAAAAGCTTGTCATTTCCTTGTATGTAGTACTCGTATTTGTTTTACTTCATACGTCGTACTACTTACGTTCCGCATAAATTGTACGGTTTTATCTGATTTCATGTTGAATTCAGATTAATTTTAGTTGACCTTAAATAGACATTTTATATATTATTTAAATTCAAACAGTTTGACGATTAATACTCGTACATGTACTCTTTGTTGACTCTGCGGAAGACACCTTGACTTCCCAGGATGCAGTACATGCTGAATGGCGATAAATAAAATAAGTTTACACAGATACTTATGAATTATCATTATTTTGACAACATCAACTACTAAACACGATACTTTTTTAGTATAGGACATGGTTCTTATATTGCGGCCCATAAAATCTCATTGAAGTATTCTCCAGCTATTCGATAGACTAGACCAGTGGTTCCCAAACTTTTTTGTGTAGACCCTTTGCCATGTTTTTCGGTTTTGGGTAGACACGTGATATTAATGCCTATATCATACAATTTAAAAAAAAATAACCTTGTAATATTTTTTTTACTTCATAGGTACTTTTATAAATAATGTATATGTCTGTATATTAGAGGATAGTATATAATGCAAATAAATAGGAACTATCAATGTTTGTTGAGATCCATTATCGTGAACCCCCATTATCATTTCATGGACCCCCAACATTTTTTTCGCTAACCTTGCTGTCTATCATAGACCCCTAGCGGTCGATAAAGATCACTTTGGGAATCACTGGTCTAGAATCTCGACATATTTTTTTTTATAATAGACAGGGTTAAATATTTTAAATAAAGATTTTTCAAATTATACCATGGCAAGCATACTATTTATTTAAATTTAAGATATCCCTTTCTAACTTCTATTAGATTGCATTCTAAAATCAAACTTAAAATCAAATCGCTGCTTGAGTACATTTAGAAAGGGATGGCGCTATTGAAACCATAAGACCTAAATATTTCTCGCGTATTTTAAATAGGACATAGTTACAATATTAACAAAGACATTATTAAATATTAAATTATTATTTTTAAAGCAGGCATCACAAGTTATAAAATATGTGATGATTAAGCCAAACGCTCCCGCAGCGTTGAACTCCACGTCTAGACTTTATTACTTAATCCGAGTAATATCAATAATTTCTTTTTGTAACTGGAAATATAGAACAAAACTGGATAAACATTGAATGGTTGTTTTTGAGACTGCTTTGGGCTTTGATGTCTTGCGTGGGCGTCGTGGCTTGGAATCTGTTGCATTTTAATCTTTTGGTTGAAGAAATTGGGGATACTTATTTCCGTTTTTGTGGCAACGGTTCTAGTTTATCGAAACTACGTTTATTAAATATATACATTTACTTTTTAGCATTATTTTGTATACCAGTATTCACATAGGCTCAATGTTTAAATAAAAATTTTAATACATTAATACATTATGGATAAAATTTTAAAAGACATCCTTTTCTCTTCTCCAGATTTCTTCAAACAATTATTCAAATCATAGTTGAATGATATTACATTTTGTTACGATTATTTCTTACACTTATAACAATTAACCTAGCCCAAAGTAAGCACTGAATCACCTTACCCGGGATTTCAAAGATGGCAACACGCTGAAACTGGTGTACTAACCACTCGCAAGGATCTAATTTATATCATTTAGTTATTATAAGTTATTAACTAAAGGGAAGAATTTTTATTATTAGTTTAGCAAATAGTTATTTAAACGTTTTTATTACATTATTCATTAAATAAATTAATGAATATTTTGCATTATTACACCAATTGGTCTAGCACAACGTAAGTACTGTAAGGTCTGCGATAAGGGATCTAGGGTAGACATATAAATATATTTGTCAATAAAAATATATATTACAACTATACATAACTAAGGTAAAATGCTCTTATTTATTACACAAATATCCGCCCCTATTGAGACTTGAACTTGGGATCTTCTTTGGCTCAGACATGACTACATTTTGAAAACGGTGGACTTTCCCCTTCGCCACATAGATCATCAAATAAATACTTGACAATTCCAAATAAAGGAGTCTAGAATACCAAAGGATTTTCTGGTATGAATTCTTATGTAAAATTGGACAAATCATAATAGTTACATGTATGGGGTATTGGGGTGGCTGGGATAAATCTTTTATATATATTTAACCCACCCTTGTACTACCCTCGATGTATTTATTACATTTATATGTAGGTTCGGCAATTATCTATATTTAATTAACTTATTTATTTCTATGGGTTTCAGTGTCAAACAAACCGACAATTTACTAAAAAAGGTTATGACATTTGAAACTTTTAGATCTTGCCCTAAGCTGCACATAACTAAAATTAATCCAGCATACTTCTCGGGACGCATCAAATACAAATGATGGTACAAAAAGTCCACTGTAACACTGCAGTCGACAACTTAACTAAAACAAATTTATGTCACAAGTTTAATTGATGCGATACTCTTTAAAATAAGACTATTAAAGTCTCTTCTTCTGTGGCATTCTTTCTTTATGTGAATAACTAAACTTGTCTTATTCACGATGTCACTCATTCAGAGTTTAACGATCGACCTAATAGCGTATTTAAAGCCGTTCTCGAAATCCTTGGGACGTGACTCGAGCGTCAACAAATTTAAAAATGAATCTTTCTGGTTATAAAAATACACTTGATGTTTTTCTTTGAACTCCCCACACGATATTTAGAAGCGTGCGCCCAATTTGTATGTTTACAATAACTCAATTTCACTAATTGAATTGTTCAGGTCCAATTCTGATTTGATATTAAAACAAGCGAAGGGATGTTTCAATTAAATTCGTTGGATTGAGTCTTATCATGCCGTCAGTCCAAATTTTGGAACAACATTTGAAATGGAGTAGTAGCTTATCAGATAGTGCCTTAAAATATACGAAGGACTTACAAAATTATACTTATATAAAATGTGTTATTTTAATGTTTTACATTATTTGTATCATGCAGTCGTAATATTTTAAATATATATAATTATACATATAATTCCCTAGACATAATAAAAATCGACGTCTAGCCGAGCAAGCCAGATTACTGTATACTAAAAAATCAAAATGAAAATTAACTTCATTCAAATATGACATTATAGAAAGCTCCTTTGAATTGTCCAATGTTTTTCCTACCACCCATTTAGGACGTATTTTTTAAATGATAAGAATAATGGGCGCAAGAAACTTATCAGCTTTATCAAAAGTAATAACAACATTGACAATAAATTATATCGTTACCATACAACGTTCATATGTGTTTACAATTTATACGGAAAACAAATATTTACACTTTAGAATGTAATGTCTTCAATAAACAACACCAAGCATTAGCTACATACTCGTACATACGCTGAGCCAAATTTTACAAAAGACCGAAATCAGGATAGTAAAAATTTGTTTATATATTACACCAGATCCCAGGAAGCCGTTGGTTACAAGCAACTAGCTGAATACTCATTCTGTAGAAGTAACCAGATTATATTGTAATTCGAAGACTTACCTTTGTCATTGAACATTGACAATGTTGAAACAGCCATAAAATTTCCGACACTTTACATTGGATCTCGAGAAAATGATACTTTGTATTTTGAACAAATAATTTATTGGAGCGTTCTTGTGGTATGTGACTCTTTATAGGATTGACTTTGAGCTGAAACATTTAATTTAAAACTTCACAATAACTGATTCTATCAATATCTATAAATTTCGTTCAGTCTTATATACTGATAACCTTGAAAGTATTATAATTATTCTGGAAGAAATGATATTGAATAAATACTATGGTAATCATTTTGCGTTTGGCTCTGTAAAAATTTTAATGTTATTCGGTAATTCATTTGTGCAATATGTTGCTTTTTCCATTGTTACCTTTAAGGATCAAGCGTTGATGTATTTGTTTCATTAGGTTATCAATCATGAACTAAATCATATCGTTTCGATCTAAAAATTCAACTCCATTACACGTATTCCACCTTCTTCTAATGGTGTTATATACAAACAAGAATTGGAAATTCTACTAACACTTTGAACCTGAGGTTTTCATTTTCTGGCATAATAATAGCAAAAAAAAACCTCTCGATTCCATTGGGCTAGCGTAATGTTAATATACTATATGTAAACTCTATATATAAACTCATTCTCTCCTCCATACGTACTTTCTGTATGATCAATTTCGTTGATTCAATAATAAGAAACATCAAAGTTAAGAATGTACATGCAAAGAAGGTCAGTTTCTAAAGGTTGCACAGTATAATCATGCCTTAATTATTATTGTCTTTTACGATGTAAAATGAAATTACACTTTAATCATTAGTATTAACTAAGTAAGTATGAACACCAAAATTAAAATACAAATCTCCTTTATTAATTATTTTACCTATTTTATTCTATTATCTATTTTTATTATTATTTCCTAAAAATAAATCGTGCTTTATTTAGTACTAGCTTTCTGCCCGCGGCTTCGCCCGCGTGGATTTCGGGATTGGGTGTATAGAGGGTTAAGGGTCATAGCTTTTGCCCACGGCTACATATACGCGGAAGTCGGTTTATGGTGCGAAGATTTTATCGCGCTTCCCGTGGGACTATCCGTTTTTCCGAGATAAAAAATGCCGCAAAACTCCTCAAGAATCACTCTATCTATTGATGAAAACCGCATAAAAATCTGTGCAGTAGTTTTTGAGCGAAGCCTTTATTGCGCATCCCGTGGGATCTGTCGATTTTTCCGGGATAAAAAGTAGCCTATGTTACTCGGGGAGAATGTAGCTTTCCAAAGGTGAAAGAATTTTTGAAATCGGTCCAGTAGTTTAAGCGTGAAGAGGTAACAAACAAACAAACAAACAAACAAATAAACAAACAAACAAACAAACACACTTTCGCATTTATAATATTATAGTTGGGATTTGTGACTTAATGTCTGTGACGGAATTGGTAAAGGCGTTAAACCACGATATATTTACTAATACTAGTATCATTGATCACACATCATAAAGGCGAGGCATCTAGTCAATAAAATGTTTATGCCGCATATTTTAACATTCGCAAAGTAATCAACAGGGCAGCTCCCATAACATGGCCATCGAAACGCAATATGACAGAACGATTCATGGCGGCTATACCGCACGGTAAACGCGTTGCTCATGCTGCGGGAGCTGGGTATTCTTATTCAAATATGTAACTTTGTTGATCGGTAATCCGTAACTAAATAAGATAACTACGTTACATGTTTAACTGTTATTTTCCGGAATATTTATGTGTTGTTATCGTTGATCGTTAATTCGTTAACAGGTAATCAGAATTGTACGTCTAGCGTTACATTCGTGATCTATTTACTTAAAAAACTGTTGATTTGTGTACTGCATTTGTCATGTTAGGTACTCGCGCTGGCGATATTTGTCGTGCTGTGCTGGTCGACCAGCCCTACCGCATTAGTTGTAATGTGTATTTTACGTCATGGTGCGATGCGTGACGTATCTTTTTGGTAAACAGTGGGTACTGGGACACAATTTTTGGAAGATTAATGGAAGTCAATTCGTGTGGTAACATTTTTCAAAGGAAATATGAACTATATTAACGTATTAAGCTATGGGTATAAAAATTCACACACTTAATCAATGTCATGCAGCACGATTAAAGGCACAGGTAAACAATACTTAACTAAAGGCTTGTACGGTTCCTTAGGTTGGCTGTACGGTGTCGGTTGAAATAATTTTTATAACCAAATTTTTAGTCCTTGTGTGCAAGCGTCAGTGACGCTCTGGTATCGTACTATTAAAATTTAACTATCTCGATCAAATATAACCATGTAAACGAAATATCGAGTTTTTGGTGTTCAAAGTACTGCTTAAGTCTCAGCAGTACTCTTTGGGGAGCTCGGAGTTCATTCTTGCTATGTAGTGTGTGTTTTTTATTATGTTTTGTACATATATATGGCACAGTTCAGACAATGTTGACCGTAAAGCCGCCTAAAATGTATTTTTGTAGTTCAACTGTATACTGTAGGTGATATTAATTTATCTGATGCTCATACAGTAAATGGTTTTACTTTGAATTTGCATGAATCTGCGAATAAACTCAAAGGTCTTCGAATAAACTGATCTCAAAGGTCTCGAATAAACTCAACCTAGATCAATCAAGGCTACCATGGTTAACAGAGGTCTAACGCCTTAAGAAAGGATAGGCTCCGAACATTTCGCTAATGAATGTATATGTGCGAACGAACTACGAGTATAGGAACGAATGATCGTACATGTCTATGAACTGTGCTATTCTAGTTGTTTGAATTGACTACTTGTTATGAAATAATTGTAAATTAAAGACTGGCCTAAGTAAGTTAATCATCTTTTTTTTAAGGCGAAAGCGACTCAGTGCTAATATAGCCGATTTAGTAAGCTTAAATTTGAATTAATCACAAGATATTTAATATTGACAAATAAATCGAGCATAACGAAGAAACGTTATCAAAATATTCAATAGTCATTAAATAATTTATAATTAACGGTAATGAAAAATTAAGGGTATTTATTCAAATCATAAAAATAAGGTTAAGCGTGCAAAAGCTCGTGCAAATGAACGAATATAAAATATTGGATTTAATCCTCTTACACTGTTTTAATAGCAGAAAATAATGGCTTCATTATCATCTCCCATGGCGTGAAACTACTTCATTAGTAAATAAATTACACTTTAAAACACAGGCTGTCATAAAAACTATTGGCGTGTTTTAAATCGAAGTGTAAATATTGTTAATTGAAAAAGCAAATTAATATTCGAAGTCGTTATAAATATTCGTTTTGCATTTAGATTATCTAAGAAGTTAAGTTTATTGTTTTGGTCTGTAACATCTTTTATTTATTAAATAGTTAAATACATTGAAATTATTTGTTTGCATGTATTCTATTTTCTAATATTTGTCTTAGGTAATAATTGTCATAGATTTATAGATATTACACTATAATTTTTCTTACATGAAATATATTCCAGTTTTTTGGTTGGCAATTGTTATAACAATTATAATTAAGATTGTCATAAGGTAGCATTGTACAAATAACTTCTTTTAATATTTTTTAGTTTCTAAATGAATATGTTTACACAAAATATAAATTCGATATGTCTACAACAATTTTATACAAACAAAGGAAAAATATAATTTGCTACAAAATGAATCTATTAAAACTGTCATGCTAACTACAAAGAGATAGCTTACACGGGCTTCTGAGTCATTTGTCGTGGGTTTTAACTGTCTTTTTACTAGAAAATATCACTGTAATTCCAGTATAATGAATTGTAGTTCCAGAGTTAATGCTATGTGGACTTTACTAAGCACTTAAAATATATGAAGCTATTTGAGATTACGATAAAATTGCTTTTAATATTTTTGCAGCAATAATGAACCAAGCCAGATCTATGGAGGCTTCTGATTTAAGCCCATGACTTTATCATGCTATAAATCCAGCCTTAAGTACATGTTTAAGTCTCTACATATATAATGAATATTGAATTTTAACGTTTAAAAATCAGACTGTAAAAAATTGTAAAGATTCCACAATTTATTGACCCACATAAAACGTCCTCGGTAATCCGCTTAACTTTGAACATCTTATTAAGTGAGGGCCAAAGACTGATATATTTATCCGTTTTAGTACTTATGTATCTACTTATATTTATATGAAGTAAAATGAAACTAAGGTTTTTAAGAGCATTACAACCTACTATGATCAAATTGATTTAAAATGGATTAAAAAATGGTCGTAAATGATCGCAAATATTAAAAAATGGTGGTAAATGGTCCATAAAACTTAAAAGGAAGCTCCTGCCACATTTGTAGCTAATTCTAAGAATTTAAAGAAAATAAACTTGTTTGTATTTTTTGTATTTGTAAATCATGTAGGTAATTAATTAAAAATATAATTATGTACTGCAATAGTAAAAATAACACACAATAAATGTAACAATCTTAATTCGTTCAAGAAAAAAAAATTACTCTACTTAAGATCCATAAAGTTTTAGTAAAACTAATGGATTGAAGCCTGAGGACACAAAAGAAACGAGCGGACGATTGCATTTAATTTTATGACTTACTATCTTCTTTGTTTTCATAATGAAAGACGGGATTGATTGCCTTTTAAAACTATCATAGTAATTATTCCATTGCTTAAGAATTTATAGCTTTTGACTCGTTCGTTATTTAATGTCTCAATCTGGCACAACTTTAATGTTAAGGAGAAAGATATGACATTATTGGAATACAAATTATAAAGATGTGAGGGTAAGCATCTGACTCTACCAAACAGTTAAACTTGTTATCTATCAAAGCCAAAATGACGAATTATATTTATAATTTAGGAACCTACTGTTCTATCTGGCTGAGGAATCTGGCTGTTCATCGCAAGACGATTAATATCGGCCCCGATGATCACATAAACAAATGATCTGTCCAAAAGGGCATTGACCCGAATGCGTAGATAAGTGCTCTTGCTATCTAATGTCCAACAATAGGAGTTTATCCGTCGAATAATAACTCATTGTCTTACTTTTTGTTGAACTAATCACTTTATTGTTTCACTCTTATAATCAATTATTCGATTAGGTTACATATAAATGACGGCATCGATCCTATCGAATGGCCGACGTCATTCATTAGCTGTATAAGATTCCGACGGATCGTTGAAACAATTTCAATTTTTTATACCTTTTGTTTTTGTTGCAGTCAATTAAATGTGTTTATCAGCATGAATTTTTGTATCTTTTGATGTGATGTAATGTTTAAATAATTATGTTGATTAATTTCGTTTGTATAGATGTAAATGTTGCAGTCAACAAGCGGAAGAATATTGACGAAATTGCTAGCTTATTTCTTTTAATTGGCCTTATGTTTAAGGGAGCTTTTTCGGATTATTTTGGAAACCCTCTCGCCCTATGTAGATTCGAGACTGCCCACGACGTAAAAATGTTTACAATCTTTCCGCTCATTAACTGCCAATCCTGGAACGATTAAGTCGTAACACGTTTCGTGAAACTCAGTTGTGTGCACCAATTAAAATTTATTTTCTTTAAAGAATCTCACGCCTAGCATACTGATAAAAATCTTCAGCATAGAAAGAGAATAACGTATAAGAAATATTATATAATTACTTATAATGCTATTTGTAACTATGGATCTTGATCTTGATTTGAAAACGGTTATTATGATGTTTAGAATGATGGATGGAGGCAGTCTACTTTGGTGTTATGTAAATAATTTACAATATTTTGAAAGTGTGACAGAGGTAAAATTATTTTGATAACAATAAAATGGCTTTGTTTTTCGTTTTGTGCTATCATTTAATATATAAATATTAAATAATATAAATATATATAAATATTATAAATATTAAATAATAATATTTAATATTTATATTTATTTACAAAGTAATTTTTGAATATTAATGACGCCACAGCAGTTGCTGAATAGGAAATGAGTATTCACTCATTTCCTATTCAGATACTAAACACAATACAGTAAGTGAAAGTAGGTATCTTCTTACGCGATGCACAGGATCAGTTACAAGTTATGGAATTGGTGAAGTCCACATTAGAATTATTTTAGATCAATAACAGCTTTTCACGCGTTTGGCTAGCCTCGAGGGAGTTACATAAAAAAGTGACAAATTTATCTTGTAGTTGGATCACGTTCGGGTATGAATCGTCGGGATCGGAAGTCTGTTCTGTATAACTAAACCAATCAGGGGTCCATTGTCTTCTAACGCTTGATGTATCGGATCCCTCATCTTTATTTAAATATGCAAAAGACAGGAAATTGAACTTGCGTAAGATCCACAACAAATTTGACGATCATAGAGCGAAAATAATCTTACATCAAAATATATTTTAAAACTTATTTAATATAATAAGTTTCCTATAGAATTTTCATAGGAAAATAATAGATCATATATATTTTTATTAACTTTTTTTAGCTTATTTTCTTAACAGGTAATACATTATTATTTATTACTATTTTTTGTATGTATATTTCTTTCTATAAAATATTTATTGTTATTTTTTATTATAAAAAATTGTTGGTAGTTTGATAGCTTTACGTACACTCATTATTTACCACTAGTTAAATTGATAATGTTAATAATATAAAGTAATGTTATTAATTATAAATAATAATTATAAAGTAGTATTTAGTAAGAACCAAAATAACTTACAGTTAGAGAGTTCAAGGAATTATTATTTACACCTACGAGTATATTAAGCTTCTGGGGAGGATACAATTATTGCCATAATTCAAAATTGAACTTTATTGTCGTAAGCAGCTTGTCTTTCAAGAATAATAAAGTGTTGAAGTGGTATATATGTACATTTAATAAATCCATTGCCAAGAAAACAAACAATACATAAGAGTAAAAAAAAGTCTCAGGAACGTTTAGATATTTTCATTTCGCTATCTAGTTTTAAATACTTGGATACTATACGACACGTAAAACTGATACGTGATCCATTAAAGTTAGAAAGTTCGATGCATTGAGTAGAAGGTAGCTTCGTTCCTATAAGACTAAAAAGTTACGTATGTTGGCGCAAAGCTCTCTAGTATTCTGAAATACTAGATTTGTACCTGTCGTCTTGCCTGGACTACTATTATATTTTTTTGAACTCAGCACTTGAAAAGTATTAGCAATCAACTCCTCAAAACACGCTATAAAAAATAGCATTTAGATTATTTTTAAAGGTTTTCAAAAATAATCTAAATTTCTTGGTCACTTTTGTAATTGAATACAGTTTCATAATATAGTTCAGTTTCAGTTTCATAATCTATTAATTGCATAATATAGAGCTTCGCGGTTGAACATAAAAATCACACTTCAGGAGATAAACGTTATTAAAAATTATGATTATGTACAAAATATTGTACGAAAACATATTATGGTGTTGAATAATATCTTCGGGACAAAGTGATAATGATTCGGGTCAGTGTAATTTGTTTAAACAGAAATTGTCATGAAATGAAACAACGACAATATGTATTATTTATTAAAAGTTTTATCATTAATGCTTAACTTTTATACATTTTTTAATATTTCATACTTATAATTATACGTTTTTTATTAATTAGTATTGGTTGTTATATTTAGATTTTTTTTTACTTTTTTTCTTACACACTTTTTAGTTAAGACTTGCAAAATACAAAAGATTAAAACAATTATCTATACTAATATAATAAAGCTGAAGAGTTTGTTTGTTTGTTTGTTTGAACGCGCTAATCTCCGAAACTACTGGTGCGATTTGAATAATTCTTTTTTTGTTGGATAGTCCATTTATCGAGGAAGGCTATAGGCTAAATAACATTACGCTATGACCAATAGGAGCAAAGACAGAGCGGTAAATGTGTAAAAAACGGGGAAAATTATTCATTTTTGAAGGCTTTCTTTGCGTGCGCTGCGAAAACGGTTCAAGATACACAAAAAATATGTATGAAAGAATTATTCCTCTATACATGATCTAAAAAAAAGTCCGCGACGGCATATGTCTATCTTTTAAGGTTTAGTCACAATGACCGTTTTTATGGTACCAAATTTGGTCGAAATAATTTGTTTAAGTTGTATCAACATAATAATATTAAAAATTCTGCGGAAACTCGACCATTCCGAAAATCCCGCAAGAACGGGAACTATGTGGGAAAAACCAAAAATCTGCCGGAAGTCACTATTCCACGCGGACGAAGTCGCGGGCAAAAGCTAGTGATTTTATATTTACGATTATGATAAATAATAACGCTTTTTGGTTAAGATGAAGATTTGTATTATTATATGAAATTATTATGCCACCTACCCACATGACCGCAACATGTCTGTACATGTTAATGATGCATACGCAACAACTTTTCAGGGCTAACAACTTCCAATTTCTATACTTCTCGACAGCGTAATACATTTTATATTACCGAAACTTCGCAACTTCCCTGCAGAGAGCAACTTGCACTCAACATTCATTAAAATTCTTCCGTCCCCTAAACTTTTCCGCTCCACATCTTCATAGTTGCCATATCTAGTAGCAACTAGTTCCATACAATTCACAGGGGACTGAAAGTTATTCTGAACCAACTATAAACTGCGAGTGCTCATTCCTGTAGGAATTACAGCTAAAGCGGCTGCCACCACAGATATAACATATAAATAGATGCCGTAAGAGTATAAAAGTATTTCAAAATTTTTTACCTTAGCTAAGTCAAATCAAATCAAAATCAAAATAATATTTATTCAACATAGACCTTTACAGGCACTTATTGACGTCAACAAACAAAACAAAAAAAAAGCTTAAATAATAAAAAAAAAAACAAAAACCTTGTCCGTACGTACGAATAAAGAAAAAAAAAAGAAAAAATATATTGACTCGACACCTGTTCGGAAATTGGGAGAGCCTTCTCGAGAAGAACAGGCAAGAAACTCTGAAGGTCAGAACAGCTCCGAGAGTCCGAGAGTCAACTGACTAGCTCTGGCCTAAAACATCTACTTCGTACAAAATCTCCTAGCCGTAAATTTAAAGTATTCTTTATTCAACATAGGCCTTTACAGACACTTATTGAAATCAAACAAATATAAAATAAAATACAAAACTAATAGAAAAAGTAAAATGATAACACGTCTGATCGGCTTCCACGCAAACGGTCGCGAGTTCAATTCCAGCATAGGACAGACATTTTTTTATGACCTACGAAAATCCGTTCCGTCTTTCAATCAAAAATCTATTCCGGTCTTTGTGCGTGTCATCATCACAGCTCATATACGTCCCCACCGAGGGGCTCGAGCCTACCCTAACTACGTTAGGGCGTTTAGGCCTTAGTCAACCACGCTGGCCCAATGCGGGTTGGCTGACTACGTACATCTTTGAATCGCTTCGCAGATGTACGCAGGTTTCCTCACGATGTTTTCCTTCACCGTAGGAGCGTCAGATAAATGAACATATGAAATTCTGGGGGGGAAAGGTGGGGATTAGATCGCGGGCCTCCCGATTCTATGCAGCGCACAAACCAGTGCCGAGACCACAGCGCCAACGACGCTCTCATTATGTGCATGTGAGATTTCTATATTTGTGACTACACCATGAAATAGGATACAAACCTGTGAGGCTTCGTTTAAAAAAAAAATGTAATATATTAGTAATCTTTCTTGTTTAATAACACAAAATAGTCTTAAGTTGGAAGCCACATTTATTGTCCATTATATAGAGTGTACCAAATGGAAATTGCAGTTTTTTTTCTTCTTGCTCATTTTCGTTTATTTGCTTTCTACCATTATCAGAAGTATCAGTATTTAGTTATAAATTGTACATTATTGAACTGTGTAAAAAGAGGTACATTTCTCTTCTATTTAATACGCCTTTGTTTAGTTTTAAAGTGTCTGAGGACGTCCAAGCTATCGACGTCGACATTTATCTAAGTTTATCGCTATGATAATAATGTTTATAATATGTTTGTGTTTCAAAATTTATTATCTATAAAATATATCGATAAATAAAAAGTGTCATGCTCGAATTACAGATATACGAAATTGCGTTGTCTTGTTAGATTTGAGTCTGTCATAGTCATGTAATTTCGTGCCCCTTTCCGTTATTAACCTTTGAAGTTGTATCAATAGGATGACTTCTCGTTAAATATAGTGGAAATATTACGTTATAAAATATGTTAAACTCTCTTTATTGTTTTAGTTTTATTGAACTATACTACTGTTTATGTGGACTCAGAGATTTCTAGTCGCACTTTGTGGGGCCTCCCGGCTACTTTGCGGTTACATCGTTAAATTTGTCTACCCTATCTTACTCTTTTGACCCAAAAAGGGTTTACGATTGCTTTATTATCCGACTCTTATTGTTCTATATGTAGATTTTAATACTTCTGTAATGTATCGTAGAAATGTTTTATGTTTAGGGGCTGGATTTTATTACGATATAATATCCGCATTTCACAAAACTTTATGGGCACGATGAAATTTGTCTGTACTGCGCTATTAAAATACGGATCATTAGCTATATCGCGGTATATATATTAATACATTTAGACGAGATTATGCTAAGTTATGCTAAACAAATAGATATAAATTATAGATGTATTAATTAAAAAATAGGTAGAAACATCAAAAATGAGCGAGCACTTTATCACAAATTGTAGCGTAACATATCAGAGTCAAAATTTCTTAACATCTATAAAAAAAGATGCTATTGTCACTCCTGATAACTGTTATTACCTATATCTTATGGATGCACTCAATCGACCACCAAACGCCTCATAGATAACTAAAATCAAAAACTCATATATTTCCCAAAATTTTCCAGTACAACATATAAATAGACCGCGCTCTTTGGTTATAAAGTGATAGATAGCAAAAATTTCATTCACTTAATGATTGAATTTTTTTAATATTGTGAGTACCTTTGATGTCATAAAAATTAATTCTTTCTATTTTCTTCTAACCTTTTTTCATAAGATTATTTTAACTTTTTAAAGAATTAAATTTACGAATAGACAAATTAAAAGTAGCACTTTGTTTTTTCCATGAATCTAAATCCTCCAGTTTTTTGAAGCCGAAACGTTAAAACGGAGTATTTTTTTATTTTTCATATTTTGATGATAAATTTAAGCATTTTATTAAATATATTATAGCCCTTACAAGCATTACTGTTTATAATTAAATATGGGCTCTATCTCTGAAATGTATATTAAAAGAAATTAATGTAAATCCTATTGTATGCACGAACCAAATGCAGCTACGAGCATAAGCTCCCAGAACCCTAAACTTTATTTCTGTTAATACCTGAATCACCAGTAAAGAGCTCTAAAGCCTCAGAGCGAGGCTGGAGTGAGAATATCAATAAACAAGGACCGACAAATAGTGCGATTACCCGCAGAGTTTACCTAAGTGCTTGGTCTAACCGTGCGATCTGAGTGCTTTTACAATTTGCGACTTTTATATTAAGCCGTTAATCCAATGCCGCGAATTGAAATGGTTCCACTAATTTGTTTCATACTGCACAACCTTACATAAATTCATACGTGTTTGTTGAAAATTACGTTATACGAGTACATTAGAACTGACCAGGTAGATATACAAAGCTAAATATAAGGGGATATATATCTAGTGGGAAATGTGTTTATTGTACTATATTGTATAAAATATAATAAAAATGTATCAATAATTTATTGTATTCTATTTAGTGTATCAAATAAACAAATAACACCTAACGGGGAAAATATATTTGTACCTAATTAGGAAAATTTCATTAATTAAAAATACTAAAAAAATAACTAATTTGAATATATGTAATTAAAATTATTGGAACAACATCGCAACTGAAAACAATATCACTCAGTTTTTAGAAGACATAGCCATCCAAGAAAAAAATTGTTATTCTGATATTTTAACTCCGTATTTCATTGTCTTATTGTATTTTGAATGTTTACTAAATATTTTTAGGAATTAAGATCATTTCCGTATCAATACAAAGCATTGTTTCCTACAGAAAGTCATATAATTACCCAAATCGTCAGCTAACGTAAACAAACAAACAGTTCGAACAATTTACACCATCACGTCAATATTGGTTAACAAGCAATTTCCTCTTCTTGTGATCTTAGCGTCGTCATAAATACGTCTGTCAATAGAGTAAATAGTAGGAACTGTCAAACTCCTAAACGTGTACGTTATTTGTCAAACTATCAGTCGAGGTGTGAATTGGCTTCGCTTTCCAAAGTTAGTCAGTTGCGACTTATAACTGGCTTATGATACTGTGAGTGGTTTTCGAATTATTCCATTACCTACTTAAATTACAATTCTTTAAGATAAACGTCATCCTGGAACGGCTGTCATAATAAACTACATTTGTCGATCATATATTTTCCCAGGACAAACTATAGTTTATACTATAAAAAATAGATATCCCGATTCTTAATGGGTACAAAATAATTACTTTACATATTTATATGGTATACACAACTGTATAGCAACACATAATGTTAATAAAATCAAATTTAGACCCAGAATCGTGTATATAGCATGTTTATCTTGGCACGTAAACAATGTCTATAAAATAGGTAAAAAAGAACACAAAAGGAATAAGCATATCTTAAATTAAATTACGTACCTTGAACAGAGAATGATTTTGTTTGCATTAACTTGCAATATTTTTCTTGGTTCATGATTTATAATTATATTAAAATATATTTTATAGAATCGATATTAAAATATTCTAATGGCCGTAGTTTGTCACATAAAATAATTTAAATTTTATAGGGATTCGAGCATATCGTCTTCATCACACAAAGCTAATTGATAGCAGTATGACGCTTACCTTTTCTTGTGTCCTGTTTATCGATAGAAAAATATGGTTAACAGTAGTATTTGAAAGAACATATCAAAAGTATTAAAATATATATCTTATCTATGCATAAAATATACATTATTTTTAAATTCGTATAATATAGAGGCTGTCTGCACTATTTATTGACAATTTGGCAACCTTTACCACATTAAAAATACGAATTAAAATTAGAAATTGAAAGATCGCACAAAATATTCAGTGAATCGTACACATTTATACGACTGCTTCTCTTAAAGCTTCAACTCGAAAATACAAAACACCAGTAGCTTTCTACAATAATAAACACGCGAAGCCTTATCCAATCGGTTTCTGTAAATTTCTCGGAACCACTCGCACCGAATGGCTACATATTGGCTCATATTGAGCCGCGGCGGCGCCTAAGTCTAAATTTGTACCATTCCCAAATACTCTCATACCGACGCATTATCCCGTTTTATGACCTATAAAAGTCAGAGAAAAAGTACTACGTTTGTGGCGCGCCCTTATTTTCGGTACCTAATATACCGTATTCTTTATTGGCTCCCTGTCCTTTATATTTTATAGCGTTCTATGCATAGATTTTTCCGGGCGATTTGTGTATTTTACCGTTTGCCAATAAAACTGGTGTTTATGTAGCCCTTTTATTGCAGGAGCGTGACAATTTTGCTAATACGTCAGTTCTTTTTTAATATAATTCATAAAATGTTTAGTGCCGAAATCATGTTCGGACGTGTCGATAAATGTTTTGTGCTGTACAAGGGTTTTGTGTATTGCATATAACAATTGAATAAAATAAACGTGTTAGAATTTCCAAAAAGGTATTGTGAGTAGAATATTTTTTACTTTAAGTAAGTTACTTTTCTTTTCTTTCATGTAAAATTTAATAACGTCTCAGAACTTCTGCGGTTTGTAGGTAGACAATGAACGTATATAAAACAAGCAGTGTCATAAATACATTTTTTGATTTTGTACGTATCACGCACAGAGCGGTTTCAGAGGAGATTCCTCTGGCATACATTCCGATTGTGGAATGAGTTGCCAGTCGAATTTTCTCCAGAGAACACAGTACGGAGTTCTTCAAAAAGGGGCGTATGCATTTAAATTCGCCAACGCATTTCTGCTCCTGGTGTTGCAGGCGTTCATAGGCTACGGTGACTGCTTATCATCGGGCAGGCCGTAAGTATTTTTGTCATCATCATTGAATGAAAAAACGCCAACAGTTTTCGTCATCCTATGGTTAACATAACTTTATAATAATATAAATTACCAAAAATTATCTCTATTTCAATAATATTAATAACTTAAGCTATGTCGTATTATTACATCCGCGTACCCGTAACTCATCCCCACGCACAAATTAAGCAACATATTTCTCCTGAGAAGGCCGGATTTCAGGGCAATACGAGCCGAGATTATTCACCTGTTATAAATCAAGGTAAGTAGCAACACCATCTGTTAACGCCAATGTTCGCTCCGATCTAATTACCATGTTTTTGTTGGTAAATATCTCGTTCACTTCACGATAGCTTTATACATTACGACAGATGCTCTACAGACTTCTTTCTGTATTTCCGAAGTATTATGTTTATGAAATTTTTGCTATGTAAGGAAACATATGAAGGTAAGACATTCTTTCATTTTCCGATTTATCGTCACTTATCCAAGTGCGTCCGAAAATGTTTCATCATTTGTGAAACGGTACATAATACAAAATAGAGTTCAAAATTGTATTTATTATTGAAATTTGCTTTTTATTTCATATCGCCCTTTTCCAATAAGGTTATATATATAATATAAGGTTATTATATATATAATAAGGTATAAAGTTCATAATTCCTTAGTTCCTCAAGTTCCATTAGTACTATTATACACGTGCGTTACCTACATTGTGACCTGGCCTTTATATAAATATTATTCAGTTCGAGCGCTTATTTTCATGTAAAATACTTTTAAAAAATACCTGTGTATAATTTTAAACAATTTCGTGATCAATGTAATTCATATTAATCATTATGCCAAACTTAACTTTAGCGAGTGCACATCTCAATCGTGGGAAAGCAAAAAATCTGCATCAACGCATCTCGTGCGCAGGTTCATTCATAAAAATTTCCTGCACGCAACGAAACCCCAGAAGCGTACTACCTGCTGACAGAACCATAAGGAAAGTCGACAAAATATTTAAAAAACGGGACCCACTAAGGAAACTTGAAGGCTTTCCAAATCTTTAAAGGTGTTTCGTTTCATAACAAAGCTCATTCAGTTTTTCACTCCCATGGTATAATACTCGAGGATTGTTACAATTCTCGAGTACTCGTCGCAATACTAAAGCTGCTAAACAAAGGATCTCGAGATTTTTAGCTTGATGTAAATTTAGATCCCTTTTAATGTAATCGACTTAAGAATTGAGACTTCAGAACAATGACAAATTGTCGCTATAAAGTGGTATAAGCGTGCGGAAAGGTGTAAGAATTCAGCTTTTAGGTAAAGTAGATAAATGCTCCAATATTCTGCTTGATATCAACATAATATACAAATGCTGTTTAAAGTAATAATACTGCTGAAATTAGTAAGTAGAACAGTAACTCATTATTGTGAATTTTATCTTAATTAAGTTTGCAAGCTAACTATAAAACATTTGATATATAGTTTTGATTATGAACATAGGTACATGTACACGTGATTCACATTTCATTTTTGTATTCATTTAATATACTATTCAAATTTTTTTTTATCATGAACTTTGGTTTTGAGTACATGTAATTCACATTTTTTTTTATTTATGTATTCAACTTATCTTCACACTATCCTTACAGACCTAATACGACAGTATAGCATTATAAAATTATTTAAAAAAAAATTAAATGTATACAAATCTGAACAATTAATAGTTAATTACTTACTGACTACTCATCTAATCTATCTATAATATAAAAAATCAAATGTCTTTTATCTAACTACTTACATATACAATTATACATACATCACTAATCCAGAACGTTTGAAATTGTCAATTATTAAAGCATATTAAATAAAATAACATAGCATCTCATCTGAATAGTACAGTCAGCAACACGCCACGATTTATAGACGCCATATGTGCTATACAAGTAATGTTTGGCGCATTGCCTTGTGCACATTATTCGAACAATTCAAAACAAACTCAAAGCACACAGCTCAGCGAAATCATCCCGTAACACGTTATTGTCATTATACTTCCAACAACAAAATACTTTTTCATTAACACTTGACAGATTAAATCTGGATCTCTGAACGAATTAGAGACCTGCGCAGCCCGGGGGTCGAATAAAATTGAATCCAGAGATTAAGCCAGAAGTAATTGTTTAATCCTGATTGTCAAATTTTGGGAGCGGCTCAACGTGGCGTCAGGCAGGATGTCGGCTCGTTTTTAGCATCTGATAAAGAGGGGAGAAGAGGGGTGATAACAGATTTTTGTATGGCCTTAAAATGCAATTATAAAAGGAAAATATTTGTTGATCCGTGAATTAGTATGTGACATTTTTTATATAAAATTTATATGTGTATGTATGTAAACATCATCTAACTGGAGCCAACCTCACCTGGAGACCTATTTTTGAATTACGAATGCGACTTCGAAATCACCGATGTGGCTAATAATCACCGATTTTCAATAATTCTTATTTTTGAATATTACTGATGTGACTACCTTAGTCACAGGTGTGATTTCATTACGAGTACCCTCACCCACTCGTAATCAAGTCATGCTTGTGGAAATGTTATCTGTGTTTTGTTTGATTTTTCAGTCTATATACTAATATGAATGTAGCATATATATATATATATATATATATATATATATATATAAGCTACATTTATATATACATCTATGTATATATTATAGGTATATAAAGGTTTATTTACATATATATATATAACCTTTATATACCTATAATATATACATACATATATATATGAATGTAGCATATATTATATATATAATAACCATAATGGTTAAGCCGACAATAATCGGCAGCGGCTACATTCTGCGTGGAACCGAACTCTTATATTTATGTGTGTACTTTATCTATGTTGGCAACTCTGCGATCGACTTTCAAAAATTGAATGTTTAGGAATCCGTGACCTCAAAGTCACCGCTGACTATTTAGTCAGCGGTTTCATGCGATTTCGAAATCGCATTCGTAATTCAAAAATAGGTCTCCTGCTCGCTCCGCGGGTCGCCGGCGGGCGCGAGGAAGTCGCGACTGCTACGGCGACCCGGGATGGACCACGCCCCTTCCGTGGCCGGGGGGCGTCGTCGGTGGAGGAGACCGGGGGAGGCAGTAGCCTCCCCCGAGGAGGGTTCCCCTCTAGATAGGGGAGCGGAGGCTGGGGGTTCCCGGAAGGGGCTTGATGTTCCCGGGGGCTCCCTACATGCCTGAGGAAGGCCATCCCTGAGGTTTTTAGTGGGTAGGCCTCCCCCTTCTGGGGAGGAGAGCCCCACATAACCGCCGGCTCGCCACAGCCGGGGTATGCAATTTAATGCATTTTCCTCAGGGAAACAAAAAAAAAAAAAAAAAAAAAAAAAAAAAAAAAAAAAAAAAAAAAAAAAAAGGTCTCCTGCTCGCTGTGTACCCTGCCAACCAGGTTTCTTGCAATGAAGTGAAGCGAAGAATTGTGTTTTCTATTCGTAACTTAAATATTGTTGATTGTTTCAGGTGGAGTTACTAGAAGTGAAAATAATAAAATGCCAAAACTATTGATAACTGACTGACTTAGCGAACTTCATATCATCTTACAATATCCGGCGAGAACTATCAACTGCGATAAATATTGGAATTGTAAAATAGTTGTGTAATACATTGTTTAATTTCTTTTCCATTTTTTCTCAATATTTGGTTAATAATTCTCCTATTCATGATATAATAGAACAAATAGGTGATATTTTATTTCCGAATTCCCCGAACACCATCACTATTACGAACGAATTAAATTAAATTGAATTCCCATCTAACATAAGTACAAATGGAAACGTTTTATTGTTCTGACCAATTCAAAGGTATCCGTATAAACATTAAAATGTCCGAAACAACGCCAGCTAAAGCTGCAATTACTGCTTGCACCACCTGTCAAACGCACCCGCGACGCCGACGCGTCGACCGAGTAATTACGAAACACCAACAAAAAAGGTCGGCAAACGTCGCTGGAGACGATTTAAATTTCGAACTTAGTTTTATTCTATGGAGGGAGCCAGTTGTCACGGTGAATGAAGTGAACACATTAAGTAGCAGTCTTTTGTTTATAAATTGCGAAAGTTTGGGCTGAATTTGTATTCCATAACTTTTGTTTCTCAGCTGTTGGTTAGAAGCAGAAGATCTAGTCAAAGTCATATAGGACTGTTATGTGGCTAATTCGTTAAAATATTTGTGAAATAGATTCTTGATTTAGAAGTGCTGAAAATTTTCGGATAATCATCGAAGCAACATTGATAGAAAAAGTAGATGAGCAGTAGTAGAGTAGATAGCTCGATGTTACCCCTATTTTTAACCGACTTCAAAAAAAAGGAGAATAAATTAACTTTGATATACCAACTAGTCGGTGCGCGGGGAAGGGTAACGTGTTTGGTTAGATAAATGTGTATGCTTTAATTTCATCACTCTTACTTTCCTATAATTCGGGTAGGCACCGACTTCAAAAATACCTAGTTGGTATATCAAAGTTAGTTTATTTAAGACAGGAGTTATCGTATTTAATTTTACTTTTTAGTTCTTTTATATTCTTTCTAAACATACGTAGGTAAGTTAGTTTAGTACAATTTCAAAGTCGCTTTTATTTTTTTTTTATATTTTATTAATCATATATTATATCGTAGCCTTATTGTAAGAACGAATAAGACAATTACCAGAATTTGGAAAATATTTTTTCCATGCCATAAGAAATAACCATGGGAGATAGTATCCAATAGGGTTTGAATAAATAAATAATTTGACACTAACTTTTCATAAGCCAGTCTATGCAGTTTGATGTAGAAAAATATAGAAACATGCTTAGAAGTAGGGTGAATGGGGGCCGAAATAATTATATTAGCAATCTAATCTAATTACGCTCATTAAATTGACCTTTGAGTTTGATGGTTCCCGTCACTAAAGGACGTTCAGAATATTTACGTTTGAAATTATAAAATTAAAAATGATATTCCTCTCGATTAGAAGACCGCTGCTGAGATCAAAGAGGGTATGCTCTTAAATGCATATAAAGATACGAAATGTTTGAGTGATTCCTAAAATCGTGTAAAAAAGTGCTCTGTACTATAAACCTACTATTAAGCTGGTCTCAAAGAGCTCGTAAAATTAGAGAAGTTGCAAATTACCAAGGCTATAATGGTCAGGGCTTAAGTGACCCTGCCTGTTTTTATGTTTATCTGCTTCTTTACGTTTCAGAGCACGGCGTGGAGTTTTATAGTGCATATCAGACGGCGAGACAGTTTAATACATTCAACACAATTTAAAACATCTGTGTAATTTTAGCCAGATTATATTAATTTTGGAAAATGATATGTTACAATAATTTGTACTAATTAATAACGCAAAGCAAATACCTCCATCGAAAAATATTTTCATTAAAATGTCAAATGTGAACGTAAACTAGCGTGTGCATAGCAAGCACTAGGGAATTTCAGAAAATAGGCCATTTTAGTATGTAGCAAAAAATTTAAGAAATTATGCTTCTGTTTCTGTAGTTTCGTTACTTTTGCTATGGGACAAAATTCAACAACTGTTACTCATTTCATCAAAAATATTAACAAACTCAAAGCATTAAATGACTACTACTAAGCTACTAGAGCGAACCTGATTTTTTCAACCAATCTTCATCATCATCACAGTCAAATTGTCCCCACTATGGGACATAAGTCTAATCTAAGTTAGGGTCACTAAGTTTTAAAGCACGACGATGAATTATATGAAGATATAAAAAACCTACCTCAGTCTCCCAGATTTGAACGCTAGGACTGACACTACAATGCTGTCATTATCACAGCTCACGTCCGCCCCTATTTATATGTTAGGACGATTAGGTCTTAGTCAACCACGCTGGCGCAGAGTGCATCAGAACAATCGACTTCACGTACACTTTTAAATTTTTTCGCAGTTACATGTAGGCTACCTTACGATGTTTTACTAGGAATAATATGAATACACGAAATTTGAAAAACGAAAACCATTTTGGTATATTGGCATACCATAAATTATGTTCTTTTTTTCATTATTGTAGTTCATAATTAATATGGAGTTTTTATGTGTAAATAATGTATCTTCTCTGAAATAAATTATTATTAATAAGCACAATTGACTCTGGGCGTCCCGATCCTAATCTTATGCTTACTTCTAAATTAGATGAAGATTTGACTATTCAAATCTTCATTTAATTTAGATCATTGTGGTCTAAGCGTAATGGTCTGGTCCTTAATTCCAGCAAAACAAAATACATAATTCTCTTTCTCAAAATAGTTAATTCTGTGCTAAAATTCAGGAGATGATTAAGCAAGTGTATGAGACGAAGAATCTGGGTATATGTATTCACAGACAAACCCCTCACCTGAATGGGTAAACACAAAACCCTTGGGTTCTAGCAGAATACTAGTGCTTTGCTCACATCCTTTTGTGAGTCATTCCAATCACTGAGCTACGACCCTTTTATACTTTTGCAGCACACAGAACTTTTGGTTTGTACTGTTTTATTATTTTGCGAAAAATTAATTTTAGTTTCTTTGTGTTCCTATGTTTGTGTGTGATGAAGATGATTTGTAAATAAAGATTTTATTTATCTTTATCTAGTCTACAAGAAGAGTTTCAGAATTGGTCCGACGAACGTCCACTATTGCTACCGACGCTTACAATTCTCGGTTAGTACTAAAACAAACTTAGTACTAAAGTAAACAAATTCAATTATTTGTTGAAAAACTAATACACACCGATTTACTCGTATATATTGACTATATTTCACTGTTTTGAAACACACGATTGTTAGTCAAAGATACCTTTAAGTCATCAATTCTTAAATTGAGAATGTGAAATTCTTCACTTGTTTCATTTAAGAGAGGTAGGGCACAGCGGGAGTCATTCCGCTCAAAACTTGGAGCAGCCCGACTGGGGAAGTACCTCCGCCTTACAGAAGATCGCAGCTAAATAACACTACTCTTATGTAGTGTTGTGTTCCTGCGGTGAGTAAGGTATCCAGAGCTCCTGAGGATTCGCTGTGTCGACAGCGGGGGACCAGTGTTGCACACTGGATGGGCTTTGATCGGTGTGGGCGCGGAGTGTGGATGCAGCGGTCAGGGAGACCTGGTGAAACGGCTAACCGCTGGCCGCCCGTAGGTTAGTAGAGTTCCCGAACCCAGGGACTACTTAATCTCCGCCCTGGGAGGCTGAACTGCCAGCCTGCGAAAAATTCCTGTGGTTGCAGTCGTGCCGGAGAAGGAGACCGGAGTGGAACCCGGCTGTTGCCACAGGGGGGACCGGGGGCCCTTCCGTACGCTGCATCGACAAACCGCAACACCCGCGTTGGTCATCGCCTGATTTGGCTACACATATTTGTCCTTTTAGCTTTCGGCACAGCGAAGCCTCCACATCTATTTGAAACCGTGAATAAATGAAATTAAAAAATAAAACGACCCTTTTATTTTTAACGGAGACACAGATATCTCCCCCGGCCGATACGTCATACCTTATGTATCCCGGCTACGTACTTGAGCACTCATTTCGCAGACGTGCCGGCGTATGTATGTATGCCCGGGAGGATATCTGCTGCCGCCGCCTATTTCATTTAGAAGACAGGGACCTATCCATATTGTGGGTACGTGTGGACTGCGGGGGCCACATCCGCGTTTATGCGTGCCTATATAGGTCCCACAGCGGTGATGCGGACACAACTCGATTATTCGAGCACCTGACATTGACGACTGAAAAAGTGGTTGAGCAATACCCCTCCGCAGAGTTGGTGATTTTAGGGGACTTTAATGCCCATCATCTAGAATGGCTCAGTTCTCGGTCCACTGACTACGCAGGAAGTGTGTGCTCACGAATTTTCTCTGGCCTATGGTTTCTCGCAACTGGTCAATTCTCCTACAAGAATACCAGACATTGAGAACCATACAAGCTCTTTGCTGGATCTTCTGCTGACCACACGTCCGGAAGGATATTCTGTCTCAGTGGATGCACCTCTCGGCTCTTCCGACCACTGTCTCGTCCGGACCAAAGTCGCATGCGCGCGGTCAGATCCACCTAGGCCATCCTGTTTGCGTCGTATGTGGCAATACAGGTCAGCAGATTGGGATGGATTGCGAGAATTCTATGCATCGTACCCGTGGAGGCAACTATGCTTCACATCAGATGATCCTGACATCTGCGCAGCCGCTGTCTCTGAGACGATCCTAGTGGGTATGGAGTATTTTATTCCTAACGCACTAGTAACTGCGGGGGCAAAAAAACGACCGTGGTTTAATCGGTCTTGTAAGGATGCTTTGTTTCTTAAGCAATCTGCTTACGAGGCTTGGACTACGGCTCGTAGAACACATGACCCCAATGCAACTGATGTGAAACGTAAGTACAATGCGGCCTCGAGAGCCAGTAGGAAGATTATTGCCAGAGCGAAATTCGACTTCGTCGGCAGAATTGGCGAGCGGCTAGCAAGCTACCCTTCGGGTAGTCGTGCTTTCTGGTCGCTGGCTAAAGCTGCCGAAGGAAACTTTTGTCGGTCGTCCTTACCACCACTCCGAAATGCCAGTAACAACTTGGCCCATAGTGCTAAAGAGAAAGCCGATATCTTGGGTAAACTCTTTGCCTCAAACTCGACTATGATCGACGATGGGAACGCCACGCCACCTACCATCCCGCGGTGTGGTTACTCCATGCCGGAAATCCGGATAACACAAAAGGAAGTCCGGCGGGAGCTACTTTCTCTCGACGTTCAGAAATCGAGTGGGCCAGACGGTATACCGGCAGTGGTGTTAAAACAGTGCGCTCCAGAGTTGTGTCCTGTACTAACGCGACTTTTCATGCTTTCCTACCATTTAGGGCAGGTTCCGTCTTCATGGAAGACGGCAAATGTACACCCGGTGCCCAAAAAGGGCGATAGATCAGACCCATCGAATTACAGGCCTATTGCTATAACCTCCCTTCTCTCAAAGGTGATGGAGCGTGTGATCAACGCTAAGCTCCTTAGATACCTAGAGGAACACGATATGATCAGCGACCGCCAATACGGCTTTCGCAACGGTCGCTCGATTGGTGATCTTCTAGTGTATCTCACCCACCGTTGGGCATCTGCCATTGAGACTCGAGGTGAGGCATTGGCAGTTAGCCTGGATATAGCGAAGGCGTTCGATCGGGTCTGGCACCGGGGTCTTCTATCGAAGTTGCCATCTTACGGACTCCCCGAGGGGCTATGCAAATGGATTGCTAGCTTTTTATCCGGGAGGAGCATTAGAGCCGTAGTTGACGGCAGCTGCTCTGAAACTCGGATAATTAATGCTGGCGTCCCACAAGGCTCTGTGCTATCTCCAACACTGTTTCTGCTGCATATCAATGATATGCTGTCGCTTGGCGGCATCCATTGCTATGCAGACGACAGCACTGGAGATGCTGTTTACACGGGCCGTGCAAATACCCCTCGTTCCATTGTGGAGGAAAGTCGTGAACAACTTGTGTCTGAAATCGAGAGTACACTAACCAGAGTCTCCGATTGGGGGCGGGACAATTTAGTCCGATTTAACCCCTCCAAGACACAAGTTTGTGCGTTCACCGCTAAAAAAGCCCCATTCACTGTAGCCCCACAATTCCAGAACACAACCTTGAACATCTCGAAGAGTATTGGGATCCTCGGTGTCAACATCTCAAGTGACGTTCAATTCCGAAGTCACTTAGATGACAAGGTCAAGTTGGCTTCTAAAAAAACTAGGTGTGCTTAACAGAGCTAAGCGGTACTTCCTTCCGAGGCAACGTCTGCTATTATACAAATCGCAAGTCAGGCCCCATATGGAGTACTGCTGTCACCTGTGGGCGGGAGCACCTCGATACCAACTTGATCCTTTTGATTCGGTCCAAAGACGCGCTGAGCGTATCGTTGACGATCCTATACTCACATGCGGTATTGAGCCCTTAAGTCTGAGAAGAGACTGTGCCTCTTTGTGTGTTTTCTATCGCTTATACAACGGGTTGTGTTCCAAAGAATTGTTCGACATGATGCCCACGGCCACATTCTACCATCGCACCGCTCGCCATCGGCAGGGTGTTCATCCTCACATGCTGGAGCCTAAATGGTCACGCACAGTGCGGTTTCAACGTAATTTCCTTCCGCGCACGCTCCGATTGTGGAACGAGCTCCCTGCTGAGGCTTTCCCGGGGGATTACAGTATGGGGTTCTTCAAAAAGGGAGTAAATAGGTTTTTAAAAAGGTCGGCAAAGCGTTTGTGATGCCCCTAGTGTTGCAAGCGTCCATAGGCGACGGTGACTGCTTACCATCAGGCAGGCCGTAAGCCTTTTTGCTACCGTTGTAGTATAAAAAAAAAAAAAAAAAAATTTAAGCGACGTTCGGTGTAGTTAATTTGCGGACGAAAGAGAGGAATTGGCAGCACTCGGTCGAAACGAGCTTTAATTTGGGACCGTTAATAAAAATGATGAAGACGTATTCGCCCTCTGTGGATGGTTTAGCGCAGATGTACTGCAGTGCTGTGCTCGGATTTCGTGTTATTTCATTTATCTATTCGTTTGCAATGTATTGTCATTGTAGAATTCATTATTATTGAACACACAATTGTCAAATTAATTTACTTCACTTATTTTAATGAAAATGATGTGAACGTTCAGCGCAGACGGACTGCAATGCTGTCGTTACAACAGATTTATTTAACATATTTTAAACTAAGTTTTAACGCAATTTTATATAAATTTTATATATGTACGTTATATGTATGTTATTTATATATGTAATAATTTTATGTATAAACACTAACAACAAAGCATTGAATGCAGTTTCTAGACGAACTGATCTCATAATGAATGAAAAACAAAGGCGTGTTCTTTGCGTCCAACTTAATCATAATTGAAACAACCAGACTTAGCTCTTCCCTTGCTCTTTGTAGTGTTTGAGTAAGATTTATGCTTATAACTTACTGAGACAGTCTCGTCGTAAATAGCCTCGTCTCGTTTAACGTCTACTTGATTTTGATGGTCACCAATTTTATTGGTCAGCCGCTGACGTTATTCGACGAATTACTCGTTCGTGGTACCACAATTGAGTTCTAGTGAGGTATCAGTAATAATTATGACTCTGGTTTGTGAGACAGATGTTTTCTGCTATTATGTGATAAAATAAGTCATACAATCCGCAATACTAGCAATATTGTTAATGTCAGTAATTTTATTGCTACAACCTGTTTTTTTACTAAATCAAGGTACTGAATCTGCCTTTATAGATAACTCTACAGAGTAACATTGCTTAAATAGACAAAGTTATTTTTAAACGTCCACGCTCATGACCCAATTACCATATTTGCTTTGTCTTTGTTTCAGAAGGGCGGCTATTAGTTACTTCAAGTCAGTATTCGGCTGCCTTATCTAGCCGTAATAAAGTTTAAGCGCTCCGCAGTGTTCCATTCCCGTGGAAATTGATAGACGCCAAGTTATCATTTGACAGTGTGCGTGCTGCTGTTTTGTCACGCAACTAATGCCGTGCCCAGGTGGCATAGATTAAGTAGTAGAGTGCCGACACAATATTAGTGATTAGATTTTTGACATTGATTTCACAATGAATGAGAGAAGCAGTGGTTCTCTTTCTCGGGGTACCCAATTAGTGGAAGTTTTTCTAGTGTGCAGAAGGACTCAGCTAAACACCTGCATATTGTTTTATTTGGTGATAACTTTAACTTAACGGTATTAACGGATTATATTGGGCGTTGTGTGTAAAAAAAATAATTTTACGCGGGAAAACATCAGTCTGTACCTCGTAAATTATATGCTTGCTAACTTGGTTTACTACACACACATCACGTCTCGTGACACTTATCAAGTTTTATGAACTTCTACTTAATAGTGATAAATTTTAAACTTGTGATTGTCGTTATGGTTAAGGATCTTAGAAGGATAAATTTGGTGTTTTATTTTAAGATGTTTTATTTTAATTGATATAACTTACATAAAAAACTTATATAAGAAAAAAGTGCAAGGATTGTTGGATTTTTTTTCTATCACGTACATTTGTTTTTTGTTTCTAGAAACTGCACACTACCCTCTAGCATATTAGTCACTAAAGATAATGTATGTGTGGCGCAGAAACAGTGGCGCCGCTAGGCTATGCACGCTTTGCAAGATCCTGCAGTTCATTTCATTTGCCAGTCAAAAAGGTAATTTAAACTAAATAAAATGAATTCCTCAATAATATATGTAAATATGAGTATTATTGCTAATCATATCATAGTATTTAAGTAAATAAATATATTAAAATAGACGAACTTTTCGAAATCTAGCGTCAAGGAATTGTTACAAAATTGTGTCGTAGCTGATATCAGGTGCTATTACTGTGCAATTGAAAGAACTGATAAGATGACCTTAACAGTGTTTTATTGGAATATCTCGTGGCATTTTTGCAGGACCCTCTTGCCTGGCAGTCGTTTCTCAGAAATGTCGAAATGTTAGTACGAGTACAAGAAGGTGACAATTTCACGCTGCACATCTCGAGCTGTATAATTAATTAATTTAATAGTATGTAAAATTATATTGTGCAAAATACAATTACAGTAAAATAGTGATGATTCCATTCCAATTTAACTTAAATTTTATTTTGAATGCAAATTGTATTTATATATTTGATTGTCACGTCTCTTTTATCTAATATCAAAAGTCTTAATATTTTTTCATTCGAAACTTCCTGCGTTCAGACACGACTTATTCAAACCATCCACCAGCGGCCAACGGCTTTGAGCACTCTAGTGGATGAATCTCCAGACGTAGTCTATTCCATGCTGCGTACCAGGAGAACTATTACTTGACTTCACCACCGAACAAAGATTTAACTGCGGTGCTTAACTAACTGCGGTTTAATATAATAAAAGACTATGTAGTAACATAGTCTTTTATTATATTAAAATCTTAAAGTCACAAGGAAATCTCAAATTCTAACAAGTGAAAATCTACAATAATATCAGTGCATCAAAATAATAAAAAAATTACAGCAAGATTTCACATCTCATTTCACTTTACTAGCCTTAGTATATCACTTCATGTTAGTTTTCAGGTATAGCGACAGTGAGTTCCTAAAAATTATTGCAAGAGGAGTTTCTTCCTTACATAATCGCATAGCAAGTAGAGAAACCAGATATCCGCTTAGCAGTCATTCAGACATTTGTACTAAATCTAATTGGAGTTTAAATCTTATAAGAGAAAACAGACTTTAACTTTTTTTGTAGTATTTAGGTACAATATGATTCCGTTCTACAAAATATTCTTTGGCGCAATACCTCAGTGTTTTACGCTCTATTCGTCAGCGGGTCGTTCGTAATAACCCGTTTATCCGCCAACAGGCAAGAACCCCGTACTAATAATGTTAAACTCCGCACTAAAAACTAACAAACCTAATTTTATTAGTAGCAATGAAAATTCACGCTAGACTTAATAGAATTTATATAGTTGAAGGCGGTTTAGTATTACACGCCGTGATCTTAAATTGTATTTCAGAACTGAAATTCAGCATTAAACGTTTACATTATTGAACAACATTGAGTAGTTAAATTTTGATAGCTTCTTCATTACTTTCGGCGGCTTTGGGTAATAAATGATTAATTAATTGCATTTAGTTAATTTATTTTACGTTGCCATGATTTGCTGTAAGAAAGTAAGTAAACCTACTTGCAATGCAATTTTCATAAAATTCAGGTATGATTTACTAAAAAATACTTTATAAATCAATCAATGTTAGTTTCATAGGTGTCTTAAATTTAGGTTACACTTATCCAATTCAGGTATTTAGTGGAAAATCCATATTATACCGATAATAAACTAGTGTACATTGTGTTTGTATCTCCAACGAGATTTATCAAGCAAGTAGTCTGTGATCATATAATAAATCGAATCACAAATATTAATTATGTTAATATTAAGGAATATTATAAGCCTAATACTCACAGCTGAATCTGACCATTAGGTCAGATTCAGCTGTGAGTTTATATTTTTTATGAAGACACGGTTGGCGCAGCGATCGAGTGAACGGCTACTGCGCAGTGTTACGGATCTATTTTCACACAGAAGAAATGTTTAATATAAACTGTAAATGTATTTTAGTTTGAAAAGTGATACATGTGAGATTAATTGTCTGTAACTGCACGTAAAATATAGAATGAAATACTACTGTGGAGCGAGGTTAAAAAAAAAAGGATATAAAAATAAATAAATTAAAAACGACTTTGCAAATCATCATTAAAGTTTCCTATTCCCCATGTGATGGCCAATGGACGGTGTGACATGTCTATTCTTTCATTCATCTTCATGACACGTTATATCTAAAATCAAATTTATATAATCTTCTGACGTTAATCACATACGTCAGAAGATTATATAAATTTGATTTTAGAATGTTAGTGGTGTCAGTGGTGGGTCAATGGCGTTGTGATCTCAGCAGTGGTTTTCAAATCGCGAGATTGAAGAGGTCCGGGATCAGTCCTGTCATATACCAATCTATTTTTCGGTTTTCAAATTTAATACGTACATTTATCTAAAGCTATTACGGTGAAAGAATACGTTGTGAAATATCCGAGTCTTTTCTCATAATACGTCTATCTCAGGTTAAGTAACTAATCTAACTTCATATCTTCTGTCACTAGTGCTACTTTCAATCCCCATCTCATATATTATATCCTAACCTTATTCATCAAACTACTATACTAACAAGTTATTATAATATAATATCAGATCCGTAGATTATGAAATATGGGAATATTATTTCATAATCTACGGTTCTGAATACCTTCAAATACTAAATACTCCAAATGTTATAGAAAAATAAATGTTGGTTACTACTAATCTATAGTGGGAAGAGCATATTTTAGGTAGCAACCACAGGATTTTAAATAATTTCTGTGATATTAGTATTGGTTATACAATGATTTTAAGCTGTATTCAAAAGGACAATGGTCATACATTCGTGGTATGGTGTTTCCAACTGTCATTATACTAGCTGCTTACTGCATAGTCACACTATGCGAGTATCTATACGAGGGTGCAACTAATTACAATAATTCACTGAAGTAAAAATTCGAATGTCATGGCGACAGGTCACGCTCCTTAGCGTACCCATAACTTTCCAACTGGACCGATCATTTTACATGATTTTGAAGTAAGCGAATTTTTGTTAAAATTTTTGCATAAAATTTCCTTTCTATTATTATATGCTAGTGAAAAATTAACCCAGTATAACTGCGTTATAAAAACTTTTAAGAACTACTAACAGTCCCACCTATTTCTCATTGATGATCCGTTTCTTTTAATCGAAGTGATATGCCTAAGGCCGTTATCGATAATTGAACAAACTGTTATTTAATTTTAACCAGTAGTCCCTGAGATTATTTTATAATATTTATAAGTATAACTGTTAAGTAACTTAAAGTTAAGTATATTTTTTTGTGGTTGAGGTTATTTTCATCTACTCAACATTTGATTGTACATTTTACTTTGAAAGACCCACGCCCTAAAGCTGACACTTTATTTCATAAAATAGTAATAAAAAATAATGATATGTTATGCGACATTCGTATACATAACTGATTTTATCAAATAATCTCGAGAACGTATATGAAACTCGTTCAAAAGGATTATATTACAGAAGTATGAAAGTAATTTTATAAAGATTTTATATATTCTTGTCATGTTGAAAGCAAGTATACCGCACGTTTGATGATAAGCTGTCGACGTAGTCATCACTAGCACCATTTATGTGAAACATCATTCGCGTTCTGACGACCATCACTGAATGAGTGTCGTTTTTATCAACGTTTGCCTTAAGACCATTATGCTCTGTGTCTCTTTATATGTGGCAACCATTCAAGGAGTAAACAGTACAGCTAAATTCATGGATATGTTAGTCTTTGTGCCATAAAAGGAAATTCTTTGGGCTACGATATCATCTTAGTTCTTTTACAGAACTCTTTGTTTCCAATACAATCACATCTTTATCATCATCACTTATGATATACTGACTCTTACATCAATCGCTGCTGTCAAAGTGGCATTGTTTTTTTTTTGTTAGTCCACATTATCCTAATGTGGACTAACAAAAAAACAACATATTCTAACACATATGCCTTTCTATATATTGAAATGAACATGGGTAGTACTTTGTCTGACCTGGCAACCTAATATATAAGAATGCGACGAGACGTTGTCTGGCTGTAGTCTTACTGTGTCTGTGTCAGTGGTCAGTTTGCACAGACCAAGTACCGGTACACGGACACGATATTTTGTACTGTATCTAAACGGGAATTTGTATCTTTGGTATGATCACGATATATCAATATGCGTGCTCCTTCTAGGAGGAAATGATGAATAGAATCATTAATTGTACAAATATAGTTCTGTTAACTAATCTGCACTGAGCTAGTTTGGTTGACTAAGTTCTAATCGCCCTAACATAGTTAAGGTAGGCTCTTATCTACTGGTGGGGACGCATATAAGCTGTGTTGTAAGTTTGCAAGTTATTCTTGATGGGGATGCAGATTTGGAGCTTTGTTTGTTTGTTTGTTTGTCACATCTTAGTATTTCCCATGATGTAAATAGTATGTAACATGTAAATAAACCTCGGCTGGCTTTTTTAGTCAAGTGGACGTAGAAACAAAGAGACACGTGATCCAAACTCGATTACATTCAAATAAAGTATCGGAACCAAATCCCCAAATTCTCATAGCGAGCGACGACGGTCCCCGCATTATTTTTTCACCCACGCACTCCGGGACGTTCGAGTCGTTTCCTTTTAACGCATTCTAAAAGGCTCTGTAGACGCAAATAAAAACACGATAACCCTTTCCAACGACTGCCGTTGTTTCTATTATCATTGCTCACTGCTAGGGGCTCGGAATTTTTTCAGCGAGCGAAAAAATAACAAGACCGGATATGGGAGCAGTCCTCCGTTCTGTTTTATTAAAACTGCGATATTGATCTCGTTCGGCGTCTGTTCGCATTTAATTGAATGATCCGAGCACTGAATAAATGCAGCAGTATTTAATATGTTGACTTTCCTGGATTTATTGTCGCAATAACTCCATGGTTTCCCGAAGGCCGATACGCCTACTCAGACGCTTCGATGATTGGTTTCGCTTATCGATTCATCTTTCGTTATCCCGATATCGAATTTGAGTCAGTGAGGGATGAATGTTAATCGATGTTCGTGTTGCGATACTTTGATTCGATAATTGTTACGGTAAATGTTGATTAAATTGAATACTGAATGTACGTTTTAACTGAATTAAAAGCATCTACATACAATTTTTATCTTAAATTAATACTATTTTAACTCCGTTTCCTTTTTAGAAACAAAAATAAATTAATACAAAAAATAAGTAAAAAATCTTTATTACACAGAAGTAAGTATATAATACATACGACGTATAACATATATCTATTTTTATCAAATACATATAAAATAATAGATTTTAGCGAAGCTTATAAATAATAACTAGCAATCTGGAATACGTACTTTAAAAAGTCCCTAAGAATATAATATAAAATAATTCGAATTTTGAATGCAATAACTTACTTTTTTCAGCTAGTCCTACCTAAACAAAAAGTTTGGCCATGTAGAAGTTTTATTTTGCTTTTGTTTTTTTTTTTATAATTCCAAACAGTGGTTAGATCCTAACACGAAATATGCTCTATACATAAAATAAATAAAATCAATCGTTATATTTGTAGAATTTAAAAAGAAACTGTGGATTTTCATTTCAGAATAATATAAAAATTATAACTCTCTCTCTGCTAAAATTATAAAGCTCTCTTACCTACTTTATCGTCTCTAGAATGAAACCTCATGAGTACGATTGAATACTCACATACTATATGTTTCCCGTAATTATTTTTCGAGCCTCGGTGCTGTGGTCTCGAAACTAGTTTATAGTTCGATTAGAATCGGGAGACACGGGGTAGATCCTGAATCGAACCAATTTTTTAAATTTTATATGTATATTTATTTGGTGTTGCTAGTATGGTGAAGTAAAGGCAACCTGCATACACCTGCGACAAACCAGCACTAGGCCAGCGAACTTGACTAAGGTTTAACTACTCTTACTTTACTAGTTAAAATGCGCTCATGCTCTCCAGTCGGACGTTAATGATCTTTCAAAATTTCTTGCCAGAGACGCAAGCAATAGTTTAAAATTTATTTCCACATATAAACTTATCTATTTACTTATCACATAAATACATATGAAAATAATAACGAACAAATGAACGAAATACGTACATAAACTCACACTCCTGTAGGAGGCAGAGATTACAGTTTCCAACTTTTACGTGTTTTCAGATAATGGTCGTGAACCATATTTTATTTAAAACCATATCATATTTTATAGTATTTCGGTATTATTCTCCATGATTTTTATTATGTTGCCTCTAGCATAGTTAGAAAAATACGCCGGTAATTTTATACTTTATAAAAATTAACTTAGTGTTAAACCATATATAATCGTTGTTGGGTTTTATACAATTTCCAAAACACTTCTCTATACACCTGTACTATTTGTCATTACTTGCATCAACGCAAACGGCAATTGGCAATTCATTTTATTCTATCTTCGAAAACCCCGCTTATCGGATTCAGCCAATTATGATGGCCATCCGCTGACCAGCATTGGAAATATGGCCACTTGACGTTCAGATGAGTTGGAGTGACGCAAAAAATCTGTCGTCGTCGCTGCGAGCAAAAACTCCACGAGAAACCGAACGGTTGGACACGGCAAAAAGCAGACACGCCTATGGGAACGTTGAAAAAGTGGCCGCTTCGGATACGGCATTTTGCAACCGATGACTGGCAGTTACGTAAAATGGTCACTTAGCATTTGGATTCCGTGAAATATCTGTGGGTTAATGAGGATTTGTAATGCCTATGGATAAATTTATAGCGCCAGATTCGGGTACTTGAAAAGTCTTGCTAGGTCTAATAAGATGTTGAGGAGAGAGAAGAACAGCCTGACGGGTAGTACCTTCATATTAAAGAAACACACAGGCAGGTAATCTTATATTGTGAACGACTGAGAAATTAACTTATCATACTTTATTAGAAATATGTGTCTACCTTTATGCTTCGGGAACAAATGATGATGGATGATCACCGTGTAAATGGCGACATTAGAACTAACCAGACAAACTAACCGAAGCTGTATGGATGACGCTCATCCGTATTTCAAAAATCCTTCTACCGGAAAAATACTCTATCCTAAGGTCGTTTGCTTAGATACTTCCATATTACCTTTTTCTGACGCAAAATATCAATGTTCGCATTGCTAGGTGAGGGTTAAAATAAAAAAAGATAGTTAATTTATTGGGTACTCTGGCTTTCATTTTGTGTTATACGAGTATAAACAACGTATACTGCTATTTTAAAGTGTAGCGCACTTACTACAAATCTCACAGGAACTACACTTACTATAGGCGAGTGTGACTACTTACGATCAGGTGAGTAGTTTGCTGACATTAAATATCCTAGTTTATTGTAAAGTATACATGCATCCAGTCTGCAGAAAGACTGTAACTGCTAAAGAAACTCTCTTATACGTATTCTGTCACAAAACAACAGTGTTCGCATCACTGTTCCGATTTGAAGGGTAAAATAGACAGTGCGATTTCTGAGCACCATGATATCATCACAAGTTGGCAACGTACATTGTAGTTTTTATTGGGATACAGATCTGATGCAAAGGTCAGAGAAACCAAATACACTAAAAGACTGTAAGCATCCATCAAGTGGGATGTGTTTTATATAAAAATGTAATGATACAAATTAATTTATTGATTTACGAGTTTGGCGAAAACCTTGAGCGCAAACCACTGACTGTCTCAGTTCACACATCCACGGCTAATGAAATCGTGTTTGAACGGCAAACAAGCCGAGATCGCATCAGAAAGAGCTTACCGCGCGCCCGTTTTTTACCCCTAATTGTGAGTTATTCGGCGGCTCTCGACGTGATGTCTATACGCTAGTTATGGCTATTCAACTGAATCGCGCTTATTGATAGTGGAGTTTTTGCGAGGAGTAATGTAGCTTTATCTCAAATTGGAGCTGGACTGGCTTAATGTTTTAATCAACGTTACAACGGTTTGGAAGTTATGGCACACAATAAGTACGAGTAAGTATTTTGACCAATGTATTCGTATGCCAATAAGGTAAAAGATTGCTAAAACTATAAATAATCGATTTTAATCATCATTGTATAAGTTCTTGTGAAAAATTGTATGAATATCAATATGAGTATTTGTATTCATTTGCAAGTGATGGCAAAAAATACCAATTGTGTTACTTGTCGCTATTTATCAAAGTACTAACTTACTACTACTAACGTACTACTAAGTTTAACTAAGAAATAATATTATCATCTTCTCAATATGTTTTTATTATAAACAATAAGTATATTTTGAAATGATTTTCGTTATATATTTATGTTTACTTGACAAAGCGACAAAAAATTCTAAAATAAAAACATTTGTCAACCTATCTCCCTTGAATTATTATTTGGCCACTTTTTCCATGTCTATGTAGACTCATGCGCAGTATCGGTAGGCTTGTACAACTATGAATTTTCATGCTTAAATTTTATTGATAACATTAAGAGGTTTTATAAAGGTATTTCTTGCTAATAAACTTACCAATCCATTGAACCGTGATCCCTGTCTATAGCGATAAACAAAATCGAAATTCATTTCGCTCTGAACTATTAATTTTTCGATTCGATACCTCGCCCCTCAAGCTTATATCGAGCCCGCACACTCGTAGTGATAGTAAAACAAAAGTCATCCGGCGTCCGCACATAGATCACGATCCACGGGGTCCCGGTGGGCGGCAAATAGCCCGTACTGGCAAATGGTGCGTCCAAACGCGCAGTATCGGTGCAGCGGCGTCATTACTACGACGCTTGATTGCACGCACGCTCCGCTTTGTAGTGGGCAAAGATTATTTGAAAAAAGAATAGAATAGCCAATATAGATATACGAGTTCGTTTTGAGTTTATAAGTAGACTTCTGTTTTTATCGGTCCAGCACCATCGATTGGTTGGTATGAGCTGTGCTAATTTATTATCTTTCGTCTAGTCTTCTCAGCAGGTGAAACTCTAAAGCGGTGGTCTTATCAATTGTAATGGGCACCTCTTTGTTACTGCCTGTGCTCCCACTCTGTAATAGGATGCGCGGCTCTCAGCGTATTAAAGTAGGCTGGGCCAATGAATATTCTCTCAAAACCAAAGAACAATTATTGAACAGGCCAGAGGAGCAGAAAGTGTAGTTTACCAGTAGATGTATACCTGCCGTAGTAATGTCAAATCAGGTGTTAGCTAATCTGGCGTAGACGCCTGTGCGTTCTACGGTAGACTGTAAATAAAACGAAATAAGGGTGTTTTTGTCATTGTCTTCGTTAAGGCGAGTTCATTACCAATATTTTATTGATTGTAGCAGTATTAGTGTAGCGGCGCCGTATCAAGTAGTTCCTTTGAAGTCAAATAAGCACTTCTGTTTCGTACGTATTTATTTCAATAAACTTAATGATTAATTTATAGTGGTCATTACAAGTACCAACGTAACTTCAGAAATACTATTTGATGAAACCCTGTCTACGATAAAGCTTCATTACGCATATGTACCTACGCTGCGCATTGTAGCAGATAAAGAACAAATTTTTGGAAAAAGGAACAGTTCTTTTCAATGTATGAATACCACTCTAACAATAGTAATGCCCTTCTAATGAATTAAATTGTATCATTATATCGGTATCCATGGCAGAAATGTCCTAGAATATTGGCAAAGAGAGACATTCAATAAAGAATGAAACCATGAAATTCAAATAAGTAAGGCAAGAATCCAACGATACTTCATCGAAACACATAAAGTCATCAGTACCAATCCGTGATAATTGTATAGTACCAATATTAGGAATAAAGTCACAATTAAGTAAAGGCATATTCACTCAATACTTACTCTTTGTGAACACGTGGCATTGTTTCCAATTGTTTCCTTCTACCATTAATTTCCTGAATCCGGACTTTTTAAATTGTAAATACAAATTCACAAGAATATCGCGTTATTTTTCAGCAGCTGTACGATTTGGTCTGAGTGAATAACTCATTTAGGAAACTGCTAGTGAACCTTTACAAAAGTTCATTATACTATTACTATTCAAAACAACTTTGCACAAAGTACTTACATTTAAATTATTTTGACACACATTTCATATATATGTTCATTAGAGTTCATATATGTCTCCACCGAGGATCACCAGCCTACTCTATGTTAGAGCGATTAGGGCCTTAGTCAACCACGGCCTGGTGCGGATTGATCGACTAATGGAATGTAACTTCACTTGCTAATAGGGTAATTTCAACAGCAAGTGACTTCTAACACTCTTTAACATGTAAAATCATCCAAACGTTTTAATTTCTGAGACGCAACAAAAATGTGGGTTGAGTAAGTAGCAAAACCACCTATTCACGTAAATGACGGCACGCCGACGACTCTAGATGCGGAAAAACTGGAGCATATTTGCCTTTGCATAAGTGCTCCACAAACCGCGGAGACTTACCACAATGTCATGACACCGAATGCTTAATCGTCGCGGGGAAACTCGCCCGCTCTGTGGTTAGCATCTGAGGTTTTGGATACATGCATTATTACTAGCTTTGCAAAAATTAATAAGACATTAATGTTACGAAATATTAACTGTCAATGTTTTTACAATTTGTTTTGTTCATTTTTTAAAGTTAGTTTAAATAATAATAAAGAAAGTCAAAATATTACGTCTAAGATAGCGCCATCGCTAACGTCGCTAATGTTGCTGAGGAAAAGTCGGCGCATTGTTATAGCCTAATCTTATTTGCGAGGACCTGTATATGTAAATGATTGGTTAGTATCTAAGCAGTTTAAGATAGAAGTAGCTTGAAATGAACTCGGGTGCAATAAAATTGAGCCACGACTCTAAAACATACTCAATGCACAGCCTTACAAATTAAAATTGTATGCCCGTTTGTAATGAACTCAAACTAACTAAATTGAATTCATTTTTCATTCAGTTTTTTCATTAGAAACAACATGACTGGTCCTAGTGTCCAACAAAAAAAACTGGTTTTCATTCTCCATACAACGTAGTATAAAATTTTAATCGAGGTTGGTATACTGTGTTTGCGAAAATTTAATAGTATATAATTGATTGGAATGTTTTTATTACTTATAGACGAATATTTGAACTAGCCTGTGACTTGAATGTTTTTCCTGTATAATTAATTTTTATGAGTTGAGGCTAGACATAGTGCATTTGACATTATTTTTGACTATAGCTACTTAGCATTACATTTTGAACATATTGATGTACTCAAATGCATTATTTCTCACAGAATCTGTCAATACAAAGGGGATAAGGATTTTAGTTAATTCTATTGTCTCCCAAATAATAATATTTTTGTTTCTGTTTAATTTGTCAAGAACTACCATTAGGTATGTGTGAAGCATCTTGAATTTCTTCTTCACCCAGAAATTCTGGATCGACTTGTATATGATACAGCTGAGACGAGGCATACCAAAGTAACTTATAGCTCAATCATACAGAAATTGCGAATTTGCGTCACTGAGCAAGATGGCGCTGAAAGGACAGGCAAAGCCGGAAATTTTGAGTCTGTGTTGTTCTTCCAATGTTTTCGAAGGTTTACGCTCGAATAGCCCTTTAGATGGGACTTTTTGTGCACCACAGTTTTTCTTGGCCACTCGATGACGGAAATGAAAACAATGAGACGGGAAATAAAAGAACGCCGAATTGAATGATGCTGTAACGTAACGGGCTTGGGAATTTTGTGCCATGTTTTTTGGTAATTAATCAGTGATCTAATGCATAAAAGACATTATTTTTATTCTAAGCTATGAAAGTTTTACAAATTAACAGAAATAGATTTTAAACCAAAATATAATATGTAAATACCTACCTAACTTATCTGTCCTCAAACTTAAATGATTTATTATTTAATTATTTTTTCAGAATATTGTTATCACAGCGGTTTCTTCTTAGCTGACCGCAGCACAGTACAATTAACCGTTAATTCAGTACTAATACTAATGCTGCTACTTACTAAAGGAATACTAATAACTTGATGATAGCAGTGAATTAACTTGAGAAGAATCTTATTGTGAATTTGTCACATTTTATAGGTCCTTCGCGCCGAGAATTTCAACTTTCTGATAATTCCGCTTGTTTATAGACTATTATTCAATATATTTATTACGACTCCCCTTTTGTTTGTTTTGACCGGAACTGTGGGTCCGTTAACAGGCATGGTGTAGAAACTTCAATTCTCATGGCTTCCACAAATACACTCAAGGCATAACTGATATATCATATGCAGCTTCAGCATCGAACCCTCCAAAAAAAAAATCACTCACTTAAACCCGTTACAAGTCTCATTACTAGGCAAATATATCAGCAAGGAGAAAAGACAGTTTTGGACTGGTTTAGTATCTCTTCTCCTATTGCTTTGCTGAGTTGTATTTAATATTATTTTCCTATGCAAGTTCCTTCAATATTTATGATGAGATTGACAGTGGTCACATATCTATGTGCTGTAATTAAAGCACATTGCTCTGGTATACAAACTGAGAAGAAATTTGGGAAATAACGTAAAACAATCAGTGTGGTATATCATTCAAAAGTTACTTGCATTAAAAAATCATTAGCTGGAAATGAATTCTCCAAATTTGGCGAAGTATTAAATTTAATTTTATCCTGTCAAATTAAAAAGCTTTTGTTTTCGACGGATTAATTGCAGACGCACTCCAATGAAAATTGCACACCGTGACGCCAACCCCATAACGAGGCCTTGACGAACCGTTTAATGCCAAATTTATCACCCGAAATTGTACACTTTATTGTTAACACATATTTGTTTTGTTTTCGCGACTCCCACCAGGGGGCGCGAACGAAGCAATAAGTTAAAATTAATATTCTGTCAGCATACACGATTTTCGGCGCCGTATTTCATGATATCTCAACAATTTGATCAGAAATTTAGTATGATATCGGGTGCGGGGCGCGATTTATCAACAACTTGTGTTTCGGCCTTTCCTCATTTTGCCGACTCATTTATTTGTATCGGTCTTTTCTTTTCGTATAAGTTAATATTGATAAAGATTATATTAGCATGTTTTTTTTTAATTAGCTAAATTACTTTCGAAAAAGAAGGTTCTTTATCGAAAGTAATTTAATACATTTCGTAAGTACAGATGTACTTATAAAATTACAATTCAAAATCAAAAGAATATTTATTAAACAAGACTATAAGTTTGTGTACAACCCACTTATTGACGTCAACAACCTTCTTTACAAAAAATTTATTAGTAACAAAAAATTTACAAAAAACCTTATACGAACAAGGAAAAAATGGACTATAGATGTGTTCTGAAATTGGGACAGCTTTCTTAAGAAGAACAGGCAAGAAATTCTGAAGGTCTATTATAACGTATAGTAAATGTAACTTATGATTCTCTTAAGTCTCTCATGTAAATTAAGAAACTTATACATTTGTTCAATATGTGGACAAAACTAACGCAATTATAAATAAGAAGCTTGAACTATTTTAACAATAATACAACTGTAAATATATATTTGCTTAATATAATATATTATATTCAATTAAATAATTAGTGTCAGGTATAAAAAAAATGTTTTTTAAAACTAATTATTTTAAAGGTATTCATCACAGCAACCCTACCCATTCAAATTGTAAATAATCTTGTTACCCAGAATCATCAAAATTTTAACTCCGAGTTGCAGCCATTTATTTTTTATCTGTGACATCTGTACCAATAAAGTTATTCTCCAAAATTCATATTCAACTCATGAGCCGGGCGCAACTTCTCTCATAAAACATCACAAAAACAAACATCTTACAAGATGGCTGATAAGAGTCGCCATTTTGTATTTTTTCTTTATGCCATTCCGTTGTTAATGCACTCGCTGTGTTTTCGTATAGATTACAATTCATTTGGGAATTTAGTGTAAACTTAAGTAATGTGCTAAGATTAAAGATATTGATAAGTGTACTTTTAGGGTTCCGTGAAGTAAATACATATTTTTTTAAGTCAGACTAACAGCCTTAGACTAACAGACTTAGCTTAATTCAACTAATCTGTACTTATATATTGCCTAGCAGAGATTGCTACCTTTTTTTTTGTAACGATGAGGGAAATGCATGGAATAGCATACCTGCGAGTCGGGTTATGTGGGGCTCTCCTCCCCAAAAGGGGGTAAGCCTACCTACTAAAAACCTCACCGATCCCCCCCCCCCCCGATTGCGCCTGGACGCGAGCGCTAATCCTAAAGGAGAGCTGCATCACGTCGAGGCCGAGCGCTAATCCCGAAGGAGAGCAGCATAACACCCCGACGCGAGCGCATCATCCCTAAGGAGAGCAGCATATGAGATTGCTACCTAGCATTAATACCTTTAGTTAATTTTGTATCCCTGTGCATAGAATTAAATACAAGTGTTTATTTTTGTTCACACTACTTTTAATACTACTGTTGAAAGTAAAAGTACTTATAGTATACAGTAACAACTACAAAAAAATCCTCTTTACCATAGTGAATGCCATTCACGTCTTTATTTCACAGTCGCGGTCTTAAATGCCAAACGCTCTGACATTTGCTTGCAAATTCAAGTCTAGCCTTGTAGGTTTGTCACGGACCTGGTCCCGAGACCCCACAGTCCACACAATGCGGGTCATCTGCGGAAAATACATGCAAATAGCCTGCTTTGCGGCTAAATGTAGACCGTTACGATCCCCGGAGAACATAAGCTGCTACAGTGTCGTGTGTCGCTTTCATATTGAGAATTTGGAGTTTATAAAGCTGCCTTTGTAGTAATCAGCGGTCTATAGTAAATAGCGCATTATGATGGTGGTACGATATTGTACTTTTAGAATTATTTTGCTAGGTTCGGTGTAAACATACCTAATGTCACAGAATGGTATTGAACATTAAGATCCTTGTAGAGTTTGCTGATTTAAGAACATTAAAAGACTTATTCGGGTCATTCACTTGAATCGTTGGGATCGGGCGTTAAGCAATAATTGCCTTTTGTCTAGCCATCTTCTCACCAAGCAGTTCCTAGTGGTAATGGGCTTACCAGGCAACGTGAAGGTCCCCTCTTCGCCACACTTTACTATTACTTCGGAATCCAACGCAGGGCCTTCAACGCAGTTCAATATACTAGGTCATTAAGTCTTCTTTACAGCAGGTTATTCCTTATACTGTGCCCATGGGATCAAGGTGGCAATTAAAGCTCGCTGATGGTAGGTAGTGTCAAATTCGTACACTACAAGCTGTGACTAACTGCGACTATGAGTGAGGCACAGCTTTTCCAAAACTGTTTCCACACTCTGTCAATAGTATAATTAATACTACTTTATTAGCAATGCCTCTTTATAACAACTAACAAAGTGTGAAATTAGTTACTTATTTTACTTTTTTTTTATTAATATGGACTGATTTTATTTTTAAAGGATACGGAACACTGGTCACTTTTAAAATCAAATGCCATCTTCTATAGTAAAGGACCTTCTCAGAATGCATCAAAGTGTGAACACAGTTTTTTCCAGAGAGCAGACAAACAGTGGCGTGAGAATCTTTGTTTCACCTAAAAATGCATGTAATTTGATACGTGTGCAAGAAGAACTAATTAATTCCGATTTAATCGTGGTTCGTATTTTTTTTTTTTTATAAGCACGTTTGCCGAAATCGCTATTCTTGTTTTGGTTGTATCTTTGCCCAGAATATATTTCAGATTAGATTGGTAGTGCAGATTGGTGACTACATACATACATCTTTGAATATCTCGGGTGTGTGCAGGTTGCCTCCCGGTGTTATCCTTCACCGTAGGAGCATCGGATAAAATTAAATGTATATTTAGTTGTAAATGTTTATAAGGATAAATGAAATGAAATTAAATCTGATAAATTTTTAAAACGAACAACACATTGATCGAATCCGAGCCTTCCGAATCATCCGATCGATATAAAAAAGAAATAGACCAACGTAATTAAGTAAGGTTTAATCAGCTAATTCTACTAGGTTTCGATTGATCACCTCTATGGGGGTTATATAAGGTTTTGAAGATGAACTATTTATATTAACTTCACTTTATATGTCTAAATACGTAAAAGAATTTTCATGTAAAAACTATTAAATATTTACAAGTATAAGAACTTATTTGTGCAACAAACGTATAAACTTTTAACCAATAGTGTAAACTACATTAAATATACTGCCATAAAAATACAAAAAAAAACAACGACAATTATAATCACTGAATAACACCACCACACCACCAAAATGGGTATATAGTATGCATATTTTATAATAAATTTTAGTAGATTTAAGACTTCGAAAATTTTAAATTTTAACTTCCTTGCAAACTATTTTGAAATTTGTAGATAACATATCGAAAAATTTAGGCATATAATTTTTGAAAAAGGATTAACCTAACGACGAAATTCGAAATAAATGAATGAAATAAAGTACCAAAACCGGGTGATTCAAAGAACAATGGAGATGGCTATGTTTGTAAGTGTTCTAGGTGACTGTAACAAAAAAGGTGAAATCTATAGAAAATCCAAGGTCATCGACACCGGAAGGGCACATCGCACTCAACGCCACTAGGATGGAAAGGTCCTCAAGTGACAGGCACATGCTGGACACCGCAGTGTTGGCAGGCCTCCCACAAAGTAGAACAACGATTGGTGAAGATCGTAGGAAGGCGCAGGACTAACGGATGTGGAGATACTTAGGAGAGACCTATGTCCAGCAGTGGGCGTGTTTCAGCTCCAATAATGATGATGATACTCGTAATCTACTGTATTAACTTGTAAAGAAAATAAAACTACATAGTAATGTTGTTTGACACACATTTTTACTTTCAACCTCATTGAATTAAAGTCTTCCCAAAGTTCGCGGTTTGTGGTAATGAAATCAAGCTGTTAATGGACTGTGAAATGTGTGAAGTCCGTGCCGCTGCGGTTTCTGGGCATATTATAATAAGTTAATATAAAACAGCATTTGGTTAAGAGCGTCAGAAAAATCAGGCTGAATTTATGTACTTTCAGATTTATGAGTCATTTAAGACCAATGGTATTAAGGTTCATAGTAGTTTATGCATACATACATGATACATATTAGGCCTGTTGTCCCCGAGGAGTAAAGCTACTGTATCTGAAGAACTTATTTAAAGAAATTAGTATATTGATCTTAAATAAAATCCAAATGAAATGTATTGAATGAACATATTTAAAGAATTATGAAACACGATCGTCTTGTTGACCTTTTCAAATAAAAATTAAAAAAGCTCTTTCAGAGCTAAAATAGAAACAAACCATATAAGTAAAATTATATTTTTTATACTATTTGAAAAATAATGCTTAAGTATATATTATGTAAAAGAACAATTAAGGTGGTGTGTAATATTAAAAAAAAAACATAATTATAACTGAAGGTTTGAAAGGTAGAACGAATAATTTGTAACGTGTTAATAACGAATTCAAATATATAATATAGATAATAATAGTCACTCCCCTGAACATACGTAGATAAATAGATTTGCGAGTTATCAATTTTTAAAAAAAGTCGAGATACGAGATATTACAAAATTGTAATATTTTTTTTTAATAGACTTGGAAGCTTTGGCCCCGTACAAATCAAATTGTTATTTACATACTTACAAACTGATTTACGCGTTAGTAACCTATGTAAATATTTTATAATATTAATATTTAGTTTAATATAAAAATCGTTATTCAATTAAACCTATCGCAAAATCTTTCGATTCAGATATCGCTGCCTTATTATAATAGCATCATATAAAGTAGAACAAAATTACAAAGCCAACCCTTTTATGTTTAATTTCGCCTTATCTCTTCCAATATAATAGATACCAGCATTCTATTGTTGTGCGCACAATCGACGCTTATAATAAGAGATGTGTATACAGCAAATATGTTATTCAAAAAAACGGTGGAGTATTCAAACTCGGAACCTTTGGTCCCTTTTTGAACCATTACATTAATGCAGTGAGATCTAATTTGTTATTAAATGGGCCTTTATGTCCTTGTTTGAGACCTTATAGAGGGTGGCCATCGGAATCCAATGAATTCAAACTTCTGCCATTGGCAACATTTACATATTTATGAGAAAGTTCGCCCCACTAGTAAACTGTCGATGACATTTTATAGTTTTTTTATGTAAAAACAAAAAATTTAAACTCATCACCAAAATTATTACCGGGCTTATATATTTGATACGTAATAGAAATTTATTCATTTATTTTGTAGTCTCTAACAAGACGCTGGTTACATTCCTATCCTTTTTTTGTATCTGTTTGATACATTACTTAGTAAAAATTGAAAATACTATTTCGAAACAAATCAAATTAAAAGACGAAAATCGCATATTTCATACATTTGACGCCTATGATTACAGCAATTCATACATTTCTTATAGTTATGAATGATTAATCCCTGAAAAGTATATAAGTTTGAAAACAACGAAACAAGATCATCCGAGGCAACATTATTAAATATGAAGACAACATTATTCAGATATGGTGAAAATGGATATAGAATATTTTCGACAAAGAAATAGTAATAAAAACGTGGCGCGATGTACTAATATAAAGTTCTTGAAATATTTGGAAAACATAGTAACTAAATTCCTTATGCATTTTTTTTATTTTACAATTTCAAGAGATTGCCAAAATAAACTTTAGTGTATTAGAAAAGTTGCAGGCAAACTATCATTTAAATCATTCGATTATAATGATATAAATACGAAGTTCGAAATAGGCTGTATGTTATTCAAGGTATATTTCCTTATAAACATATATACGTATGATGCAGCGCTTTGGGTGTAAAGTAACGAACGTGTGTCGATGCGCAATTGCGCCGTCTCACTAAACTTGGATCGCAAGAGGGCTGACGCCGTTAAAGTGCCTTAAAGTGCATGAGACCTGTCGAAAATATTTGACTAAATTATAGTTATGCCCAGTGTGTGTGTGTGTGTGTCTGTGCATGGAAATGACGGCTGATAGAGAGGAATGGAAGAAAAAGATCTACTGCGCCGACCCCAGATAATGGGAAATGGGCAAGAGGATGATGATGATGACGTGGAGACCCAGATCTATTACCACATTCAGTTAATTCCTTGAGATACAGGACAAAAACTCTTCTGTATTATACTGACCATTTAGTATATGTCGGAAATTGGAGCGTTAGTAGATCTCTCACAAGATCTGAAGAAGGCACTGAATGCAACAGCGGCTGACCTATAGGTGTGGAAATCCTTAGGGAAGTCTATGTCCAGCAAAGTCTTTAGACTGTATTAATGAATGATAAAGAAAAAGAACTCAATATAGAGGAAGATAAAAAAAAATACCCAAATAAAATAAAGTGACAGACCAAGCTTTTCTCTTGTCAACATCTCTTTTAATTATCCTATTTTACTTCAATTGTCTTGTACAAGAGCCTATTTTTTATTCATCATTCTAGCTGTTATATACCCATTCCTGGACTTTCGCTTTTAAATTAGAGGGTTTTGACCATATCCCATTACGGAGGCCCATGCGGTTGGGTGGGGAGCGCCAGAGCCTCGTTTGTTGCTTGGCAGGATGCATAGCAGGTGACGTTAGTTGGGTTTTCATCAGGTGTAGTTCAGAACTCCTTACGCTTACTTATTTATTTATTCACTAATAACATCCACAAAATAGCTCATTATATTAAGTATATAAAGTATATAAAGTAAACAAAAAAAAAACAGATATAAACTAGACTATTTATCACCTCAGTGCCGTATTACATACATACATACATACATACACTCACGCCTTTTTCCCACGGGGGTAGGCAGAGATTACGTCCTTCCACTTGCTACGGTCCTTACATATCTCTTTCGCTTCATCTACTTTCATAACATTCCTCATACATGCTCGACGATTGCGGGTACTTCTGACCTGGCTGTTAGAGGAACTCTTTGGTTTGTTTTAAATATATTGTAAGGATGGCATATGTTGTCATGGTAACGTAATAAACAGTTGTTTGCTAGACTTCCGAGTATTATTTTATAACATGGTGACAGCGGTGGGAATAAATTAATATTTTCACACGGAATCAAGAATCTGGCGAATCCATCAATCAGTATGTTACAGCATTAAGATTATTCTCCACCTCTTACTCGTATGAGAGCTAAGAAACTTTGAAACATAAATAATATTAGTCTTATAATATTAGTTTACTAAAGTAATATAATTGAATATTATTGCAATATTTTTAATTATTTTATTAAGGGGAAGATTTGGGGGAACTTAGTTTGAATGTTTAAATATGTAATGATTTTGCTTATTTTTATTAAGGGGAAGATGTTAGAGGAACTCTTTGGTTTGTTTTAAATATATTGTAAGGATGGCATATGTTGTCATGGTAACGTAATAAACAGTTGTTTGCTAGACTTCCGAGTATTATTTTATAACACTGGCCTTTTCGTATAGTGCCGTATTCATGTTTATTGACATAGGTTTTTATTGTTAAATATGTTTAAGTTATATTAAGTTTGATCATTTTGTTTACAATAACCTTTGGGTTTTTCTTGTTGATTCGACCGACCACCAACTAAGCCATTTAAAAATATCATCTTTCTAAAATAGAGGATTTGTTGTGTTAAAATAAGCAAGGGAGAAAGTATGTGGCATTCATATAAGAATAGTACTTATACATGTAGAAATAAAGTATTTTTTGTAAAATATGAAAATATTACTATACTATGTACCTAACAATATTATCAATATTATTTTTGATTGTACCTAATTCCCCTTTCTTCCGGACCGCTGCGACGAGCAGACGTGCTCTCAGTTAAACCCGCACAAAATTTTTACCTCAAAAATTATTATACAGATAATTAATTGTGTATTAAAAGTGAACCTTAAGTACAAACAGTGAAGTTACGTTTTTCAATTGTACCTTATCTAGCCAACGAGTGTGTAAGACAGAGATAGGCGTATGCTAGCCAACTACGTGGAACGGCCTCGCTACGCTGGACCTAGGCGTATTTGTCTGAGTTTTTGAGGGTGGCAAGTATTGATAGACCTCTGATAAATTATGCCGCTTAGACGAACACCTGATAAGCAAATGGAGTCGGACTCGGACGCGAATGTCACTTTTCGCAAGAAAAGTAGACCGTCAAACATTGGCAATACTATCGACAATGAACTACTAACGCAGATTAGTGAGCTAAAACAAATGTTTCTTGAATTTAAAGCAAATCAGTTTATTTGACGAAATTAAGAAGCAAAACAGAGACTTATGCAACTCTATTGATTTTTTATCTACATCCTGCGACTTACTGAAGGAACAAATACATAAATTTGATACCGAGTGCCAATCAAATTATGAATACATAAAGTCATTAGAAGACAGATTGGATAAAATCGAAGCCAGCTCGCGATCTACCAGTGGAGAAATCAGAAACATTCCGTTCCAAAAATAGGAATCAAAAACGACTTTAATTAGCACCATCATTACTCTAAGCAAAATCATAAATGCGACTATACAACTACAAGATATTAAGGACGTTTTTCGCATTCATAGTAAAGTGAAAGACCATAAACCAGTTAATGTAAATTTCACCAATTAAAATTAAAATTAAAATAATAATTAAATTAAAATAAATTTATTACCTTTTTATATTGCCTTCAATAGTTAGTAAGCGTAAGATCTCATTATGCCTAAGAAGAAATATCTATTTGATGTTAAATTGTGATGTAGGCCTAAGTTTTAATAAATTTATATACTCTAATTATAAATACAACCTCACCCAAAAACATTCACACATATATACACAATTACACATACAAGCACACTCATACATATATAAACAAACACTCTGCTGCACAACTGATTTCCTATATTATAATAATTCAATATCAACAATTATATGTCTTGAAATCAATTTAAATACAGTAAACTTTAAGCACTCACTAATTAGTTTTACATGCAAAAATGTCTTACGAGTATACTCTTGCATGGACCTTTTCTTTTTGATATTATCTCAATATGAATAATGTTTATTTGATAAATGAAATCGAGCAGTACAAGTTTCCAGAGCTTATAGTTGCTCCCCGGAGAATAGTCAGCAGTTCATACCTAAAACTCTTGGTGCCTTGAAGTTATTACATGTCAACATCAGAAGTATAAGACATAATTTTGATAATTTATTGATTTTATTGGCAAAAATTGAAGTACAAATAGATATTATTATTTTATCAGAATGCTAGCTTAGTAAGTGTCCTTTCTTGCCTATAATGACAAGAAAGGACACTTACTAAGCTATACTTCAACTATATCTGATTATACAAATCAAAATGACGGTGTAGTCTTGTATACAAGAGCCTTAAACCTTCTAGTTGAAAAACCTGACTTTACAGAAGCAAACTGTCTCCTTATTAAATATAAAAATTTTGCATGCATTGCACTTTATCGTTCGCCATCATACAGAAATATAGGAAATTTTATTACGTCACTAGATTCGAGATTACATTACTTAAGTATATTTGAAAATATTGCAGTTATTGGTGACATAAATATTAACATTAGTTAAAATACTAATGATCCAAACAGTGATCCCTACTTAAATACACTTACATCCCATTCCTTGTTGCCAGCTCACAATTTGCCGACCAGAAACGGTAATCTCCGGATCATGCTCCGGTGCTACTTATTTCAGATATAAAAGTAAAATCGAATAAATTACAGCGTGTCACCAAGCGCATCAATAAAGGAGAATGCATAAATGATCTTCAAAATAAAGATTTCTCTTCTATCTTACAATGTAATAACCCCAATCAGGCAGCAACACTTCGTATTGAAACCCTATCAAGTGTAATAACAAATCATACTTCTTCAACAATTATCTCCAGCAAAAATAAATTACTTAAGCCATGGATGATCTGCTCCGATGTATACGAAATCGTGACAAACTTTTTTGTAAAACTATTAAATATCCCGATAATAATATTTTTAAAACTACATATAACCGCTATAGAAACTTCTGTAATAATTTATTAAAGAAAATAAAACGCGAATATGAATGCATAGAATTTCAGAAAACTAAAATAATCCAAAAGCTATGTGGAACGTCATAAAGACTATTGGTAATATTATGAAAGTTTCTGATACCCCTAATGATCTCTTAGGTGTTTCTAGTGATCCTATCTCGTCAATTAATTCAGTCAACCAATTTTTTGCCAATTTAGGTAAAAACCTAGCTTCCAAAATTCCCAAACCTACTTTAGATCATAACTATAATAATATCTTAAAACGGTCACTAAAGCTACCACCTCAATTTTCTATGTCCCTTCCAAGCACAAATGCTGAAGAGATCAATGAGCTTATACTTAGTCTTAAAAACACATCATCTACTGGCTGGGATGGCATACCTACTTCTATCATGAAAGCTGTGCGTCATATTATAATACCGGCGTTAGTTCATGTTTTTAACTTATGTTTGAATGAAGGTATTTTTCCAGATGTATTTAAAAAAGTTCTCGTGCACCCAATATATAAAAATGGAGAAAAATCAATTGTTCGATTTCTGTCTTGACAACATTATCCAAGATACTAGAAAAAATATTCAATAATAGACTAATAAATTTTATAAACAAAAATAACATCATTTCCACTAATCAATTTGGTTTTAGACAGGGTGAATCCACAGAAGACGCAGTTTTGAATCTTACTGAAACCATACTTAAAAATATAAATTATATAAAGAAAACGCAGTATATTTGCTTTCATCAATCAAATCAATCTTCATCGCTTCCAAGTTCTTCTTTTAAGCTGTACGCCCATAGTACATGTAATAATAATATACAAAACTGAACTTGTATGCCAATTACTTCTACTTCAAAGATCAATTATTTTGGAGTTATGGTTGACCATCTTTTGACATGGAATGACCATATAAGGGCAACTAAAGCTAGAATCTGTAAATTAATATATATTTTCAAAAACCTTAGATCTGTACTCGATATTAAAACACTTAAAATAGTATACATGTCCTTAGCACAGTTTATTATCTCATATTGCATTACAGCATGGGGTGGTACTGGTAAGGTTAAAATATTAACACTGGAAAAAGCACAAAGAGCCATACTAAAGGTTATTCTTTAAAAACCAATACTGTTTCCTACTGTTGAACTTTATTCCCTGGCAGTGGTGTTAAGTAACTGTAAGACAAATTTTCATTCTTCAATGTATTCTTCGTAAGCATCTATAATTACCTTTTACTTCTTTATCTCAATGACTCATGGAAACGTGCAGAACTGTTCTCTCAAGCCAACATTTTTGCTTACTTGCTCCCGAAAATTCTTAGTATATACTCCTGCACTTATCGTGAGTGCAAGTTATTGGTCACTAAATGGTTGTTGACCCTCTCATATAAGGACACCGAGAAATTGATTTCAGCCAAAGTTTATATAAACCGAATACAGCTATCACTCACGCACACACACACGCACACACACACACACACGCACACACACACCCTCACACGCGCGCACACACACACGCACTCTCGCATATACATACTTTAATACTATTTTATATTTTTGAGATCTTGTTACAATTGCCTTTATTTGTATTTTTCAAAACTCCCAGAAGAGGGCGCTAATAACTGCAACACAGGTACTAAACTAAAGCAGTTATTATCGTACATAATTTATGTAATAAGCATTTAAAATTGATCCCTAATAAAGATTTTTGAATTTGAATTTGAATTTGAATGATACCTATATTATTAGGTATAATCAAAAACAGCTTTAGATCAAACCTATTTTTACAAGCTTTTGTATTAGCTTCACTTGTAATATGTAAGAAAATCTTGGAATCTTAATTTGACCCACTTCCCGGTCTCCGATTGAGCTGAAATTTTGCATGCACATGTAAGTCGGATGACAATGCATGGTAATGTGTATGACATCATTCTAAATCCAACATAGCGGCATTACCAAGATGGCGTATCAATTATTTTTAATGCACTAATACAATATGGGTATCAAATGAAAGGGCTTGCAAAGAACACCTTGATAAATAATGTGACGTCACTCTTAATCCAATATGGCGGACTTTCCCAAGATGGCGGACCAATTATTTATAATGCACCCCTACCATATGGGTATCAAATGAAACGGTTTGCTAAGCTTGGTTTTATAGTCGAAAAATAAATTAAAAGTGAAAAAACTTTATTAAAAACAAGCTTTTATTAAATGCGCTGAAAAGTATTCTATAAGTAAGTACACATCCTTAAATCAGAAGACAGTTATGTAAGTTCAAAAATTAATTTTTATTTTCTGCATACATTTCTTTATGAAAAATTACCCTTTTGTTTTACATCCCATGGAAAATATTTTATGCCTGTTTGTCTAGCCTACACTGTGTATGGACTCTAAATCCAACGACGTGATGTATATTTAAACAATAGAACTCGAAAAGTAAACGGAAAGCCACACAAATAAATATGTCTCAAAGAAAACAATGGGCTCCCATAACACTGTTCGTACGAAAATAACCACAGCTTGGTCGATACTTCAAAATGTGACTGCTCACGATGTGCGGTAGGCAATGTTGGAGGTATTTGTAAAATGGAAGGTTATTATGTTGTAACGCGCCCACACGCGAAGGCAGAGCATGCTTTAACTAAAAAATTAATAATAACACGAAGAAAAGTAGTAACCGAAGCCTTTAAGCTTATAACGAAATATACACATTTTCCGTCGATACAGAGTAGGCTCAGGCAAAAAGATTTCATAAATATGTTCGACAATTTAATGATTTAGAAAAAAATAAATAAAACCCCTCGCGGTTCAACTACTTCCCTTGAGGACATTTTGAAAAAAGTAATCTATTCCGATAAGGCAACAAGAAGACTGTTCATTTTTATTTTCTCCATTCCCTGAGGCTTAGAGCATCTTAAATGTCCCGTCTAAATGATAAACGCAAAGCGTTAAAATCATTATATAAACGATAAAATGTAGAAAGTCTCTGACCGTGCCTTATCCGACATTATATATTGATTTATATTTATTTAACGTGTTTCATTTACGTAAATCGATCCAATAAATGGAATAGGCTTAATTATAATTCCTCTATCATACATCGATAGAAAACTTTAAATAAAAGCGTTTACAGGGAAAGAGCAATTTTACTTTTTTTAAGTATTCACTTTGCGAAGGAAAGGATGCAATAAATTGTATCACGTATTAATGAAACGTTATCTGCTGCATTGTTTCGTTATCTGTTTGCTATGTTCACTATAATCCCAAAAACTACTAATTGTATTTTGTTAATGCAATTTTTTCTGTTTGTTACATAATTTATTCTAGATAATTTATATGCCTATAACATACAAACTGAATGTAGAATAATCAAAGAATCAAAGAAAATAACGCAAATGAAGTTGCGGACAAGAACTAGTATAGTAGTAGATCATCAACCGAGAGGGTAAAACAATCATATTTTCCAAGTACAGACTGAATCACGTGACCTAAAGTTTCGTCTATGTTTCTTCTTCAGATATTAGGCTCGCAGTGAAACCATTGGATAAATTGGAAATGTCCCAAGTAAATTAGAAATTTTATAACAAACAGGAGTTGAAATGCAATAATTGTAGATTAAATAAATTACAAAAGCTATAGTTAAAAACAAATAAAGTCTATCTACACTTATTTTTTTTGTGAGTATTTTAACTAACTAATACATTAATGACTGAATGGTCACATTGCACCATTCGTATGTGAGGGTGTTCATCCTCACACAAGTGTGACTTCCAACCTATCTGATCACAGATACTCGTAGTGCAGTTTCAAAGGAATTTTCGCTCCGATTGTGGAATAAGCTGTGTCAAGGTATTTTCCATGGAATACAATACTGGGTCCTTGAAAATGGAAGAAAACAAGTTTGTAATGGTGTTACAGGCGTCCGTAATTTATAACTGTGAGCAGTTATCATCAAGCATCAAGTGTGTTTACGATCAAGCAGGCCATAAGTATTTTTATAACATAGTTGTATAAAAAAATACTCTGTTCCAGATTAACAGAAACATCCTTTTTCCTACTTCAAATGTTATACTTACTTAAATCACATATAACTAACTATAATAACAACACCATCAAATAAATTGGTTAATTTTAAAATTATAAAAGGGTACAATAAAATTGTTGAAATGTATTTACCGAATTTATATTATAGTGCTCTCTCTCCCTTTATAATACAACCTAGATTTTAATTGTTTATTAAAAAAGTTATGAATTTCAATATCTAATTTTCATCATTAACTATATTACTTATCAAATAACCCTAAAACATACTTCACGCTGGGTTTACTAATATGAGACGAAATATGTTTTTACAGGTTATGCGACAATCATTTATATAGTTATAATATTGGCTTCGAGTTGTTTGATTGAGTATCGCCATCTCCTTTGATGCAGACCATATTTACGGAGGTATGACGATGCATTCGCCTCCTGCCACAGCTTTAATCTCGTACGATGCGGCTGCGATAACGTCTGTGTACACTAGCACACGACCAGAGAACAAGTTTGTACCGATCATTACTTTTCACCGAGTAAACTCTATTAAGTTTCATCGGATAGAAAAACGTACATTATTATAAGTGTGAAAGGAGCTCAGTTTGTCTGTTATACATACACGGCTAAACTAGTGAACCAATTTGAATGAAATTTCGTACAAAGATAGTTTTTAGCAGTAAGCATTGGTTACTATTTTAATGCGGAAGGGCTGTAAAGGATTGCAATAGGGGATGAAAGTTTGTATGGAAATCACATTGTTTTTAAATAACGTTTGAAGTTAGAAACATTTTTAAAGTTTTTGATTAGATTTAAATACATACGACATTTTTTTAAGCCTTAACTAATTCGGCTACAGTTGAAAGTAAAATACGACATTCAAAGTTAAAAAAGTATCGTAAAGGGGGGTGAACGTTACGTTGATATCCGAAAAATAGCATACGGCTGAGAAAATAAAATATAGAAAATTACTGAATCATTACAAAATAGGAAATTGAAAAAAAAAAGTTTGCAAATTTGCCAACCGCCACGCACCGTACACATTGAGCGCAGCGCCGGCGTCGCCGCCTTGCCAAGAATCGTGACATGATGCGGCAAGTTGTAGGTGGCGGAATATGCCTAAGGCTAATATTATAAAATCAAACATAAACTAGAGCAGTGATTTGAGTTTGATTTTTGAATACAATCCTAAGTGTGGCTACTCGAACAGGCAAACAAACATTGAGGGCAAACGACAAAAACGTAATATTTGCCGTCGTAAAATTTTAATATTCGCATGCCCATATGCGAATATTACAATTTCTACACTACAAAATGATTAAATTTTAAAATTTTTACACGATTTTTTTTCGATAGTGTATATGTATATATTTACATAAAGACAACTTACACGCTCTGTTGTCGGTTTTCTTTATTATGAGTATATTTGCCTTTTTTTGTACTATTATGTTGGTGTATGGAATATGATATCTTAAAACTAGCATAATTATGACAAGAGTTATAATTTACGATTGAAGATTTTCTTTAAACGAAAACATTGTTTCTTTCATTTTACAAGTAATTCAAACATTTATTTATACAATAAATGTAATTAATTGTTCATAAGATTTTTGATATGTTGTGAAATAAACTTTCACTTTATACAGGAACGCAGTTAAATCTTTGATTTAAAGTTAATACACACAACAGATTGAACAATTATGTTATATGTTTACAAAATGACTCTTTAAAAAACTTCTGAAAATTATGCCGCCGTAAGTCACTACTACACGCTGGTGATGTCACGGGAATAAAAATTCAAAGAATTTATTGCAAAATATGTCAATTAGACTAAATGGCCTTTGGGGCATTTTTGAGGAAAGGCCGTTCAAGCCGTCTATAGAGAATACAGTAAGTAATATAAGTATTTTATTAGTGAAGAAAGTAAAGACAATAAAACTATGAGAGTTTTAATGCAGGTTTAATGAATGACATACTGTTGATGATACATAATAAATACTGTTGATGAAAATATTTTCATTTTAATTTCAATATGCGAATGATTAGCAAAAAAGCTATGAATAGCTGATATTGTATTGACAGACCATATGATGATCGCTTCATCTGTTATAGTTTAGGTGTGTTTTTTTCTTCATTATCGCTCACCACGGGACACCATGCTCGGATTGTCTATTAAGAGCCAACAAAAGACTAAATTGTTTTAATAGAAGCAGAGGTTGAAAGTCACTGTGCATTGTTGTTTTTGACGGCTATCATCCCCACAGCACCTGGATGATGGTTATCTTGAGAAATATAATTAATTTGGTAAGTGGCAACGGTGTTAAAATTCGATATCTCTTGTTTCTTTAGTCGCGTGGGTCGCGCATGTTTTGTCGGCAATGATTTATCTATATACGGATTTCGGTTCGTACACCTTTTGTTGAAACATCTGCTTTAATGCGGTTATTTGATAATTATGAATGAATATAAATATTTGTTACACTTACACTAATTAGCCTAGCTAAACTAAGCTCTGTAAGCTATGGGATCTAGGGTAACGGATAGACATACATATATAAATATTATTTTTTACAGAAATATATAACAACCACCATGACTAAGGTACAAATGCTCGCATTCATCACACAAACATCTGCCCCCACCGGGATTTGAACCCGGAACCTCAGACATGGCGACACTTTGAAACCGGTGTACTATCCACTCGATTATGGAGGTCATCATATCGTCATTTGGATGGTCATTCTTTTATGTTAAATAGAATTGGTAATAACTAAATGCTCTGTATAACCCATATTATGCAAATTGGTTGATAACACTTTGATGAGATACAGATTTGTATAGCACTTTTATATTAAACTAATTGTGCGCCCACGACTTTGTTTATATGGCATAGTGACATTCGCCAATTAAAATTTTTATGCTTATTATTTTGGAATCAAAATATATACATACATTATTTCAGGAAATCAAAAAATCCTGTATACTTTGATTTTAAATTTACTAAATACTTTTATTTTTATCTATAGCATATATACAAAAAAAAAATTAATGTTTTGCGTAGTTATTAGCAAATTGGAGTTTATGACTGATTTCAAAAACAATGATAAGACACAAATTTAGAAAATATTTCCGAAAAAAAAGTCATAGGAATTTTTGGAAATGTTATATTAGACAGTAAATTTTAAATAATAAAAAAAAAATAGGCAAGTGTATTATTTCATATGGTAACTTTAAATTGGTGTTCAAAGAGAAAAAGTGACCAAAGCGATGGGCAGACAAAGTATATAAAGGTAATATGTCTTACGAGGATTTCCTTAACTTGCTTTCTGGTTTGTCTCTTGAATTTAGTAATCGATTTAATGTCCACTTCTATTCTACAATCGTTTTACAACCTACTAGATTGATCAAGTAGATTGGAAAAAAAGTTGTCATATTTTGCAGAACACAAAATAAACGTTGCTTTTATAAAATGATTTTAATAATATTGTTTTGATATCTATTTATATTTGAGATCATGTGCAATGTACCTACCTGCCCACATCTTGGCAACTTTCTCGCAGACATTGTCAAATTAAGCGTTACCTCGCGAACAGGCGTCCCTAATGTCGTTGGCGGTTTCGTTTTCTATTCGCTAATTCGATACTAAAGAGCGCAAGTTTACGCCGAGGTCACACGGCTGACCGTAATGACTTTAGTGGTACACTATGGTGGCGATGATCTTACTTTGCATATACTTTAATGGCTGCACATTCTAATAATTCATAGGGACCGCTTCGTGTAGCCATTAGATATAGCTAATGACTGCGAACTGCTTGGTTTGATTTATGGTTTATTGAATTAAAATGAATCTATTAACGTTTAATTCGTGTTTATAATAAATCGTGTTTTAAGTACCGCTGTGCTTAAGTACATCCATATAATCTCAATACTTTTTATCTTCACTCACGAATCGCATCTATTAATAAATCATTATTACAATATTGTTTAAAATGATATTAGTTAATAACTTGAATACTAATATGACAAAGAGATTCATCAAACATACAAAAATGCTATAAAATAATTGATATTTATGCAAGTTGCATTATGAAAATACATTAAGTAAGTAATATATTATATATTGAATTCTATATATATTGAAATCTCATCGATTTCAATTGATTGCACACCCATTGAATTGATTCAAAATATGAATAGAATATAATAGAATAATTGAATTGAAATCGAAATTAATAATTTAGAATGTATATTAGTTAATAGGTTTTTTTATTCGACTTAGAATCCTTTTTTTAACTAGTCTGATTATGCGATCTTTATCTCTAATTTCATTTGATAAGCAGAACCTGTCTATTATATTTATTAGATTTTCTTGTTAGTTACATCAAGTTAGCTGGAGAAACTATTACATAAAATCCGAAAATGCTACTTCGAATAAGGTTCCTTTCAAACTATTCCTTCTATCTCTACATACACAATATTACTTGTAGACTAAGTGTAGTATTAGAGGCTTGCGCCGTACAAAGACTTAAAGGGGACTTACCAGTCCCCTTTTACTCGGGAGCACTGGACGACGAAATTGCCTCAGCCAACGTAAGCCGCTTTCTTTGATAGGCGCGCGGATTGTTCAGTATTGACAGTGTACTACAGCCAGGAAAGGTGTGTACGTGATTTGGGGAGCAGAAAAAGGAAATAGTTGTGTATGACAGAAAATAAACAGGAAAGTTTACCCGAGTAATATCATCCATTTTGCTTAGAGAGAAAGGGTCTGGAAGTAATATATCAATAACTACTCTCAAACAAATAATTTTTGTGACAAATTCTCTCTGTTAATCATTTTTTCTGATAGAATATTGCCATCGTAGTAATATTATTAATACGAAATTTGTGAGTATTGATGGATATTTGTTGGTTTCACGCAAAATCCACTAAATGGATTTTAATACAATTTGATATATTCGCAGACGGAAAGCTAGTTATTTAATAAGCATTTACGCTGGAAATAAGTGATAACTGTGAATATTAATTGAGATAGGAAATAAAAAAATGTGATAGGAATTCGAATAAACATTTCAGAAATTAAAACTTAGTATTAGCTGATTCTATATATTCTATACATTTATTATTCACTATGATATAATCTATATAGCTTCTTCTCAGTATTTCTCCTTCAATTTCTTTCAAAAATTCTTTTTTAAAATTCTTGTCTTTCTTCTTTTTTTGTAGTATATCTTCAAACTTTTGATATTTTACCAATTTATCTATTTTTCTTCCCGTGCCCCTCTTCATTACACTGTGTCTGACATTCCTTGAAATCTTATTACAATACACATATTTTGAAAGAAGATCTAGGTCTAAATCTGTCGATTCATCGATTCGAGCATTTGTCGAAAACTTATACACTATTAAAAGGATCGAGCAGCAGTACAATATTAGCTTAATTTAGACCACAGTGTTGTGTCACTGCCTGTTTTTTGTAGTAGATAATAGCTCAAAATGGCTGTAGGTAATAATTAATATATATGCAAATAGTCTTCTTTCCCATTTAGACAGAGATCCCAGTTTTCCACTTACTATTTCCGAAACATATGTAGTTCGCATAGTTTCCACAAATTTCATAAGCGCCATAAATATAAAATTGTGTATAAAATAACAAATAGGGTAAAATAAAATTTTGGAATGTAATAAGTACATTACATAATATCCTATATTGGAAAGTGATTTGCGCTGTTTAAGCATTGCTGCGTCGACCAGGGGCCGTGGATCCAATTATTGTATTGTAAAATTAGTACCAAGGAATCTCCCCTATATAACATGAATGGCGCTTCTTACTATGAACATTTCGTGACTGTATGGATAAACAGCTAGTACTCAATCAAATAACTCGTAAACGCTTCAACCTTGTCCGAAACCATAATTGTAGTAAACTACATAATTGTAGCGAAATAAAAACAGACATCGCATGTGACATATATTTAATAGCGACATTTTTATGTAATTGATAGGGTAGGTTATTATTTGAAATGTCCTTAATTTATTTTCCGCCTTCGAGTTGAGCGTGTCTCCTTGGAAATTACCATTAAAAAGATAAACTCAAAATGGACGATCTCAATTGCTGCGACGGGGAATAAGTGACGTTCCTTATTTGACATGTCAACTACAAATCTTCCAGGAACCACCCATGTCTGCTAAGTGTCGAATGCTCACATGTTACGTAGCGAAGTAATAATAGACAGTGGCTGGTTGGGAAATGTGTAGTGCTGTAAGCATTTAGTGTGTAAGAATTCATCAAAATATCAATGTAATACATTATGTTATCAAGTGTTAATTAAATACTAGTAGGTAATGTTCTTCAAATATATATAAACAGATCCTGCAGTCAAAAAATCTTGAATATTTAAAATTAAACATTCCTTCCAAAAATATGAATGTCTAAATGAGTAACTATTTATTTATTTGTAAAAAACAAATTGTTCAAAGTTATTCATACATCAATTTAGTTACATTATGTCATTTTATTTATATTTCACATACAATTGTCCGTTGAAATCAATTAACTTGCTGAGAGAATATTGTTAGGTTCACAGCACGAGGATATATAAGCCACATAATACAATATTACAGTGTACAAGTAATTACCGTATAAGAGAATAGGTATAAATAATTATTATAATATCTAATTGCTTTACCTGAATTATACGTTTTCAGAAATAAATCTGATATTAGAACGCTGTCAGGCTGTAAATAAATAAACCAATCAATGACAATACGACGGACTTGACTACCAACAACGATAATTTATTGTTTGTAACGCCCATATAAGATAAATTAGCTGTTGAGAACGCTTGGTGAGCTAATTCAAGTGTAGAACTAATTAAATGCTTTGCAATATTCACAGTAATTGATTTGAAATAACTCTAATAGCATATATTGTAGGCTCCTATTGGAAAATCTAGCATTATTAGCCCCAACACAAACTGGACAAAATTTGTGAAGATCTTAAGAAGGCGCTTATATTATATATAGGTTATATTAAAGGAAATTTTATTACTTTAAGGCTCGTGCTTAGAATTAAATAAAATATGTTTTATATTTTATAGTTTAGATATAGTTTTGAAAACAATTTTTTATAAATTATAAAACCTAAGTAATTTTGTGTCAAATGGGAACCAGCGGTCTGATTTCAGAGCTATCGATCTTGATGCCTTATATATTGATAGGGGTTAAAAACAATACGTATGTATATGGACGAAGATACCCAAATATGTCAAGAGTATCATTCATGTTGTGTTTACATATATATATATATATAATATATATATATATATATATATATATATATATATATATATATATATCCTAACTAATATTATAAATCAGAAAGTGAATTTGTTTGTTTGTTTGTTTGTTTGTTTGTTTGTTTGTTCCGCTTTCACGCCGTAACTACTGAACCGATTGCTTTGAAATTTTGCAGACGTAAAGGTAAAAGACCGGATTAAATAATAGGGTACTTCTTATCCCGGAAAAATCGACAGATCCCACGGGATGCGGATTAAAGGCTTCGCTCAAAAACTACTGCACAGATTTTCATGCGATTTTCATCAATAGATAGAGTGATTCTTGAGCAAGGTTTTGCGGATTTTTTTTTAGCTCGGCAAAAACGGATAGTCCCACGGGAAGCGCGATAAAACCTTCGCGCCATAAACCGACTTCCGCGCATATGTAGCCATGGGCAAAAGCTATGACCCTTAATCCTCTATAGATCCAATCCCGAAATCCACGCGGGCGAAGCCGCGGGCAGAAAGCTAGTATATATATATATATATATATATATATGTTCATATGCCTGTATTCCCCAAAAGTTAAGCAGAGGTATATTAAGCACCCACATTTCGCCAATTTTTATCAGTCAGAAGACACATCGGTACTTTCATTGCGGGGTCGATTTGTGGATGACGAATTAAATGATATGTGCTAGATCACTAAAATTTTAGTCATATTGTTTATGATAGTGAAAGAACGGTAGGATTAGAGTCAAGTATATCAGTAGTCTACTGGTCATGACTATAGGAATTATTAAAGCAAAAATTGCCCCTCACAAGCGTCACACCCACATCAAACGGAGAGTAAACTGTTTTTACAAAACATCTAAGTCACCCTCCATTTAATTCCATCTTTAAAACAATTCACATGGGAACGCGTTGAAGAGAAGTAGTGACAGATATTTAATTACAGTTCAGATTAAAAGTAAATGAACTGACATGTGAAGTTTGTCTCATGCAATCAACAAGACTTTGAATTTATTTGAACTTAAAGTACAGAGTAACTTAACTGTGTAATGGAGGAATAGTTGTCAGCATATTATTCACAGACAAATTAGTTTCTTTTTTTTTTATTATAATTTTTTCTGATTAACTGTTAGCTAACTGCTTTCAATTTTCATCAACCACAAGATCTGGAATAAGTTGATTGTCTGTAAACTTAGTTTCAGTATGATTTATTACCTACTAAAAATATCTTATTTGGTGGAATCATTTGATAATAGTGCGCAAAGTTTTTGACTTCTTTATGTTAAATATAGTTTGGAAATGTTAATTAATTTTGTATTATTATACGAGTATATACCGTATCGGATTACTAATATGTTTATCACCGCTCCATTTTATGCTGTGTAACAGCTGATTAAGGGATTTTAAAGGACTAACATGAGCCCAGATAGTGGCAAGAGGTTCGTTACACTATGGTGTAAAAGGGAACGGCAGACAGAACTAATAGTGACTTTATACAAAATAAAATAAATATCGGTGTTTATTACACCTGTACCTAACTTTTAGGCAGAACAGTCATGGTGAATATATTATGTCAGTATGGGTAAATTCTAAGATAGTTCATAAGATCTCTTTTTAGAGAAGGTAAGCAAGACATAATAAGCAGGGGCTGTTTATGAGAGATTGCTCGGAAATTTTCTCTTAGTTAATACGCAATATATTTTAAAAAAATCTATATATTTTTTTTAAATATGATATTAATAACAATATCACGTTCATTTATAAGAACCTATTATAAAATTGTTAATATTTTGCCACGTATGATTAAAAGATGTGAATAACAAAAGAACAGCTTAATAGAACTCGTGGGAAATCAACCGTCTTGCATTAAAGCGGTCGTTTGAGAGTCATTATAGAAACTAGATCATATAAGAGCGCTTATGAACAGTGATTGGAAAATGTTAAACATGGTTGTGGCATTTTCGTAGAATTAGTTTAATCGATTCGAAGGCAATGACTTTATAATTGTACTGAACATATCAAAACAATCACATAATATATATTAGATAGAATAGCCATGAACATATTTTATTAATACCAATAAAAATACAATAGTAAACACTTTTAATAAGCTCGCAATCTGAAGATAATTTTTATATGATTAAATAAAAATATCTATCTAATCCAATCTGTTCATAGTCAAGTCCTAATTTATATTTATTCTTAGTTAATATTTTAATTTCTTTAATTTTGAGCTGACCGGTAGAGAATATCTGCATTTACAACTTTGGTCGCCTGAGCTCCTACTTACATGGTGAATTTCTATTTACTTTAGATTCAAGTAAGTAATCCACTGTCCCCCGCTCTGGAGTGCGGGCGCATTAGTTCAAAGCCGATAAGGTCCCAGGCCTTTTGCACTACCAAAAGTTGTAGATAGTGTTTAGTTGGTAGGCTAACCTTCTGCTAGAGTCCAATATAACCACCCGCCGTAGACCAGTTGCAGGTGATATCTGGTGCGAGATGCTCGTCCGAGCATCAAGAGGTTCTTAAAACGACTACAGTAGTAGTGTATTCCTTATGAGGATTCACTACCATGCCCTTGCCATATCATGCCGTGGGACCAAAAATAGCTTGCACACTTGCATTTAAGCAGTAGGGCCCTTAAGGCCAAGGCTAAGGCTGAGTTGAGTTGGAAGGTCTGACCGCTCTGGCCGTCATGGAGTCCGACATAATCACCGTAACACTTGCCGTTGCGGTGGTAACCTTGGCGCGTTTCGTGCTCCTCGTGAAGATTCTAAGCCTCTCTCTTCTGAGAGAAAAAAAAAGGCTTGCACACACATTTTGCGTCGAATCGTCGAGATATTCATATCTACGAGTATACCGACACTCCGTTTTTTAGTAAAGGGAACGTGCCTACTTATTTAATTTACTCTAGAGCTTAGTTTTGTGTTGATTTCTGTTAAAATTTATGTAAAGATTGTGGAATCACTTATTATAAAAGTGTGTGTGGTTTTTAATTCGTTTTTTAAATTAATTTCCTTCCGTTTTCTAAAACTTTATATACATTGTCATTTTATTATTACTGGAAAAGGGAGACACACATTTCCAACATTTTATTATCTCAATAGGCAATAAAGAGATAATAAAAATAACCTTTACCTCGATCCCATTATCTACAAACGTCTGCCGGGTAATTTTCCCGATCGGCAATCAGGTATAACGACACGGAATGAGCGTTCATAGAAAGAAGGTGTATATCTACCCACAGTTTTACCTACTCGATACCTGAATAATTGAACGATCGTACCGTTAAACTCAGTTACAGGTTACGAATTGTCGGCTAAATAATTACCCCTCGTTGTTAAGATTGAAAAGCTGATCTTATACGGTCACAACGTGTTTCAAAATGAAAAGTATTTTTATTCAAACATAATACTTTACAGGCAATTATGAACGTCAACAAACATAAAATTAAAAAGAGACAAAGAGCTAAGAGTTACATAGCCTTATATGTTCTGTCCTACACCTGTTCGGATTTCGGCAGACTTCTTCTTCTCGAAAAGAACAGGCAAAAACCTCTGAAGGTTTATTTTTTTTTCTCCCCTTTTCAATATTATAATATAATACAAATATATGTATTTCCATATCAATACTGGGGAAAGGCTATAATAGAGCTGTCTGTCTGGTTACAACATATTAAAATAATAAAGTATCGTTTATTGGATTAATATATTCATCCTCAATCATGATGTAATTAAGCGGTCCTCGCATCAGCATTCGCGTGATCTATAATGGACTGATAGTTTTCTATATGATACTGTAATCGTTGCATTACCTGGTTTACAGTCGCCGCTTAAGGTCTTTTCCACTGAACAGCCGTGTTACAATTTCTGCGCCATTGGTTAAGTTTCTAAGATTACGTGTAATGTTTTAATATATCAATTAACTGATGTCTTTATATGTTTAGCTAGTGTATGTGTTTCTATATGTTAAGTGTATCTCATGATGTTTTCCTTCACCATAGGAGCACCAAATACTTAAGAAAATGTAAAGGTAAGATCGACCCTGGACCACCAAATCTACCAATTTGAATACTAGTGCCAAGACCTCAGCCCCATCGGCGCTCCTTTGCAAGGAGAGAGGATAGTGAAATTACTGCATACCGTAATTTTATATCAACGTTCATTGTAGTTTTTATGGGCTTGCTGATTTTTACATTGCATCTTTAATCGGCAACAACAATCTCTTACCTGTAAGTGATTAGAATGCATATTTATCAATAAATATGAAAAAAAAAAACTTGCCATTTTACATCCCATTATTACACACACAACATTGCTATTAACATTGTGAGAATTACAACTGATTTGATAAAATAGTGGTACCTGGCCAGGGACGCTCAGCACTAACCATCCAAACTGAAAGGTAAGTCGATAACAGAACCTCCTGGTACCAACAACTGATAATCCTTACTATTAATTGAGCACGATGACTATTTAAAAAAACATTTCATTCATGAAATATACATCAATCCTACTTATAAATACCACCTCATTTGATTCGCGCAAGACATTTACACCTCGAACTGATGGCGTCAGTTTTCAGCAGCGAAATGTCAGAATAAACAACAGAAGCCCAGATAGCATCGGCACACTGTTTATTACTATTAAGGTGGTCATAAAACACGGAATCAATAAAGCGAGAGCACGGTCGTGAGAGGCGGAACGAAAATGTGTTTTGATTGATTCCGGTGCTTACATGAGTACGAGGGAGGAATAATTTGTAACCTGTGCGCTCCTGGGGCAGAGATTGTGTTGTCTTAATATGGATTTTTGGATACCTGAATATAAATAATGTTGTTATGCTTACATTTTTACAACAGGATATAAGAATGATGAATTGAAATCAAGAATCAGGTTTAAAGGACAACAAGAATAAAATAATTACGTAATTACATCTTTGACAGTGATTTTTAGGCTTGTTTGTACTTTTGACTCTCAATTGATGATGATAAATAGCTTATAAACCTATAACTCTAAGTCTATAACTAACATAATTTTGATAAGAATATAATTAAAGTAACAAATACGCATAATATGAACACACAGTTCATGAAAAATGCTTTTGGTATATTTCCATTAACATCTACAATTATTTGTTTGTGATATTACTTTGTTCAATTCATAATGCAAGGAATGTTAAAGTTCGGTTTCGTACACATACAAACACAAAAGTAACCATTTAGTAAATCTTTGGGGTTGAATGATTCAAAAATGACGAAACCTTAACTTATAAAATAGTGTACGTAACGAGAAACTGGGAGGAACTGATACTTGCTGACGACTTTTACGATTACAAAAATACGCATATTGATTCCGTAGCGCATTTTTGACTTACCTTTGATAAACTGAAAGCAAAATACAGATTTAATCGATTTAAATAGAGTTATAAGTCAGATAAGTCCGTTATAGTGTTTCAACATATTTGGTAAAATATACGTACACGAGATTTTTATAGACACTTTAATCATTATTGATTCAATGAGTCGTGGGATCATGGGTCCGATCACCTGATCACCGGGTCTGATCACCGTTGTTTATTCAACAACTTGGCTCCGACTGATCGGTATATGTATAGTATTCTGTGTAGTCGACTTACTCAGTTACTCGGATTCGACTGTTCAGGAGTGATGTGATAAACCAATAAAACACAAACCAAACAGAGGATAGTTATAGATTTATTCAACATTCTATAAATTTCAGCACCAAACGCATCTATATTATTCTAACGCAACAGTCATAATACTATACTTATAATATTATGTCAAGTCACTCCCGTGCCTCCGTCAAAACAAGTTTACATTATTCAAATTCATGCCACTACGCCGATGCTGATCTACTCCACGAGCCTTAAACCTTTCAGATATCTCCCTTAGCACTGTCAGTTTAAGGTTCACAAATCGACCGTCTAAGTTAATTCAGTGACACAAAAAGTTTGCACTCAGTGGTCATGAGTTGTATTTGTAACAAAACGGGCCGTTGATACAGTGTATTAGCACGGTACCGCTTATGTTAATATATGTATCCTGAATCTTTGTAGTCCAGACAGTTGGGCGGTGTGGATACTGGGCACTTTTAAATTTTGTTATGACGCCGTATACAATAATTCCTTATTGGATTCTTTCTTAAAACAGAACTTCCAATTCCCATTTTATGGAATCTGATACATTCTTATCTAGCTTACACTGTCAAGTCGCGGCTTCAGCACTCTGCGTCTTACTGCAATCTAAAAATGTGGTCATAGATAACCAATGATAATGCAGAGAACCAAAAAGTTATCAATGTATCATCTATTCATTATAAACCATTACCTGCTAGTCTACTCTTAAAATACATACAATTCCAAGATATTTTTAATTCAATACGGGATAATCATGTTAAACAGTTAAAAAAGTGTCTCTGCTGTCCTTATATTCTATTCACACAGAATAAAGTTAATACTTAATTACTCAGTGCGTTCCTTTCCGGTGCTGTTACGTGGGTCGAGCTGCTACATCGGTTTCAAATGATAGTAATTTTGATGTTACTACATCTTGTCAATAGTCTTAAATAGTTATAAATGCTGTGTATGAAGTGTGTCCAAGTTTTGGCTTGCATGATCACAAATTAATAGTTATTTATTGATTTTGTTATCTGCATGGCCGTTCTTAGTTGGTAGAGCTATTTGTCTATTTATTTCAACGAACGCGCGTGCTGAATAGGCGTTTCATTTGGATGTGCGTGGCCTCGCGTCGCGTTCCTGACTGGCGGTATATTAAAATATTAATATTTTTTAAAGAGAATAACAGTTCCGTGAAGATATAGACGCACGCACGCTGCACTGAAGGAATTAGCATGTTCTCCCAGGTCTAGACACACTATTGAAACTCCTACAAGCTGAGGATTAGGGTTTGCAATTGCTCTCCTTAAACGAGGATTTTATAACGAGATTTATGAGGATTGCGATTGAGTTAAGCGGTCCAGCCATCTAATTTAACTTGTTGTTGCGAATTTGGGCGTTTTAGAAAAAACATATTTTGGTGTACCACAATATACCATCATATATGTGATGTTTGCTTACTAGCAAAAATTGAATAAAAATTGCTTAAGTTAAAAAATATCAAGATTGTTTTACAAATATCGGATAAACTAGACATCTGGACGCAAATTTGAATCCGGAACTCGCCACGCGGTTAACAAAATTACTCGACAAGCCGCCTTTTTACATATCATGAAGTCAATTTAATCGTGAAGTGGATCCTTTGGAATCAATCTCTTGGATCAAACCTTAACCGGAAAAATTTGACTTTAAAAAAAGAATTATTTAACATATAATAACACATATAACATAAAATATATAGTAAATCTGGAATATATAGGAATTATTCTGGAACGTGTAATCATTCTCATACATTACTGTCCGAAACCGAAATTCTTTCAATTATAAACTATACGCCAAATTCACTATGTCTACAAACCCAGAATATACACTAAACAGTATGTGAACCTCTGCAACAGTAGTCAGTAAAGTAGTCTTTCTAACTTTAAAAATATTATTCGTACTCGGATATAGTTATATGTTTTGATGTTGATACCTACACAATCTATGAAGTATTCCTGAATATATATAAACAGAATGCTGATGAAAACAAAGGTCTGACCTGGAATGGAATTGGCACGGTTTTGTTGTATGCTTTTATTGTTTGAGTTATAAACCATATATATTATATAAAAAACAAAAGTTATATTACAAAATCATTATGGATTAGGTCACTTTTATATAGCTTTTTACAGAAATTTATTTATCTTATTAACCTTTTTTAATTAGAAGAGCCTTCTCGAGAAGAGTAATTGTATGATTGGTTAACATTACTATCGTTTAAGTCAATATAGAAACTAATTCTAAACATGTTTATAATTTAAGTAATCATTAACTTAATAGTAATCCTTCAAGAGTGTAAGTTACATTTAAATTTATGAAAAGCAGCAATAATACTTCGTGAAATTTATAGAAAAAACTGGAGAGGAGAGGGTAGAAATTCTCATGGATACCACTGCAACCAAGTGCAACCACCGCAACCGGTGATTATGTCGGACTCCTGACAAATTGAGGCGCCTCAACCCTAAAGACCTACTGACTAAACTCAGCCTGAGCCCTTGGTCCTAATGACCCTATGGCTTGACGTGATAATAGTATCCTTTTTATACGGATTTGATCCGTGGATTTTTTTATATGGTAACATACTCTTCAACAACTTCCAGTGAAGTTCTTCTAACCCTTACAATACTTTGTGTTATTATATCTTATAACCAAAATTATTTTAACTGAATTCTTTGTTATTGTATTTAAAAACAAAATTCTAAGACAATATTAAGATGACATTTTCTTTTTTCAGAATTCTTTTTAATGTATAATATTATTAGCAATTTCTTTTTTGTTTTCGTATAACCATTTATAACTTACTAAATTTCCGGCTACGACTACGAAGCGTACGAACGCTTTATATCAGATTTTCCCATAGGAAAGGAATATTTTCCTGTGACACAAGTGTTATATGTTCTTCCCAAAGTCTCACTCTATCCTTAATTCAAATAACATTAGAATCGATTCAACCATTTGTATAAAATTTTCTAATTTCGTGATGAAAAATATTATGTCCTTCCCCGGGTTTCAAACGAAACTAGTACCAAATTTTAACCAAATCATCAATAGATTTGACGTAAAAACTTAACATAGATTTAGTTGTACATTTATTAGTTGAGAATGCAAGCAAGTCAATCCGAAACACATAATAAAATGCGAGAGATTGGAACAAAATAATTAAGTACGATTGCAAATTTATGTACAAAGTATTCAAAGGCACCGAAGTGCTAATGAAGATTAAAAAAACTTACCACTATCGTAAATACCTTCATTACACCCGCCTTATAAAGTGGGAATAGTTTGAAAATGTTTAATTGTGAGATAATTCGTAAGCGGACATTAAGAGATAAGCCTGGTTTAACAGAACGCCGGTTAGAGATAACAGCTGAATACTGAGTTAAGGTATTAACCGGTTTCTAATAACTCCTATCACGGGATTAAATATCTTAGACTTAATTGCGTTCGGATTCTATTTGAATTTCTTCATTGGTATCTGTATTACACAATACGATATTTCATTAATACTGTTATAGTGAAGAATGTTCTGAGTGAAATGCATATTCTACTAAGTGAGTGCTTATGAACTTACATTGATACTAAATGAAATTAATCCTTTTTTATTACACCTTTCGAGCTTCGTTTCCGGCCGACGATAAACGTCAAAGTCCCTTTTTGACGAGGTGGAATGCTGATTAGATACCATACCTGTCGATGGCTAGTCGACATGCGTATGTAGGTCTCTCCCTTTTTAGTGCAGGGTATACCCACTAAATCACCTCGACGTCCATTTTGTGCTTCGATGGAGGCGATCCAGGAACTGGAAAACCAATTACTCCGAATCACCTCAGGACAGCTCAGTCAACTACGGCCGGTGTTTTAGCGCTTGTGAGGGATTACCCTGGACATAGAGATGATCCCCAAACGAGAGGGCGAAGAAACGGAAGGGAAAATAGAAAATTTATTTTTACATATAATTGCTAAATCTGGACCCTATGTATTCAATTTCTTGTATTATGTATATCTTAACTGACTTTTTGTGTTCGTTCAATCCAAAGATCAAATAAATGACTACCAAAAATATGTGTAATAATATTAAAAATAAAATTAATGGAAAACTAAACAAGATATACATGTCTCCTGGCATAGTGGTGGCATTAACCCTCTGCTTGACAGTCTTACTCTCGATTAGGTGTTTATATTAAAACTTAATTATATTGATGAATTAAATTATTATTGATAAAATATTTCAACAAAACTACTTCTAAACATGGCGGATATTGTACTATAATACTTTTATTTATACCCAATTATGAAATGAACCACCATTTTATTAAAATACAACATGTGATTAACTCTAGGAGTTCAAGTTTCTTAGCATATTTGATAATTTATAAAAAAAACCTACTTTGTAAGTACGCTGTTACACATAAGTAAACTAGCTTAATTAGTTGATATATAGAAAATATGACTAGTGACTATTATCACTAGTTGTGTTGAATAAATGAAAGATGGATTATTGCTATATAATTAAGGTATATTTATCAATGAGTGGAAAATCGCTCGTTAGGAATGCTTAAATAGGTTATTGCTCAATGCTCAACCAAAAATTTTTGTTTCAGGCCACATCGAATAAATTCTAGCAAATGTTCCGTTGAAACATCATTTAACTTAATTTAATGAAGGTCAAATTCATATTATTATTGTCAATATCCAAGCAAATCGTTTTTGTTAAACCGTATCTGAAGTTAGCTTCACGTAAAAATGTTGGCAATATTTACGACTTGGCGTGATCTTCGGAATCTAAAACATTCTGTTAACTCATAGACACATTACATAGAACACATTACAGTTATATAAGATTAATAAATAAAACTATCAGATTATCTTTTATCAATTTCTTATAAAATTATATTGGCAAACAAGCTGACTGACCTGGATACTTACCCTGGTCACAGACATCTTGTCAGCTCGCCGATAGTACACGTGGTTCATGTGAGATTCGCAGCAATACACACAATAACCACAGTGTATATTGCCAACATAAGACATAATACATACAGTCACAGTAATTTAGCTGCTTATCGTACTCTTCACACCAGAGCCCTGCTTGTTTGCAGCAGAAATAGGAAAGACGGAGGTACCCAAGCAGATAACTTATAAAGAGTCGCCCTCCTGTAAACTATTATTTATTAAAATATTGTATTGTCATTAGAAAGAAGTTTTGTGATATCTTAAAATAAGTAGATATGTAGATAGAGTCATATGTAGATAGAAATATTTGTTTAGAATAGACAAGCAAAAAGTAAGTTAAGAAAAAAATTGTAATACATTGTTTTCTGTCACAACATGAACTTATCAATATTCTATGTATTTATACTAGGAAGTTTTTACAGTAACGCAAAAATAAAAATCAAAATGAACTTTATTCAAATATGACTATATGGAAAGCTCTTTTGAATCGTCCAAATTTTTTTTCCTACCATCCATTCAGGACGTATTTTATAGCTGATAAGAAGAATGGGCGCAAAAAACTTATCAGAAAATAATAACAACATTTACAATAAATTATGTCGTTTCATACAACCTACACGTGTGTTTACAAATTATACGGGAAAACAAATATTTACACTGTAGAATGTATATAACAAATACGTACAAAAAATATGTATATGAACAAATAAAGAAAAATTCGCATGAATAATTATCATGGCATCGCCCGTTGCTTCACCTGCGTTAATTAGATCGTTTCATATTCACAGCTCATATACGTTCCCACCGAGGGATACGAGTTTACCCTGACTGTGATAATTATACCCTGACGGTGATTGGTCTTAGTCAATCACGCTGGCCCAGTGCGGATTGGTTGACTACACCTATGAATTTCTTCTCAGGTGTATGCCAGTTACCTCACTTGTTTTACTTCACTGTAGTAGCTCCATATAAATAAATGTACATGGTAGGATCGATCCCAGGTCACCCGAAATATTCTATTCGTAAACCAGTGTCTAGAACAGAGCGCCGTCGACGCTGTTATCGATAGTCAATGTTCCGCAGGAAAAAATATTTTTCATCCCACCACCTCGGAAAGTGTAATTTTGCGCTTCGAAATCTGGCTAGAAAATTCTATTTTATTCGCTTGAGCGGCAAAGTAGATTTGAATTTAGAACATCACATATAATGAGTACTCAATATAATTGTAAATTCAAAACGTCATTAAACCTATTTAATGTAACCTCTATGGTGCCAAATTTATGATTAGAACTTTTTAAATTGTGAAAAAATTTAAATTTGGAACCTTCTTGGTTTCTTTGTTTTATTTGCGTGCTTCGCGCCATTCTAGTTTTTCACGTTTTATTGCTTAATATAATTTGTCATTATAAATTGTTTTCTTTTTCATTTTGTCATTTCCTCGCTGAGGTGGGATGAAAAGTTACGTATTGCACTCGAGTGGAAAGATTTTTCACCTTGTGCTCGTTTGTTTCCCTCGCTGACGCTCAGGATTCTAATTTAGAATCCTTCGCTTTCTCGGTCATCCAAATCGAGCACGCGGTTAAAAAGGAACTTTCCACTCTTGTATAATAAATAACTATTATGTTATTCCTCGGTTTTCAAACCATCCCCGTACCAGATTACAGAAACGTAGATGTTTTATGAGATTTTCCCATTGGAAAGTTTCCGTGGAAAATATATCTTATATTTTCTCCAGTTTTCAAACTATCCTTATACCATATTTCATAAAAATTCGATCAGTAATTTTCGCGTGAAACGAGTAACAAACGTCTATCTGTCCAAACAAAAGTACTTGCAATGCAAAATGCACAATGAATGGAAAAGATGAAAAGAAAGTACCGATGTCTCAAACAAAAGAAACACAAAACAGCGAGCTTAGTGAAATCGCTTGCGACCATAAGCTGTTAACTAATCCGCAATATTTGTCACAATACTTTCATTGTATTACACTATTTACGACCTCTGTATTTTCTTTGTGGATCTTTTAGTACTATAATCCTATTGTAAGTACGTATTATTCTAGAAATTTTCGGAATTAGAAAATGCCACTATTTTAATACAATATTGGATACAGATTTGTAACAAACATAGTTTCATTAAATAATACTCAGATAAGATTTGAGTTCAGAGACTTCACACCTTCAAGATACGCCAAATCTTTTTGTGCTATAAAGTTTTGGATAACAGTTAATGACATTATTTGACTAAATTATACTGATATTAAATTGCAACGAATATTGCGCAACCAATGCGACAAAAATTGTATTCCGTTAAGTTGCAATACACAATAAATGACTTAACACTGATTTATTCGTCAAAAACGTTCTGCCATCTCACTGATTGCCTAACTTCGTGCCAATTTAAATTTAAAAGCAAAAGAAAATTCCCGACTCTAATTAATTCTTAACGATTGTTTTAACGTTGTCGTAACAGCCAATTAGTAGTTTTCCTCAATTTCTTTGTTTTCCTTTACAAGATTGATCCAATTTGTGTTGGCTGCTCGAACACAATAAACACGAACTTCACAAAAAATGTCTTTCAGTTTCTCAACGATAGTTTCACAAATATTCTTTTATGATGATTCAAGTTCAACCATGTGTAAGTTTCTTAGAAAACTTCACGGAAATCAAAAACTGTCATCATTATCATGACTTCAGCAGCGAAATATCCGGTGCTAGATGGAAACCTTGTCCAAGGATCTCCACACTGATACGTCCAGCGATGCACGATGATAGCTTGTAACACCTTCAAAAAACGTAGATCTACTTACCTTGTGGCCGTTACTTTTGCGAGAAATATGCCCTAACAACTTCCATTTAAAGTTGCACTTCAGTGGGCTATGTCGAGAACCCAAAAATCAAGCACAGTCTTTACGACTGACTTTTTAATCGCTTTATAAGGCTCTCTGTTAGACACTCGGTTTCCGTAGAATCACTACTAGCAATATAAATCGAATACTTTCGAGTTGAAGGTTTGAGGTCTAAGAATATACCGCGTAAGATCCCTAACGCTATCCTGAGTTGGATCTGTTGATTGACCTCTTTTTGGAAGTTTGTTTTCTTTCATTTTTCTATTTTTCTAAAAAAAAAGTACTGGTCATCTATTACCAGTGCAGAGGCTTCAACCTTCACTCCATTTTTTAACTCGCTATTTGGGGATCTATTTGGGAAAGGGCATGTGAAAATTATCTCCAAAATTTTTATGACAGTAAGTAATACAAAAAATAAGATAATTATATAAGACTAAACATTTTAAAAGTTAAAATTGTTAAGATCTTTTTATTTTTAAACATCTTTCTAATAGTTTTTTTATAATAATGTATTTTAGTTAGGCCGTACTGTGTAAAAAATTGTAAAGCTAAATTTAAACATTGTCAATTTAACGATGTTTCAAAAATATTTCATTTCAAAGTCCTCAGCTAAAATATACATAAAAAAAGTCACAATACTTCTAAAATATAATAATTTATTTCCATAAATATGTAATAGATATGAACAATATTTGTATGCATTTCCTACAAAATTTACCCAGAAAAAAAATAAATTTAATCCAAAAGAAATAAATTATACTGTACCATTATAAATAGTACGGAATACGATCAGATAAGTATCCCACAAAGAAATCAAGACATAAAGACATCATAGTTCGTTGACAATAATTTTGAGAAAGGGCGGTTTTACACACAAAAGACTGAGGTTTGGGACGCAATCTATGTTTTTTCGAGTGAATCCACTTGCCTATTGTGCAACTTTCTGGGAACAAGGGGAGTGATCACAACATACGGCAGGAGTTTTAAGTTACTTAATTTATGTCTTTTACGGATGTGAGTGCAAGAATTTATACGTTCAAAAATCTGTTTAGCATCAACAATGCGTTCAATCTTTTGTTATTGTATTTTTAAAAAACAATTGTGCACGAGCAATTTAATTTAGAAAAAAAGATACAAATTTTTATATCAATTAACTATAAATGTTTTTATTATTTACATGTTAAAGAGAAAATATTAAAATAAATTTAAAATATAATCGAAAGGTATAGGTTGTATTGTAAAGATATAGGTTTTTTATTAATAAAATATAATATTGATTCCACAATTCTTTTGCACTAATAATAAATTTTTAATATGTAACATTATTCTATTATTAATTATTATATATGTAGATCCCGGTAGATCTTACATATAATAAATTATTATATGTAAGATCTACCGGCCTGAAACCGAAATTACAACGTACAAGTAAATTTATTATGTATACATATTATAGTTATGAAAGTAGCTCTATCGTCTATCTGTCTGTCTGTTACGTTTTCACGACAAAACGGTGGAACCGGTTTTAATGAATTCCCGTACGGAGATAATTTGAGACCCTTAAAAGGACATAGCGTAATATTTACCATGGCAAGATAAAAATCTTTCTTGTAAAACTCCAATAAAAACAGCGGAACGGATTCGAAAATAAGTTAGAATGGAAATAGTTTGAAACCCGGGAAGAACTTCAGATTCATTTGACTATCCTAAAATACCTCTTCTATTTAGGTATAAATCACAAATGGCAATCTAGTATGATATAAATGTTATACATAGTATTACATAAATACAGATAGATAATGAAGGCATTTGATTCTTGGTATCCCATAAAAATGTAAATAACGAACCACACAGATACAGTCATAGCTACTAAAATATTGTGACGGCAACCCGCTGTGATGTATTTGCCAAAATGTGGGTTCGTTATCAAGATGTGGCACCGAACGATGCAGCTGATGCCATTGTGTGACAAAATGCACACATTTCGTCTACATTGTCCATAATAGTTAGGTCTCTTTAAAACAGTAATAATAATACAATACCAACAATTTATCATTTCAACCCTAGAGCATTAAAAACCATTAAAATAATTGAGTAATGTCCATAAAATTACGATCCGAATGAAAGATTTCTACTGCAAACTTATAATAATAAAACTTTGAATTGAATATCTTCTTGAAATAGAAATTAGTTTTTTTAGTTTAAAGTCAACAGAAATGTTAATGTATTCAGAGTAATATAAGTGTTCAAAGGTTCATAAGGAGATAAGAACAAGAAGCGTTGATTCAGCGAACAAACGTGTAAGAATTTCTGCCTAGAGCCGTGAGATGTCAAGATAAAAAAACATTATTTATAGCTGCCGTCCCCCAACATGCGATCTAGACAAATTAAACGGGTAACTTGATAACTAACGTCGAGCTTTTCGGTAGGATTATATTCCAAGGAACATTGTAACATTAATTTTAATAGTCACAATTCAAAGTCAACAATGGAGAGAATTATAATTTCAAATGGTGAACAGAACAACAGCTGTAGTTTGTTTTAATAAATCAAACATTTCCTCGCTTATCTCAAATTGATGGAACAATCTATTCGATTGAAACAATTCAAATTACTTTGTGAAATCTGCTTCGAGTTGTTTCGTTAAAACGTCAAACTTTGAAGTCTTTGAATCATCGAAGAGCTTTTTAATATATATTGTCCTTACATCCGAGCTCCGAGAATTTGAAGTTGCCACAATCACCCTTGCTACCTCACTCAGGGCCCGGCAAAAACTGAATACACGTCTTGAGCATACTTGAGCCGCGAAAAAAGCACCAGGTGCCCGCCGAAAGCGTTCATTGTTCCAACGAGAGAGAGATTAATAAATCTTTAGAAAGAGGAGTATATCTGCGGTCGATCTCGCGGGATGCGAGCTTTCGTGGGATGTGTTATTGCAAGCCCATTCAGATGCCAGGGCTGAGGCCAAACAGCCCTTTGTCATGACAAAAGGTGTCGCGCAAAGAAAAAGGAGCCGTATCGGCGATCTGCCTTATCAGATCCAGTTCCCTTCCGAGAGCTCTCAATAGGACAGTCGGCTTGAATGTAGGATCTAATTCCCCTGGCCACAATAACGTACACGAATTCCAATTTAGATGGGACATAAGAAATAAAAAGAGTCACTACTGAAGGATCCGTTATTGAGCCCCGCTTCGATAACGCTTGCATTGTGTGTGGAATGGCCGTTTAGATTGCATCTATCATCACGTTAAGATAACAAAGCGAAATCGACAGTACGAGGCAATGTAAATTATAAATTGGAAGCTAAAATTAGTTAATCAAACTTTCATTTTATTTATGGTGTCACTATTGGTCTACATTTCCTTATAGTTTTCTCTATAATTCTACAGTTCTTTTGCCATGTATCATCATAATTTCTTACTTCATTCAACAAAAATAAAATTATTTTATGATAGTATTTATTTGTTTTTCATAATGCTTCTTAATGGAGGACTTTATCCAAGCAGTAATAGTTTATTATGTTGCTTTTTTAATCATTATTTTAATCAATCTTAAAGATCAACTCCTTCCGATCAAATCCTTAGTTCACTTACACATTGCACTTTCGTGCAGAAGTATAGAATGGAATTTGCCTAGTGATTTGGTGTGCTGTGTCAGACCATCGCTCCTTCGCATTTTATGTTTTTGTTTTTAATATAAATAACAACCACAACTAAGACACAAATGCTCGAATTCATCATACAAATCTCTAATCTGTATTTGATGTTATTTAGAATTTGATTTCAAAGTGTGAAAGCTCGACTGATCTTAGAATAAATATTAAGATTAGTTGTTAGATTTGAGATACATAAATGAAAAATAAAAATACTTTAGTAAAAGCTTAGAGCTGTTCAGAGTTGGCATTTTGCAATAGTTCGGAAATACTGCAGGCGACATTTCATTCAGAAGGGTCTGAAGATAATAAAATTCAAATATAAAATACTACAGTCATAACAGTCTGATTAGAACATATTCACTTCAGAGAACAAAATAACAGAATATCTTCTTACATTATTAATAATAAAATATCCGCTAGAGTGAAAGCGTTGCAAATCACACAATTTGAATCAACAATGTTGACGTTCAACAATAACGGTGGATAAACTTCCATCTTATGATAAAAACGTTGTCAGTCACTGACATGTTAAAGCAAAAAGAAATGATTTTAATTTCGGAGCTAATCTTGACTTTGATTTTTGGAGCTAATCTTGACTTTACTTTCCAAGGGCTAATTTTGTTTGGATAAAGTGTTATAAGTGATATGGATAACTTTTTCTTTTTGTTATTAATAAGAAAGTATTTGGTCCCACATATCACCTTTGATTAGATGAAGGTATCTGCCTCTCTTACCTGTAATTGTCGAAAATAGTAACTTTACATTAACAACTTAATGCTGGGCAGCAAGGCTTACATATTGATGATGATTTAGTTACCTAGACGACAAAAGAACCAAGTGCATAAGCTATTTCGAAACAAATCAAAAAGAAACACTGGTTTAGAAACCTAATCCTATAAATCAAGCTATCTCAATTAACAGATGGGCGCTTTGTAATGGAGGAAATTTTTTGCCAGTTTCTATGTTCCTCTAATTATATCAAAACGGCATTAGTTGCACTCTTATAAAGGGTGAGATGTCAGATCTTTAGTGTTCTAATGATTTTCATCAGAGTACTGGTTGGCGTCATCGTCGTAAGATAATTTGGAAAGTGCCAAGAGGTATTTTCTAGCGATTTTCTATGTTTTAAATGAGTGCTATTGTTACGAGACATGTCTAGAGTTCATTGCTTGGAATTGGTAGATTAACCAAAAATACATGTCCAACATGATTGATGCTCGTCCTCCATCCCCAAACTCTTGTTATACACACTACGCTCATTATATCCCATCTTTTCCGCTTTCACAAAACTGACACTAAACACAATACCAACAATTGGTCCGATCAAATGGAATATTAAGTTCGCCTGTCATTTTAACGATACTTACATCTCTACAGAATACCACGTGAGTCTAATCTAACTGGAATAAGGTTGAAATTCATATCTCGTCTCATCTAGGAAGCGCTGTGAGAGAAAAAGGTTATTGTCAGCCGTATTTTATGGGTTATGATTTATGACCGATGACTCCCAACGGTCTGCTCGTGATAATCTTATTCAGACGCGCCTCTCTTGTGAGGCTCACAATGCTACTTAAATTAGCCGAAGGCAGGCGGTTCTGATGTTAAGAGGTGCACCGAACGGGTCGTGTGTGGCATGCCTGTACAAACATGGTGTGCTGTCAATTTGTTTGTACACTTAGCTGTTGCATGTCAAAGTTCTCACATTCGTAAGAATGACACCGCTGTTTAGATTAATAGCTATTTAATAAAGTTACTGTATTATATATGGTTTAAGGAAACACGTGGCCTTGTAATTTGTTAGGTTCTTGATTGATAGCACAGCAAATAAAAATAAATGTATGATCAAAAATTATTTTTTTAAGATTGCTCTTTCAGAGCCTATTGTTACGATGCTATTACAGCTTTTCAATGATATCCTATCGACAGGAACACGTCTGACTTCACATGTTGACCTTGAGATAATTCTTTATCACTCGTAGGGTAAAAACCGGATAATTTCCTCACTTGCCACAGTTTTGAATACAGTATGTAAAATACGTTAATGGCGTTAGCAGTCAACTGTAATAGTTAATTCAGTACAGATGCATAAAATTTGTGCAAGCGAAATTTCAACATACTTTGAATCTATATTAGTAAGTAATTAATATTAAAAATTTATATTACTGATTCTCTTTTTGTTACTTTTCGTCAAAGTTTAAATTACACTGTTTATAACATTTTAGTGGTAACTAGCTTATATCCATTCAGCATACAAGAAAAGCAAGTGTCCATATCATTAAAGATTAGTTACCCTAGTTACTTTTGAGGGTAGTTTCTCTAGGAGCAACTATGTAAATAAAATCGACATTTTATGTACCATTTAATATGCTTAACATTAATTCATTCAAGAATTTCAATATTACAATATATAATATGTTGGAATATTATGTATGGATTTCATATTATTATTTTATCAAATACATAATTAAATAAAAACTTAACATTTCGCTTAGAAACAGCCTAATTACAATGCGCAATGGAATAATTATTAGCTATTGAATAAATGCAATATCTCGTTGTTGCAAAATAACTTCTCTTACAGATATTTCGAGAATATTTCAGTGTATTGTTTGTATAATAGAAAAGTATACTGTATGATGATATAATTTTTGCATATTGTCTGTTATAATTTGCATTCATAAGATTTAGTGTGGAAAGAACACAAAAAAAAAAGAAACTGAAATATCAGTGAACCAAGAACGATCTCAATAATAATCATAATTTTATATGTTTATACTACGATCTAAAATCTCCACATATACATTCGTAAAGAGAACTGTTTGAACAAGATCCATAAATTTGTTACTGGCAACTATTTTTTGTACCTATTACACCGATCCGTCATACGAGGAGCGTCCCTTGAGGTTTCGTATAAATGAAATAGTAAAAAATCGTCCCATTATTCAACCCTTCCATTGTGACGGTTCGTCGCAACATCAGAGATTAGTTCTCGTTGAGCAAGGGGATAAAATCTTAACGATGTGACACCGCGGAAGGTCTTCCATTCTTCATACTAAGATTTTTATTGATAAGAACATAGGAGTCATCTATAAAAGCAGCTTATGTGCTCAGAATTTGTTATCCATATTCCTGTATCAAATATTTCGATAATAACTTAGTCTTCAAATACAACATAATAAATTTCCTCATATCGCTACACATTATCTTAAGAAATTTCGCAAATATAAATAATTTTACTGATAGTCATCATTCATGCCGTTGTCTTCGTGAACAGTATCAATCATGTGGCTATATTGGTGAATATCAGATAACCAAAATTGAATTAGTAATTTTTAATGTGCTACATACCTACGCTATTTTTTCGTGTCTTCTCCAAAATGATTGTAACTTCGATAACGAAATAAAACTAATGTGAACAGTATTAAGCTTCAATACTCATTTTTAACACTGACAATAACTGGCAAATTACTATTTTGTTTGGACATAAACAACTGTGACATCCTTTGCAGAACTTTGAAACTTATTGCAAAGTTCTGCAAAGGCATATCGGGTTTATTACTTGACTACAGTAAAGCCAAAATGAAAGATTTGGCAGTGTATGTTTATATGTTCCATCGTAACGCTTAAACTAATGAATCGAGTTAATTAATTAATATATTAATAGATGCGTAATAACTCAGGTGCCATAGAATATATATAAATATTGTAAAAATATTATATGACGGAATTTAAATCACAGATTCTAACTTCGAAAATAATTAAACTGAGATAAACATCATCGCCTTTGGTATCAAAAGAAAGAATAAGAATAGAAACATATTACATATATGTAAATACATATGTATATCACTACATAATATAAAACAAAGTCGCTTTCTTTGTCCCTATATCCCTATGTATGCTTAAATCTTTAAAATAACACAACGGATTTTGATGCGGTTTTTATTAGATAGAAAGGGAAGGTTTACGAGTATATGTATAATAACATCCATTAAATAGTGTAGAAATATTGTTATTTTTGAGGTTTCTTATGTGATATCGTAAATAATTACATTTTTTCCGTTAACATTGCAATCGCAGGCTGAACCCTACGAGTTTTATCAAACTAATGTACTAAGTATTGTACACGTTGAAAAGGGGTACAAAAAACTGTAATCTATATATGTCTATCTCTTATGGATATCCCACAAAAACATTTTTTGTATCATTTACTTTTTACGACAAATATTGGCTAATTTGCGAAGCGATTTTAAACAATACAGCATTAATACTTATCCAATTAAATACATTGTTGATTTAATATATATTTATATGCCCCTTTATAGTATATGATTTAAATGAATATTTTCGAAGATATAAAAATTGCGGGACGTAGCGTTTGCAGCGGTGCAGACTGGCTTATCACAAGTACCCCACGTGTTTTATTCAATAATATTAAATTTTCAATTTTATTTATAATTTTTTGATTCAACAATTTTAAAAGCTTGTTTTTTTAGTTTTTTAAAGTATAATTAATTATATATGACGTTCACAGTTTTTCTGTAGTGTATTTAGTATCAGCATTGCACCCGAGCGAAGCCGGGGCGGGTCGCTAGCTATGTTTAAAGTCAAAATAATGATTACAATGAATAAAAAAATAAATTTTAATAAATTATAAACCGATTACCTAAAATCTGTTTGATTGAGATATTCCTCTCAACCACATTATCGTTGTAGGTTGGTGCAGTTGGCAGTACAGTTGGTGCGTCTCGCACTTGACTATTTTGATACCTATGAATTTTTGGATTTCTATCTAAATCATTTTCCTGTTTCATCCTTTTACAATCCGTTTTTACGTCGTTGATAGTTACAAACCTCAATCGGAACAATGGAATCTAAAAATGAGAAGTGTTTTAAGATGTACTTTGAATAGGAGATCCTGCGCATACGACTGCGCTGTCTACGGTCCTATTGGACTATGTTTATGTTTGCACAGACGCATGGCAATGGCACTATACCGTCTTTCGTCTGTAACCTGGAGTCATGGCAATGCTCCCGTTAAGCGGGGCAAAAGGAAGTTCTAATGCACTCCTGTTCTCAAAGTATGTTTGTACTTTTAAATCGTGGGTTTGAATTATCCTTATTTATTTATACCTACTTTAAAGATGAACCTATTAAACATTTAAATTCTACTTTATTTCTTAACTAACTCATAGACTTTATTGATATTTAATAAAATCGCCGATTTCGTCACTGACTCACTGATCTCAATAGTAAAACTGCTTGAAAACCTAGAAAATAGAAATTCGCCATATTATATACCATCACATGATGATGATAACTATTGATATACCTACACATATATTCAAAATCAAAACACTATTCATTATTTTTTTCTTGTTATACAATAGTTCTAGCAACTTAAATGCTAAGCCACATATTTTAAATACTAATAGCTTAAGAAGTTAGGATTTGTAGAGTTACAAGATTAGCTCTATATAAAATCTGGTAACTTTTTGGCAGCGTGACTCATACGATTTCGTTTTGACGATATTTTACTTGTAAAGGACGAAGTGTATTATAATTTTCGTCAGTTCTACAGTTGATTATATTTAACAGTACCTTTATGTTCTTTCTTGTAAGATTTAAGCCCTGTACCAGATTTTTTTTCGAAACGTATTGATATTCCAAAACTTTGTGCTCAGAAATATAACCTACACAAGAGTCTTTTACAATCTTCATAAATAAAGTTATTGCAATTGAAAACAAAGACTATGCCAAGCTAAATATTCATGCGAGTGTATCACAGGCTTATGCTAGAAATAGATTGAAAGACAAAAGCAAATGTTGAGCCGCGGCTTGCTGCACCACTCAGCTTAATTGCCCACAGTGTAAACGGATGTCTTAATTCACCATAAAATTTTCTTTTATGGTGAGTTTTTTGTGAATGTGTATTTTGGTCGTTCCGCTTAATTAGTCGGCCGTTTAAAGTTAAGAATCTATCCGACAGTCCGTGTCGATGCGTTCTGTTGATTTTCAATATGCATCGGCGTTAGGGCATCGGGAGATTTAAGGTTGATGGCTCAGTTGGCTTCAATCAACCATCAGCACCTCTATATAATATTAGTATAGATAATGTTATCTAGTCATTATGTGGAAAGATTGTAAACGAGTAAAGAAAGGATAGATTGACAACTTCTTGAATTTTCCATGGTTTAAAATGTCAAAGTAAATGGCAATAACGTCACTTCCAACAAAACAAATAATTTTATTGTTAGATATGATTAAACAGCAATTCAAAATAATATTTGTCTGAATTTTATAAAATGTATCATTTTACAAGTTTTTCATTAATAATCTATAATTTTGTTTCTGTGATATTTTTGTAAGCATAGAAATAATACAATTCAATCATTGCACCCATTAGATATATTTTAATGCACTTGACAGATGGCGCTATACCATACTACATACATATACATACTTATATGTATATGTTATACATATACGTCACGCCTTCTTCCCAATGGGGTAGGCAGAGACCACCTCTCTCCTTAAAGTAATTATAATTACTTTATATAAATCCTGTCAATGTCGTATTTCATAACCTGATTCAATTGATACAATTACTAATTGATGAGATAGAGCTCTATAATGTACTTTGTGACATCTCTTACCGTCATGAGGCCTCATTCATTAGCAAAATATGAAGCCACAAAAAACGAATTAAGTCTAGCCTAGAGTGCTCCAAAATGTCCTTTTCATATGGAATATTTTGTCCAAGCGTACTGTCACTAATGATTATGGATGAAGTAATAAAAATTTCAAATGCTAATTTATGATTTATCGTAAAATCTTATTCAATTCTAATAGGAGATATTGTAAGCCTTCAAATTCATCTAGTAAAAGTCAACGAACTGGTTTGTAGGAGCAAATTGTGCGCGTTGCGCCCTTCGTATGTTGAACTTAACTTAAGCGCATAGCTCTTGTTATTTTGTTATTTCGCCTCTGCAGCTACCGGTTCTGATAGTACAGTCTAGTGTACACTAGAACTATTAATTTATTAATGTAACACAAATATATATATATATATATATATATATATATATATATATATATATATATATATATAATATATATATATATATTATATATATATATATATATATATATATAATATATATATAAATCTCATGTCACAATGTTTGTGCTCAATGAACTCCTAAACTACTTAACCGATTATAATAAAATTCGCACACCATGTGCAGTTCGATCCAACTTGAGAGATAGGATAGTTTAAATCTCAAATTATCGTTGCAATTTTAATTTATTGCTAATTATTTTGCTGTTATTATTTGACAGTCACAATTATCTGTTAACTCCAAATGATTCTAACAGATGTCGATACCTTTCGACTGGGTTGAGTAAGTAATCAATAGATGGCGCTGCTATGATAAATCTTAATATTATAAAACGTTTACAGGTTTTTTGCAGTGTATTTAGTATCTGCATTGTACCCGTGCGAAGTCGGGCGGGTCGCTAGTATATATATATATATATATATATATATATATATATATATATATATATATATATATATATATATATATATATACTAGCGACCCGCCCCGACTTTATAATGTGTATATATATATATATATATACACATTATAAAATTTGATTTGTGATACACATTTCTTGAAAGCTTCATTATACATCAGACACACTTTATTCATTACACATTTAATGCTATTTAATATATATATATATAAAGACTGGAGTCTCTTCTACCGAGATTAACCCATAGACTTACTTGTGGATTATATTCTACGTGGGCCACATTAAATCCAACCATAGTTGCTTCAGTAGCCAGCAAAGTGCAAAATCTAATCATAAATTTTAATTATAATTCTTTATTCTACCGAAACAAATTATTCTACTTCACATCTGCATTAGATAATTCTAGCATACTCAATCCAATGGTGAACTAATAAATGCACGAGATTATTTTCCTTTGTTGATCATTAACGGAGGACTTGTTGTTTAAAAACTTTCATCTCATTTTTATATTTTATATTCCAACGTAAGATGAGAGTCGAGATATTGGTTTTTATTTATTGACATTTTCTAATGTACCACAGCGACCATTCATCATTTACGATAGGAGCGGTACTGATAACACCTTATTGTTTGCGTTGCACCGTAATGGATTATTGATAAAACACGTGGGTGTTCTCAATCTCTAGACGAAAAATCTACAGCCAAAGCGAATCTACTAAATAAATTGAAACGATTGCTCATTAATGAGTGATCACTTAAAGATTATATGTCTACTTGTGATATAAAGGCTATTTCCGTCGGCCGTTAGATTTAATTTTGAATTAAGTTGCACGCAAACTACATATATTTACAAAGTTCAAAATTTAGCATTACTTAAAGAGTTTCAGAGGTTCACGGTGTTTACATCAGCTTACTTGCAAGAAAAACCTTCTAATTCCGGAATCCCCTAATTTTAATACTATTTCTAACATATTTGTAGTGTACATTTATATAGACTGAAGTAAAAGGTCGCAAGGCAAGTTTCCGTACACTTGTGAATTAACTGAAAAGTATATGTGAAGTTAATCAATCCTCACCGGATCTGCGGAGCTAACTAAGCCCTTAACACGCAAATTTATTTAGGGCAGCCTCTAACATTACTGTGTGAATGACCTGCTGATGATAGCGTTATTCTATTCCATTTTCAGTACTTTGTGGAATTAAAGTCATATGTTATTAGAAATACTGTATATTTCATGAAATACAAAATCGTACAATACCATTTTTATGCTGTTTTATGATTTTGTCCTTTTACCATAATAAAAACATTCGTAAAGCAAGTCTACCATTCGTTGAATTTCTGAATTATTATATTATTTACTCTATATGCAGAAAAGTGTATATACTAAATGAATTGCACATCATTTTTATTATCACGCTAATAGGGCAATTTATAGTTTTATAAAAATAATTGATGAATTCGATATAAAACTAAGTTAGGTTTATATCGAATTCTTATTAATAATATATTAAACAAAACAAAATAATATTAAATATTTAAAACAATAAGATTTTATAATAATGTAAGTTTTATATATAAAAATCTTAGTCTTAAAATTTTTAATTTAATAAATAAGAATAACAATAACATTAGCATCATACGGTAATACACCGTTCAAACGCTCTCGAGCAGCGAGAGCAGTGATAACAAAACTATTTTTAAAATTTAATGGTTATACTAATCTCTGCTCAGTCTTATGAAAACATTTGTCAATGCAGTGACAACGACTTCGGGTCAGATTAACCTTCCAACATTCAAATACAGTTTGTCTTGTTGCTGCTTTGATCAATACGGCTATAGAGCTCTAATTCAGGAATACTTACGGTTACTTAGATAGAGCTCTAACTCTTGCTCTAATACTACTTGCTTAAAATGGTTTTTTTGTAAATGGTATTCACGATATTCGTCGAGCATTATGATACAATTGTCTTGTGACATATAGTTATCATATTTTCTAACAATTAAATACAATAGTTGCAACAAACTGTTGTTATAGTTTGTATAATGTGATCTGACTTGTATCTAATCCTGTAATGGAAGTAAGCCTCAGCTTTCCGTTCTAAACATAGCATCCAATCGACTTCCATGTTATAACATAGGGAGATATATAAATGTTTTCGATGATTTTACTTTGCTCTGCTGACTGGTGATTTTTAACGTTGCTTATTTAACGTGGTAAAATAAATGTACATGTAATATTACTAAACAGAGGAGACATGTTATTGCAGACATTGATGAGATCGTGAAAAGAACTCCCATGATCTTACGGATACAGTGCAGGTGAACGAGCTTGGGCATTGACTTATGTGAGGACATCGTTGGGTTTAGGTCTTTGGGTCACGGTCGTAGGCTAGCATAGGCATAGATTTAGACTTCGTGTTATTCCCAGTTATATAATATAACTATACATAAGGCACTACCCAGATTAAAATATTAATGAGGTAACACATGTGTTAGAGCTCATGAGCTGTATTAAAAATAATAATAAATTTCCTATGAACTCAAGCCACCAAGCGAATACGCTTAGGTCTTTTCGATCCTTATCAATTCAAACTTCTTGGGTGATTATACTGTATCACGGGAACACCTTTGTGGTAATACCTGACATTGGTCACAAATCATAAGAGGCGACAACTTTGGTGCTGGTAATCTGCTGCTTTCCTTTGCGAATTGGTAAGTAGGGTAATGGTTAAAAGATAAACTGAGATTCAAAAGGAAAATCTAATTTGGTTTTAATTTTGAATAGAAACAAATGTTAACGTAGAAATTGTGTAGAAGTCTGTTAAGTCAAGTAGTTTCTGCAGAAATTGGGCGAGCGCTAGCTTTCCCCAGAGCAATTATCGAAACAATAAACCTAAAACGCGTCCAAGGGATTTATACACAGATCGGTAGAACTTGATTTTTTTTTATTAACTAGTTAGGAATCGTCATAGTAATTATATTTATGAAAACGTTATTAGATCGCGTTCCATTAAGCAATTAGACGAGCTCATGTGTCGCTGTGCTTCTTGATTAAGATAGCAAGAAATCTAATTAATGTAATCATTATCAATTTATTTATTTGATAAAATATTAATAAAGCATCACCGAAAACTAAAGTCTAGATCTAAAAAGACTTATTTTTTTCCAGTATTATTACAAAAATATTTTTGTTTTCATTAATCCATTATATCTAATTAAATTTCTTTGATTTGATATGGGAACTACAAAAATGAGTAGTTTCAGTCTTGCTTCTCTAAAAATAACGCCATTATATGTATTAAAATTTAAAAACGTTCGCTTGAAACTCTACTGCTTTAAACATAATACCCACGGCTACCGAACCCAGAATTTCCACCAATTATACGACTTCCCGACCACGACCTATTTCATAGAAAGGGGATTCATTAAGAGCTATTCACATTATCACAATAGAACTATTAGAGGTTCATTCAATTTTTAATTAATCGCGAGACGAAACGAAAACCTCTTTGCAGAAAAAGAACTTGCATGCGCCGACACTGAGAGCTACGTTCAAACGTGGCTTCCCTGAACCCGCTCTTTGATGTCTCTTGTTGCTCGTGCCATGAACTATAAGCATCATTTTACAAGAATTTATATGCAGTCTGAACTGGCCACTAAGTAGGAGAAATAAAAGTATAAATAGGTCGAAATCTGCTACGAAGCTTTGCATATAATGAAAGGAAGGATAACCAAACATAATTCATGGCTCTGCATCAAACTTTGCATATATTTTAAGCAGATGTTTTTAATGGGCTTCCATAGAAATGTCTACGTTATGGAATAATTTAAAACTGTTATTGTATGTAGGATCATGTCCAATGTCCTTTTTAATCGTATGAATAAAGTAACTCAACTCGTTTCTGAAAATATTATGTTAGTATTTGTGTGGAGGCGAAGCTTAAATTATTATCGTTTAGAAACTGCTCTTCAGCATCATCATTACGGTTCATAAACCAGCAATGAAATTTATAATGGTAAATTATATTTATGTACTTATTTGTTTCGACTCGTAAGTATGCTAGCTCTAATAATTGCTGCTATAACTGATACCGGAACCATCCAGGTAGGCGGCAAATCAGGGTCGTTGTGAAATTTCTAACATTTTTAATTTTCAATTTAACTAATTATTAATTCTGAAGTTTTTGATGTGAGTATACATTTTCGAAGGTAAGATCGAGATAGGACTAACTAAAGCAGTCACGACTTCGAACCACCTATGGATTCTATTTTCATTGCAGGCTCGAGAAGTACATTACACACGTCTGGCATATAAAGAGTGGAATGAAAAGTAAAGCCGCTCGCCAAGCCACCTGTCGCCAGGAGGAGGTATATAAGCTGTGATGAATTAATAATGACAATGATTATTGTTACATATTATTTAACAAAGCAAGATAACATTTTTACTATATACGTGTATCATTGCATAAATATGAAAAAAAGCAAGAAACATTTTATGTTCATAAAATGTATGACTAGGATAGATCCTTGTGTCCCTATGTTTACCTTTCTATTCAATAATTAATAATTTAAATTCATATAAATGTCCTAAAGGTTTAAAATAATCGTTTTTTTATACTGTTCAGATATTCAGGAAAAAAATCACCTAACCATAAAAAAAGGAAAATTACAGCTAAAACTTTTCCTTATTTCTTTCTTATTGAAGATTGAAGAAAGTATTTAAATCGGTTCCGTTCTGGAGGAACACACAAGGGACTTTGATACGTTGATTTTTCCGTCTACTTTCGTGGAGGTATTTTCTGTGAGAATCACTGTTGTCCATATTGTACTCTATGGGCGAGTTAGAGCGCAGCTCGACAGCAATAGATTCTATAAATACCTATTTTTTACAATTCTCACAGCCTTAAGTTTCATCTAAATCAATTTGGATGCCGATTACTAATCATTACAGCCCCTTGTATTCATTTCAATCAGCGCTTATCAGTTCCATCTAATCAGTTGTTGTCTTTCTACATTTAGTGTAAAAATACAAACATGTAACTTCGAATTAATTAATATTATTATTGAAAAGATTATTATTATTATAATATATTATTGACAATTATTTAACGTGGACACACGATTGACGTCATTAATTCTCAAATGATCGAGTCTTGACAGTATTGAAGTAAATTAGATTTTCAATTTAGTATCGAGATAACAATTCCAATTTAAAATCGGTCGCTCCAGATGTTCATGAGTGAATAACTTACGTCGGCTGGAATGAGCTTTAAATCTTCGCTGGGTGGTGCTGTGCCAAGAATTGGATTCGACTCGCGTCTCCACGTACGAAACTATGAGGTTCGCCACTTCAAACGCTAGCAAATATAATGTCGTACGGCTGATTAGACGAGAAATGTCGTATATGTAATTGGAGAGTTATTTATAGTCGTATAAAGTATTTGATGTCATGTAAGAAATTACTGTGTAATAAATGTATTCATATTTGTTAAAACAAAGTTATAAAATAGGATTTAAATTCTTTCTATCTTCCTTTTTTTTGTAGTATTTGTTTATCGCCTATTATTTGGCCGCGGCTGTCACTTAGACAGTCCTGGTTTAATCAGCCCTGCTACTGCTACTTCTTAAGCAAGCCACGTAAGATGCCTGGAGCAAGCAAGACACATATTCGCAGTGTAACTGATATGAAACGCAAATATAATGCGTAAGAAGTAAAAAGATTTCTATTCAGAGCACTTAGATAGCACTTTAGATATAGTCATTAGGGGTCGTGCAAATATTTCTAGGAGGTAGACTCTGTACCAGGGTCGTCTGCATGGGTACCTCCGTCTTACCTATTTCCGCCGCCAAACAGCAGGGTTCGCTTTGCTGTGTTCCGGCGTGAAGGGTAAGATAGGCAGTGAAATTACTGGGTACTGTGACTTTACATCTTATGTCACAAGTTGGCAACGTACACTGTGGTTCTTATGAGGTTTGCAGATTTGCTGCGAATCTCGTAGGAACCACATGTACTATAGGCGACTGTTACCACTTACCATCAGGTGGGCAGCCTGCTTGTTTGTCAACTTTAGCAATAAAAAAAAAAAAAAAAAAAATATATCCCTCGTAGCGTGGTGGAAGAAAGTCGTGAACAACTTGTGTCTCAAATCAATAGCATTCTATGTAGAATCGTTAAGGGCGGGATAGTTTAGTGCGTTTTAACGCCTCAAAGACAAAAGTCTGTGCATTATATAAAAACCAATTTATGCCGTGAACAACTTGTGTCTCATTTCAAAAGAATTCTATCTATAGTTTCCGATAAGGGCGGGACAATTTGTCCTGCCCTTGTGTTGTCGTGTATTTATGTTGTCAGTTTTGATACAAGTATATCGGTGAATTGTACATTCACCGATATAAAAACCCAATTTACTATATAGCCCCACAATTCAGAAACATGGCGATGACCATCTCAAAGAGTAGTGGGATTCTAGGTATAGATTCAAAAAACTACATGTGCTTAACAGAGCCAAGCGGTAAGTACCGGGAACTTGGTTCTAAAATGAAATAGGAAAATACCGATCTAGCATTATGTCGGTTTACAATTTTAAGTGAATACAACTTTAAGTGCGTATTTTTTTTCTGGAAAATCACAATCTAACTTATTAGTACAATATATAATTACAGATTATTATATGAATTCATCAAGATATCATATTTAATACGCTTAAATAGAATTTAGCAACTAACAATAAGTAAACAAGCATCGAATCGAAATAAGTCTTAATTACAGGCCCGGAGTAACATTTTCATTTTGTATCCAAATAAATTAGCTTTACTTGTTCCGAACGTAACTTGTTCATTAGAGTTTAAATAAATTCATTAATAAGCTGCCGAGAGACAGGCAGTCAGCGCACAAATCTATAAATCAAATTGTAGGGGAGTGTCAAAGACAAAAGGACGTTAAGCATGACTTCGCGCTTTACACACGGCAGTTATGAATGTTACCATTTCGTTATTTAAGAAGATCCTTACATTCACGTTTGTTCTCGCAGAAAAGTAAGACTGAGGTGCAATAAAAAAACGTTCCTAAAATTTGTAATTGCTCCTAAAAGGTAATTTCTCTTCAAGGAGGTCCGGAATGAAGTAGAAATAGTTCAACCGATCATCACTGGATAATCAGAGTCATCATTAGGACCATAATTTGGTGTATTAATCTCTAAACATCAGACATAGTGTCGAGTCTTCAGTACTCTTTAATTACCGAGTGACGCCGCAAGCAAGTGTCGTTCAATCATTGATTAGGAGTTCCTATACCATTTTGAACATTTCTGTATAGAGGTCATACGTAGCAGTGTGTCACAAAGATAAGTTACCCAAATCGGTTCCGAGATCTCAGTTCACATACGTCGGAATGCACATTAATCTAGGTAACGGTCGCATAACACCATAATACGCCCTCGATCGAGAGCTATTGTTCGTCACAGGCAAGTGACATTACTTCTAAATGCGACTGTCTAATTAATAGATCTTTCGGTGACGTCATTGATCAGCCTCAACGGAGATAAGTTGACGGTACATTTGTATATGCATAAAGGAGGTATATACAAGTTTACCTAACTAACTTTAACTAATTTTATATGTAAGAACTAGCGGACCCGACAGACTTCGTCCTGTCAAAAAGATTTGTACAGTGGCAGTTTTTTGTTCCTAATTATTTTATAGATAATGTCGCATAGCCAACCAAATCACAAAAAAAGTCTAAATGACCTATTACATTTTGTGGCTATTCAATTTTGGAACGTGACATTAAATCCTCCAACGATGTATTCTGTGCTCCAACGCACGCACGCACACTGTTTTGATAGATATGATTGAATTTCAACTATATGTAGCGTTAATAAAGTGCAAATTGACTCTTTGATGTTAGGAATACACCTTCATTGCTTAGACAACAGTGAGTGCTTGCAATATGAACTTTATACAATAACAATAAAGCTCAATTCGACTGTACGTTTTAGTTAGAAAACGTTTGCATGGGAAAATAAAAGGGCTGTTTTTAGGGTATTTCCGATAAATATTCGAATTTTCCTCATTGTAAAAACCCTCCTTGAACTTCAACGAACATTAACGAAAAAGAATTGGCCAAATTGGTCCAGGCGTTGTTGAGTTATGAGCTTACCAACACATTTTGATTCATTTTTATATATAAGATAATTAAAACGACCACTATAGTCGAGTGGGTAGTACACCGGTTTCAAGGTGTCATCATCTCTGAGGTCCCGGGTTTGAAACCCGGTGGGGGCAGATGTTTGTGTGATGAATGTGAGCATTTGTACCTTAGTCATGGTTGCTAATATATTATATATTTCTATTAAATATATTTATGTGTGTATAATATATGTATTCGTCTATCCGTTTCCCTAGATCTCATAACACAAGCCTTACAGAGCTTAGTTTGGACTAGGCTACATAATAAATTCTCTGAAGGCGGTATTGAACTGTATTTCGTAGACGTATTAACGGGTTTGAGTAACATCCGCGGCTCGAAAAAACCGCTTAGAGCGTAAAATGCTGTTGGATTGTGGAGAGTTCGTCCCTGTGGAGATCACAATTCCGGACGTGGAGGACATCTGCTATTCGGTGCAAGAGTTTGCTCTGAATGGCCTGGATGGGATGCAAGATTTGCAGTTCGGTATATGCAAATACCGAGCATGCGTAAAAAAGGACTGGTCGACATGGTTTCTGGTTGTTGTTAGCTCCAAAACCTAGCACCAATGCTATAAATTATTACTAATATGGTGCATTTCACATGTCCTTGAATGATTAGTTCTAGGATGTACGCTGGTTATTCCCGGAAGTAGCTTGGTGTTCCCGGGGGCTCCCTACATGCCTGAGGAAGGCCATCCCTGAGGTTTTTAGTGGGTAGACCTCCCCCTTCTGGAGGAGAGCCCCACATAACCGCCGTCTCGTCACAGCCGGAGTATGCAACTTAATACATTTTCGTCAGGGGAAAAAAAATAAAGGATACGCTGGTTAAAACACGATGTTTGTTACGATTACAAATTATAATATATTAATCTACTTTTACTAAGTTATAAGCTCATGTTACACTGACATTGATAATACTGTTACATAAGAATAACATACATTTTTTGTCATAATTGATTGATAAAAATAATTAACATAAATAATTAAAGATAACGTAGCAGTAGATTATAAAATTCTAAGTAAAATGTTTCATTTCAATTTGTAACAGACAGAACACATAGTTGTGTTCAACGAAGTAATTTCTACCTCACATTTCTTATCAAATAACTCGTTATTGAAGTTTCTCCAGAAATTTCCAGAAATAGATTTTTTAATCTGTACAGTTTCCGAACTTCAAGATACAATCGTACTTCCATCTGAAAGGCCGGCAATATAATATTTATTCCTCTAGATATTGACCTTCCATATAATCTTTTTTATTTAAGCTTTATACGGTAAAAATAAACTTATTCATTCATGTGGAAATAGTGATTATTTAAAACATATTAACTTCCACTAGTCTTCACATAACAATCACAACAAAATCAAAAACACTAACACAAAATACTTATAAAACTAAGCCACAAAACAAATGTTCCACAATATCGACTTCGTATTAAAAATCTTATCTTGAAGCTCACAGGGAGGCGACGAAAATCACCTTTAACCCTAAACTGATTCCACGCCACAGATCGTTAAGGAAGGCAATGTACCGAACACTTCCAACCGATTTATCTACGTTAGCGCGCCATCTATCGCGCCTTAAAATGACAGCTTCATGTTCGCCGTCACACACTGGATTTTACATAGTATCAGGAATTCTTCATTCGATTACATAATGCGATTTATGCGAACATTAAATCGGGAGATTGTCGTCTGTTTTTTGTATTGTCGTGAGTTTGAATAACGAACTAAATTGTATACTGTACTGTGGTAAGACTCGGAAAGGCCTAATTTCACAGTATTAGTGTAATAGGGCATGGGTCTATTGCCACTAGCCGGGTACTTTGTAGTGATATAATTGCAAAATATTCACTAAATTGACTCTTAAGATATCTAGGCGAATAATAAAGCCGTGACACCTAGGTCTCTATTACAAAGTAACATTCGTGGCATTCACATTAGTTTCATTGACCCGCAATGTAAGGTTTTGATTCCGAAATGTTGAATCATTTCCATACATTGCCGACCTGAATCGATTTTGATAATGAAAGAAATATTTGCATAAAATATTGTCTACAGGCCTATATTCTGAACTGGTCTCCGTCAATAACGTTTACGTTTAAAAACTTACTCCGTTTTGCATGTATATACCAATCTTTTAATGATTCATGAGATTATTAGTTAACGCAACAAATAATAAAGAAAGTAAGAGACGGAAAAAGGCGGCGTTGCACTAACCAAACAGAATCTGAGTCTTTTTTCGCTCGCTATTGCTGTGCAACTTGCATATTTTAGCGGTACAGTTTTCACATTCTAGTGCATCATCTCTTTTTGTATATCATTAGACACTGTACAATAACTAAGACGTGTTTAATTAAGTCGAATAACAATTTTCATGGTCGTACAGGATATAAGCTCTGCCTCTGAAAAGGAACAGTTAAACACTTCAGTGTAGTTGTATTTCTTCAGAGTAAAGCGTTGCCAAACAGAATGCGGCGCGGCGCGGCGCAGCGGCGCATCAAGGCGCGTTGTATTGTAAATTAATGTAAGAACGACGTCACATCAGAGGTAGTGCGGTGTATAAAGAAAGCATTCCAATCTTAACGCGACTACAACCAATCTACTACATAGTGTCGCTGAGTGACTCCCAGCTTTCTGATATCAATGACAGCGACATTACCATGCCAGTCTTCCCGCAGTCGATTGTGTATGTCGAAAATGTATTCCCAACTAGGAGAAAAGTTATTCAGCACCTGGACAAAGATGACAATATATCTATTTTGTTGTTATCTATGCCACTGGAAAAAAGAATTAAAATCTAACTCATATTCATGTCCCCATTTGGTAAAAATGCAGCCATTTTCGCCTATATCATATTGCCTGTTGTCGCGCGATGCAGTCGCGATGTTTGTTATTTCAGTAGGTAATTCCGTATATAAACATAAAAGCAATGGGTTGCACTGCATCGCTCATGAGGAGCGGTCGCTCTCACTACCAACCGTAAGGTCATTAGGCTGAGTTTGGTCGGTACATATTGGCTCGATCGATTGCGGTGGTATTCATGCGAACTTTAGTTTCTTCCCTCCCGAGGATAAAAAAGGGGTCACTCGACTCAGCAGTCGTAGTCACTAAGATCCGATTGCTACCTATACTCGTCGCGCGTAGTAGCAAATTGTCACAAGCTTAACAAAAGTCGAATTGTAGTATAAAAAAGAAAACCGTAGCAATATTATTATTGTTCACATCCAAAGTTCATTTATATTCAGTGTCAGTTAAGTATCATCTTAGCTTCGATTAATACACGCCATTGATCACGTGGGTTATCAGCCATAATAAAAAATATAAAACAAAAAATAATTTAAAGTAATTAGGTGCAAGAAAGGCATATGTTAAACAGATACTTGATAACAAATGAGGCTCTTAATGGAAAGTTTGCGATAGCAAGTGGCAACTAGTGTACTTCTGTGGTCACCACAAATACAATCAAATTACCATCTCAATACTTCATATCTTTTTCTAGATTTTCTTCTCAGAAATACAACACGTGGTCTTTTACACTCGTTACTGCTATTTCCTTTAATTCTATTTATACCTCTACTTAAACAGAGTACTTAAATAAACGTTTTTGTCCCTTAGGAACCGAGTGATTAAGAAATAAGATTAAGAAAGTGAGTATTATTATTAAGTGTTCTTATCACCAAAACTGTATTAGCGGGCATTGTATTAAGTAACGGGCTATATAAGTGGTAAGGCAAGGTTTTCTTTTTACATGGCTTTTACATGGTAAATACGTGCTTTTACATAAATTTGATATATTTTGTTGTAGAGGGTGTAAAAAAGTAGAGAGTGCATCTAGAGAGTAACAATTTTGTCAAGCTCGAATATTTTTATAAACTCGCTATTACACATATATTAAGAGTATATAAACAAACACGAAAGTAAGTGAAAGCTTCAGTTACGGTGTTGTTAGTATAGTACAATTAACAAACAAAACAACAGTTTTCTTTTCACAATTATACAACAATCTTTTGTTGAACACTCCTTTTATGTAATATCTCTATTTGTAACAATAATTGTCTTCATTTCGGAACTATCTGACATTGTGTCGTGATAAACAAGTCTTGTATTGAACGGAAAGAATTTAACACCAACAATGGTTGCCTCGCGAAACGATGCTTACTGTGATATCAAGTTTATGTAACTGTTTTCACGTCATTATTTGAGTCGATATAACAATGTTATTGTTGTGAGGAACGTGATCAAAATCCGGTTAAGAACGAGTGGAATAGGTATAGGAAGGGTTCCGTAGTATTATTTGATTATGAAATATATTTTTATCTTCAAATTATTAACAACTCAAATGAATCCTTATCGCTTGTTCAGATTGAATTAGACTAGTTTAATTTTTAAGGCGACTGCTTAGTGTGGGTTAGTTGACTTCACGTACACCTTTGTATATTCTGTGTACACCTTTGTATGTTTGCAGGTTACTTCAATATACAAGGTTGTCGAGAACATATATATATATGACATTCGAAATCAGAATAATACATTGCGAGGTCGACTAGAAACTTCCGATTAGGAAACTAAAGCCAATAAATAGGCAGTCTGCAAATACTTTGTGATATATTTCCGTTCACACCTTTCGATTTCTTAACAGTAAAAAGTGCGCGTATTATCGAAGATTTATCTGATATTTTGAGAAAGTAATTTGGCCGGACGTTTGATGTATCAAAACGGAAAGTGGACGGCTAGTTATGGCCACGCAATGTGAACATTTTAGTTGTGCACCATGAACTTGATACGTCCTTACATCTCTCTATAGCAGTTGTTTTAGTAATATAAGTGTGAATCTTAGGATGGTAGCGATTGTACACACTGTAAATTTGACACGTGCAACAAGATAGTAATTTTCACACTGCAATATGGAGTTAGATAACAGATTAACAAATGATTTTCGACGTAAGACTATAAATAAAAAATTGATAATTTCTCAATTCACATGTTCAGATTACTCCTTTGATCACAGGTATCAATATACCACATAACTGTGATTACTCTTAATAAGTACCATGTTTTACTATAGTTTATTGTTATTATAGTACCTATAAGAATTACGAAGTATAAAAGCATGTCACAAGAAATTACACTTCATTTGTAGAGGCAAAAGACTATAATCCGAGAAATACTAGACATCCACATAGGCTTGTTCTAGATCTAACAAGATCTAACAGCATACTTCCAAAGAAATTGTTATGCAATGAGTATTAAGATTTTTAATAAATTACCAGAACACATAAAGTTTCTCCCACATAACGCTAAATGCGTTATGTGGGAGAAACTTTATGTGTTCTAATGAAAAGGAAAAGGAATTTGGCATAAATATAAATCATTGGTATAATTAAATGAAGATCTGGTAAGTATTGTATTACATCTATACTAATATTATAAAGAGGAAAGATTTGTTTGTTTGTAATGAATAGGCTCCGAAACTACTGGACCGATTTCAAAAATTCTTCTACCTTTGGAAAGCTACATTATCCCCGAGTAACATAGGCTACTTTTTATCCCGGAAACAATAACAATGCACAATAAAGGATGCACAATAAAGGCTTCGCTCAAAAACTACTGCACAGATTTCCATGCGGTTTTCATCAATAGATAGAGTGATTCTTGAGCAAGGTTTTGCGGCATTTTTTATCTCGGAAAAACGGATAGTCCCGCTGGAAGCGCGATAAAATCTTCGCGCCATAAACCGACTTCCGCGCATATGTAGCCGTATGCAAAAGCTATGACCCTTAACCCTCTATAGACCCAATCCCGAAATCCACGCAGGCGAAGCCACGGGCAGAAAGCTAGTTGTTTATATGTGTGGATATTTAATATTGTATGTATAACTTTTATTTGACAATAATGCAAACATTGCAATGTAGGGTGTCACACGTGTCTAATAATTACCACCTAATATTATAAATGTCATACAATAAATAAATATATATATTTATTCGGTTGTCTGGCAGAGAGCCACTTCAGTCTGAAACCGCCTGTGCTTACATTAATGTTAAGAATTTGTTTGCTACAAATTTTATATTTTGTGTGTCATAAATAAAATATATACTCGTATGTGTCTATTGATTAACACATATTCCTTCTCTACATTTCCTAAAGATTGACTGGTGACTGTTATCTTATAAGTATATTATTTTAATAAAAATGTGTTAATGAAGTAAATATATTATTTATCATAACAAGTGCTGTGTAATAAGTGTGTAGTACTCGTAAGTAACTTACGAGTACTAGATTTCCTACCTCAGCTTTTGTGGTCGTATTACAAATATCCACAATACTTGTATTCATGCCTCTTGTCTCCAAAGGGCTTAGCAAAGATGTACGAGTATTAAGCTCTCACACTTTACTAAGTCCGAATATGTGGGGCCACGGCAGTGCCCCCGCCAAGTCACTGGCCAAGTCACTGACTTAGCCGTTGAAGGGTAACACCACATTTTCCAAGTGGCAATTTTCCATCGTCAATGGGTAGCGGTTCTGGCGACAGATTGGTGCAATGGTGTCATGGAGCACCTGGTTTTGTACCCTTGTGTACCCTTCAACGGCAAAGTCACACAACATTAACTATAATTATAACGAAATCGCAATAAGGAACCTTAGACTTAGCACGACTTTGTTATATTACATTACTTTTTAGAGAAAAACTAGCAGCTCCATCGAGACTTGGCTATTTTTTTTACAGAATAATTTTTACCAAGTCCCAATGTAATATGGGGATTACCTATTGGTGCAGTCCGGAAACTTGCAGATATGTAATTTCGATAAAGTCCCTTAGTCGGGTCTTACGACATTTGTAGAATTGAACATGCTAAATAAATGTACAAATATGAATAAAAACATGTTATCCTTTTTTATCTATAACGATAAAAATATCGATACTTAGTTATTAACAGGGAATAAAATCTACTTTTGCTTGACAGATATTAAGCGTAATGTAGATGAAATATTCGATTGGGATGGATATTGCTCGGTGGCCCAAAATATTTCATCGCGATATATTTGAAGTCGAGGGTTAGAGTCCGTCCGAGTTACATGTTTTGTTTGCATTTTTTTATATACATAATTTTTTTTAAGTATTTTCAAATAGATTGCATACACTGTTTGTATTTACAAAATGATTTAATTGACTATTTTTTGTTCTATTTCCAATGCTATCGTTATTGTTCGCTAATTGCAAGTTTTACACGCCCTTAATACTAACCTATCCAGTCAAGGATTATTTAATTAAAGAATACAATGCCAGCCATTTGTTAATTTCATAAATTAGAAATGATCAAAAGCCGAAATAATCGAGATTAAACTGTCTCGATCCGTAGCCTTCACGTTGATTATGGTCGATCGAGACGAAATAATTTGACCGTATAATTCACGCCTCGGGATTATTCTCTTCTGATGGCGTTAGCTAACAGATCCATTTTTTATCTTGGTCTAATCTGCTCGCAATACTGAGGGAATATTCTTATAATCAATAGTCGGAATTCCCTGGTCGTAATTTTCTTTACGTTGGTCTGTTTTGAATGCACAATGATAAAGTAGAAATAGTTGTTTTAAAGACACCCCGTACTTGTTAAAATTAACTATAAAACCGGTTTCGTATCTCTTACTGATTATGTTTCTAAAGATATTAAACCATTTATTTATCTATTTAAGGTACACAAACGTAACTATCACAACTAATGAATGTAATAAAACAAAATAACAATCCAAAAATATGTACACAGCATGATTATAAATATAACTTTAAAATTATATATTATTATTATAAATTTAATTCATATTAAAATTGTGTTATATTTGTTAATGGTTTGATATTGATGCAGTCAGCATTATGTTTTAATCGTTTTCTGTACATTAAGAAATTGATTATTGATTGATTAAATTGATTGATTAAGAAAACATATATCTCCAACTTTTTTGGTTAGTTTCAAACGAGTTGAGCCAATATCACTATAACAGAATGATATTTATTGCCATCCTTTTAAGTTATTATTAATTGTGTTTACCGTGCTTTTAATTCTTTCTCTATTTCGTGAATTGATTCTAGTTCACCATATGAGATGGGGCTTCAGTAATGTTGTTGCTGCTTCTGTTAGTCGTTTCTATTTCATCTGTTGTTTCACCATACCTACATAGAAGTTGCACACTCTCGCAGCATTGAATAGCAAAATACGAAGGTTGTGATACTTACTAGCCTATCGAATACAGCAAGCTAGTTTGTAATTTTTAGAAATCAACATATTTTAAGAAATCTTAGACCATTGCCAGATATAAAGCAAGATTTCTAGGGCAAACAAGAAATAAGTATTTTTTGTTTGCCCCAGAAATCTAAATCATTAGCAGGAAGCATTGAATATGAACAAACGAACAGACGGTTTGTTTGATGACAAAGTCGAGAGATCGGGTCACAAGGACGTCGCTAGCCTTTTAGACGGGAGTACTTTGTGTTCTTGAAAGTTGAAGGTCGTATCATTCCGGAAATATCTCAGACGATAATTCTTTCAACACTTTAATTAATACATAATAGTAAGTTAGCTTTATGAATGATAAGAGAATAATAATGTTACTAAGACGGTCAAGACAGTATGATGGGCGTGTAAGAAGAGGAAGGCCGAAGAAAAGATGGATGAACTGTGTGAATGATGACATGTTGAAGAAGGGAATCAGTATAAAAATAGCGAGTGATAGAGGAGAGTGCAAGAAGAAGACATGTTACGCCGACCACACATCAAATTAGGAACAGGGCAAGAGAAGGAAAAATTAAGTTAGCCCTGAAGTACTAAGTCCAATAGCTTCAATAAAATTATGAACAATTAATGCTGATGTACAATGCTGTGTTAATGCTAATGTAAATACCAAAATACTATACACAAAACTGAAGTATAATGTGTCTTGAAACACAATCATAAATACAGATTGAACGTCACCTTGCAATGTCGCATTGTCTCGGAGGTCATGAGGAGATTTTTGTTTTTCCCACATGCAAATGATTTATATACGGCGCGAATTCAAAGACCCTATCGGTAGAACTCCTTGCGCCTCCATGATTTATATTGTGAACTGGAAAGAGGTTCCGCCATACCGTTTAATATCTTTGATTTACGATAGAAACTACGCGCATAAGTGCCAGTTCTTCGATGATATGTGGCGCGTTTGTTACGATTCACTCTTTTTTTGTTTCGAGAATAATGACATAGTGTGGCTGTTTTAATAACCGGCCGCTGCTGCTGCATACGCCTAAGGCTCGGATTTCACAACGATTCATATACGAATGCGCTTTATTTAAGCAGCGTTCTGATTGAGTAACAAGTACTTCATGTTGCTGCAATTGACATTAATAGGTATAATTTAGTACAAGTCTATGTTGCTTTAATGTTGGAAATACTTAATCCACGAAATTGCTTTAACGAATCGTACTTTAACCACATCCATGGTTACAGTAGGTAATACATTATCGACCCCAAACTTTCCGATTAAAATCAGGGCTGCAGAGATGATTACTTGACGACACGTTTGGTGCAGCGCCCGAGTGACAAACGGTCACGGTTTTGCCTTCACGTACAAAAATGATATATGTGCATGTGAGTTTATTAGTATATTTGCGGTAAATTCTTTGTGGTTTTATTTTGCATCCATCTGTAACTCTGATTGAGTCAGTGTGATGGCGCCCTTGATATAAGTTGTTCACACTACTCACCAGGCCAAATCCAACCAAATCATCTGTCCTTGTTTATATCTTGCTCTACCACTACTATTAGTAACACTCTTTAGCTAGTCAATTTGAAATGGCCACATTAAATTAGTACAGACAGACAGGGGAAGGCCAGGGAAGACCCAGTGTATTACAGCATAATACAGCATAAAGGCTATTACAAAGTCAAGATAACTCAAGACTTTCAATAATCAAAGATTTTCATAGTAGCATATTTTTAATATGATTTTTTCTATCTTCAATTTATTCAATTAGAATCTGCAGTCGATAAAAAAAAACATGGTTTTATATTATTCAACCGATAAGTTGAGTTTAAGAATAAATACAAAAAGATCATAAAAATGTCAAAAAGTCGAATTCTGTCCAAATCTTTTAATGGCGTCAATGTACTAATTTTCACATTTCAACTTGGAGAATCCAATTTCAGGCATGATGCAACAAAACGCGTACATTGTTTCAATATCTTGTTTACACGACGTGATCTATGAACGCTGTCAGGATTCACAGACGGCGACCTGTGTGCAGGGGGACATTGCAATAATTCATTTCTCCAGAGAACGAATGTTGAAAGTCACCAAGCTATTTCCAAGACAAATAGTTTTCATGTCAGCACTAGAGGGCTTTCGATTGAAGAGCATGCCATGTGCACGTTGTTTGAAATCTCCTTCAAAGACAAACATAAGAAAAACATGGTTATTATTTCTGACAAACCTGTTTGTTAGTTGTGCAAGCATTTGTTAGAGGAATATAAGCTTTACTTACTTGACTCAAGACATAAAGATAAGGGTGTTGATGTCTGCTGTGTGGTTTTAATCTAAAGAACACTTTCATATGTGACGCGCTGGATTTTAAGAGTAACGCTATGTTTTCGTATCGGATGGTGTAAATAGAATATCGAGAGCTTTGTTTCTTAAACGAGCCATGAAATATTCTAACAGAAATTCGTTGGGCCATCTGTATTAACGTTTGTCAACGTTATTTATTTAAGGGACAAGCAAATCTTACAAATCACTGATGGAATCGAACAATCACACAAAAGCCGATCGCAATGACTTAGATTGTTTACACAGGTCCGCGCGAAATCGTCTGTCAGATTAAGTTAACTACACGACACAAAAGCTTAGTGCTTATTCAGAAACGCAGTACGAACACCTAAAAAAACAAGACCTTTCTACAGCGGAAATAAGAATTCATATTAATGTTCGAAAATCATTATTAACACAAAGTAATAGAGTTCGTATTTCCGTTGATGGACAAAAAAGAGTTTTTTTGCGGAATGGTACGTAATCCTTTTTGTTTGTTCGCGACTTTTGTCAATGTCGCCAATTGTTTAAAGCTCTTTTAGAATAGTCTGCGAATGACATTCCTTTGTGTTACCAGTTTGCAAAAGATAAACATCTAAAATTTTTGAGGTCCACACATTAGTCTATCCAGCTAGGTATACTCTGAAGGCGACGTTTAGCAGAAAAGAATTGTATAAAATTATATTTAACTTTAACGGAATATAAATCAGATAACTTATTACGATTTAATGACATTCAATTTGATAATATGCAATAAAACACAAAATGACAAATGTAACCAAAATTTGACTTAATTACAGGAGCGACTCCTATAATTATTTAAAATTGAAATAATTTTTATATTAAAGCTCTAAAGAATTACAGATTTTTTGTTATGTTCGTTTCGATAAAGATAGAGATTCGATAAAGATAAAGATAGAAAAAATAGAGCTAATATCAATATCAGCTAAGCTAGTATCTATTATATCAATATCTAAAGTATGATTCGTAAGTATGTGAGTTCTCTTAAAAATTCACAAAAAATAATTCAACAAAGATTAATCGAGCTACAATGGAAATCAATGAATCATATAGCAAAAGGAAACCGTAACTTTTCTTTTACAAAACTTTGAGGAAACGTATCACAAACAATCAAAGGGTAAGTAAACCTCTTTACTGGCACATAACGCTTTATACGCCTTTGGGGTAGAAAAGTGGAACGTGGTCGATGTGATCAATAGAACGTTTGATTTCAGCTGAAATACGGAAGGCTTTAGATTGAGAGGTTACAGCAAATTGTTGTTTTATTATAAGTTCAAACGTTTTACTTTTATTGTTCTGCTTACGCAGCTTAGATAAAAATACATATTATTTAGCCTCAGCTCATATTAATTTTTATACGTACTTCGTAGCATGTAATTATAACCTTCTTTTTCTTTAAAAATATATAACATTATGTTTTATACGACTTAGTATATAAACGTACTTCGCAAATTCTTTATAGTTGTTATTGTTCTTAGGTGAGACAGTTTCAACGAAATAATATTTTATTTTGTTTAAGAAGCAAAGCTTAATAATTTTATCAGGTTAAGATATACAATTATTTTGGAAACAGGTGGAGCGTATTATTATTTCACGTCAATTATATTTGAAACAATAGTTAATAATATATTACAATATTACTTCTAAATTGATCAATTAAGAATTTAAGCTATGTGATTGGTTTGCATATATTAAAAGACGATAATTTTAAACAGCGAAGAATTACTTGCAACAGTTTTTGCTATTCTTTATTATATAAATGGATATAAAAAAAATAATTTACAACATTTTATTGATTTTTATTACTTTCATCATTATTTATTTAAGTATAATTTTCTAGTACTCTTCTTTTTCTCTTTACCTTTCTATTTACCTTTTCATGATCTTGCAAACCCGGCCAGTAATTAAAGCTTTTGCAATTACGTAATTAGATCTCGGGGCTTGATCTAACACGTTTGTATAAAATAAATTTATAGAAAATGTAATAACTTTCCGTATTGATTTCCATTTACTTATTGATAGATTTTAGTTGAAAAGAAAAGAAATAACAATGAAAATTGAAAGTTGATACATTTCGAGATATCAATTGTCGAAATCTCGAAGTGAACATTTGTAACGTTTTCAACCATCTATTTGATGTTACTATAGAAGCGCTGGCTTAAAGTGGACTTTATTCTGTTGGTATTAGGTGCATGAAATTCTTACGACAGTGGCGATACCTTAAAAAATGTGAACATTTACATGCGCCTTCGGAGCCTGGGGCACTCTCGACGGTAGGAATGACTAATGACCGTAATCCGCTTGTGGTAAGCTTTAAGCAAGGGGTTAAGGTAGAACCGCTCTGCGTCTTATATACGTAAGGCATAACTTCCATATTTATTACGCCTAACTGACCGCTTCACTAAATCTACTAATCGAATGTGCCGTAATAAAAGTCGTGAGAATGAAACTTACTACGCGCTTTTAGCTGATTCTGCCAATAATCCCAAAATTTAAAGTATTTTGCGATTCATGGTAGCTTTGAGTTATCGTTTTCTAAGCTCATCGTAAATTATCTGATAATTTCGTTGTCTTTTAAAGAAAAAATTCCGTTGGTCCACGCTTTTTTAGAACTATTTTCGCTTGTTCAAGTTTCTTTATCACGTTCTTTTGAAGATGTTTCTCTCAAAACGATGGTCGTAATTTCATCGTCATCGTCTTTTAGTCAGCTATTTTCAAATTAAAAAATGTTTGGTTTGTTGAAAGTGAGCGGGTGAAACTTCGTGTGGAGCTAGTTATAAATATAGCTAGAAGCTGTGGAATTTCGTAATAATAGTGTAAAACACGAGGGCTATAGGGAAGCGAGCGACCGGGTCATTGGTATTTTATAGTTTGAACATTGGAGCGTGCCTTTTTGGTCCGTGAAATAGCTTTACTTTTGGAGTTCGATAAAAATTACAAACTTAACAGTAACCCGCATCAGAAATGTTTTTGACTGTAATAAATGCAAAACAGGATGTCGAATGCTCGGTTTTGGTTCGGTTTTGTATCTGCCCAAAGTGTATCTCAGCTATAGTAATCAAAGTCAAGTAAAAAACATCCATGGAATCTTAATTCAAAATAGATAATTACAATCAACTATTTTTTTAATATATCTAATTAAAACCACACTCAGATACCTATCAAGGAATTCATACATCATGATTACAGCCAATGGACACCCACCGTTGAACATAGGCCTCATTCTACGCAGCTAAAGTGTAGCACCTTTCTGCGATCTTCGCCAAATCATTCAATTTAGCAATGCTTCTTCACCAGATCATATAGAATTTATCATTTATAAATAATAATAGAATTTATCAAAAATATATATCAATATATTTATATAAATTATTTGCGTCAAACTAAAAAATTTCGTTAAAATGTTCCCTTTTGCCTTGAACAAAATATCACACTTACTATTCATAAGCGTTTAACTTCACAAACAGTTTTAGTGATGTATCAAAACTAATATTTAAAATGACATCATCTTTTTGAGAAATAATGGTCTCCCACTAGATAATTAGTACGATGACATTTGTGATTTACTATTTTGTTTTCGAGGTATCAGATGTAATCACAATCTTAATGAACACAAAGAAATGTTATCGTATATATTTACTGCCCACTCGTTGTCGCTTCATTTTGGATCTAGTTTCTGCTTCTTAACGTTTGCTAATCACTCATCAAAAATATGCTGCCGTACCTTTGATTTATAATAAACAACTAGATAACCAATTTGAAAGTAATATTGAGGAAAAATGTTATGGTCAACGGTCCACGATAACTCTAGTTTCACCGTTGGTTGGCTATGTCGTAAGTAAGTAACACATTAACTATGTCAGTCATTACAATTAGCGTACAGTGCCGCAGATTTTAACTATTATACCGTCTAATATTATACATGTTGTTGTAAAATATTGATAATAGATATTTATCTATGGAATTGCCATTTTTCGATAGTACATTTAAGTTTACAATTTTTTTTAAATTACAGATTTATAGAATCTATTTATTATTATTGTATGTGTTTCTTTTATTGTTGTATCTTACTACTTGTTTATTTAAATTTAATAAAACAATCTCAAAACGAACTCTTTTTTTCGTCGAAGTTTTGTACTTTATTAGCTGAAATCTTCCTAAAATATTTCTTTTGCTTTCAAATTATTTAAAGGTTGATTGATAAGATTTATAAAATACGTATAATTTAAAAAAGTTGAATAAAATAATGGTTATTTGATAGATAAAGGAAACGCTCATATGAATAAAGTTAATTATTCTTAGAGTAAAATTAATCACACGAGTTTGTATATCTAGTTGTTTATTGTACGTTCATATATGGTACAGCTCTATTTGGAGTTAATTCTTCGTTGCCGAATCGTGGGGCACACACTAACAATTTGTTAGAAAAGTCAGTGATTAATACGGCGTCTTTCGTTATTCCAATCGAGTTAATTTTACCAAGAACGCGGACGATAAATAAGGGACTGCTTGCGACATTTGTCATTTTGAAAGATTGCCATCTGATTCAGTAGTTCCGGAGTCGATCACACGAATAAATTGTGATGGAGATAAAAGGAAAATCTGATTATAATAGTTGTGTGTTTTAATAGCATTTAACAGGTTTTATTATTTTTTAATTTAACTTTATATCTTTACGGTTGCTCATGACGTCATTTTTACAACGTAAAAATGCAATATATGACACTAATACCTAATTTCTGCAGTTCTTACTTTTCAAATGCTATCATTTTCTTGTCATAATATTCAACGAAAAAGAAATTAAAATACATTATTTAGTTTGTACCTATCTACAATTAATTTACCCAAATGCTCATTCTGTGTTATAATTCAAATAAACAATAGACAAAGAAGACAGGTCCCAATTGTCTTGTTTCCCGAAACGAATTAACCAATTCCCTTGGTCTAGCCTTAAATCACGCCCAGTCGATGGCACCTATAAATTTCAATCCTAATTATTTTGGAGCGCTATGTCTCAAATAAAATAACATCACCCGCGGCCTTCGGAAATCGTCTTACTTTATTAGCCCTAAATTAGTTTTCCGAGGACAACCGACGAAATTAACACCTTTCAATCGGTTTCATTAAAATAAATTCTTATTTAACATAATTTATTCCATTCTCGATAACGAAACCGAACACGCAATGGCCGAATGAAATTATTTGGGGTAACGTTATAAAAATTAATGTTTTTTTTCATATAAAAAGCACTTTTATATGTAAGTACATAAAGGAAAAATGTAATTCCCTAAAAGTTTTCTTTAAATTTTCCAGAAACGTTTGATTCTAAACGTTTAATTTGTACACCATTGTATCCGGGAGAGGACGAGGCAAAATTAATTACCGTTTGCTTATTTTTTAATTAAAATTAGATTTTATGAAACTGCCGCCTTCGTAATCTTGTAATATTTCATAAAAGATGGAAATTCTAGTGGCGCCATATTGTGAGAAAAGGCATCCGTTTCGGCAATATTTTGCATCTCTAAGTGGATTTATTCCATGGATAATTTGACCTACTTTCTTCGTTTTACGACTGCCTTTTTTAATTTTGGCAGCAGGCTTATTACAGCTTAAGACAAATCTTTGGTTTTTATTACAAACGGTTCTTGAACATTTCGGTGTAGAGCTTGTAATTAAGCTAAATACTTAATTGCCGAGTAGCCCGCGACCTAGTAGTCTATTGGTCCGGTATGGTATGAAAGGGTCGTGGTTTCAGAACGGTTCATTCAAGGTAAGATGTAATGAACATTTAACAAGGTTCCACACCAAGGTTGGTTAAAATCCACAGTGACGAAGATTGTATATTTTATTTCATGCGCTTCCTCAACCTTTTGTTGAGTCTGTTGATAAGTACTTACGTAAGAGAACATTCATTTTATAAGGTCTAATTTTGTTTTCACTACTAATTAACAGTAAATAATTTAAAATCTTCATCTATAAAAATTTTCTTAATTTTAAATTAAGCTTAGTAAATATTAAAATATCTATTTCTGTTCCATCTTTTTCCGATAAAACACAGAATATTTGAATCAGGTCTGATCAAGGGAATATCTCAATCGTCCATAATAAGTGAATTTTCTTTTCCTCACCAAGCAATTTGTAAACATTGGATGAAGTTTTACGTCTGGACCTTGGTACGAATTCAAGCCACGCGAACGCATCAGAAACCCAATCACTTAGTAGGTTATATCAGCTCACCCTTGCCCGTGAAATTAACATATTTTCCTTTATCGACGAATATGGAGGTCCGCTCGAATCTATCTAGGTTAGTTTAACCAAATATACAACGAGGGTGAATATCTCGACTCCGTTTTGAACAAATGCGTCAACGCCCACGAAAGGAAAGATTACGGCATGTTTGGGAATAAATCTTGCGGGACAGTTGAGTACATTTTGTGGCTAGCTACAAATAAATGTCGTTGTTTGGCTCCCCCAGTCTGGTTCCGACCACACCCCGCGCCACTTTTACTAGAAACAATTTGTGGAACGTGTTTACGTTTGTTTTAATTTGAGACCGGATTTAATCTACGATCGACATTACCTTTAACTGTTCCAGTAGAGTTCGTATGGCAAAGCCCATGCATATAAGTAGTTAGATCCGTACATATGTAAGATAGCCTAATAGATACGATTGTTTTATGTGGAGAAATCGACATAACTTACTTTACTCGTTTAGTTGTTTCATTCAAACTAACAGTGGTTCACCATAAAAAACGACTTGATTTTTTTTCCCACGAGGGATGGTAGTGAATCCTCATATGGGATGCGCTACTATTGTCGTCTTAACCACCCACGCCCGGTCTACTGCGGGTGGTTATGTTAACCTCTAACAGAACTCTAGTCTACCAATCAAACACTACCTACAGCCTTTGGTCGGACAGAAGGCCTGAGACCTTATCGGCTTTGAACTAAGGCGCCCGCCTCTCAAAGCGGTGGACGGTGCATTTAATCTATTCTATATTATTGTGTGTGTAACATACATTATTTAGATTAAAAACAATGAGAGTTTGGTATGAGGTAGGGATGTTCACTTGTTAGGGATCATCTAAAAACAAAACTGGAACTGGTTCGCTGAAAGTGACATGAGTTACCGATAACGGAGTTTCTACGCGCAGGTGTTTTGCTAGAGTTGTGGATATAGGATTAAGGTTGCAAACAGACCTATGTGTGTCGAAAGAAAATATATATAACCACTATTCAAAGTTATATAGCATCTGTAAATCTAACGTTTCAAACATTTACAAGTTTGAATATAGTTAAATGGAAACTCTTAATCAACTAATTTAAAGAACATTTTTATTAAATTCACAAGTAAATTTATCCAATTAAATCACTGACTTTTTCATATTAATTACCGAAACATTCTGGATTTATTTCATAAATTTCGCTTTTGCACGGAAACAATCAAACTGTACCAGAGAGAACCACGCAGACGCCGTCCACCGACAATACGAGAGCCAAATGTTTTCGTCCGAAATTCAACATTTCTCATGGTCGCTTGAACAATCAAAGTTTTTATCGTTGGCGACCGCGGCGCGCCTTTTCACAGCTTTTTGATTTATGCGTTTGACGCCTTTTGGCGATTACATATCTCGCCCATACTCACGAGCCGTACTGAACTTAAAACTCTGTGATAAAATATTTTCTCTGTGATAGTCGCCTAATATTCGATTAAATCTCAAATCATATAGTCATTGCAAATCTATTATTATAAAATTTACATGATGCTAGTAAAAGTATGACTTAATATTAGAGATTTTCACTAACAGTCATTGTTAGCGTTTTAAAAAATATAGGGATGTACCGTAACATGTTAATAGTAATGATTCTAAAGGTAAAAAGAACTATTTGATCGCGCTCGAAATATTAATTTCACCGTAATCAATATGGTAATTGTATCCAACGCGCCATAAATTATATGTAACATTGCCCTTGAGAGAAGTTCTATAAATTGTTATTACAACGACCTTTACCCGCAGACGGATGAAATAGAATTATCATCGAATAGTGACTATAACAATAATTTCGTTGTGGCCAATGCAATTACAGTTCCGTTGTACACTCCCCAAAATCTCATTCCCGATGATTGCATCAATTGTGTGAAATGCGGGTGGCGACAGCTTGTTGATCTCAACGTAAATTGTAATAAAATTATGGAAATATCCCCCACAAATTTTATGTGATAATATTCACAGCGAGACCAGCCAATATGACGATTCTATGGTGACTCATCGTTTCGAACAAACTAATTTAATTCCTAAATGGCTCGAGAGTAAAGCCTTTTTTGTGACGACATGGAGATAATTTAAAAATAATTGAAATTTCCCTGCATCCTAATGCGTTAATGCTCAAATACCTCGTCGGCTTATCAAATGATGGGGGTCGTCTCTACAAATGAAATGTCTTGTCGTAATACCCATTTCCAGTGGTCGTATCCCTCACTCTAGCACAAGTTGTTCGGTGGCATAAAAAGGGACAAAAAATAATTTGTAGAAAAACATAATGTAGGGTTAGGAGTCGCAGGATTCGTGTCACCCGCAGGTAGATCAATAAAAATGGCTGTTTCATTAACTTCGTGTCAGACAGCACTTATAAAGACATTAAAAAGCTCGATGCGGCCGCCGAGTAGCGTATAACATTTTGTATCTACAACAGCAACTTTTTTTCCGTTGCTTTTACATCGCCTGATAATGGATAGGAATTTTTTTGGCAACAACCAAAAATTACATTCAATGTTTTGAAATCATATCATTATTTTGTTATATTGCTAAACATTGGAAAGAAAAAACATATCACAACTTGTGGTTGTTGTCAGTCACGCCAACGTACATATACATGAGAAGATATAAATTCACCGGTAAGTTTATCAGAAATAAGAACATGAAATCGCTGCCATTTTTGCTGCTATTTTTGCAGAATAAATAAGAAACACGGAGATATCCAAATAGGTGACACTGAGTATTTAGATTAGAGATAGAAAATTGATATTTAGATACCTACCTATTAAAAAAATCTAAAATACAAAATATACTTAAATACAAAAGCGAAATGAATCACAACTTGAAATGAGACTTTCAAGTTCTCAAAACACAATCTTTGATTAGACATCCTTGTTGATCCCGTGTGGTCGCAAGACTGCGCGAGGTCCCCCCGCTGCAGAGCTCTGCTACGGAGCCTGCAGCGGATAATGGCCATACGGATCGTACGAGGCTACCGTACAATCTCGTACGAGGCGGCGACAGTTCTGGGACGCTCCCCCCCATTCGACATCCTGGCCGACATGTACGCGGGGACGTATGCGTCGCGGCGTGTCGACCGGGGGGGCGATGGGGGGAGCGAACCCGCGCACGAAGTGCCTAAGCGGGAGTGGCACCGACGGATTGTGGCGGCCTGGCGTGCGCAGCTCGAATTACGGATCTGCGCGCGCCAGCGGGCCGTCGGTGCCGTACTCCCGCACCTCGAAGCTTGGCTCCACGGGAAGGAGGAGGTCACCTACCGATTGACTCAGATACTCACCGGGCACGGCTGCTTCGGTGAGTATCTGTGTCGAATAGGACGGGAGGGATCGACACATTGTCACCACTGCGCATCCGACCTCGACTCGGCCCAGCACACGCTGGCGGAGTGCCCCGCATGGGCCTCCGAGCGCCGAGTCTTGGTCGCAGAGATCGGGCGAGATCTGTCTCCGCCGGCATTGATTGCGGCAATGCTGGCGGACGAGGGAGGTTGGAGGGCTGTGGCCTCCTTCTGTGAAGCAGTAATGCTCCAGAAGGAGGCGGCGCCGGGCTCGGTAGCACAGCTGCGGCGCCGCCACGGGTCGCCGGCGGGCGCGAGGAAGTCGCGACCGCTACGGCGACCCGGGATGGACCACGCCCCTTCCGTGGCCGGGGGGCGTCGTCGGTGGAGGGGACCGGGGGAGGTGGTAGCTTCCCCCGAGGAGGGCTCCCCTCTAGAAAGGGGAGCGGAGGCTGGGGTTCCTGGAAGTGGCCTTTGTGTTCCCGGGCTCCCTACATGCCTGAGGAAGGCCATCCCTGAGGTTTTTAGTGGGTAGGCCTCCCCCTTCTGGGGAGGAGAGCCCCACATAACCCCGGCTCGCCACAGCCGGGGTATGCAATTTAATGCATTTTCCTCAGGGGCAAAAAAAAAAAAAAAAAAAAGACATCCTTGTTGAAATAAATAAAACAATTAAGCTTTCTACTGGCACAACAGAAGCATATCAGCTTTCTAAAGAGTAATGGCTACTTCCAAGGTTTATCAAAGTTACTGCGACTAGATTAGATACAAAGGAAAATAGTGCACTGGATACATTCCCTAATGAGATGGTTGCAATATAAAGCTCCGTTAAGTAATGGGACGTACCGAGGCACTATAAATATGATCAAACAAAACGCTCTGTGGAGGAAGTAGTACGTTGCATAGATAAACGACCGGTGGCGTGTCCATAAACATAGGTAGTTCTCATGGCACGGAATCTAGAGGGCTTGCATGCTTAAGCCACGTTAGACGTAATTGGCAAGCTCTTGTTTGCCGCTGTCACTAAGCCGCGAAATGTTTTGTTTCCCAACAATAAACCGCCTTTGTTACTGGAAGTATCCGCAGTCGAGATGCCCTCGTCTTCTAAGCGAATGATGAATGGTGCCGGCGTCGAGTGGTGCGCCTATTTATAAAGTGCCCCTTTTGTGGAGAACTGTTTAAGTTCAATACTAAGGTCAGCGTTGACAAAGTCTCACTACGATGTTCAAAGCGTCCATGTCGAGTGCAAAGGCGAGTTTTCTCAATTACAGCTAACGATGCTCTTCAGATCAATCAGATCATCCAATAGCTTTGATGGTAATGACGTTGTCGGTTTATTTCTTCTTGATTTGATTGTATGTTACGAAATATATAAAAAAATATAAAGTAGTATCATTTCACTTAAGATTTTCACTTTCACTTATTCATTGATAAATCTATAAACTATTAATTCATATAAGAATGTGTTTCAAAATTAATATATTGGTTTCACCACACAATTAAAAGGTGAGTTTCTTTATATCGTACAGTCATTTCCGCAAAGCGATGAGTTCACGCCTGTTTAGCACTTAGCACTAGAGGGTTGTGGAAGCCGGATCAATCAAGCCGTCCTAGTTCCTCCAGTATGTTCCATTAAGTCCCAGGTACTTAAGTGAAAACATTACGGCATGTTTTACATAAAAACGTGGTTTCGTGTTTTATCTGTGAAAAATCATACAACAATTTTTTTTCTCTAAAAATCTGTGTTTTATTGTCATGCACCTATTTCACTTATATGTTTCATATATTACTTTGATAAAAAAATAACCCTACACAAATCGCCAGATAGTCTAGTGTGTTCAGATATTCACCAAATATATTATACGTCATTATTTAAAAAGAAAAGGAAAATATAGGGATACAGCTGAAGGTGTTCTATATTTTATATTGAAGTAATAAACAGAGGGCAACGAAACGTTGATTTTGTTTCCTATTTGTACATATTTTCTGTCGAAGCTGCAGTTTCCCTTTCCTTCCCAGACTTTGTAAACGATCATTTTACTTCTCGCGACCATGGTCGTCCTCGAACGATCTTGATACAATATAAGCGGATGGATAAAATTCATTTAAAATATATGTAACTGCTTTTTTGTGAGAAGGGTGATAATTTTGTGAATAATGTGTTATCAAAATGTAACCTAATACTACCATTTCCATATCAAAATACATCAGGAAGAAATTAATTTTTATGACTTTTATTTATTAATGATATTAATTGATTGTTATAGATTGCGATATTTATTTAGTATCTTAATTTACATGATAAAAATAGACACAGTGAATAAAAAACGCAATAAGTAATAAAACTATGTATGTAAATTTTAAACAGTAATCTTTGTTGGGTCACAATTTGAACATAGTATCTCCGTTGTATATGAAAACTCATTCATTAGTCTTGTGGATAAGCCAACCAGAGTGCCCCAAAAATATGGACCTTTAGGATAAGAAAACACGGACCTCGCATAGTTATCACGGCACCGCAAGAAATGATAAAAATGGTGTCGCCCATAAGAGCAATAAAAACATATCTTTTTCGCTTCACAATGAAGTCATTACAGATGGAGACCTCACATTATTTTATACCTACGAGATATCCACATGAATAAATCAAGCAGGATATCGTGAAACGGACACCACGGCCGTTCCCAGATGAGGCATAAATTCCATTTTGTAACGTTTTTAGTAAATCATTTGCGGGAATGTGGATTGGTGGAGCGGTGGTATCGGTGACTAATGGACTTTTAATAAAGAGTTAGGGGCTTAGCTAATTGCGAAACGCATTTCTGTTCTGTGCAATACTATTCAAATTCATTGCCGGTAGCCAATCTCAACTTCCCTGACATAATTTATTGGGATTGAGTAATACTATACTACAGGATTTGCAAGTTACGAGTCTTCAAAAGCCTTTATATTGCGTCGATCCTTTCTGGCGAATAGAATATCTATTTTCGGTGATACCTATTACGGTGAGTGAAACTGTTTGCTTAGACGACAATTAGATTAAGAACTTCAATATCTTCATTAAGGGAATTTATTTTATGTAAAATGTTAACGTATAATTTACCTATAACATATTTCAAGTCAAGGCTAATAATTTTAGTACACGTAGTAGATTTATTAAGTGAAAATGTGTTTGCACAAACAGAAAAGCAGTCACTATTCTTTCAGCATCATAATCCAATGAGTATATACACATCTAACAGACCCAGACCACATATTTAGGTAATCTCGGTTGCCAACTCCAATCTGTCATTTTTAAAGACGCTTTACTATATATTGCTAATTTAGTAAATTTGTAAAACGTGAGTAGCACATATTGAAACAGCAATAGATGTAAAGATTATATCGGAATGACATCTTGAAGTTGACAATCGAATTGACATAATAAAGGGGCTGAACAAGTCGAACAAAGACAACGCACATTTCGAAGTACGGACGTGATCAAAAATAAGACATTTTAGATCTTTAGTCGTCCATTATATGTATGTACAAGGTCAAGGTTGCTTATCATTAACAGATGTTAGCCAAGTACTCATCATGAGTTAACGATAAATATATTTCGTAACGATCTTGACGACATTGAAACATTTATGTGATTCGATGACAATTTCATAATTAGCTCACCGTCTGTCGAATTTAGCAACACCACATAAAGCAAATGACACTTCCTCCAACCGTACACCTATAATTTACATGGCACCTAATTTACCTCTAATAGTACGCCGGTGTTTGACAGAAACTAAATAATATTACGCCATATGTTTTACGCCTCGCTGTCCCTACTAATTTGACTTTGATAAATAGGTTGCAGTATGCTACTCAGTTACATTCCATAGTGGAGATATGTGATAGAAACTAACTTTTACCTTTATATATAAGTACAATAATTCAAAAGATTTATATAATATAATCAACACAAATCACTTTTTTATATTTGGTACTACACACCGCATGGTAAGTGGTCATGATCATTTAGAATCTGTGGTTCTTGTAATATTCCCAAATATGTTTCCATTTTCAGTACATGTTAGTAACTTTCTGCATAAAATATAAGGTCCTATATCTTCTTATACTTCCGCGAATTTTATAACTACTTATTCGATCACCCGGAAGAACTTCGATATTTTTTTCCCTCTGGAGAGAAGAGGCTTAGAATCCTCATGGATACCACGGCAACCAAGTACCACGGTGATTATGTCCAAACGAATCATGGCGGCTCGACCAGAATGGCCTACTGACTAATCTCAGCATGAGCCTTGACGCTAAGGGCCTTACAGCTTTGATAGAGGAATCCTCCATTGTCCTCTCAATGGCTCTTAATTTCAAGTAAATTATTATATAACGTGGTACTGCTATGCACTTAAAATGAAGAGTAAAATAACGTTACAAACTATCAAAAGTCACGGCTATATCAAACACTTAGAAGTATTTAATAAATTCAAATAAAATCTAAACCGAGGTTTGAGTGATTTAAAATTAGACACGGCAATCTCGCAAGCCGAGTGTTGACCGGACAGCGTAGTAGGGGATCTATAATGTGGTTATTCATGCTTCCAGCACATGTTTAATGTTAGAGTGAACTCTAATTGATTGACGTGATGTCTGGTTTCTCGATCTTCTGTTAGCATATGTTACTGTGCCACATTACCTAAAGAAAAAACCATTTTGGTCAATCCTATAAGTGATAAACACTGTATTATTACATATCTGCCTCTGATTTACATCAGAAATGAACACTTAAACATCAAACGAAAGTAATTTTACTAAATAAATTTAATAGCTTTTTGTTTAATGCCATAATTTTTCCAACTTTCGTAAAGTAGGAAAATATTAACTGTGCCATGTACTTTATTTTCATATCAAAATGAATTATTGTGAGTAATAATAAAAAATATATATGTATACGAGTATTATTTCCATTTGTTCCATGCGTATGGGTTATGTCGGGTTTTATACTAATACTCCTAGTATATATACTAATTACTCAGAGACTCTCCAAAAGTGATAGATATCGATGCCCAAAACATGACATACATATATGCTTGCGAGTTTGTCATTAATCTAGACCTATTGGTTCTTTTTCATTAATTCACATTTAATATAATTATTAAAGCTGCTGGAATCGCGTGAAATGTTAATTGCTGAAATAAAAATATCAAGCAATAGGTATAGTATTAAGGTGGTAGTTACTCTTCAATAAATTCTTTGATAACAAAATGTCCACGATTTACTACATTGATGGATTATATATAATACATTTCCAAGTCAAGACTATACATGTAGACGTTAAGACCTCCTCTATTACCTACGCAATAACAGATTTTTTCACGGTTTAATTTATTAATATACTTTAGCAAAATTACCTTTAAATGAAAATCAATACGAAATTAGTATCAAAACCATCATTTCTGTACTCCCAATTAATACACGACCCATTTATCAATATTTATTAAACCATCTATAAACGTTGATATCGTTTCCAATCAAAGAATATCACCAGCTTAATAATAAGTAAAAAGAAGATTTAGGCTGAAACAAATATGCCGTAAATAGTAGAACCACACGTGTAAGTACTTTCATGACCAGTAAGGGAGCAATCGCGCTTCTTCCGATCAATCACACACACACAATGGGCCTTCGAAAACGCCATCACAACCCGGACTCTTGGAGGATCCTTTTAATTTCCATTCCGTCAGAACGCCAAAGGGGCTCGCTCATTCACACTTAATCTAATCATTCGGCTTCCGTGATCTTCTCATACAAGTGGCATAGTCAAATTATTGTGCAGTAAGGTTACTGAACTGATCTTCTAAAAGACACTGTAAAGGTAATTTATTCTGTTATAGATTATGCTTAAAATTTTTATATATTTTTATTGTATGTAAATAAGAAAAAACCTACCAAGTGAAAATCGGACTCGCACACCGAGGGGTTTGCATATGCAAATATACGGCTTTTTCCTTCACTTGTGACACTACTTCATAACTAATTCCATCGTTCTAGATCAACGGAAACTACCCTAGAGATTGTGATTCATCATAAACATATTATATAATTCAGTAACTCGTCACCATCTAATAAAACAATGTATTACGAAGCTTGTGTGCCTAACTTATTATTTTTTTGACATACACTTCTACAATCAGCAATCAATTCACACACAGAGCTGTTTAGAGTTAAACCATTATCGTCGAAAGCCTAAGCATTATAGCAAACCTCCTGGATTGATTTATACTTCTTACTTTTTCTTAATTTATCGATGGATCCAAAAAAATATCCACCATTTTTTACTTCGCCGTTGTACTTTAAATTTACTAAAAGCCTCACCACTGCTGCTCGTCGTTTCCATCTTTCCAGAACGTACCAAAAGTACCATATTTTTTCAGCCTGTGATCCTTTCAACTTGAATCGTTTGGTTGCTTGTGGATGTCCGAATCAGATTTTCGATCATTTTGTAGGTACTAACAACGGCGAAAATCTTGTTTCGCGTACAAGCAAACTAAACTGTCCTTACTTCTACACTATCGGGTAATTTGGGGTCATATCCTGATATGATAAAATTCTTAACAGATATATAGAGCTGCAATAAATGATATAATTCACGGAGCGGCTATATCAATACAAATGTGTATATTGCGACATTGTAAAAATTATAGACAAGTAACATATAAATCGAGAAGTTTGTCTTCATCTTAAACAATCTTAAGGATAAACTATTATCTATTGAAATGCATTTGATTCTTACATTGAAGTTTCCTTCTAAATGAATTGTTTATTTGTGTTGGGCATCACAATAAAATTTTAATAGTATGCTCTGACAATATCTATCTGCAATTTGGCCCAGCTGCCAAAAACTTTATTTGGTATATACGTTATATATCAAATAATTCCATAATTCTTAGTTGTGGCTATCAACTGCTTTAGTAGAATCTAGCGACAGACTTGGTGAAAAGTCAAATGACTAACGTCGCTTATTGAATTTATGACAAAATTTATGACCTGTTGTTGTCATGTAGTTTTGCGATAAAGTATACAAGTAACCCATATACGGTATGGTCAGGTGAGATTAGATCACTAATTCAGCATATACCTGCGAAAAACTCACAGATTTATTTGAAGTCCACCAACTCGCATAGGTCTGGGGTTTTCTTTTCCCTGTTGAGGTGAGGCTGAAAATCCTCATGGATACCATCGCAACTCGAATAGAATATATCAGGACTTCAAACATATCAAGGTGGCTCAACTGGAATAACCTATCGACTAAACGCAGCTTGAGTCGCGACTATAAGGACACTACGGCCTCTAAAGCCTAATCACTCTAACTTATTTAGGATAGATTTGTGTCTCTCGGTAGGGACGGATATGAGTTGTGATAATTATAATGAACGTCAATCTGATGTCCCAGTTGATGTCGCTGTTATAATACGATAAACAAAACTTCTGTTACAATTCAGTAATACAATAGTTATCTCATTTTACTACGAAGTTAAAGTAATAATAAGTAGCTATAGCTAGATATAACGTTTTGCTGTACTACCTCTATTAATATACTATGACAAAGTACAATTATACAATGAATACAACTCGCTCGTGGGTGGTCTGTACACCTTACACAATGGACCATAGAGACCATATCTAGTTATTGATAAGGGTTCTAACATCTCACGTACGACCGATAATTTGCAATTTGCATATAGCATTAATATTATATATAGAAACGTATAACACAATATTCGTATAAACCAAGATTTATTGTCATATAACCAGGAGGTTTGATTGTACTGACAATTCGATTTTTATTATTTAGCAGCCATTCAATAAATATTAAATTTGCATATTTTAAAAATATATATTTTTTAAGTAATATTTACATTCAATATTATGTTAATACAATTCGATACATTTACATATATTATTCAATATATCTAATCAAAAAATAAATGGAGATTCTTCTCAGATGAACTATTAAATTAGTAGGTACCACATACCCAAAGAAATGAAAGAATATAAAAAAAAATATATCAAAGAAATAAATCATTAGTAAGTTTAATTCGATATTCTTGTGTGCTCCGGTATGGTCTAGTGGCTAGGATACCTGGCTCTCACCCAGGAGGCTCGGGTTCGATTCCCGGTACCGGAATAATTTTGAATTAATTTTTAGGATATCTATTTTTTTACTAATATTCTCTTAAATTTCTATTTCAAACATATTCAGTTATTTTATAAGATTTTTTAGTTTCTAATTTAAACATATTCAGTAACTTTAGTAGAAAATATATATTAATATTAAAGAATATTAACTCTGGATATCTTTTCAATTTAAATAAATTATGGGTTTCTATAGAATTTGAATTTAAAATTATTTAACAACACTTTACATGACTACTGTTTCATACATCTTGAGACCACCTAGTACATCTATAGGTTGAGGGAATCATACATTTATAAGTTCTAAGGTTTGCTTTTTTACATCATCATCTATAAATTTCAGAAAAATTCTAATATGTATGCTAATACAGTTTACTGTGAAATGCTAAAAAGTTCAGACACCAAAAATTCTTTGTTTGTAGATTGTAGATTGTCTCTCTTTGAATTTATTCTTGGAAAGCGGCCCTCGTGATACAACATTATGATTTGCATAGAATATTTATAGTGTCACAGCTCCTAAACACATCCTGCTCATTCTTATGCCCAAATATAAATTAAAGTTCGGTGCCTTTAAAATTCAGTTAAGGATTCCAAGAATGTCAAGTCATTTAGATGATTTAAGGGATATTAAAAATTAAAATAACCTGACTCGAGTATTTTATTTGATTTAAAATGAATGTGCTGTTAATTTGCGTCTGATGTGTTATTTGATTGTAACATAACGTGGAACTAAATGTTTAAAACATTCACTGAACATTTACTGAACCTTAAAGATTTTATGATAATAGAATCGTTGATTAAGAATTAAAACTACATATTATACCAAAATACTATTATATAACTTATGTATTAGGAACCTTGTTAAATTTATAGAACTAACTAGCTGACCCGCGCCCACTTCGTTGGGCATAATATTAATAATCCCCGAAGCGAGCACGAAAGCGAACTGAATTAAACCCGAAGCCATCGCGCGCCGTCCGCTGATGATGATGATGATGATGATGATGATGATGATGATGATGATGATGATGATGACACTCCGCAATAATGTGGCTTTCTATTGGTGAAAGAATTTTTAAAATTGATGATGATGATGATGATGATGATGATGACACTCATTTGAGATTTAAACTATCCTATCTCTCAAGTTGGATCGAACTGCACATGGTGTGCGAATTTTATTATAATCGGTTAAGTAGTTTAGGAGTTCATTGAGCACAAACATTGTGACATGAGATTTATATATATTAGATGATTATTATAGTTCAGATCATACTTTTTGCAAATATATTGTATACGAGGGCTGTTCAGAATTTTTTAGTAAAATGAAAATGTGCAAGGATATCAATAAAAACTATTTATATTTTTTCAAAGTATTTCCACCACATACATTTACGCATTCTGTCAAACCAGCTTTCAAAACAATTGAAAAACGCATGTTGCGGAAGGTCGAAAAATATCCGTTGAAATTCTTTAACGGCCTCGTCTGCTGTTTGAAATCTTCGCCAAAGAAACATTTTTTTCTCTGTAGAAAATGAAAAAAAACACAGGATGCTAGGTCGGGACTATAGGGTGGATGTGGTAACATTTGTACTCCAGAATTAGTCAAATAGTCTATGATTCTAGTAGTTGGGTGAGCGGGCGCGTTATCTTAGTGAAAAATAATGCCAATTCTATTTTCTTGAATTAGCCACTCTACTTGGATAACGTTTTCATGAATTACCACAATTGGTGGTCGTCCAGGTGGTCCGTCCAATTAGGGTCATCATTTAGGCTCTCTCGACCACGTTTAAATTCACGGAACCAATAGCTGATAGTTGCTAACACAGGAACCGACTCACCAAAAGCAACTTGTAAATTTTCATGTGATTCCTTAAAGTTTATCCCGCGTTTATAATCATAGAAAATCATAGCTCGAAATGCTTCCTGAGAGGCCTCCATTGTTAAAAACAAAAAAGTGTGACAGGTATTTTAAAACAATTAAAAAAAAGGTTTTTTTGATGGCCAGTGATTTTCAGCAAGGAGGTTAGTATTGAAATATGTAATAAATTAAAAAAAGTTCCAACAAAAAAGAGGTATCGCCCCGACGGTTATCGGGTAGTGGTTCGGGCTCCACTAGGATCCTCGGACCACTGTCTGATATCCATCTCAGCACCTCAGGCATCTAGACCGTCACTTATGGTTGCAGCGCGCCGTTTGTGGTATTATGCGTCAGCAGATTGGGACGGTATGCGGGACTACTTTGCATCTGTCCCTTGGCGGCAGCGCTGTTTCAATGGGATGGATCCGAACTCCTGCGCTTCCTCTGTTGCTGACGAGATCCTGCTAGGAATGGAATACTATATTCCGTATTCCAACCTCGTCAGCAGAGGCAGACGAAACCTCTGGTTCAACCGCGAGTGTGCGTCCGCTGTTGAAAACAAACAGCTTGCATACCGCGCTTGGATCAGAGGTCGAACAACCGGGGATCCCAACACTAACCTACTGAAAGCAGCCTACAATAATGCCACCAAGTCTTGCAAGAGGGCTTTCATCAGAGCGGATGCTCAGCGCGTTGCCCAGGTTGGTCAGGAACTGCTAACGCACCCTACTGGTAGCCGTTCTTTCTGGCGCCTGACTAAAGCTGTGCAATCTAACTTCTGCCAACCCTCGCTGCCACCGCTGAGATGCGCCGATGGTTCTCTCGCTCATCAGCCGCAGGAGAAAGCCGACCTCCTGGCGAAAATGTTCGCGGCTCATTCTTGTGTCGACGACTGTGGTGCACAACCTCCGACACTCCCCCATTGTGGCGTTTCCATGCCCGGGATCCGCATAAGACAGCGTGATGTGCGAGCGGAGCTTCAGTCGATCGATACTCGGAAAGCGAGTGGTCCGGATGGCATTCCAGCGATCGTGCTCAAGAAGTGTGCAGCGGAGTTGACTCCAGTCCTGACGCGTTTATACCGCCTGTCATTTTCTGCTGGTTGTGTGCCGAAATCTTGGAAAGAAGCCAATGTGCAGCCGGTCCCCAAAAGGGAGACCGTTCCGATCCGGCTAACTATCGCCCTATAGCCGTTACCTCCATTCTGTGCAAAGTCATGGAGAGGATATTGAATGCTCAGCTGATTCGACACCTAGAAGGTCACTCGCTAATTAATGACCGTCAGTATGGGTTTCGTCCTAATCTGTCAACAGGTGACCTTTTAGCGTTCCTTTTGCACAGATGGGGAGAATCTATCGACAAGCGCGGTGAGTCTGTGGCTATTAGCCTCGATATTGCTAAAGCTTTCGATAGAGTATGGCACAAGGCTCTCCTTTCCAAGCTTTCGGCATACGGATTGCCCGCGGAGCTCTGTACATGGACTGCTAGCTTCCTCCACGAGCGAAGAATTCGCGTTGTCGTCGATAACTGCGCTTCGCGGTTCGTGACAGTCAACGCTGGTGTTCCGCAGGGCTCCGTTTTATCCCCGACATTGTTTCTTCTGCATATCAATGACATGCTCTCCCTGGGTAGTATACATTGCTATGCAGATGATAGTACAGTGCACGGAGGATATCATGGAAGCTCAGGGGCCACGCGAGACAATACTAGTAGGGACAGGCAGAACCTTATTACTGAGCTCAACGGGACGTTGGATCTCATCTCCGAATGGGGCTCCAGCAATCTCGTTGAGTTCAATGCTAAGAAAACTCAGGTGTGCGCGTTCTCGGCTAAAAAGTCACCTTTCCTCCCCCTTCCCTGTCTTCAGGGCGCTACTCCTTCCGCCCAGAGCATCATCACCTTGCTTGGTATGAGCATCCGCTGCGATCTGAATACCAGAGACTACATAGAGTCCGTCATAACCACTGCCTCAAGGAAACTCGGTGTCCTGAACAAGGTGCGACGGTATTTTACCCCGGACCAACTCTGCCTGCTTTATAAAACTCAGGTCAGGTCCTGTGTGGAATATTGCTCGCACCTATGGGACGGCTCCGCTCAATACCTTCTTGAAGCTCTGGACAGATTGCAGCGGCGCGCAATCCGCATAATCGGCGATGTAGAGGCAACCAACACCCTCGAGCCTCTACAACTTCGTCGTGATATCGCCTCTCTTAGCGCCTTCTATCGGATGTTTCATGGGGAATGCTCTGAAGAACTCTTTAGCCTTATCCCTCCCTCTCCTTTCCTTTATAGAAACACACGTAAGGGTCTTCGGAGCCATCCGTACACTACGTCCCCCATTCCACACCGCACTAAGAAATTCCAAGATTCCTTATTCTGCCGTACTTCCCGCACTTGGAATTCTCTGCCTGCGTATGTGTTTCCTACATCCTACAACATGGGTTCCTTCAAAAGAGGCGTGAAAAGGCATCTTTTGGGCCGGCAGGGATAGGGCAGGTAGGAGAGTGGAGTAAAGTCACTATCCTATCTGTCATCTCATTTGGGCCTCTTTCACCGCTTAACATCAGGCGGGAGGAGGTCATCTGCCGCGCCTAGAATATAAAAAAAAAAAGAGGTCATAATTACAGTGTAGCTAACTATTATCGAAACAGCCCTCGTATTCTGACTGATTTGTAGTTTCTTTGTGAATAAAAGTAAGTTTCGATTCTGTGTTCATAGAATTACTGGCATTTAAACTAGACCATACAGCAGAAAATAAGTTAAGGTAGTAAATGTTTATTATCGTCAGCACGCATTTCCGTATGGAGAGCTGTAACAGTTTCGATATTAACAACTCTTCAATTATACAGTGTTATGTAGTAAAAATTTGCTATGCAAGGAAAATGTTTGTATTATTTATAGCATTTCGGAAATATACTTACTTACATATCTCTTGATCCACCAAACATACGAAGTAACAGGCAAAAGACAAACCAGTTCACGATCAGATCGTAGGAATAAAGATTTTAAATTAACAACAGAAAAGGTCCATAGTAATTTAGTTACTTTATAAATTAGATTTAAATGAAAGCACCTTATGTATACATTGTCAAAATTAGAACAGTTTTAGTATTTTTCCTTTTGACTAAGGTTCCCTGGAGCTAATACAAAGCTTGTGATCTTGTTCTTTTATCTTCAACAATTCTACTAACATGCGAGAAAAATCACTTGGACGTCTTGTCGTGCACGCCATGCGTCTATTCATCTCTGCGGGACTCATTTTTTGGAAACTCAACAAAAGGTTTGACGCTAAACAGTGCCATTATTACATCTATACAAGACAAAGCAACTTTGTTGAGAGACAATGGGGCCAAATAAAAGGCTGTCGCCATTAATTCCGACACTTTTGACATTTGTAACGGTGTATCCTTTGTGCTAAATGTATAACTTAACCCCGGCCAAGCGAAAATTCGAATCGCAGCGTGTATTCGAGTAAACGAAGATACAAAGAAATCCGCATGGCTCGCATCGACGTTCGCTTTCGATATAATTATAAGCACGTATTTTTTGTCCAATCCAAATTAGTAACGCCGATGTCACCTTTGTAGAGACCGCACACGGAACAATAATGCGTATTTTGATTCTTTAAACGCATTCACTACTTATAAAACATTGTTCACCGGACCCCACGGGAACGAGAGCCCGCCGTAGAATGTTTTTATACCCATGTATCACCTCATGAGATACGATGTTTTTTGTAATTATTTACGATCTTAACACACCGAGAATATAATTTACAGTCGAGATGCATGTTAAACTCCTGTATGACATTACTCATGTAATATTATCTTTGAGCTTAGAACATTTTGTTATTAATTAAAGTGAATTCAAGTTTATTACCCATTCAAACTAAGAATTTTTGGTATCTAATAATATTGTGTTTTAATTAAACAACACAAGTATTATGCTTATTGAGGCTAGAAAAGTAGTCAAGCCTACCTAAGGGATAAAAGCTTAAAATTAAATTTCATTTGTGCATAAACGCAAATCATATATACTAAAGGTATCGACACTCTCACTTTCATTCGGTATATACAAGATCATCATAAAATATAGTTATGGAAGACAGCTAAAACAATTTCGATATAAATCATTGAAACATGTTTTTTTTTTCTTGTTCAATCAATCAGCCAAAAACAATCAATCAACAGTTGCTAATTTCTAAAAATAAAACCTTATGTTTCAGGAACTAAAGTAAAACATTTTGAGCTAGTAAGATGTGACGTAGAATGTAAGTAACGCAATGTAAGATGGCGAAACTTAATATGACGCTGAGTTTACGAGGTGCAACCTAACACACGCGGCCCAACAACCCGAGTAATCATCCAGCGACAAAATGAGCTCTTTGCACGAACATCAAGAACGAATTACGTGATGTACACATAGTTGGAACATTTGCAACTGAAAATGAAATGGTGCGAAGTCTAGAATTTCTAAGAGTTTCTGATGTATATTAAAGTGAGCGCCAAAATGATTATAAATTAAAAGAGAATATAATGAGGTAATTAAAATAAAAGAGAATATCATAAAAAATATATTTGGCAAGGAATTAATAAGAACGTCTAAATTTTATGACTTCAATATTATGAACTTGAGTGCTTGTGACAAATGTAAAGATCTCTTATAAGTTTTGATTTAATATTAATATTTTACTTACTTCGAATAATGTAAGTGAATTTGAAACTACATATAGTGTGAACATATTGTGTTATAGTGTGTTAAGGGCATAGTGCTCGTACAAAGCTAAGGAAACGCTTAACGCACACATTCTGGAGATCAAAGAACGTGCAATCTGTATGAAAAAAAAAACGTTTTGGTCCCAAAGGGCGGTCCCGTTTATGCGACCCAATTCACGCGAACGGTTCGGACGTCGAAGAAATTGAATTGAAGTCAGTTCGAACAACAAATTCAAACGCGTATCGAATTGTTTTACGTTTGACGAATTCGCTATTTGGAATTTTAGAATCGTCACAATAGAATATAATGATGCAGGTTCGCTCTTTGTGGAAATCAGAATGTGGTAGGATATTCGTTGCATGTGAGTTGGCAAACTTTTGCTCGTAAATCGAGTGAGCCTGTAAAACAAATAAAGTTGGCGTCTTTGTTTTTACAAGATTCGCATCACTAAATTCCTGGCGTTAGGAGAGAATTTATCTGTCCATTCTAAAAAGAATTCGATGGTATTCTGTCTACACAATAGTTTTGAGCTGTCAATTTATTCCAAATTTAAATTTGGATTGATCGTTAATTAGCATGTTTATCTTTATAAAAATCAAAATATATCATCACATTACAAATCTTCGTAAAATGTGATTTTTTGCATCCTAATACATATTTAGGTAAATAAGTGCAATTTCCTTAGGACAATAATAAATCATTTGTATTAAGCAAATTATGACTTCAAAAAATATTCTTATATCTACGGAGGCGCTTCTTAACCTACATTAATCATATCACAAGGAGAAAATTACCTTACAAAATCAGCGTTCATTTTCTCGCGATGTTATCTCGCTTCCAGCTACCATTTGTTAGTGTCTTATTTAGAAAATCACATCTGCTAAACTTTATTAGCTTGCTTTTGACAAAGGCAAGGTTGATGGAGGCGCGTATCAAATCGCACGATTTGCCCGTTCCTTAGCAGCTGGTTGGTCCGAGACGAATCATTTTATTTATTGTTCACAGATCTTATGCGTTATTTATGAAAATCCGTGTTGATTCGCCGCGGTACCGCGCTGAAAGTGTGTCACCTTGCATAGAATTAGTTACGCGTTCCCAGCTGATGCCGACTTTTTGAGGTGATGTCGTGTGTGGTGATAGATTGGTGTTTTTGAGAATTATTACTCTTTTTAGAGACTTTATCATTAGTGGAATACAAAAACGGCCCACGTTATTGTATCTATTTCCTCGAAAGCATCCATATGATAATTCACTCTATTAATTACAATCATGACTGCCAGCAATTGAAGTGGCAAGATCCTAGAGTAACAGAAATAATAAGCAACGATTTGGTGATGATCAAGAAGGCGCTGGATGCTAACAATTTAGGACCTCCTTAGGAGAGGCTTATGTCCAGTAGTGGACGTCTCACGGCTGAATATTAATGATATTCAATAAAATATATAGACTAAACTAAACGAACAATTATAAAACCTAGTAAGATTTTTTTTTACTTTTTTTGAATACCACGTCACCTGTGCACTAGACATATTGAAAGGATATAATGATATGTGTTTCGATATCAAGCGAACTTAATTGTTTGTTAAGTACATAATTCCATCGTTCAGGATGAAGCTTGGAATCAATCTGCAGGTCTGCCTTATTACCGGGGCCGTTACACGCCGCACATCCAGTCAGTTTTTGCCGCACGGTAGCTGCACCGATTTGATTGCTCGGCTTTTTGCTCGCCTTTTCAAATAAACCGAACTACCGAGGTAATTGTTTGTTTTAGGTCCGTAGATTGTATCCGGCGCACGAATTTGTTACAGACGTTTTACTTTGAAAATAAAGTCTTCAAAACGCTTGGGTGACTTGAGAAATCGAAATGTAATTGCTATTGACTATAGATCGTTGAAAAAAGATGAAATTGAAGGATTTGTAATTGAGGAGATGGTAAATGTAACATTAAAGTAAAATCTTTGTAATATGAAGCAGTATTTCGAAATACAACTTAGAGTACCTACAGTATACTATTAGTTTCTTTATAACTCATGAGGCTTGGCACGACAAAGTAGAATTTTCAAGCTTAAGTAATCTTCAGAGATTTAGTGAAAGTGATAATACTAGTCAACAAAATCACAACACTGCGTAGTCGTTAGTTTCATAGACAAAAGAATGTGTTTAAACGTGTATTATTTTTCTTTTTTTATATTTAGTTGCTGTACATGATTTACAACAAAATGTTACCGATAGTGAAACCTGAACTAAATACAGCATAGAAGAGAAAATAATACAGGTTATTTCTGCAAGTAATTGTGTCTAACATCAATCTCAGTCTTTTTTTCGTATTTTAAATCTTCTTTTTCGATAGTCATTATCATCAAATTGGGACTATATAAATTTTGTGTGATTCATTAAAGTTTAAATTAGCTCAAATCAATTATTGCTACAGCCATTACGTTTATTACGTAGTCGAGTGTTAAATCAAACATAGAATCATATGCATCTAAAATTTTCGCGCGGTTCTTTTTGAAATGTAGAATTAATTCAACATTAGTATGTGGCGTCCGCTTTTTGCTCTGGAGCAGGTAACAGGAAACGGGTTGTCTGACATTAATCCCATAGGGGCGCGCTTGTATAAGTGCGGTGTGGCGAACACTGCATCGGTTTTTATAAAAACATGAGCTAGAAAGCTTGACAGTCCTTTATCAAGTATTTCTGCAATCACAGAATTATCTCTCCTTTTCTAACACACAACATCGGGTGAGATAATAACTGTTATCTGCGGCTTAAGCTTTCCCAGTTTGTGCATAGGTGCTCCAACCGCAATCGTTCATCAGGCTGCAATGTTCAGAATGAATCTTTATGATTTAGTTCCCTCGAGGCTTGTTAGATTTCTCAGGCTACTGGCGACTGGTTCATTTCCGTCATGTCTAAATAAGGTGCTCATATTTGCGCCTTGCGTTTTCTAGGGAGCTGTTTTAATGGGATTAAATGTTCATTCAACACATATTTTTATTTTTACACGGTTTTGTTTTGAGTTATTATTGCACATAATCAATGAACAAGAAACGTGTAACAAGGTACTTAATGTTACATACGTAGCTGCTTATAGTAAATATTTAATCAAATAAGTTCTTCTCTTTATTCTTTTTACTAGCTACTTCTAAATTCGTGGTAGCTAACGTCATATTTTGGACAATTAACACAATATATTTTTATGTGTTATTCTGATGCTAGCTATATTTTATAGTAAAAATTCATAAAATCCATTTAGTAGTTTTTACGTGAAAAATTAACAAACTTCCATAAATACTTACTAGCTTTCGTGTTTGTAATAGTAGTAGGGATTATTCCTTTTTAAATTATTTTCATCAATTACAATTATTATTTACTTCATCAATAAATAGAATTAACTAATTGAAATACAGAATTTTTATTGAGAGATTATTCTCGCAAAACTTTTATTTTATTGGTTATTATTAACCAGAACTAGTCTAAATTTGTAAGACAAGCAAAATAAGTGAGAGTTAATGATATTTCAATAATAGATGCCTTACTTATGTTTATTCTAATATAATCATAAAAAAAAAACTGACCACAATTTAAGTACCATATTCGATGTAATAACATAAGTCGTAGAATAAACACTTCTGTCACTCAAAGGCCACCGAGACCCGACAAGAGATTAGTGAAGTTTCAGAAAGGCTTAATACTGGCCCCACCTGAATTTTAATCGCAATTGACAGCTATTTAATGAATATTGATAAGGTATTAATCACTTTTAGAATTTAAGCAGTTTGATGCTTGGTTACCGATAAATATTCTTGATAGATATTTCCAGATGTGCATCTGGGACTCTACAACGAGTTTACTAACAATGTCTATGGGTATTTGACGTAGAATAAACTACAGAAGTAAATCTACTTAAATTAGAACAACTTTACCTCTTCACGTTTCCACTAGGGGCGCTGGTACAAAGTTTTCATACAAAAATTGACACAATCGATATCGATTAGGAATTTAAGCTCATCGTAGCTACACTGAGTAACATATACTTATATGGTATTACAATATTATGCATGTATAATATAGTTTCATTCTTATGTATAAAATATCTTTCGGAGATCTCACTATATTGGCAACAGTGACGATACTTCGATCATCCGACAGACTTTAAAGTACTTACTTACCATCGTAAATATCGATAATATGGATGAATGAAAAGATATTCCTTTAAATGTACGTATTATTTATTTATTATTTAATATATAGTACTAAGATTAAAATATGGCTTTCATCTATTAACATACAAGCAAACCGTCTACCTGATGGCAACTAAGTAGTGGAAAATGCGCATCAAATTTGAAACTTGCCTAAGAATCACGTTATTAACTTATGGCATAAGGTCAGGGTATCTAGTAACTTAACAGCAACATCTTACCCTTTGAACCGGACCGTGTTAATGCAAACATTGTGCTTTATAGCGAAAATAGGTAAAACTTTTCCACGGAACCAGACTATACTAACATTCCCCTTTTGAAAACAAAATCCAAAAAAATATGTGTGGTACAAATAAAATTAAACAAGCTTTAATCAGCTCTATAATTGATACTTTAAAAATTATGCGCATCTTGAAAGACTTAGTAAAAAATAAAATAGCTCTCTACATAGAGATGCAACGTATAAAAACAACTGTCCAGGTAGAGCGAGTCACAATATTGTAAAGTCAAAAGCAGGGCGAAAAGGGAATGATTAGTAAATTGGCTCAACGAGCTGTTTACTCTGTAATTAATATAATTATTGTGTTTTCGTCGAGTTCCAATAAGTCCGTCTCTACCTGCTTTCAATATGATTACTAAGCTCATTGGCCTTAAGATTCCTTTGAAAAAATCGAAAGCGTTTTAACTATTCCGACTCATCTTGTTACGAGCACAAAATATTTGGATAAATATATTGATGTCAATATTACAATTCAAAAGATGTATTGTTTTTTTATTCTAATTCATGCAATAGATAGCCACGAGATAATATTTTTCATTTTATTTGCCAGAATACACATACATGGGATCTTAATAATAACGTTAACTTACAGTATTCAACTGTAAGCCGAAAGCGAAATCGATACAATGGATAATTTGGCATCCTATATATACATGTCATTACAATTATTAAATTCTATTATTATTGTTATACGATTCTAATTTTATTATACATAAATGTCATTAATATAATAATTCAATTTGTTCACTATTATATAACTCAATTATACAAACCTGTTAACATTGTTATATTCCGTTTCAATTATTAAAATTAATTATCCAAAAATGAAGCTATCTGATGAAAAAATTGTCTCACCGAACAATGAAGTTTGCAATGGTATTGAAAACGTATAACACTATATAAACAAATGTGTTCAGATCAGAAAAATAGGCAAGAACAATTATAAAACGAGGGCGATTATAACATAGTGATTCACATTATGTTATCGTCTTACTCCAGCAAATTGTAATATAGCCGATGTCCGAATCTGTGGAGAGTCTATTGGAACAAATGAAGGTCAGATGTATTGGTCATTATATCCATTATATAGATGAGCTTATTATAGTACTATCATGCGAGTCCTTACATATGTAAAATTAAGCATTTAATAATTCATACATAAATGTGAAAGGAATATATTATTTTCAGGAATACATAAATTTTAAAGTATTTTAGAGCGAGTGTGAATAAATGTAATAGTAGATTTATATGAAATCAAACCTTTTCTATTTGCTATTATATTTTTTTATAAGACATAGATTATTTAATATTTTAGTTGTAGTGAAATAAATAAACAATAAGCAAATCATACGCTATATTATATAAGAATATTATATATACAACAAGATATGCAAGATATATTAAAAAGTTATCTTAGATATACAATGATATAAGTATTAATAGTTATCTATAAGAAATATGGGCTGCATGCATATCACATCTTAACATATAAACTGAGTCAATGTTTTCATAGCCAGAGTTATTAGTGCGACAAAATGAAATGTTCACGGATTCCGTCGCCAACTGTAACTCTAAGCTTGTTTATAGTCAGGGCTGTTATTGTAGTTTCAGAATTATTTAGTATTTGCCCGCTAGAAATATGTAGATAAGGCTTACGAACAGCTCAGTCGGATTAATTCAGTTCATTATTATGTTAAAACTAAAAGTAAATACTGCGCCCCTTTGTGAAATGAGAAATTGTTTGCGGTAAGGCTTAGCAAGCTATACCATAACTGTTCATGAAGAGAATATTCATGATAGTTCTGAAAAATCAATTAATATTAAATTAATTAATATCACCTTGTACCTACATATGTCTACATCAATCCATACTTAAGTATGGTATTATTCCACGTACAGTAACTTTAAAAGGTCTCACTATTGGAGACCATTCCAACTTTAACTTAATATGAATAATCATTTCTAGTTTTACATTAATGCATCATCTTAAACTGGTATACGGAAAACCAGACTGTATATCAAATGCTAAAAGGTAGCATATTTATATGTCGCTAAAAAGGACTATGCTTCGAGCATAATCATGCGAAAATGGCCGGACAGCCTACAATAAGTCTCGTGATGCGGGATTAAATTTGTTTGTTGAATTATTGCCACCATAAATAAGTTTCACTGTGTCGTCTCAAGAATACCCAAACTGGTCGAGGCGGTGTCAAGTAAAACGACTAAATCGTAACACGAATTAGGATACCAGTCGTTCGTCATGCAAGATGATAAAAAATATGTTTTGGAAATATAATATTGTTAGATATTAGAAGATATTGACTGATTCATACACAGAGTCCACTTACAACCAGTATACTACGTAAGAAGATGATAATTTTATAGCTATACTAGCTTTCTGCCCGCGGATTCGCCTGCGTGGATTTCGGGATTGGGTCTATAGAGGGTTAAGGGTCATAGTTTTTGCCCACGGCTACATAAGTGCGGAAGTCGGTTTATCTGTGCAGTAGTTTTTGAGCGAAGCCTTTATTGCGCATCCCGCGGGATCTATCGATTTTAAAAAGTAGCTTATGTTACTTTTCATCCCTTCAACTATCTCCATGTAAATCACGTCATTTCGTTTCTCCGTTTTGCCGTGAAAGACGGACAAACAGACAGACACACTTTCCCATTTATAATATTTGTATGGATGTTGGCAAAAAATCACACTACGTTACTCCCCCGTCAAACATATACCCGGTACCGTCACGCACCGGGTAGATTCTTACCCTGGAGGGTAATAATCTATACATATATAATGCGTGAAGAATTAATATGTTGTTGAAAGTCATTGTAGTTTAATTAATGTTTTTATAAACTAGTTAACCATAGTATAAATTATTCAGACAATTTAATCAATTTAAAATTTAACAAAAGAAATTATGACAATTATTGGAATAATTTTTGTTCAGATATAAAGGGTATGATAACCAGTGAAATGACTAGGCTCACTGTGATTCTTTTGAGGACTACAAAATACTGCGAATCTCATAGAAATGATATGAACTATACGCGACTATAATCTCTCACCATCACGTGGACAGTGTGCTTGTTCAACAACATATAACATAAAAAAGTATAAGGATACCATGTTACTGTATATTTAGTATAAAGACACCAGTTATATACTTCACTTGATTCTTAATGTTTCTAGCTCAACTTAATAATTATATAACGACTAGCTTTCTGCCCGCGGCTTCGCCCGCGTGGATTTCGGGATTGGGTCTATAGAGGGTTAAGGGTCATAGCTTTTGCCCACGGCTACATATGCGCGGAAGTCGGTTTATGGCGCGAAGGTTTTATCGCGCTTCCCGTGGGACTAAACAGATAAAAAATACCGCAAAACCTTGCTCAAGAATCAGTCTATTTATTGATGAATGAAATCCGCATGAAAATCTGTGCAGTAGTTTTCGTGCGAAGCCTTTATTGTGCATCCCGTGGGATCTGTCGATTTTTCCGGGATAAAAAGTAGCCTATTATTTAATCCGGACTTTTATCTTTACGTCTGCTAAATTTCAAAGCAATCGGTTCAGGAGTTACGGCGTGAAAGCGGAACAAACAAACAAACAAACAAACTCACTTTCCGATTTATAATATTAGTAAGGATTACACTGTTAGTAGCCCGCCCGTGTTAATTTAGATCCCACGGGAACAGATAAAAGGTGTCCTATGTCCTTTCTCGTTCCGCAGACTATGTGTATGCAAATATTAAATATTATTAAATAATTATATTGTTATTTCTTGCCCGTGGCTCCGCCCGTCGTTGCTCCGTCCGCGTTAATTTCGATCCCACGGGAACAGTAGCTACTTTCTTCCGGGATAAAATGTGATATCCTTCCCCGTACCACAGACTATGTGTATGCAAATTTTCGTGATGATCGGTGCAGTAGTTTAAGCGTGAAGAGGTAACAAACAAACAAACAAACAAACAAATAAACAAACAAACAAACAAACACACTTTCGCATTTATAATATTAGTTGGGATAAATACATTTCTATTCGTACCTACATTTATATAAAGTCCATCTATTAACTCCAACAAAAATTCCAGTTTCTACATTTAATAGTTAATTCATAATGTTCCAAATAAATTTCAAATTCCATTCACTTATTTTTTCTTCGACAATAATGAGGATTATTGGCCGGGCTTGTGACGTAGGTACAAATACCGGACGAATTCCGGGGCTCCTTCCAAAAACAGAACGTAATGACATAATGACAGTCCAACGGTCGTAAAATGCGACTTCTACCCCAATAGTCTCGGATTAATGGCGATTTAATTAAACCTATATAATTTTGATCCCGACTAGTCTAGGGATAATGTCAATGATTAAAAAAGAACAAGATATGGATACGGCAAGTTTTGCTGAAAGCTGTAGATGCTTTACCTTATACCTTACTACATATTTATAAATGACACGATAATATAGTTACGTTAATATATTTTATTTGCATATCTGCAGACATAATTATAAGTTATTCTGACGAATAGTTCTAAAATATTTCGTATTTTGGATTCAAAATTTCGTACCAAAACAACACTAGAGTAGAATCATTTCATAGTCTGTTTGTCTACTTGTCAAGATGCCTTTTTCTCAGGAAGGCATAAAAGCATCAAATTCAAATTAATATCAGATACTAATATGTATAAGGTTCTTTCTGCTGACTTTTTTTTTTGTTCCCCTGGGGAAAATGCATTAAATTGCATACCCCGGCTAGCGAGCCGGCGGTTATGTGGGGCCACCCCAGAAAGGGGAGGCCTACCTACTAAAAACCTCAGGGATGGCCTTCCTCAGGCATGTAGGGAGCCCCCAGGAACACCGAGCGACTTCCGGGAACCCTCAGGCTCCGCTCCCCTGCCTCTTTCTGTTGACTTAGAATTCGAAAAGCGTATATTTGTAGTTGCATCATACAAAATAAAACCGGCCAAGTGCGAGTCGGACTCGCGCACCGAGGGTTCCGTACAAACCTGCAAGGTTTACAAAGTTCGTTCATTACGACAATCGATTCATAACTATGGTATTTTTCTTGCAAAATTAAATTCATAACATTACAACTTGATAGCTCTACGCGTTCATGAGGAAAAAAATAATAAGTTTATATTTATTAAAAAATATATATTTTGTAATGTAACTAAAAATTTAAGGTTTTCGGAATTTTTCCTTTATGTGTGCTATAAAACGTTGCTTCATGCCAAATTTCAAGATTCTAGGTCGACTGGAAGTACCCTTTAGGTTTTGATTCCCTTGCGAGTACTTGCGAGTTTCAAAATATGCAGCTTAAATTGCTGTTTCTTTTGATTGCGTTGACATAGAAGTTTGATTTTGTTACAGCTTAAAGGTATTATAGACCTGAGTATTTGGTATGAATTTCAATTTAATACCTCTACGCGTTTATGAGGAAATGGGTAGTAAGTTTAAAATTATTAAAAAATATATATTATGTGATGTAACTAAAAATTTATGGTTTTCGTAATTTTTCCTTTATCTATGCTATAAGACGTTGCTTCGTACCAAATTTCAAGATTCTGAGTTCACGGGAAGCACCCTGTAGGTTTTGATTCCCTTGCAAGTGTCGAAAATTTGCGGCATAAACGGCTGTATCTTTTGATTGCGTTGGCTTAGAAGTTTGATTTTTTCACAGCTTCAAGGGACAGTAGACCTGAGTAATTGATATAAATTTCAGCTTCATACCTCCACGCGTTCCTGAGAAAAAGGGTCTTGACAGACGGACAACAAAGTGATCCTATAAGGGTTCCGTTTTTTCCTTTTGAGGTACGGAACCCTAAAACTATTACAAAACTACGGAACCCTAGGTGCGCAAATCCAACTCGCACTTGGTAGATTTCTTTTCTTTAAGAGCTGTATTCGAACACATGAATTTGTATCCTAACTTTATAAAATGTTATTTTTACTTAGACCCTAAAATCCACGTGTATAAAATAAAAATTACCAACCATTCCGTATCCATTTCCGAATTTTACGAGATCGAAATAGATTGAAGGTTGCGTGGGCACCCAAAGAAAGGTCCGTGTTGTAGGCGGGCCGACTTTATCAAATTACAACCTGCGCCGTTTTGTAGCCGACAAAGGCGCACCCCGGCCACCTTTGCTGAGCGAGGATAATTTGTCGCTGAGTTTGTACCATCTACTCATAATAAATACAGCGGAAAGAGAAAAGAAAGACGAGCTCAAAGAGAAGAAAATATTAACTCTAGGCCAAATTTGGACACATTCGTGTTTTTGGACAATAAGTCCTGTGTGGAGACATTTCTTGTAAACATGACTGAAGAAAACTTCGAAGTGATCGATGAAATCTTTTAGGGTCAATTAAAAAGTCTTGGTATGAAATTAATAATTTAATAAGGAGTTTAATTATATACAGAGAACAAATTAAATTGTTCCATTTAATAAGTAGAAAATTGATGTAATAACTAGAAATAAGAACAAAAATTCTCTTAAAACAAAAAAAAAACCTAAATGGGGTAGGTACAACCTAAAAACCATCACACCCAATTAATACGGTTATTAGGGAGAATATACGAATATCTTATTAAAACAGAAACGCCTACAAATGAATTTTATACCTGTTACCTACAATAGTTTAATATTTTATAGACCTTATGTCAGAGCCAGACCGTTCAAACTTGAATACAGAGCTTTGTTTAACTTTGATGATCAATATTTACTAAGTTTCATCTTTTACTTCCCGTGAAGAATTAATTTTGACGTGTGTGTTGGATTTATATTGTTTGTCCTCAAATGAGGGCTTTAAGCACACATAACTAAGAAAGAATTCTTAAATTGTCATGAACACGCTGTCTTACTGTTTGGTTATCATATCACAGTCAGTCCTTTGAAAAATGATAACATTTTTTGTGGCGTCCTCTATTTGACGCGTAAGCTGGTGGCTTACCACAAGATTTTCTCTTAAAATCATAGTACTTATAAGTAAATTTATCATTAGAACGTACAAAGAAACAAATGTTTTAGGCCTGTATACTTTAGTAGTAAGTTTGGAGAAATCGTACATTTTCATCTATACTTTCAACGAGTTACAGAAATATTGGAAAGAATAATTCTGTGAGACTCCGCTTCAGCTACTTCAGAAAACTGGGCAACAAAGTCAGACATATGTAATGTCAATTCAATAAATACTCGTATAATTATGTCGTTTATTATCACGCGTCTATTAGACGTCCTTTAAAGGCATGCGGCGAGGTATAGATTCCTCCATCCAAGCCATAGTGCCCTTATGGCCCAGGATCAGGGATCATTATTTGGTAGGTCATCTCAATCGAGCCGCCTCGATCTGTCTGGAGTCTAACATTATCACCGTGACAATTGGTTGTGGTGGTATCCATGAGGTTCTCAATCTCTCCTAAATAAAAAATATAAATCGAAGACATAGAGACGAACGAATTTAAGCGAATTTAATGTCAGTGTGCGTATGGTGTACCTACAGGGTCTAACCTTAATCTGCACAATCAGAAATGTAGCTAAAGAATATATCGAGTTAGGAGGAACTATTGCTATTACAAGTCAATATATATTTTACAATTTACAATACACGATGGTTGGCACTTGATTTTCATAAAAAAATAATTCGCGGTCAATATCAACTATATACGAATGCAATTTCGTAGTTGCTGCAGGTACTTGTGTTACAAGACGTGAGTCTTATATTACTTTGATAGCGTTTTGAAAGAACTTAAACAACTATATGCAAATTGATGATTCAAGTAGTGAAGTTATTATCGGGATAGATGTAGCTATGTGTTTCGTAGAATTCGGTTTATTTGTATATATCGTTGATTTCGGTAGAATTCAGTACTATTTAATGTCTTGACGGAACATTAAAATGTCATTCAACAATTTCATAGTCTTCCCATTCGTATATGTAATTTATGTTGTAGGTTTTATTAATCTACAGTCACAAAACCATTTATACATTTGTTTGTTACTCAAAAATAAAAAAAAAATTGTGACGATTATAGCAAACAAAAGCTGCCAAGTTTCATTATGTCTTATCTGTCTGACGACCCACATAATACAGTATTAATTAAATGTACCGGCTCACGAATTATCATGAGGTTAATAGCCACCAATGAGCTTGGAGTAATTATGTAGATGAAGCTTACGCGAGCGACTGAGGTGGGGATGCGCACGGCCAGCCTGCGCGGACGCAAAAGACAAAGAATTAGTAATAACGCAGACGCGACATGACAAACGGTTACACTAAAATTATTCGGTTTTATTGTAGCAAACATAACATACTTTATATTAGTAAATTTATATAGAATGACCAAAAATATGTTCACAGTAATTTATTTTACGCTAATATTTTGTTCAGTCCGAACTTGAAATTTATTGATTCTAAATTGTACCATATGTTTTATGCATTAAAAAAAGAATTTGTTGTATTAATTAATACAGCAACAATTCGAAGGCTTTCATGAAAACGATATTGCTTTCAGGAAATTATTATGGTAATAGTTATTTCATTTGTCAGTCGATTCATTTCAATAATCAATTTGTGCATATTTAAATGATATATCGATAATGTTATTATTGTCACTAACTATTTTTTTATCGATTTTAATGATTATTCTTTGACAGGAGGCGTGACCACAGTTCCGCAGTTCGCGTGCCTGCGCGCGCGCCGTCAAAGAGCAGCTACCAGACTGACAACATAGAGAGTACTCGTACTCTCCACTACTATTGACAATTCAAATATTCACATTCTTTTTATAATAATATACTGCATATTGATAAACAGACTGACTGCCCACTTGATGGTAAGAAATTACAGTCGCCTACAGTACCCATAAGATTCGCAGCAAATCAACTCCTTCAAAAACTACTGTGTACGAATATATTGCCAGCACGTGACATAAAATGTGAGACTTCACATTTTATGTCACGGTCACAGTATCCAGTATATTAATTTGACACCTGAAAACAGCAATTTCGGCAAAAATAGGTAAGACGGAGGTGCCCAATCAAATGATACTGGTGCCTATAGTCTCTATCGAATCGAAGTCTCCGTTGCTAGCATATTATCCAAATTTACATTTTTTAGCATATAAAATTCGCCGATGTCAGAGTTCTAAATATTCACAGCTATTTCGTAAGAATATTGTGTTTATATTGTTAATTGCGTTAGATAGTAGGCTTACAGATGGACGTTTTTTTGTAATTTTACAAAGAAACGTAGTTTAGTAGAGTAAGTATGTAACAACACATCTTCTTTATGTTGTTATTTCCACAACAAATGTTCCAAATGACACTCGTGTCAGTTGTTAACGCAAAAAAAATGCTAACTAGCTGTAGCCACAATTGCACTTAATAGTATTCCTCGTATGCTGGTTACGATATTTACAATGAAACATTTAGTTATTTTATAAAAGAAAAAAGTACCTTATTGGCGATAATATTTTATCTATTTACTTTTAACATGTACGCACTATTATTTCGTTTATTGAATCCTATATAATAAATATGAAATCTAAAACAGAACAGACACCGTCAGTTTTTGTTTCAATTAACATTAGTACGAATTAACTTAGACACAAATTTAGTGCTAAAACTTTACTCGTTTTAATCAGAGTCATTGAAATACTAGAAAAATATAGTACGAGTATCAGATTCTTTATTGCACATACTTATAATATATATGTATATGAATAACATATTAAGTATATGCACATAGAGCAAATAAAGGATTATAGACTTCTATGATTATTTAATTGCAGCAATTTTTAAGATACCTAAAACTGTAATCAATGTACGGTTTTAGATTTTAGGTTTCATACAAAAATTCACACAACTAGACCTAATCAATTTATTAAACTTGATAAGGTCCAGGGGATTCCACCCACACAAGTTCGGTAATAAATTGTAATATAATTAAAAGTAGCCTTTATGTAAAATAAAGCTTTTATTTTAGTAACATTTCATATTACTAAAGTTACATTTACTTGTTTAATTTCATTTATAACCTATAAATATGTACTAATTTCATTTCATACTGTGTATTGTTGTATAATTTCAAAATATAAAAATATCAATCCATTTTATAAATATGAATAGCAAATAGCTCGATGCATATCGAAACAAGGAAGCTGATAGAATAAACATGCATACAGGTTGATCCCACTACGTAGAAACCTGTTTACATTTTGCTACAGTTTTCCATCGTACATACCGGCCTTCCGTCAAACTATCTGATACGGTCCACTCACTCAATAACTTAGACCACCTATACATAGCATGGTTTAAATGAATAACAGTAGCTTAAACTTTAAACATATAAGCAAAAGGCTATATTTAAAAAGTTTTTCATAGATTTTAATAAGCCCAACACACCTTTTCTTTTTTTTTATTGAGCCGGAGGAAATGCCTATTTTGGGGAAGATGTTGGTCCCCGGCGCACTATCCCTCCTCCGGGGGAGAGAAGTAGGGGGAGTGTGGGGCTCGCACCCACTAAAAACTTCGCCTGGGCTTGGGAAATGAAAAGAAGGAACATTCTTTTCATTTGCCAAGCCCATCACTCAAGTAAATAATAATTAATAAAGTAAGTATATATGTAATACCTATAAACTCAGAAACAGAGGCACCATAACCACCTTTGCCATAAAGTGTATATTCATAGAAAATATCATTTTTCTATATCATATAATTACCAAACTTTTGAGAAAATGCCAAGTAGCTACCCCAGGAGTAGTCCACATCAAGAGTCACATTAACCTAACAATTTTTTGTCCATTTATTTGTGAATATTTTAATTATATTAGTTATAGTTAGTTTATAGTATTAATTAGTTATAGTAGTATAATTATAGTAATTTTAATTGAGTTACGAACAATTTTTATTTGTATAGTTCTAAATAAATTTCAAAGATATTAGATTGCTTGGTAATCATGTCAATAAAAATATCAAGACATGAAAGTAAAAAAATACGTGTAAATATAAAATTTGTTTGTAATTAATTATGAGCAACGTTAGTTCCATACTGACTTGATAATTGTTTTTGGTGATTTTTTTTGTGTTTGTGTTAGTGTTTGTTAAATATTTTCATTATATTTAGATATTTTAAAATACTTCATACATCTCATAATGTATAAAGATTTTGAGTAGGTATGTTTCCAAGGTGTGTTCGGAATCCTACGGCATACTCAAGAAGTACAGATTTGTCAATTTTGTATCTGAAATAGATTATCCCACCTTAAAAAAAAAAGTTTCCAAATTATACTATCTACTAAGCTCGAGTAACTTTAATAAGACGCTGAAGTTATATATTTAGTGTCCAACTGGAATGTACGGGTTGAGAGTTAAGCCCTGGCAATAAGCTTTTACGTCTTTCAGAGCGTAGTCACGGCTACATATCAGTTAGAGTTTTAATGGCAAATAGAAAACTCATATATAGGTACTACAATTGGCTTAAATTTCATCATTAACTCGTACACATCTCCACCGAGAGGCTGGAACCTACCCTAAGTAAATTCGGTTGCTTTGGCCAATGTCATCAGTCGGTCGAGCTCACGTATATATAATTTTCTAATATTAGCATAAATGACTTTTGTAAATTGAAATACTCTCGACAAGATATGAATTTAAAAATTTTAAATTTTTAAATTTATCCCCGTGCTTCCCCGTGCTTCTCCGTCAGAAAGGTCGATAGCGAAAGTCATGTGTCTAATATTTGCATATTCAAAATACTTAGAAAAACCATTTTCATGTATTCACTATCATCCCAGCTAAGAAGACGTGAAAAAAAGGTAAGAAAAGAAATATAGTATCACCACAACTATTGTATAAAAAAATTAGATAAATCAACTTAAAAGCATTGATTTACAAATTGGCATTAGAATAAGAAAAGAAAAACTAATAAATTTAAAAAGCTAAGGTATAATAATACTACTCCTAATTATGTAACCGAAGAATTACAAAATGCTAAATACTCTATATATGCCTGCTCTTAAGTCTCTGGATACTTACTAAATATTTGCCAATGCTCCTTAAACGCTGACATAAAGTACATTTATAGATACCATTGACATTTCGGGAACGACAATAGCGCAGTGTACTAATGCAATAAACCCATCTTATTACACCGACCTGTATCCCATTGTACGACTGTCTTAACTACATGCCACGAAGATACTGCGCATGCCTTATACTGTGTCCCAGGTGGCCGATGAAGGCATTAAACAGAATCACCCATTATAATCTAGTGAAATAGCTGGCTAGTCTATGTTTGCCATCAGCTGTGGCTGTGGCTGCCTCAGGGTTATTGATTAGCAGTTGTTTCGAGATTGCCTCAGTTGATAATTCATAATAATTTGCTCTTAAAACTTAATTCTTTAGAGATAAAACTAAGATACTAATATTGAAGATTTAATTCAAACTTTATAATTATGGACATGCAAAGCTTTTGTTAATTTTACTTTGTAATCTTAATTGAAGGCGATTTTAAAATTGTATGTGGTATGTTGAGATGTAATTTATGATTGTAAATTGCATTGTATGTGTGATGTGATGAAGTTTTAACATAATAATAGTTTCGTCTGTTAGCAATTAATGTCCATCATAATTATAAAAAGAAAGTGTATGTTTAGCAAACGAATCTCGACAACTAGGATTGTGTTTTAATAAAAAACATAGGACACCTATCTAGCATTATTGATTTTCTGAAGTTAATCTCTCGACTTAATAATAGTAATTGGTCCTTTTACAATAAGGAGTCCATTTTGTTTTACAGCTTTATTAAAAAATACCTTCATAATTTAGCTGACGACTTGAACTGAAACTCATTTTCTATTCAAAAGTTTTAGTCTCGACTTATTATAATTGTTTGTTATAAATAAGTCAGGGGGTGTTGTTATAAATTCAAAAGGCTTGTTTTCATTGAGTTTATCTTGATTAATGCACAGTAATAGACTTATATCGACACATTCTTATATTTGCCAGGTTAGCAGAAGGTGTCACCTTACTGATTTCATTTCAAAGCAAGAAACGACGACCGATAAGACCTCACAAGTTGTGAGTGTTCACAGTATTTGTATGTTGTATGATAAATTATATGATACTATTTTTTTAATATTAACGTAAATGTTAACTTTATTAACAGATCATAGTATGCAAAATAAAGTAACATTGCATAAAACGTAGTAAGGTAAAAATGTTAACTATTGCCTGGAACTAATTTTTTATGTTAAAAAGTTACTTACCTTATTGTTTAAATATTTTCAGTGAAAAATAAATGACAATTTCAACGAATTTATCTTATACATACGTTTGGTACAGCGGTCAAATGATCGGCTGTTACGCAACGGGTCGCGGGTTCGATTCCCCCAAGGGACCAATGTCTTGTATGGCCTACAAAAATTTGCACATGAGATTCAATGTTCGTGACTATACCCACGACACTCTAGTCTAGTGTTAATCGACGATTTTTATAAAATAACATGTGAAAAACCGTAAATAAAAATTAATTATTGACAATAAAAATATTATTAATTTATTTATATGATAATTTGTTCTGTTGCATTTTTGCGTTCCAATTACTAATAGTGATATCTTCTACTTAAGTAAATATGAACAATATTGATTTTTCTGTGTGATTTTTAATAAATCCGAATAAAAGTGTTTGATGTTTGTATTTCTAAATATTCATCAGAAGCGTCAACCAAAGATAACAGTAAAAATACCCATAAAATTAACATTAAATATTTTTTCATTTATGTGTAGTAAACACGTTCACCCTTTGAAAATTAAATATTAGTCCCATTTTTCGCCGTACAGATATTATTTTAACAATAATGTCTGCAGCCAAGAGTTTATTTATATAAAACAAAACGTTTGTATATAAATAAACTCTTGACTGCAGCATGCGCGTTTGATTATTATATTTTCACTTAATTATGGCAAAAGTGTATGTTTTGTGTTAATAAATTTAAATATGCGCTCGAGTAGCAGTGATAGTGTAATTTTAATACCGGTACATATAAAAAACGAAGCTCTAAAAATAAAGTGTAGCTCTTGATAGCATAACCATTTTTGTCTTGACCGCCGTCTTTTGTATCCCTCACAGCTCAGTATACTACGCGACATTCTGTTCTAAAACCTTTGCTAAGCTCTGGATTCAAAATAGCACTCTTGCCACAAATATTGTGATACTTCTGATTGTGTTTTATTCATCATTTTATTTCAACAATATACTTTAATACGGCGAAAATATAATTAATAATTAACAATAAATAGATGAGTAAACCAAATTAAACCCCAAATATTTAATTCTCCTAATTAAATATTTACATCATCATCAATTTTAGTTCTCTAACTAACATGTTAACAATTAAACAATATCATTTGATATAAAAAAAACTAAAAAGGGTAAGGCTAATATTGAACAACAAACCGAATCGTTTATTTTAATAAACATGTATGAGATTGAAATTATTTAAATTAAGTAATAATATAACAAGAACATAATATACAGTTATCGAAATCTACCCTATTTCATCAAAATAGATTTAGTAATTTTTAAGTTTACTCGTTACAAACAGAAATACAAATCTTTGTTCTTTATAATAATAGTGTAAGATGCGTATAGTTTTCTATACAATGTTTACCTAGAGGCGGGCAGGAGAACCGTTACTGACTAGAATGTGAAACATTTGTGCAAATTGCACGCCTCAATTGCTACACTAAATCACATTTTATCCTGACTATTTCAAGCTTTATACCTATTGTGATAAGGATGAAACTAATAATACCGAGCTTATACACATAATAACGGAGTTTCTGTACAGTGGCCTATGACATAATGCGAACTATCTCAGTATTTACGCTATTATTTTATAGATACTTAATTTATTATTATTTATAGAGAAAGGTTCTAAATATATTTTCTATTATAATCAAGATCTTTTACAATGTGTTGTTCTAAAAAACTTAAGTATAAAATAATGTTAATAGTACTAAAAATTAAGGGCCTACTAAAATGACAAATTTAATGCGTTGTAACAAACTTATATTCTGACTTTATCTAGAAGTCGTTGATTATCCAAGTTTCGAAATAATTTTGATCAGTGGGGTAATTTTATAACTAAATAGATCTTACAAATAAATCGATTTGATCATTCTAATAGGTCTAAACCCGGTTTTCTAAATTTTCTAACTTCATCATGTGGATGAAATTAGATAATGGACTAGCTTAATCTGATTGGAAATAATTCTGATTTTGGTACTTAAATCTAAATTGATTGCAACTACCGATCAACGGACGATTTACCAAATAATAATTAGTCAAAGCTTGTTATTAAATAAATACAAGGAATGAATTGAATAAGAAATTTACTTAGTAAGTATTATAATATTATATATAAATTTTCAGTACTTAGTCAAATTATTTAATCTCAATCCGTTTTCTCTTTATAATAACTTATAAGGTCGGTCAAGGTTGAAAGTATCGTAAAAGGTCGAATCTAAAGATTATTTGTGAAATGCTTAATATTCATTGAATTAAACTTGTCTAGTATTTATTTGCAAACTAAACTTAGTCATTGAGCCAATTATTATTTGCATTATGAATAGTAAAGTTGTTGACTGTCGCATTATTCACTTAATCTTAGAAGAATTCAGATGTGTAGTTAATTCGAAGCAATTTTATTTGAAAAATAATCCTAATTTGTTATTAAAAAATAATAAACTATACTTTTGTTTTAATTTGATGTACGTCGATACGAACTTACATACTAAATTGCTACATTGCTAGCAAAAGATATTAAAAATTTAAGAATCGCCTACAAGCTATTGATAAATGAGCATATACAAAAATACTTTTAATACTGCTTATAATTTACTTAACATGATCAGCAAAATACGAGAACTCAGCACAGCAGTGTTTGCTTGTAATTAACGACGCGTGCTTCGAAAGAACATTGTTCTGAGGCTAGCAGTTCCGATAAATAATATCCACTTGTGTGGTAATACGATCTTGACGTCAGCGGTACAGCCTCCAGACAATCGGCAATTGTTACCGGCTTGCAACTGGAATTGATTAGAAATGTGAGCGTTAACAACAGGGAATAAGCTCCATAATCTAAAGACGTTGAGCCGTGAAAATATCCAACGGTACCTATGTTAAGCGGAGGCAAAACAAGCGCATTCTTTACCCATTATGCGTTATACGTCACCTAAGACGTCTTTATGCTTCTAGGAGGCTATTATAGAACAAGTACGAGGAAACATTGTGAATAACATTTGGTATTGATAATGAAACAACTTTTCTGATTTATTTCTTGTAAGTTTTGGTGTTAACACATTTATTTAGTCAACTTGACGTTTCAAATGCTTTCCAGTATTAGTGGTCATGGAATGACGTACATTCATTTCGTGACCAAGCACGGGTCACGAAATGAATTTCAATAATTTTGTCGACTTGTGTATATTTGAATTCATATACGTACAAAATCATGCCAAAGGATACGAATTGACTTAGTGGTGTCTGGCAATGATAAACCTCCAATATAACTACTACTGGAATCAGACTCGGCAGAAGAAATCTAATTTTTACTTCTCTTGGTCTAAGACTACGTCAGTATGGCCTTAGAGAACGGGATTAAATTGAGTATTTTAATATCTAAGAAGTATAAGTAGCTTAAATTTGTTCAGATATACTACTTTTAACATTTATTACACGAAATAAAATAATAATAATTGAAAAATTATAATAAATACTGACAGACTTGTATCGTTTTTCAACTACAGCTAGAGCTTGAACACTGTTAATGCACAAATGTTTAAGATATATACATATGTAACAAGCTTACTCAACTATTTCTCTCTCTCCCTATTTCACGCACACACATATATTATACTATTCCTGGTCTGAAGAGCGCAGTTACTGGTGCCCGCGTTCTACCTCTGGGTGACGGCTGAAAATGCGGTGCTTTTGTCGTCAGGCATCATACACCGAGCTTAGACCATTTTGCTGCTGCACACACGTTCATTACTAATATTTTCTAATGTCTGTTCGTTGTACTTTGTACCTACTCCATGTAATTTGTATGAATGTGTGTGTTGCAACAAATAAACTTGTTATCTATCTATCAAAAAAATAATCGAACAGTTTCATACAGACCGCAGCCCTGTTGTTGTTGTTGTGACTAAACTAGTGTTAGTTCAGCTTAGTCGCTCGTTACAAAATATATTATTTATGTTACAATTAAATGAGACTAAAAACTTTTTAATTGGTCCGAGCGCGACGATTGAGTGGCAATCATAATCAAATCGGTTACTAGGTTATGGAACATTGAATTATATTGTGATTTAGTAAAAGTGGCATGACTACTTGGATCAAAACAGTAATTACATTTAATAAAATCAATACGGTGGAGTTGCCGACTTAGTTGTAAAGCAGCCTCTTTGTCTACTTTATTTCTTGTTATTGCTACACATTAAGTCAAAATAGAATCATAATATTAAAATATAAGATTAACATCTCGATGAATTGGGTAGATGACATATTCTTTATATATATATATATATATATATATATATATATATATATATATATAATAAAAATACTATTTTAACTGAGAAATATTGTAGAACTAACACACTTAATACTTTTGAAGTTACGAGTCCATCAACATGTTTGCGATGCTGTCGCGAATTGCTCCAAATCGCTCCATACTAAAAATACGTCATAATTCCGTAAACTCGCCTAAATTGTATGGGCGTATAAACAAAAGTCAAAATAACTTTATTTGTACGTTTATAGGTATACCTTCTATATAAAAACATACCACATGTAATGTGAGAATGTGTGTTATGTGTTCGTTTCATTAGAATTACGTAAAAAATAATTGCACATTTATTAGAATTCAAAAAGATATATTAATAAAAAATTGCCCTATAATTTCTATATTGATATAAATTCACGAAAGTAAACGAGAAATTGCTTAAATCAGATAATTATAGTATAAAAGTTGTAGTTATCTACGTAAGTGAGAAAGTTTTGAATGTAATTTCTAATTTACTAAAATCTATCAAAACCATGAATCAGAAGGCAGTTCCCAGTTCACATAATAATGGTGGACATTATAAAACTATAAGCAAGTTCGAAAGCCTTGAGAGTAATGAAATGAACCTGATCCAGAACGGGAATGTCTAGTTGTAATGCCAGCAGCCGAGATAATTCCTTGTCATTAAAATGTTATTTATAACCGAGCTGGATGCGTGCGCGACTCTGGATTAAATTATATAAACAGGTGCTGTGGAGAAAGAGTGGGAAGAACATGAGGCTTAAGGCTTATTTATGCTCTGAAGGACTCAACTTATACATTTTAGTGTGTACGTGTATGTAAATGGAATACTCTATGTGTGTATTTTGTTTCTTCTGATATATATCTCCGAGTCAATCCGGGTCCATACAAATATTTCTTAATGCATATTTATGTTGTGATTTTTATTTTTTCTTGTACTTATAGTGACAAAACCATAAAAATATATTCATAAAATCTATGGACTAAGGAGGTTCTATTTAAAATCATTGAGATTATCCTTGAGGTAGTTATTAGTTCAGTTTCTTACTTTGTGATTATTATAATGGAAAAACATCAATATAAAGGTTCATTAAATATTTGAATAAACAGATGATGTAAAATATCAAAAAAGGTAAGAATTCGTAACTATTATAGCCTAATAAAACTTTCCAGAGGAGGTCTTTATCAGGTAACTGCTTGGGTAAAACCATCTTACACCTATTTCTTAATCAACAGAGCTTGCACTGCTGTGTTCCGGTTTGAAGATTTAAATATGACTGTGAAATTACTGGATACCGTTTCTTTACATGTTATGTCACAAATTGACAATGTACATTATGGTTATTATGGGGGCTTAATCTTACATGTACCATAGACGCGACTATATGTTTATTAATAAAATGTATTGGAATAATTTAAAAACTTTATTATCAATTATCGTGTAGGCGTTGAGTTTAAATTTTTTAAATTAAATCGTCAATGGAAAGCTGCTATCTAACTGTTAAATCAAGTTTCGTCCTTTAATCTGCGCCCTTCTATTTATAAGATATACCGAATATGTTATATCTAAAATCACGTTTATAAATTTGAACGGCACTCACAATTTTGATAGCTAAACTTTCGAGGTTAAGCATGGCGTTCAATAGTCCCTTCCATTAAATCCCATCTTGTACGAGCTGTAATGCCAGCGGCGCCTCTACCTGTTCTGTGAAACCATACGTCATTGGACGGCCTCGAAAATTATTCTTGCATTATACAATAAATCATAGTAAACCGGTAATTAAGTCAGTCATACCAGAACCAAATAAAAAGAGTTCTATAATTTTTCCACATTAAATAACCATTTCGGCCGCTGTGTTCGGCTTAAATGATCGTTCGATAAGTTGTTTTTTTGTTGTTCCGACTTCTCGGTTTCCTGCGCAGGTTATAAATGATCGGCGATGAATTAAATGCTGTACCAATATTGGTGAAGTCATGTTGCATGTAGCAAACATGTACCAACTTTCGCTTGTCAATATCGACTTTAGTGGTCATATCTGTTACTGAAACTGATACTGTCAACCAGCGAACTTGACACTTTTGCGTTTTGTCATTACATTTTTAAATCTCACAGCTCAATGTCTTACCTTCTTATCTTCTTATATTTGCTTTCGATTTTTATTTTTGAATAGTATTTTACTTCAATAGGCTTTTTTGTAAATATAATATTTAACATTACATAGAAATAATATTTATGAGATCAACATGTAGGAATTTAAATATTGCAATAAATTTACGTCACTTTAAAAAATAATATTTATAATATAATATAATATTTTATTGATATCTTTATCCAAAATTATTATTTTTTTGGTTTCTGTCCACAAGCACAACAACCACAAATCAAACAAAATTAGTATAAATGAATAAAGAATCCAACTTCATAGTTGGATTCTTAAACCTTCTCGGTAATCTATTTTCTCAATTGAAACAATGCATCAATACCTGCCATCTACATTTTTGATGTATCGATAATGTTCATTAGCCGTATATAAATCGATTATTTACTTGATGAATAGTCGATACGTGGAGAAACGACTCAGAGTACGAATTTTTGAAGTCAGTTATCCTAAAAGCGGTCAATAAATCATCGGCCTAATGGAGAACAGCACAGAAGCCAACTTTTCTGGTAGCCAGGCTTACGCCTACTGGCCACAGAGCAGGCAACAGATGCTATTTTTTTATTAAATTTAATAAGCGTATTTTATAAATTTATTTGCATTTTTACCGTAGTTTTATTTAGTATTAACTCATGTATCGCAATATATCTTTTTTTATTAATAAAATTGGCAGAGAAGATTTAATTAGTAATCAGCAAGAGATTATAGTAATATTTATTTGGATAAGCTTTATTAAGGCAAACCTAATAAATAATTAGAAAAAAATATTAATATAAAACATTTTAAACTTTAAATCCAAATTTGAATAGTTCATTTTGAAAAGTTAAAAATATGTAGCTTATTCATTTCAAGATTAATAAAAATCTGATATTGCAAATGAACACCAAGATCAATCAATAAAATAGTGTTAAATGATCTGTGCTTTTATAATGTGTTTCGGCTGATGGAAATTTGTTTGTCGTAAGTACCAACTTGCACTAAGACTACTGATATTGTCTGCTCTACGCAACATATTACATTCTTATTGATCACTCCTCACACCATCCCGCCGTAATTTGCTTTAATAACTTCAAAAACTCATTAGGCCTATTTTAAGAAATCCGTTCGACCATTACTTTCAGAAAGGTAATTTCCGAATGGTAGGTTGTTCATAAAGTTGTTTAGTTGTCGTAACGTTATAGCTAAAGAAAACTTCGGACAGTAAAATTTTATTATTCAGATAATTCTTGAGTCACCTCACTTCGACAGGCCATGAGACTTCGTAATTCGATGTCGTGTGAAGCAGAGACACGTTTAGCGTGTGCTGGTAGAAACATTATACGCAGTTTTGTAATAGTTACTTTAAAAAATAACAACTTATATTTACTTAAGTAAAATATTGTTGTTTTACTTTGTTTTTAGGTTGATATTGTTTATGTGATATATTGACAAACAAGCATCAGATAAGTGTTTATAGTCGTCTATAGTCCATATAGTTTTTAATTTTAAACAAATCTACAACCCCCACAGAAACCTCAGTGTACGATGTAAAATTGTGATATTGCCATTAGATGAAAAGTCGTAATACCCAGAAATTTCTCTGCATTTCACACCGGAACCAGTAATGTTGCGACAGAAGCAGGTAACACGGAGATATCAAAGCAGGCAACTCTTGTACAGCGTAAATCCCTACAGTGACGTTTTAACTACTTTCAGGGAATTTGGTGTAATTATTGATACAGATTGGCCTTGTGGCAAATTATCGAATAATCTCCTAAAGCTTATAATTCTAGTTAGAATGTTAGGCTATCCAAAGTTCAGAGTACAGCCTTGCTGTAAAAAGGATAAAACAATACTGAACTAAAACAGCGACAGACCTAAGGTCGGCATAGCATACAGTTTTATTGTGCCCAACATTTCCCGCGACGCGACGTACTCTAAGAGCGGCATCGGATCGCATCTAATAAAATGTAATTCGCCCATTGTCTGCCTTTTTTCTGTCGACAAGTTCCCTATTAAAGCGGCATTTCTAGACAATGCGAATGCTACAAACACATGTTTGTCTATTCACGGGTAGTTTATTCGAAAAGTTCACGGCAATTGTGTCGCACTTTCGTCGTAAATCATCGAAGCCCCTGTTGCTTACTACCGGACTTGTCCCGTTTTATGATTCTTTTGTTTAAAACTTTTATTGGCTCGACCGTTCCAAAAACTAATTTATTCAAGATCCTGAACGAGCGTCGCCTTGGAACTTGACTACTTTAGAGGAGTCAGTTCGTTTTGCTTTTGTTTTATTATATTTTCTTTCAAGTTGATTTCTAGTTGTAATTGCTGCGGAGTTTTTATTGCTTCGCTGTGCCGCAAGTTTTGTGTGGGACTATTTTTAAACATAAAACAATTGACATTGGTTTAGACCGATCGCCGCTGAATAAAGTTAGCAAGTTGATATTTATGTTCTATACTATTTACTAAATAATATTGTATAAGAAACAGTAAAATATAGAGCAACATGTTTACGAAGTTCACAGAGACGCGCTAGTAAATACTAATCGCTTAGTCTGCGTGTGTTCAATGATTTATTTGAAACGCCTTTCCTATCCATATCCTTTATCAAAATTATTTAATCTTAACGTAATATAATAGATAATAATAATATGTATATGCATATTCAGTGCTGCAAATGTTAATATGGACGCTTCAATCGATATTTATTAGTAATCTCCGTAGCTTAATAATCGTAACACTTATTCAATAAGCCGTTTGCCAACAAAATTAGTATTGCTTTTAATTTTGCCATTATGTTTGATACTGAGTATCTTTTATAAAACAGCAATGGATGCATTTAGACTGTCATAAGAAAACATCGTCGTGTATTCTAAATTACACAATTAAGGAGCTGGCTGGATAACATACGCCAGATATCGCAAAAGCGCGGCGTTGCATTATAATCTCACAACTTCTTATAAGTCAGTGTCGCGTATTAAACCTCCGCGTTCGCTCCCGTTCCAGTCTGCTGGATACGCATATGTAATGTAAACGTAACAAAAAGACCGATTAAAATAACCCCTTCCATGCTTTTTTCTCTTGTAATTGTCGGGCCGCTATCTTTCAAGTCTTTCTTAATAAATGCCACACTTCGTGTCCATATTTACGATGCTAAAGCTTCAATGTTATATGTGATACATGTTTTATTTGACTCGAGATAAGGAATTAAATTACGGGGATAATTCAATATTTACGATTATTGTTTATTTATACTACTCGGCTGATAACTTGGCAAGGATTTGAGAAAAAAGGTGGGGAATTTTACGCATGATTACTGTCTTAGTTAAATTAAGAATTTATTTTAATTATTGAAATAAATTATTAATTGTTTTGAATAAAAATGTATTTTTTTTATGAAAAATGGTATGTTAATGAAGGACAGTTTATACCAGGGTCGTCTGCTTAGGTACCTTGATTCATCTATTTCTGCCACAAAGCAGCTGTATTAAGGCTTAGTAGGTTCCAGTTTAAAGAGAAAGATACATCAGTGATATTACAGGGTACCAAGACTTAATAATATATGTTACAATTTGAGAACGTATATACTTCTTGAGGGGGTTGTAGATTAACTACAAATCTCACTAGATTCACATGAACTGTGATCATTTACCATACTGTGGGCAGATATCAAAACGTGTCTACAAAAATGATATATTTATGCTAAACGTAGATAACTTTATCACCTCAAGGTGATAAAAACATCAACGAAAACATAAAAATATAGAGTTTACTCTAATGGAGCAAATGTCAATGCTGCAAGTATTACAAAATTGTTTCAAAAATCTTCGAATTTTTATTGTATTTTTACTGCCCAAAAAGATTTATACAACAGTTCAAATAATGCAACAAATAAAGAATTTATCTAATGTGTTGGACATCTGAATACGATATTCATTGTGACGCGTTCATTAAGAAACAGAAGCTACGCCATTGTTCCACCATCAAAACCTCCAGAAGTATAAAAATGGGATTTGCAACAATATGGCAATAAACCGAGCCTTACAACGTAAACATTCTAAAACAGTAGTAGCCTTTTGATGACTTTTGTCTCCCAGCTTTATGGGCTACTCCTTATTGTTAAAAGTGTTTTTGCCGTCTCTTAAATAAGACATAATGTTCTTAGAAAGGGACATTAGTACGAGCCAAGCTTTCTCTTTTTACTTGAGGCACGTACATTTAATGGCCGATTGTTTTAGTTAGTCGAAAATGAGGTGAAAGAGACATGATTTGATTTTGTATCGATGTTGTTGGCAGTAAATGTCAATAGATTACTATGTTTGGTGCATCAATACACGGTGTGAATTTCATGTTAACGTGTACAATTTATTGTCTCACAAAGTATAATAATATTGTATATGCATGTCCGGTAGTAAATATATTTAATGTTATCGATTCAAAACAGTATTATATGGTATATAACAATTTAACTAACTTTATAATTACCTTAGAAAGAAAAATAAGTATTCGTTTTTTTGTGTTCCATATAGCGTATATGGTACTTAGACCATGATAGATTCTATAACATCATACAAATAAAATTGTTTTATTCTCAGTGAAAAATGATGCTGCACAAGATTTTCATCTAGTATTAGCAAAATAATGATATTTTTGTTGTATTGTATGTTGATCAAGAGAAATTATATAATATTGCATCAAATCTGCAAAACCGACAAGAAGAACAAATCCGTTAATAATTTGTGATAATTCTAAGAACTTCTTTTAAAAGGAACAAGATAAGATTTTTGCTCTCAGTAACAAACTAAGCTTGTACATTCTCAGAAAATGTTGATATTCTTTATTCTATATATCTACTTTTTTCAGCATCCCATCCTAATTGCCAATTTGTCTCCAATAAATGTATTGTAACATTTCCTTTTTAGTTTTATTTCAGTAGGATTTCACAGTAACTTGTTATTGTACAGATCATAGAAGTTAATTGAATCACAACGACCTCTGACGAAATTGTTAATATAGATCCATAGTATAAAGAGGCATATAAATAGCACTTAGAACTTATATTGTTCTTATAATAATTATTAAGAGTTTAGAAGACTAATCTCTAAGTACAGAAGTTGGTTCTACTAGATCACCATAGTTTGACTAAGGACATACGCACGAGACAAGTGCTCTAATAGATCACACGATATCTTCTTCAGTGCAAAAGTCAATGGAATCCATGCGATTTCGAGATCCATTGCAATTCATGCTATACTCATAACAAGTGCTGCAGGGCAGCTGGTTGTTGCTAATGGATAGGAAAAAGTGCAGGAAAAATTGTTCGCAAGCCCATAGCTTAAAGATTTTTCAAACCCTCAAAGTAACCGTCAAACCATACATCAGTATACAATCAAAATTGACGATTAAAATGTTATTTTTCTAGTGTCAGCACCAGCATCCTTCAGTGCCAAATTGGTAAATAAACACGAAGACTTTAATTCTAACAAGATCAATAGATTAATTATGCCTGTAATAAAATTATTTGAATAGTTTCTAAATTTCCGCCAATGATAGGTCTTACCAGAATATAAATTATTACAAGGTAAAAATTGTCCTATGTCCTTCTTCGTATCTAAAAAAATATCGCTATAAGTACCAAATTTCAATCAAAATTGGAACTGTGTTCCTGGACATTAACGCCAAGCTCATAAACTTTACTTTTTTCTAATAATATGAAACTACTACAACTAATTTTAATCTGACTCTTGATATATCACCCCGAAGTACTGATTTCATTTCATACTGTTTCGGTTTATGCCGTCCGGTTATCGAACTCTCTCATAGAGAGTATTAGGAGCGCGAACGCTGGAGTTCTTTAAAAATCAAGTCCACTTATTTTTGTCTAGCCCAATTACTGCACCCATCCCCTAAATATCCTTTTACTACTTCCCTGGTCCAAGATCGCCTGGAAGAGATTGCTATATACAATAAGGCCGCCTGGCATACATTTGTTATTTGATGTATGTTTTTTATCTATGTTCTTAATTTGGTGTGCAATGTTCCGTTTTTACTTTGAAAGGAAGCATACAGTTAATCTAATTAGTTTCCATGGAATATACTTTGCAGACATCTAACGATGTTAAACGAGGAATTACTCAGTCATAAAATATATGAGATGATTACATTGTAAAACTAAAATATTAAGGAAAGTGCACCAAATAAGTAACATTAGGTTTAAGTGAAAGTATAGCATGTCCGCAAGCTGGACCGTGACAGATTATAACGTCTTTATAATGTGTAGTGTTAAATTTCAGAAGCGTCTGAGTGAAAGTGACATATTCCCAAATGAACCACGCGCTAATGTGATATGCTTATGTGAACATTTGTGACCATTACGCGCTTTTAGTTATAATCTACACTAACAGTATCTCAAAGCGTTGGTAATTTTGATGCTTGTTTGATAATTTTAAAAGTCGTTATACCAGATATTATTTCTTGATTAATATTAAACCTTCTTAATGAAAGGTTTACTTCCCTATTAACGTCGAAAAGTGTTTTCTCATCAAAATTTCATATAGGAATGAAGCGACTTTAAAGATAGTCCTATAATATTTCAAAGTCAGAAGTCTGGTCAATTTGCAGTAAAGCATTAAAAATTTACTAAAATTCTTCAAAATTTCTTATAACTGTTCACCGAATGGTGATTGATTGTGAAAAAAAATTGGAAATCCTTTAATGAATGCCAGTGCACATTGTTAACTTATATCTTGAGATGTAAAGTTGGATGTTGCAAATCTTATCATTTAAATAAGACCAAGGTAACCAACAGACGATCTAAATAACCAACACACAGAGAGTAATATCATCAAAGAAATTAACTACAAAATGCAATAGAAGAAGTATTGATCCCCCACGCTGTTATATAATACCATTGTCTATTAACAGGTGCTGGAGTCGAATCAACCTGCAACGTGCTAAGTATCCGATACACACCAGCTTTTAACTCAGAACATTTCAAAAATCAAACCGCACCACAAACAGTTTTTTATCTGTACAAACACAGAGTTTCCTCAATTTCGTGAATGTTACTCTGTTAGGTAAACATTCTCACGAGCCAATGCAACAAATTTATTTGCCTACCTTGACCAAACATTAGCATTGGTAATTCACGGTAAACATTGAAACTGTTGTCACAACGAATATTAATGACTGCTGAATAAACTTGCATCGAGGTAACGCTGAAATTTTGGCTGTAGCAAGGATTGTAATTGATTTCGGATTTAACATAATATTTTTCATTGGTAGTTATCCATTAACCTTGATGTTTTGGGAATTTGGTTATCGCCATCGATATATATGTACTACGTACATATATGTCAATAGTTATCGTTGTGTTTGTCTGTATTAATAAACATATGAGTATAAATACTGTGAATCTGATGGACAAGATTATTATTAATATTTGGTTAAAATAATAATAACTACACACCTATGAATTCAATTTCAATAAAGCTTTTATATACGATGGTCCACGTGAAGAGATGAGGTGAGAGAATCAATACAAGCTCTGAAGCCACGTCGTATTATTCTGTATCATCATTCTCTTTATTTGAATCACAATGGAAGCGCAATCCTCTACTAAGAACTCTAATTGGTTATTTCGAATAAATATTCAGCTTAGATGTTTATAGTGTAACGGTTAGAACTGCTTAGAATCACCGCCATTCAATAATGCTGTGGTATTAACAAACTCATGATTCAACTCTTGACTAAATCGCATAAGTAGCATCGTAAACGAATTAACGATTCCACACAATTCAGGTTCTAACCTGAATCACGATAATAGATGACAGTAATGCTACTGTAATAAAATAGTCAAAATATTGTAATCATAATTATCCGACTATGACTAAAATACATGTTAAAATAACATATCCATATTTGATGAAATAAATGGCGAGATGATTAGAGGAACTTAGATGATGATAAATTTTATACACATATTGTTGTCAAAATATAATTATAATGGTTACCTCTATTGTAATTTTTTTATTGATCATTTTACAATCATAATCGGAGCATTTCTTCAACAACATGTTATGAAAAATACTTTATGAACAATTAAAAAAAATAAGAATATACTCATACATGCGTTTACTAGTTCTTATTGTATTTCATCAAATTAATTTAATTTCTTGGAAGGATTAAGGCCTATTGTGCCTAATTGTGGCCGTGTAAAATTAAGATTGACACCTTAGTCGGCACATCATTTTTCCATGTTCTTGAAGCATTGCAATAACGGTTGAATTTTTTTAAATTCTTAAACTAGCAGACGATATTTTTTTATGTGTTAGCTTATAGTTTAAGTTTACAGTTAAAGGCGTGAAATAAGCGAAATTAGATCAGAAATAAAAAAATTATCTTACAATACCAGAAACATATAAAATTTTAATGTAATTTTATTCCGAAGTTTTGATAAATATACATTTATTTCAAGTAAATGTTTTTTTTTTGTTTTAAATAATATTATTTAATAATAAATTTAATTATTAATTGAACTTAAACTGTATATCCACTTTAGTTAAGAAAGCATTTATTTATTTTATCATCCCTTAATATAATCATAATAGTCCGACATCATTTCAATATTGGCACATCATCAACATCAAAATAAATCCAATACATATAAAAATAAACCTATTTTACAAAAATGTTAAATATGGCTATCGGAAAAAGCCTCGATAAGTAAAACATCGAACATCAAAACTAACATAAAAACCACAACATTAGCTTCTGTACGGGCATAAATCCTTATTATATTGGCTTTTGTTAGTCCAAGCACAGAGTGTTCGAGCTAATACAGTATTAAGTATTCAGGTCCAAGAGTTGGTTCAGTGAGCCGCTAGTGAGGTATACTCCGATCACGTGCCCGGACGGATGCGGCATCCGGCGAGCAAATAGACGAAAAAACCTCTGTTTGACAGATTTCTTTTTAAACTCACCTTTAATATCGCTTTGTTTATGCATCTGTGTTAAAAGCAAGCCTTGTAAAGCTAAAAGACACGTCAGTATCTGATTCTTGAAACGATACGACGGCGTGATTATAAGAAACAGGAACGTATATTCAGTCGTATATTCGGTCAGATGTCTTCATCCTTCATTCTGAGATTTGTTATAACACTTTTAGGATTTTGTCATACATATTTATCAATTGCTTAAATACCTATTAGACAAAATTTTGATGTTTGAACGTGTATAGTTTGATTATTTATCTATCTTTGTTTAAAGCAAGCCTCGTTAACCTAAAAGACATGTTAATATCTGATTCTTGAAATGATACTACGAGGCGATTATACTAAACGTCGAATCGAAGGCTTTCACTGTGCCAATGTGTTTATTAAGATGTACTGATTAATAAATCATTCAAAAGAATTCAATGTCATATTTGATTTTGATGTAATAACATTGAAATGATTTAACAACTTTGTATAAACAGTAAGTAAAGTTCAACTAAGTACAAACTTAGTTTAAATTTGTGAAATTATTATTAAGCAATATCTATATACCTATTACATCAAACTAAGTTTTTGATATTAAATTTATTACTTTTCTATACAGCGAATGATCATTTTAGTAGTAAAGTTATAGACATGACAATGGATGGACGTGTGGGGAGAGGAAGACCGAAGAAATATGGATGGATTGTGTGAATGTTAATATGTTGAAGAAGGGAGTGAGTATCAAAATGGCGAATGGTAGAGGAGAGTGAAAGAGGAAGACATGTTGCGTCGACCGCAAATAAAATTGGGAACAGGGCAAGAGAAAGAAGAAGTCTTTTCTATGCAGCGAGAAATTAGGGACGATAAAACATTTTTTGTATTTACTCTACAATCAATAACAATGCATGATAGTGGGAGCTATATTTAATATTCTCACAGCAATGCCTGTGACTCATCCATGATAGTTGCGAATCTTGAGCACTTTTCTATGAAACAGGAAGTACCAAGCTCTGGCTGGAAGCCAAAGTGAATTTCCGATTACAGTAAACTTGAAAGCCTTCAAAGCAAGTACACTGGGATATTCCAGTCGACTTATTGCAAAACAATTTGTGTCCAGTCATTGAATAACATCGTCCAAATAAAGTAGTATTTCTTACACAATTTCTGTAGACGCTACTAGAATTTTATTTAATTTCACACTAGCTGGTGTATGCGACATTGTCTGCGCAGGATTAGTATTTAGAGCGGCTTGTATTATCATGACGTATATCATTATATTAGCCTATATAGCCTATGTATTATTCTGAAGTATAATCTATATTTTTATAAAGTTTTATTAAAATTCATTCAGTAGTTTTAGTTCGTAAAAGAGTTACAAACATCCATCCATACTTACAAACTTTCACAATAATATTTACAAACAAGGATGATATATATGTTACCGGCCAAACCCGATTTCAGGACAAACCAATTTTGCCTAGGCTAAACTAGTTCTTGCTATGGGCGATAGGATAAACCAGTTTAGGCTAGTCCAAACTAATTTGTCCTAAGCCCGATAGAATAGACCAGTATTATTTGTTATAGTATGATTGTTCGTATTACCAATTATCCATAACTTTTAACGACGAATCTTTCTATTTTAATAATAATTATTATTGTTCCAATTACCGATTATTTTATTCAGTTTATCCATTTAAATTTACTTTCTAAATGTAATATAATATTTAGACTAGACCATACCAGTTTATCCTAGGGTGTGCGTATTTATATCAGGATCAACTAGTTTGGCCTAGCCTAAACTGGTCTATTCTATCGGGCTTAGAACAAATTAGTGTGGACTAGCCTTAACTGATTTATCCTATCGCCTATAGGAAGAACTAGTTTAGCTTAGGCAAAACTGGTTTGTCCTGAAATCGGGTTTGGCCGGTAACATATACATAAAGTCGTATTTCTCTTTAATAGAGATGTCTTCGAACCAACTTCAATACATTTGAAGTTGAGACGTGTGTTCCTGAAATCAATGATACATATAATGTTACTTTCTTTAATTACTTCAAACATTCCTACAAGGAGAGTTTATGCTATGTAATAAGGTTGAAGGTTGTCATAAGTACACCTTTGATTCTGGTCATCCAGGTAAAAACGGTGATTTCGTAGATGTATCCACTTATTCCTACCCTGTCAATCATTTGAATCAAGAAGTGATTTTCAATCATATCAGTGATTCCTAAAGTGGTTTATATCGACACCTAGGGGTCTATGGCAACCTGGTTACGCCAGCGAAATCACTAATTAGGGGTCCATGAATACAATGATAGTACCTATTTACTTACATTATACTATCTTCTAATACAACGACATATACATTTTTCATAAAAGTACCTATAAAGTAAAAAAATATAGATATACCTATTTATAAAATTTTGTAATTTGAAGGATGTAGGCATTCAATATCAGGTAAGTAAGGGGTCTACCCAAAACCGAAAAATATGGCAAAAGGTCTATGACACAAAAAGTTCGGGATCCTCTGATATAGAAAGTATGTGTAATCAATAGCATAAATATACGTAATGTAATGCTCAAATCATTGAATACAAAACAATACCACTTAAAATGTTTGGAATTTTTTTTATTTCATTCACTCAAGAAAACCTCATATTTAATTCCTTACGGTATAACAAAGGTTGAATCGATTTAATCATACACATACACGATCACTTTGATGTCAAATAACTATACGCTGGTAAATCCTACATTTTATTTATTTAAATTAAAATAAGATTAATGAAGCAATTTAGTACTAAATCTAAGTGTATATCGTAAGTCACCTTTTAATTTGTAATAACTGTTTAAAACGTACTATAATATTTTAGAATAAATGCAGAAATTTCAATAATCATGATTATCTACAGATTGATGTAACTAGATTTGCTAGTTAATTAGATGGACTAGTTTAGCAAAGAATATAGAACAAAAAAGTTCAAGTAGCACTAGTGATAGAAAGATAAGCAGAAGCTTGGTACGAGAATGTGGATAAGAATGGACAAAGTGAGATTTCTCGACCAGTTATGGATAATATATACACTTTATTGCTATTATTACACAGTTATTGTCTTGTGTCTTTGGTGTTTGGTGTAATAAAATCTAAAAGCCCAGAATATTTGTTCAATAAACTTAAATTCGCGTCACACCAAGAGAGTGTCAAAAGTACCCGTAAGACTCTGGTGAGCACTATTCATAGAATTGTGCTTCCAGGCTATCAAATGTTGGAACGATTTACCTCCACCTATTAGAAAATTGTCTTCCAAGGATATATTTAGACATACAAAAGTTAGGCATCCCCAAGTTTTATGTGTAGCAGGGGAGGTAGCTACCTCGGCCGTTTCAGTTTTCAGTTGTTACATCCTTATACATATATCAGTACTCATTCATTTTATCTGCTCATTTTGTAAAACTCTACTCACTAAAAATAGGTGATGGCTGAAAATCAGTGATTTGTCTAAATTAGGCATTTTAGCTGAGCTTTGCCTTTTGCTTTCTGCAGCATACCTATGATGTTTGATTGTATGTTTGTTTCATCTCAATTATTACCATTGTTTTAGTAGATATTTATGAGTATTTTGTAGAAAATAATAAACACTTTATCTATTTATCTAACTATCTTGTTCACAAAAGTCGAGTTATCTTTATTAGATTTCTCCCAGCCAACCCGTAACTGTTTACGGAATGCTACTTGTAGTAACGTCAAAGCAAATTGTAATAATCATTACATTAACCTTTACTAATTACCTAAATTTTGAACTATATATACACACATACATACTGTGTAATAAATACATACATAAAAAAGAATTAGTACATATATATAAACATACATATAATAATGTTTTATAAACATACAATAAATAGATTGATAAGATGTTGACGATTATGTTACATTTAAAATTTCCATTTAGAAATCTAAATGGCAACTTTGAATCTACAATATGTATAACTTGTAAGGATGGATGTCATGAAAGTAACGACAATATAGACCACTAATTATTAGATATGCCACCACTCAAATAGTTGGATTTAATAATTTCATACCCTACATTTACGTCACTTGCCGTTTTTTTTATTCCACCTTAAGAAAATATTTTATCATTTTGAAAAATGTCAGACAAACTATTGTATGAAACTTTGCCATAGTAAATGTTCAATATAATGTCCTGCAAAATTTAACTATTCGTAAACAAAACAGTACTACAAAGGTTGACAAAACAGATTTAAGAAATTCTACCTGTACGATCCCAGAGGGATTGCAAGTTGCTTTTGTCTCCCTCTAACCAATGGAATTTGAGTAAGCGAGTGAAAAATACGGCTGTCACATTTTTTGTATCAAGGCAACCCTTGTTCGGTTTTTTATGAAACGCATTAATTTAGTTTGGGAATATTCTATCTGTATGCAGTCTCGATGCTATACAAAACATATTAGACAACGTATGCCAAAACTCATCTAATTTTCTGATTCGGCGTGTTCAAATTATTTAGAAAGTAATGCAGTCTAATTTTTTTCAAAAATAACCCTATATGTGAAACTATTAAGTTGTGTGACTCTATAAAACTTACAGTATTAGCTTACAATTAAATATTCTAGGTACTTAGATTATTTTATTAAACATAACAATATTAAATGTTATGTTCAACGCTAAGAAATATTCAAATACATGTAACTTGTTTAGTATGTCCTATCATGAGAATAAGTTAAATTAAATAAACAATCAAAAACCAAACGAATATCGTATTTAATAAGAAAGGATTGGAAATAAATTGCAATGTTATATATCATCATCATTTTATTTTATTCCATCTGTATAAATAACGTAATATTACTGTAATTAATAAACTATGATCACTTGTTTTTGCTATTTACAATTCTCATATACTACAGCAGTCTTTAAAATTTTTTACATAATCTATACACAGGATAACGAACAGGCAATAATAGTTAATTACATTGATTTGGTATAGCACTTACACACTAATAAATTACAATATTTACAGAGATCTTGGTGTACATCTACAAATTTACAGTGTGACTGGAAGGTGGACGCAAGACGCCCTTTAGACTAGGTAAGCTTGCACGGTGCTGCCCGTGTTGACAAGAGGAGGCGGCGGAGGCCACTGCCTCATGTCTCGCCTCCGACCTGGAGCCATGCCTTGCTCCAAAGACGAATAATCAGAGTCGATAGATGAATAAATATGATCGGAAATTGGCCTACCATCCGGCCCGTACACCACCCCTTGCGTCTGTCTCACAGCCGAAGGCGATTGCCTGACCTCACTAATATTTTCTGCGGGAGCGCTCGCCCCCTGTTCGCCCAAAACGGGCGATTTGTTAGGATAATAATATGGCAATGCTCGATTTAAAGTATCTAAATTATTGGGCACGGAAGAATCTAAAGTATATGTATTAATATTTTTTCTATAGTTATGACTTCGCCCTTTGTGGTTAGAGCGCGAATCAGGCATCATATACCTTAGATTTTCCCAAAACCGTTTTTGGTTCCACCTCAATCGTGACCCTGTCTTTAAGTAAGGTCGCATGTCTGGGTCACACATAGCGTCCGCGACAGTACAATCTTCAATTATAATCAATTTGTAAATAGAACCTTTAAGAGCTTCGTGGAGGCCTTGACGAAATTCATATAGGGACCATTCAGTTTGCATAAAATTTCTAGTCAAAACAAGTATAATTCGTTTTGATGCCTCAGCTGCCTCCACAACTGGAGGTGCACACTGCATATATTGTGCACCGTGATGGGGAATATCTCTATAATGAAGACAAAGATGGTAAGATTGATTACCTTCCTCTAATTTTGATGCGAGAGATTGCACAACAAATTCCTCATCTTTCGGACTATAGCACACATAGGCATCATATAATTTTTCGCTTTCTTCGAACGCCCCGGGGAACGAAAATACTCTAATGCCACAATTAGTGTAAAGCCATACTCTTAACGTATCTCTAAAAAGGAACAGTACGACGAGAGCTAATAAAATTAACATAAAACCGGTGAGAGTCGACACCATCATGGGAACATAGTTCGACACCAACATGTTTCCGATGACTGAATTATCGGCGTAATAATCGCTGCAGGCTGTACCGTTCAAGTTCAGCTCTTTTTTCTGCGGCGGCTTCGCGTCACCGTTCCAGCACCACACATCGGTTATATCAACAATTTTTTGTGCATTTTCTGCCAGGTATGCAGTTAATTCCTGCAAATAACGACATTTGCACGACCACAAATTATTTCCCAGAGACACAGCTTTTAAATTTGGATTATTATTAAAAGTCCACACTCCAAAATCAACTAATCTATTACCATCTAATCGTAAAATCTCTAATGATTTTAATGTTAGGAATGATATGTTAGCAATATGACTAATAAGATTATTTTGTAGAAATAGTTCCTTTAAATTACTAAGCTGTTGAAATTCAAACCCTTTGAGTTCTTTCAACTTATTATTGCCAAGATGTAATATTTGCAATGCGTTCAGTCCGGCAAACGTTCTATTTTGAATACTATCTACATTACTATTATTTACATACAAAGACCTCATTTTTTGTCTACCGATAAAAACGTGATCTTGTAATTCTTTAATATTATTGCCATCTAAAAATACCTCTGTGGCATCCATTGGAATTTTGTGCGGTATTTCCGTTGAAAACTGACCAGAGCAGTCAACCACGTTAGTATTCCACAATGGATCGTGGTAACAAGTACAATTTTGAGGGCACGTCATTTCGCAGTCACACGCATCGTAATCACAACAGTGACAAATTGCAAAACAATGAGTTTCATACTTACAAAGAAAATCAGTGGTCTTAAGATTAGTTAAGGGCACATGAATTCCACTACGAGTGTTGGTCATTTTACACAAAACATTTTCTAAGTCCATGACACGCGGGTACTGCCTCATGGCAGTCATATTATTTATTATCGGCAACCACTCCATAGTACAATCACATTGAAACGGATTACCTCCAATGTAAAACTCCGGCAGACTTTTATTTTGAGGTAACGTCATTAAACGTAAACTGTTTAGTTCCAAATGCACAATTTCGTTAGCGTACATGTCCACACGCGTTAAATTCTTTTTGTCGAAAAACGTATTCACTTGTATTTTATTCAAAAAGTTGTTATTGATAAAGAGAAGTTCCACACTATTTGGGATTGCCATTGACGATATTTCCGTAATGCGATTATGACTAACGTCTAAAGTCTTTATACGTATTTCTTCTTGCAACTTGTAATAGTTTCCTAAATGTTCAATGAAGTTTCCGTGAATGTCCAACCACTTTAGATTACTAGGCACAAACGCGTAATCAAACCAGACTAGATGATTTTCTGATAAGTTTAGCCACAACAAACTCGCGAGTGAAGAAAACACGCCGTTGATATCCGAAAGGAAGTTGCCGTCTAATCTTATAGCCTCCAGCTGTGTGTTTCTTATAAAAGTACCGCGTTCTATTGATTGGATCTTATTCTTAGCAATGTTGAGCACTTGTAAGCTTGGTAAGTCCCAAAACATCCCGACGCTTAAATTCCCAATTTGATTGTCAATCAAACGAAGACCAGTTAATTGATTCAGATTTTTAAAGGAACCGTTTCGGAAGTTTGATATCTGATTTTCGCCTAAATCAAGAGTTTTCAAAGACGACAACTCCCACAAAGCCTCCGGGACATCCATTATTTGATTAGAGCTCAAATCTAATTCTTTCAAATCGGAGCAGTTTTTAAACGCTCGTCGGTCAATGTTTACTAGAAGGTTATTGTTAAGTGTTAGTTTGCTAAGAACAAATAATCCATTAAACAGATTTTCTTCAATCGTATGTAACCTGTTCTCTGCCAAATTCAATGTATGTAGATTGTATAACGGCAAAAAAGCGTTATCTTCAATATAACCAATCGAATTATTTTTGAGGTTCAACACTTGTAATACAAATAAATCTTTGAATGTTTTTTCACCAATTCGTGTGAGAGCATTATTAGATAAATTCAAAACAATCAGACGTATCAATCCTTTAAAAGTATTGTCATCAATATGATTGCTCGTGAGTTGATTACTCGATAGGTCCAAAACGATTAGCTCTTCCAGTCGATGAAAAACACCAGGACCTAACTCAAACAGTGAGTTGTCATTTATATAAAGCTCTCTTAGCTCTCTTGCGTTCGCAAATAGTCCTTCTGGAAGCATTTGTAATCGATTGTGTGATATGTTTAGCACTCTGATCATAAGTCCATCGAAAACATCGCTTGATATGTCTGTGATATTGTTATGTTGTACATATAAATAGCGCAAGCTATTTAGTTTTAATATTTCTGAGCTATCAGGAAGAGTTTTGATTTCGTTGTGGCTTAGATCTAAGCTATGAACACTCATGCCACATCCTTGTCCAAATCCCAGCTGTCCAACTGTTCTTATTCTGTTATTCGTCAAATTTAAATTAGTTAAGTTTCCCAGAGGACAAAACACGCCGGAAGGAATAAATTTAATGTTATTTTGAGAGAGATCCAATGAAACTAGCTTCGGTAATCCATTGAACGCGTTCAACGATAACTCTAAATTTTTCGTCGGCATCCACTCGTAATTCTTCGACCGGAGTTTTAATTTTCTAAGTTTACTTAGATCTTGAAATGTGTTGTCTGGTACTTGTAAGAGCTTACAGTCTGTAATGGATAACTCGGTGAGGCCCGACAACCGGCCGAAGTACCGTGCTCGAAGCGAACTTTCGAATAATAGTAAATGATTGCACTCCACTGATAAACGAAGTGTGTCCGATGTCACTGATGAAATGCTATCACCACTGCTATCAAGAGTCCGTGTTTTGCAATGTACAGTGCTTTCCAAGTCCCTGTCGGCGACCCGGACACATTTATCCGCGCCGTAGGGAGGTAGCGCAGCGCCGAAGTGTAGCAGCGCACACAAAACAGCCGTAGCAGTATTCATTATCACAGATCTTTCATTTCACTACAAAACGTCTCATAAGCACACTCCGTGGGTCGATATCACCATTTCCGAAACAATGTACATGAAACACTCGCGCGCTGAAGAAAAACTTTGTAACATCTCACTCCACCGAAGTCCTTGATTATGTGTTGCAGCAATAAGTCCTTTTATAGTAACTTGGCAAAATTCACTTGTTGACGTTTACAGGTAAGTTTTGTGTTATAAATATTAAGTGCGTGTTGCGGAGACCGGCATCTTATATGACACGTACTCTCCGCGGCGCGTTCGCGGTGCGACTGTCAAGCGGTGAGCTTGACTCGTGAAACTGGAGGCAGGGAGGCGGGGTTCGCCCCGCGACCCGCAGCCCTCCGAGCTTTCGTTTGAACTCAGTGATATACATAGCTCCATCTAGTGTCTGGTAGCTAGACTGTTTCAAGCTTAAGTTACTTTTACCAATCAAAAGCGTGTTTGCATGTCAGTAATCCTTCATCGGATTATCGGATTTTACAAATAAATTATTTATTCAAAATTGTCCTGCAGAAATATTTATTTTTTTATATCAGTTAAAAAGATTATAAATGCTATATGCTGCTATATATTAAATCAATCTTATTATAAAGAATAACTTCTTTATTACGTTTCTGTGTTTCTTTATGAGTATTCAGATTGATATCTAAATAATATTAATTTACACATAACTGTAATTTGATTACTGTCAATTAAAATAATCCAAGTTTATAATAAAATGACATATTTGAAAAAAATAAGAAATCTGATTAAAATATTAAGTATAATAATAATGCTTGAATTGTATTTCCTAAAGTATGTTCATCTATTTTTTTTATTTTAGTGCAGTTCCTGAAGAATTTTGCTGATAATTAATTAAAAATATATGTTTATACCACTTATTGTTGTTTATTACCATTTATATTAGTATCATAGTAACATATAGTATTATTATACATATAGTAACAATTTATTAGATTGTGTAGAAGTATAAATCGTCTCAGAAGTCAGATTCTTCAAAGTGTCACCAATTTCAAAGGAAATTTCTCCAGAACTTCACTTTAGCCGACGCTCCTTATATTTGCATCCGTTGAGACAAAATTTTAAATTTGCTCGAGAGTGTTTTATTGTTTCCTTATTTTTGACGTCTCTAACAAAGTTGACGCTTAGAGGAAATGGGAAATCCTTGTTAGGCACTTGCCTTCAATTGCGGAATATAAATGTGTCGAGAACGTCACACTTATAAAAATAAGATGTCTTTTGCAATTTTAGCAACTCTATCAATGTAGTACGATGTATCAATACTACTTGATTAACTATAGTTCTATACTACTTTTTTTTCACAACTATGAACTAATGTGTAAAAAAATATTATTATCGTGGCTACACGGTAAGTCCAGGGCTTAGAAGCTTGTTGAAGAATTATCACAAACGAAGCCGCGCAGAAAGATAGGAAAACTTTTGGCCTTTTAAATAAAGTGAAAGATGGAAACGAGCTTGGTCAGAACTCTTCAAAAACTGAGGAACTGGATGTCTTGTCACAAATTTTTGTAATACATCAATATTATTAACAACATTATTATAACAGCAAATTTAGGTAGTAGGGTGACTCAGATACTCACCGGCACGGCTGCTTCGGTGAGTATCTGTATCGAATAGGACGGGAGGGACACATTGCCACCTCCTCGACTCGGCCCAGTACACGCTGGCGGAGTGCCCCGCGTGGACCTCCGAGCGCCGAGTCTTGGTCGCAGAGATCGGGCGAGATCTGTCTCCGCCGGCATTGATTGCGGCAATGCTGGCGGACGAGGGAGGTTGGAGGGCTGTGGCCTCCTTCTGTGAAGCAGTGATGCTCCAGAAGGAGGCTGCCGAGTGGGGTCGGGAGATGGCCGATAGTAGTTGAGCTGCGGCGGCGCGCGGGTCGCCGTATCCGCGGGCGCGACTTCCTCGTGCCCGCTGGTGACCCGGGAGGGACCACGCCCCTCCCGTGGCCGGGAGGCGTCGACGGTAGAGGAGATCGGGGGAGGTACTGTAGCCTCCCCTGAGGAGGGCTCCTCTGTATGGGCAGGGGAGCGGAGGCTGGGGGTTCCCGGAAGTCGCTTGGCGTTCCCAGGGACCCCCACATAACCGCCGGCTCGCCACAGCCGGGGTATGAAATTTAATGCATTTTCCTTTAGGGGAACAAAAAAAAGGGGTGATAGCTAACTACACTACCAATTAATTAACATCTTATGGTTGGATGCGCTGAATATTATTGTTATTTGTCGGACAATAAATTAAAAGCTGTGACTCAAAATGACATGAAACGTGTCTGAATCATGTAAAAATGGACTAAGTTTTTGTATGCTTTACGTTATACTTAATAATAAAGTTTCATGAATGTACTTTGTTCCCTGCAATAACAGATATTTTTTAAAATTGGATGATGTAATTTCTACCAATTATCATAAAATAAAACCTGATACAGACAAATGTTACTGTTTACAAACATTTTAAGGAAACAAATTTTTAGCATATTTACGATTTAATATTTTGTTTCGTCTACCAACAAACCGCATTGTGGTTTGGCAGAAGTATTGTAATAGTATATAAGGCGTTAATATTGAAATAAATATATAAATAATAAAAATAAAATAAATAGTTTAAAGAAATTAAGTAAAATCCCTACATAAACGCAAAAGTTTGTAAGTATTGAATACATGTTTGTTACTCTTTCATGTAAACACTTCAAATGGATTTTAATGAAAGTTTACTATAATATAACTTATACATCAGAATAACACATATACTACAATTATAAAGATATGTGAATTGTCCCAAATATGTCGATAAGTGTCCTGTGCAGACGAAGTTGTGGGCACCAACTTGTATCATAATAATTATACATAGATAACTAAAATATCTGAAACAAGTAATCATAATTTAAAAAAGAAAACATTTTTTCATACTTTTTAACACATTTTATGACATGGGTCGCCAGACAGAGATATCATGGCGACAGTCTGTCCTACCCATTGTCTATGGTAATCTGGGAACTTTTAACCCTCCATTAGAGTTGCATCCGGTATTACACTAATAACCGTCAGGTAGGTGATGGGCGTTATCTAACTTCGTATTAGCACTTCGGCGAAATTCAATTGTTTTTGACCGCACAAGGCCCTGGTAAAAGTCGTTATGACTCATATTTTCGTAGCTCTAGAAATATTTCTTTTGTAGGTGCGATGCTTATTGTCGGGATTATCCTCACCTTGCATAAGCCGCCAACAATAGATAAAGCATGTCCTAAACCAACAATCCTCATTCATGTCTGAACAGGAATTGTTTATTAATATTTTTCTAACTAGCGTATAAAGTATGTTACATTCACCACGTAAATTATTGTCAGATGTGTATATTTGCAATAATTTACCAAATAATCGGATTGTAGTACATTCCTAGTATGATTGGTGTCAACAACTTGTATATATGTGTTTTCTGACATAACTTAGCTGTACTCCTTTATCTGTAAGAAAATCTCTAGTTGATAACGTGGACTCTTAACGGAGTACTAGGTAATTAGTATTTCTTTGAATATTCGATATGTTAATAATGAATGTTAAGTGACGAGAGGTTATTATTTCTTTTGGTTATTTAATTACTTTGTAACCTTTTACAATATTTTATAGTATTTTTTGTAATTTTCTCTCCATCTTCTTCTAATACACTACTACACAACAATTAATCTTTATCATATCTTAGATACGGGGGTTGTATCAGCGAATTGTCTTAATACTTCAAATCATCGAGGATCTTTTTCTGTTTGCTGTCCTCTTTTATCAGTCCTTAGCTTCCTGTAGTCCAGTCAATAGTACTCATGAATTTAATTATGTTCTTTGGTGGCATGGATCTGTAGCCTATCGCTATTGGGAATTCAATTTCCGTCAAACTTACCTCCTTCAGGCTAGAGCATAGCAATGGCATAAAAATTGTTCCAGGCACTCCTCTTCTTGCTTAAAAGCCCCCACAACCCCATTCCTCTTGGTCTCGTCTTAGCGTTTAAATCTCTCAAACCTGTTTTAGTTTATGAGTATGATATTTCGATAACTTTCCAGTGTGGGTACTGGTTGACCACGAATGCAAATGTCAGTTAATAAGCTAACATGTAAACATAAATTCAATAACAGCTTTTTGATAACCTTACACTTTGCAGATGGTTTTTTTATGATTGACAGTACTTGCAACAAAAGAAACGATCAATCATTTATTTGCATTAAACAGGGTTCTAAAAAGATCTTGGACATATGTCAGTCCATCTCACCAGTCTATCGGAAAGACATCTCTGAAACACGTTAACATGTTATAAATCTGAACCTGGTCCATCATTATGGTTTTATTTTCTATTCTTTTATGATTTTTGACCCTATCATTTCACCCCCAAACCTTCGTTCCCACCATAAAGCTACGAAAATTAGCGGATCAGCCCATAAAACCGTTATCTTACCAAATGTGAAGATTAACCGACCAAATGCATTTGGGGTCTATTGTACCCCGTTCGTACAACACGCCCGTAATGTGTTGACATCATTATGTGCCCGCAATAAGAGCACGACAATGCAGATAAGATCCGTGTTTGGATACGTTAGGGGTAACTTCTGAGGGGCTGGACTCTAAGGAGTACGCTTTCGAAAATGAAATTTATCTTAAAAATGTTTTTCATAATAGATGATAAACAAATTCCACTAAGAATTTTACTTAATTAATTTAGTTTAGATTTTTTTTTTTAATTTCATATGTACATTTATCTGACGCTTCTACGGTTATAGAAAACATCGTGGGGTAACCTGCATACACCTGCGAAGAAATTCAACGATCTATATGAAGGCAATATTTTTAGTGCAGTGCCGTGCTTCACGGTGGAGATGGATGGATAGAGCTGTGTATGTAATTCGAAGACATTAGGCGCCTTTGCCGGTGTGTATATAGTAATATAGAGATTAAATGTTTCTTTTTCATTTTGTGACTTAATCATCATCGACTTATGTCTCCTCCATGTTCTTCTATTGTAAGACGTTATTCCAAAATTTTAATTAAACTCTACAATCCAAACAACTGTCCGTTTCCACACTAAAAATGCGGAAAGAAGCACAAGGCATGCAATGCAAAAATCCCCATACATACGCTACCGTTTCCGGTCCTGAAGTACACGCTCCCCTTCCTAATCTTGGAAAAGATATTGGAGATATTTATACGACTTCAAATAAACTGACTACTTACTAATACTATAACGGAGAATTTTATCCTATGTTTTTATAAGTGATCTTATTTAATAAGTGTAAATCATTATTCCTAGTCATAATTATATGTAATTATGTGTAATAATATAATAATATAAACTAGTATTATTGCACTTTATTATATTTTTTAGGTCAAAGAAAAATCATTATTTTATTTTATTAAAAGCTTTTATTTAACTTCACGTTTATGCATGATCCTGGAATCTTGCATTCAATGTTTCATCCACTTCCACTATAGCTATTGAGCTGCCATTTTGAATCCAATATAGTGGATGGTATAAAATGGCGACTTATCGTTTTAATAACAACCCTTAGAATATTGTCCATATGGATATCAAATGAAAGAGCTTGAAAAAATGAATACAAAAAGTAAAAAAAAAAATACTTAAAGCAAAAAATAAAATTAATATTTTTTTTTCGCTCCTTACAAAATAAGAACTATTATTTATAGTCATAATTATACACAAATATCGTGAATAAATATGTCAAACGTACATATATTTGTGTAATAATTTAATTCCATATCCGCTTTTTAGTACTAAAAATTTTATTTCATATGTATTGCTGAATAAAAGCTTTTAAAAAGAAAAATTATTTTTTTCGTTTAACACGCGTAACATATAATTTCCATCTATTCAACAAAATTGTTTTGATATTTCAATATCTTCTACTTCGCTAATGTTTCAGAACCATCTGTCCGCTATCTTGGCCCATCGGAACTGTTCATCCCCATTACGTACTGTATCAATGGTTAGCCGTTACCGGAAGCGGAACTAGGGTACGGGCGATTGTTACGAGTACATTATGATATATCAGTATTCCTAATGCATTTATATTTTGTTATATAGCAACATACACTCAAGGCATTCAGTAGTAGTTAAATTAAGTAATTGGGGGCGTAAGATGTTCCAAATCACACCTGAAGGAACCTGCTCGTGGAACACCGTGCAAATCGACAGACGAGGCTAGTGTGGTACGAAACGGCCCAATATCTCCGAACTTCGGAGGTTTATGTCCAGCAGTGGCCACGTCTTGGCTGTAATTATGGACTAATTATGTCTGGTGCATTTGCCTTTATCATTATCATCTCAATATGTATACTTGACGCAACCCTAATGCAACCTATACACATAAAAAGAGTGTGTCTGCAATCCCGAATTTTAAATTTTGGTGTAAGGTGCTTTCTTCCTTTGAATCTCGTAAAAATCAAAAAAGGTTATTTGCTCGCAATTTATCTCAAAAATGTCCAACACTTGAGCTTTTTTGTATAAGCTGGACAGCGCAACGTACCTGCGAAAGGCTAGTTGATAGGCGTGTGTATGACTCTCTCCCACATTGTATGAGGTATACAATATGGCGGTAATTAATCAAAGTAACCAAATGTAAGGGAGGTTAATACACACTTATATATTAATGGTGAAGTGGTATCTCTTGTTGAGAATACTAAGTTTTTAGGCATACACTTAGATTCCAGATTACAATGGTATACCCATATTGATGTTCTGTCAAGCAGACTTAGCTCAGCTGCGTATGCTGTTAAAAAAATAAAGCTTCTAACTGATGTTGAAACAGCAAGATTAGTTTACTTTAGTTATTTTCATAGTGTAATGTCTTATGGCATTTTGGTATGGGGATCAGCTGCCACCATTGAAAGTATTTTTATACTACAGAAAAGAGCAATTAGAGCTATATATAATTTAAGACCAAGGGATTCCCTTAGGGATAAGTTTATATTATATTATAAGTTAGAAATTAACATTTAATATTGGCGGGACAGTACATCTATGAAAATATAATCTATGTACACAAATATTACAAAAATTTCATTAAGAATAGCGATATTCATAAATGAAATACAAGAAATAAAAAGAAGCATGCTGTTCCATTTTAGATTACATAAAACACAAAAGTCATTCTTGGGGAAATGTATAACTTTTTATAACAAGTTACCACACACTATTGTTAATATGAAACTAAAAACTCGAGTAAAAAAAACTTTAATAAGCAAAGGATATTATCGAGTCAGGATTACTTGGATGATCGAAGTGTCTGGGTCTAAAAAACCCTCGCTTGGTGAAGTAAAGAAATTGTTAATAATTTCATAGGTAACTGTGTAACATAATAATATGTATATTTAACTACACCTATTATAATAACACTTATGAAATTGTTGCTACATTTGTTTAAAGGCTGATAAGTTTCTTGCGCCCACTCCTTAAATGACAAAACGGCGGTTGCAGTGTCCTATAGATAATAACCTGAACTTTTAGTATTATATGTTACAGTTTTAGTGGTTGTGAGTAGTCATGCTCTCTTTAAAGTCTCTTCGGCAGTGACGTGTGAGGTGGGTCGTTGCGTTTTCTAAAATACGGATGAGCGAAGCGATGGCTGGTTCATTATATGTCGTGTCATATACGTCATGCTCGTTGGTGCTGCTAGCGGAGATGAGTCTACTCTTTACTGCTTTTTATATTGAAATTATAAATAGTTATGTTTATTATTATTATTTGAATTTTATATTTATTCTGTAGGGGAGAGCAGGGTAATGGGAGCTTACTGAGGGAAAACATTGATAAATAATTACAGGTGTTAATATTCTTATAATTTTTATTAGAAACTTTTACCTTGATTACTTAAGTATGTTTTTATCACATTTATAATCAGTTATAATCTTATATTAAGATACAATTACGTTTTTACGAAAAAAGTCAGTCGCTCCTATTACCCGACACATGCGGGTATTGTGAGCCTATTTATCATTCATATGGGAAATGGGATCCATATTATTTGCTCTTTCCCGAAAATTAACAAAATTTACTTTAAATGAGATCTTAGTTATTAATACAAATAATCACGTGTAACACAAATAAAAGAATCAACTATAAAAATAAAAAAAAGTAATAAAAATTAAATTATTAAAGAAAACCAAAGATTCTAATTTTGGGGATCCAAACAAAAAGCACAAATATAAGAATCTGGACTATCACTGCCAGAACATTATTTATGGGCCCAGTTTCCGCAGCTTCTGCATCGATACCACATCTCCCCACTTTTTCCTGTGTCTAAGCAAATTGCACATAAAGCTTCCTCTTCTGAATATTCTGATTCATCATCGCAAATAGCATTTTCACCTACTTGATCAGCATACGAATCATTATCATCACTGATAAATAAATGTTTTCTTGCCTTTTTCGCCGCCTTAACTACTTTATTTTTGGTAAGTTTCTGTTCCTTGCATTTTCTTTTGGTACATTTTCGTTTAGCACAATTTTCTTTATTACAATTCCCTTTATTTTTCTTAACTTTTGTAGTCTTATTCTCTCTTTCAATCCTTTTTCTCTTTTTTTCTTCGAATATTTCTTTTATTGGTGTGCTTGTTAGAATTTCAGAATGATGTCTATTCCTTACCAGTTTATCTTTATTAGAGATGTGTTGTGGCATTGGACTTATATTGTTAATGATATTGATGAAGTCATTAACTGTTAGATCATTACCAATATTGGTCTCGTCAGATTTGGATGGAGTTGTGTAACATCTGGCGGTATGTGCCTCGTGACCAGCAAGCCGTTCTGGTGTTGCTCTTGATGTAGATGCAGTCGGAGTTGGTTTTTAGTAGCTTCCTCCTGAACTACTTCTGGTTGAAATCCTATATCGCGAAAAATAGATGGACTTGTGACAGGGATGGCATTTGGTTGCTCTTTAATTGTCGGATTAATGTGGTTGGAATAGGACTAATGTTAGATGGGTACTGGTCGTCTTCTATAGGCTATTATTATCTATTATATTCTATAGTTTCATCAATGAAGCCAGATACATATCTGGCTTCATTGATGAAACTTTTTCTAATGTATCAACCGTTCAAGAAGCTTTTGTGGTTGTCCGGTTTCTTTTACGTGGTCTCTAAAACGCAAAATTAGGTAATTTAGAAATAAACTCTGAACAATAATGGGGTAATGAGAGCTATGTCGGCCAATGAGAGCCATTATAGGCTACCATTAACCGCAATGACTATCATTTTGAAAAATAATCAATAAATATGTAAAGTTTACTTTTCGAAGTTTAACCAATTGGACTTGTTAGTACATGAATCTAGGGGTATAAGAACGGGGTGTATATAATCTCATGCTTACCTTGGCGTTAGCAGTAGGCAGTTTTTTTTATAAGCGTTACGCGAAAAACACACAACCGTCACTCGTGACTCAACGAATGCATGGTTGAGCGAAGCGATGGCTGGTTCATGCGTCATGCTCGTGAACGGTGCTGCCAGCGGAGATGAGTCTGCTTTTTGCTATACTGGGTACTATTTATTATAAGTTTTAATTTAACTTTAATATATTCTTTTACAACTGTATGACACGGCATTCCTAATATAGGCATGTTTTCAAATAATATTTTTATTAATTGTATTTCTTATATTATGTAATGGAAAGTGACTTCGTGAATTATCCATATTGAAGTCATTTTCCAAATTGACGATTCTGTATCTATTTAATACAGGAAAAAACACCGCCCTTGCTTGCTTTCTTGCCGGTTCTTCTCAGTACAAGGTCTCCCGCCGTAGATTTTACGAACCGATGGCGTAGCTTTTCGACTTTCACAAGTCCTTGTAACAGCCTAGACTGAATAAATGATTTTGATTTTGTAAATGTCATTTTAATTTAATAGTGTTTAAAGATAATCCAATTTCTCCTAACCACTCCGGGACGAGAGGAAAGTCGGTGACGCTGTGGTCGCAGCACCAGCCGTCTCATTGAAAAATATTACAATACTTAATTGCTAACACTGCGTAACTTAAAAATACACACATACCTTCCAAAAATACCATGTGTTTTTCTATGTCTCCTAAAAAAATGCCCATTTTGATATACGCATTTGCAGTAAAAATGAACAAGGTAACCCGCATAAAGCTGCGAGAAAGTTGTATGAATTGGATCACCCATACTAAATTACGTGGTCGACTAAAACCTAAATGTTCCAATATAAACCAGCTAGGCCCCTCTTTAGCGATATGTACAAGCTACTCATGATGTATTAAACGTATTTATACTCAAACATGTTCATTGATTTCCACCTCACAATCTCACCTACACTCGCTCCAATCATCAACCTTACCTCTTACAAAGGGTAAGAGGGTAATTATTAAATCTGTTCTCTTAGAAATTAACTGCCGCATTCAGGGATATTTAATTTTCATTAATTCAGGGATATATAATCAGACCTGGCGTCTTACACCTACTAATATTATGAAATCGAAAGAGATAGACAATGATAGAATTAAAAATTTCATGGCTTGTTTCAGCTCGACAATGAGTCTAATTTCTATATTATACATCGCCTGTCTAACTTGTATAATAAATGTACTTATATATCGTCTATCCCTTATTCAATCCAATATATATAACCAACATATGGTAAAAAGTGGCAAATTTAAAAATTACATTAAAATAAACAAGCACCTCTCAGATTGCCAACAAATTAATACAAGTAATTTAAGTGTGACAAATACGGACAAAGCTAAAACAATATTTGTATAGCGCCCCTTAGACCGAAACTTTTAATTAATCAAGATTAATAGCCAACAGTTTAGCACTACTATGTGCAATGGTAATTAGAGAAATCACAATGCGCATTCCCGGTTTCAATTCGCCAGAAAAAAACAAAGGAACGCGATTTCCTACCCCTAAAGGTCCAACGGGAGCGTATTAAATTTGCATTAGGCGAAATTGAAATACACCCTTCGATGAGTCGTTACGGGGGAGGACTAATAATGTCGTCTATTCTCTTCAATCTTCGGAGTCACGGCGTGACTATTTGATTAATTGAATTATTTTTTGTACACCCTTCCGTTATATCGAGTGGTTATTCCCAGATGTTTACGTGTCTTTATATTGTTGTAAATTTAAAACTTCACTGTATTATTAGTTCATAGTTCACTATCCAGTTCTTTCATAATTGTGCTCATGACAAGCCGATACTGAGCTCATGATAATCAAACAACACAGTATAAGAATTATTTCTACTTCCGAAAAAGTTGATATAGTTTTATAGAGCTCTTTTGCTATTAAAACTATGGTTTATTTTTAAGTGTAGTTTAGTGTTTCTAGGACTACTTTAATTAAGTGAAGTGGAAAAGCCATAATATTTTTTGTTATTTTGTTTTTATTTTTAATTCATATTGATAAAAATCAACAGCATGCGTGATGTAATATTATTATTTAAATGAAACAGATATTTAACTTTTATTGTTTCTTGTTTATGTGAAACCTGTTATACCTTTGTTAATATTTTTTAAATCTATAAATTATGTACATTTTGTTAACAACTACCATAAAAATGTATCACACAGGAAGGGACTGGTTGGAACAAACAAGTATATATTTACCCTAAAAGATAGGGTTACATTGACTGTATATTAATTTTATTGTAAAATATATATTAACGTACAAATCAACAAAGTAATTAGCATTTTTGTATTTACAAATAAATACACTTCAATCATATTATTATGTATATATTATGGAGCGTTTTAACTTCAGAATTCAGAACAAATGTGTATCACATTTATGCTGAATTCTGAAAATTCCTAAATTTGCCATAAATTATAATTTTCTATCGATGAAAATCAAAGTTTTATTTATGAAATATCAACCAGTAGCCGATTGTGCTATTCCAGTTTGAGGTAAAACACTCCGCACTGTATTTTTCAATTAGACCAGTCTTCGTACTGTAACATAAATATTTTATTCCATACTCTTCTTTTCTTTAGTCTATTGACAAAACTTATCAAGCTATTTTTATTAAACTGAAACATAATGCTTAGTTTTCCGGATAAAATCAAAATCGTTGGCAATATTTCATTGTGTCAGAATGACGAAAATATCTGAGAAGCACAAGATAGATTTAGGATATTAGAGTGAAAATAATCAGGATGTAACCATCATGGAAGTAGAGTCCTGGCTCCGACCTTGCCTGTAATTGAAAGCTTCAAGAAACTATGTTAAGTTCTCAAACGGTTTACTTTAACAATGACAAATTTTAAATTGACCATAAGCTCGGCAAACGACAGAGGCGCCTTAAATTGGTTAAATTAATCTGCCATGAGCTTGAGTTAACTTGGGAAATTAGAGATAGTCGAATTAAATCTCGGGGGCCGATGGCGGCCATATTTCTCAGGAATTGCGCAAGTCTGCCCATTGAAGGTTACATCCACATATATAGATCGGAACTGGGCATAAATGGAAACTCTTCAGTGATATTTAATCAAGAAATATTGTAAATTCAAAGATAAGGTGGAGTTGAAAATTTCAGTTGACTGTTATTTGTATGTGTGAATGTTTTTGTCATTTTTGAAATAGTTTTTTTTATTTATCCTATTTACATTCTCAGTAAAGAATAAATACTTCCTTAAGAACTTTTGTAACATTGTTAGATACAAAATGACTCACTATTTGTTTAGTATTATACTATAATATCATAGGTAATCAGCAACTATCATTTAACAAAATATCAAATTGATCTTTAATTATTGATTAATTATTTTTATGGCGATTCCTATATATTTTTTAAATTAACTAATTTGCAGTAAGTTTAGGCAAATTAGCCGCTTTTAATAATGTTTAAAAATTTATTTTTTATTATATTTATTAGATTTAACTTTACTTTGTAATTGGAATGACGCGAGTGAAATCAGTGTCGAGAGTTTTGGTCGTACTATTATAGTACTTGTGAAGTTGGATATTACAATACAATATAGGTATGTTATTATAACAGTATGTGTAAGCTGGTACCATTTTATCCAACGAGTAGTTGTATTAGGGCGTGTCCCACTGTCACGGGCATCGCAGTCACGTACACAGCACGTGCTCAGAGCTCGACGGTCTATCACGCTAACTACTATCATTTGCTGAGTCAACAAACAAAACAGGTATAAATGTTGATATGTAATATGATGTCAAAGCATTTTCAGCGCTGCATTCACAAAAAGCTTTGTGAACTAAAGCTTACTTAACATAAATGTGGAAAAATAAATTTGGTGTATATGAAAACCTTATATTTGGATTGTTAACTGATTTATGATATCAATATAGTGCAGATCCAATCTCTTGTATTTAATATTATCATTTTCGATGTACAGTCAACAAAACTTCTGGTTAAATTCTTTTAAAAAAATAAAGCTATTTTGAACCATGAATTTAAAAATCTATAATTAATAAAACTAAAACATACTTTCTCATCTACGGAAATATAAAAAAAATGCTTTTTCTGTTATTTTTATATAATACTTTTATTTAAAAACATTTTGAAATACCCTTAAACTACATAGTATCACATTAAAATATTTGTTCATATTATCAGGCAAATGTTAAGATATTATTATAAATTTATTAGTGTTTAATGTAAAAATAATGAGAAAATAAACAAGAACACTTCATGCAATTACTTAAAATGGACACGAGATAAAAAAGAGCTCGCGAAGTGTTGATGTCGCGCTAATGAACTTTTATATTTTCGTTTAGAAAGGGCCGGCGACAGACAGCCCTGAGTGACGGACGCTGCTGTAGGTAAGGTGAAGGGCGGCTTAATGACGCATTCCGGCATAATTCCTTCCTGTAGGGTTGTCGCGTCGGGAAATCTAACTGCATTTACACACGCACATACACACACACACACATATATATATATATATATATATATAATATATATATATATATATATATATATATATATATATATATATATATATATATATATATAATACTCGAGTTATTAATGTGAATACCTATACTTTAATTATTAAAGCAAAGCAGTAGATTTTTGCATTATTTTGTTCCAATTTTAATATTCTCATAGGAATTCATTCTTCTCTAAGACAAATTATCTCTATACCAAATTTCATAATAAACGACCCACTTATTTTTGACAATACAAACATACAAACCTTTCCGCCTTATCGTAACAAGTGTTAATGCAAAGTTGACAGAGTCCATGATCTCTTAAAACACGAATGAAACCTCAGTGTAAGCGAGATGGCGCTATATTCTGCAGAAGCGGTGTCTCTATTTCAATATTGTTTTAACCTCTGTCTAAGCGGGCATGGTGTCAGCATCGCGCCGCGCATTGCGCAGTGAGAGCAACTGCTCCTTAGAACATAAGGAGCGGTTGCTCTCACTGCAAGCCGTAGGGTCATTAGGACCAAGACTTAGGCTGAGTTTGGTTGGTAGGACACATCGGTCGAGCCGCCTCGATCAGTTTGGAATCTGTCATAACCACAGTGGCATTTGATTGCAGTGGTAGCCATGAGGGTCTCAGCCAGCCGACAGCCTCTGTCTCCTGTGATGCGAGCGAGCTCTCTCCACTGCGGTCTAATCTGGAGACTTCACGCTGCCATGTACCTATGCGTTATTCTTTTTTCCTGGTATATATATTGGACAATCCTATAGTAAAATATCATAAGGCAACCTACATACACTTGCAGAAACTGAATGTGATGCCCTGTTTGCAATAGGTCAAAGAGGTCCTAAGACCAAATCACAATAGTTATAATAAAGTAAGGCTTGAAATAGTAAATATGGCTCGGCAGAGGTTTTTGTTACAAAGCTGGATCTCCACTATATGACATTAATTATGACTCGTAAATTATCGTCAATGCAAATGCAAATTATCTTTTATCTAGTTCAGTTGCGGGTATTAGATATATACCCTAGAGTGTGAAGGTAGTAAGACATACAAGATAGATATATATTTCAGAAACTGGTATTTACTTATTGAAATTTATAAATAACAGTTTAATGGGAACCTAGTGTGTCATAAATGACTACAGTGACAGCGGTATCCTAGGCATGTTTTATTGGTCAGTAAGCAGCAAACATTCCCCCTCCCCGTAACGGTGACATGACGCGAGCGGTAACTACTGCCTCGCCAGCGATGTGCTCTTCAGGTCGAATCAAGGTAAGCGAGAGTTATTAGAAGGCGACATTTATGAGTTTGTTCCTCAAACTCACAAATGAACATTTTATGTACTTCACGATAGTATATACAACATTTTTTGTATTTAATTAGTTAATATTAAATTTAACTGTTCTCGTTATTCTTCGTTATATAGTTGTCCTTCATTCCCATAGTCAGGATTCGCTATAACAATCTATCTCACGGTAGCTGATTAAATGCAATTAAGTAAATGTCTAAGTCAGTTTCAAATCTAAAATGGTCTCAATTTTAGATTCACTCGTATGGATATGACGTGCTTATTAGGTTTATAATAACCAGATACAATATATACAATATTGTCTATTCTACGTAAGCCTTAACTATTCTAAAATTACCCGATTTCTAGGGCTAGTCTGGTAATCTGACCTTTTAATTAACAAAATACGTATTGATATTTGTATGATACAATATATTTAATTAACAATATACTGTAATAGTAGCGTAGAGCAAATAGCAATTACATTATCGTTAATTACCTATATGAGTTGTTGATTCTACCACTAACAATTAATTTATTCTATATTTACAGAACAGGGCAACATCGAACACATGAAACATGGAACATTATTCGTGTCACAGATTGAGTATCATTTACTACATTGATGATAATTTAATGTATGTAATTTTAATACCTATACATGTAAAATTAAAGTGTATGTAGTTTCCGAAAAATTTACAGACGTAATATTCGAGAAGGTACAATATCTACTATTTGCGCCAACCCTACTCCTAGATAGACTGACTGACGCATTCGATGTACTAACAGCATAGCTTATAATTACACATCATTACTCGACTTTCGACTTTACATCACAGCAATAAGATTTAATATAGTCATTAGTAATTTAATGTAGATCGTATTCAGCCGATGTTCCGCGGCATAATTTTTATAGCAATTTGGCACCTATTTCTTTGAGCATAGTGGTGTAATGTGAGCGCTACATCACCCCAGGTTCCTGTCGCATGATTAATGTCTTCCGCTCTCATTTCGACACTCATAATTCACTAATGTTTTTTAAGCGCCAATCTCTTGGATACATCTGGTGGAAAGTTATTGCAAGATGGCATTATCTTGAACCATATTAAAGTGCCTATATATGCTTATTCAACGGAATACGGAGTAATGACGCAATAGCAGTAACATTGGTAACGGTTGTTTGAAATAATACTTAAGTACCTCTGTTGCTGAGTGGTTAGTACACCAATTCACCAGTGATAATCTCTGAGGTCCCAAGTTCGAATCCCGGTGGAGGCAGATGTTTGTGATGAATACAAGCATTTGTGCCTTAATCATGATTATTAATAAATATGTCTATGAAAAATATTAATATAGTATATATGTCTATCCGTTATACTAGATCCTATAACACAAGCCTTGCTCTGCTTACTTTAAGCATAGAATAATTGATGCGTGTGTTAGGAAATATTTATTTTACTATTTACTTTACTTTACCTGTGACTATATGTATACCGCTCGCAGCTTCATAGGATCATAAGCGTGGCTTTGGGGTTAATAATGGACATCACAGATCTTTTGTATGTACTCGCATGTACTATGTTAGAGCAGTTGCCCTCGCCCAGTGTAGATTTGTCCATCTCATAAACACAAATGAATTTCTTCAGGGATGTACACAGGTTATTTCATGATGTTTTCATTCCGTAGGAGTATCAAATAGATATTACACATAAAATTCGTAAAATTAAACAAACATTGGTATAAAGCACAATCGACCAGGGCCCTGGTATTCGAAGACCAGTGCCGAGACCACAACATGACTGATAATCCCACAGCACTAGCGACGCTTTTCAGCGTAAGAGTAGAGTGAAAAGGTAGACTGAAGATTTTATCAGGCTCATCTACTCAACCGAGGCGCTATGGTTCCACGGCCTTCCGAGGCGCCGGGAACCACCCAGTTGCCGGATCCGGGTGGGTGACGCGGTGGTCCCGGTGGGGCCGTACATAAAGTACCTGGGCCTCACCCTGGACCGCCGCTGGAGCTTCGAGGAGCATTTCGTGCGGTTGGTCCCCCGAGCCAAAAGGGTGGCGGGCGCATTGCATCGCCTGCTGCCCAATCTCGGAGGACCGAGGGATGGAGTCCGCCGCCTGTACGAGGGCGTCGTGCGATCCGTGGCCATGTATGGGGCTCCCGTGTGGTCGCAAGACTGCGCGGGGTCCCCCCACTGCAGAGCTCTGCTACGCAGCCTGCAGCGGATAATGACCATACGGATCGTACGAGGCTACCGTACAAACTCGTACGAGGCGGCGACGGTTCTGGGACACTCCCCCCATTCGACATCCTGGCCGACATGTACGCGGCGACGTATGCGTCGCGGCGTGTCGACCGGGGGGCGATGGGGGGAGCGCCCTGGAACCCGCGCACGAAGTGCCTAAGCGGGAGTGGCACCGACGGATTGTGGCGGCCTGGCGTGCGCAGCTCGAATTACGGATCTGCGCGCGCCGGGCCGTCGGTGCCGTACTCCCGCACCTCGAAGCTTGGCTCAACGGGAAGGAGGAGGTCACCTACCGATTGACTCAGATACTCACCGGGCACGGCTGCTTCGGTGAGTATCTGTGTCGAATAGGACGGGAGGGATCGACACATTGTCACCACTGCGCATCCGACCTCGACTCGGCCCAGCACACGCTGGCGGAGTGCCCCGCGTGGGCCTCCGAGCGCCGAGTCTTGGTCGCAGAGATCGGGCGAGATCTGTCTCCGCCGGCATTGATTGCGGCAATGCTGGCGGACGAGGGAGGTTGGAGGGCTGTGGCCTCCTTCTGTGAAGCAGTAATGCTCCAGAAGGAGGCGGCGCCGGGCTCGGTAGCACAGCTGCGGCGCCGCCGCGGGTCGCCGGCGGGCGCGAGGAAGTCGCGACCGCTACGGCGACCCGGGATGGACCACGCCCCTTCCGTGGCCGGGGGCGTCGTCGGTGGAGGGGACCGGGGGAGGTGGTAGCTTCCCCGAGGAGGGCTCCCCTCTAGAGAGGGGAGCGGAGGCTGGGGTTCCTGGAAGTGGCCTTTGTGTTCCCGGGGGCTCCCTACATGCCTGAGGAAGGCCATCCCTGAGGTTTTTAGTGGGTAGGCCTCCCCTTCTGGGGAGGAGAGCCCCACATAACCCCGGCTCGCCACAGCCGGGGTATGCAATTTAATGCATTTTCCTCAGGGGAACAAAAAAAAAAAAAAAAAGGCTCATCTACTCGGGTACCTCCTCATTACCTATTTCCATCCATAGATCTTAATAGTGTATTCCAATTTGAAGGGTAACATGTTTCGAACTACACCGAACGATATCCAAGTCAATTTCATCAGCTCGCGGTGGACACACAACAAATAGATGAGCTATTTGTTGTGTGTTGTGCTCTGGTGCTTCCCATTAATTCGCACAGCACCGGCTTGGTAGGAGACGGTCCAAAACTCTTCTATTTGGGTAGGTCATTACCCAGCGGTATAGCGGCTAAAAGATGAGTATCATATGGCAGTGAAGTTACAGGTTATGGTGAGTATATATCTTATATCGCAAGTCATTTAGTTAATTAGAATTTACTATTAAAAATTAAATAAAAAAATAAAACAGCCCGAGATCCTGCAATGTTTATCGTTTATAGAATTTCATATTGTACATTTATTTGACGCTTCTACGGTGAAGGAAAACGTGAGGTAATCTGCTTGCACCTGCGAAATAAATACAAAAATGTACTGGACCAGCATGGTAAAAAGAAGCCCTAATCGCTCTAACTTAGTTAGAATAGACTTGTGGCCCTTGGTGAGGACGTTTAAAATCAAAATCAAAATGAACTTTATTCAAATATGACTTTATAGAAAACTCTTTCGAATCGTCCAAATTTTTTTAGGACGTATTTTTTAGCCGATAAGAAGAATGGGCGCAAGAAACTTATCAGCTTTATCAAAAGTAATACAACATTTACAATTAATTATGTCGTTATCAGACAATGTACATATGTGTTTACAATTTATACGGAAAAACAAATATTTATACTTTAGAATGTACTCTATTGTGTTATTTTGCGGAAGTCCTTTGTAATACTTTAGAATGTAATGTATTTAAATCAACATCAAGCATTGGCATCATTTAAATAATCATTGACTTTGTAATAGCCCTTAGTCATTAGTGTCTTTTTAACAATATATTTATCTAATGAATGCTTCTCCTATTGTATACTACGGGAGATATTATACCTGTATTTATCAATAATGTTAAGGATCTATTCTGCCTAATCACCTTATCAGCGTTTTCCACAACGACAACCACACCAATCCCCTTTTTGTTTTGCTTTGTTGCCATACATTTTTATGATATTGACAGATAGTACGATTATATTGCCGCTGTTAAAATCTTAAAAATACGGCAATGTGATTGCGCTATCTGTCAATGTTAATCAAGATGTGACAATAACAGATTTACAAAATCAGCCTTCTGGTATTAGAGTAAGTCGAAATTATTGTTAAAAGGTATGGATCCTTTAGATATTAGTACTAATAAAACTTCTTTTAATTTTTTTTTATTATTCACTTCTGATGTAATTCTGATAGGATGGATGTTTTTGACAGCTTAGATATTGACTGAAAATTTCAAGAATTATTGGTATACTCGTATTGCTAACGATTATTATCTGTGTGTGGTGTCAAAATTCATATTAGTTAACTAAGTAAAACATATATTAACTAATACGTTTAAATAGGTCGGTGGGTGATAAAGCAAACATACCTAATAAAGCCGTACAAATTGTAATATTCAAATAATTATTTAAAAAGTAAGGAGAATGTTACAATTGTAATACTAGATAAGTAATGCTCCTAAGTTTTGTTGATTTACTTATGTTATTATAAATATTTAATGTTATCAATTATAAATATATATATAAACGTGAAAACTAACATTTTGTTGGACGTCAAATTTACTTTACATTTTGTGATAATATTTTTTTCTGTATTAAATCTATAAAATAAATAAATAAAATAAATAATTATTTATGTGTTATAATTTTATGTAAATTTTGTTGAGTTCGAATCTCTGATCCACATAATCTTCATGAGTTCCCACAATAAGCAATTTCTCAAAAGGCTAGTTTGTGGTAGGAATTTTCAGGCAAGAATTTGATACAATGAAATAAATAGTTTCTATAAGATGATTAATAACAAGACAAAAATGACGAAAATTAGACGAAACGAAAGTCGCGGGCAAACTTCTAGTCCTTATGTAAAAATGTAGGTACGAACTATGATGAAAATAAATAATTAATTATATTATTAGAAATTTTTATCTCATTTTTTATTTATCTACAAGTGTACATTTTACACACTACATTTTTCATGTAGTGTACACTTTTTTGTTTGAAATTATATAGGTACTAAAGTATCGACATACTATAATTACTTTCTGCTATATTTTTTTTTCAAAGCCAGCATCAGATGCTAATAAATAACGCTTCAATTAACAAGAGGACAGTGAGGTATTTACATAACTATTTTAATGCCTGATATTTTGACCAGTTTGCAACGGCCGCGTTAAGATTTTCACCATGTTGAAAATTTTCCTAAGTAATACTAGCGATGGGCGATAACTACTAAAAGTAATCGAATTAGTCGATTGTTCAGTTTAGTCGATAAAAGTCGATAACAATCGACGCCGCTCCGTTGTTATCTACTAACGGCGTGCGCCCGTGCCGTGCAGCGGACGAGAACTGACTGAATAACTAAAGTAACTAAACTGTAGCGCACACACCGCACGCAATGGGCGATTGTTGCAAAAGTGATCGACTGAATTGAAAATTGTACCACTGCGCTGTGCGCGTTCGATTGTCGATTTAGTAGTTCATCGCCATTACTATTGATTCTCGTATTACTAATTTCGTATACTACTAAATAAGTAATTTAAATACTAAGATGGTGCGCTCAGCGCTGTGTTGTGTACTACACAACACAGGTAGTATAGAATTAGTAGTTCGTCGATTGTTATTCGAATAATCATGATGAGGAACTACTAAATCGACAATCGAATGCGCAGTGATACAATTTTCGATTTAGTCGATTGCTTTTTTTGCAACAATCGCCCATCGCTAAGTAATACCATAACTTGTACCATAGTTCCAGAGAATAAACATTTTGCTTACAGTAATATTTTATTTAATAATCTATATTTTCGACTATTACTGAAACAATAAAAAAAGACAATTTCACCTCGTATTTATATTTTATTGGAGCATTACAAAAGTGGAGCATTGATTTATTTGCCTTGTATAAAGTTTCAGTTTGTTTACAAAACGTATTTATCGGATGCTATCCACTTTATGTGTCGCTCGTTCATTTGCTGCTCACGTTCAAAATAAAAAATATATTTTAGCGCCAGCACGTAAACAAACAATGAACTGATTTCAATTTTCCCATATGTTTGATTGACAGTTAGTATTTTAAAATGAATGTTGGCATTTAAAATGAAATACAGTTTTATCGTTTGTATGTATCGTATGCAGTAATTCTTATAAGATTGGCGGCAAATCAATAACCTATACAAAAAGTGTACACACCAATGCACCAGATTTGTTATGTTATGTAGCTCGGTTCCGGCGCTGGAATCTTCGAGGCACCTAATAACTCTATCAACGCTGTGCTTCGAGGCTATCTTCGACCTATCCGACTCAGCGGACATCAATCCTGCGAACAATGTATCGTACCCACTGCCGCTTACGATTCGCAATTCTTCGGTGTATGTCGGTAACTCTGGTTATTCTGCAGGTTTTATACTTTCTGATTCGATACGCAGACCCCGAGCATAGTTTCTCGTCGTTTATCTGAAAGAAATATGTGTGGAAACAAATGGTATTCCAATTTCTAGTTTTTATTTTATGTTAGTCACAGATGGTTTTTTCAGTCGCTTGAGTTGGTTTTGGAGAAGGCCGGAAGTGTAGCTGGCAATTTAACGCACGCAAAAATTTCTGGTGTGTTTCTAGTGGATAGTAGCATTACTAAATCTAATTAGAGTCACAAAGACAAAGAGTTACCCGGTGAGAAAAAACAGTACAATTATTTCCGCTAGATTCCCTTGCCACGTTAGTTTTATTTGTGTTCCGCTCCTATTAGTTGTAGCGTAATATTTGTCTAAAATGTAAATAATCTGTAAACATAAAATTTTACAGGTAATTACGGACGTTAAACAATTATAAAATTGAAAGGACACAAAGAACTTAAGAACTACACAACACAGCAACAAAAAATAATGACTCTAACACCTGTTCGGAAATTGGAAGAGCCTTCGCGAAAAGAGCAAGCAAGACACTGATGACCTATTGTCTTTCACTTTGCAATATATAATATAATACATATGAATAAAAACAGTTTATTTATTTAATTCAGAATTCATGAAATTATATGTGATTAAAATTTTAACCAAGTATTTTAACGTTCAAAAAATCATTAACAATTTAATATTTTTTTCATTAGAGTATTTCTGATATATGCTTTAAAATGAAATGGCAAAACAAATATCACTTTGTGAAAATTTGTTGTAAAAAGTTACAGTTTTCCCCACGAAAAAATCTCAAATTGTTTAAAGGCCTTGCTGGTAGTTTCATTGTGAATTTGGCTGTCTTGTAGTAATATTACAAAAAAAAAATAACAAAAGTGTTGTATGAACAAATTTAAATTACATTCATTGTTTTATAGTACAGCACTAGCCTTGGTTAGTAATGATGCGCTATGATGCTCCACTGTCGGCTTTCAAATTTATCCCTTACTATCTGTAAGGCGACCGTGGCCCGCCCCATGCCATCTTGTTGCCTACGCCTTGTCAATGCTTTGAGGAATTCTGCATTGAATGCGGTCTAGAGGAAAAAGATGTAAAAGTTGACAATATTTTTTTTTCTTTTCAGCCTACAGTAATCCCAGAATAGCCTTTGAACCTAAATCTTCAGTTTTATAATATTAGTAATATAGTTTTACCTTTAAAATGAACCATAGTTCCCTTATCCTTTATAACATTCGAGAAATAGCACAACTGAATTGTTAAGTGGTAAAATACATATTGTGGCTTAATTGCATACCATACCCAAGTAATAAATACACAATTGTACTAACTACAAAGTATATTAGAAACTCAAAGCGTGTCAACGGTAACATCAAATCGAACCGTATCTTATTGACATAAGGTCGTCACTAACATTGACTTCATAACGTTACTGAAACAAACAAGAGTGCAAGCTACTCGTAGATACTCCATTCTAATTAGAAGTTTGACTATTACAGTGGGCCATATATTTACAGCTATATAAGTTTATTACTGCTTCGTAATTACGCGTTTTAGTGCACAGTTCGGAAGCAGCGACGCTCACTAAATAATAAGTGTTACAGCAATAATTATTATTTCGATTAATTAATAATTACAACCAAAGTCAGAAACTGGTTGCGTATTATTAAAACACGTATAATAAAACAGTTACAATAATTAAATGGAATATACATTTGACTTAATAATGACGTAATAATTTCGAGATTGATTAAGTTACGCGGAACCGTAGAGCAGCTAAAATTAATTAATTTGCGTTAATTAAAATGCTAGCTAAAGAAGAGTAACATTTGTTAGATGTTTGTTTTTGTTGATTAATATTAAAGAAGCAGGATCAAGACTAAGAAGTAAATTGCTTGAAAATCTTTCTTGCATGGATTCATCAATACGAATTTTATTGGAGCTTCATAGCATCGTACTAATAACAACCGACACACCTACTAAGACAATTTTTGCGATAGTAACAATGTAATAATGTAATGTAATTATTGGGTTCGAGCAACGAGAACAGTGATGCCCCTTATAACCTTCACGCCCTCATCACCACTTAGCAGAAGATGAAATGATGACATATCCAACTATTACATGTCGTATGCAAAAACATTTTTTAATTTTTAATTTAAGCATAGTTGCTTTTTAATTTAAGAGTCTTCAAGTAGGAACGGCAAAAACAAAACTTTTCTAGGCCACACCATGAACCAGCTTGGTTGGCATAGATGGTTTCATTAATAACAATAATAAATACATTATTGCACATAAATCAATATAAAAAGATAACAATAATTATGAAGAAAAAAATTATCTCTTTCTAGTAATTCTAGACTAGGGAAATTCGTAAAGGAAATTCGAACAGGTTTATAGGTGCAAAAATAGGAATATAAAATAAATAATTATCAATTTTAATTGGGGTCTGCGCAACATGCCTTCCTCTTCCACATTCCTCTATCACTTGCTATTTCGACACTCATATTTCTTCAACATATCATCATTCGCATAGTCCATCCATCTTTTCTTCGTCTTTCTCTTCAACTAACTAACATAAAATAAATATTCCGTTATTCATAATTAAAACATTTACCATATAAGCCTTAATAACTTCATACACAGAAAAGAAAGGTTGCGCAGCCACACGATATCCACTACCGAGTGTGAAACGATGCTGTGATAAGGGTTAAGTTAAAATTTGATTGTAAAATGAGACTAGATAATTATCCAAAATAGATACGCAAGTATGATGAAGAATCACAACATCAGGCAAATCTACATTGCCCCTAGATGGCGCGCTTAACTTGCGTCGACTCTTTTTGACCCGACTCTATAATGAACCCGGAACGGTGAGGGGGTTGCTAGCAGGCAAACCTTCCGTTCGTGCGCCTTCCACAAAAACACTCACGGTAAAGCTGAACATAGCCATCTGTGGCTTCAGCATAGGTCTTAAAAAAAAGAAATTCGAAAAACTCTGCAAGATCGACCCTGGGCCTCTCGATTGTAATCGGAGCACAGACACCACCAAAATTACATTTGTGGTTATATTATTTGGCTTGCGGACCTATGTCAGTAGCTAAAATTGTTCACTTAAGGGTATAGGCTAACGCTTAATGTAGATCAGTTGTAAGCGTAGCTCTTTGTATAAAGTGAGAGCGTATTTTATTTTATGGAAACTATTACAATAGAAATTATATTCTAAAATCAAAATTGCACCATTTGTCAAATTGGAAAAGTGACAAACATTCCCCCAAGCATTTGATAATTATTTAATATGAATTATTAATAATATAACATCCGAAATTTGAGAATAGGAGATTAAAAATGTGGTCTTCCGAGTTTCTCGCTTCTCAAAATATCGCACCTAGATTCGTTCTCCGTAGCCATGTGGTTAGTACACCGATTTCAAGGTCCCCACCTCATGAGGGCATATATTTTTGTGTGATAAATGCGAGTACTTGTGCATTAGTCATTATTGGTAATATATCTTATTAACAATAATATTTATATATGTATGTATAAAAAATTCCAGTACTAAATAATAACAAATAGGCAAAATCAAAAACATTTTAAACGTTATCATTACAAAACATTAAACAATGTTTCAATTAACAACAACTTTAGTCCTACTGGAGGAACTTTTTTAATGTTGTAACTATAATGTGTGTATATGGAATTGTGTGGTGTTTACAGTTACGAGTGGCTTCTATGTTTGCAAAAATTTAGACATTTGAAGCTGCGGTGAAATTATTTTTCTATCTATGATAAAAAACTAAATACAAAACTATAACTAGTAGTAAACAAGTACTTATAAAGTACTTAATGATAACATAGGAACTCTTGACGTTTCATTGAATTAATTTCCCTGAAACCTGATAAGAAAAAGTCACCGATGGCAATGCATGTGGACGAAAATTCGCAGGTTCAATGCACCACTCATTTCACTAAGTGCTGCAGCCCATCGAGAATTCGTACAAAATTTTATTGACTTTCACAGCTATAAATCTCAATGTTATTTTCTAGCTGTGTCCCTTTTAGAAGTCTGTTACTTTAAAATATTACATTTGCTTGTATGAAAATAGATACCTAATCATTTCTAGTCCTTAAAGCTTCAAAAACAACTCACTTGTTTCAATTAATAAAAAGAACTTATCATATATATTTTTTTTGTTTTGTAAAATTTTCAGTCAAAACTAACTAATACTTTAACTATTATTTATGTTTTTATAATTTTAAAACCTCCTTTGAATATTTTTTAATTTAACTTTTTGTGCACACTTTAAACCAACTATAGAAACTGTAGCTGTACCTTCTTTCGTCTTTTTAATATTTTACGGGATCACTTACCTTTGGCAAAAGGCCTATAATAAACTAAGGATAATTTTATATGCATACCTTTCCATCCAAACCGCAGGCTCTTATGGACCCTTACATTGGAGTCCGAGTTAATCACCGTGGTACTTGGTTGGTGCTATCCATGAGCATTCTCATAGTGGCTGGGGAAGATGGTAACATTTAATAAGTATCTCACTTGGTCACCAATGACTTACGTATACAAATAAATATCATAATTCGTGACATCACATATGTTCGTCCCAAATGTTATGTGTGATACACTTTTACTGCTAATATTTAGATAGATTCTTTATTTGGCATACAAACACACACAAACGCACGCACGCACACACACACGCACACACACAACCGCGCGCGCACGTAATAAATGAAAAAGAATAAGACAAGGAGCTTTATACAGATATAAATTTTATATATATAGTGAAATAACAAAAATAACACACGTAACATCACATTCCAGGCTGCCAGATTACAATATTGTGCGTGTGTTCTACAGCAAATCAAAAAGGCTATAATTTTGCGTCCAATATTTCCTCGTGAGAAATGAGCAAAACGTTGATTTTCATTTACAGCCTGAGTTTACTGCTTCGATGTTACAATAACAATGAAAATGGTGTTCATACTGCAGCTTCTAATTATGATTGAAAAAAAATGACAAAAGACATAAGTCACAAAAAGAAGACACTTACAGGAACACTTCTCTCTATATCATTCTGAATCAATCGGTAATATTCAATAGCCTTATCTATTGCTAATTAAAACTATTTCACTCACGCCCACTCACTCAATGAACAATAACGTTAATTACGGACTGCTAGCTGAACTTGCTCGAAAGCTTGGCGTAGAGTGGATTATACACAGTACTAAGATAACCGGTTCATTTGAACAATGAGTGGAGATGAAGACGAAGCAATGAATAGCTCAATTTACCTTGCCGTAATGGAGCGTTGGAACGGGCATACGCCATGAAATGAGATGAAGTCATACCGACTCTTTTATAATTGTACGTTACATTGAGTTTTAACGTTGCCTCTGTGGAGTTTCATTATAGCGTAATAGGCAATGGAATGAGTATATTACATTACATTACAATAATATTAATTTGAGTTGTGAGCTTCATTGCAAACTATTAAATATGAATAAAGATTCCGTAGAATTCGGATTGTGAATCAAATTTCGACATCGACACTAAATGACTTTTATAATTGAAATGATTTAGTACTGCTTAGTGGTTAAGTAAATTACTTACAACAGGGGGCGTTACCATCATCCTCGATGCATTTCAAAATTAGATATTACAAAATTCTCAGTGATTACATAAATAAAAAAAATGTGTTCAATGTTAAACGACTTTCGTAGTCAAGTGGTTAATACACCTTCAGGTGTCGTCATCTTTGAGGTCCCGGGTTCGAGTCCCGGCGGGGGTAAATGTTTGTAAACGAGAGCATTTGTGTACCTTAGTAGTGGTTGTTAATACCTATATATTTCTATCAAAAATATTTTTATATGCATAATATATGTACGTATATCCGTTACCTAGATCTCAAAACACAAGTCTTTTACAGATGTTACTTTGGGCTAGGCTAATTGGTGTAAGTGTAAATAATATTTATATTTTATTATTATTTAAATTTAAAAACTGAACAGCATCAATATAAATTTGGACGGCCACGGAACAAATGATTGAGTTAAGAGAAATTATACTATTAATTGCTTTTATCAATTCAAGAAATGATTAAGAATTTCATATTTAGATATATTTCAATTTATCAATTATTAGAGACATCACCACATTTTTATACATGTTCATTCAACCAAGCAGCGCTTGTGACTGAGTGTTCGTGACCCCACACAAATAATTGTGAGCAATCTCCCTATGAATCTCGCACGAGCAAAAGAGCTGGCCCAATTAAAACTGACGCAGAGCCGAAGGTGTCGTCCGCATCACGCGCACGCGATCTACGGACGCCTGGTAATCGACGCCATTAATTTTGTTCTGTCAGATGTTTGCTCGGGAAATATTCACGGGCATTTTAATGATGCCGCTCGGACCTTTAAGTCGATTAATAAGGTGGACAGGTTACTTTTTAATAGAGCGCTCTGTGTTTTAGTGTTCAACCCTTGTGTATCAATCGCGCTAATTAGAAACGGAAACGGATAAGGGTTTTTTTTTATTTAAAATATCTGTAATTTTATATAAATATACATATTTACTAATATTCCTAATGTTTTCATTACTAGTTGCCTCTAGAGCCTTTGTTCATTTTGTGTTCATGTTGTGGTTTTTATTTACGCTACTTTCCACTTTTATTCAATTATTAGGCTATTTATGCCTAAAATATATTTTTTTAAATTCAAACGAGCACTTCGTCAGAGTAATCGCGTTTAATCTAACAAACTCCTCAATTATAAATTATAAACTGGACTTTAGGATTATAAATAGACTTACACAATAATTTGCATCCTGTACTCCAGAAACCCACACTTCACAAGATTTGTTAGTTCCAGTGTAATACAGGGCGGTCTTATTGCCAATTAGGTTACCTTCTACAAACTAAAAAAAATATTTTTACCGTTATATTTATTTATTTTTTCATCCAAGTATCGACAGCCCTAATTCAGTTTGAGAGAAATACTACACAGCATCAGTCTATTGAGCGCCATTGTGTTTACACCTTGCTTTATTTATACGTTAGCAGCTGACTAGAGTGTCATTTAAAAGTTTTCATTTCATTTCGAACTCAGCTAAATCGGAAAAGTATTTTTTTTTTATCGCGATGATAGTGACAAAAAGAGTTATAGCCTGCCGGACGGTAAGCAACGTCTGTAGACGCTTGCAAAATCAGGAGCATCACAAGCGCGTAGCCGACCGTTCAAAAACCTACTTACTGCCTTCTTGAAGAACATCGTAGTCCTCGTAGAAAACCTTAAGTTAATAGTTTTTCAGGTCTTAGATCTACCTTATCCATCCATCCATTTATATATAAGTACCTTAAATATAATGATGTTACAGTGAAAATAAAAATATCCTACTGTTTGAAATTAAATATTAAATTAATATGTGTCATCTAGAACTAGTGTTCTAGTTTCTATTGCATCACTCGCCTTTCCAATAAAGTCATCCGCATCACTTGAAACCGATCTGATCTGCTGCATTCACTTCTACTATGATGTTCACGAGAGATTGTTATTCCTTTTAATATGTTTTTTAATCATAAAAATGAAATTGGAACATTTCCGTTAAGCTAAATGGAAAATGTACCAAACCAGTCAAAAAATATTGTGAAAGAAGGCCTTGGCTGATGACAATTATTAAAAAAATATAACTTACAAGTACGTACATTATTATTTTAATAACGTTCGAATTGCATATTTCCCTCCACAATATTTTTGAGAGTGCAATGAAATATTGTGTTATTGAAAAATGGATCAGCGTCGGAAACATTTTTGTGCTATGATTTTTTATGAATTTAAATATAGCCTAAAACTAAACACAAATATTATTATAACAAGTTATTTGATTGACTTTGAATGATATTTATAGACCCTAGATACTAGAGACTTTATATTACTGCAAGCGTTCACCGCTGATATAACGAATTCTCGCGCGGTCGCGTATCGTTAGCGGATGAAAAAGTGACTCATTCACTAGTCAGCGGAGTGACTTTTAACAGCCGTTACCGAGCAAAATATGCTAACAATGAAAAATTTTATTAAAAGAAACAAAAATAATTGCCTATGAAGAGATTCAGCATATATTGCAGATTAGATCGGGACATTCGCGTGAGAAGGATAGCTTCACACTAGGTGCCGCTCGATAACCGAAGCTAGAACATGTGGAATAATGGCATGACATGATGTATAAATTGAAGCAGGCTCATATTGCTGCTTTTACGACATATGACATGAATATTTGACAGCTAACAAATTCTGGATTTACCAATGCAATCCAAAAACGAAGTGTCAGTTTCTGAATGCAACCCCTACTAAAGTGAATTCGAGGACACAGGTAAAATTTGTTCACTAGTTTCTTCACTTTGACGTTGTATTTGATGTTGAAGTAATATTAATGCCGAATTATGACATTCCTTCCAGATGTTTCACTGCAACGAACAATATACGGGCAAATATTGGATCCCATGAAGTATTTCAACATGATAACACGCTTGCGCAGTCTGCCCTCAAAACGAAAGATCCCACCACACCGGACCAAGTCTTGGGTCACCCGATTCGTCAGTCGCTGATCTGCCACCTAAGAGCTTCTTCAAAAACATGTAATAAATATATATGTATATAATAAATACAATTTTCGCTTGAAGATGCATACATTAACAATTTAAATGTTCTAATTATAAGAACATACATTTTATAATTATTACTATTTTATCACTTTTTAGTCACAAAATTAAATTGCAATAATTAATAATAAATATTTTTTACTTAGATAGGTTCAATTATAATTTTAAAACTATACATTAGTCATATCAAATATATGCAACGTATTTCGAATTCTAATTTTAAAGGGGTATATAAATATTGTCCGGGGTGCGTAATTAAGGACGCGTCGGGACAGTCGTGAGGCGCGGTGTCTTATCGGCCGCGCTTTAATTTGAGCCCGACACGGCACGCGAACGCGTCACGCGACCGGGAAACAATGCGACGCCAGCGATACAGTTCGAAATTCGAAAATTGAAAGCGTTTACTTATTTGTTGTTTAATAACACCACTTCTTGGAGATGCTGGCTGGATGTATTTTTTTGCGTTTAGTTCACGTGATTATAAATCAAGCGAAATATTTGGAGTTGGTTTGCTGCAACTTAAGTGTATGCATTATATTTTCTGATCAATACTTATATTATTCCTTCTATAATCTGCAAATATTTTAATCTGCATGAGTTCTAATCTTGATTGATTATTTGTGTAATAATCTCGGTTAAATATCATGTATGGGACGTTGATGCGTGAAAACAGGATTTCCTTCTATTGTACTTAGCAAGGAAAACATGACGAGACGACATGCATTGACCAGCGTATAAACTAGAATAATTTGTCATTTCTCATTATTTCTCTGCCGTTACTTTCAGACTTCCTCTTATCTTATTAATAACTATACCTCCGTTCAAATGATGACGTCAGCAAGCTAATCTGTCAGATCTTGCCGCGAATTAATTTGGTGAGCACATGTTACGTAATGATTGAAGCGAATCGAGCGAGGGCGGCGGTCACGATTGGTTGAGCATTTATCAATCACAGGTCAAAAACACACGAGGGAACCCTTCAGTTTGCTACGCGGCGGGGACAAAGCAAACTTAGGAAATGAGATTTCACGTCACAGTTTTTTGGAAGAAAGCATCGATCGCGTGTCGGATCGTAAATAATTAGCTCATTCAGCCGCGCCCGCCGCGACGCTGTCACCATTGTTTGTTTAGACAAGAAGTGAGTGAAAAACTAACGTCTTCCTCCCACTGTACGCCATGCTTACCAAATTTTGTGGGGAAAGTGTGAATATTAATTTACTATTAGTATCCGAGATTGTTAGTGAAATAACTTTTTCTTAACAAGTAAAGGCATTCATCTCATTTCTAATGTCATTCTAATTCCAAAGAAAGAAACAACGAGTTTTTTTAAAGATCAACATTAATAGAACTGGAATGTTTTATACAATAGGAGTGTAATACGCAGTAAGTATATTGAAACATGAATAGAGCCCTTTATTCGAATACTTTACTTATAATCCCGTAGAGCTAATCGCACTGCCAAGAATTCACGCTAACGACGATTTATTGGCTCAGTAGAAGTTTCCAAATTCTAAGTCCGTCATTAATTGAAGATTCGCCTCAAGAGCTCGTGATACGCGAAGTTTAGTAATATTTGAGCCCCTTATTTGTCGCTTCATTGATTTACAATAACTCAACAGAGACAGCCCTTTTAGCGGCGATGGAATCTGTATTAGTTCAGAAACTCGATATTGTATTTGGAAGGCTCAAATTGACAATGATGAGCGACAATGTTGGATGTAAAGTCTTCGAAACTTAATTTGACTAAAACTCATTTTCTGTATCGCTAAGTATGTAATGGGATTAAAACACGTAAGGCTTTGGTCGAAGTTTTTCATGAGTGAAAGAGTGAGTAAGATGAGCGTAATTTTTCGAGTTATCAATTGCGTGATTCTTGCCGCATTTGTAGTAGAAGCATCATGCATGAAGTTAGTCATTGCCTGAGGCAGACGCATAATTTCGGCCGGACTGTATGAACCGGGATTAGGGGTGCAAAGAAAGGTGGGTTCGGCACAAATTGCGTGAGAAGCGCCACGTTTTTTACTCGCAAAACGCTGGGTAAAGAAAACAATATAATTGAAATAAAACAAATGTCATGTCTATGAAATTTATCAAAAACGGAAATAATGTGCGACCGAAAATTCGCTGATCACAACTAAAAAAATTACTCACATTTGGTTTCATCATAAAATATACAGACTCTTAAAAAAACAGCTCAGGAACTTATTACGAATATTATAAAATACTTAATAATATGCTTTGTCTCTGATAAGAAATAAATAAAATCGGATATATATTAATGATATTTATATCGCACTACTAACTTTCCGCCTGCAGCTTCACCTGCGTTTTATAGGATTTTCCAGATGATATATTTTGTACCGAGTGATTCCTTACCACCTTATTAGCTTACCATAAATATAATATCCTTTAAATCGGAACATAATAATGCATATATATATTGCTCCTTGGCTGCAGAAATAGTTAGACGAAGGTATCCAAACAGACTCTGGTTTTAGATTACTTTCTGACAAAATTACTTTGATTACTGTAAAAATTACGGATAATCTGTCTTGTAGTATTGTTTAAATGCTAACAGTTGTGAACTAATAAGAAAAAAACAACCTAGGTATATTCTACACGGACGAGATCCGAGCCCGTGTCTTCGAACAAACCGCGTTAACACGTTATTCGCAAGCATCCCAATCGAATATTTCAACTGTATTTTTTGTCTATTACATTATTAAGCCAAATTAGTCTGTTTCTAACTCTTATCTCTATCTCTAAATCTTTACAAATTTCTTGCATTTGGCAATAATTAAACCACGCTTACAAATAGTTTTTTTTTTAATACTAAAGTAAACGTATAAATAATTAAAAACGCAGGTTCGGTCCCTGTCTGAATAGAAGATATATAGATTTAATAATAAAATGTAAAATAATAAATATACAGTTGTGAATAACTTCAAATCAAGAACGTCATGAATATTATAGAAAAGCAATAAATAAATTTAATAGTACTCTAAGAAATTTCAAGTGGTTTCATTACGTCCTAAACACAAAAAGCTACTTTGTGACGAAATATTAAAGTTCAGAATGAAAAATTAAAGGCATCACAGAAAGGTTGAATGAAATAAAATATTTATTCTATCGTCCGTATAAAACATGACACAATTTCTAGGTACTCGTTACGGTAAAAGGATCAAAGTTCTTATTGAAAATATCGAAGCAAAAGGCTTCTACAGTACTAACGAGGCAATACCCTGAAGATTAGTGGCCAAGAGACCAGCCGAAAGCTCATAGCTAAGGGGCTACTATCTAAGATATTTATTATAGATACAAATACGAAAGTCACCATATATTTCTACAGATTCTTTCTTCGGCGGAAAAGCGCACTCGCTCTTGTTGCGTTGTACAGCAAACGTTGAATAAATAACATCGACTACGACTTAGAGAATAGCACCTCTGATTTCGTCGCCATCGTAAATCACGCGTAGGTGAACTATTATTATGATCCTACCGCAATAAGGTGGTCGCATTTGTTTCTTATGTAATTCTATATATTACTCGTACTACGTTGGATTAAGGTCTGCTTTGTAATACGGCGTAGTTGGCTGTCCTAAAGGCAATTTGTTTCGCGTTCCTACCAAATTTAGGCATGAGCTTTGAAGGATTATCCCTAGACGATAAGTATTTGTGTTTCACCTAAATTGCGGCTTCATTATTTTTCTATGTTACTATATTTACGTACTTAAGCATTATACATTAGATTAATAATTTTATTTCTATGTCAAGTAGTATTTAATTAAACAATAGCAACCTTTATGTTGGCTTAAAAAAACACAAATCAAATCTGTGAATAAGATCAGCTAAGACAACCTACTCTTTGAATAACTATTGGAGCTTTTGTAATAGCAACTTACAACTTTTCTAGTTATCAAATAAAATTATATATATGAGTAATAATAATTTACTTATAATATAAAAACATAGCTTCAGTGCTGTCACACAGTCAACACACAATCAACATTGATTTTTCAGTTGATTATAGATAAACATATATTATATCTATATATTATATTTACCTCAATTTACCTTGTTCTATGTCCAACTGTGGGCATCTCTCAATTGAACTATTGATGATGATAAAATTTAACTTAGACACTTTATATTATTTAAACAGCATCCAGTTGACCGATTGTGAATACCTTGTGACGAACGCCATTAGCAATATTATGATGAAATAAAAATTAAATAAATATTGTGCAAATCATTTTGACGATCTCCGCAGTCGAGTGGTTGGTACACCAGTTTCAAGGTGTCGCCATCTCTGAGGTCCCGGGTTGCGTCCCGGTGGGGGCAGGTGTTTACGTGATGTTTGTACCTTAGTCATGGTTATTATAATATATTTCTACCAAATTTATTTATATATGTATGTCTATCCATTACCCTAGATCTCATAACACAAGCCTTACAAAGCTTAGTTTAGGCAAGGCTAATTGGTATAAGTGTAAAAAATATTTATTATTTATTTATGATATTTTATCGGAGGAATACTGCACCGGGTTTGTTGTTGTACTGTTTATATTCTTGCGTTCCGGTTTCAAAGGCATAATATGGCGATGAAATTACTAGGTACATCTTTTTTATAATTGGTAATTTTTTGTTAGGCTCATAAAAATCATTGTGACTTACCGAAAAACGCCCTACTGGAAACTGGAACCTTAGAGATTGGCATACAAGTTACTCGGTTACAAAAGTAGTTAATATAGTTGTATGCTCAGTAGAATTTGTCAATATAACTGTACAAACTGCTGTATAATTGAAATATTACTATAGTATTTGACTACAGTATATTATACAAATCAAAAAATTTTGCTTATAATCTCTTAAAACTCCATTTACACTATCTTAGTTGAAGATATTTCAATTACTCTCTTATTATACTCACAGTAACAACTATACATGATCCTATCAAACATGAAACATAAAACACGCCAAAGTCCATCGCATCCTATATCACTCAATATGTCATCCAAACAAATAATTCCAACAAAGACGTCACCGAAACGAAATAAACATCTCACACACGGCACTAGCTAACGGCCGGAGGTAGAAACATCAATTCAGTTTCCAATAATCGAACGGCAGATGTCAACAAAGAAAGCAAACTTCCGAAAGAGTTGGAAAGTAATATCGTGCTCCCACGAGTATACAGTCAATAATAAACAAAGGGGGCGTTTGATACACTTGTAAACTAATAACCCCCACCCCCGTCTGGCTATTTATTAATAAACAATAGGCTTGCCCTGCGACAAGCGCTGCTGTTGGTAAATAGCCAGATAGGATAGAAAGGGGAGGTTTAATTGAATACGAAATGTGAGATATTCTTACCTTCTTAGATATTTATTGATCTGTGTATCTTTCACGGAATCAATTTCAAATCAATGATGGCTGATGGATTAAAAACTAAATCAACTGTAATTCGACTTAAGTAGTGTATTAAATATTACGATCACTTTGAAATGGTAAAGAAATGGACGCAAAAGTTCTAATCTTCTTTTATTATTAGGCATTTCTTATTTCGAAAAAAAGATAAAATCAATTTTAAGCCTCACGTTATGTCGAATCTCAGGAAAAAGATATATTCCTGTAGTAAGAATTCGCTCAGTATTTAATTATATTATCCCCCAGCAAATTCACACTATTCCCTATATCTTTTCGCAGGTCTCAAATTATTCTTTCACCGACTTTAATAAAAATGGATCCAGAAATGCCCCTAATTTTAATTTATAATTGGTGCGAACTACTTTTTTTCTTTGTATTAAAAATACTTTCAATATTCACAGCAGATCCCAGCAGTAGTAGTTCAAATGACATAACACTATAAAAATACCGCAAATAAATCAATTTTGCTGTTTCAATATGTGGATTACCCTGCACTTAGGAATCCAATATTATGCCAAATAAATTCTTACTATCAATGAATTCAATAATTTTATTAACAATTTTCACAACTATATTTCAATCCTGATATTCAGAGCCTATTTAATATAAGCATACAAATAATCGTCTATTTCTTTTTTATTATACTTGTTAGTATAAAATAACACATACAGTACAGGACAGAATAGGAAACATATATTTTCCCGTAGCCTATATGTAATTTTTTAATTAAACATTTTGTCATAATCGAATCAGTTGTACCAATTGATTGCCAAAATCGGAATTTCCTTGTCACTGTGCAACGTGAGCAACGTACCATATAAATCCCCGAATTCGAACAAGAATTTCGCCTGTATACTCGCATCCTTTATCACCACACGTGGATTATTAATTATATGGATACATTAGACCTTGTTGATAAAGGGCCAAATTACAAACTTGGGCTTTACACGAACCACACTGTTTATCAAAGATTACCTGAAAGCTTTAGTAGGTATTTAGTTAATGCTTGCCTCATGTCAGTAAACTGATAAAGGCATCGGATTAACAGTTATTAGTGTAAAATCTGTAGACTAAAATGATAATTTTGTAGTTACCATTAATATTGGCACTCAATCCATAATAAAAGTGCACCAACAAACAATATGTTTTGTGCAGATATTTTAAGTATACCTATGATTTTCTCCCTCTTAATGTGAAGAAAAAATAGTGAGAAAACCTAGACATAACGGCGATTGTCTTATGCTATGCTGCGTAGATTTCCCTCTCCTTGTGAGGATTCTCTATCACTCCACTCCTGAGGGAAAAAAATATAGAAATGGATTTCAAAAGGGTCATTGCAGGAACGTATATTACAACATAAAATTTGTATAAATTGTAAGCACATATGTACGTTGTCTGGTAACGATATAATTTATTGTAAATGTTGTTTTACTTTTGATAAAGCTGATAAGTCTCTTGCACCCATTCTTCTTATCAGTTAAATAATACGTCCTGAATAGGTGGTAGAAAAAAAAATGATGATTAAAAAGAGCTTTCTATAAAGTAATATTTGAATAATGTTAATTTTGATTCTGATTTTGAGAAAAAGTCCATGTGAAAAATTCGAAAACAGTCAGAAAAATTTTTTTTTTTCTTATATATGTGGGAAACTCAGAGAATCGTCAATGGAAACGGCCGCCAGTAAAGTTACGTCAGACTACCGAACAAACTCTGCCTTTGTTTCTTCAAGTCTTATCGAATGACGACCGTTCTACTAGAAGAAGGTTTTTGATCCATTGCGTGTGTCCATAAAACGCAAAAAACTTTTCCATTGTGATGGAATTCTGATGGAATGAAATCTAACAGAAATACGAAAGCTGTAAAACTGTAGTTACAGATTTACAGATTTCGGATTTCTGTTAGATGATATTTTTTCATGCCAAGTTTCATGATTTATGCTGCTTTATGGAAGCGAGACGTGAAAGGTCACTAAAGACATCTCGCATAAGCTGCAGGTGGTAGTCAACCGTTGTCTTCGTCGTATTCTCGGTATTTACTGGCCCGAGAAAATCACCAACTTTGACCTGTGGGAACGCTGCGGTGAAACTCCAATCGATCATCAAATTAAACGTCGCAAATGGAAGTGGATCGGCCACACACTCCGAAGGGACTCCGAACACATACCAAGGCAAGCCCTAGACTGGAATCCCAAGGAAAGCGTAAGCGAGGCCGCCCTAGACAGACCTGGCGACGGACGATCATCGCAGAGGCGAAGAAAATCGGGAAGACCTGGAGCGAAGTCAAGCGCGAAGCTCAAGACCGACCGGGCTGGCGACGCAAGGTGGACGCCCTCTGCCCCATCTAGGGGACATAGGACCTTAACCAAGTTTCATGATTTCAAATCAACGGCAAGTAGTCATTCCTACTTGCGAACGTCGATAAATAATTTTTTGTGATAATATTTCCCTTTACTTGTGCTAGATAATATTGCCAAAACCAAATTTCATAATTCTATTACAACAGTAAGTAGCTTATAAGGTTTTGATTCCCCGCCGTGCGATCCATGTTATAGTGATCATCTACGCGTGATATGGGATTTTCATCATGATAATATAGACAAACATCATCTTGTTTAAAGTAACTCAAACAAACGAATCTTCTTTGCGGTGTAAATTCTTCCATCATAAATTAAATCGTTTCAGCGAGCTATCTAGCCTAGACTCAAAAAGTAATCAAAGCAGAAAGCTGGCTCGCGGCACCAACGATGAAGGTAATTGCTTACAGCAGCGGCCGTAATAGCAGCCGACCGCACGCGACGGGCAGGTGAAGCTGTTGTTTGACACTTGAGGGGTTCGCAAATTCTACTTGCAGGTACTGGCTTTAGTGATGGACGCTAAAACAACGATGGATTGATAAATTTTAGTACTACTGAATAATCTTTATTTATGGAATAAAATTTATAGATTTAAGATTGAGATTCCGTATTGAGCTCGTTAATGATAAAATTACTACATTCTTTAATGTACACATAAAATTGAAAGAAGAAAATTTAATTAGAAGACATGTAAACAGGTGGAGTTATCTACAACATAGGTAACTCTTAAGTGATCAGATAGTTAGATTCGTATATGTAAAGACAAACAAAATAATTATTTAAATATTAAATGAAACAGGAAATAAGATTTTTAACAAAAAATGTTATTTGTAATTCTGCCATTTTCCGCAGCTCACATCTATATATTACTGTTAGGGCGAATGAAGTCCGAAGGGACAGCAGTTTAAAATAAAACTACTGACTATTATTATACGCAGATGTAATGCAAATCGACAAAAATGAGATGCGTCACTATCCGCCCTAGATTGACGCGTTGTTCGAGTCGTTGCCAGCCAAGACGTAATTACTTCGCGAGCAGTTTGTCAGCCAATTAAACACCTTTGCTTTATTAAGAAGCCACAGTGAGAGCCCGTAAATAGATCCAAAGGCCTCAAAACCAAGAAAACTCGGGGAGGTGCTCGAAACTTCGTAAGGTATCTGCGGGTTGGGTATTTTGTTGATTTCGTAAATTATTTTGTGGAAGAAATTAAATGTGAGAGTAACGAAACTGAGGCTGAAAATTCTTCTTAATTGTATCCGAAAGTTGAAATATTTAGATGAAATATTTTAAAGACTTCTATGATATTACAGGAAGCAAATTATGTGTATACGACATTACCGCTTAAAGTGACGTAGATTACTATCATGGTGCTATTAAGCAGTGGACTGATGAATCTAATGCAAAATAACATTTTATTGTACCATAAAAATGGGCAACAGCTTATTAGCCTTAAATTAATAACTAAACTTTTAACTTATATAAAACAAAGGAAATAGAGTAGGAGGATAAAAATATGAACGAAACCTTTTTTAATAAAGACTTTTTTTATTCAAAAGGTTTAATTCTACAAGAGCAAAATGTAATAAGATCTGCGCCCCTATTACGTTAAGCTTGAGAAAAGTCTAGTTTGCTTAAATTTTCATCTCGTTGTAACAAAATTGCGCTGGTCGCTTTTCCAGTATCCAAATATTGTAATATTGTTGAAACCATTATAGACCCCACTTGCCAAGTTGCTGTATTATGGCCAAATAAAATTTATTACGGCTTGTACGTCTTAACCGTCTCGGGGTATCAGAAGATAATCGTTAAGACCGCTGCGCTTATAATGGCCTATAAACCGGCCTAAGACTAGACTTACATTCAAGATAATGAGGCCGAACGACCAAGGCAATATCTCACACAGGGTTTTATTTTCCATCTTAATAGCGATACATCGCAACAAAAGACATAAAGCGCTTGTAAAACGTCCCACACAGATTTTTTCGTAGTACCTACGATATGAAGACATTGTCTATCCCATTCACGGCGTCTTGAAATAAAGGGCCGTGGACGAAATGAAAAGGATTATTGTTTTAGTTTTATCTTAATCTGATGATATAAGCGGCGTCAGAGAGGTGTGCCGAATAAAGGATGTGTTGAGAAGAAGAGAGAATTTTTATTAGTTACTTGTCATGTTGTATGATTTAGAAGTATTATGTAACATGGAGTTATTAGTGGACAACTGAGCTGAATAAAATTAAAAAAAAAATTCAAAATTACCAAACTAATGGAACAGCATTATCAGCAAAGAATCACATTAGTAATACACACTGACTAATAAAAAAACAAGAATTGATATGTTTATATATATATATATATACTGATTAATCTAAGAGCCTAATTCATAATGCCAAGTAACTTTCAAGTAAATTATCTATTGATAAAATACACGTAAATTGGAAGAATATATTCCCCCAATAAATGTTTTGATGACTTATTTTTACGTTATAACGTACAAAATACATCATTCATTTCTTAAATTTTTCGTAAATGCAAAATTTGAGTCACAGAATATTGCTATATCAGCAGATTCGTCCATATACGAGTAATGTTCGGTCCAGTACAATATGAAAGTGAAATCAAAATCATAAAACTTCTTTGACATATGTGTATAAACGGTTATTTTTGTAGTTTGAATTTCATGGAGAGATAATATATAAATATTTTATATATTGTATATGTGTATGCATACAAAAATATAATTGTATATTTGTGTATGTATGTATTTATATTTACCTACTTATTTCGTTCGTGTTCCTTTCCATTTGATATAGTTGTTGTGGCTTTTTTTATATTTGTATCCTTGTAACGTGTTATTTTTTACTATTGTTTTCAGCACAATTTAATCATCAAAATACTTTTAATTTCATTATTAATTTACAATTTTAATTCTTGTTTACATATTCTATTAGGATTTTGTGACAGATACTTATTTTCTTTTGTTAACCTTTTTAAGTGAAAGTAAGAGTGAAGGGATCGGAACCTGTACAGCCTCAGCATAAGTGCAATTTTTTTGTCTTAATTTATATTTAATAAATTTTACTTATAACAAGATGGACATAGGGACAAAACATTTAGTTTCTGTATTCATTTAATCAGCATACAGATGGTGTTGAGTCTGTGATAGGAGTTTTAGTTGGAATTGTAATTTAGAACTTAAATTTCAATATACAGATCTATGGTTGTAGGGATTTGATAGGGTGAAGCCATAGACTGTCATAGAAAACCTTAACATATTTTCATAACTAATATATACCTAATATATACCTAATATTATCTATTAGGAGTTTACTTAAAACAAATTCTTTTGTTTTGGTTTATTAAAAGAAGTTTTCGTTTCTTTCTCCTTGTTGGACAATTCCGCCTTTTCTTCACTCGGTGATGCTTCCAATTCGGAACGTGACGGCTTGCTCTATGGCGATCCCTCCGTGGCTATTTATTGGCTATTTCGAGTCATGGCTGTCATTTTGGACTGTCTGCTGTGCACCGCGCTCGAGTTGTTTTTGAATGATACCTGCTAACAACTGCGAGCACAGCAACTTCCTACGGCCGATCTTCCCGTCTGTGGGACCCTCCCGTGTGGCGAAGGCCGGACGGGAGACCTGAGACACCGAGGGTCGGTCACCCTGCGCCCGCAACAGCCACCACCCACCAGCACAGCCTCGACACACCCGTCGGAAGACTCCGATGCGGACGAGGAGCTGTGCAAAATGGAGGAGGAAAATGCGGCGAGAAATACCATCCTTGCCCCGAAGCCTCAACGCCCGCAAAAGGCACAACCGACCGCAGACGTAGCGCGCCCCGTGGCAGCGCACGTCCACGCAACCGCCGCCGGTATGTCTGCGCGACCGCAAAACGCGCCCGTCGCCGGAACCTCGCGCCCCGTGGCAGCGACCAGGGAAGCGCCCCGCAAGGCGACAAGCACCCCTGCGCGTCCCGTGACCGCGCCCGCGAGCAGCCGCCCCGCCAAGGCGGTAGCCGGAGGCGCGACGCGTCCCGACACGCCCTCCCATGCGCGACCCGGTTCCGCGCCCGCGACCGCGCTCAAGAAAACCCCCACGAACGTCCCGAAGCCTACAACGCCACCTATCGGGACCAAAGCAGACCTCCAAGGCAACGTGGAAAAAATCACGAAGCCGAGGGTACCCCCACAAAAAGTTGACGACCAAACAACACCACGGCTACCCACAACGTACGCCGATAAAATTAAGCGGATAACCAACTGGCAGCTGGCAGCGAAATTAATACCCAAAGAGCCGAGACTAACGAAGCAAAAGTCGCTGGACTCCATTCAGCTGTCGCAACCGAAGCCATCTACCTCGAGATCGCAAGACACATTGCAGCTCATTAGCTTTGACCGAAGTGCACGGACGGTGTCGCCGAGCAATCTAAAACCAACAGCTCCGACACCGTTCCCTAGTATACACCGCCAGGAGGAACAAGACGAAGCCGCTAAAACGCGCGAATCTAGGAAGAGGCAGCTAGAAACCACCGCCACCCAGCCGGCCCGACCTAAGATGCAGCCACCCGCGATACCCACGATCGTCACCACACCGCCGGATACCCTCCAACTACAAGATCGGCAACCGCGGGTAGATCCCGATAACTTAATATCGACCTACCCTGCAACAGACAACACCCAGCGAGCCAGAAACACCGACAGCCCGAGACCGCAAATAAACACGGCAGCAAAGTACCCACCCCTGGTTGTGGAAAAGCTGCCCAACTGGACGTTCCACTTCAGGGAGATCCAGAAGATCCTGGGGCACAACATCAACGCCCGCCCCTTCGGACAAGGCATAAGATTTATGCCGAAATCCGAGGGGGAATACAGAACAGTTCAGAGGTATCTCTCGAACTTGGAACAAAAAGAGAGAATCTCCTGGTTTTGTTACGCATTGCCTGCGGAGCGAAGCCTCAAGGTAGCCATCAGGGGGCTACCTGGCGATACGGATCCCACAGAGATACAGGAAGACCTGAACAGCCGGGGGTATGACTGCGAATACGTAAAGGCGATAAAGGCAAGGCAGGGCAGACCCGGCTGCGTCTTCTTTGCCCAACTACGTAGAACACCAGACCTGACACCCGGGATATATGAAACCACAGACATGCTACGGATGGTGGGAGTGAAGGTAGAGGCTTGGCGCGGAAAAAAGGGCCCCGCCCAATGCCACAGATGCCAATCCTTCCGCCATTCGTCAGCAAACTGTCACAGGCCCCGTGTGTGCGTCATATGCGGAGGCGAACACGCGGCGAGAGACTGTCCGAGGCCGAAAGAAGACCAGCCGACATGCGCAAATTGTAGCGGGGCACATACTGCTAACAATCCAAAGTGCCCCGTTTACAAGAGAGAAGCCAGAAACAAGAGGGCTGGCACCCTCGCACGGACATCCGCAAACCAACCGCCTGCAGCACCTGCGAATAATGCTGTGACCGAAGACCTGGAGCCCTCCGGCCCAAATACCCTGATGGCAGCCGCCAACGGGCCCGAAGGTCCCGCCAGAAGAAAACGCCGGGGAGGCAAAGGGAAAAGGAAGGCCGAGGCCATTACCATCCCCGAGGCCGACACTGATGGTACAACAGCACCCACGACAGCCCCCGCCCGATCGGCCGTACCGCCGAAAGTACAGGAACCACGCGAGTCTATAGCACCGCGAACGACAGGCGCAGACACGCGCAATAAAACAAAGCCGTCTGAAGCACCGGTGGTCGCCGCCTCTACACAGAGGACGAAGGCGAAGCCGGCCACTTCAGAACAGGCGCCGAGATCCACCGAACAAACTACCGCGAATACAATAGAGGAAGTCATCTCACTATTGAAGAGCGCGTTTGTATCGGTTATGGCAGGTGAGAGCCTAACATCGGTTATTAGCAGAGGCCTAATGGAGCTGTGGCGGCTCCTTAGTAGAACATGGATGCGAAGCTCACAGTAATCCACTGGAATGCCTGCGGCCTGAACGCCAACAAGGCCGCCCTGCTAAAATTGAAGCTAGCAGAATACAGGGTAGATATTGCCCTGATAAGCGAAACCCACCTTCGACCATCAGATAGGTGCAAATTCGCAGGGTACCATGTGTATAGAAAGGACGAGTGCTCCCCACATGGTACCGCGTACAGAGGCCTGGCAGTGCTTGTGCGACGCAATATCGCACATCGATCTCTGCCAGCAGCACAGCTGCGATCCTCCTACGGGCTAGGAGTAGAAGTCGCCCTAGTAACCTCCGAGGCCATGCGGGTGTTTGCATTCTACAAGCCGCCCCAAGTCCCCCTGGAAGTGGCTGACGTCCACCAGCTGCTGGACTCGCCACTCCCCACAATCGTGGCGGGAGACTTCAACTGCAAGCACACCGCATGGCACTCGAACACCATATGCCCAAACGGAAGACGGCTGCAGGACGACGCCGAGGACAAGGGGTACATGGTCCTGGGCCCCGAGACTCCGACGCACTACCCATACGCCATGGCACAGATGCCGGATGTAATAGACATTCTAGTGGCCCACAAGATCGGGGCCACGACTATTACACAGTGCGTCATAGATGACCCAGCGATATCTGACCATCAAATGGTGTTGGTCAAATGCTGCCCACCATTGCGCACTCTGCCAGCACCGAGGAGGCGCGCTCAAAACTGGTCCGCGTTCGCAGACCGCATGAACAGCGAGCTGACCAGCTCTCCTGTGAAGACCGGTGCGGACGTGGATCACCTGGCAGAGAAAATCACAGCGACCATCCAAACAGCGCTCCGCGAGACCACCATAGAGCCGGTTAACAACAACCCGGCACTCCACCCAAGACCACTGCCGAACCATATCAGGCGGTTAATAGAGGAAAAGCGCCGGATCAGAAGGACCTGGCAACGAAACCGGTGCCCAGTACTCAAAAACCGCCTGAACGCCATGGCCACTCGAATAGCCCACGAGCTGAGGACGCTAGCAAACTCCAGCTGGGAGGATGCAATACAAGAGGCCAGCGACGACTGGGGCAAAGTCCATCGCCTCTGTCGCAGGCTGTCGAGACAACCGAAGCCCATACACCCCCTTCGCGCAGACGACGGCTCGCTAAAGTATAGGGCGGAAGACAGGGCGGAGCTCTTCGCGAGCTACCTTGAAGAGGTATTTCAGCCGAACCCACCATCAGACCACCATCGCAACAGCGAGATAGAACGCGAGGTCGAAGCCTACTTGAGTGAGCCCATACCTCAGGCCGAGGACCCGGTAGTCTTCTCACCAGGACTGGTGGCCAAAACGATCAGGAAAGCGCCCAGGAAGAAGGCACCGGGGCCCGACCAGATCACGAATGAGGTCTTGAGGCACCTCCCTTATAAGGCCATAGCAGCGCTCACCCGGCTATACAACGGCATTATGCGTACGAGCCACTTCCCGACCACCTGGAAGATGGGCCGGGTGATCATGATCCCCAAGGCTGAAAAAGACACCACGCGGGCGGCCAGTTACAGACCCATAACGCTGTTGGCAACCATGGCCAAAGTGTTCGAACGCCTATTACTCAACACAATGCTGCCGCACATTACCCCGCGAGAAGAGCAATATGGCTTCCGGGCGGAACACTCAACAACCCTACAGCTGACCAGAGTGATGCACGCATTATCAGCAGCCAAGAACAAAAAGGAGTACGCAGTGGCGGTCTTCCTGGATATGGAGAAGGCCTTCGACCGCGTATGGCACGAAGGCCTAATCTACAAACTGCAACGAACACCTTTGCCCAGGAGGACCGTCAAAACCATAGCATCCTTCCTGCACAACAGGAAATTTCATGTGTCCGTCGAACATGCCAGCAGCAGCAACAAGGACATCAAGGCCGGGGTGCCGCAGGGCAGCTGCCTCTCCCCAGCCTGTTACTCCTGGTTCACCAATGACATCCCGGTGCAACCAGGGGCCACCCTGGCCTTGTATGCAGACGACGCGGCGTACGTAACCACATCCCTGAATCCGCGGCACGCTGCATTAAAAATGCAGCGCCAACTGGACGCCCTACCCCAGTGGCTTAGCACATGGCGCCTAATTGCAAATCCTGCAAAAACGCAGGCAATACTCCTTAGCAGAGCCACGCTGCCAGAAAACCTGTCACTCCTAGGCCACCACATCCCCTGGTCACCCAGGGTGAAATACCTAGGAGTGACAATCGATCGCAAGCTGGCCATGACGCCACATGTACAAAATGCGACCGCACAGGCAAGAACCGCCAGAGCCTTACTCAGGCCGATTCTGACCTCTCGGCTGCCGCTAAACACCAAGACGGCCATCTACAAACTCTATATCAGACCACGGCTCACATATGCGGCCCCGGCATGGTATGCAGTGACGGGCAAGGGCTCGCGGAAGAAGCTGGCAGTCCAGCAGTCCCTGGCCCTCAGGACAATAGTCCGTGCGCCAAGGTTCGTCCGCAATAATGTCATAGCCAGGGACCTGAAAATAGACAACCTGCACCACCACATCCGAACGCTGACCACCAATATGTTCCGCAGGGCTGCCAGCTCGAAACATCTTCACCTAAGGAACATAGCCCCATACCATGCCCGCCCACCAGACATCAGAGCGCAGCCGAGAAGCCTCATCCTCTCCTCGGAGAGTGAATAGAAGACAGAGGAAATTGTAAGATAATCACAGCTCCATAAGGAGCATACGAAGCCGAGGTGGAGGAGTAACTCCCCACCGCCCCAATGCCCCGGCAGTAGCTACTGCCGGCGAAGAATGCCACTGCAGGGGGCGAATGGAGCCCCGAACAGTTCCCTCCGCCCAAGAGCAAGGAGCGGAGATGGATGTCCCGATTGATTGGCTGTCATTTTGACGTCGGCGAGACGAGGACGCGAAGGATGGGTCTTTCGGCGTTCCTCTCCTGGCGGATGCGTGCCGCTTTAGGCCACCATGAAGATAAACTAATAGTTTCTTTATATCTTTCTTTAATATTTTTCAATAACGGCTTAATGCCGTAATTAATTTCGTCCTGCAATCCCAGATAATGGGTTCACGGTATACCTCGTAATCACCACAAATATAGGGCGTTTGGGCCGTTTCATCTTAACCTGACTTCATGCACCCAGCCATGCGGTGATGTAGGTTGTCGTACTTATCAACGGAAATCCCTGCCATCACCGATGGAATCTCAACGTATAAGGTGACATCTTTTTTTTTTTTTTTTTTTTTTTTTATACTACAACGGTAGCAAAAAGGCTTACGGCCTGCCTGATGGTAAGCAGTCACCGTCGCCTATGGACGCTTGCAACACTAGGGCATCACAAACGCTTTGCCGACCTTTTTAAAAACCTATTTACTCCCTTTTTGAAGAACCCCATACTGTAATCCCCCGGGAAAGCCTCAGCAGGGAGCTCGTTCCACAATCGGAGCGTGCGCGGAAGGAAATTGCGTTGAAACCGCACTGTGCGTGACCATTTAGGCTCCAGCATGTGAGGATGAACACCCTGCCGATGGCGAGCGGTGCGATGGTAGAATGTGGCCGTGGGCATCATGTCGAACAATTCTTTGGAACACAACCCGTTGTATAAGCGATAGAAAACACACAAGTCTCTTCTCAGACTTAAGGGCTCAATACCGCATGTGAGTATGGGATCGTCAACGATACGCTCAGCGCGTCTTTGGACCGAATCAAAAGGATCAAGTTGGTATCGAGGTGCTCCCGCCCACAGGTGACAGCAGTACTCCATATGGGGCCTGACTTGCGATTTGTATAATAGCAGTCGTTGCCTCGGAAGGAAGTACCGCTTAGCTCTGTTAAGCACACCTAGTTTTTTAGAAGCCAACTTGACCTTGTCATCTAAGTGACTTCGGAATTGAACGTCACTGGAGATGTTGACACCGAGGATCCCAATACTCTTCGAGATGTTCAAGGTTGTGTTCTGGAATTGTGGGGCTACAGTGAATGGGGCTTTTTTAGCGGTGAACGCACAAACTTGCGTCTTAGAGGGGTTAAATCGGACTAAATTGTCCCGCCCCAATCGGAGACTCTGGTTAGTGTACTCTCGATTTCAGACACAAGTTGTTCACGACTTTCCTCCACAATGGAACGAGGGGTATTTGCACGGCCCGTGTAAACAGCATCTCCAGTGCTGTCGTCCGCATAGCAATGGATGCCGCCAAGCGACAGCATATCATTGATATGCAGCAGAAACAGTGTTGGAGATAGCACAGAGCCTTGTGGGACGCCAGCATTTATTATCCGAGTTTCAGAGCAGCTGCCGTCAACTACGGCTCTAATGCTCCTCCCGGATAAAAAGCTAGCAATCCATTTGCATAGCCCCTCGGGGAGTCCGTAAGATGGCAACTTCGATAGAAGACCCCGGTGCCAGACCCGATCGAACGCCTTCGCTATATCCAGGCTAACTGCCAATGCCTCACCTCGAGTCTCAATGGCAGATGCCCAACGGTGGGTGAGATACACTAGAAGATCACCAGTCGAGCGACCGTGGCGAAAGCCGTATTGGCGGTCGCTGATCAAATCGTGTTCTTCTAGGTATCTAAGGAGCTTAGCGTTGATCACACGCTCCATCACCTTTGAGAGAAGGGAGGTTATAGCGATAGGCCTGTAATTCGATGGGTCTGATCTATCGCCCTTTTTGGGCACCGGGTGTACATTTGCCGTCTTCCATGAAGACGGAACCTGCCCTAAATGGTAGGAAAGCATGAAAAGTCGCGTTAGTACAGGACACAACTCTGGAGCGCACTGTTTTAACACCACTGCCGGTATACCGTCTGGCCCACTCGATTTCTGAACGTCGAGAGAAAGTAGCTCCCGCCGGACTTCCTTTTGTGTTATCCGGATTTCCGGCATGGAGTAACCACACCGCGGGATGGTAGGTGGCGTGGCGTTCCCATCGTCGATCATAGTCGAGTTTGAGGCAAAGAGTTTACCCAAGATATCGGCTTTCTCTTTAGCACTATGGGCCAAGTTGTTACTGGCATTTCGGAGTGGTGGTAAGGACGACCGACAAAAGTTTCCTTCGGCAGCTTTGGCCAGCGACCAGAAAGCACGACTACCCGAAGGGTAGCTTGCTAGCCGCTCGCCAATTCTGCCGACGAAGTCGAATTTCGCTCTGGCAATAATCTTCTTACTGGCTCTCGAGGCCGCATTGTACTTACGCTTCACATCAGTTGCATTGGGGTCATGTGTTCTACGAGCCGTAGTCCAAGCCTCGTAAGCAGATTGCTTAAGAAACAAAGCATCCTTACAAGACCGATTAAACCACGGTCGTTTTTTTGCCCCCGCAGTTACTAGTGCGTTAGGAATAAAATACTCCATACCCACTAGGATCGTCTCAGAGACAGCGGCTGCGCAGATGTCAGGATCATCTGATGTGAAGCATAGTTGCCTCCACGGGTACGATGCATAGAATTCTCGCAATCCATCCCAATCTGCTGACCTGTATTGCCACATACGACGCAAACAAGATGGCCTAGGTGGATCTGACCGCGCGCATGCGACTTTGGTCCGGACGAGACAGTGGTCGGAAGAGCCGAGAGGTGCATCCACTGAGACAGAATATCCTTCCGGTCGTGTGGTCAGCAGAAGATCCAGCAAAGAGCTTGTATGGTTCTCAATGTCTGGTATTCTTGTAGGAGAATTGACCAGTTGCGAGAAACCATAGGCCAGAGAAAATTCGTGAGCACACCTTCCTGCGTAGTCAGTGGACCGAGAACTGAGCCATTCTAGATGATGGGCATTAAAGTCCCCTAAAATCACCAACTCTGCGGAGGGGTATTGCTCAACCACTTTTTCAGTCGTCAATGTCAGGTGCTCGAATAATCGAGTTGTGTCCGCATCACCGCTGTGGGACCTATATAGGCACGCATAAACGCGGGTGTGGCCCCCGCAGTCCACACGTACCCACAATATGGATAGGTCCCTGTCTTCTAAATGAAATAGGCGGCGGCAGCAGATATCCTCCCGGGCATACATACATACGCCGGCACGTCTACGAAATGAGTGCTCAAGTACGTAGCCGGGATACATAAGGTATGACGTATCGGCCGGGGGAGATATCTGTGTCTCCGTTAAAAATAAAAGGGTCGGCTGCGCTGTCTCAAGATATTGGTGAACTGCGTTGAGGTTTGCGTGAATACCCCTAATGTTACAAAAGTCCACCTGCGTGGAAAGAGGTGCCGCTGTGAGTGTCTTCCTTTTTTATTTTTAAAATTCATTTTAAAGGTTTCGTGTAGGTGTGAAGGTTTCGCTGTGCCGAAAGCTAAAGGGACAAATATGTGTAGCCAAATCAGGCGATGACCAACGCGGGTGTTGCGGTTTGTCGATGCAGCGTACGGAAGGGCCCCCGGTCCCCCCTGTGGCAACAGCCGGGTTCCACTCCGGTCTCCTTCTCCGGCACGACTGCAACCACAGGAATTTTTCGCAGGCTGGCAGTTCAGCCTCCCAAGGCGGAGATTAAGTAGTCCCTGGGTTCGGGAACTCTACTAACCTGCGGGCGGCCAGCGGTTAGCCGTTTCACCAGGTCTCCCTGACCGCTGCATCCACACTCCGCGCCCGCACCGGTCAAAGCCCGTCCAGTATGCAACACTGGTCCCCCCGCTGTCGACACAGCGAATCCTCAGGAGCTCTGGATACCTTACTCACCGCAGGAACACAACACTACATAAGAGTAGTGTTATTTAGCTGCGATCTTCTGTAAGGCGGAGGTACTTCCCCAGTCGGGCTGCTCCAAGTTTTGAGCGGAATGACTCCCGCTGCGCCCTACCTCTCATAAATCTTACCATTCTTCTGGGTCGATCCGTCATTTGGTGCAAATTACATGTTCCTACGCATTTTGTTTAAATTTTACAACTAATTTGAAATTGTTTGAATATGAATGTATACATATCAAAGTAACACAGAAGGCGCGTATGCAGTTTTGACTGTAGTGGTTTAATTAAGTCTACAATGATCCAAAGATATGTCAGAATTTCATTCACATCCTATGTTCCTACACCTATATCTATGTTCTGAAGATAACAGACATTTTAATATTTGTTTTAAAAATACAATTCTTGTTGAAATATAATGTTTAAGAAGTGCGTATTGCTATGTGAAAACGTTGTATTATATAAATTAATTTCACATCATATTTTATGTAGATATAACTTTGTCAAGGTATTTTTTTCATTCACATCCAACTATCATAACAAGATTTCCACGGGCTCAATTCGGCCCTGTTCAAGCCGTCGACACTTTCAAGCATAACTCTCAGCTCAGTCGGTCGCCACAGTTTGTGTAAGGTGAACGTGCATTAGTGCCTAAAAAAAATTAGCGCGATCTTCGAGACAGTTACGTGTTTTGGTACGAGACATCATAATTACCTTCCAGCACTTTCAAATGTAAGTACAAAGGTTTTTTTTTCAATTGCATTAATAACTTTACTCGTTTATATTACGACTTTCAAAAGACTTCTCGTAAAGCTTTGAATATACATACTTTTTTCTTAATATTTAAAAAAGCCCCGAAATATCATTCATCTCTAATAAATTACCATCCGTACCGTCCAATTTTTAAATGGATGGTAATGTAGACTTTTGGATGGTGATGAAAAATATATTTAGTTATTTTTAATACTGTTTTTTTTTTAGATACATATTATTATAATTGACATAACTTGTCTTACTTACACTATTGTGTCATAAGATATGTTTGTTATAGGTAAAAATTACCATGCCGAGACAAAAAAAAGGATTGACTAAGGAGGAAAAACTGGCTAAGGACAGAGAACGTAAAAGAGAGAAATATTTAGAAATAAAAAATAATCCCGAACTGTACGCTATACAAAAAGAAAAAGAAAGAAAAAGGTATCTTGTAAGGAAGACGACAAAGAAAATTTGTAGCATTAAAGAGATGACACCAAGAAATCAAAGGGAACAAAGGAAAAGGTGGCGTAGAAATTCAAGAAAATATTTAAAAAAAAAGGAAGATCAGAAAAAACTCGTGGGTATTTTGATAAACAATACACCTTCAGATAGCGAGACTGACCTTCAGATACAGAACCATAATAGTAACGAGCCCGAACTGGATCCTCTGGAACTTATACATGAAAAAATAGGTAGTTTGAGAAATAAATCAGAAGTTCGCCGCCGCCAGCATGTCAAGGTTTCTAGTATAATAAGAAAAATGCGATACAAACATCAAAAAATTGTGAAAACACTACAAAATCAAATCGAAAAACTAAAAAAGGAGAAGAAAATGCTAAAGAGAAAATTTTCATTTGAAATAAAACAGAAAGTGACTGTTCAAGACAGCATTGAAAAGAAAGTTAATAATATAATAACAGATGTGAGATCAGAAAGGGTTGAAGAGGTTAAACAAAATTTAAGTTTTAATGAAATTTTGATGCAAGATATAACAGAAGGATATAAGACTCTAAAAAAAAAGGAAAAGCGAGATTTTGCAAATACAGTCATGAAAAATAAAGACAGATTAAAGAAATTTAAAGTTTTAAATAAAATACCCTTCAGGCTAAGAAAAGAGATCATACAGGAGAAACAAAATATTATCATGAAAAGAATACATGATTTTTTTGAAGAAGATAGCAACAGTAGAGTTGCTGCAGGAAAAAAAGAGTGCATAAAGCGTAAGGGCATAATAAAACAGAAGAGATATCTAACGATATCTCTAAAGAATCTACACGAAAAATTCGTGAAAGAACAGTGTCTAGTAAGTTACTCTACTTTTTGTAAATATCGCCCTTTTTGGGTAGTATTGCCTAATAACGATAGGGACACGTGTATGTGTAAATTACATTGTAATGTAGATCTTTTATTGAAGGCTTTAAAAAGAGAAAAAATAACAACAGAAGCTTCAGGATTAGAAATGATAAAGAGTATTTGTTGTGATTCGAAAGACAAATGTTTGAAAAGAACTTGTGAAGTCTGCAGAAACAAAGTATTAAATTTCATGGAATTTCATAACGACAGGACAGTTTCATATTACCAGTGGTTACAGCAAAAGCAAAAATACACAGATAGAACGGGCAAGGAAAATACAAAAACCGTCTGGACAAAAAAGAAAATTAATGATTATCCTCGAAACGTAATTGCAAAGTTAAACGACATACAAACCAAATATTTAAATCACTGCCACACAATATCAATGCAATATTACGCTCTACGAGAGCTAAAACAGAATCTTAAAAACGACGAAATATTAATTCACATCGATTTTAGCGAAAATTACTGCTTAAAGTATCATGAAGAAATACAGTCATTTCATTTTGGTGGGAGTAGAGGGCAGGTGTCGCTGCATACTGGCGTTCTTTACTACAAAAATAATGATAAAGAACCTCTTTCAAGCAGATCTTTCTGCACTATTAGTAAAAATTTAAATCACGACGCAAGTTCTGTTTGGGCACATTTAATTCCTATTTTAAAAATGGCACATGAATTGGTACCATCCCTAAAAGCTATCCATTTTATATCAGACTCTCCCAGTAGTCAATATCGCAATCGATACATTTTCTATTTAATTACAAAACTGAAAGATCAATTGCAAGGCTTGGAAAAAGTGACCTGGAACTACTTGGAAGCCGGGCATGGCAAAGGTGCTCCGGATGGAGTCGGAGCCGTTATCAAGCGAACCGCTGATAATTATGTGAAATTTGGTGGTGACGTTGGATCATTCGAGGCATTTACTAAAATTATCACTGAACAGATCCACAACGTTCAGATTGAAATTGTAGATGAAGACGAAGTAGCCAAAGAGAGGTTTCCAAAAAATATTCCTACATTTAAAGGAACTATGAAGGTTCACCAGGTGAGTAGTAAAATAACTAAACATTATTTTCATATTGGTAGTTCTTTTTTCTTTATTATAAGGTTTGCCTAATTTTCAGGTAGTTTGGAGCTTTTCTCAGCCTTACATCATAGCGCTCCGAGCCCTTAGCTGTTTCGCATGCAATGATAATTTTGCACCATGCAGCCATGGCAAGCATCTGGGGAATTCGTATTTCAATGCTTTGTCCAATGAAACTGCCATAAGTAACCAGTTAATAGATGGTCGACAAGAAGATAATTTACTAAGTGATGGTCTTCATATTGATTCCCCAACACTGGCTTGTAATATCGATGATACTAATCTTCAAATTGACTCGCCTACACTGGTCCATAATATGGAAGAATTAAATACTGATATAATTCCAGATTCTCCAATGTTAGTCGATAACGTCACACCCAAAGTAAAAATTTTGTCTGATATCCGAATTAATTGGCAGAATCTTAGTTTTTACATTAAACCATCGCAAACCTTCAATCCATTTGATCAAAGTGACTTCAAAAAATTTATTCAAGAAAGAGCCGAGGAAGCATCAACTTTTGATGTGGATTATTATGCTTCTGCTCATAAATGCGAAAGTTCAAACAAAGAAAATTACTTTGGTCATCCTTACGATGAACTTATCAAAAATAGTGACACAGTTGCTGTCAACAATCATAAGATTAGTTTAAACAAAGAAAGTACTATCATGGAAATTGATGAACCTCAAAAAGAATTTATTACGAAAAATAGTCATAAATATAATTTAATGGATAGCGACGGGAAATACAACATAGATGATTGGGTGATCGTAGAGTATAAAATTAAAACTAAATCAATCTATTTCATAGGTAAAATAATTGCAAAAATTGATAATAGTGAATACAAATTGCATTTCTTAAAGAAGACTCAGGGTGCTCAAAGCGGCATAAAATTTGTCTGGCCAATAAATATTGATGAAGACACAATACCTGAATTTCAAATTGTTCAACAATTGGAGGCGCCTCAAGAAAACAGAAGAGGGCAATTATTTTTTAAAAAATTACCAAGTTTAAATTTTAAGTAGGTAGTAATGACGAGTTGTGACTTGTAACAATTGATCTCTTACTTGTTCCTGATGAATCACATAATAACTATATTACTATTAATTTACATATATATTAGTTTGTAAGGTTTGAGAAGGACAGTTTTGTTTTTATTTTTATTCGAAGTTGTTGTATGTTTTTTTTTATAGAAAACTAAACCGTTTTCAATAGTGTTTATTACCAAAATATATGTTTCTGTTACGAAAGACAATTTAGATAGGGGAAGTCCGGGCAAAGTGAACACTTAATGTTTGAAGTGTTGTAGAAACAGAAATAGTTTGACATAGAAATAAAATTTTTGTTTATAGAAATCAGTATTTATTAAAGTTTTCAATATAATCAACAGAAATACGTAACATTATACTTTAGTCAAAATTATTAATAATATGAAATTAGGAGATCTATCCGCTTTGCCCAACCCACCGGGTAAGTGGATAAGATGATAGGGCAAAGTGAACACAAGTAATTTTTCTACAATAAAACTAATCAGTACAGTTGTCACAAATAAATAAGCCTATTCCTTCATAAGCCGTACATTTTTTCATGACTCCATTGGCTACAGGAGCTACATTGGATCCAATCATCTATTGGTTGTCCGTTTATTTTCTGTATAATCTTCTCCACAAAAAACAAGTATATATTAGTATATATATTTTATATTAGTATCTTCTTTCTGAGCTTTCTAACTTTATAATTTTTGGTATTTTTTCTGTTTATATTTTTGGTTTTTGGTTTTTTATCTAAATCTTGTTTTAAATTTTTTAATACAGTTGTATTCATTTTTGTAAACTTAACTTTTTGTTCCTCTTTCACTGGAGTGCTCGTAAGAACTTCTGACTTTTGTATCTTTCGCTTGCGGGTACTCATTGGCACACATGGTGTTGGAAGGGGTTTAATCTCTTTGGGGCTGAAATAAATTGCAGAAGCAGATGGTTCTGGACCTTTTTCCATGCAGGAATCATTTTCTTCATCCATCATGCTTTGAAGTGGGTCTAGCTCATTGAGATCTACAATTGACGTTGTGGTAGAATCAATAAATTCAGGCAACCGGAACAGGAACCTTAGGTGGCTTATTTGTTGACGTTTGTATCCCGGTTTCATCGACATTGTATATCCTGCTACCATCGATCTTGTGTTTTTCTACCTGTTCCGACAGCAGCTCGTAGAACCGTTCGACTTGAGGACGATTAAAGCCTTTAACCCTGGCAACTGAAGTCGCTTCTGGAACTCTGAGGCAAATGGATGGATTTCTACCCAAAAAACCAGCTAACCAGTCATCTCCTGCTTTCTCATTTTTGTCCCAACTTGGTGGGCGTGCAAGATTATTTTTCTTTGCGTAAACATAGACTAATTTTTTGAAATCTTCACGAGTCAATCCATAAAAAACACTGTCCATCTCTCTTAAATATTCTTGAAGATCGGCTTCTTGTGCGTCAGTAAATACTTTGCGAAATCGGCCAAGCTGAGCAGATGAACTACCACTTTTCACATGCCGATAAAGTGTAGCATAAGGTAAGCCATATTTTGTAGCTGTCGTTTTCACTGGAGCCCCAGACTTGCATTCTGCCACAGCAATCATCATTGTATCTTCACTCCACTGAGCTTGATCTGTTTTTCGTTTATATTTATAAACCATCTGAAACAATTGAAGATATAAATACTACTTAGTCACACTCAACTTCTACTAGGGCAAATCGAATAGGCAACGGGCAAAGCGAATATAGTATCCGCTATGCCCAAATCACTTTGCCCGGCATGTACTTTTTGAACAGAATCTAACCTAAAACCGAACACAGTAAGAATTACGAACGAATCATTCAGTATTTTTACTTGAATACATTCACTTCAAGGACACAATCGACTCATAATCATTCTAAACATATACTAATAGTTATAAACAAATTACTTACCATGAAATGTTGTAACAATTGTGCACTTTTTCGATTTATGAAATTTAATGCGAAATTAGACGCGGCCGCTCGTTAGTTCGATTGGTACAGGACTGAGGGGTACCGGGTGGGTGTCCCTGCGCATGGCGGACAGAATCGCGGCCGAAGTTTGCTAGTAGTGGGGAGTATTCGCTTTGCCTGGCCTGTTCGTTATGCCCGGACTTCCCCTAATTCAGTCCGAGTATTGCTTTTAACGAAGTTTTAAGTTTTATAAAATCTAATCTTTGAGCTCTAAGTAGGTATTCGATTAAGGCCAAAGTCATGATTTTGACGAGGATGTTTTTTGAATAAAACAAGTGATTTTATAGAGATTTGTCTATATGTACCTATCATAAATGTAAAATATTTCATTACTTTCTATGATAGTTCACCACCATCTTAGCAAATTTCATTCATTTCCGGACTCAATCATTACCATTTAGGCGTATTTCATTACCATCACTCACTTCATTACCTATTAACGATTTTCTAAGCATTTAAGCATCCTGCACGAGTGCCTTCTGTACAGATTTATAACTAATGAGGATTCCAACTACTGAAAACAAAAAACTCAAACAATATTCATAATTTTTAAATTTTTTTCAAATTCGACCAATTTAAACGAAATGGCGGAATGACCCTACTATATTACGTGTGTGAACCACCGTATTTTAGACGAATTAATTTTTCTTGTGTGATATTCACCTTGGGTGACGGATGGAGGATGGCTCAGCTCAATAAGAACTTTTAAAATTATAATGTGTGCAACATACCGTGCCTATTGAATTGTGGACGACTGTATACCTATATATATATTTTTTCTATTTTCCTGATTTGTATTTAATTTTAATATTTTAAAATGTAATTATAAACTTACATATATAAATTTCTTGGTTTAATTTTATCACCTAACCATTTGAAGGTCTGTTTGTATTTATGTGGAGGCGCCCATATCATTAATCCTAAATATCTACATATATCACCAGGTCGGTTCGATTCCGATAAGGATTATACCCACACCCTGATCTTAGCCGGCAAATTTCTTTTTTTCTTAACTATCATAAATAAAACGCTACAATTGGCGTACCCAACGTTAGGCCTGGAAGACTTCAAATGGTGGTGATTTAACTTTTGTTGTAATACACATCTTAATACTTGTACTTAAAAATATACATCTAGAACAGATGTAATCATATGTAATGTGTAATAATAATATTGTGTCTTAATTTCAAGCTTACCTAATTTAATCTAAATCACATATTGTGTATCCTTAAGTGTTGTCTAGCTTACTTAATTTAATCTTAATCACATACTTGTGTATCCTTAAGCGTTGACTAGCTTATTTAATTTAAACACATTTTCTGTGTAATATTATGTGTCATCTAGCTTACTTAATTTTAATCACCTTTATTGTTTAAACTTAAACTTTAATTTTTTTTTTATAATTAACTTACTTTTGTATTAAAACACAACTGTTATATTTTAATGTTTAACTATTTCTGGATATATTGTTAATCATGGACTTTATCACTGCAGGATGTTCTGTTGAGTATCTCTTGAAAGATGAATTGTTACACGAACTCAGTATCAGACATTTACCAGCTGAACCATCTTCCTCAACGGACGACCTAAGGAAGTTCCTCAGACACAGTGAAATTAGCCCGACGGGGAAGCCTCAAATCCATTGACCAGTTTGGTGTTTGTGACCAGTCTAAGGAGGTGACAATATGTACTCCAAAGGTTTCAGACATTGAAAGAGATATCCCGGATGGTAGTTGTACTGTATCTCGTCTGTTGGGAAGGTTAGTGTCTCGTAGTAATCATCTGTTGTGTAGGTTGTCAAGGGTAGTCGACCCTAATCCAGATATAGTGGTACTCAAGTCTATTTTGATTTCGATATTGATGCGTCTCGAAGGTGAATCCCTGTCAAATTATGAAACTTAATTTCTTTTAAATAAATATCTTTGACTGAGAACTCAGTCAAGTTCTCAGGTTTATTAAATGTCAACTTCATCTCAAATATTAACCTGCTTGGTAACTAATTTTGAATTAATTATTACACTGACATATGTAATTAAAGTGTAATGCTAAATTTGCATCTATGTAGTGCACTTCTATTAAAATAAAAAGGTTTGTTGCAACAAATGTACCTATTTATTGATCTTTATTCATCTGAATGAATATAAACTGGTTTACACATTATTATCAATATGTATGGTGTGTTACCATGATATACTTCCTCTAGTAGGAAATCTTCTAATATGGAATTATGCATATTTTTGCTTAATTTTCATTAATAATAACTACCAACTGTACACATTATTATCTGTATTTGTTGTGAGTATTATTTAATTCAACACATAGTTGTTGACTTTGTTGCATTTATGAAATGCACTTCTTTAAAATAAATGGTTTGTTGTAACAAATGTATTTATTGATCTTTGTTCATCTGAATGAATATAAACTGGTTTGCACATTATTAACAATATGTATGGTGTGTGACAATGATAGACTTCCCCAAGCAGGGAATTTTCCAATATGTAATTATGCATATTTTTGCCAAATTTTTAATAATAATAACTAAAAACGGTACACATTAGTATCTGTATTTGTTGTGAGTATTAATTAATTGAATACATAATTGTTGACTTTAACTTCCTGACACACTTAGTGAAGAGGCGCTGATGTCAGTGACCTTTATTATTCTTTTACAAGCTGATGGATTGTAGCTTGTATATGATATCTTATGCTTTGACTTATTACTCAATTTTTATATTGCATAGAGTAATACATAAATATATGAAATGTCTTGTTGATTTGGGATTTCATCTCTCTTTGTTTTCTTACGCATGGGGTGCCTAAGTATATTTATGTTGATAATGGCCCTCAATTTGTTTCTAAAGAATTTAAGGAATTAATAATTAAATATAAAGTTCCACACTTATTTTATAATCCAGTTTATCTTCCCCAAACTAACCAGACGGAGCGTGTGAACCGTGAAATTGTTAGATCTCTTGCATCATATGTGCGTTCTGATCATAGAAATTGGGATAAGAACGTAGCTGAGGTGCAATGTGCTCTCAATACTGTAATCCATGATGGTACTAAATTCACCCCTTTCTTTTTGTCACATGGTAGGGAGATGATCCTGGATGGTTCACTTTATAATTTGGATTATCCTGTTGATTCTGAAAAAATTATGGTAGACAACACTTATAAATTCTCTGATTCTCTTAAAGACTTAAATACAATATTTAATAAGGTAAGGGTCAATCTTAAAAATTCACATATAAAAAATTCTCATTATTGTAATTTGCGAAGGGCGTCATGTCGAACTTCAAGTAGGGCAAATAGTTTTTAAAAGATGTTTTCCTCTTTCTAATGCAGCCAAACACTTCTCTGCTAAGCTAGCCCCCAAGTTCGAAAAATGTATCATCGCAGAGAAACATTCTCCTGTGGTTTTCACCCTGAAAACGGTAGAAGGTAAACCCTTAGGCCGCTGGCACATAAAAGATATAGTCAGACCAGGCGAATGTCCTACTGACTTACAAATTTAAAATAATTTCTTTAAAGTGTGTTATCAAAATGTATTTCCTTTCATGACTCTTTGAGCATTCCTTAATAATATTTATTTAGGTTAATCTTAATGTTTATACACTTGGAAAATGATAAACACATTAACTATTTCTATGTTGAGTGTCTTGGGTAGATACTCCAAGCACTTTAAATACTTACTTTCCATTAAAATAAGCCTGTATTGTTCAATGAATACTTTCATATGAGTTGAAGCCAATAAGTCTGTACTTATATGCAGCATAAACATTTTTGTTTAGGCAACAACTTTAAAAGTTGAATAGTACATGTAGCTACCTTTAAGTGTTAGGTCTTTCTTTTTCTTACTTTCCTAACACTAACCTATCTGTTCATAAATACTTAATACACCTATGTTTCTACACATTGAGTGTATTGAGCCTTGTTTAATTAATGAATACTTTCATTTGAGTTGAAGCCATGTAAGTCTGTATTTATCTGCAGCATAACATTTTTGTTAGGCAACAACTTTAAAAGTTGGATAGTACATGTAGCTGCCTTTAAGTGTTAGGTCTTTCTTTTTTAATTTTCTAACACTAATCTATTGTTCATAAATACTTAATACACCTATGTTCTACACATTGAGTATATTCAGCCTTGTATTAATAATTAATACTTTCCTTTGAGTTGAAGCCATTTAAGTCTGTAATTATTTTGCAGCACTGAGCATTCTTGTTCATTTTGTCTAGGCGACAACTTAAAAAAGTTAAGTGTTAGTTTTTTTTATTTTCTAACACTAATCTATTTCTTCTTAAATACTTAATACACCTATGTTTCTACACATTGAGTGTATTGAGCCTTGTATTAATTAATGAATACTTTCTTTGAGTTGAAGCCATTTAAGTCTGTAATTATTTTGCAGCACTGAGTGTTCTTGTTCATTTTGTCTAGGCGACAACTTATAAATAGTTAATAATACATGTGGCTGCCTTGATGGGTTAGACCATTCTTTTTGATTTTTCTTTGTAATAATATACTTATTAGTTTGTACTTAAATTACATACTAGAAATCTTATTCTCACATATCTGAAAACTTAATATGTAGTTGACCTACATTATTTGTCCTACTTTACAAGACAAACCAATATAGAATTTGCTTTACTTGTAATGATGTTCTTTTATAGTATAAACCTAGTGGATGATGTTGAAGGATTTTTGAAATTGGGAAATTTAAGATTAGTTACTTTAACATGATAGTATTTACACATTGGATGTACTAGTGTGTATTATGAGTTCATTGACATTGAGTGATTTCCTAGTTTGCTTTTTGAGTTCTTTTGTTAAATAGAGTAGGTGATTATAGAAGTAACTATCATCAGTACAGTCAGCCACAAAAATACTCTTTACACTTCGTATTTTTTACGAATTATTTTATTTAAAAATTTTCAATTTTTAAATAAAATAATTCTTTTCCCACCTGGAACGGTACTGTAACGTGTTATTTTTTACTATTGTTTTCAGCACAATTTAATCATCAAAATACTTTTAATTTCATTATTAATTTACAAATTTAATTCTTGTTTACATATTCTATTAGGATTTTGTGACAGATACTTTTTCTTTTGTTAACCTTTTTAAGTGAAAGTAAGAGTGAAGGGATCGGAACCTGTACAGCCTCAGCATAAGTGCAATTTTTTGTCTTAATTTATATTTAATAAATTTTACTTATAACAAGATGGACATAGGGACAAAACATTTAGTTTCTGTATTCATTTAATCAGCATACAGATGGTGTTGAGTCTGTGATAGGAGTTTTAGTTGGAATTGTAATTTAGAACTTAAATTTCAATATACAGATCTATGGTTGTAGGGATTTGATAGGGTGAAGCCATAGACTGTCATAGAAAACCTTAACATATTTTCATAACTAATATATACCTAATATATACCTAATATTATCTATTAGGAGTTTACTTAAAACAAATTCTTTTGTTTTGGTTTATTAAAAGAAGTTTTCGTTTCTTTCTCCTTGTTGGACAAGTCCGCCTTTTCTTCACTCGGTGATGCTTCCAATTCGGAACGTGACGGCTTGCTCTATGGCGATCCCTCCGTGGCTATTTATTGGCTATTTCGAGTCATGGCTGTCATTTTGACGTCGGCGAGGAGGACGCGAAGGATGGGTCTTTCGGCGTTCCTCTCCTGGCGGATGTGCCGCTTTAGGCCACCATGAAGATATAAACTAATAGTTTTCTTTTTATATCTTTCTTTAATATTTTTCAATAACGGCTTAATGCCGTAATTAATTTCGTCCTGCAATCCCAGATAATGGGTTCACGTATAACTCGTAATCCCACAAATATAGGGCGTTTGGCCGTTTCATCTTAACCTGACTTCATGCACCCAGCCATGCGGTGATGTAGGTTGTCGTACTTATCAACGGAAATCCCTGCCATCACCGATGGAATCTCAACGTATAAGGTGACATCTTACCATTCTTACTATATTACGTGTGTGAACCACCGTATTTTAGACGAATTAATTTTTCTTGTGTGATATTCACCTTGGGTGACGGATGGAGGATGGCTCAGCTCAATAAGAACTTTTAAAATTATAATGTGTGCAACATACCGTGCCTATTGAATTGTGGACGACTGTATACCTATATATATATTTTTTCTATTTTCCTGATTTGTATTTAATTTTAATAATTTAAAATGTAATTATAAACTTACATATATAAATTTCTTGGTTTAATTTTATCACCTAACCATTTGAAGGTCTGTTTGTATTTATGTGGAGGCGCCCATATCATTAATCCTAAATATCTACATATATCACCAGGTCGGTTCGATTCCGATAAGGATTATACCCACACCCTGATCTTAGCCGCAAATTTCTTTTTTTCTTAACTATCATAAATAAAACGCTACATCCTTTTCACACATTTGCTATTTATTTGCATTTGTATTTAACCCTTCATTAGTAATAGGGATCAAATCAATTTTCTAGTAAATGTTATCATCAAAGTCTATATCTATTCTAACGAAGCGATCAATATTACCAGCTTAGTATCAGACATTAAATTCAACAATGAAAGTATCAATTCTAAGAAGATTGGCTTCATCAGCAGATCCATCCATTCAACGATCGCTCCATTCAACCTCGGGAACGGAATCAAAACCATGAAACTCTGAGCGAAAATTATGAAATTTTCATTATTCAATGAGGATTATGAGATACGATTTGTCAGTACGATCAACTCCACGCATCTCTGTGCTAGTGTCACTTCATCGCCGTCGCTAGACATTTCGTAGTCCCAGTCATTAATTATACGCGGCTCTTTGTCCCGCTCTCGGCTATTGTAACAATATTTGGGTCGCCTTTCAAACACCCAACAATACCCTGAACATAGACGGATCATCCGATGGGAAAGGTTCACAGGTAACGTCACTTAATAGGATTAACCTGAACTTTTATTCCGGAATAAGTTGTGTAACTTGTAATGAAGTGTTTTATAAGTAAGCTAGAGTTTGGTTCGTTATTAAGATTTTCGAAAAACCGAAGAAAATGAAATAAGATGAAATTTACAAAAGGTTCATTTTCATATTAAATTTACGTTCCCTCATTTAATAATTAATTTTACATGTACTATTAAGCTAAACGCTTAATATACAAAAGAATTATGCCTACCATTAAAATACTTAGTCATTTCTGTAACATAAGTTACAAAAAGTTAATAATTCGAAACAATAATAATATTTTAAAACATAAACATGAAACAACTTAGAAAAACAACCATAAACTCACAAGTTCTCGGTAATTGAATAAACATTTAGCAAAAATTAATTAAATTAGAGTAACGTAATAATACAAAGGGAGAAATTTTTCCACTAAACCCTGATTACATCGGGCAATCATAACTTCAGCAATAACAAAACGAATCAGAAGTGGGGCGAACAAAGTTCCAGGTTTATCTAGTAAACTTGCAGATGTAATAAATAAAGGAGCATTCTTTTGTCCTGGACTTATTATTTAGTCAAGAGTTACGAAAGCGAGGTATTTCACTTCGTAGAAGGCGTTTTGAAAATTGAATTTAAAATACACTATAATAAAACATAGTTTGTATTTCTTATTATACAAAAGTGTCCAAAGGGAAGTTTAGAGATTCCAGGTAGCACAATCGCAATGATTATGAAAAAAATGTATATCGAATTAGTCATACTACAAAAATTCCACTACACAGAGCAAACAACTCGATGATGAGAAATGATAATAAAATCAGAGTTGTGAATGTCCGTTTTAGGCTTACACAAATCCTCAAGACTTAAGCCACTGGAATAGAAAAGCGTAAATTGGTATTATCATATAATATATATTATATTCCAAAATATGTATTAAAATGCAATTATCATGAAGTGATCACTGTTATAAACAATTCACATTTGTGTTATGACCTAGTGTTAAATTAAATATCACTGTGTGTAGGATAGATTAATAATTATTATGTAAAATATATTCTGAATGAGAAAAGTCAACTTTACGATACTGTCAACAACCCTGTCGATGGGGAACCAAAAACTCATTCACTCAAGGGAATTCAGCTCGACAGCTATATAGTTTTAATAAACCGAAGGCGTAACACCAGACGGAGTGTTTACTCAGCGAAATTACAATATAATCTGAGAAAACAAACACGTTAATTAAAACAAAAGAAAGTTGTCCCTTGATTGTCATTTGTTGCCACAAGTTTGTTATGCACTATGCGCTTTTAGCTTACAATCCCAAAGTCACAAATCATACAAGACCCACATGTGCTTATATAATTACTTATCGTCAAACAGACATTCCACTTGTTTTCCAACAGGTGTGTCATGTATTTTAACAGTTGTATAAAAAAATAATGCTCATAAAGTTCTAAGCTCGTTTATTATATAAACTACGTAAAAATACTTTATATTGCATCTTTCAATGTCTTTGATATATATTTCACATCTAATATTCAAAGATGGTCGGATTGATCGGTTGTAAGTAAATTTTTGTGTAGCTGTGGTTTATGACCCTCACGATTATGAACTGTTTCAATAATTGACTAATGTACTCTATGTGTATTACTCTATATATACATACGTCCCGTATTTAGCAAAAATTGTTACAAAATGTTTAATAAATCCAAAGTTATCATCTTTATTAAAGCTATATTAGCAATAACACTGCATTTCGATAGAAATGATAATTCTTGTACAAGTTACACACACACACACACAGAAAGATTTAACTACTTTTTTATGCGTAGCAAAGTGCGAGAAGAAAGAAACAAAGCTAAGGTAGAAAAAAAATATAGAACTTAACTGCAAATTATAAAATAAAGAAATAAAAAAAAAGTTGTTTAAATAAATATACTGTATTTTGAAACAATAATAGAATTTTTTTCTAACTATAATGACCCTAGTCGTAACGCAACAAGGCGATCCGATCCGATGGATGAGGGACAACGTGATAATTCATGTCACGTTGCTTTGACTCGAATCACGGATATGAATGAATGCGCTTATCAATGGGTATCGTGTGATGATGGACATCAACTGGACTGTTTTAGTAGACATCACCACAACTTAATTTAGTTGAATTGTATAAAAACTAGCTACTTTATTTAATGACAAATATATAATGTGTGGTTTTTATATAATTGCAAAATAAAAATCTTGATTGAAATGATATTTCTAGCGTATCCGAGTGGGTAGTACACTGGTTTCAAGGTGACCATCTTAGAGGTCCACAAGTTTCTGTGCTGAATTTAAGCATTTGTACCTTAGTCAGGTTTATTAATATTATATTTCTATTTAAAATATTTATGTATGTATAATATATGTATCTATTACCTTAGAGCCCATAACACAAGCCTTACCTTTAACGCTTACTTTGGGCTAGACTAACTGGCATAGGATTTTTTTTAATAGCGAGAACATGTTAAACGTGATAAGTCAGTTATAAGTAATAGTTATTCGTTTTTAATTACATGTGATCGATATTGACTTTCTAATTTGAATTGTGCTGGAATTATGTAAAAACTAAACATTTCACGATATAACATGAAATTCTGGTTCTTAGGTACGTAATTTCGAAATAAGCTGAAAACCTTATTAAAAGTTTGAGCTTATTACTACTACGTTCCTAATTCAAAAAGCAACTATATTCGAGCTAGTTAAATATTCAAGTATCAAGTCAGTTTTTGTATCAAATTGGAATAACCGAAAAAATCGATACTCAGATATCGAAACAAATAAGTAGTGTATAAATAAAATATGATAAAAAGTGAACAGTATACATAGATCTCATCGGTAAACGACTTGTTGCGGCCAAGCTACATGTTAATACCGGAGTCACAGCTGCGAATATTTTAAATAAATAACGATCATCCAAACTGCAAAAGAATCAAGAGATGGTAGAAGGTTATTGGATCGTACAAAAGGCGAAATATAATTTTGTAATATAGAAGAACAATGCCATCTACAATAATAACGTATTCCTATAGTACTGGGGTGCAGTAATAATGTTACAGAAACGCGAATAGCCCTTCACTCTGAACACTATTAGCTATTTTGTTATCGTTGTCACTCTACCCAGTTCATATTTAAGGTTCGTATTATAAAATACTATTTTTAGGGTTCTGGGTTTCGTATCAGAACGGAATTCTGATACGTAACCCTAAAAATTACGAATAGAAATAAGCAATATATTATTTATACGACACCGACTTATTTTTACTTTCAAATTAAATGAAAATACTTCTAAAGCTTTAACTAAATTCATCGTTTATGTCATTAAATAAAAAGGTATTTTTGAAAATGAAAACAACTACATTAATTATGAAAATGTAATAATACAGAGTGAATCATAACTTCAGCACAAATTAAATCCGTTGGAACCTTTCCCAAGTCACGTAGTTCCAACTTATAAAAGCGCACCTACATTAAAAAAATGGGTCGCTATTTCCATGAAGAATAGCTAAGTTCGTAGAATACTAAAGATATGCCTAAGTAATTTTATAGTACTTCATTAAAGAGCTTATTACCAAGCATATTTCAATTTAATTCATTCATTTATTTTATAAAAAAAAGTAGAAGTTTCTTTGCTTTATATAAAAGACTAATATATAAAACGTTCTTCTAAATAATACGTTTGTAAAATTCCAGCACAGTACGTTACTCAGATGAAAAAGCCAGCTTAGAATTATTAAAACAACGAAGTTTCTAGAGTCAGAATATAACAATTTTTTTAAGTATAAAATAAGGCAATTATCGTCAAATATTATGTTCATAATATTGTGTCTAGCAGCGGTTAAATCTCAAATTTTTTTAATACCAAAATAAAGTAGATGTCAATTTTTTATCCTATATTTGCTAAGAGTTTAGAACTAGCTGAAAAAAATTACAGAAGTAATACTGTACCTACAATTACAACGGTTGAATGAATATACATAAAAATACCATGTATGTGATGTTTTTGTCACAAGTCGCTCAATAAAGCTCCATACAAAACATTGCAATTATGACCTCTTAATTTATAAATGTTGTCCAATTTCTACGAACTTAAAACATAATTGCGAACAACTATGTTTATATGTTACATGTAATTTGAGAAAACTTAAAATGTGATTCTCTTATTCGTGTTACGGAAAAAGAGTGCTGAATTTTCTGAATTTTTTAAATAAATTTATTTCAAAAGAATACAGAAATTTGTATTTGGACATACACTTATAAGATCAAAAATAAGTAAATTAGGTCCATATTCAGTTGTAATTATCTAACCAATTTTAGTGAAATTTCATGAGAAACAAATCACATATAAAATAATCAATAAGATCAATTTAGCACATAACATTTTCACAGCATAACATTCTCTCCACAAAAATATGGTTGTAGAAATTATGAAGACGATAAAGATGAAATACTGTTGCATAATTATATGTACTGTTAAGCCACAAATATAACCCGAAAATTGCGAGAGCTTCACCACCAGATCTTTAATATGACGTTCAATATTCTCTCACATTACAGCGATAAGCCGCCGTATGATGCCGTGACTTTTGTGTTTACATTACAAGCGAATCCAGCAGTTTTAATCGTTACCATTAACAGTAATGGCAGCCACGAATCCTATTACAATATAAGATTATCAAGCGGAGACATCTTCGCGAAGATTAATCTCTGATAAAACAACGCATTCTAATTCTACGATCTCGTTGAAAATACACTCAATAGCGAATATAAAGTCCATCAAACGTATGTATTTAAATAGTTTTAATGGAGGGTGACACAAGCCAGGGTCGTCTGGTTCAGTCAGACGAAGGTGCCCACCTTCGTCTTACCTATTTCTATTTCTGCCGCAAATTGCAGTTCATATTGCTGTGTTCTGGCGGGAAGAGTTACAATAGGGCAGTGAAAATACTGGGAACTGTAACTTTAGGTTTTATGTCACATTTTGGAAACGGACTCTGTGGTTTTGTGAGGGTACTATAGCCAAAAATATATACTACGAGTATAGCCATCAGTGTCAATATATCGTATAAAAATATTTTTTATAAACAAACAAAAAAGTGCCAAGTAGTACTATTGCTAAAAATTAAGTTATGTTCCAAATTGATTACATTAGTTTCCTCATTTTTAATTTAGATATTTTTACCTACTATTTAGACACCTTAAAATTCCCGACTTAAACAAATAGAAAATATATAGAATGCTATAAATCTTCAAAATATACATAACAAACATTATATACAAAATATACATAACAAAATATATTATAGAAGCTACTATATCTCAAAAACATATCTACGATAAATGTTCATCTATACTCTACGTGCGTCAGTGTTCAAATTATTTTGACAGTCCGGAATGTTTTAACAGAACAGCAAAACAATTATTGGAAAACTTTTGAATTATGTAAACAAAGTTTTCTTAGATGATATTGTTTGAACATGAAAATATTGAAAAAAAAAACTTTTTCGTTATGAATTTAATTTTATTTACAAACCCATTTCTCAAATTTTGTATTTTCTATCGTAAATCTATATATAAAAATATAAATAAATATAAAATATTTGTTACACTTACACCAATTAGCCTAGTAAGCTTTAATCTGAGAATACCAGTAGGCCTACCATGATCGCTTAAAACAGGAATAAAATCGCAGTGTAAGCGAGATGGCGCTATACGTTGCAGGAGCAGTGTCTTTGTTTCAATATTGTTTTTCCCTTACGCTAATGGATCATAAGAAAGTCGTAGTACACTCATTGCAAAGTTGAACATAGCCATCTGAGGCTTCAGCATAAGTCCGTCCAAAAAAAACGTATAGTCGCAGGTTTGTTTTATCATGACTTAGAACATATTGCCTTGTTACCTTTACTATCGAACAGATACATTTTTGTAGTGGTAGATTGTCATGTATTTATTACCAAAAAAATAGTAACGTACATTTTCTTCTGAAGTGTTTTATAACTCATTTCACGAAAACAAAACAAGCAATGAATCAATAACACTTTTAGAATACAAAACGGTAGTCATTTAGATAGTTTATTTCTTACTTCAAAATAAGTAAATAAGTTTAAAATAATAATAAATTGATTGATATTCCCCAAATAATGAAACAGTATGTTTACAATATTATAAAATTACCTTGCCTCCATTGCATCTTATTCCACAGCACACCAGTATTATTGCTCTTCACTGTAATATTATAACTTTGGCTAACAAACCGCGTGAAATTGTCTTGAGCAGATTAAAAGACTGTATTAATACACCCCACAAAAGGTCTCAAGACCGTTTATATAAATACTCTGTCAAACACACAATACAGCCCCAGGGCTGCTTTGATCCAAAAATGGTATTTTCCAACACAATGAAGCTAGACAACACACGGAATGAGCATCCAAATGAAACGTCACGACTAAATCGTTCTCTATTTACACAAGATTATAGCTATTGTTATAGATTTTCGACATATTTACTTACATCGTGCGTAAACATATCTGAAAAAATCAGTTTCGCGAACGTGGCTAGTGTGGGGTTTTACAATTTGCTTTGAAACGATGCTAAGAAATATGTCTTAAATTTATACTTATATTACGCAAATCTGTAAGTTAATAATTAGCGAAATTATCACATTAATGATTCGTTAATCTTTATCACGCTAAAAAAAGGAATATGTATTTATAATGACATGATAAATAATCATTCTGTGTTTATTTTACTTATATGTGGTGTTGGATTCCATGAATATGATGCTTTTATCTTTTACATTTTTTGTAAATAAAATGTAAAAATACTATACAATACTTGTGTACGAGCATAACACAAGAAACCACATTAAAATTGATGGTTCTAAGAAAATTTAGAAATTGATGAGTCTGAGATAAGTTAGCAAGTTACTGCAATAACTTCAGATAGAAATCTTATCGACTTCTGTTTTATGATTTGGATATTACTTTATCGTCGTTTAATTTTATAGGTTTTGAGTCACATTACAAAGTTTTCGCAGAACATTAATACACTAAATATGTATAACGTACAAAATATAATGATGTATCTAGATAAATATAAAATGCAATTATCTTTATCCTTCCTAACCTTCAATCTTTCTTTGTTCTTGTCTCATTCATCACTATCAGATGGCTCAAAATTAAAACCTTATTATTATTATTGAAAATGTGAAAGCTTATATTTATTATGCAAATAAAATTTTAATTTGATTTGAAAATATTATGGTAGCTTTTGTAATCCATAAAATTATTTTCATTAATGTAATCGTTAAATGTAATTTAAACACCAAAACGAATTTTTAGTCACATTAATTGTACAGGACAAGTGAAACTTTTACATTCACTTGTGATATTTAAAATTAAATAAAAAAATAAGATTAGATGCAGCTCAGGAAAAGTTCAGTTCTCAGAAGGATTCCATCTATTATCCGACAGCGTAGTCTCAATTAAGGTCAACTGTCGCCTATTTCATTCTCGGGCATTTAGATTATCAAGCTCCGTATGACAACAAAGACAGTCATGTAATGACATCGTGACTACGCCCAAAGAATTTTATAACGCATTCTGAACATAATCTTGATGTGACCAGCGACGCATTAAAACCACACACGAAGGATATCCTTAAGGTAATTATATCACCACTAAACTCTCCAGAGTGGGTAATAACTGAAGTCACAGCTGGTCAGTGTTAATTTTTAAGTTATAATTAGTGTTTTGTCTGGTTAAAGTGGATGACGTCTGGTTAAAGTTAAAAATAAAATCTAAATTGGTCATTTTTTATTAATCTATTTAAAATTATACCAATTGATATAACTATAAATAATTATTAACTTGATATTTCTAATGTGGTATGGAACTTTCTAATGTACCTTCTGTTGAACTTCGATGAATTCGATTACCCAAATTGCGCTATTGCCCACGTGGCATTGTCTGGCTTCATATAATCACAATGGAGCTCATGAGTGAATCCCACGCCGCTACCGAAGAGGCATATGTGTTAGAAAGTGGTAGTTCGTGTGTGATTTGCCTCGTTCCAGAAAGAACCAGAAGGCCACAGTCGATGTAAGTTTTGTTACTGAGAGTGATTCATAACTTGCTTAATGAACGTAGCCAGACGATTTTGCTGACAAGATTATAGGGTATGGAATTAAGAAATAAGATTATTGCACACCTGATCTGGTTACATTGTGTGAATACAAACTTTAAAGTGCTGAAGCTATTCGAATATAAGAACAAGGTGGCCTGTATTTTCTTAAACACTTTTACGCCCCAATATCACATTCGAAGAGGTTTGATTAATGACTTCTAATCTGATCACTATACAATCCCTAACCTAACCTACAAAAATACAAATTGTACACTATAAATACTAAAACATACATAAAAAAGCAAGTAGCTGTACAAAACCAAATAATTAGGTTTGCATTGTTCTAATTTTTTTGGTGCTTTTAATTGTTTCCGTTACTTAATTATGACCACTCATATACCTCGTCACGGAAACGTACGAGTTTACCTTAATAAAGTTAGAGAGTTATAAGGCCTCAACTCAGTGCGGATAGGTTGACTTCTCATAAACTTTTCAGAATTTTAATATACGAGCGTCTGATATATGTACAGCCAGCAACGCGTTACGAGCGACATAACAACTATCTTAAGCTCAACATGTACAATTCTTGCGTGTGTTTGTTGTCGCGTAAGTTCTGACACCCCGCAACAGAAAATAGTGAACTTTTTAGGGCACAAAAAAGCAGTGTAATTTTGTATTATGCTAGCATTATTTTTAAAAAGTCCAATTTTATGTACTCGACCAAAAAAAATTCACATTTCTCGCATTTTACAGAATTTGCTAGTTTTTTTGCCTTCATATAAAAACGAATAATGAAACATGTAATAGTTAAAAGATTATGTCAGTGCTGAGATAACAGTGTCTTTAAATACTCAACGTACTTTTACTACAACTATTACTTTATATTACACACAGCAAGACACAAAAAAAAAATACACATCCGAAAAATTTTACCTCTAAAACAAGATAATATCAACGCCATAACAGACAAATGCGACTGTGGAACCGCTCCACAATCGACACACGTGCTCTCGTATTGCCCAAGATCAGAGATAACTCACAAAACATTTTCAGCAACAAAACAGTTTATCTGTCAAATACTGGGTCCGTTCGGCACACATTTGTGAGTCTTTGTGGTTTTATCGGATGGATTAATCGTCTTAAGCCTCCCGTGCGGCGGCATTTTTTTTAACCACCCTGAACATCTACGAATTGTTTCGTATTCCAACGATAGGATCGATTAGTTTTTTGCGACTTGTCAACCCATCAGTAGAAATGTCATAACTTTATTTACTAATCTCCAGCCGCTAAGAGAATGCGTTTCTGACTGGTGCTGCCATTTCCTTACGTACATGGAATAAAGTTCATATTTGTATAATACTAACCACGATTCTAGTATTATACAAATATGAACCTTATTCCATGTACGTAAGGAAATGACAGCACCTGTCAGAAAAGCATTCTCTTAGCGGCTGGAGTTTAAAGTGTCAAATTGTTAATCTCTGTTGTAATAAATTAGGTAATTGGTTTGTATATACTTTATCAAATATCAGTTAAGAAATTATATAATTAATCGAAACAAATTTAAATTCTTTTTACTATCCCTAATCCTGTTCTAAAGCAATATGGTATTTTTTAACAGCGAATTGAAATATTAAATAAAATTATTGGCATAATTGTTTACAGATGGCGCTTTGTCCCAAGACGAGTTAAGATTTGTAATTTGTGTTTTTTTTTTTAAATTACAAATCAATATAATAATTTGTAACTTGTGACTATAGTAGAGTATTTTTTTTAAATAACGCAAAAAATTGTATCATATATAATTTTTAGCCATTTATATATGTTTTAATCTATCAAATGTGGTATGATTTTATGTACAACCGTAACACCATCTAGATATTGGACTGAGTTGGAAACTGTTTAATCTATCACTTGAAAAATCCCTTATTTATTGGCTTAGCTTAATACTACATTGTTCAGAAAGTTAACAAGAATATATAGACTAAAACAAAAAGGTGAGATATTTTTGATTGTTGGGGTAGCTTCGGTCAAATCAAAGGGTTTCTTTGTGTCAGTTTCTTTGTATGAATAGTCAGCTACCAAACCCGTTATGTCAAAGGATTTGGTAGCTGACTGATTGATTTAGGTGCTTGTTAAAGCATAATTTGTAACAATTACCACAATAAACTAAATTTCGTGAAATCATACATCGACGAAGCAAGGTATCGCGAGCATAGCAAGTCGTTCTGAATTTAGTTTTTATATTCGGTATATATTAAATTCAAAATTATCAAAACAATTTGTTATGCAGTTTCATATTTATTTTTGCGATCATTACACTATTTCTTTTTTTAGTGTACTCACAGATCGCATAACTTTTTCATTGAAGTTCAGCGTAACATGGTCAATGCATGTCATAAGGTTGTCCATAGTAAATAATTTGCTTTCAAACATAAATATTTTTTTCCAATGCATAATTTAACAAATAAAGTGACATATTGAAAATACTACCAAAATGGTAATTTAAACGTGGAGGTTTCTGCGTTTTAGTCGACTTATTAGTCGGTTACTTTCCAGATATTGAAAGTTGAAAGAAGTGCGTATATTAATATGTCTGACCGATTCTGACGGATAAACTACTAATCTTGTCTTACTTTAGGCAATCTTTAATGGCATGCTATCCCTTTTTTAAGACTCTCATTCTTTCTCACTAATTTAAGACAAAAAGTGATAACACGATAGTTAGGCTCATCCTAAGCTAAGACTATGTTAGTGAGTTTGACCGTTAGTAGCCTTTAGTAACAAATAAGTAGTGTCCTCCACGATTTTGTTCGGATATAAACTAGAATTTAAGAAGTTCGAATCTTCGTAACTATCAGCTTAATAACTTAGAGTAAAAAGAATTTTGTACATTACACTAAACAATAAACTGTACGCTAAATATACATATGCATATATGTATATTCATATTTTTTCCTTACATATAACGTAACAAGCATATTATACAATGTTATTATTTAGTTATTATTAAATCTCATTAAAACTATTACTCATTATTTTAAACAAAAATTGTCTATTTAGTGCAAATGTAGCCGTTCCCTTATTCAAATTATTTTTTTTTACTCAAACCTTTATACACAATTATTGTAGTTTTTACTCCAAAAATATACAAAAAAAGTTATAACGTGTTCGGAAAGGGGAAGCGATTTCTTAATAAGTACAAGTTACTTCCCATGGATATCTGAAGTAGCTTATTTTAATTATATCTTTGCCAATATTCAGAATAATGGCAACAAGATATCCCACAATTACACTGGATTTAATAAAACTAACTTTTCGGGGAGAACAGATTGAATGTATGTAAACACAAAAAACAACATTAATCTATTGACACCCCTACAGCTACGAACAAAGTTTTGCTTTATTTATAGTGTTATGATCATTTCTGAAACGCAGGGTAAAAAAGAATGCTTTGTGTAATTGTTAGGGTGAGCTTGCGATGTTTTTATTTGTATTGCACAAAAACATACATTCATAGATTATGAAATTTTTATTTGTGGGATGAGTACGGTAGTGTTTGATGTAGTTTAAAATATTTACATTGTAATTGTATTAAAATTACTATGCAGCATATTAAATATTTTCCTAGATTCAAAATTTCCATTATTATTACCTGGAAACCATCGTATGAAATAATGGAATTCCATGATTATATATATATATAATAAATTAATACTTTTTTCTCATAATTTATTTCTGTATTTTTTATATTATTTTATATTATACTATTATAATATATATATATATATATATATATATTATATATATATATATATATATATATATATATATATATATATATATATATATATATATATATATATATATATATACACATATATATATATATATATATATATATATATATATATATATATATGTGTGTATATATATGTATTCATGATAGCGATTAATTCAAGAAATGAGTGATTAATTAAATAAATTCAGCCGTTCTTGAGTTATAACTAATACATAACTAGGATTATTTTCATATACCTACGTGGATATATTACTAAAATATGAATATTCGAAAAATTGTAGACTGAGATCGTAATATTATAATTCTAGATAGCTGCTACAAATTCCTTTTAATAAGTGAAACGTAGGATATACTAGCAAAGTTTTTAACGAGCTTATTAGTTGTCGAATAACGAATTAAACTGTAGCATACCTAAAAATATTATATTTATATTTTATTGCCGATTATGTACGTATTAAAATTATTCAGAAATTATTCTTATACTGAAATCTCCAAAAAGACATCGCACTCCAATAAACGTCAGCAATCTTGCTCTAATTAAGCGTTTAGGCTGTACTTATTTTTGTATTATATATATAATATATTAGGCATATGAAACATACGCCATGATTTCAACTAGAGAAAGACAAAAACAGGTAAAATAGATGATACACCTTCTTATTTATTACCTAGTTATCTCATTGCTGTGGTTTTAGTAATGGTTGCAGATTTGGCATATCAGTGGTTTTGACATCCGTCAATGAAATCAGCTGGTGATTAGTGTGTGAATTGCGCGACTGTAATGTCTGCACCATATGGACCAAGTAGTATGAACCGACACCAAATTATATCTATTATTATCAATGTATTTTGAAATTTACTTAACTTACAACTTTACTCAATTCTTCAAGCGAAAACAATATACAAATATGTCAGATTTATTACAAAAACGGTCTCGTGCCGACTTATATAAACATTGATTTACGACAACATTCAAAACAAGATTGCGGGGAAACGACCCCTATTACCATTGCATAGAATGCAATCAATGTTAGTACATCAATAAACGCCTCCTTAGGGTCTATCATGTTAATAGACCAAAGCTCTTGCAACGTTAATAATGGATATTTGCCATGCTATTGTCAATGTGGGCCTGAACTGCGGACGGAGGTGGGCAGGTCATTATTCTGTTGGTGAATTGATGTGTTGGATTCGGGGTCGCTTAGTGATGGGAATAATTTGAGGAAGTGCATTACAACACATGCATACAGATTTAAAAGTAACGAGATGTTTTAAAACCTTGTTATAGAAGACATGTATTTACTTCTAAATATAAGCTACAGTGTATGTGCTTCTGAGATTCGTTCTGTCAACTTTAAATCGATCATTCAAATAAGTTTGTTGTATAGACTGGAACTATATATTTCATACATTTCTTACTTCCTTTGGTATTACTGCCAAAGCTTTGCCACGTAAGCCGTTTCTATAACGGAGCATCGACTATTCCTGTTTCATGGTTTTTCTTTAAGAGGAGATGTCGTGTACAGGACTTTACGAACTACTGTATTTGCTAATAATTGCTACAATAACAATTTAATATACAACTAAGTTTTTTCATGAAAAGTAAAAATTATAAAAAAGAGAAGACCTAACCACATTGACATCTCATCATCAGGAGCTCACTAACATCTCCACGGATACGCGTACTCTAAGGCGTACCATCTAAATGTTTGTCTATAAATTATTTCATCATAAGGCGGATATATACTTACTACATATACATTTCAAAAATAAAAAAGATACCAAAACCAATATTTACGAAATTATGACAATTTATTACAGAATCTGCTGCTCATCAATAATTCAAACATTATACAAAACTGTAAGAACTGTAAGGTTAAATCGAGATCACCGATAACCGCGAGACATCATACACCGCACAAGTACATCACTAAGCGCCTATAGAAACATCGCTCAAATGCAACGCTTTTATTCCCACATTTTTTGCACAACGCAACCCGTAGGGACGAGCCTCATACAACAATGAGGTGCGTAGACGCAGGCCACACATCATCTCGCAACTAGAAATGAGTTTTTGCCGACACCTTTAATGGGATCCCGCAATTTATCGTGAAAGCTTTTGCGAACGCTCGCGAGTTTAAATTTAAACGCGCGGAAATATTGTAATAGCTGGCCAAAGGTCCAGTTTGCGCAAGCCGGATTAAGTGTATTGTAAAAACAAACTGCCAAAACACATTTTATATGAGCTCTTAATCTATTTTTTGCATTATGAATTTGGATCGCTGAAGTTTTTGTGCGTATTATTTGACTAACTAGTTTATAGTTTTGTTTTGTTGCAACAAAACAACTTGTAAAAAGTCTATTCTCCTCCGTAGTCGAGTTGTTAGTATACGGGTTTCAAAGTGTCGATCTCTGATGTCTCGGATTCGAGTCCCGGTGGGTGCAGATGTATATGTCAGTATTTTTGCCTTAGTTATGGTTGTAAATATATATTTCTTTCAAAAATATTTAAATATATGTCTATATATCCATTAACTTAGATCCCATAATACAAGCCTTAGAGCTTACTTTGGGCTAGACTAAGTGGTGTGAGTGTAAGAAATATTTATTTATTTATTTATTAAATTATTCTCTAAAATAATTTGGATTGTATGTATATATCAAAATAAAAAATACTAGTTATAATACAAAATTATATGATCAATAACATATAAACAGTTGAGTTATTAATTAAAACCTTATTAACCATTTATATTTAGCAAAACGAACAAATTCTACATTTCGCTTATTAATTGCAACATTTTTCCATACAAGAAATATACAATATATAAACATATAAAGAACTAAGTTATTTTTGTTTATAGGCTCACACAAATTACGCGACCTTACCCAATTGTGTTACTTCTACAATATTCCTCAGCTAATACTGTACTCTTAATATATAAGGTATAAAAAAAATCCGCTGCTCTGTTGTGGCGCAAAACTCTTTCAATACACCATAGTAAATTGTCAAAGTCGGTTTTAATAAACTCAATAATCTGGTAAGCCCCTACCATGTTACCTACTATCAAAAATAACATTAAAGTACTAAAACTAATCTATTATTAATAATATGATGCATTGAATTATATAATAATTGTTAACAATATTATATAGTTCAATGCATCGGCAAAATAGTTCCACGGTGTAGTCCCTGCACAATACATATTAATCTTATAAGATAATGTAACTGAATATAGATCCAGTTTACCTGTTTAACTTTTTATGAACGGCGTTACAATTTTAGGGTATGACGTCGATCTGACCTCAGTAGAAAAAAGTATCTTGAAGTATCTAAAAAAAGTATTTTATAAATGTTTTTCTTTATTACTTAAAATGATGTCAAAGTAACTATGAAAAAACTGACAATACTAATTGTGAAACATATCGCCACCTTTTATTTATCACAAATATCATGTCTTACTAATGGGCCGTTTCAGAGTAAATTTGTAAGGGAGTATAAAAAAAAACAATATTTTTCGAATGTTTTAGACATTTTTAGACGTGTGATTTTTAATTTATTATAATTTTAAACAATACAACCACTATTTTATGTCTTATAGTGTACCTACATATTATTTTTATATAACTTTTGCTTAAAAGAGTTCCTCTAGAAAATCTTCACACTGACAGTATCTTTAAGACTTAAGCGATGTAAAGACTTAATCCCTTTAAAGTAGGTACTAGTAACAATTTCCCAACTACTCCCGTGATAACTACACGTTAAATCGCCGTTACTATACGGCATTGTATCGATTTGTGGAACCTAGCAGATGTTCTGGTATTAGCGGCAATTCATCACAAAGTAGGTTTCTGTACTCTGTAGTTTAGCAACAATGGAACAGATGGCGCTGTTACAGAGTTCTATTAATAATTCATTAAAATAAAAAATATGTAATTAGTAAAACAACTATTGTTAAAAAGTTTAAAAAATAGGAAAGAAAATGGAAAGCAAAAGCAGTAGTATAGTGTAGAAAGAGCTTTCGTGCGAAACTTTCAAACGAAATCAGCCGCAGAAGTAATTTTGGTTTACTGGTTATTGTAAAAAGGTGGATATTGTAAAATGAATACTAAATAATGAATTAATTTTACAATCATTATTATGTCAGTTGTTTTTATTACAAGTCTGACAACAGACTTTGCTATTTTATAAGATGTAGTATTTATATTTTCTAGTATCTACTTTTTGAATTCATTACAATTATCAACATTTATATTTCATCACTATTCAAATCTATGGAATCACCGTTGTAAGAAAATAACTAAAATTCATTATATTCAAATTAGTAACTATCCCGATTTCTTTCAAAGTAAAAACGCTACCCACCGGTTATGCATGCATCAAACTATTCGTTAAAGTTAATCACAACGCTTAATGCGTAAATGGACCATATAAAAGAACACAAAAGGTGTGGAGATTTTTCTAAAATATTAACCGATAATATTTTATTAAATGAAGCTTGATTACTCTCGTAAGACGGACTTTCATTCATAGGAGAAAATGCAATAATTAATACACGGTGTAATACACGATACATAAACTTATAACGAAGCCACAGTCTATAATGTAGTGTTTATGGAGAACAGACATATTACAAAAAATAATTTAAGGGAAACTACAGTAAGTTTTATGTATTAAAAATAATGATTATTTATTACAATATAGTTACAAACGGTGATACTTCGAAAACGAATTACATGCTAGTAGCATTCACGCCATGCTTAGACCACAAAGTTACTTGCTCATATTAAATTCAGCTGATAGTTTAGTTACGAATTTAAATAAATGTAATGAAGTTTTAGAAAAATAGTTAATGGTATCTTCTCATATTAGTTGAAAGTCATAATAAGAAAGGTAAAAACCTTTGGTAAGTTCCAACAATTAGAGCTGGAAGTAGAGGTCAATAGTCTTATAGAAAGTAATAGTATTAACACTTTCGTTGCGTTAGGACGAAATATATGGAAATAGTTCCGGAATTTGGAATCATTTCGTATGGATTTTGATACCGAACCCAACGCTGTGTAGGAGCTGTAAGGGGTCTAGGAGCACTGATAACTAGTTCGATCATCGATGAGACCAAGTGATCCTTGCTTGCACCCGTCTTGTGGTCACAAAATATCTTTGCGAGCAAGTGGACATCTCGAATCGAGTCCTCTTATACCAACGTGGTGTAATTTATCACTTCCTCTTTGCGTACGAAGTAAGCTGTGATGTATCAAATGAACTAACAAACGATTCTGGTCCAATCTGTTATGAGGATAATTTACTACCCAGGAAGGACATTGGATAATTTTGGTTATGAGAAATTTATCTTTCCTATCCAATTAATACTGTATCTTAAAAGCTTAGGGCGGGAAGATAAAGAGGTTATAAAATTGTAACTTAATAATTTCTGGACATGAGTATTCTTTTTAACATTATATTATGGACCAAATCAGACATAATTATTTGATAATATGCTCTGTTGTCATATAACTCGTATACCCGATTTACACGAAATAGCCAAATAGGTAGCTACCAGATACCTATTTGGCTAATTTAAATGTGCTTTTTAAAAAAATAGAAATAACAAAAAAAACTGCATCGTTTAATTGTCAAGGAATAGCAAAAAACGTTGAATTAATTTGCACACTAAGATAATATAAGTTTTACGATCAACAACACGTCATGCTTTATATTTGCATTAAGGAAACCGCTCCGTTAAGAATATCATTTCGCCACATTTACGTGTGCAATAAAAAGGAGCACCAAATAGTTAAAGAACTGTCAAAATGGTGCGGATGTGTGATGTGGAAGTTTGTAAAGAGTAGTAAAAGATGGTGAAATTTAACTGATGCTAGTATTCAACGCCTTAATGCGATTTTCACCAAATCATCACACAACATTATGAATCCCGTATTCTTGTCTGTCCAGAATATTTCCATCCCAACGGCCGTCAAACCTGTAATATGTCATACACGCTGCTATATCGCTGTCTGATTTCATCAGAAACTGAAATTATCGACGATCCCTGTCTCACAATCTATTGAAACCCTTGTCCTTAATAGAGCAAAAGGTTCGTGACCATTTATTTCGGTATCATTTCGGTTCGTAATCATCGGGGATATACTTTGTGCCGGCCTATGTCAACAATCAGCAGTGGGCGTTTCTTGCCTGAACTTATAATGATGATATTCATTAACAATTGCTCATACACTTAAAATTTAAAGTGAATTGAATCGGTAAAAATTACATTTTTGCCACGATATCATTTTTTTTTAAATCCTCTCCATTCATTTTATATTTCCCACGAGCAACGCAGCCCACCGTGGTTGCACCGTAAGCCCAGGTTATTTGACGCAGGTTGCTCTGAGCTAAGACCGACTTAATCCAGTAACTTATGCAAATCAACTTCCACAGATTAGGAATATTATGCTTTTATTTTAAATCATAAATAAATAACAATTTTGCTTTCTAAAATGACTTTTAAAATGAAGTCCATACTATCATGTGACCCTGGAAAAAATCGGGACCTTCAATCGAATATTCATAAATTTCTAATACGCTGCTAATAAGTTATCTTCGTTAAACACGTTATGATTCCGAAATTTTATTGGAAATTAATTCTAATCGTTACTATAATAAAAAAAATAAAAAAACAACAACGTGCAAGAATTGTTGGTTTGTGTTCTAGATGAATAGATAGGTAGAAAGTCTTCAGTTTAAGTTAAGAGCCTGCATCGCGATGCATATCGCGTTTCACGGACCGAGAAGATGCGTGCCATATTCTTTTGTAACTAAGAATTTTAACGGAAGTTAATTCGTTAATGGCGTTTAAATGATGAAAGCTTTGTTTAGTCCAATATCGAAATCATTTTTTTACTGTCAGATAAACCTGACATATATCATGGATTTCTCGGGTACTACTAACCTACTTCTGTACACAAGTCTACTTTTCGATTAGTCAAGTTGGTTTTCTTGGATGGCTATAACATGAAGGTTAATGTATTCTCTTATTGTCTATGCCTTCAGCGTTTATATCACACTCACCCATCAGTGAATCGGACCTATCTGAAAATCTACTGCGTGAATGTCACACGAAATACATACATTGTTCCTTCTTATTATTAATGCGTTTGACATAAATTCCATGTAATCGTAAATTATTATATAAATAATAAATTACCTATGAATATTGCGGTTTTTTCGTTTCGTATAATTTTCGACTCTCGTACCACTTGGATTGGTTGGAAGAAATCGTTTTTAGGGAAAAGTCCGGTACACGGTCCAATAACTTTTTTAATTTAAGACATATGTTTTTTGCATTTCATTTTAACGTTACAACAATGTTGAGAATATTACAACAATGTGCAGTCAGTCAAATTTAAAGTAATTAAAAATAATAGCCTTTAACTATGACATTGCCGTTTTATTCACTCATATTTAAAACTATATTACCTACGTAAATTTTAGCGGCATAAAAATGTTTATTTTTCATTACTTTTTAATCCTAAAATTCAACATTTGAATCTCAGAATTAGGTTATTTTAAAGTAAGAAAAATGTTTAAATGCACCTGTTTTTTACGTAATAATTTTGTACATTATGAGTACAGCTTTGTGGTAACTAATTTTCTTGCCTACAAGACTTTGTTATTACTTAGTTATTATAATATGTATTGCAGAGTGTGTAACAATTTCATAAAGTTGGTTACTTGGTTATATATTAATAATAACAGCGTTAATATGGATTAAGTAAAATTCTTTAATATACCTAATATTTCACCCACGAGTTTAATTTTTTTACGTACTAACTGTCCTTTTCACACTATTGCTTTAAATATAAATGCTACAACTATATTTTTAGTTATACACTAAACTAAATCTAACAATTTTAGATGAAAGTATATTAAGGAGTCATCTAAACTTATTATATACACACTTTATTAAGTGTTTATATTGGGACGTGATAGTTTTTCGAAAAGTGTATTGCATGAAACCCTAATCTTAAAAAAAATATTTCTTAGAAAATAATTTCTCATTCTAGGGTAAAAACTGAACATCAATGTAAATCAAATGGCGCATCATTAAACGTGAGAATAAATCTAGTAAACTAGAATAAATCAAATATTATATACCAACATAAGTAAAATATTTACATTAAAGATTAAATTTATTGCAAAATAAATATTTTGTAAATTTACATCTACATAAAGAAAAATTTCAGTGTATATGATAATCTATTAAGCATTTCCACAGTTAAACCTGAATGCTAAAAGTTTAAATTCCCGCTACACAGACAAACTGTTCGACGTAGGATCTCAATACACCGAAGTTACTAGTTTCTTTCTTCCCAGCAATTATAACGCGGTCTCAGTAGAAATGTATTTTCTAGCGCTAATATTCTATCGATAAATATTTAATAGATTAGAAATCTATTTTAGCTATATATATAAACTTACTGAAATATGCATATAATACTTAAGTGGGTTTATTATGGTTATGATGTAAAGCAAACATTGTCGATGTAGGTGAAAAATAGTCCTTCTATTATTCTCAAGAAACCTCTCATAATTTCCGAAGAGTAGTGCTAAAGTCAATATTTTGAGAACACGACAATTTGAAGCGCAGACGGCGAACGATACGCCGCCGCCGGTAGAGTAATAGTTATTCAAAACATTTCAAAATCCAGGGAATATTTAATTCCAGGATACGAGTCAAGCCAAACGCTCGGTAACCTTACTCGTGGCTGCGGATACTGATAAAGCTAAACATATAATAAAAAAGGAACTGAGCTATTAATGTTTAAACTATTATATAAGAGAATAACTCATTCTTATTTGTAGGCACCAAATGTCACCGCCAAATAGCTCACTCGCTCAATTCTCATTTTATATATCAGAATGAAATCTTAAATATCATTCATACATTTCGTGTCATTATTTTATTGCTAATTGCATAGACACCCAAGCAAACTGCCTAAGTGATGGTTATTTACCATGTTAATGTGTTGTTTGTGAGATGATGATGAAGTTTTTGTGAGATTCGCAAAATCAGTACACGCCACAGGAATCACAACATAATACGATGAAACTTGTGACATAAGAAGGTGCCAGATAACACAGTAATGAGAGCGCTGCATTACATTTTTGTGTACGCCACAAAGAGGCTTAATTCATAGGCATAGTTAAAAGATTCAATCTGCGTGCTTGGGTTAAGATTCCAGGAGCCAACTAATGGAATATCATCATCTAAAGCTCATTAGCCTAGCAACTTCGACAGGTCACTTGCCAAGTTAAATTTAATTAAAAACCGGCGTTCACATAAAAGAGGGAAGTTTGCGTAAAAAGATAACACCTAAATGTGTTCGGCCGAACAAATTCCGCCGAAATCTGATAAAACTCGATTCCTTTCGGAACTTTCGCCTTATCTCGGCAGCTTGGAGACGGTCGAAACTCGCAAAATTTGTATACGTTTATCGCCGGCAAACTTGGAGGAATCCCATTTATATTCAATCTTTCAGTCACTGTGCACGAATGATAAGGACTTCTTTCAGCGTTGAATTACACAAATTAGCTTTTTATGGGCGTATCCGAAGAGCTATTATGACTTAGTTTGATATATTGGATACTAAGATGACAAAATAAGTAATATTTTAAAATTTCGAGGCCTCGATTTGTTTAGTGACTTTTGACTGTAATCGATTTTACTTGTACATTTTCTGTGTGGCAACCAATTCATAAAGTGTCAAAAAACCTAAGAAAAAATTCAAAATGGCGATTAACACGAGAAACGATTTATTATACTTATGCTACAGTGTCGCGCGAACCTATTGCCATCTGGAAACTATCACATATAGTCTATATATAGTCATAATATAGTGGCTAATGTGTTTGAGATAGCCACGTTGGCTTTTTCAATGTGAAGACTGAACATAATGGTATCTTAATATTTGATAAATATACTTAATTGCACAATAAATATAAATAATTTATTGTGCAATCAATTCATATAAATTTATTATTACTTAGCATAACGACCAAGCGTCATGGCATTATTGCAAAATTTCCTTATCATGTGGAGTAAATTCTGGATTAATGACTAAAAAGTAAAAAGGCCTTTTCATTCCTAAAAAGTCATATTCTAAATAGAGCCTTAATCTAATGTTGTCAGTTAAGTCCCAGACAGCTATCTGATTTATGTTATTCTCAGGCCAACAGTGACATTTGAAGCTTGAAACGACCATGATATTGAGTATCAAGTCGAAGGTTGAAGGTTGTAGGTTAAAACCGGTTCGCTTTGTTCTACATTACGATATACGAAGATCAGTGTTTACGTCTGGTGCTAATGACGCTAGAAAATAAGCCAATAAAATGACACATTCTAGGAAAATTTTATGTTACAGGAAAATAAGCGATTATCTTGTCAATCCTTGTTATATTGCTTTTGTAAATTTTTGCAATATTTACACTCGTAAATATTCAACATACTCATTTTAGACACCACTTCAAGAGCCATTTTATTTAGGAGTTCCATTTTAAATGCTGTTGAAGTAAGTAGTAACCAATTCGGGAAACTTTTAGTGCAACCTCTGTATTAACAAACCATGCAATTATTCTGAAATAAAATTGTATACGGACCTATTTTTATTACTTACACAAATTCAAACAAATAATGTTCATGATACTACCTCGCCGTCCGCCGACAGAGATTCAAATCTGCGAGCTCTGACGTAGACAAGACGATTGTCAAACACTTAAGTAAGCTCTTTATAGTAAGTAGTTGAAGGCAAAAAAAAATCCAAATGGCCATGGTGACATTTATGTTTTTATTATAAAATTAGTCATATCTGCAATTTCGGTCACTCAGAGACACTTAAGTATCAAAAGTCAAACAAAGAGCTTTTTTAACGTGACGTCCGTGCTTAAAACATGGCGGAACTCAATTTTTATCGGCTGGTCTCTCGTTAAATGCGAAATCTTTCGCCATTTCCAAATATGTTTTATACTTTTCAAAGCAGGTATTATTTTATTTAGCTAGTCATGGACTAGAATAACAAAGTTCTAATTATTAATCTGAAACAAAAAATATTACAAATGACATTTAAAATGTTATTTCCAAGACTTGTTATTTTTTTTAATTTCCTATATCTTATATGTGTACTATAAAATCGTGCTATTAACATCATTTATGAATAACTAAAGAACAGCTAAAGATTTAAATGATCACCAGTTTGTTGCATTTATGTTCGTAAACAATAGCAGAACCAGCTTTTGGAACTGAATTAGTTCTACCATATTACACATTTGACTGCTTCTCTTATATTTACTTATTGATTTTTAAAGACATATCAATTATACAAATTTTATATCAATATTTTTCTATTCAAGATTTTTTTTTCTTAAAAAAAAAGTAATATAAAATTACATTTTAAGATTTCGACGTTTTAATGACTTAAATACATTTAAATATAGACCTACTATATAATATAGTATGGTTGCGTGAGACAAATAGTCCAACTAGGTAAGTCTAATTATTATAATATTATAATGTTTAAACCTGAATGCTAAAAGTTTAAATTCCCGCTACACAGACAAACTGTTCGACGTCATAGGATCTCAATACACTGAAGTTACTGGTTTCTTTCTTCCCAACAATTATAAAGTGGTCTCAGTAGAAATGTTTTTAATTCTATTGATTCGCTAATATTCTAGCGCTAATATTCTATTGATGTAATGAACATTTAAATATAGACCTACTGTATAATATAATATTGTTACCTGGGACAAATAGTCCATATAGGTAAGTCTAAGTTCCAGAATGAGGTTAATCGAAGGGCGTTCTCGGTCTGCATATGCTCGGCCCGTCTTCCGCAGTTCAAGTAATGGCTTATGCAACCGAAACCTAGTCACTCACAATTGTTCCTATAAGAAGGCTCAAAGTCAACCAAAGAAGTGGGCTATGCTCGGAGTTACGTTAAGCGGTACTAGGACCCTTCCTATTACCACTTAAGACTGACTGCTGGAGCGGAACGGTTGTCGAGTGGCAGGCATAGCCGGAGACCGCAGCCTCCCACAAAAAGAGTTTGGTGAAAATGGCAGGAAGGTGCTGGATGGAAGCTAGCAGCGCAGAAGCGACCGGTGTGGAGATGGTAAGGGGAGGCGTATGTCCAGTAGTGGGCGTCTATTGGTTGAATCGATGAAGTATGTATACGTTTCAGCTTAAAACACTTACAATTTGTATAATTGCGATATTGAATTGAGACGTTGCTTATATTTTCCAGGGTATCACAGTTTCTTATTTTTTTGAAATAAACAACGCTGTTAAGATTACTGACGCAAACAATAACTATATAATCACCATGGGTGCAAAGCAATCAAGAAACATAATCGTTAACTATATCTCTATACACATCATACTAAAAATATTATTATACTACTGATTTTCCTGGAAATATCAAACATTAGGTATTTATTATAATTAGGTTTCTTAGTGTAAACAGTTTAATCGCGATTTTAATTAATCGTCACATTTTTTGCTCTATTCAAGCTTCCTTTAATATAATATTATTACCACAACGTTAAATTATTGTAATTTTAATTAAGAATTATGAATTTCAAAACATACTTTTGCGAGCCATTGTTTACGAGCATCTTAACTGGAGTTAATTACCTCAGTTCATTATAAGGTTTCAATGCTGTGAACGGATCTCTCACTATGCCACCTTTCCACCTTCGCTAAAAAAATCATTTTAATAACTTTATAGCAAAATTAAATTAATTTTAGTGAAGTTTTTCGAAATGAAAATATTATAGGTTTACATTTGCCTCTACTGTTGTAAGCATAGTATTGTTTAAATATATGAGTATCAAACGGCATTTGCACGGCTGCAATTATCTCCACGTCAATTTTTGATCTACTTTAGGTCTATTTTAGGTTTACACAAAGCAACTGTACTTTTTTTTTGAGGGGGGTAATGCGACCTTATGCACCATGACACCGCGCTGGTAAGGCGCGGCCGTGTATGGGGCTCTCCGGTCAAGAGGACCGGCCTACCCACTAAAACCCCCCGAGTTCTCTGGGCCCAATATGGCGGGGTGCGCTCTCGCGATTCAACCACCATGAAAGCAACTGTACCTACATAAGCAGCCGTGTAAATCACAGACAACAATCTAATCACCAACATCTAACGGCGGTATTATTCAACTCACAAAGAGTGGGCATTAGACAAGAAGGAAGAGGTCTACCACCACGGTAGTCACACGTGACAGTGTATGGTTTTGTCTCAAGTTTCCAATATCTTTGCAGAAATGTCATTCCTACATAGTTTGATTTTGATTTCAACTTATCCCATGGAAAGAAATCGAAGAAAATCATTAATTGTAGCGAATCCATATCAATAATGCTCTTATTTTCTTACCCCAATGGGTATTGAACTTTGAAAGTAAGCGTTAAGCGCATTTAAGTAAAACATATATGTACTGAGGTAATTATACCCTTCCTTTTGCCGATTATTTATCGGACAATTAAAAAACTACATTAAAGCGGGCAGCAACCCGTTAGTCGGCCAACGGCGCGCATTCCCGTATCGCATATAAAAATCTATACAAAACGCCCCGCGCAGTAGTCTCCTAATTGCGATTGTTGTATGGTGAAAAAAATTAAGCTAAATAATCTATAGTTTCATTTTAAAAAATAGGAATTCTGTAAACTCTAATATTATTTTATAACTTAGAATAAAAATAGTATGGTTACCGCTGACCCATCGATACGTAATAAAATAATTTTCTTTATTTATTTATGTGAATAAAACTCCCCAGCATATTTTGTCATCCGATCACGTGTGTGTTTAGCCAATTGAACAAAGACGTTCCAAAGTGCATTGATTCCAAAGGTTCAAATATTTTCCTTCGTTCAAATGCAAGTTATATTTTGTTTTATGAGACAAATTCAAGTATTTGACATACATGTAAATATACTGATTGGGTTATAAGGGTGCTTACGGGTAACACATATTGTGTATGGTCAATTATTTGCTTAGGCAGCAATTTGAATATAAATTTTGTTATTTACTTTAAAAAGCGGAATCATACAATAAACATTTTGAATCAGAAGTTCATAAAACTTCTGTACGTTTAATTTAATTCTTTAACAAAGTTAATATTTTTTTATAAACTTATAGTTATTAAAGTAGTATTATTAACATAAAAGTTATAATAAAAAGTTACTGATATGCCATCATGTTAAGTTACAGACGTCAGTGATAGTAAACATTGACTAAATATAATAATATATATTTATAATTAGACATTTTTGACGAACATTTTTGAATTTTATAGGGATGATTACGTTGATTAACTACAGCTCATATTTATAACCAAATGGCAAACGAGTCTATCCTAAGTTTAAATTAGTCAACCACGCTGATATAATGCGGATTCGTCGACTTCACATAAAGTTTTGAATTTCTACGCCGATTTAACTTTCTTCACGATGTTCTCCTTCACCTGTGAAGTCCTAGAATGTACCCATGAAATCGGAATAAAACAAATAACACATTGATGCCTGACAAAATGGACTCCTGTCTGGCATGATGCTCTATAGTAAGATTTGTCGATTTGGTATATAAAAATTCACGTTTTATTTATACTATCCGAATTAAAGTCGTTGAGAAAATAGGTCACTATTTCAATATTGACTGAAGAATCCTTAACTTATTCTCCAATACAAACGTGAACCAGTATTTTTTAAGCGACATATCTAAATCAATATCATGAATATAAAAAGCATAATACAAGTAGGTACTCCCTGGCCATACAAAAACGAAAAATCTAAAAAATTTGTGAAGTTTTAGAGTAAGTATGTCATTGGCAATTTCGTAGGCAGTAAGTAACATTAGAACTGTAGTTATTTTCAGAAATCTACTGAGTCGATCAAAGTGTTACAATTAACTTGAAATTATTTATTATAATTTTTACATAATTATACATATTATTATTATATATTTTTCAAATATTTATTGACAGGTTTATCTAAAGTTATATATTAGTATTATATATATTGTACCAATGTGTTTTTCAAGAGATGGTATTATGAAATTTACTTCTTTTAAGGTTACTCTTGAATGAGTTTTCTTTGAAATAAAACCAAACAATGGCGTTACATTCTGTGGAAATATATTGTTCATCATTGAATATAAGTTATAAGCGAATAGGCAAATATACCCATGTGCAATCTGCAAAACTCCTGCAAAAGGACATAGGTCTTTCCTAAGAACACCATATCGATTTCTCTGCTAGCATGCTTTCCTGCGAACTTTACCAAAACGTAGCTCCATCTTCCGGGAGGCCCAGCAATGCTGCGTTCTTCTTCATATGTTTGATTCAAGAGAACACTTCCGTTATAATCTTCGTCTTTCCTACAAGCAACACGTACTGCCCCTGTCGTTAAATCTTTGCAATACATTGGATTATATATATACATCAAGCGTAAGGATCCTGTTTGCTTTCATTGTACCGCATTTTAATACCTACTATTCAGAACAGATTATGGGGACTAAAAAACCTGTGTGCACACAGGTCCTCACCTACTGTAAGTTAGACTTGGAAGGCCTTACTCCTTGGAAGTTTAAGCTGACCTAGTGTGGGTTTTCGGACTACGATACACCTATGAGTAATATCTTTGTAGTATTCACATCTTTATACCTAATTTCCATCATCGTAGTAGAGTCACGTAAATGTACACTACAGTACATGGCTTGTTAAATCCCGGTTAAAACCTTTGATTAGAAGACCTACCATTGAATGGTCATGGAACTTGTTCACATATCTTGAAACATTTTGAATATTAACATATATGTGACGTAAACATCTCGTGCTTTGTGATCTAGTTTAAAGTTATGTTTTAATATGGATAACAGTAAAATCTAGTATTAACTAGGAGAATTTGAAATTGATAATATATTTTTAAAAAAACAATAATAAATATTTTGACTAAGATAACCTCCTGCATCATCTTTGATTTACTTCATTGTAATTCTCAACTCTGCACAAAAAAAATGTATATACTCAACCTTCCGTTGAGCATATAACCAGTTCTGTACGTTTGCATATTAAATGTACTATGATATAATAGGTACATAATACAAGAGAACATATAAGAATAACAAGCGGGATAATAAATTAAAACTCGTAAGTCCTCGAACCAAAGCGGACGTCAACTCCAAAAATGTTCAAATTAGTATCCATTTACTGTTTAGTTTTCTTAGCTTATAATATTAATTCGGCATCAGGTAAGAATATCCTCTATTTCTTGAGTTATTATAATAATGAAACAATTTCTATGAGAATTTTTATCATCCTGGCGATTTTTCTTTTCGCGCTTTTTTAACATCGTATAAGTCAATATTTTTGATAGGGTAAGTTTTTAAAATTTTTATTTTATATTTTCCTCAATATGAACAATATGTTATAATTCTAATATTAATTTTTCATATTTCCTCTTTAGGACTAAAGTTAATAGCAGTCTTCGATCTAAGTTTATCAATTAAACTATAGAATTAACTCTTTGCGCCCTCCATACTTTTAACAATTTCTGAAAATTTTGGAATTCGATCATTAGATTCTGATGTATTAATATTAATAGATGTTTCATAAACTAAAACAAAATATATATTTTTAAGTCTTCATAATAACTAAATCATTATCGTTAATGATAGAGTGCACAAATATACATTATATTTCAAACATTTTCTTTTCATTTCCAGTGCCTTTCATAACAAAATGTAAAGCATCCGACGCAGCGTGTCTTAAGAGTTCGACTGAAGCTGCAATTCCAGTACTTGCGAAGGGACTTCCAGACTTCGGAGTGGAAGTTCTGGACCCACTACACCTCAAAGAACCCATTGACGCTACAACTCCAGGACTTAAGCTGATTATTAAAGACTTCGAGGTGCACGGACTTAAAGACTGCAAAGTTAATACTTTATAGTACGTATACTAAATATCGTTATAAAAAAAATAAGGTACAAGCATCTGGTAAATCCTCCATAGCATAGTATCTTATCATTTTAGTATCTATCCGTTCAGACTATCACTATCACGCGAGTTTTCGATTTCATTATTGACTCTAATAAAAATTCTCAATTCCATTGATAGCAAAATCTCTTTGAAAAATAATTCAAATGTTGTAACATTGTTTAATTAGTTTACTAACATAATTGTTGTCTGAGACAAACACATTAATTAATGAAATATTTCTGTGTTGTTTCACACACCGGTGCATTTTCGCGAATGAACAAAACGAACAAGTGGATTTGGAATTTTCTTGAAATTTTCTTGTCTCCATAATAAAATGCCTAATATAATGTTATACATTTTTTAATTTATTCATAACGAAGTATTTTGTAAATAATACATAACTATTGGTGTTAGTGTTACAAACAGCTTAAATTTCTTTTTTACTACTTAACTTTGTCCAAAGTTTAAATTTCATACATAACAATTCAAAACAAAATTATTTACAATTATTTACTAAGTAAATAATTCTGAGCAACCAATAATAGTAAAGCATAAATCTGTATTAGTCATATTAACTAGTTGTGTTTATTTTGAGTATGACCTTTTGAAGGCTACAATACCTATTTAGTTTTAATTTATGTTATCTGGCAATCATTAATTATCCATTTTGCTTATTCTACAACCATATTTCGAATTTAGTATACAATCTTTGACTAGAATATACAAATGTATCTTAAATTTGTGACAATTTGTTTACGAGGAATCGAAAAAATTAAGCAGCTGTAACACGTATGAGTTCAAAAATAATTGGTTAGATAGATATAATGAAACCTAACCTCTTCAACCTAAAGGTTTCAATTTCAATAAAGACTAAAATATCTGCGTGGAGTATAATCATATATAATGTAGTTTACATGCGTCTGAGTATGTTGATACGAGAACAACGAGATCAAACGGAGAACCCACTGTATAACAAACCTTTTAAACCACATAGGAGTTAAAAATGTTTCATGTGAAGAGTATTCATCATAGGACTGACCATAGCCAACGTTGCTTGCCTTAATAGATAGAGATTTATTATAGATAGACTTACAATAATGCTTAAGTAACAGTATGGTGTGTTAAAGGCATTCGGAATTTGAAATGTCAATTATGGAATGCTTACAAGCACATAGAAGTATGTTCATATAAATTAGACTTTATTCACAGTCATTTCAATTCATTTTCAGTCGTGACGTGGCCAACTCAAAATTGGGTGGTAAACTCCTTTGCTCTGTGACATCAACTGGCCAATATGACATGGACGGCAAGCTGCTAGTTCTCACCGTAAAAGGCAATGGAAAAATCAATGTTGTGTTAAGTGAGTATTATTTGTTTAATCTCTTAAATTTCATAAAAGAATTCAGATTGATATAAGAATATAGAAGTACTTTGAAAAAGAATCATTAATGAATAGCAAAGATTTGTTCTCTATTATTATAGGAACACAATACAATGTTTTTGCAGAGATAACGAACGAATGCGCAAAGAAAATATGCGTAACTGAATATCATTAATTCTGTAAATAATTTTTGTACACACAGCAACACATCAAATTTAACATGTTGACTTTAAGGCAGCTTTTTTAGTTCGTAATAGCTGCGGTTTACGTAGTGCAAATGTAAAGCTGGACGTGTTTCTGACTGTACAAGAGTGTTACGAGTACACAATGCAATTATCATACACGTCAAATATAAGGTTTCCAAATGTTTCTTTGTTCAAGTACATTTTACCTGAGCACATACAAGTTTTATTTAATATATTCAAATAGGTATTTCTTTGTTACAAAAATGACGAGCGGTAAATAAATATTTCCATTTCGTTAATTTATATTCGTATTAAGAACTAAGATAACTACGGTAAATTTCCTCAGTCAAATTGTAAGAAAGGTAGTACCTACATATATGTTGTATGTATATCCACCGCCACACAGATATGGTTAATTATTCAAACATATATTTTAGAAATTGTTAGTTTTCTCATCTCATTATCAAATTTTCAGTGCATGCTATTTTATATTTATTCTATATTATTTGTTTATTATGCGTGCGGTGACGAATCAATAAAGTCGGCTTCTTATTATGAGATACTAGCTGGTACCCAACTTCATCTGCACATTATACTTATCGTTATCTACACTAATATTATAAAGAGGAAAGATTTGTATTTTTGTATGTAACGAATAAACTCAAAAAGTACTGGACCGATTTTAATAATTCTTTTTTCATTAGGAAGCTACACTATCACTGAGTAACATAGGCTATATTTAATACTAGATTACTATAGAAATCTTTAGAAATTCTTATCAAAACCAACCGAAGGTGTAAAAAAATTTGCCATAAAATGTCTTTCATCAAGCCGGGACGGACCGCTAGTATTTTATACAATAAACACAATATCCTTATAAATTATAGTCGATATGTTATTTTGATGTAAATTTTCATTAAAATCCATTTAGTAGTTTTTACGTTAAAGTCAAACATCCATTTATACTTACAAACTTCCATGCCTATAATATTAAAAAAATAATAATAAGCGTCGCCCCACACTAGGATTTTTATCTTGAGCCGTGGGTACAGTCACAAATATAGAAATCTCACATACACAAACACCCAGATCGAAACAAATTTTTGTAGGTCTTAAAAATGTCTGCCCTGTGCGGGAATTGAACCCGCGACCCGTTGCGTAGTAGCCGATCACTCGACCGCTGCGTCAAACATGTCGTACTAAGTAGTCTTAAGGTGAAAGTGTAACAAACATTCATCTATACTTACAAACTTTCGTGTTTATAATATAAAAAATAATATACACAGAGTTGCAGGATCTAGTTTTTTTTTATACGATAGGGCAGCAAACGAGCAAACGGATTACCTGATGGTAAGCGATAACCGTTGCCCATGGACACCCGCAACACCAGAGGAGTTACAGATGCGTTGCCGGCCTTTTAAAAGGGAATAAGGGGGAAGGGGGTTGGGCCTCCGGTACCCTCACTCACTCGGCGAAATACCAGCGCAAGCGCTATTTTACGCCGGTTTTCTGTGAGGCCGTGGTATCACTCCGGTCGAGCCGGCCCAATTCGTGCCGAAGCATGGCTCTCCCACGGTAATATTTTTACTTGACCTCAAGTCAAGACTTTTAAGACTTGAAAGCAAACATTTTCAAATCATTCTCCTACTAGCTGTAAACACAAAAGTATAGCTACTTATCTGTACCTACACGCAATGACGCTCAATCGATTGCTAAGAATCAAAAAGAAATATTTTTAAGGGAAAAAAGTAACTTAATTAGTGACGTGATTTTTCATTACCAAAAATTAACTCATAACGATTGTAACATCCGATATAATAAATCCCAAATTATTCTAATGTATAAGCTATATTGTGGTAAAGTTTCATTCATATCTATTCAGTAGTTTTTACGTGAAAGAGTAACAAACATTATAATTCGCAATATTATCATGCCTTGAGTTCATTAAAATGACGATAACTTTTTTTTAATGAACCGATTTTGATGAAACAAAGTTTAGATATTATTCTGAGTTAAAACAAAGCAAATAGTGAAAGTTTCAAGCAAATCGGTTCAGTACTTTCGGAGATAAACGTGAACAAACATACAGACAGACAGACAGACAGACAGACAGACAGACAAAAAATTCCAAAAATTTTTTTTTGCTTTCTAATAATCTATTTAAGTGCCCCTCTATCCATTTCAGTCAAAAATACTAAACGTACAGACAAAATATTTTTACTGTCTTATTATATGTATAGATTTATAGACAATAATTTATGTTTTTATACTTATCTGTACATACTACACTTGTTTCGATTATTCACATTATTAATTATCGTTAATATATAATTTTGCAAATTCTATTCAACTTTTTTAAGCTAATTAGTTGCTATCTTTTAACGGAAATATCCATAGTGATTCGTGATTCTTTCTTTTTTGTCATCAATAAAAGCATACTATGACTCATCGATATACAGCCAGCTAAGTGCAAGGTCATCAAGATATTCGTATATAATTTACATATCGTTGCTAAGCTAAGGAGTTTAATTTTATTCTTTATCTTTAACTTTAAAATGTTGCGACTTCTTTGCGTCAATGAAGACGTAAATATCCTTTAACGGAAATATCCATCGTTAATCGTGACACTGACAATATCAGTATTTAACTTTGATCAAAACAAAAAAGGATGAAACAAAACCCTTTTTTGCTTTGATCTAAGATATTTAACATTTCTTTTTGTCACCAACATAAACATATCATGACGCATCGTTATACAGCTGGCGACCAAAGTACAAGGTCATCCAGACATCTGATTAGCATTACGTTGCTAAGCTTGTTATGTCCACTAGATTTATTAATACATTTATGGCCTTTATTAACTTTAAGATTAAATTAGTCCAATACTGCAGCGACTTCTTTGCGGCAATAAGGCCGAAAATTTTATAGCATAGTTTGTAACTTTATAAATGTTGCTGTTGTTATTTTTTTTTTAAAGATGTATAATTAAAAAAATGTCATTGTTGCTTAGATTTGTTAGTAACTACTCAAATACACAATACTTTGTGTCGAGTGTCTTGTAAAAATTGTAAAAAAGAGGTTTTAATATATGTAGAGAATGTCTAAAGCAAGCTTTTCCTAACTAAATTGAGTAATATATTTCATTTAAGCTTTTATTTATGATAAATTTGTGAATGACTATAATGGAACTAAAGAAAATTTTTGGTCCTTTTAAATGTTTCGGTCATGGTCCGCCTAATACATATACAAATAGTTAGTACAAAGTATAATTTTTCCTGGGTAGTGAAAATTAATAGTCTAAGTCTCTATTCCTAATACTTTAGAATAATACTTTATTATCTGCTACCAAGAAAAATGAAATTTAAAATAATTTATTTGAAACTTTATTGCACAATATAAAATAATCAACTAAATTACTATTTACAAAAAACTGTGTTTGGCGCAGATAAAGATTAAAACTACTACAAGCTTACTATCAAATATCGACACAAAAACATATAAGTATATCATAATTTTATTTAGTAAATGGCTTATGCATTCAAAAATGGCGGAATGTGTGAGCATTCTGCCTGTTCTCAAACGAGACAAGCATTGACGACCCCTACAGTCGAGTGGTTAGTATACGTGTGTAAATGTGTCGTCATCTCTGAGGTCCCGGGTTCGAATCCCAATAGTGGTAGATGTTTCTGTGATGAATGCGAGCATTTGTACCTTAGTTAGTTAATATGTATATGTTTCTATTATAAATATTGATATATGTATAATATATCTATGTCTATCCGTTACCCTAGATCCCATGACAAGCTTTACAGAGCTTTCTTTGGGCTAGGATGATTAGTGTAAGTATGAGATATATTTATTTACTTATTAACGTGTTTGTGATAATCTTTATTTCAGAAAAAATTCTTTTAACAATTGATGTGGACATGGGCGAGAAAGTTGGCAAAGATGGCACCAAGTATTGGGATATGAAGCGTTTCAACCACTCCTTTGAGCTACTGGAGAAATCAGAACTGGAGTTTGAAGGCCTTAACACAGGCAGTAATGTTTTGGGTAAGATTTATTAATATTGTTATTAAAAGGTAAAAGTTATTTACGAGTAACCATTTGAAAAAAAAAAATAGTATCTACGGTATCGCACGTTCTAATGAGATTCAAATGTGTTGCACTTACACTGATCTTAAGATGACGATTTAAAATTTAGACAGCTCAATTCGTTAGACTATACGACCTCACAAAAGCAGAAGTCACAAAACCTTGACTTTCTGTATGTTCTTGAAGTGGGTTGGAGAAAAGGTTTAAACGGTTATTATAGAATTTCTTATGTGTAATCACCTTTTGTACAAGGAACATGCTTAGCAATGTGTCTTTTTACTGTGATTATAACTTATCTAGCAGTGCAATAAGGACAGAACGATGGTAATATTGATGTGCAAATGAGTGTCAGCTGTACCCTCGTGTATTTTATCATAAGAAGTTGCAGATAAGCCTCCCTTATTGTAATCCTTGAGGAGGCTTACATCCGTACGTTAGCAATGGGCATGTCTTGACTGATATGATCATGACAAGAACTCAACGCTAGCATATGATTGGATGACCTGCCACCATCACTGAAGAAGAACATTAACACCACTTTAACTCTATTACGAGTGATATAAAAGCTTTCTTAAGGTCAATATATAAAATCTGACAGCTATAAGCAAAAATGTAAATGCAAATACAGATATTGCTTAACTGACATAGAGTAATCAAAACGAACGAAATGAGATATTTTTTTCTGTACTTGAAATCTATTTTTGCCTTATTTCTCTCAATTTGTGGTCGACATAATAAATTGGATATTTTGTAATAGATCAATTGCAACAAGTGGTCCTACCAACAGACTCGTCACTAGTATGATGATAACGACGAATAATAGAGTAAACATAATTTGAAATCTCCTCTTTTTTCGCAAGTATGGATAACTAAAAACTAACGGAAAAATAAATGAGATATCCTTTTCGCTCACACTTTATGTTACGAGCAATCACCTATATAATCACCTGTACTGTGTAATATTATAAATATAAGTAAATTGATAATCGATCTATCTTGTTCCAGACCAAGCAGCCAACGACGTGATATCACAAAACAGCAACGAAATTATCACTGAGATTGGACCGCCCATCATCAAGGCTATCACTGTGAAGATCGTGGAGAACGTGCGCCGCTTTTTCCACCGCGTGCCACCGTCCGACCTCGCCCTCGACTAAGCAAACCGACTACACTTGACAAAAGCTTAAATGAATTAAATTAGTTTAAGTCGTAAAAGGTTTTATCAGATTTCACTCCTAATAATAATACCCTATATCCTTATCACCGAGTCTGCGTGGGGGGTTATTTGCGATAGAAACAGTAGAATTTTAATCAATATAGATTTACTGCTTATGAGCCAATAAACTGAAAATCCTTCTATCCCGCAATACGAGTATACAGAGACGAGGATCAACAAGAGATGTACTCATGTAGCAATCGCCAGCGTCTGCTACTGCAAATTTCATTAACATGATACCTATAAGTAACTCCCACCATCAGCTTATCTTTGACTATATTATTGATTTCAATTCCCCCTTTTAAAGTCAAATGAATTATCCGATTATCCGAAATCATTCTCATTTCGATCTAAAGCTGAATGCATCTCTTACATAAAACAATAGTTCTCAGTAGTCGAGTGGTTGGTATACCGGTTTCAAGGTGTCGCCATCTCTGAGGTCCCGGGTTCGAGTCCCGGTGAGGGCAGATGTTTGCGTGATGTATGCGAGCATTTATACCTTAGTATGTCTGTCTATCGTATAGCCTCACAGAGCTTATTTTGGGCTAGGCTAATCGGTGTAAGTGTAAAAAAATATTAATTTATTATTTATTTATTTATACATCTGTGTAATCGAATTAAACTTGCATTTTAATTTGCGTTTGCGTGAAAGGGAGAAAGTTCGAGATCATTATATTATGTATTAATACACGAATATTGACTGATTCGATCTCAACCAGGTGTTTAAAAGCAATTCTTTAGTAAAAACATGTTTCAGATTTAAATGTTCTTCGTTATACATTATAATTATAAATTATTTTACTATATCTGTTTTTGTATCATTATTTGTCAGAATAAGCCAAAATGTACACTTACCCTTAAAATAGGTCTAAATTCTATTAATTAGAATTTCTTAGACTTATTGTTATATGACGGCCTTGGGAAATATCCCTAATAGATGGAATGATTTTTAAAAAATACCGTTTATATGTCAAAGTTAATATTGTATTCAAAAACATATTCATTTTAAAACGGCTGAATCTGGCGAGCTTCTTCCAGTTCTGCAATCACTTTTCGACTGTGACCCTGAGAAAGTCCATATTTTACTATTTAAAATGTTTCAGTAATCTTGTAGATTACCTTTATAATTGTACATTAGATACAGATACTCTTGAACGAATTCTCGTTGTAATAATATTTTTACTATTCCAATGAATCATGTTCAAATGGAAGAAGAGCAGAAATTCTAATAAGATCAATTATCAAATAATGTTATTTGCACATCTGTAAGAAATATGACAGTGCATTTAATTGTATTGACTTTTTAAATCTTGTATTCTCAATCTCTCCTCTCCAGAGAGAAAAAAATCTGTTAAGGAGGCGTGTACTTACATGGACGGCACTGCCTTTATGATATAATACCTATAAACTTTAAAAGTTCGGTTATTCTATCAAAACATGATAATCTTAATAACATTTTGTATTATAATTCGATTAAACATTATTTGACGTGATCAAATAACGAACACCCATTATTTTAGTACGTGACTTTAGCATTAATGACTTATTAAGAATGCATAATTAAAACAGTTACTATTATATCGTTAATTGGAATCTATTTTTAATCCTTTCTATTTAAGGAAAATTTTACAGTTGTTTATATATATATATATGTGTGTGTGTGTGTACTCCTGCTGGTAAGTGCTTACTAAAGCTGTAGCAAACCGTATGTATTCGTTACCGAGTAACGGGTACGCCATATAGTACCGAGTAACGAAACTTTACTCACGAATACATTTCGTCACTCGCATGTTTCGTATCATGACAACATATATATACTGTTTCAGTCACTAGTACATATTCTTATAGGAATATGTACTAGGCGCGGCAATGCAACATTCGTAATTAGAATTTGTAGGAATAATACGTATACATATTACATACCAAACTGCATATGCTGCATTTATATATATATATATATATATATATATATATATATATATATATATATATATAATATATATATATATATATACATTAGCGTATATATAATATAGCTGACATTAGCGTAGCGTATATCCTTATAAATTGTAGCCTATGTGTTATTTTGATGTATAAGCTATATTATTATAAGGATTCATTACACATACTACACCTGGATATATGCAACCAGCCATGCATGCATGCACATATGACTACAAACACAAAGAAAACCACACACACACGCACACAGACTCACACACACACACTCACGCACACACACACAAACACACATTAGAATTAAGAAATTGTTAGTATAGATAATTAAATTAGTATAAGAAAATGTAAGATGTTATAACGAGATATGGAAGAGCGGGGCTTCCTGACACAAGCATCTTCGGATACTTACTAGGTTGGCTCCAATCACTATAAATTATGTAACTGCAAATTTTGTTACTGAATAAACTATTTTTCATTTTTTTTTTCATTTTTCATTATATGGAAGAAACTAGAACAGAAGAACTGGAACATTTCGAAATAGCGCCTGTACGGCATTAAGATATAAAAATAAAAATTCACTGAAAAAAAATATCACAATTGTTGTTATAGTTTGTAAATTACCTATATTTACGGATGCATAGCATAGCATAATAAATAGGGTGCATGAAATACTATCATTTTGTAAAGATAAAATTTAAGAGAAATAAAATCATTCTTTCATGTGAAGTTTAACATCATATAAACATAAAACTAAGAGTTATATAACTTATAATAATTCAGGCGCTGCTGAATCGATTAAACTGAAACTGAATCGTGAGTAAACCTATTTGTTTATTGTAATATATCAGTTTTAGTATTTAGCTATCTTTCGCAGTTCACAGCATAAGTCATTATCTATTACATAGTGAAGGTGTCTCTGGAATTCTTTTGAAATAGTATATGCCTCTCTAAGTGCCAGACGACGACTCTAACCCACATAAATCTAAATACAAACACAATAAATAGTGAATACCGCCCAAACCATTGAAAATGTATGTACTTGCACACTCTTACTTACTACTTCATTTATACAGACATTAATTAGGTAATCACGCCCACGTACACCCGACAAAAGTGTACAGACAGAAAGACCTTAAGTATTATATAAAATAGATAAAAATAGTATACGTTCGCTCACTCAACGTTAATAAAATTTTGCGAATGTGGTAATTATATCGACTCGCAATCGGTTTTGCGGCCGTACCAATAAACAGACGGACGAAGGGATTCTTTGAAAGTTTTCTTTAATAATACGCTATAGTACGAAACCCTAAAAAGGACAAGATTAACTGAATGTTTGTGTATAAACAAATAATCTGTCATCATCATCCTCATAGATCTTACCCCAGCGAAAAGCCCATGCTCCTAGCCTACCCTCATATTATTAAGGAGATAAGGGTTGGTCTACTTCACGTATAACTTTGCAGGTGTATGCAGGTTTTCTCATAATGTTTTGTGATTAATCGTAATAAAATCAATAATTTATTCTTCAAATGGGATATGGGATATTTTTACAGAGTCGTCAATTAGAAACTGACCTCAGATAAATAATTTGAACCCAACTACCTTTACAATTTTAAACAAATTCACATTTTATCTATAAAGGCTATAGTTTCATTATGTTATTAACTATAGTAAAATATTTGGCAACGTAACTATTAAATTATTAAAATTAAACCCAAGCATTGTTATCTTAAATAATCTTAAATAGTTCTTTTAAATAATCCTTAACAGCGTCAGATAGATATAAAATGAAATTCAAAAAACGAAAACCATATTGATTCACACTAATATATTAAGATGAAAGGTTTATTTGTTGGCTTGAACGCACTAATCTCATGAACTACTAAATTATAGAATTGTCTCGAATAATTTATTAATTTATCTAGAATAGTATATTTTCCTCAAAAATAAGAGCTATGTAACATCACGTTATGACCAAAAGAAGCAACGCATCAATAAAAATGTACACAAATATATAATTGCGGACAAACAGCTAACCTCTGCATAGTATCCTGATTGTGGCAATAAGCATATGCTTGTAATTGCAATGTAATGGGGATATTCCCATCACACTGGGACTTACTAGGAATCTGCATAGTATGTGTGATTACCACAACTCTGTCAAACGTTTCGCGTAAAAAACAATAGTTTTATTACTATCATGGTAGCGGCTGTAATATAGAATATGTTTTTACCCAAAAATGCGTGTTATGTGATCATTATTTCGACAACAATCTTTGAGCATAGTGTACATTTAAAAAAAAAAAGAAGTTGAATAAATTTTGTTTACACATATTGTATGAGTAAAATTCAACCTCGAGCTTAACTCAGTTCTGGTGTCGTCCTATTCCATCCTAAGCTTTGCTGTAAGGCTGTAAAGGCTTTGATCTTCGATCTCGTCTTTTATTCCAGCTTATCCATCAAGGGCTGCAGTGTAGCCCGCGCAATGCCGGACCTGTGCTGCGCTCCACTCGAAGCCATAATCAGCGCGACTCGCAACGCACCTATTGCAGTTATGTACAACCGTTGTTTACAACGGTAATAAGATCTTTAGATCTTCACAGCAGGAGAACCTTGTGTATGGATTTATACCATAGGCCGTATTAATTTTCATTTTATATGAAAACTAGCTGTGTCCCGCGGTTTCACCCGCGGATGATTTGCATTGTTTATATATTTGTATAGTAATCTAGTACTAAATATAGCCTATGTTACTCAGTGATAATGTAGCTTTCTAATGAAAAAAGAATTATTAAAATTGGTCCAGTACTTTTTGAATTTATTCGTTACATACAAAAATATAAAACTTTCCTCTTTATAATATTAGTATAGATAAATGTAAAGTATATTGGTAATAATGATAATGGTATAAGCACTTCTAGGTACTTACAAGTAAGTAATTCAATTTTATTTGTCTGTGACGAAGAAGCTATTTAAGCCTACCTTATATTTCTCGGCTACGTACGATAGCGATGTATGCGAGGGTGCGTTAACAACAAAACTCATTAAGAACTAGTTTAAGAACTACCTCGCGAGTAAAATGAAAAAATCCGTGGAACTATTTAAAACTCGGGGCTCTGGACGCGAAGTCATCTCGCGGCGACCGTCCTTCAGTCAGTGTTGTGTTGATAAAAAATTTTATTCAAAATAAAATTTAATCACAAAATGTACAAAACTAGTGTTTTCGTTTTATGCTGTTTCTCTGCGGCGTTGGCTGGTATGTACACTCTTAATTAGTTGTTAATTAATTAGGTTATCATATTTTATTGTGTTTTGTAATTTTAGATCGATAAATGACATGTTACGTTAGATTGAGAGCACTTAATGTGTTATAACATTAACGTAAATAATATAGACTTCCGAGAAAAAGTAAAATTTACGTACACCTTATTTTAAGATGATGTGATCAACTGTAGCGATTTCCACACTAGCAACGTTTTAGCGTCTTTTTAACGTAAAAATCTTTTATTATATAAAATGGCAGGCAAACGAATAAACTGTTCATCTAATATTATGCGCTTTTCATCTCCCATAGACTAGTGACAACACCAGAAGGGTTACAAGAGCGTTGCTTGCCTTTCAGATTAATATTAGTATTTTTTAGGTTTAAAGTTCGAAAACAATTCGTTGTATTGTTGGTAATTAATAATGGTAAAATAAAATTATTGTATAAAGTAATACTTTTCTGAAAAAATTGAATCAATTTTTACATGATATGAAATGGGGGGTAAAAATTAATCTATTAAATAGATGTGTTTTGATGGAACTGAGATCCTTTTCTACATTGATGTTTTTATTATATAATTGTATAATATTTAAATGTTATATATAGTATTAGAATCTTAAATTTATTAGAAATCAGAATTAAGGTATTTAAATTAAACTAACATTTAAATACACAATTACTATTGGGTTTCACAATTATTATTGGTTCCGAACACACATCCAAGTTTAATAGTATTAAGTTGTTTTTAGATATAAGTTTTGGTTTGTTATTACGTCTAAATAATTGTTTAATTATATCAAAATGAAAATTTCGCTTTATATTTAAATAAATTGATTTTAAAACCACAAGGTTTAGAAATCGCTGTCTTTCACATTATTCTAACATAATTCAAATGAAATGAAATTATTTTTTAAGTTTTATTAGATATTTGTCAATTTGGGAAGTATACAAGAAAATAAATAAGTAACAAAGTTATATAGAAATTTTGTTTATACGCTTATATAAATTACGAGACTTTACCATATTGTCACACCACAATGCAGTGTAATTCAGTATGGTGGGATTTTGAGACTATTTCAAAAATAATAATCGCAGGCATAATGTTAGTACTACAATATCTATACCTAATAGTATACTTTTGTATTGTATATAAAATACAATAAAAAATTAAAGTACCCAATTAAATAAATCATTTTACATTGAATTCTCTTCAAATCTAGAACTATGTAATCTCACTCTATTGTTAATTATAATTCGGAATCAACTAATACAAAACATTTTTATTACTGTTTATGCATGTCACAATAATGTCTGTGCGGTGACCGATTCAGACGAGCATCAGTGGCGCTGTAAAATTTAGAATCAGCAGACTGATAGTCAACCCCAACTGAACCAGGGACGTTTTATAATTGTCCATGCATAGTTAGGTAAGAGTCGTGCCCCTCGGTAGGGATGTAAAGGGACTGCTACATAATCTATTAAGAATAGATGTGTTCCCGCTTAAGACTCTCTCGTGGATGTAGTGAGATCGATATTGAACGCTATTAAATCTTCTCGAAAAGATCATCCGAATTTCCGAAAGGTGTAGTCTTTTTTTTTGTATGTAATGACGTATATGTACATATATTATGTTCGTATATTATGTAGCAATTTATGTTCTCTCTATTTTTATATTTGTTTGGCGTCAATAAATACCTATAAAACACTATGTTGAATAAAGATCTTAACTTTACATCTCTGCGAAGAACTCTGGACAATGGCAATATACCCTTCCCCTATTACACTAGGATTTGAGAATATTGGGTACGTGCGGGTATTTATTACGCTGTTGTAGGTAACGCTAGAAAGGGTTTTTCCTGGAGAACAGGCGTGATTGTGATTATCTATTTTCCAGCACCACCAATAAAAAAATGCACTGCGCAAGATTCCCAGTGTATTAAGCAGTCTGCGCAACAACTAATAGTACCATTTGCAAATGGTATCCCAGAATACAAAGTACAGACCCTGGACCCTTTGCAACTAACGAAGGAGATCGACGCCAGTTCGCCAAGTTTGAAATTGAAAGTGAGGAATATGGTCGTGACCGGAATGAAGGGCTGTACTGCTGTGAAGATGGAGTAAGGGCCGGAAGACTTATTATTTTTATACAACCTTCCCAAATACCAGACTAAAAAGGGAGACCATAGAGTCGTCTCTTTGAGTACCCTATCATTGCAATTCCGGTTTTACTTCGAAGGGTATTTAAAGGAAACGGTTATAACACTTCCAAATGCAGTGAAATAACCGGTTCTACTGTCTCACTTTGGCAACGTAAACTCAGGTATTTGTAGGGGTTACGGGTTCGCATTTGTACAAGTGATTCTTGGTCTTCGAATCAGGAAACAAGGAGATAACCCTGTAATGTACCAATGATTTTTTCGAATTAAATATTCATATGTATCCAACATTCCTACGGTGCAGGAAAACATTGTGAGGTAATCTGCATACATTGTGAGGTAAGTGCGAATTAGTCGCACTAGGTCAGCGAGTATCATCACTACGGATAAATGAACCCAACTTAATGAGTGAACCTACCTAAGGAGCCCCTCGATGGGAACAGATTGTAGTAGATGGTTTCCTTTCTCTATTGAGGAGTTTCTTTTGTACAAAAAAGTACCTATATTTTCTATAAAAATCAACGTTATGAGGATTGACATGATCTTCGTTATACTAATAAAATGTAGGTTTTTCTCAAGGTGGGCGATAACGTAGGCACTGAAGATTTTTAAATGCGAGCCTAATATTTTCATTTCACCATTTTAAGGAGTAATTTTATCTAATTAATATTTTAAGTCACAAAAATTAAAAATTATCTACTATATGGCATTGATTATTTAGTTCAGATTTTTACCCTAATGATAATAATAAGGTTATTGTAGTTTTTAATAAAATAAAAAAATATGTGGCGCTGAAATAAAAAAAAAATAAAGCTGAGCGGTAGATCTAAGTTAGAGAGTCTAAAATAATTATTACACTTTGCAGACGTGATATACCAAAATCAAAATTATACACAACACTACTGTGCGATGTCCACGCTGAAGGACAATATGAAATGAAGGGTCGTCTGCTGGTGCTGCCTATTGAAGGCAAGGGCGGAGCTCAAGTTACCTTGAGTAAGTATTTTTTATGTCATATATTCACAACAAGGAGCCTGCCCACCTGATAGTAAATGATTACAGTTGCATATAGTACATGTGGTTCCTGTGACCTTTACAGCTAACGCAGAGTGCACGTTGCCAACATGTGACATAAGATGTAAAGTCACAGTACCAATTTTTTATATATTGTTTTTGGAAATCCTTAAGGTACTGTATTATTTGTAGAAATCCACCAGATTCGCCTACATGGCTCAATTCAATATGGGTCTCATCATTCGCAAATTACATAAAAAAATAAGCAAACTGTAAGGCTGTGTCCCCAGTAGATAAACTGCCAGTAGCCGACTGAGTGAGCCGCAAGTTTGTGGCGAACTGAAAGTTGAGTTAGCTGCTTACTGAGATCAGTGTCGCAAGCAAACTGTTATGAGTTAGCTGTGAATCGGCCACTTACTGAGACAATCGGTGCACGTAACGCTGCAAACAGCGTACAGTGTCGAAACTATAAAACTGTGGACAATCCATTCCAATTATATGAAAGGACGTACTAAGCCGATACGCCGCAAACTCAATTGGCCGCTTACAGTTTGCCTACTGGGGATACAGCCTAACTACTCCCGCGTAGCGTTGGAAACCTAAATCGTATTCTAAGCCTAACATAGTTGCTTGTACTAAGTTATTTGCTTGTACCATCAAGGTTCGTTTTAGTTTGATTGCTCATAATATTAAACGCTTTCTTAAAAAAACACTATGCTGTTTATATTTATTTGATTATAACCTAAAATCATGTTTCAGAAAAAATTCAAATGTCAGTGGAAAGCGATCTGAGCGATAGGACCGGCCGCGACGGCAAGAAGCACTGGCAAATCAAAAGCTCTCGGTTCTCCTACGAGCTGAAGGACAAATCCACGTTACACTTCGAGAATCTTTTTAACGGCAATAAATTATTAGGTATGCAAATTATTTATATCATGATGGCAGCAGAACTTACGATCTGTCTGAAAATCACAGTAGCCTATGAAAGTCTGCAAATTCAAAGGGTATCACAAACGCGTTGCGGATCGATAAAAATCCTATTTACTCCCTTATACACCCTTAATTTAGTTAACCAATGAACAATAAACACCGACCGCACGTGAGTTAGTCAGCCTAAAAAAGATGTCACGTCGCCTCCCTCAAGGAGTCGCGATTGCTGGAGAGATTCCGTGTAGATATTTGTACTTTGTATGCAGTTGCTGCGTGAAACAGTTGAAGATGTCTGCTTGAAGTTGTCGACGTATTGCCTGCCACAAAATTCTATATAATCTCCCAAGTATTTTCATACCAACTGTTTCTACGTTGCTAGCATCCAGCACTTTCCTGCAATCTTCACCAAATTATCTTCATCCACCTTGCTGGTGGCCTACCATCGCTACATTTTATAGCTTACCACACGAGGACCTTTCCATCTCAACGGCCGCAAGTTTTGCGACTCATGTACCCTGCCATGGTCCAGGTATTTCTGCGGATCATCATCATCATTACGGATATTATTCATTTCTGATTCTTTCATGCGGAGAAACTCCAAGCTAACCCTCTTCATTATCTTTTGGATGAATTTGAACCTTCATATAAGGCTTGTTGATTAAGAAGCTAATTAAGCTCGGCTAATTAAGAAAAATATAGGTTGATGTTAAGATAAATAAAACTGCTATTAATCCATGATCTATTTCCTCCATAGCTGCAACTGCCGACGAAGTAATACGAACAAATTCTAATGAAATTGTCATGGAAATTGGCAAGCCAATCATCAAGGCCATCGTGGATAAAATTATTGAAAACGTCAACCACTTCTACAAAACGGTGCCGGTTGAACAATTCGCGTTCGACTAACCGTAAAGGCTATAGTATCTTTAGATATTATACAAGTAGGTACCTAATGTGATAAATTGACAAAAATAAAATTATTGCTAATATTATATTGTTGTTTTAATATACGTTTTTTACAACAAAGACAATTTAACGAGTGGGTCGCTTAATGATGGTAAGCATGTAGACGATACTAGATGACACCACTATAAATGCTCAATCATATATTATGTAATACTGTGTATTTGCACTTTTTTTTTCTTTGTTCCCGTGGGGAAAATGCATTAAATTGCATTAATTAATTAATTGTGTATTTGCACCTTAATATTGTCAATTCATATATATTCTTGGTGAGTGATCATCGGCAGTAAATAAGCAGTGCAAACTTCTCAGATATCATGGGTTAACGTTTACTTACCGTTACGAGTAGTAGGTAACCATTAATATTTTTATTACCACCTGTTTATTTTTTTTTTTTATTTTTTTTTAATTTTTAAATTTAATTTAATTAACCACCTGATAGTAAGTGGTATCAGGTACATTCACAATGCCTGGAACGCAACCAAGTTTGCAGTTGGATATCAGCGCTTAAGACACAGAACAGCTGGGAGCTCATTCCAGAGTCCAAACGATGGACAGGAGCGAAACCTGATCGTTGTCAGGTGATACGACTGAACTATAATACAGTGGCTGACTGTGTTAAGGTAACTATAATATAACAAAGTCACAATTGCAATAGTTCCTCAGAGCACTATACATTAAAGAGAATGTATTAATAACTGAAGTCCCTCCGTTGCTTGGTCTGTGTTAGGGCCGCTATATTAAATTCGGGATCTATACGGGAAGCATGAAGAGTGAGAGAAGAAAGAACAAATCAGGATCTGCATCACCCAATTTCGGGAATCTGTAACGCGTATGATGAGATTAACAGTAACATTACAGAATTTACTACATAACGAAATTAATACTAGTAATAACTGTAAATAGCTTGTAAATTAATCCATTTTTTAACCTAATAGTACACATTTTGTCAAATCAAGCTTAATTTTAATCAGTATGTTATTACGCTTTATATTTGGTTTAACATTATTATTGTAATTTTGTTTATAAAAATCAGAAGTTAATGGCCAGACTGTAACAATGAGAGTTGTATGTTACCTTAACCGAACATATTTGTAGTAAAACCCGTATCATTGTTATTCAAAATCGTATAATGTGTGTCGCTGTTGCTATTTCTTATTAATACATATATAAATATTAAAAAGAAATGTTTCTATTTAAATCCTTAGCCCCTGTTTTATTTTAGATTAAAGTGTTAGAATTAGAGCGTTTTGAATATACTGCATAACTATGTTTTTTTTACTGTGTGCATAAAGAGTGCATGTTACCAATACGTGACATGATGAAAAGTCACAGCATCCTGTAACTTCACTGTCTATCTTATCCTTCACTCAAGAACACATCAATGCGAACACTTATTATGCGGCAGAATTGGGTACAGGAGGTACCTAAGCAGACAAAACTTGTATAGATTCAATTCTATCAATTGATCGCATTTACAAAAATAAGTGATAAACTTTGCAGAATTATATACTCACAAACCTATTTGACCTAGAAAATAAAACCAACAACTCTGGACACCTCGTTCAGTTGAACCAAGATACAGGTCTTTAGTTACAGAACGAAACTAGAAGTGCTTTGTTGATCCGGTTAGGAGTATGAAACGTGATGTTTATTGAATCGATATTAAGTGCGAACCACGCTCTCATTTGTATTTTACTATCCGAAAAAAGGTTTTTTAAAACATGTCATTTGTAATAAAATGAGTACATGTGCACATAAAATGTAAGATTTGACCGTAATCTCAGAATAATTCTCAGTGTTTTTGTCTACAAATCCAATCGAGAAAACTATGTCGGTACGAAAATGTTTGACATTCTCGAGTCTGATAGTTAATTCTACCTCAAATTTTACTTCGCGCATCCTCTTTCTTCACTTCTTGTTTTATTGTGTTGATATATTTTAATAATACACAGTTTCATGAAATGATCGTCGCATTTTGACATTTGTTTGTTTTCTCTTCTACGTTTCTACCATTTTTATTTCATTCTCGATCGATAATGAAATAGTTGATAAAACATTCACTTACCAGGTATATATTACAAAATTACACAGTTCAAAATTATTGTGTTATGACACTTCTGACTAAACAAAGTACCCTATTTATAGACAAATAGTTTTATACCCTCATTACTATATAAACTAATGACTTGAGCACTGAAGAATGTAACGCAACCATAAATTTTATTATCTCCCCATGAAACTGTCATCGATGACTAAGCACCGCGTTGGCTTCATAATAAACCATAAAGGAACTATTATTTAGGATCTTCACACGGAGGCGGGAGATATAAAAATGTCACCGTCGCATAAATATAAAAAACATGTGGCCAAATGTGTACACTTAATATTGCTACAAAGGATACGGGCTTGAGACAAAAGTAGGATTATTTGGTAATTGTTGTTTGGTATCACAACCTCATTAATTATGTGATTCTATTTAACTTCAATACGGGGTCATCTAAAAGCTGACTATTTTTTATTAATTAAATATTTCGTACACTTACACCAATTAGGCTAGCCCAAAGTAAGCTCTGAAGGCTTGTGTTATGAGATGTAGTGTAACAGATAGACATTCATACACATATAAATATATTTGATAGAAATATTTATATATTAATAACCATGAATAAGGTACAATTCATCACACAAACATCTGCCCCCACCGGGAATCGAACCCGGGACCTCAGAGATGGCGACACCTTGAAACTGGTCTCCTTAAAGTCTTCTCTCGGATATGGCAACGATATTATAAAACAAAAAGTGACAGCAAGCCATAGCACTAAATACATAAACGATTTCATATAAATATGATATGTTAGTTGTAATAATGTCTCCTGTTCACCATCTTAAAAAGCATGTGCAAGTGATTTTGATTTTGAGCGCGGTAACCAATCTGGTAGCATAAGATGAGATATAAGCTAACAAGTATATTGTATGAAAACGTCGATTTTATGGACTTGATTTATACTTCGAAAAGCAATGTCAATAATCAGGTTTAAATTAAAGTTATATTACAGAACTGTTTCAAAATTTTCAAGGAATTTATTTTACATAGAATGATCTCAAAACTTTGCAATTCAATTCGGCAGTTCAATATTTTCTTCACTGGCAATCAATAAGCACAAGAAATAAAAACAAAAACTCCCTGGAAATTATGGGCCGCAAATCAAAAATAAAAATAAAATTGCCCAGTGCTCTTATCTTAAATACCTGTCACACTGTATATTTAAAAACAGATGATTGCCTCCCGACGTAATCTATATCGGTCCACGCTTATAATGAGCTGTGATGAGACGACAAAATTCCAAGAATATCTTCGTATTAAAAGGCACAATCTAAGAGGCTAAAGAGTTTTATAAGTTATTGCTTACCTAATAAGATCGCAAATTAAATTTAATCTTTTTATTATTGAAGAAAGCTCGGGGTCCTTGCTATATTACAATTATCCAGCGCTTAATGAAAAAAATCTTATAAAATTTACCGTTATTTGGATTATATAAAATCTTTAAATCTAAAATATTTACTTACTTTACTTTGTTTGAAGCTAATATCTTGTTGATGCGAAAAATAGACTTATATCACATTTCCGATTATCTGGAGTATCCAATAAAGTAAGTCTCATTACATAATCAGAGATTCCTGGATAAATCATATCTTCATTTCAATATATCCTTAAAACATATTTGTAGCTACACAAATTCAAAAAGTAATTTTTATTATTATTATGACAGTTTAATTGGGTATCAAAAAAGTGTTAATAATTTAAAGTGAAAACTTACTACTTCAAGCCATGTTAAAACCACCAAGGAGAATAGCAATAGTTGAGTTTCTCTGTGTTATCGAGTCAAAAATTATGTGATCATAAATACTAATGTCGCTGATACATTCAAAGTAATATTTATTCAATACTGGCCTTTACAGACGTATAGACGTCAAACCAAATGTAAGTCTAGAAACCTTGTACGTGAATACGAACATGAAAAAAATTGACTTCACAAATGGTAGTGTCTTCTCAAGAGGAATAGGTATCGAAATCAAGTGAGACCACGTATATATTAGAAGAAACACCTGGTAAGTCACCAATGATTTGGGACAGGACAAAAAAGTCATTGGATACTGGACAGATTGATTCGGAGATTTCTGGACAAACCCCATGTCTACAATGGGTGCCAGACTAAAATGAAGATCTTTAATAATACTTGCAATTAAATAAATTTAAATATGATAAATAATTACGACATAATATGTTAAGTCATAATTAACCAATTTCTAAATGTCACATTTATTATATACTGCAATTCTTAACAAAAGAGATATACTAACTTTTAAACATGAAACAAAATTATCAAAGTGGAATGGAAAAGACAAGCTTAATGTACAATGAAAAAAGGAGACGACTCATAATGATGAAGTGCATATAACCTACGTATTAGGCGGCATGGCAAACGACCAACAAAGTGAATTAACCGAGGCGTAGCTAACTACCAATCAATAACAAACTGATTTATTCCCATAGGGTGATATTATCGAGGAAAAAACTACGGCTGCTCTTTTGCTGACAAGCGGCGCTCCGCTTACTACGTGGATGTCGAAAATTTTTACTAATAGTGCAATCCTTACTGCGAAGCACTTTAAGTGTTTAACTTTTCTTATTATAATTGTAATCATATATATTTATAGTTTATTTAATCGTAAAGTTTATTAATATATAGGTCAAGCCACAAATTCCGCTAGTTAATACACATAAAATTGTAAAAGATTGTTATTAAATATTTTTAACTAAAAACAAAACACAACGGCAATAATAAACGATATTATTGCCGTTTTCTTTTATTATATATGGATATAAAACAATCATTTTCGCCAATACTAGTGTTACAGTAAAGCGAAGCTTGCTAGTTAGTTAATAGAGCAGTCATGGTCGGTATTCTAATAATAATGGCTGTATGTGATATAAGATCGGCTACTGATGTTGCAATGATTCGTATTAATTTAAACTATAACATATACATAAATACACGTTAAAATTAAAAGAATATTTCACCTAAATCTCTAAGGAAGTAAGTATTCCAATAAAGTTAGCTGCCTACTTCACATACCTTAAGTAAATGCATGCTCTACAGCCATAAGAACCAATTAAGAGAATTTGCAGAAGGATATCGCTACGAAATATCCATACCGATAGGTCCGATCACTATTACACTGGGACTTCTAGGAATTACTAAAATTGATGAAATCGTGCCTAATCTTTCGAGAATAAATGTTGCGATTATATGTACGTTTATAAATATTGAGATGAAGGTGATGAACACAGATTCAATGAAATCTGATACAGGACAATATAAGAAATATGACGACGATAATGCCGAAATACTATAAGCATCATTCATTCTTTCCTAACGCATACAGCTATCTCGCATACCGTCTTTGATTCAAAGCAAAGATTTGATTTATGTCATGTTTTCAGTCAATTATGCAACCACGCTTCCGCTTATGTTCCTATCGCAACCTTAGCAAAATGTCGTTTTGCAAATAGCTATCGTTTCCAAGCTATCGTTGAGGGTATGCGACACGTGCCAGAACCATTTACTAACGTCTCTCAGGATCTTCCCTTGTAAAACGAGTAACGAATGAGTTGAGGTTTGTCTAGGGTACGCAGAGAACCCAACGACCGATACAAATCTCAAACGATATAATCTACGATAAATAGGAACATAATTGAAGTGCTATTTTTAGAAATATATCAATTATATTGTACTTCGTAGATATCTTTGTATATCTTACAATCTTCTCGTAGCTCTGGATTAAATGTCAGAACAGCTTCTCATCTATGCGGTGCCTAGGTATTATCTAAGTAAAATATCTTAGTTAAGATATTAGACAAGTACGGAACTTAGTAAAAGAGAGTGGTTTTAACCTGTGTTATAAACTATTAACTAAGTATAACAGAGAATCGTTTTAACCACTGTTATAAAATATAAAAAAGTATAACATAGTGGTTTTAAGCATTGTTATAAACTATTAACTAAGTATAATAGAGAGTGGTTTTAACCACTGTTATAAACTATGAACTATGTATAACATATAGTGGTTTTAACCACTGTTATAAACTATGAACTAAGTATAACAGAAAGCGTTTTCACCACAGAAACAATGAACTAAGTATAACACAGAGTGGTTTTAGCTACTTGTTTAATGTTTAAAGTTAGTATATCTCTTTTGTTAAGAATTGCAGTAGTGAGATGTTTAGTGTCAATAGCTAGTCAAGTATATAATAAGTGTGACATTTAGAAATTGGTTAATTATGACTTAATATATTATGTAGTAATTATTTATCATATTTCAATTTATTTAATTGCAAGTATTATTAAAGTTCTTCATTTTAGTCTGGCACCCATTGTAGACATGGGGTTTGTCCAGAAATCTCCGAATCAATCTGTCCAGTATCCAATGACTTTTTTGTCCTGTTCCAAATCATTGGTGGCTTACCAGGTGTTTCTTCTAATATATACGTGGTCTCACTTGATTTCGATACCTATTCCTCTTGAGAAGACACTACCATTTGTGAAGTCAATTTTTTTCATGTTCGTATTCACGTACAAGGTTTCTAGACTTACATTTGGTTTGACGTCTATACGTCTGTAAAGGCCAGTATTGAATAAATATTACTTTGAATGTATCAGCGACATTAGTATTTATGATCACATAATTTTTGACTCGATAACACAGAGAAACTCAACTGTTGCTATTCTCCTTGGTGATTTTAAGATGGCTTGAAGTAGTAAGTTTTCACTTTAAATTATTAACACTTTTTTGACAACCAAACAAACTGTCATAATAATAATAAAAATTACCTTCTGAATTTGTGTAGCTTTAAATATGTTTTAAGGATATATTGAAATAAAGATATGATTTATCCAGGAATCTCCGATTATGTAATGAGACTTACTTTATTGGATACTCCAGATAATTGGAAATGTGATATAAGTCTATTTTTCGCATCAACAAGATCTTAGCTTCAAACAAAGTAAAGTACAAGATATAAAGATTTTATATAACAGAGAGTGGTTTTAACCAGTCTCTGTAATACTCAGTTCCAATTTTACAAATAAATATTTAACGTACATATTTATTCCTGTATATTATATGGTAAATAATGCCTAACTACATCCTCATTCAAGTTGCGTTTAAGGGAGTACTATCTTTCGAAAATAAAGGCCTCCTCTTAGTGTAAATTGATGTCTCTATTATTTAGAGAGCTATCCCTCCAAGTGACATTAAAGACTATCTGAATATAAAGTATATGTATATATATAATGTAAACATAGTATATGTATATATAAAGATTTATATTGTATGTATATAAAAATTTTCGCTGGAGATAAAAGTGACCTTGAACTTACGAATTCTTACTGCTATAGGTCTTTACCGAAAACATTTTCTAGAAACGTATTATTTACGATGTTGAAAACATTCACAAAAAATACCTAATTTATATTTGTGACTGGGCCACAAAGTTTCCTTGAGGCTAATTTGCAGGACTGTTTATTCCAGGTAATATATTTGGAGGCATACATCCCTTAGGCGAAAATGTAAGGGTAACGTAGCAATATATTACTTGTGGTTTCAGTGTGGCCAATGACTGGTACTTTCCTCAAGAATAAGGAGCAAGCGCAATGTTTACGAGCGGGCCGAAGGTTGTGTTGGATGTCTAATAACAACTGAAGTGTAGTCATTCTATTTATAATCTTATACTAATACATTAGCTTTCAAAATTGTACCACATGATAACAACTGAAACTAACGAGGTTTCATATTCGTCGTTTGAGAGCACTCTAATTAGCCAGCATTGTAGGATTAGGAAATAGATTAATCTGGAACATTGTTAAACTAACAAAAATGTCATCACTTTTATTAACAAAGAATTTTGTTTCTATTTCCAAAGTGATTTTATATACAATCAGCAACACATCAACATTGGCCAATCAGCAACATTGTATAATCAATCAGCAATGGCAGGAGTAACCAAAGATTACATTTGAATCACGAAAACAGCGTAGGGAATAGAGGCGGTGAAGTATCAGTGTACGGCGGTGTGGCGGTGTAGGTCAAATGTTTTATATCGCCAGTCCACTTTGATAGCAGTCTACTAACGTTGCGTTTACCGGCATACTCCTGCGCTTCATGGACCTGCCCGCCCAATAGGCGATCAATCCTCAGGATTGATTATTGTGGAAACCTTTCGATGAGGTTATATATTCAGTATGGGCTTTCGGCTTAAAATATAGTTTTTATAAACACATGTGTCAAAAGAATTAATAATCAAAATATATTTTATAACTGCTGATTTCTTTATTATCCGTTGTTATAGAGATAACGTCTATGTCACTGATATTCTTTCGAACGAAAACAATTAACGGACACAGAAATGACGGCGTTATTATAAAGGTACCTTTTTGGAGGGCGGAAACCATAAAACAGATCTTGAAATGAAGAATTTCATTACTCGTTAAGTTGTCAGTATTCTCACGGACATGGTTTCGAAGTTCAAAATATAAAAAGTGTGTGATTCACTGTGAATCGAGCCTTGACTTGAATAAATGGCTAAGCTTATATAAAGATTAAAATATGCAACTTTATAACATTTGTCTTGTAGACCGGTCCACGGTCAAGTATCTTGTGCTATACCATAACAAGTCGTAAAATATGTTATTGAAACAAGTGTTTGTGTTTATTTTTCTCGGATTCGTAACATCATGTTTGTGTGCAGGTGAACTATGAGCATTATGATAATTACATAAAATATTTTTAATATATAGAAAACACAAGCCACTCAAATTTGCCTTTGTATGTAAAATTCCCATAGTATAAATGTTAAAGTTTATTAAAGATTTTGTATTTAGTTTATTAAAGATAATATTTAGAAGCCATCAGAGGGAAGATCAGACACATCATACGTTATTTATGAATTATAGATGTGTCAATAATTGTTTTCAGTCCCAAAAGCAACCAAGTGTCGAAGGGAAGACTCCGATTGTCTTAAGAGATCTGCACAATCTTTGTTACTTTTGCTAGCCGAAGGTAAAGTGTCACCGCAACTAAAGCCATTGGATCCACTTCGAATAAGCAAAATAGAACCCGTGTTATCGAATTTGAAATTCCTCGCTCGAGATTTTATTGTGAGAGGCTTAGGAGATTGCATTTTCGATAATATTACGTAAGTTATATATAATAATAAGATAAAGATAATTTTCTTAAATTGAGACTCAAACCACATTGAAAGTAAAAGTAGCTATACTATTTTAATAAGTTTACGTCACGCGATTTTGTACTTGAATTAATGAAGAAAGAAGAAACCAATAAAATCAGAAAGGGCTATTTTTTGGCTCCGTTTGACTTATAAATGTGAGTTTAGAACCGAAATTCCCAATTTTTTTTTGTGTCGTAGACCTTTTGCATGTTTTTCGGTTATATTTGAACCCCCTACCTACCTAATATTGTATGCTTACATCCTACAACTTACAAAATTTTACAAACATTTATAATATTTTTTTTACTTCTAAATAATTTTATGTCTTTATTTTAGAAGAATTTCTTCATATGTTCAGATCCATTATCGTGGACCCCCGTTTTCATTTCATGGACCCAAAATTTTAGTTTCGCTGACGTAGACCCCTTGCAGGTTGTCATAGACCTCTAGCGATCGATATAGACCATTTTGAGATTCCCTGGTCTAGAACTACCATTAAAATATAAGTGTTATTTGACATTATATATTCGCTGTAGAACTTGTAGCATTCTGCTTACTTTGATTGTTAAATTACATTTCTCATTAAATTACCAACAAATAAGTAATTTATATACACGAGATATATTTCAAAACCAATACCAACTATCACATTATGTCTCTGCTAGTAAATGTTGCGAGCGCTCGTCGAAGGAGTCGCGCCGCGGCCATTTTGTGAATGGATCGTTTAGCGATGATTAGTTTAACGATGAGTTGTTTCGGATCGATAAAATTATTAATCGATATATGTGAATATCGTTAACAATTTTCATGATAAACACCATAATATTGTAACGATAAATCAACACCGTCTGTATTACTTATTTACCAATATTTTTTAATAGAAATCATATTGATGAATAAATTTTTCATTACATCGCCGATTGACCGCGGTGAACAATGGCTTCGTATACTAGTAAATATATACTATATTTTCAATCACTCATCGAAATATAATTTAAGTTCATCTTAGCTTTAAATCGTACCGTGACACAGATTTTTTGCAGATTTCTGAGCGTGCCAGACCAATCTAAAACGGCAAACGGCAGAAGAAATGAAATCTCATAAAAAGCACACAGATGCCAAAATGACTGAGCCCGCTAGTGCCTCTGCCCAGAAAAAATCAGTCAAATCATTTTGTAAACAGAGATGGTAACCCAGCGGATAGTTTAGTTTGCACCATTTGCTCCACTAGACGATAATTTTGAACTGAGCGCCTTCATCCATCGTGAGAGTTAAGTTCGCGGCATGAACAACCTTGGGTATGAATGGGTAGCCGCGGTCTTTATATTGCTTCAAGGTCCATTTGACAAACCTACCCCATCATTTGCGCTTGAAAGTGCTTATCAACGGTGCCACTCCTGCAGCAAATTTTAAGTAATGGCAGATAGTTTCCCATCAGCCTTCCCAATTTTCGGTAGCATCAAAATATTACTTGTCTGATGCGATGCGAACAACTGGCAGTTCTTCCGTTGCGCTCTCATTTGAGCCACCAACACCTGTTTGCTTTTGTAAATTAATATACTATATGTGTTGTAAGTTATTTATGAGGCGAAGAGTTTATGACAGGCTAGGCGGAAATGGTTATAGGCTTAATGAAATTGGATAAAATGCGTGTACCTCTGCTTAACTCTTTAAAGACAACAGACGTAAATATATGTGTGCCTTTTTTAAGCAATAAGGCTAATTTAAATGCAAATACCTACTTACAATATCAGCCCTGCCAAGTAATGATTGCAGAGTTTCGCAGGAAATGCACTAAATAATAACATTTTCTTTGAAAATGCTCTTTCAGAATTAACGCGGCTAAAACAATTTTGAATGTAGACGCGCATTGCACATTAGTTGGGGAAAGTGAATATGAAATCAAAGGCAAAGTGCAGAACCTGGAGCTGGGTGCTCAGGGACATTTAGCCGTTTTATTTAGTAAGTGAAAATGTATGTAAAATGTATGCTGTTAAGTTTTATTAATTAATAAGTTATATATATATATATATAACTTATTAATATATATATATTATATATATTACATTGCATTTGCAGAACAATTACTGTTGAAAATTGTATTGTATATAGAAGATAAGAAAGAAGAAGACAAAATCTACTGGCACCTGCGTAACTGGAACTTTTCATATGTTGTAAAAGAGAAATCCAAAATCAACATGTCAAATCTCTTTAAAGGATCTGCAAAGCCAAGTAAGTAATTTTTTGATTATGATTTTGTTTGGGAAACAAATGTGTCGGAAAAATATTATAATTTAACATACAACATAAAATAGTACCTATATTTCATTACTAGAACGGAATGGCTGTCATTGCAAAGAGTCCCGACAAATGTCTACCCGAGCCGAAGGAGAGGGTTGACAGTCGGAACGAGTTGCAATGACGGTTCCGTACGTGTACTGAACGACTATTTTTAATACAGTTGTGAAAAAATGAAGCAATTTATTCAAATTATAAAAACATAATAAACTCAATTAACTAATCATTTATTTCTTATAAAAGTTATAATTCACATATACATTGAAATTGGTACAGTTTTTTATACTAACTGGGGAAGTTTTAGGTTGCATATTGATATGTTTGAGACAAACTATTATTAATTTCGTATGATTGTTCATGTATATTTGTCATATAATGTCATATGGCGTTTGCTAGTTGATGGAATTGGATCTGATGAATTATCATTATCAACGAAGGTACTCGTGATGGACGACGTTCTCTTCAGCATGTGAAGGAGACGGACTGGACCTTAAATTAATGGATTGTGTGATCTTTTTCCCAGTTTCTAGTTTGTTGTTTCATGAATCACCAATATAGTTTTCTGCAACTTTGTCCGATTTCCAACCACCTAGACGCTTTAAGGACGTCAAATTGGCTCCTGAATCTGCCAATAATGTAGCAGAGATCCTTCTGAAGCTTTTTTTTTAATAGAAATTAATTGACAGTTGGGAAAGAAAACGCACGAGTTCGGGAAAGGCAAAAAAAAAACACGAGTGTGAAATAGCCCAGATCCCGAACGCTACACGTCCCTACAATACGCCACTTTTTGAGCAACTGTATTAAAAATACTTTAAAAATTACTTTAAATGCTAGTATACTTTAGATATAGTACTATTTCTTTAGTATTTCATTTATAATTGAAGATTTAAAACTAAAATAATCATTTAATTCATTACAGTCACTACACGATATGTGATTATTACATAAACGTAAAACTTGCCAAGTGTGTAGGCTACATATGTTTTGCTTATATTCTTGTCATGACTAATCCATGGCCAAACTTAGCAATATACTATCAAATAACTTTTTCATGCTAAAATAATAATTTTAATTCTGGGAAGGTAACCTGCAACATGTCTTCATTTTTACGCGACTACGTCACCCTTTCTGTTTTCAACGCACTTGCAGATAAAATATCCACATTCTGAATCATAGTTAATTTATTTTTATTATTTTATTATATCTATTACTAGATCTATCTAATTATATACTTAGCTCCAACTTTCAAATACTTAGAACTCATCATCAGCTTTATATACTGTAGAATAGATAGAAGATATATGTTGTAGATGTATAGATAGAGAATATTGTAATATTATTTCCTTACCAATACAAATAACTGATTGTATCTACAAACTAAGATGTAGTCACTTGATGGTACTGATCACCATAGCTAATTGATGTTTGCTACTACAGTGGCATCACTCCCTTGTTGCTTGCTTGCCTCACACTGAACATTAGAATTCTAGCTATGACCCCCTATATAGATATTGTTTACAATTATATTGACAATGAAAAAGATTACTATGTGGTTCGTGCCTACAGGGGCTTATAGAATAAAACTGAACAGAAAAACCATTACTGTTTTGACAGAATCATGTACAACATGTCAATAAGATTTTGGTATAGTCTGAGTTCGGTTGGTGCTTTTAAGGTTTTGGGATGTTAGTGAATGTTTCGTCCATTCACAAACATCCCAAAACCTTAAAAGTTGAAGTCAAAGTTCCTGCATTTATTTTGTATATTAACGCTTAAAGAATTGGTTGATTAATTTCTTATTAAATTAATAGAGTTAACGATTGATTATAATATGAATATTAATGACTTTGTTTAATTAATTTTTAGCTCAAGCAATTCAAGAACGCTTAGGTGAAACCCTTACAACTTTAATTTCCGAACTCGAGCCTCTTATAGTCGACGCTATAGTAAATGAAATCCTGGAAAATATCAAAACCTATTTTCATCTTCTACCCATTCAAGAACTAATGATACATTAATAAGATATTAAATACTAAAGCTTTGAATATTCTACTTTTAATAACTCGTGCAACCTACTCTTTAGTGGACAAATATCAATAATAAAATAAAAGCAATCAAAAATAAAAGAATAATAAACGACACTAATTCTCTCATTAAAAAAGTTATTACTATTGCACAATACAATTGAAACCATTATAATACCACCGTCATAAAAACATAAAACATACACTTGAAATAAAAAAAAAACCGTGGAAACAAAAATTTTATAATTGTGCCATTATATTTGAAAGGCTTTAATTTGTTTTTGATTCGGGTATTTATTTTACAAACTACGAGAGTGACACGCGACGACTCGAAAATGTGTCGGCATTCAAAATGGAACCTTATTAGAGTGACATGTAATATATTGTACAGTGTAGCTATTGGTCTGGTGCTTTGATTATGTAACGTAATTACGGGTTGTTCCAGCCAAGCATTCCACAAACATTAGAAACGTTAGCATAGTAATTAAATTTTAAACATTCAGTCTATTATTCCCTGAAGCACAAATATGACGATACAGAGTTAGCAGAAAAGTTTCAAAATGTTTGTTACGTGTCAGTTGTCTCATACATCTTTAATATGATATTAACTCATTCTTAACATTTTATACAATAGTGTCAAATAAACTTCACAATTGGAATAAACCATAAAGTTAAAAATAAAATTTAAACTTTATGATTAAACTAAAATCTAAGATATATAATATATACTAAATTCACTGTTGATAACGAAATAAAAATCCTTTTCAGTTTTATGTAAGTTATATAATAATTATTAGTTGTGCAACTGATACAAATTTACTATTGTAATGGAATCAATGCGAAAAATTTCCTTTGTGTGTACTTACACAATAGACCAATGAGATTCGTCTTCTGTTTGACTCAATCTGATCTATGTGTATATTTTATTACACATTAGTTAATCGGCAATCACAATCTAATTAGATGCTTATCTACAAAAAAAAACCTATTTATATTTATCGGTTAACATACAAACATATTATTTTAGGCTGATATTCAGCGATTCAGTCTGTGAATACTCCATTAACAATTAAATAATATTTTTCATCTGTTACGTTGCAAATATTACAGTACAGTGATGGAACTTTCTCCCATATCCGTACATATCCGAATCGGAGCTTCAGAAGGGTTACAAAATCAGACGTATGATTCTTTAAGCTACACTTAAGGAATTAACCTATAGGAAACGTGATTAAATATCCACTGGTATAAAATCCATTTGGTATATAACTATATAATAGAAATCTATTGTATAAACTATACCAATTCCCTTTAGTATTAGTCTTATTCATCACTCCAGCTCAATTTTCTTAACCGTCTAGATCAGAGATTCCCAAACTTTTTTGAGTCGTAGACCCTTTGCCATATTTTTCGGTTTTAGATAGAACCCTACTTACCTGATATTGAATGCCTTTTTTTGTTCCCCTGAGGAAAATGCATTAAATTGCATATACCGGCTATGGCGAGCTGGCGGTTATGTGGGGCTCTCCTCTCCAGAAGAGGGAGGCCTACCCACTAAAAACCTCAGGGATAGCCTTCCTCGGGCATGTAGGGAGCCCCCGTTAACGCCAAGCGACTTCCGGGAACCCCCAGCCTCCGCTCCCCCGCCGATACAGGGGAGCCCTCCTTGGGGGAGTGATATTGAATGCCTATATCCTAACAACTTACGTTTTTTTATTAGAAAAAAAGTATAATGTAATTAAATCGCATTTTCAGTTCACGGACCCCCAATTTTTTTTTTCAGTGTACACCCCTTGCAGGTTGTCATAGACCTCTAGGGGTTGATAAAGGCCACTTTGGGAATCAATGGTCTAGATGTAGTACATAAAATAGGGTACTCAAGACATTGATCGACCGAACGACATTGATCCGGTACGTATGTTAACATTACATTTCATTTTTCATCGAAAAACATAATTAAAGTAAAACCACGTTCTTATTAATCAAATATTTATTATAATACGTACATTAAAAATTAACAAAGCTTTAATAACGAGGCTCCAATCATCAGAATAAAAAGTAAAACAACATAGACCATAATGTCAAAGCAGTAGGTTAAAAATCTGAGAACACTGCTTATTGAAAAATGCGACCTAGCTCCAAGTAAGACTTAATTTGTACTATCTAAAAAAAGTCTTAAAAGCAACACAGTCATAACAATGCCATTATTTTCAATGCATTTGACGCGTGGTCCCCGTTTTGCGAGATAGCGGTATTGAGTAGAATTGCCAATATTTAAGCAGTAACATATTTATGAGAAAATCTGAAAATAAAGATACAATGCGATTTCAAATATTCCAAATTGCCTAACTTGTTTCTAACTTCATCATTTCTAACTTCGCAATTACTAGCAAACTTCTGCCTAATCGTCAATGAATAGACATAAATTGTCAACTGTAGAATGATAGACAGCAATAATAGATGGCAACTCATTACAAATCTGGCATTCATTATAGCAGACTATGTACGTCCCAACCAAGAGGCACAAGCCTAGGGCCCCAGTGTCCTCCAACCCACATCACCACCGACTCTCATGGTTATGTGGTTTCGGCACTGATCTTTGAATCGAAAAATTCGGTAGGTCTGGGGTCGATCTTCGTTCTTCGTTTTTCGAATTTCATATGTTTATTTATCTCTCCCACGTTGAAGGAAAACATCTTAAGGCAACCTGCAAACACCTGCGAAGAAATTCAAAAGTGTATTTGAAGTCAACCAATCCGCACTGGTCCAGCGTGGTTGCTAGAAATCTAATCATCCTAACGTTATTGTGGTAGAATCTTACGACTCGATGTGGGGAGTAATATGATATGTGATGACATGTTTTAGTACATCGCACTGCGCCAATGAAGTTAGTAAGAGGATTATCAATAAATAATACATAATTTAAATTACATGACAGCAAGTTACAGAGAAAATGCAAAGCTGCTATTGCTCGAAGTCCATGGCTTGGACCAAACCTTAAGCAATATATGAGGAACATTTGTTCTTTTGTTTGCACGAACGGAAGGGAACAATTAGGTGTTTTGCTTCTGATCCTGACGCCCCAGGCATTACAGCCGTAGGTGTTGCGGCAGGCGTTGTGACTGACAGCTGCTTATTGTTAACACTTTTTTAATTTTACCTTCACGTTTGACAGGAGCTATGTAATTTGACAGAAATAACGTTCAATATAGCAAATTTTATTGTAATATAGCTGCGTAACAAGGGGGCAGAACGAACTAAAATACAGTTGTGTTATTACCCTACTAATATTATAAATACGCAAGTTTGTATGTCTGTTACACTTTCACGTAAAAACTACTAAGTGGATTGTAATGAAACTTTACAATAATATAACATGTACATCAGAATAACACATAGGCTACAATTTATAAAGATACTCGTTACTCTTATAAAGGTTTTTGAAATACTAATCCTGCGCAGACGAAGTCGCGGGCACCAGCTAGTTACTGATATGTTTTTAATCAGACGATCTGAATAATATTAAGCAAGATTCGAATCTTATGTCGGCCCAGGATGGGTTCCGAATTTCGTTATTTTATCTACCATGATACTAGTTGTCCTTCAATTATCTACTTAATCCGTTTGTTTTCAGATGGAATTTCTAATGTCTCATAATTAAAATAGTAATTTGTTTCAATTAATAACACTATTCAACTTTATAATATTAATTATATATTATAAAAATAATTAAATTAACAAATAATAATAACCATTCATAATAATAATTCATTTTTCTAAATAGGATGGAGCAGCATTTGTGGTGTGAGACTGATGTTCATTAAAGGTAAAGATAGATTCCTATCTATCTTTACCTTTAATAAACATCAGTATGAACATCAGTACCAGGTCATCAATCTCCCACCACATTTGAACGACAGATAGTCTGATGATGATGATGATGATGATGGACAACAAAGACAATAAAATAATTTACTTAGCTGAACAAATTTATTACATGAAATAATACTAGACAAATTTAATTTCAAATTTTGAACATAGATTAAATAAATATATTAATCGAACTTATACATGGCGTAATTAAATTATAAAAGAAATTATTTAGCATACGTTTGATTATAAATTGTATGTTTGTATGTAAATCCAGTCAATTGGTTAATTGGTCACGTGATATAGTGAAAAATTAGTACGCTTTTTTGAGATTGCTAACAGATTCTCAGTATCTCCATAATTATAATGCTCGCAAGTGTGTCGGGCCTTGAGGAGAAAAAAGCCTCGAGTAGTAAGTAATCGCAATGTTGCTTGACCTGAGGATATATAAGGCAGAAAATAACTTTGTAAAAATCGTAGGAAAGCGTTAGACGCTAGCACCAGGATAAAATGGCGTGTATCTTCTTACGTGTTAATATGGTTTATATTTCAAGCAGTTGTGCTTATCTCTCTGCTGAAATGATGATGACATTTTAGTGAATATACCCATACAATAATTACAATAAATAATATTAATACGATAATTAAATTAATGAATACATTCTCTTAAAATAATAGGTAGTTAGGTGCCTAGCGGAAATTTTGTGTTGCTTAAATGTGTATAAGTATCCTAAGTAAAGACTTATACTCAGTAAGGTATTGTTGATGTTAAGAATATGCGTTTACCAATGTGTTTGCCTTTATAACTGAAGACAAACATGGCCGTGCTCTGCGCTACTAACCCATTCATCCGACTTATCTAAAAACAATTCTAGTTTTAGTGTAGTTCTAAGAATTAATAATATGCTGAGATTAAACAACGTGCGTGTAAATGTTTATCAGCCTACTGTCCCTATCAAGCATTTGGCATTGATTGAACACATCATTCTTAGGTAGTGTCCACAATGCATTTCATTTATTTCTAGAAATATGTATTTCAAAGTGCCAATAAAATGTAGAAAAATATTTATTGTTAAAATTTAAAGAAATATAATAAAGTTTTTAGTTTGTCATTTACTCTGAAATACAAAGATGAAAGTAAAAACATCCAGATGATAACACAACGTAAAGGTCCCACTGGTGTAATATTAGCGACTGTTCACTATTTCAAAGGTCTTTCAAAGAACTTCCCCAGCTCGACGACGTTGGGTGCCATTAATACAATTTTATCAATTCATGTCAGCATTCGTAATATATCCGACTTTTGGTTTTTATCACACAAAGTTTTATCTGTCCTTTTAAATATAACTCAGGGTTCTCTGATTTCACGATAAACGTGGCAGGTCGCGTGCGATGCATGGCGAATGGCGATACGACTAATAGATATAACCAAATGGGAAAGTAATACTATTTTCTGTGATTTACTGCATTAACATGACTACTAGGAAAATGTCACGCAAAGGGACCGAATTTAATGTTGAATTTATATAGACAATGGCACGCACGTTGTTCAATATAGTATCTATAATCTCCTAAACGCAACAATACAAAATATGTTGTTCGGTAAAGTGGTAGGGATATTTTAAAATCTGTACATACTTTAGTTCATACTTAATACTTACAATCACTATTGCAGATAAGTGAAGAATTATTTTATAGTTATATGTTAACGCACACTGCGCATGGTGATGATTACAGTCGCCTAAAGTATATGTGACCGCAGTGTTATCAGCAAATCTGAAGCGCCATAAGAGCTACAATATGTATTGCCAAGTTGTGATATAAAATGTATATGTATGCAAAAGTTATCGCTATCTGCCAAACCCGAACAGCAATGTGTTTTGCAATAGAAATAATATAATTAAGAAATAATATAATGCGATAGACAATAGATGGTGATAACTAAGTTGACGAGTCCTTCGGATTTTTTCCATATAACAAACCTTTTATATTATATTACATTTTATATATTATATTATTGGGTGCAAATTAGCATTTAATACGAGAAAAAACGCCCATACGTTACACAATAATTCAAATAAACAAAATGATCACATTTATTACAAAACTTACTAACTATACCTATTTAAACACCACGCAAATTCAAGTACAAATTAAACTACACTAAACTAAACTTTATGCGATATGTTATAAGGTCTATCGCAGGTATATCGCAGATGTCCTCACAGACACAACTTGCCACTAATAATTAATTTTAATCCAATGTAAACTGCTCCTTATAAAACGAACTTGACCTGACGCCGGCGCAGGCTGCCCCTGTTCGTCACTACTCATAGATCACCGAGCATTCTTCAATGACGCGGGATCAACGAACCACGTTATAAATGATGTTTTCTGATGTTCATATTGCACCTATCAAAGGTTGGGCAACCGAATTGGGAATTTCATTTAGAAAACGGTTACATGTAGAGGTCGTTCGGTTAATTGAAGATGTATGCCAGGACCTAGAAGTTAAAGAAGTGTATTACTACCACCTAATATTATTTTTCAACACATTTAATTACTCATATAGTTTTTTCGATTTGGGTAGCAGGTTTAAGTTGCATAGGACTCTATAGCCCTCTGTCAGAACCTAGTGCTCATTGGCCTTATAGGCTAAGAAAGTATATACTCGAAACTTCTAACCTAACCTAACCTTACCTAACATCTGCTACAGTTTCCTAATTGGAACTTTTTAAAAATTATAATGTCTCCAGCCTAAAAGGTTAACGATCCTCTTGGCTTTCTAGCGGTATCCCCACCATGATTACCACCACCTTGACCGAATTCAATCACCAAGCACAGAACACGAACGTTCATTTAAATACTCGGATGCGCATATTCTTCGAGTAATATACGGCATTACGAGTAACATTCTAATGGTACCCTTGCTAGCTTTACCTGCTTGCAATATAAAATAAATTTAATCGGTACCAAATAAAATTAATTTTATCCTGAAACTTATTATACATGAATCTATATTATAAGAACTTAAAATGATTAAAAATATTTTCATTTTCTAGTGAATCTGTTATCTGTATTGATAATAGTGATATTTTAACAATGGTAGGTAATTAATACTATTAAATATTTCTTACATTTACACCAATTAGCCTAACCCAAAATAAGCTATGTAAGGCTTGTGTTATGGGATCTAAGGTAACGGATAGACATATGTGTTCGCCTTGGGGAGAGCTTCTCTCCCTGGTGTGTAACAAATGTCGGTGTTCCTCAAGGCGGCGTTCTATCACCTCTTCTCTTTGCCATCTTCATCAACTCAGTCTCTCTTAAACTTTCTATGTCATACCACATTTATGCTGACGATCTGCAAATTTATTGCCAATCCCCATTCCCGAATCTGAACAGTGCTGTGCATCTCACTAACACCAACCTCCAATGTATTGCGGAATGCAGTTCTTCGTTCGGGCTCCATATTAATCCGGTGAAGTCACAAGCAATAATAATAGGTCCAGCTCCAGACTAGTCTCTAGAGTGGATTTGTCTTCCCTTCCAAATGTTGTTTTCGGTGGTGTCGACATTCCTTTTAGCAAGACAGTAAAAAATCTCGGTGTGACCATGGATAGCACACTCATAGCTGGGGACCGCAAGTCCAAGCTGTAAGCCGTAAATTATTTGCTTCTGCTGGTTCATTAAGAAGACTACGTAACTTCTTACTTATTGCTACTAAAATTGCGTTAGCGCAGTCTCTGCTACTTCCTATTCTTGATTATGCTGATGCCTGCTATCTCGATCTCACGGAGGACCAGCTAAATAAACTTGAGCGCCTTCAAAATTTTTGCATAAGGTTCATATTTGGATTGCGCAAATATGACCATGTTTCCGAATTTCGCTCTAAGCTCAAGTGGCTCCCTATACGCTTTCGCCGGAACACTCATATACTTTCACTTCTTTACAATATACTATTCTCTCCCTCTTATACACAATACTTAAAAGAACGTTTTAATTTTCTAAGCAGCTTCAATTACTCGTTAAGGTCATCAGAGATTTTAACTCTTGAATTTCCCCAACATAGCACCAGTTTCTACAGTTCCTCTTTTACTGTGCAGGCCATTCGGCTGTGGAACTCTCTCCCAGTTTGTATTGGGCGTGCACAAATGGTACATTCTTTTAAAAACCAAGTCAAGGAATACTATATCTTATCTCTTTAGCTTATACGATCGTTGCGCTCCTTATTATCAGCTTGTATTACGTATTATATTTATCAATTTTAGATTTCATAGCGCGTTTCATCTTCATACATACATTTATTTATAAATAAAAATTATATCATTAACATAAAGTAATTCTGTATGATAATGCTTATTGGCTGTTCGATAATATTCTGTATAATAATATTTTACTTTAGGTTAGGTAAGTCAGTTAGCTCATTATTATTTGATTTTAAGTATAATGTTTTGTCAGTATATTTTTAAAAAAATTATTTGTTAATATGTAAGTATCTTACACCCCCGTCTTTCCAGTTCTTTATATCTCTCCGTCCGTAGGTTGTCTGGAAGAGATCGCTGTTTGAGCGATAAGACCGCCAATTGTACAAGTAATTTAAAGTGTATTTTGTTATTTTCTTCTCTCTGTTTTGTGGTGTATGTACAATAAAGTGTTATCTATCTATCTATCTATATATATATGTATATTATACATATATGAATATTTTGGAAAGAAATATATGATATATAGAAATATAACAACTATGGCTAAGGTACAAATGATCGCATTCATCACGCAAATATCTTCCCCCCACTAGGATTCGAACCCGGGACCTCAGAAATGGCGACACCTTGAAACCGGTATACTAACCACTCGATAGATAAACCAGGCCTTGATCAGAATAAATGTCCCACTTGTATATATAACGCCCCCTTAAGCTTTACATTTGCACCACCGAAATAGCCATTAATATCGTTTGAGCAATCTAAAGACACATCATTGCAAAGCTGAACATAGCCATCTGAGGCTTCAGCATAGGTCCGTCCAAAAAAAAAAAAAGCAATCTAAAGACAACATGTAATGTCTGAGTTTGCCGGGTGTACCTACAAATATAGTAACATCCCTAATGTTATTTTAAACCATCTTCAAATTATTATTGGATGATTTTCATAATAACCTTCATGAAGGCGCCATTCGATGGTTATTGTCATACCCCAGATAAACACTGAACCCTATCAACATTCTTATCTGAGCGTACACACGGAAGGCAACATCGTTAAATACACCTATTGATCTTGCAATGGTCCTAGATACGAGCGCTGGTAATTTAGTTAGAAGAGCAATAATAGCATTAAATGAAGAAACAAAACAACAACGTATAACATTTAAATGACTATGTTAACATGGGTAGCTTCAGATTAATGATATATCCTAATGTTGTGAAAAGAGGGGATAAAAAAGTAAAGAGTAATCTTTTAGTTTCTTGCTTGTTCATCTCATGATGATTTTTCCAATTTCCGACCTGGTGTAGTAATTCTTTTTTGTACATATTACTGCAACATTATAATTAGAAAATATGATTTCTGATGTGATTACGTAAGTGTTCATTTCTGTCTATTATTTATAAGGAGAACATTGCTAATGCTGTTAATGGTAAAATTAAGTTATATAATTTGTTACATCTCAATAGCAAATTTTTATGGGTCATTTCCGTTTTATTGGCCCGCCCCTGACCCTGACCGAATCCCTCCCGCCGGTCACCAACAGCGTCGCCCCTCACGCCACACTTCCTCGCATCTCACCCATGCACCGCACTTGTCGGCGAACATGACCCGGGCCATACATTTCCCATCAAGCATATACCCGGTACCGTTACGTACCGGGTAGATTCTCACCCTCCACTACAGGGCAATCTGGAGCCTCCGAGCCACTAGATAGCGCGCTCAACTGGCGTCTACTCTTTTTGATCCAACCCTAACCACCCCGGACGGCGAACGCCGAACTGGGGTCGCTAGTCTAGGCATGGCGTCTAATCTTCCATTCATGCGCCTCCCACTTCCACAGTGTGTTTACTCTCGCGGTAAAGCCACATAGCAACATAGCCATCTGTGGCTTCACTATAGGTCCTTGTAAAAAAAAGCAATTTTTCTCAAAGCTCTCTAAAATATTATGCACAAATTAAAATCATTTGTATTGTTTTTTATGTATTTAATAATATGGCTACATTTGGATAATAATATTTCAAGAACCTTTTCCTATGAGTCAACAATAATCGCTTTCGGTCATCACTTGAAGATCATACAGCATATGAAATGTTTATGTTTCATCCGTAGTCATTAGCTCCTTTAACTACCTGCAACTATCGTTAACCGAACGCTCTCATCTTTCACAACTATAATGACAATATTTCACCAGGATATTGGGAGAGGTACCTAGGTTAATATAACCAATAAACTGAGCTGTTAGTGACGTAGTAATTCTAGTATTTCGTGACAAAATTTTGCATATGTATATTTTTTTAAAAGTTTAGATTGAATATTACAAGTCTTTGTCTAAGTTTCAATGTTGGAAATAAGCCATACAACACGACTATTATGACCTTAAGACATTATTTCGTTTGTAATAAAACTGGTTTTCCTAGTGCAAGTGTGTAGTTTACGCACGATGTGTTTGTGGTCACACTCACTGGACATGTCAACATTGTACTAAGTACAGCTTAAGGTATGTAGTACATTCATCAGATTTTACATTATTTCAACGATGTTTTTTATCTTCAAATATAGCCGAAGGTAGGAATTTCGCGTCATTATACCTGCATTTATAATTACTAGAAACATTGGGAGAAACTACGTCGCATTTCGGAGTACCTACAATAGAATTTCAATACGGAATTCGACGATATTTTATTAGACATGTATTCTATATATTGAAATACATACGTCACGGATATTCGGTTTGTTAGCCGGTGACGCAAGGAGTAGGCAGAGTGCTAACCCATGTGCCAAAGTTGTAAGTTGGGGGATTCGTACCCGTCATATGAATTCGTATTTTATAAAAATTACTAATAAAATAATCCGCATTTCTAATTTTATAACATTTATTTACATACACAAATTATATTTGCAATTAATCCGATAAATATTATAGTTGCTTAAATATCTTAGTATATGACTTTAAGACATATGAAAAAATATCACACATTTTATCGCTACGAGGACAATGACGAAAGACTGTGCATTCGTAACTAGCTACTTGTGAAGGCTCAGTTTTATACGCGGGTAGGAGTGGATAAATACGTTATTGATATAATTCATGAAATACCTACATAAAACCACAATAGCTTTGAGAACACGTTATATAGAATTCAAACATTCTGATGACTTCATAAGCTCCAAGAAGATATATAGAATTTGTTGCTTTTTTTATTGAATAATTAACGCTAATATTTTATAACTATTTTTCCCTTCCAAATTAAATAATTTATATTTTTAACCTAGGAATTATCATAGGTTTATAAATGAACATACCAGGTATACTAAGCCACTATCTATACGGCACCTTCTTCTTTCTCTTGAACTGCTCCCAATTTTATTTGGGGTCGATCAACATGTCTCCTTCTTCCACTCTTCTCTATCACTTGCTATTTCGACACTGCCTCCCTTCAACAATAAACATTCACAGTCCATTCATCTTTTCTTCGTTCTTCCTCTCCCCACACTCCACTTTCATATCCATAAGTTTCCTAGTAACATGATCATTTCTTAACTATCTATTAAACAACATTACGTCTAAAACTGCCGTAGTAGTATTTCTTTTATATTAATATATGACTAAACAAATGACACCCTCATTTGAAAATATTTGCTTTCATTTTAAGCTGGAAAAGTATAGTGTTACAGCTCTTAGACAAGCACTTAAGATCCGTCTAAGTTATATGTCCGTTAAATTTTATTTTGCCCGTCTTTAAACACTTTGGATAAGTAAAGTCTAAGCCAACAGCATCATATAGGGCCAGTTACAAAAGTTTTTGCAATACAATTTTCCCGTAACAATTTAATATCAAAAGGTCGACGTAATTAATTATAGAACAATTACAGTTGGTGCAGAACAAAGAAAAGTATATCTAGGTTCACATCTCTTACATTTTTCTCGTGTAGGTCTAATTATAATAGATAATAGATCAAACAAAGTTAACACGTGAAGTTCGATCATAATTATGTGAGCAGCTTCATGCGAAGCTGCTTGACGTATAGCGCCATCTATTGATTGCCTTACATACATTTTTAAACAAGCTAAGTATATTGGTTTTTGTCGGTATTTCCACATAAACGAACGTTACCTACGTATAAGGGAGATCTAAACTCGAATTCGAATCGTAAACATGCTAAGCGCAGCGGGCGAACTCGTTTTCGTCCCCTTATCTACGGGCCTAGTACATACTAGTGCCCTATTCTCGAGTTGTTAGACAATCAAACCACCGCCGTTTAAATTACGGTTTGGCGTTTTTCTTATTATATATATAGATATATATATTTCTCAGTATATTGCGTTTATTTGTATTACATATATTTGGCTCATTAAAAAATAAAATAATTCTCGGTTTTGATTTCACTTCTCTTAATTGTTCAGTCATATACAACCACATATATACTCGTATTTGTCACGGATCGTGCTACTGTGGGCATCACGCAAACTTGTGTTTATTATAATATTACGGTGTTTTCTTTTCAACATTGTGACTACCTATCGTAAATGTGACATGTGTTTACTTAATGTTATATCAGTAGCCGTTTAGAAGTTTCATTTATAAAAAACAATTCTATTTATTGTGATAATGCTGTAAAATCTATATGATTTTGTATCTGCATCTAATTGCATACATTTTTTAATCATATCTGTTAAATGACGCTCATAATTCGCTGATATTAGATACTTCTTGAGTAATAATCTTATAAACCTTTGAATTATATATCTTGCCACCTAGACGCAATTCATTTGGGAACATAATTTCCTAAAATTATAAAAAACCCTCGATTAGAATCTCTAATATACATATATTTATCTAAATGATATAAGATGTAAAAATCTACAACTCCCACGAGAATTTAGGGGTTGCACATTTGCAACGGATCTTCCAGGAACTATAAAGTTACTAAAGATGATTGGACCTCTTTCCATCAAATGGGAAACATACAGTTTATTTTTATGAATATTATCTAAGTTATAAAAATTATACAATTTTCACGTGATACAAACTATATTGCAAGTACAGGAAAACTATATTGACCTTAATAATAAATATAACATTGATTTCATAATAATTGTACCTACAGTTTTAGTGCGGTTGGCTTGATAATGAAGTCTTGATTAACATCATAGGAAGATCCCGCTTGTAGGTAGGATTAACTGTCGCCGCACACGAGCCACGGGCCACAGCCACAAACGCCGCCACGAGAAGCTAGACGCAGCTACAAAGTAGCTGAAGCGCGCGACAGGCACTTGTGGCCGGTGCGGTGGTCGGCACTGGTCGATAGTTGCTACTTTTTTAACCCAGGAATGCAGCATCACACTTTAATTTAGAAGGTTTAATTGCGATACTTTTGATAAAAAGTCGTCGTCGTAGAAGACGAAATCGTAGCTATTGGAGAGGTTACTGAAAGGGAGAGAGTCGTGCGGAATCGCGCGATAGGCGTGTGGCGGCTTTTGTGCGGGCGTTTAGTGGCCGGTACAGGCCACAAGAAGCGAGCTGCGACGATTTGTGGCGTGTGGCCACCATCCGCGCCAATCGTGTCCGGCGAGTCCATATAAAATGTATGAAAATTATAGGAAATATGCCATTGGCGGCGTTTTGTAGTTGTGGCCGGTGGCCCGTGTACGGGAGCGCTAAGAGTCATACTGAAAACGGGGATCCTCGACATAGCACGTGTAACGGAACGTTACCTCTTTTTATAGACTTAGTGCATTTTAAAAGACTTCCTCTTTCTAACCTTAACGGTGGCACCGGCAAGAAACGATTATACTTACTTAATAAGATTTGTTTAATAATATAGTCTTATTAGCACAATTACATGATAAAGTCAAAGAAGATCTTGAACATCAGTCACCCCGTGAACACGACATCTAGAACGCGTTAGAAACATTGACCTAATTAAACATCATGAATTATTAAAGTATCAGATTTTACTTGTGTACAAATAAGTCGAATACATTATTAAAATGTTTGAATTTTTTTTAATATTTATATTAAAAATAATATATACCATGCTTATATAAATTAAAATTATTTGTCGTATAAGTGTAAATATATAGTGATGTCTATATGAGGTGCACATAAGTCTTAAAACAAAAATTGCAACTTAAAATAATAATAGGAACGTTCTTAACCTACCTAAAATCTGTGTTTGTACTTTTTTGTATTCGTGTACATACTTTTATTTAAAAAATTAAAAAAAAATAACTAAATTATTAAATAAAAATAATTAAATAAAAAGCCAACATCACGCGGTGTTCCCAGGCGGTCACCCATCCAAGTACTGACCGCGCCCGACGTTGCTTAACTTCGGTGATCGGACGAGAACCGGTGTTTTCAACGTGGTATGGACGTTGGCGACAGCTTAGATGTAAATTACAACTAGCTCATAATGATCTTTATAACTGTTGCGTTTTCCCGAACGCCCGTTATTTGCTTATATTATTTAATTATATAATAATATTGCTTACCGGTCCGTAGTTCTGGCTTGGCTTGAAGTGTGTTTTGTGTGTACTAATGTGCCCTACCGTATGTGGTTATAAATATATATTATATATTACAATACTTGTAGTATAAAAAATAGGAGAACGCGTGGCCGACCACTTTTCCAATCAAAGAATATATTTAAAATAAACTCAATAAAAATGCCGTGAAAAAATCCGAAGTGACAGTCAAGTACCGAAACCGTAATGTCAAAATCTTTTTTTTTATAACTTTTTTAAATTTCCTTTTCCGCGGTCCGAAACTCATAAGTCCTAAACAATCCCCCACCCCGAGATGAGCAACCCTCATCTCGCTAGTCTACCGGTAGACGGGACAGGGTTGCCACCGCACGGCGCATCACAGAGTCGCCGATCGAGACCTCTGCGAACCGAGGTACACCGTCAGAGCCTGGATAAAGCTTCAAAATGCGTCCTCTACGCCAACGTAGAGGAGAAAGATTTGAATCCTTAATCAGGACAAGATCCCCTACCCGTGCAGGAGCCGTTTTATCTGTCCATTTCAGCCGCTGCTGCAACATGTGCAAATACTCCGAATAAAACCGTTTATTAAAATTTTGTGACATCTGTTGCAGCATTTGAAAGCGAGAAAGTCGACTCAGTGGTACATTCTCAAGGGATACTCAGGGAGAGCTGCAAGGGGCTGGCCGATGAGGAAATGACCCGGTGTCAAAACCTCCATATCGTTGGGATCCGAAGAGAGTGGGCATAAAGGCCGTGAATTTAAAGTTGCTTCCACTCTGTAAAAGACCGTAGTAAGTTCCTCGAACGTAAGAACCGTTTCCCCAATAACACGTCTCAAATGTGTCTTAGCCACCTTCACGACAGCCTCAAAGATGCCTCCCCAATGAGGACATCCAGGAGGATCAAACTTCCACGTAATGCCCTGAGTAGCCATTGCTTGTCCCAAGTCCGTACTATGTTTCGTTAAAAAATCATGGACCTCCTTAAGATACCTGTCAGCACCCTGATAATTTGTGCCGCAGTCCGACCGTACCAAACTCGGTAACCCCCTCCGTGAAACAAAACGTCCGAACGCCGCGATAAACGCTTCCGTACTAAGCGAAGATACTATTTCTAAATGTACTGCCTTCGTTGACAGACAAACAAATACACATAAATAAACTTTGTAAGTCTTAGAGGTCCGCAAGTGAGAAGCCCTGACAATAAAAGGACCAGCGAAATCCGTACCGACACCGTGAAAAGGTCTGGTGACACTAACCCGATCGCTAGGTAGGTCACCCATCATAGGCTGCATGGTGTTAGCCTTTAACCGATAGCAAGGTATACACTTAAACATAACCGATCGGACGCACCGTCGCGCCGATAGTATCCAAAATTCCCGCTGAAGAATAGCAAGCAGTGCCGTACAACCTGCATGCGAGTTAGTAATGTGCCGATCACTTACTATCAACTGCGTCAAGTGTCCGTCCTTGGGCAGCAAAAGGGGATGCCTAGCCGAATACGGCAGCTTCGAGTTGCGCAGCCGTCCGCCAACAACGAAGTAATCCCTCGCCATCAATGAATAAGTTAAGTTTCTGTACGGCACCCTTTAACCGACCCGTCGTCCGTAACGATTTAAGCTCGTCAGAAAACCGTTCCGATTGTACCCGTCGTACCCAAAACATGAGAGCAGCACGCCGTTCGCCTGCCGTCAGAAACAAAGATGTATTTCTTACAACCGGTTTGCGAGTATTCGTTATAAACCGACGCATCCATCCCGTAACGGCCAGTAATTTATTAAGAGAGCTAAACCGCAGTAAAAGAGGGTTTGTGACGATTTCTTTCTCCACAGCCATGACACGCACACAGGGCAGCGGATCCGATCCGATTAAAACCGTAGGGGGCCATGACGACTCCGGTGCCGTCAACCAAGCAGGTCCCCACCAAAGGTTATGACTCACCAACGAGGAGGCATAACAGCCGCGAGAGGCCACGTCGGCGGGGTTCAACTCGCCGGGTACGTGCCGCCAATTCAGATTCACTGACGAGTTTTGAATTTGCGAAACCCGATTCGCAACAAATGTTTCCAGCCTATGTACCGAGGTCTGGAGCCACGCCAAAACAATTTGGCTGTCAGTCCACGCATAAACGTTGCCTATGTTAATGTGCTTCCCGAGTGTATCACAAACATGATTCAATAACCGAGTAAGTAACGCAGCTCCCGAGAGCTCCAATTTGGGTATGGTTTGGCGGTTGCGTATAGGAGCCACCTTGCTCTTCACCGTGATTAGATGTAACGCTACTGAACCATCTGGCTGTATCGTCCGAAGATATACGACTGCCGCGAAACCCGATTCCGAGGCGTCACAGAAACCGTGAAGTGACGCATGATACTTCCCCGGTGGAAGTATTTTACGAGGTATAACAACCCTTCCGATAGTGGGTAACTGATCAATAAATGCGAGCCAGTCCGTTAAGAGTTCAGTAGGTAGGGTCTCATCCCACTTAAGCTCAGCCAACCATAACCGTTGTAGAAAACATTTAGCCCAAAATATTATAGGAGCGATCCACCCGTTAGGATCATAGATACGAGCAACCGTAGACAGGACTAGCCGCTTAGTCCATATCTTTTCCGTTATTGTTAAAACCCGAAAGGAAAAGATGTCAGGAACCGGTAAATACTGAACACCTAAAACCGATGTTGAACGAGGAGAGTCCGGATTCTCAAATAACAATGGATCTTGAACGTGATCCGCTGGTAGTCCTTCTAAGAGACGTGGACTGTTCGAAATCCATTTCCGTAGTTCATAGCCAGCCGTTGCCAATAACGCTATGAGCTCGTTACGTAAAATTAAAGCCTCCTGTTCCGAAGATCCACCCGTGATAACGTCATCGACAAAAATTTCCGACTCTAAGACGTCCGCCGCACGAGGGAATCGAACGCGTTCCCGTTGAGCGAGTTCCAACAAGCACCGCATAGCCATCCAGGGGCTAGATTTCAAACCGTACGTGTTTGTGTTCAGTTCGTAGACGCGTAATGGGTGAGACGGGTCCTCGCGCCAAAGAATCAGCTGATACCGTCTATCAGCCTCATCAATCACCGTTTGCCGGAACATCATGCGTATATCCGTCGCGAAGACCACCTGGTGTCTACGAAAGGCCGAAATAAGATCCGAAATATCTTTATGTAGTTTAGCACCCGAGTGCAGGATTTGGTTCAATGAAACACCGTTAGAGGAAGGGGCCGACCCGTCAAACACGACCCGTATCTTACCGCTATCCGATTTAAAAACCGCGTGATGTGGTATGAAATAGTGTTCTTCCGATGAGTAGTCCCTCCGTGCCAGGGACATGTGACCTAATTGTACATATTCCCGCATGAACTCAATGTATTTGTCGCGAAACTCTGTATCTCGCTTCATGCGACGTTCCATAGAAAGCAGGCGTTTCTCAGCAGGTGAGGTAGGACTGCCCCAGCGGTTTGCGAATGCTCACAAAGGGCAACCGAGTAACGAAACGACCGTTCGGTAACCGATAAACATTTTCGATAAAATGGCACTCGCATTCTTCGTCGAGCGGGTCCTTCCGTGAAACCGTGGGTACCTCTTCTGTCTCCCAAAAACGCTGTACTAAATCCGAAAGAGAAACGCCCGTAAAAACCGTATCAGAAACCGTATCATATGCTGGGCCCATAATCATATATCCGTAGTGCGATGGTATAGCAACCAAGCCATTATTATTTAAATTTATAGTGCGTCCGGTGCACAATAATTGACCAAGCACATCAGTACCAAGCAACAAATCAATTTTTCCAATATTTAAAAATTTTCTGTCAGCCAAAGACAGGTGAGAAGCCGAGTTCAAAATTTCCGAAGGTAATTCCACCTGTGGATGTTCTCCTAAAATATCATGCAACACTAGTGCTGTAACTGTAATAACAGGTTGAGAGACCGATTCTCCAACAATGTTAAAGGTACATTGACCATAAACATGTGACACGAGCACATCACCTATGCCACGAACCGAAATATTATTATTAAATATGTATAGGCCTAACCGTCTCGCCAAATTAACTGTTATCATGCAACCTTGCGAACCCGTGTCCGCTAGAGCCCGTGCTCTAACATAAAAACCGTTAATATCACAAATCCTTACCGCAACGGTAGGCAATAAAATAGTATTTAAAAAGGTTGCATTTGGCGAGGCGGCGGCGACTACCTATTCTTGAACGTCACTATGAAATGAAGCATTCACCCGATTAAAAACCTGGGCTGCCGACAGCGCCAGAGGGTTATATGTAGGGGGTCTCGAGCGCCCCAATGGTGCCCGAGTTAGGTGCCAACTGGCATCCGGTGTCCGGTAACCAACCGGATGACCGAAAGATAGCGAGTGGTGGTGAGAAACCCCTCGCTCTCGCTGCATACGAGGCCGCAGACGCATACTGTTCCGCAGTGACGTCACGAGATTCGTCCGCTTGAATATGCCCTATGCCCGCTGCATAGGGTGCTTGTACCATAGGCCAGGTGCCTCCCCCACCCGTATGTGGAGATGCCTGTGAAGTAGGCCTAAAGCCACCCCCACCCGTATATGGAGGTGTCGCGCGCACGTCCACCGTCGAGGCGACGCTCGTCCAGAATGAGGAGGTGAAGTCCGTACTTGTCCGCTTTGACCCCCTCCTGAAGGAGAACCAATCCGTGCCGCTGCAGGCCTAACTCCACCATTCCTATTCAGGCATAACATCCCGTGATGTTTGCCGTTACAATGAATACATGGCCGTGCCACTGCACAACTATTAACAAGATGATCCCCTAAACAAAAATAACAAAACTTGTGATTTTGCACAAAACGCCTCCGCTGTTGAGGGGAACAATTTATAAAATGTTGGCATTTAGATATAAAATGGCCTATGATGCCACAAAAGGTGCAACCAACCCGCTTGGATTGCAACCTATTATTAATAGTATGGTCCGATGTAGCCATACCTACCCTAGTCCCCCGAGTGGGTGGCCTAATCCTACCCTGACTGAATACAGGTCTTCCCTGACTGGACACAGGCCTCCCAGATGGCCCTGAGGTAGCCGTTGCAGGAGGTGAGCCTACATTGTCAACAATCCGTGCTTCTTCCTCCAAAAAGGTCAAAAGGTCAATAAATTTAGGCAACGGGCTTGCCTCATCTCCGCTTCCATATTTTTGTTCAAATCTTAATTTTTAATCAGAGGGTAACTTATTCAATACAATATGGAGCAACAAGAATGACCACTCCGTTACTGGTAAATTTAATTTCTCCAAACAATTATAGGCCACCTTTAATGGATTTAAAAAATCATCCCTTATAAACATGATATTCCTTAAATAAGGCAAATTTAATATCTTTGCCACATGGGCATCCGCAATTAACCTAATATTTTGATATCTGCCCATCAATAGCGCCCTTGCAGTCTCATAATTGTTATCTGTTATGGTTAAATGTGAAATAACCTGGTGAGCGTCTCCCGATAGACAACTCAACAGATAACTTAATTTTTGTGAGAGTGATATATCCATCCGACAATGTACCAAAGAATCAAAAATGTTAATAAATGACATCCAAGTTTCATACCCACCAGAATACTTGGGCAAATTTAAATCCGGCAATCTAGTATAAATTGAGGCATTACTACTTGACTGACCCTTAACCGTGGGACTACTGGCCAGATCCAGTGTCCTTACCGCCTGAATAATGCTGTCATAATATTCTAAGCATTGCTTATAGTCTGCCTGAGCTTGAATCAACCTTGCCTGCAAAGTTTCATTGTCTGGATTCATGTCAGCCCTATCATAACACATTTGTAAAGCTTGATCCAGATCCGCCATGTATCTGTTCGCATTTGAAGCCCGCTCTTTCAAGGCCTCAACCCTGTCTGGTCTACTCACCAGAGAAAATGCGCTTACCAACCATTGCAAAATGCGACGAATTTCGTTGTAACCGTCCGACATTTTAATAATTATATAACCACAAAACAAAGAATTTACAAAATAACAGGTCCGTAACCGAAAAGAAAACCACGCTCTGCTACCAAAAAATGTTGCGTTTTCCCGAACGCCCGTTATTTGCTTATATTATTTAATTATATAATAATATTGCTTACCGGTCCGTAGTTCTGGCTTGGCTTGAAGTGTGTTTTGTGTGTACTAATGTGCCCTACCGTATGTGGTTATAAATATATATTATATATTACAATACTTGTAGTATAAAAAATAGGAGAACGCGTGGCCGACCACTTTTCCAATCAAAGAATATATTTAAAATAAACTCAATAAAAATGCCGTGAAAAAATCCGAAGTGACAGTCAAGTACCGAAACCGTAATGTCAAAATCTTTTTTTTTATAACTTTTTTAAATTTCCTTTTCCGCGGTCCGAAACTCATAAGTCCTAAACAATAACCAATATCTAATCGAAAATTATAGTTTTCTCTTGATTCTAATACCAAGTTATGTCAAAGTTTTTTTAAATTCTACTTTTACTATTTTTTTAAAATATTTGAATTGTTACATGTCAATGAATGGCATGATTCAACGATAGAGTCATACTTGCACGAATTAGGTACCTACTTTGATTTTTTCAGATAGTTTTTACAAAGTAATAAATTGTTAATCTGGCCGTAAAGCTTAATGATTATGTGCCTTTTGAATAGTGTTTATTTTCAAAGTTTTTCTTCGGGAATTGCAGATTTTTAGTTTGTTTGTTGCTTATAACTTTATGATTTCCATACATCGAAGTACGAGTTAGAATAATTTTGGAATAACTCTATACTATTATTTTATAAGTACTATAACTTGGTACTTACTTGTATTTCAAATATTTCATAAAAAATAAATTCATTTACTAGAAACCAGATGGACACTACTGTCTCATTGAAATACTATTCGACAGTACAGGGCCCCTACACAAAGTCGTTCAATAAATAAAAGACATGAGAATGAATGGAAATGATACCAAATCACAGAATCATTCTCATATATTTCCTTCTAATAAAACAAAAGCGAATATCATTAGTGTTGCTTTAGTTGCAGACCCTGGTATGTGATTTAATATGATGTACGAAATCCTACCCACATTTCTTTACAAAGGATATTGATTACGTTTGCTGATTCCGCGCAGTTGATGATGACTTGTCCAACAAGCAGACAAGGTCGACACGTGTTTCGTCTCTCAGCGAGACATCTTCAGGATCTGTTGCCCGCTCGGTGACTAGTAGCCAGCCGCTCGTGAGTCACCGAGCGGGCAACAGATCCTGAAGATGTCTCGCTGAGAGACGAAACACGTGTCGACCTTGTCTGCTTGTTGGACAAGTCATCATCAACTGCGCGGAATCAGCAAACGTAATCAATATCCTTTGTAATACAATGGACTTCCGCAAAATAACACCTGCTACAATAGAGTACCACATTTCTTTGTTTCTTCTGTTATTACAAAATCTGTCCGACTTGTAATACATTAGAATCATTTACCTGCAGGGCTTAAAGTTTGACCCAGCTCCTCTTCTCCTAACTGAATTAAGCTGACGTAGAATTCGTCTGCGGCTAACTATATACATAGGTACAATAACAACATTTTCGTAATAGGTTTTACGTGTTACGTTTACGTGTCAAAATAATAAAAAACTTATATAAATCAAAGAAAAATTTACCTAGGGCCTATTTTTCTACTATTAAAACATACACTTTTCCACTTTACACTACAAACTGTTATGAATATGCACTAAACAACAAATGGGCGGCCATTACAGCCCGGGTGGCGTGCGCTACGCAATCACTCACTCTTTGTAATTGATTGCCGCGAACTTGCAACTACCGTCCATTTTACATTCAGCATGCTGCCGTTGTTATGAATTTGCATTTGGTTGATACTGCAAAGGATGTCTGGTGTGTAGAAAGGGGCATAAAAATTAATATTTATAATGTGAGAATACATTACAATGTTGTATGCTGGCGAAATGTTAAATTACTGTACTTTTTAAGTTTTTATGTATTTACAAAATCCAGATGAATGATATAAATGACTCTCTTTAAAATTATATTAGCATAAACACGTCCACTTAATCTGTAAGTATTTAGGGAATTACTTATTTTACCATAATGCTAATTAAGATTGCCAACTAATTGTGGGTTTCATAATTTATAAACTAATAATTCGCTAGTGGTACTCCACTGAAATTTTTCCCATACAAACTTATGTCTAGCGTTTCAAACACATTCCATACATATCTTATATTCACGATTCAAATCGAAATAGTATAATTTAATACATTTCTATCATAATTCATTATATTTTAACGCATTTTTGTGGATAGAATTGTAAAGCTAAACTATTCTCTAATCCACTTGAACGCACACAAAAATTCATGAAATAGTTATCGTGTTTAAGAAGAGTCCAATCATATAAATATCAATCAATAAACACATAGAACTATATACATGAAAATAATAGCTATAGCCACAGATTTCATAAGTATATTCTAAGTCTATAATTAAATAGCAGTAGCGGCAAATGTAATGAGATTTTTCAAATATCATATTTTGAGGATATATTGTAACAAAATATTAAATACGTAATACATTCACAATATCTACACTCATTTTAAAGGTAATGTCAAATAATCTATACCTATTGTTTAGTTAACAATTCCCAAAAACAAATTAAAGCTCCTTCTAAGTACTGCGAAAAGAAAATAATCCCGACGGTTCCTATTAATTCCACTTTTGTCCCAGTATGATGAACAATATAAATCGCGATTCTCGGGTATTTAGAACTTATTAAGAATGATTTATGTTGGCCCCCGCCATTATTGGACGCTGCGCCGTTGCAGGGTTGCTTGTTTATTAATGGAAAACGTCTGTCTTTAGGAGCCTGGAAGACGCAACAGAAACTCGTTGCTCGCCTCTTGTTAAATAATTAAGTCGACTTACACTAAATGGTTATAATATTTATATAGTTACTGGCGGTGCAATTTTAAAAGCTTTCTTGAAACTAGGGGACTTGTTACTTTTAAAGAAGAGCATTAAATACTTTACTACAATTTGGAACTAATCAACGACAATTCAACTTACTGTTATGAAGAAGGAAAACGAAGATGTAAATTCATATTGTACATCAATAATAATCTGTCCAATTTATTGCATTTTGTACGAGATGTCCGTTTAAGCATAGTGGATAGTCAAGTACAGTGTAAAATAGGTCATATTAGCGCTTTATATTGCAAGGAAATAACACAATGTCATATCCTGTATATGACTGGTACAGGAGCCGCCATAGCAAAATGATACATGAAGGAGGTCATATGCTACCAAATTTAACACCTCTGGATCTCTCATATACAGGTTGACTGGTACAGGACCAGTCAACCTGTATATGCATTATCTTTCTGTCATATTCATGGCATAAAATTTTAAATTTATTGAAATTGAGTATAATGTTTGGACAGTTTTGAAATGCTGCAAGACATGATGTTAAGTCGTAAATGAATTACTATACGTATCAGAACATAAAAATAAATTTATGCAGTCTTCTGACGAGTATAGAACACCAAAATGAGAAATGAATATATTTCTATTACACACAACACAGACAATTCTATCTTAAACTGAAAAATGACGATAAGGCTGAAAAGGGAAGTAAGCCTATTCTAGACAGATCCCTCTTGATCTGACGGAGCTTTTCATTTTTTTTTTGTTTTGTATCCTAGAGTAATATTGTTTGCTCCTAAAATCGTTTCTTAGATTAAAAATTCTTAACATATACTTATTTTAACATTTAAAATCTATCCTTGGCTGAATCTAACTATTGGACACTGATTTATTTCGATCATGCATCACACCACAAGCAATTGCATTAAAATACTTGCAGGCAAATAATTCATACGCCAGTGATTCTCGGAAGGGATACGTCTGCTCTACTTATAGGTGGCATACCGGAATCAATTAAACATCTTGACACACTAATAAATTATATTAATTACTTTTATAAGTGGAAAGGATTATTGCTCGAGTATTGTAAATATCAGTATTGCACTAATTTTAGTTCAGTCAATTTCTAAAAAGACAATGGCTATAATAGTATCATCAAAAAAGAAAATTTAATTTTAGGAATCTTTTAAAGATGCTTCCAAAGAAAATTTTCTCATTGTAAAGTTATAGTTAGTCGAGGCTAGATTGAATTAAGTATTCTTACACTTTGATTTATGTTTTTGTTAAAATGTTCTATGTACACTATACCAATATCGTTACTAAGATTCCGCTAAGTAACGTGATTCTGATGTAGCTGTAATAGTCTTAGTAACGGCATTCAATGGTTATATAGCTTGCTATAGAAATTGTTATGAATCTTACTCTTTAAAAGTTATCCTACAGCTTTTGATGATGATCTTAATAATCAAAGCTTTTAACAATCTAATTTATAATAAATTTATGAGAAATAAATCTGTAAGAAGTTTACTTCCATGCGTATATATATGAACTATAAAGGACAATGCCAGAACTTCTATAGTCTTATGACCCACCTCAAAAATCACTGTACACGAATGCAATAAAGTGTAGAGGTTAGCTTTTTAATTACTTATGAACATATGAAAGTTGAAAATTCTCTTGATGTTGCCTTTTTTATATATTTAACAAAAATTATACACTTACCCTACGGTTATGATATTGCATATGTGCAGTTAAGAATGTTTGCTGGACAAAAAAAATCAGGCGCTTTTATGACACACGCCCGACCTTCAGTCGATAAAACTCTTTGATAAGCCTATTCCCTGGCAAAATCCAGTCAAATATTTAGGCGTTATCCTCGATAGGCGGTTAATGTTCAAAATCGACATAGTTCGCAATCGCGCAGCCTTTATCTTAGGTCGACTATTCCACCTTATTAGGAAGTGTAGTAAAATGTCTCTTAGAAATAAACTGACATTGTACAAAGCTTGCATTCGTCCGATCCTAACCTACGCGTCCGTAGTTATTGCTCACATCCCCAAGTGCCGGTCGCATTAACTACAGCTATCTGAGGCTTCAGCAATAAAAAAAAAAACTTTCATGACAGCGTGGCGCAGAAGTTCCCCTTGAACGTAAAGGGCTCGAATCCCAATGCAAGACAATTTAAAAATTCAACTCTGAATGTACTCGGGTTTATGATAAAGATTCCTAACTATAATCATTGTCAATTATCTCGTAACGCAGATATTAAATAGTTGGTATACTGTCTAGTATATGTTTATTGTATAGTGCCAAAAGTCGTAACAGTTTATAGGTAATATCAGATTTAACACACTTTGCTGCGCAAGCTCACACTACAACACAGAAAGAAAACATGAATAGTACAAAATGACTTACAATGACCAAAGATTATATCACTGACATTTGTCTTTTAATAGCGTTTTGTTCCACAATTCATTTGTTCGTGTATTCGCATATTTTAATTAATTGATTATTCCATATACATTTATCTAAGCGTTTATATTTTATATTATATAATATATATTATATAAATATATTTTTTATACATATATATTAAATATATTAAACATAGTGATTACATTTTACATATAACTAAACGCAAATATAATTTACATCGCGCGTCGAATAATTGAAATGACTCTTCTCCACAGGAAACACAATTTAATTACTTTTTAGTTTTATTTCGTATCGGCAACTGTTACAGACTTAATATTTATTTATTGTAAGCTAAAAAGTCATTGATATTTTTTGATTGATTTTCCTTTTTGTACTTGCTGGGTCAGAATCTGGCATTGTCATTTGAAAGATGTTACCGGGTGTTTCAGCTTCTTTTAAGAATTGTGAAAAATCTTTCGATAAAAGTTAAGATATTTCACCTTAATAATATTAGCAAACATGCATCTAACTGTCGATCTCTATGCCTACAACTAGCTACCTTAGTTATTCATTCATCAAATTCTATTTAGATAACTAAAGCTTAAATTAAACCATCGTCTTTATCTGTCGTTTTCATTTGGATGATTACAAGATGCACTTGCTCTGTTAATGTATTATAACATAGTTGTGTAGCAAAAGCTAAGCTTTAGTTTATAGCGTGTGCAGCTAAACGTGGCAAGGTTTTATTAAATGCAGTAATTAAGGTGCTTTTATTTGATGATATTATGCTTATGTTATCAATATTTTGTTATATGACATATGAATGGGGCATCTTTAATTTCTCACAGAAAATAAACCTTTATGTGAAAAATAATTATATGTATTATTTGTTTTTCTTTAAATATGCATGTTTTTAAATACAAGAAATTTTGTTTATACTATAGGTACATACATATAATATCTTATAATACAAACTTATGCTAGAAGAACCACATGGACTAAAAGAGATAAATTATCCAGTTCCTCAATTTATAAGTGAAGCTTACTTCCTTTTTGGATTTGTCGTTATTTACTACTAAGTGAGATAAAGGCCAAGAGTATCCCTCACGACCATAAAAAAATTACGAATGATTAGCACCATTCATTCGTAAGTTGGTGGTGTCCCCACCACACTCGTAGAATGAGTTTGTTAAGATTCGGGTTACACTTTTTTTGATATATTATGTATTGTACATGGTCGCATATTTCCTTTCACTGCACAATGTACTCAAGCGACCGAATCTTCAGTGGCATACATAGGTTGAGTTGATTCCGTCGGGATTTAAATTGCCTGATGACTCCACAAAACTTATCACCAGGATAGTCGTTGTGTGGTTTTTCTATCTACTATATAAATTAACAGGCTTATAGGCAATAGCAACTACTATAGGTTGTATAAAAATTGAGTCTTCTATAATGAGACGAAATGATAAGCGATAACTGCTTCGCTTCTCATTTCGCTTGCATTACAGTATGACCTTTATAGGTTCCAGAATGCCCCTCAGATTAAGAGCCCATGGAGCCCCGGACTGTCACTTTTTGATGCCCCGTTATAAATGACGGGAGGGTAGATAACGCTTGGATTTGCGGAACTTGAACATGCTGATACCTTTATGACATTTTTCATGAGTTGGGTACTTTTTGTGAAGTCATCGCTTCCATTTTGTCAGATATTAAACCCATTTGGCGGTGTTTCGTAAGTGTCTGTAATGTGTTGCAAAATTGATTGGCGCCCACTAATAATGATACTTGTGGCTCGGTAAATATTTAAAACGTTTGCTGTTTATATATATAGCAATGAATGGGTTCATATAGCAGCTCAAACAAATGATTAGTCCTTTTATTGAACAAAACCATTATTGTTAACTACAAATCTACCTATCGACTTAACAGAACACAGCTACTAAATAATAGAAATAAAAATTTCGTTAAGTATACATGAAGCGAGATTCAAACATCTCCTCTTGAGGAGGTTTGCACTCTAATGTACTGCTTAATTTATGCTTATATATACTTTACAACAGATAACGGAGCTAACGGCGATGTAGACACCGAAGGCTATCAGCTTTTACGATATTAATCGAGGCTTACCATTGCTCTTTCTCCAGGTAGACACTGACTGTGCTATATGTCTTGCAGATGTTCATGAGCACTATCCACTGGAATTAACCAGGTGGCCTTCTGCTCATGTGTCGCCAATAGCAACAAAAAAACCGGATAATTGTGAACCGGATACGCACATTTTTAGTTAAATAACCAAGTGTAAATAGTTTATAATCGTATTTTATGTGTATCTTGCTCAAGTGGAAGTACCCTATAGATTCATTTGCTAGTATTTTAAATATACTCCAAAAATATAAGATAGGGCATCTTTTGATTTCGTCAATGTATTAGTTCGATTTCTGCACTACTTACAGTAGTGCACTAGTAGGGGTGCAGAACCGAGTATTTAATATTACTTTTATCTTACTACCCTCATGTGTTCCTATGAAAAAGTGTTTGGACAAACGAACAATGAAATAATTCTGTAATTGTCCCGTTTTTGGTACAGAATATGGATACCTGAAAAGGATTTGATTTCAATAATTTAATGCGTTGGTGCTGTATATTGTTTAAACATTTAGGGCTTTGAATTTGAACGAGTTTAATACATGTAACCAAGTAACGCGTTGTAAGATCAAGCTTAGCTATACCAAAATGAGTGCAGCGCATTTTTCTCCAAAGGTCAGAGGGATGATTTACTCTTTCAATATAACGACGGGAGTCAGGTGGGCGGCGCGCCGGCGACGGAATTAAACTTACAACGAAATATGGGTTGGCCTCTATCCGGTCCAACTTACTTGAGGATAGTATAGCATGTCAGGAGATAAGTTAGGTGATATAGCTTTAGGGGATCTGGTAAATTGATGCAAAAATTTGTCTGAGAATGTAGCACAAAAGACGGCAGAAAATATGAAAGATGTCTCAAATTTCTTAATTTGTGAATCTCAATGAAATACATTAATGGCTAGGTACTAGCAGGTACCCACGACTTCATCTGCGCAGGATTAGCATTTTGAGGAGCTTATATTAGCGTAGCGTATATATTTATAAATTTTGTAGCCCATGTGTTATTCTGATTTACAGTACTTATACTGTACATACAAACTTTACAATAATATTGTAAGCAACATAACACATTTGCATTATTTTTTTATTTATTGTTAATGCGTTTCATATGTCGTTTTTATCTTGACAAGTCCAAATTTGGATTAAGCCTTGCAGAGGTGTATGTAGCAGGAAATATTCTTGGGACGTAACTAAGACTACCTTGTTCATCAGCTTTCTCACCCCCAATGAAGTGCGCACTACAAATCCTGGAATGTGGCTTTGGGTACCACGGCGTTCCATCGGTATTGAAATAAAATAACATATAACAAATAAATCAACTTAATAATTGTAACATGCCACTACAAAATACAAAATAGAATTATAAAAATGTTGTTTTTTAAGTTAGATGACTTTTTCCTCTTAACAGCGATCATCCATTTTATTCGTTGTTCTCGTTTCCAACTTGCTCGTGGAAATTTATAGAATTTTTTTTCACTATTTTTGCCATTGTTTTTACAGTTAATTACGCAGCAGGTTTCGTGACCCATATTTATTTTAAAACTGAAATGAAAAATTCGCTAGTAAAAACAGACAGTTGGTCCTCCTAAAGTTCCATTTTTGGCCACGGCGAGCGCTGCGATCGATTCGTTGTTCCCCCACCTCCTACTTCGCACCCAGCCAATATGTTTGCCATTGTTTTCGATAGGCATTTGACGTTTAGTAAACTACACAAATCATCTCAATATAATATGAAAAATTTGTACAATTACGTTACCGCTAGGGACGCTGTACAAAGATCCCATACAGTCATTTACGCTGTCAATGTTAACTGCAAACGAATGTAAAGTTATTATTACACGGAGCTTATTTAACGCGAAAACAGATTTAGACACATCAGTGTTAATATTTTAAATAATACTAATGTATTTATTGAAACATCAACAATGACAAGATAATCATTATTATAAAAATAAATTATGACCACAGGACGGAAATTGTATTTCTCTTCTCCATACAGTAAATAATTTAGATACTGTATAATTATATATAGAATTCAGTAACGGAGTTAAAAAGTGCGGACGGAAAGAGAAACAACACCGCTTTATAGCTTCCGGTCGGACCTGCATTATGAAAATGAAGTTTTTTGCTTAAAAAACGCACAAGGCGCACAAGGGATCCGTGTCAAATTAACACCAGCCTCAGTGTTGGTTTCAGGGTTGTTATTTTATCGGGCAGGTGACAAGGTGAAATAATGCTTAATGTGTATTCTTATATAACCACATGTATAGATAGTTGAAACATAGAAATGTACATAAAATATCAGCGATAAAGAGGAAAATAATATAGAAGTGACGTAATAATAATCTCGTCATATCCGATCATTCTGTTGCCATATTTGTGATAGAAACATTATTTTTTTTTTTTTTGTTTAGTCATAGTGTCTATATTTTGAAAATTAATACTTAATATACAGAAAATATTAACACCGCCAAAGAATTTTAATTTATTTATTTTGTAAACGTATATTTATTAATTAAAATATTAATGGTGATATTCGTTTTTTTACAATTTTATACATACACTCACATTCACACATACAATATATTATAGGTGTTTTCTATTAACTTACGTAAACACACTACTACTTCATTGTGTGATATTATAACTATGTACTATAAAATATAGAGATTACATGTCGTTTATAAATATTATATATGTTATAAGGCAGGAGTTTTTTATGAGAAAAAAAAATGTTTAAAATGTAAAGTTATTATATGACGAACGTCTAGAGCAAGAAAAAGTTTGTGTATAGTATGGTAAGTATGAGTCTGACATTGAAAGAAGAGTCATGGCAGGACACAAAGTGAATGGGCCGCGCTGATCCCTACCTGTTAATATCTACGAAATAAATGACATTTATTAAAGCAACATTTAAACGGTTTCACTTGGCAACATCCGTGCCAAGGGTTTTTATTTTGAGACATTATATAATTCCAGTAGAAGGTCTTCAACGTCACTCGACACTCGCTCGAACAAGCAGCAATTACTTGGTGCTTTGCAATTAAAGGGATTCCTAGGCGGAGTGTGGGAGAGATATTTGCACTCCGCCAACATTACTTAGAGCCGAGCTCTTTATGAAAAGCGCAGAGGAAATTGAAGAGGGGCAGTAACTTTGCTTTGAAATATTATTCGTTTCAAGTGTCGATTGATTGTAAGCTGAGAACAGACACTTCTATACCTAAATACATTTTGTATTTGAGAATTGTAAATTAAATCCGTGCTCTCTTAAACAATAAACTCTTAAAAAACAAAGGTGTGAACTGTGCTCATATCGCATATAAATATGTATAACAAATAGATAACATGTAAATTGTGATATTTTGATAAAACAGTGTTCAAAAATATAATACAGATGTTCTTATACGATTCATTCTCCTTCTTATACGTTTACAATATTAGTATCTCTGTGAATAAATCTGAAAATAATAGTTAATAAGGAGAATTAGTTGGCAATCAAGTGAAGACGAAGAGAAGAAAACTTATGTTGGATTTTGTAAATCGAAATTAACATATTTGTGTGAGAAGCAAGACCACGATTAAAACCAAAGTAGTGAGCACCACCTGTATACTACCTATATTTACAATTAAATGATTTGATTTGATTTAAGAGGAATATTTTTCCTCCCATTATAACGACACTATACCCCACAGAGTATGTACGATGTAATAGTATTATCAAGTTTATATGTATAATTTTTAAACAAAATATACTCTTACAGGAAATTGTTTGATAATTTGGTAAAATTAGGAATTATTTCAGCCCAGAAATACCCACTTCTAGACATAGGCCTCTCCATAAATCTGTTCTGCGCTGCTAGTATCCAACGCCTTCCTGCGATCTTAACGAGTTATTTAACAACTAGAAAACTCTTGGTTTGTTTCTCTTGCAAAATTGTTAGTTATTGAACCGATGCATAGGATCCAACTATTGTAACGATATTGAAACGTAGTAAACAAAAAATATGTTCATAAGTTTCTGCTGCTGCAGTTTACTTCGCACCGTGGCTTTCATGAGAAAAATATGCTTACTAAATTTTTGCAACTTTTTAGACATGCCTGGAGTTTTCACTGGGCGGATAACGACTCTTTTTAATTGCAAGTGCAGTTTATACATAGTTGTATAATTTCGTTGGATGGCTTAAAAAGTTAAGGTACTATCTACGCTTTATTAAGTTTACAATTAGTAGTTAATTATAGTTTTTCGTAGCAAGTCATGTTTTATATTTCATGCAATTAAAACAACTTTCGTTGTTATAGAATAACTTGGTATGTCATATATATTCCATATTATGTGTGAACTATTACTAAATTAATTTATATATTTATTCATTTTATAATTTATCCACATCTAAATATTACTTAAGAGACATTCTACTAATATTATAAACGTGAAAGTTTGTATCGATGATTACTTTTTCACGTTTTGATAAAACTTTACAATAATGTAGTTTATACATCAGAATAACATAAGCAACAATTTATAAAGATATACACCACGCTATTATAAGGGACTTGAAATACTAATGAAATACTACTAAAACACAGACGAAATCGCGGGCACTAGTTAGTTATTAATAATAAAATGTTCAGAGGTACTGTTTATTTCAAAAAGTAATTTGCAACAAATATTTTTTCCAGCGAACGCGAGAGAGAAGTCATGTTTAGTTACAGTTCTGTATGTTTGTCTGAAATATATATTTTAATATACATAATTGATAATATAACGGTATACATATATTATACAATACACATATATAATAAGATCAAAATGAATAATATACCTAGTTAACTATATAATTTAATGAGCAAATATTTGGCAGTACCAAATGTAGTGCTTCACATGACTTCATATATGCGACAAACTAACACACGAACTCTAATTTATGATATTACTTATTATTGAAAAGTGGACGTCATTGTATATCTATCGATAAATCTATGCTCTTAATGAGCCCAAAATACGTAGTGAGCGTGTTCAAATGGCTAATAAAGTATTTGAAGCTTAAAATCGTCAATTTCGCGAGGCAAAAGCCACAATAAACCTTCTTGGGCCAATTACATTGCGTCTATGCTATTGAATTAATTGAGACATTAAAAAAGCTGTAGAATTCTTTTGCCACTTAATGAGCCGTCTGCAACCCGAGAAGATTTTGTTCAACATTGAATTTATAAAATGTTAAACACCGCAATAAACTTCAACTATAAACGTCTCAAAGCTGCAATAAAGGCTTATTTAAAGCACTTTAAGGCACCTCGCCTTACTTCCTCTGGAGCTTCTTAACAGCTTCGACTTATATTTATCGTTAACTCAGTCGCTGATGGAAACAATGTTTATCTTTTAAATAAGTTCATTGATATTAATGTTACGAAACATTGGTCACCGACTCATTAATTGAATGAAGCAAATAACATTTTTCATTGAATCTGAATCCAGTTATTAATGAAGGTAAATAAATACATACATATACTCACGCCTCTTTCCCTTAGGGGTAGGTACAGATCACAGTATTCCACTTGCTACGATTAAAGCATACATCCCTAGCTTCCTCAACTTTCATTAATAATTATAAATGCTGTTATTTAATGAGATATAAAAGTATTTAAATACCCATAACCCGAATAAACTTTTTTCATAATGATTTAGAAATTAATGCAATCCAAAGATTCTGAAATGTAAGCATTGTTTTCTAACTTTTCACAGGGAAATCGAAGGATATGGTCAGCGTCATGAGTAGCTTAACACTTTAGTACCTAAAATAAATCCGAATATCTTTAAATTGATATTCCATCAAATTTGTTCTTACTCCACCTTATTTGCCCGTAATAAGTTATTAGTATATAAATACAAAATGTACTACGAGTAATTATACGTTTTAGTGGCTGATATTGAAGATAAAGCATGCCGATAAAACTAGAAAATCTTCGCTATCTACAGAACTCTCGAGTTCTACACTCACTTGACTTCCTTTTTAACAGTATACGCTTTCATCTCAAATTCTATTAGAAATTTGATACGATACAAATACTAAGTGCCATTTTATCAAAAGGCTGTTGATAGTCTAAGATAGGACATAATTTAATGATAATAAATTAAAAAAAAATGTATTAACAAAAATGTCAGTCTTTCTAATGCAACATACTATATTGTCTCCTAATGAAATCTTTACCTTTACATTCAATAAGAACTTTTTATCTACTCTAATGACTTAGACAAGAGCAAGCGGGTCTTCTCAACTTAGTATATTGTGTACCCTACATTTTACGCGTATAAAGCTCTCGCACAAAACAGTTAGCAACTACACGTAACCCGTTTTAGCAATCTACTTCTTAATTATTAATTAGGAAATCCATTAGGGTGATAATCTTTACGGTCGCTCGGTTAGTAGCGCCACGTTAAATCACAACCGTCCCTTAAGTAGTCACAGGTAATAGTACCGACACAGTACCTTGCAACTCATCTTGATATCTTGTATATTTAACAGAATCTATAGTAGTATAGTATTAATTTGCGAAATATCAACCGTGCTTGTATCAAACTATATTAGTTTGCGAGCATAAAACATAATGCTAAATTGTTAATAGATGAAAGAAGTTATCTATGTTAATATAAAAAAGAAAAGTATTTTTGATGAAAGTTAGGTACTAAGTTTCATAAAACAAAATAACTTTTCCTTCCATAATGTCACGAGATACCTAAAGATATTGGGTATTCTAGAGTAAAATCTAAAAATCACATTTATTATTTAACTCTATCCTCTCTCTTTGTGTAGTAATTTTATTTCAACGTATTGTGTTCGTGCAAATAAAAGTATTTTATTAAGATCCAAATTTCAATAACAGTTTAGAAGCTGTTATTGAAATTTGGATGTTTTTGTGTACTCTTTGGTGGTGTTGTAAACAAAATGATGACAAGAATCAATTATTAATCATTTGTTTTCATTTATTTCCTTTGTATTATAATTACTGAATCTAGTAATACAATTTATTTACGTTTAATGGAGAAAGGAAAAAATATAAAGCGAACCATATAAAAATATAACCCATAAGAATCTAATGTAATAATTCAAAATTGATTTAACCGTTTTCAATCTACGAATAAGATTTCAAAGATGCACCATGTTCTGGTCGCCCAATTAAAATGAAGGCTCTGGATATATGGACGTATTTTTTGAAAGGCTGGATCAATATAGATACAATGTATCTGAAGAACTGGAAATCGAAACCAAAACAGTTTAGACCTATTTAAAAATTGATGAGAACATAAAACGGCTATATTTGAATACTACAAGAAGTCACTGCAATAAATCTAATGAAAGGTAGAAAGGAGAAAAGTTTAGAAACTAGTGAAAATATGAAAAAGTTTGTCGTCAAGACTATGCCAAGCCCAGGTTTACCAGCAACATAGTGAGATGCTAACAGTGCAGGAGCGACTGATATGGAGATTCTTGGGGGAGACCTCTAATAGTATGTAACTGTATCACCTAACAGTTTCAATGAACTTTGACAACAACAGAATTACATAATCAAGGGACTGTCCAAGGTGTTATACGGGATTAATGATGATGAGGAGAAAGAGATATTTACTCAATAATAACAAGAGTGATATTGATTATGTAGACTAAGCTAAGTTAATTAAAGACTAAATAATAAAGCTATCAAATATAAGATACTGCATGCATTTTCTGTATGACCACAACTTGGATCGTGAAGATGCTATCTTTACGATTCTACCTTTAATGTCGTCTTTTAGTCAAAATATCACGTATTTTGTCCGAAATGATTAATATATTCGACGCGGCGAACCTAAATACTTAATAACTTTAGGTGAGCACTGCCACGAACTAGTTCCGCTAGAACCGCTCTCACAGAAATTGTGACCTCTTTGAAAAAAAATTAAAGTTTTCATGCACTATATTTTCTATTTCTTAGCGTTCAGTAACTTTTTAGCTATTATAGTAGCGAAATAATTTTATTATCAAAACTCAGTATAACTATAAAAAATATACGCTTCATTAATAAAATGTACTTACATTAATCAAGCCGTATCCAAAAAAAAAACCAACTCTTGGTCTCAACTGGAATGCCTTCATTACCTTATCGGCGGTATCTTTAAAAAGTTTATCAAATATTAGACACCATTTTACAAGAGACCGGCAAAATATCCCTTTCGTTATCTGTAACCGATAGCATTTGTTTTGTCTCGCTCCAAGCACCGACACGTGATAAGATCCTTTTATGGTAACCGAAGAGTGTTGTCACCTCTCAAGCAGGTGCACGATCTCGTCAGAGAATATAAAATTTTATTTCGCTTGTTTAAACAGGTCACTTGCTTGTAAATCAGACTTTTTAACACATTAAGAAATTCAGGACGTGTTTGAATTTAGCAGTTACTTCTTTGCGTTTCGACGTTTTCACTAAAATTGATTCTCTCGAAGTCCAAGATGTAACACTGTTTACACAATAAATAAATAATAAATAAATATATATATATATATATATATCAAAAACCTGATGAATTAACTTTATTTAAATATCACTTTATATAGAGCTCTTTTGAATCGTCTAATTTTTTTTCCCTTTTAGGACGTATTTTTTAGCTGATAAGAAGAATGGGCGCAGGAAACTTATCAGCTTTATCAAAAGTAATAACAACATATACAATAATGATTTATTGTATTTATTGTACATATACAATAATGTCGTTACCATACAACGTACATAATGTGTTTACAATGTATACAGGAAAACAAATATTTACACTTTAGAATGTAATGTCTTCAAATCAACACCAAAGATTGGCATCATTTATATAATCATTGACTTTGTAATAGCCGTTACTCATTAGCATCTTTTTAACATGCACCTTGAACTTATGAAAAGTCAATTCAGCTACACTATGTGGAATCTTGTTAAAAAAAATTATACCTTTACCCACAAATGAAAATAGATAGTACGAAGTTGCCCAAGCAAACGATCGTTGTATAGTCTCAGAGAGACATTGAGGTAAACATCGAAACTTCACACTGATCACTTTTTCCATATTAACCACAGTATCTTTGTAGAATTTACTAAGTCCTACAATAATAGCATAGACTTCAAAGATGGCTTAGCTACGTCAAATCATAGTCCGGCACCATAATAATTATACTAAACAACATGTGACGCGTCGTAGTGTTAAATAATCATTGGCGTTACGACACATTCCTGTGCTACGGGAAGCTGTGGACGGTTTTACATAGACACCACCTGCTTCACGGATTTCACTCCACGGCCATTACATTTTCATTATTGCTTTTTGTTGGATCGGTAGCGTTTTGTATTATGGTATTATTAAATTCTAAACTAATCTCTTACTACAACACAGGCTCTCTGTTACGAAAGATTCATTTGGGTTGGGTTGTTCATTTTCTACTTAAATGAACCTTTTCTTAAAGTAAAAATATTTTTGTCTTTTATATATTTATTGTTAAATAATCATTGGCGTTACGACAGATTCGTGTGCTACGGGAAGCTGTGGACGGTTTTACATAGACACCGCCTGCTTCACGGATTTCACTCCACGGCCATTACATTTTCATTATTGCTTTTCGTTGGATCGGTAGCGTTTTTTTTTTCTTTTCAAACTACCATACCTAATTCCTTACTAATATTATAAATGCGAAAGTAACTCTTTCGGTTTATGTATTGCATAAATATGCCAAAACTACGAAAACAATACAAATTTTGGATATAGAGTATAGAGTCTAGAGCCTAAGCCTAACATATATATAATAGTGTTTAGAGTATATGGAAAATATCTCATTTTTAAAGAAGAAGATTGTAATTTTTAGGCTTAGATATATAATACGACATTCAAAAGGCAATGGTATGAAATGCTATGAATAATAGTATGAAAGTTTTTGTTTGAATAGGTTCAGAAATTCCGGAACCGATTTTGGTGAAAGTTGGTATAAAGATAGTTTGAGACCCGAAGAAGGATATAAAACATATTTTTACCAAGAAAAAGTATATGTTTCCTCCTAAGAAATCCGATATAACGCGGGCGAAAGCTATAATATATAATACAGAAGTACCTCAAATATCGTCCTTTAAAATTTTGGTCCTTCAAAACAAAATGTAATGCTTCCTACCTTTTAATGATCCTTTTCGTAACGACAGATCCTACAGGGAGCCGTGAACCTACGCTTTGACATCGACACCACCTGCTTCACGGATTTCGCTTCGTGACCATTTTATCTTCATTAATGTTTTTGTGATCGATGCGTAGGGCTGTGCGTAATATTTGATATTAAAAAATATTTTTTTAAATATATTGTTATTGCAGATGTTTCATATACACAATACTATTATGCTATGAAAATAATAATTTTCATTTATATGTTCAATCCTTTGTTCTTCTCATTAATAGATGGAAAATAGTATATTTTTTTCGACTCCTAAGCATAGAGATATTCATATATAAATATGATTTGTTCAATCTAATATTACATAATTAATACGAACAAATTTTATTATACTACTAACGTAAAAGTCTGTTGAATAATTTTGATCAAATGTATGATTAAAATTTACATGTTCCGAAACGTTTAGAACGTTGGTCCCATATCAACGTTGTTTGTATTCATTATCTTGGTATTATTTATAAAAACATCTATTTGTAAATTATTTCATTCAATTATATTTATATATGTTTATAATGAATGTGACTGAATTGAAAGAATGATATTGTCTGAGTTATTGGAACTCATTAGCCAATCATGTAAATTCTCGGGTCTTGGATGTATGATTACTTGTACATGTATATATTAGAAAGGAGTTCAAGTGAATTAATAAAATGCTAAATTATATTATGTAGATGTATAATATTTGCATATTATCTGCGTGCTAAGAAGGGCTATGATATCAATCATATCCGGCCTCGTAATTCTCATAAAATTACCTACTTTTGAATTGTTATCTATGCATTCTATTTATAAAACCACACAATAATAACTTGACCTTTAACAAAAATCTCGTCACACATATAGAATATTTTAATTATCTTTGACATCCCTAGTCCCCTATATTGACACACCTTGTCCCTTTGTTTCGGAATTAATGTGTCGGCTGATACATTTGATATCGGGAGTTCCGCGCCATTGCATTACAAAAGGTGATTTTGACAAGAGCATTTTTTGTCCACGCCTGGTTGAATCAAAGGCATTAGCGTATTTACTTCTACAAGTGAGTTAACTCAAGATATTATATTGATTTTGATGGTGGATTCCTTCTTACTATACATGTAAATGTTACTCTACTTACGGCCTATGCTTAAACTGTATTACCATGATATAATGGAACCTATAGGAAATTAAATATAACTATAAATGTTAATCTATAATTTACTTATAGGTGACTAGGTTGCTCCAGTACCAATTTCTTTCTTCAGGCGTCCTGCTTCCTTTTCTGTCTTAACTATGTACTTGGACACAAGATGATCTTTTAAAAATAATACAAATGGGCAATTTGATGATTTTCTATCCCAGATTTCCTTTTAATAAAGATTTAGCTGCAGCAATATTTCTTTGGATTAAGAGATATGTCAAAGAAGTAATTTGTGTAATGTAAGTAAGACCCTTATCGAAGACTGCAGATATATTAACAAATTTATCAAAACTAATCGCACAATTTTGGTTCCCGAATTGCCAACAATCACATATTATACTCTAGTTTTAGCTCCCTCTCCTCACGTCGATCCGGTCGCCACCATATGAGCCTGTACAAATATTAACACTTAGACATAATTTAATCGTTGCGACCTGCGAATCATTGTATGCTATAAGGATTTTCTATCTCTTGTCCGTGAAAGAAGAAAAAAACTAATTCCATCTTCTTGTGTTACTACCAGTGAAGATAGTGACCTGAGCTCGACTAGGGACATACTTTAAATGCTCTTTGTCAAGTAACATGTGTCAGTGAAAGTGATGGCATAAGATCAGCTAGGCATCTACTGTCGATAATCTTGCACTAACGACGTATAAATACTGCTCTGAAGTCATTTGTATTACTGCCAGTGAGAACGGTGGCCTGAGAGCAGTTAGCGACATACTGCCAGTGATATTGTGCTAACGATGTAACCAGTATTTGTCTCAAGTTACTTGAATTTATTTATTTATTATTCGTGATTTAACAAAATTGTAAAATTAAAGCATATGTATATAATGCATATTAAATACACAAGCTTAAATTTTAAAATTGTTGTATTAGTCTGATGCATACACCTTTGTAGGTGACACAACATTGTCAAGTATCAGAACAAGAAAAATATCTCAAATAACCAAATTTATTACAATTATTTAACAATTCACTACATCTTGCCACACAAAATAATTATATCATTCAATTATTAACGAATAATACAGTTAATAAATCTATGATAATACATATTTATAAATATTAAACTTAAATATAACTTGAAATATGGCTTAACAATAAAAAAAGTCTTATAAAAATGTATATACACTTTATGTATCGATAGTAGTAGAAATAATACTATGAGTAATTGTAGATTCATTAGTGCTTATATCGATATCTTACCTATAGAAACACAATAGTCAGGTTATCGTTAGATACTACTAATTATTTATTGGTATTTACTACCAATATTTGTGTTCATGCAATACATATTATCCAGGCAAGAATCAACTTGAACTTAGAATATGTCGAGCATGACAAACCCGCAATTTAATATGATGTGCTAAAATTTTGCCCTCTCACACGACCCTGTCTCCACCTATTGAGCGACCAAGGAGACAAAGGTTTTTTAAACTACATAATGTTCTATTTTTACCATAGATAATAGATATTTAATACATATACCATTTAAGTATCCTCATCCGCTTACCTTCTCTCAATTTTTTTTGGTGTGCAATATGTCTTACTCCTTCACTCATCTCTCTCTCTAGCATCTCTTACCTGCCATCCACTCCATCAATTTTCATATTCCGTTTCTCGCGATCTATTCATTGCAGCTTAGGTTTTAAATAATCCATTTAAGTATCATGACTTATATTTAAAATCAAAATCGTTATGAAGGCGAACAGCATAATTAAACGTCAAACATAAGCTAATATCGCAACATCTTATCAAACATAAAAAAAATTAAAAGCACGTATACAAATAAAATTAGTCATGTTCATAATAATCGCAAAGATTTAATTGAACAAAACCTAGTCTCTTCGACTTTTTATTCAACAGGCGACCAAACAGTCATGAACCGTGAAAGTATTTCCACCATCGTTTACGGCCTTGTAAAAACCAAAGGGTGGCTTCGAACAGAAGGTCTTTCGTCTGGTTTCCGAGTCTGAGAATCCAATATCAAGATTCTAAGCAGGTGTGGTTAAATACATTTCTTAAGAGATACACAGATATTAAAAGCGTAAAACACAACGGTTTCACGATTACGAATCTGTAATAAAAAAAAATAACAATAAATAAAATAACATCTCTTTTTATAAGTTTTTCGAAAAAAGTAGAAAAAAATTATCTAAAGCTCTTTCGTTTGTATCAGTAAGAAACTATAACAGGGTTAAATACTAGGGCTGCAAAATAGCAGTCTCAACGACTCTAATTAATAGCTAATTTTTTAAACAGTTATTATTTTACAATTTAATCATCCGAGTGACCGTATCATGTTTATCATTTTAATCGACCAATAACTATATCTGATGTCCCATTATGATTTTATCATTCAAGTCGTCTAAATCAAATACAATTGTCGATCAATCTATGCGTTACAAAATAACAATATTATAATAATGGTAAGGCAATACCCGGCAGCGGCTACATTCTGCGTGGAACCGAACTCTTACATTTATGTGTGTACTTTATCTATGTTGGCAGCTCTGCGATCGACTTTCAAAAATTGGATGTTTAGGAATCCGCGACTTAAAAGTCATCGCTGACTATTTAGTCAGCGGTGATTTCGAAATCGCATTCGTAATTCCAAAATAGGTCTCCAGTTTCCTAACCGCAGGAGCCGTGAGTAGCAGTTGTGTGTCACGAAAAAACTAGACGTTTGCCGCCACCAGCCGCCAGTGTCGCCACCGGCGCACTTTGTCGGCATTTTTTGTCGCCGACGCGTGACTGTTTTCGTAATCTGATACTGATATGCCATAACTTTATAACCGATCCCTAATATCAGGTAGCGGTAGACCAATTCACGTTATTATTTCATTTTGCAATACCTACTTGCTGTTGTTTTGATATGAAACGAATTTTTATATATCCAATCACAAAATATAAACTCATATACATATGTATATATTATACATACAAATTAATAAAATAGAAATTAATGAAAGTGAAATGCATACAAATGCATCCATGCATGCACAGAAAGGCGATCAAAACAGTAAGGGAAAGAAATTGATGACATCCAAATATTTAACATGCGAGATAAAGATAACAGCGTTTAAAAAAAAAATAGAACTTGCCTATAAAAGACGCACTGGTCATTCCTTAATTGATAATTTATAAATAAATAGGGTGTTAAAATCTGAGCAACTACTTGAGTGGTACGTAAAGAGAGGTCACATAAAAATGTTCGTTACGGATGAGAAATTATTTGCACAGTCTAGCAATATTTTAACAAGTAGAGTGACCGTTTCGAAGTTTTAAGGAAACTTCGCGATTGGAAGCATAGTAAAACGTAGACATTTCCCGACTTTATTATGATCTGGTTGTGTTCACTATGAAGGAGTGAGCCATAGTTTTGTTAAAATGCATCAGAACATCAGCAGAAGTGTATGCAGATACCATTGATGAGAAGTTTAAGAAAGCTTTTATATTAATATACTAACTAACACATATTATAATTATAAATGTTATATACAGTTTGTACGCGGATGATGTGCAGATTTACCAAATGTTCAAGCCTTGTGAAACGAGATTAATAGCAAATAAAATAAACGAAGATCTTGATCGTGTAGCGGAGTGGTCACAAGCAAATGGTTTGGTTCTAAACCCTTCAAAAACCAAGTATCTTATTCTAGGTACTAAGTCCCAAATTCAAATTCAAATGACATTGAAAGTCATAAGCCAGTTGTTAAAATAAAAGGTACGGAGATTCAATGTGTGGCCGAAGATAGAAATTTGGGAGTTGTTATAGATAGTCACCTAAAGTTTGAAAAGCATGTACAAGATATTGTTAAAAATTGTTATATAGGATAAAAGTATTGTATCAAATCAGAGAATATTTGAGTGTTGAGTGTCGAATGCATCTATGTGAATCCTTAGTACTATCAAAATTAAATTACGCTGATAGTGATAGGTAATTGTTTATTAGCTCGTACTAATAAGCTGATACAGCGTGTACAGAACAGTTGTGCTAGATTCTGTTTTCACATTCCCAAAAGAGCTCATATTACTCCCTACTTGAACAAAAATAACCTTTTGAGTATGCAATCTCGGCGTAAGATACATTTTGCAGTTTTACTTTGTGGAATAATCAAAAACAAAACTCCACCATATCTCTTTAATAAGTTAAAGTTCACGCAACGAGCCCGAGTACCTGACCGCTTAATTTGCCCCGCACATAAGACTGCTGCTTTTCGTGGTAGTTTCAGATTTGCTGCAACACGATGCTGGAACGACATTCCACCTCCTATTCGTAATTCACAGTCTGTCATGTCTTTTAAAAATAAATTTAAGTCATACGTCCTTAATGCCCAAAAAGCGTTACCTTAGCACTTGTATATATTTTATTTTGCATATTCTATGGACCCAGCCCAGTCACGCTGTTATGTCAACTTTCTTAGGTATATAATGACGAACTTTATGCTGTTACGAGTATTATAGATATGATTTATGAAGTTATTGTGTATTTAGGGTTTTTAGTGTTTATTTATTTGTATTCGGATTATTTGGTTAATCACCATTGTACAGTCAAACTTTCATTTAATCAATTTTTTATTTATATATTAAAATAATATTATATGTATATTAATATCAAATTATATATTTATAAAATTACTCATAGAAAATATGGTTAGTTTATTGTTTAGTGTTTATTATTTGTGTTTTTTGTTTTATGTTATTTCATTCATTTTTATTTATTTTTAATTTTGTAAATGGCGTCCGCGGAAGATCACCTAACTAGAGATTCTATCTTCCGTTCATTTCGTCGTAAAGTAAGTGAATGTAACTGCTTACATTAGTTTGGCAATCTGCTTGCTAATCAACTTAGTTGTCTTAAAACAACAATAACTTTAAAAGAAATGACAAATTCCTCATATCCTACATACTACTTATTATACTTCCTAATATGCAACAATTTTGATTTCTTGATAACTCGCATTAGTTAAATTTCAAAGAAAGTCATTTAAAATTTACTGTTATTTGAAAATGTTACAATACAAATCAACTATAATAAAATCGAGCTCCTTAAAAAACTTCATTTTTCATGTAATTTCCAACAATGATACGTGGATGAAATATTGTAATGAAATATTAATATTCTTCATTTATCAAGTTTTTGCTTTGTGACACATGGCAGCGCCACTGTTTAAAATCTAATATAAGTGTTATATATCTGCATATATAATCGAAAACCACAATAGATTATATAATTTATAATCATTCTCTGACCAAATTCCATCATTCAATTAACTTTTACGAAGTGAGGATAACAAAATTTAAGTTTATAAATTTAACTTTCTTTAATCGCTACTACTTACGCCATCTAGTGTGGAGTAGACAAACTAGCAATACGCTTAAGCTATATAAAGCGTTCTTTTAAAAGCAACGTTTTTATCAAAATGTTTCGGTTTCATTCACGCGTCAAACTCGCAATTTACAATTGAATCTATTGTACTTTGACAAATCGAATTACTTTCATCACATCCTGCTTTGGAATACATGCTTACTAGATGATTTTTAATTGATGTCTGTTAGTTACTGATTGCTTTATTTTCTAATATCAATATGTCATAGAATATTTTTGTCCAAACAAAATCAACAGAATAGTAGGTATATAGATGAGAGCACTTTGAGAAACTTATTTAAGTATGTTAAAAGCAATTTGATTAGAACTCTTTAGCCCGATTTCAGTATTTGTAAGTTATTTCTCTTGTGTATTTAACAGACAGAATTTCGTTACTTTTCTTAATTTAAAAGGAGAACTGTGTTTAATATTTTACAATTTTATATTTTTAGCCGTTATTTATTTCTCAAAATTTGGTTGATTCCACTGACATTATCACTATGGTTGGCATTACTGTGATCGTCCTGAAAACGACAATATGACATTGTCTCTGCAGACAGAGACAGATGAAATCTGCATTTCATGACGCATAACTGTTTAAACATTTCAAAATTTTTCATTTATATTTCTAAATTATGTACACAGTCAAAGTGGAAATACATTAAGTTTATTTGTCTTCGTGTTCTCCATGGTGGTCTGAGGTTTGATTTTACTATTTTTTAACAATATTTTTCAAAGTTAACTCAAATGTGAATCCGTTATTCTAAATTAACGAATTGAAGATTTAATGCCCGGTCATGGTAGCTACCGTATTACTTTAATTTTACGCTGTAATGACAATGTCTGGCAGTTAGAAGAATAATTTCGTCAATTGCTGACTTATTCAGACAAAACTCGTCTCCACCTTAGGATTTGTCGTCACTTGCCGTGAGATTACTAAGTTTGAAGCCATGATTGCCCATCACATGTTTGATACTTAAAACAGTAAACAAAACTAAACTATTAAATTTTATTTCCAGTTCACAGTAGATCCGTGGTATTTTGCGAGATTTATTTACATAAAAATTCCACCTTACCATTCCCAAACTAAACGATATATAATTATTTGAGTTTATGTAGTGATGGTAATAGATTGATATAATTAATTAATACTGATTATTTGGAAGTGTATAAACAATATTACAAGTTTAAGCCTAATATATACATAACTTTAGAACACTAAATTTAACTACTAAATAAAATTATTCGATATTTTGAAAATATTCCTCCGCCACAGGTAACAAATCAAATTATTCGCCTAATTCCTGACAACATCTAGTATTTACGCTTAAGCCTCACTCTACTCTCATAGGCTGACTTTCTATATATGTAGGTATTTATTTAAACACCATGCCACCTTTATTCATCCAGCCATTTACCCACATTCATACATTTATCTTTACATATCCATACTTAGTATTTGGCGTCTCATCATATCTAATTATTCTTTTTATTCTAATGTGTCATGTGAGATGCCATCTTTAAAGATACTAAGAAAATGTACACATATTAACAAATTGTGTAAATTTAAAACCAAAAGAACATCTGAGTAAACACCATTAAACAAATTTAAATCTCCAACAAATTTGCCAAAGAAAGGAGTCGAATTTGAAGTGTTATTAACAGATTTTCAATAAGAATGAATCGGCGACAAAATGTAAGCAAAGAGCGAGGTGTTTTATTGTGAACAGAAAGGACGGATCGGAAAGATTCCGGTGGTGCGTTCGTCCTTTATAAAGTCGCCTCTGGGGGCTACGAGTACTATGACTATGGGTTTAAACAGTTTAGGATAAATAAATATATATCAATCGTAAGTATATATTGATATATGTTTCTAACATTATGCTCTGCCTCCCTAAAACATACATTAAAACATTATCTGGCTATGACATCTCTCATGCTACATTCTCTAATGTTTATGGGTAAAAGCGATTAACGATATTATATGATTTAATAAAGTGGAATCGTATATAGAATCATACTTTTTTGGTTATTTATAATCAAAGTCACCAAATCGGAACCAATGGGTGCTTTACCTTTTTTAAATAATTCTTAATCTAAATTACAAATAAACTTTAGAAGTCATGAGTTCAACTTCGGTTCCTGATTATTAATCACTTTAGTATTGTGACTGCAGCTACTGTTAATCAGCTGTAGAGTCTGTTAAAAGCTGTCTTAAATATCGAGTATATATATATATAGTCTCAAATACTGTCAGTAATAATATTAAGCAGTCTTACTAAGCTAGATTTTTTGTCATTGATAATCCTTACTGTTGCATTGTGAACATTACAGCTGTTAAAAGCGACATAACAGTAGCAATCTAACGCGTTGTAGTACATTAATTATATATAAAACTAGCTGACCCGACAGATGTTGTCCTGTCCCACGTCTCAAATGTTTTTAAATAAATAATTTAGCTAAAAAAAACAATCCTCAAACCCCCTAGAATACACACAAAAAATTTCATCAAAATCGGTCCAGCCGTTTAGGAGGAGTTCAATGACTAACACACGTACAGAAGATTTATATATATAAAGATATTAAAACAGATAATTTACATCAAATTACTGCATTACTCAATATCAGTCAATTGACGAATCGAAGTTATTTGTTTGTCCCTTGCCTCCTGAAGCGTGGTCACAGCATCCATTGCCAATATTACTATTGAGCGACCCGCTCAAATCCGCGCCGATCCCATCGTCTCGGCTTCTTTCCAAACTGATGTTTACCTTATATCTCCACCGAATTACTTATTCAAATCTCCAGCCCAACCTAATTCTGTATCGTGTACTTATTTGCCACACAGTGTGAAATTGTGTCCTTTTTCTTCCTCTCTATGTTACGTTTGATTTCGTCATCAACACTGAACGCAGAATTAGATACTTTAGGCGTTCAGCACTGAACGCAGAATTATTTTAGGCGTTCAACTACTTTAGGCGTTCACGTCGCATTGTAACGTGTTGTTTATGATTTATGTGCTTTATTTACATAATTGTGATAGTAATAATGTTTTTTTTTTACTAATTTAATGTGTGGTATTTACCTTGAAAATTGCCGTATCTTACATTATTTATGATAGTGTTTTATGTTGCATAACATTTTGAGTATATCTCGCTAGTATGGATTACAATAAGGTCCTGAGAATTTGTTTATTTGAATTGATAAATCTTAAAATTAACGCCAATGTTTCATTCCATGATACCTTATTGGCTATACATTTCTGAATATTAAACTCTTGACCTTCATTATTCATTATGATAAACAGCATATAGCCGAAGGCAGTAGCGACCTACAACTGGATTCATCAACAAGTGAATTTTACTTTTTATGGGGGATGTTCTGAGTGACAGTTGGAGTTTTCTGAACATATGTAAGTAAATTTTTAAGTTGCTGTATAGTGAAATAGTCGATTTTATGAAATATGATAAGAAAGGGGCACATGTATTACAATAGCTTTACGTCGGGAACCTTATTTGCCACACTGTATCAAATTGTTTCCTTTGTCTTCTGGAAACTCGAAATGTTATACGCTTTGTATACTCTGCTCCAATTACAAGCTCTAAAATGTTACTGCCACGTTACAATGAAAGTGGTGGTCCGTATTTCACAATTCAATCTACTTCCTTTTTACGACGCGAGATGGTAAAATTTATGCTACTACCCTCATCTTTATTTTCTTTTGTTCAACGAACGAAAGTTTTATTGTCATACGTAGCTTTCATATCCGGTACGTATATTAATAATAATTCGAAATGAAAAAAGGTTAATATGCGTTAGTGTCTTCTTTAGAAGCAGAATAATTGAAAATTAGGAATAACAAATATTTTGTGATTGATGACTTATGAAATCACTCGTCTTTCGTCCGTATAAGTTAAACTTTATAAGTTTATTTAAGACATTTTTTTTATTTACTATTTATTTATTTGGCACTTCTTTTAATTCGATTTTCATTCGATTACTCTAAAATATTACAATATGCTTATTTAAATTGAAAAAAATTAAAACTATCCCACAAAATAGTCTCAACTTTTTCGTCAAAAATGACAGAAGATATTTTTTTTTTTTGCTTTAATAGCTTATTATTAGTTAGTTTAATGTTTATTAATGTGTGAGTTAAATTCTAAAAATAAGGCAATTTTATAGGTAGACTTTTTGATATTATTAGAAAAAAGTAGTGCATAGGTACTTTTTTCAATAAACAATTTTGAAAATAACTCTTATAATATCAACATTGGCAGTTTTTATTACGCCAGTACGGTGGAATTATAAATGGAACTAGAATCACAATACATTTATCTAGATCGAAGTGAAGAATGGCTATTACAGTCTAAAGTACGTCTTTAAATAATAATAATACAATGGAAAAGTAAAACTCTTTAAAATCTCCACAAAAAGGCAATATCATACAAAAATAGCTAATATTTACTTTTCATAAAACTAAAGGTGTCTATTTTTCTCGGTTTTCTTTCTGTAAGAATCTACTACCAAATATAAGAAAATTTAGGACTCAAATTGTGACGTGAATAATTTAAATAAATAGATTTTTTTTACATTTGCAGTGAATTGTTCCTTATATGTGTGTGTACAAATAATATTTTGCACTTAGATCACAATTTGGACAGGAATTGATATTCTAACAATCATGTTGCAAACTGAGCGAATCATACGCAATCCCTCTTACTATGACTCACAAGCGGCTTAAATCATTACTGTATATGTAGTCTGAGGAGAGACTTTTTACAACGGACTATATCCAACTAATATTATAAATGCGAAAGTGTGTTTGTTTGTTTGTTTGTTTATTTGTTTGTTTGTTACCTCTTCACGCTTAAACTACTGGACCGATTTCAAAAATTCTTTCACCTTTGGAAAGCTACATTCTCCCGAGTAACATAGGCTACTTTTTATCCCGGAAAAATCGACAGATCCCACGGGATGCGCAATAAAGGCTTCGCTCAAAACTACTGCACAGATTTTTATGCGGTTTTCATCAATAGATAGAGTGATTCTTGAGGAGTTTTGCGGCATTTTTTATCTCGGAAAAACGGATAGTCCCACGGGAAGCGCGATAAAATCTTCGCACCATAAACCGACTTCCGCGTATATGTAGCCGTGGGCAAAAGCTATGACCCTTAACCCTCTATACACCCAATCCCGAAATCCACGCGGGCGAAGCCGCGGGCAGAAAGCTAGTTCTGAATTAATGTTCAACATGATGTCAACGGTCACTTTCTATCATCGCGCTGATCGATATCGGCAGCTCGCTATCATATCTATTCATCCTCACACGCTAAGTAGTCACGGATTGTTCGGTTCCAGAGGAATTTCCTCCCGCGCACGCTCCGATTGTGGAAAGAACTCCCTGCCGAGATTTCCCGGGGTAGTACAGTATGGAGCCTATCAAGAAGGCAGTAATTTGTTAATAGGTCTTTGAGGGGTCCACAACGCCCTTGTGGTGCCGCTGGTGTTGCAGGCGTCCATATGCTATGACGACTGGTTACCATCAAGCAAGCCAGTCTTTTTGCCACCGTCAATGTCATAATTAATTAATTTATAATTATTTGTTATTTTGTAATTGTTACTGTAATATTGTAGAGTTCTACCTATGATTGATGCATCATGATAGTTACTTTACTAAATTTAATTTTCTAATTATAAATGCCTATGTATTTATTTTATTAGCTATAGTTATACTACACAATTCTTGCTATTATTATCTAGAATGTAATAACACTTAATTTATATTTTCCTAATAATCATTAATTAATTATTATTGATAGTGTACATTGTGTTGTTGATCATTAAATAAATAAACAGATAAATTATTAGTTGTTCTCTTGTCTAATAGATCGATATTACCGATTCTAATAAAGAGAGAAAGCAAGAGCTAATTTGACTAATAAGTCAAATTAGCAGCACAAAATTAATTAAATCGATTGCTGACAATATTTTCTCGATAGCGTAGTTTACCCGCAAAACAAATCAACAGTCAAACTTGCGGAGGACTTAGGTAGGTTACAAAGTAAAGAGCATAAAACGGTGCCTTAATTAAAATTATTTTCAGTGCATTTCTTCAGCTTAATTACCTTCTTCCCCGAGCTTTGCATTTAAATGTTTCGTAATCGAGAGTTAAATTTGTATGAAGTACGCGTACGGAATAATGAAGACTGGTTAAAATACACGAATGAAGTTATTTTAGAGTTAATTCTCATTTCAGGTTTCGCAACTGACAAAGATAAATTCATGTATTGACATGATAACATTGGGATGTCGCAATTTCTTCTATATTCTATTTTTCTAGAAGCAACCACAAAATGTACATAGGGATATAAATAGTTAATTCCAAAGCAGTAATCTTACTTCCCATCAAAAAACATATACCCGGTATCGTCACGTACCGGGTAGATTCTCACTCTCCACTACACGGCGATCTTGAGTATCCGAGCCACTAGACGACGCGCTCATTTTGCGTCGACTCTTTTTGACCCAACCCAACCCCGGAACGGCGCGCGGGGCCAATAGCAGGCTAGGCGTCGAACCTTCCGTTCGTGTTTTCCACAAACACACTAAAGCTGAACGTGTAGCTTAAGCATAAGTTCTTGAAAAAAAAGTAATCTTACAAATAACTAATATCCACCAAGAACCAAAACCTACACAGTACTTTCATGTCTTTGACCTATAATCATAAAAAGGTTAAGGTAAACCTTTAGCCTGATGAATAATTAGCCTACTTATCGCGGTAGCCTGTTAGTAGTAGTGGTTGCTTGAACAACGAAGCGTGGATAATTACATATTGACAGCTTAATATCATTCTTAATAATGACAGTTTTCGAATTATAAATGAAAAGCTTCACGTGTTGCAGACTGTACATAAATGAGTTAGACTCCAATCAACTAATGATTAATTACAACATTGATTAAATAACAATTATCAAAAAGTAAAAATGGAAGAAGAAAAATGTAAATACAGTCGATAAGGAAATTTGTTGCGAAAAAGAATGTAACATCGTACTTATATACTTGTACTCTGTCCTATTTTTTTTGGATTTTATATTCGTATGTTACTGCATTAACCACAAGTGCGATCAGATATTCTAGCTCAATTACCTTATACGACGTTTCTTTCATAAAACCACCTTTCGTCGCTTTTATGGGGAAAACCCATTATGATAACAGAAATAAATAATATAATGAAAAGTATGGCCTAATTTAGGATCTATTAAAAGAAAATCTATATGAATATACTAAACAACATCGGTAGTTTTATCTCAATATCGACTAAAAAAATCACTCGATATCATTCGGTGAATCCAATCGACAATATTCGCAGAGCTAATTATAGCTCTGAGATAAAATTGGTAACAAGAATCAAAAGCCTATGTCACCCATTACCCACTGGGCCAACAAGCCAACTTAGAAGATGATAAATAAGCTGATAAGTTTATGTGAAAAAAGAAAGTCATTTAATAAACGAAACAAATTTTTACCACCTAAAGCTAAACTCAAAAAGATTTCCGAAACGAACGACGAGATTAATTCTGTAGTTATTGAAATATTTCGTAACATTTCGCCAGCCGCTTAGGGAATCTTTACCCGAAAAATTACTAACGAGTACAAAAAGCGGCGCCATTATTGTGAAAAGAGAAATATGAAGGCTGAAATACCTTCTTATTTTTAACGGACCAAATTTCACTCAGCAACGGATTTTTTTTTCACATTTCAAAGGATTTTCATTAAGTACTCAGGTAACGTGTGTGGGTTGGTACTTTGGATGAATAAAAAGATAATCCAATGACATAATCAGAAATAGGAATTTCATTTGTGTGTTGCGGCGATGATATGCCTCGGATTCTTGTTTTGGAAATTGGGCGCATACTTCTTGGCCCTCTTGGGAACGTAACGATCCGTGCGGTGACCTGACCGGCATTTCGCTCGGCTGCCGAAAATTTCTTCAATCTGAGATTGAAGCCGCAACTATTTGTTTCTAGATCATTCTATTGTTCTACGCTATAGAAATATTCTCGAAACATGGGCCTATTAAATTGAAAACGCTTTGACTTATTGCAACTTTGAGATGCCATTTATGTCAAATGTACCAATAATTAGTAACTAGATAGTATAAAGATAATTAAATGTGTTTTGTTCATTAGAATTATGATTTCAGCACGACTACATACAATGCGTTTCATAAAAAGAGTCAGAAAATTAACCGACGAACCGAAAGCATTGTAAACTTTAAGCAGCAGATAGCAGGGTACATTACACGAAGGCTATTGTCATTGAAAATTTCTGGAGTTGCTGCCCTGTCAAAGCAAAGAATTAGCAAAGAAGGCTTTTTACTAATACTCGTACCCCACAGAGTGGTACGACTAGTGACTTAGAAACAGCGCATACAAGCAGCTACCCTCGTATAGACGAGAACGAAGGATTCTGCTCACATTCTTGCCAGAATCCTACTTCTGGCAGCGGAGGTCGATGATATATATATATATATATATATATATATATATATAGAAGTTAATATTCAAGATTTTTAGACAACTTCTTTTAAATTACAATATCTTAAGACCTTCTACAACTAATCCTACTTCAAAATAAGCTGACTTTAATTCAGTTTATATAACATCGTGACATAAATATAGAAAAAGTGTTGGTTTGGTAAATTTTGACATTTTATGAATAAAATAAGCTCCACATCACGGATGGAGCGGTGAATTTTATAAATAATCCTGTCCATATTCTGCGGATCAGGAACGAACGCGCACACAGCAATGGCGAATATATCGCATTTATATTTGACAGGTTATCGCGCACACGTCCGGTCCGACGATCGGGTCGCTCCTGTCGTGAAATATTTTTTGTTTTATCTCCAATTATTCTGAGATAATACTGCTCTGCAACACCCGGAAATTTTATCCTGGCCTAGAGAATCTATGTACCTGATCAGGTTCACTAGGTGCGTTACTTCAGCCTTCAGATCGCTGTACGCCTAGCATAGAATGTAGCTTGTGAGAACAAAATTCAATATGGCTTTTTTATACAAATATGCACCTGCAGAATATAAAGTAGCAGTAAGTTCAAGAAAAAACTAAAAGATCTTATTAAAGGATATATTTACATTTGTAATAACACTATCTCTAGATATGCTTACAAACTATCCAATATAACTACTACAAACTCTCTCCTGTGTTTTCTAATGGAAAAAATAATGAATATGATATTTTGGATCATAAATAAGTAAATAAGATAACAAAGCGTGATTGTCCTTGGTTGATAAATTTATGACAAAATAATCAACTTTATTTGTATTATTTTTAACTACATTTCCGGCAAGTCATGAAAATTAAGAACCTAATTAAATGTTAGATTTCATTTAGGTGAAATTATATCAGATCTAAAATAAGATTCTTTCATTTAGTTTCTAATTATATTTCCTAGAAATTCTTTTAAGCGAAGTATTTATAACTAATGCAAACATCGTAAGGCAATTCTTTATCTATATTCAGTGAAAACAAGATGAATATACTGTTTCTTAAAAGAATGTCGAAAAGCCCTTATTCATAAAACATAAGACAGCGCCGATAAGCGTAAAGAACGTGACCACGAATACACTTGAAGTGTTGCCATCCTAATTTCCCGTGAACCAGATATACCGGAATAGCGCGGCCTATTTTATTGATAGTTTGGGGTGATAACTATCTTACTACGCTGGCTGACTACCAAAGTAATAAAATTCTGTAGGTATGTTCTCCTGTTTAAGGCAACTAAACTAAAATTAAGATTAACATGTTATCGTGAATGTACTGGCACCGGAATGTAAGTAAACATTTGTGTTTCTTCTTCTTATATTGTATTTATTAACAACACATATCTAAGCACTTCACAATAATACATCTTATAATTTTCAAATAATAATTTCGTACTAGGTTTGCATCGCGCCTTCTCCTAGAAACAGTCGCTCTCACTACAATCTAAGAGGTCATTAGGACCAAGACTTGGGGCTGAGTTTGGTTGACAGGTCTCATCGATTGCTCCGCCTACATTCGATATAATCATCGCAATCCTTGAATGCAGTAGTGTCCATGAGAATTCTCAGCCTAATCTCACCTAAAGGAAAAAATCTCACTAGCGCGTCGAAACTGTGACGTAAAATTTTGCACAATTAGTGTAATTCCCTTTAGCACTAAAAGAATGAAAACATCGTTCCTCGGTCTGTTTCTGTGTTTGGCTAGCACAAAGCTAAATCTTTCCGTCCCGTACCTACTGTACGACCTGATTCACTCATTAGCAATCTCGTGAAATAATAAAAAATGATATGTATATGAAAAGCGAAAGAATTTATTTTTTATTGCTGTTAGTGGTAGAGGATCAAGTGAGCCACGTTACGGTAAGTGGTAAACATTACTCATGATCATCTGCAAATAAGGGTTCCCAGTAAGTTATCTTACCCTTTAAACCGGAACACAGCATTTTTTTTACCGTGTTTTTTAATTATGTAGGACGGAGGTACCCATCCAAACAACCTTGGTACAGAATTTTCTAATAATCAAATATATTTAATTATCATGTTTAAGCAATGGGAATTTTAATTATAGTAAATATAAATTAACATTCACAGATTAACTGAGCAATTCATTTATAATGGCTACAATATAATAAATAAAATCATCAAATCTAATGAAAAAAAAAAGACTAATTGATTAGAAGTAATTCTCAAATATACTGAACACACATCATGAAAATCATTATCTTGATTGCTTACATGTAAAGTAAATGGTCATCTAAATACAAATTTAGCAATCGTGTGCCGCGGACATTATCTTATTTGTTGAGTGTGTGTTGGCCCTAATCTCAGCCGGGGTCTATTAAATTTATCGGCTGTGAAACGAAATGTCTAATTCGGCACCGAGTGCATTTTGTTTGCTATAACGGGGTGACTTCTGGAGATTTAGTGGCTCTCAGTGGGTGGCGATTCTAACTTGGGAGTGTGATAAAAAGTCGATCAGTAGGCTGTTAGTAAACTGTTGGGCTATTAGTATTATCACCTCATAGCTTAACATACTGTTCACTTGAGTCTAAAACAAGGATAGGATATTGTGATACAAGAGTGGAAAGTAAATTATTACGGAATTCGAAAGAGTTTAATGTTACAATTCTACAATAATTTCCACACCCATATATCACACAAAAAATGTAAGTAAACGATAACAAACAAAAAAAATTTTATTTAATATTAATACCGTACATTTTTTCTTGAATAAATCTTGCTACAATTGTTTTAATTGGTTAATGGAATTAAAATATTTTATTTATTTCAGTAACAGTGTAGCGCAATGATAAAACTGCAAAAGACTCGACCGCGTGAAATAAAAATATCTATCCAAAAAAATAATTGTCCAATCTTAATTTGTCCTTATGAATGTTTACAATAAGGAAGTACATCACTTAATAACAAAAATATAATATTTCGACAGTAAAGAAATATAAAAATAAATAAATATTTCTTACACTTACACCAATTAGCCTAACCCAAAGTAACCTCTGTAAGGGATCTAGGATAACCCATAAAAAGTAGATATATAAACATTTTTGATAGAAATATATCTTAACAACTATAACTAAGGTAGAAATGCTCGCATTCATATTTCGAACCCGGGACCTCAGAGATGGCGACGCCTTGAAACCAGTGTACTAACCACTCCACTACAGAGATCGCCAAAAACGTCGTTTAACAAAATATAAACGACCTTCATAAAATACATATGACGTTCGCAAGTATGTATTAGCAGGTGTATATTTTCGTACATTCTGAATCACATTTGGCTCTAGCCATAATTTATTACTTCGACTGTAACTTTCTAAAAGTTTTTCACGTATCTTATGAAAAAGAAATGAAAGTCTCAAGGAAAGTCTTCTTTAACGTCAACTTAAGAAAAGATTTTATTGAAAAACTTCTAGAACATTTTTGACCCTTCCTTTTTATAAGATTACGATTTTTATTTTTCGTTAAGACTTCAATTAAATTAAAGTAAAGAATTAGAAATTAAAGTACGTTAGGACATTTTAATATCTCGAAGGAACCAAATAAATAATTAAAAAGATAACAATTTTAAAAAATCTAATACCCTTCACAAAACGACTTTGCTGGTATATAATATCGACCAATTTATTTGATCCCATTGTATTATCTCTTACAATCAATTAATTTTAAATTTTTATAAAAATATTATATCAACTTTAACATTGAAGTTTGAAAACGGGATGTTATTCGTTTCGAAATATTTAATTATCAAGGGAGTTTATATAACTGACTGTTCAATAAACTCGATTTAGCTTCTGATACAAATATTATAAATACGGTCCAAAGTTGCTATCAGCATTTGTTCGCGGTATTCACATGTAACGTTTAATACATAATTGCTCGTGCGTATTTATAAACAGTCAATTACTATAAAGATTTATGCTAACATCTGAAACAGAAAATAAGTCGTGCACAGTCTTTACAACTGTCAAAGAGAACCAACTTGTCACAAAAATTAATGATAAAAATTTAAAAAAAATGTTAGCTTCTTAGATTGAATTAATTCAGCTGCCTTTTTATTTGTGTGTTAAACTATAAAAACCATGGTAAAAGGACCGTAATAAGATAAGTCTATCAAAGTTAAATTACTCTGAACTTACTAAGTTCACAAATTAAGCTCATTTGATTTTATACATCGGCTTTGATGAAAATGTCACGCTAAAAACAATATGTCACAAATAACATTATTCATGTACACTGGCTAACGATTACTCGTATTATCACCATAATTATATTATTTATATACATAAACCATAATTATTCATTCATTCTATTACTTTCAGTAAAAAAATAAGTGAAATATATTGTAAGAAATATGTGAAATATACATAAATATATATCTTTTAAATATAACATGTAAATGTTCTCTCTGAAATTTTGTAAGCATGATGCTTCACAAAAACCATGAAGCCAACTCCATTAATGAAACGCTCAATTTCACAATTTCAATAACAGAAGTTCACCTACTTTCCTTTTAGTAAAATTCCTCCGAATTTCCATCAAGCAAAAATTGAATGTTTCATTTTCGCGATATCGAAGAGCCGTTAAAACTCAGACAAAGAGAAAGTTTTTATTACCAACGAGAAAATTGGGTAAATCTCCAAATCTCTTCAAAATCCGAACCGTTTTAATATTCCGCAGGCATCCTTAAATCCATTATCAGTGACAAGCAACAAAACCGATATCCTACGCCCGTACTTGCACACAAATTAAATTCGTATTCCGATCGTGTAATCAACGGAGACAGTTCGTTGCACATCTGCGCCCTACACAACATGACAAATAGCTCGATTAATTACTCCATAGCAAAAACAACCCTCCAAGTTGGTTATAAAGACTATCTAGGCTGCAAACCTATTGAATTGCCTTTAGTATTAAAAGGATTACAGTAAGTACTACGCAAAGATGACTCGATAGATAGTCCAATTCTCATTTGTAGTGTGAAATGTCGTTAGTTATAAAAGGGGTGGATTCTCGAGACGGTTTGAAGGGAATGACAAATGGGATTGTGGTGGCGTGTGACACTTTAATAACTGCACCGATAGATGGGACGCTTACAAGTATAGACAATGATGTAAGTACATTTTACAGTAGCTGTGTGTGAAGGGCGGAATTGTTTTCTGTCCACAGCTTTACCCGACCCTTTGAAGGATTAAAAGTGCTATATTGGCTTTACTGCGACTCAGATTGGCTGAGACAATGCGAGAACAAAGTCATGGCTTTGGAGTCTATATGAATATTAAATTTTATTTGACTTACTCGTTTGTTATAACAAACTTTTTAACATCAGAAGATAAATTCAATTCTTTTATTATAGATTTATAAATTAATTTATATATAAAATTTACACATTACCATGTCCCTCAACAAGGTACCAACAAGCGTATCGTCTACAAAGTTTGCATTCGACCAATCTTATCCATGCCCATGCGCGTACCCAGTATTTGCACATACCGAGCCGCAGATTCTGCATTCAAAGCAAACTCTTGCACCGAATAGCAGATGCCGCGTACTACGTCCGAAATTGTGATCTCCACAGGGACTTCGAACTCCCAACTATACAGCAACACTTTCAGGATTACACTGAACGATTCTTTAAGCACAATTCAAATCGGAAGAGACTTGGCGACACGTCCTCAGCAACCCTCCCAATCAATTATCGCAGGACCTTCAAGACCTGCTTGCGGTGGCGTTTAAATTGTCGCGTCGCATCCCTTGCCATCCCCTTCTCGGCCGCCTGCTGCTTAGCCACGAGTAGGTCCCGTCAATATATTCGGAGCCATTTGGGTCTAGCCTCTTCCAGCGCATATGCTCTCTTTTTTATGACAACGCTGACTTCGCCTCTTCTGAGGTGTAGTTTTCCTTATCACTTCAAGCCATTGGGTCATTAGGACCAACGGCTCGGGCTGAATTTAGTCGGTAGGTCTTTTGGTTCGAGCCGCCTCGATTCGTCAGGAGTCCGACATAATGACACTATGACACTTAATTGCGGTGGTATCCAAGAGGATTCTCTGCCTCTCCTCTCCAGAGTGGAAAAAAATCACACTTTCTCCTTAGCAATATTGCAAAGACTTCATTTAATAAGGTGGAAATATTACGTAACTTTTATTGATTGTCGTAATCATAAATTGAGTAACTTATTATTAAATTTTCATTGGTTTTTTTTTTCTCTATTTGTCCATCAATAGTTTGTTCGCACACAACCTATATTTTCGTTTAGCGTTATCTACTAGGTTATCATATGACCACTTTACCTAGTGAAAGTGTTTAAACAGCATTTCTTTCATTTGTGATATCGAATCGAAATCTTGACTTTCATCAATGAGATAATGAACCAATTGGAAACAAAGCCGCTCGAAGTCCACGCCAATTTCACCTCGGCGACTCGCCAACAATAGAAACTCAACACCCGACTATCAGCTTATTAAAATCTCATCTTGATACATCATAATCAAAACAGCAACGGCAATTATGTCCGGCTGTCCGTGAAGAACAAAGCGACAGATAAAGGGGATCTAACCGGTCCATCTTCGATCAAATACGGCTCAGCATCACTACTCTCTAAGACAGTAATCTCAAATACAAATACGAACTTCGCAGTTCGAACGTAATAAAGACCCATTTTTTATTTTTTTAACATTCAAAAGACGATAGTCTTACTAAATAATATTAAGGTTACATGGCTACAAGCCAATGGGAATGTTTGTTAAGTAAAAGATCTAGGCTGCATTATAACGCAACGAGAGCTTTTCGTGTCTCTAACCGTCCGTAGCTTCGGAGACGTGGAGAAATATACAGCGAAATTTATATCAAGTTATTATTAAAAACTTAGACAGTAGTCCTACAGATAAGTTTCAAATCTCTTTCAACGAATTTTATCATGTTACGGTTAGGAGATTTCATTTGTTTGTTTGTCTTTTTCTATTTGTTCGTTGAACTTGTACAGTGACCGTCATACTTAATAATGAACGACAGCAGCTGTAAATTTAAATATTTTTTTACTTTGTATTGTTTCTCGATCATTCGATATATTTTATAATGATTTGGAATATTCTAAAATCATCATTTTTCAGATATATCGCTATAACTTACAGTTTATTTACGTCTAAACCTTAACTTGATAATTAGTTTAGGTACAACATTATTCAGGTTATTTGATGCTTCTAGATGTATGCCTTGATTAAAAGAAAAAATATAACGAAGAAAGCAAAGATATGAAATAATAATTTAACGCTCGTTATTTTATTTGTGGTGGTTTGATGTTGTAAGTTGCAGATCGCAATTTTGCCTTACTTAATTTGGGATAAGCGAAAATTAAGATGGATTCCTATGTCATGTAGATGAATGATCCCAATAGATTTCACTAAGATTTCACTAGACGTGACCGAGTGAGTGAGGCCGTTCGTGCCGAATAGAGATGGACGCTTTAAGGGCGCGCCTCGAAAGCCTCGACTCTCATGTTTGGTGAAGAGTACATCATATTGATGTTTTGCTTGAATTAAATGTAAGTACGGTTTATCCATTAAAATATTATCTATTCATCATTATCTTTTTGTCACCAAAACATTAAAATCGCGTCTGAGTGAACACTTATATGCATGCAAATTTTGACATCCTAACTCTTAAAAGTAAGTGAGAATTTGGTGATAAAATATAATACTTATTACCATTCACATGTTAATATTTTACTAAAATTGCAAAAAGCAACCTAAGTAGTTTAAGTTAAAAAAGCATAAGCTTTAAATGAAAGTTTTAGTACAACTGACAATCCATTTATATGCAAGTTTACAACCGAGAAAAACGAAACAATCAATAAAACGACAATATTTTTTTTCTTACTTTTCAACACTTTTTATATATTTCTCTTTTGAAATGGCGCGCCAAAAGTTTTGTTTGTCTGCACACTTAGGCCTTTATTATATTAAATACTCACATACTTGTATGGTAAAGTAAAATCATAAGTAAAACAATGAAAAGTCATAATGGATCCATCTACAAATATAACAATGTTTATTAAAACCTTAATAAGTTATTGAAATCTTCGTTCCAGTTTGTCCAACAGATCTCTGTTCTTACAATAAGTTCGTATTGCATACTTTACGTAATCTTTTAATACTTCAAAATTAATTATAGTAAAATGTTTCCATAAAACAAACTCTAGTTTTGAATTAATTTGTTAATTAAATTTATAAGCCTTAAGTTTAACGCAGACTAAGTTTAATGTAAAACAAAGATTTAATCATCATTATCATACATGAGATGAACTTATGGTGTCTTAATCCATAGAAGTTCCTAAGCTGGCTATTTTGTTTGTAATATCTTCAAATCGTTTCTTATCATTGGTCATTTCAAATGAGACTCGTTCATGCTGCAACATGATGGCAAAGTGAGCAGAGACGGCGAAAGACAGACTGGATGAAATAGAGACGGGTATCGGAAAGTATTTCCAACCCCAGAATGTCGTTGAAATTAAAAGGTAAAATGAGATGAAAGGGATAAAACAAGACAAGTAATGAGTATGAATTTGTGTGGAAGAAGGAATAAAGGAAGACCAAAGAAGTAATAAAGGGATTGCGTAAAAGATGATATGAAAGTTGCTGAAATGGATACCAATGTGGCAAATATAGAGATTATAAAAGACAGTGCTCCAACCCCAAATAAATTAGAAAAGGTAAGGGAAATAACAATTAACTTCAGATCATTGGATTAGAGTGATTTTTTGAGCATTCTTTATAATAAATTCCTGGAATAGATAGCCAACCGTACAGCAAATATTTGACCAGAAAAACCAACACTAATTAGTCACTGAAAATAATCAATGAATAAGATGAGAAATACCAAATATCTAACATAATTTACTTAAACAAACGCTCTTCGACACTCAAACCATATATATATTAAAATTTAATTTCTCACGAATTACAAATAAGTAGTGCTATTCATCGAATTCTTGGCTTAGAGTCACATGACCAAGCAGTTTTGTGGATAACGCATGTTTTTGCAATACTCTTACATTCTGCCTAATCATAACACTTTGTTTGCGAGCTTCGCTATCCTTTTTTGCTGTAGCGAATCATCGTTCTTAATCATGAAAAGAAGACACATTTTTTACTTAGTAACTTAACAATACATTGACCTGTGGGTCAGTTTTTGCCTAGACTTTATTACTAGCACTTCTATTAATTTTAAATAAGAAAAGCAAACACGCGGTTTCTGTAGGTATTCTCCAAGTCCCTCAAATATATCTCCACCACTCCGGTCACCCAATGACTTCGTGGAGTCAAACCAACATTTATATTTATTTTCAAAAAACACGTTTCTAAGTTGTTATCATGTCAAGCTTTTAACTTATCTACAGTCGTGTATAACGTTACGCATAAGCAGCAGTTTTACCATTTTTTTTTCAGTTGCACTCGATTTGTCTCAAGAAATATCTATGACGCTTGCTTTTATTATTTTTCTCAATAAGCCCCAAATTGTTAAAACAAATCGCAACGATTGTATCAAAATAAAAAGGCAATCTTAAAATAACGCCCCCGAAAATAGCATAGAACTAAAACTACGTAGACATGAACTTTGTTAAAAATTGTTTTTAAGTGACAAGATAATTTAGGAATGTAACTTGTGATGTCTAGCATTGGTAAGAATTATCACGTATCTTTAATTATTATAAGTACTGAGATTTAACTTGCGAACTAAAAGCCTTATGAAGCGCTTAAAGAAAAACGTGTCGCCCTGACTCATGATAGCCTTCATGGTGGCTTAGAACATCTTGTTCTGATAACAGAAAGCTTTGGATTTAGGTGACTGTAATGAATATTGATGATAGCAAAAGGTGTCAGACGAATGTGCCACTATACCAATTTATGTCGATTGCCTTTCGTTTCACATGGTGGTCTTGGCAAAACACTCACGTCTTTTTGATAGCTATTTTAATATTACACCGACATTGCAACTTGCTCGAGGTCAGAACAAGGAAAACAGGCTGAAATTGATCGAGTTACATTATTCAACGTAATACCGCCTACTTCCCGAAACGAAAACACTGGATAACATAGGAAAACTGCTATATTAATGTGATGCTAACCAAGCGTAGAATTTTCACGCTTTTTCTGCTGTTTCGTGTATTTGTTGAAATAACAAAGACAAATAATAAAGGTGGACTTAACAATATTTTGTTTGCATGTTTTATTTTTTTAAGGGTTATTAATAGATTAACTTTTACAGAGTCACTTAAACTTATTTGAGGGAAGAGAATTATGGTCAGTCTACTAGCCTTACAAAGCAATTTTAAACCGGATTGTTGATTGATTGAACTTGTTGGGGGGTGAGACCATCTTACGTATGCATTGTTGATTCGCTTCTGTTCAGATTTTAAATGGAACCCTCAAATTATGAACTAACATAGTCACTTTTTCATTTCGATTCACCATGAAAAGGCTTTATATAGTTTCCTTTGAAAATTTTATTCTGCGGTGTCGCTAATCAAGTTTAACCATATTCCATTTATCTCAATGAAAATTTATCAATAAGTATTCAGTTTTTTAGATGTAAAATGTAGCAGATTAAATATCAACACCCGCATCCTCCTCGTTTATTATGAAACAACAAACCACGAAAGTTTGTTATTTTCAACTAAACATAAATTGTATTCAAAATCCATTAGGCCACCCATATGCCGAAATACTTTAGAACGGCCACCTATTGTTGTGGTTGACCCATCATTTTAACTTCGCATGCCCTTTCAACTTATCATTGCGCTATTCATCTCGGAAACACAAGCTCGACCGCCGCCTGCGATGGAACATAGTCAAATACCACACAGTAGGTACTCGTAGCTAACTTAGATCCCTTGCGCGCGATGATTTAAATATACTTATTCAGTTTAATGTTCATATTTTCATTTCTATATATATTTCTTGGTCTCATTCAATTAACTTCTAGTCTCTTCGGAAAATTTCATAGCTCTCAAAAATCTAAGACGTGTAAATAATTTGTTATTTAAATTATAAATATAAAACAAAAGAAAATATTATATTGTATTTGACTTGACTTTAAAATTTTAAATGTAATTTAAAAATGCAAAATACATGAATATATGAAAAATAATTACCAAGAGGCTGAAAATGTCCTACACTACGATTCTATGTTCTCTTTCTATCTTCTAATTTATGTAAGTACAATCTGTTTAATTCACCAATAACCTCGTGACATATTAAAAGAAAACTATGTAGGCATATAGTTATTATACGTAGCACAGTATGGATATCCACGTACATATATACGTCATATATAGTAAACAACATTTTATTGAAATTAATTAACACCTTTAACTTTTATATACCTGATATTACATATTTAACAACAGGTTTTATTAGTTCGCATAAATTTCAAAATATAAATAACTCAATTCCATCATTGTCAAATAAACATTTTTATAGGTTTTAAAACTAAGCTTCACAACACCTCTGTCTAATTTATATACATACATCGTCACTAGATGCGTTATTTCGTCTTGAAATACTTTATTACGAGAACTATCAAAATAACATAGCAGTGTAACTACGAGTATTATAAGTTTTGATCATAAAGTATTGTATGAAAACTTTGTACCTACTCTCTCCTGAGAGAAAAATAAATATATTTCAGTTCATACTTTTGGACGCTAGGGGCGCTATTAGTCTTTGTTTTTTATATAGAGAGGAAATGGTTTTTCGAAGTCAAGGACGACGAAAATTCATACTAATGAGCAAGAAATTACAGAGGTAAAACGCGAAAATCTCGATCAATATAACCTGCTGATCTCAACTATTAAAGAGTGGTAGTTTAAATAGCGTTGCTATAAAGATGAGCTACTATGTAATGTTTATATTGCGATGGCACATTCCAAACTGCGCGGTCAGTGGATCTGTGTCAACAAAGTGTAGCAGGCAGGTACTTGCGGTCGAGGCAAATGTAAAGGCATCAGTTTTACGATATACGCCAGGAATATACAAACTGACGAAGCTTACCTTAGCTTATGGCAGTGGATCGTGCAACGAGGTATACCTACCATGTAATGTGACACTTCGTAGGTAACAACTAGATAGATATTTGCAGTTCAGTTTTGAGAACAAATACTACCAATAGTGCTTAGAAGCAAGTAATATATGCGCAAATATGACATTGGAGTAAAGTAAAGTAAGTAAAGTAAAGTAAACGTTTATTGTCCTTGATTGAGTGAGCATACATGTTGAGTTGTTATTACATACATTAGTATCATCAATCAGCCTTTTTTGAGGCATACAATAATAAGAGTAAACTTAGAAGCTATTATAGTTTTATCATACATTTACAACTATTTACATACTATTACATTTTACCGTAATAACAATTTTACAGTTCGAGCGCAATTATACAATGTTTACTTAATGTACAGACACAGATTCGATTTAATTCATGGTAATTTCATTTATTTTTATAATCAAAAAACTCCTTAATCGTATAGAAAGATTTTCCAATTAGCCATATTTTTAGTTTAGTTTTAAATAATCCTATAGGCAATTCTCTTAATGCTTGAGGTATTCCATTGTAAACTTTAATACACATAAACATACTGTTCCTATGGAAAAGGGTCGTCCTACAACTGGGCACAACTAATTTTGTTGGATCTCTTTGACTAAACCGGCTATTCTCACCGATTTTCTTAAATAGTTGTGGATGTTTTTTTACAAAAAGTCCGATTTCGAGTATATATAGAGAAGTAACAGTCAAAATGTTTGTTTTTCTGAATAACGGTCTACATGAATCCATAGGCTCAGCGTTACACAATGCTCTGATACACTTCTTTTGAGAAACCAAAACATCATTAATTAAAGTAGAACCGCCCCACAACAACAGACCATAACGTAGTACTGATCCTACATAGCCGTGGTAAGCCGTCACTGCCGTACTTTGTGTGGCTATTCTACGTAGATTTTTTAAAGCGTAAACGAATTTATTAATTTTTTTTACAAACACTATCTATATGTGATTTCCAATTGCAGAATTTATCCACAGAAATTCCAAGAAACTTTATACTGTCCGTTTGTTCTATTACTGTGTTAACATATTTTAAAGTTAATTTATGAGTAATTGTTTTATAATTAGAAAATTGTATGTATTTAGTTTTTGATAGATTAGCATTAAGGTCATTATATGTTAGCCATTGTATTATACTTTCCAGGGTTTGATTGATATCTATTTCGTGTTGAATTGTACAGCGAGTAGTGTTAGGGATAATAACGCATACGTCATCAGCGAATAGAACACATTGATGATTCGTGATATTAGGCAGATCATTAATATAAAGCAGGAATAATAGAGGACCTAATATGCTGCCTTGTGGTACGCCTCTTTTATTGGGTAGATATTTTGATCTAAATTGTGTAGATACTAAATTACTGTTAAGTCGATTGATTTCTACGCACTGAGTTCTGTCTGACAGGTAGCTTTTGATCCATTTCAATGCAGGTCCCCTTATTCCATAGCGTTCACATTTATTTAATAGAATTGAGTGGTTTACGTTGTCAAATGCTTGAGGAGGAGCTTGTGTAATTGTGTCCTAATGCATCCAGGTAGTGAAGAAGCAAAAATGTTTATAAATTAGTTCAGTAAGCTGTTGATAATAGAAGTTAGTTGTTGATTAGTTTTGTTCCTAGACATAAATCGTAGGGGTGTCATATCTACAAATAAAACTCCTGAAACAAAATAAAAGCAAATAAATTACTAGCAATAGTGTCAAAAAGAAGTACTCATAATGCGAGTAAGATAATGCATGTATAATGTCAGACACTCATGTTCATCTTTCTTCATATTCGTCTTAGCTCCTTAATACAAAATATCGTGCATGCATCATGTATAAAATCGCAGCATAATAATCCTGAAATATAAAATAAAATTTTTAAACATTAACGAGTATAAGAAGTAACTTTCCATTATCTGCACATTATGTAATTTCTAACCCTGTTGTAAAATCTCTTTGTATAGATACCTACTTTTGAATAGACGTACTACTTACTTTTTTTTTATTAATGTCATTGTCATAAAAACATGCTGTATGTCACTTTTTTATTCTGAATTTTCCTAAACACAATCTGCTGCAACTGCTAGAAACTTACCTTTGCTTCAAAAGCAAATTCCGAAATAGTTGGATATGCTGACGCCGACTACGGAAGCAACATCATAGATCGTAGATCTTATACAGGCTATACATTCCTTGTGTGTAGTGGTCCTATCTCATGGAAGCGCGAAAACAAAGGACTGTCGCTCTATCAACCACTGAAGCCGAATACATGGCTATGGGTGAAGCCTGTAAAGAGGCTATGTACCTAAGGACTTTGGTTAAAGAAGTGTTTTCTATTGACCAAATTATAACTATACACTCTGATAGCCAAAGTGCGCTGAAACTCACAAAAAATAACACCTTTCGTGCGCGCACCAAACATATCGATATCAGACATCATTTCATCAGAGATCCCTACTCAGGAAGAACTTAATCTCAAGTACATTTCCACAAATGAAATGACAGCAGACATTCTCACAAAACCACTCCCTAAACTGAAACAGTGTCTAATGCTGGATCTACAATATGGGATTCTGAGTTCGGTTGGAGAACTTCAGTCTCGACGCTTTGTGTTCGCTGAGGAGGTTCCGCTACATCCTGTTGTGGTGAAATAAGCGATGCGTCTGACTCTGGATAAGTAATATAACGTAATAGGCTGTGGTGTAACGTCAAAGCTGGACATCGGTCTACATCGATTGCCGGCTCTGGTGTGTTACTGTGGTACGGGATTTATCCTCGAGAAAGGCGACATCTCTGGCTACTATCAGTTTACAAGGATTGGACGGATCGACCAGACGGTAACCTTTGCTCTCTGTGCAATATCCGACAAAAATGCAGGTTTGTGTCTTGAAGTCGAGTTTGGTGCGTTTTTCTTTCGGGACAAGCACGTGTGCTTCGCAGCCAAAAATTCTTAAGTGTGAAAGATTTACTTTCATACCTGTCCACATCTCTTCAGGAATACTATTACGTAGCGATGACGTAGGCGAATGATTCTTCAAGTAGATGGCAGTGTTCACTGCTTCGCCCCAGTATGCTCTTGGCAATTGAGAGTGCGCGAGCATTGTTCTTGCCTTCTCCACGACTGTGCGGTTGACTCGTTCAGCTTTCCCGTTTTGCTGAGGAGTGTAAGGAATGGTCGTTTGGTGAATAATACCGCATTGTTTTAAAAAAATTGTCATCTGATTTTTCCTAAACACAATCTGCTGCAACTGCTAGTAACCCTTTAACGCGAAAGGTAATTACATAATTAAATTAACGGTAATTACTTTGACTGCTTTATTATTAACGTAAGATATTATTTACTCGCATTAATAATAAAATTGGAATTATTACTTATAACACCTTCAGGTGTTTAATGACAACAAGGTTGAAACTCACACTTGATGAGGTTGCATTCATCATGGTTCAACATAGCAAAAAAAAAGAAAATCTATGCACCCTTGAAATAAATACTCAGCTTAACCCCAGTTTTTAAGTACTGTTTCATCAATAAAGCTAACATTTCAGTAATAACCGCAGCTAAGCATCTGTGTCTAAACCGTAGTTTTATCGATAGGATAAACTATGATTAATAACAGCTCAAAAGAACCATTATTCATTTTGACTAATCGTTATGTTTGACAATTTTATGAAACTAAAATGAGGCTCACAGTGAGTTACTGTGCTTCTGGTTTGGGAAAATAAAACACTAGTAAAATTGTACTTTACAATAAATAGGTGTCCCTTCGGTCAACTGAACATCATTGTCTAACACTTTCTGTACCAAGAGGCGAATATGTGTCAAAGCGACCTGGAGACGTATTTTTGAATCATTAGACGTGAATTTGGAATTCGAATACGAATACAAATCGTGCGCGAAATTATTTTCTACTGCTTTCAATTTTATAGATTTTTGAATCACTCGAATTCAGTGTTGTCATTAAAATCAAATTCTTAATTAAATTCCGTTTAACGCAGAAAAATTCAAAATCACAACAACAAAAACAAGAAACCGGCGATGACCCACCCGTGAAACGGATCACTGTCAAGGTCACTTGGATATTCTACTAGTAGAAATCAAAAACGAGGGGGTTGAACCACTCGTTGCACAACGCACGAAATGAAAGTTCTGAAATAGTGAATTCGGTAATTCGTATACGAATCTCACGATTTCGAATGCGAATTGGTTACTATTGTTTCAAAAAAAAATATCAAGTTAAAATCGATTACATTACATTTTTTCTTAGTTGATAATTCTCCGATTAGAAAAGTGAGTTAAGGCCTTAAAAATATTCAGAACGATAACCTATTAAGCAAGGTGTTTCCTATAGGCAGGGTTTATATTTGTAAATATTATTAGTCACGTTGATCTACGCACCGCTCTTATCCAACTATTAATAAATACGAATTTCGTAATAGAAATATGATTCTTCATATAACAATTGCTCATACAATAACGACTTATGACTTTCGACTCTCTTCTTTGTATAATCGAAATAATGTTTATATTTAGGACTTTTACAATTAATATATACACAAAAAAAAATGTGGATGTAAATGTCGATTAATACAGACTGTACTCGGTGAATATTAAAAGTGTCAACACGGTTTGTTGAAGATTTGCGTCTGAGTCAATAATTTTGTTGCATGTTTTTTTATATAATATATTTAAGAAATTATGCACCAAATTTAAATATCGCAGATAATTTTCTTTTTAAACTTAACGTAGTAAAAACGAATCACACAAAAATTGACAAGACAAACATTGATAGACATCATCTATTTAACTAACGTATCGACGGCATTCATTAATACCTTGTTCATTTTCGATTGCAGAATAATAGTCCTTCGTCGTATTAAAATTATGAATTTAAAAGTCTATTTATATATCGCTTTCTTACTTTTGTGTAAGAAAGAGATATACAAATAGACTATTATTTTTGTTTTCACTGCGGAGAAGTTTCATTACGGAGTACATACTGAAAACCAGTGCTGCATATTATCACCGAACACATGCTAAGATAGCAACTGTTTCTGTGTTATTTCTATATTTAGTTGCTGGGTACCGTAAACAGCCTGAAAAGCCTCAGTCTTTTAAAGATAGCTTTCAAGAGGTCACCTTCAACCTCAACTATACTGATATTATAGCTGCCTGGATAACGAAACTTGGAATGTATCTACAAATTAATCTTTGCTCAAATCTCACATCAAACATGGCACATCCCAATAAGATGGAGATGTCTTCTATATGTCGATACGTTCAAGCATGAAGTGATATGGGTTCTATGTGGAATATTATAAAAATTGACAACAAGCATTCTGAATACTCAGTATACGAGTAAGATAACGAGAACTCGATTACAATCTGGCCCTATATACTGCCTCTCCATAATTAACTTGAGATAATATACATTAATCTGACCTTTTCCAATACAAATTAACGAAATGTATAAATCGCTTAAACACGGCAAATTTAAATGGCGATCCGTTGACAAACCTAAATTTTTTGCATCGCTCACATTCTGTCTCGTGTGCAGAAACTTCAACAAGTGCGCCAACAGATTTGAATTTTTTAATCTGTAATATTAATCTGAGAATCATACATTTCAATTTGTCTTGGTTAAGCACCACATCATTATAAAACAACATTATTTAAAACATTACCTAAATCTTTATTTCGCAGGGTCACTATATCTATTAATATAAAAAAAGCTAAATATAGATCTAATAGGCTCAAAATAGAACCCTGTGGAATACCACGACGCCATTTCGAATCGCTACGGACTCTCAGAGAGCAATTCGATATCGATTTTTTTGATATGATTTCTGTTTATACTTAAATCCTTGTAGTACCTGTACCCTCATGAGTACAAACATACAATGTCAAATACACATTCGTCATATTAATGTATACAAAATATTACCCTGCAAAAAGCCTCGGCATAACTAAATAGACCCTTTCATCGCCTAAATAAACACGCTGTGTAGTTATTGTTTGTAATATTATCTGTGGAAGAAGCTATACTCTATGGAGTTCCGTCGAATTCGCAGGAAAGCTGTGCTCTGTGACTTGGCGATAAAACGCTTAGTCTGGATCGCTGCGGTTCAGCGAGAACTTTGAGTTGCGGGCGGGAGTTGCTGCACAAATCGAACTAGTGTTTAAGTCATAAGAAACAGCTGTTTATAATTCCACTTTTAGACTAAGTCGTGTTAGGATTACAAGAAAATCGTTTTTATCAACACTACAAGGCAAATGAGTATACAAACTCTTTAGTCTGTATATTATAATAGATAAAACTTTTAAAAAGATTCGAAAAGATACTTATATATTAAACAAATCTGTAAAACATAACTAATAACAAGATATCAAACGTGTAACAATAGCAAAACTCAATAGGTTTGCAGGCAGGCATCTAGAAAAGTAAAAGTCAAGCAATTAAAAACCCATTTTTAATCACACCATGTTTAGTATCTAACGATAAACTGAATAATTTTACATTGTAAGAAAAAAAATTAAAGGTAACACTCGTAAATAAAATTGTAAAACAAATGAAATATTAAAAAAAAGAAATCTTTTTCGGTAGTTTAGTTTAATATGTAATATTTTTTTTTTTACAATTATAATACTATTGCAACTATTTGTTTTATGTTGAGAATTATAAACGTTTTGTTAATGTTTTTAATATATACTTATAAACTTATACATTTTTTGTACTCTTCATTTTAACCTAACAAAACAATTATTGTTTCTATTTCAATTAAAAAAAATAATATCAAATAGCATTTATGTTTTTCATCAGCCTTCAAATGCACTTTATTATGTATTAAATAATATTAATAATCAAAAGAAGAGACAATTCATAAAATCCAATTATTATTCATTTGAATTAAATATACTACAAGAAAAAGAAAACAAGCGAACATTCATTGAAATTATAAAGTGATTCCGATCCATTGCTTAGTCTTATGACTTACAGCAACAATATGCCGGCAGCTCTTTCTCGAAACAGCCTTGTTGGCTCGTTACGTCTTCCGTGCAGCAAGCGAATAAAGTTTTCTTTGACGTATTTGCATTCGCCATGCTGAATTCCTTTAGATTTTATGTCGGCGATTGATGGTGTTTTAACCGACGTCAAATTTTGTATTCTGAAATTATTTTCGGTAGAAACTTTCTGCAGCTGAGCTTATAGCTTCACAAATGTGTTTGTTATATCCGTTTCAACGGTCTAATGGACCTCGCCATATGCTAATGTGTCTAGATTTCCAAACTTTATTCATATTTTCGACGCTCCTACATCAAATGTCATGAAGTGCCGTGCATTCATCCATGAAGGAAGCCGAAGTGTATACGATGCCAACTTACACAGTGTAAGTTCCACTAGAGCAACACTATTATCTTTTAGACTTCATTTAAAAAAGCTAAGACCGAGACCATTAAAGGAACGAATATGAGCTACATCTGACGAACCACAAATCTTCATAAGGATTCTATTTCAACTTTAATAACGTCTAAATACATATTTATACCGAGACTGTATATACTATTTCACATAATTTGACGTTTGATAATGAGATTTTTTAATACATACTCGTATGCTACTACTATGGTTTCTGTGGTACCTAATTGACAGCAGTAAAGAATGACTCAATTCCGATTTCAACTTCAACTCACATACTTATAAATCGAAAATTTAAATAAAGAATTATGATGGAAACAGAATACTGTGTCGGAATTGTAATTTTATAGTAGACTACAAAAGTTATTTTTCTAATAAATATGTACTTAGCTGTTTGTGGTTTATACAACTATAGAAGTTATTTTGTTTTGTAAGATTTTAGGCGACTATAATGCTAATGTAGATTTACGCAAGACGTTACAGATTTGCGTGCACAAAACTATATCTATAATCTCTATATTTCCACTAGAATACCAGTCCTGATTTCGGTTCAAAAATTTCGAGCTCACCCCCGTTTCATCCAAGCCAAGAACGAATGAAAGAAGAGTACATTAAGATGCATACGCCGGCTGTGGCGAGCCGACGGTTATGTGGGGCTCTCCTCCCTTCTCCCCGGAAGGGGGAGACCTACCCACTAAAAACCTCAGGGATGGCCTTCCTCAGGCATGTAGGGAGTCCCCGGGAATGCGAAGCGACTTCCGGGAACCCCCAACCTCTGCTCCCCTACCGATACAGGGGAGCTCTCCTCGGGGGAGGCTACAATACCTTCCCCGATCTCCTCCACCGACGACGCCCCCCGGCCACGGAAGGGACGTGGTCCTTCCCGGGTCGCCGTATCCACGGGCGTGAGTTCCTCGCGCCCACCGGCGACCCGCGGCGCCGCCGCAGCTATGCTGCCGAGCCCGGCGCCGCCTTCTTCAAGCGGGATCGGCCATCTCCCGAACCCGCTCCGCGGCCTCCTTCTGGAGCATCACTGCTTCACAGAAGGAGGCCACAGCCCTCCAACGTCCCTCGTTCGCCAGCATTGCCGCAATCAATGCAGGCGGAGACAGATCTCGCCCGGTCTCTGCGACCAAGACTCGGCGCTGGGAGGCCCACGCGGAGCACTCCCCCAGCGTCCAGCGTGTGCTGGGCAATGTGTCGATCCCTCCCGTCCTATTCGACACAGATACTCACCGAATCAGCCGTGCCCGGTGAGTATCTGAGTTATTCGGTAGACCTCCTCCTTCCCGCGGAGCCAAGCTTCGAGGTACGGAGCTGGCGCGCGCAGATCCGTAATTCGAGCTGCGCACGCCAGGCCGCCTATTGATATTTTGGTCACATTGTAATTTATATATTTCTTACTTACTGTATAGTATGATTGACGTATTTTATACAATTCTAAACGCGACCCCACGAGGAGGTCAAGTATAGGAAAAATGATATTACTTGTTCTATTTATAACGCTGTAATGTGAAATGACAAACAAAATAATACAATAAATCAAATATGTACCGTAAACGTACACACAATTTAGAATCTTTATTGAATTAGATTTATAATCGTCTATAATATAAACTAACCAAATATATATAGTAATATAAACTTGTAAATGACAACAGAAATGAAATAACAGAGACCATAGGGTCTGAAGCTTTGTTTTTCATTCCGAAATGTCGATTCATATTTGATGTCCTACAACTGATCTGTGTCTGAGTTAAATAGATTACACAGAATAAGCCAAAAGTGAAATGCGTGACAGACTATGAATTTAGAAGCTACGTTGACTTCAACCTTCACCTTAAGCGTTCTTGGAATAAAATATTTATCTGAAGCAACTACAGACGCCTCCTGGGAGCGTCTGGATGCTCAGACACTTTCGAACTTGCGAACTCAATCTAGGATTATAACTATGTTGAGATTATTTGCGTGGTTGTGTGTAGGATTGCGTGTTATTGTTGTATCTATTTAGTAAAATGCTTAGATATTTAGTCAAAATGAAACATTTAAACAGAAATTTATATAAATAACTCTCATTAATATATTTGCTTTTTCTCTTTAATATATTTTTCTGCTTACTATTGAATGCTTGTCCTCAAACGTTGTTGTCAGATGTAGAATATATGTTTCATCGCTCTCTTTATATGAATGTTGTAATAACGGACTAAGGCAGATTATAATCCTTTCTAATATTGTAAATTCGAAAAAAAATCTCTGTTTTCTTTTACGCTTAACTTACAATTTTTTATTTGTTGTAAATGGATATTAATTACATTTAAGGGAAGATTCCCTTTCCAGATACCATCACAAGTACCGCTTATCGACACTTTGAAGCGACAAAAAACAACTTTTTACGAACTGCAAAATTTGTGACTTTCATAATTGTTTATAGTTATAATTTTGGTGTACGCCAACGAGACGCTATACAAGAATTAGAATTTATATTTTAATAACTAGATAAAATAGTTTTATAAATATCTGGCATACCTATTTACTACGTTAAAATTTTTACTTTCATATTTACAAAATTTGAATTATTGTATAATGTATTTGCCCTACAACTGGGTGTCTAGTGTATGGCAATAAGTTTGCGCTTGTAACATAGAGACCTAAATATATTAGGAATGTAGATATTAATGGTTTATGTAACGTATATAAATATATTACAAATGAGGATAAAAATATTTCTTTTCGAGGAAATCATTGTTTATTTAGTCATATGTCGATTCTTCAGAGTCTGTAAAGTCAGAATCAGTGTCTTTTATACTATGACAATAAATATTTTATACGATATTTAATACAACAATAACTTTTGTTATTTACTTTCAGGTAGAGACGTTATTTTTGAATATAAATTATTATTTACCTTCAAAAAGTATTGATAAAACATACTTCACACTAAGCTCTCTGTATCTCACACTCGAACTAACACCATTTCTGTCCTAATATCTGGCGGGAGTGCCGAGTCTGTTATTACATTGTCTCATTCCAGCATAGTTCCAGGTCAAATAACGAACTAGATTTTTGCAACGCGAAAATTCCGCTCCAATTTTTCCGGCGATTCCTTTAGCAGGGAGCCGAAAATAGTATATATTTTCGCGTAAATATTGCCTTAACGTTCCAAAGTCCAGGCCAGGGCTCCTTGTTATTTTTATACAGAAAAATTGGCCGTTTAATTCACCACGCTGGACTAATAAGAAAAGTTTGTTATTTAATGCACGCTATATTTGCGTTTGAAATATGTTTCTTTTTTCTGTGTATATGATACGAAAATGTTATATATTTTATACAAGTATATATTAAACTGTATAGTATTGTTTGATTTTGTAAGCATGTTTTACATAATGTATGAAGTCTGACAGTCAGCCAGAAGGGAAGCTGCTGTATAATATAACATTATTTCTACTTTGTTGAAAAGATAACTTGCATCTTTGTGCTATAATGAACTGGCCGGTAGGCATTGGTATCTCTGCTCTGCTAGTATATGTTTTTCGTTTCTCGAATTTCATTAACTATATACATTTATTCTATGTTACGGTTGCGGAATAATTCAAAGGTAAGCCGACTAACTCGTGTAGTTAACTAAGACCTTATCATGGTAATTGTAGGGGATTGATATTGTTATAGTTGAGTCCAAGGGAATATTGGACTAGCTATATAATTTAAAAATATACCCGATGGCCACCTGCCCGAGCCAAGAGGTAGTCAGCAAATACATTTAGATATGAGAGATAAAGATCCGTTTCATTGCCGTACTGAAAGACATCTGGAATGAAACCATGGGGACTCTTCAATGAAGGAATATTAATTTAGCGCGAAGTCACTTAATGCTAGCTTCACAACGTCCAAATAAGTTGATGATAGTTTTTTTGTGAAGCCGGTCCTTTATTATTACATCTATACAAAAGTTTATTTATTCCCCTGTATTCCATGATAATAGCAAAAGAAGATCTTAATTATGTTTCAAAAGTAATTACTGTATTTGAGTGCGGACAGAATGCATTTAATGAAGAGGCGGATATTTATATAGTTTTTTTAAATCAGTGTATAATGTAAATTCAGAACAAATTAAGAAAAAAACTCAATAATCGAATGTACCCATTATGCGATGCCCAGAAGTAAAACATAATTAATACTAGAATTCATTGGTGTTTCTAGAAATGAAGTGCCAAAGAATGTATAATGGTTTAATAATATCATATATTTTTCTTCTTTTTACCACATATATTTACATTTTCTACAACCAGTATAAAAAAATTGCTCCATTTTAAAAACTTCCGTCTGACAGAACGGTTTAATTTACATTCTGGGACGAAACAGAACCGAGTAACATTTTGCCTTCATTCTTTAGAGCCCCAGTTGCTGTAATAGCTGGAATAATGTGGTTTAGGGAAAATACCTAAAGAAAGCACTGTGTTCTAGATTCTAAATGAAATGTGAATGCACAAAGGAATGATATTACAGCTGTACGAGTAGAGACAGTAAGTGGACTAGATTAGACAGATTAATCTTTAATAAGTTTAAAACCTTTAACTTTAACCTGTTAAAGAATTATGAGACCATTTTTACTTCGCACCTCGTTTCTGTGCTTAAATCAAGCTGCTAACATGACAAAACTGTCTTTTTTTATACGTATGTATAAAAAATGTACACACAGCAAGACATTATACTTGACACGCTGTCAGCTCATTTTCGTTCGTAATAGCGACGCTTTTCCAAGTGCTAATGTAGAGCTTGTCGTGTTGCTGTCTTTACTTAGCAGAGTATAATTTTAGTAAATGACCATAATCGACAAGTTTCAATTTCTATCTATCCATGGATTTATTAACTTGAAAAAAAAAATTACATAGTTTCTAAGAAGATAAAGTAAAATACAGCTAGTTACTTAATTTACAGATAGATTCAAACATTAAAACAGTCTGTAAGTGAAAAACAAGTTAAGACGTGTTTGCTGGAGTTAAAAGCAAAATCTCTAATTAACGAGTTTTGCGACATATTACTTCAAATAATATATTTGAACCGTAAAAGATGTAATGTACGTAGGCATATTCAAGTTAATTAGGTAATGCTTAATATAACCCACGCAACACTAGATGTTGTCTTACATAGAAACCCACATAAGATTTTCCGTTAGATTTACATATAAATAGCAAGCAAGATGACTACGAAGCACTAATTACCCCAACTACAAATTTTAGTCTGTAAGCAAACCTGCTTTCTAAGTTTTAAGGCATACGAAACATTCTTCTTGAAATAATGCTATTTTTTTTAAATAAATAATTTGTTCCTTAAAAAAGAGGTTTCGATCGCATATACCCCATATTAAAATTACAAAAAAACTATACAATACAAAAAAATGACCTTAATCCTAATATAACGTTTTGTATAAACCTACCAAAATCTTTAGCACACGCATCTTGATGCAGTTGCAAAAAATGCGTCTATGCTTTTTTGACAAATTGTGTTTTTGTACACTTTTTATAGGCTTATTTACATTTTTTGTTGGTGTAAATTTTTTATGTTTGTTGATTAGCTGTACAAAAAGATATGATACAACACTTATTCAACTGCTTGCATAAGTATTTCTCTGAGTTTTATTTTTATTTGTAATTAGGCATAATTAATAGTTTTGTGCATATGTAAGGACAGTTTCGTGCATAGTGCCATTTTTATTTAAATTAGTATAAAAGAAAATATGTGACAGTAACAAGCTAGTCAAGATTTTTTAAACTAGACATTTACTATACAGAATTCTTTCGTTTCGCAGAATTCGCAGCAGTCAGATCCTCCTTTATTGTTATTACTTTGAAAATTTACCTATAATTACCTGATACTTCTTTCAGTAAAGCTAAGTACTTATCTAGTTACATAATCGTGCATTCTACAATAATAATAATCTTACACTGTTATAGACGTCTATTGTAGATTTAGCTATAGGTGCAATCTGTAACCACATTTTTAACGTTTCAGTATTTTTTTTGTTTGTCACATAATTTGAGTAACCCAAATGAAAAAAATCAAATAACGTTTGATAATATAACCTAAATAAGGAATCTTTGTATTGTGGACACACTACACAGTATCACAGAAGCCACGAATCACGAACACTGTAACAGTTCTCCATTAAAGTGACCTCGCGAAACAATTGCGAGCGCAGTTGCGGCGACAATTAAACCTCTCGACGTGAGTTACTCCGGCATGCGAGGAATCCCGGGCTCATTCGGCGAGCTGGTATCCTAATGCAGGGATGTAATAAACAGAGTGGTACGGACGAATCGGGTTATAGTAATGGTATCCTTTATCAAATTTTGTAGAAAGGAAGACGAAAATTTAACATTACTAGAAAGAGAGTAAATATTGGTGACAGCTACTTTAGCATCTCTATTTTAATTAAAAAGTAATTGTGTTTGCATTGTTCCATCCTGCTGAAGGTGGCATCTGCGCTGCCGGCGCCGCCCAACACGGGTCAGTAAGTACCTTCTGTACACCTACGATGTTTTGTTTCGACAGACCCACTCTGGGACCCGGAACGCTCTATAAAGCGTATGCACCACTAAGGGCTACGGTGCCTCGCCCCCTCCTTTGAGAGGGCGAACGCTATTAGTTAAGGCCGATAGGGTTCCAGGCTTTCTGCCCGGCCAAAGGCATTGGGTTTAGTTGGTAGGTTGGGCTTCTGCCAGAGTCCAACATAACCAGCCGCTATAGACCGGGCGCGAGTGGTATCCGGTGTGAGGTCGTCCGAGCACCAAGGGGTATTAAGACGCCTACAAGAGTAGGTAGAGTAAAAAAACATTGTTCCAATCCGGCTTTACGGTGTGAAATTGGCAGTTTAAATAATTGTTACGATTACTTTTCATATTACAAATAAACCCCGCGATGTAAATTATCCTAAATGAGAACTTGTACAGGATTGTAATGATATAGCAATTACCATATTTCAGATATATTATTGGTTATCTCCCTAATGGTGCAGCAGTTAGCACCTGCTAACTTTTATTGTCTACTTGGGTACCACTGCACTTCTTCCTACACGAAAGCAGCGCTGCTTCCATTGCTATATTCGATTTGAAAGGTAACATAGACACATAGTAGAGACATATCTGCATATTCTTTCTTCACATATTAGTAACTAGTCATTTACTTATAATCTCTCGACTTAAGTTACCCTGCAATCATAAAGCTTGTACTTTAATTAACAGCTGTGGTGAACACAGCGGTAGATTGACAAATGATCACGCTGAGGATCTATTTCGACATCAAGAGCAAGGTTCTATTTTACTGAATACTAGAGACATCTGCTCAAGTACTTCTATTTACTACTGCAATGCTATATTGCTGATTACAATTAATTTTAATGGTACTGTAATTTTGCATGTTAAGTCACAAATTGACAACGAATACTGCGGTCTGGATTGAGATTTGTTGTGAACCTTACGAAAATCACATGTACTGTAGTTGCATTCTCTGTACTATAATCGCATTCCATGAGAAGTCTACTGATTAATATAATAAAGATACAAATTCTAATAAATAATATGGATAAGCAAACAGATTTAATGTTTTTTACGAATTATTCATCATCATTATTCGTCATCATGTAAGACGAGAGACGCCCGTTACTGAATATTGGCCCAAGTATCTGTCTCAACACTAGATCAATAAATAGATGTCTACCCATTGATCCTGCGTTCCAGCATCCAGCGTTTTCCTGAGATCTACACCAAATCGTCAATCCTCATTGTATAAATAATTTCCACTAGATGATTTTATAACGACCTAATATTTGGCTACTAAAAGATAACAAATAAAAGAGAATCCACATTCTACTATTTAGCCACTAATAGTTAATTGTGCTTAAGAATTAGTAAAGAATGAACATTTTTAATACTCAAAATAAATGAAGTTAATTTTCCAGCACTATATCGCGTATATTATTAACCTCACAGTTTCTATTATTATAGTATTTGGAGCAGTCTAATTCTGTAACTGTAACTGAACTTACAAACTTTGATGCAGTCTAACAGGTAAGGGATTAAAGTTCCTGAACTAGCACAAATACGACTTCACGAAGCACCATTTAACAATTATGTGGAAGGTGAATAACGAAATCCTGAAGTTGCACTTCGTAGTTACATTTTGTAATCAGCCTTTAGACGAATTCGTCTATTAAAACTTAGTCTCGGGAAATGTATAATACAGGATTTGTATATAATAATACTAGAAAATGTATATTATTCTGAACATATTTTGAATTTTAAAAGATCTGTAATACAAGAGACAGCCTTATTGCTAAAGCGATATTCTCTGCAAGGCAACCTCTGAATAAAGGAAAGTTAACTTGGAATCTAGTACAAAGAACATAAGGTATTGTTGTGGTCTCCACACACTCCACATATCCGCGATGACGGTAAAATATTTTTTCATTTTTTTAATATTGTTTTTAACATTGTTACGGCAATAGTAATCCACGCATACCGAGCTTAATTTATTCCTATACTTATGTACTATTTATTTAAATAAATATTTTTTATTCATATGACAGGACTTTCAGTGTTACCGGCTCCCCCCTATTATATATGTACTCATCACACACTCTTAGTTACATATACCGTCTCATATTATTCACATAATCAACACACATAGATAGATAGATACGCAAAATTTAGAAGTGATAGTCAACATTGAAAAATTGTTAATTAATAAAGTTAATATAGGTTATCATTTTGTCGTCAAACTAGGAAAGTTTTGAAAGTCTTAGTATAACCATAGTATTGTAAGCACCTGCGGGACTCAAGATACAGGCTTTTGTCTAGTTTGAGTTCCGCCAATACTTGATTTAAAGGCCCATTCTTCTGCAATTTTGATATAGTTGTGAAATGTGTTGGGCCCCGTAACTCAATGTTTATTAATAAAAACATTATTATTATTATTTGCTATGTAGTTGAATAAAGAAGTCGTCAATTTTATAAATGAAATCTTTCAAAGAAGTTCTTAATTTTATTTTCTAACATCGTCCAGAAAACATATGACATTGCCCCGCTATTGTTTTATCAATACTTAAAGCCAAACAACTTAGCAATATCGCATAGGATATTCAATTCTCGCTATGTTATTACCAATTATCTAAAAGGGTGGGCCAAGGGACAAGGGATGTTTATGAGTCCATCCTAAACGTGAATTAATAACACCCGAGCCACATTACTCGACATTTTATTTTCGAGACAACAATGTGTATTAGATAATGCAATAGGCTGTAACTAAGGAACCTCTTCCGAAGTAATCTTCGTAATGGATATTTCAAAGCGGCATTACATCACAGTTTATAAAGTAAGGAATTTCCAGCTACGGTCTTTTGTTTGGAATTGCTAACATTTATTTAGCGTTTTGAGAGATAAAGTTTCTTGTAGCATTTGTCGTAGCCTCAAAGATAAACATTTTAATATGATCGTTACCTAAGAATTCACAATTTTCATTTTATTCCAATTACATTAATAGTATGCTATTAGCGAGCGTCTGTGGCGCTGTGACCTCGGAACTGGAGACCTATTTTTGAATTACGAATGCGACTTCGAAATCACCGATGTGACTAATAATCACCGATTTTCAATAATTCTTATTTTTGAATATCACTGATGTGACTACCTTAGTCACAGGTGTGATTTCATTACGAGTGCCCTCACCCACTCGTAATCAAGTCATACTTGTGGAAATGTTATCTGTGTTTTGTTTGATTTTTCAGTCTATATATATATGAATGTAGCATATATATATATATATATATAAGCTACATTCATATATACATGTAAGTATATATTATAGGTATATAAACGTTTATTTACATATATATATATTATATATATAAGCTACATTCATATATACATGTAAGTATATATTATAGGTATATAAACGTTTATTTACATATATATATATATATATATATATATATACCTTTATATACCTATAACATATACATAGATATATATGAATGTAGCATATATTATATATATGTATATATATATGTGTATATAATAACCGCGATGGTTAAGCCGGCAATAACCGGCAGCGATTACATTCATATATACATATATAAACCATTATATACCTATAATATATACATACATATATATATGAATGTAGCATATATTATATATATAATAACCATAATGGTTAAGCCGACAATAATCGGCAGCGGCTACATTCTGCGTGGAACCGAACTCTTATATTTATGTGTGTACTTTATCTATGTTGGCAGCTCTGCGATCGACTTTCAAAAATTGGATGTTTAGGAATCCGTGACCTCAAAGTCACCGCTGACTATTTAGTCAGCGGTGATTTCGAAATCGCATTCGTAATTCAAAAATAGGTCTCCTGATCTACAAATCTGATGACGGCGCGGATACACACAAAGGGTGTAAAATTTTCAACAGCAGATAATATGTCAGATATCGATTCCTTCATTAAAGTTTTTAATCATATTTCGGTAAAATGGCGGGTCTACTTATTAATGACTTCACGAAATTTAAATTTTAAGGCTGCAATCAATACACAGCTAAATTATTTTTTGTGGAGTTATATTAAACACAGCGTCTAAGTAGAATTAAAATTCTTAAAATTGAATAAGTGACGCTTAGACTTCTTAGATAAGTACGAGTATTGAATTTATTTTTGATGTATGTCCATTTTGGTTAATATTCACTATAGTTTTTGGAGTCGTATTAAGAATGTTACAAAATTGTAAGGGTTGGCCATATATGATTTGAATAATTTTCTTGTCTTACATACGAAATTTAGGATTAATATAAATTTAAAATTAGAAATTCACATCAATGATTAGTCTAAAAAGTAAAAAATAAAAATTACAATAATCATCAAAATTAATAATCTTTCTATTTATTTAAGTAATATATTTTATAACGAGAGAGTAAACAGGGCCGAAATACATTCACCGTGTGCATATATTCAGATTTTAGTCTCGGCTTTAGTTTTCTTCTTACTCTTTGAACATTCACCATATTTCCTCGTACTCGAAGTACGAGGAAATATGGTGAATGTTCAAATAATTTTACAGAAATAGCACGTAATATTTATTTATTATTCATATACAATAGTAAAAACAATCAAAATGTTAATAAATTATATGTAATCAAACTCTTAGACAACAAGTTAAAGGATGAGACTCAATCTCTACAAATATAAATGTAGAGTTTCATATTTATGTTATATTTATGCTCAGACTCAAAACGTCAACAAAAAAATATGTCTAAAATCTAAGGTTTTGTATGAGATAGGAAATATGGGATATAACTCAATCTCTAGAAATGCACTTGATAAATGTTTCTGTCATGGCGTTGATCTAGAGTGACAAACGCCATACCAGGAAAATGTTTTGTTGGCATTCTTCGTTTTCTTCTCGCGAGTCTCCTACACGACCGAAAAAACATCTAGAATTCTTAATTTCTTTTTTCTAAAATATTATTTTATAGATTGTATAATTTATTAAACATTTTAATTTATAAGTCATTAATATTAATAGAAAAATATTAAACAACAGCGGTGGTCATTCATATAGTGAATGACCACCGCATAAAACAATATTTATTATAAATGTATTTTATGAATATTTCTATTTAATTACATTTTGATACCAATATTACGCCTATGAAATATTGTAATTACCAAAGTAACTGCGCCAAAGACGGGTTATGTATTTCGAGAGTTAGTATGTATTTCTAATTGGCATGCTTTGTAGCCTGAATGGATGGATTTTAGCTTGAGGAGAGTGGTAAAATTTAAAGTTCAATTTGTAGTCGTTTTATTCGAATCATGCTAAAAATATAACTTTTATAATTTATTTGTTCTTAAGTCATTAGAAATTATCAAGTTCATATACATTTATGAAATCATATCCTCATACGAGTAAATATCAGACCAACCGTTTAAGGAGTTCAGTTATATAACTGTTATATATATATATATATATGTGTGTGTGTGTGTGTATATATATATATACAAGAAGGAATAACGTATATAAAATAAAATATATACTTTTGCATTACAGACAGCAGGCAAATCTTACAATGAAAAAATTATCATATATTTTTAATATGAAAGTAAATATTGCATATTTCAATGAAATCAAAAATTTATTTAAAAGTAAATTGTTATCTAGAACAAAAGGAAGTCAAATCTTCTACGGCAGGGGTGTTGAGGGGAAACCTCTATACAGCGTATGTATACATTCAAATTACTTGTTCGGACACATTCTGTCAATACACCTTGTAAGTGTTACATATTCAGTATGACTTTATATCTTGGCTTGGCCGAGTAAGCCATGGCGGCTGATTTAGAGCAGCTCAGCCTTCACTGCCTCACTGCGTAGAAACGGACTCCCCGATGAGCTTACATCGCTAGCTCTATATGAACAGAACAAGTAGTAAATTTCGTGATCGCGATGCAGGACCTATTTAATTTTAATGAATATTCAAACATTTATTATATACATGTTTAATAAAACATGGATAAATTGTGTTTTTAGTGCCAGTGGCGTCGTTTTTATTGCTCCATTTAGGAAATTGTAGCGAATATTTGTATTTAACTAAACGATACAGGCAATAATGTGTGACGAGTGAATCAACGCCATCTATACACAACAATGCACAAAAATTGCAAAGAAAGTACGGCATTGGACAGTAATTATCAAAGGCCCACTAAGTAGTGTGACAATAGTCAGGTAAAGGCACGCCCACAATGCTCGCTCTCGGAACCGTGCGCGTTAAAATGTAGTACTTATAATATTTTGCTGATGCCGAGTAATTAGATAATTAATGACCGTACTTAGAATTTAGTAGTTTAACAACTATTAAATTCTAAATAACTTATTGCCGCATTAACAGTTTTGAAACAATGAACAAAATTACGCATGTGTTATTACACACTGCACGGAATATTCTATATGAGAAAAACAGACGCAAAAGTAGTAGTTTAATTATATGACACTTTACGACCTTAGAGATAAAAACAGTACTTCTACCGTTTTTATCTCTAAGGTCGAAAGGATTACGTCGTTCTTCAAAAAATATCTAATCAAGATACACCACCAAAAAAACATGATGGCTAAACTAATTACTCCTTGCCGTATTAAGCAACTTAAAAATCACAATATCTGGGATGATGGAAGGTTAAGTCTCATTAGACAAAACACATAAAGGGAAATTCCTAAAAAAATTTAACTCTGCTCCTTAACAATACCTCCAGATCATTTGCTTATACATAGTCGAAAAACTCATCACAGAATATAAATTCCCTTTTAATTATTTTATGTATAGTGTTCATTTCACATTAAAAAAATATATAAATATTAAATTCTTCCGTGACAGTTGTCACAGATACTCTGCGACCAGTGTCACGTAGTAACGCACTTCGTGGCTACACCTTTACAAGGCCATTAACTAAGTTTCTTGTACTCTGTTGTAATGTTATTTCGAAACACTTAATGGAAATTCTAATGCAAACAAATAGATGGCGTTAAATAATTAAGCCAAGGTTAAAAATATTTCTAAAATTTAACTTTTAATGTGTGTATTTGTTGAAAAAGTCATTTAAAACATAAAAAAAAAACAAAATAAATGTACTAGATAACAAAAAACTCAATCAAAATATTCGACTCGAGCGATACCTATTGATACGTTATTATTAACAGCGAATAAGATCTACTTTGGCCTAACAAAGTGAAAGATGAAGAATGCGTTAGATAATGCCCGGTGGCCGAATGATGAAGGCGTTGACGGTTTGTTGACGACGCGAATTCAAACCCGCCCGAATCAAATGTTTTGTTTGCATTTTTTAATCTATATAACTATATTATATATACAATTTACTAATTATTAAATAAGAATAAATTCTATGGCTTTGCCCTCAATCATAGGAGCAATTGCATTTGCCATTTCCGCCGAGGCAAATACATACAAGAAATAAATTTAATTATTATCAAAAATTACTTTTATCATATTGGGGCAATAACTGAATGAAAATATTATTGTTTTGCCAGACACATTTATATGTTTTGCTGTATTTCTGTATTTGGTAAGGAATTAGATTTTTAGGCAGTGGAAAATGGCTGGAAACTATGCTGTTATTTAGAAGATTATGCAGAGCGATTTCTGAGAATGCGAAATTCAAAATTCGCGTCAGCAATGGATATGGCTTATTTGATAATTCACTGACATATAATAATTGATACTTCACGTTGTGTAGAATCTAATGGTAATAGTTTTTTTTTCAATTCTCAAATATGCGCGAATCATCGCGCATATTTGAGAAAAAATATATTTTCGCGTCATGGTCTCTGTCTTTCATCAAATCGCAAACTATGCCGATACCAAATTTATTCGCAATCGGATCAATAGTACCGAACATTTCCGCAACATCCAAACTCGCAGCCTTTACCTTTTATTGCCGTTTCAAATGGCTTTTATTAAGAATACAAAAAGCAGTTCCGTACTTAGGTCCTTATTTATTTTTCAACACCCTTGCCCGTCACTGGTATTTAACGGTACTACAACTGGTACGAATTAACATTCGAAATAGAATACACAGTGTTAACTGTGTCCAATTCCCAACCAAAAGATTATCCTTCATATTTATTTAAACTACGAACCGTTCCGTAAGAAAAAGATGCGATTTTATTTATACATTTGTATTTTATTTTTCTTTGATCTCGTCGCTAATGGAAGCAAATCTTCTAGATATAATGTTTAAAAGGTACTTATACACGGTACATGATCATAGTAGTTGCTGAGTTTACGCGAGGTATAATGTCGTATTTACGCGTGACCTGTGTACGAGTATGTATCGCCACAACGTCAGATAAGAAGAAAATCCAACAATTACATAATGTACAAACAATTGTATGATTATATAATCATACAACCACATTCGAAATACTCTGACTGAACCCATGTGTTTTCGTTGGAGCTAGAACGAAAATGTTTGGACCTTATGGATTTTTTTCATTGCAATGAAATATGCATAAATAATAAAAAGTGTAAATTAACATATTGTTTGATTAAATTTAAATTACACCCATTGTAAAGCACAATACAAGTCTTGATTTGCAATGACCACATTACAGGCCACGATATGATGGTGTGTGAGTTTTGATCAGCTCCAGTTTCGGATCCAAGTTTAATTATCACTGCAGCCTGCAAAAAGTCTATTATGTCTGTCTACGACAGTTATAAATTAATAAGATACTATGTACCAATTTTTCATTGTTTGTGTGTGAAACAGAATTCGTTTTACTGTTTTAATGAAAACACTGAGTTCAAATGATTCTAAAATCTGTAAAATTCTAGATTCCAGATTCAAAAACACGTCTCGTGTGTCTGTACTCTTATATTATTATTCGACCTTTAGATATATCGTTATCGATATTGTCATTCATCTCGCTTTTAAATAAGACGTGGCGCAGAAACCCTAACAATTGGTATGGTACAATGTGTCGCAAATAATTTATTTATGCTCAAAGTAAGTAGTCGTTTAAGTACTTGATTTTTTCTTTTGCTAGAGTTTTTATCCTCTTAGTATAGACTGTACAGCCGGTTGTATAAGATATGTCCGACTCTTACCAACAAAACTTTGCCGTTCCTTTAGTCCTGTTGAATAGTCAGACTAAATCTGATAGCGACGTCATTCTCAGAAGACTAAGCACAGCATCGCCCTAATAAGATGCATGCACTTGAAATGAGCCAATATATCTGATAGGGGAGGTAGCTCTGATTGTATCAGTCCATTATCCCATCGGATTACATGACTGAATAACACTGTTAATGCACCCGTGTATTCGGAAGCACTCGTTGATTAGAATAAGGCAAGTATTAGTGTCAAAAGTCAATTGAAATTTGCCACCGTAAGCGAAGGTCTGTTAGTATGACATTGAGTCTTATCTGCAGCAGACAGAGGAATTTCGAAGCGTGTATAAGAGTCCTTATAGTTAAGCGCCTCATTATACTCGCTTTCGACCTGCGAAGAACGCGCTAACGTGACTAAATGAGATCATGGAAACGCCATCTCACGCCACTTACGACGAAGGCTACAATGAAATTTTATTTAATGGTACAGTCTGTTCCCTAAGGCTAATACGTACTAGAAACTCAAGTTATAAATCTTTTTGAACGAATAACAAACTGCATAGGAGCTTAATATCCATTTGTTTACTAATTGTCACATGCTTATCAAATATAATTTATTTCGCATTTCACTATTATAGACATTCAAATATTATTTTAGTTAAAACTAGAATGTTGTAATAATACTAAAGAAATAATTGTTAAGTTAATATTTTGTCACAGAAAATAGAAATTATTCATATATTAAAATTATAATTGTAAATCTTCTATTCTCAAAGTGGTTTTTTTTTAATAATTTTATATATTAGAAGATTGTATTTTAGAATATTTCAATGTCTGCTATTATTTTGTATGTAATCGTGACCTCTTTCTTTATTATATTGACATACAAGTAAATTGCCGACGACGTGATGATAATTTTTAACCGATTTAAGTTTTAAAAAGAAATTTCATTTATACCTATAGTTGATTGTTTTTAAATAAAGGAAATGCGACGAAGTAATAAAAGTATAAAAACACAAGCACTGACGTTGAAATTTATCAAGAAAACTAGTCAACTTCATATATATTTTTTTCATCGCTGCCCGAGCGCTGTCTTTTCATTTCCTTATCTTGACTTCTGTTTCGACATTGCCGAGATTCAGGGAGAAATCGTAATTTAAATACAGAAATAAGTAATATAAGGAAACGGAATAATAAAAGTTGAATGCGATTCTTAAAATCGTGCAGTTATGTAGAAAATAATGTTAATAAGTACATAATAAAATAAGCAGAATTTGTTATACCTGAGTTCAAGCAAACAAAGCAATTTGAAAATAATATTACTTAATTACTTGATATCAATATGTGTAGTAGGTAACAAGTTCAAACATGACTGACAAACTATGAGCAGTCTTCCTTAACATTCATGTCTCATTCATACAAGATACTTGAATTAAAGTTTAATATAGCAGGTGGTGAATTGAACAAAACTTTCCGTCTGTAAGCCAAAGTATCTGCATTTAGGGTTGTCACCAAAATAGTATATACCAATAGTTATGAAAATATCATAAATGAAATAATCACTTACCATCGCAGTATGCTTGTTTACCACTATAATGCAATAAAATTAAACTAATCATATTAGGAACCGGAACAATTTACAATTATTTTAATTGTTTTTCTATATATTTATGTAAGTAACTTTTAACGTAGGTTAATGTTAAGTTTTTTTTTTAATATACGCACACTTCTGTCCCTTTTCTCTTGTCAAACCTGTTTTGTAGTATTGTATTGACTTGACGCCGTATCGTATGTCGCTCGATCTACTTTATGTAAACAATAATTGTAAATGCCTATGCCTACCCTCATTCATTAAAAGAAAATTAATGAATGGGGAATATAATTGAATCCTAGTGTTAGTGACTTTTAATTGTATGTTATTATTATAGTAGTGTTATTCTTGTATGATAATGTGTCTGTTTACATAAGTTATAAGTTTTAAATGGTTTATCTACTTTTAATTGTTAATATTATTTTTTGTTTATTTTTTATAAGTTTTTTAAGTGATTATTTTTAAAGTAAGTTATAGACTCAACGCAACTAATCGACATACCAGACAAATCTCTGTGATTTATGGTGTGTCCTTTTTATTGTTAATCGTATATATTGCTTAAATAAATAAATAAAAAAAAAAATTTTCAATTTGACAAAGTCCCGATTGTCATCCGTGAAAATAAAGCATGGCGGATCGGGGTGGGGCGGACAGAGGTAAGGGTGGCCGGAAGTCATCCAGTGGCCACTGTTTACGCCAAATCAAATGAATTTAATTATTTATTATGCTTCAGTATTTACTATGGACCAACTAAAAATAATAATGTAATAACTCCGCTAACTTTAACTTTTAATTTTAAGATATAATACGCTATAATTTAGATTTTTTTTTGCTTTATATTGACAAACTAGCAGACTGCCCCCCTCATGGTGACTGTTTATAGGCACCTATTATACATGAAGTTCTTGTGAGATTCATAGCAACTCTAAAACTCACACACAAACCTCTTACACACCTCTTACTATATCTTATCTCACGGTGGACACTGGAATACAGCAATTCGAACATAGCTATTTGTGGAAGAAATAGGTAAAATGGAGATACCTAAACAGACGACCCTGGTATGTATATATACAGAATATTCACTGATGTATCTATTACTCTATAAAATACAATACCCGTTATATAAATAAAATATATTTCTTTTAGAGGCCCTAAGATAATAATGCATAAGATATTAATATTCTCGATACATACTGTGTTGGTGTTATTAGTATTAAATATAACATATTACTATTGATATTTTTTCCGGTATCTACAAAAGCGGTACAATCAAAACATCACCAATACATTTTACCAATTTAGACCACATCTTTATGGAGTATATCAGAAAAGAAAGAGAGAATTTGCCTATTTTAAAATGATATATAGATTTAAACTCGCTTGAATCGTCACCGAAATTACAGACCACTTACTACACTCTAACCAGACAACAGTAATAATAGATAAATCTGCATGTACAATAATCTCATAATATTTTTTTCTTTCGAGCGACAACCCTATGCATTTATAATTACAACTGGCGTAGGTACTATGTAGTCGGATGGCATGGCATGAATATTCCATTTCAGTTCGTGTATGCAACTTCGAGCCAGTATTGATGTCATGGAACGTCTCCAGTGCCCCGTTCTGACTAATTAATCTATATTCAACGATCTACTGGTCCTTCATATTCAGGTTCGTACCTATTTTGTCAAAGCAACAAGAAACCTTGGTAAGATTTCTCATTAGAAGGTAGGTATAGAAGGTACCGACCTCGACTCGGCCCAGCACACGCTGGCGGAGTGCCCCGCGTGGGCTTCCGAGTGACGAGTCTTGGTCGCAGAGATCGGGCGAGATCTGTCTCCGCCGGCATTGATTGTGGCAATGCTGGCGGACGAGGGAGGTTGGAGGGCTGTAGCCTCCTTCTGTGAAGCAGTGATGCTCCAGAAGGAGGCCGCCGAGCGCGGTCGGGAGATGGCCGATCCCGCTCGAAGGAGGCGGCGTTGGGCTCGGTAGCACAGCTGCGGCGGCGCCATGGGTCGCCGGCGGGCGCGAGAAAATCGCGCCAGCTGATGCGGCGACCCGGGAGGGACCACGCCCCTTCCGTGGCCGGGGGACGTCATCGGTGGTGGAGATCGGGGGAAGTATTGTAGCCTCCCCCGAGGAGGGCTCCCCTGTATCGGCGGGGGAGCGGAGGCTGGGGGTTCCCGGAAGTAGCTTGGTGTTCCCGGGGGCTCCCTACATGCCTGAGGAAGGCCATCCCTGAGGTTTTTAGTGGGTAGGCCTCCTCCTTCTGGGGAGAAGAGCCCCACATAACCGCCGGCTCGCCACCGCCGGGGTATGCAACTTAATGCATTTTCCTCAGGGGAACAAAAAAAACAAAAAAAAGATGTAGAAGGTAGGATATTTATTGCGCTTTCCAGTTTTCTTTGGGATTTGCAGTCTAATTGTTTTACAGTTGTAATCAGTTGAATGATTCGATATTATAATTAACTGAATTAAATGCAATCAATACATAAAAGTATATAATTTAACTACGAAAATAACTCTTATTACATATATTACATACTTCCAACCTTACGAAAATGAATCTAAAATTATCACTTGATTCAAATAGCATAACAGGCGGACAACGAAGTTATAAAATACTATATATAAAAACAAAAGGTTTCAATAAAATAAAATTATTAGATAGATTCAATAACGATTGTAGATTAAATTTCAAAATCACTCTCCATATATTTCTTTAGTCATTAGATGTCTATAGAAGGTCTATCATTTGTAGTCTTACGGAGTTTCTGGTCACATCTATATTGAAGATATAAAGATTGGAAATAAATTTCCCACGCCTATAATCCACATCTTGACTGTTTCGCTTCCGAATTTGATTTTATAGCTGTATATTTTGTATGTCCCGTAACGTTGGCAGCTCTCCCACAAGACGGGCAGACGACTTGGTGAGGATCGCAGAAAGGCGTTGGATGCTAGCAGTACACAACCGACCAATGTGGAGACCCTTGGGGGAGACCTATGTCCAGCAGCGGGCGTCATCACTTGAAATGATGAATGAAATAATGTTGACGAACCCAGTAATTTCACTGTCTATCCTAACCTATGAACAGCAACACAGCAATGCTACCAGTGATATTTCACAACAAAAATATAAGGCGGAGGCGCCCAAGCAAATGAGCCTGATATAGCCGTCTTCCGTAATTTGTCACCCTTATGTCAATGAGCACATTAGTTATTTGGCACAAAAGTTAGCTATTTAACAAATTTATAATATCGAGTACTTTAGTGCTTTATTGCAGAATTTCCATTCCACAAATAGATAAATATATTCTTTGTTGCAGACATAAAACTGATTATCATTATATTTTTTACTATACATTATGTGAACTGAAGTTATTATGTTATTCGATGACTCAAGATCGTCGTGTAGTGGTGGAAAAGAATCGACTCTGTACATCATCACGTACCGTAGTACCGGGTGTATGTTGGACGGGCTAAAATTGGTTTGTAGTAGTTTACATCTATTTTAGTCACTATCGGATTCAAATCCGCACTATTTGCGAGGGGAGATCTATCACTGTCACCAATTGGTGTCTAAGAGATAATTTTAATGCTGTCTGCTGTACCGAAATGTACCATTATCCTGTGTACTATTTATGTAATCGGTAAAGTGTCACCAGAATTTCATATGGATTTTAAATTCATTAGTAATTTTTTATTTTTAACAAACTGTCCCGTGCTAGAAAGCGAAGGTAAAATGATCATTAATATGTTACCTGGTAAGTGGCAGCAGTCCGTACGTAGATTATTTCTTTCGAATAAATTTTCATTGATTTAGTGAATCGTCATCGGACTAGCCTAGCGGACACATTTCGATGAATTTGCGCAGGAAAAACATCTGTTCAGATTTCATTTGAGCCTTTAAATGGATCGCATTTAGCTAAACGGGCTGTGAGAATATCCTCACGATGGGTGGTATTCCGCTGCCGAAATTTTCTAAGAACTTTGTCTGATGCCCCACATCGTTTATAATATTGTATTGCATTAAATACCTTCGTTACGAAACATTCCAAATAACGTGCAATCCTTTTGTTTTTCTAGTGCTTACATCACAACTCTTGTTGTACTCCATTGTTAGTAATATATTATGGAAAACTGAAAACTATTGGATCTACTATGAAATGGCGCCAAATACAAAAATATAATAATTGTCTTTTCCAAATTTAAAGTTGGAACATTAATCATTCCATTAGGATACCGATGTCCAGCAGCCAGTATAAAAGAAAAAGGTATTCATTTGGAAATATATTAAAAAAACGTTATATACATTAAAATCGAGTTTAGTATTATCTTATTTTATTATTCTGATCATTTATGCACGCTTTGATTTTGTAAATATTTTTGGATCTTAATTGTGTTTTTGTAAAAATTAAGTAAATTCATTGTCCCGATACTAGATGCTTTTAATTATAGTGGTGAACCAATAATTAAATATATAATAGTTATGTTGTTAGACCACCAGAAAATAGAGACTTAAACAGACGTTTAAATATCAATACAATAGTAACTTATTTTTAGTACATAATACATTAACAACAACTTTAACAACTAACAATAACAACATTAAGACAGCAACTACATAGCTAGTATCCTCAGGTGTAAAGATATCTGTCAAATATTAATAAGAAAAGAAAATAGTTTGAATCGTTTTATTAAATACAGCTTGCCCAGATGTTTGTATTTCAATTCGCAGCGTTAGTGCAAATAAAACACTATACGCGTACACATCGCTACGTTTCTCCATCCTCGCAATAAACACGTCCTAGTCTTCGAGGACCCTCGGATAAGTTAAACATTAGAGGATCCTCCCGCATAATTTTGATGCACCATAGGGAGCTTAGAGTGCTCTCCACAATGATGACATGAAGGCCGGTAGTAACTTTGACGTTGGAGTATTTTTACAAGAACTTCGTAGAAATATAATTGAAAAAAACTTGATATTATAGTCGGAAGTATATATATACATTGATTTCAATATTTCTTTAAACTTCTAAAGGTGTCGTCGCTTACAAGAATACATCTTACATGTCTCACATGTCCTATGGAACCTCGTAGGTATAATATTTTTTCACCTCTGGAGAGGAGAGACTAAGAATGCTCATGGATACTATTGCAACCACGTGTCATGGTGATTATCGGACTGCAAACGTATTAAAGCGGCTCGACCAGAATAGCCTATCACTACACTTAGCCTGAACCTTGGCCACAACGGTCCTAAGGTCTTAGATGGAAGGGCTACCGTACCCTCAGGAGAAGGCATGATCAGCGCTGCCCTATGAAGAGCACATATGCACTTGAAAAAGGCGAGATACATCAAGTGACTCTGGTCTGAATGGATGGGAGAGGTATAATTGGTATCTTCTCATTAATCGTTGGATATGATCTTCATCTCCCCTTAACATAAACACCGAAACGCAATATGATAGAGCTATGTATCACTCTGAACTGTCAAATACAAAGGATAAATTTCAAGACAGCATTTATTTCACACGACAAACGCTTTATTATATGTTGTATCGTTGATCACACTACGGGGGCTGGAGTATCTGGGACACCACATTTAAACAAGCGATTCAAATATTAATTAGTTCAATATGAATTTGAAATATAAATTAGAAAATATTACTAATATTTTCTAATTTATTTTATTGATCGGACATTTTGATCAATTATTTTGCTAATACTACTTATACGTAATCAAATTATAAATAAAAAAATATTTTTCTTTTAAATACCTACCTAAGCTTGACAACTAACTCTCAACTAAATCGCATAGATAACATCGTCGCACAAATTAACCATTCAACTTAATTTAGACCGAGACAGAATAAAGAGACTGGAAGAGATATAAATAAACGTATTTTTTTGTAATAATCACTTTAAAACGCGTTAAAAGAAACGCCATTGATTTACAAGAATGGAATCCTGAGGCCTTAACATTACCGCTTGGAATTAAAATAATATTGAAATGTAGACACCGCTACTGCACCGTATAACGCCATCTCACTTATGCAGCATTATGGTTTTATTCCTGATACTGAAAATATGCAATAAGAAATCAAGAACTATTTTTTTTTTTAATTTATTTATCCATTTATTGCATATAAATACTTGGTTACATAATTACAACAAAAAAAACCACAGAGGTTTGTACAGAGTTGCATGAGCTTACATATACTTAGAATATAACATAAACATTCCAACAGTACAACGTTCATGTAGGCAGTAAATAAACAAAGATAAAGAATCTTATTAAAATACAATCAACATAATAATAAAAAGCAGAATACAATGTAGCTAAAGCAATAACTAGTTAAATGGGTATCTACATTAAATATTTCAAAGTTTGTTAAGGAAAAATGATTTTAATTTAAATTTAATGTTTTTCTCGTCAATTGTTTTTATTAATTCTATAAGTAAGCTAAAGATAAAGCGAGGAACCAGGTAGAACCCTATTTTGCTTTTGGACCCTATATTGCTACAGAATTAACATCTGGAAGCTGATGATAGAGCAAAAGGTTAACCTCAACTACCTATATGGCAACTAACTATAAGATTAATCAGTATCACATCAGACATTTTCGCTAGTATTCACTATGCACAATTTACAAAAAAAATTGCTGAAATTACAAGCAAAAATTGACTATAATAATTAAGATATTTAGCAAACATAATATTTTAAGTAATGATTAAATAAATTAATTTGTAGAAATCCTAACAATATTATCACATGCACTTTAAATTTATAAAAAAGGAAATCAGTAACTTAGTTATGAGTTTTTTTTTGTAAAATGCTTTTTATTTATTTAGTTTGTTGAAGCCTAAAATAATCAGTTTTTTTTAAATCAAGTCCATTACAGTTCTTATAAATATAATTTGGAATTTCATTAGTGAACTAGCCAACTAATGTAAGTATATTAATTTCCTTATTAATGTATGAAATTCTTTTGATTATTACTTATAAAATAACCTAATTTATTCACTTAATACATATTATATATCTACAATTATTTAAATATTTACAACTTAATACCTAATACTTTAACAAAGTCTTCTTTAACTATTTAAATATTTACAGTTATCACTTATTTTTGGAGTCGGTGCCAGCCTGCAGCCTAGGTAACGTAGTCCGTTAGTATATCTGTGGTGCTGTTTGACTGAGGCGCGCGGCCCCGGGCCGGTAAGCAAACGCAAAACCACACACACCAAGGAGAAGGTGCGCCTGGGGCGCGGGGCGCGGGGTCAGCCGGTTGAGTGTGCCACCCGAACGCGGGCAGACGCGTGAGGGCAGACGTCGTTGACGGTCGCTTCCATTAATAAATTATTTCAGCGCGCTTATGCAATTTCCTATTCTTAGTTTTGCTTTGAATTTTAATGTCGGTCAGTTTTCTTAATTACATTTATTTGTTTGGCTGGCACCGACTTCAAAAATAAGTGATAACTGTAAATATTTAAATAGTTAAAGAAGACTTTGTTAAAGTATTAGGTATTAAGTTGTAAATATTTAAATAATTGTAGATATATAATATGCATTAAGTGAATAAATTAGGTTATTTATCGCTTTTTAGTTATGTAAGTACTGCTATTGTCTGTTTTTGTCGTTTGTGTTTTTTTTTTTGAAGTCGGTTTGATTTTTTTTTAAAAAGTCCATTTATTTCTCGATTTTTAGTTGTGTTAATGCGTTTTGAACTAAAAATAGATGATAGTTCATCTTCTCTTTTCTCACCCGAAACACTCTGACTCGGGCCAAAATACCGCCACCGATCCGAGAATAGGCGACCACGAGAACAAGACGGGCGAGCAATGAATCTCATTCAAGGTGCTCGCGTGTTCTCGGCGTGAATCTGGATGCGCCTTTACAAGTATCCCGTTAGCCCTACATACATTCGATCAACCAATTGCAGTACTGCTCCCAACTCCTAACCGTTGAGGAGTACTGTAGCTTCATCATCAGCACAGCAGCATCAGATGTTGATTCAAGCATACCTCACAAGCAACATGTTAGCCCTACATACTACTAAATAGTTTCCATCGACCAATTGCAGTACTGCCTTCAAACTCCTAACCGTTGAGGAGTACTGTAGCTTCATCATCAGCACAGCACCATCAGATGTTGACACCCTGAAGCATATACCTGAGTAAGATGTGATTACGTAACAAAAACACCATACGAGCATACAATTTTCGGTGATTGCCCTCGATTTCTCCTGGATCCCATCATCAGATCCTGGACTGGTGAAAATGGGACCACCTCAGAAGTAAACTCTATCCATCAAAAAAAATTTTTTTGAAATCCGTCTATAATTGACGAAAATATCGGTGAACATACATAAAAAAAAAAAAAAATATTATACATACAGACGAATTGAGAACCTCCTCCTTTTTTGAAGTCGGTTAAAAAGATAGACTGGTCATTTAAATAAAAAAGATAGACTGGTCATTTAAATAAAAAGAAAAATTAAACATTAATTAAAACAGCAGACCTATAATTTATATGATGTAGATAGATGTTTTATGATGTAGTGTCCTTAGCACATAGTAGGGAGTAGGGTGGAGGGGACCGGGGGAGGTGGTAGCCTCCCCGAGGAGGGCTCCGAGAGAGGGTAGCGGAGGCTGGGGGTTCCCGGAAGTGGCCTTTGTGTTCCCGGGGCTCCCTACATGCCTGAGGAAGGCCATCCCTGAGGTTTTTAGTGGGTAGGCCTCCCCCTTCTGGGGAGGAGAGCCCCACATAACCGCCGGCTCGCCACAGCCGGGGTATGCAATTTAATGCATTTTCCTCAGGGGAAACAAAAAAAAAAAAAAAAAAAGGGATATGGACAATAATTATTTATCTCCCATAAGGGCGGGAAAAAGTATGTGAAATACTTGTAATATTGTGAGGGCCTGTGTGATTATTTGTTGTGTTATATACTCGTATAAAATATTTAATTAAATATTCAAATCAAAACACCGTATAGCATTACTGCGTTAGCGCCAGTCGAATTTTTATATACTTCTTCACACCTTTTTTTAAAAACTCAGTTTTAGAAGTCATTGTAGAAAGCTCATAAGAACTTCGCCGAACAATCTGAACACCTATCAAATGTAGAATGATTAAGTGAACACTAGACTCTATAGTGTCCATCGCGCAACTATTGATACCGCCAATAAATTAAGGGCAGACCTTCAGATCACATTATCCGATATTAACTAGCGCATTATCGTCACGCCGCATCCCTCAGGGAAGCCATTATCTGATAGCGAGCAATCATTGAGTAAATAGTGGTTGTGTTGTATACGTATGTTGTCGGTTATTGTTTGGTAAATAAAGGTACATAATTCTATCATTGTAAAAGTATTCATTTTACAATGGAATAGTAATGTTCTGATGTGTGTCCTTGACGTTCTGGAACAAGCTACGGTAAAGATAAATATTGTGCGACTACCTGCATACACCTGCGAAGAAATTTAAAGGTGTATGTAGAGTCAACCAATCCGCCCTTGGCCAGCATGATTGACTAAGGTTTAAACGTCCTCATAATTACCCTAATTATGAGGACGTTATGAGGACCCGAATTATGTTTAGAAATCCCTATTGAAATAGGGATTTCTAAACATAATTCGTAACTGTGATGATGAATTTTGTCATCATCTATACGGTGATCGATTGAAAATACATGTGACCACTTCCTTTCATCTCGTGTATGTGGTAAGATCTATGTAAGGGAACTTGTCACAATAATAACTATGTAAAGATCACAGACGCAGACTATTAAATGTTACTACAGGGTATAGAGCAGGGGTGGCCGACTTGATCAGACCCGAGATCTACGGTAATCTGGCGAAACCCTGTGCGATCTACCAATTACATCATTGGTAGATCGCACATCGCAAATGTATCTGCAAATTTTAGAGCCATTTCGTTGATACTACTATGCGCCCCCGCGGCCCACACGCTTCCCGTCCCGCTTATTGTTCATGCTTGCCGAAAACAAAAGAGCTAGCTATGCTGCGTAGAATAGAGGATATAATTCACTTGACGGAACGGCGATTGACAATACAATGATACAATACAAGATGATGCGTGCAGCAGTTAGTGATTGTGATTATATTGTGCAGTCTGTTCTACGTATAATATTTTTTTCCTAGTCAAGATCGACTGGACTAATGGTCACGATCGACCGGTTGGCCATCCCTGGTATAGAGCATGCCAGGGTCTACTAGAGTACGCCATTCACCTATTTCTGTCGCTAAGAAGTCGCGGGGACAATATTATTTGCTACCGTGTCTTTACATATTACGTAACCAGTTTATTTTGATATATATAAGATCCACATTTGGTTTATTCTTTTTTAATTAGTTTGTAATGTTAGTTACGAAATGACTAGTAGAGTTTAGGCTGGTTATTGATTGCGTGAAGTTAATTAATTGTATAAATATATAAAGTAATTAATGGATAAAGTTAATTATTACCGTAGGAAGACTCTATACTTAGGCCGACAACTTAGGTACTTCTTACTTTTATTTCTTCGCAAAATAGCTATGTCGGTATTGCTGTGTTCAAGTATAAAGGGATAATTTAAGAAGAGAAATTACTGAGTAATATGGCTTTATATCTTACGTCACATTCTGGCAACATGCACTATGGTTTTTGTGAGGGTTGCAGAGCTGCGAATCTCGCAGGAAGCATATGTACTATAGACGCTAATAACCACTTACCATCGGGTGGACAGTTTCTTTGTTTGTCACTATAATTATAATAAATAAATCACAATCCTATCTATACTTTCTAAAGTTCTCATAAGCTCTTTATATCCCATACCTCCATATTACAATTTCATATGTACTGTAATATTAAATAACCATCGTGTATTCTACATAAGTTTTAACATCAAATTTAACCATCAGCGCAATAATACATAACCTTCCAATATCAAAATAATTAAATAATACAATTGAAATACTTAACTGTTCCTGTAACACCATTTCTAAAATACAGCAACAAATAAAGATTATCTTACACGTATGATTCAATGTACTTACAGTTTCCCTTGAAATCAGATCATCCCAACGATTATTGCCCGCAGAAACGTGTCTTAATATAATTTATGGAGACCCGCCACGTAGCACGTAGGTCTCTTTCGGCGGCCGTGACTCGCATCCTGAGGGAATGGGGGAGCAGGCATTGTATTAGGCAGGCCCACAATCAATACCGCTGTCTGCTTTAATAAGGAGAATGCATTTGTTGAGAAGCTTACAGTGTGATTGAGGTTCGTGGACTTGGAGTTCAATTGATGCACTGGTTTAAGATGAATATGACGCTATTTTTCATTAACATTAAGAACCTCATTATTTGCTGTATTTTTGCAAATAAAAATGCAGATACGAATATAGTTTTTATGGTTAATTGCCTTAGATGTTTATTAACAGAAAAACATCGTTTATTTTATTTACACCACACATTAATTCAATATTTACATGTGATAAAAAGAAACTATACAGAAAAAATTATTAAAAATCGCTGGAATCTCAAAGTTAATCAGGCCAAGTCTTACAATCCGACATGCAAATATACAGTCAATAAATAAGCTTTACCTTTACACCATGTAAAAGTCGTTATTATAAGCGACATAAGGGCTGCCTCAAATTCAACATTCAAAGTCTATCTGGGTGGCTCTGTGTACCAATTACATGTAATAGTGTGAACGTTTAACAATACTAGCACAAAAAGTATAGTACTTGTAGTTTATATAGTAAGTAAAATTTAGATATATTTAATTTATGTTTAATCTTATTAGATCAAGGTAAAAAAAAATTTAATATAAACCTTGTCATGTAGCGCTACTACGTCGTTCCCATAATTACCGATTCCACAAGACAATTTTTTGTTTAGTTTAATTCGTGAAAAGCGGTATTTTATCTAACTCAACTAATTTCTACAAACTCTTTAATCTATATAAAATAAATGAACTCGACATATTGGCGATATACTATAAAATTATTAACGCCACTTCTTTGACATACGAAGTGATTGAGTAACAATACAGATACAGAAAAGATAATCATTAAAATTTTAAACTTGAATTCTTGATCAAAATCCAACTTCCAACTTCAACGTGTGCCATAAAAATCGTGATACAAATCCATAATCTTCACAGAAACAAATCCAATTGCTTATCAATAGGAATGAAATAAACCAAGTTTACATACTCTACCTAGTGCATGGGAGGGTTTTAATATTATTTATCGCTTTAACACGTAAAAGTCATTGAGTTTCCGTGATCTGCATAGTGTAACAGTGAGGGGGATACGGAGAAACTCAAGACCAACCCCAGAGAACTTTGAGGAAATCAATACCACTTATGCTAAGTGATCACGACTTAGGACTGAGTGGGCACTATGTTGAGGACGTTTGTGTTTGTCAAGCTTTGTATATTATTGTTTCACGCGATAAACTAAGTTATTCTTAGTACTTCATTGAATATAACTTACATAGCCGATATTTCACCCGACAAAATTAGTTTTCAATATCTGTAACGAATTTATACATTTTGTTTATATTCTTAGAAGAAATGAATGTGGTACTTCATTTAACAATACAAACCTTTATCATATTAAGTAATAAGATTGTTTATAATGTGCTAATTTTCATTATTTTCACTGTGCTTATTAAAACAATTTTTAAATTATTTATAAATTCTGTCAAATTTAGATGAGTTAGTTCTCTATGATTACGAGTAAACTAACCGTAACGAAAGAAACTTCTCAAACACATTATTTCATTTTAGAATTTGTTGTTAAGAGCTTCCATGCTTAAAACATTCCTTAAATTGATATTGTGGTATTACGCGTAGAACTTACCAGTTTATTAGCAATAAATCGGTTTACTCATTCACACAGCTCATTCGCTTACCCCGGTTCGTCGAATGCGCTCACATGTTTGTATTATGAATTAATGTAAACTAATAAAAATTTTATGTTAATCTTTTTTTTATCTTATCTTTATTTTATTTGTCTATCTCTGAGGTTTTTGTTATTATTTATTTGTAATATTGTTGGCTACATGGGATTGTCCATTAAAATCCGACGAAGGTTCACATTAATTTCGATGCAAGTAAATGACTAACTCTACCTAATTCCGACCTCTGGTTATGATTAACAAAGTTACGTAATATTTAAGTGGGTATTCAAAACACTGTAACATGGGTATAAATTGTTCAAAACAACGTAAACATTTTGTTGTAGGTACATACGAGTAATACTCGTGCAAGCTAGTAGCTCTATACAGTTTAATGCGTGGTTACAGACAACGTACAGGATATAACAGTAAAGGAAGAATCGTCTCGTTATGCTCCGCAAGATGATGGCTAAAGAGAATCCAGGATAACGTAGATAACCCCTGTTGATAGAGTAATTTCTATAGATTGTTTTGAAACGGAGTTACCGTGTTCGGATCGTTATTGAATATTACTGGATATTATCTAATATTTCTAGTTCGCGAACATGCATGTAATCCGCATGAAAAGTGATATGAATTGCCATCATATAAATGTTATTGACCATCGTATAATGGTTAAGATTAACAAGTATATTATACTACAAATAAAATAATAACAATAAAAGCTTAATTTGTTATATTATTTACATTAAAACCATATAGCATATGATAAATGCGAATTTAACTGTCTGGCTGTCGCGCCTTCACACCAAAATTACTGAACTGATTTAAATGAAATTTGGTACACAGTCTAGAGCAGAGGTACCCAAACTTTTTTGTGTCGTAGACCTTTTGCCATGTTTTTCGGTTTCGGGTTGACCCGTACTAACCTGATATCGAATGCCTACATCCTACATACTTACAAAATTTTATAAACATACTCGTATATTATATTTTTTTTACTTCATAGACACTTTTATAAATCATGTATTAGTCTTTATATTATAAGATAGTATAATGTAAGTAAATAGGAACTGTCAGTGTCATTTTCAAGCACTGGTCTAGAGCCTAAGAAAGGAGTTGGTTACTCTTCAATAAAAAAAAATTGAAATAGGTGTTGACGCATTATCTCACCAAAGTAACACGAAACGTCATATCAAGAACTGCGAACAAAATGCACGTCAGGGCGCTCACGTACGTCTTCATAAGCAGCGACACTCGAACAAGGGCTTTTCACACCCTCCCCTAATAAAGCCGATAGGATGATCTGCCGGGCCAAAGCAATTAAGCTGTGTTTAATTAGTAGGCTGGCCTTATGTTAGACTCCAATATAACCATCCACTGGTTGCGGATGATATCCGGTGAGCGGTCGTCCGCTTACCTTGGAATGGACGACTTCGGTAACCCATCCCTTATTCACTGCAATCCTTATCTTCATTTTACATATTATTTTAACATTATCATTATACGTTGTTGTATATAAATTCGTCTTATTTTTTAATATCACTACAAGAAAAAAATAAAGAAGTAGCCACGTACAAAGGAAAGAAATAATCTGAAATGAAAATTTTACAAGGAATTTTAACTTTATGGAAAGACCGTCATTTTTAAAACTAGAAGTATGAAACTTATTTATTAGATAATAATAAATATGACATTCAAAGTTTGAAAATACTTACCTCAATGGAGACAAAAATAAGGGATGAAAGTTTTTGATTGAATAGGCCTGGAAACTACTGGGCCGATTTTGATAAATGTTGATTTTGATGATTGGAGACCCGGGGAAGAGCATAAGATAATTTTTACAGCGGGAAGATTTTTCTTTCCTTTCGGAAAATCCAGTATAAATAGGTAATAAGTAATTAAGTAATAACACAATTTATTAAATACTTAAAATTAAATCGTAACTAAACAAATAATTCAAATGTGTTGTACAATAATAATAAATTAAACTCAATCAGTTAATTATAACTCATTAACTTTATTAATCTCTGACTTTTAAGAAAATCTACGTCGCCATAGACAAAGCAGCTATTATGAGTTTACATTAATTTGCAGTCAATATTTGTATCGTGATTTTTTGTTTGGAAACTTTGTATAACTCGTAATGGAGTCATAATAAGCTAAAACTTTACTAATTTCAATAAATACTTCCTATACCTATAATTCCTATAGAAAACGATCATTGTAGAGTCGCTGGCAAAAAGATAGCTCCAGGGTAATTTCATGGGATTGATAAAGTTTCATAATCATATAAATCTTGGAACCGACACAATCGCTCCTCTTATAAAAAAAAATGTTATCAGGAGGGGAAATAATAGCCATCAAATAATTTCATAACTTCAACATAACATCAATAAATTAAAAAATGAAGTATTTAATTGAGTATCAAACAGTTATAAAAACAACTGATTTTCTGACCACTATATTATCAGTTTCTGATCATAAATATGGGCGACACTTTCTGGCACTTTGACACTTTAATATTAATTTTCCAACAATGAGCTGCCATTTAAACAGCCAATATTAAAACTTTAAACTTCACTTTGTAAAACTTTGTTGTATTAAGTTTTGGTGTGCTGTAAAATATTTCCGAGCGCATATTATCAGTTACTCGGGTACTTCTGGAAGTGACGCTAAATTTAATTTATCCGATTCTCCAACTTGCTATCATGAATAAGGATGAGCAGTTTAAATAATTTATGTCAGAGCTATTGGCTTAGCATTTCCCGTTTTCCGAATTGTCAATAGTGGGTTAACACGTTAACGATAAGGTCTAAGGTGAATGAGAGGTAATGACATAAATTAATATTGAGCTAGTGTAGCACCTATAATGATAGTCGCAGGGATGATTTACGATACTAGCGTAACAGACAGCCGATCAGATATAGTCGTCAATAAGTTATTTGACAAATATACTAATACGGAACTTAAACTTATCAATAATTTATAAACATAAAGGGAAAGAAACTTCACAGTGTACATATAAAGTAAGCAAAGGGATAGAAATTATGGCAACTCTGAGCCTAATATTTTCAATGATGTTCGCAAATATTTCAAACGAATAAGCAAGTAATAAATGTATTTATTTTTTAAAGACAGATAAAACGTTAACTATACTTTCACAACTTATGTGACACCGTTCCTAGTAAGTATTTGGCTTTAGTTGAATACAAAACAGTCACCAATTTGAAACAAATAGGTCTATTATTTTTTTTCAAGTGTCTTCTGTGTTTCTGTGACAAAGGGAAATTATTACAATTTGCTGTACATAATATTTAGTAAAGACACATAACCTAATAGGACAGACTATTATCACGTTCTTCAAACAGTCAACGATGCGAACTTGTTTATTCCTGTATTTATTGCTTAGCACCCAAATAAACAGGAATACGTGTTCCATCCTATTTTCCCGGGATATATCACGTGGGCGTATTGCACACATGAATTTGTTTGTTCAATATAAAAATACTGGAATTTGACACGGAAACATATAAAGAAAAAATGATGATTAAAATTATCGATGAAATAAGGTAGCTGATGGTTTTTCAATAGAAAAAGGAAATTATGAATACCTATGTATTTTAAAAGATGTTTGAAAAATTTTACCATTATTCTAATTGTGTTTGGAGTCCAGTCCAGACCATTAACATGACAAATTAACGTCCAAAAAAACTTAGCGACCCAAAACGGGTCGCAAATCCACGAAACTTGGAACTTGTTACTAAACTTGACGATTTTCATGATGATATACATATATTAAAAAACCTATCGCATATTATGTTATTTCAAACTAAATAACACCTCAAAATGTACATATTGTTTCTGGTTATTAAAGAAATAAAGAAAACGTTACTATAGAATCGGCGAAATGCTTTGAAATCTCTACACAAAACAGCAATGTCATACTTTAAGCCCTAATTTTTATAACACAGAAATAATTGTGGTGAAGTGTCCAGCTTTTTGTCCAGCAGAACATTAGAGTCGTGGTCGACGGTAGCTGCTCTGAATACACGGACATAAATGCTGGCGTCCCGCAAGGCTCCGTTCTATCTCCGACACTGTTCCTGCTGCACATCAATGACATAGCTCTGCTTTACACATATATCATTTAATTTGTGGCAAATATTAATTATTTTTAAGTCCCGCATTGGCCGTTTGCAAATGTCCTTTGATCAGCAACGCGCTAACAAGTAATATATCAGTTTAAACAATTTTAGGTTGACCGAATAATCCCTTCGATTTAATCAGTAAGCTGGATTTAATTTTCTCTATATTTCGTTTATGCGAGTACTTTGTTCATTATATTCCTATTATATCATGTTAATTGTAATCTTTATAGGAACAAATTGGATACAAAGATAGAAAGTAGTTTTAATATGAAGATTTTCAGAAAGCAATATGTTTTCTTAACAGGTTTTGACTATAACAAGTTTATTTAAAACTTTGCGATAACAGGAATAAATGTGAACCGACAAATGACTTATGTAGTGATCCAACAATCGGACACGGGTCAATTTAATAGGCCACATTTGACATTTGTTCATAGTGAGGTGACCTGTTTAAACACTCCGATTATGGTGAAAAAATTGATATTTACTTCAAACATATGTGCCCTAATTTTTATAACACAGAAATAATTGTGGTGAAGTGTCCAGCTTTTTGTCCAGCAGAAGCATTAGAGTCGTGGTCGACGGTAGCTGCTCTGAATACACGGACATAAATGCTGGCGTCCCGCATGGCTCCGTTCTATCTCCGACACTGTTCCTGCTGCATATCAATGACATGCTGTCCATCGATGGCATACATTGTTATGCAGATGACAGTACCGGAGATGCGTTTCACATGGGCCGTGCAAACATCCCTCGTTCCGCTGTGGAAGAAAGTCGCGAGCAACTTGTGTCTAAAATCGAGAGAACTCTATCTAGAGTCTCCGATTGGGGTCGGGACAATCTAGTCCGATTTAACCCCTCCAAGACTCAAGTTTGTGCATTCACCGCTAAGAAAACTCCATTCACTGTAGCCCCTCAATTCCAGGACACACCCCTTTCCATCGGAAAGTGTATTGGGATCCTTGGTGTTGACATCTCCAGCGACGTTCAGTTCCGAAGTCAGCTGGAAGCCAAGGCCAAACTGGCATCAAAAAAACTCGGTGTGCTCAATAGACCGAAGCGGTACTTCACACCGGGGCAAAGACTTGTACTATATAAGTCGCAAGTCCGGCCCCATATGGAGTACTGCTGTCATCTCTGGGCGGGAGCACCTATGTACCAGCTTGGGCCCCTAGACTCGGTTCAAAAACGCGCTGTGAGACTCGTCGACGATCCCGTACTCACAGGCGGTATCGAGACTCTAAGTCTTAGGAGAGACATTGCCTCCTTATGTGTGTTCTACCGCCTGTATAATGGGTTGTGTTCTGAAGAATTGTTTGACATGATGCCCACGGCCACTTTCTATCATCGCACCGCTCGCCATCGACAGGGAGTTCATGCCCACACACTGGAGCCTAAATGGTCCCGCACAGTGCGGTTCCAAAGGAATTTCCTCCCGCGTACACTTCGTTTGTGGAATGAGCTCCCTGCCGAGGTTTTCCCGCAGGGCTACAGTATGGGGTTCTTCAAAAGGGGAGTAAATAGGTTTTTGAAGGGTCGGCAACGCGCAAGTAACACCCGTACTTGCCGTAGGCCTGTTTGCTACCATCGTGGTATAAAAAAAAAAGAAGTGAAAATGATTATCTATTGGTAAGATTTTAACTGCTCATGAATTACCTTTTAAGAATGATTCATGCTTACATGAATCTAGCTTCTGTTTAATATTAATATTTACTATGTAATCATTTTTTTAAAACACGACCGGATGTTAGTTGCCTCGGCGATTATCGTGCTCTGCACGCAGCGTATATACTCAACACATTTGTATGCTAATTCTTTACTACTGCACTGAGCTTCGTACGTAACCTAGTTATACGAAAATCATTACTAACACCTAACCTAGAAGGTTTAATATTCAGTGCTCCATTCCACTTTGTTTGTTTTACTAGCTCTGCTTTACACATATATCATTTAATTTGTGGCAAATATTAATTATTTTTAAGTCCCGCATTGGCCGTTTGCAAATGTCCTTTGATCAGCAACGCGCTAACAAGTAATATATCAGTTTAAACAATTTTAGGTTGACCGAATAATCCCTTCGATTTAATCAGTAAGCTGGATTTAATTTTCTCTATATTTCGTTTATGCGAGTACTTTGTTCATTATATTCCTATTATATCATGTTAATTGTAATCTTTATAGGAACAAATTGGATACAAAGATAGAAAGTAGTTTTAATATGAAGATTTTCAGAAAGCAATATGTTTTCTTAACAGGTTTTGACTATAACAAGTTTATTTAAAACTTTGCGATAACAGGAATAAATGTGAACCGACAAATGACTTATGTAGTGATCCAACAATCGGACACGGGTCAATTTAATAGGCCACATTTGACATTTGTTCATAGTGAGGTGACCTGTTTAAACACTCCGATTATGGTGAAAAAATCGATATTTACTTCAAACATATGTGAATCGAATACAGTTATTATGGAAAAGTACTTTTTTTATAAGATCCCTGTCTTATAAAAAAAGTACTTTTCCACAATAACTGTAATAGGCAAACGAGCAAATGGATTACTTGATAGTAAGTGATTATCGCTGCCCGCAACAACAGACGTGTTGCCGGCCTTTTAAATGTGAATACGCTCTTTTTTATAGGTACTGTATTAATATATTTTACGAGTTTAATTGCCTTAAAATTTTTTAATACCAATTATTTCTCTGTTAAAGAAGTTATTATTGTTTTTTTATTATAAAACAAAAGAATAACATGTTTTATTTTAATAAAAATTTGACTCAAAAAAAATCAAAATCAAAATAATCTTTATTCAACATAGACCTTTACAGGCACTTATTGACGTCAACAGACAAAACAAAAAAAACAAAGCTTAAAAAAAGAAAACAAAAACCTAGTCCGTACGTACGAATAAGGAAAAAAAATAAAAAAATTGACTCGACACCTGTTCGGAAATTGGGAGAGCCTTCTCGAGAAGAACAGGCAAGAAACTCTGAAGGTCTATTTTTTATCTCCTCTTTACAATGTTAATAATTACAATAATATAATACAATATAGTATAAGATACAATCATACCTAATACGATTACAGTCGTATGTATGTTTACATACAAAAATAATACAATAAACTAACTGACTGACTATTAATTCATGGTGAATAATGCCTTCACAAGTAATCATTGCATTCATTCGATTTTTTGAGGGACATCACTTACGTATAGACTTCACTGAACGCAACATTGTAACAACGGCCATTTGTGCATTTCCAAACTAAAAAAATATTGAATATTTTATGTCCGCCATTACAAGGTTAGTTGAGGAATTTTAATGAAATGTCAAATGTGGCCTATTAAATTGACCCGACTGTAATTGTTCTTTGATAAAGGTATTCAATTTATTTAACATATGTCTGAAAAACTTAATCGTCAGCACATTTTATGATAAGTGGTACAAGTTGCAAGCAAACTCAAGTTGTTCAACATAACAATGCTGTTAACAATGTTGCTCCGTAAGGAATCGAATCCTGGACATCTCGACTAACATCCGTTTTTTGTTTCTCTTGAGAAAGCTAAGAATCCTCATGGATACCACCGCAGTCATGTGCCACGGTGATTATGACGGACTACAAACGGATCGAGGCGGCTTGATCACAATGACCTTCCGACTAAACTCAACCGGAACCTTGGATGGGTCATCTTAACCACAATATAACGGAGGTGGTTATACGGATATAACTCAATTGGTATTTTTGTAACACACTAAAAACCAACACAAAGGGTGTTTGTATGTTTGATATATAATGTATACCTATAATACCTGCAAAGAATAAAGTTTTAGCTTGACTATTATCAAAGCTAATTACATATTAATTGCATATTCTAAACCAACCAATCTTACTCAAACCTGCCACGAATGACTAAGAGCGCAAAATACAGTAATCTGAACCTGAATAAGTTATATCACGAGCTCATAATTCTAAGTTGCCGTCTCTCCACAAGAGTCTCAAATCGAGACTTCAAAATGCTTTTGAATGTTGTATGAAACTGTCTACTAAAGATGGAAGACATTACCTGTAAGCAAATTCAATGCTTGCATAAAGAGTAGACGCTCCAGCGACACTGAAATGCAAAATTAAGCTTTATCTGTAGGTTGGATGCGCTTTTCAAATGTATGCTCTTTGTTTGAAGTTGATGTTCAAACACTAATTAACCTAATTTTACTCAGATTTTTATTATTGTGGAAAATGTATCAGCATCATTCATAATCGCGACAGTTCATATAAATCCCCACTGAGGGGTAAACCCTTAATCAAACTAATTTAAATAAATCACACGGTGAGAACCGGTCGATTTCACATTCCCTTGAGTTCACAGACTTCAGTGAGTATCTGAAACGAATAGAACGGGAGGGATCGACAGGATGCCACCACTGCGCATCCGACCTCGACACTCGGGATTAGGTCCGTTCGACGTCCATAGACGGAAGTTTTACCAGTATAAAAAAGGGGGGTATGGTGTATATTACAAAAAAAAAGATATATCAATGAGTAAAGGTTGCCTTCAAAATCGAAATACGCTTCAAAACTATTTTCAACTAAAAAGTTGTCAAGACGAAAAGCACTGATATACTCGTGTATATGATTCGCACTGTCAAAACATCATTAGATCTCAGCTACCAAGCTTTTAACTCAACCCTAAATCTACCAGGTCTGGCTTGCCCATTTCGCTATAATCACACGAGCTTAAGGTATATCTGCTGTTCGTTTTATTTTATAATAGCGCACCTGACAAACTTCGTCCTGTCAAAAAGATTTTTAAAGTGGCAGTTTTTTGTTCTTAGTTATTTTATAGTCAGGGCAAAAAATTCTCCTGTACAGAACCGTTACCTTGGTAGAGCATTGTGAATAAAAAATAATTAATTGCAAAAAAGGTCCAAATAAACTATTACATTTTGTGACTATTCAATTTTGGAACGTGACATTAAATCCTCCAACAATGTATTCTGTGCTTCAACGCACACACGCACCGTGTTTTGATAGATATGATTGAATTTCAACTTTATGTAGCATTAACAATCGCAAGTTGTTTTGACAACAGTAAGTGCTTGCAATATGAACTTTATACAATAACAAAACAATTAAGCTCAAATTGTTGTACGTTTTAGTTAGAAAACGTTTGTACGGGAAAAAGCGCTGTTTTTAGGGATTTTCCGACAATTATTCGATTTTTTCTCAAACATTAAACCATCCTTGAACTACAACGAAACGAACTTTAAAAAAAATAGAATTGGTCAAATTAGTTCAGGCGTTGTTGAGTTATGCGCTTACCAACACATTTCGATATTTCTATATAGTATAAGAAGATTATTGTTCCTGTAGTAATGGAAACCGTAATTCTGCAAGTACTAAGTTTGCAAGTACAGCAGAACTGAATTGCCATGTTTAGTGACGTTACTTCTTCAAATCATGTCATCTTGTATTATAAACAGCCAATAGAAGAAGATAAACTATGTATAATTAACGGAGAATTTGAAATTATTTTAAGTAGGGACATAAGACAATCTATTGGCGGATTTGAGAATTTGAAGTTAAAGACGAATCAAACTTTTAATATGTGTTAAATGTTAACTCAATACAAAAAATAATCCTGCCATTTGCTCAGTTAAGATAGAGTACAACTTATCTATAAATTATCAGTTGAGAAACTGGCTATAAGTTTTCTAAATCTATCAGAATCCAAAGCAACTTCTCATACGTTCATCAACATTAAATCACCAATGCCATTTACTGTCAATCATCGCGATCTCAGAAGTTATTTGTTTTGTTATTCTTTTCACGCGCGATTTCAGAGCCCGATGGCTTCAGCTCGATGATTAATGGCCAGAACGGACGTAGTACAACGCACCGTTATAGACGAAGTACAAATACACATAAATCTATGGCGCGTTTTGAACAACGTTATTCGTCCGAAACAGTCATCAATCTGCCGCTAAAGCTATCTATTGGAGCTATCGATCAGGCGCTCGACTTTCCGATATTCTTTCCAACTTGGTTACGGCCTAATGTTACTTGGACGTTTGTAGATGTCATTGCTATTTTTGTTTAGGGTTACTGTTAAATAATATGCATTTGAACTAGTGTCAAGTATCAAAACTCCATCATAGCAGTATATTGTACAGAACTTGTTTCAAAGTGTGCTATTTGACCTCGCCCATAGATTCGGGGTACCCGGGGATCCTGCCGAGAACAAATGTGCTATTAGTTTTCGAACTTTATATGTACATTTATCTGATGTTCTTACGGTGATGGACCTGCGTAGACCTACGATGAAATTCAAATGTGTATGTAGTCAACCAATCCGCACTGGGCCAACGAGGTTGACTAAGGCGTAATCGTTCTGACATAGCATATGCTCGTGCCCCTCGGCAGGGACGTAGTTCTTGGATGGAATTTCTTAAACAGTACAGTGCAGGACAGTCCTAATGTACAAATATTTACATCCCACATGAACTCAAGATTTAATCGAAAGTTTCCACCATATGTATTCGCAAGATTTCAAAGTCCTTTCAGCACATCAGATCAGATTCACATCACTCTTTCTATATGAAATGCCAGGGCGGCTAATAGGGGCGCCCAGATAGATAAACAGATAGGGGCGAGTGGTCCGTAAGATATACCATTATGCTCAACACATTCTGCATTGAAGAAAATGTCGCAAGAAGGAAGTGTATGTTTATTTTGTATCATTTTGATACTATAGCCTCATATCTTAAACCACATTTCTCGTTACGTTAGTGCATTAAAACATCCATACACAATCTACTGACTGTCCAGTCAGTGTGCTAAGTATTAAAAATAAGCAAATTTTCAATACTATAGTATTGAAAATTTGCTTATTAGCCTCCAGTGTACGTGTATAGGTTTTGTTAATAGATTTTTTGTGTACATTTATCCCGGGAGAACACATTCGCTATCAAACTGTAGTAATGAAATAGCTGAATGATTCGCTCATGTTGTTATTTGTATAATCGGTCAGGCGTTATCTTAAGGATGGCCACATGACTGAATTGAGTTACCATTCCGTTTGAAACAGACAGGGAGCCGATCCGCTCCGAAACTTACACCAGAGTCAGTCATCTTTTTTCACTGTGAGTCGGGGTGACCTTTTGGAGCATCGGCTACTTTTCGTGGTCTCTTTCACCACCAGGTGTATTAGATTGGTCGTTTGCTTATTACAGATCTGCCAGTCCTCGTAAAATATAGGTAAAAGTAGAGTTGCAGAGCTCATACAAACACAATTGTCCATTCTTCCGAATGGTTAAATCCGGTATCTGTCTACAGTTTTGTTCGTAGCTAAGATTTAATTCCGGTGGCACAAAGCATCGATTCCGGTCGTTTTCCGATAGCCCGCCACCGCTTTCCGATGTTGATTTACGATGCAGTTTGTCGGTTTGTTTTTCTAACGTTCAATTTTCGTGATTCAATTCTGTATGAGGTGCGGTTTCTGAAGTCTTTATGTCTCGAGTATATAAGTTTGTGTAACTAAATACAATATAGCAAACGCCGCATGTTTCTAATTCTTTTGACTCGTATTTATTGACACTATTCCATTTAACTTACAGTAAATCAGATATTGCTAGACAATAATACTCCTTATTTAGATTCCAAAAGAGGCAAAAATAATAAATAGAGTTTCAGACATTTTCATCATGCTATTTTTTTTTTTATATTTGTTACACTTACACCAATTAGCCTAGCCCAAATTAAGCTTTGTAAGGCTTGTGCTATGGGATCTAGGGTAACGGATAGACATGCATAATATTATACATTTTTTTTTTTTTAATTTAAGAGCTGGGCTCTTGTCGGTGGAGCACCCTCCATCTATCTCGGCATTCCGCCATCCTTTTGACTTCCTGATAAGACATGACAACTATTTTCTCCTTCACTTGCTGCATGTAGGTTCTTCTTGGTCTTCCTCTCTTCCTCTTCGCTTCTATCTTTCCTTCTATGATGGTCTTAAGAAAATTGTCATGTCTTATCAGGTGTCCCAACATTTTCCCTCTTCTGTTTTCGATAGTCCTTAATATGTTTCTCTTCTCCTTTACTATACTTAAAACTTCTTCATTCGTTTTCCTTTCAGTCCAGCTTACTCTTTCCATCCTTCTCCAGCACCACATTTCAAAGGCCTCCAGTCGTCTTCTATCTTTTTGCGTCATTGTCCACGTTTCGCATCCATACAGTGCTACACTCCAAACATACACCTTAATTAACTTTTTCCGTGTATGGCGTGAAATTCGCGAACTCAATAAATGCTTTTTGCTATTAAAGGCTCCCTTCGCCATCGCTATTCTAGCCACGATATCCGGTGTACATCTAGAGTCGTTTGTAATAATGCTGCCCAAATACTTAAAAGTTTTTACTTGCTCTATTTTTCGTGTATTATTTAATGTGATTGGGTTATTTACTATTCGTTTTGAAATTATAAGTGTTTTGGTTTTCTTAGTGTTGATTTTAAGGCCATATTCTGTAAAAATGTTTTCTATGTGTGTCACTAATGCTTCTAATTCTATTTTGTTTTCTGCTACTACTGCTATGTCGTCTGCAAATCGAATGAATTTTATGTTTTTACCATTAATTGTTACACCTCCTTTATTTGAATCGCTTATCTTTTTTATAGCATGCTCTATATATATATTAAAAATTAAAGGCGAAAGTGGACAGCCCTGTCTTACTCCTTGTTTTATCTTTGCTCTAGTCTTTTCCATTCCGACTTCTATGACTGTTTCTTGGTCCCTATATAGGTTATATATAATCCGTCTATCTCTGTAGTCTAAGCCTGTTTCCTTCAGAATATTCATCATATTTTTCCAATTTACTTTATCAAAGGCCTTCTCCAAATCTATGAAAGCTACATATGTATCCAAATCATATTCCAAACGGCGATCGGCTAACATTCTTAATGCAAGTATTGCTTCTCTGGTGCCTCTTTTTTCCCTGAACCCAAATTGGTCTGGCCCCAGGTATAATTCACATTTTTGTTTAATTCTATTTTGTATGATTTTTATTAAAATTTTACTGGCTTGGGATATTAAACTTAAAGTTCTGTGTTCTTCGCATTTAAGTGTGTTGGCTTTCTTTGGAAGAGTTACTGTTCTACTAACGAGAAAATCTTTTGGTAGTATTCCGTGTTTATAAATTTCTTGTATAGTACTTAAGATTTCTGTTTGCATTGATTCACAATCTGTATTCTTAATCATTTCTATAAATAAGCCATCAGGTCCTGCTGCTTTTCCGTTCTTTATACTGTCCAATGCTTTTTCATATTCTCCCCGCAGTATATTTGGGCCCATACTATCACCCACAATACCATCCTCAGCTTCTATGTCCTGTTCCGTTAGTCCATCTCCATCATATAAGTCTTCCATGTACATCTTCCATCTGTTTACTATATCCTTATTATCTACCAGTATCCTACCTTCTTCATTTAGGATAGCAGTACTTTTTCTTTTATGTTTTATATTAACTGTCGTATTATATTATATGCTTGATTCATTTTACCTTTTTTGATTAACTCTTCTATTTTATTGCATGTGGTTTCGACATCGGTAATTTTAGCTTCTCTACATTTTACAGTGATTCTATTGGTTAATCCCAACTAATATTATAAATGCGAAAGTGTGTTTGTTTATTTGTTTGTTTGTTTGTTTGTTTGTTACCTCTTCACGCTTAAACTACTGGACCGATTTCAAAAATTCTTTCACCTTTGGAAAGCTACATTCTCCCCGAGTAACATAGGCTACTTTTTATCCCGGAAAAATCGACAGATCCCACGGGATGCGCATAAAGGCTTCGCTCAAAAACTACTGCACAGATTTTTATGCGGTTTTCATCAATAGATAGAGTGATTCTTGAGGAGTTTTGCGGCATTTTTTATCTCGGAAAAACGGATAGTCCCACGGGAAGCGCGATAAAATCTTCGCACCATAAACCGACTTCCGCGTATATGTAGCCGTGGGCAAAAGCTATGACCCTTAACCCTCTATACACCCAATCCCGAAATCCACGCGGGCGAAGCCGCGGGCAGAAAGCTAGTTTTCTATATTTGTCTTTACTATTATCATCTCTTTTGTTTCGAAATTTTCTTCTTTCTAACATTAATTCTGCTATCTCTTTAGTTAACCATTTTTTATGGGTATAAGTTTTTCTTTCTGGAGGGTTTTCTCTGCACTGCTAATAAAAATATCTCTTAGTTTATTCCATTTATCTTCTATACTAATATTATTTATATTTTTTATACTATTTTTATATTGTTCTAACGTAGCACCTATCATATATTATTATATTGAGCTCTGTTATTGCACTGTATATCTCTTAGCTTACTGAGATCCAACTTCTTTGGCTTACATTTCTTTCTAATTTTATTTACCTTAAAATTATGTAGACTAATAAGTAAATTGTGGTCCGAGTTAACATCTGCTCCTGGTAAGGTTTTACATATTTTTAATTGGTTTCGATGTTTCTTCTTTATAATAATATAATCAATTTGATATCTTCCAATATCTCCTGGCATCTTCCATGTATATAGTCTTCTTTTTGGTTGTTGGAATAGTGTGTTTGCAATTATCAAATCATTTTCCTTGCAGAATTGTATTAGCCTTTCCCCTCTTTTATTTCTTTTACCTAGACCAAAATTCCCTATATTATCTTCTTCACCCCCTTCTCCCACTACAGCGTTAAAATCCCCCATTACAATTAAATTATCTGTATCTTTAACTATATCTAGTATCACATCTATTTCATTATATAATTCTTCTATTTCTTCGTCAGGGTAGCTACTGGTTGGCATATACACTTGTACTATAATTAAGTTTGTTGGATTTGATTTAATTTTAATTGCCGTTATTCTATCACTGTGGTAAATCGTATTCTCTACCTGTTCTCCCAATTTTTTATTTAATATAATAGCAGTGCCATTCGATCCTTGTTTTTCTCCTCCTGTGTAAATAACCCTATGACGACCACTCCAATAATCTCCGCTCCCTTCCCATCTTATTTCACATAATCCTAGTATATCTATTTCTAATCTTTCCATTTCTATCTTCACTTGTTCTAATTTACCTGGATCCAGCATTGTTTTGACATTCCACGTGCCAATTTTACAAGGATTTCGCATGATGACGGCAGAGTCAGCCTTGCTCCTGACCTTGCCGGACTCAGACCGCCACGGCATGTTACATCGTGGAAGCCCGTTGTCAAGAACTATTCTTTCTGTATTGTGTACTTCCATGTTTACTCCTATTGTGGGATTGTACGTGTGGTGGTTTCCCACTTGCCTTCCACACCGCAGCTTAAGAGCCAGGGGTGTCCCGCCTCTTAATATCCGGTCGCAAGCCTTACTAGATTCCATTTCTTCAGCCTCACGCCAGTACTGGTATCACTGCTGCCTGACACCAGGGGAATGCTTATTTGATGGCGGCATTTACTCGCCATGTCACAGAACTGTCGTAGGTACTGTAGTTTTTTTATACGAGAAGCCCTTCCCACTAGACTTCCCACTACTACCTGATAATCCTGCCGCTGTTTGGTCGGGGACTGCTTATTCAGTATATTCGCAGCTAACCACCATATCTGATGGTCATTCACTATCCGCCACCTGTGACCCCGTTGGTAGCCTATAGCTCAGCCCCAACTAATATTTATATATATATAATATTTATATATTATACATATATAAATATTTTTTATAGAAATATATATCAACAACCATGACTAAAGTACAAATGCTCGCATTCATCACACAAACATCTGCCCCCACCGGGACTCGAACCCGAGACCTCAAAGATGGCGACACCTTGAAACCGGTGTACTATCCACTCGACTACGGAGGCTATCTTTAAACCGACTGGCTAACCCCACAAACTTCGTATACTAGCGAATAATCAAAGACGTGAATTGTCAATCAAAAAAATATAATGCATAAAAATAAACCATACCTTTTTCTTTTTATTACTGTTTCTAATATTTGAATAAAAGAACAATTTATTTACTTATATAGGAACGAATCCAAAAAATAGGTATATCTATTCATACAATAGAAGCCCACTGGTGGACATAGGTCTCTCCAACTGGTCACTGGTCGGTCCTGCGCAGCTGGCATGTATCGCCTTCCTGCGATCGTCACCAAATCATCGGCGTATCCCGTGGGAGATCTACCAACGTCAACCAATAAATATATAAATTAATCTACTAACGCCCGATCTCTAGTTACAGATATTCTTTGATTCAACATGGCATTCACCGACCAACCGAAGCCGAAAGAAAACAAACAATACTGCGAACTAATTAAAGTTACCCGCACCATCAATAAACATCTGAGAACATCGACATGCAAATAACACTAATCGAACGAGCTGATTCTATTTTCGATTCGATGCCATTGCGAATGGGCAACGCTCGAGACACATTGGATGCCACAGACGTAAAAACTCAATATTTGGAATCACCTTTATACTCGTAACTGCCATGCGTTTACATTCATTTGCAAACGATATCACCAGCTTAAATTTTTGTATGAAACGAATGAGCTAAAATAGTACTGATTTTTGTAAATAAATTAATATAAGCTATGTAGTTTACGGTACGTCAAATACTTACTATAGTAAAGTATACTATATCAACTCATGATTAAGATTCTCGGGAAGTGTGAATCTTCAAAAAGAGTTTAAGTGAGAAACTTCCTCATTGTATCAGCTTCGTGCTGGATACAGCAATATTCACACCACTTATTTTTTTTTACTACGTTGTTAACTGACTACGTACCTTAATTGCTTTTTTATTCACCTTTGCCGCGATTTATTTCGGCCATTGTTCGGAAAATCTCTTATTTTTGGAGTTTTATTATTAGTAGTTATGGATTTCAATGCTAGTTTAATTGATTCAGTTTTGTGCAAAATTAGAAAATAAATATTTATTATTTTTCATTGTTCAATATTTTAAGTTGCATAGTGCCACCATGATAGCAGATATTGTTTTGAAATAAGTATGATTACTATGACAGAGTAATGCGATTTGTACTTAACAAGACTTTCTTTTTAATCATTTGACCTATTTGATTGTTAGTTGAGATAAGCGAAAATCCATAAATGCTGTATTTATTATTTTCAAAAATAAAAGTGAGTAATAAACAGAGAAATGAGAATATTTAAATTAGTTGCGGTCTATTTCCCGTGACGAAGGACTGACGGACGTGACAGAAAAAGTGAATAAAAATTAACACGTAATTGCAAGCTTATAGAACTTTCTGTTATTCTGATTGTTTAGGTTTTGAAATGAATTATAATATTCGACATATTATTTTTTGTAACATATGTTACGACTTAAGCAATTTTACAAAATTCATAAATACATTTAACGAAAGTCTCCTTAAGTTTGCAAGTTAGACTATATTGATACCACCTCAATTATGTAAGCAAAAAATAAGTATTTTTGTAGTTTTCCTGTTTACGTTGACGTGCTGCTAACTTCGTGTTAACCGTAATAGCTCAAAGAATTGATCCAGATTGATATTCTCTGGAAAACTTTCACAAAGCTTTTTCAGACCTTCTAATAGACACTGGATGAATAGACATCACAAATACACAATACATATTCTACAATATTTACAAGCTTGCCTTACGTTTACACTAATTAATACAATGTAACACTTAATCTTACGGTACACTCAAACAATACTTTACACTTTTACAATATACCACTTAATCTATCCTTTCATTACAATATACAATTTAACCTAAATTTATTTATACAATGTAATACTTAACATAACCTTAAGTACACTTGTACAAATAAACACTTAACCGTACACTACACTGATACAATATAACACTTAGCCTAACCTATATCTAGCCTAACACTAAATTGACTACCGCAACATAGCCACCGCAATCGCACTACATTCACAAGAAGTTTTGTGAACTTAACAAATGTTTTTTTTTTCACATTGCCTTCAGAAGTACAAAAGAATAAGTTTTAATCGACTGAGGAATATTTTTCCAACACTTTGTGAGCGTGTACCTAAAAACAATTCGAAACACATAAGTGCCACAAATAAATTATAATTCATTATATAATTAAGACGGAGTCTTATTTTTTATAATATCAAAGAAATGCCTATTTAGTAAAGTTTTAGTGCTTGGTAAAACTAATGTTCGATTTGGACCACTCTTATGTCGTTCAAAATAAAGGAGGGTTTCGTAGTTGTATTTTTACATACAACAGGAAGCCTTTATTTCACTCGGTAGTAAGTGAAGATATGACTAAAAGTACAATCAATTTTTATTCAATACTATCTTTATGGCGAGAAACAAAGGTAATACAGTGATAGCTAAACTAGGGAGCTTAATATTTGTCTTAAGCCTTATCACCAATCAAGACGAGCGGCATCTGCCCCCTTGGAAATGAACCCCGGACCTCCCAATCAACACCCGGTGGTCTCACCTTCTAGAACATGTAGGCAGTTAAGTGAAGATATAAATCATGATGTTGAACCTAATGTGTACACATTATTATCAATTTACCTCTTAATGCAATTCGTAACTTTTATGATCCACACACATGCAAATGACGCTTATTGAGTGAGCCGGAGACCTATTTTTAAATTACGAATGCGACTTAGAAATCACCGATGTGACTAATACTCACCGATTTTCAATAATTCTTATTTTTTAATATCATTTGTGTGACTACCTTAGTCACAGATGTGATTTCATTACGAGTGCCCTCACCCACTCGTAATCAAGTCATACTTGTGGAAATGTTATCTGTGTTATATGTATATATGTATATATGTATATATGTATATATGTAATATATATATAATAACCATAATGTTTAAGCCGGCAATTCTGCGTGGAACCGAACTCTTACATTTATGTGTGTACTTTATCTATGTTGGCAGCACTGCGATCGACTTTGGATGTTTAGGAATCCGCGACCTCAAAGTCACCGCTGACTATTTAGTTAGCGGTGATTTCGAAGTCGCATTCGTAATTCAAAAATAGGTCTCCCGATTCTATTTTCGAATCGATGAAATTGTCAACAAGTCAATGCCGGCGGCATACTGCACGCTGCATCATTTTTAAATAATTTAAATCTTTTATTCATTGATATTGTAGTTATAACTTGATTATATTTATAACAGTACTAATGTTATAAGCGCGAAACTGTTTGTTACTCTTCCACGTAAAAACTATTGAACGGATTTTATTGAAACTTTACCATAGTATACCTTATTCATCACAATAGCATATAGGCTACAATTTATAAAGATATACGCCACGCTAATATAACCTACAGATACAGTAATAATAATCCGGGATACCTATTTTTGAATTACGAATGCGATTTCGAAATCACTTTGAGATCACGGATTCTTAAACATCCAATTTTTGAAAGTCGATCGCAGAGCTGCCAACATAGATAAAGTACACACATAAATGTAAGAGTTCGGTTCCACGCAGAATGTAGCCGCTGCCGGTTATTACCGACTTAACCATTATGTTTATTATATATATATATATATATATATATATATATAATATATAATAAAAATATATAATATAAATGATAACATTTCCACAAGTATGACTTGATTACGAGTGGGTGAGGGCACTCGTATGGAAATCACACCTGTGACTAAGGTAATCACATCAGTGATATTCAAAAATAAGAATTATTGAAAATCGGTGATTATTAGTCACATCGGTGATTTCTATGTCGCATTCGTAATTCAAAAATAGGTCTCCTGCACAGACGAGTTTCAGACATCCACTGGCATAAAGTCACATTTATATTTGTCTGAACTAGATTATACATGTTCAGACAGGAAAGTGATGATATGTCATTAAATCTAATTACACAACATTAATATTATTTAAACAAGTTAATACTAATAGTGATAATGACAATGTCATCAAATAAAGAAAAACCTAGAAATCTTACTTATAGCTATAACTTTATGCTAACTTCTCAGTTATCTAACGCTAACTTCTCAGTATATATTATTAAGAATCTATCTACATATCTAAATTTCGAGGTATTTCTAGAACTACAAACTACGTATATCCCTTGGTACATTGGTCCATTATGGAACTTAAATGCGTCGAGCGCCATTCGTGTTCACGCTTTCAAGACTAGTGGATAAATATGGAATGTGGTCCAGGCCTTTTGTTTAGAAGGCTTGCAATTCACATTGCATTTCGTAATAGCGAAATTGTACAATACAATCATAAAGTTTCATATAGTTTTAAGTTACTTGTATTGTTATTAATTACGTCGGGTCAGGGGGTCCACTGCCCTTCGGCGACGCCCCCGGCCGGGACGACGATCTCGGTTGACGGGGTGTCAGTCGATTTGCAGCCCCACATCAAGTATCTGGGGCTGCTCATTGACGAGAGATGGGGGTTCGAGGAGCACTTCCGACGCCTCGAGCCCCGTCTGCTGAGGACGGCGGACGCGATTTCTCACCACATGGGCGAACAGGCGTCACGGGTCGCTCAAGTACCACTTGGTGCAGGTGCTAAGAGGCCATGGTTGTTTTGGCCGCTACCTGTACCGCATCGGACGTGAGCCGACCCCTGAGTGCCACCACTGTGGCGCCAGTGAGGATACCGCGCAGCATACGCAGCATTGAAATTGAACTAGTCATAAGTCATCGAGATTTCTGATAATTTGACATGATGAACATTAGTATAACATTATTATAAATAAAAAGAAACAAAGGAACTGTCACCCACGACGTAAGCCCTTCGTAACTAGGCTCCTGCACTACCCGAACATATTCTATTTTCAATTCGCTTTCTATGCCTATATTCATGTCAGTCCAGTTCTAATTAGGGTGGAAGTGACAATGGGCGACACTGCCAGACAAATGGCGCTCAGGCTAATGGAGCACGTGCCGTGACAGCCGGATGGCGGACGTGCGCTGCTTCTGCTATTGGCCGGCAAAGCAGTACTACTATATGCGACTGAAACTTTAATATAGCTAATTTCAAACTGAAATGTTGCTATAGATATATTATACTAAATGGCTTCCTTGTTACTGTAGTTGTAGTTGAGAGGGCTTTCGTAATTATTATAGACTAGCCTTCCGCCCGTGGCTTCGCCCGCGTGGAATTCGGTTTGAAAAGCAGTTTAGACGATAAAACAAAGTGTACGTCATCCCTCGGGAATTCCTCATTTTCGGGGAGTCATTATCGTATCATTTAGCTTCTAATTTTACATGTTTATATTAGTTTGCAATATTTTACCTTGTTTTAAACGACACACAGCGCCATCTAAAATCCATCCATCAAGCAAACAATATTTTTGTTTTTCAATCGGTTCCGTAGTTACGGCGTGACAGCGGAACAAACAAACAAACAATTAAGTAAGGATTTTTAATAACATTATGTTATCACTAGTTATCGTGCTTGTAGAAATAATAATGGTACAGGCTGATAGAATTATCTGACAGAGATCTCATTTATTTGATTGAAATTGTTAAATTAACCGAAAATCCCATTATAAAGTTACCATCTATAACATCTGCAGAGCTTAACTGACTCCAATCTAGTTGAGAATTAAGAAATTGTTTTATGGCAAGAAACAGCAGTAAGTAACTAAAAGTGCTCGTAAAAATAATGCTTACAGTAAGTCGAACGCAATTACTCTGTTTTGGGTAAATAACCCAAAATTTGAGGGGACGGACTCAGAGAAATTCTGTGTATTAAATTATGGAAATTAATTGATACCAGGCCTATATGTTTCTGATATTTAAATAGACTTTACACAAACTTTGACAACTTGACCCTTTTCACATTTCAATTTTGTGTACGGTATTACAATTTTCAATGAATAGTTACCATGTGGAATTATTCATTTCTGTATATTTATTTTTGTTGTTTATATTTATTGAATCTATTACTTTTAGTTCATTTGTGTACAGAGGTGCACTTAATTATTTGGGTGATGCAGAGAAACGGCAGTAAATATTTAAATACAATACAAATTAATAATAGGTCTTTACCCATGAAATTTCCTTTTTTTATACAAACGTTTTCCTTATTATTGCATAAATATTATAAACAGAGAAAAAACTTGATAACACTACACGCGCCTTCATAGATGTCAAACTAAAATTCAAATGCAAGAAAAATGTTTTGCAGATAGTTATAAACAGTTAACTATAAAATCCAAACTCGCGAGATATGGTTTATGCAACATAAATAAACCACCAGAAGTAATGGAACTTAGAAGACTAGAACACTAACTTAGAAGTACGAAAGAAATAAACGGCAATTTCATAGGTAAATGTCACTTTTCTACTAACATATACGAAGAAATTCATATCCTTAATTATATGGAGAACTTATTCGAGTAACAGCTTCTACGAACCCGATAACCTGAATCCTAGGAATAAGCCATTTCAAACAGTACTCTTCCACACGGTCGTTGCTAGGGTTTCTGTTTTTATTTCTGAGATGGCTGTTGTGAAATGTGTAAATTATAAAAATTATGTAATTTTAATTAAATAAGTATTTAGGTAAAATTAATTTCGCGTTTGTTATACATTATTATTTTCACCTGTAAACCTGGAAACTTGGAGCATTCAACCTCACTAGAAACCACCACAGCACTACAATACTGTAGTCATCAGTCAGCAAATTATAAGGCCGGCAAGTCAGCTTGGCTCACTGATCTCCCCATTTTGGGTAATATACCAGGGAGCCACTAAAGCACGGCTGAAATGACGATGCTTTACTTATTATTTATTTAATTTTTATGGTATAAAAGCGGAAAAATATTATGTTCGAGTATACCAATAATTAGCAGAGTTCATCCCTGGCTCGCCAACTCAGAATATGCTCGTAAACTGACTATCGTAAATGAAAGAATTTCGTGTTTATGGTTCGGTTGACCAAGATTATTAACTTTTTAACGCCACCGTGTCCAATTTAAACTGGCCCTAATTGGCCTACCGGCGCGGGCTTCTCAGGGCTCACTTCAATTATAACAGGATGCCCGTTCTGCTCCCGTATCGCTAGAACTGTTTAACAAAACTTATTAAAAGCTTAAATCAACGTTTTCCTGTTTAACTTAATTTTCTTCGTCATTTTAACGCTAGTAATTGGTTAGGAAGTCATTGACTTGCATTTAAAATGTTTAGTGTGAATAACTAATTATTTTGTTACTTGATATTTTTAAGTGTTATAGTAAATATTCGAGCTAGCCTACTTTACTTCGTCCGATCCCTAATACTTCAGTGCTGCCTCTAACGCTAAACAAAAGTATTCTATATTATAAATTGGCAGGATTTCACATATAATTTTTTTTAATTTTTAATTTTTTTATTAATTTTCTAACAGGAAAAGGGACGATTTAACACATATCAGTTTCTTTGATTGTCTTAGAAAAAGCTTACCAGATTATTAACCACAGACCCTATAACGTAACTTACTCTAATATTATAGATCCCGTAGATTGTAAATGCTGATTTAATAACGTCACAGTTAGTAGAGTATCGATTTCTGTGGAATAAGTAAGTAAGTAATTTTAATAATGGCAATGGTTTTTTTCTATGGAATACATTGAGTGTGTTACTCATACTGACTTCATTACTAATTGACTGACATAACTGTCACTTACAATCCAAGTTTAATACCAATACACAGAGCGGCCTTCTGTCTATCTCAATATAAAACGTCGTCATCTGCAATCTTTTTTGTGGCTCGAGCGCTCATGATCTTTTCCCCCTCGGGACGTTCCGTTACTCGCAGAATTACATATTATTTATTCGTTTATATTTTATGGAATACACGAGTTTCAAATTATTACTAAAACATAATATAACTTATTTAATATCGGCAAATATTTATGGCTTCACATCAATGTCTGTTGCTATACAGATCTGTACACCTACCATGATCTCTTAAAGCAGAAATAAAACCATAGTACAAGCGAGATGGCGCTAAACGCTACAAGAGCGGTGTCTCTGTTTAAATAATGCTTTTAAACGGTTATGGTGAGGTCTCAGAATGAATTATGAATTATTATTGAATTATGAATTCAATGAACAACAGAGAATACCCATTAAAATAATATTATCGTGACCAATAAGTCATAATTGAATTAAAATCTAAACAAATTACCAATGACGAACTAATGACAAAGAAAACTGCAAAAATATTTATCGTGCCTGAAATTAGAAGTAACAAAATAGTGACTATTTGTGAGAGAGACAGATTATCTTTCTCTCTCCTACTATCCTATACTGTGCCTGCCAAGGTATGTTATAATTATTTCTTGTTGTATATGCCGTTTAATAACCTACAGTATGGAATGCAATAAAAAAATTACTATGAAGGCAAGTATTAAATACAAATTGTGTCAATATCGTAAAAAAAATTACTTTTACAACTCTCTCTCGTTCAGACGTCGAACCTCTGAGAATTCTAACAGGCGACGTTTAAGTGGAAAGTTTAACATCGTTGACAGTCCGAGCTCACTCCCATAGCATCGCGAGACAAAGCACTTTGCCCCGACAGTACAATGCAGTTTGCACTCGCGAGACTTCCCGGTTCCCACTTTTTATTTCCGGCGAGTAGTTGGCTAGTGATTGAGCCAAGCGGGAATTCCTGTCTGCAGAGGCTGAGAGATAATTTAAAAACTGAATTCTCGTTTTAAATAGTTTTGTTCTATTTTTCTCTTTTCACAATTAACTCTTAACTGTACGTGTTTTGTTTAAGTGAAGTTACTATTTACTTATTTATTTAATATCAAATACGTATTGCAAAGTGATACAATTAATCCAGATTTATTATATGGACCGAATAAAGTTTAGCAAATTAAGCATGGGACTTAAAGAATATGACACTACAACAAATACCTTACTGTGTAGAATGTTCTCTGTCTCTAACAAACGTTAATAAATTAATATATGCACGAGAAATACATTCCTTTATACTATATTTTTCGTAGTAATTAAGTATGGAAAGATACCATTAAATTAACACTTCAAAATAACTAAGTATGCATTAACTTCAAAATAAGTTACAAATTAAATGCAATAGGATTAAACCTTTCCTCGCAAATATCGATTTCTGAAGTGCATCGAAACAGAGGCATAGGAGCCTATTGTCATACGTATTGCCAAGAAGTATCCTATTAGACGTAAAATGAAAACAAAAGGTAGAATATAATTCACCTATTTCAAATTACATTTACTAGAATTTCCTCTGAGCTTTTTCGCGGGCAGATGCAAGTTGATTTAAGCTGTTTTTCTTAATTCATAATAAGTTGAGAACCCGTTCAAACACATACACCAATCCACGTTACCTGAGTTAAATACTAATATTAAGATCCATATTTTATTTACATACACATTAATCCTATCACAGTAACTTTACAATGACACCAACAGCTGTAAGTCATTATAGCAGCTTCAACATTCATCACATCAGCTGTTATCATACACTAATCCAAAGGCATTAATAATCAAACAATACTATCGAATTATCGAAACATAATACTGTTTGTCAATTAGTTATTATTATTGTGGTGTATTGGATCTTAATTAATAATACCAAGTAATATTATAAATGCGAAAGTAACTCAGTCTATCTGTCTGTTACGCTTTCCCGCTTAAACCTCGCAACCGATTTTGATGAAATTTGGTACAGACAATCTTTAGACCATGAGACAGAACATAGGCTATTTTTATATTTATTTCGAAAAAAAGGAATGAAGGGATTGAAATAGAGGTTGAAAGTTTGTATGAGATTTCTTAATATTAAAAGATTACTAAAACCATTAAAACTTTATATTTAAGCACTTGATAAGAAATCATTAAACATCTGTTCTAGCATTTTTGAAATTTCGACCAGCTATAGGGTGAAATAAGAGTTGAATTGAAAATAAGACCATCAATCTTGGTACCTCAGACATAAGGGACCAGGATTGACAAAAACTAATTTCACGCGGACGAAGCCACGGGCGGACGCTAGTAAATAAATAAATGTAGACACGGTTTTCTTTGTAAGTACCTAGAAAGAGCGGTATATCTACTAAATTAAATTTCTGATTTGTGATTGTCAGAGAAAATTAGTGTTAATGTTTTGTGTAAGGCCTTCCACAATTGCATAATTTCAACCTTTCACAATTTTAGAGTTGGTTGAAACCGAACCTCTATATAAATGTTGCTAATAAGCCCTAATTCCCCTCTAAAACTCTGGTGTTCTAGCCAATTTGTTTAATGGCTTACATGAATAGTTAGTGTGCATCAGAGCGCAACGAGTAAACTTTCGGTGGAAATATCCATTTGTATAATTGCTCCACCCTACACTACTTTTGGAGATATATTTCGATGCCCTTATAGAGCTACGCTTTCAAATAGATGCAAGCTTTCTGAGTATTGAACATGCCCAAATTATTGAATGGGACATTCCAGTTACCTGCATGATAATATTATTCGACCTCCAGTGATAGTACTCCGGTTTCAAGGTGTCGCTCTCGATCTCCAACATAAATAATAAATAAAATAACCCGGGACGGGTTAAAATATATATTTCTATCAAAAATATTAATATGTGTATAATATATGTATGTCTATCCGTTACCCTAGATCGCATAACACAAACCGTATAGAGGTTACTTTGGGCTAGGCACCAAGTAAGTGTAAGAAATACTTATTTATTATACTTATATTATTCCATTGTAGTTAATGTTTTTGTAAGTGGCTCTTAACAGGAATTGGGTGCGAATCTTAATTAAAAGGGCCTCTTCTAGGGCCACTAGCCTATCCTATTGTCACCTTTAATTTTCTTCGCAGATTACAGATTGCATCACGATGTTTTACTTCACCATAGTAGCCATATTATGTAAAATAATGTTATGCCATACCATTATGTTTTTATATTTATTGAATAAAAGTAAATAATTCTTACAGGTACACTATTTAGCCCAAAAAAAGCTGTAAGTTTTGTGTTAAGGGCACTAAGATAAAGGATAGATCATACATAAAAATTAGAAATAGATAAATATTATTGATAGTAATTTATATTAACAGCTATGACTAAAGCTCAAACGCCTCAGTGACACCTTAAAACCCGTGTACTAACTACTCTGCCAGTCAATCGGAGGTCGTCAGGTCGATTCGGTCACGCCGAGGAGTATTATTGAGTTACAAGTATACCGAATGTTATGAGTTAAAAATTAATATTTTGCGGTCCATCAGTAGAGCTAACAATCAAACTAGTACTTATTTCTACTTTACTGACTAAATAAATTATAGTCGGATCTAAAGTATCGAAACCCTACATCAGTGTATGAGGAACACACCGCAGCAATCTGTTGACCGCCATTGTATTTACAGCTAGCACTTCTTTTGTGTTAACAATTGACATTATATTATTTAAAAGTTCAAGTCAGCTCGGAAGGTGCAAGTTTTTAGATTTTAGATTTCATCTAATCTATATCTTCTATAACCCTATTCTATATTTATATTAAATTATATTTCACCATCCCTGAAACACCTGTGTATGTCAAATATTAATCAAATAGTCCAAAGCCAACGACATTTGCACCGCGTTATCTCCTGAAGAACGGTCGCTCTCACTGCCAGTTGTAGGGTCATTAGGACCAAGGCTTAGGCTGGAAGGCTTATCGGTCTGGAATCCACCATAACCACCGTAACATTTAGTTGCTGTGGTAGCCATGAGGGTCTCAGATTGTCCTCTCCTGAGGTAAAAATGAAGCAAATTACGTCCGGTATCACGTACCAATACGTGATACCGAAGATAATTTAATTTTATAGACTTCTATCTTATTCTTGACATGCACTTAAAATTAAGCGACTATAAACTCACAAACACTACCAAATCCAATGCATATAAATGTGGTAAGTAATTACAAACATAAATAATAGAATGCACCGTAAATGCAGCAATTAGTCTATTCCTCGGATACAATGTTGAATTAAACTTGTAATTGATTCTAGTTGTGCTGGCGAAACTGGAGCATAAATATATAATACGACTCCAACTTCCGTAATGGTACTAAAGGTAGTTTAAATAATTATCAGAGATCGCTATGTTTACGTATTTGCTGGATACTACTAATTAAAATAAACGCTTACCGGAGAGAGACTCTACACCAAAGTCATTCTTTAGGTACTTATCCGTAATCCTGTCACGAATAAGTTTTTATTTTGCAGTGTTCTGGTTCCAAGGATAAGACAGTGGCAACAGAACGTGGAGTTAGATCGTGTGTTAGAAGTTAGCAAACTCTGTGATCTCTTGTGGGGATTGCAGATTTACTGCGAATCTCAGAGGAACCGCATGTATTATATATATTTTCTATATACCTATATATGTAAAATATTTTTATGATCCATCTTAAACAATTATATTGTAACTAAAAAAAGTATTGTTTCAAAATCCGATTATCTTAAATCGGTTGAAATTGGAAATTTATTTCTATTATAATAGAATTCGATTTCTATACGAAAACATTTGGCTCTTTACAATTATAATATTTTACATTTATATACATATATGAATTAGAAACATAAATCCGTAAACATTCAGAAACCAAAACGGAATAATTCTGACATCGCTGTTTAAAAATCCGCTGACGTATTGCGGACCTCGTATTTAACGACGACCTCCTTAGTCGAGTGGATAGTACGCCGGTTTCAAGGTGTCGCCATCTCTGAGGTCCCAGGTTCGAATCCCGGTGGGGGCAGATGTTTGTGTAATGAATGCGAGCATTTGTACCTTAGTCATGGTTATTGATATATATTTCAATAAAAATTATTTATTTATATATGTATAATATATGTATGTCTATCCGTTAACCTAGACCCCATAGCACAAGCCTTACAGAGCTTACTTTGGGCTAGGCTAATTGGTGTAAGTGTAACAAATATTTATTTATTATATTTATTATTTATTTATTATAAAATCTACATAATGTACTCATTTTCACGGCTCCGTGAGCAGTGAATAAGGATTGTTGAGAAATATACAGTGAAAGTACGTAAGCTTTTGTTGTGTTATCTGTATGAGGCGGGGCGTGACGGAGCACCCCGAGGAATTTGATCTCGTCTTCGCTGTTTGACAGCGTTCAGCTTTTATCAAAAACCCTTTTCGTCCCAAATACGAAATTACAAAAGCCGCGCTATAGATTCAGTTTTGCGGTTTGTAGAATATTGTATACTTTTCCATCTGTAGTATTTTCCTTACACGTATTTTATTTATACTATTATTATTATGTAATTTTTAATGTTTTATTTTTATTTGTTTATACAGATTTTAGGGGTTCCGAACCACACGTGACGGTACCCAAGTCCTGCTTGCTTGCTGCTATAGACGTCGTTATGGCGCTTCCCACTAATTTACATTGAACCAACCCAAACCCTATTGTGATTTTTAAGGAAGACTTATTCTCAGGTGATGATGATAAAGATTTACTAACGTATGATTACAATGATTATTATAGTATAACATACGATTATGCGATATTAAATCTAAATATCAATATTGAACTATTAAATAACTAGCGGACCCAACAGACTTCGTCCTGTCAAAATGATTTGCAAAGTGCCAGTTTTTTGTTCCTACTATTTTATAATCAAGGCAAAAAATTCTCCTGTACAGAACTGACATGAACACAAGGTTGTGAATAAAAAATAATTAAATAAAACGTACATTTAAAACTATTCGACTTTGGAACGTGACATTAAATCCTCCAACGATGTATTCTGTACTCCAACGCACACACGCACACTTTTTTATAGATTTGATTGAATTTCACCTTTATATAGCGTTAATAAAGCGCAAATTGAATCTTTGATGTTTGGAACACACCTATATTGCTTAGATATAACACTGAGTGCTTGCAATATGAACTTTATAGAATAACAATAAAGCTCAAATTGACTATACGTTTTAGTTAGAAAACGTTTGTATGGGAAAAAAGGGCTGTTTTTAGGGGTTTTCCGATACTTATTCGAATTTTTCACACCGTAAAAACTATCCTTGAACTTCAACGAATAATTTAAAAAAGAATTGGCCAAATTGGTTCAGGTGTTGTTGAGTTATGCGCTTACCAACACATTTAGCGATTCATTTTTATATATAAGATATAACTAAAAAGTACCCATAACCGACGATCGTGCATGAAAGTATTAATGAAAGTCGAGGAAGCAAGGGAAGTATGTTGGGGTCGTAACAAGTGGATCACCGTGGTCTCTGCCTGTCTCCATAGGAAAGAGGCGTAAGTATATGTATGTATGCAAACTATTTTAACTAAAGCAACTAGGCTGGCTATAGGCTGTGTAATATGTAACTCTATTGCTATCCAATTTTGATCCAAAGTGATACACAGAACAAGGTTTCATTATGATTATATGTGACAATAATCTCTAAAAAATAGCAATGTAACACCACCATGCCATTTCGATTAAAAGTTTCAAAGAGTAATTATCAGTTAAGTAATTAATTAAGTATCGACTCTTTTCTCGAATTTCTTCAAATTCTTTCCTTTACTGCTTTGATCGCCTATTTCCTTCTAAGAGTGGGCGACCCGATCTTTTTATGTCACAAAATGATGAGGTTTCATTGAATCTATTAATAAGCACACAAACATTCTATTAATGCCAGACGTAGATTTGACTCCATATCTACTTTGTCTCATTAGACGGAGCGATTCGGATTTCTTAATCACCCTCCACTATTTTTATAAACAAAAAAATATTTAAAAACCGATTAACGATAAAACATAACGATCATTCATATTTCAAATCCTAATTTGATTTCATTGAATTTCATTCCTAATTCAAATGTAACATTTTGTTTATTTTTAGTTGTAACAGTAATTATGGCCAGACTAAGTATTTTGACATTTCTAACCTACTATATATATTCTTTGTTAATTCACAAAGCTTTTCATATCGTAGTGTAAAAATAATAACAAAAAGTTCGCTACTTCTTTACCTCGTCAAAATAACTAAAAATCTAATTAGTCATGTCATGACGGATAAACTTGGATAAGGGTAAACAAACCTGTTTTTTAAGGACCTATGCTGAAGCCGCAGATGGCTATGTTCAGCTTTACTGTGAGTGTGTCTGTGGAAGGCGCACGGACAGAAGTTACTACAGATTTTCATTTAATTGAAACAGCGATTTTATTATGTGAGAAGTTATTGGGACCAGTTTCATTCAAACAGTTAAAGGTTATAGTTTTGCGATTTTTTATTATCCCCTATACCACGATTATGACAACGTTCGCGATACTATTGATTATGAATCTTAACTTTTTATTCTTATAGTGTAATGTATAGGTTATAATGAACGTTTTTTTTTTTGGAAAAAATACATAGGTTATTTTATCTTAGGTTATAGGCCACACGCAGTATTTGTATGCACTACCAATTATATTATATTTCATTTTTTATTCTTAATATGCAATGTGAATGGACAAATATAAGTGTCAAATAACTCTAATAATAAAGGCAAGAACACAATTAAAATAATTCACGAGTAAGCTTGACTGTCTCTGCTGGCTGTGTTTTCATTGTAGCTAAAAAACTGTTTTTATATTTGATTTCACACCGTGTACACAAATAGACATGCTTGTGGCACGAATGATTGAAAGATCGACTCTCGATCATTACGCTTAGTTGTTATCTGGATTGACTGAGGTGTTTGATGAAGGTAGACATTTGTGGTGCGAAAATTCCCTCGACCACTGTGGTGAGGGGGTAATCGGTGTATGTCATTTGTCACAGGCGTTCAAGTATTTGTCTTTTATCCTTTTTCATTACTGTAATAAAAAGTTCAGATGCGACTGGATGCGACTTTACTGTCGTTTTCTCATCTCTGAATTAACATCAAAATCTGCATGAAATCATATTTATAAAATCGAATTAAATATTTAATCATGATGTCCAAGCTACGCTGTTTACCGGCCCCCCTCAGGGAACTACCAAGAGTTTGAGTCTGTTATGGAGGAAATACTGAGAATTATTTGTAAGAAAAATAAAAAAGTAATTGTTTGTGGAGACTTTAATATAAATATATTAGACATGTCACAGCTGTCTAGCAGATATTTAAATCTATTTAAATCATTCAATTTAGTTAATGTCTTTGATGAACCTACTAGAGTAACACCTACGTCAGCCACTTGTATAGATAATATTTTTTGCAACAGTGATGTTACTAAAAAATCCATAGTTAATTTCATTAATTCTGACCATAGTGGACAATTTGTGACTATTGAGCACCATCATGCACCATTAGTCTTTGAGGTTACTTGTAGGCCTATTACAAAACACGGTGTTGAAAAATTTAAAAATAATGTTAATGATAGAATTTATTCTTTACCATTAGATGATAGTAACCCAAATAGTTTATATAACAGCGTCTTTAATGTTATCAAAAGTGAATCTAGTAAAATATTTAAACAAAAGTCCATTAAGATTTACACGAGTAAAAAGAAATTCAGTGACTGGGCTACACCAGGTATTTACAAAAGTAGGAGAAAATTATATGAGCTATATGCCCTAAAATCTAATTCTAGAAACCCTGAATTTATTGAGTATGTAAGAAATTACTCTAAAATATTTAAAAAAGTCTGTGTTACAGCTAAAAAACTTTTTATTGCCAATAAAATTAATGTTTCAAAAGATAAAGTAAAAACTGTTTGGAAAGTAATAAACCATGAAACAGGGAAAATAAAACAAAACGAACATACTTATTCGCTAAAGGTTAAGGATAAGTTAATTCAATCTGATAACGAAGTAGCCTCCGAATTTGAAAGGTTTTTCCACCAAATACCTATAGATACTACTTGTAGCCTCGGATCATGTTCAAACGGTGCGGTCGCCCTCCTTGAATCAAATGTAAACAAGATTAAGGAATCTTTTCATTTTAGACATATTGATGCTGAATTTATCCTCAAAACTTTTAAATCACTTAATAATAAGAAAACAGAGGATCTGTGGGGTATCTCAACTAATATTATTAAACCAATTATCTCTGAAATTGCGCCTCACCTAGCCCTAATTTTCAATAAATGCATTGATGAAGGGGTCTTTCCAAATCTTATGAAAAATAGTAAATTAATTCCACTTTACAAGTCTGGCGATAAGAGTGACCCTACTAATTTTAGACCCATTTCTATATTACCAGCCTTGAGCAAAATCTTTGAAAAGATTATTTATAATCAGCTATCATCTTATTTTACCCTTAACAAGTTATTTCATTGCAACCAATATGGTTTTACCAAGGGTAAATCCACTACAGACGCTGGAATTTCACTTTTAAAACACATTTTTGATGCTTGGGAGGGCAGACAAGACGCAATAGGTATTTTCTGTGACCTTTCTAAAGCATTTGATTGCGTAAGTCACGACACATTAATGAGGAAATTAGGGCATTATGGTGTCTCTATCAAATCACTCGGCCTTATTAAGTCATACTTGTCGGATCGAATACAAAAAGTTGTTATTAATAAAACTGAATCTGCTGGAACTTCACTAGTTATGGGCGTGCCTCAGGGATCAATATTAGGTCCTTTACTATTTTTAATATATATTAACGACCTTCCTTACTATACAAGCACTTTATGTGAAACAGTGCTATTTGCCGATGATACTTCTCTACTTCTCTTGTTTATAAGGTTGACAGAGGCAGCAATTGTTCGGACGAGGTAAATAGTGCTCTATCAAAAGTTCTACAATGGTTTACATTAAATAATCTTTCATTAAATTCGAGAAAAACCAAATTTGTTAAGTTTTCTATACCAAATGTAAGGCAGGTTAATACACCCGTAAATATTAATGGTGAAGTGGTATCTCTTGTTGAGAGTACTAAGTTTTTAGGCATACACTTAGATTCCAGATTACAATGGTATACCCATATTGATGCTCTGTCAAGCAGACTTAGCTCAGCTGCGTATGCTGTTAAAAAAATAAGGCTTCTAGCTGATGTTGAAACAGCAAGGTTAGTTTACTTTAGTTATTTTCATAGTGTAATGTCTTATGGCATTTTGTTATGGGGATCAGCTGCCACCATTGAAAGTATTTTTATACTACAGAAAAGAGCAATTAGAGCTATATATAATTTAAGACCAAGGGATTCCCTTAGGGATAAGTTTAAAGAAATTAACATTTTAACATTGGCGGGGCAGTACATCTATGAAAATATAATCTATGTACACAAATATTACAATAATTTCATTAAGAATAGCGATGTTCATAAATTAAATACAAGAAATAAAAATAAGCTTGCTGTTCCAAATTTTAGATTACGTAAAACACAAAACTCATTCTTGGGGAAATGTATAACTTTTTATAACAAGTTACCACACAGTATTGTTAATCTACCTTTTAATAAACTTAAAACTCGAGTAAAAAAAACTTTGATGAGCAAAGGATATTATCGAGTCCAGGATTACTTGGATGATCGAAGTGTCTGGGACTAAAAAACCCTCGCTCGTTGAAATAAACAAATTGTTAATAAATTCTTAGGTAACTGTGTAACATAATAACATGTATATTTAACTGTACCTATTATAATAACCTTTTGTTACTTGTATAATACATTATTGCTAGTTTTTAAATGATTGTATGCGCGTGTCCTGCGGTTGATTTTTTTTTTAGTTGTGCTAATTTACACGGGTACCTGTTTTTGGTAATTTGTATCCTTCTGTGGCTTAAGGGTAGTCATACTCTCATTAAAATCTCTTCGGCAGTGTCGTGTGAGGCGGGTCGTTACGTTCCCTAAAACATGGTTGAGCGAAGCGATGGCTGGTTCATGCGTCATGCTCGTGAACGGGTGCTGCCAGCGGAGATGAGTCTGCTCTTTGCTATACTGGGTACTACTCGTATTTATTATAATTTTAATTTAACTTTAATATATTCTTTTAAAACTGTATGACACGGCATTCCTAATATAGGCATGTTTTCTAAATATTTTTTTATTAATTATACTATGTAATGGAAAGTGACTTCATGAATTATCAATATTGAAGTCATTTTCCAAATTGACGACTCTGTATCTATTTAATACAGGGAAAAAAAACTGCCCTTGCTGAGTTTCTTGCCGGTTCTTCTCAGTACAAGGTCTCCCGCCGTAGATTTGCGAACCGATGGCGTAGCTTTTCGACATTCACAAGTGCTTGTAACAGCCCAGACTGAATAAATGATTTTGAATTTGAATTTGAATTTGAAAAACACAACTTAATTAAGTCCAAAAAGTAGAACAACATCGAATTTATTGTTACCCCCATTTCTAACAACTTCTTATAGTTAACCGAACCGAACGATAACTTATTCAACATAAAACTTACTTTATTTCTTCGTGTAAATACAGAATACGTCTTATTATCTCACTCCTACTAGACATACGTTGGGTGAGTGAGACGGGTAATATATTCAACTTTTCAATCGATCAGTCGCAACGTCAGCTTAAGTGAGATTGATCTTTATTGCGTTTGTAGATAGTTCATTTTGAAATTCAGCACGAACCGAATGGATGTCCATTGCAATGGTTTGTAAATATTTATTTTCAAGTCTGCTCTACGCTCTCTGTTTCGCTAAGAACATTAAAAATTCTATTGAGTAACGATTTACAATATTAATAGGGAATATTTCTTTTTTGCTTTTGAATTAAATAGATTGAGAAACACATTTAAATCAAAGTAATGTATGTATGCGCTTTGTGATGATTATGTATACTGACAGGATGCTCAGAGAAATGAAAATTGCGTGATCTTTTGAAAACGTTTAACTCAAATTGTATCTTTACAGTTAGGCGTATGTCGTTGCGTATATAAGAATATAAAGACATTAGAATCGTTTTAGGATGCGGATACTACGTAATACATTAGTGTTGCTGTATATAAAAATATATGGAAATACGTTTCGGTGTAATTATTGTGTTTTATTGTGACATTAAAATATTTGCAGTGAGACAACGATGTCTTTCCAAATAGTAATTAACGATTATATCATATTTATAAAAACTTGCATATTTTTACTTTAGCCCATTCGATCGTTGTCTGAGAGCGTCGGTGGCATTGTGGCGTCAGCCTTTTAATCAGGAAATCCAGTGTTCGAACTTGATATCCACCAATCTGCTTTTAGTTTTACGAATGTCATATGTACATTTATCTGCGACTTTTACGGTATAGGAAAACGTCGTGAGCTAACCTGTGTACGTAATGCGATGAATCTGTACGTAAAACCAACCAATTTAGGCTGGCCTTAGTCAACCAGCGTGGCTGACTCAAATCTTTCCAACTAATTAGAATCGAGTCTCTTAATAAGGTCGTATATAAGCCCTAGTAATCATGATGATTTTAAAAAAACTTTTTCTTTTCTTAACTATGTCCTCTACTCATATACATAACATATGAATTGGACAAAATATGTTACTCTGTCTATCTCGTTTCGTATTTTACAGGCTCTATACCTGTAAAATACGAAACGAATTCTGACAAGATTTAAAAATGCAAAGCTTCAAATCCATATGTATAAATTCATAATTTATTTCTGGAAGTTCATTTGTTTTAATATTTATATTTGTCCATGAATACATGTCTGCAAATGCTGCGAAGACCGTGGGACTCAACTAGTGCGTTATAAGAGGATCCTACACCCGAAATTTTCTATGCTAAATGAAGAGTAATAAGTCATTCGAGCGAGACACTCGTTACCCATTCTACCCAATCTACATAGGTGATACAATTGGTAATAACTTGTAATGACTTATAATTACTAAAATGGTCAAGTGCAAGTGCGTGGTACTTCTATGCAAATTTTTGGATATCAGATGTATTTTTCATTCAACGTGAATCTTAAATCAAATTCCACATTGAAACGACTATCTCCACAAAATATCAGTTACACCCCCGCACAGGGGTTATGCTAATTACCCTATGTTAGTAACCGTAGTAAACTGTTACAGAATGTTACACGATATTTGTAAAACCGGCGTAACTACATAGAATTATCAATTTAATATACGTAGCTAGATGTAAGGAAGCTTAACATTTAACGCCGTAAGAAGTTGAGTATCGATTCAATGTTACAGACATGATGAGGCGACACACGCTTAGGGCTTATATCTTGGTACTTCTTATCTACTGAATATTATTTTATCATTTATTAATTATGTAATATTGGCTAAGGTCTCAATTTACGATTCTCGATTTTTCAAATAGTCAATCTATTAAATAGAGTAAATATATATTATTAAGCGAGGTATTCAAGAGCGATAAAGCCAATTTGCCTATTTCTTAAAGAATTTATTGTTGTATTTTCTAAAAAGATTTTTGACGAAAATATTGCAGCTTCGGAGCATATCAGTATGACAAATAGCGTTCGACTTTTAAATTGCTGGACCAAAGTGACAGCTTAAATGAAAGTTGCAAATTGTCATTATTCAATGACAGATGATGGTCAGACAGAAGACGGAATATAAATATTTATGTTATTTTTTAAATGATCTCAATTAAGTAGTAACTACTTAATGTATTTGTTTTGTTGTTTTGTGCATACAATAAAAGGAGAGAAACCCCGGACGGGTTTAATTTGTTTATGTTCTTGCATCTATTATCAATTTTTTTTCTGGCAAATTGCCGTGTTACAATCATGTTTCATGGAAGAAAAATTATAAAACCTATAATTAATTGAAAAAAATGTCTACAATAATTGTGTTCTTCGTCATATAATTTTTAACGATTTTGCTTTGGAAATAAAGTACCTAACTATTTCATTTATTCTTCTGACTATTATATAATTTAATATTTGTTTGAAGTTTTTTCAATTGATTTATAATTTATAAGCTTGATAAACCCTTTCGTGCGGCAGTTGGAATTTTCAATTAAATTGTATATGGATTTTGTATACTATCTTATTTGACTCTGGCATCAATATATGGCTATATAAAATCTATGTTGCCAATGTAGAAAATATTTTGTCTTGTTGTTTTATTTACTTTTACTATAATGAACTTAATTAACTTTTACTAGACGCAACATTAAACTTAAACACCTAATGTACGCATGTGTTTAACAAAAAATAATTTCGTAAACTATGTTTTCAAGGCTGGCTTATGCCATTTGAGCCCAGCCTTTAAATATAAATAGAACTGTGTCTGAATATGGATAATATATACACTGCATTCAAAATTTAAAACAATGTATATTATGGTTCAAAATCTTAGACTTTTTCAATATACACTCCATAATATGCAATTTATATGTACACTTTGTCAATTGTAATATTGCCAATAGACGATATAATAGATTGTGGCACTTGACGTGTACAATATATCTAAAATCACAAACTAAACGAAATAAAACGCTAAAACCAAATATCATCGTCCTCGACTCGAACACTCGAAATATCGCACGATACCAAAATGACGCCTCGGCGGGACTGCAAACGACACAGCCGGAGGCCTCTTGCGTGCTGTCATGAGTACACTTAGGGGAAGAAAATGCCGCTTTATAAATTGCCTCGCTATCTAAATCTGAGAGATAAGTGCGCCTGAACTTTCCAATTTTGCTACACATCAATAACACTGACAGAGGGAGGATAACAAATCAAAAATACAGGCCACGCGACGAGCGTACGTGACTCCTGTTTACGGCGCGGGCTATGTCTCGTAAATATTTTTGTGAAAATGGAAAATATATGCTGGCGTATGACATGCTCGGTGGCGGCGCGATGTACTCCGAAGGTAAGGCAAGAATAAACTGTGAATGATACCTCAATAATATAATAACATATAATTATATACATAATTTATGTCGTGTCCCGCATAACATTGCATATTCAATTATTTATATATTTGGGAAACAAATAGTTAACATTTTACTTAAAGGCTTATACATAAATTTTTATCATACACCAGTGAAGTTTTCACTTAATTACTAAAACATTAAAAGTAAATCTATTTTAAGCAATAAAATAGTAGTTAAAACCATAAATATGGGGCGCTATGTGTCGCGGATAATAGCACGAATGCTGCTCTTAAACTTAAATTATTATTCTTTATATGTAATATGTATTATATTGGTAATATAAATGAATTTAGAAAAGAGAAGTTAAAAAATACATTTTCAAAGAAGTTTCTTGCCTGTTCTTCTCAAGAAGGCTCTTAATAATACGTGTAGAGTCAATTATTTGTTTTTGTTCATGTAATTTCTTAAACTTAAATTCATTTTAATATAATTTCATGTGCCGGAAAGTGCCCAAAGAATAAATATTATTTTGATTATTGAAATATTTATGAAATAATTATTTAAAGTAAATAAATATTTATATACATTTTAATGCGCAACGCCCAAATTAAGTTTCAGATATTCTCCATATAATAGACAGTGACATTGTGATGAAATTAATTTGACAAATCCATCAGCATCGGTGTCAGTCGTTAATATAATAAGGGTCTTTGAAACCGGGGGCGCTACTTAGAGCTGCCGAGACCTCTTGACGGTAAGAATTTATGATTTAAACCCAAGAAAATTATAACTACCAAAGGAGATGTACCACGCCCCATATATTATTTGTTCTAAAAATATAATAAAATCAAACTTCGTCTTTGTGTTACTTTTGCTTTTTAACCATATACGAGTATAGCGGGTCATAATATCTAACTAAAAATACATAACATAACTATAAATAGTTATATTATATAACTCTTTATTGTACACCAAAAACAAGAACATAGACAAAAAAATAACAAATGTACAAGAGGCGGCCTTATTGCTAAACAACAATCTCCTCCAGGCAACCTTCGACAAGGGATGTACTAAAAGAAGAATTAAATAGAGGATAGGTGCAGTAATTGGACACAACAATAATCAAAAACTAGTATAAGTCAAGAAATCATTGACAGGAAGTGAACACAGACTTGATTCTTAAAGGACTCCATCGTTCGCGCTCTCCTAATACTCTCACTACCTTATTATATTAAAGTAAAACTCTCCTCTATAAATAATTTCAATATTTAGAACCGGTATTTAGTTAACAGTTAAATACGATGGTAATCTAAGTAGCCATACAAGTACATAATCATTAGGAATGCAGATAATAAATAAAACAAAATTTATTCTTCTGCAATTATCATTTAGTCTTATTGTTAAGATTATACCCAGCCGAAGAGGTAACCAAACACCGCCTTTATTTACTTGAATGATGAGAATAATGAAATATGCCATATACGCAAAGAATTAATATTCCAGATATGGTATTCAGGTACCTATTTTCACATGATACAGAACGTTAATATGCAAAATGCATACAAATGCATAACAAAACGGGACAAATACTTACCTACTTGACACGATGCTAATCGAATCACAATAGGGTTATACTAAACAAAGTAAAACCTAGGCAAGAATATGTTTAAAAAAAACTAATGATTACAGTTGATTGTGGTTTTTTTGTTGAAACAATAAAATCAGATAAAACTGTCATAAACTTATATTTTATTATTTTAATTATAATTACTGTCATAATTTTATTTAATATATTTACGTAGCATTATATAAAGATCTTTCATAAATATTTTATTTGGCTTAAAAGCCTTTATTCTAATGCTATAAAATGGCAAGAGAGATAAAATGTGAAATTAATATTTTACTATTATAGTTTAGAAAAAAAAAACTTAAAGATAATTTAAAAAAATGTATAGTTCCTATGCCCGCAATATTTGATTCATTTAACAGTAACCAAATTTGTTGTGGTTGATGATAATATTTATTGTAATTTTCGAAATGATAGAAGAAGAAGAATTAACTGAAAATATATTTTGCTTAGCGGCACTCATCAACAGACTGATCTATATTATCAATACATTGCTGATTCTCTAGTATATTCTTTATAACCGACATACAAAATTCTAACGTCAATGTTGCAATATGACGTCCAAAATATGAAAATAGACGTTTATGTATAAAAAATTATATTTACTTTTATTTTAAATAATTACAGCATATGTTGTTGAAAACTAAAAATAATAAACAATTATCTTATATATAAAAATGAATCGCAAAATGTGTTGGTAAGCTGATAACTCAACAACGCCTGGACCAATTTGGCCAATTCTTTTTTGTTAATGTTCGCTGAAGTTCAAGGAGGGTTTTTACAATGAGGAAAATTCGAATAATTATCGGAAATACCCTAAAAACAGCCCTTTTATTTTCCCATGCAAACGTTTTCTAACTAAAACGTACAGTCGAATTGAGCTTTATTGTTATTGTATAAAGTTCATATTGCAAGCACTCACTGTTGTCTAAGCAATGAAGGTGTGTTCCTAACATCAAAGAGTCAATTTGCGCTTTATTAACGCTACATATAGTTGAAATTCAATCATATCTATCAAAACAGTGTGCGTGAGTGCGTTGGAACACAGAATACATCGTTGGAGGATTTAATGGCACGTTCCAAAATTGAATAGCCACAAAATGTAATAGGTCATTTAGACTTTTTTTGCGATTTGGTTGGCTATGCGACATTATCTATAAAATAATTAGGAACAAAAAATCGGGTGGGGCTGTGCCGGGGCACACGGCCATTGGTTTCAACGTGAAACGTCTATGTTAGGGAATCGCTTTTAAAGTAAAACATTGAAATAAAAACAAGATTGATGGTGTTTTAAGTATTTTAATAAAAAAACTCAATGTCACAATAGCAAGCTGACTATATAGGAGATATATTCACACCACATTTTTGTTTCTGAGACTAATAGTTTTTTAATTATTAAGGTACGATGATATAGACCTTTTCGTTACGGCCCACATTTTAAACCTGCTACCCGTATGTTTCGGCGCGATTTTAAAGACGTTTCACGTCAAAAACTGCCACTGTACAAATCTTTTTGACAGGACGAAGTCTGTCGGGTTCGCTAGTCCACAATAAAAATGTGGTTCAATTGTCTTTAAAGGCAACTATTTGAGAAATTTTACTATGAATTTGTTAACATTCACATCGTCAAGAAAATTACAAATTCGTTGTTAGCTATACAATGCTAGATGTGCATGTGCGTTTAATTTATTGAGTGAAGCACAACCAGCAATATATGTTCAACTGCGAGTTGGAAACTTTATTTTTCGTGATACAGCAATAGTGTTCCTCTGCCACAACAAGCAAGTGTCAGCTGTCGGTATGATGAGGGTTCCGATACTCTCTGTTAAACATAATGATAACGGTTCGTAACCTGTTCTCAGTCAATAAACATTTATCAATAGGCACAGAGTCAAAAAACTTGCACAGTTTTCTAACGTAAATAGGCTTAATAAAACTAGAAGTGCGAAGAAAATGTATATAATTTTTATAACAAAGTTCCACAGACGTCACAAACTTATTCATAAACTAGCTATGCCCACGACTTCGTCCGCGTAGAATGGCACTTTTTAGGTGGCATTTTTAATGACTAAGAATGTTTCAACATAAGAGTAAACAAATATAATCTGAAACCTTCGAAATGCTAAGCTATCGGGAGTCAACCTTGTTATTGGAGTCAACTATAAAAGATAGGCATATGCTATCGTAGAATATTTTTTATATAATTTTAAGGAGAACATATCCGTCATACATGATTTCTGTGTAGCTTTAACCATTAAGGTTGCACACGCGACAGAAGCTTAAAAAATGGAGTAACCTCTCCTGTTTTCCCAACATTTCCCTTCACTGCTCTGCTCCTATTAATTGTAGCGTGATAAAATGAATACCAGCTCAGGAGTATAAAAAATAATTGTACCGAGTTTCGTCAAAATCCGTCGAGTAATTTTTGTTTCTATAACGGTTATACAGACAGACAAACATTTTACTGATTGCATTTTTGGCATCAGTATCGATCCCTAAGGGGATAACTATCAGGGGGTGACCCCTGATAGTTATATATTTTGGAAATATATTTAATGTACAGAATTGACCTCTCTACAGATAAATTTAAAGCATATGTTAAAAATACTTTTTATGATAAAAGATTATTACAAAACTAATATTTTCTTAAATAATAAAAATACTAGGATATAACTTATATAATATTACAGTCGCAGTACAATAAGAACGAACTGTTATAATGTAACAATTAAATAAGTTTCATTTTTTTTTTAATAATGCGATTACTCGGAAATTACAACCGCATCGACACCGCAATAATAGAAGTACTCGTGTAGTTAAAAAGTCCTTGCTGGTTTGTCTATTCCACTACTGTCAATCCCACTTTAATTATCGAGTGATAATTAGACGGATTTACCTAATGTTAAATAAAATAATTAAAAAAATACAAGTAACCAATAGATAGGTACCAAATATCAAAATAGGTTAAGGTCTAGGTAGAAATTTGCTAATAAATAAAAAGTCTTTTAATTTTTATTGTTTGTATTCTGTGTGTACATAAATAAATAAATGAATAAAATAAAAATATTATTTATTTCCCGCAAAATTATATATTTGCAGGAAAATCACTTATAGTTTTCAATTTTAATTTATTATGACGGCTTGATAATGTGACTGCTCCATAACTGGAAATATTTTAGTTATGCCAATAAAAACACGCTAAAGTAAACTCCACAAGAAAAAGGCTGATGCAAAGTTAAAGCCGTTATAAACACAGATTAGAGCGAGACTTTATGAAAAGGGCACAATATTTCCTTATCAACCGTGGTCACCTGAGATTAGAATTGAATGAGGTGAACAAATTACGCCAACTTTGAAACGAATTGCGGAAAGTATGTTTAAACAATTGTAGTGTAGTGTCGTTTCTTTTGTACTTATTACGTATTTTTAAGAGACTTCAAAAAAAGATCAATCAATTCGACTGAATATGCTTTGTTTATGTTTGTTACACGATTATTCAGCCTACTGTCAATTGTATTTTGATGAATCTGTTTTGCTTAGTGGGTCATATTACGGAGGTAGTCAATGTAAATGTTATTTATTTCTTTGGAGGTTTTCGATAAATGAAATTATTCTAAAATAAAAATTCAATTACATTTATTTAAATTATAATTGACTTTATATTGAACCTTGGTGTATGTAGAAATCCACTTTCGCCACAAAATATATAAATATTTGGTCGTGCATCATTACGCGGCTCTGAGCGTTGGTCTTTGTTACAGTCCATTTACATCACTTACGGCTAATGGATTGGGTTCATTACACGGCCACTTATTCACTTAGAGCTACGTATTTTTGGATAGCCCCATTCGGGTGTAAGGCATAAATTTCTCAGCGATCATTCGATATGCGAAAACAATGTTTAATTCTATTGTATACTCCTTGAAACAGAAATTAATGGAGCTTATACCTACCGTCTAACCTCTTCACCATCGGAAAAGTTAGTTTTGACAGGTGTCTCATAATTTATCTGACAAAATATCGTAATTTCTACACATAAATTATGGCAATGATGCTTGTGAAGACATTAATTAGTTTGTATCTGGTAAATAAACAGATAGTTATTTGTTGACTCCGCTAAATCTTGACTAAATCTCATCACACGTTCTTACGTAGTTATTTAAATGAAACTTTAGCGAAAAACTCTCGTAGTTTGATATTTTTTAATATTTTATTTTTTGATAAAGACTAACTCGTTGTTCAAATTTTATTTACTATTAGACCTACACTTTTGACTGCAGATGACTTACATTGCAGTTTTGCCTTGAAATTTAGTTTGGAGGAGGCGAAAATTATTGTGGCTGCTTAATCCTTGCAGGAGGACGATCCCAATAAATTTCTATTAGTCATGCATAACATCAAGGATGTTCAAGTTCAAAGGCTATTAACTCTTATTTATTTCTTCTTATTATTACAATAACGGACCCTATAGATTTCGTCCTATCAAAAAGATTTGTAAAGTGGCAGTTTTTTGTTCCTTCTTATTTTATAGATAATATCGCATAAACAACCAAATTGCAAAAAAGGTCCAAATGAACTATTACATTGTATGACTATTCAATTTTGGGACGTGACATTAAATCCTCCAATGATGTATTCTGTGCTCCAACGCACACACACACACACACACTGTTTTGATAGATATGATTGAATTTCAACTTTATGTAGCGTTAATAAAGCGCAAATTGACTCTTTGATGTTAGGAACACACCTACATTGCTTAGACAACAGTGAGCTTTATACAATAACAATAAAGCTCAAATCGACTGTACGTTTCAGTTAGAAAACGTTTGTATGGGCTAAAAAAGGGATGTATTTAGGGATTTTCCGATAATTCGATATTCGAACCATCCTTGAACTTGATGAACATTTTAAAAAAAGAATTGGCCTTATTGGTCCCGGCGTTGTTGAGTTATGCGCTTATGAACACATTTTGCAATTCATTTTAATAAGAGAATAATCAAGAGTTTCCTATATGAACTATACTGCCATGCCCACATCTATTCAATGATATTTATTATAGACGGATTGTTGTTCAATTTATTTACTTTTTATGAGAACTTGGGAAAAATCAATGAATCTGTTATTTACAGTCAACACTTATTCAGTAACCATTTCCATATCCGCTTCTTAAAGTTTGCACAGTCGTTCTAATATCATATGGATGCGTATTCCATAATGTGATGAGAAGAACATCTGCATTATAGAAACAGGAAATTTATAGCATTTGTTATATATGATTAAGTAGAGTTTATTTAATGAGTATAATGCAATGCTTGAGGTGAGCTTTCAACAATGTTTGGTTTACAGCTGGGCTACCGCCGAATGAAGCGATACCGTTGAGGTATCGATACTTTTACTCGATACAGCATCACTCGGAAAACATCGATATAGTATCACTTGTGAAATTTCGATACTTACTCGGTATCGATAAAAAGTATCGATACTTACTCGTATCGATTAAAAAGCATCAATACTTACTCGTATCGAATAATTTTTGGAACATTTTAAATTAAAACCATAAAAAGTAATAAAATTCAATAGTAATAATTAAATTCACCTTGTTTTTCGTTTTGGTAGCGCTTCCTAAAAATATCAAATATCAATTTGCCTGTTGGGCGAAAGCGAAAAATGGACGCGTTTAATCATTTAAATTCAAGGTAAACATTAAGTATTGATTATGAATCAATGCTAAAATGAAATATAGACTTTGGCATATACTGATATGAGTACTATTAACCGATACCTAATTGATACGAGTACCTACTTCGCTTAAAAGTATCGAGTAAAAGTACTTGGTATCAAAAGAAAAGTATCGAGTTAGTACTCATATTAACTTGTATCGTTACATCCCTAATCTGGCCCTACAAAACAACAGTGGTCATGACGCAAATGTCACGACTGTATACCGAATGTGAACTTTTTGATACCTATCTAAATTCAGTCGATATTTGGTTAAAGTTTCTATTATTTTGTCAAAGTACAAAATAAACTTTTGTCCTTTCTTCCATTTCTTTTAATAATTGAAAACATTAAATTGTATTAATATTTAGTGTCTATTGACATAAAGTTTCTATTGTTATTTTGTCAAAGTATCAATTAATCTTTTTCTTTCCTTCTTCTTTCTAATAATAGAAAACATAGAATTGTATTTATTACATTATGAAAATATTGTATAAATATCTAGACGGTGTTTGTTGTCTTACCCTTTGCTCCTCGTTGTGTCGATTGGCAAAAAAAAAATAAAGAGAATGGCTGCATCGAACACATATGTTATGATATAATTAACAAGGCATAACCCTGACGGAGCTGTAAATACGATCGCAACGGCCTCTTGCTCGAGCATCGTCGGCCAACTATCGAGCCGGTATCAAACACAAGAGCTGCTTTATTTGCAATGCTCTCATTTGCAAACAATGCAATCGTCCGGAGGAATCAAATCGACGATTATATCTGGATCGCGCGGTTTTTTAGAGATCCATGCGACTTTTTTGTTTTGTCGACTTGTTCTCTAGTATCGAAGTTGCTAATAGCTCATTTATACTCATATTACTTTTACATTACGAATATAATAGAAAAGAATACGTCTAAGAGTTTTAGATTATATATTTGTTATATCATTATTAAAAATAGCTATTTCTGTTCTATTGTTGTGCTCTAAAAAATCTTGCTTATAAAATACTTATGAGTAAATAATCATTAAAATAATTTTTTATTTAATAAATAATGATTGAAACACGTGTTCAGTATATTCATATTCCGTTATAGTAAATTAACCTATTATTAAAACAACAAAAAAATGTTACGAAGTACACTCACATTTAAGGCACAAAATATATCCACAAAAAAAACTGATCCTCAAATACTAAAACATGTATAAATAATGTTTATAACATGAATATTGTAAAATTTATATAAAATATTATTATAAAAACGTAGTAATACTAACGGAGAACGATAGCTATTCATGGGCAATGACCCAATATGTACGGAACACTATTAGGTCGAAATAAACAGACCGTGAAGATTGACGAAAAAGCTTAAAAGTTTTTTCTGCCTCTTAAACGCATTAATCAAGATGGAATCTTAGCTATAATATTGCTTCCGGCTTTTGCAGGGAAGCGTTTGTGAGATACGAGATACCTTTTAACTTTACGGCCGTCACTTACAAATCGACCGCCTACATCAGAAACTCCATTGACCTTTATCGTGCCTGATATTAAATTACGATGGTGTACTAATATATACATATATTGAGTAAACATAAATGTGACTAATTCCAATGGGTAGAAAGCTCAAAGTTACCCAAACAGCAAAAGAAAAGCCTATCCTTAGAAAATCTGTGGGATCGCATCAGTGATGAAATCTGCAGAATAACCAAGGTTACCGACATAATCAATAAAATACAAAATGTGACTGAAAACGAATGACTACAATCTTATAACTTTAACCTTGTAAGCCGCCGGCAGTAGGCCGAGACTTAAGATTAAGGCTGCAAAGAAGTAATCTTCAAATAATACTTGTAACGTCGAGAATCACTGATTTAAGACCCGTATCATTCTCACCGAAATGTGATATGCAAAACCGATTTATCCCTTTAAAGCTGTCAAAATGCATAGATAAATGTGTTACATCCATCCAAGCCATAGAGTTCTTATGGCCAAGGCTCAGGCTGAGTTTAGTCGGTAAGCCATCCCAGTCCAGCCCTCTCTCTCGGTTTGAAGTCCGACATAATCACTATGGCACTTGTTTGCGGTAATTTTTTTTTTTATACCACGATGGTGGCAAACAGGCCTACGGCACGCCTGATGGTGAGCGGTTACCGTAGCCTATGGACACTTGCAACACCAGGGGTGTCACTTGCGCGTTGCCGACCCTTCAAAAACCTATTTACTCCCCTTTTGAAGAACCCCATACTGTAGCCCTGCGGGAAAACCTCGGCAGGGAGCTCATTCAACAAACGAAGTGATATGCATCAGGACCCTCAGCCTCTTCTCCAGAGAGAAAAAACTCACCAAAACATAGCAATGCGAACGCTACTTTGTTCGTATTGGTGTATTTTGATTTGACGAGTAAAATATAGCAGTGATTTTGCTGGGTATTATGACTTAACCTTTTTGTATATTTTAGGTGACTAGAACCGTAACATTGAATAGGCATTTGCTGATGACTGCCGAAAAAATAGAGCATGTCAGCGCTAGTTCGTTCAGATTACAATTACATACAGTTAGCAGGTTCGAGTCTAATTTCACCAGTAGTTTAACAGGTCATTAGGTAACTTACAAAGAATAGTTTGTTAGTTATCTAATTCCTTATTATACTGTTGGTGAAATTGAACCCAATTGTATTATAATTATGATTTAATTATTATCATTTATCAGTGAACATTACTAGGACCCTATATTTTTATTTGATTAAAATATTTGTTGTACGTAACAAAACTTTTACAATTACTTACATTTACATACGTAAAACCTACGAAGTACTGACGGCCACTGTGGTGGCAAGTTCTTCGAGTGACAGCGATATGCCGGCCACCGCAACGTTGGTAGACCTAACACAACAAGAGCCGACGATGTGGTAAGGATCTCAGGAAAGCGCTGAGCGCTAGCAGCACAAGATCCAAGATCGACCAGTGTAAAGACCGTTTGGGGACCATACTGACTAAAATTATGAAACGCGTTATTTGTCAACCAAGCTACGAGGCTATTCCCTAAAGTAGGTAGCTCTGAGTTCGAAGCTGAGAAATATACTCGTAGTGAGTCCTAATCGAGCTCTCATTATCAATAGCACGTTGTTTTGGTAACAATGTTATACATTTTGTTGCCACACCTATCAATGTAAGTACCTAAACGTTTCGTCGATTATCGATTTTGGATATTTTTCATGGGTCACTCTACGACTTTGTCCGTTCTCTGGACAGTCTGTATCAAAATATTGTAGGTTAGCCCTGATGCTGAGACTGAGGGCTGGTTCGATAAATAAACTTAAACTGAATCAAAGGAAGTGATATGAGAAGTTCTAAATAATATTACGGGACACAAACCACAAACAATATTAACTACTCAAGATACAGCCAAACTATGTTCGAAGTCTTCTCTAACGAAGTTTAAATAATGTTTTGTTGTAACACAATGTGCATTTTAAAATTATATTGATACTTTATTGGTTATTTGTAATTTCTTTAAGAAAAGAGGTTCGTTCTGAGTGAATTTTTCTGTACAAAATAGTTTCCTTAATAGTGGAACTTGCCTCTTGATTCAGCGACCTAAGACCACGGCTCATCGATCACAATATAACTAACGACCCAATAAGTTTTTTAATTAATTGTTATGGCCGTATCAGAATCTGCAGAGATATTGATATATCTTCGAAGAATTATCATGTCGTCGAAAGTTGCTTGTTTGGGCGTGGTAGTCATTATTTTTAACCAAATCTATACTAATATAATAAAGCTGAAGAGTTTGTTTGTTTGTTTGTTTGTTTGTTTGTTTGTTTGTTTGAACGCGCTAATCTCCGAAACTACTGGTGCGATTTGAATAATTCTTTTTTTGTTGGATAGTCCATTTATCGAGGAAGGCTATAGGCTAAATAACATTACGCTATGACCAATAGGAGCAAAGACAGAGCGGTAAATGTGTAAAAAACGGGGAAAATTATTCATTTTTGAAGGCTTTCTTTGCGTGCGCTGCGAAAACGGTTCAAGATACACAAAAAATATGTATGAAAGAATTATTCCTCTATACATGATCTAAAAAAAAGTCCGCGACGGCATATGTCTATCTTTTAAGGTTTAGTCACAATGACCGTTTTTATGGTACCAAATTTGGTCGAAATAATTTGTTTAAGTTGTATCAACATAATAATACTAAAAATTCTGCGGAAACTCGACCATTCCGAAAATCCCGCAAGAACGGGAACTATGTGGGAAAAACCAAAAATCTGCCGGAAGTCACTATTCCACGCGGACGAAGTCGCGGGCAAAAGCTAGTTGATAATAAGATTTTGTTTTAGTACGTATTCGATTTAATATATTTATAAATGTTATTTTTAATAAGTACCTAAACGTGCATTCAATTATTTATTTATTTATTGATAAGGCATACCAACAGCGATGCATATTAGACAATTTACAAAAACACTGACAATGGTATTTCTAGTATGCTCGCCTATTACAGGTACACACAGCTCTCATCGTACATTAGTGTGGTCATCATCTTACATTTATACAAACAACATTACAATACTAAATAAAATATAATAAAAACAAAATTAAGATTAAATAAAATAAATTACAATTTAAATTAAGAATAAAGTTAAGCTTTGACTGATTTTGTGCTATCTGGTTGAAAATATCCTATTAATTTATTTTTAAATGCTTTGGCCGAGTCGTGGAAAATATCTATGTCTGAAATTTTGGTGCTTATCTCGTTATATGCCTTACAAATTCTTGAGATTGGGTGATGCAGGCCCAGGTTTGTCCTATGGGGAAGAACATGGAACAATTTACGTATTTGGTAGCGGGGATATCTGTAAGGGACAGTTAACTTTAATTTATTATGCAAATGCATGCAATTAATTTTATTATTTAAAATTTTATGCAGAAACATGAGATTTCTGATCTACGTCGTCAATCAAACGTCGGTTACGTAAGGATATCATTTTAAAGAACTTAAGACGATGATTATATGGATGCCTATAAGATATACCAGGAGTGGAAAACGCAAGATGCCTAGTAAAAGCTCTTTGAATGGACTCAATTCTCTGAGATGGCGTAATGTAGGTAGGATTCCAAACAACGCTAGCAAATTCTAGATGACTACGCACGAGAGTATTGAAGAGTATTTTTTTTGTTCTTATATTACGAAATTCTTTTGAGTTTCGTTTTAGGAATCCCAACATGCGAGCCGCACCCCTCAAGACTTTATCAATATAATTATGAGCATTCATTTTTAACTTACAATCCAGGGTAACACCTAAGTCTTTTATCTCTTCGACTTTCGGAATATTAACATTGCCTAGTGAATATGTGGTATTTAGTGGTGATTTCTTTTTAGTGAAACTTATAGAACAACATTATAGACTAGAGTTATTCATTTACTTTATAAATGTTAATCTTAGAAAAGTTTGACTGGAGCAGGAACAACTATAACATTTTCAATAATCTATGATTATGTTTCCAAGTTGTTGTTAAGACCTGGATTATGCCGATGACCTATGTCTGCTGAGTCACACTCGCGCCGACATGCAAGCCAAGCTGGACGACCTACGACGAGAGGCTGAGGAGACGGGACTAAGGATCAACATCCGGAAGACTAAGGAAATGAGGTGCGGGGCGACGAGCTCTTTGCCGTTGCTCATTGGCACAGAGGCTGTGGAGAAGGTCCACAAATTCACATACCTCGGGAGTGTAGTGTCAGAATCTGGGGGGACCGAGGAGGACATCACTTCGAGAATCGCCAAGGCGAGAGCAACCTTCGCACGGCTGCGCCCTATATGGCAGTCACGGAAGCTCACTAGAAGGGTCAAGTTAAAAATCTTTCAATCAAATGTTAAAACCGTGCTGCTTTATGGAAGCGAGACGTGGAAGGTCACTAAAGACATCTCGAATAAGCTGCAGGTGGTAGTCAACCGTTGTCTTCGTCGTATTCTCGGTATCTTCTGGCCCGAGAAAATCACCAACTTTGACCTGTGGGAACGCTGCGGTGAAACTCCAATCGATCAACAAATTAAACGTCGCAAATGGAAGTGGATCGGCCACACGCTCCGAAGGGACTCCGAACACATACCAAGGCAAGCCCTAGACTGGAATCCCCAAGGAAAGCGTAAGCGAGGCCGCCCTAGACAGACCTGGCGACGGACGATCATCGCAGAGGCGAAGAAAATCGGGAAGACCTGGAGCGAAGTCAAGCGCGAAGCTCAAGACCGACCGGGCTGGCGACGCACTGTGGACGCCCTCTGCCCCATCTAGGGGACATAGGACCTTAAGTCAGTCAAGTCAAGTAAGTCATGATTATGTTTGTTTAAAGTTTAGATCAAACATTTATTTATTTTTTTGTGACTGATACCATATTTGCTATAGATATGGCTTAGCGCTTGATTTACATTTAAACGAAATTCTTCAAATTTGTTTCTGGTTGACGTACCAAATTACCAAGATAGACTCTGCTTAGTCCGTGCGGGTTTTATACGTGATCGACGCGGATCATATGAGTCACCCTTAGATACCAATTCGAAGTTTATAGTTGAACTAAATCACAGAGGGGAAAATCAAAGAAGACGGGAAAAAATTAAGAAATGGTTTTTATGACAAATGAACATAAAGAACACTGAGTGTACTATCATCTCTGCTGAGAAAGAGTCGTGAGCATATGTATGCATGAGCTCTACGCAAAACGAAGTTCATGTTAGTTAGCTATGAATTAAATTTACAAAAAAGTTAATTAGTTGCTGAGCTAAAATGAATGTAATATTTTATCATTTATATTTATCATTTATATTATATTCAAAAAATAAAAAAAGATTTAATAATTTTACACTTTGAATCTGTAAAAATGGTGTTTAAATTGCAGTTTAAATACATTAAAATTCCATACTTTAGATTCTAATAAAAAGTTAATAATACAGAATTTGAATCTGGACAAAACCACATAATACTCGTAAACGGGAAACACCACAAATGGGACGTCGACGTTAATATTTATTTTATGTGGCAATAACAAATGCGAACTTAATTAATGTGCCAGATAATGCGCTACTTAATTTGTGATAATCCGCTCGCATTTACGCGCCTATACCACAATTGGTGTAGTATTAGGTTACAATCTACAATGTAGGCTATTTTAGGCTTTATCTGCTAGATTCTCAAAGTAATAAATATTTCTCACACTTACACCGATTAGCCTAGTCCAAAGTAAGTTTTTTTCCTGAGGAGAGGAAGGCTGAAAATCCATCACAAGGAACACGAAACGTACCCCCGCAACGGCAAGTGGCACGGTGGTTATGTCGGACTCCACGCGGCCAGAGCCGTCTGACCACGTGACCCACCTACTAAACTTAGCCTGTGCCTAAGTTCTAAGAACCATATAGGCAAATCGTGAGGGCGACCGCCCCTCGGAGAGGGGCGATGCAGCGCAGACCCATAAAAGGGGCCCGAAAGCGCTAGAAGAGGCGCGGGAAGCCAAAGGTTTTTAAAAAGGTCGGCAAAGCGTTTGTGATGCCCCTAGTGTTGCAAACGTCCATAGGCGACGGTGACTGCTTACCATCAGGCAGGCCGTAAGCCTTTTTGCTACCGTTGTAGTATAAAAAAAAAAAAAAAAAAAAGTGGCGCCGGCCTTATCATGAGGGAACCTAGTCGTGGCGATGCCGAAGGCTGCCGGACTAAGGGATCATGGAGGGTGGCCAAAGTAAGCTCTGTAAAGGTTGTATTATGGAATCTAGGATGACGGATAGACATACATATATTATACAATTAAGACAAAATATTTTTATAATTAAATATATATTAACAACCATGATTAAGGTACAAATGCTCAGATTCGTCACACAAATATCTGCCCCTATGCGCATTCCTGAATTCGAACCCGGAACCTTGGAGATGGCGACACCTTGAAACCGGTATACTTACCACTCGACTACAAAGGTCGTCAAATAGGTCTGTAGTGTATGAGAGTTCTATTAACTCTCATACGTCTCCTAATCGGGAAGTCCAAGGACTGAAACTGCCAGGTACCAATGTGTCAAATTTTATGTATAGGATTTATTTAATTATGGCGGTGTCCGCCATGTTGAAGGAAAACATCAGACAGGAAAGAAAAGTGTATGTGAAATCGACCAATTCGCTAGACCAGCATGGTTGACTTAAGTCTAATCACCCTAACGTAATCAGTGTAGGCTTAAGCCCCTTCGGTGGGACGTATATGAGCCGTGATATTAAAATGCTGTATTAATACGCTTCGATATTTCATACAGAAAATCGGTTGCATCGATGCTAATCGATATAAAAGCACTAATATGGATATGAACTAGTAAAAAGTTATAAGATTAGAAATGTTATATTTATAACATTCTAATGAGAAAATTATAAAAAAAAACATATAGAAAGACGCTTTTAGCCGCCTAGTAATATGTGAGAAGCAAACATTAAGAAAGGTGCCAAGGATACTGCTTACCTACATACATGCCTGCCTATATGGATATGCCTGCTGGTATGTTACTTCAGTTACCTTTAGTACGAGTAAATATAAGTTACAAAACATGTCTGAAATTAGCAAAATTATAAAGTATATTTAAATTATTTTAAATGTAATGATATTAGCAGATCCTTATGTTTGGGCAAAAAGAAATAATTTAAACTTTAGCATGACAAATTCGTCTCTATTATTTGCTACACATAACAAGTTACCGCATATTTTTTTCATATGCGTATTTGTACGAGTATGCATGCCACGGGCAGCGCTGATATAGAGTCACACCTCCAACATCGCTCCCTGTTTCTCAGACCTCGCGTCTGTTGAACAGACGCGGCCCCATGCTCTACTGGCACTTAGCTTTAACATAAATTTGCTATCGTTTTCAATAGGTACTTGACGTATAGTGAACTGATATCAATCTAATAACTAAAATCAGTACAATTTTGGTTTATTACGTTTGTGATATGTTAAAAAAACGTCTGGAACATGTCCCCCGAGCGCCGAGATAAATATCCGAAGTCCAATTCCGTCCATGAGGCGGAAGAATGGGTCTTCCTCTTCCGAAGAACGACGTATTTGCAACCACTCTGCAATCAATTGCTTGTGAATTTCGGAAAACACAGAATTATAATTGAAATAATTTTTATCAGACATCGTTAAATCATTGAGAATTTGAAATCAGTAATAAAAAATTGTAGTATAACAACAAAATACTTTCACCGGATTGTTGGAAATAATAACCCAATTAAAAAAGCTGAAATTTTAAATGCCAAGCACTAATAATAATAATAATAACAGCCGCATGAAAAAAATTAATTATATCCAATTAAATGTAATGTAAGAATGTTTTATATATGTATTTTTTAGGTAGCAAGTATGCAATGCATTCTGTCCTTCTTTTACCAACTCCATCCTTTGTACTCTATTTTCATCCAGTCAAAACATAAAGTCAAAATATTTTTTATTCAACATGCGCCTTTACAGGCTTTACTTATTGAAATCAAACATATATGAAGGACTTAAAAAACTTGAAAGTAACATAATATGCGTGTACAAGGAAAAAGGTACTCTACGCGTTATATAAGGATTGTAATAAATTAATTCTAGATAACTATTCTTAAGGTTATTCTACACGATGTCAAACTATTCTCTAATATGTCCACGCTCTAATTCCGTTCAAAACAAAACTACGTGCGCCCGTAAGCGGTCTTGTGTGTAAATCATCCGAAAACAAAACAGACACGCCGCCATAATGATCCTTAACAAACAACCTGTCATAATTTACTGCTTGATACTACTGTGACCATCGTTTGTGATAAGTCATAAATCTATACGCATTATCGTGAAAAAGTTAAGTTTTTCGAATTGGGTTTCATCAAACTTAATTATGTCTCCAATGTGCCTTACCTTGTAATTATTCGTTAATAATAAAAATACACCACATAACATAACACAGATGTGAAATGATTATTTGTAATGAGTAATGAGAGTTAAAATATTTACAATCATTTTAAATATTACAGTCATTACTGCTTTACGTTTGTTTTGCCTAAAGCCTTCAGTTAAAATAACTTACTGTTAAAATAACAAACATAGCAAAAGTTCATTTATTTGAAATTTCAACAATCAGAAGTAATATTTGCTTGTAGCATACATGCTATATGTGTCCATATTGCATGCTTGTTTGAATATTACATGCTTTCTTGTATGTTGACATACAATATGTTAACATACATATTTACCTGTTATATGTTAGATTTGAGGCCAATAACGAAGTGAAAGGTTGACTAGCTTGATCGTGAAAATATAATATTTTGTAACTATAAACAATGGAAATGTATTAATAAAAATGAAACAGACGTATAAACAAACAAAGGAGCGTCGGTGGTGCTATGACCTGGACACTGGTCTATGAATAGCATAATTCGCAGGCCTGGGGTCGAACCTGCCATGTACCAATGTGTTTTACGTTTTTCGAATTTCATATGTATCTGACCCTCCTTCGGCGAAAGAAAACATTGTGACACATCCTACATACACCTGCGAAGAAATTCAAAGTAAACGAACCCGTACTCGGCCAGCGTGATTGATTAAGGCCTAATCGCCCTAACATAGAATAGGGTAGGCCTGTGTCCCTTGGTTGGGAATGTATATGAGCTGTGATGATGGACAAACAAGTGTTGTACAAAATATATATTATATCAGCTCTGAATATTTTATGAAGCGGTTTTTATATCTTAATATCATCATAAACTGAAATGACATTATATTACTTGAATATCAAATTCTCCGTACTCATATTTTTACCACTGCGTTTTTTTAATATTTAATTTGAGATTTATTACAAAATTGACTAATTTCACAGTCACCCTACTCCGGTCAAACCGACCGTTTTTTTCCCTTTTACATTCAAAACTAACTATGAATAATATGTACCGGGACAGGACGCGCGAATGCCGTAACTGACTAATATGTTTTCATCGCTAGTTTATAGTGGCAATAAAGGGCTCAGCTGAATTCAGGGAATAGCCGTTAAGTTAAATATTGTCCTTTAAATTACGCGAAATGGGACACATGATTCATTTTGATGTCGCCCCGTGAGACATTACATAAAATAAAATGAATATGCCGACAGCCACCAGGGATTGCGGGAACGTAATGTGCAACGACATCAAAGAACCTAGCGGTCGGATTCCCAGCGTTTTATTCTGAAATGGTAAAATTACTTAATTCAATTACTTTGTAGGTACTTGTAAGTGTCTCATAAGAATGTTCCATACTTGTTTGATTAATACACTATCAAGGCGAAACTACGTTAACTAAGTAACACTAACACTAAGTTAAAGTTAAAGAAAACAGACATGATAAGAGATTTGGGTGTTATTTTCGATAGCAAACTCACATTTGTGCCTCATATAGACAATATTATCAAAAGAGCTTCTAAAATGTTGGGATTCGTGCTTAGGAATGGAAAGGTATTCAAAACACCTCAAACCAAAATACTTTTATATAATTGTTTGGTACGAAGCATTCTAGAATATGCCAGTGTAGTTTGGCGTCCACATTATGCAGTACATATGTTAAGAATAGAGCGAATCCAGAAAAGGTTCATGTGGCATTTGGCTTATTCTCAAGGAGTAGCTAAAAGTAAAAAATCATATCTTGAAAAACTAACCCATTTTAAAATGACAAAAATTAATGACAGATTAGATTTTATGGACCTTGCATTTATTTACAAATTACTAAACAATAAAATAGATTGCCAAGCTCTATTGAGTAAAATAGACATAAAAGTGCCATGTCGCTATCCACGAAAACCCATAACACCTCTTTGTCCTCCACTTCGGCGTACCGCTTTTGGTAGAAACTCGGCTATACCAAGACTCTGTAGAATAGTTAATAAATATAGTAGTAAAATAGATATATTTAACAACTCCTTTTGGAGAATTAAATGCGCATTTTATCCGGCCGAATAGGGACCTGAAATTGTATTATCTATGTTACATATTTACATATTTTGTTAAAGTTACTGCTAATATTTTTTAGTTTTTGTCATGTGGTGTCAACCAGTAATTGGTTTTTATAATTAAATATTAAGATGTTCTAAGAATGTTATAATTAAAATAAGTATAATTGTAAAAACTGTTGGTTAACCTTAATAAAAAAAAAAAAAAAAAACCGATCCATACCATAGAATAGATTGCCATTGAATACTTGTATGAATTTATTTATTAACTGAAACATATGTTTTCTTTTTGGTCATAGTTGATGGCGTTACTTGTATTAATATATTTGTCTGAAATTCACAAAGAAGAGTATTTTATTAATAACATAAATCTTATTTACTTTTTTCCATTCCATTCCAGAATCCAAAATTGTGCAATAATTATTAATTATTTTAAGATACATTTTCTACGATAAATAAATATGTTTTTCGTAAGTCCAGAAAAATATGTAGTTAGCTAACAAAAGACAGTTGGCGGTTATTTTGCGAGTAGGGGAGGTACGTTTTTTTTTTTTTTTTGAGATGGCCGATCCCGTTCGATGGAGGCGGCGCGGCGTCGGGCTCGGTAGGACAGCTGCGGCGCCGCCGCGGGTTGTCGGCTGGCGCGAGGAAATCGCGCTCGCGGATACGGCTCGGGGGAGGTATTGTAGCCTCCCCCGAGAAGGGCTCCCCTGTATCGGCAGGGGAGCGGAGGCTGGGGGTTCCCGGATGTCGCTTAGCGTTCCCGGGGGCTCCCTACATGCCTGAGGAAGGCCATCCCTGAGGTTTTTAGTGGGTAGGCCTCTCCCTTCTGGGGAGGAGAGCCCCACATAACCGCCGGCTCGCCACAGCCGGGGTATGCAACTTAATGCATTTTCCTCAGAGGAACAAAAAAAAAAGGGGGAGGTACGTTTTAATCGTTGCATTTATGTTAAATTATATATTCAATCAATCGACAGATGACGTTATTACTAATTGGTAGATTGAATTTGCTTAGAAAGTAACGCCATCTAGACGTGATAAGTCGAACTAAAGGGTTCAAACAATATTTTATGTTAGTTACTTGGGTAGTTAGCAATCCCTTAGAAATTGTACCTTAATTTATAGAGCGGTCTGTCCAGTAGCGTGACCTACCGACGAAACTCAGCCTTAGCCTTGGCCTTAAGGGACGGCTAGGATTAAGAGGTTCTTTTTTTATTATGAAGGCAGGTATTTAATAAAAAAAAAACTAGTGGTACGATATGGGAATACATCAAGAAAAGCAAAAATGACATCACAAGTTATAAAAAAAATCTTGCAAAAAAAAAACTTTCTTACGTTAAATTCATGATGATTCAAATAATTGACAAATCAATGAAAATATATTCAACAATATAATCACAGAATATTATTTTCTAATTTTGTTTTTTTTTATAAAATTATTTATATGGATCTAATTTTTAAAAGCTATCAGTGTCGCCGTAGTAAAAGAAAACACAACTGACACTTGTTCAGTATTTTTTGAAATTGGAAGAACCGTCTCAAGAAAAACAAGCAAGAAACTGGGAAATTCAATTTTCTTCTCTCAGCTTTTCAGTTAAATCAATAGGCTTGTTTCCACTAAGAATGAATCGGATGGCTTAGAGTTTCTAGTGATTAATCATGATATGTAGTAAACAAAAAAATAACTTTTTTATTAAAATAATATAAGATTACTAATGTTTTTGGAAATTAAAATCGGCAAAATTACTTATTTAATCACGTGACATTAAACACCAATCAGAAAAGTGTGACGTCACGCCTCGCGAAACACCGGTTGTAGTGTAGCTGTACATCATCTATCTAATCTGTGCTGTCAGTGAACACTGAACAGGTTATTTTGATACACTTCGTTTTCAGAGACTATTGTTAAATTAATACAGTTTGTTTTAAGTTTAATCTTAAAAGATACGGACATTTGCCATGGAATCAGGATTTACCAAAGCAAACAACAGTAATTTGCCCAAAATTGACGCCGTTATGCTTGGGAAATTTTTCGCAGCAAACACAGATTTTGTATATAAATAATTTGTTTGGCGTTTTTATCGTTGTGCTTTTATATTGGGGCACTATACAGTATTTATAATAAGAGGGATTCATTATTTATTATAATGATATCGTCGACTGACATAAACAAACTCGATTGTTTCGCGAGGAGTGACGTCATTCAAGACGCCATGACAATCTTGGCCTTTTTCGAAGTCAATTATAAGTTCATTTCTAAAAAAGCAAAATATTTATGAAAAAGACATATTTTTCTAAAAATAAAATATATTAGAGGTAAAATAGATACTAAACTATAGTTTGAAACGAATTTCCAAATTTTGTCAACTAGCCTATAGAACGTGTCAATTACAATATTTAATATGCCAACATTAGAATAAAAAATAGTAAACGAATTATTTTTATAAAAACATAAATCGAAATGCTTGTAGGAAGTATTGGAGCGGAAATTCTTATCCCACCAAAAACATTCTGCAAAAAACTAGCCAAGTCTCGATCTCTAAAAAGTAATGAAATATAACAAAGTCGTGCTAAGTCTAAGATTCCTTATTGCGATTTTCATTATTATAGTTAATGTTGTGTGACTTTACCGTTGTCCAATCTGTCGCCAGAACCGCTACCCATTGACAATGGAAAATTACCACGTGGAAAACGTGGTGTTACCCTTCAACGGCCAAAAGGTAGGTATAAAACTCGTACACGAAGACTTTGACAGTCACCTAAAAATCTGAGTTATTTTGATAATCACGGCTCACGATTACCTTCTAGAAGAATTTGCGCTCACATCAACAAAACTATCTATCATAGTGCGACACGTATGATAATATATAATATATGCGTATGACAATATGCGTAACGTATCAAAGTATTTACACTCTGGAGCATTAATCTTCGAAGGCTGCGCGGCGCGATTATGTCATGAACGTAAATTATATCAGCGGAGTCCCGGATATGTTCCACTGTCCTAATCAAACAAGCAGAGGTGTTTATTATGCCCAGTCACTACTGTACGTGTTTACTACGCCGCGAATGTATCAATCTAAACAATTATTTGCACTACATTTTGTTTTTTATTAGAAATATATCAAGATATGTAAAATGAAAAGTTAGTAATTGTTTTGTGTATTAAAGTTGTTGCAGTATTGTTAGTCAGTTCTAGTTGCTCCTTTTTGTAGACAATCCGCCTTTAAAAAAAAATTCTTATCGGCATAAAGAATATCGAAAAAAGATGCCAGAAGTCTTGCGACCACCCATTACCCTTTGCAGACCCTATATCGTCAGCGTGTCCTGACTATATGGGGCCAATAAGGGTACAATAGGAATCTTAAAGTTTTAGTTTCACAAAATGTATAATGTTGCTAAGTATGATATATTTTCTAAATTCCATCATCATACGTAACCACTGAGGGGCACGAGCCTGCCCAAACTATGTTAGCGCTATTAGGCCTTAGTCAACCACGCTGGCCCTTTAAAAACCTACCTTTAAATTTCTTTGCAGATGTATGCAGGTTGGCTCATGATATTTTCCTGCACCGTAAGAGCGTCAGATAAATATACATATGAAATTCTAAAAACGAAAATCATATTAGTACGAGTACCTGGCACGAACGAGCCTGGGCCCCAAATCCTCCGAGTCGTAGACCAGTACCGAGACCACAGCGCCGCCGATACCCCTTTATAATTTATATATATATATATACTAATTCACTTGTTTCTATCTGTTGTTGTTTATTTTCATTATTATTTTAAAATCTTATTTGTAACACAATAGGTGTCTAATCCTAGTGTGAATAGTGTTATTGGATTGCTATCTAGTTTTAATTAGCTGCAATAATGTTGTTCTTGTTCTGATAGTGTTTCACTGACTGTTTACCTGAAACAAATAAATAAACAAACACCTATTTCCCGCGGGGAACAAAATACAAATCAACCCATATCAAAGAATCAACAAATATTTGGGGTTGATATATCGTTTTACCGTACAAGATGTATGGGAAAGATTTTGGAGGATCGATCGGCTTAAAAAGAGGGTATCTTTGCATTTTTTTTGCAGGCTGTGTTTATTCCCATAATTTGTGAATTCAATTCAGAACATCTTAAAAGTTTTGAATATTCTCCTTGGAATGCTGCTGTGTAATTACTGCCCTGTCTCAATAATCCACGATGCAAGTATATTGACAAACAAACAGACTGCTCACCTGATGGTAAATAGTATTACAAACGGCTCCTGTGCACTTTTGCAGTAAATCTATAGCCCTCACAACTAAAGTGTACGATACCAACTTGTTGTAAGAGCTGATATGTAAAATCACAATAGCTCACGTAACAGCGATTTTGAGCGTCCGACTCAATAGACGCGCGCTTAATTCACCAGCTTAATTCAACAGTCAGACGAACGATCCGTAAGCAGGTAAGACGCAGAACCTTCAATTCTCGTGCTTTCCACAAACACACTCCAGGCAAAACTAAATACAAGCATCTGCGACTTCCGCATAGCTCCATCCAAAAAAAATCACGGTTTCCAGTAAATTTTCTATCACTCTCCCCTTCAACATAGAAGTCAGCAAAACAAACACTACTGTTTTGCGACAGAAATAGGTTAAGACAGAGATACTCAAGCATAAAACCCTGGTACACGTAACACGTCAGATTTTACGTGTTCATCTTCAGACATCTCTTTGTCACTAGTAATAGGAATGGATTTCGTGGTGAAAATGTAAAGCTTGACGTGTTGATGATAGTACTTTAACACAGTGCGACTACTTTATAGAACGATTATCTCTATGCTATTTCTAAAACCATTATAAATGCAAGTCAGAGAAAAAATTTCTAATCTATCAAAGCGAATGGTCCTTGGACGAATTATCTGGCGTAGCGTAGGGCTGAATCACAACAGATTGCAGCACGACGTTGCTCTACCGAGCACAACACCCCGCCAGGAACGGAAGTCGTCTACAGACTATTCCGATTCCCGACATCGAACTGAGGTAGATTCAAACCTTCAGAGCCGTAGTGCACGTGTTAAGAACCGACCGCACCGATTTCTGCGATTCAAATGGGCTTCGACGTCGCACCTTGCGCGACTAGTAAAAGTCATATTGTTTAGACTTTTAGAGGATTCCGACTCTCGGGGCTCCACAGTGTAGAGTTGTGCAACTCGTGCAAGAGTCACCTCAAATGTCCCACACAAAATGACAGAATGTCCAATAACTTCATAAGTATATTTTGTCACACTTCACAATGAGGCACGAATCGTCGCGTCGCGATCGAATGCCATCTACTCTCGCTGACAATACTTGTGAACGAGTGAGTAGGGATGCGCGTGAAATGAGTGAGTGGGACAACCATATAACGTTCGGTTATTGTTTTAATTTGAATTTTGAATTGAATGATGCTACACCAATGACGGTCAAAATTTTATAACTATTATTATTTATAGGTTGGTTGGTATAAGTGACATTCACAGATAGACTCTCATAATATTATCAAATATTATTGCCCTAATTCTTGTTCAATTAGTTCATTTATACAAATAATGTCTCAGTAAATTAACAGCTCAACTTGTGTTTTTTTTGTGTTTGTGAGTATGTCACAATAAGAGCTCAACTCGCATTTGGAGTAGTAATGTCGCACTCAGTATACCTCTTCTCGTAGTCCCCTACTATTTCATTTTGTCCCACCTCGTTTGAGGTGGTACAATGTCCCACCTCACATTCTGATATGAGTTACTCATACCAAGTCATTGATATCATGTGTCCTACCCAACTCTACCACAGTGAGCGTATCCTTGCCGGATTCAGCTAGACTGTCACACTAAACCATCAAAACGATCCAGAATTAATGATAGGTAGTGCAATTACTGGATCCTATGACTTTATATATTATGTCAAATGTTGACAACGTGCACTGGTTTTTGTGGGAGTTGAAGATATGCTACGAATCTGCATCACTACTTGTTTGTTAATATATCATTTACAAAAATTTCTACGTCAACTAAAAACATATTGTTTTGGTAGCAACTTGCAGGCTTCCCACAAACTTATCCAGGCGGCCATTAAGGTGTGGTTCATTGGAGCTGCCGGTAATAAAACAAATGGCGCTACACTAACACGCCGCCAAACAAACGGCCTAACTTTCGCTCGAACGACATCTTCCTACTTCCTGCACAGTTACAAATAAAAGAAATTTTACTCGACTATATTTTATAAATGCATAGCTTGCCCTTTTTAACGCTTTTCAATTGCTTAAGCTTGATTTGTAAATGTTAATGTGCAATTAGTATAACAATTATTTTGTATAATTACAACGAAATATAAAATTTAGTATCAAAATAATTATTGGCTTAAACTTAGCACTGAAAATAGACTGATCACCGGATGATACGATCGGAAAAAATTGTCTGTATTATTATGAATATGTTTGATCTTTTAAATTATGTTTACCAGTATTTCTCATAGTGAGCAATAACGCAGTTTGTGGGTGCCGGACGCCTAATAACTAACTAATAACTGTGCTAATAGCTTGTGAAAGTGGCCTGAGATTAGTTTAAGACCGGGAAAAGGCATAGATAATATAACGTGGGAATATACTCATTGCTGTGGGAAAGTTAAATAAGTTTTTTATATCATACAGAATTTACTACAAGTTTTAAATAATAAATGATTTTTATATAATAAAATAATCAATTTCAACAAAAATGTTAAGTTACAAATAGAAAATAAATCGAAGCAAAGATACATTTTAATTTTTTACATGTTTCCAAGCTCCCCGCAGCCATCGGATTTAATGTCTCGCAAAGAAAGGAAAACAAATCGCCCCGGAGTCGAAACAAAGGCACGCGTGCATTAATTTGCCTAATTTATATCCTCGCTCGCTGCGACTGCTACGAATGTTGGAATTATAAGATCGTATGTTATAATATAACTGAAACGTTTGGTAAAAAGTAAGCGAGTGGAACGGAACGGTAAGAAACGCTTGCGTTGATAAAATGTCCTTCTTCTTCGAGGTATTAAAAGTTTAAAATTTATGCGTCGCCTCGTCAAGTTGCGACGTCGCGATATTCATTATTAAAAGCATAGATGAATAACTCATAGTTATTAAAATGAAGGAGTGTGAATATAACACACAGTAATAGTTTATAGAAATTAGTAGCCTTTGTACTTTGAACGTTAATAACCTCGCACTTTGCAGTGAGAACGTGTCACAGGAGAAGCTATAATTCTTTATATGATGCGTGACAATAAAAAAATATTATAAAATAAGAACAACTGTAATACTACTGGAGACCGTAAAATGCATGCTGTCCACACATGTGAATTATACATGTGAACATACGAATCAAATATGAACATTTTCAATTGTAAAATTGTATAAAAAACATTTGACGACCATGTAAAACCCTAATAAATAATAAATCGAAAATAAATGTGTTTTAAAGTGGAATTGGATGGAATCATAATAATAAAAAATACTGCCAATTGATTCCATTTACCTCTATTATCGCAATAGAAAGAGAATTCTTTATTTCCTAACAATATATGCAACAATTCCGAGTGCAGCACGTATGAGAGATGGCAGGCATGAATCACATGTCAAGTTTAATAGAATGCACGCGCAGAACGGGAACTGTAATAGAAATTTCCATTTCAAGGGATATGAGTCCGTCATAGTGGCATCGAAACGTGCGACCGAATTCAAATTGGCTAATCTTTAAAATTATCATGTATTAACAGCCTGGTTTACTTATGTCTAAACTTTTACTTAAGTTTGGTTCATGTCGCTCGGTGGGCGAAAGTTTAATACTGTTGGCAATGAAAGAATTATGTCATTTTATTCAAAAATAACATATTAGGAGAATATCTGCAATGGGAAATGCTGCAAAATATCATGCAAGTTTCAGGAGCAAGCAAGAAACGAACGAAGAGGAAACAAAATGCTGAGAGCACATTAGTACCATGAACCTCACCCGAATAATGAAAATATCAAGCGCAGCACTTCTGGTATAGGCGCAGGCTTTAAGAAGTCAACAGATTTTCATTGGGGCGTTTGCAGCTGCCCCTTTTATATCATCTCGTGTGCACACCCTACATTATTTACTCGTAATAGTTGCTATATATTAATATCCTTCCAAAATTACATTTAATAATTTTTATCTAAATCACAGGTCACAACTCCAACACTAGCAAATAACATTTGTTATCATTATTAGCAAATAACATTTGTTATCATTACTTAAATTAAAAGTATAGATGTCGTAGCGACCTCAAGAATTCTGCAAACATTTTACAGCTAATCGTATGTTTTGTTAATCTCTGGTAAAGTACCTGGTAGTCGCGTTAGGGCATAAAGTCTGCGATATATGCAAATCCCGGTGTCACGAGTGGGCTTCTCAATTCTATAAAATGTAAGCTAACACCTGTGTACCTGCCAGATCAAAGCCGCTTACAGATTCGGCGGACAATTCGAACGGCTCTCTCGCACAAAAGTGATACGATAGAGATAGATACATTGAATTCTGTGTGCAATTATCTTAACCATGCCAACAATCAAACAGATATTGCAATATCTGGCTTCAATTGTTGGTACATACGTTTTATTAAATAGTTCTTCTGTTGTTATATTGGCATCATTGCATCCGTGTTTTTATTTCAATGAAGATTAAATTAATTATACAATAAACAAGCAGCGACATAATTTGAGTAACATTACGAAACTTCTTTTAGGTTCTTGACCTTTTTGACAGAAAGATAAAGTAAATAATTAAGCTAAAGTACAGCGAAAAATGTGTATGTAAGCAGGATCGTGTAATCTAATAGACAGACAAACATTAGATAAATGCTAAAAGCTGCAATTAATGTGTGTACTAAAATAAATCAGTTTTCTTGACCACGTTAAATTCAAGATTAAATATGTCTTTAAATCTCAATATGAACTTTTTTACCATGGCGAATGGTAGTGAATCCTCATAAGGGGTGGAACTACGTCGTCCCTAAATAACCCCCTGATACTCGGACGATCTTACATGGGATACAACCCACGCCCAGTCTACTGCAGGTGCATATGCTGGACTCTAGCAGAAGGCTAGCCTACCAACTAAACACTGCTGCCCGACAAAAGGCTGTAGGTAGCCTTTTGTCGGGCAGCTGGCCTGGCACCTTTTTAGCTTTGAATTAAAGCGCCCGCCCGCCAGAGCAGGGGACGGTGTCGCGGACGATCAATACGAGTGTGAACTGTTTGGATGTTTGTAGAAGTAATATCTCCGTACAATCCTGCGACCAGGATGCGAAGTTATTTTAATATCTTTCACTAATAGCTTGACGTTTTGTGTCACTGTGTCTACTAATAGTGCATAACTTATTAAATTTCTAACACCCACCAACAATATGATACTTATTCCTAACTTTTGACTTTAATTATTAATATTTTATTAATACGACATATCAAAGGCTTCTAAATTGTATTGAGATATAGCTGCCGATTAATAGAATTGTATTAAGTACTACAATTATACGACTCATTACATGACAAACAGATAACAATTTTTTAAGCGCAGTGTTATATTTATTGAAATTTCTTTTCTGGTGTAATAGTTAACGAATTTTATATATAAGAAAACAAATGTTGTATAATGTTGTTACTGCTTTTAATCAGAAGTTTACATCAAAAACAATTCATTTTAATGTTTGCTAAAGAATTCCTATTATTTCTAGTAGTTCTTCCAATTAGCACATTCCTTGTTGAATATCTTTATAGTACCATATATTTTTCGTGTGACTACTATTTATTAGTAAATTCCGAAAATGATCAATGCCATATCTCCGGTAACATTATTAAGCTGGTTTCGCAAACAAGCCTATTATCTTGGTTTCATGTAATGTCCGAGCGAATTATTTCATTAGGATAATCATAGCCATGGCTATATTAAGTAATGTATCTCAACTCTACACGCATTACGGCAATTTGGGGATAATATAAGCCAGAACATATAATTCGCCTTTCGAGACATTAGCAGACCTTCTTAGAAAATATTCTTTCTGTCGATTTATTAAATGGTAAGAACATTTATAAGATACTCTGAGCAATAATTACACCTGATAATGATAAGAAGGTGCATTGATGTGTAAATAATTTACCTACCAAGTGACTTAAACAAATAAGTATAAAACTTATGTGGCCCTTAAGATGTTTACGCAGTCACTGCAGTCTAAGACAATATGGCCAACCCCTCATTTCTCAACATTCAATTTGACGAGATTTACGTCAAAATATATGGACTAATAAAATAAAAAAGAATTAACCCAGCAATGTCTGTGCGGCATTAAAATTTTGAAAATCAACAAGAAACAGTAACCAACCAACCAATTTATTCATAATTAACAACGCTTCTAACAACAACAAACTTTAGAGAAGTAATCTGATATATAGAATAGCGTACAATCCTAATATAATATACTTAATATGTACCTAACAATAAATTATTAATTTGCTTATTAAACTAATATATCGAAACAACATATTCTTTACAAAGTTTGTCAAATTATCTTTCAAGATGCATCATCATGATTATTATACAATCACTACTGCTACACCACCACTACTGCTGACGTCTAATTGAAGAGTGTCTAACTCCCGTCTTCTTTTTTTTTTGGTTTATGAGCGACCCATCTGTCAAACTATAATTTTTTTTCTATTACCCACCACTTAATGCATAAACAGCAGTCTATTGTTTTGTTATTTAACAATTAATTTTTTAAATTTAGTTCAAAATTTTGGCACTAACACGTAATTCGTCGGTTGGTCTGAGTGATGATAGACCGTAGGGTAGATATCGTTTCCGATGCGCATGTCATTGTTCCAGAGTTCTATTTCTCCCTACATTATCCTTAAATAATAACATTATTTCAGTAGCCATCGGTGACTTTCTTTTCATTGAAGCATAACTCCACAAACAGTTGCGATATCCTGCTAAGGAATTACCCCTACGGCATAGATCCTCAGAGCGTCAAACCCTCATCAAAAAAGCGGTCCAATATTAAACAGAACACCGAATTAACTGACGATATAAAGTAGTGTTAGTAAACATTACAGTCAATATCCCACAAACCTAAGAATCACCGGACGTGTCACATAAATTAAAGTCCCTTGTTTGAAACAAAGCCCTCAGATCCTGTAAGCCAAACTTAGTTCTTTGATCAGCGTGGCTTGAAAAGTTGCAGGTGCCGCCGGAACTAAAGTGTTAGGAACTTTAATTTGCTATTTTCGGTACTTTGTTATCAAACAGACTTTTATTGGCTTAGTCGATACCTATTTCAAACGGCGACGATCCGATTCATTTTGTTCAACTTCCCTCAGATTCAAAGTTAATTCGTGTACCTACTGTGTACTCGGTTTTCAATTGTTTTAATGAAGTTCAAATTACAAATTTAGAAGAACACAGACTTTTCGGCGTCGACATATCGAATGAAACCTTTTATGGAAAGGAAAACGTAATATGAATATCAATTTAGGTCAAGTCAGCATTTTAGCGCACAAACTGAGCTACCATTCTTTGTACTCACACAATAAGGTTCATATTGGCAGGTGAAGTAAACACAACCATTAACTTACGCATGGCTAGAAAATTGACACGGTATGCTTCGACATTTTAATGTGCCATCATTCTGCCATTTTACGTGGAACCTGAATACCGAACACTTTTGACACGTTTATTCGCGTTCCTGTTTTCTGAATAATAATACTATGATCGAACTCAGCCCTTCGGGGGTACTTCCCCTTGCCTTTTATGTTAGGGCGTCTTTGTGTATTGTCTTTGTACGCACTTAAGTCGAGTCTCACGTTGATTTTATCTTTATTACAACTAAAAAAATATTATATTTGGGACAACTAACAAATAATACCACGTTTTGTATTTTGCTTCGTTTGTATCTATTTCTGTTTTATAAAATTCAAAAGAGTATCTTATATTTTATTTTCTTATTTTACACCCAAGTCTACATAAACACAAAAACTCAGACAAGTAATAGACTGTTTATAGTAATAGTAAAGTATTAGTTTTTAAGTCATATAAGACACCAATTACTGAAAGAAAAAAACGTATGATCTGTTCCAATGTCAACATATAAACAGCCATAATATAGTAGTTAACGTCCTCCATAGAATACCTTATGTATGTAGTTTTCCTTTTAACTAATGTAAGTTGCAATAAAGTTACATGCAGGTACCCGTAGGAATGACTTAAATTAACTTCTTAGTTTTTGAGGCATTAAAAAACTTTAAAGTAAGTACATAACCAACTTTTTTTACTTCTACCAAATTCACAAACCCTCGATAAACTCATAAATCAAGTGAGCACATGTTACATTCCAATTTAAAAAAAATATGTTATTTCCTAAAACAAAGGTTACATAACCATCTATCAATTGCCGCCACATTTGATAATACCTATCAAAATCATTTTATTTTGTTGGCTTCAAATAATGTTGCCTAATCAAGATTGAGTCTTTCAATAAATATCAAGCCTTTAAGTTTTATTTAACACGGAAGTTAAATATACGAGTATGTATATATTTAATTAAATATATGTATATCATAAAGTTGCCATGGGTTTTTCCGAATTTTTCCTAGTTTAGGGGATGTCCGGTCGGAGTTTAATTTGTAGGTAATAATTTTTTCTGATATCAGTTATCTTATTTCCAGTCTTTTATTCTGCTTCGCTCGCGAACAGCCGGCTGCATGTCTCTGCTCCCCGACCCGCCTCGAACGAGCAGCGGGACGAATAACATACGAGTATTATAAGCTCCTAGTTATACGTGTGCCGAAGAAAGGTTAATAAATACCCACAATAAGGAAAGTAAAATATGACTTACCTACTATATTTGTCACAACATTAAAAAAAAAAACTAAAGTTATATCCTACTAATAATAAACTTTTATATTAAAATAAAACTTATGTTATCTTTTATATCCTGGTTGAAAAATATTAAAGTTAGCTACCCTAGTATAGCGTCATAATTTCTTTTTATACCTACTATAAATTATATCATATTTTACGAGATCAAAGACTGTGGCCGTTCAATTTCATAAAGGGTTCACTACCCCACAAATCGCGTAACAAAGAATGTACAATTCAATTTAATGTCTCATTTGACAGCTTTCATAAAGTCAAGTAGTTAATGCACGATTTAAATTTAGTAAGGCGACATAATTAAATCTTCTTGTTCTATAAAAACTGTTGTTTGTTACCTCTGAGTAATTTAATTACCCCTGCAGGTATAATACTGATATTCTGCAAACTAACTTATCAATATCGTAACCGTTCAATATAATCAGCAATTAGCATAAAATTAGCAATATAAAAATAAAAAAATTAAATAAAATATATTTTGATGCATAAACTATTAAAACTTAGCAAACTTTGAATAAACAATATTTTGGGTCGGTTTAATCGTTAAATATTTTTACGAGTTTGGTTTTGTTACGATGGATTTGCATCGTTGAATCAACAAAACATTTGCACATTATTTCATGATATTTTTCTTAAAACTTTATTAATATTAAAACCAAACAAAACAAAACAAAACAATTTCTGTTACCTACTCAAAAGTCCGCACAGCACACAACCAACACAACTACTACTTGTAGCGGCGGCGGCAGAAATCGGATTGGTTTATTTGAATAAAATAAGAATAGAATGAGAATTTCCAAGATCAAATGAGTTCGAAATTACTAGTAAATTTTGTTCGAATTAACATATTACTTTTAGTTTTAATGCGATGTTGGTGTATCTTATATACGCTTCATTCTTTAGCGTGAGAACCTGTCTCTTATCGAGCAACTGGGTCGATCGCAACGTGACAGTTCCGACTACTTTGACTAGATGGCGCTGCCCTACAAGCAAATAAGATGATAAGTATTTTTATCGCTTAATTTAATAGGAATTTATTTATTCATTTAATAGAAATTATGGAAAACTGTAAGAAATAAAAAAATATATAAATAATTATCTTTTCTGTATACTTATACCAAAAAAAAAGGTGACATAAGTATTGCTTGAGCGATCCTGTAACACGGTTGAAAAATTGCTCAACCGCTAAGTATATATACAACTGTTTAAAAGCCTCGCCCCCTGCCCTGAGAGGGTGAGCGCTCCGATAGAGCCGATAGGGCCCCAGGCTTTCTGCCCGGCCAAAGGCATTAGGTAGTGTTTAGTTGGTAGGCTGGCCTTCTGTCAGAGTCCAACATAACCACCCGCCGTAGACCGGGCGCGGGTGGTATCCGGCGCAAGGTCGTCCAAGCACCAGGGGGTTGTCATAGCGACCACTGTGGTGGCGCGCCCCCTATGAGAATTCACTGCCACCTCTCGCGAGGAAAAAAAAAATTTCGTTATGCTGCATCGCCCCTCTCCTGAGGGGCGGTCGCCCTCACAATTTGCCTAAATATGGTTTCTAGAACCTAGGCCAGGCTGAGTTTAGTCGGTAGGTCACGTGGCTGGACCGTTCCGGTCGCGTGGAGTCCGACATAACCTCCGTGACACTTGCCGTTGCGGGGGTATCCTGGGTACGTTTCGTGCTCCTCGTGAGGATTCTCAGCCTCTCTCTCCTGAGAGAAAACTAAAAAAATTCACCCTAGATTGAAAAGCACTATTTCGTTGGAGGTGGTCATTATAAATTTTAACAGCGGCGAATTATGTATGTATTTGTATCCTACTGCATCGCTCTCTCAGCTGAGCGTTCTCATGATTGAATAATTCTTACTACTGGGGCGTAAGGGTGTGTTTAGTCCGGCTAATACAGATCATAATCACCGTGGCTGTGCGCCGATCTCGCAATGCTCCCTACCGCTATCGCGCGTGCGTAAAAATAAAGAGTGTGGAAGTATCGTCCGCGTTCATTTATGCGATCTTGTCTGAAGAGGGTAATTTGTACAGAACTTACCCAGCTAGTACGGATAATGCAAAGTAACTAATTAGTAGTTACTTTGCATATTGAATTATGATATTAAGCAAGTTAAGAATATATTATAAATTATGAAATTAAGAGTGAGATATACAGTAATGCTCTCTGACCACTGGATCGGACGCGCCGCCTGCAAACTACGAACTCTCCCCTCACGGTGAGGTGAATTTTGGTCCTTGCTGTCGTTTTCTATCTACCATCACTACCAGAAATCGTAGCTGTTTATAAATTAGATCCTCCACTGTCACGTCCTTATCCACTACATCCATGTTTACAGATAGGACACAATCCTTCCCGAAATCCATTTCGCCTTCCATAAACAAGCTTTACTGTATAGTATATACTGATCCCACACACAAGCAAATAACGCAAGCTCTTCTAGCTAAAGTTTAATTTTCAACACTCACTCATTTTCATCTTCTTTTTATCGAACATAGTTTCACAAATAGATTCATCTCAAATCTGACGAATTTTAACGCTTTTTTCCCCCTGGGGACAATGCATTAAATTGCATACTACAAGTATGCAATGTACCCTAACAAGTAGTCCCACATCGGAACTTTAAATAATTGCAAATGCAAAATAATAAGTCGAGTTATAGCTTTCACACAAATAATTATATATTCTTAATTCTTTTTTTTTTAGTAAATTATTTAATTCTGTAAGAAAAATAAAAATAGAATTTGTCATTCATTGCTTATTCAGATAAAAATCCATGTGTTAGTTACAAGGAGTTTACTTCCCAGTGTCACAAAAATTAGAAAAATGTCTATTATATTAGTCTTAAATTATATAACAGTACATTCGAATCTGATTATAATAAAATAAATTAAAATTAATGAAATTCACATCATTGAGTCCGTTATTATTTATATTAATCAAATCAAATTACTTATAAGATATTAGATTTTTGGTTTTTGTTTTATACTGTATTAAGTTAATTTGTAATTTTACCTATATGTGAATACAATCAAATCAAAACTTGATAGTTACGACCACTTCGACTAGATGGCGCCTATACTACAGAAAAAAAATGTGTATTCGTTTTGTTTTTTTGCAGCGCGTCTCGTGTTTTTTGGTACCGACCTGCGTAGTGGGAGATTTTTATTATGTCGGTTATAATGAAAGTGTCGTTTTGAGTGTAGAATTATTTGTATATTACACAAAAATTTCTCACAAAATAGCTTACGGCAGCAATGCAGCAGAATCACTATTGAATAATACAGAATTTTAAAAATTTCGTCACGCGTCTACATTGAAGAATGCACAAAAGTTTTTACTCACTCGCACAACACCACTCCCAATTCGTTGACCAAGCTAAATTATCCTTCCAAATAAAGTGTTACGCCATACCGTGCAAATTCCATTTTATACAGAACAATGAAATTTAGGTGGATTACACTTCGTACGTGATTGTATCAACAAAAATTAAGTGTATGTAATTACAGTAATCAGTTTTAATTGTGTCTACTGGGGACAGGTGACGTAGGAATACAATGGTTCATTGTCGTGCCCTTTGTTACTTCGGTAATTGTTTAAACTGTCTCATTAAAGGGGCTACGGGCAGTGGGCGGGGATTTAATAGCGGTTTTTTGTTTAGCCGCGCTTTAAATAGCTTCCGTTGATAGCCCTTCATTGTTTTCAATTCTTTTCGAAATACACAGAGAGGGACATTTTTTGTTTAAACTCTACGTTTGCTTTTTTATTGAATACAGTACTAGTATTAGTATTAATATACCTTTTGTCACTCTCTGTTTAACGAGTCTTTATCTTATATATAAAAATGAATCGCAAAATGTGTTGGTAAGCGCATAACTCAACAACGCCTGGCCCAATTTGACAAATTCTTCTTTTAAAATGGTCGTTGAAGTTCAAGGATGGTTTTTACGGATTTTAAAAATTCGAATAATTATTGGAAAAACCCTAAAAACAACCATTTTTCCCATACAATCGTTTTCTAACTAAAACGTACAGTCAATTTGAGCTTTATTGTTATTGTATTGAAGTTCTTATTGTAAGCACTCACTGTTGTCTAAGCAATGTAGGTGTGTTCCTAACATCAAAGAGTCAATTTGCGCTTTATTAACGCTATATGAAGTATGAAACTCATTCATATCTATCCAAACAATGTGTGAGTGCACAAAATACATCTTTGGAGGATTTAATGTCACGTTCCAAACTTGAATAGTCACAAAATCTAATAGTTCATTTGGACCTTTTTTGCAATGAATTATTTTTTATTCACAACGCCCTACCACCAGGGTGACAGTTCTGTACAGAATTTTTTTTTGCCCTGACTATAAAATAAGTAGGAATAAAACTGCCACTTTATAAATCTTTTTGACAGGACGAAGTTTGTCGGGTCCGCTAGTAACCTAATAAACATTTATTATTATATGATTTTCTCCTGATTAAGATATTCACTTAATAATAAGGGTCTGTCAAATCCATGTTTAAGCAAATATAATATCGTACAATACACTTCATATTTCAAACTAACTTTATTACTGTAACAAAGAAAAATATACTACTTACACGAGTCTATGTGTGTGGGGAAACACTTTTGTTATTACTTTTATTTTGATTGCCGTGCCGGTGGTGGCAGCAACGTCTGCTACTGCTGTAGTGAGAATACGAAAGTGACAGCTCCCGTGATTTGTTTCGTTCAAGAACTACCCACCTCTCACAACATTTCATGTTTTTATTACTTACCGCTCAATGCATGCAGTGTTGTCATTTCAATACAATCTTAATTATTTAACATGAATAAAAATGATTTATACCTAGATTAAGGATTCGATTGTGATATTTGAAGTTAGTGGTTAGCGTTTATTACGTAATCACTACCCTATGAAACCGAAAGCGTCAAGTTCTTGTCAATTTTAACATACCTATGTATTAAATTACAGGTAGTCATAGAAAAAATTTGTGAGTAGTTTAGATTAATTTTACAATTTAACATTTTTAATGACCCACTAATATTCTAAAATATGAAAAATATTTAAGACTAGCTGACCCGTGCCCACTTCGTTAGGCATAATATCAATAATCCCCGAAGCGAGCACGAACGCAATCCGAATTAAACCCGAAGCCATCGCGCGCCGTCCGCTGCTTTGGCCTTCACACTTAAGACGATGAGTTTACTTATTTTCATAAAGATCTATAATTTTCGGTAATACCCAGGGCTGGGCAAAATACGTACCTTATAGTAGTTGAAATACTAATACAAAATACTTTACAATGACGTATTTGAAATATAGAAATATAAATACTTTTGTTGCATGTATTGAAAATATAAAATACAAAATACTGTATTTTGAGGGTTTTTATTTAAAATACAAAATACTTGTTTCATTTTTCATTGTTATTAATTATAAGCTGGAAAATACTAGTTATCCAGGAGCTACTGAAATTCTGAATTTCCTTTTAGAAAAACTAGAGTTTCGAATGTGTTGTCAGATAAACATCCTCTAGTTGGAGAGTGTATATAACCTGCGTGAGAAAATAACCTCTCCACTGGGCCAGAAGAGCATAGGCCAGTGTTAAATTTGATAAAAAAATCCAAAATACGAATGTCCTTGCTAGAGTCATTTAAAAATCTCACAAATTCTAATTCCGCTTTTGATGTTTCAGGCTGATCTGTATATATATAATAAAATCGTCATCCTCTTTACTAGTGCTGCTTCTTCTGCTTTCTGCAACATTTTCTTCACTTTTTTTCATATTAAGCTCTAATGAATAAATAGCGTGCGTCTGTATTCTTTTTTTATCCTCAACTGTGATAGATACTGGCAACCATCGCATTTTATACATTGGATGAAAAACAGAAGCCAGGATGGCATCATTTACTTCTGGTGATAGTTTATAAAATGCTTCAATTTCTTAAATTATTAGCTTGAATTCTCTCTAATCTGAAATAAATATATCAAATTAAAATAAAACATTACGTAAGTGTAACCGTGAGGTTATCGAGATTCGATACTGACGCCAGGGTTTTGGGGGTAGGGGTGGAGAGGGGGGTCAATAGGGAGCCCCCTCTCCAACTCCCAGCCTAAGAAAACGTATAGTTTGCGAGATATAGATTACTGAAGTTTGAGGTTATTTAGGGAAGGGTAACCTCCCTGCAACTCCCACTACTCGGAAATAAATAGATTTTGTTAAAATAACTATTTTAAATCCTCGAAAACTCAACAACTTAGTAGTGAATTGCAAAAAATATATAAAACCTAAAAATTTGTTTCTGGCATTTCGCCGGCCGCTGCCGCGGCTCGCTCGCTTCGCTCGCTCAGCGCTTTTATCGTTAATAAAAAAGTGAAAAATAAATATTTGTGAATTTTTCCAACGGGGATCTCTTCTACACCCTTTTAAAATTATCTCCAAAGAATCAAAAAAAGTTCTAGATTTCTTGTTTTGAAATCATCATCGTTTTTATGTTTTTTCGTTTTTATTAATAAAAAAATTGTGTTTTTGTTACGGATTATTATTTATTCATATGTCTACTTAGTACCCAAATTTTTTATTCCTTAATATTAATAATTGTAATCAGTTAAAATATTTTTTTTAGTTCATGTGTCAGATAGGGGCGATGCGCGCGACAGCCGAACCATGCGTTTTTACCGTTATTTTCTCCGCTAAATTAAAACTATACGGGTTGTCCGTACAGTTCCGGGAGGTAGAGTAAATTTTCTTAGAAAATTTCCTGCTCTTTAAAGACCTTTCTTCAAATTTCATTTATCTCAAATAGTTTTTGAAATATTTCAAAAAAACCAAACCCATATTTTTTATTTTCCTTTATTGTTCATAACTTTTGTTTTTTTTTTTCAGCCCCTCTTGAAACTTTGATAGAATATTCTAGATGCCATTCCGAATCGAATGAGCCCCGAAAATTATAATTTTCGGTGTTATGTTCTGAGGAAAATGGCACTTGTGAACCAGACAACTCCCTTAACCCCCTACCATCACAGTTTATTTCTAGCGAGGGTATCGTATTGTAAATCGAACCCCCGGAATGTATAAACAAAATAAAACATACCTTTAGATGAAGTTTGAAATTGCTTGTGGCCATAGACATGTTGCTTGAATTGTTTCATTATTTTTGTTAGTGCATTGATAAGGCATTGTTGTGTTATAGAATTTTCCAGTTAAAATAAGTGCATATATCACAGGCACAGCATTATCGATACCAGCACTAGCATTAAATGAAGAAGAAGTAGACGCTACTGGATCCGGATCCATGATTATAAGATATACAGTTCACAATAAAATGAAAAATATCAAAAATTAATCCAATATACAGCGTCCACAAGACGAACTTATAAGAATAAAACAGAATCGTTGAAAATTTTGAAAATTGAAGCAAAGAGAAGCAGAGCGGCAAGCAGCACACACAGTGTCGTTTCAGCAGAGCAGAGGGAGGGGACAATGCATACATTAAAATTTTAAGGCGTACCTATATCGCCATCTAGAGTCGGTCGGCACAAGCATTTTTTAGATTAAATTTAGCTCTATGAACGAACTAGATGGCGCTATTTTAAATTGTTCATTTTGATTTTTCATGTATATAAAAAGGTGGTGGTTAAAATAAAATAAAACGGCCCAAGCTACATCAGAAACTTATCCTACCTACTGTACATACATAGTATCTGTGCTTATGGCGGCCCACTCTAGATGGCGATACGAGCACAGTGATTTCGCGTTCCGATGCACTTTCTTTCGTCCATATAGTCAACCGTTCAATAGAGCAGTATGAAGCGAAGGAAGTATTTTGATGAAAATGTATTTTCGAACACAAAATATTTGAAATACTAATTACAAAATACCTCACCATCAAGTATTTGAAATACCAACTACAAAATACATTGTTTGTATGTAATTGAAATACAAATACTAAATACGTATTTGTATTTTAAATACGTATTTCAAATACAAGTAATTCAAATATTCCCCAGCCATGGTAATACCACAGACATATTTGTATTATATGTCTGTGGGTAATACGAATAACCAAAATAATAAACATGACCTAATGAATTAAATTATTTTATTAATATAAAAAATTAAATTATCTATACTAATATTGAAAAAACAACTTTTTGTAACATGAATATAAAAGTTAGACATACGAGTATGTCTTCGTTGACTTTTTTGTAGGCATTTTCAAGCTCCATATTTTTTCTCTAGAACTCAAAAATATATCTTTCATAGTTAAGGCAGCGTTCGTTAGAAATGCTTTCATTCGACCGTTTTTTCTCCGATTCAGTTTGCAAAACGGACTACCATCTAAAAACCTTTTTATTTTTCGGTTTTTTATATAGCCTATGACACTCAGCAATAACGTAGCTGTCTATTGATGAAATAATTTTTAAAATCGATTCAGTAGATCCCGAGATTACCCCTTACAATTTAACAAATATACAAACACACAAACTTTACTTCTTTATAATATTAGTATAGATAAAATATGTTTTTCCATTATAAACGTAGTAATAGGCACACATTGGTAGTACAGACAATTTTATTGTTAAGTAGGTAGATAAATTTAAAATTTGTCATTTATATCCTACCGTCTAACACTGATAGAAGAATTTTGTTATTTTGTTTTTAAATACATAGAAAATAAAAAAAAAACGTCTTTACCCTGCAACACATTTTCGTTCCGTTATGGCCGTATATGATTTATTTTTGTCATATGGATTATTTCATACCGTTTGTAGCTTTCTATAAAATGTGGTAAATATGTACGTTTTAAAGCGTTATGAATTAATATTACAAAAGGGCACAAACAACTTAGTTAATGACTTTGTAAAGGTGTAGCCACGATGCGCGTAGCTTCTTGACACATAATTCCAATTCAGTTGCGACGAATGAGTCATTGCAACACATTCTGATCATGTCTATAATTTTAAATACATTTTTTATTAATCCGTAAGATTATCTGTAACAATTGATTATACAAAAGTCAGGATATTCCTTTTGTGTTTGAAATTTAGGCTAATCAGATTTCAAATCAATTTAGGACTGTAGTTCCACTTTTTCTAAAATTTTTGACAGTTTTCTTTGAAATATTTGTATTAGGGAACCTAAGTATAAGTGTTTAGGAAACTTCTTCTAATGACTACTTCAATTAATGCCCATTCTGCAAAATTGTTCCCACCCCTAGTGTGTCTATCCAAATAGAGATTTTGTTTTAAAACTTCTTGAAGCACAAAACAAAACTTCAATCGTGACAAAAACATCGTACAGAAATTATATTAAGGGGATAGTTTTACTCTGCACTTTCGACGTGAAATATCTTTAAAATCGCGCCGAAACAGGTTTAAAAAGTGGACTATAACGAAAAGGTCTATATAATCGTACCTTAATAATTAAAAAACTATTAGTCTTAGAAACAAAAATGTGGTGTGAATATTTCACTTATATAGTCAGCTTGCTGTTGTGACATTGAGTTTTGTATTAAAATACCGTCTTAAAACACCGTCAATCTTGTTTTTATTTCAATCTTTTACTTTAAAAGCGATTCCCTAACATAGACGTTTTTTTTTAAATCTTTTGCGGCCATTAATCTTTTATAACCCTGTTTTCACTCTTTACCACGTTTTTGTTGACTTGTGTCTGTTTATTTAGATGAAATTGTCCAATCGATTTTAAACAACTTAAGCAATCAGCTACATATTTGATACATCCACTATAATATCGGTAGTGATTGTTCGTTTGAATGAACACTTAACTAATAAATGAGCCTGAAGTTTGTTATTTTAAATCCTTTTGAAATTTCTCTATAACCTTAATTTGTCAGTGTGAACTATTTTGGTTGAAGATTCTGTAAGTTGTTGTTACTCTGTACGGTACGAGGAGAAAATTTATTTGTTTGGGAAACATAGCAACTATTTTTTTTTTGTTATTTATAATAACCTAAGTATACAAAAAAAGACAAGTGAAGACAAGACAAGACATTGAATTCATGACTTATAAAACTAAAATATAATGTTTTCATACAAAATAAATACAACATTTTTATTGCTTAATGTGATTTTATGTAAGTCTTAAATCTACTGAAAATTATATTAAAGTGTCCATTGTTATATCATAATCCAACGCGCGCGCACTGCACTATGAGCGGGCCTTTACCTGTCTGTCTATGACAGTGAATATTTTTTAATTACCTCTCAATGTCGAACCTTTATAACATTTTTGTACATTCTTGTGCATAGATGGCGTTGACTTGCCCAATAAGGTGTTATAGCTTCTGTTATTACAGTAAACTCAATATTAGCTTCAGCTCAGTAAATAAAACTTTAAAAAGTATAACTACTTGTATTAAAAAGAACCATTAATCGTGTTTTAGTAAAAAAATGTTTGTATATAATCGTATAATGTTTATCAAAATTAAAACATCCTGCATCGCGCTCATACAACTTACCACTCGTTTTGCGTAAATAAAGACAGCCGTGTTAGCCCATGGGGAGTCCGTTTCTACGCAGTGAAGCAGTGAAGGCTGAGCTGCTCTAAGTCAGCCACCATGGCTTATTCGGCCACCGCAGCATGACAAGGGACACTAAGACGGTGTAATATTAGGAAATGTAACTCAAAGAGACAGTAATTGATAAAGTACTACTTCCTGCGAAAACGCATTTTACAGAGGTCTCACCTCAACACCACTGTTGTAGAAGATTTGACTTCCTTTTGCTTCGAGTGCTTTGAGTATAAATAAACTTACATGATTAAATTTACATTTTAAAAATATATTACTTTTTAATTATATTAATTACTTTTATGAATTTCTTGTTTGCTGTTTGCATTTGCGGCAGGTTTTTTCAAAAGGCTTTCTTGACTGTCTGTCTATTTGTTTGTTTCGGTGGAGACTTAATGCTTGTGGTAAGACCGGATTGGAGCCTTTAATTATTACATGTATGGTACCTCAATTGTGTCATTTTGTTATTTAATAATTATTGTACAATTAAACTATCTAAGCAACTCTTAAAAGTTGAATTTAACCATATTCTCTTTGTCTTGTTGATTCCAAATTTCGCATACATCTTACAATCTAAGAAGATACCCGTACTGGTCTAGATCAACGGTTTATGATGAAAGATGTTCTGAATCTTAAAGAATTTTTGAAAATGATGACGGACTGACGGAGACCCTATTCGTCCATCTGATCGAACGATCTGACATAGAAATTTGTTGCATTAACAAAAGTTATTAAAAATCCTGGGAAACTTATGAAATTACATAAAAACATTGACCTGCAACACCCTGATACAGACCATATTGAATCATCTGGGCGGTTTCAGGTAGAAACATATTACTTTGTGGAAAAATTTAAAAAGTATATTTTAAATAAATTATGTAAACCGCATTGGTTTAACGAAGCATTTTGGACAAGAGGAGGAAGATGGACACATGTTTCCTTATACTGGCCACTTTTAAAAAAATGTAGTTGCAAGGGCCCTAAGGAACCCTACTAGATAATAAGAAAGGCTTGAGACAGAATTATGTTGCTTTAACAAGAATCCTTGTAACAATGTACCTGCTAAGAATGCATGAGAAAAGGTCAACTTTCAATAAGCAACCGTAAACAATAAATAAATAGTTAAAAAAATCAAGACAATTTATACCGCACACAAAAATGCATAAAATAAAACTTAACTTAACCTTGATTTTACTATTACTATTACCTAACGTAATACTTAGCCTTTTTTGGAAGTCTGAATATATAAAAGCGTAACGCGCATAAAATTACTTAATAAAGCCACATACTTTTAAAACTAATTTTAAGGTAAAAAGCAACCTCTCTTTCTTATTTCTAATATCTAATCTATGCGAACAAATCTCTTATACTATAAAATCTATTATAAAATCCTTAGAATTTTCCTATATAGCTAAATAAGTAAGTTGTAAATAAAAATCAAAACAATTTTTTTATAAGAATGTTTTAGTTTTATAAACTACCTATTTCCTCATAATGTACTTAACTGATACTTTTCATAATTGTTTTGCATGTTGACCTTGGGGGAGCTCTTATGTCGCTCATAATAGCGACAGTTTTCGTAGTGCAAATTTAAAGCCTAGCGTCTTACTGAGTGTGCAAGATATATCGGAGGTTTGAGTTAAATATAAACGTAGGCTGTAAGTAGATAGCCTACGATGTCCTTATATGAAATATTTGGTCATATTATATAATAATGTTGTTACTTGTACTTGTAGTACCAATGTTTATTACATTTTGACTTATATTTTTTTTTTGTTAGTAAAATTGTTCTTATTTGAATAAATAGAACTAATTGTTGTCGCCATCTAAAGGTGTTCATAAAACAGTCGTTATTATAATGTTCACGTAAGACCGATAATTTATAACAACATTATACAAACAACTTGGCTAATGATTTTACAAAGAAGTAGTCACAATACACAATGCTTGTATGGTACACGCAATCGTAATACATTGCACATTGCAGATATCAAAAATTTATAAATGCAGTTCTACTTAGTTTGTTCTTTTTTTTTTTTTGGACGGGCCTATGCTGAAGCCTCAGATGGCTATGTTCAGCTTTGCAATGATGTGTGTTTAGTTTGTTCTTAGTAATATTTGCTACCATCAATAATGTAGAATCCTTGTTAAATTGGTATTAAATAAATGAGCACTGAAAATGGTGTAATGCAACCCTCTGGAGTATCTGTCTTGAAAGAAATTATACTCCGAATACTTTGAGATCGTAATAAAATTTTAATCGTGAAATAACATCGTACATGCAAACATTATGTTCAGGGCTCTTCCTAATCCGACCACGACTCGGCCCAGTACACGATGGCGGAGTGCCCCGCGTGGGCCTCCGAGCGCCGAGTCGCAGAGATCGGGCGGGCGAGATCTGTCTCTGCGGCAATGCTGGCAGATAACGGAGGTTAGAGGGCTGTGGCCTCCTTCTGTGAAGCAGTTATGCTCCAGAAGGAGGCCGCCGAGCAGGGTCGGGAGATGACCGATCCCGCTCGAAGGAGGCGGCGGTAGCACGGATAAAATTGAGTTTTGCTGTTATTGAATTAATAACTAGCAAACGTATTGAACTATAACGAAAGAAATGCTTATTACCCAATTACTTAACAAAATAGATATAATGTTTTTGGTTAATGACCGATAATGTGATCGCTATTACTTTTGAGACTATTGACAACTATAATAACTTCGAAGTAGACAAGTAGGCTAGTGACAATTATAATTCCCACGTGCAAATAAATTGTTATTCATTGCGACGCGCACCGATTGTTCCGCGAGCAGCATGAACAGGCCTTTACCTACCTGCTGTGACAATGCTTTGTGGCCCTTTTGTAATCACTGGCAAATGACGTACTTTGCCATTTTTGTACATTATTATACATAGATGGCGTTGATTCGCCCTAAAAGACAACACTGCCTGTATTGTTATATTAAACTAAATATTGACTAAAATTAATTAAACAAATCATTAAAAACTGATACTGCAAGTATTACAAACCTTTTTTAATCGTGTTTTAGTTATAAATATTAGTATATAACCTCTGAATATTCACCAAAATTAAATATGTCCTGCATCGCGATCACGAAGTTTTACTTCTTGTTCTGTACATATAGAGCTAGCGATGTAAGCTCGTCGGGGAGTCCGTTTCTACGCAGTGAGGCAGTAAAGGCTGAGCTGCTCTAAGTCAGCCGCCATGGCTTACTGGGCCGAATCAGACTAATGAGCGACACTTACAAGGTGTAATCAAAATATTTGTTAAAAAAATAGAGTCAGATTTGCAAAAGTACTTGCTGCACCGCAGTCCATAGAGGTTGGTAGGTATCGCCTCAACACTACTGCTGTAGAAGATTTGACTTCCTTTTGTTCCAGAATAAAATCTTAATATTATATTTTATTTTTTCAAAGATGAATCAAAATCCTATACATTTTCTACGATTTAATTGAATAAACTGTTTTTGTAGTCGGTTGCTTTTAATATTTTTATTTATACAATGCATTAAATAAATGTTCACAACTTAATTGTTTTTTATAATTAATAAATTATCCGATTCTCATGACATTATTTTCTTTTAACCCTCGACGGTCTAATCAAATGTATTTCACATTAAATTATATTTTTGTGATAATAGAGAATTTTATTCAAATCTTAATTTGACAACAAAGACTGTAATATACATTAATCAATATGGAGATAAATACATAAGCTTAGAAGTGAATAATATTTTTAAACACAAGATGCAACATGAAGTTACTCTTATACCTATTTGTTATGTCCATACTTCATATTGCTGGGTATTCCTCGTTTATTAATGGACGGTATGTCTTGAAAGTACTACCTCGCCCCCTCCTCTGAGAGGGCGAGCACTCAGATAAAGCCGATAGGGCCCCAGGCTTTCTGCCCGGCCAAAGGCATTTGGCAGTGTTTAGTTGGTAGGCTGGCCTTCTGCTAGAGTCCAACATAACCACCCGCCGTAGACCGGGCGCGGGTGGTATCCGGTGTGAGGTCATCCGAGCACCAAGGGGTTATTAAGACGACCACTGTGGTGGCGCGCCCCTTATGAGGATTCACTGCCTCCTCCCGCGAGGAAAAAAATAACTTGAAAGTGCCTTCTTTTTGAAATGGCGGCGTTGGCTGACATAACTACGATCTAATTGTTCGGCAATTAAACTCAATTATTATTTACTTGATTAAAAATAAATAAATCATCATCACAGGGACACGAGACGCCTAACGTTATGTAGGGGCGATTAGGCCCTGGACAACCTTTAAAAAATCGATTCGCAACGGTAAGGACATATTTCTGACAAGTTATATAATATTTTAATAATGTAATCAAGACATATGTCGTAGATAGATTACGATTTTTTATATTAAGCTTGTCAGGATGACCTCAATCTGACTGATGTTAAGCTAGATTGATCGAAGAAAAACCAAAACTTGAAGATCGCCCTCTGAAATTTGAGTTTAAATAGAGTATTGATTGCAATGACATTCAGTAATAGTCTCAGCTTTACCGCATGCCGTGATGATATGGTATGGTAGGTATGCATTATATCAGTTTTATTCCTTAGTTTCCAGAAAAATATATAACATCAGTAAAAGATGCATATGAAACCAACATAAATTTCAAACTGTAGCTACAAGGAGCAAAAAGGAAGTCAAATCTTCTACATCAGGGGTGTTGAGGTATCACCTCTACACATTGCGTGTATTCGTATCGCAACAAGTAGTTTCAAGTTGCGAACTCTCAGAGTAAGCGCTTTGAGTCGTTACACCGTGAAAGTGTTGTCGGTTTGTCGCGGCCGAGTGTCGTGGCGTCTTACTTAGAGCAGCTCAGCCTTCACTGCCTTACTGCGTAGAAACGGACTCCCCAACGAGCTTGCATTGCCGGCTCTATTTGACCAATACAAATTGCAAATTGCATAAGCGCGTTGCAGGAAATTATTTGTTTTCATCAACAATAAGTTTGATTTTACATGTAATACGTAGACTAAATACGATGATGAAAGATTATAGTGGCAAAAATATGTTTTTTATTATATTATCTAGAACGTTGGTATTAAAATTTGATTTTCTCTCAACAAGACCAAACAAAAATGTGCTTGATTGAGTCAACGCCATCTATGCACAAGAATGCACATAATTTGACAAGAGCTATGGTCCAGTAATCAACAAAGGGCCACGCACGCAGTCCTGTGAAGTGACAACACAATAGGCCAATAAGAAGCAACTTCATGTTGCAGGTGAAATAATCCTTGCACAAATAATTACTTTATTGCACAAACCAATATATCATTGTCATTAGCTTCGAATCCGGTATTTTGTAAGTAACTGCGGAGTGGTTTAAAAATAAAAAAGATGAAAAATACTGGGTAATTGGGTAATAAACTTTTGTCATATTTATAAGTAATTCAATCAATTACAGCTTTATGTTAACATACCTACTAGCGTTAATGTAATCTCGTATCAACTAAAATCGCAAGTAACTATATTATTGTACGTTTGGTACAATGTTTTCAGAGCTTATTCAAAGGTCATTTGCTAAAACAATAATAACGGTCGCAAAAGATTTAGTAACAAAATATACCAAGGAAAATTCGTATTTTACATTACCAGACACGACAGCGCCTAGCATACATCAATTTAACTTATAAAAATTTTATACATAGGTAGGTATCACTAAGAAAGTGTTCTACAAAATTATTCTAAATGGAAACATTTCTTCATGTCAATAAATAAATAGTTTATTTATCATTTTTAATATTATCAAAATTCATGAAAGCTATAAGTGGGTCATCGATTATGGTAAACGCCTTAAAAGTAATATTGTTATTTTAGTATTGATAAAATCACTAGATTGAGATAACGATAAGGATTTACTTCTAACGAATCATTAAAATTTAAGATGTCACATCAGGATGATAATACAATACTTTGGATTGCATTTTTTTTAATATTTATCTTGTCAGTATGTCCGCAATCCGCCTAATGGTAGCTTAGATTGAGGTCCCAAAACTTGTACCTTCAATCCCAGCCAGCTAGAATGAAGGAAATACGTAATATAGAATTGCACATGTTAATTACCATTGTGACTATGCTTCAAGTAGCCATTTTCATCATATTTAATCTCGGTGTTTTGTCGGATGAGTACAAACTAGACTGTGGCCTAAGACAGGGTGGACTGTCCTCGCCCTTATTATTTAATTTATATGTTAATAATTTGATTGAGCGGCTGAGCAGCATGCATGTGGGTTGCCATATTGATGATATCTGTGTCAATAATTTGAGTTATGCGGATGATATGTTGCTGCTCAGCCCTTCAATCAATGGACTGCGAAAATTAATCTCAGAATGTGAGTCATGGAAAAGAACATGGACTTTTATATAATTAGGCCAAGAGTGAAGTTCTTATTTTTAAGGCTGGAAAATATGAACCCAAGCATGTGCCTCCCATTCTTCTGAATGGGATAAAGCTCAAAATTGTAAGCCAATTTAAATATTTAGGACATGTAATAACAAGTGACCTCAAGGATGACGAAGATCTGGAGTGAGAGCGTAGGGCGTTGGCGGTACGAAGTAATATGATTGCTCGCAGGTTCGCTCGATGCACTAATGATGTTAAAATATTGCTGTTTAAATCATTTTGTCAGTCTTTTTATTCGAGTGGCCTGTGGGTGGAATATACGCGGCGGGCCTACAACGCTTTGCGTATTCAGTACAACAATGCCTTTAGAATGCTCTTGCGGCTGCCGTGGCGATGTAGCGCTTCAGGGATGTTCGCTGAAGCTCGAACGGATGGCTTCACAGCGATACTTCGCAAAAAAGCGGCATTATTGCTGCTAAGGCTACGTAGTAGTTCCAATAGCATTCTAAAGGTTATTGCTGATAGGTTTGACCGCCCTATACAATATATACCCGCATTGGGTAGGTTTGCTGATAGATCTTACTAACAAATAGTGTTATAAGTATTTAAATTGTTACTGACACATAAAATGTATGGACTTTGTCTGAATTAAATTATTATTATTATTAATTGAATTGAATTCAACGTATTTACAGTGTATCTGCACTGTAAATACGTTGAATTCAAAGTTTACAAGGGTTGACTTATATTTAAGAGATTTTTTCTGAGAGCTAAGTACCTACCAGTATAAAGTATTGACTTCCGAATGCATTTGTACAATTATTTTTAAATTAAAGAGTGTTTTATGTATAAATGCAAGCTGCAATTTAAATACAGATATAATTAACCACATTCATTAATATATGCACAATATATATTTAAAAAGAAATATATAACTATATACATACATATTATATACACATACATACAAATATATAAATACAATACTTCTTAAATTTCAAATTGTTCAACATACAAAGGGCAAAAAGGAAGTCAAATCTTCTACAGCAGTGGTGTTGAGGTGAAAAACCTCCGCATTGCGTGTTATATTCAATTGTATAACGTTTTCACGGTTTTTTTTACACCTTGTAAGTGTCGTGTTGTGTCATTCTGGCGGAACCGGATAAGCCATGACGGCCGACTTAGTGCAGCTCAGCCTTCACTGCCTCACTGCGTAGAAACGGACTCCCCAATGAACTTTCATCGCTGGCTCTATATAAGAAACAATAATTGCAAATTTCATAAGCGCGTTGTAAGTTATTCTTCGATTTAAAGGACATTTAGATTATGTATAATAATAGTTGTTACAAAATACGATGATTGGCTGGCATATGATATTTTACTAATATTTTATGTGTTTAAGTTAAGAATTTGACGCAAATATTTGAATTTAAATTAACAGCACATAGCTATTATGTAAACTCATGTGGGTCAGCGCCATCTGTGCACAGTAATTGCAATGAAAGTAAGCAATAGCAAACTCTATTAGTTAACAATGGCAACAAAGCATGTCTGTCAAATTTGATCACAATTGATTGTTAAGGAACATGTCTATGTTCCATAGGAATGTTGTGAAAATCGAAATCGTCGTAATTATTTATTACTTAACTGAGGTATATAGTTATAAAAAATATAATTTCAGGCGAGTCGGTGTCATCCATGCATAGCAATTTCAAATAAATATCTTGGTAACAAGATTCAGTAAATAACAACAGACTATCGTCAAATTTGACCACTATCGCTGGCTAAAGAGCATGTTCATTTTAAATGTCAAATTGTCAAATAGATGTGTTTCGTACTTCCACATTTCACATTCATGTATTATCTGTCTCAGATATTACCTAAAGTATATTGATTTATTATCTTGCACATACTCCTCTAATTGCTTAATTGGATTGACAATCATTAAAGTTTTTTCTCGTTTATTTTATCTCCGCCATCTCTCGCAATTTGTAATAAATAGGTCAAAATTAAAAACAAAAAATCTTGATACATAAAATAAAATAATATTGTTCTTCTTATCATTATATTATTATATAATATTTTTCCGAATATGTTAATTATTACTAAATAATGCTTGTTTAGTGCTAATGATTTAAGTAGAGTCATGTTTTTTAATAAACTTGTACTCTTTAACTGTTCAAAATATTTTGTACTTTAATCAAATCAGCGTGATCTATCATATTTCATCATATAATATAACCAGTATGAAAGGTACTTGCTATCAGTTTTAATATAATGTATTGATGAAGGTATCTTCCCAGATCTAATAAAAAAATAGTAAATCAATACCTTTATTTAAAATTATAGATAAAATTGACTCATGATATAATAGACCTATTTCGATTTTATCTTCACTACGCTACATTTTTGAAAAAACATTTCAAGTCAGTTACCAGATTTCTTCACAGCTAATAAAGTGTTACTTATTAATCAATTAGACTTTACAGCGAGTTTTCATTCTGGAGTTGCACTATTCAAACACAAGTTCTTATGCTAGAGTTGCACTACTCAAACAACATGTTAAGGATTTTTTTCTATGACCTGACAAGGCTTTGTTTGTCTTCCGACTCTTGTGTGAAAACTCAAGGTTATGGTGACTTTGAGGAAAAAAATTGTGTTATGATTGCTTTTCTTAATTTTATTTCCTTTTCCTTTATTTCCTAATTCATATTAATGATCTTCCATACCTGATTCATACTTTGTGCGATACAGTACCCTTTGCAATTGTTTGTATTTAGACAAGCACAAATAGGTCTTTGCAACCTGTAACGACACAGTTTGACCAGTTTGTTTGATACTTCATTTGTATTAAAGATTAACAAAGTGAATGAAGGTTCTGAAGTTGTGAATATTACAGTGTCTAAAGTATTGTACTAATTTATAATGAATAACTTGAATAAAGTTTTTTTTATTTATGTTTCTAGTAAAATAATATTGAAAATGAAAATGAAAATTACCTAACTTATATTCAAAACGGCAAAAAGGCAAAATTTTCATCAACTTATTTTACTTTATCATTTGTTATAGTAATGTACTGGGTTATTTATGAGTGCATTAAATTGTTTCTTCCCACATTTAGTTTAACTTAATTTCTTGATGACCGGCATTCTGATTATGCCCGAGTCACCCAAGACCCGCGAATGGGTTAAATTCAAATACCAGATTATAGTCTATTAAATCTGATGCAGAAGGCATCGATGGTATTAGTCGTAGAATGATCCTCCTAGGAGCCAAAATTCTTATCCCTATCCTTCGCGATATTTTCAACCATACCATCGAAACTGGATGCTACCCACAGTGCTGGCGACAAGCTGCAATTATTCCAATACCCAAAATTTCAAATCCATCTCTGCCCTCACACTTTAGACCCATCTCAATCCTTCCTTTTATATCCAAAGTCCTCGAACGTTTGGTCCACCATCAAATCAGTGTCTTCCTTGAGCGGCATAAGTTGCTCAGTCCTTTTCAATCTGGATTCCGCCCAGGGCATAGTACGGTTACCGCCCTAACTAAAGTGTCTGACGATATTCGGTTGGGAATGTCAAATCAACTTGTTACTGCCTTAGTACTACTTGATTTTAGTAACGCTTTCACCACAGTTGATTTTGACATTTTGCTGGCCATGTTAAAATGTCTCTTAGTCTCGGACACTGCAGTGGAGTGGTTTCGGGGCTACCTTGTTGGGCGCTGTCAAAGTGTCCGCAGCGATGGTAAGCTATCACCTTTTTGTGGGGTTAATGCTAGTGTGCCTCAGGGCGGCGTCCTATCTCCTCTCCTTTTCTCAATCTTTATTAATTTCCTGACTTCTTTCCTTTCTTGTCAATACCATTTATATGCGGACGACCTGCAAATCTATTCACAAGCTCCCTTTAAAGATATCACTAGCCTTGTTGGTCGAATTAACGATGATCTTGCCGCAGTTCACAAATGGAGCAAATATTTTGGTCTTGTTATTAATCCCAATAAGTCGCAAGCAATTATTATTGGTGGTTCTAAGCAAATTGCTTATATTAATAGAGTTCCCATTCCTCCAATCGTATATAATGGAATCCCACTGTCATACGAAAAGAGGGTAAAAAATTTGGGAGTTTTATTTGATTGTACATTTTCTTGGGCTCCCCACGTCGCCGAGGTCAGTAGGAGGATGTTTGCTGCTTTTGGGTCGCTCAGGAGGTGGAAAAATCTCCTGCCTGTAAAGACGAAAATAGAACTTGCCCAGTCTCTACTCTTTCCCATCATGGACTACGCAGACGTCTGCCTCACTAATTTAAACGTAGATCTTGTCCCCAAACTTCAGCGTCTGCAGAACATCTGTGTCAGGTTCGTGTATGGTTTGCGTAAATTTGATCACGTGTCTGAATTTAGGCAAAGACTTGACTGGCTTCCTGTCAAGTTCCGTCAACAAGAACATATCCTCATTCTGCTATATAAAATCCTGTATGACCCTCGCACCCCGCTATATCTTAAAGAACGTTTTCGATATCTTGCTATTTTATAAAATCCTTCACTGCGAAATCTGCACAACTATGGAATAGTCTGCCTCAAAATATCCGTGAATCAAAATCATTAACAATTTTTAAGAACCAATTGCGCAATATCTATTGGAACGGTCCGTTTCTTAACTTGCTGTCTAATTATTTTGTTTTTAAATAAATATTTATAAATCAGTTTATCTATCTTTGTCATTATATATTTATTATATTCTTATTTATTACTATTATTTATTTATATAGGTATATAATTTAATGTAGGTGTATATAAATATAAGTTTAACTACTGGTAAATTTAATTTGGTGCTATGTTGAAATTTTTTATGTTTAACTTTTAATGTTATAAATGATGGTACACTGCCATACTTTAAAATTCCACTCTAAAGGTTGTCTGGAAGAGATCGCTCTAAGCGATAAGACCGCCTTTGCCCACAATGTAATTTATGTAATACCTGTATGTTGTTTAATGTTTCTTTTGTTATTGTGAGCAATAAAGAATTTATCTATCTATTTATTATACTTACAAATGTATAAAATTCAAGTAGGTAACGGAAACATACTGCTAGACAGAAATGTCCTCTACGAGCCTTCAAAAAATGGAAATAGATTTAAATGCAGCATCGAATAATTGTTCTTTTACTAATTATAGATTTATTATTTTTATCTTTAAATTAAGAATTAGACAAATAGAGTTTGGATTGCAATTAAATGTAACAATAGTCTCTACTTTAACGCATGCCGTAGTGATGTTCTATGCATCAACCCTAATCTTATGCATTGTTCTATTCCTTAGTTTCCGAAAAAACATATGATATCAGTAAAAGTTGTTTATGAAACTGCACACATATATCTACAGAGATTCATATCAACATAACACAATAGTAACACGTACAAAAAATGTTATTATTATTTATAAAGATGTTATTACTTTAGTATCATAATATGCTAATGTTACATTTAATTAAATTTCAAATTATAGCTCAAGGAGCAAAAAGGAAGTCAAATCTTCTACATCAGGGGTGTTGAGGTATCACCTCTACACATTGCGTGTATTCGTATCGCAACAAGTAGTTTCAAGTTGCGAACTCTCAGAGTAAGCGCTTTGAGTCTTTACACCGTGAAAGTGTTGTCGGTTTGTCGCGGCCGAGTGTCGTGGCGTCTTACTTAGAGCAGCTCAGCCTTCACTGCCTTACTGCGTAGAAACGGACTCCCCAACGAGCTTACATTGCCGGCTCTATTTGACCAATATAAATTGCAAATCGCATAAGCGCGTTGCAGGAAATTATTTGTTTTTATTATCATTAAGACTGTACTTGCAAATAATTGTAGACGAAATACGATAATGAAAGATTATAGTCATGAATATATATTTTTTTATTGTTTTATCTACAATGTTGGGATTAAAATTTGACATTTTCTCAACAATATCTAACAAAAATATGCTCAGTTGAGTGAACGCCATCTATACAGAACAATGCACAAAATTTGGCAAGAATGCACAAAGGACCACGCAGCCCTGTGAAGTGAGAACACGATAGGTCCATATGGGGCCACTTCATGTTGTAAGTCGAATAATCCTTGCACATAAATGATAAAAAAATTAAACAAAATGCCCTTTGCTGCGTGGCCCTTTGTTGGTTACTGGACCACACATCTTGTCAAATTTAAGATTAGCTTATCTGTATAAAAAATAATTGGTTTTGTAGGTGTTACTGTTATTATATATGACTTATGACTCTCTGTAGACATATGTGTGCAGTTTTATATACAACTTTTACTAATAACATATGTCTTCCCGGAAACTAAGGAATAAACACATTGCATAAGATTAGGGATCATGCCATAGCACATCATTAGGTCATGTGTTAAAGTAGAGACTATTGTTACATGTCATTACAATCCAAACCTATTTATCTGATCCTTCATTCAAAGATAAATAAATCTATAGTTAGTAAAAGAAAAATTATTTGATGCATTAAATCTATTGTCATTTATGCGTATACACAAAATGTAAATTAATACATTTTGTGTATACGCATATAAATTAATGTAAATTAGTTTATATAGGAAAAGGAAATAAAATAAGGTAAGCATCATAACACAAATTGCTTCCTCAAAGTCATAAGCTTGAAGTTTCGTACGTAGTAAGAGTCTGAAAACCAACGAAGCCTTGTCATAGAATAAATCGATAACATGTTGTTTGAGTAGTGCTTCTTCAGCATAAGAACTTGTACATATTTCAATAGTGCAACTCCAGAATAAATACTCCTAGTGAAGCCTATTTAATTAATATGTAACACTTTATTAACTGCGAAGAAATCTGTTAAACGATTAGAAATATTTATCAATAATTTTACTCAGTACAGATAAAACCCAAATAGGTCTGTTATTTGATGAGCCATTTTTATCTATAAATTTAAATAATACCTTTATTAAAAATGAATGCAAGATGTGAAGGAAGTTCTTTTAATACTGGTTAGATTATGTGATGATATATATAATAAATCACGCTGATTTGATTAAGTAGAAAATTAATTGAAAAATTATAAGTTATATTAAAATAAGTTGATAAAAAAAAATATTCTACTTAAATTATTAGCACTAAACAAGCATTAAAATATGATTATCTGGTAATGCGTGATTCATAAATTTATTCATATATTAAAACAATGTCTAGCATTTTTTTCAAGTCTAAAGATTTTACTTGCTATTTACTACAAATTGCGATATATGGAGTAAATAAAAAAATGCGTCAGAATGTTACTGATTGTAAATCCAATTAAAACAATCGATGACTATGTGCAAGATTATATATTACTTTAGCTAATATACCTGAAATAAATAATAAACGAATATGAAATGTGAAAGTACGAAGCACACCTATTTATCATTTAAAGTGACCATGCTATTAAGCGATAGTGGTTAATTTTCACGATAGTGCTTTGTTACTTACTAAATCTTGCTACCAATATATTTTATTACATTATTATATTATAATATATAACACCGCCCCACCTAAGTTTACATTAGAGTTATATACTTTGGAATTTAACATCAGTTAAGTAATATCTACGAAAATTTGGATTTGAAAAACATTCCTATGGAACATGGGCGTGGCTCCTTAACAATCAATTGCTATAAATTTGACAGACATGCTTTGTTGCCATTGTTAACTAATAGAGCTTGCTATCGCTTACTTTCTTTGCAATTACTGTGCATAGATGGCGTTGACCCACCTTAGTTTACATAATAGCTATGTGCTGTTAATTTAAATTCAAATATTTGCATCAAATTCTTACCCTAAACACATAAAATGTTAGTAAAATATCATATGCCAGCCAATCATCGTATTTTGTAACAATTATTATTATACATAATCTTTTCCTTTAAATCGAAGAATAACCTACAACGCGCTTATGAAATTTGCAATTATTGTTTCTTATATACAGCCAGCGATGCAAGTTCAATGGGGAGTCCGTTTCTACGCAGTGAGGCAGCGCAGGCTGAGCTGCTCTTCTAAGTCGGCCACCATGGCTTATCCGGTTCCGCCAGAATGACACAAAACGACACTTACAAGGTGTAAAATAAAACCGTGAAAACGTTATAGAAATGAATATAACACGCAATGCGGAGGTTTTCACCTCAACACCACTGCTGTAGAAGATTTGACTTCCTTTTTGCCAAAATTTTTCGATCATTTAATAAAATTTAATATAAAAATTATAATGAAAATAATAATACAACAGCGTAATTCTGAATGATTGACTTAAATATAATTATAATTTATAACTAAAATAACAAAGACTATAATAACCTCACGGCAACTTGACACAAAAACATTTCAAATTTTTATCAATTTTGTAATATAGTGTGTAACTGTATTGTATAGTGTATGTATAGTTTTACAAGAAAGTATAACATACTATTGATTGTCTAATGTATTTTCGAAAAATTGTTATTGAAAGTGAATAAAGATTCAATTTAATGCATCTCTATGCTGATTTCAGACCTATGCTATATTTTTAATAAAGAGATTAACTCTTATAGTTCTGAAGAATAATTACATATGCCTCTTCAATAAATATCTAAAATCGTCATCATTAACACGATTGTTACAATATTTATGAAAATGTTTAGAATATAATAGTAAAGTATATCTCAGCATTAACTTTTTAAACCATAACATAATAATAATCATGATTCAAAATATTTTAAAACCACGTTCTGTGCAGTAAATAATAATATGTACTTAATTTGGGCATAGTTTACTCGACATACAACATGAATTTGCTTCTTATTGACTGATTGTGTTTATACTTCATAGGTTGTAGGTTGGCCTTTTGTTGTTACTGAACAATGTTGCCAATTTTGTGCATTGTTAAGCATAGATTGCGCTGACTGTCTCTAGTACACTTTTGTTTACTAGTATAAATAGAAAACCTAATTTCGACCATACTTTTACAGATTACACAGTGAAAATAATTTTACTGGCTCCAAATTCCTTTATGATTGTATTTTGTCTGCGCATACTTCAATCACAATCTTATTATCAATGAAAATGAAGATTTCCTGCAACGCGCTAATGCAATTCGCAATGTGTGTTCTTCATATAGAGCCAGCGAAGCAAGTTCGTCAAGGAGTCCGTTTCTACGCAATGAAACGGTGAAGAAAGAGACAGAGTAAAGTTAATGAAAGAAATAAGAGGTAGTAGGTACGCAGGAACTGAAACTTTCCTTGGGGCGGAAAGTCCTGGAGTGGCAGGCATATGCTGGACACCGCAACGTTGGTAGGCCTCCCACAAGGTGGACCGACAATTTGATGAAGATCGCGGGAAGGCGCTGGACGGTTGCAGCGCAGGACCGATCTGCGTGGAGATCCTTGAGGGAGGCCTATGTCCAACAGTGGGCGTCTATTGGCTGAAATGATGATGATGATGAAAATTACTTTGCAGCCGGCTTAAACATTATGGTGTAAGGTAAAAAAAAAGAAAATAAGAACAATTCCATAATACATATATAATTTTGTGTAACTACAACCCATAGGTAACGCACACAACGAAAGCTCTCAATAAGAAATTTCGTTGACGTTAAATAGAAATAATTTTCATTTTCCATTGATTCTAAACTTGTATTAGTCGCAGCGTGAAGTTAAATAGCCTATAGAAGTCCTCAATAAATGGATTATCCAACACAAACAAATATTTTTCAATTCGAACAAGTACTTTCTGAGATTGGCGTGTTCAACCAACAAACAAACAAACTCTTCAGCTTTTATAATATTATTAGATGTCTGCAATGAAAATAATTTCATACTTAATAATAATTGAATAAAATAAATAATCACATATTCTAACTCATATTTTTAGAAACTTTTTCTAAAAAAATTACTATGTGGTATATATATATGCCTAAAATTATTGCTTATTTTATATCAGCCAACTGCACAGTCATCAAGATTTGGACTAAAGGTCCAAAAGCTATTCGACCTATTCCGTATCCAGCATAACATTGAACTTGGATGTTAAATCAGTTCGAAAGTTTTTGCTCAATGTTTCAAATCAACATTTACAATATTGGCAGCAGTAAAGAATCGCTAAACATGTTTCCGTAACTGCTTTCTGCTTCATTCATCCTTTTTAGAAGAGTATTACAAAAAATCTTGTATCTTTTATAACTCACGTGTAATAATTTATTTAAATGTGTACAGTTTGATATAATATTAATTCAGAGCGCATGTTTTGGCTTTAAAGCATAGCATATCAAAGCAAATGCTATCATATATATTTATATACGATAGATATGAATTGGAATCATCGCTTATTATCCAAGAAACGTACGCTTAGTGGAACCTCCTTGGTGATTTTAATTGTCACGACGTTATGACATTTGGTTTTAATGTCTAAGTCCTGTGCTTTTCCCCGTTGTTGCGATAGAAATAATTGCTGCTCTTACAGAAAATACATTTAAATTGGAGACAAAATCAATGTTACGTAGTCCCTTATTTAATCTTCTAAATCTCAACTGATTTTAATAACTTTATCAGTAATAATTTAAGAAAACAGTTTGAAAACACAAAGGAAAATCTCTTATTTATTTAAATTACGTAACAAAAGAAAACGGGCACGAAACACAACAGACAACAGACGCTATAGTTTTGTGATAAAAAAGATTGTTACTCTACTTTGATTTTTTAACGGAAGACTACGTTCGTATGGAAAATATGCCGCGTGGTTCCCTCATATGCCACCTTACCTTATTCTTAGAAAAATTGGTTCTTTTTCTTATAAAAATTACCAATTTTTCTAAAAAAATATTAAGTAATATTTTTCAAATCATCATTCTCCTCGCTGTTGTCTTTTGTGTGTAACTCGGCAGTAAAGTTATTCTGCGGCTTGTTCTTTTGAACTCCGCTGGCTTGCATTTAATTCGTGCCAAAAACGAAATGCCCACTTAGCATCTTTGAACTATTGAAATACAATATAAATGTTTAGCAATTTCGTAAATGTTTAGCAACGTGTATATACGATATTGTATTAAAAAACAAAAGCTAAATTAAATAAGGAAAATCGAATAGCACGCTAAATAATACAAATTTTCCATATTATATCCAAACAACTTGTACATATTTTCAAAAAAATTCACCACACTATTTTGACATCTATGACGCTTATTTTCAAGAGAATATCAAATAGATTGTAATTCGAAATCATATACAATAGATAAAAGTTGAAATCATCAGCTTTGTTATCCAAGAAATGCGCGCTCCGTTTCTGTGTTCAATTAAAAAGTTGATGGGAACCTCTTGGGAACTTTAATTGTCATTAGGATTTGAGATTTATTCAAACTTAAAACTGAATTCTACCACGAGTTTGCTATCGTTTTCGACACGTACTTGACATATAGAATACTACAAAAAACATGTCAGTTCAAAGAATCATACAAATATGTTCCGCTAGGATCGCTGTACAAAGTTTTCATACAGCGTATATTATACGCTGTCGATAGAAACTCATGGTAGTTACATATATCGCAGTGCATAATAATTTTATGATCGCAGTACAATAAACTTTTTAGGAAAGTTTTCAGCATCAGGGAGCAAAACATAATCTGCTAAGAATGCTGGTCTGATATATTTACGCCCAAAATTAATATTCAATCCTTATCTATTTTTAACTATCTACAATCGAGATTTCAATCCAACTTTGTGTTTAAGAGTGTCAATAACATATCCACAGATGCCAAAAACTATCTGTGGTTTTATATGTGTGGTTAATAGTTATAAAAAATAATTAAATAAAAAGTTAAAAAACCACAAAAATTAAAAAGTAAATAATAATAAAAAAATTATATATTAAAGTTCCTAAGTATATGTTAATAATTCTATAAAAAATACATCTTGTTGGGGGACCGCTCCTAATTAAATTCTTGCTTAGTTAGGTTAGGCTAGGTTAAACTATTAGTAATTAAATTGTTAGAGTATTATTTTATTTACAATATTTCTGTTAAATATTGAAACGATTTCGATAACTAATTTTTTTTATTTTTTTTTTTTTTTTTTTTTTTTTTTTATTTTATTAGGTACATAAAACAGGTTACAATCAATATGACATACAAAAATGAAATTATCTAACTGAACTAGACCGTAACCCAAAACATATGTACACAAAAAGGTTAGAGTAAACATACCAGCAATCACTTATATACTACATTAAACATATATGCAAAGTACAAACTAACGGTGTAAAACTAAAACAAACTATATCTAAAAATAATAAATTGGAATAATAATTAACAATGAGATTACAATAAAAATATTACCTATATAAAAAGAAACTTAATAGAAAATAAAGATATAATAATAACAACAATGAAAACACAGTACTTAAATTCTATATTATTATTATTAATCAACCAACCCAAACGAATCAGTGTATGTGCATGTGAGGGCGAGAACACTATTACAAATATATTAAAATAAATTCAATAACTGTTTGATCTAATGAGAGCATGTAGGGCAGCCTTAAAACCAATGAGCGTTAACCCAAAGATGTCGATGTCGGCCTCCCTGTGAAGGTCATTAAAGTGTCTGCACATCCTAGTCACGGGATTATAGTAAGACGTATTGTTTCTAAACACCTGTAAACAAAATGTATTAGAGTTACGAGATACATATCTAGTGTTGAAATTTAACGTCGCCAATAAAATTGGTGAGTCAAAAATGGAGTGTATTATTTTGTACAAGTGTATAAGATCAACACGCTTACGGCGAGTCTCCAAAGAAAGAAGCCCAAATCTTCCGAGTCTATCCTCATAGGATGATAAAGAACGACCAAAATCATACCTATAATGCATTATCCTTAAAAACTTCTTTTGCACACGCTCGATACGTGTAATATGCACCTTGTAAAACGGAGACCAAATAACAGAGCCATACTCAAGCACGCCACGAACCAAACTACACCACAAAACCACTAGGCTTTTCCAGTTGCGAAAACCTTTTGTTACTCGGGAAATAAAACCAACAAGCTTATTGCTCTTAGCTATAATGTAATCATAATGATCACGGAATGTCAATTTTTCATCAAAAAAAAAAAAATACACCCAAGTCTTTACCAATGGATTTTCTTTGCAAATGTACACTATCTATACAGTAATCAAAATAAATTCTGTGCTGTCTGGCGGTAAACGTTATCATAAAGCACTTGTCCACATTGAGAGTCATAGAGTTCAGCTTGCACCAAAGGGAGATGGTGTCAAGATCATTTTGCAACATCTGACAGTCGTCAAGACTTTCCACGCTGCAAAAAACCTTAAGATCGTCAGCATATAACAAACAATTACACATGAGACGTTCCACTAGGTCATTTATAAACATAATGAAAAATAATGGACCGAGATGCGAACCCTGTGGAACACCAGATGTAATCGTCATAGGAGTAGACGTATATCCCTTTATGGCTACAATTTGACTCCTATTAGCCAGATATGACTGAATCCATCGCAACAGGTTGCCGTGAATGCCAAAATTTGATATTTTGTCCAATAAAATTGGATGCTGAACCTTGTCGAAAGCTTTGCTGAAATCCGTATACACGGCATCAGTCTGCACTCTTTTGGCAAACCCAGAACACAAGAAGTTTTTGTATTCAAGTAAATTAGTAACTGTGGATCGGTTTCTCATAAATCCATGTTGCTTGGAGGATATCCTTGATTTAACGTGGTTATAAAGTGAGTTGTATACAATAACCTCAAACAACTTTGCAATGCATGACAAAATGCTTATAGGTCTGTAGTTGGAGCACCGGGATTTGTCACCAGATTTCAGAACAGGTACTATGGTGTGCTAACTTCCAACGCATTGGGAACACACCCGCGACCAAAGACTTCGAAAACAATAGTTGAACTGGACAACTAAGTACCTCGCTGCACTCTTTTAAGAATGAAGGTGGAAGTCCATCGGGACCCGCCCCCTTATTAATGTCAACACTACTCAAACATTTATGTACTTCGTCACATGATATTTCTATACAAGACAAAGATTCTACATTCACGGGAATAGACGAGGGAGGAGCCCCGGACACAGGTTTCTCAAAAACTGAAGCAAAGTATTCCGAAAACATCTCACAAATAGTATTAATGTCAGACGAAGTCTTGCCCTTGTAAGCCATTGTTCGCGGCAAGGAACCGCCTTTCTTACTATTGACAAAGCTCCAAAAGATTTTAACATTGTCCTTAAGCGAATCCTCAACAGACCTGATGAAATCCTTATAGCAATTGTGAATAAGGTCTTTGCATCTAGTACGTAGCATAGAAAAAGTATCATAGTCACGTGGATTACCAAACTTTTTATAACGTTTGTGAAATTTGTGTTTTTCGTGTATGCATTTGACTAGGTTCTTGCTAAACCACACCGGATACCTATTAACGTTACCTTGCTTTGTCAGAGGAGTGTGCTTCTTTATGATTGCAAATGGAATGGAATTGCATTGCAATGGAACGCAAATGATACTTTATCCAGAGAACCAGAGTCCTGACCAAAGTAACATTCATGACATACCATTTCGTTTCATTAGAACGAAATATATGGGAACAGTTCCACATTTTAGAATCGCTTCTATACATTGCCGTTAAATATCGAAATGATTCCGATAACGAATCGAATGCAATGTTACTTTGTCTAGAGACCCTGCTGTCATTTATCTTGTTCATAGAATTTCCAAACGACAGATCTCTTTACGACAGAATATCAGGAAGTATTCACAAGATGAATGCTATAAGTTTTTTATAATAGTGAATTCATTTAAAACAAAATTGTTTTTTTATCACTGGGTACCATGATTTTATATCTTATGTCACGAGGAGGCCACTGTAGTTACTTTAGGGCTTGTAGATTTGATGCAAATCTCAACACATATACTACAAACGGCCATGACCAGCTATCATCAGTTAGTCTGCTGCAATAAAAAAATATAAAAAAATTGTGCATCGCTATAAATATAACGCAACTAAAAGATTCTAATATCGCTCAGATAACGAAGTTACAGGTTACTAAATGTATAAATTGGTTTCAAATATATTACTAATTAAACCGCCTCACAGAGGAGAAACTTTATTTATAAATTGGTATCGTTATCGAGTTGATGTAATAATTCTAATTAATTTAATTTTTTATACATTAACCATTTTATAACTTAGTCGTCAATGTGACTGAAACATCAACATCGATATCTGATCCACGTAATTCAGGTTTTCTAATTAAAATCATCTAGTTAAGACAAAATCCACCCTATCGATGATATCGGATAGAGTGCATTCTTGCGGATTCATTCTTGTTGTATTCTCGACTCCCATTATTTATTTATTTACGTTCCATGCTTAGAACAGAAAAGTAATCACAAGTCTGTTATCGAACTTAAGCTATACTAGCTTGCCGCCTGGGGCTTTGCCCGCATTGTTATATCTGATTCTATACTATGTTCCTCCCCGGAGCTCCAACTGTTCCTAAATCAAATTTCATTAAAACCCATTTACTAGTTTTTGACTGAAAGACTAACAAACATCCACCCATATATACAAATTTCCGTATTTATACTATTATAGTTATAAGCTACTCTGTGCTGTGCTGCGAGGCGCACGCCGTCCTTGCTTAACGTGCTTGCAGATAGGTTGTTTTCAAACGATTGTGTGAACTGTTGTTGACAGACAAAGGGCCGGACCTTGATGCGTCCGCCTATTCATCGTGTTAAGTGGCTTTTTAGGTCACCAGTTGTAGTGTTCTTTATTAATTAACATTATTACAAAACTACTAAACGCTTAGAGTCTGGTTATTTATTACGTGTTATATTTTCACCTATTTGGCTAGTCCTAAACAGTGATATTAAACGGAAATATTAATGTTATTTGTAGAGCTAACTCAAATATAGGTTGAAATTAACATTGATTTGATAGGTTCTTGTCTAATTATATGAGTAGGGTGACTTCTCGTGGAAGCTTCGAGCCAGCACTGTGGGTCTATTGCTATAAATTCCCCGTCCTAGCCTACCATCCGCTCTTAACTCAAAAGTCTAATGATGTCCATGCTCTTAGTGTTTATAACTAATGGTCTTGTTTAACAGATCTCCATCTGGTTTCGGTTTTTTTATAGCTGTAATATTAACAATCAGGCCTACAGCCTACCTAATGGTAAGTACTAACATTCGATACGATTCCTATGAGTTCCGCAGCAAATCTACAACGCAATAAAAAAAAGCGTATGTTGTCAACTTGTGACATTAGATATAAGGTACCCAGTAATATCACTGCTATATCCGTTTTGGAATATTTGTTGGATAAAAATCAATAACGATAGAGCCAATATAATAAAAATATATTACTTATTATATTCAAATTATATTTTTTATACATTCTCTATGTTGAAAAAAATAAAGGGAAGCAAGCTCATACAGCCATGTCTTATGTTATAACTTATGAAATAATTTTACATTATTTCATTTTGCCTTAAAATAAATCTTTTTGAAAAAATAAATGGGTGAAACTCCCATTAATTTATTTTTGTATTGGAGTACCCCAGTGATCATACCGAATGTTGTGGTGTTGAAATATCCAAATCATCGTTAACCCTTATTAAAACACAACACCAAATATTAAATTGAAATCATACCATTCATTTTCCATCCCATCCCAATATGATCAGATTTTAAGCTTCTGATATTTAATACTATGAACATAAATCAAACGGAACACAGACACTAAACTCATTCCAGCGTAATAACTATTTAGGCATGCCTAATCTGACAAGCAACCCTGCGACGGTCGAGTTATTTATTCTGTGTGAAATGTCGGTTAGACGGGCAGCCGGTTAATTTCTATGCAAATGCCACGCGTTCGTTATGGCCGCAAGCGAAGCCGTACGGTTCAGCCATTGATTAGAAAGCGCAGCTTACTAGGTACACTATGGGTACACGTATTTACTCTAGACATTGGCTGTTTGTCTATGGCAAGGTCGGTGTGTACTGGAATGGTCGACCTACCAACAGTGTACACAATGCCTTGGATAAACAGTGTGGTACTTTATAAATTTACTAATAGATTTGAACTTTTTATAGGAGGGAGACTTTATACGAGGATCGTCTGTTTGGGTGTCTCCTTCCAGGGTACGATAGACAGTAACATTACTAGGTATCTTAACTTTACACCTTATGTCACAAGTTGACAATATACACTGCGGTTTTTGTGAAGCTCATGTATTAAAAGCGATTGTACCCACTTATCAGGTGGGCAGTTAATTCTTTGTCAATATATAGTAATAAAAAAACATCACTGTAACAGTACCTATTCAATTATTATTTTGATGTATTTAGATACAGCCCATTTGTATAGAATCTTTGAAAATAGGTTGTATTTACTACAATATATTCAAAAACATTAGCAATAAAGTATGGTTCAGAATGTTTAACAGCAACAGAATCAAATGTAACTTACCAACAACATTGTCGGACATTTTGATATCATCGTGACGTCACCGCGGCTCCAACAGGCTGGCTGCACAAATCGACATCAGGGCGACATTACTAGGAGATGGGGCCATCATTTCTCTTTATCGCCGTTTTGGTCCCATCAGCACTATCTAAGGGTCCCCGTTAAATTTTACGGCACCCGTTCATTTGGCCGCACTCACTCATTTTTGATGGCAGCATTATGTGTTTGGTCTTACTTCGTAAGGTATGTTCCGGTGTTATACGTTAATGGTCGCATGTTGAGAAATACTGATTAATAAAAACGCAATGCAAGAACAAAAAAATCTGCGGTTCAAACCGGCGTTTAACATGCATAACCAAATAGGCAACCGAGCTAAGTACTGCCACCCAATAGAAAATTCATCTGAATTGCTCATACTATACTTTGCTATACCAATGTAACCTTTATTCACTGTCACGTATAATAAATAATATTCATAACCCAATTATGAATTTACGTACTTCTTGAACTTAATTTGAAAATAAAGCAAACTTACAAATTTTATTTCTACTCTACATTTTTGTTTATTAAATTAGTTTTAATTTCTATTGAAACGACTTATATGATCCATCACAAATTTAATTACATACAAAGTCACAAACATAAATTAGTAAGCTTGCTTTATTCTTAACAAATTTTTAAGAAAGCTATAAAGGTTTCTAAATAAGTTTTCAAAGTAAAATCTGAATACATCTGAAATATTCGATTGTTGACAGATAGATCTCAGTGACGAAATGATAGACCATCAAATTTGATTCTTCCTTATATTATTCACAACTAAAAGTCTGAAAACTCGATACAACACCATACCTACAGCAATTGGTTAGTCTTATTTGATATACCTTGTAAACAACGTTTAGTTACCATCTGCGGTGACGCCTTACTGCTTTAGACGTGGGAGAGGGAGACGCAGGAAGCTACATTAATTGAAAGCGGCGAGTAAGGCAAACATCGCAAACCTTTTTTATATTCAATTCGAATGCATCAGATATAGCAGTAACAAATCGTGTACGGCTTACGGCCAGCCACACTGGTTATCTGCAGGACGCATTCGGGACGTCAGCTCAAAGATCAAATCGTAAAAATGGCAACACTTGAACCATTGCTTTACTTTAGGGAAAGCAAGATATGTGGTGGTTTCACCAGCCATACAGGTGAACAACCTGGTTAATTCAGAATAAAGACATCATCGTGGCTATGCCGGATCGGGATCTACGTAATATTGTCATGCCTCTGATAACCCGATTGTTCAAATGAACCCTGTATAGTGGGGGTTATTTAAAGTCCCATATGGACCAAAGGAATGTCCGTAGCTGGACTTGGGACTCGGGTAGCTTAACTCCTTTTAATAGGATTTTTACAGTTACTTTTTTACGTGAAAGATGCCACGCATTTGATATACAAGTCTATCAGATTATCCTATAGAGCTATAGTTTTATGATGTTATTCAATATCTTTAAAAAAATCAATCAAAATATTTGGCAACGGCAACGTAACTATTTAGTTATTAAAATGAAACCCAAGCATTGTTATCATTTAAGTAATACTTAACAGTATAATAACTTTTTTTATGTACACTTATTTGTGAATTTACCTAGGTGTATTAAAAATAAATATTATTTTGAGAGATTCTACTAACAAAGCCGTGTTGCAATCTAAATCATACACAAAGTCCACCTTTAATTTGAATTTAAAAAATAACTTATTAGCGGAGAAACTTTCAAAGTTGTTGCATCTTCAAATATTTCCATTCTGTTCAGGCAAACCCTAGCTATAAATAAAAATAGACAAATAACTTCTACATTGTGATAACATTGAACCCGTCGGAAAATGTTTTCCCATCTAACGGGGCCACATAAATCTTTCATCCGTCGAAAGTTAGGCTTGCGAAAGAAAATTTACTTTTAGTGTTAGCAAATATCAATCCGGAGTAGCTGATACGTAAATCAGATTCCTTCGTCGAACATTACACTTAGCCTAATAAAATTTCCTTTCCCGGGCCTTTACCGTAATCCATTGAGGAATTATGGCCCCTGAAATACGGGGAGCGTTATTCAACCGTCCAAGCGAATCAATTAAATTAATTCATTAAACTAACACGCGTTTTATGGTTCATTAGATTATATTAATTGGCGTGCTTACAAACATATATTTCTGTCTTTAGCACCGGCATTATACCAGCTATTTCATTTCTGATGTTACTTTTACTCATATACGTTCTATCCCAATTCCACCAGCCCTTTTTTTTTGAGGGGGGAAATGCGACTTTGTGCACCATGACAAGACGCGGCGGCTCTCCGGTCAAGAGGACCGGCCTACCCACTAAAACCCCCCGAGTTCTCTGGGCCCATACGAGGCACATGGCGGGGTACGCTCTCGCGATTCGACCGCCATGTGTCTCGGGGCCGGCTCGACCAAGAGTTGATCAAGCCATCGCCAAAGGAGGGACTGTCCGAGAACCCCTGGACAGTCCCCCAGACAGAGAGACTTCACCACGGCGTGCGCGCTTAGCCGGACGCGCACGCAGCCTCACGGTAGGGTCACTAGACGGGGAAGTCCTACACACGCCTGATGGACTAGCCATGGTCAGGTATGGAGCGCAAAGCATTCCACCTCGAGAAAAAAAAAACGGTTGGCAATTAAATGTACATAACAAAATTCGAAAAACAGATTAGATCTTGATAGAATCAGGCCTAAAACTCCGAATCTCCCAATTCAAAGACAAGATCACAGCGACATAACTGATAAGCAATGTTACCCACGTAAAAAAAATATTACACATATATCTTATGTGATTCATCTCGGGCTATCTAACATGATGGAAACATTGAAAGGAATGTAAAAAATCGAAAAGTGCAGATTAGTTGAAACGGCGATATGTCTCAGGAGATGTTCGTATGATATGAATGCTTCTATGTCTAAAGAGACAAATCTATAAATCGACCATCGGGCGTTTCATTACAATTTGTGTGAATCTGAATATTGGTCAACAAAGCAGATATAAAAAGAGTACACATGGTATTTATGATAATGTTAAGATAGATGTGTGAAGTGACTCGAATGGACAAGATAAATAATGTTAATATAAAAGGAAGTTAGAAAGTAGCAACAGTGACAGAGAAGATAAGAAGTAACAAACTAGCGTAGCATTCCCATGTGATGAGCAGAGTTGAGTGGAGTTTAGATAGAAATAAAGGCAAGGAAGAAGTATAGAAAGGTTGCATTCGAAAAATGTCAGCGAGGAGGTATGTCAGTGAAGACATGTTGCGCTAACCCCACCTAAGAGTGGGTAAGGCCTGTATGATATTGATGATGCTGATGACGTTCATATGTAATATAAAAGTGATGTAATTTTTTTTATCTGAAAATATAGATCATAAGAAGGACAGTGTGCATGCTCTGTGTCAATATACCTATAAACTTTTTAAATCAAATTAAATACACAGTATGAATAAAATAAAAGTGATGTTCCTAAATCATTTTTGTACTTTTTAATGGAACTAAGTATATTAACATACAAACAGATATTTCACCTGATGTTAAGTGTCTAGTCTCATCTTCTAGTCTAGTAGTACATGGATATTCTCATGAGATCTGCATCAAATCTGCAATAATTTTACTGTCATATCTTGATCTTTAAGATGAATACAGTAAAGCAAGCTTTGAATACTTTGAACAGCAATAAGTAAGACGACCTCGTATTCTCTGACTTCATTTTCTGTTTGGGTACCTACCCAAATAGAAAATTGGTACAACATTTTCCTCCATATTATGCAAAAAGACAAAACAATTGTAAATGTTTAAATTACTTGACCAAACAAATACAATATACTTATACAGGTAGGTATATTTTTTTCATTTTCCTCTCGAATATCTCGGACGCATTTGCTTGGTTAATACTATACAATCCAAAGCAATAACCGTACATCATGCTACATTATATCCTCCCACAGGCTCCAAATTCGATATCCTTACCCCTGTATATACAGTTTTCGTACATATTACAATTTCCGTTTTTAAAAGAGCAATTTCAATACGATGCTTAAACAATAGGTCTGGTGTGTATACCTCGGATATTCTCGTACGAACGTTTCGCATACCAACAAAGAAAGCAGCACTATATTAATCATTTCCATTCATACACAATAAACTAACTTAACGAAACTAAAATATTTTACTTGATTGTTATAAAAAGAATTTCTCTGGTTCATTAGTAAATCAATAATTAATTTTGTGATAGGATCCATATGTTTCAATCACTTTTATTGTTCTTATATCATAAAAGTTTAAAGATAAGTACCACCTATAAACCTGACAATTTCAAAGAAAACTATTATATATAATTTAAGTCAACAACTGAGTATAACAGGGACATTCGATGTATTACTTATACTGACTATAATGACGCAATTCAAGGAAAGCAAACTTCCACAATTAAGTAAAACAGAAAAATGACGAAATTGATTCATATTTGTATTATTATTTGTATAAAAATACTATTTCCTATATATACTTAGTGTAATATTTAATAGTATCTAGACCTAGAACATATTAAAATTTTTATTTACTTTGCGTACACAAAGACACGGGTCTTTTTCTAACTATAAAGTCCAGACATCTGCAAGCATAGTTTTTGAGGTAGCACAGAGAAACTAAACTATAAGTGCCGTCATTATTTCTGTGGAATGTTCTGTGGAATTCCTTTGCTAAAGTCTTAGTAGGGAAAATGAAGCATTTATCAATATGGGTGCAAACTTTGTTGTTAGCGCTTATATGCCCACTCGTGTGAACGTGCTCGGGTTCATAGTTAAGAGTTCTAGAGTATTATTACTATTTTCATGTAACTAATGCCGTCATTAAATATGCCAATCATATACAAATGCGCACACTTACAATTATAGGTCAACTAATGTGAATTCATTGAACATATCACGATCGCTGACATCAAATTTTAATACCGGTATCACCAGTCCAATCAATGGTGTCCATTACTTAACGTTGTCTTTTGGTGCCATGGCCCTGTAGAACTCCGGCTTTGTATTTCGTCTCCTAAAAGTAGATTGTCGCATAATAATTATTCCATCCGTTAAAGGAATGTCCATGCAGGTTTTATGAAAATCGTCAAAGGGCTTTGAAGCCAAAAGACTCATAAACGTAATCTATGGTCTTTAGTCAGCTACATAAGATTTATCGGACCTAACCTTCGGTAGCAGTGGCTCCAAATAGCTCCATAAACGTGACAATGTCATACTTCCATTCTTTGTTACTCATGTTAGGTTTAGTCTTTAACACTTCTACATTTAATGTCTTCGATTCTTATACGAACCAAAACGAACCAAATCACAAGGGATTTTATAAGGTTAAACTAAAGCTTTAGAATAACTGTATAATGATAATAATAATTAGTGCCAAGTTACACGCAAATTTAACATGGAACGTGAAATGAAATCGCAGTGTGGGCTAGTTGCCAGAGATATCAAATTAAATCTTTCGCGAATTTGTTTTACTATATACAATTTCTCATACATATTTTCGTGAATACATATTACACAATAATGCGTTTCATAATATTTTAATGGTATTATTATTTTAAGATTTATTGTTATAGATATTATTATCTATTTAAACTGTTACACTGCATTTTGTATACTTATATAATAGCGACTTTTGTGTTGTGTTTCGAATTCATAATCCGAATTTCATGGAAGGAATTTTTAACTATATACCCATTAAAATCGCTATTGGAGTATACCTACTAATATTAAAGTTCAAGTAAGAAATTAGGAGAGTTATTACGATATTGTGAGAAAACTTTTGTTAACTTCTTATTATTATTAATTTGTAAATTATAGCTCTTATTTTTTATTATAATATTTTTACAAGTCCAGTGAGTTTGTGTTGCCGGTATTCATTAGTTATTTCAATTTTCTTTCGAGGGGGTGAAACCATTTATAGGAAACTATACTTTCAACATTAAACAATTATAAGGTTTCCGTCTGTTTGATTTACGAGTAATAACAGAATTGTATCATTATGCATTCTCTTTTTCAGCACTTTCTAAATTACTGAATTGTGGAATTTTGATTCGTAAATTATCTCGAAGTTCGCGAGATAGCTGGCTGAACCCTCATCTAGAGCCGGGATTTTCCACATAAATTCTTGTAACACTTGCTACCTAAATGAGTTCTCCGATCTTATCTGCCATCTTCGAGGGTCGTAACCACAATCAGAGGAAGTGGGTCATGGCGCTCCTTTAAAATTGAGGAACATTATGAAACGATTGTATTCTGGACGTCGCAACGCAATGTTTTGTATGATAGAGTATGAACGAATGGATTTACCAAGATTTGAAATTTTACGAAAAATATTTCGGATTGTTATTAACGAATAATATTTACGAAAAATATTTCTGATTGTTATTTTTTATTTGTATTATATTATACACATTTTCCATTTCCCACAACATTAACAAAGAATCGTTAAAAAGGATTTAATGATAAAGGTAAAGTTCTTAACTATATTCTTAAGTAACTTGTAAATAGAAAAGAAATAAAAAAAGTGTTACCCATTAAATTTTATGTTATTAATCAATAAAATTCAGGGTGAAATTTATTGATTTGTAGATACAGTATTCTAGAGTAAAAGAAATTTATTTTAAACTTTATATAACTAGATTCGAAGCAATACGAGTATACAAATTCTAAGCTGCAAGTAAACTAAATAATACTTATTAGATATCGTAATTTCAAATGTCAAATTGTTTACACTTATTAGAGATAAAATATTAGATTCAATATAATCATGCAAGACTTTGGCCGTTTATATTTCGTGACATTTTGACTATGTTACATATAGAATAGTGAAAAACATTGTGCTTATTTATTACATAATACTAAACAACAACAATGAAAACAAATTTTTATCGTATATAACGATGTAATTAGTAAACTAACGTCAACGGTTTAGGATCCCTTGGATAATTATTAATAATAATGTTAACATGGATAAAGCAGCTTCTATTTAAAGTACACTACCGCTCAAAGTATTTGGCCACTTAGTAAAATATACTTCATAAATATTTTAACTGTTTATTAGCATTTTTTTTTACATAATGTAATTCTTGCCCCGTGCACATTCAACGTAATAAGCGAATAGCAAATTTCCAGTGTAAGGAAGCCAAGTTCATATCTAGTTCAATTGAACAATAGTAAGCACTCAGCTAGATAAGTTGAATAGTATTGACACTTAAGTGCTGGAAAGTAAATTAGGGCATGGAGCGCCCAGTACGCGGTAACCGGTAAGCTCATATAGTACTGTGTAATACTTTGCCTATATAGGTTACCATAAGTACCAATAAATAAAGAATCTGTATTGAAAATAATAGGTATTACCTATAAAATACATGTTTATTTCCTTTGAAATTTCATTTCACATGACATGTGGTATTTTATGTTCAATAACATTTCGACTATATCTTGCAAGTTATAATTAACATTTTTTGCCTTTAAATTACGGCTTTAGTAAGTTTAATGTCTATTGAGGTACCCATCCGTAAGTTATGTGATTTGGAGATAAAGGTAATGGTAAAAAATCAGGCTTCAACCATAAAAAAGTTGTGCGTGTAATAAAACAAGGTTTTTTTTTATTACCGTACGTGGCAGATGAGCAAGCGGCACACCTGATGTTAAACATTAACCGCTACTCATGGACTTAAACAATTCCAGGGGTAGACACAGCTAAGCCAATGCCTACCGTTTTCCATATTTCGATAATGGCTTATTTCTATAATGGCTCAAATATAGTTTTGTAAAATCCGGAATTTAATCAAATACACAATTTGTAACAAAAATATTGTCACAGGAAATATCACTACCAATCTAACTTTTCTGTAATCAGTGAAGGTAACGCTAAGATGCTTGACCACAAATAAACATCACGCATCTGCATACTTCGGATAAACATAAACCTTATATTATCGTATTATGTAACATTTTTAGCAAATGATTAATTTTGAGGTTAACACCAATGATAAACTAAATGTCACCATAGTTTAACTTTACTACCATAGATGATTCATGGATAATAATACTGTCTGTGTTCATGTGTTTAAGCCTAGTACTAACCCCAGTACTATTTTTAGTGGTCGTTTTGCAACAAAAAGTATAGGGTAGATCTCCTTGACTTAGAATTATAAATTAATTATTATTTTAACTATAATTTGTATGAAATGTCATGAGTCACAAGTAAAAGAGCACAATTCCAAAATCCGTAAATTTGTAATTGCATTACAATACTAACTGCTATCACAAAATTACCATCAGTTGGTTACATAACATTTTTTTTGTATGGAACCCCAGTTGGGATTCACGCACTCGGTGGATGTGAAGTACTAGACACTAACTCGGTAATTGATACGAGAGCAGCACAAGTCCCTCAATTTTCGTATGGCTTTTTATTAGGCCTCCAAAATCAAGACTATTCCATCACAATTAATGCACTAGCATTAAATCTACACTGAATGATGAACAAAACTGTCGATATTGAAAAGTTTCGAGTTACAGCAACCACTTTTAAGGAAATACGATGTGAATGAATAATGCACTCACTTCCAGTCAGACGTAGAAGACTCCCCAGAGGACAACGTGTGCCAATCGTGAGAATATTTCGTGGTAAGTGACTTGCTTACATCGTGAAAGCTTATTTAACTAAGAATACTCGTATATGTTATATAAAATTATGCTTATTAAATTTGAATAAGGAAATTATGTAGAATAATTAGAATCGGGTATTTCCATTTTTACTTTTCTTACAGTTTTCGCATTTGTTTACTTCACTCCCAAATCGTCAATCAGACTTTTCGTTCATTCAATTCAAATACCTAGTTTAACTGTTCATAAAACACAGTAGGTAACTTTTTATAGGTATATAATCTTTTAGCTTTTATGTCTATTTAACTTCAATTATACTTTATTAAGTTCTATCTAATTACAACAATCAAAACATCGATATAACACTTACTATTATTATTACCTTAATTAATTTTGAGCCATGATTTTTCACCGGAGCCTGTGCACAGGATTTTTGTTTAAAATTCGCATCACATTTCGCACAATACGTGACTTGTATAACGCCTCCAATAAACATACAATTTTTTTTATTTTAAGCTAATTTTGTATTTTTGTAAAAATAATATAATGGCTTTCACTAAAATATTCCAGTTACACTTTCATTGTAATTAAAACTTTGTTATTTGTTACGTTGACAGATTTAACAGCATTTGCTGTGCTAGATGATATAATAAAATACTGTATAATACAAATGCAGCACGCATTTGTATTATATTCTCGACTTTATAAATTCTTATTTATGTATAGATGAGAGCATGTATACAAAAATAAGTTGTAATTGATTTATAAATAAATTATTTTTAAACGTACTTTACGTTCGCTATTTGTACTTTTCTCAATGTATATATATATATATACATACCATAATAGAATTCTGCAACAGTTTCCTAAATAATATAGTCTAAATTATAGAGTATAGTTATTCCTATATTATCTTAGAAGAAAGGTGATCAAAAAAGCGCCACTTTCCACTTAAATCGTTATTTAAATGAAAAGTAATCACAAAGACTGTTGTTATGTAAATGATTGAAAGAATCTTTACGTTGGATAAACAACATAAGCATAGGAACATAAACGTGTTAACAGGAGCATTCACGACAATTCACAGCATTCTCAATAGGACCACGTTCCACAGAGTCTAGTCGATGCCTATATTAGTCATGTGTCACACCAGGTTCACAAGAAAACGGATATTGCGACACTGCTACACCGCAATGCAGCCTGCAGTTGCACTTCTAACCATATAGATACGATTACGACAACACATGCATTGGCGTTTGCCACTTTGATCATATTGACTTTATTTGGAATTCCAATTAATATCCAATTAATGAAGGTTAAAATATTTCTTACCTTTAAAAGCAGAATAATATTTTTTAAGACTTGATGCACACAGAAGCGCCACCTGGCGAAAAAATTTATACATGGTCATAAGAATTTCATTATATTAGTTCTCTTGATTGTTCAATCAATTAAGGTTACCGACGTATGAAAGAAAAAATAATGTCATAGATAAGGTTCTATAATATTTATTGTTATTATTATATTTAATAGTTAACTGTATATAACTGTATAATAGTTTATAGCTATTTAAAAGTATGCTACTACGTTGACTATTTGCACGTAAAGTACTTCAACAGGATATGTTTTTTTTTTATGGGATAGGGCAGCAAACGAGCAAACGGATCACCTGATGGTAAGCGATAACCGTTGCCCATGGACACCCGCAACACCAGAGGAGTCACAAATTCGCGTTGCCGGCCTTTTAAAAGGGAATAAGAGGGGAAGGGGGGTTGGGCCTCCGGTACCCTCACTCACTCGGCGAAACACAGCGCAAGCGCTATTTTACGCCGGTTTTCTGTGAGGCCGGTGGTATCACTCCGGTCGAGCCGACCCAATTCGTGCCGAAGCTGTATGAAGCGAATATGTAGGCTGACTACACTATATACTTTAACAAATAAATAAATTATTATTTAAAAATATGTTACCATCAATGCGCTCACAGTAAAGGAGAACTTCAATCAAAGCCAAACTCATAATAATATGGGTTCAATTTATAAAAGTTATATTTTACGTTTTATTGGTCCGTGATTATTCCAGAACCTACACGAGTGAAAAACAAAATATAAAAATGTTTGATAATTCTTAATAATAGATTTTTTTTTAATTTAAGTCCTCCACTAAGCTATAAAATAGGTATTAAGCAGAACAATAGAAGCAATGTCCAAATACTGAAAAGCGCATGAAAAATTTTTCTGCAAGTGGCTTAATTTAAAAGCACTAAAAAGTTTTCTTCACTATCTCCGCGTCCAATGAATTCTTTCATTGTCCTCCATTCAACATTTTTCTCATTTATGTGACCCATTTGGCGTACACTGTTGAAGATATTACTCGGCCAGAGCCAAGTCTGTCTCCAAAAATGTAGTGTCTAATATACTAGGACACTTCTAAAGTAATTGAAAAGCATTTACTAAGCAGCGGGTGATAGTTGTATCTGGAAACAGCTTGAAGTATCTTGAGAACCTTAACCGATTTTATAATCTATAGTATGACATCAATAAATCAAACGATACTCGGTTTGTCGTTATTAACTATTGTCATGATTATCTAATATTTAAACGATATTTACCATTTAACGCGTGAATTGGTTTTTATTATTTTTAACTACTAATAATAATCCTTAATCGACAAAATCGAAGTTGTTCTTATTAAATAAATCAATGGTATCAATTTTACATATTTAAATTGACAACACAAAGACTGCTGCTAATACACTAATTCACCGCAAATAAAATATTTTATCTATTATCATGCTATTAATCCTCTATAAAAGAAGCTACGAGTATAACAATTAGCTCATTGCCAACATTAAAACACTCAATGATATTACGAGTATGAGCATTATATCATCCAAACGCGTGATATTATGAATTTCAAAAAAAGAACATTCTCATGCAATGACATTTTCACCACCGGATTGCTAAAATTAAAAAAAAAGAGAAATTAATTGTAGAGTGTGGGTTTATCACACATTCGTTTTTTAATACCCCTGATTATACAACAGTTGCATAAATAACTAAAATAGTATAACAGATGTTGGAGGAGTATAAAGGGTTCCAAACTACATCTGACAGAACCCTAGTCAAGCTCGACTACTCCCGGTGCACCCGCAATAAATAAGGCTCAGGCTCTCTGTCTCTTCACCAACCCACACTAGCCAAAAACCTCCTTTTTATGATTAGTCCATTAGCATACTGTAGCTTTATGTCCGACAGTAGCCAACTCTTAACTGAGATGATGATGATACGAAAGGGGCAGTTTCTAAACGAAGCAAAAGACAGGAATTGTGGATGAGACTGTCGCGCGTTAGACTACAGTAGCTGCAATAGTTGTATCAACGGACTATTTGAACACTATGATTAAAGAGATATTTTGATTTTTATGCGTTGCTATTACACATCTATTAGACACTGTCAAATACGGCATGCGCGGTGATACTTATAGATCCATCGCGTAGAGTAAGTTTAGCGAATTTAATGAAAATACTCGTGGAAACTTCGAACTGGGTCTAAACTAAGAATTACTGCTGAAGAATATACCGATCTAGATACACATGAACCATTATGATTAAGGGACACCTTCCTTCTCAATGTCTGTAAATTGATTTAAATAGATAGCAGATAGCCACTCTCTAAATGGGTAACCCAAAAATCACATCAATATTCGCGCAAAATTCATGCGTGTATTTTTTTACAGGAGAGAGGGACTGAGAATCCTGACAAGGAGCACGAAACGGATACCCCCGAAGCCAAGTGCCACGAAGATTACTTTGTACTCCATGTCAGCTGGAGCGGCCAAACCGATATGACCTATCAACTAAATTCAGCCTTAAGCTTTGGTCCTGTTGACCTTATGGTTGGGAACGACCGCTCCACAGGTCAGGACGCGGTACAATGTAGAAAGGTGTGTCTGTAGTGAGCTTGACGTCGCCGGCGTTATGGCATTACACTTCGACCTGTCGAAGTGCTCTTATAATAATTATGAGATTAAAAAGCATCTGTCACTTTTTATATACAGGTACTCTTGTCCTCCTCTCAAGGTTAGACAGAGATGGAAAAAACATCCACATTTCTATAAAATTTCAATGTAATAGGAAGCGAACTTTTTTCACCATCTGTACCCTGATTATTTACATCTGTTGCTATGAAATTTTAATTGCAACTAACAGATACATTGCTATTATATGAAAATGTCACATTGTATTTTAGTAAAGCTACTATCTGTCAGTTTCAATAAAAATGTAATACCAGCAGAGATACATAATTAGCCTACTGTGCACTTCAGAAAGAATACATTTCGCCAATATATCGTACTCGGCTCATATTACACCCTAGAGAAATTGGGAAATGTAACATATGCACTTAATTTGTCACCGCACTGGCTTTCTGGTTATCCATATAGAGAATATTTCCAACTTGTGTTATAGCAATATTAACAACATAAAACAAAATTGATTGCAGAATAACAAACGAAGACAGAAATGTTTGTTTTATAAAACATTATATAGCTGCTTTACAAGTTAAATGAATTAAACATTATATTCACCCTTCCAACAGCCGTCAAATTAATAAAAGCTTCAATTTACATAGCACTAGATAAGCAAAATTAGGTGCAATTACTTAAACCAATAGATAGTTTTTGATAATTAAGTGTGTAGGTTCGTTAAACTTTGTCCCGCAGTCGCCCACACGACAGATGTGGACCAGAGTCATTACTCGTATGCACAGAATTCATTGTTTCTATGAGCTCCTTCATAATATTAGTTCTTTTCATGAGTCATAATACAAATCCACTTAAAGCCATGACTCAGCGATTTGGTAATAAGTATTCCAATTAATTGCAACACGCTATCAACGATGTCATTATTGTTTTGAGCCCTATGACTTGTGGATAGAATTGGTTTTGTATATAAACAATGACTTGGGACAAAAGGGGATGTGTGTTGTCGTCCCGAGTGCAGCACGCGAGGCCTGGCGCCAGTTACCTGTCCCTACGAGCGTTCCCGCGATTTATCTCTTACCACGTCCTGTCACGTACAAAGAAAGGACACACAATTCCGGTAGTACCTAATAGTTGTTTCATTGATTTCTATTCAAATATGAATACTGGTTTTGCTTTACAAACATGGGGCCGAAACTTTGTTTGATATATCTGACGTTCGCACACACGCCTGTTTGCTCGAGTGTAACTTTATGCCATGGCTGGAAAGTTTTTGGTAGATCGGTTTACCGTTGAAGGTCGTTTGATTTATTAACTGCCCACACTGGGACATTCATAATAATTCTTATAATGTTTCTATGAAATAAAAGTTGACCGTAAGAAGGTTACTTATTTCGTAACTCTATGCTATGGTTAGTTTAGTGGTTTTGATAACACTTAGTTGATACAATACACAAAAACTAGGATTATATAGAAAACTAACTATTGCCCACGAATTTCCCCTTTGTCTAGCTTTCGTTATTTTCATTATGTTCTCATTCATAATAAAACCATTCCTTTCATTTTCCCGACTACTTTGGCCTTCGTCTTTGTAATTTATCAGTAATTCAACATGTTACACAACAACATATAAGATTTTGCATATTAAGAGCTCCAGAGTCGCTAGTAATAGCGTTCGTAATAGAAATATCACACTTGACGTTTTCTTGGCTTGGTAAGTAATTTTCGATTTTACGAAAATTTTCGAAAATATATGATAACTGATAACGTCTTCTGCACTAAAAATTGTATGCATAAATTCTCACTGGGCCTGTGAAAAAAATATACAGTTAGCAAGTACTAAAAATATAAAGCTACACTATGTTAGGGCCTTAGACAACCTCGCTGACCCAATGCAGATTGGCCGACGTCATATACAACTATGAATATCTTCGCAGATACAATAGGCTACCTCACAACGTTTTTCTACACAGTAGGAGCAATAAATAAACATGCATATAAATGAAATTTGAACAATTATAAAAAATGTATTTTTTTTTTATTTCCTCAGAAATTCTCTCTGAAACGACTCAAGACATGAATAAAGAAGAAATAAAAAGTCGCGATGTGTTTTACAATAAGTATTAGGTAATTCCGGCACTGTTTTAAATAATTAAGCTAGCGCCATCATCGCGAACGTCAGGATTTTTTATTCCTTAGGGGAAATGCGGAACGTTATTGATCGATAACGACAGATTTTTCGCTTGATATGGTATGAATCCAAATATAAAAAATACTATGTTAGGGCAATAGTTCTTGTTTTAAAAATATGAACGTAATGCACATCATTCACTATGACCAAACGATTGCTTTTGGTGAAATCAGAAAATTAATAAAATATTATCAATCCGATTACTATCGCCACAAACACTCATTGTGCCCATTAGCACAAATAAATGGGATCTGGGGAAGCTCTGGCATATAGCCAAGCAGCTCTAAGCATGCGGAAAAATTGAAATCACATTATTAAAGAAAATATATTTTAAGAAAATAGATGCGAAAACGTTAATCGAAAGAAATTTATGGCAAATCTTACGTTGAAATAAGAATCACAGCAAACGGGATAGTTTTTGTTTATTATTTATCAATGATTTTTATATAAGTTTTATGTACAACAAATCTCAAACAAACATCCATCCATACTTACAAAAGAGATTGTGTGAATTGTCCAAAATATGACGACAAGTGCAAGAAGGAAAAAATCTACCACCTGTGCAGACAAAGTAGCAGATAATTTTTATAAATAGTAGTCTGTGTTATTCTGATGTATAAGCTATATTATTGTAAAATTTCATTAAAATCCATTTAGTAGTTTTTACGTGAAACATCATTAGGGTTTTTTATTTTGGTGACCTGAGGTTTTAAGATTTAATTGCTCTCTTAGATTCGAAGAAGGATTATCATATAAGTCTACCTGAGCGAGACTATGGATCATCTACTTGGGTACCTCCATCTTACCTATTTGCGCCGCACAAAAGCAGTGTTGCCGTTGCTGTATTCCGTTGTGAAAGTAAGAAGTAAAATTCCGAGAAACAGTGACATTAGATAATGTCACAAGTTGAAAAGTACACTGTAGCTATGCATTTTACTTAAAATCTCAGATCATAGATCACACGATCACAGTCATCTATAGATGACTGTGACCATTAACTATCGAGTGGGCAGTCTACTTGCTTGTCAATATCTATACTTATAATAAATCTGTAAAGAGGTCAATTCTGTACATTAAATATATTTCCAAAATAACTATCAGGGAGTGATTAGGGATCGATACTGATGCCAAAAATGCAATCAGTAAAATTTTGTCTATGTGTCTGTATAACCGCTATAGAAACAAAACTAAACTACTCCACGGATTTTTACGAAACTTGCTACAATTAGTTTTCATACTCCTGAACTAGTATGGTATACTTTTCATCACACTACAATCAATAAGAGCAGAGCAGTGAAGGGAAATGTTGGGAAACCACTACTCCATTTTTAAGTTTACGTCGCGTGTGCAACCTTGATGGTTAAAGCTACACAGAAATCATGTATGACGGAAATGCTCTCCTTATGATTATATAAAAAATATCCCACGACATGTCTATCTTTTATGGTTAACTAACAATAACACGTGTAACTCCCGATAGCTTAGCAGTTCGAAGCTTTCTGATTATATACTCTTACGTTTATAACACTCTCAGTCATTCCTAATTTAAAAAGTTAGCATTATTTCTATAAAAAAGAATCATAGAAAACGGTATAGAAACACCAAAGTTATACATGAAATACGCAAATAATAAGCCATCGCGTGTGAATACTGAATCATGCTATAAGGCTTATTTTTGTATTTATAAGGTCTGTTATATGTTATATATCTGTCTTGCTGTCTGTTACATCAAAACCACTGAACCGTGAGGAAGGACATAGCCTCCTTTTTTTATATGATATAAATATGTAAAAAATTTATGAAATGTATCTTGAAGTATAAAATTTGAGGAATAATTAAAAATGCTACCTAAAATTACAACTCCACGCGGACGAAGTCGTGGGCACAACTAGTAAATCAATAAGAAAAAAGAAAAAAATTCTAATAGAAATTCAATAATAATCAAATTCTTTTATTGTGTAGCACGTTGCCAATCTAAATGTAACTGTCTCTGCATCAAATCTATTGTATTTAAAATGAATCCACTACATTTACAATCACCACGGAATGTTGATAACGCCAAGTTTGATAAGAGCCTATTTAGCGAAAACTTTGGAATAGATTTTGTGTAGGCATCTTGTGCCTCCGCAATAATAAAGTGAATTCCTTAAAGTTTACACATAAACTTACTAGCCAACCAACGGTTTAAATCTGGTAAGCTATCTGTTCTGGTATGGAGACAGTTGGCATGTTTTATTGTTTAGCTTAATATATATAGAAGTGCTATATCAATTCTAAGATGGCTCAATCTAAAACTAACGAAACGAAACTAGAACGAACGAAATAGAATCGTATCCATCTATAGATTCGTTACTCCCCAAACTGACTTAGGGCAATTACGTTTTAAGATTCTGATGCAATAAAGATTAATCGACTTACGTATTCACAGAAATCAACTAATTAGAGGAGTAAGTCCCTTGTTAAATACCTAAAATCACAATGAATCATAGTTTTATGGTAAGGCACACTTGTAGTTGATTCTTAAAACTGCACACCTCACTTGATTGTGGAAGATTTTGGCATTTATAAAACCACGATCCCCGAATTCCATGGATTCTAGTCTCATCATAGACGAACGTGGCTGGAGTTTATGCTGTAACCAATTGCCGAACTCTCTTATCCAGGAAGTTCAGTTTAGTGTTAGTATATTGAAGAAGTATTTTAATAAAAACATCACCCAACCGTTGACGGATCGCAGCTTATTGCCATCACACAAAAAATATTAAGTAGGTACTTTTGTAAGACGGCAAAGGAAAGTCTTCGTCGATATTTGGAATTCCTATACCTGCCATATATTATTATTGTTAAACTTCACAGAAAACTTCACTTCGCAGAAAAGTAAATAGGGTACATTAGTCGTACATCCCTAAGACGACAGTCAGTAACACGATACAAAAAAAATGTAGATACACAAAAACAAAACTGAGAATAAAAAGTAAATAATATTATTAAAAAATGTGTTGACTGAAATAAGGATGTTAACATGACAAATCGTTGACGCACTTCATTAACTATGAATAAGATGTGCGCTATATATTCGTACATTTCGTATGGAAAATACAAGATAGTGACGTAGAATAAATATAGAGAAAAAGCTATACATTTATTTGTTGTATGTTTTTATAAAATAGTTTTTCTCCTATTAATTGTGGATAGTGAATATATCACTATCGTGAACAGGTCTATGATACGATAAGTACGCGTTACTTAATGCTATCTGCATGTTATTTTTTATAGGGTTTCAGTGCCGTTGCTCGGAAGAAGTAATCCCGGTTCGGATTCCATTTCATTCAGTACGTACGCAGTAGATTGTAACTGTCCGTCAGTCATAGTTCATTATATTTTAACTACAAAGCTAAAACAAGACTTACACTGAAAATAGTGATAGAAGAATCAAAGAGCCTACCGGATGGTATACTGTCACCAAATCCAATAGGACTTAATGAGAAGTCAAAATTCATGGCTGTTTTTGATTATAACGGAATTGGAACCTGCTTATTATATAAATCGTATAGTACGCGGTAACCCAATAACTATTACCGTCAAAACCTTAACGCGAGAAACACTAGTTCGAATATCATCCGAATCTAATATTTTTGTTGCGTTATTTTTCTTACATTATCATTTCACATTTATAAAAAAGTTATTATCCCAACATAGACCTCGTACCTGAAACTAAAGAACTGTCAAAAATTAGGTCACCAGTAGTATATTCAACGTCACCTGTAATGCGATGTAGGACACGGGATTCAGCAAGTAAGCAAGTCTTGAAATAGGCGACGATAAAATCGAGTCGCGATTTATAGTAACGGGTGCTATCAGGAATCCCATCTCTCCGCAGATAATCTTGGTTCGTACTGAGCTAGTAAGTCTTATTGCTTACGAGAGAGCTTAGGGCACTGATACGCACTCGTTGAAATCCAGTATGAGTTTCTTATTGTTTACGATACATACTTAACGTATAGTAAACTACAGTTTAATATGAAAGAATAGTACAATTACATTCCACTAGGGGCGCTTACAAAGTTTTAATACTAAAATTTACGCTTTCGATATCGTTAGCAAACGAATGTAAAGTCATAGCTAATACTGGTACCATCCCTAGAACTTCAAGGATGCTGTAGTCTTGGCGCTGGGCCTTCAATGAAGGGAGGGAGGGAAGGTTCAATCCTTGCAATGTTCTTTTACCATATTGCGCCAGAAAGTGGATTATGTTTTTCGAGAGTCTGTGTAATTATTGTTTGGCATGTTCAGCAGTCTGATCGACTGAATAGAGTTAATGTTGAGAGGTGTCGTTAGATTTGTATTAGGGGTCAAAGTATGAGGGATGGTGTTCGCCGCCTGTACGAGAGCGTCGTACGGTCCGTGGCCTTGTATAAGGCCCCCGTGTGGTCGCAAGACTGCACGAGGTCCTTCCGCTGCAGAACTCTGCTCCGGAGAATGCAGCGGACAATGGCTATACGGATCGTGCGAGGCTACCGTACGATCTCGTACGAGGCGGCGACGGTTCTGGGGCAATCCCCCCTTTCGAGATCCTGGCCAACATGTACGCGGTGATGTACAACGCACCGCGGCGGGGGGGTCGGGGGGACGACGGGGGGAGTCCCCCTGCACCAGCGCATGGAATGCACAGCCCAGCACACGCTGGCGGAGTGCCCCGCTTGGGACTCCGAAAGCCGAGTCTTGGTCGAAGAGATCGGGCAAGATCTGTCTCCGCCAGCGTTGATTGCGGCAATGCTGGCGGATGAGAGAGGTTGGAGGGCTGTGGCCTCCTTCCGTGAAGAGGTGATGCTCCAGAAGGAGACCGCCGTATTTTTAGACCGCCGTATTTTTAGTGGGTAGGCCTGCCCCTTCTGGGGAGGAGAGCCCCACATAACCGCCGGCTCTCCGCAGCCGGGGTATGCAATTCAATGCATTTTCCTCAGCGGAACAAAAAAAAAGGGGGTCAAAGTATATGAAATTGCCGTTTTGTATGGAGATTTCAATGAATTTAACTTATACCACCTTAATGAGGAAAACGGTACTTATTTATTTAATAAGCAAGAGAGCAAGCTTTATGAAATTTCTACACATGTCAATAGACGTTAAGCTTATCCCAAAAAACAGCAGGTGCGTTTTGATATATTTTTTTTTAGTTTAAAGTAACCTAATTCTGAGATTTAATTGTAACCAAAACTTGCACTTTAAGGTAAAAATATAATATAAAATAAATATTTTCTCCAGCACTTAAATTGAAAAGTTTTATACTTTAAATAGAAAGCGAAAACACGGCAGTTTCATAGATAAAGATATATTATTTACCTTAGAGTGACACCCGACTGAATTTCTATTTAATTTAGAAATGTAAAAATCTTTAATAACAAAGTCATAGCTGTCGGGACCCATTCTAGAAATGAAGGCTTAGTGAAGTGAGAGCTCACCTACATTACATTGCAGGTTACTTCAATCCACTGACTAGACAACCGACTTTCTAGAATATGCTTTACAGAAACTCTGTCAGGTGTTAGTCTTTTCAATAACCCTTTTCTATTTCAGAATTGATATATATACACTCTTACAGTGAAGAAAACATCGTGAGGCATCCTATATATACTTCGAAAAAAAAATGTGTTTCAACCAACCCAGACTGTGTCTCAGCGTGGTTGACTAAGGTGGCTTAAACTCAAGCTGTACTGACTGCTTTTTCACAGTACTTCGATACTGTCATACTCTTTTTTTTTCAAACCTTTTAGTCCATACAAATGTTAGTAGGTACAATACATATATAAGTATATTAATAAAACAATTTATCTATGTTATTTGTTTACCACAAACAATATATTTTATATGACATAAACTCAATAACAGAAAACAAATCGTGAAGGAACAGACCGGTGAAGGATTTTACGAGTGGCATATCGATCGAGACGACATACCCAGCCTCTAGCGAGCGAGTTGCGTTGACCCGTTCAGCTAGAAAAATCAAATAATTCTAATTAGTGTAGAGAATACCCTTCACAGGTATGCGTTACCTATATACCTATAGAAATCAAATGTGTCGTGTTCAACAGCAAGGCTAACGAGCTACTAAAGTTCTCGTCTTCTCCAAGCTAGTCTCAAGATGGAGTTGTAACAACCATAAGTCATTATGATATAAATAAGACATCGAGTAGAGCTTAGAAAACCCATCAAAACATGAGAATGCTCAAAATTCAATTTCAGGTATAGCGGGTATCGAGTAGCATACGAGGAATTTTGCCGCATCCCTTAACTATAAATAGAACATTTCTACGTACACTTTACCTCCTTGACAAGGCCGTAGGTAACATTTATATCAACGAAGTATTACATTTAAGCATGAATCTCTAAACGATACTCCAAGCAATACATTACATGTAATAGATTGACTTAATATCAGCAACATAAATTTTCTATATAAACAAATTTAGATATGTCCATAAAAATGATTATTAATAATATTTTTTTTAATTTAATAATTACAATAATGAGATGTTTACAGACATAAAACTTATAACTAGCGAACTCTACACTAAGCATAGCTTGTATCGTAGAGTTCAGATCACGGTTACATTAACTTCTACGAATTTATAATTCATTTATTGCAGTAGAATGTAAAACTTAGATGGTTATTATTTTGTACTGTAATAACATAATACAGGCTTCAGATAAGTACTTTAGAAATTAAAAAATAAAATTTATTAAAAAAACAGCGCAGTTACGGAACCAAACTACAGAGTTTAATAGAATAACAAGCACAAAAATACCTCACAGCCCAGTATTAATTTTGTCTTTCCATATGTAATTTCAAAAATTTTATGACGGAAATTACAATCATGAAGTAATAATAAGTGGATAGGGATGTGACGACCCCACGCCTGCTTGTGGGGCTTTTAATGCCCCTTAACTGCCATAAATGTCCCATCAGTGCAGTTAGTCTCCCTCAGGGCAGCGTGGTGCGAGCTGTCGGTGAGTTGCATCACCGAGGATACCGATGTGGTCTTGCCTTAGCCGACTGAACAGAGCGGAGTCGCAAGAGCAGATGCTCGAAAGACGAGTGTGTAATATTGTCATAACGCCAAAGACGTCTCGATCGCTGTTGCAGACACACCTCTCTACATCCTTAACCGTTCACACCAATGTTGCTCCCTTCACATCAATTCTTTTTTGGGGGGCCCACCACCTCCCACATTTAAATCAATTAAGATGCTTTGAGAACGCAGGTGACCGAAGTCTCTTCCATAGCCCGGTTCTCATTACCACCAAAATCGAAATGCAATAGTCCACCAACGTTTGTGACAATAGTTTCTGTGCATGTAACTGGATATAGTCTTCAGCTATGTCTTCAGCTTCATGGTGCAGATAGAGATTAGACCCAGTTAGATTAGACACTCTAAACACACATTCATTAAATTTCACTTAAATGGCCTCTACGCGTTGGATCTACATCCCCGCGCACGCCTTAGAAAGGACCGTGTCTTTTAAATACACGTGATATAAGCGACAATAATAATAATAATTTATTATCAATTTAAATGTTCAATTTAACATTTATCGAAAACTCCCACACTAGGCTATGCCTGTCCTGTGAAAGTTTTAACACTTTGGTTTAAAGGGCACTAGAAGTCGATAAACTAAATCCCAAATTAATTTATTTATTCAAGTTAATCAATTCAATTCAATTTATTTATTCAATTTATTTAATGTATCTCAAAATAACCCGTATTGCTATGGATGTCATCGTTGTTACTTAGACATGATCTGAATCTGGTTTTTCATTCTATGTTTATAAATTAATATTACATATTTCATGCATTCCTATCACGCCTTACAACTAAGTGACTGTGTATCCGATAAAGTCACCTCAACTCAACACCTGCGAATGCAATACGTATCATAGCCCACATTTCTCGATTCAAATACACCAATTAACCGTCGCAACACATACCCGGTATTCACATATGAGCGCAAATGACACTGTTGTGTTGGTGTTAGTGTTATTACGACGACGTTGGTGGCTTCACGCGCGTGTCGCTATCCTGTTTCGAATTACAAAAACATCAGCATTGGATCTCGTTAATTAGGAGCTACTGTTATTCAGTAGGGCTGTCATCTAGTTACGACGACGTTAGTTCGTAATTTTCTATTGACGATGATACCTAAATAACAAATCTAATGGATAATGTTCTTTTTTTTTTCAAATATACAAGATGTAATAAATATACAAGTGTCAGTGTTATTATAGAGATTCAAATATTTTCAGGCAGATCGCAAATGTCACCACACAGCTGCGAATTACAAAAACAACGACAACTGGAGCTTTTTAAATAAATTGAAGCCGCTGATTCATTCGATAGGGCTGACAACAAATGCTTAGTGTATTTAGTTCGTAATCTTCAACTGACGAAGATAATTAACAAAACTCATAGGGAAATAATTATATTATACATATACTTACATTATTAAAACTACATTATGTTAGTGTTATTTCAGTAACGGCTGTGGCTTCACGTAGACCGCAAGTGTCGCGATCCGGTCTCGAATTACAAAACCAAGGGCAACTGAAGCTCTTTAATTAGCTGCTTCATTCTATAGGGCTGACACCGTAGACTTAACTGTAAATAATACATAGCCTTCAATTCTTTCAAATGACTAGATAAATTACAAACATTAACCACGTAATGGCTTTACTAATATGCTTTAGACGTAAAACGGTTAGTTATGAATGATTTGATAGAGTAAAATAAACCCAAAGCATGAATAACTATTAATATTCAAAATAATATGAGCAAAAAATTTACATTATTTAAGCAAAAAATATTTATTGACAACCCTATACTATTATCACGAGATGAGAAACACACACTATTAACTATTCACTTAATTTAAATTACACCTTATACCTTATGCATAAGCCGAAAATTTCCTGAGAATATTTCACTAATCAATTACAGCTAACGCACACAGAAAAAGATACATTTAATGACTTTGAACAGATATAAATATGAAAGTAGCTAAACTATACCAGCCCCGTTAACTATCGTTCCTGTTCACCACTCTTTCTGTTCCTACATTCGCGTAGTCCATAGAGATAGTTCACCAACAAGACATGAGATCGAAATATACAGATTTCGGTCACCCATCTGGGACTGGTAACTCCCAACGTTGCTAATTTTTGGCAATGTTTTAGCCCAGCGACGCCCTTTGCAAGATATAGGTGTTCCCCAAGCATCCAACACTAATCAATCCTGCTCCAGTCGTCGCTCCAGTTTGAGGAGGCCTACCAACACTGCGTTTCCGGCTCTAATACATTAATGGTATCTATATAATAAATTCACCTATTATTTATTTTTTATTTTGTCCATTTAACCTTCACAAGCTGACAGGATTTTTAGGGTTCCGTAGCCAAATGGCAAAAAACGGAACCCTTATAAAATCGTCATATCTGTCTGTCCGTCTGTCCGTCCGTATGTCACAGCCATTTTTTTCCGAAACTATAAGAGCTATACTGTTGAAACTTGGTAGGTAGATGTATTCTGTGAACCGCATTAAGATTTTGATGTAAAAATAATAATAAATATGGGGAGTAATAATATTATTTTTTTTTCATCAAATACATACGTATGGGATATCTATGGATATATAGGTAGATATAGTTCTTCAAAAATGATATCGAGGTTTCTAAAATGTTTGCGTGACAGACGCTTCCAAAGTGGAAAAAAGTTGGTAACTTCTAAAATAAGAAAATGAAAAATCTAAAAAAACATATGATGTACATTATTATAAAAACTACCAATGAAAATTGTTTAGTAGTAGTAAGTAGATTTTTTTAATACCTCGTAAATTGTAAACCGCTTCCTTTAATTTCATAAATCAATGGTACTGAACTTATTGTGCGTGAGTCCGACACGCATTTGGCCGGTTTTTTGTCCATATATTTACAATGATAGGACTGTCGCATTATTATCATTAAATTAAGTTTCAATTTATTTATTTAATCTGTACAGGAATCGAGTGACGGGATTGTCCTGATTATACGCGACGCGACGTAAATACAGCGCTGCTACGGTGATACGGAACGATATATCTAAGATATTAATACTTGCATATTGTTACTCAGTTACTTAGGAACGTAGATCTTTCTTGATATTGATAAGATATTTTTGTGATTAGGACGACACAATTAGTGAAACACAATTGAGTTTCTCTGTAAGAAAATGATTTTAATGATTATTTTGTTACATGAAATAAAAGTGTACAATTTACTTTTAACTAATAAACTTACATAACTGTAAGAAAAAAAAAACTACATTTAATGCTATTACTACTAATGTCTGATCCTAAATCACAACTAAAACACTTTCACAGTACAATTAATAAATTCTTCTCTTAATAACAATTATGAGATGCATAAGCTTATTAGGCTATCTTTTTCCATAGCTCAAACTTTATCTAATTGTCATGTCACGCTCGATGCCGTTTGATGCGCAAGAAAATTCAAAATAAAGAAAACGATATAATATTTTTCTTTACATATATATATAGCATCAACTTGCTCAGTAATTCTAAGCTCAGCAGTAGTAGCTCAGCTTAACTTAATCATTAACGATTGCCTTATTTAAACATGTCTGTTTTAACACAAAACTAATTATATCTTGTTTTCGAATATATAATTTCGTTTGAACATTGTGAATAAATGCGATTTTAAATTATATAAATGAAAATGACGGCTCATCGCGGCCTCCCGACTCATGGGTAATTGGATTGGCGAAACGGCTGGCTATGACTATAGTTGGAAATTGGCTGAAACTTTAAATTAACATTTACTCCTTGTTATCTCTAGATAGTTGTTCAGATTTTCGGCTCCATATTGTTTGATTGTTTGAAGGTCCGTGACGGTCGGTCTCGACACACCAGCGAATAATAAATACGAGAATACCAGGGTCAATTCTGACGTGTAACAAATGGTCCCCTTTTTAGAAATTCATATGTACATTACATCTGATGCTCCTATAGTGAAAAAAAATCAATAAAAGTTTTTAAATAAAAAAAAAATAGAAGTCGCAGTTAGTTTTCTATAATTACTTTTATTTGTTCTAATTAGACTTTTTCTGTCTATAACTTTCATTATATTCGCAATAAAAAATGTTAAAGCCAGTCCTTAATATTTTGTTTTTTCCCCTCAGCAGAAGGGAACCAGAGAATCCTCACTAAGGAGCGGGAAGGATACACCTCAGCCAAGTGCCGCAGAGATTATTTTGTCCCCAATACTAACAAAGATAGCCTTAGCTTATATTGCCTACCAACTAAACTCTGCCTTGGAGCCTTGGTAGTACTGATCTAATGGCTAAAAATAAGTGTTAGCTCCTGCAGAAAGGGCACGCAGTGGAGAAGTGTATACAAGCACAAGTCACAATTTCTACTCGGCGTAGAACCGTCCGTAGATTTGGTAATAGTTAATAATAATTGATTAATATTTGTTATTTTACAATTTGTAATAGCATATAACAGAATCAATACTTTTTTCATAAAATGTTTCATGTTTTTTTACATGATTCATGCAGGAAAACGACAAAGGTATTAATGTATTTTAAATACAAAGATTTTTGCGCCCAAGAAAACACGGCGAGGGGACAATAAAAGACGATTGTGCAAATAAATAAAATTCCGTTTACGCTTTGTTTTAATTTGCTCAAAGAAACCTTTATATTGCCGTCATCGTGATAAGCTTCAGCTTTGGAACTGAGTAAATATAATTAGTCTAAATGTTCACGGCGGCCTGCGTTAGTATTTTATTAAACAAATATCAAATAAACAAATTTAAAAATAACATTTCATTTCTAAGTGTTGATTAGGTAATCATATACTTAGATACATACATATATATATATATATATATATATATATATATTATATATATATATATATTATATATATATATATATATTTACACTTCTCATCAAAAAAGAAATCATACGATGAAAAAAAAAAAAATAAATGTATAGCTGGCAGTTGGCCATTACAGTAATAAGCGAAAATTCTAAATTCAAAATTAGAATTTCATTTGTTTATCTTATAAACGAAATGAATCACTGTTTTGAGACAAATGTGTGTTTAGGGTTGGAGTACATTTAGCGTTTAAAAACTAAAAAATGGCGCCTATCCTTAAACTTTTTGTTTTTTATTTCAATACTGTGACTTTGGGACGTCTGAAAAAAGGTTATTTTTCTAAAACGTATGGATACTTCGCCCACAGAAGCCGCCCAAGTTGTGGCATTGCTGGATTCTGGCCTTAGTCAGCGCGTTGTGGCTGCAAGACTGCATCTAAGCCTGTCATCTGTTCATAGAGTCTATAACCGTTATCGGGAGACTGGTTTGTTCACGTGCCGTTCAGGATCTGGCAGGAATCGGCTCACTTCTGAGCGAGATGATCGATTTATTGTAACAACTTCTTTAAGAAATCGACGCCTTAACGCTTTTCAACTGCAGCAGCGGCTTCGTGTTGTACGAAGGGTGGCTGTAAGTGACTCTACAATTAGAAGAAGGTTGAAGGATCGTGGACTGGTACCGCATAAGCCAGCAAATGGGCCGAAATTAACTGCAGACCATCGAAGAGCGCGCCTTAACTTTGCACGTGAGCACCTAAATTGGTCATACCTACAGTGGAGCAAAGTTCTCTTTTCTGATGAGTGTAAAATTATGCTGTATGGTAACGACGGAAGGAACAAGGTCTACAGAAGAGACGGAGAACGCTATGCAGAATGCTGCATTGAAGAAAAGGTCAGCTATGGTGGCGGTTCGTGGACGGTTTGGGGAGGAATCAGCGCCGACGGTAAGACAGAGCTTGCTTTTGTGTCTGGGCCACGTCTGCCTGCACTAAACTGTCATCGGTACGTCGAAGAGTGTCTCGAGCCTCATGTGATGCCCTATGCACATTTTATTGGCAACGGCTTCATATTCATGCACGACAATGCTAGGGCTCACACCGCGGGCGTCGTACGAGATTATCTTAACGAAGTCGATATCTCTATTATGGAATGGCCAGCAAGAAGCCCGGACATGAATCCCATTGAACATCTGTGGGATGAATTAAAGAGACGAATTCGAGCAAGAGATCCTGCCCCAGAAACACTTAGCCAGCTGCAAGATGCAATCCAAGAGGAATGGGACAATATACCACAGCATGACTCTCATCCGATCGATGAAGAACCGTATGGAAGCAGTAATTAGAGCTCGGGGAGGGAATACAAGTTATTAAATAAACGTTTTTTAGCTTTTTTTTTCATTTATGTGTGTTGTTTTATCCATTTCCTTTATACTCCATACGGAATAAAAATGACTCATTTAACAAAATACGAAACCTATGAAAAATTCATTTAAATTTAGAACATTAACATTAAGATTTGATAAGCTCATATTACTCACTATTAAACGACATTTAACATTTATTCCTAAATGTACACATTTTTCTGATAATCCTGACAAAACGTAAACTTGCAAGGTGTTTCGATTTTTTTGATGAGAAGTGTATATATACATATATATATATATATATATATATATACATACATACATACAAATAATCACTCCTATTGTCTTCGAAGGCTTACTAAGTTAGGGTTTAATAATCGGGATCACATTGCTTAAGTATCAAAAATATTGCGGGCTTGATAAAGTTTCTACAAGAATTATATGAAAATTATATGTTACACAATAGGATTAAAAAATATTTCTTATTGTTTAAAATTATAGCAAACTAAACACACATTTCACAAAAATTATTGAAATTGTGTATTTTGCAAATACTCTCCGTAACGGCTGAAATAGTAAGACATAAATTTCGCAAGCAATAAAAGTTTGCGATTTCTTTTGCTATTTGTATTTTCAATTTTTAATTACCCTGACATTTTTAATTCAGAAAAGCAAACCGACCTAAAACGTGAATAAGAGCGTCTGTAACTTCCGTTTTTTGTCTTATGATCACATTCTTTACTTTTTGAATTTTTCTAATATTCAACATGCTCCTTTCCATTGCTGTTGGGTGCATTTAATTTGCTGTCTTACTTTGTTTGTGTATGTCCAGATTTGGCAACCGTATAATAAGCATGGTAAGAGGCATGTATCAAAAACAACTTTTTTTTAGATGCATACTGTAATTTCCTTTTAGGACTTCTTTCAGTGACCAAAATTTTTTCCAAGTTATGTTGATTCTTCTTGTTATTTCCTCTTCATTGTTGAACTTTTTAAATGATAGTTGTTTTCCCAAATATACATAATCGTTAACATATTCTATATTGTTACCTTTTATCACTATAGGTCTTTTAAAGCTATTGGTCATTATCTTTGTTTTGTTTACATTCATTTCTAAGCCGATTTTTGAACTTTCGTCGTCAAGTGATCTCATCATTTCCTCTAGGTCTTTCAAGGTTTCAGCAATTACGACTATGTCGTCCGCGAACCTTAGATGGTTTAGATGGCATCCGTTCCCTCCCTTACTTGACCAGTCTAACTTTTGAAACACATATTCGAGTACAGCGATAAAAAGCTTCGGAGATAGAGGGTCCCCTTGTCTAACTCCACTTTCTACTTTTAACTCTTCCCCTCTTTTTTCTAATTTTACCCTACTCCTACTTTTTTCATATATATATATATATATATATATATATAATATATATATATATATATATTATATATATATATTTTAAGATGTTAATATATTTTTTGTAACGTCGAACACTGTAGTGCATACCATATTGAGCAATGGCTGATGCTGTCGAAGGCTTTGCTGTAGTCATTAAGTAGTAGTCATTTACAAGGGTCTGTTATGCTCTCGGTGTTTTTCTATAATTTGCTCTAATGTCTGTATATGATCCATTGTGCTACACCCCAACCTGAACCCTGCTTGCTCTTTTGGTTGCAGATGATCAATATCATGAGTTAATCTTTCCAGAATTATGGATGAGAATAATTTGTAAGTACTGGATAGTAGGCTTATAGGTCTCTGGCGGGCGCGACGCAGTTCGCGCCCGTGGAGGCGACCCGGGAGGGACCTCACCTCCGGATGGCCGGGGGGTGACGTCGTAGGAGGTTGGAGGGGAGAGGCGGCGGCAAGATCACTCCTCCCCGAGAAGGGCTCCCCTAGCGCACCCAGGGGAGCAAAGCCGGGGGTCCTCAGATGCGACACTCGATCCTAAGGGCCCCCTACAACGCCTGAGGATGGCCATCGCTGAGGTTTTTAGTGGGTAGGCCTCCCCCTTCCGGGGAGGAGAGCCCCACATAACCACCGGCTCTCCGCAGCCGGGGTATGCAATTCAGTGCATTTTCCTCTTATAGGTCTATAATTCTCTATATCTAAAGGTTTTCCTTTCTTATAAAGCAGAATATGTCTGATGTGCACCATTGTTTGGGTACTGTTTCTGTATCCAGTACCATATTAAATAAATGTGACAGATGTCGAATTACAACAGGTGCTCCTATTTTAAGAGCTTCGTTGCATAGACCACCTGAGCCAGGGCTCTTCTCAGCTTTTAGCCGTTTTATGTGTTTGTAGACTTCTAATTCTTCAATTGGCTTGAGGTAACCTGGAGCTGTGTTTTCTTCGTTTCTTGTTTGTATTTCGATTTTATTCTTGTAGAAATTCGTTGCAAGAAGTAGAATATCTTTTCTTGATTTAATTTCTTTTGAATTTTGTTCTAATTTTTGTATCCAAGTTTTGTGTGTAGTTAATTCTTTGTGTGCTCTTTTAGTACTTCTAAATTTTTCAATGTTCTTGTGATGATTTTTTCTCTGTAGTTTCTGTAATCTTTCTTGATTGATTTGTTGCCTTCTTTGTATATTCTGCTAAGTTCATTTCTCATGTCTTTTGTTTTATTCCTTGTGCGTATTATTTCAGATCGTCTCTTTATTAATTTGATTGTATCTTCACTCAATATTTTCTGCCGGTTTGCTTGTGTTCTAAGTTGTGTTACTTTTTTCAAACTATCCCTTATGCCTTCTCCCAATAAATTATAGTAGGTTTGGATGTAGCTTGTGTTTGTTTCCCTATATTCCAAATGTATTTGTAGGTTTTCGATATACATTGACAGTAATGTTGCTCGCAGTAGTCTATGATCAGAAGGGAACTTGATATTGTTCAATTTTTCGAATTTGTTACTAGTTTAGGGTTATTTATCATTATAAAATCAATTTCATTCGTGGTTTTCTGGTCTGGTGATATCCAAGTCCATTTACGGTTTATTTTCTTCTTAAAAAAATGTATTCATTATAGATAACTTGTGTTCATAGGCATAGTTTATAAGACGGTCTCCTTTTTGTAACGTTCACCGAGTCCGTATTTACCCATGACTGGATAGTGTTCTGTTCTGGCATGGCCAATTTTAGCATTCTAGTCGCCCATTACTAGGACTCTCTCCTCAGCTAGTGCGTGAGCAGCTTTAATTTTCTTGTAAAATTGATCAATTTCTATTTTAGGTGATTTTTATTTTGTAGGTGCGTAAGCTTAGATGATTGACATAGAATAACATTCAAACTTCAGCTGTAGAAGAGCCACTCTTTCGGAAATTCCTATAAAGTTGTTTATGTTATTTTTGTATATTTTCTTGATTAGGAATCCCACTCCGTGTAAACTCTTGCAGAGGCGGCGTAAGCGTGGGCAGTGTGGGCCACCGCCACGGCCTCGCGGTGCAAAAGGCCTCGCGCCTCACCGTCGAAAATATATTTGAAAAAGTATGGAAAATTTTATTTTATATTCCCTTCTTGCACCAACAGAGGGCCTCGCAAAATGTACCATGCCCACATTAAGTTTAGGTCTTGTGCCGCCACTGAACTCTTGGTTTGACCTATATAGCAGAAGATGTAATCCTGGTGTTCTTCAATCTTACAGCCCAATCTTCTTACTTCTGATAGTCCCAAAATATCGAAGGTAATGTTTTTTACGGCATAATTTAATTCGAGGTATCTTTCTGCAGACGCTAATGACTTCACATTAAAGGTGCACACTTTCAAAGTTACATTTTTATTTTTATTTTTGTTACAATTCGGTGGAGGGTAGTGGTCTAATTCCCCACGATGACCAGTCGGCTTGGGAAATTTTTGATTTTTAATGTGGTTTAGTTGTTGCTTACATGTATAATTGTTCCGGTGGCTGATGGTTGTATCGTATGTTTTCTTTTCAGGGAGTTGGACTTCGGTAGGCAGGGAGTAACTTCTGTTCCTCATTATATCAAATGCAGTAATTCTGTTTATTTTGCTATTATTTGTTGTTTTCGAGGTTGTTTGGTTGATTTTGGTGATGCTGATGAGTTTCTTTTACGTTTCGCGTTATCGAATTTTCCCTCTTTGATCACTAGTTTGCCATAATCTATGAATGCATATTTGCCTTTCTCCCTTGCTTCTTTGAGTTTTGGAAGTAGATCTCTTCTCTTATCAAGGATTTCTTTAGGATAGTCTTCAGCAATATAGACGTTTGTAAATTCCTTCTTTTTCTTTATATTCTCATTTTTCGTCCAGTTGTTAACAAATGATACGTGCACGGGTCTTTGCTTGCTATTTTTAGTGTCGCTTTTGCCAATTCTGTACACCGTGTTTATATCTCTGTGTTCAATATTAATGTTCAAGTCATCTCTGATTTTCATTGTTATACTTTTACTTTTCACTTTCACTTATTCCGTATAAAATAATGTTATTTATTCTTTTAGATTTTTCAAGGTAATAGATTTTTTCTTTTAATATGTTATTTTCTGACCTTAATTCTTGTATTTCTTGGGTGACGGGTACAAGTTTCTCTTCCAATTGTGCGATAATTACTTTCGTTTGGTTCGACATCTCGGTCTTCATTTGGTCAAATAATTCTTGGAGGTTATCCATTCTGTTAGTGTAACGGATCAAGTATTTAGTACTTTGCGTGGAACGGAACGTCGTCGTGTATAGTCTATGGTCGTGTGACGCAGACGCAGCCTAGTAAAACTGATATGTTGGTACGACCGGGTTCCGAGATGTTTGGTGGCAGCACTTTCCTTATATGTCAATGTCACGTCACTGTCAATAGAATTTTGATTAGTATTATGAATTCTGATACCCTCAAAAAAATCTTCGGGTTTTACCTTCTTTTAATGTTGTTGATGTCACAATTTACACTAAGAATCTTTATTATAAGTGTTCTATAGCACTTGATGTACGAGATTTCGGAGTTATTGCACAGGTTTACGACGTAAGTTTACAATTTCTGTACCGAAAGACGGAGCACAATATTATTACGTCTTCACGTCAACAAGGCCGGAACCGGAACCCGTAACTCCCGGATTCTTAATAAACTCCAACAAAATTGGCGATATATTACTCCGTAAATTTTATTACAACACATATAAAATTACAACAAATTATGAATCACTTATGTTACATACAAATAAATATCATTCATTAAATTAATAAAAATAATATGTATGTAGAGAAATCTTCTTTTCTGTTATACGGACATGTTTCATAAGTTTGTCTTTGCTACGCCTGACTGACAACGGATGCCAAAGATCAAGGGATATCCTTGTTGTGTTCAAGTTGATAGCAATTTAATATTATATTTTAAGGTTTATTTCTTGAAGTTATAGTAACTTACCTTAACATAGTCTTTAAACAATGTTTTTTCCTATTTTACCTTACACTAACTTATTTATAGAAATAACCATTATATGTATGTAAATCATCGTATCAGCCAACAGATATCCACTATTAGACATAGGTTTCATCATGTATCTTCCTACCAATCGGTCTTGTACTACTACCCTCCAAATGTATATAAATAATAATAATAAACTCCCTATACGGAGGATCCCGTTCCCGATGTGCTTCAAGGGGACCTATGCCACCTGCCTGTCTTGCCGTAGCCAGCCGGATAGAGTCGCAAGAGCAGATGTCGCCAAGGACGGAAGTATGATAATATCATAACGCCGAGATTTCTCAATCGCTGCCGCAGTCACTTCTCTTACACCCTTAGCCGTATTGGTCTACTTTTTAAATGGGCCCCTATTTAGTGAGCGTCGAGTCTCCGTCTGCTGTATTTAAATCAATTAGGAAATTTTGAGAAGGCAGGTCACCGTAGTTTCTTCGATAGCTCATTCTTATTACCCCCAAAATCAAGACGCTATAGATCATGAATGATTTGATGCAGGTCCAAAGGTACCAATAGTTCATCTGCATCTAATTGAGTATAGTCTTTAGATGCATTTCTCATTGTGCAGATTAGACCTAGTTACTACACTTGACACTTTCATTAAATTCGCTCAAATGGCCTCTACGCGTTAGATCTATTTTTCTACGCACGGCTTATAAGGCACCGTGTCTTATAAAGTTGCGTGATAATAAGCGAAATAATAATAATAAATATTTCTTATACTCACACCAATTAGCCTAGGACTAGCAAAATAAGCAGTGTAAAGCTTGGCAACATAATACATATATACATATTTTTGATAGAAATATATATTAACAACAATGACTAAGGCATATTTCATCACACAAATACCTGTCCCAGCCGGGATTCGAATCCGGGCCTTCAGAGGTAGCGACATCTTGAAACCGATGTTATAACTACTCGGCTACGGAAGTCGAAGTCGAGGTATATAAATTAATTGATTAATATAATAATATCCTATGAATATAACAATATTCATTATTTTACGGTAAATCTATGTGAAAACTCCCATCGTTTTTAGTATAGAGATATTTAAAACTTTACTTTTACGTACAATAACCAGAGACAAGCATATAAACATTTTCGTAGCATATATAAATAAAATAGATATAATTAAACATACTTACAAATTTTGAAAGATAGACAATAACTTTTGACCATTTCTTCCGGGACCTCGCAGTTTGTGAAATAAAGTCGGTCGCAGCACTAGCTAAAACATTAATAATCCTTACCTATTTTTAGCTCAAGAAAGATGAATAGGTACATAGTCATATTCTGTTCAAAGAAACAAGGAGTTGCAGGAAAAGTTATTAAGTGGTCTTGTAGTCGGCTAATTGTGCCACATAGACCGTAATGTCGGGAACAGTTGTTTACTCGTATTTCCGTCCTTTGGCTTCTGTATTATATCGATCCGATATTTCAGAGATGTACATACCTTATTTGATTACCAAAACTGTATCTAAAATCAGTAATTAATTTTCGCAGATTGAGTGGAGCTGCGAAGTCAAGTTTCCATGATGCGGTTTTATAGAACCACCGGCATTGTTTTCCACCTACCGACTGTGTGACGGTAAGTGGAAAACAACATTGTAGCTACCATGAGTTTACGTTCGTTTGCAAACGATATCGCCAGCGTTAATTTTTTTGACAAAAAGCGTCAAAAATTGACATGACTTCTGTAGTTTATTATAGGTCAAATACCTATCGAAATCAACAACAAACTCATGATAGAAGGTCGAAATTTCAGGCAATAAAAGTGATATGTCGTGTTAAGTCCTGTTATTCTCATATATTTATATTGAATTTGCAAGACGACCGTTTAAAACTTAATATTATATCTATTACAGGTTCGCGTCTTTTGACGTCTTTCGACTTTTTCGTGTTGGGATAGTTTGAGAGGAGGAATGTAGGTTAATTTTTACTACGGGAAAATATTTCTTTCCTATTGGAAAATTGGATATAACGTCGACGAAGTCGAGGGCGGAAAGCTATTGCATAAGGAATCTATATATCTCGCACATATAGCACACAACAATGCGTTAATAAAAATATTGTTGCAAAATCAATCGCGTTTGTATTTAAACTATTTTTACAGTATAACAAACAAAATATTTGAAATCCACTAAAGCAGTGAAATAGTAATATAACGTTTTCGTTAGTTTTTTTTTATTATTCTGTTATTAATTTATCTCTACACCCTAAACTTTATATCAAATTAAATTTAGAAACAAATGTGATGACATTGCTAAATAATTAGTGTCCGAGCTATATTGGCTCCGTGCACGATTACAACGCCAACTGGCGTCCACAACTTTGTGGGCTCTGTCACATTGACATTTAGGTCGTATATTTTGGAAAAAAATATCGAAATGAAAAAATAACAAATATTTTCGACTAATAAATTGTTGTGATACCACGATTTGGGGGTAAAAAAGTTTTGTAATCATTTTGGTCATTCAAATCAAATGAGGTAAGTTCAAAAAGTGTGATTTATTTTGATTGTGTCAGGGTTTACTTAATTTATAGTTGTAGTTTTACAGTAAAACAAAAAGAAAATATATTCATATATATAACAGTAAATATATTTAAATGTTCCTGTATCGCTAGTAATAAATTAAATATCGTTATCAGATCGAAATGAGTATTGTTTTGAAGACCGGATTGTGAGTGTTTCTCACAATATCACATTCCAACCACAAACCGTCTTCAAAGGAAAGTTGTTGGTATTGGCTGGGTATATCATAGGTCGATTTAATTGTTTTTGATGTAACTGTTAATGTTGTAAGATGTGAGATTAATGTTAATTATCAATGTTAAAACGTGTTACCGCGCATTTAATAAATTGTAAGTAATATGTGACTAAGCTGTTTTCATTACATTCCTTAAACCGCATAATGTGTGAGGATGCTGTTTATCTACACCGGAAGTTACTGACACTGACATTATAATAAAAACAAACTTTAAATAAATTACATTCCAATGAAATAAATTACATCAACTATGAATATTTACCGAACACAATGACATACGCTCTATTATAGTTGGCGAGAGCGCAGTAACTGGACGACGCGACGTCACTTTCATTCGTCTCTCTCGTATACAATTCGCTGACAAAATTCACTCACACATAACAAATCCCTCATATATAATATAAAACTAGTTTATCCAAATAAATATTTAATTGAAAATATATTTAACTAAATTGGTTTACAACAAATTAAAATACTTTTAATTCCCAAATTAGGAAAGCTGACTCTTACGAATTAGAATTGATGATTAATCAGTCACGGGGTAATTAGACAGCAAGTAATAATTTATTATTATCGACTAAGCACGACAAATCTTATAATATAATTTGGGCAATGTCTATCTGCTCATCATTAATTTGCAGAAGATAAAACTTGGCTTAGCAGCAAGTTGATTGAAAATCTTATTATCAGAAGAAGTTAGCATTTTAGTAAAGATAAAAGACGAAAGAAAATTCTTGTGTTTTAGAAAAATATGTTTATATTCTGTTAAGCCAAAAACTTTTTAGTGGGTCAATAGATCAGCTTGCGAAAGCTTAGAGTAATATAGATAACATCGTTGCATAACAGTAAGTACAGTTAAGTTTTACCCATAAAATTCTATATATAATTTAATACGTAACAAATATTAATGATATTAAAATGTATTATGTAGAATCGCTTTGCCATTGACAGATACATCTGATGACAGAGCCCACATTAATTCTACTTTTGACCACCATGAGCGCTGCGATAGATTATGTTACCCCCACCTAGTACTTCGCACCCAGCGAATAGGATTTTCACTTTTAATCATAACGTTTATTTCTTTTTCATTTCAACTTGTATCTCGGCATCCCTGAAAGTTTTTGCAACACGGCTAAGATAATGTACCTGAGGTTATATATAACACAACACTGCAACAATATTTCTCCATAATTATAAAAACATAAATAAGAAATGTGGCCGAAACTAGATAATTAATCCAAATCCGACCGAAAGTCACCGGTCCGTTTTTGTTATTACAATACAAATCGAAGCGGTTCATCGCGGTTTCGTCAGTATCGGAAATAGACCCACTCCCTCCGCCACTTTACGAGTTTCTGCTAAGACTATAAAGGATTTAATGGCAATGACTTCACAGCGGTAAAATTGAATCCACTACTCAATTCTCCTTTACGGAAGTCAATAAGTAATAATAAATTTACTACACAACTTCGAATTGCTTCTTTGAAAAGTTTTGTAAGTGGTCCATCGTCATGTTTTGACGTTAAATAAATTATGTCTCGTTTAATAGTTTGTTATGTTATATGCTTGATTAGAATTCTTATTTGTTGAGCAAATGTTCCTTTGTGTATTTTGTACATTTTCTATCAAGGGATACATGTAAATGGCATAGACTAAACTGAACTTAATATAGGGATTTTTATATTGAAACTGTAAGTTTTCTAACTGTGAGCGTCGATTGCGCTGTGGTCTCGCCAGTGATCTACGAATCAATTGGTTCTGGGGAGCCCAGGGTCAATCCTACTATGTACCTGTTATGTCTTTATAATTAAAATCTTAATTTCGTTTACAACACACTTTATTGTTACTATTAAAGACTATTCTATTAACCTAAGACAGATACCAAAAGGCGTCGAAGCAGACAGCTGTCAACACATGCGTTCCGAAATACACAACGGTACCAATGTGTTTTTCGTTTTTCGATTTTCATATGTATATTTATCTAACGACTAAAGTACACCTGGTCCGCACCCTCGTCTTCTCCATTGCTCTGTACAGTGCTGAGACGTGGACTTTCAAAGCCGCAGATAGGCAAAGAATCGACGCGTTTGAGATGTGGTGCTGGCGTCGCATGCTGCAAATACCATGGACGGCCCACCGTACCAACTTGTCTATTCTGAAACAGCTACAGATAGAAAATATACCACGTCTATCCACAATCTGCCTACAACGAATAGTGCGGTATTTTGGCCATGTTGCACGCAGAGATACCAGCAACCTGGAACGTCTTGTGGTGACTGGTAAAATAGAAGGCAAAAGACCTAGAGGTAGAAGTCCCAAACGATGGTCGGACCAAATAGTGGAAGAGCTGCAAATACCTGTCTCCGACGCGCTCCACCAAGCTACAGAACGAGACCAATGGAGACGCCTAGTTGATGGAATAAAACGGAGTCACGATCCTCAGTAGTGAGGGACCGATTTTTTGAAGAGAAGAATTTATCTAACAATCTACCGGTGAAGAAAAACATTTAGAACCAACTTGAGTACTCTGCAAGAAAGTTCAAAACGTATGTAATCAAAGAATTCGCACTGGGTCAGTTTAATTGACTGAGCCTTAGGGCCTTAAGGCTTCACAATGACCCAGTGCGAATACTAATCGGTCTAAAAAGAAAATTAAAAAAAAATATTACGAGTGCGAGTGAATAGACTTCCAAGGTAGAGAGGTTTCAAAAAGGTTTAGTCAGGTAGTCAACACACCAAGTGTTGTGATCGAAATCTTACAGCCCCAATCTAACATCTAATAGGCAGTTTAACTAACTCAACTTATAAATATCTATAAGGATAAAAAGGAAGTTAATTTCATTATCATTCAGAGAAAATCTCCTGAAAGATTCATAGCATAGTAATATGCAAATTTTAAATCAATTAGGGGTCTTTGAGAAGGCAGGTGATCGGAGTCTCTTCAATAGCTATATTTCTTGATATCTTGTAATGAATCATAATTATGACTTAATTTGCTTGACGGAGACTAACTTAAACAGTGGAGTTTATGATGCCGAACTTTTTGATAGTCGATATAATGTGTTTAGGCGAGATCGCTCTGACACCACTGTGAAAAAGTGTGAGGGAGGCGGTGTTCTTGTAGCTGCTAAGAAACACATGCAAGTTTTACGCCAATCACACTGGTCTACAGAATGTGTAGAGGATATCTGGTTGAGTGTTGTATCCGAGGATGTTACTACTCCTACATTGAATGTCTGCCTGTGCTATCTACCTCCTGATATAAGTCTTTCTACCTTGAATACTTTTTATGTGAATTGTCAAGAGGTTATTCTAAAGGGCAAGCCGAACGACATATTTTTAATCTTGGGGGACTTTAACACTCCAAATATCTCTTGGTCCACTACCTCAATCAATGATGCTATGAAGCCTTCCTTCCCTAGCGGAATGAAAGCTGACCTTCTTATGGAGATGATGTCGCTTTGTAATCTGTCCCAGTATAACAATATTAGTAACGCTAATAGTAGCTTCCTTGATCTCGTCCTCTCGTCGTTCGATGGCACTCGTGTTTATGGGACTGAACCTTTATGTAAACTTGACATTAGATATCATCCCTCTTTGGTGATTGAGTTGGATATAGTGGCTCTCCCACGTAAAGTGGTAACTAAGAAAAAACAGCATCTCAACTTTAGAAAATGTAATTATACGCGTATAAAGTCTGATCTAAGAAAGGTTGACTGGTGTACTCAGTTCCTGTCTCTAAACGTCGACGATGCCGTGGATGTTTTTTATGACACAGTCTTTACAGTCATAAAAAGACATACTCCCCTAACAAAACGCTGCAACGTTAATAAGTACCCGATGTGGTTTAGTAAAAACCTGGTAAAATGTATTAGCGAAAAAATGAAATATCATAAACGCTTTAAAAAATATGGTAATCCACGTGATTACGACACCTTTTCTATGCTACGTACTAGATGCAAAAACCTGATTCATGAATGCTATAAAGATTTCATCAACTCTGTTGAGGGTTCACTTAAGAATAACATTAAATCATTTTGGAGTTTTGTTAATAGTAAAAAAGAAAGCTCTCTACCACGTACCATGACGTACAATGGCATTTTCTCATCAGACCCTAATGCTATTTGCGAGATGTATTCTGACTACTTTGCTTCGGTCTTTGAAAAGCCTGTTTTTGGCCATCCATTCTTATCTAAGCCCGCAAACTTGGATTCTTTATCTTGTGTTAAGATATCGCGTGACGAGATATATGAATGTTTAAAACAAGTCGACATTAACAAGGGGGCTGGTCCAGATGGCCTTCCACCCTTATTTATAAAAGAATGCAGTGAGGAACTCAGTTGCCCTATTCAGTTATTGTTCTCGAGATCTTTAGTCACGGGAGTTTTTCCATCACGTTGGAAGTTAGCACACATTGTTCCTGTACTAAAATCAGGTGACAAATCCCAGTGCTCTAACTATAGACCGATAAGTATTTTGTCGTGCATCGCGAAGTTGTTTGAAGTTGTTGTATACAGGTCACTTTATAATCATGTCAAATCAAAAATATCTACCAAGCAGCACGGATTTATGAAAAACCGATCCTCAGTCACAAATTTACTGGAATACAAAAATTTTTTGTGTTCAGGGTTCGCCAGTAGAGTGCAGACTGATGCCGTGTATATGGATTTCAGTAAAGCCTTTGATAAGGTTCAGCATCCGATTTTGCTGGACAAAATATCAAGTTTTGGTATTCATGGTGACCTGTTGCGATGGATTCAATCGTATCTCGCTAATAGGAGTCAAATTGTAGCTTTCAAGGGTTACACGTCTGCTCCTGCAACAGTTACATCTGGGGTTCCACAGGGTTCACATCTTGGTCCATTATTCTTTATTTTATTTATAAATGATCTTATCGAATGTCTCTTTTGTGATTGTTTGTTGTATGCTGATGATCTTAAGGTATATTGTGGTGTGAAAAGTTTTGCTGACTGTCAAATGTTGCAAAGTGATCTTAATACTATATCTCTTTGGTGTAAGCAGAATTTCATGATGCTCAATGTTGATAAGTGTTTTATGATAACTTTTACTGCCAATCAGCACAGGTTTTACTTTGATTACCACATTGACAATATCGTTCTCGAGAGGAAATCCATCGCTAAAGATTTGGGTATCATTTTCGATGAGAAATTGACATTCCGCAATCATTACGATTACATCATAGCTAAGTGCAATAAGCTTATGGGCTTTATTTTTCGACTAACAAAAGGTTTTCGCAATTGGAGAAGTTTGGCTATCTTGTGGTGTAGTATGGTGCGTAGCGTGTTGGAGTATTGCTCTGTGATCTGGTCTCCTAACTATCTGGTGCATATCGAACGTATTGAACGTGTGCAAAGAAAGTTTTTGAGAATGATTGGTTATAGGTTTGGTTTTGGGCGTTCTTTATCATCTTACAAGGATAGACTCCAAAGGTTTGGGCTCGTCTCTCTGGAATCTCGGCGTAAGCGTGGTGATTTAATACACTTGTATAAAATAGTGCATTCCATTTTCGACTCGTCAGTTTTATTGGCCTCGTTAAATTTTAACACAAGGTATGTGTCTCGAAATCCCTATATATTCCGACTGCAAGTATGTAGAAACAATACATCCTTCTATAATCCTGTAACAAGGATGTGCAGGCTTTTAAACGACCTTCACAACGAAATCGACATCTTCGGATCTTCGCTCTCCGGGTTTAAGGCGTCCGTGTATGGTCTCGTCAATTAGTTATTAGTTTTACTTAAAAGTTTAATAGATTTTTAGTTTTTTTTTTTTTTTAATTGTTATTCTTACACTTAATTATTATGGTTTATTATTGTTTCCTTTCCTCTTGAAATTATTTCTTTTACACAACTATGTTAGTGTTAGTTAATGTGATTGTTTACACGTTTAACCCTGATGTGCACATATGTTTTGGGTTATAGTCTTGCACAGAGAGTTACTTCTAGTTCTATTTCGTTTTATAATAATATGATTGTAACCTGTTTTATGTGCCAAATAAATAAATAAAAAAAAAAAAAAAAAAAATAGCCCGTTTCTCATTACCACCAAAATCGAAATGCAATAGTCCACAAACGTTTTGACCTGTAATGACAATACAGTGCATCTAACTGGATCTTACTGGGTAGTCTTTAGCTGCATCTTATAAAGACGTGTGATATGAAGCGATACAAAAATATTATACAAACACTATTCATGCATAGGTACGACGGAAGAATACAGCTAATAGTAACTTTTTTTAAACCTTCTTATCATCATTTTTTATACATAGACTATAATCATTCCAGAACGTCCGGAAAAGGATACGTACATATAATAAAAATAAGACTAATTTTAACGAAGAAAAAATTACATATAATGTAAAGCAACATGATCTTTTAATATCATTATGGCAACCGGCGGCGTAATTTGTATCTTGTAACGAGCTGGGTTTTTGTTCGAAAATAATTAGCCTTCTGGTTGTCACAAAAAAGGTTCTACGTATAATGTAGACACGAGTTGTCTCTTCTAGTGCTGTATAGTATAGCATTTTATTTGTGTCTAGTAACTTAACAATGGTGAATTAAGTGAGCTTTGACAGCACTGTGTGTAGGCAAGGGCCTTCTAATCTAGAGGTCCGGAGTTCGATCCTAGCATATACCAAATTTATTTTGATAACAATTATGTGGCATCCTGGATACGTATATCAAAAAACAGATAGGAGTACCAAAAACCGACTTACTCGCAATAGGCCAACGTGGTTGACTAAGAGCTAATCATTTTAACTTTGAGTACACTAGTACTCTTCAGTTTGAAATGCGACTACAGGACTAAATTGGACGTACAATATCATAGGCTCCATTACATTATTTGTATAGATTATAAAATGTTAACAGAAGACTTATTGCATCGCCTTTCTCTGTTTCTTCGATTTAGATAATACTGCACCTTTATAAATAGATGATGCCCCTACACCAACGCTGACGTGACTACACCGAGTAATAGACCCTGGGTTACCTGAACGACCCATACCCACACGGCTGATTCTTGTCGATGAAAAAAATATTAATTCGAACTCTTTCTCGAGCGGTAGTAACAGGTCACATATACAACCCTTACCATTCTTAAAAAGGAACATCTCCTGGAGCTGGGCGTCAATTTTCGCGCAATTCGTAAAAATTTTTGAATTCAGGATTTTCCTTGACCAGTAATTACAGCTGGGCCATTCAGAAAACAAAACGTAACGTACAATTGCCTCGATTAATTGAGAGTAGTCGAGACTGTAATTATTTTATTACACTAAATATATAGTGTAGAATTCTAATTTGCTATTTTTAATCTACGTTTTTACTTAATTTAATGTCTTTTGAAAAGTGGATAAAAATGTCATAAGGTTTTCTTTCTCGGGTATCAAATAATAAGGAAATCGTTATTATGTATAAAGCAAAATCCTTAGAATCTAGAAAAGAAGACCATTTTATTAAAAAACGAAGTCAGATAGTCAACAGTATAATTCAACCACAGATGATTACATGAATAAACTGAATTTATTTATTATTTTCTTATTTTTTTATGTAAATATTAAATTAAATATTTTAATGAATGATATCTAGGTACTTCTCAGTTTCCATCCTCTAAAAATACACTGTTTGATATTTGTTTCAAAGTTAACATAAAAAAGACTATTACAAAGGATATTGGTTACGTTTGCTGATTCCGCGCAGTTGATGATGACTTGTCCAACAAGCAGACAAGGTCGACACGTGTTTCGTCTCTCAGCGAGACATCTTCAGGATCTGTGTCGACCTTGTCTGCTTGTTGGACAAGTCATCATCAACTGCGCGGAATCAGCAAACGTAACCAATATCCTTTGTAATACAATGGACTTCCGCAAAATAACACCTGCTACAATAGAGTATAAAAAAGACTATTCTATCTCTTCTTCTATCGAGAGAATAAGCCTATTATCTTCTTCACAATTCTGTATTTCACTATTTTCTTTGTTTTTTTCGTTTGGAAAGTTTCAAGTATGATAAAATTATAGTCTGCCCGCTGATTTAGGAGTGTACCACACTCTCTCCTTGATCCTCACCCTCTCCTAAGGAGCGATCGCTCTCACTATGAGCCTATAAGGATCATCAGGCTTTGGGCATGTTTAGTGGATAGATCACATCGGTCAACCTGCCCGATCGGTCTGGTGTCGGACATAACGACCGCGACTCTCGATTACGGCGGTATCCATGAAGATTCTCAGGAGAGCCTGAGGGAAAAAAAGATTCGGGAGTTCAGTCGTCGAATTATTTCGTACAATACGCAATGTAGTGCGGACCATTTAGTATTGGCCCGAGACTCAAAAAGGCTCCGCGTAAATGTTTCTTTAAAGAAATATTTGCTGCTGCTAAAATCTCTATCTTTGGTTGCCATCTAAGAAGCTTTCCTTCTCCGTTACTGTCTTGCTTAGTGTCACATAGAACAAACCATTGCCAACTGGTTTCTACGACTATATCTTCTTCGAAACAATGTTTCCGAGTGCTTACGAGTATCCTAACGGGGGCTTGATGTGACTAGGCGTTCGTAAAAACAACGCTGCAACTACCGTCTATAAAAGTGTTCCAGTTTCCTCTAAATATTACTCATCTTAACCTAAGTGTCCCAATCTTAACACCAGTAATCTTCTGCGAGTGTTAAAATCCATTTCCGTCTATTTCCCTTTACGGCATGAGTGCATAGAACAAGAGACTTTAAAATAATTATTTTATAAATTAACATTTATTAGTTGATGTTATATTTTGTACCATGATATTTCTGTGGTTTAGTGTTTCCCTGATTCTATCTAAATATCTGCTCTGTCACAGATTTTCCGTCTCGGAGAGGATGTAACGTGACTCCTTAACTAATTACGTCAGCGAACAGTATCCGCCCCATCAAACCTTATTTTTAATTAAAACACAGTCCTAAATACAAATTTAAATGTGAGTTCTCTCTATATCTCGCTTTACTTAATAACTAAAAACAAACATCATTGGATACATATCGCGCGAAATAATAAATTTATCATCTCATTTTCACATTTCTAATCATTAGCATAGTGCATATAAATTATTATTGAAGCTATTAATTGTCTAGTCGCAACATATTAATGAAGAAAATTTTATTGTCGAAATTTTTAAATGGTTTTGCACAATGATTGCTTAAGGGCTATTTGTTACAACTGACACATTCCTTTTCATTAATTTTATTATATAAGATAGCAACTTTGCTACTATGGACAGTACGAGAGGCGAGAGATATTTATGAAACAGACAAATTAATCCACTTATAATTTTCCATAGAATTAGTTCCAACTTTGCATACGGTGGTTCAACCATTTCACATATAAAAAGCTTATTTCTTTCATCGACAACAATCGATAATCGGTATATCACTATATTGGAGTATAAATTTAGAACACACCAACATAAATAATCTCCTTGTGTAAATAGTCCTTTAGTGTAGTAAGTCCTGTACTATACAAAGTCCTTTTGCAAAGAAAACTCAAACATGCATGTGAATAATCGATATTTTCGATACAGAGTTTGACCATCCTTTTTATTTAATTATTTTTTAATAATGAGAATAATCTTACTTCGATTATATACTATATATTATATTATATTATATTATATTATATATTATACTCTCGTTTCGATTTTTACATTATATATGTCGGAGAATCCCGAGCAATGTTGTTTTTAAAAATGGTGACGTCAGCAAGGCTGACGTCACTTTCTTTCTCATGGTAGTTATCCACATGGGGCTGATTGTCCATAGTAATATTAAAACTCGAAATAAGTTTCACTAATTTATTTTGCAGAACTCGGAGATCCGTTCAGTACGACGGTTCGAGCAATAATGACTCATAGCTCGCTCCATCGCTTCTATTTATACCTATCGAGACTTGTTTTTCGAGGTGCACGTGCAACCGCACACCTGTTGTTTACAAATTTTAAAGGTTTATTACATAAATCAAACTAAACGTTCAAAATAACCACAATTACGTAATTTTGACAATTCTTTAGAATTAATTAGACAAATAATAAGTATTTGCGCCGATACGGCCATTCTGACAGATGGTGCGCGCTCTGCACCATCCTGCATTTTAATAACAATTTTCATTAATCAGTTTTCACGGCCTCCAACATCTTAATGATTGATGATGATGGAATTGAGTATTCTCGACGGATATTATGTTTCATGTTTACCTGAAACAATTAGAATATTTTCTGAGATTGGTATCCGTATTAACCATGTTGTTTTGGTCACTTTTTTTTTTTTTTTTTTTTAATCTAAGCCAGTAAATATTAACTGATGTTTTCATGCATTCTATAATTCTCGAAGATAGTAAAAGATTATTGTTCTCGAAGACTTTGTTTCTCGAAGCTTTTATGTTTCTCGGAGATTTCTCGGAGATTTTATGTTTCTCGAAGATTTAATGTTTCTCGAAGATGTAATGTTTCTCGAAGATTTAATGTTTCTCGAAGATTTAATGTTTCTCGAAGATTTAATGTTTCTCGAAGATTTAATGTTTCTCGAAGATTAAATTATAAGGCGTAATGGTGTGATACTTGTACAGTTTATAATGGCACTAACTTGTAAAAGGTTTTTATACTCACATATTTTATTCAGTTAGTTGCTCTTCCACATTTTGATCTTGTGCCTGTTGTTGACCTGGTTCATCTCGTGATGTGCTTGGTACGGGCTCTATGGCTGCCTCGCGTGGTGGAGTTTGCTCCATTTCCGCCGATACGGTCACTTGATCGCCAGGTTGTGTGTGCGCGACGAAGCTGGTCGTGAGCTACCTTTCTTGGTCTTCCTCTGCCAACAACACGCTTGACGAGGTACCGGTCATTTTCTAGCACCCTGCAAATCTCAAATGGTTCACTATATTTGGGATCTAAAGAAGTTTGGTTGCGAGGATTGTTCTTAATGAGAACATATTCTCCTCTTTGAAAAGGATGTATCTTGGCTTTTCGTAAATTAAAGCGTTGCCGGTCGTGTTCTGCAGTTTGGGCCATCTTCTGCAGAGCCAGATTGGTTAGAGCTTCTATATCCACAGTGTGTTCATCAATATCAACGAGACTTAATAATTCTGGAGGTACACAATGTCTTCTCTGTGTTATGAGCGTAAGTGGTGCGATTCCTGTAACCCGATGCGCAGTACAATTCATGGCTAATTGCAGTTCATCAAGTACTGTATGCCATTGTTCTGTTTCGTAATTCTTGATCATGACTAATGCATTTTTAAGGGTTGCCATCATCCGTTCTACTTGACCGTTGGCTCGGCTAACTCCTGATGCGATGGTATGTACATTTATCCCATATCGGTCACAATAAATTTTGAATTCACCTAAAAATTCTCTTCCTCCATCAACTACTATTTGAACTGGTGGGCCAAACAGGTGAACGTGGCGTTTTAAGGCACCCAGTGTACTATGCTGGCTCTTGTCAGTGGCATAGTAAAACAAGGGGTATTTTGTGAAGGCGTCTATTGTTACTATAACGTACTGCTGATCACTAGGAGTGCCTAGTTTCCCAGTTATATCCATGTGTACTACTTGGAAAGCTGTTGATGGTTTCTGTATAGGATGCATTTGGACTTGAGCAGCCCCTGAATTTCCTTTTGATGTCTTGCATATGACACAATTGTCTACAAATTTGCGAACAATAGTGCTCATTTTATCAAACCAATAAGTTTCTTTAATCTTCTGCAAAGTTTTCTCCCAGCCAGTATGTTTGAGGGCTGTGTGGTACGAATTTATTATACTCCATTGAAATGCTTTTGGTACAACAGAACAAGTTTGTTGTCCAAATATCGGGTCCTGTATAATTCTTTTCAGCAAGTCATTATCCAAGATGTATCCGTCGATTGAGTTATTATCTCCAATCGAATCCATTATCGGTCGTAGTACGTGATCTCTTCTTTGTTCTACTTTCAGCCACTCCAAATCCCTTGTTATGACGTTGACAACGGAATCGGTAGGGTTCCTACTAAAGAAATCGGCGTGTTGCAGTCGCTCCCCTTTGCGGTATTCAATTTCAAAATCAAAATTTTGTAGGAACGCCCACCAACGGTGAATTCTCGGAAGTAGATCCTTCTTGTGTTTGGATGCCTTAAGGGCATTGCAGTCTGTTATCACTTTAAATTTGCGTCCATATAGGTATTGACGGAAGTGCTTGATAGCTCGTACGACTGCCAACGTCTCTAACTCATACGAGTGATATCGGCTTTCTGCGTCGGTGGTCCTCATACTCATAAATGCCACTGCATGTTGGCGCCCTTCAATAATTTGTACTAATACTGATCCAAAACCCAGGCTGCTTGCGTCAGTATATAAGAGAATTGGTGCTTCTTCTTGAAAGATCGTGAGAACTGGGGCTGATATCAAAATTTGGATGATGTCATCTCGCGCTTTTTCATGACGTTCGTTCCAATCCCATTTAGCCCCTTGTTTGGTGAGCTCATATAATGGCACCATTATTCGTGAAAAATCCGGAATGAACCGTCTGAAGTATCCTGCTAGCCCATTAAATTGTCTTACCTGTTTGGGTGTTTTTGGTACTGGAGCTTTCACTAGGGCTTCAACTTTCTTCGGACTTGGTCGAACTTGTCCGTTTGAAATGACATTGCCCAGGTATTCAATTGACTGTTTGAAAAAACTGCATTTATCAGCATTGATTGAAAACCCAGCATTTTGTAAGGCTATAAGTATGCGTTCAATCTTGATAAACCTTCAGAGAAATCGGCACATTTGCAGAGGACGTCATCCACATAAACTTGAGCGGTATCATTCAAGAGTGATGATAGTGCCTTGTTGATACATCTTTGGTAGACCGAACAGGCATTACTTAATCCAAACGGCATAGTGAGAAATTCATATAGTCCGTCTGGTGTAACGAATGCAGTCTTTTCAATTGATGATTCCGATATAGGTATTTGGTGGAATCCAGCTGCCATATCTAAACTGATGTAGTATTTTCCATTCGCCAACTGGTCAATCTGGTCAGATATTAGAGGCAGTGGATAATGATCCCGTAAAGTATTTGTGTTCAACTCTCTAAAATCCACACAAAGTCGATCATCACCGTTCTTCTTTTTCACCAAGATGATGGGGCTTGAAAATGGCGACTTGCTCTCGCGGATGATGTTATGCTCTAAGAGTTCTTGAATTATCTTGCGAACTTTCTCCCTTTCTACTGGACTAAGGCGATAAGGTCTTCTTTCTACATACTTGTTTGGGTCCTTCAGTCGGATTTCCAATTTACCAGTGTTTACTCGTGTGATTGGGTATCCACGTATAAAAAGATGTTCATATTTGTTCAATAATGAGCGTAATTGGAATACCTCATTATCATTGGTGAGGTCACAATCTAGTTTTTCAAAAACGGGATTGTTTTTACTCACCTGGCAGATGGATGGCTGTCGAACAAGTTTAGTTCCATTTGAAGTTATCGTCATGCATAGATTTGTGTTGTTAATCAAGTTCATCCCGACTAGCATGTCCGTAGACATCTCATAATCAGGAAGTATGTAAAACTGCAACTCAACTACGATGTCACCTATTGTACAAATGGTGGATAATGTTATTAATGACACAATCGGGAATCTTCCAATCCCTCTTAAGTGGTTCACTACTTGTTTTCTTTGTCCTGGTAAGGCATCTGCTATAGTTTCTCGTATGATTGAGCATTCAGCACCGCTATCAAAAACTGCTTTAATGGTCTTGCTTCCTATTGTCACCTCGATGGGTGCTAGTTTATGTCCTTCTATGTTATTAATGTTCGTAGTGATTGTGCGTTCTCGCCGAAAACATGTTTCGTACGTATGACCTGGTTTCTTGCAAAATGTACAAGTGGGTACATTTGTTTGCTTTTGATTCGTACGTTTTGATTCTTCCGGTTTCATATCCGTGGTTCGTGGTTTGTAGCGGCAATCATTAGATGTGTGATTGGTCTTTTTGCAGAAACGGCAATACAATGATGACTGAGCTGTTTCTGAAAATCTTGCACGTTTATTTGCCAATACAGAACTTGAACCTGGATGAGATCGTTTGGTTCGAATTGAAGATGCAACTGAAATTAGTTCTGGAACTGTAATAGCCCTTGCATTAATAAGTTCAATACGTAATCGTTCATCATTTACACATCCAATTACAGCTTCCACTGCATCTTCATTTCCCAGTTTATCTTTGGTTACTCTCCTCCACAATACCCATGCACGTGAAAGAAATTCGGCTATATCCTTTGATGAATCGTAGGTATGCTCTCTGAAACGAATAATGTCACGCGAGTACCTGTTTTCGGGCTCAAACGTGGTGATGAGGTTGTTTCGGAGTTCTTCCCATGAAGATGTTGTAACCATCCAGTCGTCCACCCACATCTTTGCTCTTCCTTTCAAAAGACCTCCTACTTTCATTCGCACATCAAAGTCGCTCAGATTGTATGTTTCAATTGCTTTGCTTATATGTTGACACCATTCTCGAATCCCAACGTTCAAGTCCGGGTCAAACGACGGTAGGTAGATGTCATTGATCTTCACTTTTGGTTCACTAGGCTTGCATAAACGCTCTGACATTTGCTGCATCATGTTTATCATTTGCGTGAAGAACTCAGGTGGTACCCCACCCATAGGTGCACTGGGCGCAGGCGTATCCGTTACTTGTTGCGACTGCTGCATTAATACCACTGGTTGTGATGGTGGTGCAACAAGTGTTGAAGTAGCACTACGAATCCCTTCGTATCCCACTTCTGATGTCGGAGAATCCCGAGCAATGTTGTTTTTAAAAATGGTGACGTCAGCAAGGCTGACGTCACTTTCTTTCTCATGGTAGTTATCCACATGGGGCTGATTGTCCATAGTAATATTAAAACTCGAAATAAGTTTCACTAATTTATTTTGCAGAACTCGGAGATCCGTTCAGTACGACGGTTCGAGCAATAATGACTCATAGCTCGCTCCATCGCTTCTATTTATACCTATCGAGACTTGTTTTTCGAGGTGCACGTGCAACCGCACACCTGTTGTTTACAAATTTTAAAGGTTTATTACATAAATCAAACTAAACGTTCAAAATAACCACAATTACGTAATTTTGACAATTCTTTAGAATTAATTAGACAAATAATAAGTATTTGCGCCGATATATACTATTTTCTATTACTTTCCATATTCAAATGGCTTTAGAAGTCATTGATAGTTTATGCAACCGACATTATAACACAATTGAAGTATAACTAAGATGCTGAGTTTATACGAGGGCCATTTGTTGTGTCATTTGCAATAAGTATAGACAATCTAATAAATTATTACCATTTATTGTTTTTCAAAGAATTCTCCGCGAGATTTAATATACTTTTGCATGCATTCAAACCAGTTCTAAAAACATTTATTCCACTCCGAAGTAGGGGTAGTCAAAATGGCCGATTTGTATGCATCAACAGTGTCTTCGGATGAGTTGAAACGTTGACCACGAAGACTTCGCTTAATTTTGGAGAATGTAAATAATCCTTAGGGCTTAAGTCAGGGCTGTAAAGCGGATGGTCTAAGATTTCTACATTTTGGGTGCTCAAAAATATCTTGGGGCTGTGTGCGAACTTGCATGTCATGGTGCAGTATCATACGACGTCTTGGATTGTTTTTTTGAAATTTGGTGATGATTTGTGGCAAGCAAGAAGGAGGCAAACATTTTTCCGTGAGCGTATGAACTTAGTCGGTTTTGGCTCATCCTGAAAGACCCAGACTACACAGACAGCAGACAGACAGCAGTAGACTGCTGCTTGGAATCTAGATCGTAAGCATATATCCAAGACCCGTAACCACTAACCATATCATAAACATGATTTGACTCTCCTCGATTGAATCACTGCACAGTTTTGCGTCACCAACTTACACGGGCTGCTTTTTGATCGTCTCTAAACAAAGATATCCAACGGGAGATCAAGTTTCTAACGCCAAGTTATTCGTGTAGGATTTTTTGAACAGTTATCCCTGAAATGCGCATGGACGCCTCTATTTCACGGTATGTCATATGACGATCTTCAAGAATTAACTGCCGCACGGCTTTGATATTCTCTCGCGTCATGGTGATTTTTGGACGACCTTCACGTGGCTTGTCACTGAGGCTAGACTGTCAACATTGAAATTCCAAATACCAGCGTTCTATAGTCCTAAGACATGATGCTGCATTAATAAACACAGAAGTAATCTCCTCAAAGCTCTGACGTTGCGATAATCCTCTTTGAAAGTTGTAGAAAATTATCGCAAGAAAATATTATACAATAAAACTATTCGGCCAATTTAAAAACATTCTTTTGTTTTCGGATTCTTAATTCAAAAAGAGGAAAATGCAATATGTTCTTTGTTTTTTAATTAGGAGAGGTTGGCTAACGACACAACTTAAAAGGCAGCCCGTAGTGAAAAACACATCAAAAAGATCAAAGTTACTTCTAAAAAATAAAATAAATAAGTTTATAAACTTCTTTAATAACCACCGATATATCTCCAATATATATATATATGTGTGTGTGTGTGTGTGTGTGTATCAATTTGTAGGAAAGTATAATTTACTACATAGAGTCTACGTTAAACTACAATACCAAGTGACTAGCAAGTTTTTGCCCAAAACCCCATTGTGATGCAAGCTAACGGGACCAATGACCGGTGGGGCGTAATTTGATCTAACATCCGAGATAACTAATTGGTAACGGCGAAACGTAATCGAATCCACAAAAAAAAATGTAAACAATCCTTCCAAACGTTCTCGAAACAATGTTGTTTATTTTATTTTATACACAAACAAAATTGGTTATCCCTCTGCCTCTGTACTTTTAAACGCAATTACTTAGAGCATTTATTGTTAAAATAAAGTATTAGAATTTAGCGTTTCTCTTTTTTTTAAAATAATAATATTGCTGAATATTATAAACAAAGTTACATGGATGTAGTCTTTTCAATGGTCACACTAAATATTATCGATGTTAGTAAATCTGTGCGTGTGCCACATAACATAGTGAGCTATACCAAAATACGTAACATCAAAATTTATTTTTGTAATAAAAGATACGCCGGTTTAAGCTTTTTCTACAACAAAAGTCTTGATATACATAATGTTGAGTGGGAGCCTTTTTATGTTACATCTACCACGTTTTGTTTTCATATACGTGAAATTGATATAAAAGTATACAATTACTTACGGTATCGATTAATTATCTTTTATAGGATCTCATCAAACATACATAAAGAACTCAAAAAAGTACGCTTAAATGGACACATTGTTCAATATCCCATAAACTTGTTCATTCCACTAACGAAATTAACACTCGAAGGTATCCGACATAATTTAGTGTCGAAAGGTTTGACATTCAATTTTCTGACTGACAAATTTGCGGAGTTATCGAACCGAGTGCGAGTTCCGATACCTCGGAACGAATTCCGGCCATTACTTTAAATCGTTGCGGCCATAAAAGTCGCCGAAGGCGTTTGGATTTGAAGGGCTACTCTAGCACCTTTAACAAATGTTTCGATACGAAAATAGTCGCACATTTCTGCTTATTATTGCTGCGTCACCAAAATGAGCATACACGCGTTGCGATGTTCAAACATCGTCGAGCACGAAACTCTGATAGCCGGTGAGAATAGCCTCCCTGTTGGGGTCAGCGAAAAAACGCTTCAAACGCTCCCATAGATTTTGCTTAGTCAGCGGCTCTAATTACACCTCGCCTGCACGAATTGATTGCATCAGTGCTTGTTTCTCAATTTGTCAAAACACTATTGTAATGATTAACAGTAAGTAGCCATGATACGCCTGTAGCTTGTTTCAACGGTTAAAAGCCTCCAAAATAGTACTACGCTTTTTGTTTCATAAATGATTTATTGAAGACTTAGATCTATAGAATAGACAAAGTACGTGAAATATAGATCTTCGTTATCGATCATAAATGAACGAACGGACCTAGGAATTCCATCAATTAATTCTAAATGTCGTGAGAGATCTAAAGTTAAGGAGTTCGCCCAAGGGAAAAATAAGTTCATAAGCAATTTACGCTATATTTCATCCCTCTCATGAGAAGAACAGAATATAAAAATATTTTATCAATAAATTCAAGCATTATTGTAAAGTTTTGACTACCACACTTTAATTTAACTACTAACTAAAAACCCATTTAGGTACATTTGAACTTGTTGGTGTCGATGTGCAGTAGTCTTCGAATCAAGAGATTGCAGGGGCTCGGGTTCGATCTTGCCATTTACCAATGGGCCAGCGTGGTTGAGCTAAAGCGCTAATCGCCCTAACATTGTAAAATTAGGTTCATGCCCCTGAGAGGGGGTGCTGGATATGAGCTATGATGATGACGATGACATTTAAACTCTACATTTCAAAAATAACATGTCTTTGGCGTATGTTGGTTGTACCAAATTGTATTACATGAATGCTAGGATTCATACATTTTTTTTACATTATATATACATTTTTACTTAGCAACAGCAAATACCTATTTTTGTTTGCACTTGTGTGCAAATTATTGACGCTTTTCGAAAAGATAGCAACAAAAATTTATTTTCTATCCGTATTGTAAGTGCGCGTCTAATTATAAAGATCTAACCAGTGAAGCCGTGTAATAAATTGGGAGTGATCTCGCGTAATTGGCGCACTGATCGGCTTTCGGGGTGGAGTGTAGGATTGTGCCATTTCTCAGCCTTGCCGCGATGGTCCTCAACTGCGCTCAAATAAGCGTCGTCAAATAGTTATTTTTGACTAACTATTGGGTCAAACTGCGTGAGATTTTCAGATCACGAAAAGTGGCCAGGTACCTAATTAGGTATCTTTGTTTCTATCAAATTTAATTATTGCTTTTTGAAGATAACTGTCACATTGAATCTTAATAAAGCCGCAATGTTACCGCACAATCTGTCACTTTCGATATAATTGGATAGCAACCGAGATACATAATCAGTGAACATTATTTTATTGCCGCTAACTATGTGGAACTTGAGTAAGAGCAGAAAAGCGCTAAGGACGTTGCTAGCGTTACCGTTGTTGCCACGTTTCCTAGCCTAAGGATAATTACACCTATAAGGATAAAAGGAAAATTTTACATGCGTAAAAATTTTAATGTTAACTGTCGGAAAGTCTGTAAAGATTATAAAAGCAGGTAACTGTAAAAACTTACTTAATATTTATGTAACAATGAACACCGTACATAAATATCAATAGCTTGATACTGCATTCATTGTTGAGACGATTTGAAAAGTTAGGTACCTCTGGATCATTACAATGATCACTTACTCTACATCTAGTGCTCCTTTGTTGCTACAAAAACTTAATACTTGAAAACCAATATACGCTAAAACACAAAACAGATGATTCTAGAACCGTAGCTCTCCAATCTCATCAGTGATATAAATCCCATAAAACAGAATAGCCCTCCAAAGCGCCGATACCGAAGAACCCTCATAAATAATGAGACTACACCTGTCCTACAAAGAAATGCTATACTCGAACAATATTAGGTACTTACTCATATTTACTGAATAAATAAATCATACACAAAAACCTCGAAGTGTATATTTACTTTCATTCTAACACTCTTCAATATTCCGGCGCCGGTGGTTGAAAAGAAAAATGGTAAGACCGAATCGGTTTGTATTCGAGGATCCCTACATTTTAGTTACAGCACATTAACTCGAGAACAGTTGAATCGACTTAAATAATTACCGATTTGTTGGTTTCGCCTCTAGGTTAGTTTAAAAATCCTAGTTTTAGAATTCCACCATCCTTCATAGTTAACAGCTCACTTAAAGTTTCACGTTCAGTTCACTTAAGCTTATTTAAAATATATCACTAAAGTATCAAAATCAAATCAATCAGTAGTTTTTGCGTTCTTCCTTACAATCCTGATCTTCGTATGCTTCAAACATTTTTTTTAGTTTTGAGACACATCCGGTTATCACAAACGTGAGCTGGTCCCCGGTAGAGGATTTATTTGTGATCGGCAGCTATAACCTTAAAAGACTGTAACGCTCTCTACAGCACGCACCCGAAATGTAGTGTTCTCTGTAGTGACAAACTCCTTATTCATATCTGATGTCGAGGTGAAATCTCAAATTCCTATTATATAAGCAAGTGATATCTACACTACTACCAATGTATTAATTTATCATTAAAAATTTCACAGGTAGATTTCATATCTCATTTCACCTTACTTGACCTTTTTTTTTTACTTTTTTTTTTCCCCTGAGGAAAATGCATTAAATTGCATACCCCGGCTGTGGCGAGCCGGCGGTTATGTGGGGCTCTCCTCCCCAGAAGGGGGAGGCCTACCCTCTAAAAACCTCAGAGATGGCCTTCCTCGGGCATGTAGGGAGCCCCGGGAACATCAAGCCACTTCCGGGAACCCCCAGCCTCCGCTCCCCCGCCGATACAGGGGAGCCTTCCTCGGGGGAGGCTCACTACATCCCCCGGTCTCCTCCACCGACGACGCCCCCCGGCCACGGAAGGGGCGTGGTCCATCCCGGATCGCCGTGGCAGTCGCGACTACCTCGAGCCCGCCGGCGACCCACGGACCTTACTTGACCTAGATTTTGATTATAGAATATCAAAATAGGAACAGGTAAGATTGATGGTAAAGCGAAAACAAGACGTAATAAGATGAGTTTATCCTTGCAGCATACCATAACTGGTCCAGCCTGACGGAGCACAGGACTTCAGGACTTTTAAAAAATGAATAATATTATTATTGATAATCAAACGAACTTCGGGTGAATTAAACTCGTCCGATATTATATTAATTACTTCGGAAATATTATAAGAATAATACACATAAAGGAGAACGTACAACAATACTCAATGTAACAGAAATTCTCTTAACTGTTTTATTACGGAACTCTGAAAACAAGGCAAGGTAAACGATGCATGCAAATGTGTATCTGAGTTAATAAGTCTCCCTTTTTCCAATATGTTCTCCTAAATAGCTGCGTGCTACGCACACACAGTATAGAATAAAGGTTCGTCTACACTAGGTAATATTAAAGCGTGTCATTGTATATATCTAAATGGAAACATCGCTATGATAATTCAATCAGCCCATACAAAACCAATTCTGATATCAAATAACCAGAGACAGACAAACCTCAAACGAACGATTCTTCCGCAAGCATTCAACCCGCATAAGTATTATGCCCGCAACAAGTAATACAGATTAGACACTATTTACTACATAAGCAAATATATACATAGTTTTCATTTGAGGGGGTAGCTATAAGTATGTTGTGTTTTGCTGACCATCGTTACTGGAAGCAATGGCCATTACTATTGGAGAAGTGAAACAATATTGAGATTGTACAACATCAAATATCAGCAACACTTTGCTAAAGCAAACTTTAGAACTATGTCAGTCTAAAACAAAAGCTGACTACCATTGTTACCTGTTCTTAAAGTAGGAGAGTCTTTTCGAAGAAAATTGTTTTTTTCGTTTCAAATATCTATAATATAAAATATTACAATATTAATATCATTTAGGCAGTTACGATTTTTCTGCTAAAAGCTTGAATTAAAAATGCTTGGCAAAGTGTTTGGAAGTTTCTCAAATCAGACATACGCAGTGCAATTGGAGAAATGTTTTCTAATATAGTAGAAGTACTCTTTTAGCTATAAGATATTGTAAAAGAAACAGTGTATGGGCGCTTATTACTTTTGAAAATACAGAAACATATTTGCGGCGTTGTCGAGGATTGATCGAAAACGCTCCATTATACTAAAAACACTGTAATAGTGAAGTCATATAATAATTGAGTAAAGTCACCTAATCTGTATGAACGGTTAAACAAAATTGACAATAATTTGTACGTTTAATGGTATACTTTTATATTTTAAAATGTGACATTTAGTAAATAAATCTCTTAAATGTTTAATATTTTAAAATAAAACTGAACTTCTATGTTTCGTATTTTTATAAGATAAAAAAATGCTTAATTTGAATAATTATTTATATAATGAAAACAGCCATACTTAAATTTAGCCGTCTAACCTTATAAATGTTAAAATAGTACAAATAAAATGCTTGCACTTGATAGCAGTGTTGTTTGTCATTAATTTAGTCACATAAGACATACAGTAAAGTGTGCAGGTAATACTCGAATATACCTAATAATAAAACTAACTATGCACTTTATACAAAATTATTTTGAACAATTTACAAAATATTTAGATATCCGTACAAGACACAGAAATATTTTGAATAGGTTACAAAATATTTATATACAAAGGACACATAAATATTTTGGACAGGTTACAAAATATTTATATACTCGTACAAAGGATACAGAAGCAGTACGAAGCTCATACTTTTCTCTATGCAATGTGTACTCTATATAAATTGGACTTTATTCTCAAGAAAAAGATGTTGACTTTGGATCATTTAAGCTACGTTAATATACACAATGTTTTCAGCAAAATATTTGCAGTAAGAAACATTAATATCTTCAGAAGGTATTTATTTACAGAGCAAATATTAATGTTATCCAGTTTGGCAGTATTGTTTGACAAACAATTAAAATTACAAGACAGAATTTATAGAGATGGAAGAATATTTGGACACTACTTCGCCCAAAGAATAAGACTTATTATTCAGAAGGGGAATGTGTGGAGGCACACTGTAGGCGTCGACGTGACAAAGAGTAGCTCAAACATTTAAATCGTCATAATTAGAAGTATTTAAGTAGTTTGTTTACTTTTAATTTCTTACGAACTCAGTTTCCATATGATAAATCAGATGTTTTACAATTACATAAAAATGTATATGTATATAAGTCAATTATTATAACCAGCTTTGTTATCTTATATGAATGTGTGTAAATGTGTGTGTTTACTGTCCACTACCATAAGCATATGTTTAAGCGTCGGTTAATGGGATAACATTATCTGTCTATAAATAAAATAAATTCATACTGCAGCTAATATTACATAGTACATTTAAATAAATAAATAAATTATTGCATCCAAAATTTGTTGTCAACATATCTTACCGACACTTTCAATTGATTTTCAACCGGTCCAGCTTGGCTTTGGCGTCAAGGGGTGTGAAGCAGCCGTTCACGCTCTCCGTACCTTCCTGACTCTTGACGGAGCTGAAGTGGTGCTAAAGGTGGATGTAAAGAACGCCTTCAACTCTGTGGATAGAGGTGAGGTGAGGTGTTGACTAAATTCTAAATTTAATGTATGGTACCTTGATGACGGAACTATCGGAGGAGACTTTTCAACCGTACTTTCAGATTTCCATACTATTATTGAAAAATTTAAAAGCATTGGCCTTGATTTAAATTATTTAGGGTTCCACGATTTTTGACGAGGCTATCCCTACTTTTATAGACGAACAGATCTCCAAATTTCACCAGTCTTCGGACAATATTTAAAAAATCAATCCTCACATGGCCTTATATTTAATTCGGTTTTGCGCTTTCGCCCCAAAATTCATATGCTTTTTACGCAGTACTCATTTTTGGCTTTTCCCAAGGCAACTCTCCGCTATTGACAGTTCACTAAGGGATATACTTTCGAAAATTCTTAATTGTTCTTTTTCTGATAACGCATGGAAACAGGCTTCTCTCCCCGTACGTTTTGGAGGATTAGGCACCCGCCACATTTCTCATATTGCCCTTCCAGCATTTCTATCTTCTGCATATGGTACAGTCGAGCTCTTTAAAAAAATACTACGTCCTTCATTAGGCGCAGTGGAGCCGGCTCACCTTGCAGAGGCTAGAATTGCTTGGTCTAGGGCATGTCCGGGAGTAGATCCACCATCTTCTCTATCTTCACAGAGACAGTGGGACGAGCCGCTCTGCTTGCATGCAGAGCGAACTTTTAAATTCCGCTGTAGGCGCTACCGACCGATCGTCTCCTAGCGTCCTTCCAAGTGGAGTCCGGATACTGGCTGCAAGCCCTTCCTTCAGCCAGTGTCGGGACGCTGCTTGACAGGAGCACGATATCCCTCGCTGTCTCGCTCAGACTTGGCATCAAGACTAATCACCCCCATCGCTGTCGTTGTGGAACTCGTGTCGGTGAGTATGGTCACCATGGCCTCTCTTGCCAAAAAAGCGCTGGCAGAGTCTCCCGCCACGCCTGCATCAATGACGTCATCCGCAGAGCTCTTGTCGCAGTCAACGTGCCAGCGCTTCTTGAGCCTAGTGCTATCTCTCGTGACGACGGCAGGAGACCTGATGGGATGACGCTCATTACATGGAAGCAGGGTCGTCCTCTTGTGTGGGACGCAACTTGCTCTGATACGCTTGCTCTCGCAAGAGACTCGACGAGGTGACGGGTGATCAAAAGGCTGGCAGTTATCTCGGTCAGCGTATTAGCCTCGCCATCCAACGGGGAAATGCTGCCAGCCTTTTGATCACCATCCCTGACGGCAGCACTGGAGGTGAAGTTTTTTTTATTTTGTAAATTTTGTATATTTTATTTGTAGTAATTTTTAGTCGTTAAGTAGTTTTAAGCTTAGAATATACTCTTTTAATAATTTATTTATTATTAAAAGAGTATATTAGTAGTATATAAATTATAATTCATGAAAAAAAAATAGATATTAAAGTTTTATATGATTGTAACATACATAATGATAAAGATTTTGATAAATTGTATTTTTAATTTAATATTTTAACATTCATTAATGTAATAATATTTAGCTTTTATTATTTTAATGGGATATTCTTATTACATGAAAGCTTTTTTTCGTATGGTTCCAAGGCGACAAAAGTTTATTTAATTGTTTCTATATTCGTATCTTTATTTTCACTGTTGCAGGTGTTCAAAAAAAGGTAAAAATTATGATTACATAATTGAAGAATCCACGTAAGAAACCATTGTTGATAGGCTAACCCTTTGATGAGCTGCTTTCCTTTGTACCATCGTTTAAAATAGCTTTATATAATTTAATTTTTATTATGATTAGTCTAAATATTTATTTCATGATTTACATTTAAAAAAATCTTATAGAATCATGAAATCCTCTTCATATTATTATCACATTTGAGCGAAACAAATAGACATTCATGTTATAACTTAAAAAAATAATAATTGACATTTTATTCAGCGTCTCTACTGATGTGTTAATCATGTTCGCTTCACTGTCTTAATTGTATCGATGTCGAATGGCAATATCCTAAAATAATAATAAACATAAAAAACTTAAATTTAAGATTATTGATTAAATATATGAATAATAATAAAATAATAATAAAGAGGAATAAACATGCAATATGTTTATTACTCTTTCACTTAAAATCTACTGAATAAATTTTATGAAATTTTATAATAATATAGCTTTTACATCAGAATAACACATACTCCACAATTTATAAAGATATACGTCAAGCTAATATAAGCTACTCGAAATACTAATCATGCGCAGACGAAGTCGCGGGCACCAGCTAGTATGTAAATAATTCCAGAGTAACATCCCATTCATACCGTTCGGATGAAACGAACGCGAATTGCAAAAATGATACATAACTGCACACTGCATTATACGCAGTAGGCATTGAATTGCTTATCATGGAATCCATAACAACTACTCACATTAGCTTCGTGTTGCTTGTACTACGCACAATTCAATTCTTAGTACTTTGTGATTGTCAATTTCCTTTTACCGAAGTAGTTTTTCAAGCTAACCCGTTAACATATCCACAGCATTGTTCGTTAGGACGTGATCACTCATCGAATAACGTCGTAATCGAATCGAACACGTTGTATTGTAAGCGCTAAAATCATACGAATTATCCACAGTTAGGTTAACTAAAGTAGTGTAATTATAAAAATTGTATTTTTCTGAAATATATTTTTTCCGTCACGTTTACACGTCCAGGAAGGAACTGAGGTCCCTGACAAGCACCATGGCATCAGAAGCAGACTCTAAAAGAACTAACAAACGAAGAGAAACTCTATTCTTGACCTTCACCCTGGAGGAAAAGGAGGAATACGAAATGAAAGTGTATGGTTTTGAAGAAAATTCTGAATTGAAGGCTCAGGGGCTGACGCACCGTAATTGTGCTGAGGGGCAGAGAACCGAAAAACCCGGTCTACGATAGTGTTCCTCATGCTGTAGTGGCTATATCTAGACACACGGAGTCCTTCATCTATTATTGCGGGGACCGAGAAGAGGACGATGCCATAAAACGACTCATAACCCCGTCATGGTTAGCAACTGATGAAGAGGTTAGAAACTACAATCGGCAAATGGCGTTCAAGGACCAAAATAATGCAGCGATCTAGGTACCAATCATTTTCGTTCGTTCATTTCTAGCATTATTTAAGGTAATATAAAGTTAATGTTTGTATTTTGTTTTTATTTTTTATCGTTATTAAGTATGCATCTGTTTATGTATGTAATATATATAGCGTAAGTTTAAATGAGTATTTTGTATTTATATTGTTAGCTGCGTAAAATAAATAAAATTGAGTACATTAAGAGAATTGTAATAAAATATTTAATTAAGAATTATAAAGGGCATGGACTATGAGTCCGTGGTGTAGCAAATTTAAAAAAAATGATATAGTTAAATGGCATTGATTGAGGGTATCGATGTTATTATGGAACTTATGACTAGGTAATAAAATTTGTCACTAATAGGAAAAAATGCAAATAAAGTGTTCAACCAAAATTTATCAACATTTATCACCAAATAAGTGTGCTAATTATAATCATGAATCCACGTCGCAAAAGTTACAAAATCACATAATGTATTTTAAGTATGTAGGCAATCGAGAGATGTATTTCATACGTTTAAATTTCTTATGAGTCCAATATTAAATTCTCTAGTATTTTTTATGAAATCCACAAAACTTTTTCTTTTACTCAATAGCTTGTAAGTCCCAAAGTAATTAGCACAGATTAGTACAATCGTATACCTCAAAGTATCATACTTTAGGAAATAACGATTCGTAAAATTTCGGTTAAAAAAAAGTCATCAAGATGTTTTTCTGTACAGGCAGTCTTGCTAATAAGACTGACAAGGCTCACACAACTATAATTTTTTTTATTGATAGGGAAGGTTTCAAACAACTTTTTAATATCCTATCCTAATCAAATTCAAGAAAAGTTTAATACAAACATTTTAACCTATATAACCTACTTCATTAGACACCCTTACTCAAACTTCTTTTAAATGTTTTCATTATTTACATGTAATTTTGTAAACATGCTTCTATTATTACTTATTAATTACTAGATTGTAATTAAACAGTCTCAGTCTACGTTGGTACCTCAGAAGTAAGACGCTTGCTTCTTTATTTCAATAAACATAAAGTGTCATTTATAATGAGCATGCAGTAGTGCCAACATAACATCATTGGAAGTAGCCAATGGACCGCACTGTATTGAAAGATTGAAAGTATGCTAGAAAAAAAATCAAACTGTATCCACAATCACAACCTCACAATAAACATCAGTGTAAAATTAACTAAACGAGAATACAGTAAGGAAAATTAAGATCAGGGCCTTGATTTTTAAAACAGCGTAGCAAATGACCTCTTATCCGGTACTTGTAACAATCTTTCTTCGCGCAGCGTCTCGTTTCATTACAATGCCATTTAGGCTTTGATAATGGAATAGTTGGCTTACTTTCAAACTCGAGACATGGTGGCAGCATCGGTATTTAATAAAGTGTTGGTTTTTCTTTTATACTAGTTTCTTCTTTTGAATTTTTAATGAGGATAACCTGAAATCTTGTTTATCTGTTTGTAAAAGACTTATCTACCGTTTTAATATTTAGACTTGTTAATTAACCGTATGAGAGTTAAACAATTTTTGTACAAAACTATTCGAAAATGCTTGCATATTTTAATTACTCTAAAGGAAAAAATTATGGTGTCAAATAAAACACTCTCATTTAGATAAATATTAATCAATTTTAATAAATTTATACTTTTTGGGTTATAGAGAAAAAAGTGCGTCGCACTTTTCGATACAAGTCGCCGCAGCGCATAATCGCTGCTTAGCACTAATTAACGGTTAATGAAAAACATTGACGAAAAAACTTAAACATATAATATTCTTCTATAAAACAACATGAAGTCATATGCCATCAATAGTAATAGCTTCTGAAATTTTATCCTAAAAATTACAAATTAATTATTTTACTATGCCAAAAGTGGCTGTACGCGACACACACCGTTGTGCCTCTAACTCGTTTCTCTATTTTGGTAGTATTGTACAATTTCATAGTTATTACTTAATGTATGACCTTAAATATATTAATAATTATTTAATGATGCATAACTATAACGTATATTTAACGAATATTTTTAGTGATTTGATGCGCATAAAGTTTGGAGTAGGTGTTGTAGTATTTTTTTTTTTTTCAATTATTATATTTAAATGTTATGCTATACGATACATTCAAATCGAAAATAACAGCGAATATCTTCAGAACGTATTTATTTCAATAAATGTATTTTCACTGGAACTTTCGATATAAATCTAACAAGACTTTGTCAATAAATTTATAAGCAACTTCTGCCTGTACCTAAGTACTACGTTTATTACCAAAACTAGTTCTCCAACGCTAAATAAAGCCTGAGAAGTTTAGAAATTTGATGTTTGAACTTCAAAGGACCAGTATGGAAGTCCCAAAATTCACGCTCCGATATAGAAGGTTCAACAATTTTAAACGTGTATAACTAACCTTAGTTTTACAAATTATAGATTTCGATACTTTTAAAGAAATTCCAAAGAAGAAGAAAAATTAATCAAAATTTAAATATGTTTAATAAGTCGAAGGAAATCGACTTATAATCTAATAAGTAAACTGGTGATCTATCCTGGGTGGATAGATCACCATTATTATATTTATTATATTTTGATTTATTATAACTAGCATTGTTTAGACACCAGACATCCACAAAATAGTAACTGAATAAACATTTAAAAATGTTACCTAGCGCCGAGTTATTAGTTAGCAACAATAAATAAAGTCTATTTTAGCTTAAGAAAATAAGGGACAAGCAATGCAGTTCAAATTACTATTGAACAATAACTTGCTGGTTCAAATCTTACCCGATTTAAAAATGTTACATACGTTATTTTTCCATATTCACACATTTATTTAACATCTTTATATAAAATTGAGTCTTAAATAGTGATTTATAATATTATATTGCAATTGTTGACTTAAAATGTTTCTTTGCAGTTTTCAATCTAGTAACATGTGGTTTGGATGCATGTAATCATCATTATGAATAAAATGATGATAAGCTTCAGTAAATGTATTCTACCGTCAACCATTGACTATGTTCGTCATATCAGGCACGTGCCACAGCGGTCTTGCGGCGGCAATGCGAATGATCGCGTAATGTCTTTTGTTAGCCCACCAACGCGACTAACTGTCCGTGGTAGATCCTACTTGAATAGCAATTTTTCGTAACATGCTACGCTGATAGAAGTTTAAATGCTATATATCGTCCGTCCATCTGTCACAGATAGCATACCAAAGAGGTGATTTTTTTTTTACTTTGTAAAATTATGAGCACGTCGTCAAGCATGTTTATAGAGGCTGTTTCTTGAGCTTACAAAATAACTTAATTTGGGTTTGTCACAAAATAATTCGATAGATTTCTTATTTTATAAATATCGCGATTCCATGCTGAAGTCGTTGTTGGGTGGTCGTTATCGGGCTGTTTTCGTTAGGATATCATTACTAAAGGAATAGTTAGCTAATGCGATATGTACTCGTAGTCAATTCTCAACGAGCGCCTTAATCGTAAAACACGAGCAATGTAACCGACACGAGTTAAGAATTAACTCCACTTTATACATTTTTGTAAAAATCTATTGGAACATGCTATGCATATTTTGATTGCTCTAAAGGAAAAAATGATGGTGTCAAATAAAACACTCTCATTTAGACAAATATTAATCAATTTTAATACAACTTTTTGGGTTATAGAGAAAAAAGTGCGTCGCATTTTCGATACAAATTGTCGCAGCGCAAAATCGCTGCTTAGCACTCTAACTTTTTGCTTTTTATTTTAAAATATTTTAATGTTAGTAATTTCTCTGGTCAATAAATAATATTTATATTTTACAATGTGGTAATGCTACCAGCGTTTTGGACACAATATCCAATTTCGGCAAACAGTTAGTCTAGTATTATTTTTATATACTTTTAGTTATATATTTCAATATATTTAGCTAATTATTTATTAGATTTTTATTTATTTTTGTTTTATCTATGAGATTATTTTTTTTACAATTAACTATTGAGATATAGGTACTATTTACAATTTAAATTTTACTTTATCTTTTTACATTTGAAATGTCCAATGTATATGGCTTGATTCATATATTTAATAATGATGCAACATATTCTTGTATATTTCAGTGTCTTTATATGAAATAGTAAAATAGGTAACTAAATTGATTGTCGAATTCGAGCAATAAGACAATTCCAAGCTCAGAAATGTCAAATTACAAAGAAACTTCCCGTACAACTACAGATAAACAAATTCATACGTTTTTCTTCATTAGAACTACCTCACTCAATCGAGATAAAATAAGATTTATAAGATAACCGGGAAGACGTTTATCAATTAATTTCTTTCTAACATATCTACTTGGGATGAAACAAAAAATGTTCAGTTGAAACTCGATACTTAGTGACGAAATCATTGACTAGCAGCCGTGTAATCGAATTAGTCGAGACAAATCTGGTGGGAAAAAATGCGGCTTCGTTTTTCAAGGTAAGTCGAGGTAACGTGGCAATCAAAACGACATTTGGCACAAATATCAATGTCGCCGAACGCGAATTGAATACCCTTTTCACCTTTGGCGCGAATGGGGTGCATTGCTACCACAAAAATTCGATTTATCTGCGAATGAGTCAAAGCTTGTATATAAACCTCGAACACCGCTTGTGTGGTGTATCAAAAGGAAAACTATTTTTTATACAATTATCTATACAAACAATAGCAGACTACCCACTTGTTGGTAAGTGTTGGCACATTGCATGTGGTATTGCAAGAACAAAAACATTTTATTTGTTAATTTATTACGACACCAGCAGTGCATGTATTAATACATAAGAATTACTATTACAATATTGGAATTAGTCGTTTACATAGACCTTTGTACTTGAAATAACATTATCAAGTAATATAAGGGATCAAAAACTTCAATGCTTGGACTACACTGTGTGTTGCCAACTTTTGACTTACAATGTAATGTCATCATACCTAGTAATTCTTTATCATTATTCATTATATTATTAGTATTTATTGCCATACTTACGGCCATAGGTAAGACGGTAGTCCCCAGATGACCCTGATTTTTATAATCTATCTCCTAAAAACTATAACTGTTTGCTGTATTAATGTTATGTATTTTTCTTTATTTCACTGTAGTCAGACAGATTAATAACAAATATCCCGTCATTTATTCACCGACGGAAAATATCCCGACACTTATTTTTAACACCTATTAAAGCCTTGCTTTTTAACATACAGTGCAGTAGTAACTATTATTGAGTTTTAAACCGACACATCTATACTATTAAACAGTATAATATAAACTTTATTAATTTCACCTGTCCCTATGTAACCTTCATATACAAAAGAGCACACATGTAACAGCTGCAGCACTTACTACGAACACCAGTCCCAGTGACGAATATATTCGAATTAAGTAGATAATTATTATTTCAATAATAAATCTACATATTCTGTACATATATGAAGCGACAGTTAATATCGAACAAAAAACTGCAAAATATCACGTTTGTTGTATGGGAGCCCCCTTAAATATTTGTTTTTTTTCTATTTTTAGTATAAAGGCAACAGAAATATATTATTAGTGAAAATTTTAACTGTCTAGCTATCACGAATCATTATATAGTTTTGTTAGACAGACAAACGGACTATAATTATAATCGTCTACTTATTAGTAAGCTTTACATGTAAGCATTACTACATCCTCAAAATTTTATATTATATTACCTATTATGTATAGGCCTATACCAAGTAACTTTTCTATATTATTTTATATAACGTCAATAATCTTACGCAAACTTAAACAAACGGTACAACAGCGCACACCGGAGAAGCAGTATTACCACAATTACTCTCGTCTCGTCTCGTTCGCTGCTACTGTTAATAGTTATTAGCAGTAATTAACTGCATTGATGCATGCTGAGTTTTTAGTGTTAATAGAGTCTAACAGATGAGGCAACGAGATAATGGTTAATCTTAAAGCAATTACGGGGTTCAAAGTTGTTACAAAAGTCACTGGTTTCAATTCTGTTGTATGGTCAACGCGTCAAGCTTTACAATCGTACTACGAAATACAAACCTATACGAAACATAAATATTCTCGTAGTATAATCCACATAAGAGCTGCCTAAAGGTCAACATGTAAAGTCTGATACATTGTTGTGGATACGTTAAACTAAACTAAAAGTTAAACAAAACAGGTTTAGCGATTCACTCACTCGTTCAAAACATAGTTTTTTCCCCGAAGTGTTTTATGTACTACATAAATAAATACGATTTTGATACCACTAAATAAAATTTTCGATTTGTAATCCATAATTTCTATAATCGTCATATTCATGTATTTAGTTGACATAATATTTGAACACAACAAATTTAAACACAACAAAAATGATCCAACTTAAAACTTACTTATCTAATCTTAATCGTTATTTCACGTAAGATATGTAGAATACAATTGAAAAATCACTAAGTTGAATAACTTATCCAATGTAAATTATGTTAAACTGTTTCTGGTTTAGTTCATGATTTCCTAAATAGGAATTTGTAATTTATTATGTGTGTTATATTGCAAAAAAGCAGACTGCCTATCTGATGGTAAGTGCTTACAATCGCCTATGGTCTATAATATGGTTCTTGTGAGATCCGCAAAAAATCTGCAACTCCCACAAAACCACAGTATACGTTGCTAAAATGTGACATAACATGTAAAATCACAATACCCCGAAACAGCAAAGGGGACACTGCTATTTAGCAGTAAAAATAGGTAAAACGGTGGCACCCAGCAGACAACTCTTATATAGTCTCCTTTCCGTAAAAAAAAGAAATATTTAATAACACCATCAAAATGTAATATAGTTTAGTTCAACTTATGGGTACATCAACAGAATTGATACCATTTTAAAACTAAAACAACAGTGAACATTCACTGACATACAAGAAGCATCGCGAATTGTTTCATGATAATGTATTAACTTTAATTTATCACATTAATATGATACAAATTTTTGATGGAAATCCATTTAACTTATCCATTATACTTATATCTATTGTATTAACAACTTTAACATTTATTTTCTAACGAATATAAATATGAATATGTGCTTCCCCAAGATATAATCTATTCCCCATATTTTATTCTTTATTCCCGCTCCCTTTCTGACATCCGTGACGTATTTTTTCCTCTCACCAGAATATCAATGAGCTATAAAAGTTAACAGATCATCAGAAATGAACAAATCTTCAATTCTGGTAAAAAAAAGAAACGAATAATATAACTTTTACTATGAAATTGCTACTTATTTCTATTTTTTTAATTTATGATCAACTATTAATTATATTATTACCATACATTTTATATTTTTTGGTTACTATTGAATCTCACATTTTATTTTATTTTTGGCACAATTTTGTGTTGCATCGTTTATAACTATCTAAAACAAATTATGTTTGCCTTCAAAATTATGTTATTAGATAACTACTAAACATGTATGTAATAATTTCATACATTTTACTTCAACAATTTTAGTTATAAAATAATTAAGGAACTTTACTATAGGAAAAGAAAATTTCACAAAAAGATCCATACATAATGGTAATTTTAAAATTACTGGCCAACATTTTGCTGTTAATAAGCAATAGTACATTAATGGAAAGGTCGCGAAGTAGGCGATCGCCGATCTTGTACGAGTTTTGAGAATGAGCTGCAGCCGAAGACTTCAATTGTACAAGACAGGCAATTGTTATAACCGCCAAGGCATACATAGTGCTTTACTCAACACAAGTAAATAAAAATGCTTTTTACAACATCTTTGGTCATATTAATTTCAATTAAAATTTACTTTGTTTACATATTATTGGGCAAATTTATATAAATTTACATTGACTGCGCTTACATGTCATTGATGAAATAAAGTTAGTACTGCTGTTATAACACCGCAAATTAACCGTGCAGCTCTATTATATTCTACGTGCAGTGTGCGTGTAGTTCCAATGACTGCAAATTAGCAATCGGGGTCGGACTAACTGCAAACTGCAAATGTATATACCAACGTAGAGAAAAATTGAAACATGATGAAAGAGATTTAAATTCAACTATCACCACCGTACGCTGGAAATGATTTTTTAAATAAATTTGGCGGAGTGATTTTTATTCGAAATCCAAAAATCGCGAGGAATAGATTTGGCTAGTTTGTGTACGCCGTACGCTACTTCAGTTTTTTTTTTTTCGAATATAAAAGCTAACGGCGAATGTTTAAAAAAGTTTGCATGACTTTCCTGGTATTAAGAAGTATAACGTATTATGAGAGAATGATCATGTTAGTAGAAATGTTATGGACATAAAAATGTATAGGCGTGTAGGGAGAGGGGGAGAGGTAGACCGAAGAAAAGATGGGTGGACTGTGTGAATGATGATATGTTGAAGAAGAGAGTGAGTGTCGAAATAGCGAGTGACCGAGGAGAGTGGAACAGTAAGACGTACCGATTGAAATGATGATTTAGAACAGGGTAAGAGGAAGACGAACATTTGCGCGCATGTTTGTAATAATCAAATTCGTTAATGATTTCGTTTAATGTAAGTTAAAAATAACGTTGTCAAACACCGTTAATAGTTATAATGTCCGTCTTATAGACGTATAGTCGTATAGATTTAGATATCAAAGTTTTGTTCAGATATTATTGCTAATCAAAGATAAGACAGAATACGATTCAATTAAAATTTACATCTCCATAAACATGTAGCCCGCCAACGCCTCTAACATTAACGGCACCAATAAATCGATTCATCGGTTTCCTGAACATAAATTGAAAACATAACATTACAACATTGATTACAACTGCGATTAATACAGTAAAGAATTTTATTGATCTATGTATTGTGCTCTGACGAATAATGTTATTTCTGCAAGAGTGTTGGCATGTTTTGAACATGTCTGATTATTATTAGACAAAATTGTTTGTTGTTTTATATACATATACATAAATTTGTAATAAAAGCTTTGTAATATTAAAAAAGTTATTACGAACTTAGACTATGAAGAATTAGTATGACTCTACCGATAGTATATATAGTAGTATGGATATGGAAAGGCAAATAGTAGAATGGAAAGTCATAGAGACTTTCCATTTCATCTCTATCAGCATCAAAATTCCTTAAATTTAGTATTTTTTAATCAGTGCTTCATCACTGAACATTATCGAACATATTTAACAACTACTTTTGATGTTCCTATAACACAGTCCCATAAAAACATCGTGTCGCCAAAAAAACAATACTGACATAATCGTTATAGGTAATTCATTATGCATCGCGCGTGGTAACGCCCACACATTTATAGCTAATATCGGAATGTAGCATATAACATGAAACAGATAACAGTTTGTACGAAGCACATTGTTCATGCAGAATGCATCGTTAATTCCCAGAAAAACTGGCAATGTTTCGAATGCGATAAACAGTGGTTATAATAGGACAGTTGGCGCGTGGCTAGCCCGTGCCTCATACCTAACCTGAGCCGCTATGGGTACATTGTGCCTTTCATTATTATCGTGAATGTCTAATTTAAGCATAGACTTATTTTATAGTGACGTATAATTGTAGATATTGAATTTCGAAACCGCCTTACTGTCAATCGCGCCTCGGTAGAAACGCATTTAGCTCTGCTATAATCGTAGTCAGAGACGTACCTTTTAAATCTTCTCATATTTAAAAATGTTTCAAAATTATTTCATATCTTTCTATTTCATAAAATAATGTAATCATCTTTCTATTCAATGAAAGGGGATGCGTTTTTAATAGATAGTGATTTCAATACCGCTATCAACACAGGAAGAAACAAATAATCCTATCTTTGAGCGTTTTGACTATATGACGCCTCGTCTACATATGTTACGTCCATATTTATACAAATTTTTTGGTATACTAGTTTCATTGTAAGGATGATTATTGTGCAGATACACGTAGTGATATTGGTGTGGAAAATGAAACGAACCACTTTAGACCCTACCCTTAAAGTAGCGAAGCGAAATGGCGACATTATTATAAGGACAAAATATTAAATCAGATCTTAATGGATTAATGAATAAACATAAACATGAACCTCGAGTCTGTGCAATATACACTTACCTTGCCTAAACAATTAAGTTGTTAGATGATAATGTCTTTTGATAAAGGTATGCGTAAATGTTTCGTCATTTCTTGATAGTTAAATTACTAACGTTACTATAGAAATATCAAAATTCTTAAAAAATCCGTATGTGACATAGGTCTTTCATAAGGATTTAAAATACGTTTACCTGTGAAAGGATACAGGTAAACGTATTTTAAAATTAGTTTTTGTAACATGTCCTACTTTGCAAAAACAAAAGATATTCAATGAAGGTGCCTACGTCAATATGACCAGTATCGAACACATGTCAACGACACCAGCGTTATGCCATTACCGGTCCAGTGCAGCGGCGCCGCCAAAACGGGATGTCATGACATATTGTTCAAGCTCCTACCGGCGCGGCGTCTGTATTCAGCATCTATATTTCACGTGTTTCAAGTAAATACAGAATCATTTGGTATTTTTACAAGCTTTTATATTTTTCATACATTTCCAATGAAAAATTAAAAAACTATCTCACCAAAAATATCATTAATTTGTGAATAACATACACTCAATATTTTAACACGTTTATTTCTGTATATATATTTAAAAGTGTTACTATTAATAAGTTATATTTTTAAAACTGACTTTTTAGGTTTCTAGGTTCCAGTAGGTGTTATTACAAATCAAAACAACAAATAGCAAAAAAAATACTTTAAAAAATGGAAAGTTTAATTACTATTTTACCAAATGATCGATGAGCAAGAACGAACATTCATCAAAATTAGATTTGAATATGTTTTGCGTGTAACACGCACTACTTGATATTTACAATAATCAATAGATACTTGGCTATAAAAGACACCCTGTTTTTATAATGTAAAATAAATTTAACTAAAAAATTTTTTTTTAAATATCTCTCTGACGAAATAAAGAAGAAAAACGTATCTACTTTGTCACCTCAGCGAGACATAACAAAGGTGTAAACTAAATTAATGGATGCTTTATACCCAACCCCCGTAGAAACACCAGTGAAACACGATATGATAGAGCTTTTATAACTTTGAACTATGATAATAGAATAAATTTCAAGATGGCGGTTTTATCACACGATAAATGCTTTATCATATCTTGTTTCTTTGTTCATGCTACGGGGAATAACCCCAAATTAGAATAAACTTAGTATATATGTAGATAAAATGAAGACGTTTAAATGAATATAATTACATACTTCAAATAAAGTTTAGCTACCTACGCTTCCAGCAATTTTAAATGTCGTTGTTCATTAAAAGTTAGTAATCCATGTTTATCTGAGAGAAAAAATACAACACAACCATCGGATCCGAAACTTGTTTGAAGAAAACCAAAAAATTAGGTTCGTTAAAAAGTTGCGAAGTCTACAGTCGTCTGTTCTCTTGCACGAGAAGGTTGGATTGAATTACTCACAGCTGGGTACTGAATGTGACTTTAGAGTAAAATCTAAGCTAACATTAAGTTCGCCTTTCAACCATTTTGGGCCAAGGTCTGTCCGCGAGCGGGCGGCGGGAATGTTTTTCGTGACCTTCAAATACGAAAAAATTAGATGCTTCATTTTAAGACAAGTGGACGGAATTCTTATAAAGGTACAGTTGAAATAGAAAAAAGTTTGATGTGTTAAAGTCGATTTTGCTTGCACTAAGGCAATTATCAATTATTTTTATTTAGTTTTTATTTCGTTTCGTTTTGATTTATCAATTTATTATCTTAGTATTAAAGACCTGAACGTCCAGTTAGACTCAAAACTATTCTTAAATAAACACAAAGGCATCATCAAAGAGAGAGCAGTTAGAATATCTGGTTTTATTTAGAGAAATAATTCCGATTTCAAGAACGCCTTTATTTCATGCAATACCTATATGGAACCCTGTATTTGATAAATATAAAGTTTCTTCAACAGTTTCAACATACTATTTTTAAATATGTCAACTACACAAGTGAGCGGCCGCCAATTAGCTGATAGAAAAATTAGAACAATACAAACATGTCTGTATTGATATTCAGCGAACTACCGGATCCACCAGGACCGAATCAACCAGCTGCCGGATCCGGGTAGGTGGCACGGTGATCCCGGTGGGGCCTAGCCTCCTGGGCCGCCTGGCCAGGCCCACCTGGGCCTCATCCTGGACCGCCGCTGGAGCTTCAAGGAGCACTTCGTGCGGTTAGTCCCCCGAGCCAAAAGGGTGGCGGGCGCGTTGCATCGCCTGCTGCCCAATCTCGGGGGTCCGAGGGATGGAGTTCGCCGCCTGTACGAGGGCGTCGTGCGATCCGTGGCCATGTATGGGGCCCCCGTGTGGTCGCGAGACTGCGCGAGGTCCCCTCGCTGCAGAGCTCTGCTACGAAGCTTGCAGCGGATAATGGCCATACGGATCGTACGAGGCGGCGACGGTTCTGGGACGCTCCCCCCATTCGACATCCTAGCCGACATGTACGCGGCGACGTATGCGTCGCGGCGTATCGACCGGGGGAGCGACGGGGGGAACGCCCCGAAACCCATGCCGAGCTGCCAAAATTATAAAATGTTACATATGTAAACGACCCGAACATTATGAAAACCAATTTCTAAATAAGGAAAAATTAAACGCCTTCAGTGCAGTACATTGGCTCTGGTGAAAATAGTGACATTATGGTCAGTCAAGAAAAACTTTAAAAATGTGTCGCATAAGCTCACTACAACAGAGATTATAGTTGCAAAGAAAGCAACTATGCCAGTATTGTGTTCAAGAGACACACAGGTCACAACCATTGTGAATAACAAGGAATATGATATTGCTGTAAAGGAAGTGTTCACAAACTCTGTCAGTTATTCAGCTGATAAAGAATGGTAACAAAGTTAATTTTCTGCATGAATGTGGTTACATTAGAAATAATCAGAATGAACTGATTGGTATAACACAGTTAGTGAATGGGGTTCGCAAGTTGAACACCAGGTCAGCATGTTTGTTTGTTGCATCAACAACAACAACTTCAGATATGATATGGCACATAGGCTTGGCCATATTAATAGCAAAGACATGAAAAATGGAAACCAGGAATAGACTACAAAGAATCTTTTTCGCCAGTGCTCCATTATTCAACAATAAGACTATTGTTTGTATTGAGTGTTAAATTTAATAAAGTTGACACGGCGTTTTTAAATTGGCATTTAAATGAAGATGTGTATATGTGCTTACCTGAGAATTATGTATGTCAATTATTTTGATAAGGGAGTATGTTCAAGATATATCAAAATAATAAATTATTTATTAGTCTGTGGCGAACACGTGTATTTTATAATTAAAATAATTTCTTTTTCTTGTCTACTATTTATTAAGAACTTTTTGAATGTTATACTGTAAAATATAACCATAACCATAACAGGAAACATACTTAGTATTTTTTATATTATTGTATTCATGTTACATGTCTTCTGAGTTTACTGTTATCAGGTTACACAGCCACATAACAAAAAACATGGATGACGTCGTGAGTTTCGTAATAATTTTTACCAAAATCTTTCTTAAGATGTATTATGTAAACAGTTTGTTATGACTAATAGAAATAAATAATATTTACATTTTCAGTTATAATTTTTATTTTGAAATTGAAATTTAATCACATGGCCTGTGCTAATGTTTCTTTCTTTAGGCTCGAGGAGCAGTATGTACACGGGTACGGAATATTGGTAAGTCTCCTACAAGATAGACAGACAAATTTATGAAGATCGCGCGAGGCGCTCAATGCTAGGACCGCAGTACCCATCAGTATGGATAAGTTTCAGGGACACCTATGTTCTTCAGTGAGTGATTTTTAGTTCAAATGATGATGCTGATTATCATCAAGTATCACGTTCAATAGTGATATGCAATAAGATTGTACCGAAAGAAGTCTTTAATTCAGGTGAAAAGGAAGGCAAGATTATCCCTAGCTTAAATGTAGGAAAAATTTACGAATTACCAACCTATGAAACGAATAGTTTCAATTCTTTTTATTTTGGTTCAAGGAATCTTTTATATTTCCTGGCATTTCACCTCGATAGTTTGTGAAGGCACATATGACATGTTTCATAGTTGTGCTTACTATTCATACTAGTAGAGCTCACATTATAGCTATGTATAAGTAGTTAGCGGGTCCCAGAGCAGGACTACTAGTACTAGTTCTGAGTTGCAACTTCAATTGTCAAATAATAAGTTTTATTTTAGCGTTAGTGATATTAAATATTAAAAAAAATCATCCATCGTATTAAATACTTACAATATTTTATGTACTTTGAATAAATTATTTTATCATTTCTCATGCTCTATACACAAGTCCGTAGACCCTTATGGAGTGGTATTAAAGTTACCACAGACTCCCTAGAAAGTTTTTTGTAGAATGTACACTCGAGTGTTGTTTGAAACGTCGGGAATATTTAAGTCTCTAATAACCATATTATTATTTTAATTACTTAAAAGTTAGTATTAATTTCTATTTTAAATATGAAATATTCAAATTACGAATACTTTAATTACATAAATGAGGTTCTATTGTAAGGTGGAAAGAAATTAGGAACCTTTGCTCTAAATAATCAAATGGAAACATGCTTCATCTGAGCTGCTCAACAATTGAACTTTGCTAGCTACAAATCCTACCACCAAACAGACAATCTTCTGCTCCCACAGCTAATTAAACCATATAGCCACCTAGTAGTTATAACTACCAAACATTTCAGGGAACTAAATACTAAACGATTGATTTATTGTAACAAAATTGGTTAATATATTACGTGATTTTGCCAGTAGGAGTTAATTCAATCGGCCTGGCGTGCGCAGCTCGAATTACGGATCTGCGCGCGCCAGCGGGCCGTCGGTCGGTGCCGTACTCCCGCACCTCGAAGCTCCACGGGAAGGAGGAGGTCACCTACCGATTGACTCAGATACTCACCGGGCACGGATGCTTCGGTGAGTATCTGTGTCGAATAGGACGGGAGGGATCGACACGATGCTACCACTGCGCATCCGACCTCGACTCGGCCCAGCACACGCTGGCGGAGTGCCCCGCGTGTGCCTCCGAGCGCCGAGTCTTGGTCACAGAGATCGGGCGAGATCTGTCTCCGCCGGCATTGATTGCGGCAATGCTGGCGGACGAGGGAGGAGGGCTGTGGCCTCCTTCTGTGAAACAGTGATGCTCCAGAAGGAGGCCGCCGAGAGGGGTCGGGAGATGGCCAATCCCGCTCGAAGGAGGCGGCACCGGGCTCGGTAACACAGCTGCAGCGCCGCCGCGGGTCGCCGGCGGGCGCGAGGAAGTTGCGCCCGCAGATACGGCGACCCGGGATGGACCACGCCCCTTCCGTGGCCAGGAGGCGACGTCGGTGGAGGAAATTGGGGGAGGTATTGTAGCCTCCCCCGAGGAGGGCTCCCCTGTATCGGCAGGGGAGCGGAGGCTGGGGGTTCCCGGAAGTCGCTTGGCGTTCCCGGGGGCTCCCTACATGCCTGAGGAAGGCCATCCCTGAGGTTTTTGGTGGGTAGGCCTCCCCCTTCTGGAGAGGAGAGCCCCACATAACCGCCGGCTCGCCGCAGCCGGGGTATGCAACTTAATGCATTTTCCTCAGGGGAACAAAAAAAAAGGAGTTAATTCAATACTATATAGTGAACAATACTATCCAATTCTTTCAGCAAAGCTAAGTCAAGTGGTCAAAGTTTTTGAATCAACTAACTATATTATACTTTTACTAAGTTACGTAAGTGAATATTTTTTCAGAATGTAAAAATAAATAAACACTATTCTTAATGGCGCACAACGTGGGGCTAATTACAAACTTCATTACTTTATGATCAAAACTTGAAGAAACTGCTTAGAAAATTCGCAACACTTTCCAGTTGCAAGTTTAAGTCTCAATAACACAAATTATACGTATATTTTTAGTTACCGTAGCAGTACGTACAAACATTTATATTCTATACAATTTTTTCAGTCATAATAAATTAAAAATTAATAACATTACAATTTGTTTGATATCTGTGCCTGTGTTTGTATTCTAACAAAGTCAACTATTTCTCAAGTTATTTTGTTCTTTGGTAATATTATATTGTTAGTGAAAGTAATTAATACCACCTTTAAACCATTATAATGAAAAATAAATTAGGTATATATCTTAAATTTATCAAGGAAAACAATTAAAACTAGTAATAACTTTAATAATTCCTATAGTAACTTTGATCATAAACTTCACAGAAAATTAATGATAAGTAATAAAAGTTATAGCTTTCGGTCGCAGCAGAAAACAAAACGCCCTCTTGCCTTACATCACGAACAACTAGCAAAGCTAATCAAACGCATTAAATGTCATATTTATCTTGAATAAATAAGGTAAAGTATGCTTTACTTAACATACATTGTAAGTTGAGAATCCCATGGCGATATTTGTGTCACAATTCGCTACACTCTTAGACACCCGTGGAGTTGCTCGCGCCAGTAACGTAGTTAAGCTAACACAATAAAATGTAACTCAAAATTAGCTCCTCGTTTTACAAGCAATAAATTTAATAGACCCCTGCGAGGGGTTAGTCACGCTTTAAATTTCCACTGCGCGACAATTCAGTTAGTTGCACAGCCATGTTACTCGTATGTTATAAAAAATAAGGATGAGATTATCACAATAACCATTGTAAAGGGGCTGCGGAAGACGCATCAAAAATGAACTCTGTAATCAAGATTTCCATCATAGAAATAGTTCAAGAAGAAACGCTCTGCCCTGTGGGGGCGAAATCAATTCACTCAACAAGCCAATTGTGAAATTGTATAAGAATTAGCGTGACTTGATTATAATAGATTGAAACGGCTTACAATACATGGATACGTTCAAGATGACGAGTGAAGAGCAACCTATCTTTCATTACATGGTTGAATCCTTGCTTTAATCTGTTTTCCTGTTTCAATATAACCTGGACAACTTTAATAGCGGACTGAAGATCCATCTTCTACCCGACCGTGTTACTTCTTAGGCATCATCATTGCTTTCCATCACCATAAGGCATAATTGTATTGGTTCACTCCGCGACACTTTCTCGTATCATCACGTCGACGCAGGAGTTTACCGCATCCCACTCTGTTCCCCCTCCAACATATGGCGCAAGTGAACCTGCTAGACTACTTTTTATAACTTTTATGGGTATGTTTAAAATTTATGTTTCGTTTCTTTGGGATGAAATTATTTTTAGTTTCATTTTTGTTAAATAACAATAACATAGTAGGGTAATGTGAAAAAAGAAATTAAAAATTTTACTTACGTATTTAGTTTAAGGATACGATGGAGCCAACGTCTTCTAAGTCTCGAAAAATAGGTTGAAGATGCTAGGCTGAAAAATAGGCTAAGGTCGCACGTCGGGAGATGACGCCGCGGTGTCACCACTGCGGTGCTCCCGACGACACGTCCGAGCACACACTATGGGCCCAGAGAACTCGGGGGGGGTTTTAGTGGGTAGGCCGGTCCTCATGACCGGAGAGCCCCACACACGGCCGCGTCTTGCCAGCGCGGTGTCAGGGTGCACAAGGTCGCATTTCTCCCACTCAAAAAAAAAAGGCTGAAAAATAGGCTTCAGGGTATGTGTGTTATAATGAGTATGCTATATATAAGAAAGAATGGACATAAATGATCTTTTAACACTTAGCTACAAGATTTTCCAACTTGCGATTGTTAATCAATCGACTGCGAAATCACCACCCAAGTATGCTCCCACCCAGCTATAATAAGTCGATATGAGACCTTGTAAACTCCTAATGATTTGGAAATTGAAAGTGACTTCCATAAAAATAACGCTAGTGCGAGTATAGAGTAAAATTTTAAGCTATATTCATAGTTCAATTCGATCACTCACGTGTATTTTAAAAAATACACATTATTATAGGTATATAAATAACCTCGAAAACTATACCAATATTTTTTATTACTAACTATTTTATTTGTATTTTTAATAGATAAACTTTTAAATTCTAAACACATTGAAATTCTAAAAAACCGTTGAAATCTATTCATCAAAACTGGGTATACTGGGATTATAAGAAACGATCAATACGCTCAATGTTAGCCTTAAAACCTATTAACAGTTGTAAAGATTATTTTAAAAATACAAACAGCAATTTGGTTGTGAATACAAATCCAGATTTGAACGAAAATGGATTATTTAACAGTAATAGAATAAGTCAAAATAAAAATACGAAGCTTTGTGTAGGTAATTCAAATACGGCACTCACGCGTAAATGTATTTTTGGTGCGGGTTCCACTATATACAATAAGCTTCCAATGCTCATAAAAGAACTCGAGTTTAATGTGTTCAAGATAAAACGTAAAAAATTCCTCATAAAAAGTGTTATTATGCCGTGCCTGACTATGTGTTGACTATAAAGATTTACATAATTTGCATTTGCAAATATTGTAAAACTAATAAATATATTGTACGTCCAATCATTAGGTACTTAATATGTAATTCTTAAAATTACTGACTAATTAAAATCACTGCCATTGCAATTTTTAGGACTTCTAATTATATTAATTATTACGATTTATAAATGTTTTGAATTGGAATTATTAAGATATAATTAATATTAATTTGACTTTCATATAAATTTAATTATATATACCCTACCATGTAAGCGCAAAAAAGAACCTGACACCTGCATTTGATGTATTGTTATATTAGACAAAATAAATATATCATTAGTATTTAAAAAATGTCTTATCGCTCTGAACTACTACCCTGGGAGCGTACTCTTAAAAACGATATTCGATATATCGTGGACTTCGTCTTGTCGTATCCTACTCTTAGTTACTATCGTTTAAAACATTTCAACGGACTCCAATGTTGTTGACGCCACAAATCGTTGAGGAATTTTTTATGTTAAACTTCACCATAGATTTTGTATGGATTGCGATGTCACTGGACGATATCACTAAATGACTGAGCATAGGCTTCAAATTTACTAAAAATGAAATATTGATTTGAACACACATGATCAATGAAACATTGTGTGAAATACTTACGTGTCTAATAAAATAGTTTCAGCAGTTAATTGAGGTTGCTGGAAATACCAATATTGATGTAGTAAACAAGGTATTTTCTATTTAATTTGTATTTATATACATTATGATTGAACTTGAGATATATAAACATAAAGCATTAAATAATTGATTTTATTACTACAGAAATAGCTCTAATAATCGATGACATCAAATATTTATATTAGAGTTGAATTAGTAGTTCTTTGCCGCGATCTTCCGTGACCTCTGTGGGTCTGTCTACACAATACGAGACACATTCGGGTTGTGTCATCAAAACCGTTTCGATATTGAATGTATACAATGCCCTTCATTATATACATTCGATAAGAAACCTATTTTGTTATCTACCGAAGTGGAATTTGTACATTCACCTTTCTAAGGAGGCGAACTACATAAATCTCACTTTGACTTTATTCTGAAGGTGCTTATTACAGCAATACGTCTTCAAATTCAAAAAGTATGCATCTGACTGACCTCTTTATTGAAAAAGTATCATCAATAATTTGTTTATTCTAACACAAGTCAAATTTTCTATAAAGGTATAAGACAACGCGTATTTAAAAGTAATTGAATTGTATTTAAAATTGATTAAGTGTATTTAAAGTAAATTATGATCAACCTCTCAAAGACATTGCAGCTTTTTTAAGTAGAAGTGACCGGCCTTTTGCAATTACAAAGAGGTACTTATTGAATCAAAGCAAGATTAGATTTATTGAACATATACATAGAATCAAGATTTCACGGTAACCTGAATATACATTTAGCCTGCCGATAGATATATAAGCACAATACCTACTGGTCTATTATCCATTCACGGTACGCTGGCTTTCCATTATAGTCCATTTACGGTAAATTCTTTTATTTACATAGTTATATTGAATTAAACGGCCCGGATGCCGACCGCTTCCCAAATTACATCACCATTACAAGAAACCTGCATGTCACTGTCATTTCTCGGTGAAAAGACATCGTTACCTATCTAAGACATGATACAATCAGAAAGACATTAATATAATTCATTTTTGCTTTAAAAATGATTCCGCGGCTTGATGTTTTGAAATCTGTTTGAAGTTTTATTATTGTATTCTTTATAAATTTTATGACATTTATATGTGGTAAAAAATTAAAAATAAGTTTATTTCTTTTTTTATTTATAAGCAGATGATGAATATTATTTTCAAATAACCGTATCTAATAACAATACCGTTATCTATTTGAAACACTCTTGCTAATAATATTTAAAATGTATGAGTGTCAGTCAAATGTTCTTTAATAACGTTTCATTGGGAACGAAGTGCGAAGAACGAACTTATTGAAGTTTAACAACTGATTCAAACGAGTGTTGTTTCAAAATTAAACAGAACGTACCCAATGTATGCTACATTCACAAAACACTTGAATGTATTTAATTGACCTAGATATGTAAATATAGGTTCCTCGTGTATTTAAATAAATACTACTACTTCTGGTGCGCTTTCACGTTATCTAAAAAGTTTTGTGACTTATGCTTCTTTACTCAGGTAAATAATATTATTACAGAATTATTTGCTCTACCAATTTGAAAACAAATGTTGAGTCAATTCCATTCTTTCTGCTAATTTTATATGCAGATAATTTGAATATACTTGATAAGCAAAACGGTTCTCTTCAATATTTATTTTTACGCCTATGTTCATTAGTATAAAGTTTTTGTTATTAGAAAGCAATATATATATATATATATATATATATAATATATATATATATATATATATATATATATATACTACTACTTCTGGTGCGCTTTCACGTTATCTAAAAAGTTTTGTGACTTATGCTTCTTTACTCAGGTAAATAATATTATTACAGAATTATTTGCTCTACCAATTTGAAAACAAATGTTGAGTCAATTCCATTCTTTCTGCTAATTTTATATGCAGATAATTTGAATATACTTGATAAGCAAAACGGTTCTCTTCAATATATTAATAATATTTATTTTTACGCCTATGTTCATTAGTATAAAGTTTTTGTTATTAGAAAGCAATATATATATATATATATATATATATATATATATATATATATATATATATATATATATATGTGTGCATGTCGATCGTAAGATCTAGGAGTCTCTAAAGTGACAAAAAAACGTAATATAAAATTAGGTTTACAATTTAAATCTACTAACAATTGCTATTGTATTGCATTGTCATTAATAAATCATTGATTATTGTAATGACAACCATTCTGAAAGTTCGCAAGCATTTTCTAAGTAGTAATTTACCAATAACAAACCGAACACCACGCAAGCAACATAAACACGAAGTCAAACTGCAAAAGCTCGACGCAAAACTGAGTTAGTTTTTAACTGGAAATTAAGTCGAATGCGAAAGTCGAGTCAAATTTCGTGACAACATACAATAAATAAAAGGTAATAAGCGAAACTAGAACAAACAAATTTTCATTCTATGAAAACATCACCTTTATATAAAAAAGACACCGCTTCTTCTAACTAATATTTTTACTTTACTTTACTTTTTAAATTTAAAATAGTTATCTCCTTGTGAATTCGTCTCCTCTCTGATCTATGGAGATTTGCACTGCATTTGAATACAGAACATAAGAGTGACGGGACGTGTCGAGTGACAAAATACGCAGGAGAACAGATAACTCAAATCTTATAAGATTCAGTGAGACAATTATCTTCATAAAACAGCAATGTAATTGCATCATCTATAAGTTTCATTCAAAATTTGACAGGGACACAGATACAAAGACAGCATATTTTCGGTGGTTTGTATTGCCTGCCAATATTTTAGATGTGCCAATTTTGCTGTGAGGTGTATAACGACTAACAATAGGAAGGACAACAGCAGTACACATTAATAAAGGATTTGTAATAAATAATTAATAAAAAAATTAATTTATTAACAAAATAAAAGTTATAAAATAAGGAAATAATGAATTACCTGCTGTAAATGTAATAGAAATATAATTTATTACTATTGTCAAAACTGTAAATATATTTTAAATACATTTTCAACACCATTGCTCATAATTGGTATGTAACTACACCAATTTAAGTTTCACAATGTATCATATTACCAACTTATAATATCTTTCGAATTTCAAATTCGATTACTGCACAGTTTGGTAATCAAAAGTTAATACTTTCATAAAGAAAAATCACACTTTTATTTAATAAAAAAAGAGGCAAGCAAAGAGAATTTATATGCAAAATGCTGAAACATTTTTGTAAATTAAATAAGTTTGGCGTTTAGAAAGAAACATTCTGTTTAAAGATATACAATTATAAAAACCTTATTTAAAATTACAACTATTAAATAAAAGTCATGCATAAATATTAAAAGAATATATTTATTCTGTAAAAATTATATAATTTGCTGTTTTGGCTGTATAAGCGTCGGTACCTTAGTATATCACGCACAAAGCCGTCAATGAAAAAGTAAACGCGCTATTTTTCAATTTTCAATACTATTTTGCAAGTAGATATTTTGCATTGTTTCTTTTATTAAGATTTTTATATCAAAAAATGTCATCAAGCGATGAAATTTATTGTACGAATGAAATAATAACGAATATTTCAAAAATGACTGGCGGTGAAGGTGGAAATCCAACGTATAATTTTTATAATTGTACTTTCACAAATTGTTTTTCAAAATATTTTTTTTATTGACCTATAATGTTTGTATTAATTACTCGCAATGGTGGTGAAAAACGTCGTATTCTTGGCTGAATATTAAGCACTCGATGCACTCGTGCTCAATGTCAGCCTCGAACGTAATTTTCAACATTACTCACTTGTATTATAATGTACTATTAGATACTAACAATTAGGTATAACAACATGTTTACAGACTTCTTATGTAATCTCGCTAATTATATAATAATATGTGGTAATGAATTAATGATACATAAATGAAATAAATTATATAAAAATAATATTTTCAATTTGAAGGCCATATAACAATTACTCTAGAATAAATAGAGACTAATTAAGGACTAAAAATACTCTGAGGATGTAGTGGTATATTGGCGCAATTTTTTTACTAGTGCTACGTTAGTACTATTTCTATACCAATGCAAAAATAACAGATGCAGCATTACACATTATAACGTAATTCGTCAGAAACCATTAAGTCGCACATTCAGAGAAGCTCTAATTCAACTGTTAACACATATATTCGAAAACATGCGACAAAGCGCTAAGAGTCAACTCAGTCCCACGAGCGACCATTCAAATGAATGTTTAATTTATATCTTGACTCACTCGTTCCCACACAATTACATAATAATGATACGTTCGAATGACTCTTAAGCCTTCGAACAACACCTACGTTGGACAAAATTGTCTTCCTACTTGCGGCAATATCAGCATTGAGAGGGGATCGTATGGTTCTTTTGAACACTTGACCCAGTTTAGCGAGCATGTCAAGTGTGGGTAAATGATATATGATGATTTGTCGAATTTGTCCTATTAATAAATCATAATATAAGTATTTTAATTTAGCATAAAAACTTGATCTTGCTAGTTTCTTACACGTCTTCTCAGAAAGGCTCTTCTATTTTATAACGGATGTAGAGTCAGCTTTTATGCTTCAATTTCGATATATTATATTATTGTTAAAATATTTTGAAACCACTGTACATTTGTTGAATTGAAAACTCTAGATCACTATCCAACCCAGAGGCGAGCATATATTCAACGACAGAGCGAGTTCACTCATTGGAAAAAGGATTACATATTCTGATAACACAGCTAAAGTCGATAATTTTCAAACTTTACGTATCAGTTAGCTAAAGACAACAAAGCAAATACTAATAACTTTTATTTTGTACTTTAATATTCAGAAATGCTTGTAAATGATGATTATAGATTTTTAGTTTGAACAAGAAGAAATTAATTAATATTCATAAATCCTCTACTTATAAATGTGTTTGTAAATCTGTCTGTCTGATTCACGTCAAATCTTGGTAAAATTTGTAGTGTCAGTTTTGAAACCCAATGATGGACATGGAATAATTTTTACCACCAGAAAATTTGTGGAGAAATCACAAAAGAAACTGGGGGCGGGAAATTATTGCTGCATTTATTTCTTTTTATATGACATATTAAATGGTTTCTGCAAATCTGCAACCGTCACAAAAACCACAGTGTACGTTGCTAACATGGGAAATAGGATGACAAGTTATTGTACCCAGTAATTTGACTATCTATCTTATCCATACTATCGGAACACAGCAATGCGAACATATCCATCTATACTATCTTACGTGTTGCGGTCCCTTGTGTCTCTGTACATTCATAATAATTTTTCCGGTAATATAAGTCTCATCCCTTCTTATCACATGCCATTGTAGGTTAGTCTTAAGACGTCATGACGACGATGTACAAGGCCTGTATAACATTAAAAAAAATTGATTAATTGGAATATATAGTTTATTATTTCCATACATTGCCGTATATTCGTCGTTGGATCGAAACGATTTCGATAACGACGAACGCAACCAAGTTGGGCGACAATGAAACGACTTGCAGTATCGATAGGGTAACGTTAAGGCAACCTTGTGACTGCTACTTCTTTTTTTTTTTACGTACCGTACGGTGGCAGACGAGCAAATGGCCCACCTGATGGTAAGTGGTAACCATCGCTCATGGACATCTGCAGTGCCAAGGGCACAGCTGAGCCGCTGCCTACCTGGAGAGTAATACTCTTTTTAAGCCTCGTTTGAAGTTAGACATATCGTAGCGCTCAGGAAACACCGCAGCTGGGAGCTCATTCCAGAGTTCATTCTTATCTTCTTTCACAAGTGCTATTTTCAAATCTTTTATGTTTTCATTCTTATTCTTTCCAATACTAATATTTTTCTTTTCCGCCATTAACTCGATTTATTACGTGTTTTATATCATTATTAGTGCAAGCATAAACTTGTTGATATATTTCGTTCAAATCATCCATTCTTATCACTCTCTAAGAATATGTGACAATTTACCGATTTCGTCGTTCGTCGAATATGTAGAACTTTAGTGTCAAATTTTGTTTATAGAGAGTTCCAGCTCGCAGAACAAGTATCATTATTTATATACAACCGTTAGATTAGTCGTAGTCAGTAGGACGAGACCAAAAAACAAATACACTAGGGTGCGTGTAATGTTCACGTGTGCGACAAATTAATTAAAAACATGAGAATCAAAGAAGCATAGAACAGGGGTGCTTACATCTTGCTCCTGGTAAAAAAAACTGTGCCTCACAGATCCGAACAACAATTAACAAGACAAGCTAAACATTATAAAATTGATATTAGAAATACGACAAATTCACGTATTTCAATTCACTGTGAGGTTCCTAGATTATTAATTGCTGATATTTCATTGCTCACAAAACTGTTGCACACATAATTGTTTATGTCTATAAAGCATATAGCTATTTACACTTTAAAAGCGTAATTAAATAAACAGTTGCGAAATTTGTTTCATTCACCAGTGATATCGAGCCTATACAAGCCGCTAGCGAGTACATGATGGTCTCACCTTTCCATCTCGCTCTAACACATGAGTATCCCATGCTATTCCTCTCTCGCGTTGCCGATCTAATGGCAGTATAATAAATATATGGCTATTATTATAAATGTGAAAGTGGCTATCTGTTTCGTTTTCACATAAAGAAAAACATCCTTTCTTATGGAAAATCAGATATAAAAGTAACGGGCGGAAAGCCAGGTACAATATATCAAACTTAACTTGACCTTGAAACAACTTTACGTCACTCGTAATAGCAGTGGATTTCGTAATTCAAATGTAAAGCTTGACGTATTGCTGTCAGTACTAAGCAAGTGACAATTAAGACACAATAAGCTGAACAATTTTGTGCTACTTGATCATTACGTAATCTGACTAATAACGTAGCGTTATTGTCATACTAATTATTGTTTCGTAATTAAGTTTTCCAATTACACAACCATCTTTACTGTGCACTTGCCTATTATAACGTTATACAAATTAATTAATAAGTGTGCGATGAAAGCCGTGGGAATTGAGGGCGCTGCTGTCCCTAATACCTTTTTCTAGTTAGTAACACCATAACGGTTCTTAAATGACGTTTTCAACTTTATAATATATCATTTTTTTAATTATGTTATCATCAACACTATCGCAGCTCATATCTGTCCCACCGTAAGCCACGGGCCAAGCCTAACTATGCTAGGGCCATTTGATCTGAGTCAACCACGCTGGCCCAATGCGTATTTCTAAAAAAAAAAAAATTTCCTTCGCCGTAAAAGCATTAGATAAATTTAGACCTTGAGACTAGTAAACTGTTTCGAAAACCGGAGTCCAGACCACAGAGCCACAGAAGCTTTAACCAACGTTATACTTACAAAATATATCGAATTTTTTTATGTGGGATCCAAGAGTTTATTCTTTTTTTCTGTTTTCACACCTTTTTTGTTATCACCATCATCTTTAGTTCCCCTAACGACCTTCGCACTATAATTAATAAGTATATTCTACATAATCTTACTTATTACATACTAATTAACAATAATATTCAACAACACGTATAAGTTTTCGAATATTACAGCGATAATACAATAATTATGTTATCAACAGAGAAAGCTGCTGAAAGAGTTTATCACAGAAATAAGCTCGAATTTGTCGTTATTTAATAATATTCCATCTCCAAAATGTATGTGTAGCTCGCCCTGAAAATGTTACTCGTTGCTGAAAAAACCAGATCAATACTTCTCGTCTGCCCCTTTGTCACCCTAAACGAACATTCTATAGCTGTGAGACAATACAATGAAAAAGGTTGTATACCTAAAAAAATCAGCATACGTTACGAAAGATATTTAAAAATAAACAAACCATATTTTATTAGGATTGGTTTTGTGGTTTATTTTATTTAACAATGGTAAATGAAAAAATAAAGAAAGATTTATATAATGAGAAATAATAACTAAATTTACGACTCGGGCGGAGCTCGAATTTGACAACCAAACACTAATCGACTTAATCGACAACATTTAAATAAATATACTCCGGCCCGTCCCGGCTTCGCACGGGTTGACATAAATAGGTCCAGATATTTAAGTAATAAGCATGCTAAAAAGACATCATAAAAATGTGTTAAAAAAACTGTCACTTGCGTCCATTGCGTAAGGAGCCGACTGCGCGAATGAGTTTTCTTTTCCCCTCAGGAGGGTGAGGCTGAGAATCCTCACGAGGAGTACGAAACGTACCCAGGATACCCCCGCAACGGCAAGTGTCACGGAGGTTATGTTGGACTCCACACGACCGGAGCGGTCCGATCGCGTGACCTACCAACTAAACTTAGCCTAGCCTTGGCCATAAGGGCCCTAAGGCTTGGATGGAGACGCGAATGAGCCGCGCAGCTACCTGTAGTTCAAAATGGTGCATCCCCTTCTGCCGCACTACCCCGAGTTGATTACTCGATGCGCTGCGTGGCAGCCGCCGCCGGCATGTATTTTTATTTTTACCGTTTGAATGCTAAGCAATTTTTGTAAAAATCTATTGGAAAATGCTATGCATATTTTGATTACTCTAAAGGAAAAAAATATGATGTCAAATAAAACACTCTCATTTAGACAAATATTAATCAATTTTAATAAATCTTTTTGGGTTATACAGAAAAAAGTGAGTCGCACTTTTCGATACAAATCGCCGCAGCGCAAAATCGCTGCTTAGCACTCTAACGGTTAATTTCATGACATCTTTTGAATGGAATGTCCGATTTCAATAATTCAAAAAGTAATCATCAGGTATTGAGACAGTCTTGAATATTAAATTATTTCCTACTTGGATAAAAATTTATAAATGATAACACGGTCTGATTTTGATCGGCATTTCTATCAATTTGTTAAATGTAAAAAAGTAGTTATAGTGACGTAACTACTATAGTTAGACATATGGTCTCGCGAAGTTTTTTGTAGATATTGATATATTCTATAATATTGTCGAATATTTTTTTGTCCTATCATTAATACTCTTCGCAGCGTATGCGATGAAAGACATTTTATGGGTAATTTTTTTACACCTTCCGTTGGTTTTAATAAGAATTTCTAAAGATTTCTATAGTAATCTAGTACTAAATATAGCCTATGTTACTCAGTGATAATGTAGCTTTATAATCAAAAAATAATTATTAAAATCGGTTCAGTACTTTTTGAGTTTATTCGTTACATACAAAAATACAAATCTTTCCTCTTTATAATTTTAGTGTAGATAGGTATACAGTGTATGTATATAAATTTCAAAGTCGCTGATAAAACGCCTGTAAACGCAGCAAAAAATTTATAAAGATTTCTAAGTGGGTTTTAATAGGTTTTTAGTCATGGTGTAAAGACATACATAATTGAGAATACTGTTACCCATAACACCTATGTAATGTACCACATTTGAGACAAATAGAATATTATATTCTAGGTAATTCTACGAAAATATAGTATATTTTCTTTTGACTTTCACCCACCCGGGTCCCGTACCAGCGTATCAGAGTTGACAAAAATATAGTTTGTTTGTATGTTAATAAATATTAATTTATCTGGAATAGAAGCAATATCCTAATATTACTTCGACTGTATCGTTGGAAAACGAACAGTGGGTTGTTGTTCCCACGTAATGTCTATTCTCATTTATCCTTATTAATTTTTAAATAGAAATCAATTGATTTTTGGATGATTATGTTCATACTTGGTGTTCTTGATATTACCTGTGTAATAAATCTCCTTCATCAGTCTAATCAGCCTAGAGCTATATATATTACATACTAAACTAATGCCTTTTTTTGTGACTAATATATTGGACTATAAGTTGATGCATACTACGGATGTTATGGCAGTTTCAAAAATTATAAATTGCTAGGTTATAATTAACTTCCTCAGCCTCATCTGTAACATTTCTACTGGTACCGCTATATGATTTGAATTTCTTTATTTATCTATATTAAAACAATATTTGTTAATAGTTAAGGCACTATGTATAACTAATTTTCTCCAAGTTCGTGGGGAAAACTTCGACTATTTTTGTTTTGCCTTACGGATGGTCAAGCACTACCTACCTACCAAACCTGGCAGTCTTCTTTGAGATATTAAATAGAAAAATATAATAAAATCTTCTACTTACAAATTAAAAATAAAATCGAATTAGTTAAACAAGTAAAAACATTCTAAAAGCTATAATGAAAGATAAATTCATTAACGTTCATAAAATAGGACAGAAAACTCGAGTACCTTATTTATAACAGAGCCAGACTCGACAATATAGGTACATTAAAATATTACAACATTCAAGTGGTAAAAAGCAATAACAAAATTAATCATTGTAAAGCGCATTTCATTATAAAATTTCGGCCTCATTTGTTCTGTTGGATAAATGCGAATTGGAGTAATAAAACGTTGTGCCGCATGTGGTTAATTTGTGTACCGAATTCTAGCTCATTTTTATGCTGTTTACAAGGACCAGCTGCCCCATCTCTAGACTGACTCGTAAAAACGAATTGAAAACAGAATAAAACATGTTCTGTGCGTTTAATGCTCTCCTTCAGTACGTTAATAGCTCCAGTGACATAATAATATTCTACACACTAAAAATGGAGGTATTAAAAATCAATTTAGGCTTTCATAAACTTCTTTAATTACATTCCTATATAAACATCAGCCAATCGAGTAATTACAACTACACAATAATTTACAGTCTTTCCAATTTAATACTTCAAAAGTTCTTTTTTTTATTAAAAATGTAATAAATAGGTACGAAGAAGCATATCGTCAGAAATGCGAAAATTTGGTATCATTGTACAAAAGTGAAGAATATTACAAATAGGTTACTTAATAACATTTATTATTTACAATTTGGACGATTATCGTCTATAACAAAAAGAGGTTCATAGCGGTCGCCTACGGCTATGGCTATATCTAAGGCTTACAGATCAACATAACGAGATCGTGATTGCGGAAGTATTCATACGAGATACGTTTGGACTGTGTGCTGCATGACTACTGACTGGGGCTGCATGTGGCGCCCTTGATAATCGTTGGACGAGTAGTCGGAATCGATAGTCGAGTAGATATGTTCGGACAACGGTCGGTCGCACGGAGACCGCTCAGCCGAATTCGCAGACTTTCCGCAAAGCGTCTGGCAAGTGCTGTTCAACACAGACGCGTCCATTGTGTAAGTATTGGAATTCCTCCCGTAGTTAAGCCTCTTCAACTTTTGTCCGTGCCGTTTGGACAGCGGCATCGCATAACGTAACCTCTCCCAAAACCGTTTCTCTTTCCACGTTATCTCCAAACCCGTTTTGAAATACGACTTCAATTCCGGATCTCGTGGGACGAGCCCCGCGGCGACAATTATTAATTTATGCGGGTTCTTCCGAAGCGCTTTCTGAAGGGCTTGTCGAAATTCTATCTGTGACCATTCTGTTAAGATAAAATTCTTTGTTAGAACTACTACGATACGCCGCGAGGCTTCCGTTGCTTCGACCACCAAATCGGGGAATTGAGCGTACGTTGCTTCGAACTGAGGCACGTCTCGGTAATGGAGACACAGATGGTAGGATGGATAGCCAGTTTCTAGTTCTCTAGCTAGAGATTCCACGACAAACTCTTCGTCTTTGGGACTATAACAAATGTAAGCATCGTAGAGCTTATCGCCGTCTTTAAACGCACTCGTCAAAGGAGACAGCTTAATACCGCAATTAGAATACAGCCACATTCTGCACGCGTATCTAAATGTAAATACTAAAGCTAATATTAATAAAATAAGCATGAACCCAGTGAGAGCCGACGCTAGCAGTGGCAAATTATGAGATACAAAGAACGCGCTAATCACTGAACCGTCACTTATTTCACTGCATACAGTTATATTTAAATTCAATGGCTTTTTCACTGGGCTCATATTCTCATTAACACACCACAAACTATTAACATCAATAATTTTATCAATATTCTGCGATACATAAGTAAGAAATCCTTGTAAATATTTGCAATCACAAGACCAGTGATTACTTCCGATGTATAATGTTTGCAATTTCTTATTATTGTCCAAGTGCCATAAACCATAATTCACGAGTCTGTTTCCATCCAAGCGCAAAACTTCTAAAGTATCGAGAAAACTAAATGTTTCGTTCGAAACATACTGAATCACATTATTTTGAAGATATAACTCTTTCAAGTTGCTTAACTTTGAAAATTCACCGCCACGGAGACTTTTTATTTTGTTATTATCTAAATGCAATATTTTCAAATGCTGTAGCTTATTGAAAGTGTCGTTATGAATATATACGACATTGCTGGAATTTAAATACAACACGCGAGCCTCACGCATTGGATTTAATACAGACTCATTTAGTTCAGTATAAGCATTTCCATCTAAATAAATATGAGTAGAATCTGTAGGAAAATCAGCGGGTATATACTTCAACTGTTTCACAGAGCAGTCAACTACACTTGTAGACTTAGAAGAGTCGTGATAGCAAGAACAATTAGTTGGACAAACAATTCTACAATTACAGTTATTGAAATCGCAACAGTTACAGCTATCTGGACAATGATTCTCATATTTACACAAAAAGTCTTTTAATTGAAGAGAGCTGACCGGAAGATATTTAGAACCGCGCACATACGATTCTTTACATATCGCATTTTCGAGATCCATTACACGTGGGTATTGCCTGGTAGTTACTGAATTTATCAGTAATAGCCATTTCATTGTGCAATCGCATCGAAATGGATTGGCACTAATATAGAACTCTGGCAACGCTTTATCATCGGGCACTTTCAAAATACGTAAACTATTTATGTCCAAAGTTTCAATCTCGTTGGCGTACATATCGACACGCGTTAAATTCCTCTTGTCTAAAAACGTATCGGTCTCAATGTTTGTTATGAAATTGTTATTTATAAACAAAAGCTCTACGCTATTAGGAATTGACATAGGAGATAAAGTAACCATGCGGTTATGACTTGCGTCTAAAGTTTTGACGTGAAGCTCATTTTGAATTTTATAATAGTTCCCCAGTATTTCGATAAAGTTCGCGTGAATATCTAACCACTTTAAGCTGCCAGGTATGAAAGCGTAGTCAAACCACACCAAATGGTTTTCGGATAAATTCAGCCACAACAACTTTGTTAGGGCCACGAATACTCCGTTTATATCAGAAATAAAGTTACCATCCAAGCGCACGGCTTCCAATTGCGTGTTTCTTTGAAAGGTTTCGGTCTCTATAGACTGTATTTTATTTTTCGCCAAATTGAGCACTTGCAGGCTAGGCAACCCTGAGAACATTCCCGCTGTAAGGTTTCCAATTTGATTGTCGATTAAACGCAACCCGGTCAGCTGCGATAAATTCTGAAATGAATCGTTCGTTATTTCTGTTAGCAAATTTTCCCCCAAGTCTAGCGATTTCAAGAACGGTAATTTCAATATGGCTTCAGGAATTTTACTTAATTTATTCGAACTCAAATCTAACTCTTTTAAGTCGGAACAATTCTTAAACGCATTCTCACTTATATATGTAAGCTTATTACTGTTTAGGTTAAGTTTGTTTAATATAAATAGTCCATTAAACGCGTGATCTTCGATTACATTCACTTTGTTTTGACCTAAATTCAATGTATGCAAATTGAAAAGTGGTGAAAAGGCATTTTCATCTATGGTGCTTATGGAATTGTTATTCAAATTTAATATTTGTAAAAAGAACAAGTCTTTGAACATGTTGCGTGTGACCCGGGACAGCGTGTTATGTGACAGGTCGAGCACGATTAATCTTATTAGACCACCAAACGTTTCATCTTCTATGTGGTCGCTTTTCAATTTATTCGCTGAAAGATCTAAAACGAGCAATTGTTCCAAACGATTAAATATTCTCTTGGGCAAAGCTTCCAACTCATTATTTTGCACATATATTTCACGAATTTCTCTCGTGTTGTAGAACAACCCTTCTGGTAAATAATTTATTGCGTTCTCTGATAGATTCAAAACTTTCAACGAAAGTAAGTCGCTAAATACGTCTCCGGGTAACTCATTAATTTTATTATTTTGTAGAAATAGTTGTGTCAGTCTTCGCAGGTGTAATATCTCAGAGTCAGCTGGCAAAGACATGATGTCGTTGTAACTCAAATCTATCGTCTGCAACGTCGAACCACATTTATGGCCAAATCCTAGCTCGTCGACAAACTTGATCTTATTGTGCGTCAAATTCATTGAAATGATGTTTTCAAGCGTGCAAAATAAATCAGACGGTATCTTCCGGATGTTATTGTAAGCTAAATCCAGAGTGTGCAATTCCCTCAAGCCGTTAAACGCACCCAGCGAGAGCTCTAACTCTTTGTTGTTGCTCCATTCGTTATTCATGGACCGTATCTTCAAAGTCTTCAGACCTCGCAACCCTTCGAAAACGTTACCGGGAAGTCGAAGAAGTTTACAGTTATTTATGGAGATCTCTGCCAAACCTTGCATTCTTCCGAAGTGGTGATCTCGCAGCGTGCTCTCGATGAGGAGCTGGCTGCACCGGATCACGAGCTGCAGCGCGCCGTCGGAGTGCATCGAACCGACGACATCCCTGTCCGACGACAACGTCCGTACATTGCATTCCACCGCACCACTCTCACCGGACACACGGAAACAAGCATTGGCATCGTCAGGCGCTTCCGTAAGCACCGCGCCCATCACTAAACAAAAGAATATCGCGGTAATTATCATTTTAAACCGCACTGTGTCCATTTCATTTTTGTCACTGGGTCACATGAACTGAATGCCGAGTTTAGTTCGTAAGCGGTGCGCGGTCATGTTGAGGGTTTCGCTACACGAGTCTCGAGAGAATGTTTCGATAACAATGATTGTAAACTGCGATGTAAATAGAACGGCGTATGCATGCCGTCGCGCGCTAAAAGCACGCGATCCCCCCGCGGAGACGAGGCCGCGACTGCCGCTTACAATGGAACGCCATGAATGCGCGCCGCACCGTACGGCGACCGCTTTGGAGAACTACTAGTCAAACTTTTGATAACGAGAATCAACATACATTTCTGTGTATAGTCCCCACATTGCCAAAGTGCACGCGTTCTTGCCGCATTGTACTTCGAGCTATACAACTTTGAGCTCGAACTCATAATAGGCATAAAGAAATCGCCAGTGTGCTTTGCCGCCACACCACTGCTATTGAAGCACACTATACAAGTAACCCCCATAACTATCGAGTTTTACACCAAACGGAAACCGTTACGTGACTCCGTGTCCATTATTGTTATTAAATTATTTCTGCCGTCAAATAATATAGGCGCCAAACAATAAATTATGTATGAGTGTCTGCTTTTATCTATGTTTATTAAATAGTGTTACATTGTGAATTATTAATACGTACCTATAGAACTGTAAGAAATGTAGAGATAGTTTTTTTTTACACGCTTTTTATTGACTACTCTGTCCGTTTGTTTGTTTGTTTGTTTGTCATGATCAATCTTGTAATCGATTTTTCGACCACTTCTACTGCTCCAATCGAGCTCAATTTTTTTTTACATGTGTATTCTAGATGACAATACAATATTCAATCATTTTCGAATCATAAAAATACATAATTATGTTGTAATAAATTAAAAACTTTTTAATATGAGAATTGGTTCAATGAAGCAAACAGATAGAATTTGATATAATGCATATGTTTAATTCTAATACTACATTTTCTGAACAATTATGTACATTTCTTTATGTTTGTTATAATAATCACGAGACTAAAAAGTAGTAAATAAAAAAAAATTAAAAAAAACTTTTTAAAAAAACACGCTTTTTACGCAAAGACTAAAAAACGTTTGAAAAAACTTTTGTTTGTTATAAAGACTAAAAACATTTGATCTAAAAAGTAGTAAATAAAAAAAAATTAAAAAAAACTTTTTAAAAAAACACGCTTTTAAATGTAAATGTAAATGTAAGACCATTAAATGAGTAATGTTTAATTTTGAACACCCCACGCTTTTATAGTCATTGAGTTCTTGGACTAATTTGCTAAATTTTATAGACAAATTTTTGAGTTACATTTCTTTTTGTCATCAGAAATTTTTCTTGATATGTACCCAAATTTTCTAAAAGCGTGACTTTATTTTTATTTTCAAGTTTTTAGATCGGTTTTTAGTCTTTTTAATAAAAGCGTGTTTTTTTAATTCGTCTTCTTTATTTGTGAAGTACATCGTCTCGAATGATCGATTTTTTCGAAGATTTTTTTTTTAATCTAATAAGCAATACAAAGTACTTAGTACGTAATAGTACAGAGGCTGCAAAGGAGATAATTTTTTTAGGCCCACTAGAAAACGGCAACGTTTATTGATATTACTGAACTCTAAAATATCAATTTATTATTAAAAGCAATTGCACGATATTATGAGTAAAAATGAAACGGGAATGATAAAATCAATTAATTAAACTTTGTAATGACTTTTGACATTTGAGGTAAAGGAACTAACGTTTTTTAAATCAAAATGAAAGATAATTTAATATTATACAAATAATAGATAAAGGATAGTGTATTATTTCTTTTTTATTTTATTTAAAAGTATTGAGCTCTCAATATTTATTTTAATACTATTTTAGATTATTTTAACTATTAGTTCGTCAGTCCAGTATCGTCGTGAAACGGAACGCGTCATCATTTTTGACAGCGACAGAATGGTACCTACACTGACATCCAATTGACGTCGGTTTGTTTTCAACCGAATTCTGTGTTTACGTTTCCAACGGCTTGATTTCGTTTTCTTTCCCGCATCCCGTATTTAGAATGCAAAAAAATAATACGATTTAGGGGTTTGTTTATAATGTATTTTTTTTAACGTAAATGCATGAGGTCGCGTCGACGCTCCGCGAGCACTGCACTGGTGAAACGCTTGGTAGTGGCCAAAGAAGATTGTATTTTTCAAGAATAAAAAAAGTGTTAAATAGCATTTACGTAAAAAGCAATTTGAATACCAATCAAAATAAAGCTACTAACTATTCAGAATTTTTAGGTTATTTAATGTTCATGTTTTAATTGATTTCTCAATATTCCCGTTAGATAAAAACAAGCTAATGTTCCTTATAATATCTAGGGTTAGTAAGAAATTGTTTAACGTATGTCTCATTAATAAACGTTACATTTTATAGTGGGCCTATTCTCCATACAAGAAAAAATCATCTCCTTTATTTTGAAGCCGCTAAGTAAAATTCAACTGACATTGCTAATTTGTATTAGTTCTCCGTGGAACTAAATTATTAGTAGAATAATTTAGTTCTCCGTGTTGCTTAATTAATTTAGTGCTGGATAAAGCGTCAAAACAATTTGTTGAAGACATTTTCGAGTCCTGCGTAAATCAAATATAATCATTTCGAATTTTTCGATATTTAAAAACTTATTGTTCAATTTTGAGTGAAATGTAAAGCAACTAACAAAATGATAGAAAAGTATGTTTTCGTTGTTTAAGTACTATTCTTTATTATTTTAATCATAAGTAGCATAACAAAATGTATTATATACAAAAACAGTGCAAAACAGATCGGACAGTGTACTGTAGTTCAACCCTTTTAACAATATATGCTGCTATATTGTACTAGTTGCCGTAATATGCACTCCTTTTCCCCTACAGCAGAACTTTAAGGTCCTGTCTTTTTATCGACATGGAAAAAATAAATCCTGTAAATGATTATTATTCTATCAAACTCAAAATGCTACAAAGCTTGGACCAATTCTCTGTTATTTGGCCTGTCATCTTAATATATGTATGCCATCATAATTAAATTTAGACATTTTTCTATAGATTAGACTAACTAATAGGTATAACCAGGGGCAACCGGCAACACTTTCGGCCTTGCTCTCTTTGCCTAAAAGCGAAACCTAAATTTACAAAACATATGATTTTTTTCCGTTGTATACTGTCTTTTACACATTTATTTTCATAGATATACCTACAAACAGTGCAATATACACTATATAAGAAAAGTATGTATCTTGAAACATGATAAAGCAATCCGTTTGAATTCAACACCAAAAATATCATATATTTCGTATAGTTGATTACCCTTTTTTCCTACTTACTGATAAAATATCAATTTTTCAAATTCGAAAATAAATCATTATTATTTCAATAATTTATAAAACTATTTGAAACCATTATTAAAATTAAACATTCTTTTAGACTTGGACAAATTCTACTTAACTGCAATCTCTATAATTCACGAACATCTTAGTTCCGGCGCGGCTACAAGTTTCGGAGAATTTTTAATCGAAACCATAACTAAGGGGAGATATAAACCATACACTGAGCACAAGTTATGTATGGGTTTTATAAAACGTTCCATAATCAAAAAGTGTGCATGGTATTAATTTGATAAAAAAAGTATGTTGTAGAGATATTTGTCGCACATAAAACAAAATAGAATTTAATTAAATTACTATTTAAATACTATTTATATATAAAAAAAATGAAGCAACTATTCTTAGCATAATGCAAATGGATTAGTTAGAAGTGAAAGAGTATACATTTGATCATATAATATCTACATGTTTCACAATTTCATATACATACTTACAAACGTAGGTCTTAAGTATGTATATATTCAAGCCTATTGTTAGCTAAAGGTTAAGTAGAAGTAACCTCTTCCTAGCTCAAATCTAAACATCGTCAGAGCCTTTTTTTTCGCAATGTAATAAAGAGCTAAGCCACTATTAGGATACTTCGCAGTAATATAACTCCGGTAAAACCGTTTAGTCAGTTTCCGATTTCAGATTTATTCGAAAAACATCTAAGCACTTATATATAAAATATATATAATATAATTAGCGAAAGCAACAGGCAACGAATAATGAAAGAATAACGAAAGATTATTAGATAACGAAGAAACACTTATAATAATTTTAAGAATGCAACTAAGCATATTGTCAAAAGAACAAAAGAGGCATTTGACACTAGGCTTCGACTTCCAGAATAATACGAGTATTAAGTTCTTTGGAAGTCCATAAGTACAGCTAGAGGTTAAACAACCTCACAGCTATTCAAAAGTCAGAAGCCATTTTAAAAGATGAAGATTGCGTGCTAAGGAGACGAAAATAGTCGATATTTAGAAAGTATGTTTGATAAGGATGAGCCAGGGTTAAGCCCTAGAGTTAAGAAAATAAATAAGATAGATGAGAGAGAATTAATGCTAGAGGAAGTGTTAAGAGAGATAAGATGTTTCAAAAGAGGAAAAGCTGCGGGGTATAACAGAATATCTGCTGAAGTGCTGAAGGCTGAATGTGTAGAAGAAATTTTAGTTTATAAAATAGATGATATTGATTGAATTGTTGAAATGGATTCCAAAATGTACTTGTAAATTCCAACGTAATACTCACGTATTTATTATACAAAAGCTATATAGTCCACTCACATTAGGAAAAAAAAGGGTTCAACCTCGGAATTTGAAATAATAAGCTGGAAACTCGTATACAGCTTTATTTTGGCGTTCTATAAGTTGGCTCAAAAGTCTCACGGTTCACGGTTGACCTTGTATTACAGTATGTGTGCCTGAGGATTGGGTGCTCTCCGCCCTCTATCTCGAAAAGGGTTGGGCGTATAGAAAAAAAGTTGAGACAGTAGTTGTGGTATTTTTTTTTATCTTCAATTGTTATAATAGGTGTTGAAGTGATGCGCGGTGTTGCCTGTCTAGTGACCCTAACGTGAGGCTGCGTGCGCGTCCGGCTAAGCGCGCACGCCGTGGTGAAGTCTCTCTTTCTGGGGGACTGTCCAAGGGTTCTCGGACAGTCCCTCCTTTGGCGGTGGCTTGACCAACTCATGGTCGAGCCGGCCCCGGGGTACATGGCGGTCGAATCGTGAGAGCGCACCCCGCCATGTGCCCCGTATGGGCCCAGAGAACTCGGGGGGGTTTTAGTGGGTAGGCCAGTCCTCTTGACCGGAGAGCCTCACACACGGCCGCGTCTTGCCAGCGCGGTGTCATGTTGCACAAGGTCGCATTTCCCCCCCTTAAAAAAAAGGTGTTGAAGTGATTAGAACCATAGAAACGGAGATAATTTCAAAAAACGATTTTCATGACCTTTGGCCTCGAATAACTTACGACGCAAACACGGGATAATATGCGACTTTTGAGACAACTTTTAGAACGCCAAAATTAAGCTGTATACGAGTTTCCAGTTTATTTTCTCAAATTTCGAGGTGAAACCCTAAAGTGACTGGACTAATAATAGGTAGAAAGAAGAAGTAGAAGGACTTTAAAATACTGCCATAGGTAATATGAAACCCAAAAGCTTGAATTAATTATTCAATATTTTATCTATATCATAGGATCTATTCGACACCCAAACAATATCAATAACGAAACGAACTCAGAAGATACTTTGTCTAGGGCCCCAGGGCGAATACTTATGACATTTTATATAAAATAGTTATGTCTGTATAATAATTTATTTAACCATTCATAAAAAGAATCAGTATAGTAATCAACAGTGTGAGAAGAAATAACTGATAGCCTGTAACGTCTCTTTATGATTCGAATATTCTCGAATGTTCCTAGATCTGGTAACTACAAATTTCTCTTTCAGGTTCTAATCTTACGCTCATGCAACTACACACCAGCAACAGCATAGTGCTTGGCTAGACCCCATAGATTCCATTAGCGATCGCATATAGTATAATTGTATGTGAAAACGACTTGTATTCTGTTGGATGTGTACCTCCTGTAGGAGTCTATCGGAAAACTAATAGATGGACCGATATTATTTCTTTGAAAATTATAAATTGACTAGCTTTTGCCCGCGACTTCGTCCGCGTGGAATAATGACTTCCGGCAGATTTTTGGTTAACCAACAACATATTTATATTTATATTTGAATAAAGATTAATATTATTATGTTGATACAACTTAAACAAATTATTTCGACCAAATTTGGTACCATAAAAACGGTCATTGTGACTAAACCTTAAAAGATAGACATATGCCGTCGCGGACTTTTTTTTAGATCATGTATAGAGGAATAATTCTTTCATACATATTTTTTGTGTATCTTGAACCGTTTTCGCAGCGCACGCAAAGAAAGCCTTCAAAAATGAATAATTTTCCCCGTTTTTTACACATTTACCGCTCTGTCTTTGCTCCTATTGGTCATAGCGTAATGTTATTTAGCCTATAGCCTTCCTCGATAAATGGACTATCCAACAAAAAAAGAATTATTCAAATCGCACCAGTAGTTTCGGAGATTAGCGCGTTCAAACAAACAAACTCTTCAGCTTTATATATTAAGTATAGATAGATTAAATTGTACCGTCGACATATTTGTAGTTACACATTTATGTTAATCGTGAAGAATCAACTACAAATAAAAATGTCCCAACTAGACCTTGTAAATGTGCGATAGATCTAGTGTTGCCAGGTGTCCCGATTTCCGCGGGACGTCCCGATTTTCAGGTGTCTGGGGACGCATCCCGATTTGTGCCTGATCGGGACGCTAAATGTCCCGATAAATCAAAAAATGTGGAAAAAATCATAAAAACTATTATAAATATTTATTATTTCCCCACAATTCTCACCCGTCGCCAGGATCGGCCCTGTATATAGCATAAAAAATTTGTGTATATATATATGTCACCGGAAAATAATAAGATCCGTAAGTTTATCAATTTACTAGGAAGTTTATAAACTTTCGTAGGATTCTAAACAGGAGATAAATTGTATTATTTTACGTGCACATTTTCGTAAAATTATCAATTTTCAACGTCACACGGTAAATTTATAAACTTTTATATTATTATTCGTAAAATTTTATATTGTTCGACCAATCACGGAAACTCTTTTAAATATACGCATCTTTGAAATACGTAAAATAACACACTGCTCTCTGATTGGTCATTGTTCATAGTGGCAATGCTTATGTCATAGACTTTGGTACAATCAGACTTGACAAACTATAAATCGGAAGCAACAATGCCTGGTTCCTCTCTGGCACGAATGTAGTGAGTTGAATTTGCTATTATCAGTTTCAATAAACGATTTAACAGTTACTAGCTAAAATACAGGAACACTCTTACAAAATACACTAATGAACACTACTTTGCTATATTTAAATAAAACGACAGAAATTGTGTAATACGAAAGCCTTTATTATTAAGGCCGCGAGGAAGAGAAGTGACACGTGACAGTCAACCAATCAGATCGCGCGTAGCGTTTTGTTATTGCTTACTTATTACTTTACGAGTGAGTTCAGTAAGTTTATCAATTTACGAAAATGTGGAAGTAAAATATTACAATTTATCTCCCGTTTAGAATCCTACGAAAGCTTATAAACTTCCTAGTAGATTAATAAACTTACGGATCTTGTTATTTTCCGGTGACATATATATACCTAGTGTGTACTGATGGTGAGATTTTACAGCCCAACTACAAATTTAAAAACGTATGTTCTTGACTTTTATGAAGATGCTAATGAAACTGCATCAACCATCCATATGAATTTAGTAACACGACTGAAAGAGTGCAATATTGATACTAAACACCTTACTATACTGTGCAGATAACGCAAATGTAAACTTTGGTTGCCAAGTTGGCTGCATATACGTATCTCGTATCTCTTACAGATCTCTTATAGAGTCCACCTTTGTACACTATTTTCAAATGTTATTTATTATCTATGTTTATTTAAAGTGCAATAAAGAGTTATATAATTAAATTAAACCTCGATTTAAAAACACCGTATTTTTTGTTTACTGTCCCGATCTACAACCCAAAATCCCGATTTTTTTCGACCTCATGTACCGATTTAAAAGAAATCGGACCTGGCAACACTAGATAGATCTCACCTGTCATCAAACAATTCAATCTCGCAAATTCCTGAGAGCGGCCATGTTTCGGATAAAACTATGTCGTAGTTAACATTTCAAATAAAATTAAAAGTTTGCAGTAAATACCTGTGCATTACGTATATTACCCGTGTAGTAAAAAGTGATGTATAAGAACCATTTAAAACAGTATTTTATAGCTAATAATCGGCGTAATAACATTTTGTAAAATAATAACCGAATACACATTAGGCTAAGAATATTTAATACGTTAATACAGCAATGGAATGTAGTAAGCTGTATACTGAAAAAGCCGATTTGTAAAACTATAGTTTAGTTAACCGACGAATAGCCAAACTTCGTTAACTAACAAATAAATTTCCTTTACATTTTTGGACCAAAGAGTGTCTACTAGGAACAATAGTTATCTAGTCGCTATTTTTATGTACTAAGTTAGTTTTTCAGTGTATATAGTTGGTACAATGTTTAAATGTACGTATATTACTTAATTGCAAGCAGTGAATGTTTACAAAATAAGCAACCGGCGAGCGCATCAATAACAACATGAATGGGAGTGCGAGTCAAAGATACCCGACAGGCAGCAAAGGGCGTACTGTAAAATAGATCTAATACTGTACACTATAAGGTTCAGTCTTAAGGCCGGCACACCTACGACGGCACATTTATCTATACAACGCACAAAAAGTGCATGAATATGCAAACAGGATTGCACAAGTTAACTAGTTTTAATGATTCTGACTTATACATTTATTGATTGTAAGTAAATGATTATAAACAAATTATTTTACAACAGATTTAATGAATTTTTCATTAAAGACACTTTGAATTCTTGATTATGTTCAGCAGCTCTTTGTTACATCCTGTCAAATATTCGTTCACAAATCTAATTGGTGTAACTGGAATGCTGTAATATTTTACTTAACATGTACAATAACTACAAAGTTGCCTTTATGTAGGGGTTGTTGAAGCAAGCAATAATATCTGTACGTTCTTAGGGAAATGTATATTTATATTTAACAAGCAAGCAAAGTGTCATCGATTTGCCTTTATATAAATTTAAAATCCATATCAAAAATACACTCATGAGTAAAGGTTATTATAAAGTAAGTGATCTATGTAAATGATCACACTATTTGGGAATAGGGACACTATTCATAGAGCCATGTTTGGTAACATTATTTATAATATTGTATTATTTTTATATGTGTATGTAAACATACATACGACTGTAATCGTATTAGGTATGATTGTATAATAATTTTGTATTATTATATTATATTATTATAATTATTAAAATTGAAAAGAGGAGATAAAAAATAGACCTTCAGAATTTCTTGCCTGTTCTTCTCGAGAAGGCTCTCCCAATTTCCGAACAGGTCAATATTTTGTATTTTTATTTTTTTTTCCTTGATAAAATTGTTTTGTTTGTTTTGACGTCAATAAGTGCCTGTAAAGGTCTATGTCGAATAAAGATTATTTTGATTTTATACTTTTAGTGTCCTTATTACGTGATTGTATCCTTGTATAAATACTCGCAAGATCCTCCATTGAATAATAGTCCCAGTGAGATGATATATTTGTAGGGAGTACCTTCGATTTCAACATTATTTTTTTCTATTCTTTCAATTCTCTAGCTTCTTAGGTCGTGGTGCAACACCTCGAAATGTGCTATACATATTTCTTCTAGTGAAAAATCCACTTTATTCGAATTTACTAAAATTTATAAAAGTTGATTTTAGAATGAAGTTTGTATACTGGTTTTCATTTGCAAGTTTGTAGCTATCAGGTTTTGTTTTACTTATATAAATCGTATAAAAAAATATATTTTACAGCGTGAAAATATTAGTGTTACTCCTGCAGGTGTAATTACTCACAAGTTAGATACCATGAACGTAATAGGATTAAGGGCAACAAACGCTTATAGAACAAATGTAATGAATAATGAAATAATGAACGAAAATATAAAAAAATATTCATGTACGGAAAATGTACCTTAATGTAAGAATAAAAAAAAGACTTGATTACTACATTTTTTTTCGAATGTAGCGGGGTTAAAACAAATTTATCTGAAATGCAAAATAGTAGTCCTTAAGAATAAAACAACAATATTTCAATTTCTGTGTATTTAGGCCGAAGCTTTGAAGAACTTCAATATTTACAATTTAACTAAACAAACTGTATCCAAGAATTATAATATTTTTACAGATAACTGACGAAAGAATGCAATAAATAAAAAAATACTTCATTCCAGTATTAATAACTACATTACAAAAGAAAGCAAATTTCATTTTATGATATTAAAAATAAAATGTTACTCTTCCTCTTTTCCACTGAGATGGTTGTGAAAGTGGTTAAATAAAAAAATAATTTTACAAATACAAAATTCTTAGTAATACAGTCGAATCCGTTTATAATGACATCGAAAGGAATTGACAAACACACACGTCATAATAAGCGGACGTCATTCAAAGCGTTTTGTGAAAAAAAAAAGCTATTTATGTAAATATGTATGTACTTAAGTGGTTTAATAGTGGAACATAGTAACTACATATGTATACAATATACATACATATTAAATCAAAACAAAAAATGCACGTAATAAGTACATTATACACATACAGATGTATTTTTTAATGTAAGTAATCTGTAATTTTCTTCTGCTTCATGTTTTTTCATTTTATTGTAAAGTCTCCAATACTATTGTGTTAGAATTTGTGTATAGAAGACATCGCTATGGTCAACTTATCATGTTTAATATTGCTATGAACAAATCGTAATGATAATTCTGTAGCTTTTAATGGCACTTCCTCGACTTCTTCCCCACATCACTTTCGATTTGTTCCATAGCATTATTTATTCATTATAACCGAACATAATTTATTAAGAATGGCTCATAATAAGCCACATGTCACTGTAAGGGAATTCATGATATCAGACTTTTTATAAAGAATTTTAAATGAAAACCAAACTACGTAGTGTAATGACGTCATAATAAACGGTTGGCAATATAGGCAGTCATAATAAACGGATTCAACAGTATGTGAAATCAATTATTTTTTCAAATAATTTAAAATTAAATCAATATTCGATGTAGTATGTTTCTATAGACTTAAATTTAAGGGTCCGAATTTGATAACCGCTAATCTAGTCGTAAAATATCTAGCATAGCCTTTTTAATTACTCTATTACAATTGATTATATTTAAATGTTGGTAATTTGGTTAATGATACACTCACGCTCATGATTGCGTTATCAAGCGAACATCAGATGAAGTTCAGTTCTCGTTTCTGTACTCATATTTGGGCTTCAAACATAAAATTGGCGTCCTAAGTTCACTTTGTCATTTACTACAATATGAACATTTTCTGGAATAAAAAATAGTTCAATATTCTACTAAGAACTAAACATCACAAAGTAATTTTTACGAACATTTTTGTTCTATGGCAATCACAGAGAGTGTATTATAATGGAAAGTTTCAATTACACTTTTTTAAATATATAAGCTGAAATATCACGCTCAATATTTACATTAATAACTCTTCTATAAACAATGCGATCTAAGTGTCTACTTAGTTCTTATATAAAATAGTAATAAATTAAAGTGATAAATAGCTTGTATTTTTAATGGCGACATGAATACCAGATTTTGTATTTAAAATTTTAAAACTAATTTCTTTCAAGTACTCGAGATCGTAAACATTGTGAAACAGTAATAAAAGTTCAGAACATTTTTACTTTCTTACTGGGTATTTGTTTGATTAAGTGATCAGAACTTAATTGTATAAGTATAACAAAGATAATTTTCTTATAATCAAACAATCAGCATCCAACTATGTCTAACAATCACTGCTCATAGTTGAAATTACAAAAAAAAATTATTGAATTCTAGCTTTACAAAATTATTATTGCAGACAAATGTATGTACTAGCAAGGCCACAATATTAATTACAGTCGTTTATATTTTATTGCTTCAAAAATATATTTATAACCACATTTCAATCTACAGTATTAAGATAAAATGTTAGCTATGTAAAATGGAAGTCCACAATTATTAATTTCCGTCATTTTGTTGACTAGAATGTTTTCAACACTATTTAATAAATGTTTTAATGTTGAATTACAATATACATGATTATTTAATTTAAATTCATAACATTTAGAGCCCTTAACGACACTTAGTAATAAAGTTTCCATCCACATATATGACCCACTTCATTAGTAAGTTTTAAGAAATTACTGAAATTCCATTAGATAGAGAACCGTGAAGATAAAAAATAAAATAAAGAAAAAAGCAAATACTAATTTATTTTGAATTTTTTGTGAGATTTAATTTTAAGTTTAATTGGTAAATAATAATTATAATAGAAACAAAAAGGAAATATACCAAAATATTCTATTGATAAAAACTGTATCTAATCAATATTTATCTGGTTATTTTACAAGTTGTATGTACATTCGACCACAAAACATGAAACGTGTCATTTTTATACAAACATGCTACTTCATAGTCTAACAAATCAAAAATGTACAGAAAGAACACGTCGTCACGCTTTACATTTGAACTACAAAAACTACCGCGATTAGAAGCGATGTACACATTTATGGTGCATTCTTAATTTTTTATTAATACGAAAGGAGAAACATTATTTCATTCCACATAACGTAATTTAAACCATGGTTCTGCTACATAAAACCATTCATTGAAATTAGCAATAGATGAATATTTCAACTATCCATCATCATTGGAATCAATGTAAAAATGTGCATATTCTTGTTTATGAGGATTTAAAGTGATTATGTTTACTTAAAAGTAACAGCATGGATCGAATTTTAGCAGTCGATTGTAGTATAGATTTTAAAAACTGCCACTAAGTAGTGAAATTAGAGTTCAAATATTCCAAATCAGTAGCTGACAATATCTAATACATTCTGCCACTAATTTGGCAATATTTATATATAATAATGACAATGACACTTTGACTTTTCAATAGCCACTCGAACCAAATAAAATTACTACAATTTACCTATCAATAAAATTATGTTACTGACATCAGTGTATATACTAGCTATGTTTGATGCTTCAACTCGCAAGGTATTAATTAGTTCACAAAGCGCCAGTCCACTGGTGGCTCTGATTACATTATATTATTTCATTGTTATATCAATTTAAACTAGTATTCAACAAAGCTTTGAATAAGAGCAGAGAGCTCAAAACGTCAATTTGATGACATGAGTAACATGCAACTGTTGTGAACCATATAATTTTGGTCAGACACTGATTTTTAATCATACATACAACGTTACAACAGAATTGGTGCTATTTCGTTTGTCAAACTATTCAGGAACTGAGTTTTGCTGGAGGAGCAGCACACGCGTATACAAACGGCCATTTATCACTACTTATTAGGTTACTTTAACCATTATTATCACACTTCACACACATTCCACATTAATCACACACGAGTCTATGTTGCTATGGAGTCTAATTGTCTATTGCTTGAACATGATCAGGTCTCTCGCCTCTCGTGTGCCTCTGCCACATTTTATTGTATAACATCTCCAAGCCCGTGGCGTAAGCTTTGCAATCAAACAAAGGACTCTCGGTTCGCGCCGACCAAACTTTTGCTCGTAACGCTTTCAGGCTGTAAACAAAACACACATTATTTACACAATTATTACAGCCCTCGAAAAACATAAGGTAAATCACACCATAATAAGATGGATTCAGAACATGCTTAGATTCAGAGTAGTTAGATTAGACAACAACCAAGCACAGGGGGCAATAGTGGCCAGAGGTTGCTCACAGGGGGGAGTACTCTGGAACTTGGTTGCCAACGAACTCATAGAAAAGCTAAACAGGAACAGTTACTTCACAATAGGTTATGCTGAAGACCTGGCTATACTGATTTACAGCAAATCGACAAATATGGCCTGCGACCTGATGCGAAGAGCTTTCCTCATAGTAGAAAACTGGTGCGCTGAATATAAATTAAATGTCAACCCATCGAAAACAGAACTCGTATTGTTCACAAAAAAACGTGTATTCGGAAACTACAGACTACCGAAACTCCTTAACACCGAACTCCCACTCAAAACGGAAGTTAAATATCTCGGTATAATACTTGATAATAAATTATCATGGTCAAAACACATAGACTCCAAACTTGAAAAGGCCAGCAACACCTTCTGGCAATGCAGAAGGATGCTAGGCAAAAGATGGGGTCTGAACCCCAAGCTCACGCTTTGGCTGTATACCGCCATCATCCGACCAATGATAAGCTACGGAGTACGGGTCTGGTGGCGTAGAACAGAACTGTCCACCGTAAAACAGAAACTACAAAGTTGGCAAAGATTGATAAGCATGGCAATCACGGGTTGTATGAGAACAACCCCCTCTACTGCACTAGAAGCCTTACTCAATCTAACACCACTTCACCTCTTTATACAACAGGAAGCCACACTCACAATGATTAGGCTAAAGGAACTAGATCTTCTCTGCAAGACCCCTACCCCACACACGCGCTCCCTGAAGGAAGCCATGATTGAACTCCCTTTGATGGAAACCCCAAACGACGGAATGTACATCCGATACTGCTTTGACAAGAAGTACAAAATCCAGCTCCGTGATGACGGAAAGGAAGGCCTCAACATAAAAGATCTAAGAATCTTCACAGACGGATCCAAAACAGATTCGGGATCAGGATGTGGTGTTTTCTCATATGACTTTAACATGAACATCTCCATACCTATGGGAATTCATAACACCGTATATCAGGCTGAATGCGTGGGAATCATTACCGCCGCCAAAGAAATACTGAGAAGGAACATAAAAGGACAACACATAAGAATCTTAACGGACAGTAAATCTGTATTACAATCACTGTCAAACAACCAATGCTACTCTACATTAATCCCCGAATGTCACCACGTCTTGATGATGGCAGGGAGGGATAACCTCATCACCCTACAATGGATAAAAGGTCACAGCAACTCGTGCGGCAACGACAAAGCGGACGAGTTAGCTCGAAGAGGATCAGGAATGAAGGTCTACGGACCAGAACCAATAGTGCCTCTCCCCAAACAATGGTCTAAAAACCAAATAAGAAACAAAACTAAGCAGCTCCATAGCGAGACCTGGAGAAACACTGAAGACTGCAAGCAAACAAAGGCTGCATTACCAGAAATAAACACAAAACTGTCAAAGAACATCCTTAAACTAAACAGGAAACAACTCAATCAGATAACCGCGGCAATAACTGGCCACGGACCTTTTGACAAACACCTCTTCAACCTAGGTTTCACTGACAGCCCATGTGCAGAGCATGCATGGAGGCAGAAGAAACGGCCGCACATGTGATCATGGAGTGTCCAGGTGTGGTGGACTACCGGGTAAGACATCTCGGACAGCCAAGCTCACTGCCGGAGGTTTTCGGTAAGTTAAAAAACCTATTGAAATTTCTGGACGAGCTAAGCTGGCGAGAATAGCAACATCATTCCCACACACGCAAAATAGGCGCTTAGACGTCGAGTTGCGGAAACCAGCCGTTTGACCTTATACCTTATATACACAATTATTATACAAATAAATTTTTACTACTTTTTAGTAAGTGCTTGATTACATCTCATTTGATGATAAACAAGATGGATTGTGCCTGATCAGTTTAATAGAGACCAAGTGACTGTGTAGAGATCTGTCTAAATGTATCCTATAAAATAAGATAAACACGCCACTACAATGATGTTCAAAGATCTAGAGACGAATTTTTGAAACAATAGAAAACCAATTCGCATTCGAAATCGTGAAATACGTATACGAATTACAAAATTCATTATTTTTGAACTTTCATTTCGTGCGTTGTGCAACGAGTGGTTCAACCCACTCGTTTTTGATTTCTACTAGTAGAATATCCAACGCTGAAGTGACGTTGACAGTGATCTGTTTCAAGTGTGGATCATCGCCGGATTTTTGTTTTTGTTGTTGTGATTTTTAATTTTTCTGCGTGAAACGGAATCTAATTAAGTATTTGTTTTTAATGTCAACACTGAATTCAAGTGATTCAAAAATCTACAAAATTGTAAGCAGTGGAAAATAATTTCACGCACGATTTGTATTCGTATTCCAATTCCAATTTTACTTCTAATGATTCAAAAATACGTCTCCTAATCCCATTCTCTTCAATTCATTTTCTATAACTCTACTACAACTACAACATAAATGTGAAAATGGTCCTTAGACATAAAATGTTAAGAATAAAGTGATAACATAGAGCAAAACATATGGAAAACTCCTTTTATCAACCTTTATTACATTGCTAGTCGTTGTAATGCAAATTTTCTCACAGTTTAGTTCATCATTACAGCAAATAGGTCCCCCCACAGAATGGCATGACCCTATCCAATCAAGTAGCCTAGTCCAATGCAGATTGGACTTCACATTGAACTTCCACAGGTTGAGGTTGAAGATTGAGGTTGCCACACATGTTTATATTCACCACACAAGATAATAAATGCGGATAAATGTTCAGTGGCATCGAATATAGAACTCTATATTGAAAGGCCAGTGCCAAAAACACACCACACTTTAATCTGTGGTAGTTGTAAAATTATGACAAAAGTTAAATATTTGAAAACTGAAGAAGTGTAATACTCACTATTCTCTATCAGTTCCTAATCTTACAGCTATGTCTTGATACTCCTGCCTCGTCCTCGCTATCAACTCGGGACAACCAAGTGTGTTAAGTTGTGATGCCGCCACTCTAAAATATTATTAGTTTGTGGTACTTAATTTAACAAAAACCTTAATAATATTTTTAAGTTATACTCTCTTACTTAGACATTCAGCAATTGATTTGGCAAAATAGATTTTCAAATTCAGCTTGCACATTACATATCCATTTACATCACATATCCATTTACATCCATTACATCATCCACATACATCAAACATTTTTATCATTTATTTATCCAAATAAATCTATCTCCTGAAGCGACGAGATAGGGCAGGTTGATTCATTAGGGGTACCTAATGAATCAACCTGCCCTATCTGTATATCTAAGTGGTTACTTAAAGGATGAACCTTAGTCATAGTAAGTCATTAAAATTCTAAAATATTTATATAACTATTTATATGTATTTAATAATTATCTATATAGTAACTATGTGAATCTTAAATATAAACTGTGTACTAACAAGTGTAATAAAAATTACCTTGATGCTAAAGTCTCCCCAGGTAAAGTAACAACAGGAGTACCCGTCCATAAAATATCCATGCTTGTTGTGTGTCCGTTACACAATGGAGTATCTAAGCAAACGTCAGCTAATTGTCCACGTCTCACGTGTTCTTCTTTCGCTGCCACATTGGAGAAGATAATTCTGCCTGGCGGAAGACCTGTGGCCAAAAAAATATTACACATTTGTTTATTAGAATATAAACACTTTAATTTTCTTTAACTTTATCATAAATGCATGTTACAGTCCAATATCATGAAAGCTATGACATTGTGTAGATCACCTTAACATTTAGATTAATTAGGCGTAATTAAAAAAATAGGAGATGTTAATTATGTATCGTGCATAGGTTTAAATCCTGAGTATCTAGTAAATACTTCCAACTATAACCCAACTTTCCTGGGCAGTATTTGAAGTTATGTAAATTATTCTAGGCCCATTTTTTCCACAGTGCATCAAAATGAAGCTCTTTGATTCGTATAAGTTGCCAAAATATTATTTTTAAGGAGGCTTAAATTCACCCAAAGGGCAATGGAGAGGATTGTTTGGAGAGGCTCATTGTGCACATTAAGCACAACGGGCAACATAAACTATATCAACGATTTGGTGATGATCACAAGATGTCTCAAAAGGTACCTTACCTATGTTTAGTAATAGATGTAAGTTGCATGAAATGAAACATGATGATGAAGCTTACCTAACTGCTGTGCGGTAGCTTGTAAATTAGGTTCCCCAACGGCAGGGAACCTCAACAACCACAGAACGCTGTTTGGCACATGCTTCAATATGTACACCCACATGTGTAGTGTGAGTGGATCAATCTTGTACAATTGATTAAAGTTACAATAAACAACCGCGTCATCAGGTAATCCGTATTGCTGCCTTGTAGTTATCACAATTGATTGAGGCACCTCTTCACCTGTCGCTGCCTTATTGTTTGTTTGAGTGGTGGCCAAGCCATTTTGTAGAATAACACCATTCACAGATGTCTAAAATTATACAAATTTAATATCAGTTTGAAAGTAAATTTTCCAAAAGATGTTGAGACATAGGATATCCTATTTATCCATTTACAAATGATTATTATTATACCAAAGGAGATTGACCATTTTAGTATGGGTTTGCCCATACTACTGTACTGACTATTATTTTTGTGTCTCGTTGAAAATAAAAGCAACTAAATAATATAAATAAAACCAAATAAAAGCTATTTGGTTATATAATAATAAAATCAATGATACTTACCAACTTCTATCAAGATTGAAATAATCAATAAAATAAGTTTTTTTTTAGGTTATAATAGTTTCAAGGAAATGCACACTTTATGCAGTAAGTAATAAGGTTTGCATTAGTTTTTTGCGCTGTTCTCGTTTAGTTACACACCAAACTAACAAACACGGACTGTCAAATATCAAATCTAGGGATGTGATCTGAGATAGATTGAAGATTTACGCCAAATCAAAATCGATTTCTTATCGATTTTTGAATAGATCTAGTGAATCGAATATCATAAATAAACATCAGGATTTTGTCATAAAAATGGAATATGAACGCAACACATTCAGTTTGATTTAAACCGCTTGCCCGGCGTTATTGTTTTCTAAGACAAAAGCATGAATGGTTTGGAATTGATTTCATGTTATAGTGTTAACAAACACAATAAAGAAAGTATTTATTTTGCCGTTGCCGAGGGCATAACAAAAAAGATTTTTTTTAATTCTGCATCCATAGAGGGGATAGACATTAAGCAAAGCGATTCTATTGTGAATTTAGATACAAAATCACCCCACAGATAATAATCGATTGATTTCTATAATTTGTCCCAACCCTACAAACATGGCAGATTATGACAATTTGCTGTAAAACTGAAGTTTATTAGGTACTCATTTATTTCAGAAAATTTTCCCATATATTATTGTTTTATTTTTGGTAAGAAAATCATTGAGACACAATGTTTCTACAAAAAGTACTGGAATGGGCAATCTCCTTTATGTACATTTACGTAAGCATTTGTCAACAGTTTAATCAATAGAAAATAAATACATTACCTGAACTAAACCAGATGCAATCATCGTTTCAATTGGCGTCGTCGTTGGAAGTTCTGCTACTTTTAAAGAAATTTCTACAGGTCTTGCGGCTCTTACAACTTCCTTTATTTCCTTAACTTCAGTGTTTTCAACTAGAGGGGAAAGATCAGTTGCATTTATCACCGCGACGTTATCAGCAACACTGCCGAGGTTACCGTGAGACTTAATTTTGTCACTAAGAATTAAGCGCTCTTGCAGGTGCGGGAACATCTGCTTGTGGTCTCCTACAAAATATGTATGTGGCATATATGCTAATTTTTCACTATATTGGCTGGCCAACTCCAAAGGAGATGTCACAGCATCAGTCACTAAATAGTCCATATAACTAGCCCCACTTGTTCCTGGATAACCTAGCCACATAACCTGAATAGGTGCAGGTCGTAGAGCAAATATTTCATTTCTAGCTCCCTTAGTATATCCATTCATATTAACTAAAATATGAATACCATCCGCATATATTTTGTCAGCAGCTTTACCATTGCATGGTATCAGTGATAAGTCAACAAAATTTTCTGCTTCTCTAGCAATCTTGGATCGGAAGGTTGTGCCATCATCAACACTAAGTGCGTAACAGAATATCTCAACCTTTGTACGATCATGAAGCCCAGGTACAGACTGCATTAGATGAGAGGTTGGATGATTACCAAAATCGCTGCTCACATAACCAATGCGCAAACGACCTTGTAATTCACGGGGGAATTTGTAAGGAGGCTTATGTAGTACCTGGACCTTCTCTAAGCATAAATTAGCATGCCTCGCTGCAATGGCTTTTCTAAATTCATGCGTCAACGGATACAACATTGAATGATGCGGGTGCACGGATGGTAGCCTATTCTTCTCTAATTGTTCAGCTACTATGCTCACTAATTTCTTCATACGAGCTTCGTAATCAGTCCAATCACAAACAATTTGAAGACAATGAGCCAAATTACAATACGCATCAGGAAAGTCTGGCTTTAGCTTAAGTGCAGTTCTGTATGACTGTATGGCTTCAGGAATATTTCCAGAATCTTTATGAATACTTGCAAGGTTACTATGGGCGTCAGCAAAGGCGGGATTGATTTGAATAGCCCTCGTGTAACACTGCAATGCTCCAGCAACATCTTGCATCTCTTTAAGCGTATTTCCCATATTACTGTATGCATCAGCAAATGTAGGCTGAATGCGAATGGCTTCTTTATAATGCATGAGGGCTTCATTTAACTTCCCTTGTTGCTGGAGTACTGATGCTAGATTACTATGTGCAGCAGCAAATTCAGGGAATACTTCCAAAGCCTTTAAATATAACCGCGTCGCCTCTTCAATGTATCCTTGCTCTCTCTTAATGTTGGCTAAATTATTCAGCGAGTCGGCATGAGATGGGCAGAGTCTTAAAGCTGTGTTGTAGCATTCTTCTGCATCTGCCACTTGACCTTTTTCTTTTAAAGCATTGGCCAAGTTACAGTATGCATCGGGGAAATTAGGTTGCAACTCTATTGCCCTTCTGTATGTATCAATAGCTAAGTCTATCAATCCTTGCTCATAATAGACACATGCCAAGTTTCCGTGAACTACCGCATTATTTGGCGATAAATTTAAGGCTCGAAGATATGCCGCAACAGCTCTGTGAAATATCAAAAAGTAAAATAAAGTCATTTTTTATATTTAAATTTAAAACAATATATATTAATATAAATTAATTAGGTACCTATCAAATATTCTGGCTTCTTTTAGGACATTACCCAGATTTATATAAGCATCAAGAAAATTGGGATCCAAGGCCACAGCTTTCTCAAAATGATGTATAGCCAACCAGATTTCACTTTGTGCATTAAACACGCACCCCAAGTTACTCCAGGCCACTGCAAAGTCTGGCCTAGTTTCGATGGCCTTCAAGTAACAAGCCTAAACACACAGAAAATAAAATATTTTAAAACGGGCAACTGATTATGATTCAAAAACAATGATGACTGCAATTTCAATTACGCCAAATTGATCATACCACAGCACTGAATGATATCCGATCAAATTTTGCCTTGATACCTAGACCATTCAAAGCTGATACGTTTACGCCAAGTGCATCCTACCCTATCGACAGAAAACTACGCCGACAGCCAAAATACATCAGTAGGAAATGCAAACGAGTCAACCAACTAATTCAAAAACAAATTTAGATAGACAAAAAATTCAAATAATCCACGACTTTGAGAAAACGATAACAAGCGCTTCCACTTCCTAGCCGATGGGAAGATGGACACGATTATGATACTCAAAAAGTAGATTTAATTCCAATGACCTGTCCAAAACTTTAATTTCTTGAAACCTTTTCCACTTTACCTGCAGAAGGTATGCTGTCATCATGGCGGGATAGCGACTGTAGTACCAACCGTAACCCAGCTACATACACCACCGGACACCTACTGTCTTACCAGACAACACCTTGTGAAAATATAACAGAATTAGTTGATTTTCATTCAGTCTAGACCCGATTTCAACTTTTGATTGAACTTTTAATTTGTTTTGCAAATAATATGTCAATGAGAATAAAGGATCAATGTCAACTTACACGGTCTTCGTGCAAAATATAGTGACAGGCATGACATGGGACATGGAAATTATGTTACAAGTAAACAATCTACTTCATACCACTAAATGATAATTGTCACTACAAACTTTTGATCCTGACAATAACTATGAATGTAGTAAAATAAAAACTACAAGCACATATGTATTGTAAAATACTGAAGGAAACAGGATACAATGTGAACTGATGTATATAATAAAACATATAGATAACAACTTTTTTATAAATTCATTAAACTCTCTCTTTTTTGCAAAATCCTACATATTTTATTAGTTAAAGATATATTATTGTCCAGGACCTAGTTTGTACAAATTTCAGAAAGGATGCTTAAATCCAAAATGACAAAATTGAATTTAAATTGATTTTAGTATTAATTTATTTAACACATACTGATGATGATGATTTTGTGTTTGCTTATGTAAAAAAGTTATAGTTTAAAAACCATAATCACAGTTTCAATAGTTGTTTTCATCTGCTCATATATTTTAAAGGTTTTCTTTCTGCATTTATTCAACCAAGTCGGACATTAACATTTTGTCTTTATTGTGATCAAGTCGTATATAAAAAATATGTCTTATTATAAAACAATTGTAAAATATGTAGAATTTTGCCATAAATTTTACGCAGTAGCTGTCTCAAAATATTAAAATATACATTGTGTTTTAATATTCTGAAACTTATATGTATGATAAACCAGACAATCATCTGAATTGAAATAAGATTATTGTCTGCATGATCTCCTGATAATGGTTTAAACAAACAGGCCAAAAGGTTTTAATTTTTGTTGAAACCATTATCTATACAAAATAAACCGCACAATGCTTTCAAAACAGTAGTTTACGCAATTGCAGTACGCATATGCAACAGAGAGTTTAACGTATCCACAAAATGTTAAAGTGAGCTAATAATCTAAAATCCTGTTTACTTCTGAGCAAAACACAAAAATGCACAATGATCTCATATTACCTTTGCTTCATCTAGACGTCCTAGGGCCTTCAGCAAATTGCCTAGATCACTTCTAACACAGTACAAGTCCTGCAACCAAAATAACATTCTGTTACTGGAATTCTGGTATTGTTTTGCTTTTTTTCTCCACTTACAATATATCGTTAGACCATAAACTATTGTGGTAAATGACTTTATTTTTATCAAAACCACCATCAAAGAACTAAAACCACAGCCATATCAGAAAATTTGTAAGTTTTTTAATCAATACCATTGCTGACGAATCAAAGAGATCACCAACGAAAGGAATAGAATGATTAGACAGACACTCTTTGTGCCCTTGCCAGTGTTTTACTCAATTTCCGATATTACAGTCATCATATTTCAGTACTTACAACTACTAAATTAGAAACATGCACATATTTTATTATTATTTATGAGTCTAGGAGCATTCACAGCCTAAAAATCATATTCTGTACTTGCTCAAGACAGAATTTTGGATCTCTCACAATTAAAACGCATTATTTCACATAATTTTTCTCTCATAATTTAAATAAATATTTTTTACACCTATACCAATTAGCCTAGCCCAAAGTAAGCTCTGAAAGGCTTATGTTATGGGATCTATGGTAACGGATAGACATACATATATTATATATAAATATTTTTGATAGATATATATAAACAACCATGACTAAGGTACAAATGTAAGGTAAGGTCACATTCATCACACAAACATCTGCCCCCACCGGGTTTCGAACCAAGGACCTCAGAGGTGGATACCTTTAAACCAGTATAGTAACCACTCTACTACGGAGGTTGTCAAATTCTGTTTATATTGTATGGTTGGATTACAAAATTGAAGTTGTTGAAATAGCTTTATATTAAGGAACTGGGGGTTGCAGATTTGTTACAATTCTCAATGGAGCCACATACAAAATATGTACAAGCATGCATGGAATAACAAAATAAAAACAAGGAAGCTAGGGAAACATGTTTAGATTGTAGCAAGTAGAAAACTGTGATCTGTGTCTAATCCCATGGAAGAAAAGCATGAGTATATGAATTTATACACAATATACCTTTTCATTACACTACTGAAAACACTATATACACAATCATAAGATATAGAAGTTTTGTTTGTTTTTTTTTTACAATGCTAAAGCACTTATTTAAATTGACAGAGCTCATAAATACTTTTAACATTAACACCACTCCACATTAATTTCCTAGTTAATATCCAAACATTTATAGCAATTTGCTGAAGTCAGTTTACATGTGACTCACCGGGTTGTACTGCAAAGCTGTAACATAAGCCTGCACGGCCTGCTCCATGTCCCCGGCAGCTACAAGTGCAGCAGCAAGATTGATGTACCCATCAATGAAATCAGGTTTTAGTCGCACTGCATGTCTATAATTTTCCAAAGCCTCTTGTAACTGGCCACGCTCCTTGTATACATTACCCAGATTGCTAAAAACAAAGAAATTTTTTTATAAAGATAACAATCAGAACAAATATTTAATATTAAATTATTTTTATAGCGTTATTAAAAGCAAAAACAAAAAATCAAAGTCAATCAAAAAGCCAGCTGATCTTGTGTATAAATATGAAAAAATCAAAATAATCTTTATTCAACATAGACCTTTACAGGCACTTATTGACGTCAACGAACAAAACAAAAAAAAAAGTTTAAAAATAAACAAAAACCTAGTCCGTACGTAAGAATAAGAAAAAAATATATATATTGACTTGACACCTGTTCGGAAATAGGGAGAGCCTTCTCGAGGAGAACAGGCGAGAAACTCTGAAGATCTATTTTTTATCTTTTTTTTTTAATTTTAATAATTATAATAATATAATATAATAATACAAAATTATTATACAATCATACCCAATACGATTACAGTCGTATGTATGTTTACATACACATATAAAAATAACACAATATTATAAATAATGTTGTTACCAAACATGGCTCTATGAATAGTGTCCTTATTCCCAAATAGTGTGATCATTTAGATAGTCACTTACTTTATTCATGAGTGTCTTTTTAATATGGATTTTAAATTTATATAAAGGCAAATCAATGACACTTTGCGGAAGTTTGTTAAACATAGATATATAAATTTCCCCAAGAACGAACAGCTAGTTTTATGGAGTCTGAACATTGGAGCGGCAAGTTTATTTTTGTTTCTAGTATTCACATTATGTAGATCACTGTTTTTATTGAATTTATTATAGTTTCTCTATACAAAAACAAAATTATCATATATAAATTGACTAGCTAAAGTTAAGATATTAATTTCTTTGAACAATTCTTTTAGGGATTCTCTAGCCCGTAAACAGTAAATAGCACGAATCCCTCTTTTTTGTAAAAGGAAAATCCTCTCAATGTTAGCCGCTGATCCCCATAGCAGCAGTTCATAGGACATAACACTATGAAAGTAGCTAAAATAAACAATTCTTGCCATTTCAACATTAGTTAAAAGTCTAATTTTTTTACTGCATACGCCGCTGAACTAAGTTTGATTGCCAAAGTTTCAATATGTGGATCCCACTGTAGTCGTGAATCTAACATAATGCCTAAGAATTGAGTATTATTTACCAAGTCAATGACATCACCATTCATATTTAAACGAGTATCAACCTGCTTTACATTGGGCAAAGAGAATTTGATACATTGTTTTCTTAGAATTTAAAGACAAATTATTAGTTGTGAACCAATACAGAACTCTCGAGAGAGCACTATTTACATCGTCATAACATTCCTTTTGTCTATCAACTTTGAATAGTAAAGAAGTATCATCTGCAAACAATACTGTCTCACACAATTCTGTAATGTAGTATGGAAGGTAATTTATATATATTAGAAACAGTAGAGGACCCAATATTGATCCCTGGGGAACCCCCATCGTTATAGGCGAGCTAACAGATTCTAATCTATTAATAACGACTTTCTGCAATCTGTCTGATAAATAAGATTTTAAAAGACTAACAGCTCCATCCGAGACACCATGTCTAAGTTTACTTAAAAGCGTTTCATGACTCACACAGTCAAACGCTTTGGAAAGGTCGCAAAACACTCCAATTACATCCCGCTTGCCCTCCCGTCATAATGTTTCATAAGTGCAGTTCGGGCATCGGTAGTGGATCTACCTTTGGTAAAGCCGAATTGGCTTTCATGCATGAGTGTTTACTTATTTTTATTTACAATATCGAGTCATGCCAAAATCTAATATTTTGTTACCATTTCTCATATTTACAACTTGTGCACAACAAGGCATTCATTTCTACTATTTTCATTCATACTTCTTTCGTAAATGTAAAGGCATGCCTTATCTTTATAAACTCCCATCAAGTTTGATAACTAGAGATCGGATAATCGGATGCATATTTACCTAAAGTTGATTTTTGGCTCACAAATTATGGAAGCGGCTTTTTAAAATACATTTTGTTAAATAAAAATCCCGGAAAAATACGGGACTGCAAATTTAACGTAGTGATATTGTTTGAAAATTACTAAATTAGCACGTGGTATTTATTTTCAAAAGACCGAGACTCCGGGTTCATTTATACAACTATGCATACGTATTTACATGAAGTTTAGTTTCAGTTCCCCGTGCGATTTATTGCATAAAGAGTGTTATACGAAAGTAGTGAGCTAGTTTGACTAAAACAATAATCAATTTAATAATTGAATAAAAAAACTGAAATGGTGCCGGGCGTAAGTATGGTCTAGTATCTCACTCTCGAGTTAACTTCCAATTATATTCATGAAATTTCGAAATTTTATACATAGCAATACTAAAACTAGAAAAACGTGACCTTTCTATAACTGATTCTTTTGAAATATTTGACAATGTAAGATTTGCTATTCTGAATCAGACGAACTATACATTAATCAACAAAATGGAGCAGATTATGGATAGAAACCCTGATTTAGATGCTCTGACGGAAATAAGCGAAAAACTTACTCAAGAGAGTAGCGCTTGTATTTATAAATTTGCACCACATACGTCAGTTGATGTGGAGAGATAATTTTCTAACTATAAGTGGATCCTAAATGTTAAAAGAAATAGACTAACAACAGAAAAATTATTACAATATATTACAATTATTTAAATGAAACAGAAGCTAGCGGCTTAGATTTAGAACAGTCACTGGAATCTGACACAACACAATCATGTTCAGCACAAACATTAAGAAATCAGTCAGATTTCAATGACCAACCCATAGTGATAGATAGTGATTAAAACTGTAGTAACCGAAGTAATATTTACGCCCCATTTTAAATAGGATATTATAAGCCACATTTGTACGCTTCAGAGAAGGTTGTTTATGGCATGTACTTTATTAAAAGTAAATTGTATCTTGAAATTATATGCTATAAAGTTTTGTATGTACTTATTGTTTTATTTAACACTCGACTTTCTTCCTCTAAAACTCTATATACCTACTCACAAATCACACGGGGAACTGAAACTAACCTTCATGTAACGTCGTTTTTAAGCTCATATTACCGACTAGTTTTGCATTACCAAAATGTTCTACAGTACCGGAATTCCGGGATTTTTATTTATGGAAATAAAATAAAAAGACAGTTCCATACTTTGTCAAAAACGAAATTAGGTAAATAAATAAACATCCGGCTATCCAATTCCGCAATCCCGGATTTTTATTTATGGAAATAAAATAAAAAGACAGTTCCATACTTTGTCAAAAACGAAATTAGGTAAATAAATAAACATCCGGCTATCCAATTCCGCAATCCCGGGATTTTTATTTAACAAAACAATAAAAAGCCGTTTCCATACTTTGTCTTAAACTAACTTTAGGTAAATATGCATCCGATTATCAGATCTCTATTGATAACACATACTACATTCTCTGACATTAATATATTTGTAACTTTGGAGTTTTTCTAAGGAAAATTATCTTTCTTATGAACATAATATTATACTGGGTTATTATAATATTATTATAATATTATACTATTTACTATTCTAGACAAAAGAACAGTGGCAAGTTAATTTAAGTGATCTATATAAACATTAAAAGTGGGTACAAAGAGTAATTAATTTATTTAAAAGAAGTTTTACTATTTCTTTTACTTATTAAATAAAATGGCGCTCAAATTTTTAATTGTCTAGCTATATACTTATATTTCCGATACAAGTATTTAATAATTGGAACAGTAATTTTTTACAAGTAAAATAATTTGATAGAGTAATTTTAAGATCTAATGAACCTGTAAATGTACAAATCAAGACAAACTTCAATCAACTTAATGTTTATTTAATAAAAAAAATTAACACTAAGTCATATGCTTTTTTTTACATCATTGATGAGGTATCTATCATCAAATATACTATTTCCCCATTCAACTGACAAATTTTTATATATTACAATTATAAATCTTACATCTAGAGGTGTCATTTGATATCTTTTGCTTTCATTTTGAAATCAGTTAACTTAAAAAATATCAGGTTTTCAATTCTTATTTCAAGCACCAATAATTCATCCAATAACCAACTTGTAAACTCCCTAAATATTATTTCCAGCCTTGTAACATCATGTATATTATTTTTGGTATATTTCAAAATATATCTACAATGTTCTGGTTGCCTTCATTTTCAGTTCATCTTTTATAATCAATCACAGATATTTTAAAAGGTCTTTTGTAGTTGCTATGTTTAAAAAAATATGACTATTGTTTTCAAAGTAGGTAGTAAGTAGTAGGTAGAAAGGTATTCATTATTACAATATTAATGTTGTTGACTAAAACTCAATATATTGCATGGGCTAGTTTATTTTTAGTTTGTTGACAGGCATGATCATTTGTAATAGCCTTACATAAAATCGGAGTTCTTTTATGTACCCTAAAGTAACTCATTAATTACAGAACAGAACACATTAGGAAAGTCTATGGAAATCTGTGTGTAAATTTAGTAAATATGTAGTTAATTTTTAACATGAGGATAGTTACAGGTTTCAGGTAGTGATTGTGACTTAACAAGCACTGTTATACTCTAATTCTTCATTAATATAATATTAAAAATATAATGCAATTTGTTTGGAGGTTGTCTATGTGGCTTAGGGAATTCCTAAATATTTAAACACCAGGCTAAATTAATAATAAGATAATAAAACTGGGCATTAATATTGTAATCAGAAGTACTCAAAAACACATTACTGCAATCAACTTTCTCATTAAATTCACTAAGGAAGGTAAGGAAATTCAAGGATCAGCTTTTGAAAGGATACATATGATATGCAATATTAAATTGATATTGACCCAAAGTAACTTGATAGATACTTTGAGTTTTCTGCACCAGGTAAAGTATGTCACCTACACAGGTAGATAGACATACTTTATATTTTCACAGACTCTTAAGAATGTATTGGTAATCTTACTGGCTATACATCATTTTTGGCTTAATTTATTACTATACATACTATTACGTCATATATGAAAGAAGTATATAATTTAAATCCATCAATACATTGTTAATAGATCTTGTCTTGTTCAGAGTTCCCATGAAATCTGCACTACTCTAACGTCAGATGTGACTATGTAGAAAAAATCAAGCATAGTAAAGGTGAATAGTTATGCATCCTTAGGATCATCTAAGCTTTCACCTGGGTTAAATATAACATACATTTTAATCATTTTTAAACTTTTCTTAATGCTTTTTGTAATTTCGAGTTCTTGCAATAAATAAGCTATTAGAATATAACTATTATATATAAGTAATTCAATCTTGTTACCTGTATGCTTCAGCCAATAAAGGATTTTGTTTAATTGCTAATGTGGAAAAGTGTGCAGATTTGTCCAGTCGTCGACATTGAAAATGGATAGATGAAAGTAACAGAAGCACCCCAGTGTTTGTGCCATCTTGACGCCATAGCTGCATACAATGCAATTCTGCACTCTCATAGTCTCCAGCTTGATACTCACGATGAGCTAGTTCAAGCAACCCTATAATAATATAAATAATGTGACATCCATAAATATATACATAAATGACATTATCTTAATACAAGGTATTCCAAGGACATATAGAAATAAGTTACAGTTTTTAATCATTACCACTTTCAGTGTACCAGAGAAACATAATATCTTATTTCAAAAAGCTAGTTGCTCTTGACTACACTATATATGTAGAACTAAATGTAGTTCTTAAAATTTTGATTTCCTTAAATACTATTTAGTGGTTAAAGGAGGTAAAATTTAATGATCTGTATGTTAAAAGCAAATAGTATTTAAAACATAGTTACAGCTCATAATTTCGTTTTATTACATTGCAAGGTTTATTATTTCAAGAAAATTCCACTGCAAAATTTTCCATGACCACAAAGCACAGTCACTATTAATAAAAACAATGGCCGTGTCCTTGGAATTAACAATTTAATAAACATTGAAAATACATACCAACAGTAGATATTTGTTGGATATCAGTCATCTTTAAAATTACGGCATTTGCTGGTACACCAACGATTTGCTGAGGCTGCGTTGTGACAGATTGTGGAACAGCAACATTGGCTTGCGGTTGCATTTTAGTTATCATATTTTGTTACAAAAAGTACACCTTTAATAACAAATACGCTAATCTGTTTGACTGAAATCCACTAGATTCAGCACAAAACAATTACTTTCATTAATCCATATATGAATTTATTTAATTTAACTACAGTAAAAAACAGAACCACTTCCAGATCCAATTAATGACGACGACGCCGTGGATGGTGGAGCGGAAATAATGTCTGTTCTTGTCTATGAGTGGACAGCAAATTTTTTATAGGTTTTTATTCTAAAACCTTCCTTAAGACCATCACTTACAGATGAAAATTGGTAACAGAAATTATTGAATTCTATCTATGGTATTTTTAACCACACCTTATATCCGGTAATTAGATACGTACTTCGTGAGTATTAATTTATTTGTAGTTTTATTTCTGGAGCCAAATATTGAATAAAAACATATGTACTTGTATACTTTTAAGAATATTGTTTTAACGTTTCAATATTTTTTTATTTATATCCCTGATATAAACCAGTGATTTAATAATGGATTGTATTGAATGGCATTTGATATAATGGCGCGTTCCGTTCAAAATTATACTACACACTATCGACAGGGCCTTTGTCTAGATTTAAATAAATTATGTTCCGATGTTTAAAACAAAAATGAGTCGTTAACTTTTTTTGCGACCATTACATTTTTTCTCAGCTCGACCAGGAGAACAACATATCCAAAATTTAGACCTGACTAGAGACTGGGTCCCGAAAACCACTTGGCTATTTAAACAGTATCATCTACTTTGCAATGGCGGCAAAATATAAAAAACACAACATTCTATTTCAAGTTATTGATATTCTTTATATCTAATTTTACAGAATGTTTGACTATTATGGTACACTACACTATCCGATTATATACGTATGTATTTTGTATTATCTAATTATACGATCTAGCAGTCCTTACTACGAATTATTACAGCAATATCACAAGTCGCAATCGGGATTTCTTTATTACAAATCAGCTTAATATAAAATATATAAAGCAATTATTGTTGTGCTGTTATTACAATAAATAAATAGATAAAATCTGAACATCAAGATTCGTTAATAACCTAGTTTTTAAAAGCGATCCAAAATAAATAAATAAATAGATAAAATAAATAAATAATAGATTAAATGGATGAAATACTCACATACACACATCACATACATAAATTCATACAGCGGACCGTTATTTTTACCCTGAGGTTTGACCGTAACATCCATAAATAAAGGAAGCAATTTCCTAGATAAAAACTTATTATGTATACTACACTGTGTCAGCCCTACTCCAACGTCGAAAGTCGAGGTAAAACCGGCATGTCCCGTAAATTCAGTGGCGTTTAAAAGCACTGGATATTTTTATACTGTGCACCCAGTTTAGACCTTGACGCCACCGTACCATTGATCTCCACGCTGCCGTGGTACGTACAGCGCTCACAAACAAATTTTTAAAAGCGTTTGTGAAAACGCTGAAATACCAAAACTCTTTATAAAAAAAAAATCCTTTAGTTTCAAAACCTTTTAGTTCATTTAGACCAAGTAATATATAATGGGGAACATGCAATTATAATATTTATGAAAATTTTGTTATTAAAATGCTAAAAAAATATGAAAGAAGGGCCACTGCAAGGTTTATATTTAAAATAATGTTGTTTTTTAACAATAATTATGAATCAAAAGTAACGTGAAACACCAATCAGCGTTCAGTGACGTCACTCCTGTTATGACAATTTATTTGAGGTTATAAGTTGTACTAAAAGTGAATAATTAAAATAATATTAATTACGTTTTTGAATAAAAATGGAAGTTATGTTTGCCAAAGCAGATTCTAGGACTCTGCCAAAAGTTAATGTTGACATGGTAGTGACATTTTTTGTCGAAAGTGCAGTTTTCAAGTGTACAAATGAAAGGGACTAAACAAAAAGACATTGAAAAGTTTGGGTAAGTGTTAGGTAGGTAACTGTTTCTTTTGTGTACAAGCAGATTAACTAAGTTTACAATAAATATACCCGCCGACTTACGTCAAAGTGGTCTTCACAGCATCGAATGATAGTCTTTGAGGAATAACTGTCATTCCTCTTCGCCGCTTGAAACCACATTTTTCTCAGTTTTGGGTCAGAAGGTCCAGTCAAAAACAATTTATTAGGAAACTTATTTGAAGTAGATGGACACATTGGCACAAAACATACGTCCACACGACTTTTTTTTTGAGTATCAATGGCATAGTTATGATCACCTGATGTTGATGGATAGTCCATTGTAATTTTTTACAAAATAATACTTTGAAAGTCGAGATAAATGCAAAAACAACTAAAGCCAGCAATGACACGCGCAGTTCAATCAGTGAGCCAGTGACAATGACAGACAGGAGTGACGTCATACGAACTATAGGTCCGTTTTCGCGCGAAAATTTAAATTGACAATTTTAAACCGCATTTTTTTTTCAGTAATATTCAGTCTTTTCATTTTTAATATACTTGTGGTCTATTCTACGTGGAGTTCTTTAAAATGAGCACAAAAATAAAAATATTGCATCTTCCCTATTAATCATAATGATTAAGACTGAAGGTCGCCGCCCGGAGATTCTTAGCACCCCTGGCACCGACAACGTACCAACGTTCGTTGCTCGTCGTTGTTTTTAAATTTCCAAAGGTTTTAGGTCGTCGGTCAGGGTCGTCCTGGTGGGACCAGGCCGACCCAGTATTGCACCGGTCGCTGTCAGTCAGCGATCCCCCGGATGCCCCGGGGTATCGACGGCCTCCCCAGCGCACCTCCGGTGAGCCGACGTCGATAGGGTCGTGGAGTCAACCTCACGGTATCCCACGGCCCTGTCACGCCGCGGGCAGTTCTCCTCGGCGCGCCTGGCGGCGATGTCGGATGCGCCGTCGATCGAGGGCTCGCGGCAGGTGTCAGTGGAGAGGCATCACTGAGGTTTTTAGTGGGTAAGCCTACCCGCTTCTGGGGAGGAGAGCCCCACATAATTCTGCGCTTTTCCCGGGGTGCAGGATATTCAATTCAATGCATTTTCCTCAGCGATAACAAAAAAAAAGATCGTTTCCCACCGTTCTGGGGCCAAGTGCCGGTTGATGGGATAAGTATTTTTAACTGATCATTATCGAAAATTTTAAAAATTAGAGACCTACGGGTTTACTTAGACTAACTAGAAAACTTTACAACTGTAATCTAATGTCTGTCTAAATCTAATATCTGTATTCCATGAATACCATATTTAAGGACTCGGAAAGTTATGAAAAAGGTGACAGAATAGACGATGTCCAGCATATGTTGACATAATGACAGATACAATGGAGTCTATTGATCCCCTATGGGTTACTTTAAAAATCCAGTTTTTATCAAAGCATATTGGTTGAACCCACATCGGACGTGGCCAGCATCATTAGATTAAATTAGATTGAGATTATATTAATCATGTTACATGGATTGGGCGAGCTGGCACGACCATAATGGCCGAAAGCTTCTTAAACATAAGGAGAAGATCATCTATCAGTTACATAACATTTAATCATTCTACATATTTAATTTGTGTATATGTTTTTTTTTTATAAATAAATATTTGTTACACTTACACCAATTACCTAGCCCAAACTAAGCTAAGGCTTGTGCTATGGGATCTAGGGTAACGGATAGACATACATATATAAATATTTTTTATAGAAATATATATCAACAACCATGACTAGAGTACAAATGCTCGTATTCATCATACAAACATCTGCCCCCACCGGGATTCGAACCCGGGACCTCAGAGATGGCGACACCTTGAAACCGGTGTATTATCCACTCGACTAATATAGAGGTCGTCAAATGACTATATGTGATTTTGTGTAGTATGTTTATATGCTATTTTTTTATATGCAAATATTTTTTTTATATAATGTTTATCTGGTTTTCTGCGGGCTCTTTGGTCCGCAATCTTTTTTTTATGGTTCTATCTTCCAGCATCACCCTGGTACATTGAGGACAGTCTTGGCGCCCTGATATAGCTCCCTTGCCCTTTCGGTTGCCAAGTCTTTCAGGACGCCGGATCGTCCGCCTATGGGAAGAAGGACGCTCAACCTCCCACTATGCACACTTTCTGCGTCCGACGTCAATTCATCCTCCGAGTCTGATTGGTCATTTGCTTTAAGGGACTCCACTTCCTCCTCCTCCTTTGCGTTGGAACTTTGTTCCTAGTCTGTCAGGAGTGGTTGATTTTGCTACATAGTAATTATCCTTTTTTGGGATCGTGGGTGTGTGTGGTGGTGGGGTGATAGTTGTTGCCGCTAGGGAGTACTCCCACTTTCCCAGAAGTCTCCTCTGTGATTTCCGTGGTAATTGTTCTTTTCCGGTGTTTTCGGCTTCAGGAGCCCCGACGGGGGCCGCCTCGTCCAGGTCGCGCAACTTCTCTGCGCTAGCCTTCCGTGCAGTTGTTTGCGCATGCCTGACCGAGGCGGCCCTCCGGAGGCCCCCGAAGGATAGTTTCTTACTAGCGATCTTCTGTGCCAGCTTCCACAAAAAGTCAGGTGTGCCCACATGAAGACCGCTAGATTTCCTTGTCGGCCGCAATTGTGATGTGGGGCCTCTGTGTTCTGTGTATGTACCTGTAGCTGTCGACGGCCCGGGTTTGAGGGGTGTGTTTACAAGAGGGGCTGAGGTCGTTGGTGAGGTGCCACTTCAATTGGGGGTGCAGAGACCTATACGGGGACATCCGGCTTGGGGTATCAGCTCCTGGTTCCTAAGGTGTTGGTGTCCAGGTTTCTGGAGCTCCCTTGCAGAGTAGGGATTGGGAAAGGGTCTTAGGGATCTTCTGGGTTCGCTCGAACAGCACTCACGTGGTATCTGTTTCAGCGCCTCTGCAGGCACCTCACCTCCTCCAGAGCCTCAGCGCAATCCGGAGATGTGCTTTTTACCAGGGTTCCTGGATCAGGGACCGATAACAATAATTTCTCCAGAAACTATGGGTCTCTAGGTCTGCTTTCGAGGCCGTCAGCCAGGGCTCAACCAGATGTTTAGAGACTGTACTAGTGAGGTGGTGCTGTTAAAATTTTAGGAGGTTCTTTAGGAGATGGCCGCTGAAGTTAAATTGTAGACAATTCCTTTGCTTCGCCCTAAGCTCCTTTGAAAGAGAAAAAATGCCATTAGGAGGAACTTCAAAACATTTCAAACGTGCGTACTTCACAATTATTTACTCGTACCTACATTAATTAGGACTAAATTAAACAAACTTTGGATTTGAAATTGAAAAGTAAGAGATTTACAATTAATCATTACAAAAGCGAGTGTCAGTATTGAATTCAAATTAGCTTTGTTTACTTACGGTTGTTTCAAAATGACATAGGTAATATTAATATTTATACAATCAAGATTATATAAAAAGTTTATCAAATTAAAGATCCATACTAATATTATAATTGCAAAAGTAACTCTTGTCTGTCTGGCTTTCATTCCAAAACTAATGATTTTGATGGAATTTGGTATAAATATAGTTTCGTTTCCCCGGGAAGAAACAAAGGATACTTTTGACTGAAGTAAATTTAATCTTTCCCGCGGGTAACCGCGATAGCAACAAGCAAATCATTTCCTATGTAATTTGGTATGGGGATGGTTTTAAGACTTGGGAAACGATTAATAGAAAAGGAAAATATCTCTATCCTGTGGGAAATTAGAATATAACACAGGTGAACAGCTAGTACAAATATAAACCAGTTAAAAAAATGTCTTTGAAGACTTTTCTTTAGCTTTTAATTAAAGCATTGAAACATAGTAATATTTGTATCTCTTAGACAAAGACCCGAACACATCGGCTTGCAGTTCTCTGGGTTATGTGCTGTGTGACGCCAACTATTCTTTGGTAAGAACCCGTAGCGAAGAAACTAAGGGCACAAAGTACCTTTAATAAAAAAAAGTGTTAATGTTGTACAAACAAAGAAAATACCATGTTTGTGAAGTAAAGAAGTGTTTGAAATACTTACTTTTATTTCCAATGGTAATTCATTGGTTCTTTTTATGTTAGTTAGTCTTTTTAAATCTGTACACAAATTTAAAAACATTTCTTTATTTAATCTAAAATGTTCGATAAATAAACTTTCGGGCATGTCATTAATATTTTCCAGCTGCCGTCGATTTTGAACCCTCCTTCTACGCCGAATCAACGTTTCTTCGGTATGAGCAAAGAATATATTTACTATGAGCCGCCCACAAAAGCCTTATCATGTGCATTTTTAGGAATAATTTGGCAAAAACACACTATTTTAAAACAACAAACAAACAATCTATCACCAATCTATTGGGTATGAGCAATCGCTTTGTTGAGTAGAAATAGAATAAACCGTATCTATTTTTTACGTCACAAACTACATTTTGTCTATGAATTTGTATAGAACTCTTCTACTGTCAAAATAGAACACAGACGAGCGATAGAATAGAAACACAGTTAGCATCTTGTCTGAGAGTTTTCTATCAGCGTCATCAAGTCACGTGACGTATCTACTGGAAATGTCAGTTCCATACATTTTTTATGTTATCTATTATAGAAAACGCAAATAGAAAGGCATTTTGTCTAGGGGGGCTGCCTCGTTTTCCTCTTCCCGATAGTATACTAATCTGTGTTCCCGATGGTGTTTTTAATTAAATAAGGATTTGGTTTTAGCTGAGTAATTTAATACGGTCTTTACCAAAGTTTTTTTTGCACTTTTTTTATTTTAATAACTTGCTTCTAATGGATGCTTTGCACTGTAGTTTTGTTAACAATTTGGTTGTCGTGGGACCTATATTTCACGACTTATGAATTTTTCCGCGAAGCGATATGTTACTTGGACGGTGTTTTGGTCATTACGTTATATGCAAATATTATTATATGATTAAAATGTATGTAATGTAGGTAATGGTTGTGATGTGCTGATTTTGATGAAGTGACAAACTTAATTGTGAGAAGTATGAAGTAATTATGTCCTTGAACTCAGAAAGAAAGTTCTACTTTAACGAAAATAAGTTTGACACAGAGGTGATTTAAAGAAAATTTTATTTAACTTAAATCTTTAATGAAATCAGCGTATTTCACATCTTACAATAAAGTATTTACTTACTAAACTTAATTTATATAGCTTTGATTATACCAATAACATAAAGTATTAAACAATTAAATATACACTTCCTATATCGAATGAGTTGTTAGGTAGCGTTGTTGATTTAACTTAGATTATTGGTATTTATACTGTTTTTAAACATATTAAGTTTTTAAACTGTTTTATACATTAAATTTATATTATTTAATAATTAAAAGTTTATTATTTCCTTATGTAATAACAATATAAATTAAATAAATGGTCGGAATCATTTGCATCATCACATCATAATCGACTAACTATTTCACATATTTTTTCTTAGTGTGATTTTTCATTCGGTGCACGGAAAACTCAGAACAAACGTTCAATAGCCGCTGGGGAATATACATTTATTTTTTGTTGGTCCTACGCTGTAACCGCAGATTGTTCTATATAATATTCAAAAGAGCTGTATAACTAAAGATCTTGAATAGTTTGAGGTAGACGATGCCTCTCTGATCTATATTCCTCATCCTTGTTAACAAACGGATCCAGTGGAGTTCTATTAGTCAGGCCTCACCTCACGCCGAGCCGAGTAATATCACCGGGTCTATCAAACCAAACGCACTCTAAGTGTGATTGGTCTAATTAAAAATTATTGTCTTTCAAAAAACCTTTTAAGACTTGAATGTCTTTTACCCTTTACTTTAATTTTACGTCTACTGTTATTCCATGTCTTGTATGCGTTTTACTGTAGTACATTTTATTACATCATCTACACTTTAGCCCCCAAAGCGTTAGTTTTTTTATACCACGATGGTGGTGGCAAACAGGTCTACGGCCTGATGGCTGAAGAGGTGGTAACCTCGGTAAATACGGTAGTGACCTATGAACACTTGCAACACCAGGGGCGTCACTCGTGCGTTGCCAACCCTTTAAAAACCTAATCACTCCCCTCTTAAAGAACCCATACTGTAGCCCTCTGAGAAAACCTTGGCAGGGAGCTCATTCCACAATCGATGTGTACGCGGGAAGGAAATTCCTCGGGAACCGCACTGTACGGAATCATTTAGGTTCCAGTGTGTGAGCATGATCGACAGGGAGTCAATGGCGAACGGTGCAATGATAAAAAGAAGTCGCGGGCATCATATCGAACAATTCCTCGGAGCATAATTCATGATAAAGGCCGTAGAATACACATAAGGAAACAAAGTCTCTCCTAATACTTGACTCTATGCCTCGTTGACTAGTCTCACAGCGCGCTTTTGAACCGAGTCTAGGTACTGTGACGAACTTAGAGGTTCGCCTCCTGTATTTGTTTGTTTGAGGTTTGTCATAGTTTTAAAGAAAGAATGTGTTAGATTAGACATAGCAAATGGAAGACAATAGAAAGCGTATTTCGAGGCGGACGACCTGCGAATAACATGTTAGCTCATGTCTCGGAATATATAAAATATCTGAAGTACATATATTGCTTTTCTTGTAATAGCTACGTATCCCCTACGATGCCGGAACGCCGAAGGGCGTCACAGTACCCAAGCTGTGGTGGCCCAAGTCCTTCCGCCCAGAGATGGCAGCAGTACTCCATATGGAGACGGACTAGCGACTTATAGAGTAGCAGTCTTTAACCCGGTGTGAAGTATTGCTACGCCCTATTGAGTACACCGAATTTTTTGGATGCCAGCTTGACTTTGTCTTCCAGCTGACTTCGGAACTGAACGAAGTAAATCTTTTTACCTAGGAAAAGAACTAGGGTAATGTTTTTCGAGAGTATGTATGTATGTATAATTGTTTGGGATGCACTACACCCTGAATGGTTCGACCTATTTTAGCTTGAGGTGTCGTTATGTTCGTATTCGTCCTCTCCTTTTAACTCGCGGTTAAAAACTTGTTTCAAATACATATAATTTTAAATCGTAAGCGTTGAAACAAGAATGTGCACAACTCATAAGACTGTTTATAATGGGGGATATAATCCAACACACGCCATGGTAAACATACTTAAATAACATTGTTAAGTCTTGTAAAGTTCTTAATATTCAGTCTCAACATGTAGGCAGAATAAGAAAAAAAAAACAAAAGAAAAAATAATTATAAATTAAGTCAATTTGGGCGATTATTCCAAATACGATAGCAGGTACGCGATTTCGGTGAGATCTTGAGGTATTGACTCATGGTAGCATACATATAACTCCCTTGGTTCTGGCTCGCTAAACACGCGTCTGTAATGCAAGTTGAATATATATCAACATATATGAATCTATACATAGAACGAAATATATTATTTCCGAAGACATTACTTATATATAAATAATCTTAAAATAGCGTTTCACTAAGGGTTATCATGGAATATTATATTTCCCAATAAAAAGTGATATACATTACACATTTGAATGGAATCGGTTAAACTTAGTTTTATATATATTACACTATATATTAAATAGATTAGACAGTCGAAACAATATATTACAGCTCAAGAATTAAAAGAGAAACCCCGTTCATTTTTAATAGAGAAATAACTGTGATCATATGTTTATTAAAAGTCACATACCACAGAGAATCGAAATCAAATTCAATAAATAAATGTTCAATTGATGGATCCAACTGGGCTGAGCAGCGTTTGGAAAATTGAATAGCATATTCTCCATCAAGTCAAAAGTCTTTGATTCGTGCCTGTTGATATAAGGAGACTCAAAGTCATACACAGGGCATTGGAGAGGGCTATGCTCGGAGTTTCTTTGCGTGAGCGTATAAAAAGCGACAATATTCGTAGACGAATCAGGATCACCGATATAGCCCGAAGAACTGCGAATCCTAAGCGACAATAGTCAGGGCACATTACTCGCAGGACTGGCGGCTATTAGGGCGGAAACATCCTCGAGTGCCAGATATATGCCGGTCTCCGCAGTGTTGGTAACCTGTTCAAAGTGGATCGTATTTTGTTATAGGTAGGCATTGGATGGTACTCGTAGTAGCACAAGATCGATCGACTCGGAGGTCCTTGGGGCGGGGGGGCTATTTCAAGCAGTGGGCATCTCTTGTCTGAATGATGATTATAACAAATTATAAGCACATTCATAATTATGCAATATACTTTATCATTATTCTTTATAGAAACGTTTCATTACTTTTACTCTGTGAAACTTTCTGTTTAACAATCGCACATGACTCCGGAATACCAATACCACTATCAGCCCATTTCGCTAATTTTGCTTAGAACGCACCCAAACCCAGAGTCAAAACCCTTCGCCCTTCGCACCGCCCAGGCCATTTATCGCTTGCTAACCATACCATAACGGTTAACGTCGTTATAGATAACATAGTCGGAAGTCTACGCGCGACCTCTCACTCATACAAGTCGTGATAGATGAGTCTAAACGTTCTAAACTATTTCCTATGTTCAATATTTGGCACCGGCTGGTCAGCCAGCTAGTGAGACAATGTTGGTAAAATTGGTTCACATTGGTATACTGATTAAACAAAACCTTCATAATCAATGTTAAAACGCAAAAATGAATAATGACAGCTATAAAAATGAAAGTCATCTTACCCAACAGCCCAAAATTGCATCGGTTCCGAGGATCTCTTGGTAGACTGATTCAAATTCTGTGGAACTTGAAACAGTATACCAAATTCTTTGACAGCTATAAGAATCTTGTTTAAAGGGTTTGATGGTGCCTGGTTTATTTTAAACCTGTAAGATAATTATTTGAATAAACATTTTATGTTTTTTTTAATCCAAATGTTTTTATGCTATGATTATGGACCAAGTGTCAACATGCTATTAGCATCTTTTCTTCCATGGATGTCATCAGAGCTGACTAAAAAAATTCAGCAATCATTTTCAGCTGGTCATATACGTCCCCCCCCATGGATAGGGGCTTACCCTATTAATATAAGGACGTTTGGACTTATTTGACTACTTTAACCTAAAGCTAACTAGTCGCTTTACAATTTTTTTTATGTTTCTTCAAAGGTCTTCACGATTTCCTTCACTGTAGGTGTGTCGGATAAATAATATATATGTTTTAAAATTAGCAAAATCATTGATGCATGGTGAGATTTAACCCCGGGCCTTCCAGTTGCAAGACCGGCTGTCAATACAGCAAATAGAATATTAGATTCAAAATCAACACCAACTCATACATTTAAAATCAACACGAAAACTTGCAACTTGGTCGTCCATTTTCTAATGTTAATATATTGAGTATTCTTTTAATACATATTTAGTTAATTATTACTTTATATTGTACCTTATACTATGTTGAAGTAAATCATGTATTCTCTGGCAAGCAGACCTAAAGGTTTTGATTATATGTGAGTATAGAACATTGTTCGCTTGACTTTCTATGTTTTTCACTGGAGCTATTAGAACACCAGTCGTGGATTCCAACTGTATGAAATGAAACAAGACGTTATCATCGCCTGCAGTTATTCTGTAACATTAACAACAAATACTATAAGAGTTGACAGTTATATAAAGTCATTTTTAAACTGTTGTTATCCCGTTCTATTCTTACTAACATATAGTAAAAGCATTTACAGTTACAGCAATCTCTTGCAACACTGAAGGTGGAAACATTTCATATATTAATAATAATAATAATAATAAACTCTTTATTGCACACAAAATAAATACAAGAAATAAAGTAAACAAAGACATTATGAGCAAACGGCGGCCTTATTGCTAAAGCAAACTCTTCAGGCAACCTTAGATAAGAGAAAAACGAAGAACAAACTAGGAATTTTGGAGTAGGTGCAATTATTGTGAAGTAAATAAAGTAAAATTACGTTAAGAATTTAAGGACAGGAAATGGATACGGACTTGGTTCTTAAAGGACTCTAACGTTTGCGCTCTCTTAATACTCTCAGGGAGAGTATTCCAAAGTCGAACGGCATAAGAGGGAAAAGAGTAAGAGAGATGTACTGCAAGAAGGATATCAAGAGTCAAGTTAAAATTGCTCGTAAAACGCGACTGGAGGAAGAGGACCGAAAAGAGAACAAAGACTTAAGGTATGCTGGAGATGTAGGAAGAAACAAGATATTGTAAAGAAGAGATTAAAATATGCAAATCTCTGCGCTGCCGAATAGGAAGCCATTGAAGTTTGGAGCGATGGTAAGAAACATGGTCAAATTTCGCAGATTGCAAACAACCTGATGGCCACATTCTGCAGACGCTCAAAGCTTGTCAACGATTCCTCCGACAGACCCACCAGGCAGCGTCAGCGTAGTCAATTAAGGACAATAGAGAGATTGAGCTAACACTGTCTTAGTCGCCGTCGGGAGGAGTTACGAAATCTGTTTAGCGACCATAGGCTGCAAATATCTTCTTGCGAACCACCTCAACTTGCCGGTCGCCATGATAGGCACTGATCAAAAACTATCCCTAAATTTTCACCGATTCGCTAAAAGGAATGGTTGTTCCCCAAAAAATCACCGCCGGCAACAAACTGTAGTCAATTGCGCGAAAACAAATAGGAACTGCGATGATAATGGTTTGTGTTTTGCTAGGGTTTGATAGTAAGCCCGTAAGACTTACTCCATCTATCGATTATATTGAGGTTCTATTAGTTATCTTATAGCTTGCGAAGATCAGACAGTGGAGCTTGTGTGTAAATTGCAAGTCGTCAGCATACAAGTGATAGAGACATGAAAGTGATTGTGTAATGGTATTAATAAATACTGAAAAAAGTAGCGGAGAGAGAACGCCACCCTGCGGGACACCGCATTGATATTACACCAATCGACAAAGAGTCATCAATGCTATTCGCTGCCGACGGCCGTATTTACCTATGTGTTGTAATATGGTCAATTTCACTCAGCAATGACTTCCTTATATCTGTGACATCAAAGCTACTGCTCGCTTTACTGCCATCCTGAAAATTTGTAAGAAGCAAAACAATTAATTTGGTATATAAATCTAAACATTAAGCTCACATAGTTAAGGATCTTACTTGTCGTTCCCAGTCAGAATCAGAACCGGAGGAATCGAGACGGTTTCGTTCTCTGTCCGCTCTTCTGCCTTGAACACGGTCATCACTGACTTCACTGGAAAGATATTGATAGAGTCACTTTAGATCTACAGAGTTGATAATTTCTTCTTACTGAAGTCCTTCACGGGACAGTAGTCCTAGAAGGACTTTAAGGAAGGAAGCAAGCAGAAATTTGTTTCCTATATAATCCCAGATATGTATTTAAAAATGTATGTCAGATTATTTTTCCTATATACTATACTATTTAATTATATACTATTTAATTACTTAGTTACTGAGAAAGCAATAGAGTTTGTATTCGCGCTATAAGTTATTATTACCCTCACGTCATCGGACATTTGTTAGCTTGAGAGTTGATCTGTTATTGCACATATCAACTTCATTAATTATCAATTAACGGATAAAAAACTTAGGTCAGTTATGACTTGGCGGGCGCATTGCATCGCCTGCTGCCCAATCTCGGGGGACCGAGTGATGGAGGACCATACGGATCGTACGAGGCTACCGTACAATCTCGTATGGGGCGGCGACGGTTCTGGGACGCTCCCCCCCATTCGACATCCTGGCCGACATGTACGCGGTGACGTATGCGTCGCGGCGTGTCGACCGGGGGAGAGCGATGGGGGGGCGCCCTGGAACCCGCGCACGAAGTGCCTAAGCGGGAGTGGCACCGACGGATTGTGGCGGCCTGGCGTGCGCAGCTCGAATTACGGATCTGCGCGCGCCAGCGGGCCGTCGGTGCCGTACTCCTGCACCTCGAAGCTTGGCTCCACGGGAAGGAGGAGGTCACCTACCGACTGACTCAGATAGTCACCGGGCACGGCTGCTTCGGTGAGTATCTGTGTCGAATAGGACGGGAGGGATCGACACAATGCCACCACTGCGTATCCGACCTCGACTCGGCCCAGCACACGCTGGCGGAGTGCCCCGCGTGGGCCTCCGAGCGCCGAGTCTTGGTCGCAGAGATCGGGCGAGATCTGTCTCCGCCGGCATTGATTGCGGCAATGCTGGCGGACGAGGGAGGTTGGAGGGCTGTGGCCTCCTTCTGTGAAGCAGTGATGCTCCAGAAGGAGGCCGCCGAGCCGGGTCGGGAGATGGCCGATCCCGCTCGAAGGAGGCGGCGCCGGGCTCGGTAGCACAGCTGCGGCGCTGCCGCGGGTCGCCGGCGGGCGCGGGGAAATCGCGCCCGCGGATACGGCGACCCGGGAGGGACCACGCCCCTTCCGTGGCCGGGGGGCGTCGTCGGTGGTGAAGATCGGGAGAGGTATTGTAGCCTCCCCCGAAGAGGGCTCCCCTGTATCGGCGGAGCAGCGGAGGCTGGGGGTTCCCGGAAGTAGCTTGGTGTTCCCGGGAGCTCCTTACATGCCCGAGGAAGGCATTCCCTGAGGTTTTTAGTGGGTAGGCCTCCCCCTTCTCCCTTCTGAGGAGCAGAGCCCCACATAACCGCCGGCTCGCCACAGCCGGGGTATGCAATTTAATGCATTTTCCTCAGGGGGAACAAAATAAAAAAAAAGGTCAGTTATGATATGACTGACATTAATTAATAAATTGTTATATTTCATAATAACAATATATAGGCAACAAAATTCAAGCAAAGACTAGAAAGAAAACTTACCTATTGCTTTTCAAACTGTTGGAGTCTTCGGAATAACTTATATCCAAGCTGGAATGTCGATATTGTTTTTGAGTGCCGTACCACTGGTTGTACAAACTATGATGGCTTCCGAAAGGATTGACGTTTTCAGTCGCACTTGAACTACCCATATTAATTTGTTCCGAAGAGCTGTGCCGCTTCTTCATGTCCGAATTGAACTTTGGAAGCCTCAAAGTTGATGTTCGCAAAATGGTGTCCGACTTCATAGCTGGAAATTATATGTCATATTAGAAATTTTGATCATTGGATTTTTGCATGTATCAACACAACAAATGTCATGGCTATTACACTAAATCTGCTAATACATTATTTTCTATTCTTGTTTTGCTACTCATAATTTCCTATTTCATTATAATTGAATATGTTTTTATAATGATATAATTTGATTGATATTCCGCTCATAAAACTGTGACAAATTAGATATTTCTGTTTTATTTTCAAATATATTAATTTAGATATCTAAAAAAAATGCGTTAGTTTTGACATATTCCGAATAAAACGAAAATTATTTAAACTTTCAAACATTAAAAGTAACATTAACAATGTGACTGGGAATTTTGTTTATAAACTCATAAAAATTTGTAGACTTTATTCAATTATGACATCACGATTACCGTGTATTTAATATAGAACGTTTTTTAGCGAACCACGAGAACACCAAAGATCTTCACACTGATCGCAAATACTCGTCATAATGGGGCAAATGCAAGTTTGTACAGCTACGAAAAAAATCATCTAGTAATACTCACAGTTAGCATCCTTGACCTTCCTTCCTGCTTTCGAGAGATTCTCTGGTGCAGTTTCCACTTGTGGCATTGTATTTGACGAGAACCAAGTCGCCAAGTACTTATCGAGTCCCACTTCATAGAGAAGGTCTAAGCAACTTTCACATTCTTCTACGTAAAATGGCGATGGCGGAGTAACGCCAATTGCCTGGAAAAAATGATTCACACAAGGTTAGCTTAATCCATTAGGTTTATGCAAGTACATTCAGCTTCAGTTTGTCTTCAGTGGATATTGAAAGAGTCCACTATGATAATTTACCGCAGTTACAGTTCTGCGAAGAGCACGACTGTCGCAATCCTCTATTATAAGTTCGCATAATCTTTTAGGCAGAATAAACGTGATTATATGTTTGTATATGTATTAAAGAAAATTTTACCTCTTCCGTGCATCCGCCAGCCTCCATCAATGTGGCTAAAATAAAGTGACCTCTACCAACAACAAGAAGAAACCATCTACCATCTGGGATTCTGTAAATTTAATAATTTGTCATAAATACATATATGATTTTCTAATTATTAGTTTTAGTGATAAGTGAAAGTATTTTCTCAACTTTTACTGGAGTTACCTAAAGCCTTTATCAAGCAGCAAAGCAATTCAAAGAAAGATGTTACATCAGAGACGCGCGATATTGGGTAGCATGGCTCTTATGTAGTCGTTCATACATTAAGATGTATAGTGTTCCCAACGACCTTGTATTATATTAATTATATTATTTATTATACAAATATAATAAACCATTTTATACAATAATGACACAAAAAAAATTAATACAATAAGCGGATCTATCCCATATAGGGATTTCTTCCAGTTAGGTGTAAAGGAATAGTGGTGTGGTATTAGCATATAGAAATTATCCATTAAATCTGTATATATAGCATTATAATAATAACCAGACAACTAACAAAATATACTTTTGCTTTGCTGTTATATTTCGCGTTTGACCACTATGAACATTAAGTTTGGAATACAATGCGCATTACTTAAAGACACTTAACAATTCTTTTTTTTTCTCAATGTTTATTTGCATCTTTCTATGTATATTATACAGTTTATACCGTGAAATTGCCGTTGCGTATGAAGATTTTTAACAAAACCGATCTCTCCGGTTTGTACACGGAGCAATACTTTACATTTTGATATTGAAACAGAGGGGCGATCGCACTAATAAATCGCAAGCGAAACGCAACCGAACCGTTCGGCTTAACCAATCCGAACGCGACAATATCACGTCATCTGTTCGATGACGTGATATTCTAGCTCTCGGATTGGTTGAGTGGAACGATTTGGTTTCGTTTCAGCTGCGATTTGTTAGTGCGATTGCCCCCCAGCTCTTGTCACTAAAAATGCCGACGATTTTCGTACTACAAAGGTAAAGCCAGACCTGTCGCTGACTATACTAAGGATTTTTTATTTATTTTACCACTAAAAAAGCAAAATATTAAACTTTTAGAAATATGTCAATAAACATTACCATAAATTAGAATACATAAATGTTTGTATCCAGAAAATTTCAGCCAATAAATACAAAAAATAGGAGCTTCTGGCGGAAAAATAGGAGCTATGGTTTTAAGATTGCTTTTCTTTTATTTTCAACTTAAATAAATAATGTGTGAAATTCAAATTGCACTGTAGGGTTAAAGAGAAATTGTAAATAGTTTCTAGAATAAAGAAAAATCTCAGTTACATAGCTACTTAAACAACTACTATTTATTATTTTCAATATTCATAATACCTATAGTCATTGCCATCATTCTTCATTCGATTTCTGTGCTCATAAATAAAAACTTCTTTCCATATAACTAATTTTTCGAGCTCTTTTGTAACACTTAAACCTAGAATCCCAGTAATGCGTAAATAAGCATTGACTTCTTTCAAATCTTCATTCTGTAGATGTGAACTTAGTATGTGTCCAGTATAGTATAAACAGCAGCCAATTACTGTGTATATACGTTGAAATTTCTCTACATCATCTATCTATATAAAAAAAAAATTACTTAGTCATTGATTTAAAACTATTTTGAGTGCAAAATAAAAACAATTTATTTCAGTGATAGTGACCAACCCATTCGCGATAATCAGCTGCTTCCAATTCTGTTATAGCATCATCAACTTGCACCCGCACTTCAAGTGGAAGTGTCACAGCATGAGCAGCTAACAAGTCTTCGAAATAAGTAACAGCTCCATCGCATTTGAATCCTGTATCGTCTTTAACTAACAATGTAACAAAAATAAGGGAAAAGAGCTTGTCAAGCTTATCTACATTATTAGGTTTTGTAAAACAGTTATTTATCGAGCCATGTAGTAATTCCAAAATCCTTACAATACTAGCACAAATTTTATTTATGGCAAATAAATCCACTTGCTTATTTGGAAATGCTATCAATAACAAATTACCATAGTGTATGGTATAAGAGACATTTAGTAACACATTTTTATAGAGAACAGTCGAGGTAACAGGGGCACTAGTCCCCAAAGCTTTTGGTGCTAAATGATTAAGAGTAATATATATGCCTCTAGTATTATACAAAAAATTCTGACTAAAGGGCCTTGGGTAACAATAGAGTACACCTTTATCATCAATACTGTTATATTCTGTATCATTAGAGCAAATATATAAAATGGAACACATAGACTCTTTCAGAAACATTGTAAGTGAATGTTCTATTCCATTTTTTGATGTTAACAACCTTTCTTTGTTTATATGGAACTCTTCAGCAGGAATTTTGAATGTTAATTTGAGATTATTATGATCTTCTTTAACTCTATCCAAAACAATGTTAATATTTCCAGAATTTACTTCAATGTCATTTATTTTATGTAAATAATAACCTTTCTCCACTTTCGGAGTATACAAAGCTCTTGATTCTATTAGGAAATCAGATATAATCAATGACCTTCCATCGGGATGAGTTTCTAGACTTAAACCAAAAAGTTTTTCAATGGGACAATTTTTTTCACTTGTAAAAATCATATTCCGTGAAACCTGTAATTAATAAAATAATGATATTAAAATAATGTTTTCATAGTACCTAATTTAAATTTATAGATATTTTTTTAGTATAAATACTGTATCCACTCTATTAAAGTATTGATGTGTGAAAATATACTTTTTAGTAATAAACCAAATATTAATTAGATTAGAACTGAAGAAGTGCCCCTTTTGCCCCTACACCCACTGTACCCTCTGTATAAAATTTGGGAGGTGAGGCCACCTAAGGGCTTAATGTGATGTCTATTGCACTTTCACTAAGCACTTAAGATAAATGTTACTTTTTAGGGATCCGTACCTTAATAGGAAAAATGGAATCCTTATAAGAACACTTTGTTGTCTGTCAAATGTATCTGATAAGACTCCTTTACTTGGGAGCACGTAAATGATATCATGTTGAAATTAACATTTATTATATTTATATTTGTGGTCCCTGAAGCTATCAAAAGCAAGAACAATCAGCTTCTAAAATTATAGAAAATTAAGCTGCTTAATATATTTTCAAATATTTGCCACATACCTAGAATCATGAAATTTTGGAAAGGCAGCACAAGTAAAATATAATCTCAAAATTGTTGAAACTAGATCAGTTTTATTAAAATCATAGAGAATAGAAGGAACAGAGATCACAGATCCTTACTTTACACATACTAGATACCTCGACTTTCATTCATACTTTGTGCACAAGAAGATCTTATAATTTCCACATTTAAACTCTCTAAAATTCTATTCCAGGGTTCATGTAATCTATGCAGCCAGCACTTAATAATCCACATATTTAACTGCAGACCATGTAGTGAGTTGTGTCAATATACAAAATATCCTTCAATAATCATAACACTTTACTTCCAACTTAAGATGTTTTGTGATGGAAAAGATAACATAGAGAAAACTAGATATCGAAACCAGCAAAATAATCTTAAAGGACATACAAGTTACATATTAGATGTACCTTAACTGCTTTTCTAAGACCTGAACACCTACTATACTTTCAGTATTAACTGATATCATAATAAAATAAAAAACCTTCAAATCACATCCCTCGACAACTATTAACATAAAACAGCTATACTAACTAGCTATTCCTTATATGCAAATTTATGACTTGCAATAATTTTTAGATACTTTTAAGAATTTAAAAAGATACATTTTGTTTGTAAGGGGCAAAAAAGTGGTATGATGATGACAATTGTAAGACAACATATAGTTGATCTAGTGAAAGCCACTACATTTAAAAGGAATGAATAAATGATACCATAATGATTACAAATAAGTTGTTATCTTCTTCAGAATGTTGCATGCCAGATTTTGTCTTCTCAGTGCTATTTTTCTTGGTAATATCAGTATTTGTATTCTTCTTCTTATTTACTCTTAGAGCTCGAAATATTCTACCTGTGATATATAAATTATTATTTATTTATTGAGCTTAGAAATTTATTCAATTTTGTTTAATCAACTTATCATTGTAAGGTAATAGTACTATTTAGTTACTTAGTCATAAAATGCCATAAACAACTTACCTGAGGCTGAAGGTAAAACTTACCTTTAGTGGATCTTCTGATAGATGATCTTTTAAAATTATTTCTTAACTTAAAAGTTTCACAATTTTCCAATAATGGTGTTGTATATTCATTATCACATATAATACTTTTGGTTTTTATAAAAAACAATTCACCATCATCACCAACATCCGAATCCCACTCTGGCACAGAACTGAAAACGGAAACGGAATGTGGATTAGACCGAAATTCAATTCAAGATATTTACCATACTAATAAGATTAGCTGGCCTTTTATCCGCACTTAGTCTCTAATTGTGCGTAATATTAACCATACATTGAAACAGTCAACACACAATCACTTCAACCTCTATATGTTGCTGAGCCCTGCTGTCTTGATAAGAACTATTATATAAAAATAAATATTATATATTTTAATTATTATATATATATATATATATTTAATTAATTACCTTTCAGAATCAGAATATTTAGATCCGCCCGTAGAATCCGACCAATCGTTGTCTGAATGGCAGGGGGTGTCGTAATTAAACTTGTAATTATTCATGTTTTACCATTAAAAATTATAATAATATTATTTAAAATAACTATTGTGTACCCAATAGGTAACTATTTAATTTTTTTTTTCGATATCATTTAATCCAAAAACAAAAGTATATAATATTAATGTAAACAAACACGGAAATCTTCTTCTTATTTTGGGTTTGATGGCGGTGCCCATAGGATTTCGCCAAACTCGAGTTTTTTTGCTTAGAATACTTTTTTTAATTAAAGTATGCGCGACTCATGTTATAATCCAGGTCGTGAAAGTACAAGTGAATGCAAAATTAAAATTAAACAAGACAAATAAAAAACAATATACCCTGTTCGCTGGACCCGTGGCGGCGCCTCAGGCCAGGAGGCCAGGAGGCCGCTTTCTTCGAGCGGAATCGGCCATCTCCCGATCCCGCTCGGCGGCCTCCTTCTGGAGCATCACCGCTTCACAGAAGGAGGCCACAGCCCTCCAACAATGCTAATCCAATGTTGGCTTGTCCGTGCCACAACATACGGCGAGCAGCGTCCCTTAGCGTTTAAGCCCGCCCGGACCATATAATACTGCTAAATCTTCAGTTGTTAGCGCTCCTAACCATCTGTGCCTGATACAACACCTGTATAAATGAAAATGGCAAGGTCAGATCGTCATAAAGTCAGATTTAGAGACATTTTAGATTTGCAAATTGTAAAAATGTTATGTATTATTTACGTTTAGAAATAATATTATTTCCACTAATTCAATTTTGTTTTGTTATTAAGAGCCATATTACATCTCGAACGCGATTTTTGCGTAAAATGGTCAATTTTGGCGTTTTTGATCTCAGAAACAAAGATACATTAACAATTTTGACGTAATGACCAATGCAGAATAGCTATTGACATAGTTCGTAGCGGCCTTGCTTTTTGTAAATTTAGCTCAACTTTTTAATAAAACCCAAAATTGTAGAACAAGATTTTCATAAAACGCGCGAAGGCACTTTTTGGAATTGAACTATTGTTCTACATAAATGAAATTTAAAAAATATATTTTTATCTCTTGTCACCTATTCATAGCGTTTCAAGTGGGCGAGGAAGTAAAAGACCTGCCCCCAATTCGCCACCGTCTCGAGAGGTTCATAATTTAACTCGCGATGACATACGTGAAATTTTACAAGAAGTAATGGATCAGAACATGTCGAGTGTAATATCAAGAATGCAGGATACTCTTGCCAAAATGTTTGATAGGGAACTGAAGCCTATAAAAGAGGAATTATCAGAGATTAAAGATTCTATGAATTTTCTTATTACCCAGTTCGAAGATATGAAGAGGAGTAATGAGGTTTTTAAACTAAAAATAGCTGAGTTGGATACTACAAATGAGAACTTAAAAAACACTGTTATTGATTTAAGTTTTCGCCTTAATCAAATCGAGCAACAATCGCGTCAGAATAACGTCGAACTTCAATGCGTCCCCGAAAGCAAGAGCGAGAATCTCATCACTATAGTCTCGGAATTAGGCAGGACAGTTGGGTGTCAATTGAAGGAGAAGGACATTTTACATGTTACTCGTACAGCGAAGTTGAATCGTGCCTCCCCACGTCCAAGACAGTACACTACTCGATTCACCGAGATTACGTGACGAACTTCTTGCGGCCACTATTAAATATAATAAAGGAAAAAAACTGACGATAAACTGAACAGCTCGTCACTTGGAATTCACGGTAGTTGTACACCTATATTTGTGGCTGAAAACTTCTCCCACGCGAACAAGGAATTGCATATGGCAGCCAGAAAGAAGGCAAAGGAGGTCGGCTATAAATTTGTCTGGATTCATAATGGAAAAGTGTTCATGAGGAAAAGTGACGATAGTGATTTTATTTTAGTTAAAAACAAGGACATGTTGGAAAATCTTAAGTGATTAAGTGATAGACTTACACCATTATCATGTATTAAAACCATTTGTAGCGGTTTCTAAGCTCATTTAATCTAAACGCAGGTTAGAATGGGAATCAAAATTGAAAGAACTGTGGCTAACTATTGAAATAAATGTTCAAAATTCATCAACTCGCACTGTGTGCGGTGTCTCTGCCTCCTCCAGTAAACAGCTCAATGATAAATCATTTTATAGATAACTGCTATATGGTTTTAGAAAATGTGATTCTCATTGCATTATAGGTGATTTTAATATGGGTGTTATTGAGTGGAGCTTGTCGGATCATGACTCGATTGAGCATACCGTTCTTGTTCTTTGTAAGCCTTTTGTTAACATGATAGACATTAGTGGATTAAAGCAACATAACTTTGTAAAAAATAATTTAAATAGAACTCTTGATTTAGTGCTATCAAATTTGCCAGTTTGCATAGTTAGCCCGGTTATCAAATCTCTCTCTAAAATTGATCCATTACATAAGGATGAAATTATTGTACTATATGAAATTGCGATTTCTAAGGGGTCCCTTAGAAATCGCAATTTCATATAGTACAAAACCAGGGCTTCCATATAATTGTAACTTATTTAAATTTAACTTTCATAAAGCGGATTATATAAATATTCACAAAGCACTTCAACGTTATACTTGGCAAGAAAATTTTTAAAAGTTTAAATAATGTAGATGATATGATTTTAAAATTCTATAATATTCTAATATTATTTGTGACCTAAAGGAAAAGTACAATGTAAGACGTCGGTTCAAAAAATACAATAACCCCATGGATCAAATTCAATTAGGCTTATTAAGTTCACGTTGTTCACAGCTCACCACTGAGCGCTATAATAAATACATAGAATTAATTGAAGCAAATATGTCTAAAAATCCTAGGCAGTTTTGGACTTACATTAAGGCTAAGCGTGGTGGTACTAGCTCATATCCAACATCTATGTCTGATGGAAGGACAACGACATCAGATGGTGATCTTATATGTGAACTGTTCTCTGACTACTTTGCTTCTGTGTATGCTAATCCTTGTGATCATTCACACTTTGAACCATCAGACCAATTAAAGAATAAAGACCATTACACTCAATACATATCACTACCTACTATTAACGCCAAATTGTTGCTGAATAAACTAACAAGTCTTGATGAGTGTAAAGGCGCAGGACCCGATGAAGTTCCTCCGTTATTTGTAAAAAAATGCGCTGAGCATTTAGTTACGCCACTTCTAATAATATTTAATACATCATTGCAGACAGGTAGGTTCCCATCAAAATGGAAAACCGCAAGAGTCGTGCCTGTTCCTAAAACTAATAGAGTTGACTTGATATTTAATTACCGGCCCATCTCAATTTTGCCAACGTTTGCCAAAGTCTTTGAATCTCTTATTTGACCATATATACAGCATCACTTCAAACAAAATTTATGCATCGAGCAACACGGTTTTGTTTCGTCTCGATATACGTGTACTAATTTAGTTGATATCTCCGAAACATTATTTGAGGCGTTAGATGCTAACAAACAAGTCGACGTAGTCTATACAGACTTTAGTAAGGCGTTCCAGCGGCTACCTCATAATATTTTATTAAAGAAGCTGTCAATTTATGGTATATCTGGAACTTTTTTGGAATGGATAGCATTCTACTTAAAGGATCGGACGTTTTATGTTGTAGTTAATGGGTTTAAATCAGACTTGCGAAAAATTACTTCATGAGTACCCCAAGGTTCTCATTTGGGCCCAATTCTATTAACAATTTTCGTTAATGACATACCTGCTACTATTAGTAACTCTAATACATATATGTATGCAAATGATCTTAAGGTAAGTAGAATCATTAACACTGTCTTAGATGCAAGTTTATTGCAAAGGGATCTTGACAGCCTCAATCAATGGTGTCAATTTAATGGCATGAATTTTTACATTCATTACACATACACAAAACGGAAAAAAATATTTTTTACATTCATTACGGCCGAAAGCGAAATCTTGTCACATTTCGGTATCGTATAGGACAAATGGAAATTGGCGAATTGGAGCAGGTGCGAGACTTGGGAGTGTTGTTTGACAAAAAGTTAACATACATACCTCATATTGAGCAAATCAAGAATCGCGCTTCCAAAGTTTTTGGGCTTTGTTCTGAGAAATATGAAGTGATTGCGTAGTAATAAAACCAAAATCTTATTGTACAACTCCTTGGTTCGAAGTATTATGGAATATTGCTCCGTCGTATAGAGGCCACACTATGCAACCCATTCATTATTTTTGGAACGTGTTCAGAAAAGATTCGTGCGATATCTAATGTACTCAAGCCAGGTCTCGAGACAAAAGCTACGATCTTATAAAAAACAATTATTGCACTTTAAAATGAATTCCTTGGAAGATCGGAGAAAAATTATTGATCTGTCTTTTGCCTCAAAGATTTTTCTACACCAAATTGACTGTCCTCAGTTGTTAGGTAAGTTTAAGATACGTGCTCCAACAAGATACCCTCGTAATGTAATCACTCCTCTGTGTCCTCCATTAAGAAAGTTTGTATTCGGATCGAGTTCTCCTGTCGCTAGATTATGCAAATTCGTAAATGAACATAGTAAATACATAGACATACATAATGAGTCCACCAACAAAACACGCTCAATAATATACCCCAAATTGTTGCATGTCTAAAATTACATTTGTGTTTTGTGATTAATTTTCACTTAATTTTTATTGATGTTATAAGTGTATAAAAGTACCTAGGTTAATTAACAGAGTATGTATTCGTGTGCGGTATTTACCTGTAAGTGTCTCTTACGCTAAGCAAGATTGAATTGTATACTACTAGTTAATAATATAATAGTGTAAACAGGCGTTGGTAAATCAATAAATAAATAAGTATAGTCTTATAGTTCGTAGGGGCCTCGGAATTTTGATATATTATTGATTTAATATAGAAACAATTCTTATTCTAAACGAAAAAACTTCGAAAATCGCTTCAAGTTACCTGTGAATAACTTCTATCTACGATGGTATTTATTAATAAAATTTATACCAGAATAAATTTCACTTTATGAGGAATAAATATGTTATATTTTTTAAACATGAATTTATTTATTATCTTATTTCAATAAAAACGATAAATATTACTGCAAAATTACTACAAAATGCGATGCTAGGTAATAAAATAAACATTATATTTAACAATATCATGTGTCCTATTTATATATCATATCTTCATATAATGTGTTTCGTATTTCACAGATCGTAGATTACATATATCTTCATATATGTAATCTTCATATATATATATATATTATATATATATATATATAGTATATATGTATGTATATATATGTGTGTGTGTGTGCTGTATATATATATATATATATATATATATATATATATATATATATATATTATATATATATATATATATGTATATATATATATAACGAATAATACCACAAAAATATAAATATAAAAATTTTGGGAAAATTATCAAAATCGCTTAGTCGTAGCGTCAACGTAGTATTTTGGACGTTTGACCTTCGATGAGTTGTCAGGACGCTTCAATATACCAAATCTCGCAGAATGAAGAATTGTAATAGGCCTCTTAATATTAACATATTATTCTCCGTACGGGAGTGATGTGGTGACTCGTCCTCCTAGTATATACCTATAGTCCATGTTTTAAATTGTCTCTGTATCTCTAGGATGTTGTTGCCTACCAACATATAATAAAAAAGATGTTTACAAGAACAATTTATATGTATGTTTTAATTATGCATATATAAGATAGATTAACCAGCAGTCATCCACCACATTCTTTTTCTTTAAAACAATTGTGTGAATTCTTTTTCTTCATTTAGGATAGATATTTAAAAAATCATTGCCGTTATTAAAATAAGTACTTTCTTTAGGATAGATGACGGCGCTCTTATAATGGCAAAACTGAATACTTCCGTTTAAACTGTGAGCGAGTCAATTGCTTATTCAGGCCCTAAAAGTACAAGTATATATATATATAAATAACACACAAGACAAATGAAATATTGCATACCCTTCTTGCTGCCTAAATTACGACGCTCGACTAAAGGTCGTCATGTGTTTGTATATACGCCATAATAAAAAAAAAAGAAATCCACTATAAAATTATCAATAATTATGAAAGTTAAAGAAATTTAGCAAAAAAAAAAACAAAGATAAAATACATTTCATTGTGTGCCTAAAATAATTAAAAATTTCATTTTACATTTAACTTGGATTAATAAATTAAAAAATTATTGTTGACAATTACATATTATATGTGTTTGTATGTACTAATATTTATTTTACCCTACGTGGGATGTCCATTTTTGGACAAAGGCCTCCTCCATGTTCTTCCATTGTTGTCTATCGTGAGCGGGTCTTGTCCATGTGACTCCTGTGAGCTATGTCGGTTATATCGTCTGCCCATCGACGACGCGATTTCGGTGGCCAATTCTTGTCGCTTGTTGAAGTAAACATAATGAATATGAGAAATAAATGCAAAAATGATATTAATCAACATAACGCACCTTTAGAATTGAAGTGACCTAATCCAAAATTCTTGTTTTTTGGTAAACGCTAAAAATGTGATTGAAGAGTTGGTCATTTTATTGTTTTTTTCTATTATAATGCTTATAGTTGTACGTTAATTGTCATATTTTTATTGTTAATGGTAGTATATGAATTGTTTTCATGATTGTATACTAAACTAGTCTGTATAACTAATTAGAACAAGAATATTGGATTAGGTCACTTCTTTTCTAAAGGTGCGATAACTAAAAAAGTGTATCTAACGGTACTTCTAATTAATAAGTAAAGGCGAGAACATGTATGGCACTGCCATTTGCCTATTTGATATCTAAAAAATAACGAAAAAAAATAAATGGCACTAAATTTAAATTTTCAAAAGTAAAAAGACTCCTAAAAGAAGAAACTTCCTTCGCCTGTCCCTATGGACGAAATTGACAACACAGAAGAAACTTCAAAAACAAACATGAATTTTTCAATTAATATTTTATTCAATTTTATCTAAATTAAGTGTAATAAAACTTTTTATCAATTGTTTAAATATCGCATGCTTGCTATTGCAGCAACATGAGTTTGGAAAATTGATTTTTAATCATAAACCATTTGTCGAAATGTGTTCTATACCAGACTATTCTACAAACAAATCTTTTTGTTCTATACAGTTCTTCAAATGCAAATAACACATTAAATTATCCTATTATGACATATGAAGAAAGTAAAGTTATGAAACAAAGCCAAAATGGTAGTTCTAAAGCAAATTTAGTCGAAGGTGCATCATGCACTACCTTTACACATGATAGAAAATTACAATCCAATGAGAATCTCAAAATAAAATTCCCAGCAACGGCATCATATTATTATAACGTAAGTTAATTTTCAGTTTTGGTAACTACTACATTTGTTAAGCTTGATAATAATTTGTATTTCTCTCTTATCACTAAAGCTGAGATTATTGCCCACTTTTACTCCTTTATTCAATGTCTTAAATATCATTGATAGAAAGTCACAACTTCGGGAGTTTGGGAGCTAGAGTAACAACCAACAGATATCTCAATTAAAGCATGGATTAAAATAAAAAATACATATTTATTTTTCTGTTTGATTCTGCGTGACGCTATTTAGTTTTCTTTCAATACCCGTTTTAGTCCGAGTAACGCATTTTATCATAAGTCATTGACATTCAAGACAATTAAGGAAAAAATAAATCAATTTTATAATTAATTACTTTAATTATGTTAATATTTATTTTATAGCCTTAATACTAGTAGTGGTAAGACTGGCAGTGACACGGGTAACAAAAGTTTTTATTATATTTATTTCAGAGCACTTTAATAAAACTCAAAGAAAGCACCCAACGACTCTTATATATTATTGAAGAACTACGTTCGAAAACTCAAGCAAAAGATCTTTGTTCGTTGACTGATTCCAATTTATTTATTAGGCTTAACACCGCAGTGCAAACAGATGTGGTATGGAACAATTAATTTCTTAATTAATAAAAATGTCTTAATTCGTTTGGTTTCTTTAAATCTTTATAATTTGTTTCGTTTGTTTAGTTGCCAAACATAGAAACATCATTCTATGACGATTTGAAAAATTTGGAGGCGCAAGCAAGAAATTTTGAGTCAATTTCCATACAGGTATTATGCCTGTTCATTCACAGATTTTGTATAATGTTATCTACTAACATTTTGCTACTTCTATTATGGGATAGTCCGTTTTGGTTACTAAACAACTAAACTCTTGTTACAGGATGAGGATAGTGATTGTTCAGTATACAAAAGACTGACGCGAAAATGCCACTGTTTGAATCAGCACCAGTACAACGACTTCATAATACATTTTAACGAAAATACCAATCACCGAATGACCGTTGAAGGCGAAATCATAAAAAATATGAGAATCCTTAAAAACTTTCTTTATATGAATGGGCCTTACACAAAAAATGCACTATTATTTTTGAACGAGGTAAATTTGAAAACCCAAATATCACGTGTAATGTTCATGATTCATATTGGCCACCTTTTCTATTTAGTTTGTTGATTTTCAAGGGACTCAAGAGTTGCTCGTCCAGTGAAAGCGTGGAGATAGTACAAGGATGCGTGCACGCTGACATATGCAATGTTTTCGACGGCTACTCAATCGTTACAATGTACATTTCGTGGCCTTGTAGAAGGGAGTACTGTGGGGACGTTGTGACTCAGGTGATTTTCTACAGAATCTTCTTCAGAATCACGACAGTTCGTCGTACAAGAATCATAGGTTTCCATGTCATTTGCAGTAGTAAGCAATGTACTTGAACTGGGATCGACACTTTTTTACGCACGTCTATTTGTAAAACTCACGTCATTTACATTACCTATATGTTATATACATAATACATTTTCTGATACAAAGCTATTGGGTCATGAATCAATATTGTACGCTTAGAATAATAACTTTATTATTCTAAGACTAGCTTTTGCCCGCGACTTCGTCCGCGTGGAATAGTGACTTCCGGTAGATTTTTGGTTAACCAACAACATATTTATATTTATATTTGAATAAAGATTAATATTATTATGTTGATACAACTTAAACAAATTATTTCGACCAAATTTGGTACCATAAAAACGGTCATTGTGACTAAACCTTAAAAGATAGACATATGCCGTCGCGGACTTTTTTTTAGATCATGTATAGAGGAATAATTCTTTCATACATATTTTTTGTGTATCTTGAACCGTTTTCGCAGCGCACGCAAAGAAAGCCTTCAAAAATGAATAATTTTCCCCGTTTTTTACACATTTACCGCTCTGTCTTTGCTCCTATTGGTCATAGCGTAATGTTATTTAGCCTATAGCCTTCCTCGATAAATGGACTATCCAACAAAAAAAGAATTATTCAAATCGCACCAGTAGTTTCGGAGATTAGCGCGTTTAAACAAACAAACAAACAAACTCTTCAGCTTTATATATTAGTATAGATAAGGTCATAGGAAAGGAGTGCCATTAAAATCACAGATCTGTGAAAACCTATTATTCAATAATGTTACATTATGTTAACAAATTGATTAAAACAAAAAAGTGACTTATATAACTTGGTAAATTAATAAAAAAAAAACAGGATAAGCCTTCTTCTCTTTGCATTATATAAATTTTACAATTACCTATACATTTATATTTGTACATCATATCTAATTTATCCACACTTTTTACCAGTAAATAAATACTTTTACATACAGTTGTTGACAGCAAATTTCCTCAACAAACTGGCTGGATTCGAAGAAGGGCGACGATACTTAAATTTAAGTTCCAAAATTATGAGCGATATCAAGAAAACATTAAGAAAAAAGGCATCGTTATTACAATGCGAAACAATGGAAATTTTAAATAATACTGTAAATCTTATGAGTCCATTACTGACACCAAAAGCAAATTCGTCGAAGGTACCTACGTTTTGTTCAATATTTTCATTATTGGAGTTTCGTACGTTTTCGCCTTAGAAATCATATGTCCTCATTAAAGATCCTCCTTAACATGATAGTATAAATATCGAAATATAAGTTTCGTAATAATAACGTAAGTATCAATACTTCAATGTTTATTTTATAAATGTCCAATTTTTTTCCATGTCTTATAGGAACATGTAATATTAATACTCACCATCAATCGATGATAAAATATATGGAACTATTATATGGAAGTTAGTAGCCAGGCATATTATCTGTACAGTATTTATAAGTATTCCGAATCTGATATTGAATATAATTTGACATACATTTATAATAAGTTTTAAACAGTTTGATTTTCTTTAAAGGGATAGGAAAGAAGACAGTGAATTCATTAATTGATTACCGGAAGTATATGACACTTGATGAAGTATATGCTCATTTAGAGTTATTGCACTATCTTAGTAACCGTTATAAGGGCAAAACTGAATTGACTAGTTATGTTACCCCATTACTGCTACTATTTAAGCAATTGCTTATAGAATTGGACAATAGTGGAATAAACATTATTGGTAACAAAGATATTAAACAATATTGTTAGAAAAGATTATATAAAGGGAGAACAAATGGATGCACCAAAGACATGGACGGTTGCCGACATAATAATAGAAGTAAAATTATGTTTCAAATTGTTAGATTTTCTATTCAAAATTATTGTTAATTAACATCAGAATTTTTTTTAGTCTGTACCAATGAAGAATGAAATGATTCAGTATCCACCTAAAAAATTTATTAGCAAGAAAGTCAATAGATCAAAACTAATATTTGGCATATCACCAAACAAATTTCACAGTTCAGATAAATGTAAATATGTTCAATGAATCTTTACTTTCAAATGAAATCTATTCAGAATAGCGACATTTAGTCTGCTAATGTTACATATCTTGATCTAATAAGCATTAACAATAAGAGAACTCTTTTTGTTTCAGATTTCAGGGAACCAGTTATAGTAATTCCTATGAGTAACAGTAAAAATCAGAATTAAACAATTAAATATTTATTTAAGCATAAATTTTTACATACAGTAGGTAAATATCACCACTCTCTTGAGTGAAATAAACAAGTTCTATTTATTAACATTACTTAATAACATGTTTATAACTTTATATATCTTAAATGCTCTGGAACCAAAAATATACATTACCCTAGACTATAATGAAAACACATAGAAGGATAGTTAAAACTTTGCAGAACAGATCAGTCTTTTCTTTATTTCTTTACCATTCCATGGTAACAATAAATACATTCTGTGTATTATTCAAAGTTATTTGGTATGTATAACAAACACAATATTCAACAAATAATTCTCAAAATTATTCTAATATTTAGTTGTTGTTTTTTGTAATAAAGTTACATTATAAATAAGAGGAATTATGATAATAAAATTTTATAAAATAATATTTTCTTAAAAATACATGCAAAATATATGTAGAAGTATAGATTATAAGAGATCCATCAATAATAAAAATATTGATAAAAAATTCTAATTTTCAACATGCAAATTATTAATCAAACTGTCTATAATCATAGTCTGAATTAAAATGTTTTTTATAAGAAATCCTATGTTTATTGGGGGAGGGATTACTAGGTTTAAAAAACATTGCTAGTAGAATATAAAAGCCTCCAATAATCTTACTGAAAAAATCTAACAATCCTAAAAACATTGGAGTAGAGTTTTTAATCAAAATTGAAGTTTCTCTAATCAATGATAAAACAAAATTTCCTAAAAAATTCACAAATGTAGTACTGCCTGTAAAAATAGCAATTAAAAGGGCAAATATAAATTTCACAAACTCTTTAGCATTACTTATTGTCATTGCACTCTGCAGTATTGAGACTATATCATTGTATGTATCAGTTAATGTTTGTATATTCAAGTCTTCTTTAATTTTTTTTGCAATCACTTTGGTTTCCCCTTTTCCTGTCAGCATTGGTTCTATTTCTAAATAGCTTTCAGATATGTATCTCAAACATCGCAAAGATACAACGATTTCTTCACTTTTAAATTTAATACTTTTAATTTGAAACCAGAATGGTCCAAACGGATGATTCTCAATTTCTGTCCAAAGACAAAGGCCTTGCAGACTAATACCAAGATCTTCAGCATCAAATATGCCAATACACATTTTGTTACCAAATGTAAATCGCAACTTTTTAAGGGAATCCAAAATGTCTTTTTTCAAATCGACCTCCGCTGCACTTAACACCACAATATCACGATATCCGATATTTTGGTTAATAAATCGCCGCTCGACATAACGACCCAAGAAGATTCGGGACTTGAGCAAATCCTTTATGTCAGCTTTTAATTTACCTGTTTCTACCTCGCTCTGAATATCATTATATGATGAAGTTGAAGAATTTACTGTAGAGGTTAAGGTACTCATGCTGAAATTACAAAAATCTGTGAGAAATAAAACAATTGACGTTAAAATAAACATTACCAATTTACCATCATGAATTTTTTTTAATATCTTTTTTTTTTCTTTCTCTTTGGCATTTCTTTTTTTTTATTAATTTATTCATGACTTGGATGCATGGTCCTTAAGTCGCATACATATAGGCTTTAGCATTTCAGTTTTAACTATTTGCCAGTATCAAAGTTTGGTAGTTATGGTAGATTTTAGTGTAAAGGTTGGGAAATTCAAAAGTTTAGGAAAGTACTGATAAAACGGAAATACTCGTTATACGGAAAGGTTTCTAGGATCAGAAGAGTTAGGATATGGTATATATATATATATATATATATATATATATATATAAACAATATTTAAATTGTTATGTTATTGAGATATATAAATGCAACTAATACTTTAAAATACTTTTTTGGATAAATTATTAATCAGGAGACACGGGTAGGAAATGGGACACGAAGTTCAATCAATGAATCTAGGAAAAAGGAATGATCGTATAGAGGACAGGAAAAGAAAATGTGATCTAAATTACCAATATCAGTTCCACAATTGCAAAGTTCACTCGCCACACTGAGCAGGAGTACAAACATGACCAAGACGCATGCGAATAATCATAAATAAACTGGCTCTATTACTATCAATGTTATGAAACTAGGGTTTTAATGGTATTAAGGGCTGTAATTTATAAAATTGCCTGCCTCTGTAAACGAACAAATGAATAATCGGCATTAGCTTCCAACAAGTCTACTTCTTCAACTAGGGGTTGGTATTTGCTATCTCTGTCATTTTTTTGAGCTTCGGAGAACTTCTTAGAAAAATATCCTAGTGGTTGCCATTTTTCTTCGACGAATTGTTATAAGACGGCTCCCGCTGACTTGTCGGGATGCGTCGCAGAAAATTGCGTAGCTGGCATTAAGTGATGGGTGTGCCAGTAAAGTAGCGTTGGAGATGCTCGTTTTGCAGGCTTCGAATGCGCGTGATGCTTCCTCGGTCCATTCTATGATTGTTTTGTCTCGCTTCTTGATATTGTGTAAATATGCATTTAGTGGAGCTTGAATTGTTGCGGCGTTAGGAATGTGATCGCGATAAAAATTGATCATTCCTAGAAATCTTCGGAGTTCTTCGATCGTCTTAGGTCTTGGGTATTCGGTGATGGTCTTGACTTTGTCAGCTGGTGGTATGATTCCATCTTTCGAAACGGTGTAACCGAGAAATTTGACTTCCGTTTGACCGAAGTTGCATTTCGCAGGGTTGGTGGTGATGAACCTGAACAGCAATATCAACGTCCAACATTACATCGAAACCGAAGGCCAACCCATTCACTGCCGCACTCGACCAATACCACCACATCGCTACGAAAAGGTGAAAAAAGAATTTGAGAACATGATGGAACAAGGACTATGCAGACCAAGCAAAAGCCCTTGGGCATCACCTCTCCACATAGTGCCAAAGAAAAACGGAGACTAAAGAATCTGTGGTGACTATCGTCGTCTCAATGCAGTCACGAAGCCCGACCGATACCCTATACCTCGCATCAAAGATTTTACATACCAGCTGTCAGGTATGAAGATTTTCTCAACCATTGACCTAAACTGAGCTTACCAGCAGATATCTGTGAGGGATGAAAATATTGATAAATATGAATAAATGAAGACAGCCATTATAACACCCATGGGACTCTTCGAATTCCCGCGAATGTGCCCAGGTTTGAAGAATGCAGCTCAAACATTCCAAAGATACATCCATGAAGTACTCAGAGGGCTAGATTTTGTCTTTCCCTTTATCGACGATTTGGTCATAGCCTCGCCAGATAAAAATTTGCACCGACAGCATCTTATCACAGTACTAAAAAGATTGGAAGACAATGGCATCACCATCAACCTTGCGAAATGCAACTTCGGTCGAACGGAAGTCAAATTTCTCGGTTACACCGTTTCGAAAGATGGAATCATACCACCAGCTGACAAAGTCAAGACCATCACCGAATACCCAAGACCTAAGACGATCCAAGAACTCCGAAGATTTCTAGGAATGATCAATTTCTATCGCGATCACATTCCTAACGCCGCAACAATTCAAGCTCCACTAAATGCATACTTACACAATATCAAGAAGCGAGACAAAACAATCATAGAATGGACCGAGGAAGCATCACGCGCATTCGAAGCCTGCAAAACGAGCATCTCCAACGCTACTTTACTGACACACCCATCACTTAATGCCAGCTACGCAATTTTCTGCGACGGATCCCGACAAGTCAGCGGGAGCCGTCTTATAACAATTCGTCGAAGAAAAATGGCAACCACTAGGATATTTTTCTAAGAAGTTCTCCGAAGCTCAAAAAAAATGACAGAGATAGCAAATACCAACCCCTAGTTGAAGAAGTAGACTTGTTGGAAGCTAATGCCGATTATTCATTTGTTCGTTTACAGGATGGACGAGAAACGACTGTTCCAAATAGACACCTGGCTCCCATTGGCGGTCAGGGTGAAATAATAGCCACTGAGCCACGATCTGACGGCACTGCTCAATAGCCACAGCAAACGACTATTTTTGACTCGGAACCTCAGATTTTAACACCAGAAAATAATATTCAATCTTATCAAGATTTGACTACACGGCTCGAACAACAAGTTATTACGCTAGATCCAGAAGCATTGAGGCGATTTACAAGAAATCGAAGACCACCTCAGTATCTTCAAGATTACAGCTCGAGCTTGACTTGTAACTGTAGTGGTAGAATTCTTGAGAGCCGAGGTGAATGATATAGTCAGTGGCGTAGCTAGCATAGGTGGCACCCGGGGCGGATTTTATAGGTGTCACCCTAAAACTCAATCGAAACTGTTAAAATAAAAAAAAGTTATAATCATTTACGTTTTATTAAAATATGAGTACCTATTACAAACATTTGTTTATTATGTAAAACAAATTTAGTTTGTTAAAAATTAAAATTTCTTCCTTCTAGCTTTGACACTAGCGAACTCCGAAATCACGTCTTCAAAATTGATATTTTGTGTTGCTTCATGTTCTATCGTTAAAATACCAAGATTGTTTAATCTGGTTTCGGTCATTGTAGACCGCAAATAATTTTTAATTAATTTTAATTTGCTGAAACTTCTCTCACATGAAGCTACTGATGCACATATTGTTATAAATAACTTTAGTGCTACCGTTAGATTCGGAAGAGATTCTGTAAAATCCCATTCCACAATAAATTTCAAAAAGTCCAGTATCACCCAATTAGAGACAGTAATATTAGCCGCTTTTAAATGTCTTCTCAATCTTGGTATTTCTAAAAGGAGTTCTGTTTCTGATACTTCATCGTAAAGGTTAGTAAATTTTGATATAGCTAATTTTAACTGTTCAGTGTTTGCCGAAAGCAAGGTCTTTGACTGCACAACCTCAAACAATGAAGCTACGTCTTTAATGGACTTTACTCTTGTTTCGAGTTCAATATTGAATCTGTCAATGCATTCTAACATGTCCTTTTGAAGTTCCACCGGGCATGCGTTTCTTGCGACGAATTCGTCGTTCCATCGACATCTTGTATTTTTCCGATTTTTGTACAGCAAAATCTATTGCCTCTTCTGATAGATGCAACCGTTTCTCTCCAATGAATAGACAAAGTGCTTCTAGTTTTATGATTATTTCATCAACACATAAACCTTTACTTTGTAATGCAATCTGAGCATTGTTCACTTCCCTTAGCACATCATTCCAAAAGAAAAGAAAACAAAGAAATGAGAAATTGCACACAGCAGGCATAAGATTTTGTGCAGCACCTCTAGTTTTTAAATTTACGTCTTGGTCACATAGTTCCTCAATTGCAGATATTATCCCATCAAAATTTTCAGACAATACTTTTACTGCACCGTAATGAGCACTCCATCGCGTTGTCGAAAGTCTTTTAACAGATGCTTTGCTGTGATTGAGGAGCACTTCCCAACGGCTTGTGGAAGTTGAAAAAAAGTTAAATATTGTTTCCACTGCTCCGAAAAATGTAACACAAGTCACATTTTGTGCGAACGAATGTTGGCCGCATAAATTAATTGAATGATCAATACAACCAATAAAAATTGCTTTATTTTTTTTTTCTTTTATAATAGCTTGTACTCCTCCGTGTATACCACTCATAACTGCAGCATTATCATAACCTTGAGAACGACACATCATAATATCTAAGCCATCGTTTTCAAGCTTCTTTAGTATTTCAGCGCTTAAGTCAGCTGCTTTTTTTCCATGTAAAGGAAAGAATCCTAAGAATACTTCTTTGACTTCTACTTTTCTATTATTAATTTTTACATAACGAATCACTTCAGACATTTGATCAACATGTGAAACGTCAGGTGTGCTATCAAACATGATTCCGAAATATTTGGCCGATTTAATTTCGTTTACAAGCTGACATTTTACATGATTAGCTAAAACATTTATGAACTCATTTTGTATTTCTGGCGATAAATATGTTACTTTAGGTGATTTTTCCTGCTCCAAATATAGTATATGTTCTTTGAGTACTGCATCATACTTTGACAGCAGTTTAACTAGTTCTAAGAAATTACCTTTATTAGACGACCCTTTGGTTTCATCATGTTCACGAAATGCTAGGTTTTGTTTAGCCAAAAACAATGTTATATCTAATAATCGAGATAAAAGATTTTTCCACTTCTGTTTTTCCGTATTCATTAATTGCAAGGCTGCATCATCTATTGTGGTGTGAGATTTTAATCTCATTTCCAAAGTTTTCCACTTTTCGAAATTTTCTAAATGTTCACATGAAGTTTCATGGCCCAATACTTTAGGATTTAGTTTCCACCACTTCTGAAATCCAGTTGTAAATGTTGTTTGTATGTTACTGACAGCAAATAAACGACAGCAAAAACAGTACAGGTTATTTGATATAGGAGAAAATACCATCCATGATCGTAGAATTTTTTCACCACTAGGCATCGGTTTATAAAACCATTCCTGTGAAAGATGACGAGAATCACCTTTAATCTTTGAACCATGACGAGATACAGTAGGAAACGGTCCTTCTTTGTTCTGGAAATGTTCACTGCCCTTTTTTATTATGTCAATGCGAACATTATCAGGTACCGGTGAACTCCAATGTGAAACATCTCTCAAGTGTTGAACTGATTCTTCAAAGCTAATGCTATCTCCGAAAGTAGCATTAACGGCGTCATTTTCATTATTTATTTTGATTCCGTCAAGGTCCTGGGTCGTCTTCATTGATTCTGTATTGTCGATGTTGCTATCTGAATGTGAGTCTCCAAGATGTGAATCATTACTTTCGTCAGCAGGAGACTCGGGTACTTTACTTGAACTTTGGCCGCTATCTGCTTTTGTGACATATTTGAAAAGAGAACCGGACATGCTCTGAATTTCATCCATTTTAGCCTTTTTGGCTTTTCTCTGTTGAAACCCGCTTTGTCTTTTCGAAGTATGAATTCCCCGAGGCATATTTCGTTCTGGGTATTCTAAAAAATATTTTTAGTTAGTAAGTGAAACGTTGATTTTATAAACTAATTATAACAGTAAATAAACACCTACACGTTACGTAACTAGCTTTGTGAAATATATTTTTCCCAGACGCAGGATTGTTAATTTATATTACCTAACAATCCTAGTCTGGGTGTAAATATGTTTTTAAGTATTATTAGAAAAATATTAGTTAAAAACTCCACCGTTAATTGTGATATCCGTGCCACGAGTGCTCGAGCTGCTCATCTCGGAGCAAAATCAACGTACGCGAAGTTGTATGATATGATTATGATAACTTTCAATCAAAAATCTAAACTTAATGTATTCCGTTTTTGTAAACAAATCCAATTGCTATTAGATAGGAAAATATTAAGTAAGTTAATAATAAATAAGAATATTATTTACAATTAAACATTATTACCTAAAGTAATATCGTAAAACGTTTAGAAATATAAGTAAAATCTTTTTACACCAGCAAAGTCTTTAAAACCTATTTTAATAAATAAATACCTTTAGTAGATAAGTAATACTTGCCCAGGCTAAACAAAAAAATATTATTGCAATCCGTCTGAAATACCTTCTTTAGGTACCTATTTATCATTTAGGACGTCTCAATAATATAGTTTAAAATACACAGTAATTAAAAGAGAATAAAATTGAAGGGTTTTTCAAAATAATCTAAGATACTGCTATTAGAAACTAAATGGATAAAAAATGTAAGTATTACCTGTAATAACAAAAATAATTCACTTACCTTGTTTATTTTCTTCAAGAATCGACTTTTATACAAAAAATGTTGTTTATAATATCTAATAATTAACAAACACTTTGCACTAGACTTTCACACGTTCACGTAAGCGGATATTGAAATGAATGCGGTCGGAAACAAAAGAAGCCCAATCCACAATACAAGTAACGAGCGCTATATCGAGGGAATCCCCTGACTAGCGTTGGTTATGCGCGAACGGGGTATTAAATTTTGGGGGAATCCCTGATCGATTGACACTGTGCACATTGTTTTTTTTTAATATCAATTATTATGTTCGTGGTACGATATTATAGTTACCTAGATAATTTTATTAGTGGCGGTTATGCTCTTTGCCGCAGATTTACGAATTTTTATAAATAGAAAGAACTATAACTGATGGTCATAGTCGGGCTCGGGTGTCACCCCTAAACGGGTGACACCCGGGGCGGGCCGCCCCCGCCGCCCCCCCTTAGCTACGCCACTGGATATAGTATGTCTCTTTGTGTCAAGGGAGTTTACACAACAACTCATTGACTACTCCATAATCTTTATTACTTGTCAAATTATATTATGTCATCGTATTTAATGTAAACATTACTACCTCGCTAGAGTAAATATATTCTTTGATTACTACAAACATTACACAGAAAGCCCCAAATTCGCTCTTAGGCTTTTTGTTTTTATCTTTAAGAGTTTAGATTAAATACGAATTTCAATTTATTTAAAAAAATATATTTTAATGTATTATCTGTATCATATAGTAACAACATATGGTTGGTACAACATATACTATATAATTTGTGATATGGTCGCATGGAAAAACTATTTTATATTTTTCGTGGAGTATTTATTTTCAGTTTTAAATCAAAATCTCAGCTCGCCGCTTTAAGTACTTTTGAAAGACTTACTGACTTTGATAAATTGTGCAATAACAAAATCAATTTTTATTAAATTTGCTTTCTGAATTTTAATATAGAACCTATATATGCCTACTTGGTGCCTAAATTGTTTGCATTATAAAACCACAGTATCGCTATTGTTAGGCGCTACCATTAAAAGCAAAATGTAATAAGTTTTCATATTTGAATATTATAAAGTGAATTAACTCTTACTTTAATTATAATATTAAGAAGTTAGACAATTGATGAAATTTGGTACGAGGATAATTTGAGATTCGGGAGACCCTTTCTACGAGAAACTATATTTTGTATAGAAAAATCTGACATAACGAAGGTGCAACCGTGGTATGCTAGTTAAAAATAAATTTGATACGTATCGAGAATATTTCAGGAGCGATCATTAATTATTAATGCGTTCTACTTCTTAAAGTGTATTATTAGACATCTTTGATCTAATATCTCGACACAAGACAATTTACATATTCATGAAATATTTATTATTTTCAATAGAACATTAACAAAGGCAATAGTAATGCAAATGAGATAAGTAGATCGATATTTGTGTATTCAAAATATACCAGGAAAATGACGTTGTATTTCCATACTGAACAATTTCCAATTCAGAGCACGACCTCTGTTGACAGAAACTGATAATCTGAACATAAAGTTTTGAAGGAAAAAGCAGCGTTACCTATATACGGGGCATGTGCGTTAGAAATGGAGCAAGAATCCAAAATGTGCCGGCGAATCTGATGGGGACCAAGTCATAGCTATGCGGAAAGCTTCGAACTAAGGGTTATGAAGTATGCAACGGCTTTATTGCCGCCACAAGCAGTTGAATCCTGGATAGCTTGAGATCGTGATCAAAATCGGCTTTTCAAATATAATAAAATATTGTTATCTATTCCGTGCTTCTAATGAACCAAAGGGGATTAGTCGCCATAAGGTAAAAGTTGTTTCGAATTTACCGTGGGAGAGCCATGCTTCGGCACGAATTGGGCCGGCTCGACCGGAGTGATACCACGGCCTGACAGAAAATCGGCGTAAAATAGCGCTTGCGCTGTTTCGCCGAGTGAGTGAAGGTACCGGAGGTCCAACCCTCTTCCCCCCTTATTCCCTTTTAAAAGGCCGGCAACCCATCTGTGACTCCTCTGGTGTTGCGGGTGTCCATTGGGCAACGGTTATCGCTTACCATCAGGTGATCCGTTTAATCGTTTGCTGCCCTATCCTATAAAAAAAAACTTGCATTTTATAGAGAATTTTCGCGTTAGTGTGCGTTAACACCGGAAGGCAACAGTCGGGACAGTCACGAAACATAATATGTAAACAGATGTGGAGAAGTCAGAGCTATTTAATGAAATTGAGTTATTACCCATGATTATTGATAAATCTACTACGCTATTGAATATTTTCGATATATTGTATAGTTTCTGTTATTTCCGAATCTGCGCACAGCTCTTGGAGCTTACCTCATAATGCCAGTTACAGTAGCGTACAGTGAAAAATTATTTTTGAAAAGGAAAGTATTTAAAACTACCGTACATCAACATTATTACAAAAATTAGACATGAAATTAAAAATCAATTCAGTGTCGTAATCACATATTTTGCTAATGCAGAAGCACTAAAATTATTGTAACTTCTTTTCGTAGCTTATAAAATCATTATTTTATTTCAAACTAGCTTTCTGCCCGCGGCTTCGCCCGCGTGGATTTCGGGATTGGGTGTATAGAGGGTTAAGGGTCATAGCTTTTGCCCACGGCTACATATACGCGGAAGTCGGTTTATGGTGCGAAGATTTTATCGCGCTTCCCGTGGGACTATCCGTTTTTCCGAGATAAAAAATGCCGCAAAACTCCTCAAGAATCACTCTATCTATTGATGAAAACCGCATAAAAATCTGTGCAGTAGTTTTTGAGCGAAGCCTTTATTGCGCATCCCGTGGGATCTGTCGATTTTTCCGGGATAAAAAGTAGCCTATGTTACTCGGGGAGAATGTAGCTTTCCAAAGGTGAAAGAATTTTTGAAATCGGTCCAGTAGTTTAAGCGTGAAGAGGTAACAAACAAACAAACAAACAAACAAATAAACAAACAAACAAACAAACACACTTTCGCATTTATAATATTAGTTGGGATAACCACCAACAAAGTTGTTCTTTTTTATTCTTTATGCCCTTAAAATAATGAATACTGTTTATTTCTGTACAGTCGGTTACAGGTAAATCTATTGAAACATTAAATTTCTACAATTTTCCAATTTCCCGGTAAGAATAAAATTTATCTAAATTATTACTTTGACAGGTTTAGGTGGATTGCTATCGTCATGTTCACTGTAACTTTACAACTCGTTTTTTGTTTTTGGTGCCTAGACAAAACAATGATATTAAGCTTAGGGCAACGCATTCCAACGACACTAGTCAATCATGTTATAACTATTCCATTTTGTAATACAAGAGGGTGTCAGCGTGTTGATTACATACTCGCGCTGCATGAGCCGCTGGCGCTTCTGCATTGATATTTGCTGAGAACAGAAATAAAGAGTGAGCTGGAGTTGACATCCCCCTGCAGGACGTCAGCTCGTAATTGGCGCGACCACAATCGTGACAAAAGGTAAAGGATCGTTTTTTCAGAATGGAATTTATAAGAAAGTACTTAATAAAGAACAATAAACTCTAAACACAAATATGTCAGTAGAAATGAAATATCATTTTTTGTATTAAATAACTACAAAGAGTAATTTTATACAAAAATTTTAAATTCTGTTTTTGGTAAACAATATACATATAAATGAGGTCACGCTAGTATATTGACACAGCGGTGCGACTATTTAGTCAATTGTCACTTAAGAATAGTGATTCGCCGGATCGTCAAAAATGTAGATCTGCGGATACAGATCTGAATACGGATATTTGGTGTCAAGATCCGCAAATACCGATACGGATACGGATCTTAACTTTCTTACACTATCGGTGTCGGTGCGCGCGATCTTGAGTTGAAACATGTTTCGACTTGCATTGCGACTGAGCAGCATAGATAACGCTTAAGTTTGGTATTGCTACATGATTTTAAAAAAATGTCTACAAAGAAGTTTAGTAATGTAATATGGAATTATTTTGTGATAATAAATGATGAATGTGCAAAGTGTAAAACTTGTGATGAAAAGTATTCTCGTAAGGTTACCCTTAGGCTCAACTTTCTTAAAAAAATCACTTACAATGAACACATCCTCAAGAATATGAATTATTCTTTAAAGAAGACTCTACTAAATAGATCCGTAAAAATCCGCCAAAATGTAACGGGTATGGACACGGATACGAATCTTCTTCTGCCTCGGATATTTGCGATACGGATTCGGATATCCGGCATATCACTACTTAAGAGTCACGTTGCTTACGTATATATACTCGTATGTTAGTTTTAACTGGTAATTTTAAAGTTAAAGCTACAATCTGATTTTGAACAGATCTGATGGTGGTCATTTCCTTGGGATTTTATATGGAATTCAGTTCTATAGCTATTCTGCTTCATTCGTATTCTATTTTGATTGAGCCGCGTTTATTTTTATTGTAATAGTATTAATTTGTTGTTAATTTTGCAATATAATTTCTACTCATTCTCATGTTCTATATAGTTCGATCTGCTTCAGTGGGCATTTGCAATTAATTTCCTGGCTCCTAAAAGCTTTGCCTTGTTATAAATAACAATTTTGTGCCAATTATACGTGGAATTTGATTGATGATGATGCATTGATGTTTTTTTTGTGTCACGCAATGTGAGGAAATCAGTACCTATAACATTTTTGATTTCATATTTTTATTAGAATCTATCTAATGTTACATTATTGTTCTTCAGAATATTGATACGAAGTTTCATCATTGGGTGGGTTTTCCTTTCATTTTCTGCTGATTCGATACAGTTTGATCTACCCAAACCACGCTGGCTGATTGACGGATCAGCCACACACAGAATGTCCATTTAGTGAATTTCAATGTGTTTCCTTTCCCTTAATTACAATAGTCATAAACCATGTCATAATATTAGACATGGATGTAAATTTTTCAAAATATATAAATATACAAATATATAAAATATACCACATGACATAAATGTAGTAAATTTAACGACTTTTGTTTGTCATTATTAAAGGTGTTGTTGGTATATAACATAATTGCTTTTAATAATGGTTCTGTGAATTAATAATTATTTCTTACTTTTTTCTTGTTTTCCAATAGGGTATTACGCACTATGAAAAATAAAATCTAAATTTATGTTTTTATAGTTGATTTATGAAAAAACAAACGAAAAATATTAATTTCTATTCATAAAACTGCAAAATAAATTAAATATTTCAATTTGAAAATACAAGTTTTTTTATCTGTGCTTCGAATGTCAAAAACGCTGTACGCCATGTTTGCATTCGCTGTGACGTCACTGGACTTGTAAATAAACAACCTCGGTTTTAGTTGTACATGTCTACTGTGTAATTTATTAGATTAACGAAGTTTCTCAGTTATTATACGAAATATTTATTTCGAAATATTTCGTTATTTATTTCGAAAATATGTTTATTTCTTTCAGCGAAGCGTAATGTTTACAATGCCCGTGACGTCACAGACATGGCGGCCTGAGAATTGGCGTTTTCGCGCCCAAATTTGAATTGTAAAATTAAAACACGTTTTTATGAAATAATTGGAATAAAAAAAATGTATTTATATTTTTTTGTGGTATTTTATCAATAACAGATTAAATTAAAACACTTTTTGAATTAGACTGTAATATCCTATTAGCTAAGCCTTGAGTGGGACTTGGATTTAAATATTTTTGTACATTCTAAAATCAGAAGAGTATACTGTAATGTTGCATACTTGTTGGTTATTATCATTACATCATATCTATTTAGAAAAATAATTATATGGATTATTATTATTATTATTAACAAGCAGGCAGTTGAAACAACTGATATGCCTGTATCCAGATGTTCACTACTTCTCATTTGGTCTTATTTCTGTTGGTGAGATATTTGTCTAATCTATTTTTAAATATATTAGTGTTTTGTGCTGAGATTACATCCTCTGGTAATTTGTTCCATTCAGCAACCACTCTGTTAGCTAAAAAGTGTTTATGAGGATTGTTGTGTGAGAAATTTCTCGTGAGCTTTAAATGGTGACCCCGTAATTGAGTATTCTTGTTCCGTTTAAAAAATGTTCAAACTCCTTTAGGTCATAGTGTCCATTTAATATTTTATATGTCTCAATTAAATCTCCACGTTCTCTCCTCGCACGCAGAGTGGTAAGTCTTAATGTGTCTAATCTTTGCTCGTATGTCAATTTCTTTAATTGTCTCGGTATCTTAGTGAACCCACGCTGAACCTTTTCGAGTAGCTCACAATCCTTCATAAAGTATGGGCTCCACACTTGAAAGGCCATACTCAAGAATTGGTCTGATGTAAGTTTTTAGGATGAGTTAGCATGCCAAAAGCTTTTCTGATCAGATATATAAAACTGTTTGCTTTCTTAGTTATAGTAACTGTATGTTCCTCCCATTTTAGATTCTCTGTGATGATGACACCTAGGTCTGTTTGGGATTTTATCTCTTTAAGCAGTACATTGTTTAGATAATAGGGCAGATATGGATTTCGATTTCCCAAGTGAAGCACTGTGCATTTTTCAGCATTAAGGTTGATTAGCCATGTTTTGGACCATGCAGCAATTTCTTCTATGTCTGATTTTAGTTGTGTATATTGGACCAAAGGATTCGAAAATATTTTAGTATCATCTGCAAAAATACTAACATTACAGTCCAAGCAACATGGAAGATCGAAGGTGTAAATAATATAAAGAACCGGGCCAAGGACAGATCCCTGTGGCACTCCGCTCAAAATCTCTCGTTCCTCCGACAAGGTATCCCCCACCCTTACACGAAATGTTCTATTGGTAAGGAAAGCCTTAATCCAACGCAGTAGTTTCCCCCTTATGCCTACGTGTTCAAGCTTATGAAGTAACCTTGATATGGGAACCTTGTCAAATGCTTTTTCATAGTCAAGATAAACAATGTCTACGGGATCTCCTTTGTTGAAACTATCAGTCCAAGATGACAAGCACGATAACAGATTTGAGACCGCAGAACGACGTGGGCAGAAACCATGTTGTTGTTCACTGATTATGTTGTGCTTAGTAAGAAAAGCCCTGATATGCTGTACGATTATCTTTTCCATTGCCTTACAAATGATGCTGGTCAAACTTATGGGTCTGTAATTTGATGATTCTAGCCTGTTGCCCTTTTTAAAGATAGGTGTTACAATTGCCGTTTTCCAGTCAGCAGGTAGCTCACCAGAATCATATGAGCTCTGCATTATGGAGATTAAAGCGTCTAATAGGTCACATTTTTGAAACATTTGCACAGGGTTATGATTGATTGATTAGTATGATATTATTAACAATATCTATGTATTAGGATATAAACATAGTAGTTGTTGTTTTTTGTTATTAAGTAGATAGTCATGAGTATATCTACCATATATATATATATATATATATATTTGAATTTAAAAAACTTTGAAAAAGATGGACGCTGGCAACGTCTGTCGCTGTAGAATATGTGCAATAAAATGTTACAATTTCTTAGATATAATTTTCTGTCTTTATGGTCACGATGTTTAGAATCTCATATAATAGGCTGACACTTGAATATTTTCATAAATATTAATTTGAGATAGTGCGTCAATTTTTTTTCCTTTTTTGTAGTATTTTTATACTACAGTAAAAAGCGGTTCCCGCTAGTTATAAATTAAAATCGTAAGTTATAAAAAAATGAAATAAGTTTTTATTTAAAGAAATAAGAAAAAAAATTAATTGATAGCAGGTCAGTACATTTGCAAAAAATTAATTTATGTTCATTATTATAATTTGGCCGAAGCCACTTGGGTACACCGGGCCTTTTTTAGCGCATAGGTATGCCTTCTTTTATTTGGCAGCGTTGACCGCTCTTTCTACTTAGGGTGCGGTCACATAACATATGCCGGTTGGGTCGTTCCGGCCGGCATGGAATTCCTGGGCACGTTTCATGCTGTTTGTGGCAAATATCCCCTCCCTCCCCTCTGCAGCGGTTATGTCTCTGTGATCTCTGTAGGAAAGTTGGACCACCTTAACACGAACACATAAGTTTATGCCGGGAAAAAATGTAAAGTTGATGTTATGTACCCTGATTCTACACTTAATGGGGAACAAGAGAGTGTAGTCGTAGTTTTCGGCGAACATTTTGCTTCTCATGAAATTACTTCACACATAAATAATTTACGCATTTAACAGGATGCCAAACTGGAGGCTACACTAATATGCTATTAAATCATTTTAAAAATTTATTACAATACAAAAGTATAATAAATAAAAATAAATAAATTAATAAAATAACCAAATACAAGAAAAACAAAAAAAAATGCAATACAACAAAATAGGAACAAAAACTAATATTTATACGGTATTACGCCATTACTGTATTTATTATATTTATACGGTTTTTTACTATTGGTGTGCTATAATGATACAAAAAAGTTTACAGTTCAAAAACAATGGCCAAATCACTGATATTCTGCTTTAAACCCGAGGTTTAAAATGAGGTGTCAAAATGTCAAAACAATGCATACTTGAAGAGAAAATGCTGATATGAATGCCGCAGCCAACTGGTTAAAATAACCGTTCAATCAAACAGCTAGCCCTTTGACTGAACAACGTCATTCAATCACACAGCTATACATCGTTTATCCGACTTGTTGATTGCAACGTTCAACATTACAGCTAGGCGACGTTTAGCCAACTGGTTAAATAAAAAAATTTATGAAGCAAGAATCATTTCATAATCCCGTAATTTCTCCTCGAATATTTGTTTAATTTTTGATTCACTCGTAGCACTCGTAAGTGACCACATAATTTCTGTATCGGTAATAACACGTGTAACGTATATTTACTACTTACTTTCCGAAAAATATTTTGAAACAATCACAAACCACGGCTAGTTGACGCCATATTGAAAACAAAACACACCTAGCGCTGCGGTGGTGAGCGCAGAACTAATTAAATTAGACAGCGGCTTTTGAATCAGCTGTAGTGTTGAACGTTTTGAGCGACTCAAATATTCAATTAATAAACTAGACATATAGTTGAATGGCGTTGTTCAATCAAAGGGCTAGCTGTTTGATGTAACGGCTATTTTAACCAATTGGATACGACATGAATATAAATTTGCACATATTTCAATTGATTCTTACATTTTGAGCAACTCTATGTTGATAGATAAAGATTATTTTAAAAAAATCAATATGTAGACTAACTGTAGGTAAATTATGCCTTAAGAGACTTCTAAATCATTTAAGAGATTAATATATAGTTTGTAGCGAATTAAATAAAATACAGGTATCCAACAACTACATACTATTATCTTCATAATTCTATTTATCAATAAAAATATTTTAAAAATTACGAAAAAAATTGTGTACATATATTTTTTTTAATTTACTGCAAGTCTAAACAAGTGCATAAACTGTCTACAGTTTGGCAGGAAATATACTTTATGCACATGCACATACTAAGATTCATCTTCAATTATTGCTAATCTATTATTAAGCAATTGCTTATCCAACTTATGCATGCATAAAAATCTACCATTTAGGAATAGTACTGGTATATCATGTCTGTATAGTCGCAACCATCTCAAGTTTTCCTTTTTGGTAATATCAACTTTTTCTATAATAATTCTGTTTTTATAAGGCTCTAATTCTTCCATAGCTATATCACATAACTGACATGGTTCTTTTGTATATAAAGTCAGGACTGGTGGTCCATCAATTGAATGAGGTCTGTAAAGAAATGAAAAAATCTCACAATCTACATATATATAATATTATGTTTATTTATATACAGGCCATAATTGCAAACCATCAATAACAATTACAAAACAATATATTGTTCACATAACACTCAATAGACTCAATACATTTAACCATCTTTAAATACTTTATACACTTTGAAAATTTTCAACTATACATGACTTTTTACTTATATTTAAGAGCTTATAAACAATTTTTAAAAGGCACTTTAGTAAATATTATTAATTTTATTTTATAATATTATTGTAAGGATAGTAATTAGTGCCATTTTATAAACTTACAGTTTCTCTATCATTATTGATGAAGCTCCACCCCCACCATTACAAATAGATGCAACACCCTTTTCTCCTTGTTTAAGGGCATGACATAAGTGTACCACAAGTCTCGCACCAGACATACCAATTGGATGGCCTAGACTCACAGCTCCACCATGTACATTGAGTTTAGATGGATCTAGCTCCAGTAATTTTTGGTTGGCTAAAGCTACAACACTAAAAGCTTCATTTATTTCCCACAAAGCTACTTCTTCTTTCTTCACACCAGTCTTTTCTAAAAGTTTTGGAATAGCAACAGCAGGTGCTATTGGGAAGTCGATTGGATCACATTCACCATCAGCAAATCCAACAATACGAGCAATTGGATTCACATTTAACCTTTGTGCTGCATCAGCTGTCATCAAGACTAAGGCGGCAGCACCATCATTAAGAGTTGATGCATTTCCAGCAGTGACAGTGCCATTCTCCTTTTGAAATACTGTGGCTAGTTTATTAAACTTATCAAAATTTATTTTCTTATACTCTTCATCCTCTGCGAAAGTTAGAGGTGGAGCACCCCTTTTTTGGGGTACCTGAACTGGAACTAGTTCATCGGCAAAAACTTTCTGCTCATAAGCAGTTGCACTTTTCTTATAGCTAGAAATTGCATAGTCATCTTGCTGTTGTCTTGATATGTTAAATTTTTTTGCAGTGTTTTCAGCACAATTACCCATGTGAATTTTATTGTAGACATCTGTTAAACCATCAAAAACAATGCCATCAATCAGTTGCATACCTCCATAAGTAGTATCCCCACGTTTTAGATAAAAAGGTACATTGGACATAGACTCCATTCCACCAGCCAATATTACATCTTGTGCTCCAGTCTGCAAACCCTGCGCAGCAAGCATAATAGATTTCATGCCAGAGGCACATACTTTGTTTACAGTTGTGCAAATGGTACTTTTAGGTAAACCAGCAAATATTACTGCTTGCCTAGCTGGAGCTTGTCCCATACTCGCAGAACAGACATTTCCAATATACACCTAAAACCATAAAAAATAAAATGAATAAAAATGTATCCTACTAATATTTAAACCATCACAAACAATTGTAAGCTTTTTTATGAAATTTGAAATGAGGATAGGTTGGAGACTTGGGGAAGATCATAAAGTGATTTCTACCACAAATCCGATAGAATCAGCTGAACAGATTCTGATTAATTTAGTGTGGAAACGGCAGGGACATAGGTTATATTTTTGCAAAAAATATATCTTTCCTATAGAAAATCCCGTTGTAATGCTGACGAATCCGCGTGCGAGAATAGTTAATAGCGTATTTCCAGAAACTGGAAATATTCATTTGGATTTTTAAACTTTGCAGTCAAAAATGTAAATTCAATAAATGTGATTAATAAAAACTGTGAAATTTAAAAACGATTATGTGTCACCACAGGAATCTACATTTAATAAATGTTAAATCTGCAAAGTTGAATATGTAACTGTAAATGACATATTTTAAGTGAAAGTGGACAACTAACCTCTTTAACTTCTTCTCTAGGAATGTTGGCTCGCTCAATTGCTGCTTTTACAGCTACAGCACCAAGTTCAGATGCCGACAAGCTAGAAAGACTTCCTCTAAAGGAACCCACAGGTGTTCTGACTGCAGAAACTATTACCACATCATTTAGAGACACTTTTGAAGAATATGCCGTAGCCATCGCTTTGTTAATAAGCTGTAATGACAAAGAGAAAAACTTGAATTATTTTTTATTTCAAATAAAAAATTACATTCAACTAACGTTTACAAATATTCACACTACTTTGTGTAGGTATCTAACGTCGATTCACTTCTGACTATAGGAACCGTAGTGTTTAACGATTGACGATACTTTACGAACTGAAGAGAACGGAAATAAATTGGTTTAATTTATATGCCTACCTTGAGAGCTTGCTGCATTTTGATGTTGTAAATATAACTTTTTCGTAATAAAATCATGATTTATCCTTTACAGGAGCGGGCTACAAAGACAGTTTCGTAAAGAAAGATTGAATCTAAAAACTATCTTTGCATTCACGTAATTATCTCTCCTTATCGCAAAAATCATAACCATATTTATACCTTAGTGCATTGCTAATAAGGTTTAAAATTGTTTGTTCAAGATTTTGTTTATTTGTAATAAACTTTAACCCGGTACGCACTCTAATAAATAGGGTTGTAACTTTAATAACCAGACCAAGATTACGATACGTAATACTAAAATCTAATATCGATATTTTATACAGTAATCATTAATAGAAACTTGAAATAACTAAATGTAAATTTTATTTAAAAAAAAAAATTAAAAAGTTATAGTAGATAGACTTACTAATATAGTAATAAAAAATTGTTTATATAAAATAATATAATTTGTTCATCAATAGTTTGTTTGGGTCTTAGAAAAAAAGAACCTTGTATCGCCTACGATACAGTAATAACTTTTAAATATCTACCTATATTTAAAAGTTATTACTGTCATCCACAGACCAAGAAATACCACGAAGTTCCACGACAGATGCATTATTTTATGTAGACGTGTATGTATTCATGCGACTCGTACAGTTTTGTTAGGCCATGTTGTCATTCGTTAAATCCTTTATTACAAAACTCAACTAATATCCATAAATCTATATTACTAATAATAGGTACTATACTAGTACTAATCTTTAGAGCACAGATTACAAATATGTATCGATTTGTGTCAAAGCAGTCAAAATAGTATACTAATCTGTGGTCAAAATCACAGAAGTATCTACTACTTAGTCTGTGCACAGAAGCTAAAGATGTATCGTGTACTCGTGTAGGTCACGTTCTGTTTTGCGTGTGTAACGACAATTTTTTTTTCGCACCTTGCTTTTATTGCACTCACAAACTATTCTGAATGTCAGATTAACCAATTTCAAGGTAGCAACGTTTGTACTTAAATGCAAGACACATTACAAAATTTAAAAATAATGTACTGTAATGTAATGTAATATAACTTTTTCATAGATTATGTACATATATTTTACATTATTTAAACATTCTGCTTATTTATTTTACTGATTACAAGGACATTGTATTACGAATGAAATATATGCTTTAAAACATGAAATAGGATTTTAAAAAGATTGTTTCGTGATCAATCAACATAACTCATCTTTGATAAAAGCGCCATCTGTCAGAAAATCCCTTATATTAGTATATAAATCCATGTGTGATATATACATTTGTGTTTGTGTTTGGCACGACACTTTCAAGACAAAACAACATTAATGGAAACACAGAATTCTTTCCGATTGAGACTGTTAAAACAAGTCTTTATGTTATAATGCATTATTAGTAGATCATAACATTTATCTCACTATACAAAATTACAATTTTTATAGATATGGTCACATTATAACTTAATGCAGATCAATTTTAAGTTTAATGTTTTAAATATGGAGCGGATCATTCTGAAAAAAAAAAACTGTTCTGTAGTGAAAGTATATCAATGTTGGATTTGTTCTAGCTCCCATATGGCAAATAACAAAAAATGGCCCGAGTTTTTGAAACAAAAAGACATTAGGGAACCATGGATAGACACTGTTTCTTAGACGAAAGCTGTTCAATTACACCCACCTATCTAAATCATATGCTGATGTCCTTTCTTCACCATTTCACGGTTTTTCCTATCAGAACCTCTCTAATGGGCATAGTATAATTAGACAGCTTCTAAATACATCTTACAGAAAAATAGTTTTTTGAAACCAGGCTCTAAGGAAAATAACATTTCTAGTACAAGTAATGATACATTTCATCACGACCTCATTAATGAATACAAGTTTTCTACACCCGTAGATAGAGATGGATATGTACTTGATGTTAATATAGTACATTACTGCACCGGCCAGCAATAGAGGACGTATGTGTGCCTCGGCCCATATGTACACGTGCGTCCATCAATGCCTGGTTATGGCCAAGGCTTGTATAGTACTTTTCTCAAATAATGCGCGGAAATTAAAACTAAGTAGTATTTTTTTTTCCTCAGAAGAGGTGGCTGAGAATCCATCATGGATACCAACGCAACAGGCAAGCAGCGATGCGTTGATTATGTCGGAATCCTGGTGAATCGAGGCGGCTCGACCCAACAGACCTACCGACTTCATCGATCAAGATAATCAGCTAACGCGGGACCTTCTGTCCTTGCAGGCAGCATCTGCGCTGCCGGCGGCATCTACGCTGCCAAACCCTCCATGATCCCTTAGTTCGGCAGCCTTCAGCATCGCCAAGACTAGGTTCCCTCATGATAAGGCCAGCGTCACTTTGACTTCCCGCGCCTCTTCTAGCCCTTTTAGGCCCCCTTTATGGGCCTGCGCTGCATCGCCCCTCACGATTTGCCTATATGGTTTTAGAACCTAGGTCAGGCTGAGTTAGTCGGTAGGTCACGTGGCTGGATCGTTCCGGTCGCGTGGAGTCCGACATAACCTCCGTGACACTTGCCGTTGCGGGGGTATCCTAGGTACGTTTCGTGCTCCTTGTGAGGATTCTCAGCCTTCCTCTCCTGAGGAAAAAAAAATAAAAGAAAGACCTACCGACTAAACTCAGTCTAAGCCTTTGGTCCTAATGACCCTACTGGCTTTTATTGAAGGGGACCGCACCTCAGGAGAGGTACGGTTAGCGCTGCCCCATGGGGAGGGCATAAGCGCTAGAAGAGGCTCGGTTCACCAAAGTGGGACCGGCCTGTATTGATAGGGAACCTACGCGTGGCTAAGCAGAAGGCTGCCGAATAAGGGGAGACAAAAGAGGCGACGGCTCAGACACCGCCGCTTGCAGGTCTTGAAGGTCCTGCGTTAGTTGATTGGGGGGGTCGCTAAGACGTGACGCGGTCTGCGTATTCTCTACCGATATGGATTGGGACTAAGTAGTACCAAGTAGAACTATATTTAAAATACAGTTTTTTCATTATAAAACAGTTTTTTTTTGCAAGCCAGATCGATATTTAAATAAAACTCTGATAAGTTGCCTCCTTGGTTTGCCATTTTTCGGAGCAACAAATCGTACCATTTTTAAAATACACGATAGATATGAATTTACATGTAGGTATATTTATTTATTTGGCCGCTAAAACACGACAGATATGGATTTTCATACATTTTTTGCCGGCCGCTGCTCGCATGTATTTGGCCAGTACAGCAATTTCGATTTATCTCGAAGAAGGTTGTCAAAATAATGCTCAAAGGACAATGCCCATATTTGTATGAGGCTCTGCCCCAGAAACACCCAGAGTTCAGACTCATACCATTTGATAGCTCTATAACTATGCTTCAAATATAACTGCATTTTATTTTATATAAAGTACAGGTTCAAAAGTAAATGTGGATAGAAAACCATTGTTACTCTTTAAATTTTGCCAATATTTTACGTATCCAGGCAACATTGCTGTTAATAATTTACTAGGCGTCGTTTCCTCTAATCACAGGATTTGCAAAATATCTCATATAAATTGAGACATAACGAAAAAATATAGAATATACCTAGTTATAAAATATGTGGTAGTCAATCATTTTAAATAATTAAAAATCATTGACAACTATCAATAACTGTTTGAGAGTGCGGCAAAGCAGTGGTGAGCGGGGCGAGCGGAGTTGAGCACAACCAACAGCAAAATACAATAATATAGTTTGTGAGACCATTTATTAATCATAATAAATATCCACAAGCGGTAATTAAAACTATTAACATTATACAAATAATATATCGTCCGGCCATGATCGAATGTTCCAGGAAGAGGGGGGAAGGAAACGTCATTACGTCAGAGCTTAATTAAGATGACAGCCATTGGTGTTGTCATTAGTAAATAAATATTTAAGGAATGTCATACACGAATAAAGAAGTCTACACATTATACAATTTAACACTTCCCCTCATTCCTTACAATGTTTAGTCAAATAATGTATATAATACAATGTCAATTGTAACAAAAATACAAATAAAAATACTTGACAACACATACAAATTAATCTTTGTATACTTAAGTAGATACATCAGGTGTCAATATGTTCATACCTTTAACAAAAGAATAATGTTTATCTTTACACAAAGGTTTGGTAAGAACGTCAGCTAACATTTCTTCAGTACATAAATACTTCACAGAAATAGACTTACTTCTAACTAAATCTTTCACAAAATGAAATCGTATGTCAATATGCTTCGTCCTTTTATGACACAGTTCTCTACATTCAAGAAGCTTTTGAGCACTTTGGTTATCATTGTAAACTGTACAAGACACCTCTTTATACATAAGCTCAGACAACAAGTTCTTAATAAAGGATAAGTCTTTACATATATCTCCTATTGCCAAATACTCGGCTTCAGTGCTAGACAAAGCAACACATCTCTGTTTACGAGACTCCCAGTTAATAGTACTGTCTCCTAACTTTATCACAAAACCAGTGTACGATTTGCGGTCATTTAAATCATTGCCCCAATCGGCATCGGTATATCCTACCAAATCAAAATTAGCACTCTTTATAAAACATAAAGAATTGTTAATAGTACCGGCTAGATACCTCAATATTCTCTTAGCCGCGGTCCAATGAGTTTTATCAAAACAGTTTATAAACTGACTCAACTGGCTACATGAAAATGAAATATCTGGTCTAGTACACACAGACAAATACATAAGACATCCCATGAGTTGTCTATAGTTATAGGTTTCATCTTTTAAATGCACATTTACATTAGTGTTCTTCGTCAATTTACAATTCAAAACCATAGGGGTACTAACTAACTTACAATTCTCCATATCAAAACGTTTTAACAACTTTTTAATATATTCAGTTTGATCTAAGCACAAAGTACCTTTATATCTGTCTCTAGTCACTCTCATACCAAGACAGTTTTTGAGTGGTCCCAAATTTTTGACATTGAATTTCACTTGTAATACATTAATTAACTGCTCTTTAATTGAACTATTTTTAGAATAAAAAACATAAAAATCATCGACATATACTGCAATGACAACAAAGTCTTTACCTAATTTCCTTGTATAAATACATGGTTCACAAAGAGACTGTTTGAAACCAATTTCAGTTAAAACATTATGTAATTTTTCATTCCACATTTTACTTGATTGTTTTAGACCATATAAACTTTTCTGTAATAAACAGACCTCATTAGCATTATTATTACTAAAACCTACAGGTTGCTCCATATAGATAACTTCATTAAGATTACCATTAAGGAATGCAGTAGCAACATCAATATGATCTATTTCTAAGTCCATTTGAGTTGCCAATGAAAACAATACTCTCATAGAAGAATGTCTAACCACCGGAGAAAAAGTGTCATTATAATCTACCCCTAGCTTTTGGGTAAAACCCCTGGCAACCAGTCTAGCTTTAAACCTATTAAATTTCCCATCTGCATCATGCTTTAGTTTGTAAACCCATTTGCACTTTACAATGTTTGAGTTAGTAGGTCTTGCTACCAGTTTCCAAACCTGATGTTCTAAAAGGGAGTTGTATTCACTTTGCATGGCTGCTAGCCAATCCTCACGGTGTGGCGAAGACATAGCTTCCTCATATGATACTGGCTCCTCACATAGGACATGCTGACTTAACATGCCATAATCAAAATCACCATACCTTTGCGGTGGTCGTACATTGCGTACAGGACGCTGAGACACCCTCGTCGGTTCGACAGGCAATGGCTCTTCCTCTCCATCGGTAGGCTGGCCAGACGATGACAAACTTTCATAATTTTCATCAGCATCGGAATCTTCTAACCCCGATGCAGTCAAATTCTCAAAACAATCTTCCCGGTTCACACCATCTAAAGATAGAGAATTTTTATTCAAATTATCAATAATAACATTATCATCATTTATATTCTCATTATTATTATCAATTAAATTCTGATTTATTATATTAAAATAATAATTATCAATATCACAGATAGATTTATTAGGTACATTTTCATAAAACTTATTCTCTATAAACACAACACTACGGGAAATTATCACATTTTTCGGACTAGATGGCTCTGACAATCTATAACCTTTGCATGTGTCACTATAGCCAACAAAAATAGTCATTTGTGCTTTAGCATCAAGTTTCCTGCGCTTCTGGGTTGGCTTTACACAGTAGGCAATGCAACCAAAAACCCGAAGATGAGACAGGTCCACTGGTGAACCAGACCAGACCTGCTCAGGCATACAACCTCCTAGAGCGACAGTAGGTGATCTGTTTTTGAGATATATAGCTGTCATTACAGCCTCACCCCAATAACGGTTGCCCAAACCTGATTCTGCCAACATACATCTGACCTTGTCCATAAGAGTACGGTTAAGGCGCTCACTGACTCCATTTTGTTGTGGACAGTAAGGCACACTACTCTGGTGAATAATACCTTCCCTTTTTAAATAGTCAGAGAATCTGTTACTGAAATATTCCCCACCATTATCTGATCTCAAAACTTTAATATTCAACCCCAACTGTTTTTCTACATGTGATTTAAAAGTAATAAAATGGTCAATTACCTCTGATTTTTCCTTCATAAGGTATCCATAAGTCTTTCTTGTGTGGTCGTCAGTGAAGGTGACAAGAAATCTTGCTCCACCCCAGCTTGGCTCCTGCATCGGTCCACAAACATCGCTATGAATTAACTGCAGTGGTTGAGTAGCACGGTGTGCCTGTCCAGTGGGATAAGATGCGGCCGACATCTTCCCCTGAAGACATGGCTCACATATATTCAGTTGATGTTCATCCTGAAACATAATTCCACATGCACATTCCCGAAGTTGTAACATACCTTTTAAACTTAAGTGTCCAAGACGTCTGTGCCATAACTCTGCCGGTAAGCTTGCTGCTACAATGGCTCTCGGTGATTCCTGGCTATCCAGGAACAAAGAGTGCTCCTTTGGCAAGGGCTTATCACTATCCACATTAGTATAAGACACACACAATTTATATAAACCATTTTTACATGCAACACATGCAATTGGGTTGCCAGAAGTTTTATTAAAAATAGAACAGCCCTTCTCATTAAAAATGACAGAATAATCTTTTTCAACTAATTTGGAAATAGAAACTAAATTACAGGACAGATTAGGTACATACAACACATTAGACAAGGTCAATGGACTCACCTGATTGGCAAATAATAATTTAGTGGATCCTATTCCCTGGCTACTTAAAGTGTTATCGTTTGCAACCTTAATTTGAGTTTGACATGGTTTTATATTCTCAAGTAATGCTCTATTATTGACCATATGATTGCTAGCACCACTGTCTAAGTAAAAGTTCTTATCCTTATCGGGAACAGATATAAATGCAGAGACAAAATTTGACTTATCGATGACTGTGGCTGTTGCCTGACTTGATCTTCTTTCACGTTTCAATTTGAAGCAACGGGCTTTTGTATGTCCTTTCTTCTTACAATAATTGCATATTAGGTTTTCATATCTCTTTGAAACAAAAGCTGATCCATTTTCACTGTTTATTTTTCTAGAGTATTCCTGTAGAAGTCTAGTCTTGACAAGCTCGCTAGAAAGTTGATTCGTTACAGTAACAGCAGACATACTCGAGACGATGGTATCATAGTTTGACGGCAACCCACTAAGCAAAATCTCAGCAACCTCAGCGTCTTCTATTGACTTCCCAATGTCAAGGAGCTGCTGCACCAACGTTGTCACTTCTTCTATGTAGTCACTCATAGTGTTAAACTCAGTGAATTGTATTCTATGCAATTTTCTCAATAGTAAAACTCTTCTATATAATCCCTTATCTTCAAATACGTCTGACAAGTTCTTCCATGCCTCAGCGGCTGTCTGTGCACTCCGGACATATTGATATAGGCTCGGTTTTATGGCTAGGCATATGCGCGCCAGAGCACGTTGTCCACTTATTATATCTGCATCACGCCCCTGAACGACTTCCCAAAGGCCTTCCAAAATTAAAATATTCTTCATAGTAAATTTCCAAGTGTGAAAATTAGCAGGGCCATCCAGCCTCTCAATCCCAGGTGTAGATAGCACGTGGCTCGGTTTCGCCGAAATCGCCGGCAAACTTCCAGATGCCTCGTTAGCCATGTTTCGTATTTTAGACCGGACGATCAAACAATAATTATACTGACGGATGCTGTTACGGTTAGCTCCAAAAAGCTCACGCTCGATTCTATTGCAATTTTGCAAATCACTCTGGGCCAATAACCTGTTTGAGAGTGCGGCAAAGCAGTGGTGAGCGGGGCGAGCGGAGTTGAGCACAACCAACAGCAAAATACAATAATATAGTTTGTGAGACCATTTATTAATCATAATAAATATCCACAAGCGGTAATTAAAACTATTAACATTATACAAATAATATATCGTCCGGCCATGATCGAATGTTCCAGGAAGAGGGGGGAAGGAAAACGTCATTACGTCAGAGCTTAATTAAGATGACAGCCATTGGTGTTGTCATTAGTAAATAAATATTTAAGGAATGTCATACACGAATAAAGAAGTCTACACATTATACAATTTAACAATAACAACATAAAAAATAATTTACTTAACAGAAAAGTTTATCTATTATTTAGAAAAGTTTATTGTATTTAGTATATAGGTTTTGTAGGTCCGCACGATAAAATGGTGCAAGGGTTAGCACCGCAGCCTTAGCTTTTTTCTCGTTAAGCAATGTTTCCATAGGCCGTAATCTTACAATTTTATTGTATTTCGAGCTGATTGGGAAGGCACGTTGTTATTGGTCTCGACTGTACGTGTAATTGTTAAAAGGGAACCCTGCGGCCGAAAGATTTAGGCCAATATTATGGCCTAAATAGGTAATAGGTATAGGTATAAGAAAAGCCTGGGGTCAATTATTTATATAGCAGAGAGAAATACGGCGAGCGAGCAAAACAACCACGAAAGCAACAAAATGCAGACGCAGAATGAATGAATGTGTCAGTCAAGTCACAGCGATAGTAGTGATGGGACTTCGCACAATTCATCGAAAATGCTAATCCGATATCTTTGTATCGCTCCCTCTCATCGGGCCATCATAAAAAGCTCTATGATCAGGAATACTAAAGGCAAACGGGCAGAAATTAGTCGGGCATAACCTATAGGCCTTGGATTAGCTATATACTACTCGGTTACATTATCTGTGGCCCTGAAAGGAATTTGAGTCCCTCGCAATTCATTATGAATATAATTATATTACACTAAAATAATAATCATTATTATTAAGATAATAATTGTTTACAATGTAAATATCCTAGAGATGCTGGTTTAGCGCACCAGCACTTCGACGTAATACGCTAGCTCACAAATATTGTGACGGGGATATATTCAACGTACGCCATTTAATTTTAACGTTAAGCCATGGCTAAATCGAATATGACCCGTTAACTATTTTAAAGTTATCTTAAAAGTTAATCCGTTTACACGTAGAAATGTAAACTCAATTAATTAAAAGATAAAAGAATTAAAAGAAGAAAGAGAGAAGACAAGTGAATGTACACCTATGCCAATCAGCAATATTACAGTATGTAATACTGGCACATATAAATGCCAAGTAAATTGTACAGAGACCGCATCGCACTAATAACTATCAACCAAACCAAAAACATACTGGAACAAAACGTTGCAGAATGAGATATTCCTTTCCGCTATCTCACTAACGTAACATATTAAATTCGATGCTTTTGAATTTTTGTCGACCGTTCGTATAAGTATAAGATTCTGGCTGATGCCAATCGCTCTTTCGCACTATTTTATAATAGCCAACGTATCAAACAGGGATAGCGTTACGTGTTCGTGAAAAGCCTGCCATGTGAAATGTTACGTTAGTCGTAGACGTAGTTAGATAGAGTCCGACAAGCGAGTCGTGGCACAAGCTTGTGGCGGTAAATTTAAAAATCTTTCATATGTTAACCCTGAATATAGTGAGAAAAATCATGTTGATACTTGAATTTTTATGATGTGTTTGAAAAATAAAATAATAAAGAAGAGACGTATTACGAATAGCACCATATACACAAATGATTCAATTGGTCATTTATCTATGAGACATTCATGCCTGACTCACCAGGGCTTGCAGTGTAGACATGTCGGTGATCACTAACGTGGAACAATTTGTACTCTAGCCAACTGACAAAAATTTATTAAAGTTATTAAGAAATAAAAAAGTAAACAAGTGATATGTGTTTCTATGAAAACACATTATCAATTTAAAAATATTATTCTGTTTAGTGTCCCGAAAAATAAATTATAATCAAGAAGAATAGCTTTATTTTTAAGCGGCGTTAGCATGCCAGTCTTTCCACCTTAATAATACATTGATAAGAAAAAATGCAAGAAAACGGATATACACAAAATGTATAAAAAAAATTATTTATTCTGAACCATAATCAAAATCAGACTCTAGAAATTCAATGCCTTCAGATGATTTATCACTTTCACTTTCATCATCGCAAACCTTGATGAGAAATGGTTCAAGTTGCTCTTCTGTTATTCGGTCTTTAACCTTATATTCATTTTCAACATTAATTACATGATCTGTACATTTCTTCCAATCAGCTGCTGTCACAGTGTCAAAACATTGTCTTATTAAATTTTCTGTATCAGCACTTGGCACACCTAAATTTTTACTTGCTACTTTCCTTTTCACCAAGCTCCAGATCATTTCAATTGCATTAAGGTCGCAATGGTAAGGTGGTAATTTCAAAACCTCATGTCCGTGCTCTTTTAAAAGTTCCTCAGCTTCATACAAGGGTGCAGGTTTGTTTTGTTTAACAATACACAAAAGTTCAGCCTTTGTGAAACTTTCTTCAAAAGGAATGCCATTACTACTGAGCCACTTCTGAATATCAGCCTTTACATTACTCATTGTTGGGACCTTGTTTATTTGTGTAACGTGGTAACTCGCATTATCCATAACAATTACAGAATGTTCAGTTAAATTAGGTATCAGTTTTTCTTCCAACCATTTCATGAAGTTGTTACGGTTCATGTCATCATGATAATCTGCCATTTTAGATTTTGTGCTAAACACTAGTAACCCATTTGGCACAAAACCCTTCTCAGATCCAGCATGAACTATGATATATCTTTTACCTGTAACATAATAAAATTAAAAAATTATAAAACATCAATAAATCAAACAATTTTGTTGATAGTTTTAAAGATTCTGACGCAAGCTTACACTCATCTAAACATATTTTCAAAGAAAGAAACCAGATTAAGTCAGAAACATAGTAAACAAAAAATTACCTTTAGAAATTTTGTCAATTACTCCACTTGTGCTCGGACCTTGCCAAGATTTTTTTGGTCTATAATTTTGATGTACATATGTTTCATCTAAATAAATTATCGTGTTTCCCTCTTGCCGTTTCTGATCAATAGCTCTGAGGTATTTGTGTCTCCAAGCCGAAATTTCAAAATTTTCAATTAGAAGAGACCGTTCGCTTTTGTTGCTCTTAAATTCAAAACCATTTTTTAACAATATTTGTCTTAATGTTTCACGGGATCCTGTGAATCCAATGGATTCTTGCAGTTCTGTTAATAGTGTCCTTATTGTTGGAACTTGCTTTTTAACACAATAAAATTCATTTATTTTATTCCGGATTGCGCATATGTCAAAATCATCTAGGTTTGAAACACAGGGTTGACGAGGCCGTTTTTTTCCTGGTGTGTTCCATTTACCCTGGTTTAAAGAACCTTCCTTTTTTATTCTTCTCATTGTATTTACACTAACATCTGGAATTATAATAATTAGGTTAGCTAGCCAAGTCTATATACAAGTATAAAGTATGGCGCAAATAAGTATATTGAAAATTACCTGTTAGAGTAGACAAATGTGTTAAATAACTTGATTCAGAGGTAATAAGATCTTTATTCTCAATATCTTTGAGCTCCTTGACTAAATCTTTGATTTTGCGTTTAATGTCTTCGTCATCCGACATACCTTCAAATCAGGAAAAAAATAATTAATACCTTCTTACCTTTAATGGAATAATATACCTAGTGCCTCGAAAGTTACACAGTAATTTGAAAGAAAAGCACCTCTTATTATTACGTACGAATCTATGTACATATAAGTATCAAAATGTGTTGGCTATACTTACTTGCAGACAAAACAATTTCGTCCAAAAGACGAATTTTTTCCTCAACACGTCGGATTGTTTCAGTTTTTCTTTGTTCATACTTGTTTATCATAATATATAACAAACTCCGAGCATTGCTTTTAATAGGTTTCGACATTTTTCAAACAAAAAATCGTATAATTATCACACAACAGCAAGATGTATAGGTTATGATAATTTAAAGTGACATATATTTTTTCTATCTATGCCAGTCAACAGTGTTGTCATTCTTAATAATTCTTGTGCCACGACTCACTTGTCAGACTCTATAGATAAGAATGTGTCATTTCACAGAACAATAAAACATTCATTCAAACATTGATAATTGTGATTCGCATTTATTCAAACTCGATAATAAAATGAAGGCGCTCGATTATGGATAAGAAAGAGAATTTAAACATCCACGGATATCTAAATTATTGAAGTAATTCATCGTGACTTATCGATATAAAAAACTGCAGCGATTTTGTCACATCACTAGTTGGACATTATTACAACGGAAATGACAAAATATCAATTGAAAAATATATTATAATAGTTATTTATCCAATGCTTTATCTGATTTTTAATTGATTTCAAAATTTTTATTATATTTAAATAAGACATTTCGTCAGATTCATTATTCTGGGCGTACTGGGGCAGAAATGGGCATGGGTCCTTTCCAAGCATGTTTGAGAAAAGCAATTTTAGTCGCGTTATGATCGAAGCGCGTCCAAAAAAATCTTTGCTAATAAATTCAACTCGCACTTGGCTAGTCTGTTTTCACTAATATTATTCTTCTAGTGATATGATTTCATGGACTGTGGTTAATATTTTCGGTCATTACAACTATTCCTTTACATATTTTATGTGAGATAAATAAAACCCTAAAATATGTTTATTTTTTTTTGATAATTAGCGATAAACTTAAGTACAATTTACAAGATTTTATTTAAATATATACAACCTTGTTGATTTTTTGACGTGCAAAAATGATTATAAAGAACCCTATCTCAAAAATAAATTTTCGAGTTTCATTGTTTATAATACTTTTCTATAAAGTATATCAAAACATACTTATTGTTTAGAAAATAGAACAGTAATTTGAACATTTGTAATAGGTTCTTTCAAGTTGATAATAAATCGCCTTTAAAACTTAAAATTTGTCTAAGAACATAACAAAGTTGAAAATTAAGTAATATAAATGATAAACCAACATTACTGGATTCACATTATTTATTGAATTTTATACATTGATATATTCTTAAATAGTTCAAATTACAATTTTTAGATATTGTGAACATAAAACAAATATATACGTACTTATTTCGTGTGTATTATGCGTACTTAATAGTTTTTAGCCAATTCGAAACCAGGCAATAAACTTAATAACTAAAACTACAATAAGTATTAAATCTCGGCGATACACGAATATCCACCGAATAAACTGGAATACTTCATATAATCTATAAATCGATAATGCTCTTAAAGTATGTATACATACAATAATCTTACTAAAAATAATATAGTTACATTTTTTTCAAAGAACAATTTGTATTCACATAATTTATATTCACTATAAATCATAATTCTTACGATACAGCTTCATGAACAGACTTCATCATTAACTGCGAAATCGAGTGAAATATAATATGTGCGATATCAAGTTGGCTTGTCACTACAGAATATAATAATAGACAGCGTAATCGCCGTAAGTGATTGATTAGTGGCAGGCCACCTTTAGGTAAGAAAAACATAAGTCCATTAGTTCGGTGAACAGAAAATCATTAAACTTATATACAAAAAAAAACTAAAAAAGAAACGGGAAAATGTACAAACAAAAAATTTGAATACAATTTAAAAATAACAATATATTATATAAAAAATAGTGTTCAATATATACAGAATAATTCAAGTGAAGCGAAATAATATATACAAGGTATATTAGTTAAATATTAGATGGAATCTAAGTGCTTAACAAATACCTGATAACCTAATATTGATTAATTTTTATAAATGAAAACAAGTTTCAAATGACACCCTCAGTCAACAGAAAAGAAATTCTAGCTACTGGTTAGTTATCAATGGCGCTTAACGCAGCAAGCGTACGCAGACTTGCGCTTTCGACACTTTGTATAAAAAATATACATATATTTAATTTATACGAGAAAAAACGTAGCCTAATTTGCACTGATATTTATTCCACAGATTCTTGGAAACAGGTTGAATTTTCTTCAGATGGAAATAACTCGGAAGGATATATATTGTGTTCCGGTCGTGTTTATTTTTTACCGTCAGGTTCCCAGTATTAGAAAGCATTTTATCGAATAGGGAGGAAAGATATAAACAGTAATCACTCAAGTTAAAATTAAAATACTCTAGTTTTAAATACAATAAAAAATAACAATAATAATAATATATTGAATAATTACAATTTTGTGTAAATTCTTCATTCCAAATCACAACTAAATTAGACATTTAGAATGTTCGCAAATACAGCACAGTTTTTTAAAGATTTTATGGAAGTAGTTTTTATACGGTTTTAACGATCGGTTGACATTGATCAATCGAAACGCTACATTGTTGATTTTATACGTTAAAATGTCTTGTCTAGTCCCGATTTATTACTTGCAATTCGTGCGAAAGATGTCAAATTGCTATCAATTGTCGATTAGATTTGATGATACATATTTTATTGTAGCGATAGCAATTGTCGAAATTGAAAATTTTCGTTGAAAGCTTTGTATTTTCTATACATTAAAATTGTATGCAATGTGTTGAAAATAGATTTAGGTCTAAATGCTCATGTGTTTATTGTTAAATAACATGCTTTAGCTGGAGTCGGACCACATTGTCTGCACCAGAGTTCATCTCGTTTGTTTATAGTCAATTTATTTGTAAGTCTATCTGTAGTCTGTAATCGTAGATGTTATACCTATATCATGATATCGAGACTTTAATAATAATTATGTTGTATATTCCACAGTGAAAAGCCAACTTCATAGAGTTTCACCTGCCAAATAATTTCAATTTTATTAAAATGTTTCAATGTTAATTGTATATTTATGTAGCATTTCGGTACGTGTAATGTATGTGATGTAATGATAATGTTTAAATGTATGTGAACCATATTGTTAAGAAAATTATTTACAAATGGATATTCAATTATCTTGTAGGACAAATATTTGAGAATCATCAATTAATATACATTTCTTATCATAGTTGTTTTATTAAGTGTTGATACTTGATACGAGCTCTAAAGGTTATGAATTTAAATAATCATGTATATTGTATTTCAACATTGGAACTTTTATGAAATAGTGTTAAAAATATTCTAATCAACAAAATGACGGATATTAATAATGGAGTTCAATTTTACATAGCTCATATTTTATTTTAATACTGTATATTAAAATATGGTTATTAATAAACTTGGGAGAGACTATATAAATATATTTTTGAAGCTATAAATTATATACAACTGTTGTTAATATTGTGGCCTTGCTAATACATATGTAGCTACGCCGTAGCACACAAATACATTGAACTTATTGAGAGAATCAGTTGCACAGAGTACTGGCAATTCAGGGTATAGAATCTTAGTACTAGAGTTAAGTCATTCGTGAATGAATGCTTCAATTGGACTAGTCCACTTCGCAATTATATCTCCTTCACTCATTCATTCTGGTCCCAACTAGCTCAGTACTTCATTTATTTCCCAAAACACTTCTTTCACTGAAGGAGAGTAAAGCGAACGGATAGATTACAAACATAGCATGCGAGAGCGAGACAGTTGATTGGCTGTATCCTGTGGGTCAATTCCACTAACAAAATGAACCAAACCATGCCGCTTATTCAATCCGAACGCTAGAATATCATGTCATCTAACAATCTATGCGATTCTATTGGTTAAAAGTAACGGTTCGGCTGTAATTTGTTTGTGGAATACAGGAACTAGAATCACCGGCCGGTCGGAGTCTGTCCGCACACAATTTCATGTCTTATGGCGCAAACATTATGTTTAGTTTTACTTGAATAATTAGTTGAAGGAATAATTTGTTTATGAATAATTTCATATTCTTTGCTTAAGTTCTAGTCTGCATGTGAATAATATATACAAGTGTGGCGTATACTAATCTAAATTCGTATGTAATATCTGAAAAATAGTGTAAGCATTTCAATAGTTTTAGTAACTTTTAATTAGTCCTGCATTATGTATCATACATGTGTTTAGTTATGCAGTCAAATTGACATAACGTCTCATACCTACTTAAAAGAATTGCGATACAGATGGACTAATTGGACTTTACGAATGAAGTGACGTGAATGAACTAAGCGATAAGGTGACTCAAATGGACTACTGAAGTACTGAGCCATGTGAACTAGAAGAACTAAATGAGTGATATACTTCATCTAGTCCAGTTGAAGTATATCATTCTTTACATTTCAGAGAAGTACCTATTTTGCGCACCTCTACTTAGTACAAAGTTGTGAGAAAACTGACGTTTTAATGATACAAAATTTAATGTATGTAGATATGTATGAAATATACTTTAACATTCGTACCTTTTTAATTTCGCTGCATTATAATATACTTGTTACTTCCGAAAAATGCAGATGTCGCTTTAAACACTATAATGCATCAAAAGTAAAAAGTCAGTATCTTTACGTTTAGATATTGGGGAATTCATTGCTCACATAAATTAATGGTATAATTTAGTTACGTAGTTTGAAAAAAAAATCATTTTAGTAGTTTTTAATAATAAATAAGTGTATTTTGAATATCATCAGTTCAAATCATATAATTCTTTACATAAAACTAGAAAATAAAATGCGCGTAATTGCTAAATATAAAAAAAAAAAACTATTTAATTTACAAACTCTTCGGGATAATTTTTTTTTCTCTGTTAACACCAAAAAGTATATTTGATTTGCTACATTTCGGTTTGCCGGCTGTACTTTCAAATATTTCTTGTTTTCTCTAAATTTTAAAGTATTTTCGATGTTTATTAACCGTCGAGTCAAGTGCTTACTCCTCAGTTCGGTGTGACATCGCATTGCATTTTTGAGATAAAGACTCCTTTAGGTTAAATTAGTGTTAATATCGCATTACATGTTTCAGAGAGACTTTTTTTTAAAAAAAGTGTTTTTGATTTGCTTTTTCAAGACAGAGACTCCTATTTAAGTGTTTTTGATTTGTTAGACCAGAAAATAAATGAGTGAAATGTATATATGTTGTTTTTCTCCATGCCCTCCAACACTTTGATATCATTACATACATATATTATGATTTATAATTGATCATTGCATTTAAAAAATTGGTTGTCTGTAGAACTCCGTCTACTGCCGATATTTGAACGTGACAACGTCTATTACATGGTATTTTTTTCTGGGTGCAATGAAATTATTTAAAATAAAGTAATGTATAACATTTATATTTTTATTACGTTGCCGTGTGGCGTCAGATCGGCCGTTACGCCGTTTCCGAGTATGCCTTCGGGCGCTCTAGGGGTGGGGGTAAAGTAGGCGTGGACTCCGTGTGGCGTCAGATTCGGCCGTTACGGTGTTTTCGAGAATGACTCCACGCCGTACCAATTTAATAGACGTTGTCACGTCAAAAATAATAAAATAATCAGTAGCCTAGCCATTTTATTTTCCATGAATACCACGTGACCTATCTGCTTACAGCCATAGTTTAATCCGAAACTTTCAGATGGCAGCACATCTGCGATGAACGATTTTGACATCGAGTTTCATCTCTATTTCAGTATAAAATAAAGTACTCTGTGTGGCAGTTGCTTCAGAACGCCAGCTATGTGCGCTCGTGCTAATTAATTAACTCTGTTGTTTTATTTATGCATATCCTTCTTATATCATATTATTAAGTGTTACAGTGGATTTAAAATTCAATCATAACCGTAAAACATACATTAGTCTGGAATAATAATTGTCTAAAGCTAGAATGAATTTTATTTTCATGACACCAACTATGCGCCGTGATTATAAGTCATAGTTGAATGCTCATTGTTTCATTATTAGAAAATTATCTTTGTAATATACTTAATTGAATTACGTTTTTATCACTTAAACAAATACACTGTAAGACACTAATGAAGATAATAAATAATAGAAATGATAATAATATAGAAATGTTCTGAACTTGTATTGTGAAACAATGCTCAATGAAACATTTTCCAAATTTCTGTAAAATAACATTGAAACATAAAGATGTAGTTTTATTATTTAAAGCAGTGTAGCCAACATTTTTAGTTTTGTATGAATCTAGTTTAGTGATAGTATTGGTTAAGTGTAAAACTAGTGATGATTAAGTGTGCACTAAATAGTAAGGATGAGCTTTGTTAATTAGGAATATCACAAATGAGTTGCCAACCCTTTAAAAACCTATTTACTTCCTTCTTAAAGAACCCTTCACTATAACCCCTGGGAAACCCCCAGCAGGAAGCTCATTCTACAATCGGAGCGTAAACAAGAGGAAATTTCTCTGAAATCGCACTCTGCTTAACCACTCAGGCTCCAGTGTATGAAGATGAACGAACACCCTACCGATGGGGAGCGATGTGATGATCCATTTACAAAGAATAAAACAAATGTTATAAATAAAAAATACAGACTACTATATGTATCCGAAAAATTGAGACGCTCAGTTCAAACGTTTTAGGAAAATTTTAATGTCACATTTTTATGAAAATTTACTTTGCAGTAACAAAGTACATACTTCTTTATATGTAAAAGATAGAAAGAAACATATCTAAGTAAAATAAAGTCATGATTGTGTTTTTCTATAGATTTCACGGTTTGCAGACGTAATACAACGCTATAAGTCTGTGGCATTATGTACCTAGTTAAATTCTCAACCCAGAGACATTACTTTCCGAGATTGTCCAAGTTTTAATCGTAACAATCTTAATTTATCTTTAGAGATTCATAGTTGCTTCAAATGGGCCGTCGACCCAGATGCATATGTTAGCAGCAATGAAATATTTATTTTTGTCATTATATTTTAATATAACTGACTTTTTGGCTTAGTGCAAGAAATGTCACGTTTCATGCGTAGAGAAAAAGAAAAATTGCTTGGCAAAAATGTTCAAGCAATCATAACCGGCGACCGGGTCGCCATCAAACGTTAGTGTTTAATTTTTTCTTATTTACTTATAAAACAAAGAACTTATCGTAGGTATGTCAGTATCCCACTCTATAAGAACTAATTTAAAGAATTTGAATTTAATTAGCTTTCACCATAATTAATTTAATTCAAAGACACAAAGAGTGTCAATACTAATTTATTTGTCAGAAAATGGTACAAATTAAATGTGTTACTGTTACTGTATAGTCAATCGAAATATCTTGTTGCACTACTTAACGTGCAATGAATAAATGTACCTACTTGCATAATTTAAATAAATTATAAGAATGTTTAACAATTAATTAGCTAAGTAATAGAAATTCGCCATGCTAAACGTAATATACGAGGAATATGCGTATAAAATATGTAGGCAGGGTTAAGCAATTGTAAGATTCTGCAAGCATTTAGGACAACATTTTAAAAATATATTTCGAGCCTTTGTTATTTGAATCCATAAATTATTAAGCTATCTTAAACTTTATTTTAATGATCAGATAAGCGAATCTTATTTGTTTATTGTGTAGCAGTATAGTGCATAGATTTCGCCGAGCCGTCGATTATAACAACCTAGCGCTGCAATATTGTCAATAGCTATTTATAAAATTCTAGCAAAGATTTGTTTTAAAGACTATGTTGTATATACCGATTCTGCATTAGTAGGAGCATTTTTGTAATTCATTATTTATAGACTATAAGTAATTAAAGTACTCAATAGGCAACAAGCTATAAAGGTTGTTTCACTGTAACAAATTAAAGTACTAGCCTCTCCAAAGCCTTTAAGGACAAAGAGTCCTTGATCGTACTTAAAACTCGATTAACCTTAACACATACAAAAATACATAATAACACAGTAAATTCGCCACTCACAATATTCACAATCACAACCACATAGATAGATTGCAGTTCCTTAGTTACGTAGCAACCTATCATTGACTTCCATGAGACGATGCATAGTTTAAAAAAATGACTCAAACGAAACAAAAATAATGTTTCATAGCTTGCTAATTTTAACTACAGGTAAACTTTTGAGTACAGTAAGTATAATTATTTTCGACGATGAATTAAACACATTCTCGTGTTTTATCTAATAATGCACCAGGACAATAAATAATGCACCCAGCTTACAAAAAAAAAATGCTTTTACTTCTATTAATAATTCAAATTAATTCTTTCATGGCAAGTAAAGAAAATATGATGAAAAAACGCATGTTCAGTTAGCTCCAAAACTATCTTTCTTCAAAGAAAGAGTTAAGCCATATCTCGTTTTAATTCTTTATGTGAAAATTATCCAAAAACTTGAATTCAGAAAATAAATTACGAGTGATACAATAACGTGTACCCAAGAGAATGATTTATTAAAAAGGGCAATTAATGGACCGCGAGAGAAACGGATGGGAATCACTTTACATTTGTCGCGTTATTGGATTGATTTGCTTTTGCGAAAATTGTAAACAGTAAAAGATAGAAGAAAGTCATACCACCCTGTCATCATTAAGTTAGGCCATACCATAATTGCTATCATGATCCATTCGCCGCACATATGGCACTGAGACACACCTAAGTAGTTAACACAAAAGTGCTATATACAATACTGCAGTCCATAGTTATAATACACTTATCCACACTCAACATCGTACCGATAGTAGAACTTAAAATAATTTATACAAATAAGTCTTCATCCAACATTTGGTTGAATTTGATATTTAAAAATTAATATACAATTCGTTATTGTATTTTTGGCATTATGTCAAGATCAATGATTTATAGTATTTATTTAATATCACCGATATTTCACATGAATGAGAATGCATGAATAATAATAGCTCTAATTACTTACATCTACTACACATCCTCAGTCCATTTTAGTAAAAATACACATAATTGTGATCACTAAAATATTCAAAATTATATTAATTAGAATCTAGCCAACGGAGGGGACATTTTTTTTTCGTCAATGTTACTAAGAAATTTGATCCTTATCAAAGATTGCCTCGATTTCTCAAGTGACGCTTACGTTGGACAGAATCTAAATACAATATTTTTAAAAATTCGTAAGTAGACATTAATTAAAAGGGTAATATATTCTATCTTAATGGCATTTTATTTATTTTTAATTTTAATTGATTTCTGCTTTGTTAATGAGCAGCTAAATTTGATGCAGTACATAAAACAAATACGTATGTACACTTATAATTTTAGAACAGCTGATCTAAAGTGTAATGGAATAACAAAACTTTAAGACATATGTTAGTTTGATGTTTATAACGTGATCTGTCAATAGGCTATTTTCATGTTATAACATAAAAATGTGAAATAATTTTATTTATATAGTTTTTGTACTGAGCAATGCAAAAATTATATTATTTTTTCATAAAACGTAAGATTAATTTTATATTTCTAATTTAAAATCGAAGTTTTATTATCTATATATCACGTGACCGAAAACACCGACCGCCATGTTTTTCTCGGTATGACGTCATTAGTACTAACATATAGTGTGTTTGTAAGCGTCAAGTTAAAAGGAGATTCCAGTACTTTTTGTAGAAACATTGTGTCTCAAAGATTTTCTTACAAAAAATAAAACAATAATATTTTAAGTATATTGTCTTTTCTGCTTAAAATAAATCAGTAATAAACTTCCGTTTTACAGCAAATTGACATAATCTGCCATGTTTATAGGGTTGGAACAAATTATAGAAATCAATCGATTATTATCTGTGGGGTGATTTTGTACCTAAATCGACAATCGAATCGCTTTGCTCAATGTTTATTCCTTCTATGGGGGGGGGGGGGGGGGGCTCATTTATAACAAAGAAGTGTCACATTTATGTAGATTTGAGGTTAACTTGCTGTGCCGGTTATTGTTATAGTTATTCGTGTTTTAAATGCCTGTTTTTGAAAAATGCCGAGTCCTAGAAGAATATTGTTATTGAGATAAGAATATTGTTTTTGTTAGAACTTACAAGAAGTTTGTTTCAGTTATTTACATAAGATTTTTATATATTTTTGTTGATCTAATTGACAAGAAAATATTTTTCGTTTTGTTTTTAGTAATATTTTCCTTTATATAAACAGTTAAGTACAATACAATTAAAACTAAAATATCAACATATAATTTAACTACTGCAAGAATATTCTTTATGATAGTAATTAGTTAGTTTTCTTGTTCTTGAAAATAATGTAATTATAAATTAATTTATAATCAAAATACAATTATGTGAGTCTATGTACCTATGTACATACATGCACCATAATGTTAATTTGATTTTATTTTGAAATGACTGCTGTATAATTGCATAGTTTTATTAATAATAAGTATAAATATTTTTTTAAAATTTAAATTCGGATCAAAAATACATAAACGATTCGATAAAAAAAATCCTTTTTAATTTAGTTAGTATAACTCTTAACTCTTCTAATAATAAACAAATAATATAAAAGATTTTTTTAAAATTAATGCGAAGGTGGAGATTAAATTCGCAAAAATAAAAAAAAAACATCAACTCTTCCATCTTGTTAACTCGAGTTCAACCCGAGTTACGTGAATTTTAACTCGGGTTAAATCCAGTTTTGTTTTTACGTGTTGGCACATCACTACTATCTTCGGCGTTTGACAGCTTTGACATTTCTTTATTTTAGTACAATTGACGTCACAGACATGGCGGTCGGCATTTTGGCGCCTTTATTTTACGATAATATTTTGATCTTTTTATCCTGCTTGCAGGATAAATATTTTACGAAAATAAAAAACTTGACTATTGCATGTAAACGAACTTTTAAAAAATATTTGAAAAAATTGTAGAATAGCCTATTGCGGAAGACGGTGGAATCCCAAAATGTTGGTTAACAGTAACGTGATCTGTCAACGGCGGAAGATGGCGGAATTGCAAAATAATTTTATATACAAGTCTTTTCCTTCTAATATTTTGCAAAACTTGAAACGGAGGCGACTTATAAATAGGAGAGCATTTAAATCGGTTCAGCCGTTTTTAAGTTATTATAATTGATGTAACTGACGCCAATTTGTTTTCTACAAACATATACAATTTAATATGTACTGCAACTTTAAAGTACAGGAAATTACCATTTAGATGTAAATCAAACGCATTAACTTCAATAGTAAGTCGTCAATAAAACCACCTATAAAGTTGAACGCACTACCTTAGCAAGCATTAACTTAACTGTGACTGTAGCAATCAATAAAACATTCAGATATATAACTGTACACACGCACAAGAATACATTTCATTTTTGGACTGAATAAACATCGGATTTAATTTCACTGCACAGACAGTTGCAAAATACTTAGGCTCTAAACAAAATGCTACATTTGGCAGAAAGCCTTTGAGTAAGCCTTTATATACAGGCTTTTTCAAGACCGGCGAGATAATATTTATCTGGCAAATAACACGTGAAATTTTAACAATTTTTGTACTAACTGCTATAAATGCAATTGAACTCAATTGATTGCTTGGAACAATAATTTATTTATTTGTAAACGAAAAACTGCCTAAATTAGCGCAAAAATATTTTATACAGAATCTTCAGTTCTAATGGATACACTCCACTAAATATTACCTCACCGGTTCTGAAACATGTATGTTGGATATATTGTCATGTTAACATCAAAATAATGATAAATAGTTTATGATGACAAAATAGAAACAATAAATTTCTAAAATAGAATCGTGAAAATAGCAGATTAATTTCACTGGGCACGCTAACAAATACTACAACATATAGCATACTGTTCTTACAACAATGTTTACTATTAAAGAGAAATTGTAAAAATTTTTCTTTTTATTATATAACGTCTTACTCCTAACAATAAGTCTTACGACGGATAAGAATGTACTTACCCGCGTACATATCAGCAGGCAATTACGTAGACGACGTTTTCGTTTTATTCTGACCAAATACCGCCGCTTATTTAACAATAAGGAATCCGTGCACATTCGCAAGGAACTTCTGGAAATTATCTTGAAAACATAGTTTGTGACGCCGTAGGCCGTCGAATATCACGCCCTCCGTCAAAATTGCGAACGCTCCTTCTAGTCTTGGGACGTTAGTTGGGTCGTTGATTGCGAACGCTTCGATCAACTGTCGAGCCATACTCTCGAGCAGCGCTGGTTTGACGCAAGTAAGGGCATATATAGCATCACCGGCGGCTGGGATACAATCGGGCGGGATTTCCGTCTTGATAATGAGCATGAGCAATAGCTCTGCTAGTGTTAACAGCGACAGAGCGTAAGGGTTGTCCTCCCCCAATGTACGCGCTTTATTCGACAATCCTACGATCGTGTCGCAGCATAGTGTCGACACATCGTACGACACAGCGGTGAGCCCGACCCGTAGAGCGGTCACTACCATGTGAAAATCTTCTATTGGCATATGCATCAGCTGAAATTTAAAAGCCTGAATGGAACACATTTGAAGGTAATAATTAAATCATTCATTTGAAACGCGACCTAGTTTCTTCTAAAATGTACATGTGTTGTTTCCCGGCCTAATATTTATGAATTAATTATCAATATCAAATCGACTACATTTTTTTTCCCGTACGACTACCCATTATGCTTGTGTAGCCCTAAATCACTAAAATACAAAATATATTAGAAAGATATTTTAAATTTAAAAGGATCTGCGGATTATGAAAATGTTTCTATGAGATCCAACTTGGCAAAAGGCACTATTTCTTATAGAGTTTAAAGCCTCTTTAAAAATCAAATTTTTCCGATAGATTTTTTATAAATGATCAGAAATAATAATTATTAAATTAGAAATTTTCTTAGTTGCTGAGAAATCATCACATCCACTTAGATCATATCGTCACTCGCCATGAAGTAAGACAAAGGCCACCCTTTTTTTAAAAGATACCGGATGAACAGTACTTCGAGTCGCGTGAAAATATGACAAGTATAATATTAGAAAACGTAGAGTGACTAGACGTGTATGTATGTGAATGCAACGAGTTACTATATCGATCGGATGATATAGCCCCATTTTACTCATTTGTTTTTACTTTACCTGATCTGAAGCAGTGAGATCCCTTAGCATTTTGTACGCTTGTTGTGCGAGCGTGGGTAGGGCTAGTAGCTGTGGGGTGATCATGGGGAGAAGTATACGCAAGCCTCTAGCACAAGTTTCGCCCACTCTTTCCGCGCCGGTCCTAGCTATGCTACATATCACTTCCATTAAAGCGCATATATCCTGAAATCGATGTAAAATTGATATTAAACTCAAAAAATAACGAGTTTTTTTTTAACCTACAACTCGATGTTCAAAAACATTGTTGGTCATTATTAGACCAACAATAGGGACTAATAATAAATAAAATTCACTAGAATCAACGCTAACCTCAATCAATTGTGACGTTTAATATATAAAGAATTACTGTCAAACACCACGTCTTAAAACCAAACTCGTTCTGTTTTGACGTTTAAAGTATGGAATATCTGTCGATCAGGGTGCGTTCTCTTAAAAACGATATTCGATATATATTTTGCGAATGTTCGTCTGTCAAATTCAATTCATCGTTGTCATTTGAGGCTTTCTTATGTCAAAATTAATATCGTTCGTTCGATCGTCCATTGAAATGTTTTAAGCGATAGTAACTAAGAGTAGGATACGCCACGACGAAGTATAATATGGAAGAGTATGGTTTTTAAGAGTACGCCCACTAATTCCTAAAATGGAAAATGGAATGGCATGAATATCATATGAGAGTAATCCTACTCTCATAATGATAGTTGTTCAGTTTATCAAATTATTTATATATTCTATATAGTTAGTTGTTCAGCATATATCTGCTACAAACAATCACTTAAAATATCAATACAAATTTTTGGAACATTTTGTGTCTTTGTATCAGATTAAAACTCATTGATTTTCAGTAAAGCGAGTGTCGTACCTCATACGCCTCTTCCTCTGCGTCGGTCGGAATACTGGATATTTTTCCTGAGTTCCATCGCATGTACACTTCGAATGTTGTGTTACAAACCTCCAGAAACCTGAAAGAGGATGGAAGAGTCAGCCCATTGGATAACTCATAGTAATAGTCGTTATTTCAATAACAGATAATATAATGAATTATTTTCCCCTAACGAATAACACATTATTTAACAACGGCTTATACTGTTATCCTGCTGTAGCTGTTGACAAAAGAATCGCCTAGTCGCATTGTTGTTGTTGCCACTTGCGTGTGTACGACACGAAGCGAGCGAGTACGACTACATACAACTGTGCTACAAGTATGAGCGAGAGAAAGCAAACCGTTGTGTAGGCGTAGGCGCTCGCTCTGTTGCCCGACTGCTTATCCTTACAATATTAAACTTTCTCACAAGGAAATAAAGTTTCTATTTGTTTATTCTTATTGTAATTTTACTAATCCCAAATTCACAATTGAATACCTTCGCGCGTATGACAATTAGACTCATTTTGATTTACAGTGTGATTTAAAATAACAATTAGGTAAACTGTTGCTGGCTTGCTGGTGCCTAAGCTGTTGTCATTTTTTTAATCACGCATTATTTGCCGTTGTGTGATCGCGCGTATGCAAATTAAATTACCTATTCGTTGCAATAATTAGGGTCGTTTACTTTTGAAGTACCTAATAAATAATTAAGAGTAGATATTGTAAATAAATGGAAATGGAAGAATATTGCAAATATTGCATGTAAACAACAAATTATGTACAGGTCAATGAACTTTTAAATACGCCAGAATATTATATTGATTAATTAGTTTTAAGTTATTTAAATTACTGCCTAATACACTCCTAAGCCTGAGTAAGTATGAAGGAAATTTCATTGTTAAGAATAACTAAGCTAGCTATAATAACAATAAAAATCGTACTCAACAACATTTGTCAAAACAGCAATATAACATGATAAATAACAGACAACAGTTTACAATAACAGTTATAGGAAAATAACACAACAGTGTTATTCATTATTTATTTATTTATTATTACAGTACTGCTACATGAAACATATTAAAAGTATAAAAAGTAACATATATATAGAAAACGTATATGTAGTATGTAATTTAAAATCAGTAAGGTACGATTAAACGACGCGGGCTAGCCCGATCCTTCGCGAGCCGAGCCGTCCGTGGAGATACGGCTCGGCTAAATACGGACGCAAGCCTGCTCGTTTAAACGACGCGGGGTAGCACGATCCTACGCCAGCCGAGCCGTCTGTGGCAACGTCGCTACACATCGCGCTGTTGAACCGAATTGTCCGCTTGTTCGTTCTTCAATATGGATAAAAGAAAACGCCTTGCTGCACAGGCTGCTATTATTTTGCTCTGTGGTGAATATTTGAAAACAAAAGAAAGACGAAAAAGACGGTGGTGGATGGTGTCATTGTATAAGAGTCGCAAAACGTAAGTTTATATTTTTATATAAAGTCAGTATATATTTATTATATCTGATGTCCGAATCTAACAGTATCTTTGTTGCCTAAACGAAACAGATCACAATCTGCACGATGCGAGCCATGTTTATGTTCAACTCAAAATATAGGTATTGTTGATAAAATTTGGCAGCCGAATATTCGGAGGTCGGATACCGAATATTTGGCCGATGGTCAGGCCGAATATCCGGTATCCGGCCAAACAACTATTCGTTGCATCTCTAATTAGTACTATATGTCCAGTATATTTACATATATGACCAGGATCCTGATAGCGGTAGAAAGTCTCACTTCCATACCTCATACCTAGTTACCTACATATAAACGTATTGTAAACAAACCTAGCCTTTTAGTCTTGAAATGAATAAAGAACATAATAATTATTTTTCAATCATTTATTCAAGAATTAGACAGATTCATTCTTTCTTTTTATAATAATAATCTTAGGTACAATATAATATTATTTTCAATATTTTAGGTACAATGCTACAGATCTGCTATATGACCTAACTCGAGAACCCTCTGGATATTTCGAAAATTTTTGTCGGATGTCCGCAGCTGATTTCGAATATCTGCTCAACAAAATCGGACCATTCATCGCAAAACAAGACACTAACATGAGAAAATGTATTCCGATTCAAGAAAGACTGGCTGTAACTCTCAGGTTTCTTGCGACGGGTGATAAATTTAGCAGCTTGGCCTACCTATTCAAGTTTTCAAAATCTACAATAGCTACATGCATAATGGAAGTTTGCGTACAATTGATCAATTGATTGCTCTTTAGAAAGAGACTCAAACCCAGGAAATGGTTGAGAATGAGAATACTGTTCCATATCAGACGATTGTTGCGAAATTGAGTGTGGAGATGGCTGGAAGTCTGCAGAGACTTGAATATGTGGTTGTGGAGACGGCTGGAAGTCTGCAGATTCTTGAGAATGTGACTGGGGAGATGGCTGGAAGTCTGCAGATTCTTGAGAATTTGACTGGGGAGATGGCTGGAAGTATGCAGATCCTTGAGAATCTGACTGTGGTGACGGCTGGAAGTACGCAGATTGTTGAGAATGAGACTGTGGAGATGGCTGAAAGTTTGCTCGCCGTTGAGAATGAGACTGTGGAGATGGTTGAAAGTTTGTTTTGTGTTGAGAATGGGACTGTGGCGATGGCTGATAAGATGACGTTAAATAACCCACTGACGTGACGATTGCATGTTTTGATAATAACTAGGAGCTAATGGATTTTTAGGCAAGTGAAGTCCTGCATATGGTTGATTAGGTGGACTCTGAAATCGTGGAAACGCTTGCTGTTGTTTTAGGCGAAACATTACATTATCAATCTCGTGCATGGCGATGTCACGAGTCAATACGTCCATGGATTTTAACTTTGCACATAATAATTTTGTGTATAAAGTGCATTCGTCTTCAACCGGTTCTGGCTCTGTACTTATTTTTTTAAGGATATCGTACGCTTGTTCCATTTGATGTTCAATTTTCCGCTTTCTGTTTACTTCCTTTTTATTGCTTGCATTAGTCGGCTTTTTGAAAATAACTGGATTCACTATGTCTGTATTAGTAGAAGATTCATTTTCTCGATCAACTACATTATCTTCGTTACCTTCGCGAATAACTACTTCCTCTTCGTTTAATTCAACGTCAGGATCAACGGTGTCCTGAAAAAGTGAATTTGACATTAATAAAATATTTCAAAATTTGTTACATTTGCCTCGAACTGCAGAAGAATGGTTAAAAATAGAAGCACAATTTGACAAAAGGTGGAATTTTCTACATTGCATTAGTGCGCTTGATGGAAAACATATATTAATTCAGTGCCCCACGCACAGCGGTACAGAATATTTCAATTACCATACCATACAAGAATAAGTGATGGTGGAGTCTACCGAAACTCCAGCATGTACCGAAAAATTGAAGAACGTGCACTAAATTTCCCGCCGGATAAACCTCTCCCACTTAAAAATGATCCTCTGCCCTACGTGATAGTAGCAGATAGTGCATTTACATTGACGGAAAACATGATGAAACCGTACCCCGGGATTCATGATAAAGGGACAAAGGAGAGAGTATTCAACTACCGTCTATCACGCGCCCGCAGAATCGTCGAAAATGTGTTTGGAATAATGTCTGCTGTATTTCGAATACTTAGGTCTCCAATTTTACTGGCACCAGAAAAAGTGTCAGTTATAGTTATGACATGTGTTTTGCTACATAACTTTTTGAGGAGGAGTAACAATTCAAAACAGAATTATACGCCGCATGGAACTTTCGATACCGAAATTAACGGTGAGGTTCAACCTGGTTTGTGGCGAAGTAATCAAAACGGAATCACATCACTAGTACCGATTAGGAGAATACCTAGAAGAGCAACATTAGCGGCTAAAACTGTACGAGATAAATTTGCTGAATATTTCACAACAAATGGCGCAGTAAGCTGGCAAAATGAATATTAAATTGGTCTTGATATTTACTCATGTTTTAATAGTTAAATTAAATAAAGATTTAAAAGATAGTTCCTCACCTCTGAACTCTTCGTTGTTGTTGGTTTGTATACACCATGCAGGAACTTGGCCATTTGTTCGTAAAATGGCCAATTAGGTTTAAACATGTCATCCGTACCACTCCCGCTTGTTGAACTTGACTTCACTTTCGTATTTAATTTTCTGTAAGTGGCCATTAAATTTTCCTTCTTTTTCTTTAATTCTTCCACTGATATACTTTCCCCGGTCCCCTCACAGAACTTAGTTTTTATTTTTGTCCAAGCATCGTGCACATTGTTGCGGCTTTTGTGACCTGGGTCTTTTGGGTTCCATATGGCCGGTTCCTCTTCGTACAATTCAATGAAGAGTTGAATCTTCTCGTTGCTCCACTCCATCTCGTACAAAATCAATCCCCAATTAAAAACTTTGCTAAAAAAACAAAATAGGTCTTCCTTCGTCGCGCGCTCTGTGTTATCTGTTTAGACGGCGCGTATTAACACAAGCCGAGCCGCAGATGGCGCGCGCGCCTTTGATCTGTGTCGAAAAAACCAACAAGTGATGGATCGTGCGAACTTTGCCGAGCCGCGCCGAGCGCAGTTGTTTACACAGCGCGTGGCGCGGCGATCCACGAGCGGAGCCAGGCTCGGCTCCCGTGTTTGCGCGCCGTTTAAACGGTGCTTTACATAACATCGGCAAAATATTTATATACTTTCCTATAAAAAAAACCGAAACTTCGTCACCAAAAAACATCAAGATGGGGAATTTTTTGGGATAATAAATTATAGTCAGAGTAATTCTTACCAATGGCGATTGCAAGCTGGATTGGTCCTGGCGACCATTATTACAAAACAGTCGTTATTGCCATTACTAATAACTGATACCCGATGCCACTTTTCAATTTTTTTATTTATTATTTTTTGGTTTTCACATAAAGTAAATATTTTGATTTCATTATTTTAATTTAAAGTATAAATAAGACATACCTATTATGATCCAATATGAACAAAATCGAATATACTTAAATATTATCAATTCGAAGTCACTTCACACAAATTATAGATGAGAAAAATAAATACAAATATATATATATATATATATATATTATATATATATATATATATATATAATTATATATATATAATTTATATAAAATAAATAAGACATGATTATGACAAAGTGAATGTGGCGGGTTGCCAACTCATTGCAACAGCCTGAAAGTGCTTCTTCAGCCTATACTTGAATGTATGAACATTTGGACACATTTGGACAGCATGAAGCTAAATAATGAGTAGAGCAGGAAGTTTTCGTAAAATTTGTTGAATAGCATTAGCGAACTGATCGTGAGAAAGGAGATCGAAGGTACTTTCCAGAAATAGGTTCTTTTAGAACTTTATATAAATACATGAGTATATATTATGACGCTCTCGGACGTTTTTAGTATTTTTTTTGATATTATGTCTTTACACCCAAATATTCAAAGTTTTATAAATTCTTTTTGTTCAGTTTTTGTAGAATATTGAATCTATTTTGGCACATGTACTATATGTATACATAACATATATCAGGAAAAAATTGTTTGGATTTTACCATTGTTCTTTATTTATATCCCATGTGATGAAAATTCGGTTTAGACTGCATGTGTCAAGAATGTATGCAGGAGTATGGAATAAGGCATTAAGACGTTCCGTGTTTCCTTATATACAACTCATTTCACTAATTACGTATCACTTTCACTACTAATTACAGGCGCTGTAATTGCTACAGTTGTGACTATTACAACAAACTCGCAAGCCACTTAATACGAACTATACTTACTTAGTAACATTCTGCGGTTGCACTGAGTGTAGCATTCTTTTAGCACTTTTTGCGAGTAGGTTTAAACATGGCAACACAACACCAGGGTAGTTGTGGTACGTGAATATTATCTCTGGTATCTTGTCTATGGCGCCAATTAGCATCAAGAATTGTTCGTCCATTGCTCCCACCTGTAACGTTTATTTATAGTAGTAGAACAACTTTTTGTAATCAATCAGAAAGGTTGGTTACGTTTGTGGCTCCCTAGTATAGCCAGCAATACACAACAAATAAAACGTTTCTGTCGTTTTCGTATTATCTAAAGACACGATAACAATAGTTTCATATTAGGACAATATAGAAGTTGCATCATTGTATAATTCAGCATCATGAACGTTCAAGAAATTTAATAATATATTATTTTTATGAAATTAGTAGTTACACATAAAAAGTTAGTACGAAAATCTTTTACCTGTAATACATTTGGAAGTTATGTACAGGAGGTAAACAAAAATAGAAAACACATGGATATGTCAAACTTATTAACAATATTTTCGAAATTATCAATGAAAGTTAGAGGGAGAGGAGAAAGACAAAAGTGGTACTTCCGTCTCTATACAGGGTTACCTGGTAAGTCGTGCGAACCCCGTTAGGGGGTCGTGGTTCCCACCATTTCTGACAGATTTCCCCTTGGAACCCCGCCCTTTAAGGCTTTAGACTTTTTTGAAAAAAATGTCCGATTTTTGTCTATTGGCCCATTTTTTTTGTTTATTATAATTCAAATATTTAGTTTTATACTATTTTTGTGTAGCAGATTAGTTTGTTCATCATAATGCAAAATAAAAATAGAGTTACCTCAACTAAATAGGTTGTAGATAGAAGATTGATAGTTATAGCATCAAACAAAAATCAGTACAAATCAAACTTCAACCAGCAATAGTAAAAAAAAATCTATGACACGTAGCCTGCAGACACCTTTAAAAATATCTACGTTTCATTAGCTATTCAACAAGGTATAACAAGGTAGGCTGCTATTAGATTTCTTGGAATAATCTTTGGTAAAAGTCCTAAAAGGAGTAGTGAAATTAATGTAAAATTTATCAATTATGTTACAAAATAAAATAAAACAATTTAAATTAGGTTAAACAAATGTATTTTATTTTATCTTTCGTGTTCAACATGTCCACCTCTGTTTCGCACACACACTCGCATTCTGTTTCTAAGTCCACTTTTAACCACCGATGTTGTTAAACCTCTTCTTATTTGATCTGCTGCCATTAGAATCCTTTCCTTTAACACGTCTACAGACTCAATTAGGTGGTTTTCGTCGTATACTATGCTTTTCATGTGCCCCCATACATAAAAATCCATGGGGGTCAGGTCTGGGCTTCTCGCTGGCCACGGTATAGGTCCACCTCTCCCGATCCACCTATTGGTATAGTTTGTGTCTAACCATTCTCGGACACATCTGCTATAATGTGCCGGGCAACCGTCGTGTTGAAACCACATGTTTCTAATAAGATTCAGGGGTAAGTCTTCAAGCAAATCATTTAATTGTGTTCTTAAAAAAATCTTGTAGTGCTCGCCATTTAAGTTGTCGGGGAGAAAGTGTGGTCCAATCAAATGGTTTGATATTATGCCCATCCACACATTTACGCTGAATCTTCTTTGAGATCCTCCGCCTTATGACTTGAAAAGGGTTAAGTTGCGGGGCGGGGTTCCAAGGGGAAATCTGTCAGAAATGGTGGGAACCACAACCCCCTAACGGGGTTCGCACGACTTACCAGGTAACCCTGTATATGTCGTCTCTATATATGTTAAAATTGTATTGATTTGTAAAGATACAATCTTATTATTCTATGTTTATGTATATTAATTAATTTTAAATCAATATCTTTGAAAACCGTTAAGTACACAAGTAGGATTCCAAATTAATATTAACAAGGCACTTACTCCATGGAATTTTATAAACACTCTTTTTAATCTTTGAAATATAGTTTGTGCATATGTTATGTGCTACTAACGCGAATGACATATGCACATATGTTTGAAATTTTCTGAGACAATTTGGATACATCCTGATCAAAGCCAGGAAAAGGGCGAATAATTTCTAAAACATATCAACGTCCTTTCTTGAAGTCATTACACACAGAAACTGCTATATCGCGAAAATCGCGAAAATCCTTCTCCGCTTCGATTCCTCGACTCAATTGACTTACGTCGCAGTTGGTTATTTTTCATCAGGAGAAGCTGAGAATCCATCATGCATACCACCGCAACGGCAAGCAGGGATGCGTTGATTATGTCGGACTCCTGGTGAATCGAGGTGGCTCGACCCAACAGACCTACCGACTAAACTCAGCCTAAGCCTTTCAAAATCAAAATCAAAATAATATTTATTCAACATAGACCTTTACAGGCACTTATTGACGTCAACAAACAAAACAAAAAAAAAAGCTTAAATAAATAAATTAAAAAAAAAAAAAACAAAAACCTTGTCCGTACGTACGAATAAGGAAAAAAAAAAGAAAAAATATATTGACTCGACACCTGTTCGGAAATTGGGAGAGCCTTCTCGAGAAGAACAGGCAAGAAACTCTGAAGGTCTATTTTTTATCTCCTCTTTTCAATGTTAATAATTATAATAATATAATATAAAAATACAATATAGTATAAGATACAATCATACCTAATACGATTACAGTCGTATGTATGTTTACATACACATATAAAATAATACAATATTATAAATAATGTTACCAAACATGGCTCTATGAATAGTGTCCCTATAACCAAATACTGTGATCATTTAGATAGTCACTTACTTTATAATAACCTTTACTCATGAGTGTATTTTTGATATGGATTTTAAATTTATATAAAGGTAAATCAATGACACTTTGCGGAAGCTTGTTAAACATAGATATACATTTCCCCAAGAACGAACAGCTAGTTTTATGGAGTCTGAACATTGGAACGGCAAGTTTATTTTTGTTTCTAGTATTCACATTATGTAGATCACTGTTTTTATTGAATTTATTATAGTTTCTATATACAAAAACTAAATTATCATATATATATTGACTAGCTAAAGTTAAAATATTAATTTCTTTGAACAATTCTTTTAGGGATTCTCTAGCCCGTAAACAGTAAATAGCACGAATCGCTCTTTTTTGTAAAAGGAAAATACTTTCAATGTTAGCCGCTGATCCCCATAGCAGCAGTCCATAGGACATAACACTATGAAAGTAGCTGAAATAAACAATTCTTGCCGTTTCAACATTAGTTAAAAGTCTAATCTTTTTTACTGCGTACGCCGCTGAACTAAGTTTGATTGCCAAAGTTTCAATATGTGGATCCCACTGTAGTCGTGAATCTAACGTAATGCCTAAGAATTTAGTATTATTTACCAAGTCAATGACTTTGGTCCTAATGACCCTACTGGCTTGAATTTACGGAGAGCCGCATCTCAGGAGAGGTACGGTTGGCGCTGCCCCATGGAGAGGGCATAAGCACTAGAAGAGGCACGGTACACCAAAGTGGGACCGGCCTATGTTGACTGAGACACCTACTCGTGGCTAAGCAGAAGGCTGCCGATTAGGGGGCGATAAAAGAGGCGACGGCTCAGACGCCGCCGCTTGCAGGTCTTGAAGGTCCTGCATGAGTTGGTTGGGGGGGGTCGCTAAGGACATGTCGCGGTCTACGTATCCTCTGCCGATATTGACTGTTGCCTAGTGATAGGCTCGCGGAAGGCGGTGTTGATGAGGCTTACGTCGCGCCGACGCATTCCTTTTATATCGCTAACGAAAGTTCTAGTCCAGACTCGAAGCGCGTGGAATATTCCGCTTGTTGCTAAGAGATGGCGTTAATGTCTATCTCTCTCGCTTGTCTAGGCACACGCTGCCTTTGAAACTACTTGTAAATGTTGTGTACGCATTTTAAAACTGGAATTGAGTGAAGTCTAAAGGCTCTAAAAACAGATTTTCCTTTCTGTGACACATTGCGATCGCGGGCCGTATCTTTGACATGACTGCCATAGAGCGTGCTCACCGTATATCAGGATATTTCTAAACACGGCTATCATATCTAGTTTACAGTAATTTCAGAATAATTATTTAAATGAAGTAGTTACAGATAAATTAGCTTGCAAGCCGTTGTTGTACCAATAATAATTATGAAACTTTACAACCTGGCTTTTTGTATAGGTTTTTAGGCGTGTATTCCTTGGCGTTGAAATTAATTGGTTTTGTTAATTTCTGGAATGCTATAATATCAAGCGTCTCCTTCGAACTTCTATCACACAGCAACCTTTAGGTGTAGTTTTGATTTCCCGATCACATTTAATATATTATTTTTGTGGCAATAAATAATTTTGCATATGACTTTTAGTTTATTTGGCCAAGGTTTAATACAATGTATTCTGTTTTTAATTCCATACATACATATATGTCACGCCTGTTCCCAATGGGATAGGCAGAGACCACCTCTCTCCACTTGCTACGACCCTGGTACACTTCTCTTGCTTCCTCCACTTTCATGAGCGTCGTCATGCATGCTCGTCGGTGGCGAGTACTCTTACCCGGCCTTTCTTTAGGACATCTTCGATTTGATCGAGATATGTCCGCCTAGGTCGATCTGCACCGATTCGTCCTATCATACTTACCTTGTGTATCTTTATCGTTAATCTTCCTTCATTCATTCTTTCAATATGGCCGAACCATCTAAGCATCCCTTTCTCTATCTTTGTCACTACATCTTCAACTACGCCGCATCGCTCCCTTATTTTACACTGTTCCTTTACCTTATTACACACTGTTCCTGACTTTGTCCTTCAGATTAACTCCAATTATACTTCTCATCTCCACAGCATTAATCCTACTTTCATGTTTCTTCTGCCACACCCAACATTCACTACCATACATCAATGTGGGGATCAACACGCCTCGTGCCCCGTGCTCTTTGTGATACGTTCTGGCTATTCATGAAGTTATGAAGTGCCTCATTTACTTGATTCCCTTTCAAAACTCTTCTTTCAATATCACCATCACACTTGCCATCTCTTGTAAACTGTGAACCGAAATATACAAATTCTTTCACTTGTTCTACTTTTTGTTCGTCAATCATAATATCACAGTTTGTAATACATTCTTCTCTTTCAAAAACCATTACTTTCGTCTTCGCTTAAATTCACTTTCTTTCCGTCTCTCAAAATGACAGAATTTATAAAATGATTACCTCTAGGACGCCCTCTGTCACACCGATGTAGCAGTCCATAGTGTCAGCGAGCATATTTCGGATCGGCTCGGTATCGGATTTCATGTTCATAATGTTAAATAGCTTGTCTTGTAGCGCCGCAGTGCTGGTTAAAAGGCGGCTCCTTACGTCCCCTTAAATTATATTGACATACTGCAATTGACTGTTTTAATAAAAACGGTGTTGTTTTTAGCTTTTTTCTTTTTAATTTTCTTCGATACTTCCTACTTTCAACGTGATATTTATATTATTTTTTATTATCAGTTTCAATCCTACCATAGTCGTAATCGTCACTGAGATAATCCACTTGTACCTGGCTACAAATTGATTTTGTGCAAAACATATTTTTTAGCAATATTTCTATTACATCATAACATATGAAATATAAATGAAGAAAAATAATTTAATTAACGTGTATATTTATCAAAATATTTTGAATGTCAACAATTGCCGTATAATATACTTTCCAAAATTTGTTCTTTGTTGCGGCACTATCAAACGCTGATACACGTTGTTATTTTTCTTCAAAATCATAGTGTTAGATTCCTAGCTAGGAATTAATATTCCGAAAAATCCAATCATAGTTTTAATTTTCATCAATCACAATCATCCCCCACAAACACCACAGTGTCCGTTGCCAACTTGTGACATACCTCAATACCATCGTCGATAATATTATGGCGTACATTACATGTAGAGTTTTACTATGATTCTACCTTACTCGAAGCTCCTAGTGTTTCCTCAAATAACAGCGTAGAACATAATTTACAAATTTTGCTCTCGCTGCTTTGTCGGTCCTATATCTAAATTTATAATTATCATCAATATTCAAAACCCACCAAGGGGCAAAATCCTATCTTAACAGGTTAAGGCCATAGGTTAGGGAAACCACGCTAGTCCAGTGCAGTGTGCAGTGACTTCACGTACACCTTTCAATTGGGTGTCAATTAAATGGTTAGCATAGTATTGTTATTTCTGTGAGCAGAAAACGGTGAGCAGAAATAGCTAATTGGTCAGCAACTCATGGTCAGCAAACATTTCAAAATCAATCAGCAATTTATGTCATTCTGGATGGCTGTAATTATTTTTGTACAGCATATTAATTATATAAGCTGCAATCAGCTGCTCATGTTTAATAAAATTTTGGTAAGCACTCAGAGTGTAAGCAAAAAAATGCATTTTGTGCTGCATATAAGAGTAGCAAAAATACTTTATTTGTCATGCCTAACCTAACCTAACCTAAAAACTAAAAAAAAAAAAAAAAAAAAAAAAAAAAAAAAAAAAAAAAACCCTAACCTAACATACCAATCAAATATACTGCTTATAGACATGTTTTTCTGCCGCTCAATCATGAAATCTTGCCGCTCAAGTAGTTATTTTGCGGACTGAATGTTTATTATGCAGACTCATGTTATTGTTGGCTGCCTATGTATGATTTAATTTTTGACCATTATCAAAATTAGTTGCGGAACAAGAATTGCTGCCTGTTTTTTTTTATTGCAAACAAAATCTTTGTATGCTGACCAAATTATTTAAATGCTGCTTTTGGGTGGCTCGCCAAATTTTATAATTGCTGACCAATGTAATTACTTCTCCTTTCAATTTCTTTGCAGATGTATGCAGGTTGTCTGACGATTTTTTCCTTTACTGTAGGAGCGTCAGATAAATGTACATATGAAATTCTAAAATCGAAAAACACATTAGTACTTGACAAAATGACAGCGCCACCGATGTTAATAGGGAAAATGCAAAATTTTTATTTTTGTGCTCATTTTAAAGAACTCCACGTAGAATAGACCACAAGTATATTAAAAATTGAAAAGACTGTATATTACTGAAAATAATGTTGTTTAAAATTGACAATTTAAATTTTCGCGTGAAAACGGATCTATATTTCGTATGACGTCACTCCTGTCTGTCATTGTCACTGGCTCACTGATTGTACTGCGCGTGTCATTGCTGGCTTTAGTTGTTTTTTTTTCATTTATCTCGACTTACAAGGTAGGTAATATTTTGTTATAATGGACTATCCATCAACATCAGGTAATCACAACTATGCCATTGATACTCCGGAAAAAAGTCGTGTGGACGTATGTTTTGTGCCAATGTGTCCATCTACTTCAAATTAGTTTCCAAATAAATTGTTTATGATTAGACCTTCTGACCCAAAACTGAGAAAAACGTGGTTTCAAGCGGCGAAGAGGAATGACATTTATTCCCCAAAGACTATCATTCGATGCTGTGAAGACCACTTAGACGTAAGTCGGCGGATATATTTATTGTAAACTTAGTTAATCTGCTTGTACGAGGGCTGCTACTTAAGTATCCGGAATCTGGGATTTCAACATTTTAAACGCAATATATGACCTCCATGGTAAAATTCGTTCTTTTTTTTAAATACTGGCCGCTATTTTTTTTTCCTTATGTACGCTAGTGTTTTGTTTCCGATGGGTTTAAAATGTCATATCGCTGAAATGATGGAACTCACACGTGAAAATATTCGTGCTATGATTTATTACGATTTTCGACGTGGTTTAACGCAACAACAGTGCGTAGGTCAATTAATTTCCACTTTTGGTGTTGAAGCTCCATCAAAATCCACTGTGTATCACTGGTTTAATGAATTCAATCGTGGACGGAGTAAGCTCACGGACGAAGCTGTGCCACAAAACATTGAAGTTGTACAAAAACTAATTATGTAAGACCGTCATGTTACGTATCGCGAGATAGAGGCTACTCTGGGCATATGTATGACAAGCATTAATAAAATATTACATGAACATTTGTTCGTAAAAAAATTTGTTCGCGTTGGCTACCGCACAACTTAATTTAGCATCAAAAAGAAGCTCGCGTCGAATGGTGCAAGAATATGTTAAAAAAATTTAACGGTGGGGACTCAAAATCTGTTTACAACATCTACACAGGTGATGAATCTTGGATCTATGCGTACGATCCCGAAACTAAGCAACAATCTACAGCTTGGGTGTTTCAAAATGAGCCGAACCCTACGAATGTAACTCGTGCAAAAAGCACTTTAAAGCCAATGGTGGCCTGCTTTTTTGGTATTAATGGTCATGTGGCTACAATACCACTGGAGAATCGTAAAACGGTCAACTCGGAGTGGTACACGACCATTTGTTTGCCGGAAGTATTTGAAGAAATACGTAAAAACAACAAGCGACGCAGAATCATTCTACACCACGACAATGCCAGCTGTCACACATCACGCGAATCAAATACATTTTTGGAAGGTCAAAAAATAGAATTGATGGGTCAACCACCGTATAGCCCAGACTTGGCACCTAATGATTTCTATTTATTGCCAAATGTAAAGAATAAATTACGTGGTCAACGATTTTCGACCCGTGAAGATGCCGTCAACGCATTCAAACAGCACGTTTCAGAGATACCGCAATCAGAGTGGAAAAAATGCTATAAAAATTGGTTTCAACGTATGCAAAAGTGTATCGATCATCGCGGAGAATACTTTCAAAAACAATAAACCCATATTTAGCCATATACGTTTGTTTAATTTTTCTATTCTGGATACATAAGTAACAGCCCTCGTACACAAAAGAAACCGTTCTTTTTGTTTAGTCCCTTTTATTTCTACACTTGAAAACTCTGCACTTTCGACAAAAAATGTCACTAACATGGCAACATTACCTTTTTGGCAGGCTCCTAGAATCTGCTTTGGCAAACCGAACTTCCATTTTTATTCAAAAAATGAAATTAATTTTGGTTTAATTGTTCACTTTTACTACAACTTATAAGCTCAAATAAGTTGTCATAACAGGAGTGACGTCACTGAACGCTGATTGGTGTTTTAAATCCGTTCCGTTTCACGTTACTTTTGATTCGTAATTATTGTTAAAAAACATTATTTTAAATATAAACCTTGCAGTGGCCGACTTTTATATATTTTTTTTATCATTTTAATAACAACATTTTCAAAAATATTATAATTGTATGTTCCCCATTATACCATAGGACAGAGATATTTCTATTGCTAAATTAATAATACTGTGTACTTCCATAAGGCTCAAATTATCTCAATACTAACTTCCTCAAAGTCGATCTAATAGTCTTTAGAGTTTATTCATTATACACATACAAATCTTTTCTCTTTATAGTGTTGCAAGATTAATTTTATAAGATTTAAGGTAAGTGAGAATGTAAATACCTTCTGCGTATGTGGCGCAAATAGCAATGGCTCTGTGTAGCTCCTTGCGGTACTCCCCGGGCAGATTGTTGCCGGCTGCCTCCCACGCAACTAAGTTTAAAAATTCCTCAGAGCTTGCTAATGGATTTTGTCTGGAACGGTTAACTTACTAGTCACATAAATTGTTTCTTATTTATCTACAAGTTGCGATTAGATATCGAGTTTACATAGCTAGTTTCACAAAATAAAAATACTACAAAAAATATCAACAAATAGAACATTGCGTCAAAATGAGATTTGATTATTTTTCATTACTTTTATAGTATGAATTTATTTATTTATATTGTCATATATGCTCCACAAATATCTAGTATAATATTTTATTTAAATATACTATATTATTTTCAACTATAAACTATATAAGAAAGTCTATATGCAGCTTTATGTTGTACTTTGACACATGTTGTGGAGTGTATAGACGAATGTCAGTTCGCCAAACTCTTCTACATACCGAACATATAGTGCAATCAAATCAAATATTTTCTTTATGAATACATCATATATGTTTTTGGCAGGAATTCGTTTAATTTAAGAGATAATTTAAAAGATATGGAATCGATCCTTATCAAAAGAATTGATCCATGCTCTGGCCTCCTGTCCTAAGAGAACAATGAGTGGCTTAAGATGTATTTTTAAATTAACCACCAACAAAGAAAAAGGAGAATATTATTGTAAAACAGGTAGACATATCAATATTATACATCCCCATCGAAAATTACTTAAATGAATGTATCATATTTCATGTACCGGTGATTGAATCTCAATATAAATTACGTAAAAACAGAGGGCTTGACATTTAAAGTAATAAAGATGAGTATAAAATACTGATTTAGATGTATACCTAATAAAATATTATGTCAAAATTCTCTTTGCTAGTAAGTTTTTTCATTTTATTACAATATTCACATGTGCGTATAAAAATGCAACATAAAAGTAATGTACTACAACACCACAAATAACTTTTATCTACTATGATGCTATTAATCCTCTATAAAATAACCTATAATGATTAGCTAATGTTAATGTTGGCAATACCAACATTAAAACACTCAATGATATTATGATCATTATATCATCCAAACGCCTGATATTATGAATTTCAAAAAAAGAACATTCTCATGCAATGACATTTTAACCACCAGATCGCAAAAATTTGAAAAAAGAACAATAAATTGTGGACTAATTCGTAATTTCGGATTCTCGTCTTATCGTGTTATTTCCCGCCATTTTTTCACTCAAATATTGGAAATCTTTTATTGAGGATTCACATCATGATTGTAGATAAAGTCTTGTATGCAACTGTTATAATTAGGTATTAAAACACTCATGTGATACTATTATCATAATAATAAACAATAAACCCACGTTCGTGTTTTAATACCCCTGATTATACAACAGTTGCATAAATAACTATAACACCTATGTAATTCCTCTTATATTGGTGTAGTTATGTGATTCACTGTTACCCGAGAAATGATGGCGCCAAAACCTACACATATACAATGGTCACTTAAAATGATAAATTAATTAATAAACAAATTAATTAAGGAAAATTACCAACACAAGAAAAAATTCTACTATCTCTTATGTTTCTTGTGGGTCATTTGAGATTCACAGTGAAACTGTAAGTTGTCAGTCACGTCAAGTCACGATGCATGATCCACCCTATAACTTATATATGGGATTAAAGTTATTAAAAACTGTGTAATTCTGAAACTCACTTGTGCTGTGCATGTGCCAAAGTCGTAAGCAGTTGTAACGCTTGCGTGGCGGCGGCCGGTTGGCCGGACAGGTATCTCAGACAAGTCCCCACGCGACTCGCCAATCGTGCCACCACCCAAGTCACTATATTAGACGTACGCCCGAACGCGCAATCCAGTACGGGCGATATCTGTTCAAGGCAATGTTATAACTTTAATAAATAGTACGCAGTTCTCGGTAAATCGAATCAGAAATTATGAAACCCCCGAAAACATGCGTAAGTAATCAATGGGTAGTGTACATTCGTCTCAGGACAGCTGTCCCTCTCAAAATGTCTCTCTCAACAATTTAGTGAAGATTACAGAAAACCACTAGATGCTTACATCACATGACCGATCGATGTGGAGATACTTGGTGAAGACTTAAATCCAGTCTTTTGTCAGAAGTAAAGATAATGATAATAAACGTAAACGTAGCTGAAGTAAAGATGATGATAACAACGTAAACGTAAACGACCGCAGCTTAACAGCTTTTGCAGTAAATAAACTAGAAAAGCGATGGATGAATTTCAAACTAAAGCGATGGAATGCGAATTTGTATGAATACTAGCAACTATGGTCTTTTTACAAATGTAAAATACACAACTGTGTAAGCGCAAATGTTGAAACGTTAAAACTAAATATGTATTACTTTTTACTTACCTTACTTATATATTTCTCATTCAGTAATAAATATATAAGTATTCAAAGAGGGGAGAAGAAAAGTAATAGAGGAAAACAAATGCTTGCAAAATGATTTCCGCCACAGGATTCAAATTCATCGGAGCGCTCAGGGATTGACTTTTGAATAGAATCCTTCGCTCCGGAGGCGATTTAAAATAGCGTCCTCGCAAAAAAAAGTTATATACCTGGCTTTACTGAAACCATTAAACTTTTTTAATGTGTATATATGAGTCCTTATTTCCCTTAATCACAGCATCTCGTGTCTGTGAATGGCTGAACGGATTTCCCCTTTTTTTTAGTGTACATTCGTCTCAGGACAGCTGTCCCTCTCAAAATGTCTCTCTCAACAATTTAGTGAAGATTACAGAAAACCACTAGATGCTTACATCACATGACCGATCGATGTGGAGATACTTGGTGAAGACTTAAATCCAGTCTTTTGTCAGAAGTAAAGATAATGATAATAAACGTAAACGTAGCTGAAGTAAAGATGATGATAACAACGTAAACGTAAACGACCGCAGCTTAACAGCTTTTGCAGTAAATAAACTAGAAAAGCGATGGATGAATTTCAAACTAAAGCGATGGAATGCGAATTTGTATGAATACTAGCAACTATGGTCTTTTTACAAATGTAAAATACACAACTGTGTAAGCGCAAATGTTGAAACGTTAAAACTAAATATGTATTACTTTTTACTTACCTTACTTATATATTTCTCATTCAGTAATAAATATATAAGTATTCAAAGAGGGGAGAAGAAAAGTAATAGAGGAAAACAAATGCTTGCAAAATGATTTCCGCCACAGGATTCAAATTCATCGGAGCGCTCAGGGATTGACTTTTGAATAGAATCCTTCGCTCCGGAGGCGATTTAAAATAGCGTCCTCGCAAAAAAAAGTTATATACCTGGCTTTACTGAAACCATTAAACTTTTTTAATGTGTATATATGAGTCCTTATTTCCCTTAATCACAGCATCTCGTGTCTGTGAATGGCTGAACGGATTTCCCCTTTTTTTTTGTAATTGTAAGAAAATATTTACAAAGTTACGTGGAAATGTTATACTTACCATACTAGATTTACATACCATACTAAGAAGCTAGCATACTAGTTTTCTAATGTAACCTTCTTTTGACAATATAAATATTACTAATTATATTTTGTAGCGTTTTACATAACTATTAGAAATTTGACAGATAAGAGCGATTGAATAACTATCAGAAAATTATGAACATTTGTACTGAGTTCTGAGAAGTGGCAATCTAGATACTAGATGATTCCGTGTCGCTTCGTTTCTTTCGGCACTAAGTAGCTGTATTAGCAAATATCAATATAGTCAATAGTTAGGTATAAGATAATAGGGTAGACGACAAATTTTTAAATTCTATATATAATAAGAGTACTCCTTTAACTGGGAAATATTGTAGAACCAACAGTACACTTGCGCCTATTACTTTTGAAGATACATCGCCATGTTTGCGGCGCTGTCGCGGGTCGCTCAAAAACGCTCCATACTAAAAGCACTGCAATCGTGACGTCATAGTTAGGTAAACTCGCCTAATTTGTATGAGCGAATAAAAAAATATCAAAATAACTTTGTTATTTGTACGTTTATAGCTATACTTTCTATAAAAAATTTTACATTAATGTGAGAATGCTAGAAATGTGTTCGTTTCATTAGAATTACGTAAATAATAATTGCACATTTTTTAGAAATCTAAAAACAATATAAATAAAAAAAATTACTGAAATTTCTATATTGACATTCTTTCATGAGATATAAATTGCTGAAATCAGATTATTATAGTATAAAAACGACCATAATCAGTTGTAGTCGTCTAGCCTATTCATTCATTCATTCAAGCAGCATGTGGCAGAGAATAAGAAGAGAAGAAACCTCTTGACTTTGTTAAGAGGAGTAAACATAGGAATACAAGAGTAAAATGTTAACTCACCTCGGCATGAGCAGATCCCTGCAGCATCAGATACGAATTGGACCATATCTTCAGCAGCCACGATATGGTGGCAGAGAGCTCGGGGCTGAAAACCGTTCCTAGTCCAGCCTCCAAGGCGGCGCACTCCCATGTGCTAATGCTGAGAATTAGGCCAACTAACCTGAAATGAAAATGAAATAATATTTAATGGTTCTAAGTTAAATCATAACATACATTGTAATTGACGGGGAAAAGCAAGTAAAGATGAAAGTTAATTGGGATCGACCTGGTCCACGTCGCCCTGCGTGCTAGATGTTATAGACGCTTGTCCTCGATTCCTCTATAAATATTCTTTCTCCGTGTTCGTCTTCTTGTTTATGAGCGATACGCGAATACGATAGCGCGTAGATCGCGGCTGATTGGAAACTTCGACGAAAGGTTAACGGTTGAGATGCCGATCGGTAGTCCGTCAGCGAAGAAGTGTGAACGTCAAATCAGTCCCGTCATAAGGATAGGATTAGGGTAGGTAGGGAATACAGTTATAATTGTTTCACCCTCTATAAAAAATGTTGACATATGCGTTCCGTTATACGCATATTTACGCACCAGTATTTTTTTTTTATTTTATGTAATCCGCATATATTAGAAGTAGTTAATTCCGAAAAGGATTTTTGTACGAACTTGTAAGTGCAAGTTTAATTTAACTTTTTGTGTTTTCTTTTAAATTTATTTGGACATTAAGTATGAAATCAGCTGATGGAACCTTACAAAAAATATATAAATATGTACATACAATGCACTCACTTAAAAATAGAATCCACATTGTCTGTGTTGGTACTCTCGCCGACGAAGTATCTAAGTGACGCATCGACGTTGGCGTTTTGTTGAATGCTATAGTTTATAATTTCACTTGGTATCAAAACAGTTTCGCCTTCTGTGCAGTCTACAGCTATGAAGTGGCCTAGAAAATTGATCCATAATTGTACAACAACTTAAATAAAATGTTGCAGTCACCGACGAGCATGCATGAAGACGCTCATGAAAGTGGAGGAAGCAAGAGAAGTGTGCCAGGATCGTAGCAAGTGGAGAGAGGTGGTCTGGTTACCCCATTGGGAACAAGGCCTGACATATATGTATGTATGCAGTCATAAGGAAAATCAAGCTAGGGTTCATGACTGTTAAAATTGATTCCTTCTATTTACATATGACAGGAAATTGCTTTGTATTTAAAACTGTAGTGTATTTGTATTACTTAAACACTAACGCTTAGTGTTTAAATATTTAAGTGCACCAGGCGCTGTGTTTAAATATTTAAGTGCACCAGGCGCTTTCATTAATATTAGTCATAATTGACATAGACGGATGTCTATAAATCTGAGAAACTATTTTGGAAGATTTTACCACTTAACAATTGTAAAACAGTTTGGAACTTGTTTGTGGAATTCCGGAATTTTTTCAGCTATAGGTATGAAACCATAGTACCATTGAAGGGGAGAACGGGAATTCTAATATCGTCCAAAGGGGGAAACATTATAAACACAATGCCATATATGTGAAAAAATAAATAAAAAAAATATTACATGCGGACGTATTTCTTAAAAATATTTCTCATAACCAATTTGAAACAGTATGTATCTTACCAGTTATCATTAAAATCCAATGCAGGTCCTCAAATAAACCAATTAAGTCTTCACCATTGGTAACCGGGAGTTTTCCCATATGCATAAGTTGCAACTGTCCCTCAAGTCTGTAATTAAATTACTACTTTCAAAAAGAAAAAATATTTTGTTTTATTCATTAATTGAACACCAATTGTGAACATAATAGATAGCCGATGGGGAAATAATAAGTCCCACGTCTAAAATCATGTAATAATATTCAGAAAATAATGTAATAAATTTAGTTAAATAGCATGTACATTATCAAAAAAATTATTACAATTTGTATTTTAGTTTTTGCTGGATAATGACTACTAGTAGTTACTGATAGTTACCTTTTACTTCTATCTTGAAGAAGCGTAAATAGTACATGGCAGCAGTGTGCTGGAGCCTTCCTTGCTAATGCACCTAATGTAAGTAAAACATTGCTGTGCTGCGACCGCTCGTCTTCCTCTATGTCATTATTTATGTCGTCATCTGCTAATTCTGCCTCTCTAAAAGTGCATAACTTTATAAAGAATATGCAATATATATAATGTTCATTGAATTCATGGAGATTTGTGATGTTGTCCATCGATCATTTGTACCAACATATTGGTGCAGAAAATAACAATAAAATTATTTATGAACTGTCAACATTTGAACGAATTTCATTTGTAGCAATTTATATAATTATAACACATTTTCGCGAACAACTGTATTCTAACTCGCTTTAAGATTTCGCGACAAAATAATGTTTTGTTTTTAGGCCAGTCATTAAAGCCTAAAGTAAGTTATTAATTACCATAGGTCGGAATTACGTAGACTTATTTATGTACTTGCATCGAAATGTTGATATTAATGTGGACCTTCCCGGGATTTCTAATGGACAAACCCGTGTGGCCAGCACTTTATATTACAAATAAATAATAATAAAAACCTCAGAGACAGACAAATAAAACAAAAATAATTAACATACAATTTTTATTAGTTTACCTTAATTCATAATACAATTTTGTATTTAAAAATCACGGGATTTTTTTCTGCTCTTTAAAATTAATCTCTAATAATAATTTGAGGCATATCTATTTTATTATTTTGCTGTATGAAATCAGTGTAAGTACATGAATAACTTTACCTTATTCCGACCTCTGTTAATTACTTAAGGGTCTGAGGCTTTAATATCTAACCTATTTGCTGAATTTTTACGTTCACGACATGACAAAAATCATAGCCGTATATATCTCAGCAATACATGGATCTTTAGATCGCAATAAGCATTCGCAGCAACAGGGCATAAATATTCGCAATAGTTTAGTCATATATCAATCGATCACTACAATACAAAGTATATATAATATTTGAACTTGTCTATAGCAGTAAATGAATAAGCACGAAATATACCTGTGGTTACAAGTAATATTTACTCATTCATTTTAGCTGAGATAAATCTATGGGCAGCGTTCGGGTAGTTACGCAGCAAATAGTTGGCCCATGGCATATGACACCGAACCTAGACTTATGAGGTAGGTTAAAGTCTGCCATAGAGCAATAAAGAAAGCATAGCGTTGTCTCGGGGTTTTCTGCGTAATCGAATCAGGAAGATAAAATTCGTCAAAACTGTTGGGGCAGAAAGGTCCTTCGGCAGAAATTTGCGAAACACGGCGTTGGAAAACGTTCCACAAGGTGGGTCGGCGAATTGATGATGATCGCAGGAAGTCGCAATGACAACAGCACTGGATCCATCGATGTAGCGATCGTTTAGGATAGTCTAGAACTAGCAGTGGGCAGAGAGATTCAGCTGCAATGATTATGATGATGATACACTCCAGTATTGAATGTAGTCTCCATTCTTTATGTATAATTCTTTTCACATATAGTACATGTATTAACTACTACTTTTTTATCAATATACATTACCTTGTTCCATCAGGTGGTGCCAGCCTACTCTGAAGATATGTATTAAATACTTCTTTACAAGGTTCCATCAAAGTCTCATTTGAGAATCCCTCACTTTCATGAACTAAAGAGCACCAAGTATGGAGAAACTTACTTAAAGCTTCCCTCCAAACTGTGTCATCATTCACCTAGAACACATACATTATACTGCCATGATGATGTTAATATAGTAATGTTAACTTGAAGTTAATAAATTCATTGAGTGATTCCTGCAATATTATAATGGATATTTAAAGAAAGAAAATAATATAAATATACATTTAGCCATTTAGATCAATTTTTAATTAGAAATAACAAAAAAATGTAATAAAAATGAATGTACCCTTTCCTCTGCTATCGAACCTCTAATACAATGACAAGTCAATGTTGTCAAGTTTTGCAGAAATGCTTGTGCTGTAGTTCCATTTATTTGAGATGGAAAGCACTGTACAAGTCTTCTATATATATGAGATATACCAAGAATTTCTTTATCCACAGGTTGTATATACAACAACATATTAACAAAACATTTCACATAATTATCAAAATACTGTTGTTTTAAATTTGCAGTTGTAACAACAACTCCACTCAAAGTGGACAATTGAACCAAGCAACTAAGAGAAGCATCTGCTAATTCAGGATTGGATCTGACATAAACGTGAATCTCGAAAAACAATGCTATAAGTTCTGGTTGCATTATTGTGTCTCTCCAACTAATACTCAAGCGAAGGGCTGGAGCCGAGACACTCTCGTAAATTGCACTAATATATCGCTTGGAAAGTAATGATGACACATGGTTCCAACAAAGGACTGTATCAACAATTGTCAGTAGTTGTTTAGTCAATAATGCTTGTTCTCCTTCTGGTCTGTGGCCTGATCTTACAATTTGCTCCAAGACACTAACTGTAAATCTAAATATTTTTTTCAAGTCTACAGTCTCAAATGATTTTTTCAGACGAAAATGAACGTCCCAGGTGAGTCCAACATCTGCTGATTTCACTGTTATAGCATATTCTTGCATTATTGCTAAGATTAAGGAACATGCTAATTTTTGCTGATTGATTGGAGATCCTAATATCACTTTCTCCAATTCAGCAAGTAAGGCTTTACGTTCTCTGCCTCCATCTTCAATACTACCTCTTTTAATTATTATTGCGATTGTCTGTAACAAAAAAAATAATGCATTTGATTTAGTTTTAAAAATTGCAGCTACCTATTAACAAAACAAAAATTACATATTCACTTATACATAACTTGTTGCTATAAGCAATTTCGTTTTCGCAGTTAGGGGCCTACCAACTTAGATGCAACATATCTATTAACTACGTGGGTGCCTTTATCTGTCTTACCTGTGACCTGTGTCCAACTTTCAGGAAGTGAGGTAGGCTGTCAAATTCTTATTCAATTACACTAATAACTATCTTCACTAACCTTGTCTCAATGATAGCATGAATTGCCCTAAACTATGACAATGTTAGTGAAATTGCCCAATAGCAACTGGCACTTTCATTATACTACATGTATCGCGACAGATTTTCTAGGCACTGTTGCGTTGCGTGTGGGGATGAGTATCAGTTGGCCCCTTCCAGTCTTTTTATTTCCTGTCCCACAATTCCTCACCCTCTGTGACCTTTCTCCTTCCCTTTCCTTCCCCACCCCTTATGCTCTTTTTGTGATGGCGACGAGTGATAAAAATAAAATACCCCAGGAGGGTACCAGTCTCTTAGAGACTGGAGAATCCCTATCTGAGCGAGAGCGAGAGATGCTACCCTCTAGCTCTGGCTCAGGCTGCCCATCGTATTCTGGGGGGCACATCAAGCGTCGTTTATCACAGCTGCTGGGTGCAAACTGAGCCCAATCACGAGGAAGTCCCCCTCCACTTTGGCTGTGGATTTTTCTAACATCAGGGGACTTCACTCGAACTTAAATGCCGTCCACCACCATCTCGAGACGGAAAGGCCAGATTTCCTCCCCGACGGATACTTCATATCTAAAGTACCCGGCCTATAGCCTGGAGCACATTTTTGTGCCACGCGCCGGCGTGTGTGTGTACGTCAGGGAGGGAATTTGTTACCGTAGGCTCAGTAGTCTTGAAGGCAGGTCGTCCTTTCGATCCTTTGGGTGCGCGTTGATTGTGAGGATCACATTCGCGTCTACGCGTGCCTTTACAGGTCTCATAGCGGAAATCCGGAAATTGACCGGCTCTTAAGAGGTCAATTTCCGAATTGCTCGAATTCGAGCACCTTCGTGCAGATGTCCACTGACAGAATACTTGAGCAGATTCCTACCGCAGAAATTGTGGTTTTGGGCGACTTTAATGCCTACCACTCTGACTGGCTTGGGTCACCACGTACTGATAATACAGGAAGATCTGCTCACGATTTTACCATTGCCAATGGTCTGACAGAGATGGTATCTTCTCCCACACGTGTGCCGGATGTGGAAGACCATTCGCCTTCCTTATTGGACCTTTTGCTGACCTCTCGCCCCGAACCCATTCGGGTGTGGGTCGATGCTCCTCTCGGGTCATCGGACCATTGCCTAGTTCGGAAAGTGGTGCCTGTCACCGTCTCATCGCAACCACTTCCATCTGGTAGACGACGTGTTTGGCACTACAGGTCAGCAGACTGGGACGGGATGCGCCCTTTCTTTGCATCCTACCCATGGGGGCAGATTTGCTTCAAGTTAGAGGATCCTAGCACCTGCGCTGATTCGGTTGCCGATGTCGTGCTGCAGGGCATGGAATTGTTTGTTCCACGCTCAGCGGTGCCCGTCGGTGGCAGGTCTCGGCCCTGGTTTGGCGAGTCCTGCCGTAACGTACATCGTCGCAAGCGGGAATGCTACCAAGCTTGGGCTAGGGCAAAGGCCGCTAAGGATGTAAACTCTGACTCACTCAAGAAGAAATATAACTCTGATTCCAGGTTTTTTAAGAGGCAAATTGCATTGGCGAAATCGAATTACGTTGGGAGAATTGGAGAGAGACTGGCACGCCTGCCATCTGGCTCTCGTGCGTTCTGGTCTCTCGCCAAGGCTGTCCAGGGTAATTTCTGTCGGCTGACGCTTCCACCTTTGCGCACGGAGGATGGTTCGTTGGCCTATTCCGCAAGGGAGAAAGCCGATCTTCTTGGCTCTATCTTTGCGGAAAACTCGACTCTTGACGACAGGGGCAACACTCCTCCTAACATCCCGAGGTGTGAAACCACAATGGCGGACGTCCGCTTCACACAGTGTGCTTTGCGGAAGTTTTCTCCCTGGATGTCAACAAGTCGAGTGGGTCCGATGGAGTATCTCCTATTGTGCTGAAGGCGTGTGCTCCAGAGCTGGCACCGGTTTTAACGCGCTTATTCAGACACTTATGTCCTCGGCGTTGTCCCACATTCATGGAAGACGGCTCTAGTACACCCGATTCCTAAAAAAGGCGACCGCTCAGATCCGTCCAAAGGCCTATCGCTATCACCTTACTCTTCCTTACTCTGCAAAATTATGGAATCCATAATCAACCGCCAGCTCATGGGCTACCTGGAAGAGCACCAGCTGATTAGCGACCGCCAATATGGCTTTCGCAAAGGCCGATGAGCTGGTGATCTTCTGGCTTTACTAACTCACCGTTGGGCGCAGGTGGTTGAGAGTAAGGATGAGGCACTGGGCGTTAGTTTGGACATAGCGAAAGCCTTCGATCGGGTTTGGCATAAAGCATTACTATCGAAGCTTCTTTCCTATGGGCTTCCTGGAAGACTTTGTAAGTGGATCGGCAGTTTCGTCGCGGAACGGAGAGTTAAAGTCGTCGTAGACGAACGACGTCGTGCTCGAACCCCCGGACCGTAAATGCTGGTGTTCCCTAAGGCTGCGTGTTATCCCCGACATTGTTCATTCTGCATATCAATGATTTGTTGCATACCAGTGGCATTCATTGCTATGCGGATGACAGTGCCGTGGATGCACTGTATTTCGGCCGAAACAATATCTCTGGGGATCACGTCGACGAGTGTCGGAACAAACCTGTTTCTGAAATCGAATCATCCCTTGTGAAGATTTCCGATTGGGGGGGGGCTAAATCTAGTCCAGTTTAACCCTTCTAAGACTCAAGACTAATCTAACCCTTCTAAAACTGAAGATAATTTAATCAGGCATGAGACAGTTACGTTGTTTTTCATAAACATTCCCAGCTTCCGGAGAAAAGTCATTCACTATACACTGAAAACCCAGGCGCTGCCAAGTATATTTTAGCTATGTTTGACATTAAGGGATATTTTATTTTATTTTTTGTCCACCATTCAAAAGGATTTTTATTTCGCTGTAGAAGGTTCTCCTGTAAATATTTGTCCAGTTCAGTTGCAACAGGACTTTTTAAATTATCGGTCGGTATCACTGGTAGCTTTGTTGAGGCAACTTCTTCAAAACAGCTCCAACAAAACAGTCTAAGCCACCCGATTATTGTCATAGACTTCGACAGTACTCTCATCATCACCGTTTCTCAATTGCCTCGGCTAAAAATGGCTGAGTGCGAACCTGTATTCGGCCGAATATTCGGTTCGGTAAGAGCTGAACCGAATGTTCAGCCGAATATTCGTATTCGGCAAAGTCAGTATTTGGCCCATCTCTAGCAAATAGGGTACAGCACGGGACCCAAAACTTTGAAATTGTATTGCATACTTTAACTCTATTATTATATAGATTAATTTAAGAACATTAATAATATCAAAAGAACGCAAACCATAACACAATAGCATCATAATAGAGCTCAGTGGTGTTTCCTGGTATGTCACTGATACTGAACTCTGCATAAATTTCAAGACGAACACCATGAACACTGTCGACGAACACAAGCAACCCATAGCTTGTATCGAAACAGCAAGAAACCAAGCAATAAGTCCTAGCCAACTAGTTATGGGTTTCCCAAATCACAGCTCTAAGTCAAGACTCATCAGAAATGTGTGATGAGAGAGTAAACCTAGGATAATATCTAAAAATAAAGAGATGTACTGTCAATGGCATGGCATAGCAGGAGGCTGGATAGCTATTTTACTCTTTTATATTCCATGTAAAATGTAAATATTAGATGTAATTCTATTTGAGAAACTTATTAAAAGTAATTTCAGATACTAGCAACTACCATTTTGGTGTAGTTTTGGAATCATATTTATCATAAGCAGTAATGCCACTATTTAACTTGTCTATGATAATTTACTAATACAAAAGTATTATTTTGATATATAATCAAAAATATTATTTTAAAAATAAAAGGTATTATGTATACAATTACTTACCTGTAACAGTTTCTCTCTTAGAAATGGAGGAGTCTCTTTTCGCATAAGATAATTTAATAAGTATTCTCTTAATGATGAGATATCAGTTTGGGATAACAGACTCCACTCCTTTAAAAGAGCAGATTTAATGAGACTGGCTGCTTCAAATAGAACATAATCTGATGTTGATCTTTCTAATAGTTCGCGGCACAGCTGATAAGGATTCTTTGTACTTCTAAACTCGAGAAATACACTCTCGGCTTGGTGTCGTTGCTCAGAAGATACAACATTTGGTGGAGCCTATAAAAATAATAAATGGTAAAGCTTTGTTTTATTACTTTCTAAGTTATAACAAGCCGCAGCAGAAATAAATGATGATAGTAAATTAAAATAAATAAAATTAGAGGAGGGCTTACCAGGAGCATTTGAGCCGCCGTTTCCAATGTTTGTATGACCGAATTATCCATTTTTACTTTTTATTTTAAATATAAGTACGACACGTATGTACAAATTTCAAAGATCCCTACCTACATCTGATATGGTATATTAAATAGGTTCACATACTACCTACTAAATATTTGTAATGATAGAATAACATTTATGTTAAAATTTAAGTAATTTTCCCATCACAACAGTATTTTTCTCTAGACCACAGACCAATAACTCTAGACTAGACCTCACCACAGACTATGTATAAGTTACTCTATGCCACAGACTAGTTAGAGATACTACGTATCGCTCTAGACCACGGATGATTTTTTTTTTAAACTTCGCTCGTATCGAGCAGGCAAAGAGACCACGGATGAGTTGACTTTGACATTTTTTTTTCATTCACTGTTTGGTATGCAAAAGTCTAGCCATACAGCCTTTTCTTTTATATCAATCAATCACTGGGACATTAAAAAAGGTGATGGTCCAAATTGAGCCGACATGCAATAATTTATACCGCTAACGTATGTGGCGGCATATCAAAGCACCGCACACAAACAAGAACACGATCAAACAACACACGAACAAATAGGACACGATAAGAACACGATCGGTGTTTTTTGTGACCGGTGTTGATGACGACCTCCATAGTCGAGTGGATAATACACCGGTTTCAAGGTGTCGCCATCTCTGAGGTCCCGGGTTCGAATCCCGGTGGGGGCAGATGTTTGTGTGATGAATGCGAGCATTTGTACCTTAGTCATGGTTGTTGATATATATTTCAATAAAAATTATTTATATATGTATAATATATGTATGTCTATCCGTTACCCTAGATCCCATAGCACAAGCCTTACAGAGCTTACCTTGGGCTAGGCTAATTGGTGTAAGTGTAACAAATATTTATTATTTTTTTATTATTATTATTATTATTTGTAACGCCGCCAAAGACCGCCGCGTTCCCTGTCGCCGCCTCCGAGCCAGCGCGGCTCCCTTTGTCGGCACGGCATATCAAAGGATAATTACTTCGACGGCAAAACCAAAAGGGATTTCGGCAAAAAGGAATCTATTGATGCCGGCGTGGTATTACAAAGGGAAATTACTTTGGCGGCAAATATAAAAAGATTTTAATGAACAATCTAGCAAAGAGCTGTAGCTACTTTTTTCTCCCCAGGACATGTTCAATGATGTGTCTTGTACTGAGTTAACAGATTTTAAACGCGGTTTACAGAATGTTATATAATTATTTGGTGAAATCTTGAGCGGCCTGAATTATTTCTAAATGACACAATATTTTAAACAACTTCCACACTTCCAAATTGTTCTATTTTCTTTTGTCATAACATAAGATAGTATCATTCTTTATTAGCAAGTAATGTGTAGCGCGGTGGCGCGAATAATCTTTGTTTCTAAAGTTGACGGCGTCTTAGTTGAACTGGTGAGCTAAAGGTCGTAATAAGCCACCTCGTCAGTTTGTATGTTGTTGAACCATTGCACGTCAGGGTCCCTAGACAAATGCCACTTAGCGTTAGCGTTCATTAGCTGCAAAAAATAAAAAATGTATGGAGATGACATTAGCAAGTAATAAGTCACGTGACCATCTGCTGATTCGGTAAAATCCTTCTTGTCACAGTGCGGAAACGCTGTAGAAAAGTTTTCCTTAACGACTGCAAGAACCCAACGTTTTGTTATACTAGTTGTTAGCCAAGTGCCATTTTTTGCTAAAGAAACGTTAAGGAAACGCTAACGCAAATAGCGTCACCGACAACCCTACAGTTAGATTGACGCAAAGTTGCTGAGTATCTCTAACAGACTGCCAACCGATAACTATGTAATTTGTGATTGTATTTAAAACGAATAGTTATTTTATTTGTGATGAATACTCTGCGATTATTGTGAGCTGCTTCAAACTAAGAGGCTAAAATGGCTATAACATGTTGAGTTGAGGTGAACTATTTGCCGTATTATACAGATCTATTGCCAGATCTTAGAGGAAAATGTTTCTCTATGTGGTCGGAGTATTTTGATGAAAGGAGTCGTTTTAAGGATATATGCTATAAAACCATCCAACCTAATATTCTACGCATTCCATGGTTTCACGAATCCGATTTAACTAGATCTAACATTGTGTTAGCTTTAAGACTTCGCTGTGGCCATATACAGCTGAATAAATTTGCCTATCTCATGAGAAGGACAGATAGTCCTCTGTGCTCAATGTGTGGTGTGGTAGAAGATGTCCATCATATTTTAGCAGAGTGTATTCGGGGACTGATTCACCGTCAACACCTTCTTGTCGGTCATTCTCATGAGGTGGGCAGGTTTAACAGTATACTTGCGCAACCACTATCCAAGGAAGCACGAGATACGTACTTTGTGAAACATATCATCAAGTTAAGACTGTAATCTTTTTGTATTTTCCTATGGGGGTGAAATATTCAAAATGAATAAACCCTCTATAATAATAAAAAAATACATGACTGAAAAAGATTTTATTGAAAATTTTAGATTGGACAGAAGTAGTTTTTCCCGTTTATGTGCCGATCTAAAGCGCTTCACAAATCTTAAAGGCTCAAGGGAGATTTCTTTCGAGACTAAGGTTTGTATGTTGAATTGTCCAATGTATAGATTAGACTTAGAATGTACTCGTAAAACAATCCCAACTAATATTATAAATGCGAAAGTAACTCTGTCTGTCTGTCTGTTACGCTTTCCCGCTTAAACCTCGTAATCGATTTTGATGAAATTTGGTACGGACAATCTTTAGACCCTGAGACAGAACATAGGCTACTTTTTATTTCGAAAAAAGGGATGAAGGGATTGAAATAGAGGTTGAAAGTTTGTATGGATTTCTTCCTTCCTTCCTTCACAACATGAAACTTAAGGACACTGACACATGCAGAGTCTGCGAAACAAGAGCGTGAAACACCAATACACCTCTTGTGCTACTGTGAACCGCTGATTCAACAAAGAAACAGACACCTGGGGAAACACATCCTTGACCCAGATGAAATAAAAACAATTCCGAACTGGGAACATCCTATCTTTCTTGGTCAGTGCCAGTTAAGGGAGCTACTGTAGGGCCTACATGGAACCTACACAGGAGGCTGGTCACAATAGATCTTAATAGGTCGCAGTGATGCACATCAGCCCCGACTTACATGAAATAATAATAATAATAAATGGGATTTCTTGATTTTAAAAGATAAAACCATGAAACTTTATATTTAAGCACTTTTGAAATTTCGTCCAGCTAGGGGGTGAAATAAGGGTTGAAATTTAATATACAAGTTCGTCAAATATCCGTATATTAATGCCGGCAGAAGTGAAAACTTCAATATTAACATTGTGTTTAATTAAAAGTACAAAAGTACTATCATTTATGAGGTAGAATACAGTGTTTATTTATTGCGCTATCGTACACAAATATGACAGACATTCGCGCAAGCGCCCTGTGCCGCCTAAGCGGAGCAGCACACTCAGGCACGGTAGAGTAGAAGAGTGGGAGATACTAGTTCCTCTCCCTTCCCCTCGATCTTACGCTTTTTCGATCAGCATCACGTGACCCTGACGCGAGTTTGGAAGTTTTTACCCATACAAAAAGTGCTCAGCGCCGCTAAAGAAGTTTTCACTTCAAAAATCGTTTGTTCTAGCATTTTGAAAATTTTACCAGTGTGGGGGTAAAATAGGGGTTGAATTGAAGATAAGACCATGAATATTGATGCGAAGGTCTCAAGGATGTGCAGAGTTTTTCTACAAACGGAATTCCCGAAATTCGAACGGAATGGATTTGGAACGGTAACTACAAAGCCGTAAGAGTCTTCGAGGCAGGCCCCTGTAAGAGTCTCTTAGACATAATGGACCAGGATTGACAAATTAAAACTAATAATGAGTCATTAGTCATGGAAGCATATTTGTCAAAAAGACAAATTGCATATAAAAGTTTTTTTCAATTTCAATAATTTTTCCTTCTTATCTTTTTTAATATTTAGCACTACTTTTTCAACTGTAATACTGCTTTCCTTTCTATTTAATATATCGTTGTAATCAATAATTACGAATAATAAAATAAAATTTAATGAAAATTTTATGATAGCTACATATTTGCGCCGTTTGGTGTAGAGACAATGGGTCCATGGGGTCCAAGCGCTCGGTCCCTTTTTAAGGATTTGGCGAAGAGACTCGCCGAGGTGACGGGTGATCAAAGGGCTGGCAGTTATCTCGGTCAGCGTATTAGCCTCGCCATCCAACGGGGAAATGCTGCCAGCCTTTTGGGCACCATCCCTGACGGCAGCACTGGAGGTGAAGTTTTTTTTATTTTGTAAATTTTGTATATTTTATTTGTAGTAATTTTTAGTCGTTAAGTAGTTTTAAGCTTAGAATATACTCTATTAATAGTTAAAAAAAAACTTAGTATTTAAATGAGTATCAAAGTAATGTATATTTATAATATATTATTATACAAATAAATATACAAATTATTCTTATTTATAATATATAATATATAAATGTATAACAAAGTGAATATCGAATTTTAATTAACTTTTCGATGAACATGTCATATTGAATATATCCATAATGTGGAAAATTTAATTATTTTGTTTATAGGAATGTTATGAAAGTAGATGAAGCGAAAGAGATATGTAAGGACCGTAGCAAGTGGAAGGACGTAATCTCTGCCTACCCCCGTGGGAAAAAGGCGTGAGTGTATGTATGTATGTATAAATTATAATGACGTGTTATCCTTAATCGGATGACAGTCAGTTAGTTGCGATGACTGTAATGATGGCCACTGTAATTGTCATTCGGAACGCACCGAATATGGACTTATCCTTAGCAAGCAGATGTCAATTGTCAAAGTCAAATATCCGCTCAGTTTCAAGTTTGTGGTTTTTCTAATTTACGAAAATGGTTATAAGTGTCTTGAAATTAATTTTAGGCTCGTAACTCAAAACATAACATATGTTTCATATTTGCAACAAAGTAACATTCAGTAATAGTGTTCATAAAAGTGTTGTGATAAAACCTATTTATTGCTTTAATGATTATTTCACTTCCTCGAACGCTCTATTCAAACAAAAAACGGAACATCAGGTTAGTTCTTATTGTAATAAAATGTATATTTTCAAGTATCGAAAATTGCAGTTATGTTAGATATGATTATGTGCCCTTAAACAATTACAAACATTTCACATATTTGTATATATTTGACAGACTTATGAGTATGTAAGAGTATTCATGTAATTTTAGTTGATATAAAATTGAATTGATTGTAAAATAATATATATACTAAAGTATGATCTAACTATTCTTATATTTTATTATTATGGGTACTACCAGCTTCAAAGAACACCAGCTTCAGCTGTTGAAAAGACTTCATTTCTAATATCAAATAAACAATGACATTTTGCCCATCTTTTTTCTACTTTATAAAGCTTAAACTATACAAACAAAATACATGTGATTTGTTAAGATTTCCATTTTTTTTTTGTGTCCACAATCAGTAAACTTTATACATAGTCTGGATTGTGTGCTTATTTATGGAATTGTTATTTAAACTTGCTATGCACATACAGCTGCTACAATTTTACCTTGAGTATCTCAAAAGATGAATAGAGGGATTGGTGCTAGAGACAAAGTCTATCCTGGTCCTACTTCAAATTTATCAAGCTGCACTTGCATATTTTATACTATGCATGTACTATAAATAACTTCACACTTTCACATAATATTAATGATTATTTGTTGTGTTTTTTTTTGACACTGTATTGTTTATTTGTGTTAGAAGGTGGTGCATATTTCTAGGGCATTAAGAATTAAGATGAGCATCTCACAAGAAATATTTATCTTACTTAAGGCACATATAGTTACCATATATGTAGTTACAACTTGTTTTAGTCATCTATCTGCATTTTAAATAAATTAAAAAATATTATAAATTATAAATATTATATTAGAAAATATTATTAGTACTTTTATTTTATGAGTTAATAAATGAAACAGCTTTGAAGAGAACTAAGTATTCACAAGGATTAAATTAGGAATCTTATACAATACATGCAGGAGGAACACAAGAATTGTGCAAAGACAGTAGAGATATAAAACAATAACTATTCAACATTTTAGAGTGGGAACTCATTTATTAGTCAGAAAACTCATTTAGTAACAACTAATTTTGGGAAGGGCAAGTTGACTAATACTCTTGCATGTTTTTGCCTTTCTATCACAACAGATAAGAGTCATCTGCCCACTATATTGCCATGGAATCTCTTCAATCCTGTAGATGTAATAATAACTATGTCAAAATGTTTTAAACATTCAATGTCTACCATATTTATCACTTACATATTTGCAATCATTAGGCATGATGTGACTTTTAGACTCATTATTATTCATAACTGTTTCTTTGAAATATAAATAGGATTAGGTACAGCAGTAAATTCTATTTATAGATAAATGAAATAAAAATATGTAAACAAGAAATTACCACATACTTTAGAAATGAGTATGGTTCGCATCATCTTGTTAATACGCTCACGTCATTCACAAGTGAAGCTGTTATGAGACACATTAGCAATACAAATGTATACGTTGTTCACCATGTTCAAGCTGTGGAATAATTTTAAACAAAAATATTGTATGTGCTATATTTTATTTCCTCCATAAAGTAGGTTTTTCACATATGTGTAATGAATAAACTTTGTTCCAGGGTTATCAAAGAAAGGAGCAGGCTATGATTTAGGATATGCAATAAAAATGGAAGTAGTCAGTGGAGGAAGGTATGAGCATAGGGATTCAATACCCGGGAGTAGTGCAGATAGTGATGAATGTATGAGTATTTTCGAGTGCAATGATGTCACTGATGATATGAACAAAATCTCTGATGATGAAGATCTCAAAGTGGATTTACAAAGAACCATACCTGAATGCTACAGATCTGATTCAAATTTTTCATCACAAACCACAAGTGATATAAATGAAGAGTTTCAAGCTACAGCACTATGCCAGTTTATGGATATTTTAAATGACTTAGATGAAGTTTTGGATAAATCTCTCTTAGCCTGTCTTGATGACAGTGGGAAAACATTTGATAGTGATGAAAAAGATCTCATATGTAAAATTAAGGAATGTATTGGTACTTCTGAAGAACTAGGATATATTTCTGATGTGCCGACAACGTCAGCGGATGACAATAACGAAGTTGTGTTGGCATGCAATGCTCAAATTCCTTCAGCTCCAATGTTAGAGGAACTGGAGCCCCATCTTTTCAATGACAGACAAAACCTTACAAGCTTGGGTCGCTCTAAGAGTTTTTCAGAATTATCTGAAAGTAATAGACAAGCTTTATTGGCATCTCTGGATAGAGTTAGCGAAACCAACGAGGATTTACGAAATTCAATGCGCCGTTTAGACCCTATAGTATTGCCTGCAATTTCTACTCAAGACTCATGTCAAGGTTTAACATTGCCTGTAATTTTATTTTTGGAACATCATGTTAATATGCGGCCTACTAGTGCGCCCATTCAGTTACAAGTTACTGCTGCAAATTTAAGCACAGATGGTAGCTCTGGACCTTTAATTGTGGGCCGCCATGCTTTACTTATGAACCGAACTTTATCTCTGCCTTCGCCAGGTGAAAGTGATGTTACAGCTGATGATTGGACAGGTCGAAACACGGCTAGAAGCACTAGTACATCCAGTTCCTCTGTAAATTCGGTTTCACCAACACCAACAAATCAAAATATTTCTGGTGTTACTGAAGAGAGGTAAGATAGAGAATCTTATTCATTATTAAATACATATCAATTCTATTTGATGGTAATCAAGTTGTGGGTAAAACTCTAATTAAAATTCTAATTGTTTTTTCCATTTGTAGAATTGATGAGACTGAAGAACCCCCTTTTGGAGTGTGGCCACATGCAATGAGTGCTATGTTGGCTTGTCTAAGTTGTACTGTGGGGATCTTTAATATTTCTAGATTTGCAACATTAAGTGTTCACTTCGGAGGTATCATTAAATAATCTTAAATTCTTTCAATATATCAGTAATTACTTTTGCACTTTTTTACTATTCTCTTTTCCTTGCAGCAAGTTTTGTAATACAATTTTTTGTATTATCATTTTTGATTGGTATCCCATTATTCACATTATACCTGTGCTTGGGTCAAGTATTGGAATCTGGTCCAGTTGATATGTGGAAAATTTCACCAATTTTTCAAGGAGTTGGAGTGTCATTGCTTGTTACCCAAGCTGTCATTGGAATTTATAGTATTATCGGTATTTCATGGATATTTGTCTACTTCCGTGATTCCTTTATAACATCAGAGGACCGATATAAATGGGCTTTACCGCACGATAATGACTTTGATGTTGGTGAGTACAGATTGATTACTTAATTTTCTCTCTACAATCTAAATACGCGATAAAATATTTTAAAAGTAGCTACCGGAAATTTTCGAGAAGGTCGTTTGAACACATCATCAGACATTTACAATTTTTATCTACCCATGTAATTAGCATAATTCTTATTTAAACAAAGTTGCATCCGTACCTACTTTCTGTCGTCAATCTATATATGAAATGCAACTCACGATTCTTCACGTATATTTAAAATTCGGCAATATGTTTGTTGTATTCACAAATAAAAAGTTTTTCATAATAAATGTCAATCAACTCGCACTGGGCCAGGTGGTAGACTAAGGCCTAATCGCCCTAATGTAGTTAGGGTAGGCTCGAGCCCCTCGGTGGGGACGTATATGAGCTGTGATGATGATGATGATGAATAAATTTCATATGAGAAATATACTTTCGGCCATCTACGTAATTGATTTCGATGGAGCAATTCCCTTATACATGCTTATCTTCAATTAAACTGACAATTACGGAAGTTAATACTTTTCATCTGAATGTCTTTCTTTTCATCAATGTTGCATATCTATATTTTATTGTGCAAACTCTAAGTTCACATTTAGTAGAAATATTAATTAATTATGAATAAATGATAACAAAATTTTTTACATAATTAAGGAATGTATTAACTTAATCCGCACTCTGGTTGGTGGTCACTGCTCAGCAATCTGTCACTCTGTTATCATAAACTATAATTATATATTAGAACAAAACACATCACACATTTTCGTGCAACAAAATATAATTTCTCAAATAATATAGCCATATACGAATCATCGGTTTCGGATCAGCTGACGTCTCGGTATTTAGAATACAGGTGTTATCTTTCCCTTTTCTCTTATGGATGCTTGTAGATTCTAGTCTGAGCTTGTAGATTGGGATTAGGAAAATAGAGTAAAATTTAGGGAAGTGTACACATTTCATACTCTTCTGCTCATCAAATTTTGATTAAAATTGAAAGTATAGTTGCTGCTTTATGAAGGAAATTGTTACATTTGACGTGAATAAGTGACTGGAAAAATCCTCTTTAAAAAATAAATTTTTGATTTTGATTGAATCTGGATAACGTAACTATACTATCTGTCAATCTCAATCAAAATATGAGAGCAAGCGAGTTACAGGTGTGATTTAAATGTTTGAATGTGATTGGCATTTTCTAATATAACTTCATCTAATTACAGATATAACTAAAAATGTTACATATAAAATACAAGAATCTCTCCCTCAGTATTTCCAAAGCGAAGTTTTACAAAGAAGTTTTTGCTCTAACAACTCCTATTTCGGGTCAATAAAATTCCAAGTTGCGTTCAATTTGGCCGTCGTGTGGATGATTGTGTTCGTTTCGCTCAGCAAAGGCCTGCGCTCGTACGGCAAGGTGACTGACGGCTTTGTTATGTTAATCTATCTTAATATGTTAGGTCTTAATATTCTACTGCGTTATTCTTCGTTTTTATGAAAATAATTTTACTGAATTTAATTTTATACTAAACATCTCGAGGACACTCTTTACTGACTCAATGTTATCATTGTTTTGATCTTATGGCCAATATACACTGGGTGTCAAAATACTTGTTCTTGTAAGAAGAAATTATGTTCTATTTAAATCAGTATTACATATAACTTTTCTTACCTTTCAATTCAATAAAGGATAAAATGAGCTGTCCTTAAAGTCAACATAACGTTATGTGGAATTTAAACCATGGTCTGTTCAATTGCATGTTGCGGAAATAAAGAGGTACAGTTTATTTTATGATAGATAAACTTTTCATCTATTTGTCGATGCAAGAATCGTTAACGAAGTCGAAGTTGTTAACTGATCATATTTATATTAAATTAACGCCATGGGTCGTTATTTTTTGTAAAATTGTGTAGCTTGGCTTTTCTTGTAAAAGAAAAGCCACTGTACACTACAAGCTTTTTTTTGTAAAAGAGTGTAGCTTAACTTATTTTTTGTTAATGAGTGTAGTGTAACTTGTTTGTTTTGATTTACAATAATTTTTAAACTAACTCCATTAAAATTCATAATTATATTTGTATATCGGATCGTAATCGCGTAGATATGGTCGCGAGGCGACAGTCCTGCTGCAGCCGGTGTAATCTAACCGAAATGTAGAGGTAACAAAAATAAATTATTTAAGCGAGCGCGAACCGATATACGAATATAAATCTAAATGTAGTTTACATTTTATAATATAGATCTATGATAATGAACCCGAGAAATACTGTTTAATTTGGTTACAGGCGGTGTATATGCTGATATTCCTCCCCATCTGTGGCACAATTGTGTTGTGTACAAAGCTGCTAACGCTCATACCTTATGATTCGGTCATTAATATATTTTCAGAAACTGAATGGAGTGAATTCTTTATAAACAGTAATGTAAGTGTCGTAACAATTTGTTGTTATCTGTAAATATCGTCAATCATTGTAGCCATTCGTTAAATTATCCTCTTCAATAACGGACGGAATCGAAAGGGGTACTCGGTTGCGAGTTTTGAACAGTATGTTTACTTTAAATTTTTTGGTTAATAACTACAGATTTTATTTTATAATTGTCCTTGGAATGTCACACTAATTCAAATTATAATAACCCATATTAATCACTTAATGATGTGCAACATGATGTTAATACGCGACACACTGTTTAGAATTTTATTGATGTATTTTTATTGCTTCGTGAATATTTGCAATATGTATATATTTATATACACATGTAAACTTATAAATACACACAGTGTAATTTACTGTAAAAGTTTGCCTAATTTCTATTAACACATAACCCTCGAGTTGTAGAAGAATAACAGTACTCACATCTAATGGATAAATATCCACTAGACGCTCACTGTTGAATATAGATAGAAGAATCTCCACACTGATCAAGTAAGTACGCTAGTGTTTTGTTTCTGATGGGTTTAAAATGTCATATCGCTGAAATGATGGAACTCACACGTGACAATATTCGTGCTATGATTTATTACGATTTTCGACGTGGTTTAAAGCAACAACAGTGCGTAGATCAATTAACTTCAACATTCGGTGTTGAAGCTCCATCAAAATCCACTGTGTCACTGGATTAGTGAGTTCAGTCGTGGACGGAGTAAGCTCACGGACGAAGCTAAGGAAGGTCGCCCGAAATCAGTCGTTGTGCCACAAAACATTGAAGCTGTACGAAAACTAATTATGCAAGACCGTCATGTTACGTATCGCGAGATAGAGGCTACTCTGGGCTGGGCTGTATGACAAGCATTAATAAAATATTACATGAATATTTGTTCGTAAAAAAAATTTGTTCGCGTTGGCTACCGCACAACTTAACTCAGCATCGAAAAGAAGCTCGCGTCGAATGGTGCAAGAATATGTTAAAAAATTTTAACGGAGGTGGCTCAAAATCTGTTTATAACATCTACACAGGTGATGAATCTTGGATCTATGCGTACGATCCCGAAACTAAACAACAATCTACAGCTTGGGTGTTTCAAAATGAGCCGAACCCTACGAAAGTAACTCGTGCAAAAAGCACTTTAAAGCAAATGGTTTTTTGGTATTAATGGTCATGTGGCTACAATACCACTGGAGAATCGTAAAACGGTCAGTTCGGAGTGGTACACGACCATTTATTTGCCGGAAGAATTTGAAGAAATACGTAAAAACAACAAGCGACACAGAATCATTCTACACCACGACAATGCCAGCTGTCACACATCACGCGAAACAAATACATTTTTGGAGGGTCAAAAAATAGAATTGATGGGTCAACCACCGTATAGCCCAGACTTGGCACCTAATGATTTCTATTTATTGCCAAATGTAAAGAATAAATTACGTGGTCAACGATTTTCGACCCGTGCAGATGCCGTCGACGCGTTCAAACAGCACGTTTCAGAGATACCGCAATCACAGTGGAAAAAATACTATAAAAATTAGTTTCAACGTATGCAAAAGTGTATCGATCATCGCGGAGAATACTTTGAAAAACAATAAATCCATATTTAGCCATATACGTTTGTTTAATTTTTCTATTCCGGATACATAAGTAGCAGCCCTCGTAGCTACACAAAATATATATTAACGTTGAATGAGCGATCGTATTGTACTACATTTATGGTTTTATTTGGTTTGCATATAATTTACGGGTGTACGTAGGCGTTTTGTTTAGTTTAAGTAGTTGCAGTGAGCCGGCGACATGTATTTTCGATAGTTTGGCAATATAATATTCATAATTATGTGTGTGATTTGTTTGTTACTTAGATTTTTGTGTGCCTGATTGATAGGCACCCATCAGGTCTATTTGACAGCAATAGTCTTTCAAAAATGTTTTGTTCTTTGTTCAGAGTTGGGCTGCGGCGGGCCAAGAGATCTTTCTGACCTGGGGCGCTCTGGGTGCTTGCGTCATGCAACTAACGTCGCACAAAAATGCCAAGAGCAAAACCAACTCCGTACTACAAAAGGAAAGCGCTTGCATAGTGGCCTTTACCTTTGCAGTTCTCTTGCTTGGGGCGTTTCTGGCCAACACATGTGTTCAAATATTGAAGAACTATGGATATATTTACACACCAGGCAGTTATGGTGAGAATTCTATATTGTAATTGTATTTATAAAGTTGATGTATTCAACATCTGTTATGGAACATTATATTTGAACGATTAACATTGTCTCTTGTTTTGATGAATTTAACTAAGTACCGTTGAATGTTCGTAAATACTAAACTGTTCTTTAGACATTATTCAATATGTGATATAATGCAAAGGCTACTCTGTTATTTTTCGGGGAAACATAAATACGAATGAAATAACTTTTATACTAATATGTATGTACTATGTATATATGGAAATGCTATATGATGCGGAAAAACAAGTGAGGGGTTGGTACAAGTATACATTAATATTCTCCTGTGAACCATTAATAGGAAAATAAATGTGTCGCATTTGTTAATGTTGTGTAGAGTACACTTCTGTTGTTGTAACAAAGTTATTTTTATTTGCAATCTGCTCTTTTCAATTTAATAAATAGTGGTAGCATATAATTAAAGCGCTACTACTATTACTATTAATTGTAAAAAAATGTTTCAGAAACGGTGAAAACATCACAATTCCTATGGCCCACGTCAGAGCCAATGCCGGGGAACTTAGTATCCACGCCTGTGCGTTACATGGGCCACTATAGTAGCTGGGTGGGTGTCACTGTGTGGAAGAATGGCAACACCGCTCGTGTCGTCAGCGGCTGGCAACCCCTGCAGTTGGCCACACAAATCGTGCCGGCTACGCTTGCGGTGTTACCAGCTAATGTGGTATGTTTATTTTTTAATCTATGCTACTCCTAACTGATTCTTCGCTTACTGTTCTCTTACTGTCTAGCAAGAGAACTGTGGAAGTCGGCGAAATTTTTACCGTGAAAAAGTATTTATTTCCAAAGGGAAAACTGATATATAGTGGATAGGTGGAAAGATAATATTTAACAGATATTCATGATTTAATAATATCTATTTACATTTACGAAAAAATCCGAAAGATAACAAATGACGCTGTAAATATGAGATGAATAAGGTGATCTTGTTTCTCAGGAACTAGAGTAGGTATGAGACGTAATGTAATATTATATTAACTATGATTAAAAGATAAATGAACAAGTTAAAAAGAAAATGCGTAATGTTCTTAAGGCATTTTCATTATAAGTGGCAAATCTGTGTGTGTGGGACAATGTACGCTTACGTATCTTTGAATAAAAGTCAGTACTCACATAGTTATATGTGAGTGTAGATTCCATAAAACTAATATAGGTTATTCGCTCACGCGTTTAATTTATACTAAGTTCTACTAGACCGTTTAATTGCATACAACTTATGTGTAATCGCATGGTGTATATTGTATTCATAATGTATATAGTCAATCATCAAAACAAAAAATCATTGCACATAATTGTATACAAAATAGAATGGGAAAAAGTCTGGTCCGTGTAAAGTTAACAGAGACATGACATTGCAGTGCCGTGTAACATTGGCTTTAGAAGATCGCCTAGGTTGGTTGTGGTTTTTGCTGGAATCGCGATGAAGCCATACCATTCGGTAGTCCCCGCCACTTCCAGCGAAATGAGCAGACGGCTTTTTTAGTGGGTGCGAGCCCCACACTACCCCTCCTCCCCTTCCCCGGAGGACGAATAGTGTACCGGGGACCAACAGCTTCCCCGGAGTAGGCATTCCCTCCGCTTCAACAAAAAAAAAAAATGTGTGGTTTTGGTAGTATGTGGATTTTTTTTTAAATTTAGCTTTCATTGTATGTGTCAATTTTTATAGCTATATGAATATGTTCAGTGCTTAATAGTAATTATCATATTTGAGAAGTGAACTATAACGTGTTTTTAATTACGAAGAAAAATGGATTTAAAGAATGGTTATGTAAAATCTGATAAAATTTTGATGAATTACCGATAAGAAATCGTATAGTTGTTGAGTTTTATCAAGACAGCCCTTTTAAAAGTACTCATTAATAAAAGTCAATAAAAAAACGTCAGTCTATTTTGAATAATCTCCCACTAATTTACATTCTACTATACTTGTATATTGTATAACTATAATTGTATTGTTATCTCGTCATTACAAATTATGAATTCGCTACTGAAAATTGCATGTCTAACTCCTAACTCCTTTACACAACAGATGTTTGTATGCATATCGAATAGCCGTGACGTCATATGCGTCTCCGATCTTAAGTTATTTAATAAGTTGGTTGTCTTAAAAAAATCCGAGAAAAATACAGTATAGGACAATTTCCTATTGTATTAGGCGAACGGAGCATGTAATAATAGTTTATGTACAAACGGCGGCAAATCTGACTATACATGTTGACCTTGAGAACGCCTCTATTCAATAAGAGCTATTTTCAGAATAACTTAAAATAAATCTTTGACGTATTGTTGTCTGTACATAAATTAGTTTGGTAGCTACCACTATTTTAGGTTATTTTTAAATAATTAATTAATTTTCAAAGCTATGTAGTCTTAATAGCGTAGTTTATTTTCATTGATACGTCAACATGTAAATAGTTTTTTGTATATGATGTTATTACAATTTTCACGAAGAGCAATTGCATTAATCCCAAATGTCAGTATTCGCAATCGTTCGCGTTCCAAATTTATTCCTTGCAAATAAATATCTCTTTCGTTGTTCTTGCCCAAAATGCATTCAATGCCATCATTCATCATCTTTGAATTTGCCCATGTAATTTCATGAAACGAACAAACATGAATATCTCGCCTCTCTGTTTGCTATTTACACGAGGCATTCCTTCAATTAACCTTGATTACGTAGTTAAGATAATATCACTTTTAAACAGACTTATTATCACTTTATTGCTGCTAGCTTTGTGTTTATTGTGTGTTCCTCTAAGTGGACCGGTTGATCATCATCATCAGTATCATTAGACACTCCATAACTCGTTATGGAGTGTCTAATGATACTTAACGATCGTTGTAGATCGTATGAGTAACTTTTTCATTAATAATAACTTTATTTTCAATTTATTTGTACTACGGAAATTATCGTATTGTGGTCGTATCAGACACGTTCGATGATCGTTAAGGCTTGCCGCGTCGCGAGTGGTAGGCATATGCCGGGAATCGTAACATTTATATTCCTTTTACGATGTGAACCGTACATTTGGTACATATATCAGGAGCAGAGCGTCGGTGGCGGTGTGGTCTCGGCGCTGGTTTGTGCGCCGCATAGAATCGGGAGGGCCCGCGATCTAGTCCCCACCGTGTACCAATGTGTTTTTCGTTCCGAATTTCATATGTACATTTATCCGACGCTCCTACGGTGAAGGAAAACATCGTGAGGAAACCTGCGTACATCTGCGAAGCGATTCAAAGGTGTACGTAGTCAACCAACCCGCGCTGGGCCAGCGTGGTTGACCAAGGCCTAATCGCCCTAACGTAGTTAGGGTAGGCTCGAGCCCCTCGGTGGAGACGTATATGAGCTGTGATTATGATCAGGAGCAAAGGTAAAGAGCGCAGGAAGGCGCTGAAAGCTTACAGAGCCTTATCGACTGGTGTGGACATTCATAATCCTATATCCAGCATTGGACGAAGCCTACCCAAATCAAAGTGTGATTAGGCGTTGGTCAACCGCTAGTTGAGTTTCTTCGCAGGCTTAGGCAGGTTGCCTTACAAACTATAGATGAATCGTAGGAGTGTCGGATACATTCGACACACCGAAAACAACTCATATTCGACCATATATCATATCTAACAGCGATTATTCGATTACAACCCATTGAAGTGACCACATCACCTAAAATCAAAGTAGGATCCACAAACTAAATGATCAAAGACAAAACAACATACTAAAAATTATCTTTTTATTTTAATGTTAGTGTAGTAGTTTATCTGTGAAAATTTTATACTTTTGACAGATAAACATGACACCTGTCAAATTTATATATCGGTCAAATGTACGAAATAACGTTGTACGTCTTTTATATACACAAGCTGGTTTGTGTTGATTTTTACAGGCAATTTTAATTGATAATGAACCCGAAATAAAAATTCATGCACTAATCTAGATACTTGATTTGTATGGTTTAAACAGAACCAACAAACATATATTTTAAAAATTCACTTTTAGAGAAGTGCTAAGATCCCGAGTCTGTAAGCAAGAGGCCCAAAGTTAACTTCCTTATCTTGTCAGTTAAATCGATACATCCACAGTAATAGAAAGCAAATTTTTGGTATACCAATTTCTAACGAAATTATAGTTTTTTATATATTTTTTATATACTCAACATGTTCTCTGATGCAATATATAACCACAAGTATCACTCAGTTTTATATAGTACACATTACCAGCGTATGACTTTGAAGACAGTAATTATTCCAGGCTAAATACAAAATCTTACAAACGTTATATTGTGTCATTGAATTACCCGTGCAAACCAAATGTTACAGTCTCCGTGTATTGTTTTTAAATACCCGTGACTATCGTTCACTCTACCTCGCCATGCACAATTAGGTATTAAAACTTTTGTTTATGTATGTTAAAATGTGATTCCTGTTACTACTACTATATTTCTCAGCTATAGTGTATACTATAGCTGTGAAATCACAGTAACAGTAGTAACAGGAATCACCATTCTATATGAGCGTATAAACAAAATTTTCAATAACTTTGTCATTAACGTTGTACTTTTATATGTATGTATACATACTATAATGAAAAATGTTATTTTAATTATAAGATTTTTTTTTTCAAGAACTGTGTGAACTTGCACTCGTTCGTTGGCTAGGTGGCGGCGTGTGTGACCCACTAAAATCCTGCGGTGTTTTCCTTGCCCTTTGGATGTATGTGGTAGGGTCCACATTGTGATATCATTATTCACGCACCCGGGTAATTTAAGAAATAATATTTTTTTTTGTTTTATTCGAATTATGTTAAAATTTGCTCTGTTCATAAAGTGTAGAAATAAATTTATTGAAAAATAATTCAAAAATTTTATTTTGACATAAATCTATGATATTTACTTCAATTATGCAATTGTATAATAAATACATATTCAGTTATATAAAATTCGGTTATATAAAAATACCCTATTTAGCTGTTTATTAATGTTCTGTACTGCGTATCAATAAAAGGGCACCCTTATACTTATAGGAGCACTTTGTTTCCTATCTGTAAAGACTTTCTTTGGTAACGCATGGAGAAATCAAGCTGAAATTGTGATATCGAATACTCAATCTGCAATACCTTGCACTGGTAAAAATTTTCACTGTAGTCAGTCAAAATATATTATTAAAGTCTTTATACCGCATGTTATGACACTCTTAATGGAATCAAAACCAATAGGGCCAAGGTAGTAAAGGAATAATAATCAATCCTGTTGATCTACAAAAAATTCGAAACAGTTAAATTTGTATCTAAAGTTTGCATCACAATTCTTTTTGTAAATATTAACTTATTTTGGGAAACTCGGGATACGCTAGTCCGACTTGCACTTGACCGGATTCTTTTAATACACCGATACTTTTTAACCCCCGACGCAAAAAGATGCCTCTTTAGTCTATTTAAATACTAAAGTATACTTTGGTACATCGAGAGGCAATTGATCGACAAGATCGATCCTAAGCCTCTCGATTAAAACATTACTGCCGAGATTAGAGTGCTATCGTCACTAGCAAAAATCTGATTTTATTAAAAAGGACCATACGAGTTGTCAAATGGAGAGATCGGACGACGAAAACCAATTAACCAGTAACAATTTTTTAATCTGAGTTTCATCGTTCCAGCTGTCTCCAGCGTGGGCGGTGATATTTTACTTCATCCTGATAATGTTCGGCGTGGCGCAGCAGCTGGCTATATGGCACTGCGTGATCACTGGAGTGATGGCCATCAACGCACGGGCGTTACGGGTCTGGGAGACGACCATCACCTTCCTTAGTTGTGTCTTCGGACTCGCCGTGGGACTTCTGCTTAGTACGGATGTGAGTTTATACTGAATTTAACCTAGACCAATTAGACCATCTTTAGGCAATTCATTATTTTTATATATTGACTACGTCCCTTGGAGGAATATAAACAACTAATTTGAAATTATAAAGGAGATGTTCCATTTTTGTATGGAGGCTGAGCCCCGCTTACAGTAATAAAATAATATTTTATGGAAAGAACAGAAAATAAGGAACCTTTACCCGTAAGAAGATATTTTTTAAAACCTGCAAAACATTGTAAAAAAAAGAAAAGGTTTTGAAGTTAAGATCAATAAAACAGCAACCCAAAGCTTTTTTTATATTGGCAACTTTGATTTTGATTGTCACAATGAGTGACATGACCGATGTCAAAAGCTTCACCGCCACTACCAAAATAGAAGGATGTCACTGTCACACTGACAATGACATTACGATGATAGGAGGTAACTCTCATTATTTAATAAAAATGCAAAGGAACTACCCAATGCAGCCAGCATCTACAGTTTCATTTTCAAGAATAAATCTGCAGTAAGTGCATTTATTTACTATCAGAGTTTATTAATAGTTTCGGAAAAATAATATAAATAGCTTGACGCTTTCATTAAAACCTATAAATATAAAAAAGCTTTATGAAAGACACCAATATTCGAGACTTTAAATTTTATTTTTTAAAAGTTCGCAGGTTCTTTTTTTGGAAACTTTGTCTTAGAGTGGAGATCTATCAGAAAAACATCACACCTTGATCCGCATTGAGTCCTTTAGACTCAATGCGGATAGTTTAGTTATACGTAAAACCGAGTTTTTTTGCAGGTATATTAAGGTTTTCTGATGAATTAATGTTTCCATTCACCGTGGATATTTGGACAAATGTACATTTCAAATAAGAATAATGTAAAACATATGATGACGGATGTGATGGTGTTTTATCTCGATTTAATATCAGATTTCATTGAGCGAGAACGATTTTTTGAGGTGTTTTCGACTGAATTGTTTATAAGATAAGATTATATCATAGAGCCTAGGAAATAGAGAAGCCGTTGTGGCGTTAAGGGAATCAATTAAAAGAAAGATTCATCTTCCTTACGCACACAAATTTATTGAACGGGTCGGAGTAAGGAACCGGTCACAATTCCTTTATCTGGTGGAAGGTAGATTTGCCTATTACTCCCCTGCGACGAAGTCCAAGAATGCGAGGAGTGGCCGAGGAGTTCCCAGGTCTTCAAACCAGAAGGAGGACGTCCAGGTAGTTCAGAACAAGGGTTGGCCAACCGTGTATTTGGACCCTAGATAAGTAGGGTTTACCACATAAAAACTAATATTTATAAAAATTATTTTTGATGATAGTAATAAGCAACGATCGCTATTAAAGAAACGTTTATAAAATTAAAAGTTGACACGAGAAGAACGTAAAGTAGGTCTCGTTAAGTGTCTGGAATGATTCTGGCGACCGTTACCGGCCGCCTGCTTATTCGGCGACGGAGCGAAAACAATGGCAAAGGAATGCGGTGCCACAGTATAAAATAATATCTGTGAACCACAGAGCAGACTTAGCGCCAGTTGGACAACGAGACGTATACATCTCTTTTAGAAAAATATACGTTACAACATTTATTTTTTTTTAAATATACGTTACAACGTTACACCGTGGTTAAATATATAGCATGTTGTATAACAAGGGAGCAAAATTGTATTTTGTGCGGAAGGTGCTATTTTGAATTCAGAGCCTAAGTAAGAAATCTGAAGCACTTAGACGGCGCAAAAATAATCTTGGACTTATTTATCCCTAACTTCGAGAAAAACAAAAGACAATACATAAAACTTATTTACACACATTATAAAATTTAGCCGTAATTAAAAAAAAATGCGTAAAATAAAAAGTATGCGCATTTCAACCGGGGGTTTATTTCACAGCGCGGCACAAACGGTAAACCTTACAGCCAAAGTTTAAATAAAAATCAAAATGAAAAATGTGATTAATATTTAAGATGCATATTACATCGAACGCGATTTTTGCGTAAAATGGACAATTTTGGCGTTCTCGATCTCAGAAACAAAGATACATTAACAATTTTGACTTATGATTATATTTTGACTTGAATGAATAATGCAGAACAGCTATTGACATAGTTCGTAGCGGCCTCGCTTTTTGTAAATTTTGCTTAACTTTTTAATAAAACCCAAAATTGTAGAGAATGATTTTCATAAAATGCTCGAAGGAACTTTTTTGAGCTCTTGAATTGAACTACTGTTCTACATAAATGAAATTAAAAAATGATAATTTTATCTCTTGTATAGTCATATAGTTTGTAGCGGCCTCGGAATTTTGATATATTATTGATTTAATATAAAAAAAATCTTATTCTAAACGAAAAAACTACGAAAATCGCTTTAAGTTGACTGTGAATATCTTCTATCTGCGATAGTATTTATTAATAAAATTTATACCAGAATAAATGTCACTTATTATATTTTTTAATCATGAATTTATTATCTTATTTTAATAAAAACGATAAATCATACTGCAAAATTACTACAAAATCCGAATTCATTAAGAGCTTGAGCGCTCCTCAGAGTTGGACCTATGTCGAATTTCTTCGCGCCAACATCGATCGAATCCAGTGATCGTGCGGTTGATCGTCAGTGTATAACGCGATTATCAATTTTGATCACGTAACTAAAATTATTTTTTTGCGACTATTATTTCAAACTATTCTCGATCGATCAAACTATTATTTCTTTTGATTTTCATATTTTTTCTAAAGTTATTCTATATATTATTTTTATCTATTATTTCTAAAGTTTTTTCACACCAAAACCATTGGATCGATTTGATGGAAATTCGGCAAATAGATGATTCTGTTTTATGATGATTTATACTCCTATATAATTGGTAACTAGTTTTTTTTCTAATCTGACCTATTTTTAATTTAAAACTAAAACCGTCTTTTGCTAAATAACATACTAGGGTAATATTTCATAAACATTATTTTTGAACAATATCATCTTCATATAATGTGTTTCTTCATATACGATATATATAGCAATAACGAATTATTCCATAAAAATATAAATATAAAAATTTTGGGAAAAGTATCAAAATCGTTTAGTCGTAGCGTCAACACAGTATTTTGGACGTGTGACCGTGTGTTCAATGAGTTGTCGGGACGCTTCGAAATACCTAATCTCGCAGAATGAAGAATTGTAATAGGCCTCTTAAGAAGGTGGTGTATTTAACTAAAGTGTCGCTATTCCTAGACAAGAAATTACGTTGCGTTAATTTAAAAGTAGGCATATTTACTGGAATAATTAGAATTTCAAAAACTCTTTTCTTTGAATTTATAAAAACTCTTTTATCGGTTAAATATCGACTATGTTACTTCCTTAAGAATAAGACTTTTCGGTATAAATACGATGAAATATGTATTCATGCTTATTTACAGGCAGGAATTAATTTGGTCCATTTTGCGGACTACGTATGGACGGGCAGTTGGTGGCAGTGTGCGGTCCAAGTGTGCTTAGTCGGCGGTGTGTTTGTGGTGCGGGGGCGGCCTTATTCCCCCGATGCGGTCGTCACAGCCCTTTACAAGGGGCGGTCGCGGCTCTCGGCCACTTTCGCGGCGCTTCTAAGTTTTACGTGGACTGTGGTGTTGCCAGTATTACTATGTGTGAGTATCGATTATTATAGGTTTAATTTGTGGATTTTTTAAATAGATTTCGTGCATCTAACTATTTTATTAGATATGAAACTTTTGTTATTTATAGCTAATGCCCATAAGATATTGCTTATCCAGGTTACTGCTGGTGCTTAAATTTGGGCAATGTCATATTTTCCGTTCCATATTTGTTTTTCTAACTGAAAATAACTTTAATGTTTTAAACAATTACACGGTTATTTAATTTAATGGCAATGTGTGTGCAACATTTTATAAAGTTAGCTTATTTGGTTGTTACATAAACAAAAAAGTATGGTATATATGAAATAAAAATTAATCTGGTCAAATCGGTAATCCAATCATGATAAATTAATTAACAGAATTATATTTAATTTAGAACCACCAAAAATGGGATAGGACAAATTGTTACAATTTATTACATTTCTCTATTTTCAGGCAATATGTGTCATGGACTTCCGTGTTGGACAACAAAAGCAGCTGTACAGTTGGCGGAAACACACAGGGTATGTTTCACCCTCTGTGTTGCGAATGTTAATTTAAAATATCGCGATCGTGCTTTCTAACCCCTTTTTTAGAATCTTGTTTATTAACTGTTCTAGAACAAATCTCAGCACCAATTTGTGCTTAGCGCATCGTTGGCGCATGATATCTATATAGCTCTAATAAATATGAAAATTACAAAGGATATTGGTTACGTTTGCTGATTCCGCGCAGTTGATGATGACTTGTCCAACAAGCAGACAAGGTCGACACGTGTTTCGTCTCTCAGCGAGACATTTTCAGCAACAAGCAGACAAGGTCGACAGCGAGACATCTTCAGGATCTGAAGATGTCTCGCTGAGAGACGAAACACGTGTCGACCTTGTCTGTTTGTTGGACAAGTCATCATCAACTGCGCGGAATCAGCAAACGTAACCAATATCCTTTGTAATACAATGGACTTCCGCAAAATAACACCTGCTACAATAGAGTAAATATGAAAATAGCAAGAACAAACATAAAGACATACAAGTAAAACAAACTCATATTAATATTATACTATATATTCTCATACACACACATACACACACATACACACACACACACACATACACAAAACACTAGGTGCTAATATATATATGTAATTAAACATAATGTAAAAATTCTACAGAAAAATATGGTTACCACTTTATTTTCTCTATTGTTGTCTAACAAACTCTGTATTATGTACCTACCTATATTATATTAATTAATTGTAATTGAAATTATTTTACACTGGTCAAATTGTACTATAAATCTGTGGGGCGAGGACCTGGTGATTTGTAATACAGGCATTCTTGCCTATCAAGGACACCAGCTCCTCACATATTAAAACCATTTTGTGTAAACCTACCTAGTATTAAGATTACCAATAAAGTTATTTCATCATAAATGTACAACAATTTTACATCCAATATTTTCGTGTTAATTTTATTAGTCCTTTCCATGAATTTATTTTGAATTACATTGTGAAACATTTTGAATCACGTCATAATAAAAGTCAACAATTTTTTTTTAGTTCTGTGAAATAGTCTATACTGCCAGTTTATTGCTATTTTTCGGTTTAAAATCAATTCCGCTAATTAATTATTAGTTTTGATCTTTTCAATCTGTATGGTTTGATAGCTAGTTTAGTAAAACTTTCTTTTCGTTGGTGTTAAAACATTTTTTCGCATATCGCACTAATAATACAATAGTGTATGAACTCAAAATCAAACATTTTTCAGAATCAACAAAAAACTTATTACTCACTTCATGTAATAGTTGCAAATTGAATAACTGTCACATACGTTTTTTGATTTATCCTTATTCTGTTTTTGCATTAATCGAACGACGGGTTTGATCACGCGTGAGGAATCAAATTTTGCGTGTGTTTATAGGATTATGTCAAGTACGACGTTTTGAGTTGATACACTATTGTATTATTAGTGCGATATGCTAGCGAATTCCCATTTTGCTAGAATCAGTACAGATAAATAAATAATTACTTATTAATAATAATAATAATAAGTAGTCAGTGTATTAACAGTCATTACAAAAAGTAACTGTAACAGTCATTACAAAAATTAACAGTCCTACAAGTAAGTAAATAAACTGTTATTGCTGTGGAGAAAAAGTGACTAAATAATAAGATAATAGAGATTGCATTATCTTGTCCAACGAAAATCCGTCCTATGGTGAATCTGAACAAGCGCAAATAATTGATAATATATATATTTTTTATTATGGAATCACTTTGATAGTAGGCCTCTTTATCGTCGCTTTCAATTAAGAATTGTTCTATATCCCTGCGAATCTTTGCTATCCTGTGCAAGAATATATGATTTTGATAACAGCACTCATTAACATCAAGTAATACATAAAATCAAAAAGGTATGGACACACACTAGATCCAATTTTTCAATAACTCTTATCTCGGATGAAAATGCTAGTTGATAGGATTTCTATAGTAAATCTGTCCATCTATGTAATAGGGTAGATGACTACAACTGATTATGGGCGTTTTTATACTATAATTATTTGATTTGAGCAATTTATATCTAATGAAAGTAGGTATGTCAATATAGAAATTTCAGTTTAATTATTAATTTATATTGTTTTTAGATTTCTAAAAAAATGAGCAATTATTATTTACGTAATTCTAATGAAACGATTATATTTCTAGCATTCTCACATTAAATCTAACATTTTTTTTTATATAGAAAGTATACCTATAAACGTACGAGTAACAAAGTTATTTCAAAATTTGTTTATCCGCTCATACAAATTAGGCGAGTTTACCTAACTATGACGTCACGATTGCAGTGCTTTTAGTATGGAGCGTTTTTGAGCGACCCGCGACAGCGCCGCAAACATGGCGATGTATCTTCAAAAGTAATAGGCGCAGGTGTACTGTTGGTTCTACAATATTTCTCAGTTAAAGGAGTACTCTTATTATATATAGAATTTAAAAAAAATTCGTCTACCCAATTCACTTTGTTGGTAGACTATATCGAGCTATGTTGGTAGGCCTGCCACAAGATGGGCATACGTTTCTGATAATATTCGTCTCGGCCAACTGTTCGGGGCGATTCAGTGATATCTGACGTTTCGGTGAGGATCGCAGGGAGGCGCACAGTATCAAGCGGTGTGGATTCGTTTATAATAATAATAAAATATTTCAGATTTGGCATCCATTAATTGTTATGTTTTTTTTTAATTGATGATCAGCATTAGACTTCTATATACTGTTATGTTGATGTTTTTCACATTAGTTGGTGATATTAACTCGTAGTAAAACATATCTGTCTCGTTAGGTATTGGCCGGTGTGGGCCCGTCAACTGGCCGTACTGATGCAGCAGGGAGCATTACTTTTGGTGCCTATAGCCGCTTTCGTACAAACCTGGCGCTACATGAGCAAAGGCCCCCCCGACATATTAGACGTAAGTATTCTGACAATATAACTTTTGATACACGATTATTATTTCTATATCACTTGACACTACTTTTTTATATTTCATACAAATTTTCAAATGCATAATTTAAACACAAGAAATAAAAATAAACTTGCCGTTCCAACGTACAGGCTACAAAAAACTAGAGGCTCGTTTTTGGGCAAATGTATAAATTTTTATAACAAGATTCCACATAGTGTAGCTGAATTGCCTTTTTACAAATTCAAGTTACACGTTAAAAAGACGCTAATGAATAAGGACTATTACAAAGTTAATGATTATTTAAATGATGCCAATGCTTGGTGTTGATTTGAGGATACATTCTAACGTGTAAATATTTGTTTTCCATTATAAATTGTAAACACATACGTACATTGTATGATAACGACATAATTTATTGTAAACGTTGTTATTACTTTTGATAAAGCTGATAAGTTTCTTGCGTTCATTCTTCTTACCAGTTTAAAAATACGTCCTGAATGGGTGGTAAAAAAAAATTTGGACGATTCAAAAGAGCTTTCTATAAAGTCATATTTGAATAAAGTTTATTTTGACTAGGAAGTGTACAGTACTACATATTCATACATTACCTATAGTAGAATAAAAGTAATTGTAATGTTGCTTATTTTTTGCTATTTCGGTCTATAATTATATGTGTTAGTTTAATATTATTAATAGGATTTAAAAACAGTTACTGTTGAGTTTTTAAGAAAATTGTATCATAGGTACATTTACTACTTGCCTTCACCACCTAAATGTTTGTGTGTCAGAAAATGCCTCAGGTACTAATTGCGCCATTGTAAATTTGCGTATTGTAAAAAATAAATAATGTACCGAATTTATTTCGTAGAAAAGATTTTTTTGGAAATACATGAAATTGCACCGTACCTGTCCTTTGGCACGTGCTAGCTTAATTGTGGGGCTCTCCGAACAAAAAGGGAAAGCCTCTCCTTGCTGTTCGGAGTCCATGTGTACCCAGATTGCTATTCCAATATTTTTTATTTGGATGGGTGAAGCCATACAGCGTGTAATATAATTTTCAGATCCGGTTCTTTGAGCATTAAAAGAATCGTGAATTTTCGTGACCTGGTAGAATAGTACAGTAAAGAGAAATCTATCTAGTACTATTGCCATATGCAACTGAAGTGCATATATTGTCTCCATGAAAATTTACATCATGTCATTATCAATTGGTTGTGGTAGACTTTATAGGTGCACAAAACTGTATTAATTAATTGTTATGTATTGAAACACGACAAAAATCTTCGTTTTCATCGTTAAAATCTGTTATTAATTATCTTGGTCATGTGTTATGAGACTTTGACTGCGACTTAAACCCGAGAAATGTCGGTAAAGAAACAATATTCGTACCGTACTGTATTGCAGCTAAGTCCACACTTATTGGCATTTTCGTAGATAAATTATCCCATAAGTGATTAGAACAAAGTAGAACGCGCGTCACTAGTCGTGAAATAAAATGGCTTTAAACGCCGTCTGTAATCTGAGAGATAATTGAAGTCACATTATTTTTTATATTATTTTATAATATAGCTAATAATAATACACATATTTATTGCTTTATTTGTGCATAATTTCATGACAAGTATATATTGTACAGGCTGTTTCACGACCGGCGAAATAATATTTAGTGGTGCGTATTCATAAGAAATGAAGGTTCTGTAGAAATAGTATTACCGCTAATAAAGAACTGTTTTTTTTTGATAAACTAAGTAAATATTTTTTTTGATACTAAATACCCTATCTCAGGATGCTAGAAATACCACCCACCAATCTATTGAACGTCGTTGCGTCTACAGCTTGGCTATCATTTCTTTTATGTTAACCAGGATTGACTTAGTAAATAAGCATTGCAGATCAATAAATACTTCCTTTAGAGCACATTTCGTATTCTAAAATATTAATTTTTTTTAGTTGTATTAATATTAAATTAATTGCACGCTGCTAGGAGTATGGTACGAGTAATTGCACTGAGGAGTTGGTATGTAATACTAATAAATGTATATTTAGTGTTTTTAAATAGTTAAAAAATATAAATATTATCCATTAAAAAATATAAAATTATTTTTTAAAAACAACAAAAGTTACTTCTACACTATACCTGTAGTTTAATTACTTCAAAAGATAATCATCCAAATTATAGATACTTAATTACCTGTATAATATTTATAAACAGTTATATTTGGAGTCTATAGTCCGGACTAAAGCTCTACTCCACCACCCACCCACTGTAGCAGGAGTAAAGTGTTCTTTTTGGCTGGCACCAACTTCAAATAGAAAAACTAGAAAATTAGGCATATAGAAGAAATTGATTAGTAATGTTGTAATTTTAAATAATCCTTTTTACCCTAGCGGATAATATACAGGGTTACAGGAAAAGTCGTGCTAGATCCGTTAAGGGCGTGGAGTAGCAATCATTTGTGACTTATTTCACTATGAAATAAGTCACAAATGATGAAACACATCTGCCGAACAACTGCCATACTATTTTATGTAATATTCCTTATAGAAAAATGTACTTTCTAATATTTGTTTTCATTTCTTAACTTTAACTTGCCTACTACGGCCTGTTCAATTAACTTATGCACTATTTTAATAATTGACGTTCTATAGCATCTTATTACACATGTAAACATGCAATAATAATTATAAAAAGACCCACAAAATAAACAAAATTTAATTTAGAAGCCTAAAAATCGGCAATTTTCAAAAAAGAAATTAAAAGTCGAATATCTCGAAATGGGTTAAGTTTAGGATAGGGTGTTTCATCAATACATACACGTACTATAAAACAAAGTCGCTTTCGCTGTATGTCCGTATGTATGCTTAGATCTTTAAAACTACGCAACGGATTTTGACGCGGTTTTTTTAATAGATAGAGTGATTCTTAAGGAAGGTTTGTATGTATAATAAATGCATAATATAGTAGAGAAACACTGATAAATTTAAAGGTTTCTAATGTGATGTCGTAAATAAGCACGTTTTTTTGCGCTTATATTGAAAACGCTGGCTGAACCCTACGAGATAGACCAAAATAATGTACTACAGTATTGTACAACTTACAAAAATCCACAATAAAGTCCGCGATGGTATATGTCTATCTCTTAGGGATAACCCACCATAACCATTTTTTCACTGCACCCGTGCGAAGCCGGGGCGGGTCGTAGTGAAATAAGTCACAAATGATGGGTACTCCACGCCTTTAACGGATCTAGCACGACTTTTCCTGTAACCCTGTATACTACTAGCTGTGCCCGCGAGTAGTTATTTTCAGCATCATAGACAATTTTTTTCACAATTAAATACTCTTAATGAACAACACATTTATTTGGATAAAGATTAATATTATTATGTTGATACAACTCTAACAAATAATTGGTAATAATGCATTAATTTTGACCAAATTTGATTACCATAAAAACGATTCTAGTGAGTTAATCTTAAAAGATAGACATATACTGTTGCGGATATTTTTTTAGATCATTTCAAGAGGAATAATTCTTTCATACATATTTTTTTGGTATCTTGAACCGTTTTCGCAGCGCACGCAACGGAAGCCCTCAAAGATGAATATTTTTCCCCGTTTTTTCCATATTTTCCATTATTTCTTCGCTCCTACTAGTCGCAGCGTGATGTTATGTAGCCTAAAACCTTCCTCGATAAATGGTCTATTCAATAAAAAAAAGAATTTTTCAATTCGAACCCGGAGTTACTGAGATTAGCGCGTTCAAACAAACAAACAAACTCTTCAGCTTTATAATATTAGTATAGATTAGCACAAACAGAATATTTCCGATATGTGAGAAATATTTTCTCTTGTTTTTACTAAAGCTGCTTTCACCTCTGCTCGTAGCGTATCCAAAACCTGTATCGTCCGCGTATGGGCGTCGAGAGCGAAACCAACCCGCCAGCACCGCCTCCGAGGGGGGCGGGGGCGGCGGAGCCGCGCGAGGAGGTGGCGGCGGACCCCCCGCCCAAGTACACCCCTCCGCCGTCGTACTCCACCGCCACGGGCGCGAGGCTGCTCAACACTATCCGCCGCAGCTTCCGCACGTTGAGAAGGTGCGTAGCCAACGACACTTCTGTGGCGGACACGCCGCTGTGTTCCTATTGCTCTAATTTACCTAATAATCTTAGCATGTCTTTTTGACAAAGTAAAACCTACCACGAAATATATAATAAATTACGAATTTTACGGTTTACGGAGGAAATATTTGTTGATGGTAAAAATATCCTGTGTCCTTTTTAGGGTTTCAAACTATTCTCTTACTAAAAAATTAGTTTTCTTTTAGTTGTTTGTCGTAGAAACGTGACTGACATTTTCATATTTATAATATTTATATAGTAGCTATGAAAACTGTGCGTAATAAGCACTTTCTCAGATGAAGTGATTTTCAGGAATGTTTGCTGAACTTTATCTATTTACACCAACCTCATGTGAATTAATGAAAAAAGGGAAAAATTTAACTAAGTAACTAATAAACTAAACTATGTAAAAATAAGTTAAATACAAATTAGAAAAAAACGGACACTAACTAGATAACTAAGTTAATTTTCTACTCGACAATCTGTCGACTACAAGTAGCTGCTTGTTGTATCTTCTGTTTTTATTTATTCGTTTTTTTTTTGTAGTATTATTATTATTAATTACATATTATTTTGTGATGGTCGTTTCTTAACATTGTAAATATATTATGTTATCACCATCACATATACCAATAAAAGTAAATTACCGAAAAATATTTGTTACATCAGCATCGACTGATGTAGTTTTAGTTAATCGATATAGTTACTTTATAGCAAAGTAATATATTAATTTCTTTAAAAGGATTTACTGATAATGAAAGACTAAATAATTATTGAAATAATAAAATTGAAATAAAGTCACTGAAGAGATCTCTTCTTAAAAAATATTTTGATCCAGTGCTAATTGGTCGATTGACTGGATACTATTTGTGATGTGATTGTGTCTGTTCTAAGCCCGATAAAAGTAGAACTAAAAAGTAGTAGTAGTGACTAAAAATGAGTTGAGTAATTAAGTTATAGTGGTGTATACTACCGTGGGCTAAAATTAGTAAGACTTTTTAATTAAAACTTCGCGTGGAAACCTATTCGTCACAATTTTCTTTTCTACCTTGGTGTGACTGTCAGTGACTTCTGTGCCAAGTGTCACGTCAAAATAATCATTAATGTTTATTATACGCTTGTCTAACTAAAGTACAAAAAATTCATTCGGCGATTTTTATAATGAGTGAAATTATTCAACAAAGAAGTTCCATTAAATTTTGTGTGCGGAATCAAATTTCTGGTCCCGAAACGTTCAGAATGTTGCAAAAGGCTTTCGGTGATAATTAAACCTTAGTCGACCACGCTGGTCTAGTTCCGATTGGAATTAACCTTATAAATAAGTTTAATTGTGCAATATTCAAGTATATATTTAGTATATTATGCTTTTCAGGATTACATCAACAGCTCGTACATCACAATCGCAAACTGAAGACACATCACAAATACCCATCACACTAAGCGAGACAGTAGACAGAGGCAGACAGAACCCGACCGAAACACAACCTCCCGAATACACAGGCGTGTTCACAACGCCCTCTATAACGATCACTGACGAAACCGATTCAAGTGTGAGTCGCCATCTGTCGTCGACTTCTCGAAACTCGTTGTCCCTCACTCGTGATTTTCTAAGACGCTCGTTCGTACGGAAGAGCGAGTCCGCGAAAAACATCCGTTGTAGCTTGCGCAGAAGTTTCAAATATGGCGGAGGCGTGACTACAAGTCATGAACAGTTGGTTCGCGACGCCGAGCCTATGTCCAACACTGTCGCCATGTCCGATATTTTGGACACCGTCGACACTCATACAACTCGCAGCTTTGCGTCTGTGATATAAATAGGGATGATGGGTAGCTAACAAAAAACATATATATTTTAGTCGAAAATATGGGACAGGAGACGAATTTTTGAAACAATAGAAAACCAATTCGCATTCGAAATCGTGAGATTCGTATACGAATTACCGAATTCACTATTTCTGAACTTTCATTTCGTGCGTTGTGCAACAAGTGGTTCAACCCACTCGTTTTTGATTTCTACTAGTAGAATATCCAACGCTGAAGTGATCTTGACAGTGATCTGTTTCACGTGTGCGTCATCGCCGGTTTTGTTGTGATTTTGAATTTTTCTGCGTGAAACGGAATTTAATTAAGAATTTGTTTTTAATGACAACACTGAATTCGAGTGATTCAAAAATCTATAAAATTGTTAGCAGTAGAAAATAATTTTGCGCACGATTTGTATTCGAATTCCAAATTCACGTCTAATGATTCAAAAATACGTCTCCAGTTCATTTGCATAGGCGAAATATACATATACATATTTAGATTTAGAAAAGGCTTATATGTGTGATATCTCGCCACATCATGTAACTACAAAAAGTAATTAAGTGTGGCATCGCGCGACATGACAAATTGTGACGTTGTCGTCGTGTCAAATTTTGATTACGTCACAAAATAAGTGTCTAATATTTTTGATTAATCTATCAGATGGACGTAAGAAACATTTGAGTAATCATCCCGTTTTAAACCACGGCGGTACCACGCAGACATCACATTTATAATTTACTTATTTTTTTTATTTAGTGAATTTTTATCAATTAATATTGATTAGTTATTTTTTACGTTTACATGTCAACGAGGCCTGAGATTTGTTTTTTCAAAACTAAATGAGTAATACGTGTTAACGATGCGCTTAACGTTCTTTTTAGCCAGCTAGTGGCCAAGCCATTTATTTGTCCAGCGTCAATCGTGCCCAACGCGTAATATTAAAATAGTAAAAGATATTGTAAACACAGATTGTGTGTGATCATCTAACTTACCTTCGATTCTCCCAGGTTGTGCAATCATATTTTACTGCAAACAAAAATTTTACAGTTTTTTAATATCCGTGTGGACTGTAACTCGTCTGGTGAAAACTTTGACATCCTTCAAAAGAATGCCAAAGTTCAGTAACATCTGTATTTAAAGCAATTCAACTGTTTTTTATAATTATGTGTGAGGCATGATATTAAATAAAGTTTACTCAGGTTTCGATGGATGAATATTGAAATATGAAGGTTTATTATATTATATTCGTTTTAAGATAGGAACAATGAAGTTAACATATGCAATATGTTGTTTGGATTATACACATTTATTGTTACATACAATTTTGAATTACTTTTTAATGTATTTAATAAATAATCGGACAATAGTCTAGTGAATGCTGAATCTCAATATTATCACTATTTTTTAATATATTAGTTTTGTTGTAAGCACAATCATGAGCCATGTAGATAGTTACACACTGAAATGTACTTTATAAATAGAACTAACTTGGAAATGGTATACTTAATGAATTTGATAATAATTCGAGAGCTTAGACGTGTTTAAATATTTTTAATCATTATTGTGAAGCCATTGTTGTAAGTGTTGAATCAGGCTCTGTGTTCCCCGTTAGGCTAAGTGGATGGAAGTGTTTTGTTTAGGAGAGGAGTTAGAGATTTGACTGATTGATGCTATTTATGCAAATGTAATTGATGGAGACCGAATGAAGAGGATGTGTTCAAGACAGCGATAGTACTTGCAAAGGATGACTGCAATACAAATGATTAAAATTCGTTAAAAATCCCGTTAACAGGATATAGGCAGAGATCGTCTATTATAAAATTCAACGTCACTTCTTAGAAATATTTCAAAATATGGAAATTTGTTTGAAGCTTGAACGCATTCGCGGACAAGTTCATATGATCGCGCACTGCAAACTATATCTAACCGCGACATAATTGTGATCCGCGAATATCTTGCAACTTATCTACAAGCCTGTATCTGTTCAGTTAATTCGCGCAATTTGTGATAGAAAGAAACATAGATTGGAGAAAAATGAGCGCGACCAAGGCTTAAAGCTTCAAATAATCGTGTGACTAGTACGGAGACGCGTTTCGAACCTACGTTCGGTGTAAACAATTATAGATAGTATTAAATAGTTTAGTTAGAAGCTCCGAATGATGTAACTAAGGATGTGTTTCGTTTTGAGTCGACTGCACTATCGACGTTGTATGCGTTAATAGCAATTGCGATTGGGTTACCGCCTAACAGCGTGGTCAAATCAAATCTCTTTATTAGTGAATACAGGTACAATGCTAGTTGACATTATTGTTTAGTTACGAACAGACATATTCTGCCTTAGGGCATGCAAATGCCTTTCATTGTGAAAATGATGTAATGTCAATATTTTGTATAAACGATAGAGTTTAACCGTTAAGAGTGCTAAGCAGCGATTTTGCGCTGCGGCGATTTGTATCGAAAAGTGCGACGCACTTTTTTCTGTATAACCCAAAAAGATTTATTAATATTTGTCTAAATGAGTGTTTTATTTGACACCATAATTTTTTCCTTTAGAATAATCAAAATATGCATAGAATTTTCCAATAGATTTTTACAAAAATTGCTTAGCACTCAAACGGTTAATTTTAAACATTAAAAATTCAAATATATAAGAAGTCACAAATAACATATTAGAATTAAAAAGTAGGCGTGTCCAGTCCCAGTCAGCTTTTTTAGTTGCAGTAGATCTCTGTAGTTACGCTGTTTTGATTTTGCACGTATCAGAGAAGGGACATTTATTGTTATATTAGTCGATCTCTGCCACCAAATGACTACCCACAATGTTTGATTGTAAAATGCAATACGGACAAAATCTTTATCAAAACTAAATCTTGTTTTATTTTTGGAAGACAATTTTGTGTCACGTTATGTAGTTTTGACTCGAAAATTACACACTTAAGAAACAATTAATTATCTGTATTGATGAATAATTTTAATATTTAGAAGAATTTTATGCATGTGTTCTAAACTCTAATGTATATTTTTTAACTTGTGTTTACGTAGAGGTGGTATTTTATAAATTTTAAACAACTTATTTGTGAAATGTACAAATGTACATTTGCAACATTCTGTATAAGTAAATAATTTTGGAGAATCTGTCGTATGAATATTACTTACCGTTAGATAGTAGTGTTTAAGTACAATTTGAGCAGTAAGCAGAATAGGTTGTTCAAATAGATTAAGTTATTTTATAATGGCAGCATTCGTAGTTCCTTAAACGCATTTGCAAAACTGTTTGAAATTTGTCAAAAAATCATATATTCAGTTCTAGTCAGAATTTTATGCTTCCAGTTAATATGGAATATTTAATAGCAATTTTAATGAATCATCACAGATATTATAATACAATTATAAAAATTATATTTTATACAATTTTAGATGCACATTTTTTTTGTAGCACGTCTGTTTGTCTAAGTGTAGAAATAATGATTTTGATTGTTCTTTTTACATTCCACATTGTTGCAATATCTAGAAATATAAAATTTTTACTTCGTAAAATGTTTTTCATTTTTCTCCTCGCACATTCAATTTTTAATTTGAAAAATATAAATATTTTTAAAATAAGAACAAAGTGTATAAAAATATTCTTTTATTTTTCTCAATCACAAAAAAAACGTAAAAATTCATTACATACTTAAAATAAGTAAGCGTTCAATATGAAAACTAGGTAAGAGTAATGTACCAACAACAAAGATTATAAATCTTGAACAACGAAGCCGAGGCAATGAAACGTTTTATTATAAACGAAGACGAGTCAGGAGAAGAGATAGTTACACATAAAATCACCCAAGACATGAAGAAAACGCGGCAACATTTTATGACCTCGACTTCACTGTTAGTCAAAAACTGGTCTTCACAATACGATCACAAAAACCGCGTGTCAAAAATAAAATTGTCCATTTACGTTGGCGTAACACAAGTTTTTCAAATTACTCTCATTTACTTTGTGGAGATAAAGTAGTTAAATATATATGTATGTAAAAGGCGTTTTTGAGTATAAGAGTTTATAATACACAAGAAGAAAATCGAACAGAATTGCAGAAAATTCAGCATAACAAAGGAACTAAAAAAAGTAAATGAGAAAAAAGTAAAAGGAATAATCGCTTTTCAGTTCATTTTTGAATTGACTAACTTACATTTAAAAAGAACGCTAGCTACATCAGTATCAGTGTTACAAAGTAATAATACTTCAGTTAAAGTTATTAAAACAATATTATCAAATGTTAGATATTGTGTTACTAAAAAGATTTATAAACATACATAGATCACAATATTCAGTCAAAATCTTAATTGAAGAATGAGTTGTATGTGTCTAATTATCTGATCAACGAGTTCATATTAAGAAGCGATTTCGCTGCTTTGGAGTCTGTTGGCTCTTTCTTTTTCGCTGGATCCAGCATGAAACATTTCCAAAGGCTGGAATGAATACAAATTAGTTATTATAATATATATATATAGTTTAACAAATATTTTTGACCCACAATTATTCCGTGTTTCTAGTAGTCAATTCCAGTATTGCCAGAAGGAAAGTTAACATCAATTAAAGGAACAGAAACCATTGTAACTGTAATTACTTGTTATCTCCGATTGATAGAATGTTTGTTCTATCTATCAGGTGAATATTATAATAATAAATTTTAATAATTATCTAGATTCTACTTCAAAATATTATACTAAACTTTACAATCTGAAGTAACTCCTTTGATTGGTAAATACGTGTATATATAGTTGATTAGCATAGGTACAATTTTACACATTATTAAATTTAGAATTGGCCATTTCGCAAATTGAGATATTGAAATGAGCCAGTACTCCCACATCCAGACCAAAGTTAACAGCATAGGTACAATTTTACACATTATTAAATTTAGAATTGGCCATTTTGCAAATTAAGATATTGAAATGAGCCAGTACTCCCACATCTAGACCAAAGTTAACAGCATAGGTACAATTTTACACATTATTAAATTTAGAATTGGCCATTTTGCAAATTAAGATATTGAAATGAGCCAGTACTCCCACATCCAGACCAAAGTTAACAGCATAGGTACAATTTTACACATTATTAAATTTAGAATTGGCCATTTTGCAAATTAAGATATTGAAATGAGCCGGTACTCCCACATTCAAAGTTAACACTAATCTAATGAAAAGAAAACATCCTCACCGTAATGTTTCATCAGCGCCAGCCGATAAGACAGTTGTTCCATCAGGTGATAGAGCCAGGTGTAACACTCTGGCAACATGCCCAGTCAGCTCGGCCACCCGGCTCATTAGCGGGTACTTCCAAATCACCAGCTGGTTGTTGGCGTACCCGTGTCCCGAAATCAGTTCCTTGTAATGTGTGCTCCACAAGATCGAACACACCTGTTTAAGACCAAACATCTACTGGTATTGACAGAGGTCTCAAAAATACAGTTGATATTTCATTTGAATATACAGGAGACGTTTTTTTGAATTATTAGACGTGAATTTGGAATTCGAATACGAATACAAATCGTGCGCGAAATTATTTTCTACTGCTAACAATTTTTTAGATTTTTGAATCACTCGAATTCAGTGTTGTCATTAAAAACAAATTCTTAATTAAATTCCGTTTCACGCAGAAAAATTCAAAATCACAACAACAAAAACAAAAAACCGGCGATGACCCACACGTGAAACAAATCACTGTCAACTTACTTCAGCGTTGGATATTCTACTAGTAGAAATCAAAAACGAGTGGGTTGAACCACTCGTTGCGCAACGCACGAAGTGAAAGTTCAGAAATAGTGAATTCGGTAATTCGTATACGAATCTCACGATTTCGAATGCGAATTGATTTTCTATTGTTTCAAAAATTCGTCTCCTGCACTGGAACTTTATTCATGACATGAATACAAAGTTTATATGTTTGTATTTGTTAAGATAATGAGTACATACAGAGTTGAATAAATAATTACAATAAATTATCTGTATTTTAATTATATTTACAAGATAATCATAGTGTTATTAGATAAATATGAAGCAACAATTAAAAATAATATTTCTGCGAAATTTACAAATTAAAATATTTTATTAACAAGATTTTTATTCTCTTTTTTATATTGGAAAACCAATGTTTTTACATAATAATCAATAATTTGAGATATTTATTACAGAAACGTTTCTATAATAATGAAATACATTTGCTTTTGATAAGCATAGAAAAGTGAACTCTACAGATGGATGGAATAAATTAGTCTGATATAGCGCTATACTTGTAGACTAAGTTCACTATATAGTAATATAATCTAGATATAATATAATTTGAACTAATATGTGTATAAGCAACAATAATTCCACGCAAACATAAAACCTTTGCCTGGAGTTGGCAATCTATCCTCCTAAATATATCTATGGCATAATATAGTTTCTATTTTATAAATTTAAGTTACTGATACTATATACCGTTAATTGATACTGTATGTATATAAAACTCAGTATATAAATTTTCCCAATAAGTATATTTTATATATATAATAACCCAGAATTTTTCATAACTTAATATCAAAGGTTTAGATTTAAAAATACTAGATGGCAGCATAATGCCCAATGTAAGGCAGGTTGATACTCGTTTTAATATGAATGGTGATGTCATTGACTTAGTAAATAATACTAAATTCTTAGGCATTACGTTAGATTCACGACTACAGTGGGATCCACATATTGAAACTTTGGCAATCAAACTTAGTTCAGCGGCGTACGCAGTAAAAAAGATTAGACTTTTAACTAATGTTGAAACGGCAAGAATTGTTTATTTCATGTCCTATGGACTGCTGTTATGGGGATCAGCGGCTAACATTGACAGTATTTTCCTTTTACAAAAAAGAGCTATTTACTGTTTACGGGCTAGAGAATCTTTAAAAGAATTGTTCAAAGAAATTAATATTTTAACTTTAGCTAGTCAATATATATATGATAATTTAGTTTTTGTATATAGAAACTATAATAAATTCAATAAAAACGGTGATCTTCATAATGTGAATACTAGAAACAAAAATAAACTTGTCGTTCCAACGTTCAGACTCCATAAAACTAGCTGTTCGTTCTTGGGGAAATGTATATCTATGTTTAACAAGCTTCCGCAAAGTGTCATTGATTTGCCTTTATATAAATTTAAAATCCATATCAAAAAGACATTCGTGAGTAAAGGCTACCTTAATTTACCACAACCAAGAATGCCATATCTAACTCTGGAAGCAGTATAATCCTAATATGCTACCAAATACAAAATGTTGTCTGTTACTGATCAAAGTAGTAAAAAAATAAAGTAAGTGACTATCTAAATGATCACACTATTTGGGAATAGGGATACTATTCATAGAGCCATGTTTGGTAACAACATTATTTGTAATATTGTATTATTTTTAAATGTGTATGTAAACATACATACGACTGTAATTGTATTAGGTAGGATTGTATCTTAATTTTGTATTATTATATTATATTATTATAATTATTAAAATTGAAAAGGGGAGATAAAAAATAGATCTTCAGAGTTTCTTGCCTGTTCTTCTCGAGAAGGTTCTCCCAATTTCCGAACTGTTGTACAGTCAACATTTTTTTTTCCTTATTCGTACGTACGCGCAAGGTTTTTGTTTTTTTTAAGCTTTTCTTTTTTTTTTGTTTTGTTTGTTTTGACGTCAATAAGTGACTGTAAAGGTTTATGTTGAATAAAGATTATTTTGATTTTGATTGCTAGAGCAGCGTATACTCCTACTTTTTGCATTACTACTCATACTTACTATCACGTAGATATGTCTGATGGACTCATTTGCTGACAATGTAAATATTAAATAGAGAAATTACCTGCGACTTTGTGTCCACAGTGTTGAGGTTAGTGCCAGTGTTAACATTCCAAATACGGATTGTCCTATCTGCAGTTCCACCACCCGAGGCCAGGATTCCAGAACTCCATGGGCACCAGGCCAGACCTTTCACTGCCGCTAGATGCTGACTGCCAAAATACTGTTTTTTTACAGCAATGTACATCTTTTTCTACAGCGATAGCAATGCATGCAGCCAGTCAGATAGAGCCAAAGAATTTATTGTAATGTTCCCTGGTTCTAAATACCATACCTAACAGAGAACTTTATAAATTATAAACAAACTGTATAAAAACATATTTCAATGAGATCTAACAGAAAACTTTATAAATTATAAACAAACTGTATAAAAAACACATTTTGATGGAACTATTGCATTGGCAGACTACTTGTTGGCAATTAAGTTCACCTAACATGTAACTATACCTAAATGTAATATTTTCATCATAATACAAAGTGTATATTATGATGAAAATATAATTACAACATAGCAATTATATATATATTTAATACTAGCAGTCTCGTGAGTTACAATTATTGAGAAAAACGTCTTTGTTATTAAAATCTTACACTTACTTGAAAGAATATAGGTGTTGTGGTTGTGTGTAGTGCTGCCCTTGAGCGATGGGCCAGATATTGAGCAGGTTGTCGTTACCTCCCGACGCGAGGTATCGCCCGTCAGGTGACCATTTCAAGCCACAAATCTAAACAAATATAATTGATCGGTAACTTTGGTTTTTCTTTAAAATTTTATACCTTATATATAACATATAAATATTATAAAGAACACAATATATTTTCAATGAACATTAACCAACCAAGAGACATAGTAACCTTAAAATTAATCATACAAAGTGTGATTATATCACAAAATGCAGTCTCTCCCAGGAAACCAAGGGACAAATCAAAACTCAAACTGTAGGGCAGCTCAAAACAATATAGGTTTAACAAACATACAAATTAGTACATTATATCTATTTTTATATGTATATGTCTACTAAACACATTTCATTTTTATTAGTGTACTCGAAAAACTTTTATACATAAGTTATATAATGTAATCAATGCATATATGGCCAGCTTACCTCCTGTGTGTGTGCTGTAATAGTGGCAACAGCATGATCTCTCTGTCTTACATCGTGATGAACCAGGCATCCATTGCGAGCTCCGCTCGAGACCACATACATGTTCCATGCTAGGGAACCCACACGAGCCGTATGGCCATCCATCACCTGAAAAAACAAAATAATTATTTAATGAAAAGTTCAAATGTGTTTCACCAGAACCTCAAGATGACCTCGAAAAATGTACACAAATTGAAATAGTTAAACTGCTCAACCCTTGCCTTGAACATAAAATATTTAAATGGCCAAGGGACAATGCTCAAAAGATGTTACACACTCTTAGTGATACGCGGATATTAACCTAGATGAAACTACAAAATTCATTTTAACAGCTCAGACTAAAATTTGTGGAAATAAAGCATTTTTACTGTCACAACATGATGTCTTTTATCAACTTATATGAAAATACCATTTAACATGTTTATCTTAAAGAAAATTGATACAAAATTTTATATATTTTATTCAATAGGATTTTAAATAACTATCAATACATCAGATAATTATCTGTTTCTGTTTAGAGACACTTAAATATTGTCCACTCAACCCCATGCCTCTTATTGACTTATCAAAGATGCAATGATCATCACATAATTTATATTTTAGCTTACTAATCCAAGTTATGACATTAATTACCCTCAGCCTTTTAATTTTCTCACAGTCCCACAGTTCAACAGTGGCTGAGGAAGTTCCGACAGCAAGATGTGAGCCGCCTCCTTGAACCCATGAAACTGAGCATACAGTTTCCGAGCCCTCCAATGTTAACAACTGCTCTATCTGGCCTGTCCCTGCGTTCCATAAGTACACCGAGCTTCCCAAAGCTACAGCTAAGATGTTGGATGCACTCCAGTCCACAAGATTTAAATCTGATTAACATATAAAATATGTGTTATTAAAGTTTCTATGTTTATAGGGATACAAAAGTAATAAATATGAATATAAGATAAATTTTTAGTATTGATAATTAATGTTAAAATTATATAAAAGCATTTTGCAATTATTTTCACATTTATGTATAAATAACAACAAAATTCTAACAACATACAAAATCTACAGTATAAAGTTTGTGAAAAACTTACAATAGTCATCCAAAATATCTGGTGCATCCAAAATCCGGTCTGGTGCTTGTGGTATATATCTGGTTGAATTCTTAACAGTTGATGGGACTTTAGCCTGTGAAGTAATGATTTGTATTAAAATTTCCATACATTATATTTATGTTATATGTACATCTGTGTTGTTTATCTTTCTGTGTCTTACATACATACATTACTGTCACCACTTTCCCATGTAATTAAGCAAAGATCATAATTTTCCACTTGTTATGATCCAAACATATTTGTTTTGTCAAAATTAACAATATGTTAGTATTTAGGAATTACAAACTACTCACCTATACCACCACCTAACACCTATAAATTTGTTATTTAATATTATTAATATATCATTCTTATGTGAAATAAAAAAGATAGAGTAGTTAAACATTAGTTAAAGAGATATTGAATGACCAACTGAGAATGAAATATTAAAGCGAAGCCCTTGATACCTGTGAATACACAACCCTGAGTCTATTTTGGTAGCCTTCTGGTGCAGCCGGGGCTTTGCAAGTATATTGTAATAGTCTGCCAGGTTCTGTGTCAGTCAGTGCCCTACCAATTGCTTCACCAGCTGCTGTCTGCATTACCACTTCCTCTCCTTTTTCCTCATCACGGCTCATCTAGTAAAATTGGATTATTTATTTAAATAAATTTAATAAAATGTTTAATGTTCTCATGCATATTATGTGACCTCATTTATCTCACCATATAATGGCACAAGTCATAGTTAGAATTACTTCTTGATGGAATAAATCTGTCAGCTTTATTAGGAGTTTTGGAAGATTTGTTCGGTGTTGGAGTGGTTGAGCGGCCTGTTAAATATAAAAATCATTCAATTATAACTTGTATATTTAAATGTGATTTATAAAAGGAAGATAGATGATTAATGGAGAGATACATGTTGTATATAAATGTGCCACATAAAAGGATACCTGTTTGATGGTATATTCCCAGCAAACAAATTATGTTTATAGCCCTATTCAGAGTAAAAGGGTCATGCCTCATATTCTAATGACACTAGCTAGTGTTATTGCAATATGCTGGTAAGACCACAATTGTAAATGTGAATAAATGGTGGTTTACAATTCAGGCAGTCAAAAAATGATTAACTTAACTGATTGAAATGTAAGTTTCAGAACCATTACATAATTATTGACTTAAATAGCTAAGATTACCTGGTGTCCTGTTTTTTAAAGGAGTCTTTTTCCCTTTCTTGTTTTCATTCCGGGTGGGAGTTTTGTTACTGGATATAATACTGTTATTACAACTCTGATTTGATGATATAGATAATTTCTGCATGGACTGATTACATGAACTAATATTCACATTAGAAATATTTTTCAAAGATGAACTCATAGATGGATTTAGGTTTTCGTTATTAGTCTTCTTCGCCCAACGTTGCAAAGGCCCACGTGTTATAGGTCCGTCTAATGTGGCTAAGCTCTTAATTTCATTTAGATAGTTAAACTGGGCCATAATCAAACCATTAAATTACAAAACCATAAAATGCTACAAAACCACGATAATTCAATTATGTACACGGTACACAACGAATCATTTATTATTTGTACGAATAATCATTAGATAAAAGCATAAAGTTTATATTAAATCAACATATGAATCAACATTTCCAGCACCAAAAATGATTTTTCGTTTCGGATTATATTATTTGTATTTGACACTTGCGCTAGAAACCGTTGTTGTTGTCAATTTCGTCCATAGGGACAGGGCTAGAAACCGTTTATTCAAAAATATTGAGTGGCTGAGTTCCGAATCACCAAAGAAAACATCAAAGAGTAAAGTAAAGAACTATACCAGAGGAATAATAATAATAATTTGAAGTGTATATAATATAACATTTATTACGGGTAATATTACTTTGCTAGTGGAATCGGTTGGCTGTTTCATTTCGAACATTTATAAAATCACTTTTTAAGCATTTATTTGATCTAAAAATATATACATAGCTAGACATCTTAGTGTTTGATAATAATGGTGATTTAATAAAATGATGATTGGTCTGTAGCGTATGTATATAATTATTATGATAACTGACATACATTTTATTAGTAGTTATTCTACTACGAAGCGATACCGTGTCGAATAATTTGACTAAATCTAGAATAAGACCGTTACATCATCGACCCTGTTCAAGGTAAGATACAACCTTATTTGTAAGGAAAGAAGAAATCGATGCCATTACCGTACTGATAGAATCTCATTTGAATCCAGGTAGTTTATTAATCGTTTATTGATAACACCTTTGAGGTGTTTAGCGTAGCCTCCCAACAGCGGTACAAGTTGACATTTGAAAGAATCGTCTGTAGCTCTGTACTTATATAGAAACTTGAAACTTAATTTAAATATCGCAGCGAAATTGACAGCAATAATACGCCCAATAGGTTTTAAAAGATTATTAGTGACACTATGTATTCACAGGGCACTACTTGTAACAAGGAACCGATTAAGGCCCAGAAGTTCCTGTGTGTTTGTGGGGTTTATGAAAAAGGAACCAAACGGCTGATAAGGTATGTTAATTTTGAAGCATAAGATTTCTGGGTCTCACCCAGCCTCATTAATATTGAGTTTGCCAACGTGGGATCTAGGGATACAAAAGAAGAGTTTAGAGATTCTTTTAGTCTTAAGCTTTTTTCTTTTTTTTTTTTTGAGAAATCGTGTTTACATTCCCACCATTAATTTCATTAATTGTACTTCAAGAGTTTCATTGGAACTTATATTTATTTATTTCTTTGCTGAAATATTCACGCTTCAGTTTACTGAGTATGTCAGTATATACATTTAAAGAGCACATATACATAACCTTTTTTAAAGCTTAGTCACTAACAGCGCCTTGGACCTTGGTGCCTTGAAATCTATTTGGATTGGCTCATGAAATAATATAAAATGGTCTATGCAAAACCTTTTTTTCCTGGTGGTAGCCTTTTACACAATCATTCACAGACTCGACCTTCACAATTGTACATTGTACTTACTACGATGATTTCTCAAAAAATTTATGTCTATTATAAAGTGTGGTCTGTATCTACATAATTAAAAAATGATAAAACGTCTTCCCACATTAGGACTTTTACCCATATCGTGGGTGCAGTTACAAACATAAAATCTCACATGTACATACTTCCACACCGAAACGAATTTGTTTCATAAGAGAACCACACCCGCAACCCGTTGCATAGTAACGTTATAGAAAACTAGGGGTGTCCACTAATAAAATATATCGATACATTTTATCGATATAAAATATCGAAACGTGATATCGATACCTTTCTATATATCGTTTGAAAATATCGATATTTTTTTAATATCGCTTATTTTTCACTAAAATTTTATATTGTCTTTTTCTTTTCAAAAGCAGACAGTTTGTTGTTGTTTGTAGTGGAAATGTGAAAGTATAATCAAAGACGAAAAGAGAGAAGGAGTAAGATAGTCATACTAATAGTGTAATAAGGTAATTAGGGTCTGACAATGGATCTGGAAGATGGAACGGATGGATGGAACGGAGGATCTCTGGGGTATCTCAATTCACATTATTCAGTCTGTCTAGATGAATTAGCCCCATTATTAGCCCAAATTTTAACAATTGTGTTGATGAGGGTATCTTCCCTGATTTATGAAAAACAGTAAAACTAATACCCCTTTTCAAATCAGGCGACAAAAAAGACCCCTCAATTTTAGACCTATTTCTATATTACCAGCTTTTTTTTTTGAGTTGTTTATAATCAGCTATTAGGTCACATAAGAACTAACAGGCTATTGCATGAAAAACAGTTTGGTTTCACCAAAGGTAGATCCACTACTGATGCAGGAACTGCACTTCTAAACATATTTTTTGATGCTTGGGAAGCCAAGCAGGATGTGATTGGAGTGTTTTGCGATCTTTCAAAAGCTTTTGACTGTGTGAGTCATGAAACGCTTTTAGCTAAACTTAGACATTATGGTGTCTCAGATGGAGCTGGCTGCCTTATTAAATCGTATTTATCGGACAGACTACAAAAAGTGGTCATAAATAGGTCAGAGTCTGCTAGCGCACCTATTATGATGGGTGTGCCCCAGGGATCAATATTGGGTCCTTTACTGTTTTTAGTATATATAATAATGACCTTCCTTATTACGTTACAGACTCATGTGAGACAGTCTTATTTGCAGATGATACTTCTTTGTTATTCAAAGTCGACAGACAAAAAGTCATGTTTTTGACGATGTGAATAGTGCACTCTCCAGAGTCATGTATTGGTTTGAAATCAATAATTTATCATTAAACTCAAGAAAAACCAAATGTATAAAATTTTCGTTGCCGAATGTTCGGCAGGTTGATACTCATTTAAATATAAATGGTGATGTCATTGACTTAGTAAACAATACAAAATTCTTAGGTATTACATTAGATTCACGTTTACAATGGGACCCACATATTGAAGCCTTGGCAAACAAACTTAGTTCTGCAGCGTACGCAGTAAAAAAGATTAGGCTATTAACTAACGTTGAAACGGCAAGATTAATCTACTTTAGCTATTTTCATAGTGTTATGTCCTATGGACTATTGCTATGGGGATCAGCGGCCAATATTGAAAAGCATCTTCGTGCTACAAAAAAGAGCGATTCGTAACATTTACAAATTACGGGCTAGAGATTCGCTTAGAGAATTGTTCAAAGAAATTAATATTTTTAACTTTAGCCAGTCAATATATTTTTGACAACTTAATTTATGTATATAGAAACTACCACTCATACAATAAAAATAGTGATTTACATAATGTAAATACAAGAAATAAAAATAAACTTGCCGTTCCAATGTACAGGCTCCATAAGACTGGCTGTTCCTTTTTGGGGAAATGTATAAAAATGTTTAATAAGCTTCCACAAAGCATTATTGAGTTGCCTTTGCACAACTTTAAAAATCACATCAAAAAGACACTTATTAGTAAAGCATATTATAAAGTAAGTGATTATTTAAACGATAACACTGTATGGAGCTAGGTGCGGTATCCCAAAAGCCATGCTTGGTAACAACATAATTATTTATTTATTATTTTTTGTCTTTTCCTTTTGACATTTAATGTGTATGTAAATGTACATACGAAAATATTATATTATGTATGTTAGCTTTATTGTAGCTTTAAGTTTATTTTTTTTTTTTTTTTTTAATAAATGACTAATTGTATATAACGATTAAAAAGAGGAGATAAAAAATAAACCCTGAGAGTTTCTTGCCAGTTCTTCTCTAGGGCCTCCCAATTTCCGAACTGGTGGTAGAGTTTGACGTCAATAAGTGCCTGCAAAGGTCTATGTTGAATAAAGAATTTTTGAATTTGAATTTGAATTTGATGGTCAAAGGAACTTATGAGTTGTCGGTGTGAATCCACACATCACAGTATCTACACGGACAACAAGTGTAGCCAACATTAAGAATATTCATATAGGAATATTTAATCTATGTTAAGAATCGGATATCTGCTCTATAGAATACAGACGTCACTACCATATGTCATAATTTACTTCGGTTCCGTTGTCATTATGAGTCAGCTTCAGCCTTTTTAATCGATTCGTTATTTTCATAAATATAGCGACATAACGAATAAATTCTTTATCAAAATATCCATTTATTTCGATATATCGTATGGTAACTGTCGAATAATTCGATATTAAATGGATATCCCTATACAAAACTTGATTATAAATTAACACTAATTTTAAAAATTAAAATGCCTTTTATTTGTCACATATTTTCAATTATTTTTTTAGTAAAATATTACTGTAAGATACGAATTAATATATAAATATTGGTTCACAAGTTTCTGGTAAGATAATGGAAACTCCTCCTCTCTGTTACAAAAAATATAAGATTTGCTGTTAATTTCCACCAAACGTTCCATATTGGTAACTTTGACCTGATTGGATTCTTAAATAATGTCTTTTTTGTTCGTGTACTTGTACGAAATAAAGACTTATCACACGAAATCAACGCGCCGTTAGTCGTTTACCATTGTTTTGGTCAGATGATGTGATTCGTTTAAGCAAAACCGAGGTGTGGAATATACCACAACTGCGTCCAACGTAGTCTCAGCAACGCGCCAGGCTTTACGTCGCTCGTTATAGCTTTTGTAGTGCAAATGTATAGCTCGATGCGTTGTTAACGGTACAAACGTTATTTTAAAAACATTGTACAGTTCCCGACAACTATTTTTACCAATTTTCCGCAGACATTTAATTAGATAACATTTGATACGCGGGAAACTGGAGGATGATTTCCAAATATTGTTTTCACTACTATTGAGATAGACTATAACTTCGATTCAACATCACTGGACTTTCCTTGAGTTATGAACCATCGAGGGCATTAATGAGATGAATATGAAGGAGTCTCCAAGAAACGTTTTAGAACTTTAGTTTATTTTGACAGTCTGAAGTTTGTCCTTTCTTCACTTCTTAAAAAATCAGTTATTTAATATAATAATATATATTTTAAGCTAATACAGTTTCCCTTAATGACCGTCATTGTTATCTGCCGCTGTCGCCTGCTCTGAATTTAACGAAAAGTAAATAAGATTTTTTTACACTCAAAACAATTAATATAGCATATAGTAAGCTCTTTATTTATTATATAGGCATGCGTTATTATCTTTGATAAAAATACATATATTTTTCGAAATATATATTTACAGCTGTGACTAAAGCATCACCCCATCGGGAGTTGAACCCGGGACCTCAGAAATAACACCTTGAATCCGGCATACTATCCATTCGGGCACGCAGGCTGTCATCAGCACTATATACTCCTACTTACTTTACGTTGCTAAGATTATAACAATCTACTACGTGCATGCAACATATAATTACAAACATTTACAAGAATAAAATTTAATATTTTGACATTGTTATGATTTTTATTAGTAGAGTTGGTTTAAATAAAAAAATCAACATACAAAAAAATGTATATTCAAAGTATTGTTCATAAAATAATGTGTTATCTAAACAATCAAAAAAATATAATATTTAACTACGTAATTATTGCATTATTTACTAAATATTATATTACGCATTTCTTTCACATTCTGTAAATACATTAATAATTTCGTTGATATCCGCAATCACAAAAATAATCAAGTACATAAAAAATACAAATTGTTATTACATCATTTTCAAAATAAAATAGGAACAGACGGGAAATGCTGATTTGAGCACAACTGTAACATACACATTATATTTAAAACTTTCACTAAAATTTAATGTTTCATAAAATTTTAAAATTAGTGATTAAGACTAAAATTGCTTTGTTCAACACACAGTAACAATATAAGAAGGTTCTTCGACATGATTATGCGTCTAATTTCTAGACAGACAAATGTGTAAGACTTTGAATATAAATTTAGTATTAAAAATACGGTAACAAATTGTAGTTTATACAGAATTAAGTATGAACCCGAACTTAGCATTTAGCCCATATCAACACTTAATAGACTTCGTTTTATGAAACATAGCACCATAATTAACGTTTCCTTTCGACTTATTGTAAAATTCACTATATTTACACTGTAGCAATAATAAGAGATCTCAAAATAGACTAAAATCACATTATTACCTATAGTCGTGCAACCCATACGCATGGCACGTTTTATAATTTGTCTATTATATAATTAAAATTATGGTCATTCTAAATACAGATCATCGTAACTAAATAAAATTACCTCCTATGTTTTTGTTCAATATGAAAGTTTGGTGGGATTTTAATAATATAATAAACATATAATGGGATAAACAACAGATATCGTAGACCATTATAGACGGTATGACTCTTTATGAAACTGGTTTGAGAAATTTGATATTAGTTTAGTATTAGTTTCGGCAAACATCTTAAAGTAAATCATTAGCTAGTCGAAACTGAATCAGCCTAGTTAATCTAACTGGTAAAATGTTATATTGACTAAAATCTATATCTTAGATTTTATAAGTTTTATAAAAACAGGACACAAGTTGAACACAATTGGGAAATACGTTTATCATACTATGAACATGACCATAGGTCAACTACACTCTTTACTTGTCAACACTAAACTATTTAAATGTAGTGCAGAAAGATCTTACGTATGAACATGGAATAATGCCGCCAGCATATATCTGACAAGGATCTGCTGAAGCGAATCAGTTAAATTATTCAATCGCGTTGATTTATGCACAATGTATACACAGCTTTACATGTTAACCTTGAGAGCTATTGTACCGTTAATTAATAAAACAGCATATTGCTCGAGTCTATAGACTTGTCTTTATCGGGCATGAACATCTGCATTCAAACAAATAGCAAGAACGCGATAGCGCTATAGTTTAAGTCCTGCGTTAGAACAGGAAAGTTTAGCACGTGCGACGAACTCCGCGTAGAAGTATTCAGTCCACGGTAACTTAAAATACTCAATATTGTGAAATTACTCGATCAAATGACTTGGTGAGAAGCTGTATACGGATAAGTTGGTACGCTTAGTCTATTTTCGTTCCAACTTTAGATAAATAAACAATGTTAGCGTACTGTTTAAAATTCCATTATAATCTATCGAAATTTCAATCCTAGAATAGGGAACGAAGCAAAATACTATCGAATTAGGAAATTTCTTTAACGGTTTCGAAGGAATGTTAACTGTAACTCTGAAGGTCTACTTTCGTATTATTTATTCAGTGTCGAGTGATCATCCATTCCGTCAGTTCAAATAAGAACTTTGCAGAATTGTAACAATTCGCAAAAAGATCAACTCTCAGAATACATCTTTCAACAACATCTTATCACAACGTACAATTATTCACACAGTGGCATCTTATAAATAACTGTAAAATAAAATTTATGAAAATATAAGCAATTTACCCAATAAAAGCTACTCATTAGATATGCTCAAATATAATAAATACAACGCAAACAAAGTTCTACATATAGAACATAATGAGAAGTGTTTATGAGTAATTTTATGTGAGAAATTAACATTTTATAACTAATTGTTACTTTAGGAATTAATTAGTTAAGACATTGCGTGTCATTTACATGGAAATAATTTCACCGTAGATTTCCCTAATTAAAATATTACAGCAAACCAAATAATTTTAATATTGGCCGTAAAGGAAAGGAAACCTTAAAAAAAATTGTTATAAATATCTTTATATATATATATATATATATATATATATATATATATATATATATATATATATATAAAGATGTATATTTAATGGCTAAATTATTTATTTAAAAACATTTGAGACAACATGACGTTTGGGACATTTGACAGGAATACGTCTGTCGGGTCAGCTAGTTATTTTATAAATTTAACAGAAATCAAGCAATTAGTTAGTAACATGTCAACCTTAATACTGTCTCTTAACAAAACGGCTATGAAAGTATGAAGTAAAAAGAATTGTGACGCAATAAGATGCTAAAATGTACGGGCCAAATATTTATGTGCATCTTAACAAAATATCCAATACAAATATTAATAACTATAATAATGCTATGAATATAAAGTATGTTTGATCTCATTGGTCATGATATATTACATACTTAAAAAATAACTCATTAGTGTCTATAGTCTGATTATTAATTCACTGGAGTAAACTGACAGTTGCTAATGTCACATTGTAAAATTATGTTGCCATATTTATCGTACTAGTGAAGTGACCTGCAAATATAATTGGATAAATTGAATAAATCGATAAGGACTTCACCCTTCGTTGTTATTCAGATCACTCACACAAAGTCAGTAACAACGTTTATTAAAAAAAAGTATTCAATTAATTATAATATAGGTACATGAATTCTATCAGATACAAAAAATGAAATTCACTCACTTGCTAGCGTTCCCGAACTATGCGTTCAGTTAATCAGTAAATCAATTTTTTGAGCTGTAATTATTCGAACATTTGGAAGTACTTTAATTATTGCAATCTATTTAAAAGAAAAATACAGATTTAACCACTGTGTAATAGTAGTTATTGTATTTCATTTTAGACAAAACCTAATTCTGTAAATTATTTATCGTTGTAATAGATATAACCACGACAATTTTACGTCAAGTTTTTTTTATTTATTGCTGGTTATTAGTGGTTACTGGTACAAGATGGAGAAACTGTGTGGATCATGTAATAAACTTAGAAAATAAAATGTTTAATCTCGACCATATGATGGACAATATTACGGACCGTTTTATAATAAGTGTCACTGACAGCGACGACGATAGTGATAAAATAATGTCTGACGATGACGGATAAAAATCTATCCATTGAATATTTTTGTTTCATTTCATATATATAATTCGAGTAATTACGCCATTTCAAAGTTATCACCTATTTGCCCTAAAGGTACCATGCTAATATTATTATATCGATTAAACAAAATTGGATTAAGATTTCTTAATAAAGTAAATAAAATGAGTAATGTGATTTGAGGACGGAATGAAATTGAATGAATGAGTTTGATTTCAATATTCTAGTCACAACACTATTTTCTGTTCATCATAAAGTGGTAACACCGTAAACGTCAGTTTACTCCAGTGAATTAATGATTAGACTTTAGTTGTTATATTTCTATAACAAATTTAATATAAATCAATAAATTTATGTACCATTTAAAATTTTATCGATATTGATCTAAAGTTATAAGTTGGTTGTAATGTTATACTTACTGAAATTACCCTACATGTACTTTATGTAAAATCGTTACAAGTAACATTTAGAATAAGATATTTAAAAAGTGAATGATATAGAAATATTTGTAATAATAATAATTTTAGAATTATTATGTATAATGTCTCATGCCTCACTCTTATACAACAGATTATCACAATCCCATTATAGCAACTTTTTACTTGCTGGCAATGCTTTAATTTTATGTCCTACCACATTAATATATTTATCTAAATCAACCATAAAAAAGTTGTATAAAGTTGAGCAATGACATTTTTTTCCTAAATAAGTTTATGCAAATATTCTCAATTTAAGAGAATATATATATATATATGTTGTGCGTATTAACTTGTTCGTTGTAGGTGTGTAAAATGTTTCATAAATAAAATATTATACCTATCACACATTGTGTATTTCTATGATTCCGAATTATTGTTCAATGCATGTGCAGAAAATTTCATATCAAAATTTAATAATACTAATGTAATAATTTCCCGTAAGGATGATATCAATGGATTCAAAATAGGTTATAGTTACGTTACACTTTAGTAATTCACTCAGCATGGTGTAAAATTAAAAATATAATCTTCAATGATTGTATAGCTTAAATAGTTTCTTTAAAATATAAATCTTGCATTTACATAAGTTCAGATAAAAATTATTACAAATTCAATTTGGTGCATGTTACGTACAAATGTTAGCTTTAGATTATTTGTAATTGTCCAATTATCGGTAATATTAATTTCATGTTCATTAAATTATATATGAAAAATATTGTTAGATAAGTAGTTCACATGATGTTACACATGATGTTATTAAATACTGATCGAGAAGTTTTACAAACTTCACATAATTTATAATTTGAACACAATTTTAGAAGATAGATATTCATTAAGCTTCTTTTAGTCTATTTCGCTCAGATTTTAATAAAAATGTTTAAAGATGTATGACTTACAAATAAAATACATTTTAAAATAAGTCTTTTCTTGTACCATAACAAAAAAAAATTGTGAAATTTTTACTTGCTTCGTTTTTAAGAAAACTCTTCTGTATTTTCTTAAAGACTACACTATAATTTATAATATCATATTGTATGTGATAGTATGGTTTGTTTTCTGTAGGAAGAAGCATAGACAAATATAACTCACAAATTGTGTAAAATAATATTACATTTCTAAGAAGCCGACTTCATTGGTAAACACATTTATATTATTTAATCAATATATAAAGCATTCAAAATTTGAAGTGCCAATATCACTTTTGGTATTTATAATTCCATTGCATTTTGTAATTGCATTATACATTTTAGGCACCCAGGCAAGGTTAGCCATTAATAAGTATTATCAAAGACAGTAGTAAATAGACTTTTCAGGACGATTTCATCATATTCATTATGTGTATGTGACCCGAATTGTCTACGGTGACAAAGCAGGCGAACTTGTCGTCCCGGCACAGCTTCCTTGCATTCATACCTTTTAATTTGATGCAAGCTAAAATCTCCTTTTTCTTAGAGCCTTCTTTGTACCTAAGAATAAACAAAGATTATTAAATGATTATTAAGTTTTCTCTTTTATTTGCACGAACTGTACACATTGATATGATACAACTATTTTGGATTTAACGGTGTGGGACAGGAATGCTGGAAAATTATTCCGAAATGTTGTTTCAACTCCTGCAACTTGAAACAACATTTCGGAATAACCGCATTGTAATCACAAACATTTATATTCAATATTATTACATTATATATAAAAACTTATACAATTGCATGTACCTATGAACATATGATATGATCTCCTATATAATTTATTTGATTTAGCTGCAGCTTCTTTTATTTAAAATTTGTTTATCGCATAGTAAACTAAAAATAGCTAAAGAAGACTGGCGAACTTCTATACATTTTCAGACTAGGATTTAATGGTTCCGTTCATGAATGAAATTGAACCATTCAATAAAACTAAACAAGACTAACACAAAAGCTAATTGTCTTTATCCTTTAAAAGTTGGGGTTAAAAAGATACCTATATGCCGAAAAAAATTTGAGGTTAGGAATCGGAATACAGAATTATTTACTAAAACTTATTTAATAAAACATGACACTGAACACTAAAATGACAAAAGACAAAATATTTATACTATTACAATATCACAAAAAGTTCTTTAAAATATCCTGATTTAAATAATACTAGTTAGAAATATCGCTAGTTTGAATGTTAATTAAGGAAGACAAGAACTGATTAGAATTGTCACCGGTACTAATAATTTTGTGATAAGATAGTGATAAACCTTCTGTTCTGGAATACATAAAAGTTTTTGAATACTGGACAGATATGAGATGCATTATTTTTTTTAGGCGACCTTCTAGTACATAGTTTTTACTATACATTTTTACAAAGCGATTACCTGAAATGATTAACTGAAATGCAGTGGCAATGAATATAATATTTGTATTTTTCAAAACTGAAGTAATATGTCAAAATAACTGTAATTAAGCAAAGGATACGTATACTATACAGTCAAGTCTCTAATAAACTTATTTTTTAGATTTATGTTATGTATACATACGCGTATGGTATTTTAACGAATGAGTAGCGTTACATTAGAATATTTAATTAAATTAGTGTAATAAAAATGATATAATATTGATTTCTCACTTCTTCGATGGAATCTGATAGATAATCCGACTAAAACGTTTTGTTTCATCATCGTAAATATTTCTGTTCAATAACTAGATAGAAAATGATGAATATCTTTTTCTTCCCCGCTTTAAATGATATAAGATTGTTGAATTTAATTGTATGGTTAAAACTTTATGTATTTATCGTATTTGCGATTAAAATTAGAAAAATATTAAGTCCGTTTTCGCCAGTCTTTTTTAATATTTCGGTTATAGTATTATAGTTTTTGCTTGATTTTGTTATATCATTAATGAAAGTGTAAATATGAAAGAAAAAAAAACCTCACGTGTGGATTCGAATCCGCGTCTTTAACCAAATGTATTGACTCAATAACCAGAAGCTTTTATGTACTACTGCAACCAAATAGAAAATTCGATTGCACTGTTCTTATTTTACTTTGATATTAGTTTTTTGTGACTAAGTGTATATCCGAATAGAACATTGGGACGATTTTAATGTTATCACAAACTGGTGTTTACTTAACAATGTGAGCCTTAGTGTAAAGAGAGTTGTACCTACTTATAAGTCATACTATATAAATAACTCATAGCTACTACATTCGAGGCAGCATTTTGAGTAGGAAAAAGCTTGTGAGGAATTTGAATATAGTTAAATAGTACAGTGGGACCATTAAAGAAGCCGAAGCACAACGAAGTCGCGACGGAATCTAAGGTTTACACTCATAGTCGACAAATCACAAACACAGTGTTAAACTTTTTGGCCTGTTGTATTTGAATTGTGCACAGCGTATGTATATGGTATATGACAATGTAACCTTTTCGGACTCCGACATATTCGGGAGGTTGAAGGCGTCAAACCTATACGCGAGACGACTCGTTATGACCCTCGAAAACAGCTTATAAACATGTCTCCGTATTGGCATAGGTCTGCAAGTTCTTCAGCTATTCCTTATTAAGTATTGGTAATTATGATATCTACCATATCTTGTATGGTCATATTTATCTCTAGTAATACTATCAAAATATAATATTACATCTACTTTCCTGATCTTATATCTTGCCTGTCTTTCCTATCTTGATAATTTTATAATCATACCGTTTCCCAACCTTTAACTGTTACACAAAAATACAAAGTAAAATTTTAATACCGTTATTGGCTAATGCACAAACCGTGCAAGCTAGAAGAAAGAAAAAAAAAGTTCTTCAGCTGCGTTCTCTATCCCTTTTTGAAAGACCACATCCCAGTGCCATGTTTAACGCGTACAAGTATCACGGAATTAAATAATCTCTGAAATGCCTAAACTAGCAGTTCTAATACCAGCCCACAATGTCTTTGGTGATGAATTCACAAATAAAATTGAAACAAATTTATCCCAAAAACTTAATTACTCAAGAAATACTTACTTTTTACCTCTCCATATGGCTTTCCAGCACTCTTGAGCGTTAAACAAACCGTTCCCAAAGAAAAAGTTTTTGTTCGAAGCGTCTAGGCTCAAGTTGTCCATTGCTTCGGTGAGATCAATTCTATTCTCCATTGGGCTGGCTAGCGGTGTCACAGCATTGCGGCCAGTTCTATAGGCAATAGTAAAAATATTAAGCAAGATAACAAAGCGACAATTTTTTGATAATATTAAAAATAGTCATAATTGTAAAGCGAAACTGAAAAATACAACCCTGAAAATTGTGTACTACACTTAAGATTTTCACACTTTGTAAAAATTATGTTTGTTATCTGTTTCATAGTTACAACTAGGGCCAAGGTATATGGCGAGCTGTACTGTACGAATCTCTAAAACGCCCGCACGGACGCAAGTTGTATAGATAGACGTAAGTAGAAGAGTGCCAGAGATTAAACATGTTAAACGTGAAAAGAATAATTAAGGAAAATGTTTTGATGGTATAGTGGTTTGGAACACTATAAGGAAATATAGGTGTAGTGCCAGAGGTTGCTTTAGAAGTATTACATAAAAAAACAACTCCATTTTATACCCAGGATCTCTGTCGATCTTTTTTAAGCGAAACGGGGCGCAGACGTAGGTACCAACCATACAAATTAAGAAAAACATAAATAGAAACAACAACACAAACAAATTTTTGTAGGTCATACAAACATAAGAAATTTTGTATGACCTACAAAAATTTGTTCCGGTCTGGATGTTTGTGCATGTGATATTTTTGTGACTGCACCCACGACACAGGATAAAAATCCTCGTGTTTTATATATATCGTAATTTTTATTATATGCCACGACTTATTTTTACAGTGGCAATATATACTCTGTAAATATATAAATTATAAATATTTGTCCTCACCTCCAATAGCTCTTATTCGACCTCATCTTCATAATATATGTTACGTTCCACCATACTATTTCGGATGCCATCGTGATAAGAACTAACGGCGGGTTATCTTGGTCACCATTCTCGAAAGCTGGTGACTGTGCAAACGGAGACGGAGCGGGAGAAGTGGCGGCCGATCGGAACAGCCGCTCCGGAATAGGCGAGAACATGCAACATTGGACGGCGTTCTTGTGATGCTTTAGCAATCGGAGCTGACGCTTTTGTGCCACATTCCATATCTGGAAGATGAACTGTTTTTTTTAGACAAGATAATATACTATCACGTCACAAAAGATTACAAATATACTCTCGATTCGTCGTCGTGTGCTACTTAAGCCTCAATGAATATCTTCTTAACAAACTTGCCAGACTGCTCAACAATTGTATTCGATTCATTTTTAATTTAAGGAAATTTAATCATATGTCCCAATATCGTCAGCTTTTAAAGTAGAGCAATACGAATTTCTCTGTGTAATCGAATAAAAAATAATGTAGTATGTAGTAAGACCAGGGTGGTCGATATAGACTGTAAAATTGCGAGCTATAACTGGCAGTGGGTAGGGCCCATTGCGAGCTATAACTGGCAGTGGGTAGGGCCCATTGCGAGCTATAACTGGCAGTGGGTAGGGCCCATTGCGAGCTATAATTGGCAGTGGGTAGGGCCCATTGTGAGCTATAACTGGCAGTGGGTAGGGCCCATTGCGAGTTATAACTGGCAGTGGGTAGGGCCCATTGCGAGCTATAACTGGCAGTGGGTAGGGCCCATTGCGAGCTATAATTGGCAGTGGGTAGGGCCCATTGTGAGCTATAACTGGCAGTGGGTAGGGCCCATTGCGAGTTATAACTGGCAGTGGGTAGGGCCCATTGCGAGCTATAACTGGCAGTGGGTAGGGCCCATTGCGAGCTATAATTGGCAGTGGGTAGGTCCCATTGCGAGCTATAACTGGCAGTGGGTAGGGCCCATTGCGAGTTATAACTGGCAGTGGGTAGGGCCCATTGCGAGTTATAACTGGTAGCCCATTGCTCACCGAACTCACGGTCGTTGAGGCGGTAACCTAGAGTGGCAAGCATATGCCGGCAGTAATGACCATTTAGTGCGGATTACAGGAAGCCATTGGAAGTTCAGCTTGGACTGGACTTATGTCCAGCAATGAGCGTCGCTCTGGGGTGAAATGAAGTTAAGTAATACGAATCACTTAATTACCACAATCTCCCCAGACTCCAAGCCCATAGCAAGAACACAGCCGTCTCCAGTTAGATCGCAAGATATAATTCTGTTGTTGAGTTTGAAATCTTGTATCAACTGCAGCTCTATGTTGTCCATTTGTTTCAGCATAAACGTCTGAAAAATATTTAGCAAATAATACTACAAATGAAATATATTTCTATTTGTAACGTAATATATTTTTACAATATACGAGGGGAGGTCAAAAAGTTCGCGGAATGACTGGGAAAAAAGATGAAATGATACATTATGTTATTTTTCCTTTTCAATATATTCCCCCTTAACACGAATACATTTTTCGGATCTGGCATATAACTTATTAATACCGTCGAAAAAATAGGTTTTGTCTTGGGCGTCAAAATACGCCGAAATCGCCGACTTGACTTCATCATCGTCTCTAAATTTTTTTCCACGCAGCTCTTTCTTCATCTTTGGGAATAAATAAAAATCGCTAGGGGCCAGGTCTGGACTGTAGGGTGGATGGCGTAGTTGTTCAAAACCGCATCGATGAATGGCAGCCGTCGCAACATGACTCGTGTGAACGGGCGCGTTGTCGTGCAAAAGGAGTACACCTTTTATCAGTTTTCCTCTTCTTTTTTCTTTAATAGCTTCTTTTAATCGGTCCAATAGGGAAGCGTAGTACTCTCCCGTTATAGAAACACCACGTTCTTTATAATCGATCAAAAGAATACCTTCAGTATCCCAAAAAATAGTCGCCATGATCTTTCCGGCCGATTGCGACATTTTAAATTTTTTAGGGAGTGGTGTGCCTTTTTTGTGCCACTACATCGACTCCTGCTTTGACTCAGGCTCATAGTGGTGAACCCAAGTTTCATCACCGGTTACAATTCGAGCCATAATTTCTTCCCTATCTTCTCCACAGCGGTCCAAAAACTCGCGGGAACAGTTGACGCGCTCACGTTTTTGCAGCGGCGTGAGCATTCTCGGGACCCACCTTGAACACACTTTACTCATGCCAAGATGTTGATGAAGAATATTTAAAATTGTGGTTTCTGATACTCCAACTGATGCTGCAAGTTGTTTCTTCTTCAACCTTCCGTCTTCCAATACAAGTTTTTCAACTTTTTCAATGATTTCCGGCGTAGTGGCCTCAATGGGCCGTCCAGGTCGAGGATCATCTTCAATTGACTCCCTTCCTTGCTTGAAAAGGCCGTGCCATTTGTAAATCATGGTTTTACCAGGAGCAGAGTCTCCGTAAACAGCTAACATCTCTTGCAAAATAGTTTGAGGCGTTTTTCCTTGTTTGGTGAGGAACTTTACGACGGCGCGATGTTCAATTTTCTCCATAGTGGCTAGTTTGTTCCCGATTTACTTGTTTACTCGTTTGTAACTCGAAAGCTAATGACCCAATTAGGCTAGAAATTGGCATATATAGTAATTATGAGTTACTCAAGTAGCGGCTACCTGGAGGAGCGACCTCACCCCCGCCAACCCCGCCATTCCGCGAACTTTTTGACCGCCCCTCGTATCTGCTAGCTATGATGCTATTGTCATGTAAGTTGAACAAAAACGGCTGCCAGCAGCGCAGGGACAATATAAATAATTCATATAATATATGATAAACATAAAATAAATCATGTGAATGTATTATTGGAAAATTGCTATTTGTATATTTGCTTGATTGCTATAATTTTTTAACCTCAAATATACAGCGGGACATGAACGCACACAATTATACTTTTGCAAAAAGAAGCCATTTTTGAATACTCATCAAAATCGGCTCAAGTAGTTTTTTAAAACCTATACCTACAAAAGGATTATCTTGTAATTAGTCAAAACCATTTAATCCTATTTTATTTAAGCAGATAATTTTAAATAAAATATTTGCAAATGCCGGGACAATTTGATGAAGATCTCGGGAAGTAGAAGGATACTAGCAGCGAAGAATCGATCGGTGTGCAGATCTTGGGGGAAGCCTATGTCCACCACTGGAATCTGGCCAGTTTTCAAGAGTCCCCTCAATCAATCCCGACAATTCAACAACACTATGATGGAATGTCAAGCCGACTGCCTCGAGGCTCAGTGCTAAGTCTCTACCACTCCACTTACCCTGATCATGTTTAAATGATTGAATGAACGAAGTTACCAGGCTCTCCAGACAAGATTAATTTACTTCATAGCGTTAGTGTCTGTTGCATCTATACAAATAAATAAAATTGGAGTGTCTGTTTGTAATATTAAAATAACCGCTTTCTACTACATGCATATGAATGTATATACGGTACACATATCAAAATACATATTTTCAAAATTTTTGTCTGTCTGTTTGTTCCGGCAAATCTCTGGAACGGTTGGACCGATTTGGACGGGACTTTAATTGGCATATAGCTTATGTAATAAGTAGTAACTTAAGCTACTTTTATTTTAGAAAAAAAAATTAAAACGTCAAATAAAAAAAAAACTATTATTTTTATTACATTCCACGCGGACGAAGTTGCGGGCACAGCTAGTATCTAATAATATATTAATCTCATTAGGGCCATGACCCACTGGCATAGCTCGATACAAAATATGTTAGGCCAAAGTGACCTATAAAAATGTTCAATGTCAAAGTGAGAATTTGATTTAAACATAACAAATGTGAGAAATTTTATAAGTGATTTTAATCAATATAACTAGCAAAAGTATCTGTAACGGTACTTCCAAATAATGGCAAAAAATAGTGCTACAATAGACCGATAGATACAGTTTTTTTTTATACTTTTCAATTCAATTTCGTTCTTTTGGTTCTCCCTAATAGTTACGCAAAAGATCACTAACCTGAAATCCGTTTTTTTGCCCATCACAAACAACCAGAATGTTCTTTTGGAATGACGCACACGTAACTTGTACGTCGGTTTGGCGGGCTATGAGCACGCTTACTAACTTCAAATTCTGGTCCCATAGTTTGACAACCGTATTACTTTCTATGGTTAAAAGACCTATGTCTTTAACCCAAAAGCACTCAACAAGACCGCTGCCTTTTCGTAAGCGCCCCATACTGTCGCCATTCGAAAATACCCGGTTTCTTGAGTTTAGGCTAGTCTCACTGCCAGAGCTCGGTAGTTTTTCTGGTTGGCCGTTCTTTTTCTTTATACCTGTGTGTGATATAAGATAATCATGGACACGTTTTTTTGTGAAAGCGTTTTAGGTAGTTTACACCAACTATTTTAGCACGTTGGTACTAAAAAAAATATTTTTGTAAAAATAGGCGTTGTTATCTTAAACTCAATTGGTGGTATAATTAGCGATTAAGCGTTCTAACTAAAATCGGGGGTTTACTGCAACAGATACAACCAATAAAGCGAAGCAAACAAAATTAAGAGTCTGCTTCAATTGCGGGTACCGTTAGTAGGCTTCCCATAAGATTGACGATTTGTTGAAGATCGCAGGTAGGAGCAGTGTCCAATACGGGGCGTTTCATGGCATCTATATTTATGGCTCAAACCAGAACAAATTACTGCAGGTCATACAAAAGATTTGTCCCGTCCCATGCGGGAATCTAATTTGCGACCCGTCCCGTTGCTGTTGTTAAGTGCTAGTTGTTAAGATTATAAACTTAAAAGAACCAATAAATTTTTTACAATACAAACGTTTACCGGCGCTTTCATTAGGTAATCCTACCTTGTAAATCGTTAATGATCTCCTGCGATCCCAGATTAGTCTTGCCGCGTTGTAACATGTCTGTCCTCCACGTTCCATCGGTGGTGAGACGGTACGCCATGAGGCAACAATTTTTACTACCAGCTATCAAGAGATGCGAGTTGGGGAAGTTCAGATATTGCACCGGACTATACATGTCCATTATAATCATAGTCTCCTTCGAACGCAAAGCATACTTCTTCACCGTGCCAGAGAACAAGCCGTATATTATGTAATGGTTGCAGGGAGATATCTTGATGGTAGTTATTTCGTCGTCCGGCACAGTTACTATCTCGGTTAAAACTTTCCTGCCACGCATTACCTGTTGAAAGATATTTTAAGAATATATTTTTGATTTGACTTGATATATATTTTGAACTCGGGCCTTTGGGGGTCACAGTTTGCGCACTTCGCGGATATAAAATGTGTTATTTTAGAATAATTTGAATAAAACGAATACATTTTAAGCTTTATTATATTAAAAGTGATATATTTTCAATGTAGGAAGTAGGTATATGTAAGTGTTATTAAAAGCGTACAGATAATGACTATTAGCATTTTTGTTTATTCGACGTCACAATTGCAGTGTATTTTCAAACATGGTCTGAATCTTCAAAATTAATAGTGTACACTTAATATTTTTACAATAAAAACATGTTAAGGCAATAGGGTAGTATTTAGATAAATTCATGGCAATGGAGTGGTGACAAACAAACTCTCAATCCAACATTGCACAGATATGTATGGATAGTTCAGTGAAATTATAATTCTTGATTCTTGAGTTAATTATGGGGTTCGGGGTTTGATTATATTATCTATGGTGGTAGTTGATTTCTGACAAATTTGGTCGGTGGTAGGGCTTGTTTGTAGTGAAGGGAAACTTAGAACAACACAGTACTTTTGATTGTTTATTTGTTAATTTTACAAAACACTGACCAGTTATAGATGTGTCTCAACTTACACTTGCCACTGAACTGCCTGAATTGGAGAACCAACTCCTCGTTTATACTACATCGATTGGTACAAAAAATATTACTTGGATATAACGTCACGAAGTTTGCTTTTCCATGCGGTTTTCCTATTCCCGGATATAGTTAAAAGAATACATTATCTGTTTTTTAATATAAAATTAAGTATGTTAATACTCTTTAAAATTAATACTATGGAAGTTCATGTTAAGACAGTTATTATTTGATCAATTTAAATGATTTTACAATAAAAAGGAATATCTTAGTGTGCCTATCGGTAAGACAACTAGTCAAATTAACAACGCTGATATTGAATAAATTTCGTAATACATTAACAAGACATTATTGAAAATTATAAAATACCTCATAAAAATCACAACATTATATAATAATTTTTAAAATTTGACCCTATGCTAACAATCAAGTAATATTGATTTGTGGTATTGTTCACAGTAGGGATATGTTACTTACCTGTATATTATTTTTATCATCGACCACAGCCAAAAGCGGTTGATGAGTTGAGTCAGAGTTGCAAATACCCTTTAATTTGAGGGGTTTGAGGGCGTGCCTGTCCAGACTGAGACTGGTTGTGACTTGTCTCTTAGGAGCCTCCGTGTGATTGAACGATTTGTTTCGGCGAGGAGTGGTGGTGGTACTGGAACCACCGCTATTGGACGACGAAGCCACTGGGCTTTGAGGTGAAAGAGGCTGTAGGAAACTCACGTCAAATTTTTTCGTAAGACGGACTTTGCTGAAACAATACATTTAAGTAGCTACTACACATACATTTGAATTTAGTCTCAAGCATTATTGGAGAATAAAACCACAAAGGAGTATAATAGTTATTTATGCAACTGTTGTACAATCAAGGGTATTAAAACACGAATGTGGGTTTATATGATAATAGTATCACATGAGTGTTTTAATACCTAATTATAACAGTTGCATACAAGACTTTATCTACAATCATGATGTGAATCCTCTGAATTGTTTGTTTGCGATTTCCAATATTCGAGTGAAAAAATGGCGGGAAATAACACGATAAGACGAGAATCCGAAATTACGAATTAGTCTACAATTTATTGTTCTTTTTTTCAAAATTTTAGTAATCTGGTGGTGAAAATGTCATTGCATGAGAATATTCTTTTCTTGAAATTCATAATATCACGCGTTTGGATGATATAATGATCATAGTATCATTGAGTGTTTTAATTTTGGCAAGAAGCTAATTGTTATAGGTTCTTTTATAGAGGATTGATAGCATGATAGTAGATAAATATTTTAAATGATAGGATAATGGATTTCATTTACATGTCATATTTTATTAGATTACGAAAACCATTTTAGGTTTAGGATGATATTATATATATAATAGTAACCTGTTTTTCTGTGTGGTCTGTAGTACGTAAGTGGCATCAAGGTTCCACACCTTTGCACTGTTCTCGACAGTTCCGGTTCCTGTGAGTAGAACATCGGATCCTGGCTCGAAGTCATTCCACACAGCTACTTCACTCACATCCATCGATACCACATTTCTGTAACATAAAAGTAAAATGACTTGACATTTCTATGTAAGGTCGTAAACGACGATATATTGACTAGATGGCTATTTTATTTTACAGGTTCTTCAGCAGTAAAGTATTACGAAATACGATACGGTTACAAAGAATATCCTCAATTTTCGTTCCTAAATCGACTCCTAAGTGACATGCTGTCACTTTTTGTATTAACTGAAAAGAGTGAGACAGCATGTCTCTTAGGAGTCGCCTAAGCTAAGACAAATTTGGTGAAAACGGCCATTAGTCCTATAATTTCTAACAAATCTTTTCAAAACATAGCCTATGGAATGATACACTTACCCTCGGCGATTCTCTAAGTAGAAAGCGCGCGAATTTGTCTTAAGATCGACGCAAACAATTCGACTGTCGTTGGTAGACACGAAGAGTAGAGTGCCAGTTTTGTTTACGGCCATAGTGAGGAACAGAAGGTTGTCTTTAACGTCCTTAGCGAAAAGGACATTGTTACATCTGCACGTATGACAGTTGTTTAGGTAGTTGATTCTGTATTCATGCTCAGTAATTTCCGTAGATTTCAGCGTTATTATTTTATTGGTACCTTAAATAAGAAAATACGAGGAATTTAAATTATACACGAATTTGAATAGAATTATGACGATTGTTTTGAGATACATTAATATTACGACGCGAACTTAATTATTGTTATATTAAGTTTTTTATTTTTTAAATAACATCGAACTTATTATAAAATCTAACAATATAAAATGTAAAAGACGTACACTTTTTTATTGTAAAATTCAAGGAATACAAATCTTGAGTAGTTACAGAGAGAATATATACATTTTTCTTTTATTTTTATCATGTTTGAGTTTAAATTATAATAAGAATAATGTCATTTTTCTTTCACAAGTAGTGCTTCACATGACTATCGCAAAAAAATCCTCTATAAACTGACAGATGTTAATTAAAGTAATGGAATTAATTTAGTTACATTATAGTTTGTATTAGTTTTGTTTGAATATAAAAACCTATATACTTAATTGTATTTTTAATAAATTTATATATATATATATTATATATATATATATAATATATATATATATATATATATATATATATATATATATATATATATATATATATATATATATACATAAACAATGTTACTGATGTCACTTATAATTTAAAAACAACTAATCCGATTCCAACCAAGAATAATAGAATAACTTTTTAAATATTATAAAAGCAGAGACAAGAAATTATAATGAAAACAATTTATTTAGTTTATCATGTACCTATTAACTGTTAGCCGGTACGAAGTTCATGGTCACTTAGTTAAATATACAATGGAATATTAACTTACCTGGTACCGTCAATATGCTTAATACTGAATCATTTTCCTCAAACATCATAACTTTCTCTTTATTCGCGAAATCTATGAGCATAATACTATGAGCACCGTTGTTCACAACTGCCGCTATCAAGTACCGGTCGTTGTTGCATGGCACGCAGTACAAGATTTCCTGATCTTTGTTGAAATTGTCGAACACTTTTAAAACTTTTCCTGTGTTGCTGTAAACAATAATCATCTTCGATGTGTGCGTGTAGAGAGTTTCGTGGTGGTTTGACCACCGGCAATTGATGAAGGCCCCCATCTTGGGATGAATAGTACAATTGGTGGGGTAATTGTTGTTGTAGTTCTCTTCAGATTCTAAAAATACAATTAATTTACAGGGGCATAACAAAATTAATTATTGTTTTGTTTTTTTTTTATAACACTCTTCAACTGGAAGATTTAACTTCCAAAGGTAACAACCGACGTGTCCAACTGGGCTGCGCATCATTGGGGAAGTATTCTCGGTCCATTTAATGTCTGATTTATGCGTTTTGGCACCGAAAGCTGGTCGCTTACAAAGGTCCTTATAGGTTTGAAGTCATCCAAAGGGTAATAAGAGGGCTAATCTAGAAGTTCATTTTCGTGATAGAATCAGTAATGATGAAATCTGCAGGACAACCAGGGTTGCCAATTTCTTTGGCGGTGGCTTAATCAGCTTGGTCGAGCCGGCCCCGGGACACATAGCGGTTGAATCGCGAAAGCGCACCCCGCCATGTGTCCCGCATGGGCGTAGAGAACTCGTGGGGGGGTTTTAGTGGGTAGGCCAGTCCCCTATTACCGGAGAGCCCCACACACGGCCGCGCCTTGCCAGCGCGGTGTCTTGGTGCATAAGGTCGCATTTCCCCCCCTTCAAAAAAAAAAGGGTTGTCAATTTAGCGCAAGGAATTGGGAACCTTACCACTAGATAGCAGTGGACAAGACCGATAGGCATATGAAGGGAAATGTAGCGTTGAAAGTCCTGGAAGGCCTACAATATGCACCCACGATTTGGTCAAGATGGCAAGTGGATGATGAATGCTAGCAGCGAGGGATAGATCAGCGTGGAAGATTTAATAGCGTTTTTTAGCTAAGCTCATAAATAGGGTAGACGACTACAACTGATTATGGCCGTTTTTATAGTATAATTATCTGATTTGAGCAATTTATATCTAATGAAAGTATGTCAATATAGAAATTTCAGTTTAATTACTAAGTTATATTGTTTTTAGATTTCTAAAAAATGAGCAATTATTATTTACTTAATTCTAATGAAACGAACACATTTCTAGCATTCTCGCATTAAATGTAACATTTTTTTATATAGAAAGTATACCTATAAACGTACAAATAACAAAGTTATTTTAAAATTTGTTTATACGCTCATACAAATTAGGCGAGTTTACTGAGTTATGACGTCACAATTGCAGTGTTTTTAGTATGGAGCGTTTTTGAGCGACCCGCGACAGCGCCGCAAACATGGCGATGTATCTTCAAAAGTAATAGGTGCAGGTGTACTGTTGGTTCTACAATATTTCTCACTTAAAAGAGTACTCTTATTATATACAGAATTTAAAATATTGTCATCTACCCAATTACATAGTAACTCTTATACTGTGTTGGTATAAGTAGGTTTCGACTTAATGCACAGGCAGCTAAATGTTAAGTACCACATTTGCAATACGAAAATCATTGCTATTACGAGCGACATAAGAGCTACGTCAAAGGCAAAATGTAAAGTATGATACGTTGCTAAAGTTACTTAACCCCTTATATATGTGGATTTCTATTTATGTGTGTATCGTTACTTAGTATAATACAAAGTCGTGCCTGCTACCTGTATGACTACATCTATTTAATTATACAATGAATTTTAATCAAGTTTTCATTAATAGATCGTGGTAGTAGATAAACTGATAGTGAATTAACAGGAAGGTTTATAATTAAGAAACATTATATTGAAAGATAATATCGTGGGGCAACATACATACACCTATGAAGAAATTAAAAAAAAAACACTTTCTAAAAATGTCACAAGAAAGCTGAATAACTAAACTATAAAATTTACGTATTAAGTTTATTGTTTTTAAATATTGTTTTTTGGAACTACAAATAGTGCATTCCTGCTGTAGAGTCGAAACTTCGTTAGCCTCTAAATCGATAATTATATATCACAGAGGAAAAAATATTGATTGAAATCTGAAGCATCAACATTTTTTACCTGTCCGCTTGGCATGGAATGCCCCGTATATGATAAGGTGTAAGAATAATAATAGTAGAAAAAACTATATTGTACCCATCCTTTTTCTTTTTTTATGACAATAAATAAAAATATGTTAACATTTTAGATGTAATACAAGTGGTAACAAAATTATGTGGCTAATGAACAAATCAATAATTCAAAATTGTAAACTTTGAATATCATACATATGAGTATTTTCACTAACCTTCTTCAATAATTTCGTCGCTATTTTCTTGTTCAATGTCGTCAATATGCCACAGTTTAATGAATCCATCGTTTGTCAAAGCGGCCACTTGAGGGGGGTTGACTGGGCAAGCCCCGACCCACTTTATGGAGGTGCCAGTTCCGGCCAGTTCTTTTTTTAACTTGTTTGTTGGTATATGGAAGAACTGAAAAGTTTTCGAGGCACATTTTGTTAGTAAAACTACATCCAGAGTTAATATGATACCTCTGGTAGTTTCCTATTAATACTTTTCATTATTTTTGTAATCGATATGACAGTTTACAGAAGACAGTGTATGAAACTGCTTTCAAAAAGGATCAAGTTCAAAATATTTAAATCCTCACCTTAATTAGTCCGTTGATTGTACCCACTAGTACATAGTCTCCGAGGAAGCAAACTGAGGTAATTTTTTCTTTGACATCAATTGTGGAATGTTTTATCTCTTCAACATCTTGTTCTTGTCTGAAATAAAATTGAGTAGTACATATTAAAAAGCACAGATCAAAGACAGTATTTGAGAAAAAATTCAGATAAGTACTTACAAAAAATCAAAATAAAGTTCATTGTTTGAGCAATTTTCTTGAGCAAGTTCATATGCTTTCGTGTAGAGAAGCCCGGTCGATTCGTGTTGGAGGATGCTTTGTACAATATCTGTGTATGGGTATCGATACAAATCGATTCCATGTGTGATTAGGTATGCTTTAATACTATTGACTAGGTCACTGTCCAATTTCTGCAATAAGCGATTCATATAAAAATATTTCTACAAAATATGTTATACTGACAAATAGTATAGCCACATTACATTGCTGTTTTATGAATATATGACAAACTAATAAATTGTTATGTTTTCTTAGATATTTATTAATATTTATTTAAAAAGAGGGAATTATTTAGAATACACAGATAAATGAACAAAAAAATATAGGATCTGCATACTATCTGTTTAAAATAAAAAGTGGAGTCATTTAATTAAATCTAAGATAAACTGAACTAAACAGTTAAGTGTGAAAAGTTCTGATTATTTCGTTGCTTATCACTTTGTTACACTCACATCTTCAACTATGTGTGACTCGTACTTTTGAAGATCCAATATAACATCAGCTGGACCGGTCAGCCGAGTTTTGTTACCGAGAAATTTCAAATTTAAATACAGCTTGTTAAACAACGTCCATCTGTTGTTCAGATTCTTCGTGTTCAATATATGGTAGCCAATATAGAACGCAATGTAGCCATCATCAACAATATCAACAGGTGGTTTATTTGTAATATCATATTGATAGCTTTTCAATAAATCACTGTGTAATCTCTTTCTTTCCTCTTCAGGTAGACAATTTCTCAAATAATTCATAATGAGATCATGTACTTCGTAAGTATAGTTTCTTTGTTCACTATCATATGACTCGATTATAAGAGATTTACTCCTAAGTTTTCTCATGACATTTTCAACTTCGCCGATTTCCTTGTTCCATAGCTTGCTTAAAACTTTTGTGGACACCTTCACGTTATCTGGGAATACTGTCAGCATCTTGAATAAAGTAAGCACGTCTTGGCTCAGTGAGTTTATACAGACCTCTATCGTTTTCATAGGATTGTCATCCGGTCGTCCTAAACTGGAAAATAAAATAATTTAACTGAATTATAATATAAAATTGCATAGATAGCGTCCGTACTGACTTGTAGTAAATGATAAAAATTTTTTAATATATAATATATGAGTGATTTCAAATAAATTAGTATTTTATACTCTTCTGCATTACTCTTTTTAGTTTGACCCATTAGGAATATCTGTGTCAACGTTGTTTTTTCCACTAAGGCTTTTCTTAAGTACCCCTACTTGTAAATGAGCAGACGGTTGACTTGATGCGATTACTGCGGCCCATGAACGTGGAAAACATTAGTTAGAAGTATGTGGCAGTTTAAATGTATATACTCTTTTTTTAATGTTTGGATATCGGATCGATACGGAAATATCCCAGGCCTTTTGCCAGTTTGGATATCGTAAGAGCCGACTATGGAAATTAATCGCAGCTACATGTCTGCGTGCAATGGTAATAAGCACCTTCCCAGTTGTATTAGGAAATAGTCAAATTGGCAAATAGGGTGTATTAAATTGGGTGGGTTTGGATAGGGTGGGGAAGAAAAGAGGTGATTGTATTACACAAAGTAGGTATGCAACTAAATACAACTTTAGAAACAATTCGCTTAGTATTCTCGAATGTTTGTGTACCTGATTATTGACACGTATTAAAATATAGCCGTCTGTTAGCGAACATTCGTCATACAAAATCTGCGCTTACTTCTACCTTGAAACCAGGGGTCAAAGCACGGCCATGGTGGTCGTCATATATCTGTGATGACTGATGTCATTAAATAGTTTCAACTTACAAAAAGAACTCTTTTTTCTCCAGCTTGTGCAAATAATATTTCCATCGGTTCCTATCGTCTAACAGTCTTTCTTTATTTTCTGCTAATTGGGCACCGATCAGTGCAATGTTGAACGGGCTGCCTTTACATGCGTCGTGGAATTTCTTCGCTTGTCTGGGCAACTGTGATACTTCCAAATCAAGATATGACGCCAACAACTTTAGTGTTTCTTCTTCCGTTAAGCTGTTTTCAATCTATCAATAGAAAATTTTCCAAAAGGTATATATAGTCTGTTAAAAGCGTTATAGTTGAGCAGCAAAAATGTAACTTATTTGTACAGGTTATGACGGTCTTTTTTTTATTTATTTCAGTAATTTATAATAAAGTTTTATAGCAACTACTTTCTTATGAAACTACTTTTACTGACATGATCGACTTACATGATATATAGTTTTAGCATATATACTATTGGGTAGCCAAGTATCGTCTATTCTGAGGGCATCGGACAAATCCTAAATAGCTTCTAGGGCGGTTAATCGTTTGAAGTGTGGCAAACTTTATGGCCGGTTGTAGATATAGAGAATAAAAAGGATCATTTTATTTTATGTTTCCGGTGGAGGGGATAAGATGATTACTGTCGTTTTTTAGAGCTGTATATTGATAAACAAGAAGACTGCCAGTCGTCTATAGTGCATATGATTATGATATGTACATGTGAGATTCGCAGTAAATTTGCAACCCCAAAGAAAAACGGGTCGGCAACAAGCGACGACACCCCTAGTGTTGCAAGTGTCCCGTAAGGTCAAGTTGCGGTAACCGCTTACTATCAGGCGGGTCGTAGGCCTGTTTGTCACCATTGTGGTATAAAAACACACACTTTACGTTGCCAATGTGTTACATAAGTTGAAGTCATAGTATGCAGAAATTTCATTATCTATCTTACCATTTACACTGGAACAGCAATTCTAACACCGCTATTTTGTGTTAGAAATAGGTAAGATGGAGGAGTGCAAGCAGACGACCGTTATATAGTCTCGATTTATGGTAGTTTACAGACAATTTTTTATGCAATTATTTTTCACAAACTATCACCATATTGCTATGTTAAACTTATAGATATGGAAGATTAAAAATATAAACCTGAACCTATTAAAAATATTAGTAGAAATAATAAGATTCCGTGTATATAATAAGATAGCATTGGTGTGAAGTAAAAGTCCCTACTTATTATGGAACAAATTGGGCTATACTGAGGAACATAAAATTCGGTGTCGTATGTTAATTACGGTAAGAACGTCGTTCTCGGTTATTAGTAATTACTAAAATTATAACTTGGAAGGCCACATAGTTGTCGAAAGAATGGTCTCTCTACGTGAAACGAATATATAATTAGTCTCATAGTTGACAACAGGTAGCTAGATATAATGCGAGCACAGACGTAACACAAAATTTTAGATTACAATCGAATTACCCATTGTAAGTGAATACGAAGTTTGTTTAAACCTAGGACAATTATGAGTATAAACAGGGCACTAGATCATCTTATATTTAATCAAACTTTCGTCAGAAAACTTTATAAAAAAAAAACGTAAACTCCAAACAGAAATTAGGCGACGGTGACTGCTTACCATCAGGCAGGCCGTAAGCCTTTTTGCTACCGTTGTAGTATAAAAAAAAAAAATTAAGTATAGTATAGCCTTCATCGATAATTGGACTATCCAACACTCAAAGAATTTATAGATAGCTTCTACTAACTTCTATTTCAGTAGTAAATTCTTGTACTGTTTATATCAGTAAATGCTGGTGTTTCCGAGTTACGTTTTATCTGTTGTATATCAATAATATGGTTCCTTTGGTAAATATTCTTTGTTATGCAGACGAATACAGTGCATGAGAGATAGTATGGGCAAACAGCAATTGGACGTGTGTTAACTGAAATGAGATTGTAGATTCTGTTTTAGACCTCGAATACAAACCGTATACTAAGGACTTTGTCCAGTTCAATGCCAAGAAAACTCAGATGTGCTCAAAAAATTCGGATGTCTCTCTCTTCTCTCTCTGCAGGACAATACATTGACTACTGAGCTCTATTACCATGCTGGGTGTGGAGGCACGTTGCGACTTACATTCGAACGATTACATTGAGAGCGTGAAAAGAAAAACTTCACAACAAGTTGGCTGTCCAGAACAAGGTGCGGTTTTCATACCTGACCAACTGTCTATAAAACGCAAGTGCGGTCCTGCGTAGCTCCTTGCTCCCACCATTGAGATGTAGATATAACCAAGGACTTTAAGCCTATCTAATTACGCCGGAACGCCATTTTCCATAATTAAATACTTTGTAAAATAAATATATCTAAAGGAGAATCGATAGTCTAGCCTACGTCTTTAAACGATGGTCTCAACTTTTGTCTACATATTGTCCTATGGTTTTGTCAGGGCGCGATGCAGCTCTCTTTCGGCCCTAGTGGGTGGAATCCTGGGAAGCCCCACATAATCACCGGTTCTCTGGGTATGCTATTTCGTACATTTTCTTCAGCATAACAAATAAAAGGTTTCATAGTGAATACTTACATTACACTTACCTTTATTATTTGTGGTTGGAAATTGGCCACTACATCCGAATCGCGGGTAGTTATCAAAAGCTTGCAACCAATGTCGAACGCTTCCACGCACCGCTTCTCGTTGACTTCGTCTAGCACCAGTAGAGCCTCTTTCAGCACCGGCTCAGTAAATGTTGAAATGAGTCGATCCTTCAACTCCTGCCAAGTCCACTCGTAATTAGACAGGGAGTGTGTATCGAGGTTAGACCCGAAACTCGACATGGACATAGTCGAGTTCATATGGGAGTTGCGAGCGTATACTGATGAAGCTTTTCTGTATAATCTAGAAAAAGATACAGAAACCAATTATATAGTACTAAAATCACGATTATCCAGATCAATCAAACACCGATACTTCATTAACATTTGAACAAAAAAACTATATTTCATAATGATGGACTAAACCAAGGTATAAGTGAAACGAAAAGTTTATTAATCATAGGAGATATATACTTGGATTTTCTTGGGACTAAAGGAATTTGTGACTAGTGGCATCGCAATGTGAAACCTTACTGCATGCATCCAAAAGGGCAGGAAGAACACCGGGGTGTTTTAATGGGTAGGACAAGTACTCTCGGAGAACCCCACACACGCCCGTAGCCTAGCTTACGGACGGGTACGACGCGACTTCACGCACTTTCTCTCAAAAAGTTGTGTAAGGTTACATTTTGTATATTATTTGTGATATGAATTCGGATGAGCGAATATCGAGGCTGTTAATGTACAATGTTAACGGGACGGGAGTGTGTTGACAAAATATTACATAAAGTATGTGGCGCGGAATAACATGCCCGGAAACAAAACTGTCTGTAAATTGACATTGTTATTAATATCTAGCAAATTACTATTTCCTTATATATTTTACGAATGCTTTGGTGATAAAAAATGACAAATTCTCAATACACATCAAAGTTAAATAATTTAACTTAAGGAAAAAAGTTCTAATATCAGAGAAAAAACTAAATAATCTATAAATCTTGAGTTATTATTTAGGGACAACCAAGATATTAGATTTAACATCAACATAATCTTAGCTGGAATAAAATTGTTTGGACGGGTGTCTTGTACTCGACTTTCGGTTGCAGTCGTCTATCTCGTAAGGCTAATGCGCAGCTTGTATCACGTACGTACTATCTATTGCAGAATTTGAAATAACTTAAGAAATTCGAATCCAATAACCTTCTATCGAATTCGCTATAACACAGATTAGAAAAATAATTTATACAGATATAAGCAATTGCTGGTTAACACTCCCGCCGGTTAAACTGCTTGTATTAGACACAGGCAGAGTAAAACATTCCATGAGAGTGCGAATAATAATTTATGAAATTAGGTGGAATATCAACCAAGTAGGGATAAAGCCCAGCTGTCCGTCTGGAAGTCCGAAGGTAAAAGGGGGAACGTACTAGCGCAGTTCATGGAGACACTTCCTAAATGTCACTTCATAGAATATCGAATTTTCGCCGATGGGCTGAACAATTACTTTGAGGACACTAGATCAATACATGCTCAATTAATATATGTATGCTAACGCGGCAAATCTGTAGCTTAAGTTAAAGCAGTTTTTTATTTGAAGACAAATGAATATATGTACAATTTTCATGTAGGATAGATATTAGTTACTAGGCAGGCGGTTGATAAAGGTGTCAAAGTATGTAAAAGTGTAATTTTAATGGTTATAACCTGTAACAATGATATCCGCTATGAAAGGAATTTGGGAAACGTAGATAAAAGGAAAAAGTTGGATTTGGTTGGAAAATTCAAATGGATATGCGTATTTTTATTATTAGGATGAAACGGGTATTTTAAGATTACACAAAGGTATTGAAAGTTTCTTACATAAGCATAAGCTGCGGACCAAAGCTACTCTCAGTTTAAAAATGTATCTTAAAAATAGTTTGAATCAATATTTTAGCCGATCTTCTTTTCGACTCTATTGGTCCTTGTTTAAATTATTTAAAAATAGTAATGATTCCTTCAGTTTAATAAAAAAATGAATTAAATATTCGTTTTTAATTAAGTTTGAATTGTTAATATCTCGTTGACTTCCGGTATTCAAGGGCAACAAAATATGATAACATAGGCTAAAATGATGTGAATTTTGTTATTTTATTAATTATAAAACTATTCAAATACAGTTATAAAGTTATCATCACATGTTAATCATAATGTATTTTAAAGAAAGGGTATTTATCAGCTCCAGTAGCAAAAAACAATTTAACTCCATAATATAATGATAAAACCGCTTTAACTCACATGTTCTGCTGTGTCACAATATCATCTTCAGTTTTGCAATTGCTCATATTGAACCAGAACACCCATCCGTTGAAGTTGTTGGTAATGAGATCAGAGTTATCCCTTAGCACGCTGATCACTACTGAGGTTTTTCCCGAACCAGACATGCCGTGAAGCACTAAGATCTTATGGCGGGCAAGTAATCCTAGTTTAGTTGCGATATCTTGTTCCTGAGAGAGAAAAGTTAACGGAGAAGTATTATTGCTATTTTCAGCGAAACGTAGAGGATAGTTGTTCGATCTTGAGGAAGGTATCATCCAAAAATCATGTTAGTGTCCAAATTTGCATACCTACAGTATAGTAACTAAAAGTATACATATAAGTGTGTATATATATTAACTACAAACTATAGTATCAGTATACCAAAATTAGAACTGCAATTTTCATAGTATAACAATATAGAATATCTAATGACATTTCTTTCTGCCATATATCACAATATGTAGATATTTTATACTTACTATGTATATATTTATATATGTATAACATATGTATGTATGTCTATCCGTTACTCTAGATCCCATAACACAAGCCTTAGGGCTTACTTTGGGTAAGGATTATGGTATGAGCGTAACAAATATTTATATTTATTATATTGCATGGTTTTATGATTAATGATCATAACGCGTATATTCTCATTGCGGGGATTGAGCCTATCCAAACTGTACACTTTAGATATACTATGTATGATAAACTGTATATTTGGTATTAGTCAACCAAGCCCAGTGATTGGTCGACTTCATATACAGTTTTGAATTATTTCACAGCTCGAAGATCGATATGAAGGTCTTCTCAAAATGATAAGCATCAGACAAATGTGTACGTACACAAGAAATTAGAAAAAACGGTAAACACACGGGTGTCATAGGTACATTGTAGGGTCGAAACGCGCCCATCCTGATTAAAAGGCCAGTTCCAAGACAACATGGCCACTGCACTATATTGTTGAAAAATTAAACAAACGTATATGGCTAAATATGGGTTTATAGTTTTTCAAAGTATTCTCCTCGATTATCGATACACTTTTGCATACGTTGAAACAAATTTTTATAGCATTTTTTCCACTCTGATTGCGGTATCTCTGAAACGTGCTGTTTGAACGCGTCGACGGCATCTTCACGGGTCGAAAATCGTTGACCACGTAATTTATTCTTTACATTTATCTACGCACTGTTGTTGCGTTAAACCACGTCGAAAATCGTAATAAATCATAGCACGAATATTTTCACGTGTGAGTTCCATCATTTCAGCGATATGACATTTTAAACCCATTAGAAACAAAACACTAGCGTACATAAGGAAAAAAAAATTGCGGCCAGTATTTCAAAAAAAGAACGAATTTTACCATGGAGGTCATATATTGCGTAAAAAATGTTGAAATCCCAGATTCCGCATATTTAAGTAGCAGCCCTCGTAACAGGTTAAAAGAAAATTTCATGATTATATATTTCCTGTTGTTAAATATACACTTACTCTGTGTGTGCCAGTTAGTAAATGAAACGTAAAATAAGCAATAGGTCTACATTGTAAGTGGCAAGTCATCAGATTACACTCAGGAACAGTATTTGGCATTCGTTTTCGAATTTTATATCAGTGAATTCACTAGTTAATAATGTATCAACTACCTGGTGATTTCATGGCGTTGAACGGGAGACCTGACGTAGGATTTCCCATTGGAACAAAGAAGCTATATAATTATATCACTATCCCTGTCTACTAAAATTATATCTGACTGACTAATAAATTTCAGTATATATAAGATTTATCAAATATTATAAATTTAACAGTCTATATCAGAAGTAATATCACTTTTTATCAATTAAAATAGAAAATATAATTATTATGGAAATGCATTGTTAAAGATTTTGTTACAAATTCATAAAATATAACATTAAGACATTATTTACTAATTGCATTCTGCTTACGTCACTGTGTGGTCACATACGTCACATGTAAAAAAGGTATGCTAAATATTGATTAGTTTAAACATTTATTTTAAATAAGATATGTGATACTTATTGTTTAAAACATTAAACTCTTACACAAGTGTACAACATTTAAAAGTGCAAGTGATAGAAAGAAGTGAAGACACATATACATATAACACTTACCACTGAAGTTCTTTTTACATAATGGTCTGGCAGCCTTGGCACGTTTCCTCTACTGAGGCTGTCCTCAAAGCTCTCGTTCATGATGGATTCGTGGTTGTCTGCGGACAGCTTCTTCCAGATCCAATTGTAGTCTTTGGCTAAGCAATGGACAAAGACCTCGTATGATGCATTCGTGCCATGTTGCAGCAGCCTTTCTATTAGATATCGAGCCTGGTCAGCACGTTTGTTCTAAAAACAAATATATATTACTCGTGGGTTTGCACATTTTGTGTTAATTTCAAGGAACAACATGTGTGACATTTACTATAATCTGTGTTATTTTTTGTACTTAATATAAAAATAAAGTTAGATCATTATTATTTATCAATTTAACATTGACATTGTTAAACAGTCTATTTTAGGTCACTTATTACTGTCGCCGCACACAAGCCACGGGCCACTGCCACAAACGCCGCCACAAGAAGCTAGACGCAGCTCAAAAGTAGCTGGAGCGCGCGACAGCCACTTGTGGCCGGTGGTCGCCACTTCTGGTCGGTAGCTGCTACTTTTTTTAACCCAGGCATGCAGCATCATAATGGGCTCGGACGAAGAAGGTTTAATTGCGATACTTTTGATAAAAAGACGTCGTCGTAGAAGACGAAACCGTAGTTATTGGATAGTTTACTGAAAGGGAGAGAGGGGCGTGGAATCGCGCGAGTGGCTTGTGGCGGCTTTTTGTGTGGGCGTTTAGTGGCCGGTGTGGGCCACAAGAGGTGAGCTGTGACGATTTGTTGCGTGTGGCCGCCACCGGCGTCAACCGTGTGCGGCGAGCTATAGAGGGTTAAGGGTCATAGCTTTTGCCCACGGCTACATATGCGCGGAGTTCGGTTTATCGCGCTTCCCGTGGGACTATCCGTTTTTCCGAGATAAAAAATATCGCAAAACCTTGCTCAAGAATCACTCTATCTAATGATGAAAACCGCATGAAAATCTGTGCAGTAGTTTTTGAGCGAAGCCTTTATTGCGCATCCCGTGGGATCTGTCAATTTTTCCAGGATAAAAATTAGCTTATGTTACTCTCCATCCCTTCAACTATCTCCACGTAAATTCGTCGCTCCGATTTGCCGTGAAAGACGTACAAACACACACACAGACTTTCCCATTTATAATAATAAATTATGATTTTTATGCCTTTAGAATAAGTTAGGTGAGTACTACAGTTTCTTAGTTTTACTGGTGAACAGACGTGATAGATCAGTCAGACAACCGCAAGGCGTACTGCCTTGCCGGTTGAGATAGACGTAAGTTAAGCACATCGCTACGGGTTCGGGTTGGGTTCAACTTGTGGGGCAAATCGGTTTTTACTTTTCGTATTTAACCAAGTATTTCTTAAAGATATTTCGATCACCTTACCTTTTTGAAAATCTCCTCGATATCTTCGGTTGTTACTGCTTGTTTCGTGTATAACTCATCGAGTATGAATTCGACGTCTAGATCGCGAACAATGTCTTGTTTGTAGCGCTGCAGGACCAGCCTATTTTTGTCGTCCATATTATAGGGCTCTTGGTCATCTGGGAACAAAGTATAAAAATATTTATGTCATTCATGATTGGTGGTCATTACACGAGCTTTGTTTTATATCATAAATGCCGATGAAACTGAAACAGAAAAGGATATAAGATAGAAATAATAGTTTATTGAATTATTTTTATAACTGTATTTGACAAACAACAGGCTGATGACTCACCATGATGGTAAGTGGATACAATTGCCTGTAGTATGTGGTTCCTATTATATTTATAGCAAATCTGCAACATCCAACCAATTTGTGATATAAGATGTACACTTATAGTAACCCAGTAATTTCACTGATGATCTTACCCTTTAAAGCGAATCACAGCAACGTCGTCACTGCTGTTTTGAATTCAAGGCATGAAGTTATTTCTGATCTTTGCTCTTTTTATGGTGTACTTTCGGTTTTTTACTCTTTGGCGGTAGCTGGAGTAGCAAGAAAGATAACGTGTGCCAATGTTAAAAGAGCTGAGAATCTGCGGTAGTATTAACGACAACAAATAATAATTTTACAGTGTATTTTGGAGGCCGAACTTATGTCCCTCGTAATATTTATGGTTTTCGTAAAACAAAGTTAAATATGGGCAAATATACTTCCGCTTCAGAGAAGAGCGCAGATAAATGTGAAAGGGAAGAACACATCTTTTATTGCTACGTATGAGTGGTTGCATGTTTTAAACGAATCATATTCTAGATTATAGGTAGGCTTTCTCTGATATTCGTGTACATACAATAAAAGTTTGCCGCTCAAAAATAGATATGATGCATTATTAAATTGGCGAACACGTAATTTAAAATTAAATTAGCGTAGGTGGGTAAATAAAACGTTATTTGCTTTTTGCTCTAGACACTCACGCATAAAACTACACGAGACATACCTAAACCATTAATCTGTGTACAAAATATTGTTTTTAAATCGGCCACATGGATATTGCGCTCAAAGTTCAAAACAGTATCCAAGGTAGAAGTGATACTAGTCGATAGAAGTTTACTATATCAAATATAGCGAAATAAGGCTTGAAAGTCAACACAAACTTTTAAGCATAAAAATTATTTCTTTTAAGCTTATAAAATATTATAACAGAAGAATCATAACTTTATTTAGATTGATCCTTCTAGATATTAAAAAAAATACATCGTTATTATCATATACAGTGAGTCATTGAAACGGTGTACGAAAATGTTTAAACAGCGCCGGTGAAGTAATAGTTGAGGTATATATAAAATTTGATTGACCCTAGGTGTTTGTCTTCGGCCAGAACCTAATATTTTCCAAGTTAACTGACTACAAAATGAAAGTGAAATCTTTCAACGACACCCTTAGTCAGCTGTTAACACAAAAATACCAACTAGCTTATAGGCGCAATGACACTGAATAGATTGCTTCATAGTATTGCTCGTACGCTGATGCAGGGCTGTCGATACTTAATATCACAAAATAATGTACATTGTTTGTAAAGTAAAAAAGGAGCTTGATTAACACAAATACTTTTTGCACAGAATCTTTATTTCTGATGGATACACGCCACTAAAAATTTTTTCGGTGGCCCTGAAACACTGTATATTATGTTACGTTGAAAATGTCAGAATGGAAGCATATATGTACTTATAGAAAGTGGTACTATATGGTTTAGCTATCATATTTTTAAATCGGCACTTTCATACTAGAAACAATAATGTCTACTACAGTTTTCAGAAAAGAGAAAACAAAAATATATTAGACTAAAGTTATTTAATAATTTATTTATTTAATAACACAGAAAACAAAATGTATGAAACTTGTACACACATGTCAATCTACACTAAGCGAACCAATAATATATACCTCTAGATAGGTTTTAATTCTATTGCATGTGTAAAAAAATGAGGATAAATGGAGTATTAGCAAATTAATTTTTCACTTAATATATGTACTAATAGAAATGGCAATTAAAAACCTATTATTACTCGGGGATAGGTTAATTAATCTGTTTATCATTATTTTTGTAAATATAATCCATCCATACCTTTACTGCTAATTTGCTAAAAAAAATGCACTATACAACAAATGTTACCACAACTACAACACTATTAACGAAACACCCCAGACGGATCTAAAAATACGATAGAAGCGGCAGATACGAAGTTTAGAACTGAGTGTTTGTTTCTTATAATACTATGACCTTGTAAATTAATACCACCTACGTAATAATAAGTCATTCAAACAACCAAAACACGAGAACACTGTGCCATTGATCTTGCATGTTGCCAAGGCCATGATAGATAGCCTAAATCACTTTTCTCGTATGAATTTTAAATACTTTAAGTAATTTTAAATACAATGATTTTCGTACAAATATTACAAAATATGTAATATCAATATTATATATAAACTAGCTTTTGCCCGCGACTTCGTTCGCGTGGACTTCAGGTTCGTCCCGTCTAGTCTAGTAATAAGTAAGAAATACGGTAACTAAGCACTGCAGAGCCCTAATCATAGGCCTATAGGTAGCTACTGCAGTATGCTCCTATAAACTACATTTAACGATCTTTTTCCTTTTGTGGGTTATTCCTAAGAGATAAACATATACCATCACTGACTTTTTTGTAGACCTTTTTAAGTTGTACAATACTGTAGTAAATTGTTTTGATCTATCTTGTAGAATTCAGTCAGCGTTTGCAATAAATAAATAAATAAATAAATATTTGTTACACTTACACCAATTAGCCTAGCCCAAACTAAGTTCTATAAGGCTTGTGCAATGGGATCTAGGGTAACGGATAGACATACATATATTATACATATATAAATAATTTTTATTGAAATATATATCAACAACCATGACTAAGGTACAAATGCTCGCATTCATCACACAAACATCTGCCCCACCGGGATTCGAACCCGGGACCTCAGAGATGGCGACACCTTGAAACCGGTGTATTATCCACTCGACTATGGAGGTCGTCAATGTAAGCGCAAAAAGTGTGTTTTTTTTACGACCTCATAGAAACCTCAAAAATTGTAGCCTATGTGTTATTCTGATGTATAAGCTATATTGTGGTAAAGTTTCATTCAAATCCATTCAGTAGTTTTTACGTGAAAGAGTAACAAACATCCATACTTACAAACTTTCGCCTTTATAATAGTAATAGGATAGGTATGTAAGATTTCGTCAATAAAATTATATAATAATTAGATACTGAAAATGGCTGTTGCGGTTGAATATTCACACTATGTTATGTATGACTAATATTATTAGGGAAAAAACAGTAAAAACATTCATAGTTTGCAGACGCCTTTAACAATGATATCCCAAGTTACATAAAGAAAACCTATTTTTTAATATCCGACTTGTAATTTCTTTAAAATCAAAAAATAAAACAGATTTTTTTTTTGTCATGATATGATTCATAATTAAATTATGTAATATTTCATATTGAAACTCCATAAAGCATAAACCATGCTTCAAAATTTTTATTCGTGACTTTCAATTAAAAATAAGTAATTGAATTATTCTTTCATAAGGTGTTTGGCTTTACGCTGGAAGTTGTTGACGACTATGTATAACTGTGAAGCTTCAAAATAGATTTAATAAAGTATCAGATTGACTTAGAAATTGATGCACAAAGGCCAATGAAGATACATCTTCACTACCTGGAGAGGCTTTTGTCATTGGTGTCTCTTAATGGAGTCCAAGTTATGCAAGCTAGCAACGTAAAATATTTGAGAATATACTTCGATAAGTGACTGACGTGAAAAAAGCATATATTTACAAAATAGCTTGCAATGGGTCATAAGATGTTCTTAATGTTTAGAAAAGAGTTATAACGGTCTCTGAATAACATTGCTGCTTTACAAAAATATAGGAAACATAATTTGAACCTATGGATATCGTACAATTAAGGGGTACATAAGCTAATTCTAATATTGAAAACCTACAGATTCCAATTAAAAATGCTGTGTATAATAACAGACTTTTAATTCACCATTTGAGCAGACGGATACCACAAGATCTACTGTAGCAAATTATTGTGTGAAATATGTGTGTAAGTACATGCTATTTATACTCTTTAAACCTATCGATGAATGTTTTCTGGGACAGATTGTAAATTTTAGTAGAATTAATTAAACAATAATTTGAGCGGCTAAGGTCGACTTTACACACTATAAATCTAGCAGCTTACAATGGACCTTACAAGGAGTCCCTCAAAGAGTAATGAAGAGGACCTGTACTAGATTTTTTGTGATGAAATTAGAAATGATCCATGGAAAAAAGAAGAATATTAAACTTTGGCCGGGGTCAGGGTATATATTGATGGCCATTAAATATAATTCCACTAACTCTGAATCAACCTGTATATACAACTACTTTCTGACTTACTACTAATCATCAATACCTTTAAGATTATTTTTTTGCACAGATCTAATAGATAATTTCGATAACAAATATCAAGTGATGTAGGTCATTTGGAAGGGTTTCAATCTGTAAGTCAATGAATTAGTAATAAAGTTGCAGATTTTTAATAATAATATATCAATAACTATTTGACCTATATATCTGAAATTTTGTATAGACAAATTACGAGATGGTTATGAAAGGATTGATTTGGAGCTGTGAAGAGATTAACTGTAACTTTAAATTATTTCTGTAAAATTACAAATAACTGCTGCGATGTTGGCTCCTTTTTCTTGGATTTTAATTTGATTTCCTGTTCTGTGTCTACATAATAAACAATGTGGAAAGTATAGCTATACAACATTCAATTAATGGGAATAAAAATTATTTTACATGAGAATAAAGAGGCCTTGATAATGTTATCATATCATATTTATATGATATGGCTTCAACTTAGCTGTGTTTTGACTTGAATAAAATGAGAGCTTTACACCATGTGAGACATGTTATTTCTCATAAAGTCAAAGCTTATATATAACACTCTTGTTATGTTTTTATCAAAATTTATTGTGATTTTTTGGCTAAGGTGGAGTCATATTGACACATTCCAAAATGCAGTGTCTGCTCAAGTTTTGAATAACACAAATGTTGTCAATATAAGTAAAGAAATAAAATAATATTCTAAAATGCTTATAGGCAAGAAAACTAAATGATATTAATTTAATTTCTTGTACACTCCATTCATTTATGCTAAGGCCTCTCTTATCTGTATGTATGTATAGGTACCAATAACATTAGTACAGGAAGTGGTCTGATTGATAATATTTTCAAGTGGTGTGAGTCAGAGGATTTGTTTTATCTTTTTATAACAATAGTGAGTGATAAATAGCAAATTCTATGTAATGACAGGATAAAGCTTTCCCTGAATGTTGTAAGAGGTGATTAAAGGAATTTACCACATTTTTACAACTGTGAAGTGCTCAGATAGAGGCAAGAGGCTTGTTCTGTATTATATATTACATTGGAACTATTTAAAAATAGAAGATATATAATAATAGATAGAAAATAAGTGTGGGCACTTTTTTACATCTTTGCCTAATCTTTTGTACAAAACATTTGTGATTATATAATGTATAATAATAAAAATAGAGTATTCTTAATATAGCAACTGGCTTTAGACCTTAAAAAAATATAGATTTTATGTTAAAAATTAAAACTAAAAACAGGTTCTGTTTTGGAAAAATAAAACTAAACTTCTGCCACTGTCTAAACCTTTAAAGCATAACTGTATAGAAAAATGTCATAAAATTGTATTTAAAATTATGGGAGACTGTGGTTGTGATTGTGTGTGAATAGGCTTGTGTAATTAAGGCAAAGACAAGGGAATACAGAAATGTAGATGATAGTTGTAAACAAGTGATGTTTGGTATTGATGTTATGGTAATGATGTTTGGCAGAGTAGCAAAGATTCATCAGAATCAAAATTGTTTATTTTTTATTATTACTAAATATTTTCTCTTGCAGACTCTATGGTTCCTACTTTTTTAGTTTGTTATTATTTATTTTTTCACTTTAACTCTACATAATTGCTACTCCGAGTTTCCGTGTATACATAATAACAGATGTTTGTATCATTCATAAGTTCTATATGTCAATCAAAGTTGGTTAAGGCATATATGACTGTGCTACTTGGCTATTCCAAGTGTGCATAGAAAAATAGATCACTATCTTAATTTATCTCTTTTCTCACCAAGAGTTTTCATAACTAATCTTGATCATACCTTAATGAAATTTATTTAGTAGAATCAATTTCCTTGCTCTACTTGCAGTTTTATCAATTATTATTTTATTAATGGTCTCAGTATTAGTCTTCTAGTCAGATATTCTAGGGTATACTTGAATTTCTTGTATGCATTTATTCAATATTTCTATGAGTAAAATAGCAAGTGTGAAGTTGTGAAGCAAGAGGCATGCAATTGCTAAAAACTTAAAAGTATATTTAAAATTTATTGATTTGTTCTGGGCAATTTTAGTTATGGAAGGCTCTATCTTTCTTACTGGTAATTATGCTGATTACTGATATACACAGTGCATTAACAAATAATACCAAAGAATCAACTGAGTGAGTTTATAGTAATTATGTCTCTGTAAACAGGTAAGAGCTCAATCCCCCCATGGTAGGCTACTTTATGCTTGTTCATAGAAAGACTGGTGCCCAGCAGTGACAATTGTGTGTTTCGCCAATATTAATGTTAAAATATTTAATAAAGAATGCTTTCATGTTCTGCATACTCTAGGTTAGAATTGTCTTTATATAGTTTTACTGTATTCCACAATGTGGGCACATTTTGGGTATAAGCATGAATACAAGTACAAGAGTTAAGATATATGTGTGTAGAATAGTATACAACAAAAATAAACAGCAATCAGCATGTTAGTTGACAACTGAAATAGTAGAAATATCAAGAGCTTAGTAAGATACTTTTGTACATCAATTTATTTTAGTATTTACTATAGTTTTCAATTATGTTTGAAAATTATAAATGAATAATTTTCTAAATGAAAATCAGTGAATTGTTACAGATTTTAGAATAGACAGGTTTTAATTTGTCAGATTATATCTTTTTAAATAAATGTTTAAATCTAATTGCTTTTTCACAATATTTGCATTTAACACAATCGTCATATATTGCATTAAAAGTTTCAAAGGATCAATCAACTGTATTAAAACACAATTTAATTTACCTTGTTGTAAAAGATATAAGAAAGAAAATACAATCCAGAATGAAAAATATAGTTAATTTTCTAAAATAAATATATAGTTTTAAGGATTAATTTAATTCAAAAAGTTCATTTTTTTTTGTGTACTTCTCAACCGTTAATCTATATTTAAATTAAAATTATAACATACCGCATATTTGTCAAGTGAAGTAAAGATGAATTTATGGTATATGTTTATTAATTAGCATTATTCTAAAATCACTTCAATTTAAACTAAGCTTGAGCAAACGACACTTTAACAAATCACGAAACAAAGCAAACAAAGTGCACATACTCACTTCGTCAAATTAAAATTGCATTATGTTTTCATTTACGTATACAAAACTGACAGTACTGTCACACAGATCAAATGTGCCTTGTGATTGGAGTAAACGAAAAATAACACACAACGTGATAGGTAGTAGAATGTTAATTCACGACATACAAAACAGAGCTTATACAAGTAGTACTTATGTATCTATGGTTTACTATTTATGCATGCGTTCAATTATTTAGACATTTATAAAACAATATTAATGATAACATACAGCTGTGGTAAGGGTAATGAATAAATCATCCATCAGTCATAGATTGGTTTATAAATTCCTTGAAAGTGTGGTCTTTATTTACTTTATATTAAATTACAAATCCAATAACACTTCAATAAATAAAAAGATTTTTATTACTATTCTGGCCTGCAAGCTTATATCAAAAACTAATAATTAGGTTTATACACTATATATATTTAAATATTAAATTGACTTCGCTAAGTTATTTAATTTTGATTTAGGTAATTTCATATTTGATATTATGAAACGCATTTTTAATGTTTTTCCTAAAAGTAGAAAATATGCTATACTAAATTAAAGGACATACCGAGGTCCTCGTTAATTTAATGTCAATTAAGTGGGTACTTATAAAATACATTTATCAATATACTTTAGTGTGCTATCAATCTTGCATATTTACCTTTTTCATTGAAAAATTTAGGTATAAATGTATGACGACATTGTTGTATTAGTCTTTATGAAAAGGATGTTAGGTTTCCGCGTGCTTGTGCTAGAAATTTGATACAGGATCTGGATTGCGAGAAACTTCTCTGAGAAAATAGGCTCGTTTCCAATGTCAGTATGATTATATTTTTTTAAATACCTATATTCCTATTACATACTTCTGAAGTGTTTACACGGTAAGCTCACTGTGACAGGTGTCATCGTTATAGTTTATCTGTCAGGCCTTTTACCATTGTGTTATTTTTCCATAAACTATAAACATGACACCTGTCAAAACAGACTTCTTAGATTGAGAAAAGTATCTGTACATTATTAGTTTACTTGTTTCTATTTGTGATGTACAGGAACATGTGTTGATGTATTTATAGGTTTTAAACGCACTTCATTTGATGTTATCTAGCTTTCTTGGGTCAAAATTACAAATTGGCTTAATCTAGTTGGATTGTTGATTTATATGTATATAAAGATAATTTATAGTACTGAGGCTGCTTTAAGTCAAACAATATTCCGAAATTCTCAATAGAAATAAATATTCTCTGCAGGCCAAATGCTTGCATTTCAGTTAAAAGATATTTTATGACATCTTGCTATTTACAAGTTGCTGTGTAAAGTTTTCTCTAGCAATGTTTATTCGAATTCCTATAGTTCGAAAAAAATATACCTATGATTGTTCTTAATTATTAAAATTTCATACTAAATATAAGTACTTAAATTTTAAATATTATCTCTAATAATTATTTAGTAAAATTAAAAACTAAACTATAAATTAAATATTTGAAATAAATCGCTGCCGTCAGGCAACGTCCCCATAAGACTAGCAGCATTGCCACGTTGTATGGCGATGCTGATTCGCTGCGCCAGATATGATCCAGCTTTCCGGTCATATGTAGCCTTGGTCAATCTATAGCTGCACTCTTTAAAAACTCTGTGGGCACTTTCCCCCCAGGGCCCAGAGTTTCCACCCCAAAAGGCTCAAATATGCAACCACTATTTATGTTTGCATACTTGCGCCGTTTGAGGAGTTCAGCCGAGTTAGCAGCAGACCCAGTCCTAACTGCGGTGCCACGAAGATGGGACTGCGCTAGAGTATCAGCACATGTCGCGTCCCAAACTAGTGGTCGTCCCATCCTCCATGGCACGAGGGTCATGCCGTCGGGTCTCTTACCGTCGTCACGGCTAATGCCGGCCGGTTCTAAAACAGCCGGTGCTCCCGCACTTGCTAAGGCCCTACGGATGACGTCGTTTAGGCTGGCATGGCGAGAGGCACGCCCCGCGCTTCTGCTGCAAGATAGGCCGTGATGACCTAGTTGGTCAACATGATCACCACAACGACAGCGATGTGGCACAACGCAGGTCGCTCCCAGGCGAAGAGCAACTGATAAACGGAATGTCGTGTTATCTAAAAAGGTTCCTAAATTGTAAGAAGGTAGAGCTTGCAGTCATTGCCCGGATTCCCATTCAGCGCTGGCAATGAGGCGAGCGCGCTCTACAGGGCTGGTTGCCGTATGGTATAGGTTGTCTCGTACCAGCCTGCAAAGCGGCTCGTCCCAAAGACGCTGTGAACTGGTGTTTAAGCTAGAAGCTAGAAGGTTATAAATAATTTTGTCAATTCTTTCTAAAAGGTTGGGAAATCTCCAAAAATGGCTGCACCTCAGGACATATGTGAATTTTGGTACAAAAAGACAATATTTGATAATTGTGTATGCTACGTGAGCATTTATTTTTGATATGCGGTCCAAGGCTTCAGAAAGGTTTTTAATTTTTGTTTCTATCAGGTCTGGGAAAGATTCATCCAAAATAGGCGCCCTGTCACAGTAGTAAGTTGTACATCACTTAAATAATGGCACAACACTATTGCAACTTGTTCTCTAATTGGTCTGTGACTATTGCTGTACTGTGATTGGTTCTTGAGAAATATACTTCTTCTGATTTCATCATGGCTACGATGTGTTTTATTTAATATAACCTCCTAAATAATTAAATAGTTTTATATGGCGCAGCCGGAAAAAAATGTGATATTTATGAAGAAAAGGCAAACAAAGGTAATATAGTCCATTTTTTCGTCAGTTCAGTGAAGTATTTCTATTTTATCGTCACCAAAATGGAAATGCTAAAGCCGCCGCCGCCATTTTCTTTGGTTGGCGAGCCGGGAGAAAATTATAAGAAATGGAAACAACGTTACCAAATATATTATACAGCATCAGGTGCGTCAAATAGATTAAATGATGAAGGGAAAATTGCTTTATTCTTACATTGTGGGGGAAGAGTGCCTTCCGATTTATAATAATTTTGAGTTTACGGAAGAGCAACCACAAACGGTTTATCAAAATGTGGTAACCAAATTTGATGAATATTTCATGCCCATGTGCAATGAAACAATGGCGAGACATTTATTTTTCAAACGAAAAATGAGAGAAAGTGAAACTCTAGACGAATATATTACTGTACTGCGGACGATGGCAAAAGATTGTAATTTTGGGGCAACAACAGACAGTTTGATTAAGGATCAAATTATAAGAGGTCTTAGAAAGAAGAATATTGTCGAAAGATTATTGAAAGAAGTGAATTTAGATTTACCGATGTGTATAAAACTGTGCAAAACATATGAGGTAACAGAAAAACAGATTTAAAAAATTCGAGTTCGAAGAAAGTAGTAGCCCACATCAGATAAATAAAATAAATAAGAGGCATAATAAAGAACAAGAAAACATAAAGACAAATAATCAGAAGCAAAGGACAGAAACACAAAAGAATACATATTATGAAAGGAAAGTGTACAATGAGAATAAGAAAAAAGAATGTCAACGATGCGGTTATATACATGGATTTAAGTGTCCAGCTTTCAACAAACAATGTATGAAATGCAGAAAATTTGGACATTTTGCAAAAATGTGCCGGAATGTAGTAAAAGTTATACAACAGGAAGATGAAGAAAATTTTGTACTGAGTGTGAAGCATGTCGATAGTGTCAAGAAATCAGAGTTATATGAAAGCGTTCAGTTGCAAAGCAAAATAATTGATTTTAAATTAGATACTGGATCAGATTGTGATGTTTTACCATTAAAGTATGTAGAGCAATTGAAATTAAGAAATAAAGTGGTAAGTAAGAACAGTAATCTATATAATTATGATGGATCAAAAATTAACTGAATCAATTTTTAAAAAACCATTGTGTGATATACCACTTAGATTACAGCGTATGAGATTACATTTACAAAGATACAATATTATTGTCAAGTATAAACCCGGAAAAGACTTATTAATAGCAGATACATTGTCTCGTAATTGTATGAAAACTGAGGAAAATTTATTAGAGCAAGAAATTGAAGCTCAGGTTGGAATGGTAATTAATAACTTGCCTTGTACTAGTAGTAGATTAGATGTATTTAAAAAAGAGACAGAATCTGACTCGGAATTGACACAATTGAAACAATATATCATGTACGGATGGCCCGATATTAAGCAGATACCGTGCAATTTAAAACCTTATTATACTTTCAAAGATGATTTATACATTTGTGATAATTTGATTTTTAAAAATAATTGTATATTAGTGCCTAAATCATTAAGATCTGAGATGTTAGAAAAGATACATTATACTCATATGGGTCTTGATAAATGTAAATCAAGAGCAAGAACATGTATGTTTTGGCCATTTATGTCAAGGGATATTGAAAATAAAGTGATGTCGTGTAGTACGTGTGATAGGTATAAGAAACAGAATCCCAGAGAGCCGATGATAATTAGAGAAATGCCCAATAAGCCTTGGAGTCACTTAGGATGTGATGTTTTTCATTATTGTGAGAAAAATTATTTGTTAGTCGTTGATTATTATAGTAAATTTGTAGAGGTTGTGAAAATGGTGAATTTAAGTACTGAAATAACTATTGATTTGTTAAAGTCTATATTTAGTAGATACGGAATACCTGAAATACTGTATACTGATGGAGCAACTAATTTCACAAGTTATAAATTTAAAGAATTTGCATTGAATTGGAATTTTGTGCATAAAACTAGTAGTCCCAAATTTGCCCAATCAAATGGAATTGCTGAAAGGTATATACAAACAATAAAAAACTTGTTTAAGAAAGCAGATTATGAAGGTAAAGATAAGCATTTAGTGTTACTCGAGTATAGAAATACACCTATTTCGCAAGAATTTAACTATAAATCTCCATCTGAATTGTTAATGGGCAGAAAGTGTAAAAGTTTATTACCTAATTTCAAGTGTGATAATTCTGATAAATTTAATTTTCAAAAAACATTGTATGAAAATGCAAGAAAACAAAAGTATTATTATGATAGACATACAAGAAAATTACCAGATGTAAAGAATGGTCAAAAAGTTGTTTTGTTAGATTCTAATAAGCCTAATTGTTATGCAGAAGTAAAATCAAAAGATGTGAGACCTAATAGCTATAAATTAATTACAGAGACTGGTCAAAAATTAGATAGGAACAGAAAGTATTTTAGTATTAGCAAGAACCCTGATAGAATGTCTATTCAGAAAACTTATGATTTATATGATAATAATATTCATGAAAACAATATGTATGTAAACAATGATTTAAGTGAAAATTGTAATGATCAGTCAGTAAATTCAGAAAGTAAGAGTTGTGTGGAAGAAAGGAAAGAGGATAAGAGTGAGAGTAGAGTGTGTCCAGAAAATTACATAACCAGAAAAGGTAGAGTAGTTTAAAATGTTCTCTAAGTAAACATTTATTTAAATTACAAGGATCAAGACAAATTTAAATGTGCCATCCTCTTGTGCCACAATAAGAAATCAGTCTCATTCATTTTACAACTGTATGCTGTGACAGTGTCAGTATTCAGCCGGTACATGTTATTGATGAGATTTGCTGCTGCTACTTCAGTATTCATCTTGTTGAATATTTTACAGCCCTGTTTTGTGAACTGTATGGAGCATCCATTCTTTATAATTTGGCTGACAGACAATAAATTTGTTGTCAATTCAGGTACATACAGAACATTTGTAACCTGGATAGTTTGTTTGATACTATTTGGACCAATTATATTCAAGTCTATTTTGCCACAACTTTTCACCGGAAGCATTTTGCTATTTGCTATTTTTATACTTGTGATCGGAGGGGGTACTTCATCATAAAGCCAGTCTTGTCTCATGGTAAGATGCATTGAAGCACCTGAATCTATGTAGAACCCATCATCATACTTAGTTGTAGCAGAGAACACAGCTACATAACCTGAATCTTTATTTTTGTCTTGTTTTGCTTTCTTTGATTTGCAATTTTTGCTTATGTGTCCATATTTATTGCAAATAAAACATCTTGGACCTTTCTTTGGGATGTGCTGAGAATTCTTTGAATTATTGTGCTTTGTGTAAAGTACTGTAGTATTTGTTGAATCAACTGAATTTACTTCTTGAAGTAATTTTGTCTTGATCAAGTCAGAACTAATTTTTACACCAGAGCTTTCTATCCCCATAATCATCGGCTTGTAGGAATCCGGCAAACCGGCCAACATTAACGTTCCCAGCCACTCATCGTCAACATCAAAGTTGATGTTTCTCAATTTGTGAGCGGAGGACATTATTTTATTGACATATGATTCTACACTTTCACTAGTCTCTAATGTTGTGTTAATTAAGTCCTTTAATAAGCCAACTTTTCTAGTTAATCCACTGTCTTCAAATGCTTTGGTGAGGTTATCCCATACTTGTTTGGCATTTTCTGCTTGTTGGATGTGAACATATAAAATTGGATCAATCAATAATATTAATTTAGACTTAGCTTTAACGTCATCCTTCACTGCTTTTGGATCATTGGGGTTTGGTTTAGACAATATGCAATTATACAAGTCTTCGTGCTGTAGGTACGCTTTTACAGCAAAATTCCACGTAGACCAATTTTCCCGTCCCATCAGTTTGGGAATTGACATAGTTATGTTATTCATATTGTAAAACAAATCTGAAATAGCTGAAGTACAGGAAGAACTCGCGTACCGGTAACTTTATTGAGGTTATGCACGCGTGAACACTTTTCAACTATTTAATTTTTACTTTACGTTAATCACTTTATTGTGATACTGTTTAACATTTGCAACACAATACGTTAGAGCTATCTGGGCCCATAACCTTATACTTATACTCAACACTCAGCACTGGAGTCAAGTACCACCAAACCGGGTCACCGTTTAATTGAGACACTATTTTTAACTTTTCCCTCATATCTTGTGATAAACGCTGCTTTATTTTACCGGCCGCTGTAGTTATCATGGCTATATAACCCTCGTTATTCTTTATTACCTCTGGCAGCAGCCAAGTATAATTTTGAAGGTAGTTTGTGAACACTTCATTAGCAGGACATCTCAAAGTTTCTAGAGGCATGTTTGCTTCAGCCATCTTCAATATGGCACTAGGCCCTATAGATGGCTCAAACTCATTGTCGTTGAGGGCGCTTATCCCTTCTGGTCGGAGGTAAACACCGGCTCGGGTTCTTCCTAACCTTCCTAATCGTTGTTTTTGAGTGCATTTGGCAATGGTTCTTTGCACAATTTTACAATTGTAATCGATGCCTTCATCATTTGTGATTAGGGTAACATGTGGTTTAAACTCTTTCATGAAGTCGATCATGGTGCTCAAGTTCTTAATTGTTACAGATTGGCCAATAACGTCAGTTGCGAATATCCAGCACTGGGCTGGTATACTATTTAAATCCTTTATCGTCTGACTGCTTATCGCAATTGACTCTCCTGGGTAGGTTGTGCTTCGGGCCCAAGTTACACCCCTGGTGGTATCCTTTATTGATGCACACATGAATATTACTACACCTTCATGCACATATTTCTTGGGTATGGCGTATGCATCAGATATACATCCTATATCCTTAGGCGTGATGATATAAGCATCCACATTTTCTTTGTTGTCAGTATTCTTTACTACTCTTCTTAAAATGTCCGCGCTGTTTACCGGATAACGTGTTGTGTTGATGGCTTCATCACCACCAAGCACATAAGCCATTTTCGCATTTACGGGCGTGGCAGTAATCTTAATCAAGTTTAGTAAATTAGATGCCTCAACAGCATTTTTTCACATAAATTTAAATCCCGAGAGTGCAAAGCTAACAACGTTCACTACACCGTTTGGTAGATACTATTTTAAGCGTTTACCCTATGGTCTGGCATCAGCACCAGAAGTTTTCCATAGGCAGTATTCGGAAATATTTCAGGATATAGAGGGGTGCGAGGTTTTCGCTGACGATTTAGCTATTTTTGGTAAAAACAAAAAAGAACATGATGAAAGATTATTAAAAGTTTTAAAAGTAGCTTCAGAAAATGGTTTAAAATTTAATTTAAAAAAATGTGTTATTGGACAGCCTGAAATACATTATTTAGGCCATATTTTGTCAAAAGAAGGCATAAAGCCTGATCAAAAAAAGATTGATGCTATTTTAAATTTAGAAAAACCTAAAAATAGTAAGGAAGTTATGAGATTATTAGGAATGATAACTTATGTGTCTAAATTTATACCTTCTTTGTCAGAAAAATGTTATCCGTTAAGAATGTTAACTAAAAAATCACAAGAGTGGATATGGTCTAATGAACAGGAACAAGCTTTTATAGAATTAAAAAATATTTTAACATCAAATCCTGTATTACAGTTTTACGATCAAAATAAACCTGTGAAGTTATCGGTAGATGCGTCAAAAAATGCTTTAGGAGCAGTCTTGCTTCAAAATGATTTACCTGTCGCATATGCATCAAAATCTATGACAAATACACAGCAAATGTATGCACAAATAGAAAAAGAGTTATTGGCTATAGTGTTTGGGTGTACTAGATATCACCAATATGTGTATGGTAGGCTCGTAGAAGTGGAAACTGATCACAGACCACTTGAATCAATTTTTAAAAAACCATTGTGTGATATACCACTTAGATTACAGCGTATGAGATTACATTTACAAAGATACAATATTATTGTCAAGTATAAACCCGGAAAAGACTTATTAATAGCAGATACATTGTCTCGTAATTGTATGAAAACTGAGGAAAATTTATTAGAGCAAGAAATTGAAGCTCAGGTTGGAATGGTAATTAATAACTTGCCTTGTACTAGTAGTAGATTAGATGTATTTAAAAAAGAGACAGAATCTGACTCGGAATTGACACAATTGAAACAATATATCATGTACGGATGGCCCGATATTAAGCAGATACCGTGCAATTTAAAACCTTATTATACTTTCAAAGATGATTTATACATTTGTGATAATTTGATTTTTAAAAATAATTGTATATTAGTGCCTAAATCATTAAGATCTGAGATGTTAGAAAAGATACATTATACTCATATGGGTCTTGATAAATGTAAATCAAGAGCAAGAACATGTATGTTTTGGCCATTTATGTCAAGGGATATTGAAAATAAAGTGATGTCGTGTAGTACGTGTGATAGGTATAAGAAACAGAATCCCAGAGAGCCGATGATAATTAGAGAAATGCCCAATAAGCCTTGGAGTCACTTAGGATGTGATGTTTTTCATTATTGTGAGAAAAATTATTTGTTAGTCGTTGATTATTATAGTAAATTTGTAGAGGTTGTGAAAATGGTGAATTTAAGTACTGAAATAACTATTGATTTGTTAAAGTCTATATTTAGTAGATACGGAATACCTGAAATACTGTATACTGATGGAGCAACTAATTTCACAAGTTATAAATTTAAAGAATTTGCATTGAATTGGAATTTTGTGCATAAAACTAGTAGTCCCAAATTTGCCCAATCAAATGGAATTGCTGAAAGGTATATACAAACAATAAAAAACTTGTTTAAGAAAGCAGATTATGAAGGTAAAGATAAGCATTTAGTGTTACTCGAGTATAGAAATACACCTATTTCGCAAGAATTTAACTATAAATCTCCATCTGAATTGTTAATGGGCAGAAAGTGTAAAAGTTTATTACCTAATTTCAAGTGTGATAATTCTGATAAATTTAATTTTCAAAAAACATTGTATGAAAATGCAAGAAAACAAAAGTATTATTATGATAGACATACAAGAAAATTACCAGATGTAAAGAATGGTCAAAAAGTTGTTTTGTTAGATTCTAATAAGCCTAATTGTTATGCAGAAGTAAAATCAAAAGATGTGAGACCTAATAGCTATAAATTAATTACAGAGACTGGTCAAAAATTAGATAGGAACAGAAAGTATTTTAGTATTAGCAAGAACCCTGATAGAATGTCTATTCAGAAAACTTATGATTTATATGATAATAATATTCATGAAAACAATATGTATGTAAACAATGATTTAAGTGAAAATTGTAATGATCAGTCAGTAAATTCAGAAAGTAAGAGTTGTGTGGAAGAAAGGAAAGAGGATAAGAGTGAGAGTAGAGTGTGTCCAGAAAATTACATAACCAGAAAAGGTAGAGTAGTTAAAAAGCCTAGTTACTTAAATGATTATTGTTAACTTAATTTTGTTTGTAAACAAAGGGAGATGTCACAGTAGTAAGTTGTACATCACTTAAATAATGGCACAACACTATTGCTGTACTGTGATTGGTTCTTGAGAAATATACTTCTTCTGATTTCATCATGGCTACGATGTGTTTTATTTAATATAACCTCCTAAATAATTAAATAGTTTTATACGCCCCAAGGAGGTATAGTGAGCTTTTATTTATGATTTTAATATTGGGAGCAAGCTGACGGAATTTGGATATGGCGAGTTCTGTGTCCAAACAAGTATCGGAAAAGAAAAGTTCGCATTTAGAAAAATTCTTTTCTCATCCGATATCGCGAAATTGTTCTATTAAAATACGAAGATCCTCTAAGACTTCTTTAATGTCACCTCCCAGGGTACCGTCATCTAAATACCATACATTAAATTTAGAATTTAACTTGGTAATGATGGGGTGAATTGCTAAGCTGAAAAGCACAGGTCCAAGTGGGTCGCCTTGTTGGCAGCCTACAGCAGAAGAGAGCTGATGTTCTTTGTAAATTAATTTCGAAGGATTATTGTAGCATTGCCAAACAAAATTAAACATTTCAGGAGTTTTATCACGAGTTTGTTTTAGTAGTGCATTTATAATGGACCTCTTTGAAAAAAAAAAATTGAAATAGTTTCTATAAGTAATAAATCACCACAATTTAAAAGTTAACCTGAAACTAAATTTTTAAATTATAGCGTAGAGCAGGCCTAATTAGATTAAACAATAAATAATTTTTTTTATATATTTATTTAGGCAAATGAATCTAGTCCATTCACTTTACCACCACTTACCACCTAAGTGGTGGTAAAGTGTGAGGATATTTGGTGCAGCAATTATGAAATGCTACGTCAACCATTCTTATCATGCTGATTTGTATAAATGTTCTTTAAGCGTCTTTTAAAAAACCCCAGATTGTAGAAAAGAGAGGACACCACTGAGTAGGTATTTTTCGTTCCAGCGACCCACGGCGGCGCCGCAACTGTGCTCCCGAGCCCGGCGCCGCCTCCTTCTGGAGCATCACTGCTTCACAGAAGGAGGCTACAGCCCTCCAAATGGCGTGGACACTATCATCCGACGTCCAGACATTGGATAGGTCAAAGTGCTTAAGTGCTTTTTAAAATAGTGCGTGCCGATCTTTAGTTAGATACTCAGCCAAGACTACTTCCCTTCAATTTTGTCTTGACTTTTTTAAGTTTAAGTTTAATTTTTTTCTCAGTTGCCAGGGATTGCAGAGACGTATTTTTGAATCAATAGACGTGAATTGGGAATTCGAATGCGAATATAAATCGTGCGCGAAATTATTTTCTACAGCATACAATTTTATAAATTTTTGAATCACTCGTATTCAGTGTTATCATTAAAAATAAATTCTTAATTAGTTTTCGTTTCAAGCAAAAAAATCACAACAACAAAAATTAAAATATATGTACTCAAACAATATTTACTTACTATTATTATGTACTTATTTACTCATTTACCTATTTAGTCACTTCAGAGTTGGATATTGTACTAGTAGAAATCAAAACGAGTGGGTTTAACTATTCGTTGCACAACGCACGAAATGAAAGTTCAGAAATAGTGAATTCGGTAATTTGTATACGAATCTGACGATTTCGAATGCGCATTGGTTTTCTATTGTTTCAAAAATTCGTCTCCTGAGTATTTGACATCAATTTTAGCTTGCTGCCTACAGTGGCGGCGCAAGACCTAAACTTAATGTGGGCATGGTAAATTTTGCGAGGCCTTCTGTTGGTGCAAGAAGGGAATATAAAATAAGATTTTCCATACTTTTTCAAATATATTTTAACGGCTATAGAACTATATACTATTTCTGAAATATGTTTATAATATGTCATAACTAGAATAAGGAAAATGTTTTTTACAATATAGATATATAAAATAAATATAAATACTATAAAAAACTTAAACCTAGTATGCCGCCGGTAGCGAGGCAAGGCCCAAACAAACCGGTGGTTAGGGTTGCAGACAGAGAAATCTCCGGACAATACGTGCCGTGTCGAGAATCACTGCTATTTGTATCCGACCCTTGATCCATCCGTCAAGCGAGAGCCTCTTAAGATGTTGATCGAGATTCTTTGCTATCAAGCCATTCGCAGACACAACTATCGGAACAATGATTGTCGAATCAACATCCCACATGGCGGTTACCTCGTATGCCAAGTCAAGGTACTTACTGGCTTTGTCCTTCTCGGCTTTTACGAGGTTCTCGTCATGAGGGATGGTAATATCGACGAGCATTGCACGGCGTTGGGAGCGGTCGACCACCACGATATCAGGTTTATTGCACGCAATAGTCCTGTCCGTGATGATAGAGCGATCCCAATAGAGCAACACACGGCCATTTTCAAGAACTGGCGCTGGTGCGTACTTATAGTACGGTGTCTCATGCTCAACAAGGCCGTATTGAAGGGCAAGTTGTTGATGGATGATCCTGGCTACTAGGTTGTGTCTATGCAAATACTCACCGTTTGCAAGATGAGATGATTGATTATTATTATTATTATTTTCGGCTGTGAGGCGCGAGGCCTTTTGCACCGCGAGGCCGTAGGCGGTGGCCCACCCGCCCACGCCTTGCGCCGCCTCTGGCTGCCTATATATACTTATATAGTGTTCTTGGAAGGTGTCATAGTCAGGGGAAAAAGGGTCGTAGCAGATGCACACACAGATGGACGGATCCTATAAGGGTTTCTACATACTCTAAAGCCTCACAAATAAAAATTATTAAAGATCGTTTATCCATCCAATCCATAACTAGGGTATGATGTGATGATGTCACTAGTCCTAAACAAAGCTTATTTAGGGTCCATCTTAAATCGGCGCTCGAACTGTACGCCTTTGTAGTTTGCCTCGGTACAGTTGCCTAATCGTTCCTGCTGCAATATTTGTGAGTTAGCCTATATTAATTCAAACTCGCGTAGATTTGTCGGCGTAGAACATGGGCACTTGCCCCCCTAGACAAATGCTACATAGCGTTAGCGTTCGAAACTGCGTAAAGACAAAATGTATGGAGATGACATTAGGTAACGATAAGTCACGTGACATCTCCATACATTTTTTTCTTTTCGTAGTGACTGAACGCTAATGCTAAGTGGCATTTGTCTAGACCATCAGGTTGCTTGCTTCAGTCTTTATTTACTTGGTCACGTATATAGGATGTGTGTGCATTTATACTATATATTATAATTTGATACTATTTAAAATATGTATGCAAATGGTGTTTAGAAGTGGATTAATAATAGGTTTTTCACTATAAAATTACCGTCTTATTCGCGGGTTTATAAAACTAAAAAAACGCCTTAGATCATATTTATTTTTGCATTAATTCTTAACTGTAAAGTATAAGTTTTAGTCACTATTGAATCTAAGAATTAGGTTATCTTAAACTAAAAAATCTTTAAGAGTACCTGATGTATTTTCGTCAGAATATTGTATATTATTCACTTTGTGATAACTAATTATCTTAATTTCAAAATGATGTGATTCCTTAGTTGAATGTCTATTGACGTTCAAGTCTGGTCCCTTGGTTCAATCTCTATGCAAAACAGCAATTTCATGCTTTAATTCTTAATATATATTATATGTGCTTACCACTAGACGAAATACATATCTTCCATACCTAAAGCAATAAATCCAAATAAGATTAGTGGTTCCCATTACGAGGAGTGACAGGATGTTACGTAAATTGTATACTTCAATTTTCAATGGAATCAATATGCCTTTCTGTTACCTTTGGCTACAGACTGATATGGATCATATTGGTAATGTAATCCAACACACAAATTTTTTTTTGCAACACCAGAGGGATACAGATGCGTTGCCGGCCTTTTTAAAAGGGAGTAAGGGGGGAAGGGGGGTTGGACCTCCGGTACCCTCACTCACTCGGCGAAACACAGCGCAAGTGCTATAAAAAGCTATAAAAAGCAGTCTTTGGTTCAAGCCCCGTAAGGCGCCAGGCGCCGATGGAGTGTCCAATATGGCGCTCAAGTCCCTCCCTCGGCTGGTTCTCACCATGCTGACCATAATATTCAACGCTTGTTACGACCAGTGTCACTTCCTGAATGCGTGGAAGGAGGCCATCGTAATCGAAATTCCCAAACCGGGGAAACCCTTGAATATTCCAAGTAGTCACCGACCTATAAGTTTACTTAACTCTATGGGTAAGGTGTATGAAAGGCTAATTCTTGCGCGTCTGAGAGCTTATCTGTCGGAAAACGATTCTATCATTCCACTCATGTCCCCGTCAAGTTCACCGTATAGTAGTCGAGTACGTACTCGATGGGTTCTACCCTAGACACGAGAGAGCAGTAGCCGTATTTTTTGACGTTGCCAAAGCTTTTGACAAGGTTTGGCACGCCGGCCTGCTCTATAAACTCTATCAGCTAGGAATGCCAGATCGGTTGGTGCACATAGTGAAGGCTTATCTTAGAGATAGGCACTTCCGCTTCCGACACGTGAAGCAACTCTCCTCCCCACGGTCCATAAGAGCCGGTGTCCCTCAAGTTCAAAAGTTCAATTGTTCACAATTTATACGACCCAGGTAGCACAGGGTTGTCATATTGACGTCGTTTTCAGGACATTTTAAGACGCTGACGTTACCTGACCAAAATTAGACGTTCATCAGACGTTCTTGAAATTACTTCCGATGGACGTCAGATAAATGGTGTCATAATGACACCAGTTTCAAGTTATTTAGTGACGTGTGGAGATACTCGGTCAAAGAGCGGACGTTCATATGTCGTTCTTGCACTGACGGCTTAAAGACATTAAACAAAGGACGCCTTATTGACACCAGTTTTCAGTCATTTAGTGACGTGGAAATATTCGGTCCAACAAAAGACGTCCTTATGTCGTTCTTGCACTGACAGCCGACAGACGTTATACAAAAAACGCCTTATTGACACACCAGTTTCCAGCCATTTAGTGACGTGCAGATATTTGGTCAATGAACAGACGTTCCTATGTCGTTCTTGCACTGCCATGCCGGCCGAAAGACGTTATACAAAAGACGCCTTATTGACACCAGTTTTCAGTCATTTACTGACGTGGAGGTATTCGGTCATAGAACAGACGTTCCTATGTCGTTCTTGCACTGCCGGCCGAAAGACGTTATACAAAAGACGCCTTATTGACACCAGTTTTCAGTCATTTACTGACGTGGAGATATTCGGTCATAGAACAGACGTTCCTATGTCGTTCTTGCACTGCCGGCCGACAGACGTTATACAAAAAACGCCTTATTGACACACCAGTTTTCAGCCATTTAGTGACGTGCAGATATTTGGTCAATGAACAGACGTTCCTATGTCGTTCTTGCACTGCCGGCCGAAAGACGTTATACAAAAGACGCCTTATTGACACCAGTTTTCAGTCATTTACTGACGTGGAGGTATTCGGTCATAGAACAGACGTTCCTATGTCGTTCTTGCACAGCCGGCCGAAAGACGTTATACAAAAGACGCCTTATTGACACCAGTTTTCAGTCATTTACTGACGTGGAGATATTCGGTCATAGAACAGACGTTCCTATGTCGTTCTTGCACTGCCGGCCGAAAGACGTTATACAAAAGACGCCTTATTGACACCAGTTTTCAGTCATTTACTGACGTGGAGATATTCGGTCATAGAACAGACGTTCCTATGTCGTTCTTGCACTGCCGCCGAAAGACGTTATACAAAAGACGCCTTATTGACACCAGTTTTCAGTCATTTACTGACGTGGAGATATTCGGTCATAGAACAGACGTTCCTATGTCGTTCTTGCACTGACGGCCGAAAGACGTTATACAAAAAACGCCTTATTGACACACCAGTTTCCAGCCATTTAGTGACGTGCAGATATTTGGTCAATGAACAGACGTTCCTATGTCGTTCTTGCACTGCCGGCCGAAAGACGTTATACAAAAGACGCCTTATTGACACCAGTTTTCAGTCATTAACATAAAATTATTTTTTTGAAAAATGCTTGTATCTCAGAAACGGGGCATCGGAGCTAAAAAATAACGAAATTTTCGCCCTCCTCCCCCTCTGCCACCCTATAACTAGCACGAGGGACGCAATGAATGTATAAAAAACGGTCAAGTGCGAGTTGGATGTTTTCCCATACAAATTTTAGGAATATTTTTTTTAATGCTTGTATCTCGAACACGGGGCATCGGAGCTAAAAAATAACGAAATTTTGGCCCCCTTCTGTTACCCCGTAGCTAGCATGTGGGACGCAATGAATGTATAAAAAACGGTCAAGTGCGAGTTGGATTTTTTCCCATGCAAATTCAAGCATTTTTTTTTATGTTTTTATCTCGGAAACGGGGCATCGGATCTAAAAAATTACCAAATTTTACCCATAACGTCTTATGATATTTATTAAAAGTTGAAACGAGACAATGACATAGATTAACTTAAACCAAATTTAAAACATTTTATTAATACGGGCCCATAAGTTAGAAAGAGAGCAATCCGTAGATTAACTAAATCAGGATTAAATTGGGTTTATTAATAAGCGCCTTAGAGTATTAAAGTCACTGATTTTGCCATCGAGCCCAAAACGAACGCCCCTATGGAATGATCCGTCAATTGGGATGTCCCTGTCAATGCTTTATATCGATAAAAATATATTTTGAAAAAATAATGTAAAATCGACATGTAATTATGAAAAAACGCAAACAAAATACATATATTCAACTCGAAAATTTGACAAATATAAAATACTAGCTTTCCGCCCGCGGCTTCACCCGCGTTATATCGGCTTTCCCCCCGTGTTTAAGTTCAGCCGTGCTTGGCTTGTATACAATTTTCAAAAATATTTCAAAAATAATAAAAATAAGATGATATCGTGCAATTGCACCGATCATATCTGGCGCATTCATAACTGTGGGCTATCGGACCGAGCGATTATATTTGGCCAATACAAAAGCTAACTCGAACACTTCCACATTCGCACAATTCAAACAACACATCTATCTCTCCTCAAGCACATACTACCTCATGACGTACATGGATTTTCTATACGGTTATGCGATTACAGGATTCATATTGTTACCAGGTAGGAAGCCAAGAGTAGTGCCTGGGGCTTGCGACCCAGGTGCAAGTTTAAGGGACCCTTTACAATCGATTAACGATTACCTCCACTAGTCAAGCTTCACGCAACCTCCCATCCGGTATGAATACGCAACAACCGCTATTTAATCATGTTTCACAATTTCTCGCTTCCATGGCACTCGCCTCGGTTGGTAAAATCTTCAAAAATTGCGTTACGTAATACTTTAACGCTTCCATAACAACTAATATTAATTTTTAGTAATAATAAAAAAGGAAATATGTCACAGTACTTTGTGGTCATATGATTAAGTTACTTGGATTCTAGGTTATCTGTATCTCTCTCTCAATAAAGATGTCAACGAAACAAAGTTTTTGATTTGATAAATTAATAAAAGAATTTATCGATATTCGATAAAATTTTCGGTCTTCCTAAGAAAACACATGTAACTGAGGTGGGATCTACCAATCAGAGAATTGGTTCTCCTCCGTGCCTCTTAGTGCGTTCCGAATCGTGCTAAAAGCGATAACAGCGCGAATCCGACCGAATTTAATAGTCACAAAAAATATGAGCTATTGAGCAATAATTGTCACTTTCTCATTTGGTCGGACTCGCACTTTTGTAACTTTTAGCGCGATTCGGAACGCATTATATCTATTCTGTGGTTTGGTTTGTGTGTCTTCAAGAGAAATGAATCTATGCGCTCTGCCGCTCTCTTCCTTCCACTGCAGCCGTTAAAAGTAGAAGCAAGCAGAAGCAAGGGTATTGAATTTGAATTGAAAAAATGTGCACTGGTCGAGTTCCTAGAAAATATAACGAACGCTACGCAGTTGAATTCTTTCTGGGGTGCTTCGTGTCGAGGGAACATCTTAAAGTAAGTTCAATGTTTTTTTAGTTCGTTTGATTTTGGCGGCCATGATATTCGTCGAGTACCTAGTTGCCTAAAATATAGTAATAATGATATATTTTATGTGATTTACTCTCACTTACGTGCCGAGGATGATATTTTTGCCACCAAAAGCAATTGGAGAGCGGAGCGTGCGCTAAAACTCGCGCGGGTATGAGTTGAAAAATACATGGCGCGCCGCTGTCTATTTGGGCTAGTTTTGAAATAATAGCGCTCTTTTGACAAATAGTGAATAATTAAATATTCCATGATCGATACAACTGTAAAGATTTTTGAGTTTCACCGGTGAAAATCTGGGATTGTTTTCTTCTTGTAGTCTTCAAAATAAAAGTATTTGGGTGCTTCTTTTACACTTTTTTAAGTGAAATTTAGATTATAAAAGTAGTACAGACTACCTACCTACTCACCTATGACAATAATAAGTTGTTGATGTGAAAGATAAAACAAAAACAGGTATGCAATAATTCAATTTTGCATAAAATAAAATTCAAAAATAGAGATCCAGGATATAATAGGTTGGTACCTACACCTGTTTACATCCTAATCATTTGACTACTTTTGTTCTTATATCTATAGATGTATGTAGTTGTACAATTTGAGGACAAGGATCAAGGAGAGGGCTTAGGATTAGTGCTGAGCAAATGGATCACTCCAAGAAAAAGTGAGGTATTTTGGCCACCTGTGAAGGAACAGTATAAATTTGACAAACTGCTAAAGCAAAATGAAGAACCTGACCGTGAAAAATGGGCCACTTATGGAATTAGTAGGTGTTTTTATGAAACTGGTAAGCTTCTATAACAAATTAAAAAGTAGTTTTTTGGGGAGTTTTTATGTTGTCACTATTTAATTTCATGAGTTATCTATGACAATCCACAAAAAAACTTATGTATTTTAATGTATATTGATTGAGTATACTGATTTATACTTTATAAGTATAAATCAGTAATAATAAGGTTTATAAGTGGTACATAGAGATAGTGTTTTTAATTTCCACTTTACCAAATAAAATAATAAAAAAGTACCTACCTATCTCAAAAAAACATTCTTACATTCCTTAATCTATAAATATAATCTATATTATATAAAGCTCGATTTATAAATATATAAAGCTGTAGAGTTTGTTTGTTTGTTTGAACGCGCTAATCTCAGGAACTATTGCTCTGATATGAAAAATTCTTTTTGCGTTGGATAATAGTCCATTTACTGAGGAAGGTTATAGGCAACCAAAGTGTATTAATGATAAATGTTGCCAAATCAGGAAAAATTATTTCTTTCTTTCTATTAAATAATAATTATAAATTAACAATTTGTCCAGAAAATCAAAAAATTGTTTCAGAAATCAATAGTGAAGTTTCAAATTGCTTATTAACTCCAATAAAATCTATACCACAAGCTGTAGCAACAACTTCAAGTCTTCAACTGTCTACAAAACTAACAAGTCTGAAAAGAACTGCACCACTCAAGTCTAATTATGATGACAATGTTTGTAATAGTGACATTACAATTGATACTACTCCAATCTCTTCAAATATAAATTTTAGAAATCATGAATCAGGTAGATGTAACTAAAAGTTTTACTAGTGTTTTATAATTAAGAACCAGGGATGTTACGAATGTTCGTGTTCATATTTGCAAATGTGAATGATTTGCATCATTTCAAACATTTGCATCAACACTTGCATTCGCATCAAGCGCATTTTAGCGTGAAAGCCGGAGAGACAGACAGACAGAGTTACTTTCACGTTTATAATATTAGTATAGATAAGTGGGCATTTTTCTTTGTCACTTTATAACTTAAGAACAGGCTCACCTATCCAAACCAAATTTTTAGGGTTTGTTTGGACTATTTAGTAGATTGTTTATCTAAAGCTTGCACAAGCTTCTGCCTGTGTATTTGCCCATGTCAACAAACCAAGGGCACAAATACTTAAGTGGCAAAATGACGTTTGCGGGGTCAGCTAGTTCAGTATATAATTATTTGATACATTATTCTTGCCCTTTTTTTGTAACAAGTTTTATAAAAAATAGCTTATGACTGTAGATTGTTTACTTAGTGTTTGGCTGGTATTTATTTATACCTAACTGTCTGTGAGTACAAATAAAATAAAAAGTTTTTTTAATACATTGCTTATCCTTTTGTAGATTTCCAAAAGAAGATACTAGACACATTAATCACCATCCGGGAACAAAACAAGGAACTTTGCGCACAAAACAGAGAAATTATCTCCCTACTCAAGAAAAATCAAGATAATGTTGGTCCACAAATTTCATTTACTTTACCGAAATTGCCTGTGGGACTTCCTTTGCAAAGTGAAACAGATATTCATGAATTAGAAATTCATTTGTCTTCTGATAGTAACCTTACCCGGCTTGTGAGTATATTTTTAACTTATGTGCAGTGCCGCAAGTCAAAGAACAATTGGGTGTATTTAGCTGTGCCTCATTTGATTTCAGGGTGCATATTTGGCGTCTATTGGCGGTAAAACTTTAGCGAGTCGCACATATGGAGTACTTAAACAACTCTTATCAGATAACGTAGCTAGTGGCTACAATTTTTATGGTGTGGGCAAGAACAACAAGAAAGCTTTTTCAAAGCTTACTTTAACCAAACTAATTTTATGTAAGTTACTGTTAGAAATCACAATAAAATATGGTAATAATAAACTACACTTCTGGTCAGAAAAATAGGAACTTCTCACAAATTTATGTTTTGTGAAGATTCTCAGAAAATGTATATCCATACTTAATATTATAAATACGAAAGTAACTGTGGCTGTCGGTCTGTTTATTCTATCCGACTTTCACGCCAAAACTACTGAACCGATTTTGATAGAATTTGGTATGAACATAGTTTGAACCCCGGGAACGGATATAGGATAGTTTTTACGTGGCAAAATATCTCTTTCCCATGAGAAACTGTGATAGCAACTGCCAAACCATTTCTGATGTAATTTGTTATATGGATGGTTTAAGACAAGGGAAACGAAATAAGATAATTCTAATAAGGAAAACATCTTTCCCATGGGAAAATTATATAAAACGCGGGCGAAGCTGGGGGGGGAAGCTAGTTGAGGGATAAATAATAGATTTGTATTTTTTGCAAATAAGCACAATAGGGCATAATACATTATCAATATTATACGATTGGTATTATTAATAGTATATTATATTAAATTACTAATAAGAATTTTTTTAGTAATCTTTAAAAAATATAAACTGTGAGGTGTTCTGATTTTTCTGTTATTGTTGTTATAAATTAGCTGGTAAGATTTTATTATTAGAAACCTTAATGCAATTATGTAATTTTAACTTTATTTTTTTGCTTATTTAAATAATACTCTTTTTTTAATCAGATGCTGTGAAAGTTGGTTACTCCCAAGCCACTGATGCATAAATTGAAAATTGAATAAAAGTTTGGCTAAAACACGTACCAGAAAGACTACAAAAGAAAAAATACTGGATGACAGAAGTGACCCAACGGCGCCGTAAATATCCCAGAATGTCAAAAAGGAAACAAGTAGTTATAGGCAATTACGTCAGAGGGTGAGAAGAGGCGTAGAAGTTTTTTTAAGTGAGTTAGAGGACAGTTATTTCAATGGTACAGGTATACAGATTTGTGATGTTAGGTCTAATGCACCTTCTACCATAGTGACATTTATCAAACTTGTTCACATACAGACAATGCAGACATACATAACTATGCGTCTTCCAGTAGCAGTCCTACCAATTCTAGTTCTTTAGAGATAGGTCATTTGAACTACAGCAAGATGAAGACCATCATCTTACTATATCGCCTCTTATTAATTTAGGTATTGGATTAGTATCAACGTTTCCAATTGATTACATGCATGCGGTATGTTTATGTGTCACTCGAAAATTAATAAACATTTGGATATCTGGGCCTTTACCTGTACGTTTGAATAGGCATACGGTTTCTGAAATAACACGTAGGTTGGTTTCTTTACAACAATACATTTGTGTCGAATTTAACAGAAAGCCTAGAACTCTGGATGACATTGCCCGATGGAAAGCTACAGAATTTAGAACATTTTTGATATATGTTGGCCCACTTGTTTTGGAAAATTTGTTAGACATTTCAATTTATGAGCATTTTTTGTTGCTACATGCTGCTATTACTATATTTTTATCTAAAAAACATTTGTCTGTTATGGGAGGATCTAAAGCTGATGAACTTAAAAAAATATTTGTAAATCATTCCAAAAAAAATTATGGTAAGGAATTTCTTGTATATAATGTTCATGTTTTGATTCACCTTCAAGATGATGTTAATCTTTTAGGACAACTAGATAATTTTTCTGCATTTCCTTTTGAAACCTACCTAGGTCAGTTAAAACGTTTAGTCAAATCTCCAGTAAACTCGCTCGCACAAATTTGCCGCAGGTTATCTGAAAAAGGTCAGTTTTTGGATTTCTATAAACCTGTATTACAAAATACTGTTACCCATGACCAACACACAAATGGACCTGTATTACAAACAATTAATAAACAATTCAAAAAGGTCACTTGTAATGGATTTACTTTCTGTATTCACAAATATGTGCTTGCAGATAGCTATTGTCTTTTGCAAAGTAGAACAGTTGTGCGAATAGAGAACATTATCATAGATACAGAAAATAGAGTATTGGTAATTGGTAAAGAATTTATGGACTACAAACCATATTACATTTATCCTTTTGAATCCACTATTTTAGATATCTGTATAATCATTAAATTATCTGCTTTAAAAATCTGGCCAATGAGTAAAATTTCTGCTAAATGTTTAGTTTTGCCATGTAATAATCCTGAAAATGGTTTTATATGCTTTCCGCTTGTTCATACATTACAATGAGTGACCGATTAATTCCTGAAGGTGTTAAAAATAACAGACAATGTGTTTTATTGTGATTTGTAACAGTAACTTACATAAAATTAGTTTGGTTAAAGTAAGCTTTAAAAAAGCTTTCTTGTTGTTCTTGCCCACACCATAAAAATTGTAGCCACTAGCTACGTTACCTGATAAAAGTTGTTTATGTACTATTTGACCAATCGCATAAAATGACGACTTAAGGAAAATAACGAATGAAGAAAACTGACGAGTAAGGAAACTGACCAATTAACGAATAACCTAAAACTGACTAATAATGGAAACTGACGAGTTGACGAAACTGACGGATTAATTCAACTGACTTTTAATCACCCGACCCTTCTTGAGTAGGCAGATAATTTCTTTGTTTTGTGTGTTTGTGATTAATGTGTCTAGTATCTTTGGGAAATCTACAAAAGGATAAGCAATGTATTAAAAAAATACTTTTTATTTTTTTTGTACTCACAGACAGGTATAAATAAATACCAGCCAAACACTAAGCAAACCATCTACAGTCATAAGCTATTTTTAATAAAAAATGTAACAAAAAAGGGGCAAGAATAATGTATCAACTACTTTCATAATTAACTACTTCAGTACTTCAAATGTTAATGTTTAATAAAAAGTAATGCACCGTCTATTCAAAATGTAAAAACTACATTAAGGCTGTCTGTCACTGGAGCAAGCAGTGCATGCTGGCAGAGCGGTGAGCGAGGTAAAAATCCATCAATAAAATTGCACAAAAGTTAGCTTTTCCTCATTATAATAGGGATGTCTACGAAAAAAATAAAAATTACAGCGCCATTGGAAATGCACTCGAAGTCACAGTTTACTATTTGTATTCAACAGTGAATCCTCCTGAATTTTAATGTGTTTCATATTTATAAGTTTTAATTTTTTTTAGAAAAGAAAAATGCGTGCCCAATATTTTTCGGAAATATTTAGTGACAACTAATTCAAATAATTACATTTTTACTATACCTATTGGGCTATTGTATTGGTGGAGTTTTATCTAGTTCTCCAAATCCAAATAAATTTACTGTCCATCTTGATTTATTGTTCATGTTTTATGTTTGTTTTAAATTTGACGAAGTTCATTCTGTCTTAATTTTTTTGATAATTACCTATTTTTTTTAATAAATAAACAATTTCATAAATATCATATGTTTTATTACATAAAAACGCTCATGATTCACAGTAGGTATCCCATACGATCCACTGTAACTCAAATCCTGATTCAATGTGACCCACTCATGGGTAACAATGGATCCCTCTATGAGAAAAAACTATCTAAACTAAAAAAAACGTTTATTTTTTTAAATTTACATGATTAATGTGAACTGATTATGAAATAATTACCTTTTATATACTTTATAGTTGTCACGTTAAGGCTTGTATTTATTGAGTTAATAGGAGGTATTGGTTACAATTCATGGATAATAAATGAAGTAAGTTAGATGGTATATTTTCAATAAAAAACAAGATTTTAGTTACTATAATAAATCAAGTCTTTGTTAATTATATATTTTTATCATTAAACTTGTAACATTTAGCCTCAAACTTTTTCTATACTTAACACAAATTTTATCAAATTGGTTCAACAGTTCAGGCGTGAAAAGATAAAAGTCACACATACAGTGTTACTTTTGCTTTTAATATATTAATATACTACCTAAATTACTCGTATAATACTATGGATAAGTCCCAAGTCCATCGATATGAATTTTAAATTTTAATAGACTATCCTTCTATCTACGTCACTAACAACATGAGATTGACGTTACTTAAAACTAAAATCTCTTATTTACAAATATATACAAATACGAAATCCTTTATTTTCACAATAATTAATAACTTATATAATTTTAAAAGTATATAAGTAGGTACATTTTTTAGTCCTGTTTGAAGAGTCAGGTAAGTACAGTCAGCAACAGGTCAGTCTTTACTTAGCTCTACGAAAGCGGCCGCTATTAAGAGCGACATAAGAGCTGTCCAAAGGTACATTTAATTAGGTACTATTACAATTATTTCCATATGAGAAAATGGAAATGGCCACAATGTCGCTGGTTTTAAGGTCATCCCTCGTCATGATAGTGAGTAGTATAATATTATAATTAATTATAATCGCTTATTCCCCTGCAGTGGGACCAGCAGAGCTACTAGGAGGCGATCGGAGCGGAAGCCTCCGAGAAACGTCACTATATCAAACTGTAATAGCTCTACAGACCGTTCACGATTTTTTTACCTCTGACAGCCCACTGCCTGACAGACATCTTAAAGCTATGACGATAAAGGTCATTGACAATGGAATTCATTTCATTGACCTTTATTGTCATAGCCATAAGGTGTGTGTCAGTAGGCTGTCAGAGGTAAAATAACTGTAAAAGGTCTGTATATTTAAAACATCACCCATCGAACGTCATGAAGACGTCATGCCCATGACGTTTGAAAGTGATGTCATTAAGATGTCGCCAATCAAACGTCATTTGTACATCGTCAACCAAACGTCATTAAGATGTCACCAATCATACGTCATTTGTACATCGTCAACCAAACGTCATTAAGATGTCACCAATCATACGTCATTTGTACATCGTCAATCAAACGTCATGTAGACGTCGCCCAACAAACCTCGTGAAGACGTCATGGGCGTGACTTCTGCGGGATATTTGATCGTGACGTCATTAAGAGGTCGCCGCGCATACGTCGTTTGTACATCGTCAAACAAACGTCATGTAGACGTCGCTCAACAAACGCCATGGCGACGTCATGGGGGTGACATCTGCATGACGTTTTATTGTGATGTCATTAAGAGGTCACCGCGCATACGTCATTTGTACATCGTCAACCAAACGTCTTGAAAACGTCATGGACGTGACGTCGGGTGACCTGACATATCTAGTTAAATTCACGTCATAAAGTGGTCATTTTGGAAGGTAAAAAGACGTACGAGCCGTCATAAAGAGGTATACAAAATGGCGTCATTATGACTACCCTGTGCTACCTGGGGAACGACATGCCATCCCCACTCGCGGTCCCTAACTAGCCCATTTCGCTAACGATACCGCTCGCTATCTTAGAGGGCGGAATATCAGTTCGGTCCTGGCCCGACTGCCTGGTTTAAGCTGTGGCGAATTGAGGTGAATCCGGAGAAATCCTCCGCGGTTCTTTTTGATTCGAAACGGCGAAGGAACCGAGTCCCCTATAACACCGACCCACTGCTCCTTCAGGGCCGGCCCATATCCTGGCAGCGTACTGCTAAGTACATAGGTGTCACGCTGGATAAACAGCTTAATTTTAAGCCGCATATCCGCAATGTGACGCGTAATGCCAGAAGCTATGCGGGTCGTCTCAGACGTATGCTGGGTAAAAACAGCCCCATTTCACTCCGGAACAAGCGAACACTCTACAAGGCTTGCATACGACCCTTTCATACGCGTGTCCGGTATTTGCACATACTGTGGCAATTTATTCAATTCAACGTACTCAAAGCGTCTTGTTGCGCAGGATGGCCAACCTCCCATACTACGTTTGGAATTGCGATATACATCGCGATTTCGAAATCAAAACCATACACGAATACTTCCTGGAGTGCTCTAAGCGGTTCTTCACCGCCGTTGAATCGTCGACCCAGACACGTCCTTTCTGACCCACCCGACTCATTAACGCTGGCTCTTCAAGCCTTGCGGGAGGCGCGGCATCTGCGCCGCCATCCCTTAGTTAGTCCATACTTCGCAGCTTGCTGCACATGTACGAGTAGGCCCCATCACTTCAAGGCCGGATCCACTTTGGCGTACTGAGCCTTCCTTCGCGCATATGTCCTCTTCGGAGGGCAGCGCTGACGTGCCCTCTCCTGAGGGTGCGCCAACCTCTCCATTCAAGCCGTAGGGCCCTTATGGCCAAGGCTAGGCTGACTTTAGTCGGTAGGTCTGTTGGGTCGAGCCGCCTCGAGTCTGTCAGGAGTCCGACATAATCACCGCATCCCTGCTTGCCTGTTGCGGTGGTATCCATGAGGATTCTCAGCCTCCTCTTCTGAGGGAAAAAAAAATGTCTTTGGTGCAATCATTTAATTAGCAGGTACTCAATGATGACTAAGCTCTTAAATAACTAGGTTACATGCAGACGAGATATGTATATTGAATGACTTCATTAGGTAGAGAAGGTAGGTCGATTAACCAGGATTGAGGAAAAATATCTAAAGCGATTAGGTACGATGCAGAGCAAGGGCCTCCTAGCCACTTATAAAAAAATTACACGCTGTAACAGCTTAAGTTATTTTTCTTTACTAGTACGCTTCGACGGACCCCCAGGTAGTGCAGATGCGTACCATAAAAACTTTCGATATTCTTACTGTAAACAAGTATTCTTTTGAGGTTTGGTGAAGGCGCTCGTGAATGGCGGTGTGAGGCGGGCGGTTAATAAGATTTATTGTAACTGATCTTGTTTTGACAATCACAATGGCACGGGACCCGGCGGCAAATGACACCTCTGTGTGGTCTCTCAGTGCATTGTGTCCCTTGCTAAAGTCAAAAATGTGCGCCTAATATACACACACCTGGCATCATTCCGAATATTCATTTTTATATGTTTATAAATTTATTATTTTTTTTGTAAAAATACGCATCCGTTCCTGATGTATGTATGATATACAACTTTAAAAATTTACAGATGAGATTGTTGTAATAGTTAAAAAATTTACTAGAAAATAAATTCACAAAGAAAATATAAAAAACTATATATAACACATAGAAAAGGAAAATTCTATACTTTGTTATCCCTGTTAATGTTATTTATTAAAGTGGAAATTACTATGTCTGCGTGTCTGTAACGTTTTCACGTTAAAACAGCATAACTGAATCTGATGTTATTTGGAATCTGGATTCGGGATGGTTTGAGAATTGGGGAAGGGCATAAGACAACTTTTTCTAATCGAAAATATCTTTTATCTAGCAGAAATTTCGCGATCGAAGTTGGTGGCGGAAACGTATTAGAAAATAATCGTCAAATGTTATACGTAAATTAGTGCTCAGAATAGCTAGTTTAATTTTATGTACTTGCAGAAAGAAAGTCAATGTAAGCGCTTTCGCGATTCAACCGCCATGTGTCCCGGGGAACATGGATAAACGTTTTTTTTTGAGAGGGGGAAATGTGTACTTGTGCACCATGACACCGCGCTGGCAAGAGGCGGCCGTGTGTGTCAAGCCACCGCCAAAGGAGGGACTGTCCGAGAACCCCTGGACAGTCCCCCAGACAGAGAGACTTCACCACGGTGTGCGCGCTTAGCCGGACGCGTACGCAGCCTCACGAACATGGATATACCTAAAATTTTCTGTTTTTATTTGCTATTCGTTTCTTTATGCTTTTATTGTAAAATTTTATGTTTACAACTTATTATTAAAACAATAAGAAAAAAGATGAAATACTATTTTGAAAGTTAATATAATATTTTTACAATCTCTGAAAATAGTAAGTTCCCAGGCATATCCATACTATTGATGTCAAAAAATCGCAAGTACATAAAATTAAACTAACTATTCCGAGCACTAGTTATAATTCCATGCAATGAGGCGTCGTCTTTAAACTTAGTTTTATGCTAATGAAAAATTATGTTAATTATGATTCAAATATTTTTTTATAGATCGTATTTAACTGAGCATCATACAAACTCTAACTTAACCTACAGAAATACTAAAACATATCAATCATCAATTATAGAAGAATTAGCTGTACAAAACCTGTTAATTACGTGTATATTGTAGTATTTTTTATGGCATTATTAATTATTTTCTGTTCCCTTTTTATTATCATTAATATTATACTTGTGCATAACTTATAAGGCTACAATTTTGGTATTCTCGGAGGAAGAATTATGGGAAACCTGCAGATTTAAAAATAGGATCAAAAAAGTTTTGTGTGTCATTCGAAACTAAATTGTCTATGCGATTGATAGGTTTATGAAGTTTTACCGTTACTCCAATATATGGACTGGGAGTACATATTGTATAAATAAGCTTCTATAACAGTGGACAGTGCTAAATATTCCAACAACACCCCAACATTACCCCAAATTTAACAAGGATTATAATATATAGGTATAGATAATAATTAACATATTAAACATAAAAATATGCACAATAATATTAAAAAAAAACTTACAATAAAACACGCTTGTTTAAATCTTTACAGAATTTACCAAAGCTGAATAGTAAAACTTATTATACCAAGTTTTTGAAGAATAGGTTTTGTTTCACTTAAAACTCAGCTTAATTCATATTCCTCAATGAAACTATTTTTGATAAATAAGTAGTTATACCGCGGCGGGAGTGTTTACCCCAAGGTTATGTAATCGTGGCGTGTATATCGACAGTTACGAGTATTGTCAATTTAAGACATTTTGCTAGATTGTTACATACCTGCATAATCCATAAATTTGTTGATAGAATACTCGTATCAGTATCTGTTTTAGTTGTATACTTCTTCGGCGTTATATTAAAATAAAGAGTAAGCATTTAACAGGTATATCGAGGACGTATGTAGGTAGCCTTTAGTTTCTAACTTGTCAGCTTTTACGATAAGACTGAAATCATAGAGAATTATGGTAATGCACCCTCTGATAACGTGACGCCTATGCACCTCGCTGTCGCCCATTACACACGCAGGAAAACCTAATCTCCTAGCACATAAACAACCTATACTAAGCGGGACCCCTGAGAGGTGATCGTTGTTAAATTTAACGACACATTAAATAAAATAGACCGACTCATAATCATGGCATTCGGAAAATAAAACAAGGTACAGTTTATGGTTAACTGGAAATTATTTGTTCAGCTATGAATAGGAAAGGAACCACATACCGTTTCTGACCTGAGCCTATGAACGTCATGTCATTGATGTAGACATCGACTGATCATTTGCTTGGTGTGCCGTAAATAACCTGTGTACGAACCCTAATGAGCCAATTAGCGTACTTGTCAGAAATAGGAAGTAATTACGTAATTGTAGCTTAATTTATCGTTAAGACATTCGCGTTGACTTGACGTTTGCGTTCGGAACTCGCTCCCAAAATGGCGCGCCGTTGTCGTGTATGGTGTTGATACTATGAAAGGGCATGGAACTTAAATGTTTCTGTTTTCTAATGCTAAAGAAAAAAAAGAAGCAATAATTCCAACTACATTCTACAAGTTATTTTAAAATACATCCATTTGAGTAATAAGGAAGGAATTCATAAATTGTATGTCCGGAAACACTTTTTTAATTAGGAAGTAATAGTATTAAGAACAAGGAAACACGTATGAATCACGGCATTAATGTTAAGTTAAAACAAGAAGTAATACAAGAACATTTAAAGTGTAAGGACAATAAACGTAATTACTTGAAAATTTACAAAATTGAGTAACCTACATTAAGACTAAACTACAACCAAACTAAACCCGTAAACAGAACTCTTTTCTTTTTTCACTTCAAAACGATGTTTCCTGAGATTATTTCGTTCAAATAATTTTTTGAGTTTGATTACTTAAAGTGAAAATAAAAATTAATATATACACTGTAATAGAAAGTTATTACCATCAATAAAACACAGGTAATTATTTTTTACAACTTTATTTGATTCTCGATGTACCTACTCCTAATATTAGTATGTATAATTATAATATAACAATATAATTTTTTGAATTATAATATGTATGTCAAGTACCCAGACTTGATATACATATTATAATTCAAAAAATTTATAACTGTTTTTAAGATTTTTTCAGTAAAGTAATGACTGATTCTTTTTCGATATCCATAAGATCTTATTACTGCAAAAATATTCACAATTCTCTTTGTGTTGTCTCCGAATCATTTGCGAAGCTTTGATATGGAGTTTTTTCATATCGATATTATGGAAATATTGGTCTTGTCTGTGATACATGGTACGTATAGCAACATGACAAGCAAGCAAGTAAGAATTGTCTTAAGGTCTGATGTGTTGCTGAGTGTAGTATGTCTTATTATACGAATATATATATAAGAAGTGAAATTTTTAAAATAGGGTCTTGAACTGTAGTAATAAAATGATGTTGTTTTGTACAGGGATAGTGTATGCGGTTAGAATTAATTATTAACAGGAATAATTAGATAAGAATCATAACTTTTCTTTATATTTAACATAATAAATTATTATTTTTAATGTGAAAGTCACGTGACTACAAACGCCAATCACAGCGCGTGACGTCATTTATCATTGTCACTTGTCATCTACTACTTGTTTACGTTGTTTGTGATTTCGAAACATCGTTTACTTCTTGCTTATTCTCTGTGATTTAAAGTTTTAGTCGTTTACTTGAAGTAAAATTTCAGTTTAGTTAAGATGGCAAAGAAATTCGTAAGAGCTGATAGTTCAAATTTGCCACGTATCGACGTCATGATGGTGGCAGAATTTTTCGCTAAAAACCCTGATTTTATCTCATCAGAATTCAGAAATATAAAAACTGTGGCGTAAGTATCATTACACGCATGAAAAGTGAATCAAAATTTCTTTAAATTTGATTTTAAGTGACCCATGGTTGGTTGCAATGTAACCATAAATGTATTGTTTTTGTTTTAGATCGTGCAAATGCATACTTACTACATCAAAATGATCTTCACAAAAGTAAATCATCGACTTTATTGATTGATTTTTCCAGTCTCGTCTTGCCAGTACCATCCATTTTTTTCGCATATTTATATCATGAGGCACAGTTTATAGTTTAATAATAGTTTGTCAGGTGTCTTATTTGTATTATTTTCGCACAGGGGAACTGAACAATACAGATAATATTTAATTGCACTCATTTCCGATATAGATTACGAAATATAACCGAACGTTTACCTACGCTGTATCAATGAGCTAGTAACCTCTGCATGATAAATGACGTCAAAAACGAGACATAATAAAAGAGTGGTGTTTTAGCGCGAAAACAAATGTGAAAAATAATTATCAATTTTTTAACAAAGAATAAAGTAATTTCAGTAGAAAAATATTTTTAGCAGCTTTTTAGATAAGTAAACAATAGGTTGAAATGGTTTTCATGAAACAATCTAAGACCCTCATAGGGAGTTCATTGTACTGTTGACGTAACAGCAAAGATCAGCGTTTAGTTTGTTTTGTTTCATTTCATATTTTATTTAATTTAATGTCGAAAGAACGATTAATAAATTTATAAATAATAATATAATTCCTAAATAGTTTTGATGTGTATACTTATAGATATAGTAAACTATTTACCTGTGACGTAGAAGGGTACAACGTAAAAGAAAAACTAAAAGCATTATATGGATCTAAGTACCACGCTACTATTTCGAAATCTAAAAGGAATCACATTAAACTAATGGACATATAAATAGACGATTTCAGAGCAAATGTAACTCTACAGTATTGAATCTACACAGATTCGTGCATTTCTTACACCGTAATTCTTTTGCGAACTTACTTACTTCTTAACGAAGATTAAAAAAGTATACACAGTGCACGTAGTCAAAGATTCTGGGGTCTTTCATTAATTTATTAGATCAGTAAAATGAATTCCATTATTGGACATAGGTCAGTTTAAGAATTTGAATGCTCCTATAAAACTAACACCACATCAATACACATAGGGGGTTTGCAAAAGTTACGTCTTCTTATACGGAATCAATCGAGGGATATTTCGCTCCAACGGCAAGCTTCTGTAATAACGTGATTTCAGATCATCTGAAGATATTTTTGATTATTAATGTAGAGCCGACGAAGGTGTTATGAAACAGGACATACAAAAGATCTTTTTTTTTTGTTCCCCCTGAGGAAAATGCATTAAGTTGCATACCCCGGCTGTGGCGAGCCGGCGGTTATGTGGGGCTCTCCTCCCCAGAAGGGGGAGGCCTACCCACTAAATCCCCAGCCTCCGCTCCCTCGTCAATACAGGGGAGCCCTCCTCGGGGGGGGGGCTACACTACCTCCCCCGGTCTCCTCCACCGACGACGCTCCCCGGCCACGGAAGGGGCGTGGTCCATCCCGGGTTGCCGTATCCGCGGGCGCGACTTGGTCGCGGCCGTCGGCGACCCACATACAATAGGTCTACTTGACAAATACGTTTTAAGGATGCCATTTCTTAAATTAACTCGTTTATACTGATTCCTTTGTTAAAAGTAGTCTGAACAGACTCAAAACTTTTTGGATAGAGAAAAATATAGAGTTTAAACATGATAAATTATGTAGAGAGGAAAGGACGGCTATGATGACTGGAGGACTGGATGATGATGATGTTGACTATTGCTTTTTCTTGTTTTGCTGAATTTTTATATCTTCACTATTGAGTTTTACATACATAGATGTAGAAGAATTATGTGTCGTATAGCGCATCCTATGCTTTCGGTGATACGTCCTGATAATGAGTCTATATACTCTATAATTAATGTAGCTATATGTATTTGGACTAAGACAATGAAGTGGATTAAGGCTTACTGGTATATTGATAACCGTATCGTACAGCAGTGACAGGGCGCTATTTTCATAACTAGATAATATAATTTAGCTTACGTCATAAAATACGAGTATTAAACCGATTCCTCTACAAGAACAAATTTTGGTGCATACAGTTGTGACAATTCCGTCAATTGTAGACCCTGTACTGACCCTGAACTATATATTAATAGGGTCTACTGGCGACCTGGGGACAGATTTGCATAGTGGTCTTTTGCTGAGACAGTGGTCAGTTTTTATATGATGTGGGCCGGTATGTTTACGTGATTAGCGGGGGATGAGTAGATGGTCTAACTACAGACCGCTATTTATCGGATTTTCTGCTGTAATATGTCCCTATACGGGATAAACTGTTAATGACTTCCGTTTTATGCACGATAACGCTAGCAACTTCCACAATAAAAATATGCTTTGAAGAAGTCGGTGTCGCCACATTGGGCATAGCGCGAGGGTTCGTTTCAGAAATTCATGCTTCAAGGGATATGCTTTTCAAGTATGAATGAGTTGAATTCAATTTTATAGAGAAGTGGGAAGGTATCCCGCAAGAATCGAATCGGACGCTGATGAGAGGAGGGAACAAAAGCATTGAAAATTAAGTTTAAGGCCAAATAAAAATTTCATTAATTAATTTTTGTTTTCTTCATTACTTATTTTATACTTTCATTCATTCATTAATACGGAATAATTTCTTAAATAATGATATGATTTAAATAAATATGTTGTCATTTGAAAGTTAATAGTTTATTTTTTAAATAGTGCCATTTTCATTATCCTTTACTAGTTATTTAGATCTCACGGAATTAACTTTTACAGTTCCGGTTAAATCTGGTTGCTATTTCAGTAGTGCTTTCAGGCCTCTCTTTCAAATGTAAATTTACAGGGTACGTATGGGGAGTGGCAAATCATTCCAACGACCAAATGCTGAAACAGTAAAAGAGTATGAGGAAAACCTAGAGCAGTGAGGTCACGAGCGTAGTCACTTTAAATGATGGCGGTAGTATTCAACAAATAAACCTAATACTGTTGTTTAAGAATCTATTGCATTTATCTAAATGGTCTTGATGGACATTCATGAAACAAACATCGGCATTATAAATAGTAGGGCTTGGATGAGAATGAATTTTGTATTTCACGGTAAAAAGGATTTCAGTCGGATGTTGCTAGAAATGTATTTAAAAATGAACAAGAAGGAATCGGTGTGACAGGAGCAAACATCTCGAGGTAATGTAGGATTTGATAGTCTGCACACGTCCGTGATTGGTCATTTCAGTATATCTCTGTTAGACGCTTCGCGAATTCGAAATGGCTTTGGGAATTGTTTATATATCGATATTCGCCGATCTTGCCAGTTTACCATTTAAATGATAAAGGTTAATGCTACTATTATCATTGATGTTACGCATTTCTACGTACTTCAATTCTGTGAAACTTGGTATTGTCAACGGTATTTATAATTTTTTGGGATGGTAGTTTTCTTTTTTTTTGCTTACAGGTCCCACAGATGATCAAAGGTGTCCCCTCTTTTCTTCCATAGTTTTATATACAGGCAGGTGTTTTGCTAATACCCTTCAAAGATTTTTATATCGTCTTTCTTTTCAAGATTTTCATTACTGCGAAGTCCTCCATCTGTATACATTCGGTAGCCACTTTAGACCCCCTGTCAAGTGTATTCGGCTAAAATCTAAGGCTTGGTGGAAAAGAAAATTTGACGATTCAAAAGAGCTTTCTATAAAGTCATATTCAATCCTAAACTTAACATAGATAAATGTTGAAAAGCAATTTAAATTGACGTGTGTGAAAATTAACGAAGCTTTAATGAATCTTTCACCCGCCACCACTTTATCGGACATTAACTGGGCTTACACTGCTTAATTTCCCGACTTACCCCATTTCCTATTAGGCCGAACTAATCATGACGCAGGACAAGATAATCCCTTAATTTATTGGCCATAACGTACAATGTCATCAGCGCAGATTTAAGTTGGGCGTTAATGAAATTGTATTGAATCGCAATAAATTTTGTGACCACAATATGGTGCAGAGAAATGGCAACAACACTCTTGTCAGAATGACCGTCACGTCAGACCACCCCATTGATTGGGGCGTCGATTCATACAATTGTTCAGGCACAATTAACTGTGTTGGAAGGTGTAATTTATAGGGCTAGCGAGTTTAATTTATACTTTAAATTTACACCGTAATGGACCACACATTGCATGTATCACAATATTGATATTAAAGCAATTCTATTTACTGACTATTCAGTCAGTTAAGGCTAGAGAATAAATTAGCAAAGAAAAATTGGGTCATTGTTCTTTCTTTTGCTCGGATACCTATATTTAATAGTTTACACATTTACATGTTTCAGTCATTTGCCATGATAGCTTAATTTGTAAATTTTTTTGCTTAACCTCTTCTTTATGTTACTTTCTTCTTCTTTTTCCTGCCCTGTTCCCAATTTTATTTGGGTTTGACACGACATGTCTTCCTGATCCACTCTACTTTTTACCTTCCTTCTCCATTTCTTGCTATTTCATCAGTCACTCCCTTCTTCAACAAATCATAATTCACACAGTCCATCCATCTTTTCTTCGGTCTTCTATAATGTATTCCATTCTAAGACAGAATGTTACCTACCATTTGCAAATCACATATCTTTATGTAATAAATAATGATCAACGTCAAAATTGCTGTTATGTAATGATCATATCGATCAAAGATTATTAGAAATGAGTTTCACTGATTTGAACTACTATTTTTATTTTCAATAAAAGATAATCATACATAATGAAATATATCACACAAGTACTCTTGCTAGCTACAGTTTGGTTTTTCTACATTTCGTAATCAGGTTTATAAAATTTTCTCTTTGAATATCTTTCGTTTGAAATTGAGTTTTTTTATCAAGCGCTTAAAATCGTCTGTAAGAATTCAAATGACTATGATATTTTATAATATAGAGCAGCATCATAACTCGGACAAATTGAAAACGTACGGTCCGCAGTAATCGTAATTAGAGAAACGTTTTATGAAATATATTGTACGGCGGTATTCTCACGAGCTTTCATTTGGTGGATGACGCACCTAAAATTCTTGTGGACAAAGGCTGAGCCAGGAGCGTAGGTAGCTCGGCCTTCCGTCAATATAGCAGACAGCGGGACACTATTGTCAATGGCCCTTTATACCCTGACGCTGCGATGCGCTGACCAAAAATCATTTGTATCACAAAGCAAGAACCCACAAATCGAAGCCCTGAAAAAAATTAGGTCCCATTCAGGTACGGTCAGTGACACGCGGCAAGTGATGCCGGTGTTTTGGCTTTAATTAATGTTTTAAGCGTATCGCTAGCATTATTAACAAACCAACATACCTCCAATTATGTGTAATCTACCAGATACAAGGTTACAACTTAATATGAAGGATTTTAATGTTGTCTATTAACATTTTTGATGTTTCAGAAATCAGCAATAAATAAGATCAGAAATCACAAGAAAATTTATAACATAATAAAATAAATTTAAATTTAGAATAACGTATTTATTGGCACTTATTGTTATAAAAACTACAGAGAAAAGGTACCTACTTGCTGAAATAATGTCACTTTTCACCTTTAATATGAAATTAATATTTTCTTTGTACTATAAGCAGTAGATTGCACTTATTTTAATAATGATTACTCTCCTAGTTCCTTGTCTCCTTTTTTCAAATGGTATGTTTCATAAATATGATTTATAAAATATTAGCCTAGCCCAAATTAAGCACTTATGGGATCTAGAGTATTGGATAGACATATATATATATATATATATATATTGTTTGAATAAAATATATTCACAATCATTTGCCCCCGCTGGGACCTCAGTGATGGCGTCAACATGAAACTGGTGCACTAACTACTCCACTACGGGGTTTGCTTAGAAATTGCTGAACATGTAATAAGTTTTGTACATGTCACTACATGTTGAAGCAGGCGTAATATTTAAAAGTCATTAATCAGTCTATGACATTCTGCCAAAACAATGTCACAATGGGTTTTTGTTTATGATGAAAATATAACCTACTTTAAGGCACGTGGCCATTCCACATAATATTGGGTTTCATTAAATAGAATAAAAGGCCTTTGTGCTTGGAGTGATGTAAGCTCACTACTAAATTACACTAACTCTCCATCGAACATGCTAAAGGTATAAATCGTCGCACGACTTTAGTTATTAATGTCAACGAAAAGTTCACATGAATGCCCATGCATGACAAAATGAACCGGATTAGCCAGAACTATAAAATACTCCACAATATAAAACTTTCGGTTTACTGTTTACAGAATCTGTCTAATTATTTATAGAAATCCTCACATAAATTATATTTCATCCGACTGTGAAAAATATTTTAGGGTTGCCTAATCGGTTTAAAGATACTAAATCCAATGTTATGGCAGCACAGTTTTACTTGAATGTATGGTGGTAACGGGTATTGGAATAACATTTCTAATACAAAGACTGATACACAAGATAATTTTATAAGTATTTAATATACAAAAAACGTGAGTTTCTTAGCTATTAGCTCGGTGATACAGTTCATACTTACTTTATGAATGCTCATAAAAAACTGGTCAATTCAAAATATTTGTATTGTATCTGACAAAAAATTCGTGTAAATTTTATGTTAATAAATATTGTACTGAACCACATTTGCGAACTAACGACAAACAACGAAATATTGAAATGAGCTATTCAGCTATCAATAAGACTCAAGCGTATCAAACAAGATTAAAGCGTAGTGGAGTTGCAGATGTTTAGAGACGAATTAAAAATAAAAATGCGTCGGGACAAAAAAATGCTTTCTTTGTGCTCGCGAAATTCGGTTTATCCAGCAAACCGGAATCCCTGGCCCTTAGCGGAATAATGCTAATCATAATGGCATTACATTCATTCGACAGATTTCGTGAAGAGTCCCAACTTCGGGATTCTCATTATTTTTTTGTGTCGCCGCTGTTCGTATTAGCGTTGCGAAACACAAATCTCATCGTTTGTTCATTACGACTGCCAATTTAATTACGAATTCGTCATTAGTAAATGTCATGAAAAAATCAGAGAGCCAACGAGTGTTGCTAATTATAACGAAGTTATTAAAAACAATTAGGTGGATATTTTTTGGAAGCTAATTCAATATTTATTGTAATTAATTTCTTTGAATTAAAGGTATATCCGAAGTATAGTATTTTGGTTACATAAAAGTATTTTTAAATTGTTGGTTAAGTAGGAGTATAAAAATACATTTATTATTTTCAGTACCAGCAGAAGATTACTTTTTCTGCTTACTCATTTTAAATAATTTTTATTCTTTTATTGGAATACGTTTTCAATGTTGTAAATGTACAGTTGGCCACAAATCCCTCAGATAAAGCAACAATGTGACCTTAATGGCGACTTTACAAAGTGCCACCATTAGCACAACTGATACAAAATATTTTGACGTTTACCACCAAATATGTATGGGTCTTTAGGGAGCCAGACCATTAATGGCAGAGATGCAACAGTGAATGGCAGACAGCAACGAAGATCGATTCGATTTATGCGTTTTTTTTCCTCAACAATAGAGGGTATTTATTGACAGATAATAGATTTTTGCAGCAGACGCGAACAGTTGGCCGCGATCGGTGTAATGTGGTTAGTTATGGTGATCAAAATCACATGTTCATTTCATTTAATGTCATTAATTTCCGATATAAATAATGCTTAAGCAGGGGCCCAGGATACATGCATCGGAATATTTAAACATGTGAATTAGGGATGTTGTAATTGTGAGACAGGTGAAGTTTTTAGTCTTTGTATAGTAAAATATCCTATGACTTCTATCCTGTTTCATATGTAAAATGAATTTGTTGTTCTGCTCATAGATTTATTCATTAATGATTTAAAAAATAAATCTGCGAATGTGTATTATAAAACATTTTTTTTATTAAATTAACAAATTCTTAACCGATATTCTTAGTAATTAAAGGGACTATCTTTAAAATTTTTTAAATATTTTATTGTTACGTCATTCATTTTGTACTATTACATATTACAATAAAACTATAATGATAGTGTGTAAAATATGTGCTTGAAATTCGCAGACTAGATATTAAAGATTTATACTATGTTTAATGTTTTATGATGGTATCTTTATTTGTATTTACTTGTATACATAAATATATTCTTATGAGTTTATGTAATTAAAACGTTACATTTCATTACACATTCATAGCATAGAAATAATAACTAGGTGTTCCACTATGCGTTACTTACGCCTGATGTTATTTTACAGGCATGGATGTATTAAAGAGGTTTGTCTCTGGGGTCTCGGTCGCTGGGGAGACCTGCATAGATTAGGTTCCCATACATTGATTTTGAGGAAGCCGCTGTGCTAAAGCATTAAAGTGCGAATAACGGAATCAAGTACCAGTAGTGTGGATTGAATATCCACCTTTGGCCTTACCATTACAAATCATTAGGTGGAATATCAATATCTTTGATTCAAACAAATTAAATAGAAGTTTGTCAATAATATAGTTTTAACGGAAAAAATACGAATAAAGCTACGTTTTATCTATTTATTTATTGTTTAAATAACTGTACAAAATGTAATGCTAGAATAAAACAATATATATACGAGTATAAAAGGTTAACTAATTTGGCCTATCTATAACGAAATGCAGTTAAGTTGCATCAAGTAAAGTTTACTTTACTTACTTTTAGAGAAATTCATTTTAAAAGTGCAAAAGGATCATTGATTTTTGCTTGTCATTGTACATAATAACGTATGCAACAAGACCGATACTGCAACTTTGGTTCATCCCAGTTTTTCAGTAGACAAACCTACTTTTAATATCACAAGTCAAAACCAAAACTTACACTTTATTGAGTATATAAATAATCGTTTACAAAAATACAAAATTTCGGTTCTGTTTGAATATAAGCTTTGAATGGTAATATAAGGGTAAATCAGAAAGCAGAAATTAATGTTAGCGACCCAAATGAGGTATTGAGGATTTCGAGGGATTATGACGGATGCAGTTTTGGAAAAAGTGTAATAAATTATATTGATCCAATAACGTCGTGATTTGAAGTCGCAATCATGGTATAATCCGTCTTCATTGGCCGAGTCATTGATTAAGAGTTATTATCAATGTGATTGGCATTATATATATTTAATGACCAAGATAATAATCTATTTAAGTTAAAATTACCAAAATGTTTATAAGAGTGCACGTGCAAAATTTTATAAAATCATGTAATTAAAATATTACAATAAATATATATGTAACTATTTCTAAAAAGAAGAATAAGTTTCTTTGAAAAAATGCAAATGCGATCGATTTTTGAATAGTTGGTAATTTAAGGAACAGTTTTGAAAGTTAATTATTTTTATAATGTAAAAAACTAAATATGAAAATGTGTTGACGTAAAACGTGCTCGTGAACAACGATTTAACGACAAACTACCGAAATATTGAAATGAGGTATTCAGCTATCAATAAGACTCAACTCAATAACTGGTCTCCTCGCCGACGCGAATCCCAGATGTTGAAAGCCAGAATCCTTCACTGTTAGGCCTTCTGCTGACTTCTCATTCAGATGGCTACCGCGTATCCGTCAGCGCTCCACTCGGCTCCTCAGACCATTGCCTTATCCGGAGCGCGGTGCCTCTCGGGTGCTCGCCATGATCACGAATTGTCGGCCGCCGACGTGTGTGGCACTACAAGTCAGCGGATTGGGATGAGATGCGGTCCTTTTTTGCGACCTACCCATGGGGTCCAGTTTGCTTCACGCAGGTTAACCTCGACGACGTAACTAATTCTGTTACTCATGTGGTACTACAGGGAATGGAACTTTTTGTTCCATCCTCTGTTGTCCCCATCTCATCATCCCCAAGGCTTTGGTGACAAGTCAAAGCCTTGGTTTGAAAAATCTCCTCGCAAGAAGCAAGAAGCATACCAAGCCTGGGCAGCTGCGGCTACGGTACGAGGTGTCAACACTCGCGCATTAAACAAGGAGTATAACTTTGCTAAATCAACTTGTGTCTCAAATTGAGACTTCTTTAAAGAATGTCTCAGATTGAGGTAGACTTAATCTGGTCCAATTTAACCCCAATAAGGCACAAGTTTGCGCGTTCACTGCAAAAAAGTTACCCTTTATCGCATCACCTCGATTTGAAAGCTCTCCCTTAACTGCCTCAGCCAACATCAGAATTCTCGGTGTCGACATATCGAACGAAGTACAGTTCCGTGGAAACCTAGAGGGTAAAATAGCCTCAAAGAAGCTTGGTGTGCTCAATAGATCGAGGTGGTATTTCACACCGGTCCACTGAATGCAACTCTATAACGCGCAAGTTCGGCCACATATTCAATACTGTTCCCATCTTTGGGCAGGGGCTCCCTAGTACCAGCTTCTCCCTCTGGACCGCATCCAACTGAGAGCGACTCGAATCGTCGACTGCCCGGATATTTCATGTTGGCTAGACTCCTTGGCGCTGCGTAGAGATGTAGTTTCGCTATGTCTCCTCTACCGCTTATATTACGGGGATTTCTGAGAGGAATTTAATGATTATATAGTGATTTTTAGTTGGTTTCTATTGATACGTCCAATCCTTTCAATATTTTTTTCATTAAATACATATATAATTAATAGATAATTATAAAATATAGAATTATGAATGTTCTATAATTATATATTATAATTATACAATTATCTTTTAGGCTTCGCAGAGAAATGGATATTTCAAATGATGCGTTTGAGCAAAGATTACTCAATAATTTTGAGGATGCAAAACAAATTGGAAATTTGTTTAGAATTTTTTCTACCAAAATCTTAATAAATACCTAGGCTTTTATTGTCAGTTAAGTAAGACAGGCTGATTTTAACTTAACAAAAGACATTGCGGTTAAAATCATCATAAAACATCTTGATAACGAAATATATTTAACACTGTATGCTCACATGCTATGGTTTTCATAATAAATGAACAAGGACGTGTTAAAAAATTCTCATTGCCCTCTGAGAAGCAGCGGAAGACTTCGTTTGTCGAGTGCACTCGTTTAGATCAGTTAACGTTTGCGGATATTTCTGTGTTACGCCTGCGCGAGAGTGCCAATAAAGCTCTTTTCAAGTCGCCGACTCGCCTGTCCCAGGCCGGGGGTATTCAAATCAAAATACTTAAATATTTATAATACATTTTTTACTTTTTAATCTTTCGGTTCAGACGGAATGGTATTTTTTTATTCACATACTAAGAAACGAAAAGAGAAAAAACGTTTTCTTTAACTTCGCTTACGAGATTTACGTTTCATGTTGTTAATTTATATCGCTTATAAAATCTTTCAATATATTTTTTTCAGTTTGGCAGTTATTTCGGGAATAATAATTTTCTCAAACTCTATAAAACTAAAGAGTAGTTTTAATTTTACACAGTTAAAAATACAAATGTTAGTTGACTTGCTTAATCATCAATTTTAATTTATGGTTGTTATTTTATAGCTAAAGCACATTATACAGGTGTGGTATTCAATCGACAAAACCATGTATAGAATACATGTGTGTTTTCATTTATATTTTTCCAACGCAAAACAATTGCAATATTTTATCTAAATAAAATCAAAATATGCAACATGGGAAACAGACACTTATTGACGTTAAAATAAATGTATGTATAAGTTAACACAAAACATTAACTTTAGTCGCCGAAATTTATCTTATCGTTTAGTGAAATAGTTCGTGCGAAAATTAAAGATCCGAAAATAAACATATGTATGTTTAGATATTAGTCATTGTAAATCTTTATTTTAAAAGATCTTTGTTCATTTTGATAAAATATGCCTTTGTAGCAATTGCTTTGAAGTGAGGCCAGATGTCTAGACAGAAATTTTAAAAAGTTAATCTTTTCCCAGACAGTCTTTTGTTTACTGTAAGGCGTATTTACGGTATTAGCTACTTATGCTTTTATACGCCTTACTTAAATGGACCAGTAAAATATTCTCAAAGTTAAGATTTTTTGTCCAAAAAGATATTTTGAATAATATGGAGTTTTGCTTTTATTATTTGTTATAAATATATGGTAAGGTCATATGTTTATTAGTTTTTTAAGTTACTAAAGTATTTATTTAGTGTTCGTTAAATGTTTTACATAAAGTTTTTTATAATCTATTGTGAAATTGAAATAGCGAACTAGATTGAACCATTTCTTATTAATACCTTGTATCCGAAAAATCGGTTTATAACTTTTTTTTGTTAATCCAGCATATCATTAAAAATTTGTGTTGAAAAGTGTAGAGCTTACATAAAATATTTTTTTTTTGTACAGAGTACTTAGTCTTGAATGCGTATAACTTTTTAACTGCGATATGTTTTTGTTTATCAGAGATATCTTCTTAATAAACATAAATAATTATTAAAGTTCTACAATTAATATTAACTGTTAATTGATCTGTAATGTTGATAATCATTTAAGTTCCACAAACAGTATTATTAATAAAAACATAACATTGAAGACTAACTCTGTTTATATTCTTAATTACATATTAATATTTAATGTTTAAGAACAAATATTTATTCAAAGATTGTTTACTAAATTAATTGTGATTAGTTTGATTTAGTGATATTTCGTTGAGATGAGCACTTTGCTTATTTCATTGTGAAATAAGTGTCGTCACGGAATGAGTTATTGGGAAAAGTGACACAGGTAGATAAGTCTTATCACTGTAGACAATGTGTCATTGCATATAATTCTCATAATCCACACATTGAACAAAGGAGTTTACAAGATAAAGAGCAGCTGACAGCCGCAGAAAATTATTTTAGTTATTATTCTTAGATTACTTAGTTTAAAATTTGTAAAAAAGGTAAATTAAATCGCGATAATGTCCTGCTCATTTATCTCTAGATGTAGAGAATGATTTTTTTTGCGTTTTAATATCTTTCAAATATATGTTAATCTTTTTGTTACTTTTTTTCCATTTGTTATGTTGAAGCCATGAAAAATTTTGCATGTAATCTTAAAATGACACATACTACAAGAACCTAAAAATTCATTCACATGTTTTTTTTCTAAGTAGCTATTGAAATTTTATGATTGAAGCAAAACAAACAAAGTAAGTGCCGCCATGTTTATAAAAGCTCGCAAAGCGCGCTTCTGTTCGTGCCAATCTTGCGGTGAGCAACTTGTTGCCGTTGTGAACTTTTCTGAACAGAGATGACAGTATCGGACGTCTCTGTTGGGGGAGGAGCGTAAGTGCGCGGGGAGCGTGCCGGTCGGTCGGTCAACTTATTGCACCACGAACGCTCCGTCAGTCGCTCGGTACACGTCTTTGAGGTTGGCGTGTATCCGTCGGAGCTTTTACGCGAGCCGTTATGTGTCGTACTTCGAAACAAGTTTGACGGGAAATTGGTGAAGTTTTCCTAGTGCCCATAGACTAGCTTAGCGATGTGCGCGACAACAACGAAACTAATAGTGACAATTTAAAGTTAAGTGACAGTTTCAAAGTGAAAATTCGAAATGTTATCGCTGGGATTATTGGTTGTGTGGTGTGCGACATGGTGTTGGATGTGTTCCGGTGTCAGCGGGGCATCGCTGACGAGTCGGGTGGCGGAGGCTCCGCAGGAGTGCGAGTGGCAGCGCGTGTCCGGCGCCGTCGGTGAGCCCACACGCGTGCAGCTTGCTTGCTCGCTGCGCACAGCTGCTGGGGCCACTGAGCTTCTGGCTGGTCTCAGTAACTCCCAGGCTCAACGTATCACTTCACTGGACCTTCACTGCACTGACGTTTTATTTTTTGAAAGTTCTCTTGACATCGGACGAAGAAAAGAAGAAGGAACTGAACTGCTATCTCGATTCCACAACCTGAAAGAATTGCGAATAGAGTCTTGTAAAATCCGTTACGTTCCTTCTGCTGTTTTATCACCTTTGAGTGGTCTTCGGGCTCTGAGTATTAGAACACATAACACTGATTGGTCGGCGATGTCAATGGAGTTTCACAGAGACACGTTCAGAGGGCTAACAGATCTCAGGAGTTTAGACTTAGGGGATAATAACATATGGATATTGCCCTCCGAAATATTTTGTCCTTTATACAATTTGAAAGAGTTGAATGTGACGCAAAACAGATTACAAGATATTTCAAATTTGGGATTTTCTGATTGGGGAAATGGACCGACAGCACCTGGCAAATCTTGTAATACAGTTTTAGAAACGTTAGATATGTCTTATAATGAGATAAGTGCATTGCCTGATAACGGCCTGTCAAGTTTACGAGCTATGCAAAAATTGTTTCTACAAAATAACAGAATTTCATCAGTCGCTGATCGTGCCTTTGTAGGGCTGAATGATTTGCAAATATTGAACTTATCTACTAATGCATTGACTGCATTACCGCCCGAGATGTTTCAGTCTTCACGCGATATCAAGCAAATATATTTAAATAATAACTCTTTAAGTGTTCTCGCTCCGGGTTTACTTGAAGGATTAGATCAATTACAAATACTGGATTTGTCTGTGAACGAGTTGACTAGTGAGTGGATAAATAGAGATACATTCTCGGGCTTGGTGCGCCTAATTGTTTTAAATTTATCACACAACAGGATAACTAAAATAGATGCATTGCTTTTTCAAGATCTCAATAATTTACAGTTTTTGAGTTTAGAATTTAATAACATAGTGCGCATAGCAGATGGTGCGTTTTCAAATTTGAAAAATCTCCATTCACTATCATTAGCTCATAACAATATTATGGAAGTTGATAGTAACCATTTTTCTAATTTATACGTTTTGAATCAGCTGTTTCTTGATGGAAACAGAATAGCAAATGTTGACTTGCGTTCTTTTGAAAACATTACTAAGCTCCATGATTTGGGACTTAGCGGAAACCAGTTATCTGAAGTACCGGAAGCCATAAAGACATTACGATTCTTAACATCTCTAGATTTAGGTATGAACAGAATCACCAAGGTGACTACGTCTCAGTTCGAAGGTCTAGATGATTTATATGGCTTGAGATTGGTAGGAAATAAAATTGAAAAAATATCAAAAGATACATTTTCCGCATTACCATCATTACAAATACTAAATTTGGCCTCTAATAACATTGATCAAATCGATGATGGAGCTTTTGCAGCCAACCAGCAGCTGAAAGCAATTGGATTAGACGGGAACAAACTTGTAGACTTAAAAGGAATATTTACAAATACTCAGCCCCTTGTTTGGCTGAATGTTTCAAATAATGAATTACTCTGGTTTGATTATAGTCACATACCAAATAATCTAGAATGGCTTGATATGCACGAAAATAAAATTGAAAAGCTAGATGATACTTATGGCGTAAAAGAATCGTGCAATGTAAAAATGCTCGATGTTAGTCATAATAAAATAAGAAATATCGATGAACTTTCATTTCCGAGTAGCATCGAAACAGTAGTTTTAAATAATAACTACATCGACAAAATTAGCGCTGGCACTTTTCTGCAAAAGTATAACTTGAATAAAGTTATGTTATACGCGAATAAAATTAAAACGCTAGAAGCGGCTGCATTCACAATATCAGCTGTCCCAGATGAGAAAGATTTGCCAGAGTTTTATATTAGCGAGAATCCATTTGCGTGCGATTGTACAATGGAATGGCTGCAGAGAATTAACCAATTAAGTGACCTCAGGCAGCGGCCGAGAGTAATGGATTTAGAAAGTGTAAGATGCTCTTTAACTCATTCTCGAACTAAATCGGATGTGCTTTTGCTTGAAGTTAAGTCTTCAGAATTTTTGTGCGAGTATGATTCACATTGTTTCACCCTTTGCCATTGTTGTGACTTTGACGCTTGCGATTGTAAGATGACTTGTCCAGATAAATGTTCGTGTTATCATGATCTTACTTGGAACTCCAACGTGGTTGATTGTTCGAGCGCAGGCTACGATCACGTACCGGACAGAATTCCGATGGACGCGACCGAAATATACTTGGATGGAAACAATCTAAAAGAATTAGGGAATCACGTTTTCATCGGCAAAAAAAGATTACAAGTTTTATATCTGAATGATAGCAACATCAATACAATACAAAATAGAACATTTAATGGCATCGATTCACTGAGAGTTTTACACTTAGAAAACAACAATGTCGAAGTATTAAGAAATACTCAGTTTACAAAATTACAAAATTTGAATGAACTATATTTAAGTAATAACAAAATAAAAGTAATAGAGAACGATACATTTAATTACTTGCCCTCACTGGAGTACTTGGACCTTGACAATAACGGTTACGTTGATTACATGCCATGGAGAGTCATTACGGACAACAATCCACGCACGCGTGTGTCTGTAGATGGGAACAACTGGATATGTGATTGTAAAGACGTAGCTCAGCTGAATCAATGGCTTATTAAAAAGTCAAAAGATACCGAAACCATGATGTGTTACGTTGCTCACGGGAAACCAATGAATAAAACTATAGCAACCATCGCGAAGGAATGTAAAACGGAGATCACTACCGAAGAAACCGGAACAGAAACTCTAAAACGATTATTCATCGAATCGAATGACGGAGTTGAAAACTACATTCCATATATCGCCGCCGCTTTGATTATAGTAATTATTATTTTATTGATGTGTGCACTACTCTTTATGTTTAGAGAAGATTTCAAATTGTGGATGCATTCGAAATACGGAATTAGAGTATTTAGTTCTACGCCCAGGGACATGAATGACAACAAAAATAAACGGTTCGATGCATTTTTTGTGTACAATCCCCGCGACGAAGACTTCGTGACTCGCGCCGTAAGTTCTGGCTTAGAAAATTCGGGACATTCTTTATGTTTACAACACAGAGACTTACAGTTGATAGAAAGACGATCTAGTGATAGTTTAGTGAGTGCGTCCGAGAGCTCTAAGAGACTAGTGATAGTGTTATCAATATACTTTTTACAACAAGAGTGGTACTCGCCCGAATCAAAGGCGGCCGTACAAAGTGCTATCAACTCGGTGAACGTTAGACATAGACGCCAGAAGATAATATTCCTTGTAACAACGGACTTAAGTGCCATAAACATTGATCCAGACTTGAAAGTGTTACTCAAAACGTGTACAGTGATAGTGTGGGGTGAAAAGAACTGTTGGGAGAAGCTAAATTTTCGGTTACCGGATGTGGACGTCACGTTGACGAATCGGACGCTTCATAGTGCAAATAATATTAAAAGTGGACATAGAGAAGGGTTTGGGCGGCATGGAAACTTAAGGTATACGGCGCCCCCTACTTCTCACGATCCTTGGTATAAGTACGGGATGGCGCCACCTATCCTTATGATGTCGAGCCCCATGCATTCGACTAGTGCGAGTGCAGAGGTTTCTGCACGCAGTACTGAAGATGAAACTTGCTCAGTGGCCAGTAGCGAAGGCCGGGGGGATGACCGGCTGCCTCACCATCATAGTTACGTGTCTATAGACAATCACCAGTGCGAGGAGCGTCCGTTAAGACCTCCTCAACAAATACCTATGTCGAACACTAGGCCTAATAATATGCGAAAGACTTATTTTGTTTAAATTTAGTATTGTAACAAATGTGGTTATGTTTGGCGTTGTAATAAATTGTTTATGTGTAAATAATATTGTGTAAATAAATGTAGAGCATTTATGACATTTAATATTAAGCTTATATTTTAAGTTGGTGCTCTATGTCCTAAAGTGGAGACATCAGTTTTGTGTTTGACTAATCGTGTCCAGTATCCGATTAATTTGTACTAAGAGTACCTTAAATTACATACGAGCATAGTCTTGTCAAGTGTTTTGTGTATCTGAGTTGATGAAACTAGTATTATCTGATTGCGATAAAATATAATTTATATTGTTACTTCACACAAATGCTTATTTATTGCTTTGCAGTTAAGTTACATTTTAATATCAAACTAATGCCGGATTTCTAAGTATATCAGTAAATAACAACAGCTGTAATAAAAGATTTAGTCGGCATCATAGTTAACATTCCTTATTAATAAATGTTTTCTATTTTATTCTATTAAATTATGTAGAAAATAATACATACTTTTGGGAGTTCCTGATTGATTGTCTGAATTGTAAAGGCAGGTGGCATAAAGACTATTTTGTGATAATATTGTATTGTGTACTTATCTATTGAATACTACTTTGGTATACTGTAAATTTGTATGATAAGCATTGTAATTTAATATTGTTGAAGAACTGAAATGTACCCTAGTCAATTGTAAATATGTAGAATCGTAAGTTTGTAATTAAATCATAATTTTGTGATGTAATTTTAGCTAGAGACATAAAACGTATTTATTACGCTTCCAATCACAGAGTATGAATAAATTTATTATTTTGTCTACTATATTGATTTTCATTGCTATTACTCGTATCTCCTAAACAGTGACTGATTCGAATCGTTTAACTGAGCCTCAAAAAACCAGTTGAAGTAACAAATGCTCCAATGGCCTCTGAAACGTCAAGGATCGCTTTATGGTTTGATCATGGCGACTACATTATGGGGTGGTCAGATTAGCAAAAAATGATAAAACACATATTTGCGCAGATTATAAGCCAGATTATTAAGAACATTGGAGTTGTAATCAGTACTTTTTCAGTAACATTCTATTTAAATTGCTTTGATATGTAATTAAAAAAAACTATAGACTTCATGATAGAAGAATTTATCATTCTATTTGAATTGTATTAGTTTTTATATGACGTTGAAATGCCCTTGCGATCTAGTGTAGTTCAGTCACAAAACAATCAATCATGCAGTTAAATTTGTGAAATCTAAAACAAATTATTAAAGTTCACAACTTTCGAAGACTCAATCCAAATCGGTATCTTTCATCGCGCAGGTGATTGAATGGGGGCTAGTGTCAGAAAGTTTTTCATTGGCATAATCAATTTACTGAATCGCTTTGTTCGCTCATCCACAGTCGGATGTATAAATATTTATTTTATCTAAATTGATCGAGTCTGATAAGATCACGTGCCGGCTTCGTACTATTTTAATTTGAAAAGCGGCCGCGACAGCGTCGGTTGCCTGCTGCGAAACTATATAAATCATTGTCTGGTCATCCAGGCTCCATCCAGGATGAATATATAGCATTTTAATTGAATTTTTATTGCGCTTTCTCTTGCTGGTAAAGTACTTTGCTAAATTAAAGCTGCTATTGACAATATTTTGTAACATTACATATTAAAATTTTAACAACAAAGTATCACTTTATTTTAACACTAAAAATAGATTCTTGAATATTTTCTCATACGTTTGGCAATACTTATTGAGACACTATTAAATCATCTCCATTTTATGAAACTTAATTTGTTATGACAAAATATTTGTTTATTTTTTTAAAGGTATCAAACAATTTTATCCATGTTATTATTTTTTATGTTTATGGTAATTTTTTTTTTATGTGCCAGTGTGGTTATACGTCGTATGGTATATCTGATGTGCGAACTCCTTATAGTTTTGCACCCTGGGTATAAGGTGCTTGTTACTCCAAGTAGCCCTTGTGATCAAAACAAATCGAAGTCTAATTAATCAGTCGTGCTCTACACGGGAATAAACGAAAAATTTGATGTGGCGATTTGTTGTTCCAAATAATTTTCTTTGATTTACAGATATAGAAAATACAGATATAGTAGAAGTAATTAGTAGTATTATAATAAATATTTTTAAAACAGAATACTGAATTAAAATGTTGGAGAATATTCGATGGCTAGATATTTAATTATTGGTTAGAGCACTCGAATTTGCTCATTTGATTTGAATACTTTAAATATGTAATAGATAAATAAGATGTAAGTTACTCGTATAATCAAATTTACGTAAAATGCACATAATTGGTCTTCTAAACATAACTTTGTAAAGAAAAAATGGCATAGAATAAAGAAAGCAACTGGAAGAAATAATAGAAAGATGGATTATTCTAAGTTAATTTATATAACACTAGCGACCCGCCCCGGCATCGCACGGGTGCAATGCTGATACTTAATACACTACAAAAAAACAGTGAACTTTGTATATCATCGTTTGCAATGTGAGCGAAAAAATGTAATTATTTACGACATCACATTAGAGACCTCAAAAATAACAATATTCCTCTATTTAATGGATGTAATTATACATATAAACCTTCCTCTTCAATCACTCTATATAACCGAATAAAAATCCGTTGCGTAGTTTTAAAGATTTAAGAATACATAGGGATATAGGGACAGAGAAAGCGACTTTGTTCTATATAATGTAGTGATATAAACTATAAGATGTCATCGCCATTACAATGTTATTATACCTTACATATTGATCGAGTTTCTAACTCAAGTTAGTTTATATCTTTAACTAGTCTTATTAACACATATATCGAAACTATAATTTAAAAGGTGCTTAGGATGAATGATAAAGAAAAAATATTGGTTCCCTTTTTATATTATAAAGATCGTATTTTAACAAACTTGACAATTAGAACATGCGTGTTGTATTTTTTACGATTTATTTTTAGTACCGCCTGATTTGTAAATAATTCTTAGTTTCCCTGCAGTTCAACCATTAATAACGGAATAAAAGTAAGGTTACTTTTTAATTGTATCTTATGTTTATTGATCTTCCAATATCCATTCAAGCCGTAGGGCGCCTTATGGCCAAGGCTCAGGCTGTTTAGTTGGTAGGTCACGTGGCCGGACCGCTCTGGTCGCGTGGAGTCCAACATAATCCTCGTGACACTTGCCGTTGCGGGGGTATTCTGGGTACGTTTCGTGCTCCTTGTGATGGATTCTCAGCCTTTCTGTCCAGAGAAAAAAAATCCGATTAAGATTGTAGGTAATATTCACAATTATTGTTTAAAATATTATAATTAATTAAAAAATCGATTTATGAGGTTTAATACAATTACCAGGTTAGAATTATTATAAAAAACCAACAGCCTACATTTATTAGCACAAATTTAAATTAATTAATATTCCATGTTCCTAATGAGTTATGTTTTAAACATATAATAATTGAAAGTTTATCTTTCATCTTTATCGATCAATGAATAAATTCCAATTTCAACATCTTAATCACATGTAACACAATACGATCCATTTGGAGAATTGTATGAATACATCCTTCGTCTAGGATTCGATTCTAAATCGGAGCCATCAACAGACGATGTTACACCCTCACCAGGTCATTTATTTGTGCCAGCATTCCCACTACATGGACACTCATCACCTTTTTTGGTGCAACACGACACCTCGTTTGCCTGTAGCCTATCCGAAACTCGTTTTAACAGATTCTACTTAGGAGTACCCAGACGAGGTGACAATTGATTACACGCCATGCTGAGACAAAAAGCGGAATCGGCCGATTAGTTATGTCGTCGCGACGCGTAGGCCGCCATAGACAATGGATTGGCTGTGGTTTATGATTCTATAAACGTTTATGTCCCTATAAGCGGCGTTTTAGCTTTTGGCGGAGCAAAGAAAGCGATGTTATCTATATGGGGACAGGTTTATTTTATATGTGTTGAAGGTGATATTTATCTACTTATGATATGTAAATATTGATAGAATATTCACGAAATTAGTTACTAAGTGCGTATTTATCTATTTTGCTTTCTGACACACTATATTATACTTTTTATTTCTTTGGGAGATATTTAGGAGAACTAATTTGTAAAGTGCTTAGTATATGGTTTAATGGTTTTGAAATATCTGATAACACATCAAGTTTATTTCGATCAGGCATAAATATATTTTTCAATTGTGCTGGCTGACATCATTGTCTTGATTATAATATGTATTTTAATGTATATGCTAAATTGTTTCATTTGTTTAATAATAGTAAAATCAGGTCCACTATTAATTTCACTGTTTCAAAGAAAAACTATGAATCAATGTTTCCAACAGTGTTTAATAGTTCTATAGATATTTTTGTTCATGCTGTGAACAGATCTCTTTCAATTTTTTAACACGATGTTTAGTTCAAATGTTGTATTTTGTGGTACCTACACGTATATAATCTGTAAATAAATTAATTACAAAGGATAAGAGACAAAGAGTTAAGCAGTGTCATCGTCCACTCATTATGTGGCCGCGGAGTCATAGTCGTGATTGCCCATAGCCATCCATTCGTTAATGAAACGTTTAACGAAACCAACATAGGTCTGCGTAGGTTGCCCGATGTCATAATAATAATAACCGTTATGGCTCTATTTGTAATAATAAATATTTATTATGGAAAATTTTAATGAATGGGGCTGCAGTTTCATGTTGGCTAAGATATGGATATTGTTGGATATCGTTCGGTTGTGAACATAAGTTTGTTTATTGAACAGTGATTTATATTGAATGTATAGGTAGCTTCTTGTTTTGGGTGTCTCGATAAAATGTACCTCAATTAATGCCAATATATTTTTTTACGTTTACTTTTGTGGAAGTATATTATTGCTTTATAGTTTGTATGCTATACATTGAGTTTGTGGTGTAAAATGATAGATTCGAGTTTAATATAATCAAACAAAAATAGGTTAAAACAAATTAATTTCTACAATGCTAATAGCTGCATTATAGCTGTGTTAGATCAATATATTTTCTGTGTATATAGGCACTGGGGCCTATTTGATATCTACTTTTGAAGTTTTAAGTCTTCCTATCATCTTGTTACCAATATACTCGAGTAGTTGCCATGTGATGTGTTCATATCACCAAAGACATAGCGTTTAAATACAGACATGTAAATTAAATATGTTCGTGTGTATTTAAAAACAGGAAATATTTGTCATCTCCTTAAGGAGACACAACAAGTACTACTTATTGAGTTCTTAAATAATTAAGAACTCAATAAGTAGTACTTGTAGATTTCAATCAAAAAGTTGCTCAACAATAAATAGATTTTGAGCACTAAATTAGGAATGTTTGGTTGTTATTACTAGCTTCATTCTCAACCTTATTACACTATGAATTCCAGATTTCATTAAGACAGACTTGAGATTACTGGTTTCGGTTCAATGATTAGATTTTAAAACAAATTGAGTTTGATCTCAATTTATTTAACGTTGTGTACCCAACGCAACTCTTTGATAGCGAGTTACGGGTAGGTACTCAGAATTGGATCTATCTATTCATTACGTACTACTTGTCAAAGTGGTTGAAATAAACCAGCAATATATAATATCACCATTTAGCTAGTGTTTATTATTTGGAGGAGAAAAATTTCCGTTTCTTGAACTATAGTCTAAAAGTCAAAGCAAAGAATTGTAAGCACTTACTAGCATCGATCGGAAAATTCTCGTGAGACTAATTAACGAAATTATAGGAAATTATGTATTAGAAATGTTCCACAGTGTAATTAAATTGCCTAGAAATGTCCGCTATATCTCTTAAGTATTAGTGGTAGCTGCTCTTTTTCAGTAGATGACAAAATATATATATATCATACCATAGGTTTGAATATGGAAGGCGAATAGTTTTTTTTCCTACATTGTCACGGTATATTTTCAAATATGTTTTGCTTTCTTATTGACTCAATTATGTGGTTCAATTTTAAAGTTTGCTTTCAAACTCATTTAAATACATATTAGGTTAGAGCGATGTCGGTGATTTTATTTCTTTTTTTTCGATTTCATCAATTTTGACTCGATCTCGATAAGCTACGAGCTAAATTTTCACCATTACTATTTGGATAAGTTCAAGTCGTTTTACAATGCCCATTGTCCGAGTCCCATTGTGCGAGTAACCTAACTAGTTTGTCATATGTTATTACTGGATTTTATACAATTAAGCATAGTGTAAGAAAAATTGAATCGTTGTCTCGTAAATTTTTTTATTGTATAACTCATACGTTATACCAGTTATATTACTATAACGGTAATACTTAGAAAAGAAAATATACTACAAATAGGGTAGACAATAAAAAAGGTATTCACTTGTTTTCTTATAGGTATAATATATATTTCTTGTGTGCGTGTGTATGTGACTGAACTCCTCCTAAACGACTGGACCAATTTTGATGAAATTTTTTGTGTGTATTCCAGGGGGCTTGAGGATGGTTTAGATTCACAATACGGTCATATAGATATTGTTTTTCAGCTAAATTATTTATTTAAAAACATTTGAGACAACGTGAGACAACGTGACATTTGAGACATTTGACATTTGAGACATTTGACAGGACAACGTCTGTTGGGCCAGCTAGTATTTTTATATAGTTTTCTTACAGGTATGAGTATACTGTGAATGGTACATCAAGCTTTACACTTGTAATAGGAACACCCCCGCTACTATCAGCTATGTATGAGCTGTTTAAAGATTAAAATGTAAAGTCTAGTGTATTGCTGTGTGTAAATTATTATGATATAGTAGAAGTGTAACCAATAAGGAATACAGGCAGTTTTAATGTAATACTTTTAGCAATTAATTAATGCATCAGAGAATGGTATACATTATGTTGTCGATATGTTCAAGCTGGACTGACCTTTTATATAGACGAGATTTCTCATCTGGAGTCTGACTGTAGTGTTGTAACTGTAGATATAGATTTCACATTGTAAAGCTATGCACGACTGACCTAGACATAGCTCTATAGAATATTTTAAGCATTGTTTATATGCAAAAATGTAAAGCTGGCGTAATAGAACTTTTATTAACGCAGATAGCGAATTAACTGATAGAAAGTTATTGTAATGAACGCATCGCTCGGGGAAAGCCTATGTAGTAGCTAAGCTACTTGCAAGGTCTGCCCAATGCTCGTCTGTTTATAATTATTGTAGAATGCAGCTGCTTCCGCCGGTGGGCGGGGTTGCGTTTTTTAATAAATGTTGCTCCGTTATTGGACAAGGTAGGGAACTAAGAATTACAAATTTAAATTCGCCAGGGGAATAGGCTGGGGCGAGGAATGTATCGCATATGTTTCTTATCGTAATGAGGTCGTTGAGTTGTTTTTTAGGAGTCGAATCATCGTAAAGGAAACCATGGGGCATGTTGCTACAAAAAGGCAGTGTATAATAACTTTTTTTTTTTGTTGAAATAGTGAAGGCCTACATTTTGTGTGGTTTTAAAAAATAAACGACCATCCTTGAAACAGATTGCGTAAAATAGTAAAAACAAAGAAACTTATTACATTTTAAATGTAATAAGTTCTAAATAATCTACCCGACCTTAGAGTGGAGCAAAAACAAGATATTTAATCTTTTAACTGGTCGATATAACAAGAGTATTACCGCAAGAGTCTGTATTACCTCATATTCGAATTATATGTACTTATATAAATTTGCATAGTTTATAAGATATAAAGAATGGAAAAAATACGGCAGGTAATCAATTGATTTGTAACTTTATCTATTATTTAGTTAAGACATTTTTGTTGCTATATGTGCGCAAATAATAATAACTTATTTACTGACACATTAATACTATCAGGTTAAATAATGAAACATTCACGAGATCTGCAGTTATCTAGCGAAATAATCAATTTCAAAGCGCAGTAAAACCATTTTTTATCGTTCGAAATGAAAGAATTCGATAATTATAAAGTTTTAACGTAACATTACCTGGGTGGTTGGGGCGATGGTGCCGATAGTGGGCTTCATTTAATTATTATCATTGATCAAAGGTGATCTAACCCGTAATTTCTATTTTTGATACACATTCATTAGGAAGGGAGGCATGTGAAACATCTGTGGGCAATTAGTCATACAAATCTGTCGAATTAAAGGATTAGCCTGAGCTTTGTGGGGAACTTGAAAGAATGTTTCAAGGGTGGTTGAGATTGCGGTGATAATACGGGTACGTGCTAAGTACGACTCCGCTGAGATAACGAAGGAGTCTTTTTAAGAAATAGTTTGGCGTAATAAATGAGTCACAGATAACCAAGCTTGGAAATATTACGTAATTAGTTAAAAATGTGCGAATAGTGTAATTTGTGTAATCTTCGACGACCTTTCAACGACCTCCATAGTCGAGTGGCATTTCTACCTTAGTTATGGTTGTTATTATATATTTCTATGAAAAATATGTATATATGTAAAATATATGTATGTCTATCCTTGGGCTTGTGTTATATCTATCTATGGGATCTAGGGTAACCCTAGATCCCATAACACAAGCCTTATAGAGCTTACTTTGGGCTAGGCTAATTGGCGTAAATGTAAGAAATATTTATTTATTTATTTAAATGATAGGGCATTTATAATTGTTATTTAGTGTCAAGCCAGTTAGTGTATGGCACCGACATAGTCTTAAGCTAAATCTCCAAATTAACTGTAAGATAATGTTTTGAAATAATCCAGGAACTCATTCCATGGCATAGAAGATAACAACTATAAAATACAGGTACTAGGTATAAATAGCGTTAGAATAGATGGTTGTAGAAAAGTTTTGTTCTTTTTATTTTTGTTTTCTTCTTTTCTTTATATTTGTTTCTTCATTATTAGTACATTACTACTGTACATTATTGTATATATTAAAATCTGTCTGTTAATTTATATTACCGTAAACGTATGCTCTATTGATTGGAATCAGAGGCGACATTTCTTGAAAATGTACCAAACGACTCAAAATTGCTTTGCAACTGAAGTTTTAATTTTGAGAATCAAAATGCTGTATTATTTCACACAACTACTTGTTCTGATTGATTGCAACCGATCTTATGTTTAAGGCTGGGCCGGCCTTTGTCCGCTTAATCGTTTTTCAGTATTTGAACATTAAATTCGTTTGTTTTAGCAGTAATTATTTTAAAAAAGATGCACGCGTCATTTGAGCGATACCGTTAGTACTCTTGATTTTGCAGTTAAATTCGACAGTCTGGATCATTGTTGTCGATAGAGTGGTCAAGATGATGATACAAAGCGTGTGGGCGGCATTAATGCTGTACTGTTTCGGAACTGGTGCCGATATATCATAGAAATCGTCGTGATTTCAATCGAGTCCTACAATGTGGCGTGTGATCAGATTCGATGCGTGGGCTTACTTATTTATATTTGTTTTCGTGAAGTGAAGACATGAAAAGTTGATTGAATCCAAGATTTTTAATGATGGATAGGAAATAATGATATAAGATTACTATAGTGAATTAGTGTAGTCTATTTATATAATATTCAGTTTTGGAATATCATATCATATTATATTTCCTAATAAGGATTTTATAGGAAATTAAAAGAAAATCAAAAATAATTACTGAGTGCTATTTTCAAGTAAAGTACGAAAGTAGTAAATGATATTCTATTGCTTAAAAGTTTCATCGAGATTATTTTCAGCTATAATTTGTGAAGATCTGTTTAGACGTATGGATATCATCAGTTTATTTATGATCGACATTAATATTAATAGATAGTATTTCTTTCGGATACGTTAATCTATGTCTTTATACGAGTATTGTATCAAAGGATGTAAATATCAAATTAGTATTAGTTGTGTACTTTTTAAATATTGTCTAATATATTATTGGACATATGCTGGTGTCGTGATAAATTAATGTTTTTTTTTTATTTTACATGGAACTAGATGGTAATATAACTCAAAAATGTTTGTTATCATAATTATAATGTCTCTTTCGAAAACATTTTTATGAATTTGCTACATATGTATCTGATGAGGAGGTCCGTTCCCATACATTATTATTAGATTTCAATAAAATCTCAATCCCACGCGACGTTGAATACATCCAATCTGTCTGATGCACTTAACCTGCTATGCAAATAGTTAGTATTAACGATTTTTTTGGTCGCTAGGTGTAAAGGTGTCAACAGCTCATCAAGTTAGCACTCGAGTTCTGGAACATCTTTATGTCAATGCATTAAGAGCCACTCCAGCTTAGTAGTCTCGCACTTGACCGACGGTGAACTGTGTACCTTTGCATGTCCGGAACAATGGAAACGAAACAGTTAGATATCTATTGATGAAGGCTGGATGTTTTTATTTATAGGAAGATATGAACTGCTTGCATAAATCGAAGAATCAGTTAAATTTTATGTTTTTAACCGTTAATCTATTATTGTTTCAATTTCAATTTATTCTAATATATATTATTACTATGTAGTGTTTACCATCTTATTAAAAACCCTAAAATTATTATTTCATTCAATAGATAATCATTATTTATAACCAGAAACTATTTTTTTAACTTAGATAAAAGTTTGGGTGATATACCTACCTTCACCTTATCCATGTACATGCTAGTACAGAAGTTATAGGCTGAGGCTGAGAATCCTCATGGATATTGTTGCAACCAGGAGATCTATTTTTGAATTACGTATGCGACTTCGAAATCGCTGACTAAATAGTCAGCGATGACTTTGAGGTCACGGATTCCTGATCATCCAATTTTTGAAAGTCGATCGCAGAGCTGCCAACATAGATAAAGTTCACACATTATGTAAGGGTTCGGTTCCACGTAGAATGTAGCCGCTGCCGGTTATTGCCGGCTTAACCATTATGATGTATGGCTTGATAAAGAGAAAAAAACAAGATTTCAAACTTATTTATTTCCTTAATTAATTTAAGATTTCAAACATATTTATAGGAGATTTTAAATCCAACTGAAGAAAAAAGAAAACTAAAGTAATGTAAGTACTTTTGGTTCTATTCTGTACCTACATTTAAGTAGCTATTTTCTAGTAAATACTTATAGTTTACTGCTATATATTCTACATGCTTAGAGTAAACCGTAAATTTACATAACTAACCAATTTCATATTTTAAAAATGAATTACAAAAGTAAAAAGTAGAAAAAAGTTATTTAAGAAGACTGACTGAAAAATCAACACATCAACTTCCGACTCTTGTCGATATGTTCTCTAAACAAAACACAATTATGACTTGTTTACGAGTGGGTGAGTGCCCTCGTAATGAAATCACATCCGTGACTAAGGTAGTCCACATAAGTGATATTCAAAAATAAGAATTATTGAAAATCGGTGATTATTAGTCACATCGGTGATTTCTATGTCGCATACGTAATTCGAAAATAGGTCTCCTGGTGCCACGGTGATTATATCCTCGCGCCCCTCAGGAGAGGGCGCGGTGCTACGCTGACCCATAATAAATGTAGCTCTTGAATGACCACGAAAATAACCTCATGGTTCATAGAGAGAGTAAGGCAAGACAAGAGACTATGGGAAACTATGACATCTGGTCTCTCGAGCTATAAGTGGCAATCGATACTAACAGCACGGGTCCTACAAAAAAAAGCGACATATGCAATGGTTTGTTTAGGGTGGCACTTGTCAAAAGTACGCGGACGCATGGGGAATTGAAGATGCTGATTACGGCGCTTCTGTGGCTGTTACAATAGTTGGTTCGTTAAGTCCAACCCCGCTACGCAAAAGGACATCGGTTGCATAGAAGCTTTGTTTTGAGTTTAGTTTTATAAATTATGCGTTGTAGGGTGTATGCCAATAACTGTCATTATTTTCTTATACATTTTTAATTTATTGGTTTATTCGTTTATTAAATTATTGATCTAGTAAGAGATCAAAATTAACTGCGACATGTGATCAATGCGTACCAATGTATATTGTCTATGTATAATGTATCTTGTGATTTTTGACGTGACGTGAATTGACGACATTTTTTATTGATTTTAATTTGACGACACGTTTAGCGCAGTGGTCGACTAATCGGCTTCTACGCAACGAGTCGCGGGTTCAATTCCCGCACGGGACAGATATTTTGTATGACCTACAAAAATTTGTTCCCGTCTGGGTATTGGTGCATATGAGATTTCTATGTTTGTGACAGCACCCATGCAATTTTTGCAAAAATGCAAACTAAACAATGCAAAGTTACAAACACAAATTTGTAAGCTTGCTTTATACTTACCTAAGCATTTTTTGTTCAATCATTCATTATTTTCTAGATAACTGTAAACATTTCTAAGTCGATTGTTGATACGTAGTTATTGCTCTGTTAACCTCAAGTCTACTTTAACAAAGTATAATTAAACTGGGTAAAATTTAGATTTAAGAACTTTGAATAAAATAAACTTACAAATTTATCAATATCAATAATGAAATCCTAGAAAGAGACAGATATATCATCCCATTATGCTGGCATTATTGATTTATTATTAAAAATATATATTTATATAAGTGAACATGACATAAGTGAAGAATGTGCAAAATTTTTTTTCGTTTGGGATTGACAGTTCTCGGTTGCTGAATGGTTAAAGCGTCAACACGTTTAGTTAAAGATGCGGGTTAGACTTCCGTTGGAGTCAAATATTTTGTTTACATTCCATAATTGCATATGTTGATATTAATTTCTGGCAATTATTTTTATGGGCACCGCGCTAGAGCAAAATCGTGGCATTTGCCCAGTTAGCCCAGCAATGGACCTAGCAGATTTCTACAAGTTGGATGTAGAATATAAAATATTTTTTTTTCTTTCGATAAAATATCCATGTATCCTTACTAGTTTATTCCACTAAATCAGTTTTAATAATATTTATTAATTAAAAGATAAGTAGTAGAGTAAGATGGACCTACCATAAATAGACAAATTGAAATGGAACATTAGAAATACGGAGTCAAAGTCGTCGGCCCCTCTCCCTGCTCTCACGACACAATGCTCCTCGAACGTAGGTACTACCTTTTTTATTTATTTCGGTCACGGTCCTTGAATTACGTAATTAGCGGTAGCTTATTGGAACTTTGGGGCGTCCTGTTCCATTTAAATGTGATTAACTGCCACGCGGAATAATAAACCAAACTTACACAGTGCCACTTACCTATAATTTACCTGCCCTAATTCTGTATTCATTACCCTGACATTTGGGGATGTACAAATTGTATGCCAAGGCGAACGTAATGGTGTACACTTGTTGCCGTGTTATTAAAAAAATCAATTAATAACAAGTGGTCACAAGTGTGTTGGCAGTGTGTCAGCTCGTTTGTGACCCCATTCTGTATTGTGCTCACAGACCCTAATAAATAAAATGCACATTTGGCGTGGCAGTCGACATAAAAGATTGAAAAAGCGAGAAGCATAAAAAACATCCGCGGTTATCTATTAGTATCTAGTTAGAGTTACGCGTACAGATGTTATAAAAATAATAATCCTCGTGATGGGGACTCAGACACGAATACAAGGAGCTTTCGGGGATAAAAAACATCCATTTACCTGCATCGCTCGGCGGCGGAATGGTTCCGTTAAATAAATATACGGGAATAGTTCGACTTCCATTATGAATAACAAATTGTTTTTTGAAGATTAGCCGCGTGGCAGTTCTCGAGATGAGGATGACTTAACAAATAGCGCTCTGTTTTTGCCCACCGCGGTTTTGATGTTTTAAATCGCCTCATAAGACACTGGGCACCAATAAACTTTATAGTAAAACGTTAGATATAAGAGATAATATTGTTAAGAGCACGTTGAGACGTTGTTATCTTAGTCTCAGAAGTCATAATGATAGAATTATTATGGACTTTATTTGCACAGCTTTTTTATGTCTGTGTGAGTTTGATATATTTGTTTTATATTTGCGAGAGAGGTGTATTGTGTGTTTAAGGAAATGTAAACAGACAATTCACTGGATTCATATCACATTGTAGTTTTCATATTGCTCTGATAGCAGCAAGCTTGACAATATCAACTGCCAAATGCTATATGTCAAATACTGTCAGTAAAAGAACAAAAAATAAATCTTCAGATATTCAACAAACGCGAAATATCAAAGTACTGTGGTATCTATAAAAAAGAGAAATACACAGACAGTAGCAACAAGTTGGAGTCGTTTCCTGTTGTCGAAACGCCCATCTGCTCAGCTGACAAATCGTATACTAAAATATCACGTTACAGCATTCATACGCGGATGCGAGCTTTGGGAGATTCAGGGAGTCTTTTTGTGTTTTCTCGTCCATATTAAATGTCTGCGGCTAAGGCCAATTAATGGCAGTGAACAATTAAATGCGCTTCGTATGGGCGTAAACTCAGTTCCGACCGGAAAGGTTCGATCGCGATGCACAATCGACGTAATTTGAGAGCGAAATACCCACCTGTACGGTATCACTCGTCGACTGTTGAAAGCGAAATTGAGGGTTGTAACGATTGCGCATTTGGCGGTCTTTATCTAGATTCGTGCTTAAATATGCGCAACAAGAATTTTGCGGAATATCTGAATATTTTATGTAGAGGAATGACGATATTTGGAATGTGTTTGTGGAAGACTCAAGAGAGAATCGCTGGAATAAGTGATACGCTAATGTTAACACACGGCTGAAAAGATGAATAAAAGAAGTAAATATATCACACCGATTCATAGTTGGATAATAATGGTGGATAAGGAAAAATGCAAACAAATCAGTACAGTGCTTTTTGATTTACATAGGTACAACAGGAAAATTCTTGGTGTCACATCTCACTAAATCCTTTTCCATCAGCTTCAAACATTTTTTATATCTTTCAAAGGTCTTCTGAAAGAGTATTATTTGTTCATTTAATTGTGTTATATAGTTATATTATTTTCATTTATAACTTTTTCTACAATTATTCCCCTCAATGTGAGCCTCTCGCACCACTACTTGGGCGAGAAGCGTTTAGAGATAAGTGCGCCATTGTATATTATAATGTCACTGTAACTTATTACATAGTTATTGTGCAATAAATAATAATATATTTTTTAAATTTCCGCCCCTTCATTTTTTATTGGTTTATGTCAAATAAAAATATTTATTTATATTTTATGCAATAGATTACAATTAAATATATTTAATATTCCGAATAAATTCTGAAGACGTTGGCAGTGTTATCCAACCGACAGCAGTCCTGAAATTACCGAAAAGCTTGCTTTAAAATATGTGTACCGTTACTTCTACACGAACCTTTCAGTTTCAGCCTTATTTTGTGTCAGTATAAACAGTCAGATGGCGTTAGTAGATTTGGATAAGTTAGAATGTGACTGAAATTCATAGTTGGAAATAGAAGACTTAAATAAATCGTCGTTATATAAAATAAATATTTTATGATAAAAATTGCTGATGTTTCCATTTCTTTGCAATAAACCTCACAAAATTGTGTGTATAAAGTTTTCAGAAACTCTATCAGTGAGTTTAATATAATACAGTACATTACAAGAATAAGTCTTTATAGAATTTGTAATTTTTGGATATTAAACATGACATGACTCGACTACACATTAACGGACTCTATAAATGTCATTAGCTTTGACTTGAAGTCCTTTGACTCTTTACAACCTCATGTTTTTTCACTTGGCATTTCAACTAAAATTTTATGACCCATCAATATTTTAATAACTTACTACATAGTTTAGTTGTTACGGGATATCGATCAAAAAGGACATAAAATTGTATATTTGTATCTATACTTAAGTAATTTGGTATAGAGATCAGGAACATCAGGAAACAACCTAGTGTAATTTAATCCAAATGAAAATATTTCTACATTTTAACAAAAAAGGAAAAATTGGGATTGAAGCTAGTAATATGTAACTAGTAATGTATGTTTATAAAAGTAAATATAAAAATATGAAGAGCTATTTAATATAACTTGAGGAATACTCCTATAAATAATAAAATAAATAATGTATAAACGTAACGTCTTCTTATGAGGAGTTATGGTGAGACAAAAAACTAAAAATCTGTCACTTGTCTCTACACATCAAAAAAAAAAATCTTACAGCCGAACTAATATAATGAATCGTCCGGTAAATATTAAATAATTCATACACATTACCATTTTCGTGGAGATCGCCGTGTCAATCAAAGGGTTGAACCCGTCCGGCCTACAATTATTTCGACAGGCAACAAAAAGCCGTAACGGCGAGACCCGGCGGCGGCGATAAAGCCAATCGCAAATTGATAATTTCAATTAAAATCATGAGAACTATCAACGTTGTTTTAATCATGCCTGTTGGCTCGCTTATTACGGATACTAATTTATATGTGGGATGACATTTAATATCCAGGTGATAAATTTTAAATATAGAGGTGCGCGGGCGCATGAGCGGAGCCGCCTTGTGGGGGGTTAAGCGAATAATTGTGCGGCGTGCCGTCTTGCCCATATATTACACTTTAATAGCTACCCTTAAAAGAACTTGCTTTTAATTACCTAATCTTTAATCTAGACTCTAGGAGGTCCGAACGATGATACATCGTGTGCGCGCTTTAATACCGCCTGAAAATTAATTGTAACATCTAATTAATTAATTGATCTAATTTACAAATTCATTGGTTTCAACTGGAGACAATTAACTAATGACATGAAATAAATGTCATAATATGGTCCTACAGCTGTAAAAGTAAAGAGTAAGGAATTTAAGGTATGGCCATAACAGTACATAATGCAATTTGCCTTAAACATGTTAGTTATTATCAATTTTATTCATATTTAATATTGCTGTTTGCGACTAAACTGTGCATTCTTTGTAAATAAATTGTAAAATTTAGCATAAACTCTCTGGGTGTTCTTTAAAAAAGTTGAATATATGAAATTAAAAATTTGAATGATAAAACATAATGCGATTACCTACAGTAAGCCTAACATTTATGATAAGCTGTTATGAATGCGATTATAGGAATAAAATTATTATTTTATAGGTGAATTTAATTAACATTCACAACGGGTGTATCTGGCTGTTAGATGTCGGTCATCGGGAATAATAAATAGAATTTGGATGTCACGTGTCACCGAATAATGGACGTCAGTTAATCAATATTTAAATGTACGCAAATACTCGTTAGGTTAATAAATATTGGCTATGACACGAGACATTAATGGTGCGTTTACTGGCAAGTTTCACGTGTATTAGCAGTTTAATTTGTGCTTAGCATAAATAGTTAGTAAGCTTTGGGGTTATTAAGATAAATTATCTCAAAATGTGTCCATATTTTAATACTCAATACTACATTTTACAAAGGTTTTGTAGAAATAACATAATTGATTAGCAATTTAATTATCTTCTTAAAAATATCATATTATCTGTGTATATTTGTCATATTAACTAGTTGTCCGTCCGCGGCTTCACTCAAGTTATATTGAATTTTCCCATAGGAATAAAATATTGTCTCTTCTATTTTGATGTTTTTGATGATGATTAATATTATCTTTTCTATTTTGATGATCACGACGGCGGTGCTGTGATCTTGGTACCGGTATTCGAATCGAAAGATTCGGGGGGTTCAGGGTCGATCCTGCCTACATGACATATATGAGTGTTTCGAATTCCATATGCTTATTTCAAACTCGTACTATAAAAGAAAATATAGTGAGGCAACTTGCATACAACTGCAAAGAAATTCGAAGGCGAATGCAGTCAACCAATCTATTATACTGGGCCAGCATTGTTGACTAAGGCTTACTCGCCCCAAATTATTTAATTGTTAACTTGAGCCCCTTGGCGACTATTTATTAATGGATTTCACTATCACTATCAACATACGAAATAATTTATGAATCGGTTTACCCGTTTTATTTGGATTTTCCTGCAGGAAAGCGATATATTCACATAGTGACAATTACAAAAATAAAGTCTAGGGTCTCAAAACTATTGTCATTCTATGAAATTTAGTTTTACTTTTCTCTTTGTCACGGTGATTATGAAGTCCAGACTGATCTAGGCGTATTGACCGATGTGACGTACCGAGGAAACTCAGCACAAAGCTTTCGTCCTACTAACCTCTTGCCTTGTTCCTGCTTCGCTCGTTTCGCAGAGGAATTTCGTTATAATTGGTGTAGTGGTTTTTAAGTTTAATCTATACAAACATAGAAGAAACAGATCATTCTTCTTATAAATAAGAACATTTGTATAGATTTTTTCCTTTTTCTTCATAATATTAATGTTTCGTTTATCATTGCTTATATACGAGAATGATCAATATCTGGCAAAAATCATATTTAATGTGTAGAAAGTTGTCGATAATGAAATGTGATGAATGTTCTTAAAAGAAAAATCTATGTAGCAAATGAGGGTGTGGGAAAAAGGCAAAGGACTTCAATACAAAAAAATGTTATCACACAATTAACTCTATTTGAATTATTGAAAATTTAAACAACAGGCAAATAATGTATTATTTCATCTAAAAAGAAAATAAATTGTATGAATTTGCGCAGGCAAATATCTTATTTATTCATAAGGTAAGGGTGAATATCATAATATTAACAAGATAATAAGGAAGTAGGGAGATGAAACGATGCTATCTCGTCCCCAGCGAATAGTCCGCTCAGATTAGGTAGGCCTTTTTAAATTGATGCTACAATCATGGCGGCTAAAGCATTGTGATTTAACGGTGCCGGGATACGTACCAACGGGCTACTTTTATCGGCATCGCTACTGAAGTTTACCTATTGCTTAACGGCGCCAGAATAAGTAGAAACAGCTTCTTCTCAGTAAAGTAAAAACCGTGGTTAGATTGGTAAGGTCTGGAGGGGGATCCAATCGCATAGTAGTAGGAGCGCGTTGAAGACCTTGCATCCTTTTTTTTTTGTTCCGCTGAGGAAAAACCATTGAATTGCATACCCCAGCTGCGGAGAGCCGGCGGTTATGTGGGGCTCTCCTCCCCAGAAGGGGGAGGCCTACCCACTAAAAACCTTAGCGATGGCCGTTCTCAGACGTTGTAGGGGGCCCTTAGGATCGAGTGTCGCATCTGAGGACCCCCGGCCTTTACTCCCCTGGGTGCGCTAGGGGAGCCCTTCTCGGGGAGGAGTGATCTTGCCGCCTCCTCCCCTCCAACCTCCTACGACGTCACCCCCGGCCATCCGGGGGTGAGGTTCCGCCCGGGTCGCCTCCACGCCAGCGACCCGTGGCGGCGCCTCAGGCCAGGCTATCTGGCTCGAGGCCGCCTTCTTCGAGCGGGATCGGCCATCTCCCGATCCTGCTCGGGGCGGCCTCCTTCTGGAGCATCACCGCTTCACAGAAGGAGGCCACAGCTCTCCAACCTCCCTCATCCGCCAGCATTGCTGCAATCAACGCTGGCGGAGACAGATCTTGCCCGATCTCTTCGACCAAGACTCGGCGTTCGGAGTCCCAAGCGGGGCATTCCGCCAGCGTGTGCTGGGCCGAGTCGAGGTCGGATGCGCAATGGTGGCATCGTGTCGTGTTCTCCTTTCCTATTCGACTCAGATACTCACCGAAACAACCATGTCCTATCGTCGAGTATCTGAGTCAAGCGGTAGGTGACTTCCGCCCTCCCGCAGAGCCAAGCTTCAAAATGCGGGAGTACCGCACCGTGTGCTGATGCCGGGGGACTCCCACCGACATGCGGCGGTGCGTTGTACATCACCGCGTAAATATCGGCCAGGATCTCGAAAGAGGGAGACCGCCCCAGAACCGTCGCCGCCTCGTACGAGATCGTACGGTAGCCTCGCACGATCCGTATCGCCATTGTCCGCTGCATGCTCCGGAGCAGAGCCCTGCAGTGGGAGGACCTCGTGCAGTCTCGCGACCACACGGGGGCCCCATACAAGGCCACGGATCGTACGACGCTCGCGTACAGGCGGCGAACACTATCCCTCGGTCCCCCGATGTTGGGCAGCAGGCGATGTAAGGCGCCCGCGACCTTCTTGATTCGGGGGACCAATCGCACGAAATGCTCCTCGAAGTTCCACCTGCTGTCCAAGGTGAGGCCAAGGTACTTGATGTAGGGCCCCACCTGGACCTCCGCGTCACCTACCCGTATCTTGCATTCTATCCTGGACATGGTAACAAGGGTCGGGAGATGGCCGATCCCGCTCGAAGAAAGAGGCGCCGGGCTCAGTAGCACAGCTGCGGAGCCGCCGCGGATCGCCGGCGGGTGCGAGGAAGTCGCGCCTGCGGTTACGGCGGCCCGGGAGGGACCACGCCCCTTTCGTGGCGGGGGGCGTCGTCGGTGGAGGAGATCGGGGGAGGTAGTGTAGCTTCCCCTGAGGAGGGCTCCCCTCTATCGGCAGGGGAGCGGAGGCTGGGGGTTCCCGGAAGTCGCTTTGCATTTCCGGGGGCTCCCTACATGCCTGAGGAAGGGCATCCCTGAGTTTAGTAGGTAGGCCTCCCCCTACTGGGGAGGAGAGCCCCAAATAACCGCCGGCTCGCCACAGCCGGTGTCGCCAACCTTTATCTTGGGTCTTCGGCCTTGACGAGTTTGACCTTATCGTTAAGGCTAATTGTTTTTATTTATGGTTTCTTTTTCTATCGTATACAGTGTCGAGATACGTGTAAATGCACGTAAGTAAAACGAAATATTTATCAGAACATATATTGTTATTTGGTAAATGTTACTCTGAATCTTAGTTGAGTCTGTCAGTCATTATTTCATAGTTCATATTTTCCTTAAACGGACTTAATTTGTTTAGTTGCAATAATTAGTTAAATATATAACAAACATTGACCTCTGCGGTTTCATTTATTAATGTAGACATATCCTGGTTAATTATTATTAATTACGCTGGTTCACCAAACAAAGTTTACATTATTTGAATTCATAATTGGTTATTAGAAACAACAGACATTTTATTTATATAAACATCATTAGACTATTTATTTTTTCCTGAAAACATTGTCATTATTTGTAAAAATAAGAAATAGGCCATTAATTTAATTGAAGTTAAGTATTGCGCAAAAATAGCAACAAAATAAGCGACTCCAGTTCAGTGTTTAAGGATGTGTTAATGTACAACTATCGAATTGTACGATGTAAGCAGATGTAACCGACAATCCAAAGTTGCGTTAACACTTTGATGTTGTAACGAAATAACAATATCTAATTTCACTGGTCGACGACGTCACACCCAACAGCCGCGGTTATCGTGATTGTAAATTCAGCAGGTCACCCACAAAGATCGTGATGATATCATGTAAATTGTTTATGACGGCATAAACTTGTGTCCCTTACTTGTATAACCAATTATTGACGAAATGTCTCAGTTTCTTGGCAACTTCTTCACTGTCGTTTTCAATCCGAATTCAACTTAAATGTACAGATATAAATACGCTTTTCCTGTGGCATTTTTTCATTTACAAGTTACTGTGGTGTGTACAGAAACCAACACTGTGTGTAGTAAAATAGGATATGTCATATATTTGATAATCTGTTGAAATTTGATTCACCCAAATAATTGTGATCTACTGTTACGCGGTGAGAAACACTACGCAATTAACAGGGATATATAGTAACATTTAGATTTTTGTTGAATCAAATTGTATTTAGTATAGTCTAGCACGTTGCATTGACTAGATCTATGACCCATAGGAACATTAACCATTGTAATTGCCTTATCGAATGTATTCTGGTAATTATATATTTTATATGAATCAAATACATATTTACCAGAATACAAGTCTTAATTGATATACAACCAGAATAAAATTCTTACAACTGTAGTTGTAACATGGTCACACTTATTTCCCGTGGATGTTGCAAGTTTGTTGGCTGGCCTTAGAAAAGTTGTTATAATTGGATTAACGACATTTTTTAATCTATACTAATATTATAAAGAGGAAAGATTTGTTTGTTTGTTTGTTTGTAATGAATAGGCTCCGAAACTACTGGACCGATTTCAAAAATTCTTTCACCTTTGGAAAGCTAAATTATCCCTGAGTAACATAGGCTACTTTTTATCCCGGAAAAATCGACAGATCCCACGGGATGCGCAATAAAGGCTTCGCTCAAAAACTACTGCACAGATCTTCATGCGGTTTTCATCAATAGATAGAGTGATTCTTGAGCAAGGTTTGCGGTATTTTTTTATCTCGGAAAAACGGATAGTCCCACGGGAAGCGCGATGAAAACTTCGCGTCATAAACCGACTTCCGCGCATATGTAGCCGTGGGCAAAAGCTATGACCCTTAACCCTCTGTAGATCCAATCCCGAAATCCACGCAGGCGAAGCCGCGGGCAGAAAGCTAGTTCTATATATAATAAGAGTGCATCAACATGTTTCCGGCACTGTCGTGGATTGCTTAAAAACGCTCCACACTAAAAACACTGCAATCGTGACGTCATAATTCACCTAATTTGATGAGCGTATAAATAAAATTCAAAATAACTTTGTTATTTGTACGTTTATATTTATACTTTCTATATAAAAATGTTACATTTAACGTAAGAATGTTAGAAATTGGTTTGTCTTATCAGAATTACGTAAAAATCAATAGCAAATTTTTAAAAAATCTAAAAACTATAATAATAAAAAATTCAACTGGAAATACGACATACTTTCATGAGATATAAATTATATAATTATAGTTTAAAAACGGCAATATTCAGTTGTAGTCGTCTACCCTATTAGAACATTAATTAGGTACATATGTAAAATTTTCATCATAGTGCGCGTTCGAGCAATATCTGTGTTTCGCTGGTTTCTTTGTAACGTTCTTACTAAAGTACTTCTTATCACTCTGCTTTTATCTGTTCTTTGTTGCTTAATATTCAAGTTTTATCTATAGCATGCGGCTGTCAAATTTATCGGAATCTATGAAAAGGCTTGGAAATCTCGTTAATTTATCAATTGACATGAACCACTTATGTTGGGGGTGTGTGTGTGAGTCATGAAAGTAAATCTTTATTTTATAACAAATATAGCTAAGGATTAGTTTGAACACGTTTGAGTATGATAGCTAATCTCTTGGAATTGACCGCTCTGATCAATCACTGAGAACAGTAATAATACCATCTGACACAAAATAAGTCTAAAAAACTATCTTATACTTTTATTGTCCTGCACAAGCCGATTTGAATGCGCGCGAACTTGATAAAACGAACCATGCGACTTCGCGCTACGATTTGATGGACCGAAACGAACAGACGCGCGAGGTGCAGTCTTGTTATGCCTAATTTGATGTTATTTGCAACTAGATTCGTCACAAAATATTTGGGGCAGTTTTTCAATTGATCTTAGTATAAACTATTTTTCGCATATAAATTGCAAACCTGAAAAACTACAAATAAAAGAGATTTCTTTGTTACTAAGAGCCGAACTTAATGGCGAGTTTAGAGATTTTAATTTTCAATTCAATTATCATATCCAGCGATTACAGAACATTTTGTTGCCTTTATTTCGTTGAAGGGCTTGATTAATATGTTTAGAATCTGGATATGTCGTGAGCAAGAGACTTTGATTTCGTTTGAGTCGCTCGAATTAACGAGTTACGTTGATCCACCATACGATTTTACATTGTTAGTATTTTGAATAATATACAAAAAACTTTTTACTTATCTAAATTCAAAATAAATAAATACTCTTTCTAGTAATAGGAAAAGTAAATAGTCCAACTTTTAATGTTTCTAGTGATTGATATCACGTATTTTCTGGTGTAGTCTATTATAAAGACGCATTGCAATGACAGAGAAAGGTAAAAGAATATTTAAATTTAATTACTAAAGAGTATTGATTTAAGAGTATTAAGAGTATTGATTCCTTTCCCCAACATGGTTGTTGGGGAAAGGAATGCAAATGTGAGCAAAGGAGTGCGAGGATAGTTTAGGTTTTTAGAAACCCTTTAGACCAAGATGAAGATATGCAACTTATAACTTTGTATTATAGTGAGCTATTCAAGTCGTACCCTATGTTCTGATATATAAACGTTCTAAAAAGTTGTCAGTGAAACCAAGCAACATACTATATACTTACACGTACATATTACAGATGAGCGGAATATTTACGATTTTTTTTATTTAATTAAGATTTAGTTTATTTAATTACAAATATTATAAGACATTTTAGTAATTTCAGGTGTGATTACAAAATTAAAAATTAAATATAAAAGAAGACATTGACACAAATTGGCGGTATACGTTGGCGTAATTACGTTGAATGACTAGCCTTTGCTCAAAATGAATGCCAGGTCAAGGGCTTCCAGAAACGTCCACTAGGCGCGCAAAGATATCTTCTCATCTTCGTGCTCTGCGATCCTAATGTTTTTACAGCAAAACGCAAAAATAAATACGGATTCCCCAGATTAGCATATTGACGTCTCGTTATTTACTTACACTTGATTTTTCAATACAATATTATAATATTTCAATACAATAGACAGATATTTAAATCAGTAACATTAATATATAAATGGCTTATAATTTATAACAGTTGTTTAGTCCCCTGACTTTTATGTTAGGCCAAGCCTATATTACAAAATTCTGTGGTTGGGTAACAGAAGTAGCATTTATAAACTCATCTACGGTGAGGTAGTCATGACACGGAACATCTGAGACTAAAGAGTAAATCAATAATATTACATAGATGAAATTGTAATAGAAAATATTGTAAATACACATTCTTGTAATTATCTGTATGTGTGTATGTTAAATACGTAGATGTTACATTTTGTGTTTCTGTGTTTTGTGTGTGCTTCTGTGTTGTTAAATATAAACTTATAAACTTACATACTCACAGTAAGATCGCGAAAATCATAATGTGTTACTTTAGGATTTTCTCGGTTTCATTGATGGTTTGATTTTTATGAGGTATATATATCTTTAACTGAAAGTAAACATTATTATAAAAGTCTGTAACTTGTTGAGGCAATTTGTCGCATAGCAAAGCTGGTTCTACAAGATATTGGAGGGAGATATGGAGGTTTCGGCCGATGCTTTGTAGGATCGTTACACTGTTGGGGAAGAGTAGAATGTTGTTGCAAAATTGTCCTGAAAATGAAAATCTCGTAACAGTCAATACTGTGACAGATTCATATAGTTGAGTAGTTGGACATGTAAACGGTTTTCTGCACATAACTTTCAGGATTGCCCTCTGTGCTTGTTCTAACTTTATGAGTGTAGATTTCGAAGTAACTCCCCATATAAGAATACTGTATGAAAGGAGCGTTTCATATAATGTAGTATATACAGTCTTCAGAACAGAGAAGTAGTAAGCAATTACAAAATCAACTGTACAAGTAGCGCAAGACGCCGCGTTTGTAATTACAAACAAGTCATTATACTCAATAGATATTTACTTTCAGACTTCATTTTGAAGATGTACAAATTCGTACTATCGAGCCCGCACTCATGAGTTCCCGCGCTATCTCGTTCAAAGCGCCCGCCATGTTTGCATTTCGATCCGCAAGGAACCTGTGTTTAAGTTGACTGTGGAATTATATCGCGGCGATTAGTGTAATAACTGGTTGGCCCGCGAGTCTTTTTCTTGTTTTGCGCTTTCACTCGACATCCCCTCGCATTGCATTCGGTTCGATTGTTCGGATCGGGCGCATTGTTTTCCGCGCTATAAAATTTGCCCACAGTTATTTTATGATTGGTTTGCTTTGCTCTTATTCTAGCCCTCTGTCTGATCTCGTCTCGGCTGTCTTTTGGTTATCATAATTCATACGTTCATACTTTAAGGTACTAAGGTCATACTTTAAAGTACTAGAATTAATATCTGGTACGTAATTTACATAACAACTTGAGTTATTTTTCTAGAGTGTGTATTTAAACAAATTGCAAATGTAATTAATCTGCCAGATTGTTAAGTTCTATATTTATGCACGAGCACGGAGTACAGCAGGTCGGTATGGTGTGCATCGATAATTACGATTGTTTTGAAGTGTGCAGAATCGAGAGACTGACGTTCAGCTGTGAGGTATTATCAAAAAGGTTTAATCATCGGTGCAGCGATGAACCTATATGGTGTATTGTCTCAGGAACGGATAAATATTGATTGCACTGCAAAGAGGCGCTTGTAATTGCGTGCGCGCCGCACGGAGCCTCACAAAACTCGTCGGCAACCGCACGGAATGTAAACCAGAATGCTCCGGGACATTAATGTGTATTTATTGAGAGCGTTGGGTAATGTTTTTATCGGCCTCCCTTCGGCTCCCAAAGCAACGACGTGGCGGATTCCCGCGGACATGTGCGAGCATTCTCCTTAGACGTCATTATTTCTCAGTGACGTTTTTACCATTGTGTATTTTTACAATTTTATCCCGCCGTAAACGCGGTTAACGAAGCAATAATCTGTTACGAGCATTGTAAACCTGGAGTATCATCAGTTTATGTACGCTCTATTTCTAAATTTTCCACTGAGTTCTCTATCTTTCACTACATTTATTGTTTTCTTTACAACGGATGTTACGTTGGCACTTATGCCTTGCGCGATTGAAATGTGAGCACTTATTAAGTAAAGCAGCTGCGTTGCCAGGTAACGAAGGTTCTGCTATACTGCCTCCGGGGTATTAAATGCTAACTACGAGTCACAGCTGAATGAGTTGTTACTCTCTCGCTTGGACTGTATGTTGTATTTGAGGGACAGGGGGTAATACATTTTGCTGTTTGTGCAATTAAATTTAATGTTAACAAATTACATTAACATTTCAAAACTACCAGTTACTTTATTTTTGTTTGAAAAATATAATTTTAATGGAAATTTGACAGGAAAACTGTATTGATTGGACTTACTAAGTAGGCCACTCATAACATAATAAAGTCTAACCTCAAAGATTAATTGGATTTATTTGGATATTGGTAATTTTATTCGAAATTACCACGGTGTTATTTAGAGAAAAAAGAACTTTATTAATATGCATAATGTACAGTCAGATAAAAAGCAGCTCAACATTTTAATACTATGTCACAATAAACAGTTCAATGTTACATTGCTAGTTATAATAATTTGAATCAATTTTTTGTGACATGATACCTAAGTGTCCAAGTATTTATGATGCTGACCGTACACAATATTGTGTTAGATATGTTGATTGATCACATTGTCATCAAAATTATTTGCTTTGTCAAAATTGTCATACCTTAACATAAGGTGTAAAAGATTAACATTGCTGCATTTTAAATTCAATTTTGATCTGTGAGTTTAGTCAATTGATCCAAGTTTATATAAATAATTCCAATTGAATATAATTTCGATGTTGTATGAAATCATGTCAATAAAAATGTGAACAAATGGCTGTTTGAAACCAATAACAATTCTGAATGACAGACATGTAAATTTGATATTAATTGTAAGAAATATGATAGCAATTCGAATGATTATTCTGCATCAGATAGTGTTGCAAAATTATAATAATGGCAATGCTAGCAATCCACGCAATTGTTATTTTTACAGACATCGTCATTTTTTCTTTATTCTTGGCAGTTATTGGATGATGTTGCTCGTTTTCAAGGGCAACACGTCACAATTATATTTCGAGATTTTAACTGACTGTTTTTCAGTACAATATGATACTAATTACGAACTACAATTTATCAGAATAATTGTCATGTTGAGTTTTGTATCAATACAATAGAAAATATGGTTCAGATATTTATTTTACCAACCCAAGCCCGTGGTTCCTCGTATTATATCCAATTTTCCCGTACTAAAAATATATTTTCCCATGGTAAAAATGATTTTATACCCTTCCTTACAATAAATTACTACAGAATTGATTTAGTTGTTATTATCGGAGGTTCTCATAGGGCAGAGGTATTTTATTGCGGTAAAAATAAACCTTTTCTGGGTCTTAAACTATTTCTCAATTTCATAGTATAATATTATTTTTATATTTTAACGCAATCGTACCCGATCAGGCGATAATGTTATTTCACGTCTGCTTTATTAAATATTAAAATTGATATTATTTTTGTAATAAGTGACCCGACTAAAAGCACGAAAATAATACCCGAAGTTTGTTTTCGGATTTTTATCTCACTTTAGTAAAAAAAAACTTCAGGATTATATGATTTTATTGGCAATTTTTCCTCCATTTACGGATTGAATTTTAAAATAGGTAACTAGCAAATTATCGAACCAATTATTCCAAGGACTATCTTTTTACCGTTTTCCACAATAATTTAAATTTACAAAATATGTGTGGTATTTTTTTTTATATGAGTCAAATTATACTTTCTCTATTTTATTGGATTTAACTAAATTTAATAAAATAGAGAAAGTACTCGTACGATTTTTTATAATATGTTTTTTAATTGAGAAAGATATGTAAGATCTTCTGAATTGTGAGGACTTTTATACTATGTCTTTGATTAAATTGTACACTTTTAAGAACAGTACAGTATATTTTTTATATGTTTGACAAACAAACATATCAGCAATCACACTACATCGTATACCAGGCTCTTGTAGTAAAATTGGGGCCATATTTCTTTCGGAATGAATCATCAAAGTGTGGAGAACCAATCGAGAAATCTCCGCTGCCTGATTGTCTCAATTAAATCAAGTGGTCACAGACGGTCCGTCTTAGCCTCGTCCGTACAAATGGATGACAACCTTCATGGTCTCATAATTGATGCCGAATAAATCTTCAAGACAAGCCTCTACAATTGGTTTTATTCGAACATGATTTAGCGTGGATGGGTTCGAAGTATAATTTTGTAACTTTATATATATATATATATATATATATATATATATGTATATAAGATATAGTAGTTTATTTAAGAATAAAACTTTAAAATAATTATATCTTAATAAATTCAAACCCGTTATCGCGTAAATCACCTAAATTATATACAATAATAAAAAATATTAACATAACTGTGTATTTGTTTATGTCAGAATTTAATGTGTATGTACATGTCAATCAATATATAATTTTACTATAGATGAAGCTTATCAATACTATGTGACATTCAAAAATTGACCTCACTTTGCATGCACGTCTTATCTTTATGTTATTAGTGAATGAAACAGATTATACAGAAAGTAGGATACCACAAGAGACATATTGTGCTCTCCAGACAGATTCGGAGCTAGAAACGACGTCTTCATTCTTTCATGTATGAGAATATATTATTACAATGAGATTTAATGAAATTACACCAACATTTTATACACTTTTAACAGCACAGCTTTGCTTTCGATGCGCTAGTACGATACCTACCACTTGTTTCTATAAACATCATTGGTACGTATATATTACTATAACCAATAACAACAAAAACAATTTTAAAAATCTAGTTTATATTAGATGTGCTAGTAATAAAGTAGATACTACGGCTTTTAAACATACAAATTAGCAATGAAATAAAGAAATTATGACAGATAAAGGGATATTAGTAGCAAAAATCAATAAACACTCATCGACAAATCAAAGAGTCAACATTCAACGATAGAGATCAACCAATCGATGCCCTTTAAATATTTCAATAGCTGCACACGGACAAAGCCGAGCGTGCGAGATTTATTACGAGCGAATCTGTTCCCATCTCCATGCTGCCTCAAAAAACACCGTTACCTAAACAGATATTAATCATAATTTCTACTGACGCGACCTCCACTATCCGAGATAATAGTTATTAACTCTTTTTAGCTGTTAAACCCGACTGTGTGTGGGCGAAGCAGGCAGCTACTGGAAAATTGGTGTGTGACATCCAGAAGGTAATGGATTTAAAACAGCTCGTGAATGCACTACGAAATAGTGAAATAATCACTTCCTGCGCCATTACCCCCTGACATTAGTGCGCTGAGGTCTGCAGCGAAAGGTAACAACATTTGACACTTAAGTTGTCAACTTTTAAAACACTTGAAATCAAAATGTTGGTATTTCTCATTTCTTTTATCACAGCTCTATCATTAGCCATTGCACTTATATATTCATATTCTTTATTGCTGTGAAGTTTTCGTATTTGTAATTTTCATTTTAGCGTCAATAAGGCGGTGGTTTCGGTCTGGTCTTCGAATGGAGAGATTTACGGAGCCCTGAGTCGATCAATGTGTTTCTTTTTTCTAAATTACATAGGTACTTTTATCTGACGATCCTGCAGTGAAGGAACATCGTGAGCAATTTGCGTATAGGTACTATAGAAGAAATTCACAAAGGTATATATGCAGTGGACTAATCCGCACTGGACCAGTATGTTTGATTAAGGCCCAAATCGCTCTAACATAGTTATGATAGGCTCTTGCCTTTCAGTGGGGATGTTTATAAGCTCTGATGATGAAATTTCTCTATAACGAGTTCGATTCTTTGAAGTTACGTCCAAAAACATTAGTTAGGAAAAAGTAAAGTCGATTTCTTCACAATAAATTCAATTAGCAATACTGTAATTTAGTTAGCAAGTATAGGAACTAGAGATATACATAGATATACATGTATTCTTTCTTAATCGTTTACCACATAAGATTTGTTCACTCGTTATTTACATTTAATATCTAATAGTTATGAAGAAAACAATGTTAAAATATTTATAAAACAATAAAAATCGTCCTAGAAATGTCATCGCAGCGATCATGCAAATCGAATGTAAATGTAAATCCAGGTCAATAGACCTGGATCGCAGATAATGGATGAAGATAACACTGATCTCCACGGCATAAAATTTGCGATAAACTAGTCTTCGAGACTTAATGTATCGCTCGGACTTATCTCCTGCAATCTGTTTTGATTTTCTCGCGATATCATCTCTCCTTTATCTATGAAATATTTTAGTAGCGCAGTGGAGTTTACGATGTTTTAAAAGTACTTAAGAGCATTCGATAATGGCGGAATTAGAATATTTTGTGTATAAAGGTGTGTTTTATCTTTGTTTATAGTTTGTTTAAAAACAATTCGTGAAATACTCGTGTTGATAAACTCATAATCAGATATGAAACATGATTCTTTATTTATCCATTCACGATAACACAGTCACCAATAGAGAATATTATAACCATTTCATGATATCAGCTTGTAGTTTTCCACAGGGGTTGATTGGATGTATTTACAAGTTCACGCAGGGCGTTTATCATGTCATTAAAAATAAACACGAATTTAACATTAACCCAGCGAACATAACAACAACACAAGTACAAGTTTGCGTTCGACAGTGAATCTTGGGAACACGGTCGGAGGCGGTTGGGCCACGACAGCCCTTCATTTAATAATAGTCCTGGCGAGATTATCTGTAGGTCCGCCTAGAGCGAGCTGGTAGCGCTGTCCGCCGTCATTATGCAATTGAAACTTAGTGAATTATTACGCACGATAATAATCTTCATAAATAAATAAATGTGGCTCACTGGGCGGCGAGATTATGTTATGCTCCAGTGTTCGTCTGTGCTGTCCAGTGGATTACGATGTAGGATTCAATGCAAGAGCTTGAATTTATCTATCTTTTATTTTGAATTCATATGTCGCCACTTTCTTTATTCCAGTGGATATCGTAATGATGTCAACGTAACTTTACAGTAATTATATCCAAATAAAACCGTATGTTGACTAGCCAGAGGTTAACCCATATACTACATGCATGATAATTAATATATATTACAGGAAACAATAACTTGTCGAGCATATTATAATAATAATGGTAAGTCTGTAAGCACTTGGGATCTAGCATAGCAAAACAAGACAACTGGTTTATTTTGGTTTAAGTTTTACGTGGATTGTGATCATATCAAGTCGGTAGGCCAGCGTGATGTGCTGGGTCAGTAACTTATCTAAACTCGAGTGGAATGAGAGCCAAGCTGTGGAAATGACAATTATGATCCTCGATCACCGACTGAGTTATCTTAAAATATGCCGTGACAAACGTTTGTTTTGACATCAATAATTACATCGTTAATACCTTGACTAATGGTTTCTCGGATTACTAAATGTTTTCTCGGTGGATTAGGTTTTAAATCAGTTTTAAAATACAGTTTACATTTTTTGGTTTCATTGCTTTTTAAAATTGTCTATATATATTTTATTGTAACGCAAGAAGTATTTATATCTGTTCAGTAAATCGGTTTTCACGACACCCGCCCTTTTCTGTTCTCTGTATACATATAACATGATATGCGCACAACACGTGGTTAAGCCTTTGTCACATCCACAAATGAGCATTCTCAAAGGGTTCCGTTCTATCAATTATTCCATACAGTTATGTTCCAGCGAGATGCGGCCTGGCATAATTGAATTTATGCAGGATGCTGCGACCAAATGCTGCGCTGTTAATTGAGCGAGTATCGGAACTGGCCTCAGATTTTGGAATTGCGTTAAGATTGCGTTTATTATATCACTATATTGGTTTTGAAGCTTATTGTGCAGTTAAAATTTATTTTGATTGGTACTAACAATATTTGCTTTAATGCATTTGACGATTAGGTCTTTCTATTATGAATGCTTAATAATAATTATAAAAGAGTCATGCATTAGTTTGAATGACTCTTTTTGATTTTCAAATATAAAAGCGTTTGCTTGCTATATTTTAGATTGTTGAGGAACATTCATCGTCATTTCTTACTTACACACATCGTCATTTCTGACAGTAATTTACTATGGATATTTTAGACCTAGATAAGTATATAACGAATAGGTAGGTATTTCCGAACAAGTGAATAGTAAAATAGTATTTCACATTAATAAATGTCTGCAAACACTACGTTGAATAAACATTTTGCTTGATTTTGAGTGTGGGCAAAAAAGTTTGTCGATGCCTGGATTTGCAGACTTCGAGGTAAATTAGTGGGTATGTCCCGCGGGAAGAGTCAGATTTCCCACTGTTAGGTAAACTAGCTCAAAAAAAAGGTATAAAATTTAATGCAAGTGTAATTCTGAAATATTCATTCATGATTGAGTTCATGTCTTGCAAAAAGGTCACGTTAACAATTTTAACTACCACACACCGTAGAGAATCGTTTGAAATTGTGCCAACAAACAAACAAGCACGAGAGCGATCAATAGCGTCGTGCATGTAATGCGTATAAAAAATTAAACTTAATTACTAATCACTATAAAGCAAACATTCAATTTACAAGGCGGGTTAATTGCGTTGGCCCGCAACATGCTTTGTAAAAAGTCAGTTAAAAAACCGTATCTTAACTTATTTCTTAATTATAGACCAATTCGTGGCGGAGACGCGAGCAGCGGTCCAACAGTTACTCTATGAGCTAATCTTCGAGATTAGCCTGTAACACAACGCGTTAAGCTTCAATTTCGTAAAAATTTGTAAAGTACTGTAAAACATTGGTCATCTTGCAAATGGTATCTTGGATAATTATATGGTCCAGAATAGAGGTTATCAGCCTCTTTAATATCACGTATATATTTTTTATCTGCTGATCTGCACTAGTTGTGTATGTATGGTATCAGTTTTGTATACTTAAGTAATTTTTGCAAATAAGGATTTTTGTCAGGAAACGTAGCGTTGATAGGCCTCCCACAAGGTAGATCTACGATTTCGTGAAGATGGCAAGAAGGACCGATCAATGTTTATATTATAGCAGTTGCCATTTATCGGCTGAAATGATGATGAAGATGACTATTATACTGTATAGCATTCTGTTTTGTTTAAGTTGATCCATAAGATGATAGATTCGACCATTTTATTAAATGACCATTTTCTCCGGGATATGCTTAATTTAAATTTAAGTATAATCAAGATTAAAAATCTAATTAAAATGTACAATGCTTATTGACATTGCTCAGAACTGATGTAATATATATGTGGACACTTTGTTGGTTTATATTTTGGAAGTCTGTTTAGTTTTTGTTTGTGTCTCAAACTATAAAATAAATAAATAAATTCCGTGAAGTTGGGGCGACACCTACCGAGAGCTCACGAAGGTTCACGTCACCATATGTCAGCTACACTATTAGTAAGATCACAAGTACATTAACAATTATCAGCAAATGTGAATACATTTTTTATTACAAAAACAGTGCACCATTATAAGTATTCAATCATATATCTATTCAATATACCTTATTGAAGTAGATAAAGACCCTCAGCCAAACATAATGGACGCGGAAGTAATACTTTCAAATCCTTTTAACCCTCTACAAACGTCAGCTAATTTTATTTTTAGCAGCACACTGTGTCCTTGATTTGTCTGACAAATAGCAGGAGTGGTGCCCTCAGCCAGAATTAAGCCGAGCCAAAGCCGTCTAATGCGAAAAAGCCAGACATATAAATTTCTCTCTAATCCTACAATTGTGTGAGAGGAAAATTGGGAGCCATTTTGTACGCACTCGTTCTCTCCCTTTGGGCCGCAAATCGGCACAGTTTATTGCATAATGAGGACAGTGACAATGCACTGGCTATTTTGAATAAATTACAAGTGATTACAAATGTTCATGTAGTATGAAGTCCCAATGAATTAGGAACGCGTTTTGATAAGTTTCATTATTTGTGCCAGTGTCATTTTACGTGTGGATTGTGTAGATTGTTTGTATACAAGGCTTTGTTTAAAAACTTTTTCTGGATTATATCCAGAAAATGTTTTTAAATTCATGATACCAATTCTATGCTAAAGTTGTCTGTTTAGGTAGTGAATGAAATCTACCTACTTCTTCCATAAAGCAGTAGTGCTTCCATTGCTGATTTGGAGTAATTAGGATTTTCTTATCAGTGAATTGCATTTGGTAAGTAAATTACATAAACCTCATCTAATAACTGTTTATTTTTACATCCATTTTAAATTCCGATTACTAGTATGCGTAGTCAATTGAAGATAGATTTTTTACAAAATTTTCTATCAAACAGTTCATAATTGATTCTAGAGATTTGTGGGTTACAATTTCGTTTAAAACGTTTTAGTTTTACCCAAGAACACAGTGTTCTCAAACGAAATTGAATAAATGATATCATATCAACGATTAAACTTCCAACTGAATCTCCACAGGTGGCGTATAGGAATAATGATTCGGGTCCTCAACTGAATCTAATTAATATTATGGTAGATCAACAAGTGGTCATCATGTAATCTAAGGTTGGTAATTTAAATGCATTGCGAGATATTTTTTACCAGTCGTTTTAGACAATGTTTCTATTCTACTTACTCTTCTCATATAGTACCTGTACTGTTGTATGCAAGTTGGAAGAGTAGACTGTGAAATTACTATTTGTCAAATACCACAAGTCACCAACAATCAGGCGTGATTTTTCTCTCGTTTAATTAGCCTTGCTAACCATGCCGGTTTAGTGCTGGTATACACTTTTCATATACTCCTTTCAGGAATCAATAAATACGTTCAACTTCCGTCAGGGAATTTCAGTTATGACCCTGGTAAGTTTTAATAATAAACTTAAGACAACCTATAGCTGACCGGTTTGTCCCAGGGTGGTTCGCAAAATTGGGTTTCCTAGTCCCAGTGTCTGATGGTTTAGTGACTATGTTGCGTTTGGAGAATGGAACATTTGCCGGGTAATTAGAAATTATCAGGTATGCTGCTCAACAGTACTCCGAACTGTAAATAAAATACTGCAGCTCCTGATTAGAAGAAAGTGCCGCTCCACTCAGCCATCGAAGCACCGAAGATTATGTAACATCAATAAATGCCTATGTGTTTACAGATCACATTTCAAACAGGAATGCCTTCGATCGTTACCCGATACGATAGGTAATGAAGAGTGTTTTACGATTTGCTACACTTTTACATCTGAGTTCTGGTTCTATGGTCATTGAGATGGGCCAGCTTTAATGCCGGCTCTATTAATCTTCCGTCAGAAAGTGTGAAGAATGTCAATCGCATATTACAAAAAAAGGTAACTATATCTCTAATTTTCTTTGATGTTGTAAAGATGTTTTTGTATGTTATTTTATTATTACTGTCAAAATTAAATATAAAAATACCAATAAACTGTATAATATCACTTTTCGCGATTTGAGTGTATATTAAATATATGTATTATTATTTCGTGTCTAATCACGATTTAAATTCTTTTCTAAGGCTAATCACTATTTCATTTCACCCACAAGACTAGAACAGATAAAACGTAAAGTATTTTTCCAGGTCACCATTGCTAGTCACGGCTCACTGTTCATGCGGGCAACTAAGTCAGCAACGATCCTCGTATGTTAGCGATTTGCCACACTCTTACATCTGACTTCCATTGACAGCGAACGCGTATATAATATTTAAATTCATATAAAAAAACTAGCGCAAAAAATTTCGAGATATTCGTTTCGTAGCACTTTATTTATTGGTCTTGTGATATTGAAAGTTGTTGGTAGTGATAACGATTGATGTTTTTTGTGATGCAAATTGATTTATTATTGTGTGTACACTTTCTTGGGAAAATATTTAACGATCTCTTGCCGAGCTTATAATGTTTTGTTGAAGAAAATTTATACTTTTTCTACATATAGCGTAAAGTGGCCTGTTGACTTCTTTGTCGTGGAAATTTTCATTTGTAGATTAATGTAATGTAATTTTTGATTTATTTTATATGACATCTTTACTACCGACATCTAGTGAAGGTAGCTTTACAATTTTCTTTTATGCAGTATGAAACAGTAGTATTAATTACATCAAAACGAACAATGAGCAAAATTCGTATCAATGTTTTAATTTTATTCTCTCCGTATTGTGGCTGTTATCCTGGATCTTGCCATTTGTCGTGGTGAAACGTGGCTGAGTGACAAACAATGTAGGCGCGGCGACGTAATGTTGTGCCCCCGACATGCTCTTAACACGGTCTTCTCTGTTGCTAGCCTCCGCCGACTTGTAGTCGAGGGGACGAGGCCCGAAAATGAATTAATATATTTAAAATGTTTATGTCTATGTGCGTGTTTTGTAAATGGGTCTTACCTGCAAGTGATGCACTTTGCTGAAGAATGAATTTTTTTACCTTTGGAAAGGAGAGGTTGAGAATTCTTATAGATACTACCGCAACCAACTGCTACGGTGATTATGTCGGACTCTAATCTGATCGAGGCGGCTTGATCGAGATAATCTACCCACTAAACAGCCTGAGCTTTGGCCATAAGAACTTGGGTGGAAGGGTGACCGCACGCTCAGGAGAAGGCATGGTCAGCGCTGCTACATGCGCTTGAAAAGGCACGTTGTACGGCAAGTGGCAAGTGAATGGGGCTTAAAAGGCTTCCGAGAAAAGGGACTACAAGGGACGCGGCGGTGCAGATGTCGCCGCTAGCAAGGATTGAAAATGCTGCGTTAATTGATTGGGAGGTTCTGAAGGTCTTAGGATTGTATGGGTCGGCGATGCCTAAAATTATAAGGGTTGACTGAAAAGATTAATGAATAAGGCCCTGGTTCACCCAATAAACTTACCGCTTCTGTGGTCTTGAACCAGGCTTGAAACTACTGGGTATTGATCTGGAGGTCCTCCGATTGTCAGACCTTTTTTGTTCGGTTTGGTCGGTGGTTGGGTTTCTAATTTCGCTACTCATGTTACTGGCGTATCGTATAATATAATTATTGTAAGTAATATAGCTTCAATGAGTAACTTTATTTATGGTATCATAAATCTGATATTCTGTTTATGGCAAATAACATCACATAAAAGGAGGTATTACTGTAGTCTGATTTTGTTACACAATATTATTGATTGCATCAATGTGAAATTTATCTTTATAAAACAGGAATATACCTACACTATATGTCAGTTGCAATCAAATAGCAATACTGTTACATTAATCAAACTACGGGTGTCAATTGACTAAAGAGTGACGTGGCTTGCGTAATATAAAAAGTTACTTTTTATTGATAATTTTAAAGTTACGTCTAGATTATTAACTTTTACTACACATATGGTAACACTAAACCTTAGGATTTTTGTTGTGTTACTACTGGTTAATTTGGTGGTAGGACGTTATCCACAAGTCATCTTTTTTGAGGAGCCTATGTTGTTGATATAACCACAATGTTGATATTTCAGCTAAAACATCATCTACTATCATGTGAATGGTTCCAACGGTACTGTGATTTATTTCTAGTCAATAAAAAATATTGGCTACATTTTATTTTCTCTGTATAGAATAACTGATATTCGATTTATTCGCATTGACAATTCAATAGTTATGCAATTCGGTTTTAGTCGCGCTCAGTTTTGATTGACCAGCGTTTATTTTTATAACAGTAGCATTTATGTGTTGTCAATTTTGCAACACAATTTCACCGGCTCATATTTCACTTAGTTCCGTTCTGCTTCGATAGCCATTTGCAATTAAATTCGTGGCTCCTAAAAGGTTCGTCTCGATAAAAAGAACATGTCTCTGCCAATTATACGAGGAATTTGAAGCATTGATGTTATTTTTGTGTCACGCAACTACTGGAGAGTACGTGAGGAAATTAGTATTAAAATTTAGTTCTCATTATTTTTTATTGGGATCTATCTAATGTCGTTTTATTGTTCTTCAAATTGCGCATACAAAGTTTCTTTCATTTTCTGCTGATTTTTTATTATCTTCAAAGTATTTCTGGGTTATTGATTTTCAGATGACTTCGAAGTATGTATCTTAAGCAGTATATTAATTTTTGATACAGTTGAGTTGTGTTTGGCTGCTACACATACCTAGTTGGACTATATGTTCTAGGTAAACATACTCGTCAATAACTTCAAGTGTAGAGCTTCTAATCTTAATAAGAGTGGGATGTGGGCCTAGAAACAATTTAATGCTTGTTCATATAAGTCTCACTTGTTGAGTAACTCTACTGAGGTGCTTGGGCATTGTGCCCAAGTCGGCCGTGGACTCAACCATAAGAAATCAGGATGCGTCATATATTGGTCGATGTTGCTGTCCTTCCTCTCTAGTCCAAAGCTTAACCACATCATCCAGCGCAGCTGTGAACAGTTTCGCTGATATTAATTGTTGATACAATTGAGTTGTGTTTGGCTGCTACACATACCTAGTTGGACTATATGTTCTAGGTAAACATACTCGTCAATAACTTCCAGTGTAGAGCTTCTAATCTTAATGAGAGTGGGATGTGGGCCTAGAAACAATTTAATGCTTGTTCATATAAGTCTCACTTGTTGAGTAACTCTACTGAGGTGCTTGGGCATTGTGCCCAAGTCGTCCGTGGACTCAACCATAAGACATCAGGATGCGTCATATATTGGTCGATGTTGCTGTCCTTCCTCTCTAGTCCAAAGCTTAACCACATCATCCACAGCAGCTGTGAACAGTTTCGCTGATATCACATATCACTTATATTTTGATATATTGTATCAATATATAAAAATATTATTATAAGAAACTACTGTGATTTAAGTAAATACGTATACAAAATGTAATATTTTACGTTCGTCACTCACATACTGAAGATAATATTGAGGTGAAAGTGCATCCTACTGCATACTACTCTAGGCTCTTCTTGATGATCTAATCCTTGAGACGAGGTGATCTTGTTTAAGTGTACCCAGAATTTATCTTCACTTAATGAAATTCAACGGCAAAGAGCTCGAGCTCTTTGCCGTTGCTCATTGCACAGAGGCTGTGGAGAAGGTCCACAAATTCACATACCTCGGGAGTGTAGTGTCAGAATCTGGGGGGACCGAGGAGGACATCACTTCGAGAATCGCCAAGGCGAGAGCAACCTTCGCACGGCTGCGCCCTATATGGCAGTCACGGAAGCTCACTAGAAGGGTCAAGTTAAAAATCTTTCAATCAAATGTTAAAACCGTGCTGCTTTATGGAAGCGAGACGTGGAAGGTACTAAAGACATCTCGCATAGCTGCAGGTGGTAGTCAACCGTTGTCTTCGTCGTATTCTCGTATTTACTGCCCGAGAAAATCACCAACTTTGACCTGTGGGAACGCTGCGGTGAAACTCCAATCGATCAACAAATTAAACGTCGCAAATGGAAGTGGATCGGCCACACGCTCCGAAGGGACTCCGAACACATACCAAGGCAAGCCCTAGACTGGAATCCCCAAGGAAAGCGTAAGCGAGGCCGCCCTAGACAGACCTGGCGACGGACGATCATCGCAGAGGCGAAGAAAATCGGGAGGACCTGGAGCGAAGTCAAGCGCGAAGCTCAAGACCGACCGGGCTGGCGACGCACTGTGGACGCCCTCTGCCCCATCTAGGGGACATAGGACCTTAAGTCAAGTAAGTCAATGAAATTCAAAAATTCACGAGTGGATTAACGTTATCATATACTGAGAACGATATGTTGAATAAATTGTAAAATGCGAAGTCGAATGCGAAGTCATGGAGTATTTGACAATTAAAAAATACTGTGTCCCGTGAAGACATGACTTCGTGATTTCCTATGAAATGAAGACATTACTTTTTCATTATCAGACAGTAAATTGCCAGACGCCTACTCCAGGACTACAATATACCTAGTTCAGTTGACTGGTAAGCAGAAACTGTATAAGGGCAAGCGAATATAATGTATTGTAATTGTGTTCTCATAAGTGCATGTCGCGTGTTCAATTCGAGTACTACGTAGACGATTGAGACAGCGATATCTGTGTAATTGACGTTAGGGAGTTTTTGTGGTCAGCCGGCCACGATTATGTTATACCGGGGTACGAAGTTGCTTATGCCTTAAGAACTATTTTAATGAATTGCACTGGCGTTTCAATGCGTCCCTTTTTATGTTAAGTAGTATCTCCGCGCAGTTTTTTTGCTGCATTTTGCAATGGGATGTTGCGTCTTATTGTTTCGTTTAATGAATAAATGATTTCATTAAACGAGTATTACTGTCTTGGGAAATTGGTCATTATATAAATAATTATTTCTTACACTAACACCAATTACTGCCTAGCTCAAGGTGTAGTGTGTAAGGTTATGGGATCTAGGCTTATGGATAGACATACATATATATCTTAAAAATATATAAATATGTTTATTGGAAATCCGTTTTAACAAGTATGACTGAGACACAAATACTCGCTCAAACATCTCCTCCACCGAGACCCGGGATCTCAGAGATGGAGTCTCCTTAAAACCGGTGTACTAACCATTCTGCTAAGAGGTCGTCACTCTTCGTATATGATTTCAAACGATTATAGGGGTAGAAATCTTTATCTAAATTTAATTATTAATTTTTTGATATATACATATATATATTTCTGAATGTAGATACGATTCAATTTTAACATTGTCAAAACGGGTCGTCATTCATCATTAAGGGCCTTTGTCCCCTAGCTGGGGCAGAGGACGTCCACAGTGAGGCTCCATCCCGCACGGTCTTCAGCTTCGCGTTTGATTTCGCTCCAGGTTTTTCCAATGGCTTTCGCTTCGCCAATGACAGTCCGCCGTAAGGTCTGTTTTAGGCGACTACGGTTGCACTTTACTTGGGGATTCCAGTCTAGGGCTTGCCTCGGTATGTGGTTTGAATCCCTTTGGGAGTGTGGCCCATCTAACTATATTTATGGCGTTTGATCTGCTGGTCGAACTTCATTACAACATTCCCAAAGCTGATCGTTGGGATTTTTTCTGGCCAGTAAATGCTCAGGATTCTGCGAAGAAATCGATTGACGAAGGGCTAGTGCGAAATGTCGAAACAGGTCGTAAGTACACGTAGTCTATTGACAACAAGATGTGTGCAAATTTGTAATAAGCAAGGAAATTTTATTTGATAGATTCCTCAGTATGATCTTTCAATCACATTATAATCAGAATTAGATATTGTACCCACATTTTCGAATATGAATACCTTAGAATTAATCAAAAAAATATCATCATACGCCTTTTTATTTGATATCTATAATATAATCGTGGCTTAAACAGAGTGTACCTACTACAAACTCAATCTATACCTCAGACATAACTAACACGGGAAAGTTTCAGAATGTTCATTTTCGTGTGCAAGCGCCGTGATTTCCATCCTTATAAAGAATGTTCGGAACGTGAAAAGTCCACTCTGTCCATTTGTTCGGAATTGGCCGGTAACTCCTGAACGGTGTAGTTATGCAGAAACAATGAATACGAAATAGCTAGAGGACCTGATACTGGGTACGTCTGGGCTCTCAGACTTTCACACTAAGTCACGTGCCGAGGACTTATATTGAATTCTTTAAAAAGAAAAACTGCTACGGACGAGATTGATGAGGTAAAGCTTATTGGGAAATGTATTGGAAAATGTTTGTATTATGTGTCTATAATGTTTTAATAAAGGGTTATGTTTGTATAAAAATACGTTAAAAGAGATCATGTTTGCAAAGTGGTGTATTAAATTTTTCTCTTCTTTTCTTTTCTTTTCTCTGGAGGAGCAAAATTTTTTTTTACTGAAGTACTGAACTGGATGTATACCTTGCGAGAACCACGCTTGTTGCATTGCTTGATCTATCTAATTGCAAACGGTTTTCCAAGATTTTCAGTAAATGGTAGGTCTTCTACATATTAAATATTCTTATACAATAATTTTTCTCTATCTGATGCCGTTTCATTTCCGAGTGCTTGCTGTACGCGAAGTTGCTTGTCCCGTATCGATTTATACGTTTCTTTTTACGGTGCTCTATAATGTTAGTTTTATATAATTGTTCTTTGCATCTTTAACGGACATCTAACATAGAGGCTTATTAGTTCGATGTATTTTCAGAAGATCTCGATACTATATCCATCTCACAGGCGCAGGCATCGGCCATTTTGATGTTTTTGTCTCATTATATTGCAAACGAAGATAGATTTAATTTATATACTTACTTTTTTTTGTTTAATATTTGTTACTGATTGAACTGGAGTGCCATGTATCAACGTGTTTTTATGCAACTAGCCTAAAGGCATATAGAGAGTTTTATTATTATTTAATTCGTTGACGACACATTTGCGCAGCGGTCGAGTGATTCACTTCTGTGCTACGGATAGCGGGTTCCATTCCCACTCGGGTCAAATATTTTGTTAAAGCTGCAATAACACTATAATTCAGGTTGCGGAGCGTACTAAACATTTCATTTTGATATACCCTGTTTCACCCTCACAGTAAATACGAATCTAATGACACTTCTCAAACTAAAGCCGTTCATGCTGCAGAGGGTGGCAAACAATTAGATACACTCGAAAAACATAACCCTTTTTCTGGAGCAGTAGGGTAATAAGACTGAAAGTGTCGATTATGTTTACTATTTTTTGAAAAACTAATTTTGACTTCGACAGTGGCCACCCGATACGTTAGTATGTGATGCCACGCCAGCGCCAGTAGCGTGATTCTGGGAACCGGTGACGCCTCGAGTTACGAATTGTGAGAAAATTCACACTAGTATTAATAAATTGCAGATTACAACGTGTAATTCTATGCTTTCTGTTACTCGTCCTAGTTGCGCTACAGAAAGTGATTAACAGCAATACAGTCATTACGTAATTAGAGAGGATCAGCTATGAAACAGAGACGAGATGGAAACAAAAGCGGTAATGTGACTTGTTATACAATTATATTTGTATTAGCCGTCTGTTCATGGCAGACATTGTAAGTCATGTATAAACTGTCGAGTATTCTTTAATTGTAATAATAATTTTTTGCTTACTAGAATCATCATCACAGCTCATAAACATCAATACCGAGAGGCAGAAGCCTACACTAACATAGTTAAGGATTACCCCTAACTAAGTTAGTTGATGTCCTAAGGTTAAGTGCCGTTTTATCAGCTTCCTATACTTTTGAGTTTCTTCGCAGTTTTATACTGATACCTCACGATATTTTTTTAATGTAATTATTAGGGTTATTTTAAAAATTCGTAGGTGTTTGGCATTAGATTATATTTAAAAAAACTTGTTTGGGAGAATTTTATCATTTTAACATTAATGTCTTTGTAGGTATGGATATATTCCAATCACTCTCAAGTTGCCTGTAAATATATAAACAAGAAAGGAGATAAGTACACTTAGAAATTATAATTATAAACAATGTTGTACTCAAACGAAAACAATTAAGTTTTTTCGTCGTGACTTTGTTCATATTGATCACGGCGCATTCGAGCGTTAATTGAATTAGATCGAAATTATCTTCGAAGACACCAGAACGATTGGAGGCACGCAGTGATTTGTCACAGACGGACGTGGCCCACAGCCTTCCCAGTGCCCGTGAATTCCCCGCGGCGCGGGACTTCCGGCCGCATTCACTAATCGATATGGATCAAATGACACCGTGTCTAAACTTATCGATTAAATCGCTCATATTGATTTCACGAACGACGCGGTGTGTACGCGCAGTCAATTCAATAACATGTCAACGCGAAAGAAGCGTACGCACTCATTTAAAATGAAATAAAGATGTCTTCAGCTTTCACGTGCATTCTGTCACCTATTTGGAAAAGGAAAATATTTTCAATGATAATACAGCACACAATCGGACCTCTCTAGCCACTACAACATTTAATATTTACTCATTTATTTGTACAAGGCAACTCGTTCCGTCTAAATGAATAAAATTGATTGCTTATACAAACTGTGCGCCCAAATACTCAGCCATCACAATAAATAAGAGCTTTTGAAGTAGAAAAAAGAATAAGTCTGAACGGAGCGACGGCGCGGGCGCGGCGTGCCGGCCGCTCGACCTTGGAGCGCTTCGTAAGACAAGTCGATTTTGTTATTTGTTTATACACAACACAACACTACCTGTTCACGGCTGGAGAGGTGTGGTGAGCGCACGCACACCACACACTCCGCGCCAGAGATGCGTCCGCGCAGCCTTCGTCGATTTCGAATCGCTCCGGTATTTACGGCGATTTCAGTAATGAACCTCAATTTATTGTTGCTACGGAATGCCGTTCGAAATTTCGCTTTATAGACAAAATAGTATACGATCACTCAATTTTGATGGAATGCTTCATGTATTCATTACGAATGAAAATGCCGTGGGTTTTTAAAAATAAAAACCGTAACGGAATTCATGTCGGACGTCGTCGTGCGAATCAAAATAAATATTTATAGGTTTCAGTGCGCGTGTTAACGTTTATTACGATCGTTGGGAACTGCTGACGTTGAGTAATTAAAAGAATATCTCAAAATATAATGTTAAGTTTAAGTAATGGAAAAATGAAACCGGATACTATGGACGACATAAGAGATACAGAAGCCGCCTCAAAATCCCATAAAAATATTTCACTGCGGGCATCGGCGCTACCTGATAAGGATACGCAGTCATTTGTAGTAGCTTCGTGACCCCGCTTTCCTCACAATTTACCCGTAAAATACTGTCAGTTTTATCTACTTAATGGTTTTTAAGACACGTTCGATAGATATGAACCACGAACTAAAGGGACAACTGCTCGTTTTTTCTCAAAATAATTACCACGTAATTCACTGCGATCGTTAATGATCGGCCGAAGCGTATATTGAGAAGATCGTTGTTGTAAAGCGTATGATTCATTCATAGCCTTTTCTGCTTCGATAAATGTTTCGCAATAGGGTGCATCGTGAACTCTGCTTAAAATCTGCGTTGCCATTACATCCCGTGATTTAGACGGCCATTACTGGGTCGCATCCACAGATGGGTCGTCATTGAGTTACAACTTTCCGTTTGCTTTGTTGGTGTTGTACCGCCTTAAGCTTGCCAGTAATTATGAGATCATGTTTCAAAGTTATCTATTGATTTAGAACTCCTCGAGGTTTCAATTATGAATCATCGATTATCGTTCACATCGGGAGAGTTATGTGAGAGGCCTCTCTATCATTAAAGTTTTTCCTGGTCACAGTTCGTTCAACTTTTAGACTACTTGAATTTTGATTGGCCATTGATAGTGTTTAGACAAACAATTTTACTTTATTGAATTAATTACATTGCTATATATTATATCTGTTGCTACACATATAATGGACTCGATACTAAGTTACCAATTGATCGCTATTTCATAATATTACATAAATATATTGTACCTATACTTTAAGCTTGAAGTCTCAAGCTGATAGCCCGATATAGTCATATCGGGCTATCAGCATTCATTGAAGGCGAGGTGTCAACAAGAACCACAGTATACCTAGTAAAAGCTAGCGACACCCTTTAAATGCGCTTTGGTGCAGTAGGCCTATTGCTACAGAAGGACACGGGAACACTTTCAGACACTTCACCTTCTAGATGTAGTGTTAATTCTTCAGTGAACTTAATTTTCTCATTCATCGTGCGGAGGTATCAAATTGAAATTATTATCAAATACAATAATCATAACATAACCCTTTATTGTATACATAAAATACACACACACACAAAAAAAAAATAACAAATGCACAAAGGCGGCCTTATTGCTAAACAGCAATATCTTCCAGGCAACCTAGGACCAGGGAACTGTTAAATGGAGATTTAAATATAGGATGGGTACAGTAATTGGACAAATACAATAATCCTTTACAGCAATTTAATAATTTATAATTCACCAAGGAATCACGACTAATAGGGTAATTTCGTTGTCCTTAACGTTGTTTCATGCATCTTTGTAAGATGTATCAAACAACGTTATGGCACAAGCGAAGGAGTACTTCGGAAATAATACAACGTATATATTTTTGCGCTTTATATAGGAATTATTATTATAGAGGAATTAAAACGAACAGGGTACTTACTAAAACGTAAATGTAAAGGTAAATGTTCAATTAGAATTATGAAATTTGCCATAAGTCAGTGTCATACAAGTAAAATAAAAATTCAAAAACCCAAAATTAGTAGTTGCATCACAAAAAATGTAATTTGCGATTTTCTTTATTTGTGGAACCCTCGGTGCGTGAGTCCTATCATTTGTCCGGATATTTTCCCATTAACTTTATTTTTGATTAAGTTACATCATGACTTTCAAACCTTGTATGATCTTATTAAAATAGTTGACGTCTTTTGTTATTCAGAATTAAGTCTAGCAAGACTAGCACGAAAGTTAGAAGCTAATCAAGTGTTACAAATATTATAATAATGCCATAAATGTTATAATTTACAAAAATTACACCAAACTAGAAAATTTTCGGTTAGAATTGAGTACCTAATTTAATAATATGTATTAAGTAAGTAGTAAGTAAGAATGTAATGAATGAAAAGTAGTTAAATTAATAATTATCTATAAGCAGAAAAAAGAAATTATCTATCAAAATAACGACGGGTCCCTTAGCAACTACCCCATAACGCAAATGGTATTCCCGCCATGCCAAAGAAAGGCTAATTAATTGCTTCATTTATTTTTAGTCATAATAATTCTTAATAATACCACAATTATGCAACATACTATATTTTATGATCTCCACACTTAATATAAAGTTATTTGATACTCTTAAGCATACGACAGACAACGATCACAAAATGATAAAATGCATAAGTTATGGGCATAAAAACGTATAACTTAAATCTTAAAATGTAATTATCGCAGCTATTTATGTTAAAATAGTATATAATATTACCCAATATAATTAATTTTAACGTAGTTCACCTTAATGTAGGCTATTTGGGTAATTAAATATTAAAGGTAAGTATAAATTTTATCCTATACGTATGTAATTGAACAAGTATATTAAAATCATATCTTGTTCACTTACAGGATATTTAAAAAAATGTTTTAGGAATGGACTACGACAATGAGTGTTATAGTTTTATAAATGATATTAGCTATTTCTGTATAATAGACTCGAGGCCCGGGCAATTTAAAAAAACATACTTTCACTTGGATCTCATGATATATATAATAAATATAAATAATATAAAATATAACAATATTTTTACTACTATATCATACCTCATCACCTAATATCTTATTTAATATATCTACATATATAAAATTGTATGTAGTTTGATAGTACATCTTATAGTATAAAAGAGTATACAAAGCTACGTCTGGGCGTCATCTAAGTCAATATAGAAGTTAAGTTTAGAAGTCATTGGCATGTATCGAGAGCGAAATTGTTAAAATCCATAAATAGCAATAATATTCAAATTTTGAAAGAGGAAAGCCTCGACGAGCCTCGGGTGAAAATTCTTAGCGCATAACATTGCGGGTTGTAAAAGTACTAAGTGCGCTGGTATACAAGTGTAGGATCGCTCGCGTGACCAGGCGATAGGGTTGGCACAGATTTTCTTTGATATGGTCGTATTTCTAAATATGAATTTGTTTCAGCAGAAGATTACAAACTAGAGTATATGATTGTTAGTAGTGATAAAATGATGACGATTTGATATTAGTGAATATACAATAGAACCAAATATCCTTGGTCCAACATACACGAGCATATACGAGTAGTTCTGTGACGCTCTACACGGTGATCTGGGAATTTCAATAATACCCAATCACTTTTTTAAGTTCTTAGCGGAAAAAAGTGTTCTTGAGCGTCTGACCTTTCTTTTATTCACTACTTCGAAAATACAATATAGTCGAGAAAGTACAGTTCCTACTATATTAGTGAAATAAATATTTCAGTAAACCTTATGTAAAGAGGCAAGGAAGGTGGTTTCTGAGCCTGTCTGGCCTGGTAATTAACCACTGTCTTAATTTAATTTGTCGACATTATATCATAGAAAATTGCATATTGGGATTTGGTAATAAGACTGACATGCGAGAGGTCCCGGGATCAAATCCCGGACGAGCCCCCAAAAAGTAGTAGTATGGCTTAGTGAGCCGAAACACAGTTTTCATAACGATTTTCTTTACTTCAATTAACACAAACTTAAAACATTTTTACTCTTGACACAAACATGACCAACTAACTAATCTGACTGTTTTCTTTGACAGCTCTTTACTACTCAACAATTTGACAATTACATATACCTAACTAAGACTACGTAAGAATAAGGTAACAATTTTTATTTTTTACTATTCGACATAAGATATCCGTTTCTCAGTTCTTGGAGGAGTACAGTTGACATTGGTAGAGTTCTTTGACTACTGTTTAGAGTTCATACATTGAATAGATATTCAGCTTTAAGTCACAATAAAGACGAGGAATTTCTATATAAGAATATCTAGCTATACAAGAATAAGTGTTGTTAATCGCATGATCCTATAATCCATTATTCCCGGAGTTGTTGAATCTGGTGGAAATATGTTTAACTAGCAACCCTATTTTGAGATACAAGACGAGTGCGCCGATCATACGCTGCTCTTCTGACGTTCTCACGACACATTTTGACATTTGACTGAACAAATATAGAAGCCATTTTCGTTCAGAGCACCAGACATGCAAAGAATGCGAAGTTGGATGTGCACGGTTTGGATAAACTACACGACTATTATCGACTTTTGAGCTGTCTTGCCAGTCTTTATAAGGAAGTTTATTTTGACATATAAGTATGTATGTCAATTAAAATAAAACTGTATAAAGTGATTATTTGACGAATGAAAATTTTTTTTTATAATATAATAACATGTTTAATATCGGAAAATACTTGAATATTATCTAAGTTTAGTAAGATTTTCTAATTAACTAACTATTTAATGTTATTTAAATTATTTAAACCTGTTAATTATTTAATTACAAAAAAATATTGTGTTAAAGAAAAAGAAAATTACACTGGATTCTTAAAATCTCAAGCTACTGGATTTTCGTGGACGCAAACCAAAAACCGAGTCGTTTCGAAGGGGCTTACACGGTAGATAAATTTTAATTTAACGTTTTATCGATGGCTGCGCGAGTGTGTGTGTATTTGTACATTGTAATTATGCGGCGGATCGGCCGGCGCGGGCGCAGCGCTGGTGGTCCGCTCCCCTTTCCCCCTCACCTCCCCACCTATAGAAAAGCTGCTCTACACCTGGGATCTCACGGCCGGACACTTAGTGAAGGATAGTGCTAGTATTGACTTTCGACTAGGAATTATCGAACAACTTTATTGACTATTGTTTGACATTTATTAACATTCGCCGTTGATATAATAGTCGAACATTTATTTGGATTATTGTGTAGGTTTGTCAATGACTACGGAGTCTCGAAGACGTAATACTCGTAATAGTCACATTATTGTACAACAGGATAGAATTGGTTTTGGCTTGTACATCTTTTTAATTTTACGATTCAATATGATTGAAATGTCTAGTTGTGAAATAATCACGTAAAAAGCAAATACATAATGTCATCATTTGTCATAGAAATATCATGAAAAGCTTCACAATGTCATTGATGAATTTATTTATCGACCATTAGTAATATCAAAAGCATCTAATTTAATTGAGTAACATATAATCCTCAACCTAACATATACTCGTAATTATACAAAACAACCATTTGCTGTACCAAACGAGAGAATTAGCTGTGCATTGTAGTATTATTTACCTAGGACTACTTATATTATTGTTTATAAAGAAATAAGGTTAATATGATTGAGTATCTAAAGTTCATTGGTACTATTGGTATTGGGATAGATAGATATAATAATTATTTACGAGCGTAAAGCTCGTATAATCTTTTTTTCCTTAATTGTAAACAATTTTATGATATCGTATTATTGACAAAACTGTTGATAGAATCCACTAACTACTAGATTAGAAAGTATTAGCTTGTATAGACAAATTAATGTATGACGGAGTGTTCATAATATCCTCGATAGCTACACATCACCACGGACTACTTCCTTTTTAGCCGACATCATAAAAGGAGGAGGTTATCAATAGTTCTTTTAAGAGTTAAATATGAATTGATTTCGATCTGGTTTTTGTTTGGTTAATTCGGAGGTTTTAAAAAAATACATTTATAAAAAACCGACGAAAACAAACATTCAATCAAACAAATCTATAGGTAATATAATAAAAAAATGCTATTTTGATCTTAATTTTTTTATGTGATTAGTTGATAAACAAGCAGATTGTCCATCTGATTGTAAGTGGGTACAGTCTTCAATAGTACATGTGATTCTTGTGTGATTCACAGTAATTTAAGATTCTAAATCATAGTATTCAATATTGCATACTATTTTGTGGCAGAAATAGGGCAGATGGAAGTACTTCAGCAAACAACCTTGGGTATAGAGTCTTCCTCCGGTTAAATAGTAGCGAAATTATTTTATGTAGTTATCGTCACCGCCGTAACTACAGCTCATATGAATACGTCTTACCAAGAGGTACGAGCCTTTTCTAAACCTTTTTCAGGGCCTACCTTAGTCACGTTTATCCATTTTGGATTGTTCGATTTTACAAACAAATGTATGTTTCTTAGCCGATCATAGGATAAGTGTACCACATGAAATACGAATTTGGTACGTGGCAGACTCTTATGCCGGACCTCCCTATTAGAAGAGCAGCGGCGAGACCACAGCGCCACTTAACCTAAGCCTTTACTTCACGTAATAGCTACAAGTTAATTTGCATAAAATCAGCATCTGATTGCTCCGATCTCGTACAAGCAATTAAGTTATAATTTCCCTGTCGTGTCGTGACGTCCTCGAGATGTCCAGTGTTTGTTTTGAGAAAGTGTGAGAATAGCTCGCTAGCCAACGGCGAGGAGACTTCGGCCCTTTGTGTAGATTTTTATTTGGCCGTCACTCACAGATCACTATTCAATGTCACACGATTCTTTGTCAAGCTTTGGCGACGTATGAAAAAAGTAAATTTCGTTGTCATGCATAAAAGCATGTGTTTATATGGAACTGTTTGTTCGGCATCGATTGTCGGTTCCGTCATAATTAATCTTGGTTAAGAATGTTTTTACGTGACGAGGTGAAACATTTTTCTTGTTATATGTTATGTAACACCTCAATTAAAATATACATATATTTAGCCTTGTCATAAGTGCCATAAATATTGTCATTAGGGAAAAAATGATTGCATATATATATAACATATAGTTAGTCAATACATTAATATATAAATATTAAAAATATATACATACATATATGAATTTTATTCGAAATGATTTGCACTATCTGCAATACCGTACTTTAAAAGTTCAAGCCAGTTATCTACAGAAGCACTCTTTCTATGGGCAAACTCTTCACTACAAATCTTTTGTATTGCTTGAGGAACTCTAAATGATCATGGCGCTTAGAACAAGTTAACTGAATTAAGATTGAGACTGGATAACGGGGAGTCTTTAGCTCTGATGAAAGAATGAGTTTTGCTGAAAGGACCATCCTTAGTTATGGAACATGTTGTTGATAAGCGTTTAACACCTTTTCAAGAATGGTATCTTGATATACTTGTGCCAATGGTTTTTTCACAAAAATAAGGCTCAGTCACTCCTTCATAGCTAACTTCTCATCAAACCACCACTGAAGTAGTATATTGTCGACGATCTTCTGTGTTGACTTTTCAGGGTGCTACTTTAGAGCTTTGAGCATAAGCATGGTCATTTTTATGCCCTTCCTTCGCGCACCACTTAAGTAGATGTCTTGATTTTACCACTCTACTAATGTTTGATTTTTATCAATTAAGTAATGATCAGGGAATTTCTTATGGGCTTTAACATCTTTTAAAATTCGCGACATGGTTTAGGTGCTTTCTTCATCTAGTATAAGATAAAATCATTTGTTTTCAATTCCATTACTGCTTTGACAGTCTGTTTGTGTGAACTCTTCGTGGACGGCCTGATCTTTTCTGTCATAAACAAAGGAGGTTTTATTTCACCTATCAATATCCCGATACACAAATATTCGATCAATACTAAGCGAATGAGAATTTCAAAAATTGTTTGATTTCTTGCCTACTGTGCAACCATAATGAGTCAGTGTACTTTATTTATCACCCCACTCTATTTTAATAAAGCAAAAAGTTGATAACTGGTTGGCTGAATGCGAAAACATATCGAGCATAGATAAAAAAAGCACAGAATCCAAAAGAAAATATGACATTTTGTTTATTTTTAATTGTAACAGTATTTCCGACCAGATTAAGTAAATAATTTTTAAATGTGTATGTTGTTTTTTTTCTGAACTCAAAGAGTATGGTAACATAGAGTAAGAATTTATTAGGTAAAGAATATGTTATTACCTAATAATTCCTTATTCCGAGCACATATAATATGTTTCAAACTTCCCATTTCACCGTCAATTTGGTAGATGTTGGCCTTCATCTTAGTAAATGATATATGATGAGAGCAGAAGAAAACTGAAGGTGTAAGCGAGTTTCACTTGGACCCCTTTACAATTGATGAATTGGCTGCCTCACTTCTTGTAGAACTATAACAATACTATAAACTGTGTAGTTATGGTAACAAACCTAGGTACAATGCCAATGGTGCTGGCTAGCCAGGTGAACACTGAAGCCTAATCAAATCGAGCAGAAAAACTTTTACCGCTTTCTTTTACAGTTATCAAACACTGACTTCCTGATGATTCCTCCGAGGTTTAGTTGTAAATATAACACACTTGTTCTCAACCAATAAATCACAAACTTGATCAAACTGAATTAAGGTATAATTTGTATAATTCTGTCTATCTATTAGCACCGCCTATATTTTTTTTAGTGTTTTGAAAATCTTATTTTAGACTTTAATCAAATATAATTAAATTAAAAAGATAAAATATTCTTTTTTTTTTTAATATAATTCTATAATGAAGTAAATAAGCTTACAAAAAATCAACAATAAAGTGTTACTTAATGTTCGTGAAATATGTCTTTGTGTAAACAATTTTGAATCCTTTCGGCTATCTAACTTCTTAGTTGTGTATTGTTTTGTTTCTATAATTTGCTCTACGGCGGCTTCCACGCTTTCTCGTGTTTACGAATAAACATAAAAAATCTTTTCAAAACGGTTCGACTTGAATTGTTTGCAAATTTTTTTTGTAGTGCAATAAAACATTTTTGAAAAACTAATGGCGGTGCGTTAACGGGTAAGGGTGGACGTAACGGTCTGTAATAACAGTTTTGCCATTGTTCTCCGGTATCGTTTCTCTAGTTACTCGTATTTGCATCTCCTTTCGCAAACCCTAAAATCCCGTTAAGAAAATGGCAGTGCATAATAAAAATCAGCTCTTTTGTTTAAGAATCGGTATTGCTTGCTTCGTATTTCTCATTCGAGCTGCAAGCAAATTAAAATTGCATGGAGCGCGAAATGAACTGCAGTCAGAGACTATGAGGTATAAAAATATTAATGTTTTGAATCATGTTGCAATATTTATTTATTTATTTATTTAATCTTTTTCGCACAACAAGAATCAGATGTACAAAAGGCGGACTTAATGCCTGAGGCATTCTCTACCAGTCAACCTGTAAAATGTGAGAACCATTGTAGACGGTGTACGATTACGGAGAAGAAATAATATTAAAAGACATTATTTATTAACATGACAAATAAACAATTGTACCTATGCAAATAAAGTTAGAAAACTAGCAACGCATATATAAATATACATACATATACAATATATACACATATATAAACACACGCATACATACATTATATATATATATATACATATTGTTGTCATACCAATTTTAGACTGACTCCAGAAAATGTCTTCGCACATGTTTTTTGAATGATGCCTTAGTACTAGCCACTCTCAAACTAGGAGGCAGCTTATTCCACAAGCGAGTGGCGGACAGAGTGAATGAGTCTGACACAAACCCGGATCGATGAGGTGGGATTTTCAGAGTCATAGAGCAATACTCGTATGTGTTAATGTAAACAAACATGATTTACTGTTGTATTCTCAAAACATTATATATTGTCATTTAAATTATAAAAAGCTTCAAAATTACAGTGTAAGTAGCGTTACAATATAATACATTTTAAACATTTAAAACAAATACTTGTCACTATAGTTCATCGGGAGATATTCGCTTTAGATCCCAGGACCAGCTCGCGGGAATGCGGCATTTGTGATCCCCGATAAGGTGGGATGAAATCACGCGGCTTTGTAAAAGATTCATGGCGAATTGACAATGTCTGGAGGTGCCAGTTCTTGCCTTTACGCCCTTTGCGACCGGTGGGAAAACTCAGAAGTGTTACTATCATTATTGGTATCTTCAACCCGCTGTTTAATGTACATTGCTACGTTTGCTATATTATGTAAATTTATTTACAATTTACAAGTAAATTTATCTCTTAATTTTTAATTTAAAAAATAAGATTGATTTCCTCAGACAGCATTCTAGGAGTGAGGTCCGTGGGATGTTGAAAGTTTTGTAAGTAGTTTTTTCTCAAAATATTTAATAATCACTGATCTACTGGTTGAAACCACCACATGTTTCAACATGCGCTGGCCCGGGGTTGGGTTGGTTAACAAAGCTTTTCGCCAAATAAACAGTTTTTGTGAGACAGCTAGTTTCCAGTTATACAGCTTTCCTGCTATACGTAACAAAAAGCTCGGGAAAGTCCTACCTTTATTCAAGATGTTATTATTTTATTATATATACTAAAGAAATAGTGCGTTAGTAATTTGTAAGAAATATAGCGTTAATAAAATTAAGCGTAAGCATGATTCCCAAAGAATCTTTCAAAAATAAAGTTCTACCTTCTATACCATTGGATAAAGAAATGTGAATTTATAACGTCTTTTACGGATAACGAGAGTTGCCCCCTAGATCGCTAGATTAGATCTGACCAGATAGACCATACTCCGTGTCTTTAGGCACGTACGTATTGACATGAGTTAGGGGTTTATTAAAATGCCACATTCAAACTTTCAGATCAATGCGACTGCTTACTTTTATGGGAAACAAAGCAACGAATGATTGGTACCATTTTCTGTTGTATACTGTGTTGTCTGTGGCTTCGATGTGTGTACATCATGTGCGATCCTATATTTGCAAACCTATATTTGGATTTTTATTGACATTTGCTTAACCTAAGATAAGTACCCGTAACCGACGAGCGTGCATGAATCTATTAATGATAGTCAAGGAAGCTAGGGAAGTGTGTTTGGATCGTAACAAGTGAAAAACTATAATCTCCCCTACCCCTATGGGAAAGAGACCTCAGTATATGTATGTATGTATAGCCTTTTAATTCAATATTTACTATTTAATATTATTTTCCACCTGAGGTATATCGGGTTTCCCGTAAGATAGAGATATTTTGTGGTGTAAAAATAATTTTAGTATATGTATTTTATATAGTTTATCAAATAATGTTAGTTGTTATGTAGTAAACATATACTATACAATATGTATACTACATAACAACTAACATTTAACTATATATATATATATATATATATAATATATAAATTTTCATATAATCTATCTATTAGTTATAAGTTGGCAGAGATTGCCGCCTCGCCGGTAAGGCCGTCTATTGTTGTATATAGATATTTAGATTGTGTGTGCTATGGTATATATAATACGAAAAAAGTTGGAATAAACACCTACGAAAGATTAGTATTTCAAATAACTTATATTGGCCCTGGCGTATATTTTAATAAATTATACCCTATATTATTCTGTATGTATAAGCAATATTATTGTAAGGTTTCATTGAAATCCATTCAGTAATTTTTACATGAAAGAGTAACAAACATCCATCGATATAATTATATTTTTACAGCTTGAAGTTTATATATAACTTATATTTCGGGCTTTTAAGTAGATATAAATAAATACGACATTCAAAGTTTAGTAAAAACTTGGAAAAGTTTTGGTTTTAGGATTAATGGAGGTATAAATAGTTTTTGTTTGATTGATATGGGAATCCAAAAAAAGACAGGCAAATTTTGCATCGCGTTAAAATATATCTGTCCTCTTAGAATATTCAAGATTCCTAAGGTGGAATAGCTAAAAGCTAGTAAAAAAATAGTTCGTTAACAGCAATGTTACCGCTATCAACAAGATTGATTTAACCTCATGCTTCCATTACAGATTAGCATGTCATGTCTCGAATGGGTTTAAGCGGTATTATCCATACAACAGTTCTCCAAATGTTTTCGTTTGCAGTTTGCCTATAGTGTTGACTTTGGATGCTCCATTGGGCTTAGCCTTCGTTTACTTGTCGTAGAATGGAGAAATTCCACGTACCACTGAATATAGGAGTGAGATTGCTCAATTTTTTGTAACTGTTCACGTGCTAGCTGCTACTTATTAAATTGCATTTTTAATACCATTACGGTAATATAGAAATTTATTATACATATATATTATACATTAAGAAATATTTATTTTTTAATACTTTGAACCCTAAAGTGTAAGTTATAGTTGAAGTATAACTCTGTGATATCGAATTTTATTGCCTTCAAAACTATGTCATTACTTGGTTTAATGTATATTTACGTCTATTTAAAATATTTATGGAATTTTCTCTCTTAGTTTTTAAGTAAACAAGGAAAATGTTAGTATGGAAAATTCTTTCGATTCTTCATAATAAACGGACATTTCATGCTTTGACCCTAAATATAATGCAATCATATGTATTTTAATATTAAAAATTCAATTGGTAGATTTTCTCAGAACAAAATTTGCTTCTAAATTCCATTACGATATTGTTTATATGTCACCTGTCAACTTAACTGTTAATCCAATACTTAATATTTGCGTTAAAGACATATCACTTACCGCGGTACGTTGTAAAAAATATGTTCTGATAATATAAGAATATTACGGTATACGAATAAGTCTTACAACATTTATCAAACCGGATCAAGGAAAAAAAAAATTGCTCGGATTAAAAAATAAGGTGAACTTGCATTACATATTCTGAACAGTAGTGTATTAGTGGTCAGACAGACAAAAAAAATCCTTCAATAAATTATGTACAAATTTAAATTAAAAAGTAAATAACAATATACTCGTATAAATTACTTCAAAGCAAGCGCTTTAGCTTAAATGTCAATCATCAAATTATTGATGCTCAAATATCTATTAAATATTTTTGGAGTCATTTTAAAGGCCTCATATGAATTTTCTCTGAAATATGGACCTACGAAACAAAAAAAGAATTATCAAAATCAATTTTCTGAATAGTCACGTAAGAAACCTACAAAAGTGGTCGAAATGAGAATTGCCTCCTTTTTTTGTAGTCTGTTAAAAAGCTTCCACATTAATTTAAATAATATATTTCAGTGAGTTTATTCTCCAATAGGAAGATTGCAGAGGTACAGAAGAGAGAGGTAAAATGGTTATATAAGAATATAATAATAAAATGATCATGTTGATCTTGTAATACCTAGTTACATGAAGTGCCAAAAGCGGTATTATTGTTATGTCGCGATGCTATCAGCGCTTGCATTGAACACTCAGTATTTGCTTTGGGCGTTACAGGGATTCTTATAGCACAATGACTAATTTTGCGTGTGTTCCACGCATATATTAGCATTTCAAGTTGCCGTATGTTGAATGGGGCTTGGTCGTGGGGTGCAATTACCAAGACGATGTAATAGCCTGGTGCCCGCTTGACAGCCTCCTGTAGGATTACTCATCAAGCCTACAACATAACTTCGAATAAGAATTACTGTGTACAATACGGCGTACGTTCGATTACTTTGGTTACGCGTACACAAGATGCAGGAAATGTAAAGCGATTTTTGTCCCCTTAACTTTTAAAACGAAGGTAGAGAGTATTTCCATCTGTTACGGTGCTTGGGCCAGGAAAAGCTGCCGCCCTCAATCCTCGAACGATTATCGTGTCTTTATGAAAGAAAAATTGCATGGAATTAGAGGAGCGAGTGAAAAGTGGTTGCATCGGTGTGGTCAATTGAAAATCTTTACCATTTACACTAGCTTTATTTGAAACTTTGTTGGTTCTACTTATAGAAGAAGTGAACAGTCTTAGGAAGAATAAATTTGGAGCTTTGAAGCGATAAGTGGGAGAGAGAAGAGTATTCATTTCTCAGCGTCAGTGGCACTGTGGTTTACCGCACACTGCTGGACATAGACCATTCTCATGAATCTCAACATCGATTGGTTTTGTACTCCTAGCATCCAGCGCCTCCCTTAAAATCGTCAATCCACCTTGTGGAACGCTTACTAATGCCGCGTTTCCGGATATATGCTTGCCACTCAAGGAACTTGTGAGACCTGCAAGCAAAGTGACTCCACTGTTACTTAAGCTTTGTCACTTCACTGTCACTTCAGGCTATATTTGTAAGCCTATTTTTTTGTATTTCATAATTTCTGATTAGATTACTCAGAGAAACTCCTAAATCTCATGGAAAGAGATAAAAATAACATATGTTGTAAATATATAAGGGCGCTCCAACGATGACGGGAAAAATCCCAAGGTAACCTGTACGTAAAGGGAATTCGACCAACCCGCGCTGGGTTCATGTGTTTTTGTTGGAAATGTTCTACGTATATATTAATGGGCATAAGTGGTGTTTATGAGAAGTAAAATAATCTTTTAGTTAATCTATTATTCTAAAATATATATAGAATTAAATATTTAAAAGGATGAAAATTGGTTTGAACCATAGTATTAATATGTCTGTAAGGTTTCAAAGTTTATAATACAAGAGAAACTGCGGGCGAGAGTCAGTGATAATAGAAACATATAAAAAGTTATACAGACTAACAGCGTTGTATAATGTGAAATGCATGAGCTAACACGCCAAGATGCCACCGAACTGACCAGTCTCACTGGGATGAATCGCCTCAAAGGATGTCATCAAAGATATATTGCGTCTACGGCAGTCACACTGAATTTAATACAATTGAAAAACATCGTCGGACAGGTTTAGTTTTGTATAGAAATTAACATTTGTAAAGTCGCCGGTGTAGAGAGCTTCGTGAGGGCTTTTTTTGTAATTTTAGCGTATCACGAAGACAAATCTCGCACTGCCAACGGATCCTAGAGTTCTCACCGGCTTTATTTAGTCCACAAAGGGTGTAATAACCATATCAAACGACGTGTCCCTTCGCCGCGCTGCATACATAACGCCCGCTCTCGCGTCCCGTCTCTATTAAAATAAAGAAATGCGTTTTGTTTCCGCTGCGTTTGGACTTCCATACCTAATGTTCGTCGTACGTACTTTGAATTCCTGACGGCCTATCCGCTGTATATACTTGTTTATGTATGTAATAAATAACAAAAATATTTAAGGTATAGTCCAATTCTACGTATGGTTTTAGTTTTGAATTTTGTAACACACGTGCAAAATTGGTTATTAATAAGCTACAATAGATTGTTTATTAATTGACTCGAGGAATACTCTGAAACGAAGGTGTTTGAAAGATATTTCCGACAGTAAGTTTTTGGAAATATTGACTATATAGTATGGGACATAAAATCGTAGCAATGGAGGTTCTCTTAACTTAAGGGAAAGTGAAGCTAAATTTCTCTACAAAAATTCCAGCTACTAAAAGCTATGTATTAAATGAAGTACTTTTGAAAGCTATGATTCGTTAGTCAATATGTTATTACATTGAAATTACAGTTAATCTTAGTCATATAGTAGTATAAACAAAGACAAAAAAATATTTTATTTAAGTTAATTGGGGTCAGAATAATTCAGTTACTGATGAGGTATAGAGGATCTATGAGGTCTGTACTATCTTATCTTACGTAATCAGTATTTCAAACTGTACTAGAGTAGACAACATTTAAAAAAAACACATTAACTGCATGTAATTTGAAATTATATTCTTACGGTTTACATTATATTTATAATTTATTCAATTGTGAAATATTTTGAAGGACGTTATACATTGTACTTAAATTGAATGAAACATGTAGAATAGTTCTAAAATATAAAAATTTACAATAAATAAAATGTGACCTTATACACTAAACAAATTTATAAGCTTACTAAAAATAATTGTTGTAAGCCTAAAGAGTCTGTGTAATGATAGTACAATATTATAATATCTATGGTAATATTAATCTATACATGTTTTGATTCCAACTCGGCCATTGAGATAAAGAAATATTTTTTAGATCTCTTGGTGCTTCAAGCTACCGTAAACGCCCGGGATGTTTACATTACTCATAATTGGCTTGTTCCGAGGATCTTAATCGCGGTACCATCAGTATATAAACTATGAGAGGCTCATTATTTTCGACTTGGCAACGTTTAACGTTACAGGTAGAGATCGTGCCTCTACGTGAGGGGCATGAGAACAGCACATAACCCTGCGTGGTCCTTTGTGCCCGAGTCATTGTTATTAAAGTAATCACGGCCCTCCATCACGCCCCAATCGAAACATTATGGGATATAAACAAAAGAGAGCAAGAATTCAATGAAATGCCATTATGTCGCAGTGAAGGGCACTACACACGGCCTGTTGTCTCAATATTTTTCTTGGTTGGAGTAGACACGTCACTCTGTCGCGTTCAAAAACGCCGCGTGGAATTTTGAAGTACCCTCGATAATGCCCCATATTTACGACCTCCAGATAATGTTATTTAAACGGGGACTGGATTATTGTATGGAATATAAAATGTAATGTCGCGTGGCTTTCTAGTTGTTTGGAAACGTTAGGTTGTTTAAAGTTTTAACGGCTTTCCTGTGCACGCGATTCTTTGGTCAATTGTGGCTACTGGTTCGATAAGTATCACGACAGATTTTACTAAATTAAGTAATTGTATAATAATAATTATTTTTCCATGTCACATTATCAACACGAGTAAAACATTACTCGTTATATCATATATCATTCGTTATATTTATGCTTATTGAGAAATCAATAAACATGTACGCTTATACACAACAAATATAAGTAATCTTGAACGTTTTGGGTTATTGAAATCTTTTCCGATATGTATGAAGAACTAGAAGTACGTTTCAAACCTTATATATGCTTTGAATTCATAAAAATAATATTTTGATAAAGATGACAAATTAAGGTGAAAATATTCATTTAAAAATATCAATAGTAAATTAATCGTTCTCAAATGCACTCTCAGATCAGATAACATCGTACTGTAGAGTAGGTACTTGAAGAAATTTTATTTAGACTCTGATAATGCTCATCTTGTTCTTTTTGTTGTTCTTGTTCAGCTCAGCTTGTAGGTTGCATACGTGGGCTTAGTATAGCTTAATACTCAAATTGTTATAAAAATGAAATAGAAAAGATTTGTGTTTTGTTACACTTACACCAATTATACATATATAAATATTTTTTTATAGAAATATATATCAACAACCATGACTAAGGTACAGATGCTCGCATTCATCACACAAACATCTGCCCCCACTGGGATTCGAACCCGAGACCTCAGAGATGGCGACACCTTGAAACCGGTGTACTATCTATTTGACTATGGAGGTCGTACTAGGGGTTATAATTACTACCGACCCCATGAGCATAGCTTAGCCACGATTTCTTGAAAGTTAGGCATTTAAAAATTCACGCTCGGATACAATAAAAAACATGGAATGAGAACTAGAAGTGGTCGTCCATTTTACTATAAAAAGAGTAACTGTGTCAATTCAAAGGATGCAACAGACTCGCTTTCACGACGATTACACGGCGCACCGTTTTCACGGTGTCGAAGAGCCATGAATGAAAATTGTCGACAAAAGATGGGAACTCACTTTGACGTTGGATTTTTTTACGTGACATTATTGGACATTCTCACAAACTGTTTAATGTAAAATGCAAGTCAATGGCAATTATGGTAAATATTAAATAAAAGAACGGTGAACTGTCTGCTTCGGTACTTAGCTATTTCTGTTCCAGTCAGAGCTCTCGTGTACTGGTGTGAAGGATGATATATGGTAGTGATAATACTAGGTGTCTTGACAGTACATATGTTGTGACATACACAGTGGCAACATATACAGTGACGGGGAATCAAGTCATATTACCTTTCTGTGCTACTACAATAGGAATATACAATAAGAATAAAATAGAGAGATGTTACTTTTATAAAAAATTAAAGTGGTACTTCAAAATTATGTAATTATGTTGATTGATAATATAATAACAATTAATGGATACTGAAATAAGTAATATAAAGTTTTGACTCATTGCTTCTTTTCAATTTGAATCTTAATATGTTTATTGAGATGTTTTCAATAGTTTTTTTAAATATAGGTTTACATCAATAAATTAATGTTACTCGTACTTGATAGCTTTATAAATTTTATTTAACAAATATATGACGTACAGATTTTTTAAAATATTTTTTGCGTTACCTGACAGGCGCATATTTGTTTCAAAGACGAAAAAGTTTTTGGATGGAGGATTTAGATATTATATCATAGTTTGAGCCCACAGGGCGGTGCGTTTGTAACACCATTAGGCTCCAGTTACTGCGGCATCACTGGATTAAAGTTTGGTGCATTGTTGATAAATCACGGAATGTGCTCACAAAAACCAAATACGTCTGATACGCAACGCCGAACACGGTTTTACGTCCTAAAACGATTTAGCTAATGTGATAGATAGTCTTACGGTTAGGCTTAATATCATGATGAGGGTGAAGTATTGACTAATCTTAATAGACTTCTCTCTTTATTTATAACTAGCACCCGCCTGCGGGTTTCCCCGTGTTATGAAAATTTTTATCCATAGGAAGGATATATTTTCTCGCGGTAAAAGTTTAATTAAAAATGGGAGATTGCCTAAAATAAAAATTGCATTCAAGCTTTTCCTCTCCATCGTATCAGTAGATTAACTATACGATAAATATTTATAGCTTCTTATTATGAACGATTGCTTATTATAATGTGTGGCAGTTAATAAATATAACTAGATGGTTGGTAGGGTGAATCATAGGATGATAAATAAATGTGAAGCATAACATTACTAGCTTATTATTTTACTATGTGACCGTGAAAAATAAAACTTGTAGCTTGTATTGTAAGCAGTTAATTCCTTTTTGAATAATTATACAGTATAATTTCATTATGAAAATGATGTTTATGTACTTTTATGTCGTTTCTCATTCCGTCATTCCTTTAACATTATATTTCAATATTTCAACAAAGCTAACAAATAGTTCCTTACAATATTTTTTTTCAATAGCTTCGAACTCCATATTTAAATTGAAGATACTTTATAAATAAAAATATTTATCGTACAAGACGCCATATTGAAAATATTGAAAAAGATGGCTTCGTTTTAAAGTTCTTTATAGTCTCCAACAAAAATGCGGTTCATTCGAAAAATGTTCACTGCAGACTACAATCGTAAATCGAGCCGGAAAAATGCGAGATTAGATCGTTTGTAGTCAATTTAGGATGGCTTTATAGCTTAGTGGGGACTTAAAATAAATATTTGTAATTTGAACTAGATGTTTTTAGCTTGCTTTGCTTTTAATGATTGGAATGGTTTGAAATTAAATTTATGTGGACAATATTAAACATTGTTAATTAACATAGTTCTTATATTATAATGGATTGTATGTATAAATGTTGAATGTTGTTACAATATGTTGAACTCTACATTTTGAGATTATATACTGTTATCTACTATATTTTCGTCGCATAATTTTCGAAAAAGCTAAAGATAAAAAAAAACCTTTATTGCGTGACAAATTTGTATTTAACTTACTATAACAAAATGTCACCCTTTGAAAATATCAATATACCAAAACAAATAAATGTTCTGTGTTAAATTAAAAAACAAAAGAATATAATGGTCTCTTATTTTGTTTTCGCGAACAACCCATTTGCAAATACAGATACAAAGTCATCAACAACGGTTATATAAAAGGGTTGTCATACTGTTGTTTTACAATTTGATTTATTGCATTGTTTTACAGATGAAGATCCCTTGGCGACATAATTGACGAGTGCTAAAGTGATTTAGAAGGGTAGGAACGTTAATTCGCAAAAAAGGAGTGAATCACTCTTAAGTATTTTGTTTACTGGCAATTAAAGCACCGTTATTGCGATGTTCTTGTGAATTTGTTTATGGCTATGTTTTATTCGAAAGCGGAAGTACGCAATATTATAAAAGGTAAAATTTAAAGTTATTTTCAAAGGAAATTTGTTGGCGTGTCTTTCGTATACTAATGTAAAGTGGGGATGATGGTAATTAACTTCAACGGAGGGTCAAGACAACGAAGCTACGAATATTATAAAAATAATTTACCAAATAAAATCGTGAATGGGTGGGTCTGAAACGCCCTAAGTACTAAAAAGCAAATCATAGTTTCCTTCTGGAGAATTGAATCCATTTTCCCATCAAAACTGTGCCATATTAACTAATAGATCCTTTATCAATTTCACTTATTTAACAACAGTCTATGCATTTGTGCAATGTGGCTATTAAAGGTGGACCTGTTAGATTTGCAGTAAATCTGCAACTACAAGAAACACAATGTATGTTACCAATTTATGACATAAGGTATAAAGTTACTGCTGCCCTTCCATTTAAGTCTCCACCCTTATCTCGGTAGGACTTCCTGGTCCAGCCACCTTGATTTTTCTGGAGTCCGACATAATCACAGTGGCACTTGGTTGGGGTGGCATCCATGAGGATTTTCAGCCTCTCCTCTCCAGAGGGGAAGAAATTAATTCTTTTATGTCATTGCATGTCTTCCCTTTACGCCGAAACACATGCGGACACTGCTGCTGCAGAATGGAGGCTTGATATTGGAGAAAACACTCTATCAACGTATAAACTTATCAGAAAATAAGTATCAAAAGCAAATAAGAGTGTTGAAACATTTTATTTCAATTTGGAGTATCTTACCGATATAATTTTTATGGTTGTCTAGTGTAAGATTATTTATCAAGTTTTTTGTTCCACACTTAAGTGACTACGGCTAATGCATAATGCTTGTTGTACTTAACATACTACAAAGGGACATGCGTTGATATTTGTCAACGGTATATATTATATCACCATTGTTTCATTTTTGAATGTCTTCACGAAATTGTACATATGTTTGACAGAGAGAGCTGGACAACGTACGACTATTAGATATAGCATTGATTTTCAAAGCGCGAAACTTACATTATTTATGACTATTAGATTAAAAAATATAGCCGATGTTTTTAAATTTTATCACATTTTATATAGCGGTTGTAGATTTATTTAATAAATTCTAGAATTATCTGTATTTTTTAAAAAATGGAGATAAATCTCCTTATAACAAGATGGCGGAGTTGAGGTTAAAAATATTTGCGAGATTTACTACGATACCTCATTTCAATCATAAACAGTCTTACATGTAATTTTGTGTTTTGAATGACTTCGGTTTATTCAGTTATGGTGTTGACAAGATTTAAACACGTACTTCTCACTTCTCACATTTCTCACTCAATTGACATTAGTATATCTGCCCAGTATTGAACATAGGCTCCATGAGAGAAAACTTAAAAGGTTTACGTGTAGTTGGTCAGTGGGATTTACTAACTCAGTTCGTAACACGTTGGTCAGACTCTCGTTTATTGTCAGAGGTATTCCACAGGTAGAGTACAGGTGTCAGGTTTTTAGTACCACGTTTAAACTGTAATTCATTACTAATCCCTTGCCTGTCACCAGACGTCTGGTTAAATTTGACCCAATCTCCCGATATTCCAGGTGGCATGGGCGAACCCCATGATTAAGTAGACAGCCGTCATAAAAATATGCTGCCAATACGTTACAGCTGGCTCGTATTTTTAATGTAAATCGTTACAATTGAAAACGTTATATAAAAGCGAATATGGCAGCGCAGATAAAGCGGATAATATAAGACTTGAAGTAACCATTTATCGTTCACAATAAAGATGAATAATATCACAGTTTACGGTTGCCACTCTATTCTCCAAGTTGCAAGCGACATATCCATTTTTACAAAGCTCTTTACAATGTTACCGCAGTTTCGCCGCGGGCTACTAAATGCTACTTTAGATATCAACCATAATGCTTTTTGTGTTTTACCACAGACTGTGTACCCGGTAACCGTTATTGAATATTAACCTTTACGTGCAGCGGCTTAAGGTAAATTATAGTTTTATTGCTTTCCGAAAAACTAACTTCAATTTGTTAGGGTGCGTTTACACAGGACGCGAAGTGCAACGTAGAGACAAACATTCGGCTTTGTGCTTATGGGTAGAACAAATATTAACCCTTTACTTCGGAGAAAAATGCGTTTTGGTATTCGTGTGTGCTGTTTTAGTTATTGATATTTAGAGGAAGGGATACAATGGGCGGCTTGGCGGTATATGTTTGTTTAATAATAAAGCTTCAATTTAATTTGCGGTTCGGTTGGCCCTACTGAGTTAGGGTGAAATCAATTGCTAATTAATAAATATCTTCATTCCGAAATTATTTAAATTTTAATTAAAAGCTATTGATATGTTATAGAATTTGTTTGTGCTCTCAAACGCTTTTAAATTTATTTAATTTTCATATAGAAACATTTTTTCATATACCTTCAGCGGTTCAAAGTATTTATTTTCCTCAATAACAACCTTAAGAATATGGATATTATTTTTGCTTTCATGTTAATCAGTCTGCTATTGAGTATAGAAGACTGATTAATATGTACAGGGGAATATAACATGTTTAAAATATTTTGAGATAAAAATATTTTTCCTAAAATCGTAAATAAATGAATATAATAAGTCAAAAAATAATATAACTATTATCACAACATTAATTCAACAAAATCAAAACAAGCCTTAAAAAAAATTACGTCGACAATTTCACAAACTTCTTGGTATACTTTCAAGATATTCATTTTGTTTAGTGCTGTGTACATACACGTAATAACACTTTATAGTGTAATAAAATACGTAATAGTGTAATTGAATTTTAATGTACTATTAACGTCCTATTTTCAAAGTAGATAAATACAATAGTAGATAAAAAGAAAATAGGTCTTTAATAGCCTGAAAAGCTTAGTCTAAACTGAATGCGAAAACGGTTTTGCCAATCGGCTTAATGCTAAAAGTTAAGCGGATTGTCACTATTCCAGAGAAAAATCTGGAGGAAATTGCACGTACTGTGCTGTGTAGTCGCTATAAGTTGCGATTGGTACGTCGCCAGTATCACTTCAGCTTAACGGTGCTAGAGCTAATCCTGTTATAGATTTACATTGCATATTCCATTTTAATTCAGTTCAATTCAATTTTCTTTCTTAAGTGAGTTCTTTTATCAGTAATTGATTTTCATAATATTTGAAAAAAGTATCATAGAATTAATATATTAAAATGAAACAATTTTTTGGAATTTACACGTAATTATTTTAGTTACGTGCCCTCGTCTTCCGTAATCACGATGCCTGAAAGCATTCAGATATTTTTTTATAAACGCTTTTTAATTATGGTTTAAAAACAGTGACAAAATGTTATATACGTATGAAAGTTAACCATCTTTAAAATTTAAAGGTGATTTTTAGTATTTTAACGTAATTCTGTCATCAGAAGTTTCCAAAATAAAATCAATATTCAGCACTCGTATATAACAATCACTACTAAATAAAATGAGTCCCGAACTTTGAACAATAGTTTTATCTCTCACGTGAATGGTGAGGGAGATTGTACGGGACTGTAGCGATTGGTTAGCAGCGTTAACTGTACTTACTGTTTACGCGTTTCTTGCATAAACACGCTAAATGGTCGAATTGAATCCCACGTTATGGGGACCAATTTTTAAATGTAGTTCGGACATTTGTAAATAGGAAATATTCTATCATCAATCTCTATCGAACTTTTAAGAGTGATATTTTTTAATTGCATGTTTAATTTAGACTGCTCATCCATACTTTCTTAGTTATCACGCTAGTCTGTTATTTTCTGTAGCAGTGAGAGTTGAGATCCTGCTGATCCTGAACGACTACGGAGGTCGTCAATTTAGTTTATTATCAGTTATGTGTTGAACTTACTTTAATCATGATGCTTGTTTTAATTACAGAATATCATGATAACTCATTACCATCTGTACCGAGGAGCTACCAGTCTCGTAGACTTGTTCGACTATCGTGGCCTCGTGTGGATGGATTGACTTCATATACATCGTTAAATTTGTCACAGGTCTATGCAGGTTGCCTCACGACATGTTCCTGCACTGTAGGAGCTTCAGATAATTGTACACATAACAGTAAAATAATGAAGAACAATTTGAAGAGCAGTGCCGAAATCAATGTTACTGATGATCAAAGAATAAAACTGTCCGTAATGCTTAAAAATACTCCTTGATATAATTTACCATGGTCACACTACAAAGGGGTACCAGATAAATATCACAGCAATAAAGTTAGTCAAAGGTAGGAAGCAAGGGTGGCTTCCATTCACACCGCCTTACTAAAATATTTATCTATAATAAATTCCAATTATTATACCATCAGATGATTGTAAAATCAACAGGCCTGTCTGAAAGTCTGTTCACAGTGTGATGATGGGCAACATCACGTGTGAAAAAATATTTAGATAGATTTTCTGTTGCATCTTCTACCTATATATGTTTTGAGTGAAATATATATATATATATATATATATATATATATATATATATTATATATATATATATATAATATATATATATATATATATTATATATATATATATATATATATATATAGGTCAGTTCGTGATCACGGCTAGTGCAACCTAGCCGAAACGTCGAGCAGTAAGTAGTACTTACGTACTACATAATATACGTCGCGTTACGTCCCGAGACTATAACTTATATATATTAAATACATACATATCTTTCTTTAACACTACTATTTTTATATACCGATGTATTATATACTAAGTATATACAAGAATTCAGTAAAATAATGTTTATGAGTAGTAGTTAAATACCTTCTCTTATTGTTATTAAAATTTGAATATTAAATTGGCCGGATTATGATAATGTAATATATATTCAAATGAATTTAAAAGCCATCAGAAATCAGCCGATTAGTTGTTTACGTTAGGTCGCTAAAGTGTATGTCCGCTGTGATATATCTGTTGGACGCCGCGCGATACTAATTCTTGAAAAGCTATTTCAACGCATCATTTTCTAGCGCAAAGTTCTAAATCTTCATTAAGTTGCTCTTCTCGACGAGGCTGATCAAATTTATTAGGCATACTTATGCCGCCAATATCAGAATTAAATATTATATTATGGCAACATTAGCTGTGTTTTTTATCGGATATCAAATGTCAATAGGCGTTAAATGTTAGCGCTAAGAGCGATGCAATAAATAAGCCACAATCTATTGAAACATTTCCATAGATACCTACATTCCGAAGCACATAAAAAGCTTTGCCTTTCGAGTTGTTGATAAGAGCGATAAATTTTTGTGACGTCACGAAACTTATATTGTGAAAGACAGCTCATTAAAAGTACAAAATGAAGTTGTAAATTTACCGGCTCCCGCGCGGTATATATATCGTTTTGCGTAAACGTCGACGGAGAATCTTATTGGCGACCCGTTTATTGTTATTTAAGAGTTATTAGAGTAATTTGTCTGTCTGCCACGTGAGTAATGAGCTGTAAAAGCAATTCGATTGTTCCGTTAATAATTAATATAAACCAATGATAATATTTTGATAACACGTGATTATGGTGACAAGAAAGTGGTGAATAAAATGTCAAACTTGCTTTTGAATATTTTAAATCTTTCATTAGTAATCTCTAGTCTATTATCTATATATATAAAAATGAATTGCTGTTCATTAGTCTCGCTAAAACTCGAGAACGGCTGGGCCGATTGAGCTGATTTTGGTTTTAAAAATGTTTGTCGTAGTCCAGGGTAGGTCTAAACGGTGAGCAAATAAGGAAAAATTGCGAGTAAGATAGAGTAAGACGACAATTTCATTTTCCCATATAAAAGTTGATCACTTACTTTCTGTCAAACATTTGACGGTATTTGTACTCTCAGTTCCACTCGAATTGAAGAACGCATTAAAACATGACTTTTGAATCGACAACATAATATCAACTTTGCTTATAACATCGTGTATTTAAATTTCAAAATATAAAAATAATTAATTAATGTGTTGACATATTTGATGGGTGCCAACCTATTGTCTATGGTAAAATGTCACTTGAAATGTAAACGCCTCTTTGCTGTGCACCTATACTATAATTCTTTAATATTCCTAAAAATCTAAAAGCAACAAATTTCAATAAAATTAAAAGTAGTATTGTGTCGTGTGTTTGTGACTTACTAAATATGCCTCCAATAATAAGGCGGTACGAAGTTCACCGGGTCAGCTATCTTATATATAAAAATGAATAAAAAAGAAAAAAGTGACTCTCGTCAATAAAGCCAGTAGGGTCAATAGGACCAAAGGCTAGGCTGAGTTTAGTCGGTAGGTCTGTGTAGTCGAGCCGTCTCGACAGTACAGGAGTCCGACATAATCAACGCATCCCTGCTTGCCTGTTGCGTTGGTATCCATGATGATTCTCAGCCTCCTCTCCTGAGGAAAAAAAAAAAAAAAAAAAAGTGACGTTAGTTCTGTCAAACAAATTTAATGTCATCATATGTCATTTCAAGTAGGAACAAAAAACTGCCACTTTACAAATCTTTTTGACAGGACGAAGTCTGTCGGGTCCGCTAGTTATAGAATAAGTTTACAAAGACATTAAAGTTTTATTCCATTTATTTTATAGAAAGTTAAGTAAGTAAATTAAACATCTATATATGTATGTAACTAAATAAATATAAATTACCAAATATCCTATCCGACTAGGATATGATACCATAAAATATATGTCCTAGTCATTTCGCACTTTTTCCTTGATTTGTTTGTGTTGTTATATTTTGTGTCAATTAAATTTCATAGAATAAGAATGTAATAATATAATATATAATATAATAGCTGTTTAAAAACGCGTTTTTTCCTGTTATTAATCTACTATATCAAAAGAGTGCTCTCACAGTAACATCTATTTAAGGTTTAATCCAGTCAATTAAAAGCGTTCTCGTTTCAGTTTAGATCTAAATAAGCCAAGAGTTGTGGAGCACATCTGACGGGCAATACTTTAGGACCGCATCGCGCTTTGAAGATGAATTAACAGATCGCCGTGGCGCCGAGCTCTGACATGCGCCCGCGCAGCGACGCATTGTCACAGCTGTGGTAAAGATAAATGCAGTGGTTACAAAATCTTTAATGGAGGATGGGTTTGCTAAGGTGTGTGTTTTAACGTGCAATTTGGTGCAAGTTAAATTATTTCTCTGAGTTAAAACTTGTTTTACAAATTAGATTCTCACATTAACGAAGGGAATAAATAAATTGGGATTATTAAGCAGTGTTAAATAGTTTAATTTGTACAGCTGCAAATCATTGTATGAATCGTTATTAATATTTATTAACTTCATAACTGCGGTAATTAAAGAAGTGTCGTGTGCGCCTAATTTACAGATGATAAAATGTTTTTAAAGATTAGAAGAAATCAGCTAACTTTGTATATTCTTGAAACGATAAAATCCGCTTATAATGTAGTCTGTGACCGTGACAAACAAAACTTTTTTATTTTAATTTAAAAAAAATCAAATTTAAAATGTCAATCAAATCCAATCAAATTACAACCCACTCAATTGAAGTAACCAACTAGTCACTTTAAAGTCACAAAAGTACTACCAAATTTTATATTCCCTGGTTCTGCCTGGTTTTTTAAATGAGGAGGCACGTTCCTCCCTAGTCTACGTTTGATGCCGTGCGGCATGAACAAGTAGGTAAGAATATAATGGACATTAAGTATTATGACAACTGCTTTAAGCAAAATGCTAGTTCGTATCCGGCGCGAAGGACCAGTTTTGCCGTTTACTGGGACAAACTAAAGTTTTTTACCCTCCGAGTAAATTATAAATAGTCAAATATTTTATATCTAAGTATATTTTAATTATTTACTGTGATAGCTAATATGTCACCAGCGAAGAGTTCGATCCTATTCTAAGTAACGGTAATTAGGTTTTAGTCAACCACTTTGGCTTAATGCGATCTGAGCCAAAGTGGTTATATATTATATATAGCTTTGAGTTTCTTCGTAGGATATTTTCCTTCGTAGATTGCCTCACGATATTTTCCTTCATTATATAAGGTCTCGCCTCCGGTCTTCGTTTTCTCAATGGTACCATGACATCGCTGATAGACGATGAGGATAATATTGACACTGGCCTATTCAAAGAGCGAAACTGCCATGTTCCAATATACGAGTATAATTAGTTTTTAAAATTTCATTTGTATCTGACGCTTCTACGGCGAAGAAAAATATCGTGAGGTACACAACACAACAAGCTGGTAAAAATAAAACACCCCCAGTGTTGCAAGTATTTCCTAGATCGAAAGATCATCAAAACTATTTCATGTTAGAGAGCAAAAGGTTTGTATAAATTATTTAATATTAATGCGACTCTCGTGATGTGGACTAGTCACGAATGACTATAACCAGGAAATATTTATTAAAAATTGGCAATATATATAAATACAATTAGGTAGAAATATATAATAACAACCATGACTAAGGTACAAATGCGCGCATTCATTATGCAAATAACTGTCGCCACCGGGACTCGAACTCAGGACCTCAGAGATGGCGACACCTTAAAACCGTTATAGCAACCACTCGACTAAGGAGATCGTACGGAATTCATATACATATTGTGTATATTCTGAAACTAGCTCAGTAAAGAACGTGTAGCACTATTTGCTACACGTTCTTTACTGAGCTAGTTGCAGTCATAAGTTTCATAAGTAGATGTATACTTTTAAACACCCCGCCGTTACATCAGTTGTATGTTAAAAACTCAGTTCTTTGTGTTCAAAAAACAAGCAAATGTTTCGTGATATATTACTAATATTTTTACGTTAAAGGACATTGTTCCGGCTCCATACCTGTTCTGCCTAAGAACCGTTCGAATCGAAAGTGACTTATATAAACTCTTAAAATTATATGGAATCCTATGAAATAAGTTTTCACGAACGGACACTTCAGGAAACTAAAATAATTACGAAAAAAGCTAATATTTTGAGGTTATAAATAAAAAATAACCAACCTTGCGTGAAATATCAGAGTAGTAATATCAAAGTAATATTAACAATACTATGTATATAGCTATATGTTCTAGAACTAGGAAAGGACTACTCTACTAGATACTAGGAAAAGAGATAGTACCTAGTCAAGTTTAAAATAATTCTTTGACAATTATCATTTTACAAAATCCAGTCCTTTACACACATCCGAGTCTACCAAGTACGCAATGTAATCGGAGTCCGTAATCAAGCCAAAGTTGTTAGAATAAAACAATGAAACGCATAGAAAATCACAAAAGAAACGATAGTCGCAAAGCAATCAAAAATTGAATGAAACGGACCCAGATAAGGTATGAAGTATACCAGTGTTGCCAATTACAATACTCGAATGCCAAGCTAGAAATTCGAGATTTCGCTTAAAAAATATATAATACTAGTTTTTTTCTAGCTAGTCAATTTAGGTATTTAAATGAATAAAGTGTTATCAACTAATTTTAATAACCGATTTCAAAAAGGAGGAGGTTTTCAATTCGATCCGTATTTACCGAAATCGCGAAAACTTTCGAAACTGGCAGCACTGGCTGACGGAAAACATTTTATACGGCATCAATAATTGTGACCCAACTTTTTATTTCGAATTTATTTATTTGAAGTGTCCGTGGAATACTAAAATATGTTTCAAATAATATAAATATAAATAAAAATTATAGTATAGCTTATATTCACATCGGTTCTTAGGCCAAAATTGAACAATGTCCTTTACTGATAACTCATAAATGAATTTCGAAAACGATATTTTCCTTAAAAAATGTATTATTACTCTTTTAATAATTCCTTCTAGAGCATTATTATCTACACTAATATTATAAAGAAGAAAGATTTGTATTTTTGTATGTAACGAATAAACTCAAAAAGTACTGGACCGATTTTAATAATTCTTTTTTCATTAGAAAGCTACATTATCACTGAGTAACATAGGCTATATTTAGTACTAGATTACTATAGAAATATATAAACAATGCAAATCGTCCGTGGGTGAAACTGCGGGACACAGTTAGTACTAGATATATAACACTAATCTTAGCCAAGCGCGACCTATACCTCCAACTCATAATAGTCCGCTGCTTAATTACAACAATGAATAAATGTAGCGCAAAATTAAATTCGTAGCTACCTTTCAGATAATATATGCAGTTTTGGGCTTTTATCTTTTTTCAAATTATAACGTTGACGTCTAATTTATTTACATAGTTGCATAAGCATTCGAGGAATCCGTCCTATTATAAGTAAAATGAGCGCGCTCTATGCTCATTAATTACACAGTCATTTATGCATGTAGAGTGAACTTACGGCGTCGCCGTTGCTCTTTAATGAATTTTTAACAAAAACTTAATTAAAAATTGTATCTCGTGTTCGAAGGAAATGAACTCATTCTTCGAGCGCGCTGACTGACGGGCGACGGCCGACTGACGGGCTGGTTATTATGAAAGGTGACCATTTTAGCTCGACCTCCCGCAGACGTCGCAGCTTTGTGTAAAATTACGACCGCGGGCGGTTTGAACCGACCGCCAAAGGTCAACTCTAGGTGGCTCGTGTTGTGGGTTTTCGAGATACTGTAGTTGACGGAACATGCCGTTAGTGTTTATTGCCTAATTATTAATTATTGTCTCATGCTTATGTTAATACAAAACGATCGTGAGTTACCATGTCAAAGTATGGGCAGTTTAATCTAAACTATGAGTCTTCACGGATTCGGGCGATCAATATGTTAATGACTTCGTGTTATTAAGCCACGTATCTCATAAAAAGAGATTTATATTTACAAATTGAATCTATCCTTTAGTAGGGAAACAGAAGAAACGCTCTTATATGTGTGTGATTTTGATTTTGAATATATGTATTTCTGAAAGCTTACTTTGATTTGCATGCAAATAGATTTATTTATGAGTATGGTATTAGTAATTTGCATAGAAATTAGTGCCTATTAGGTGAAGCATTTTTTCACGTAGCGAATGATAGTCGCAAAAAGCGTAAAAAGGTCTCATGTGGGTATGAAGACGCTGGCTTCAACAAAACCAACATGGGGCGGCCACAAATTGGCGGTTGAGAGACGGGCGCGTCGTGACTGCGCGCGCGCCGCCGCACCGACGCGCCGCGGGCTCGCCACCTCTGCACCCCAGTGATGAGCTTAGCGATAAGCGAACTCAGGGTACCTGACTACATGCCTATTTTTGCCTTTATACTTGACAATGTTCAGAGAAGCATGCGTCGATTATAACTGTTTGCTGTGACTATTAAGTTGTAATAGTAAGAAGTAGATGCTGGTTTTAACCAGTTTTTACTTCTAACGTCCCAGTCTGTATCACAGTCACGTGAATTAAGTAACCCAACAGAGCGGATTGTTAACGATACACCACTTAAGGCTATATGAAAGAATTAAGGTGAACCATCGACTTTTTATTTATAATAATTATTTATCAAATACTCAGCCTTCTTAAGAAAATAATATAAATTTAATTAAGGCCTGTCTCCATAGCATCAATCATCGATCGACTATTTAGTAATCACTGATTATTATTTGCTGTAATTATGTATTTGTTATCAAAGTCGGTAAAGTAGTAATAAGTTAGTAACTATTGTTTTTAACGATTGATTAGGATATGTACACAACACGACTTACATCAATCACGTCAATGTCTTATTTTCTTATACATAACTTACATTACCATACAAAAACCTCGATATAATTACAGTACTGACTATTATTGGCGAATCACGGACATAATGCCAGATTGTTTGACAGTCTTCGAATAGCAAGGGGTTTATTAACGAAAAATTTGAAACTGGCGTAAAACTACTGTTATATAGAGATATAATTAGATGACTTGTGAGGCCTGAGGGCCTACCTGTCAAGGGACGTTAAATTCTAAACAAAACTCTACCCTACAACAAAACACGTCACCACAAGGACTTATTCATTGGGAATTAATGCTATTCAATTATACTGATAATGCCGAAAATGACTGAAATGGACTTTTGATACTGGTTGATTTCTCTAAACATCAGAAATACCACTCACTATTATATAACTGATTAGCGTACAGACACTTAATGTATATATAAAATTATAACTGAAATTATGAATTAAACTGAGACTATTTTTGCTGATTAAATATAACAAGGTAAGGTGTAAGGCAACGTGTAAGGTGAAATGGAAAGGGTTTCCATTTTAGTCTCGGGGACTCGAGAAAGTAGAACTGTTTTTGGAGATTACGATCAACAACGTTTCAAATTGATAAATGTTTTGATTTAAAAAAATCTTTGGTGATTGAATCATTTACTTATAATATCCATATTCTAAATTCAAACCACTTTAGTCTGAGAGGGATTAAAAATATATTTTGGACCAGTTAACAGGAAACCAAATAACTATTTTCGAATAGATGTGTTAGTAGAGATATCCCATTTTTGCTTTAACTATTTATTTCCGCGCACTAAGCGAGCAGCCTAAAGAAACTAGTACGATTATTTGCTCGGTAATGGTAGAAATCCATTAAACAAGCTTCTTTTAGTGATTGAACAACAAGTACGAAGACAGAGTGGAGTGCATTTTAGAATTGCATCTATCTAGAATGAAACACTGATGATGCTTAACGGAGAAGATTATAAATATACCAAGCCACATTCCTTATCAGCCTTATTTGTTACGTCAAAGTTATGCTCAAAAATCTATATCATACGAGAGCTGACCTGGCGATCTCGGTCGTCTCACAGCCAATGACGTGGCTGTCTGAACTGCGGAAGACGAAACAAATAATTTTCCTTTTAATTTCTTTCCCAAATTATCATGAAGTACAAAACCAATTATATTTGTTGGATTCGTCTCAGAACAATCATTAAAATATTAATAATAATTTGGAAAAGAAATTAAAAGGAAAAATAAAAACTGTTTTTATTTGTGATGAAAATCGTGATCACGATCATATTTGTGATGAAAAATTATTGGAGATCGGGGGAGGTATTGTAGCCTCCCCCGAGGAGGGCTCCTCTGTATCGGCGGGAGAGCGTAGGCTGGGGGCTCCCGGAAGTAGTTTGGTGTTCCCGGGGGCTCCCTACATGCCTGAGGAAGGCCATCCCTGAGGTTTCTAGTGGGTAGGCCTCCCCCTTCTGGGGAGGAGAGCCCTACATAACCGCCGGCTCGCTACAGCCGGGGTATGCAACTTAATGCATTTTCCTCAGGGGGAACAAAAAAAAAATAGGTAAATGCTTGGGTACACACAATGCTTACAACGGTCTGGAGATACATTTCATTTTCGATATTTGTCGTTACATCTACTTCCTTTCTCCTGTTAAGCTTTGTTAGAATGTCGCTTTTTACGAATTCAACGTAAATTTCATGAAATCAACTCCAAAAAGCACACCATAAAAAAAAAACTTAAAACGTGTTTCAATAAAAGGAACTGGCAGTCGACTTAAATATTGTTTGTCCAGTTTGAATGTCCACAGAGTAATAGACAGTTATTATGAATAACTCCGAAACAGAATAATTATAGAGTATAGATTATATATGGGTTGTTACAAAATTGTGTGTTCTTGTTTGTATGTAAGTGGGAGTTAGTGTCCACTAGTTGACCAATACGGGTTGGTACACAAAAAATGGTATTTGACTCAGTTCACTCAGTAATAGTTGTATTCGAATCATATTCAGATATTTCTATTCAAGGTCGATACTTCTAATTACTAAATATTGAGTTTTGTATAATTTCCCAAGAAATTTCAAACATTTTTGTTTCTGATTTCGTCCATTACTTAGACTTCAACGCGACATTCGAGTAGGATAATTTTCAGGATAACAGTAATAAGAGATTTTGTAAATTTTTTAAAACTGTATTCTGAAATAAAAAAAATAACAAATTTAACTTACTAAATTACATAGCTATCGAATTATTATCGAATGATTATCGACATTGTCAGTCAGGTATGTAACACATTTGGTCAAATATCTTGAGAAATGATTTTCTTTGTATCCTGTAATGTAGCTTAATTGCAGTAGTAACTTCTATTGGGTCAATTAAAGCATTCATCTTAACAGCATTTCCAATAGTTTATTTGCAGTTGCTATAAACAAAGTGCAAAGTTTCCTGGTGCTTAATAGAACAATTTAAGGCAGCTGACATTTTCCACGCCTACCATAAAGTGTTTGCGTTTGCATATCGCCACCATTAAAGGAAACTATTTAAGTACTTCACTAAGTAAGCTAGGCTCTTGTTCCATTCTAACGCTTCACGCGTAAAAGGTTGTGTTCACTTAGGAAAGATTTTAATTAAGGCTAGATATGTTGTTGAAGTTTACACTGTGCTTATCATTGCCTTTATACTCTACAAAGCTACATCCATCTTAGTATTAATGAAATATAAAAAGGTACTTTTAAAATTACTTCTATTATTACATTTGCCGGAGCGTGATTAAGCAGCGCCATCTGCCCCAAATCCTTCCGTCTTACCTATTTCTACCGGAAGCCAGTGAATTTCAAGTTGCTGTCTTCCGGCTTAAAAGGCGAGATAGGTAGTGAATTTATTGACTGAGGGTTTTACAATTCGTTAATGTACATTGCCAGGGGGTTGTAGATTTGCTGCGAATCTCACAAATCTCGTGTACTATAAGCGACAGTCAGACCATCAGATGGTCAGTCTGATTGTTCGATATCAGCTACAAAAAGACTTCCTCATTCATTTTCTTGCTTCTTGTTTTGTTCTTAAACTCTACATGCTGAATTACAGGGAGAAAATAGCAAACATAAAAGCAAACAAATAAATTACTTCTATTAATATGAATTAATTATTTGTAAGGCTTATATAACTCCTTTTTATTACTAACACTCTACTAGCGAACTTTCATAGTGTTAGCTTTAATTAACCACGCTTTTTTTATTAACCATAACTGTCACTATTTAAAATAAGTTAAGGTTGAAATTAGTGAGGTGCATCTTCCATGCAATTTAACAAGAAAAATTCTCATCGGCCCCACAAAACTTTTTGTAGCGCAATAACTCATAATCCTCATCTAATTCCACTCTACGAAACAAAACAAAATTTTGGCCTGGAGCCGGCCACCAAACGATAAAAAAGGACAATTAATAAATAAACAAAAAACTTGAGTCAGTGTTTCAATTCATTCGGGGGGCGGAGTCGTTTTACATTCAAGGGGAGGGTATCTTTCGAAATCATTAGTACTGGAATGCTTCGGCAAGACGGACCATAATTTTCGGCGCCCTTCAAGTCTGTCTCCGTGGGTGGATTATGAGCTTTGTCTTTACTCACAAAACGACAAAAAATCAGACCAAATGTCAGCTTATAATATTTATCTGCGCGTTCTCGCATGTAATTTTGCCCGTATTGTCCAGCGTGCTGGTTATTGTCCGGTTGGTATATTATAATTCAAAATTATGGTTTATTTAGATTCTACTTACTAATTTTTCGCTAATAAGTAAGTTTCTTAGTGTGGGCTACATCGTCAATAGTAATGAATAATTTTTTGTTATGTTTTCAAAAAATAACAGCACGAGTCAATACATCAAGTATCGCTGCATTCCCTTACCTGCACTGTCCTGCCTGCCCTCTCCTGGGAAGCGGTCGCTCTCACCACAAGGGTCATTAGGACTTAGGCTTAGGCAGAGATTGGTGGGTATATCACATCAGTCGAGCCGCTTCGATTAGTCTGGACTCCGATATAACCACCACTTGGTCGCGGTAATAGCCATGAAGATCTCAGTCTCCCCTCTCCTGAGGGATAAAAAATCCCTTGTTGGTTCCTGTCATGGTAATACAATTCGCTTAAATAAATAATGTTCTATTTATAAATAATTCAATCAAAACAAGGAACGTATTACTGCTATATAGTAATTTTTTTATTTCATATTTGCATTAATTAATTTATGTTTTTAAAGTATGTTACTTGATTTAATGTCACGTACAGAATATGTCTCCAAAAAAGATATTTTAACTTCTTTACAGAGATCTATATGGACATTATCTGGCATTTCTCAAGAGTAATTTCAGGAAACGTTAAACCCTATCTAATGGTGAGCGTAAGTGTTCATAGATAAGTTGAATACACACCACTTTTAGACCATAGAGTTAATTTACATTGCGATCAGGACAACAAAAGTTTCAAGTAGTTATACTGGTCAGACCAATTAAAGAGAAAGCGTCAAAAGAAAATCGTAAATTTTGTTTATCTTATCAATACAAGGAAGACATATGTAATGACGCACTTAAGGCACTTAAGTTATTATTTGGGTGGTATCATAAACAGCTTTGGGTATCAGCATCATTTTTTGATAGAAAAAAAAAAAAAATGGCAAATTATTGTAGCCAACCAACTACAAAATATGTTTAAAGATATTATGTTTGAAATGAAACTTAATTTATTGCCCTATTAAAAATAATCCGATTACAAAACAAACTATTGGGTTCCAGTTTTAATAAGATGTTTGAATTTGTACGGAATTCAATAGGTAGGTGTTAAAACTATTTTAAATGCGCATCGTTGCTTTTTATTATAATTTTAAATGTACAATTAATTATTTAAATCGGTTTCGTTTTTTCATAAACTGCTCTTTAAATTGTTAATAGGACGTCAACAAATAAATCACGTTTTTGGTTAACTACTCATACAGTGTTTTAAATCTAGAATATAACTTTAGTTGCGAATTTCGTTAGATTTTTTTTATTGTATTCGTGGTTATATACCTTTTTATATATAAATAGGTGTAATTGTATTATTTTATGATTTTGAAGAGGAGATAAAAATTACACCTTTTCTTGAGGTTTCTTGTCTGTTCTTTTCGAGAAGGCTCTTCCAATTGATGTAGAATATTTTTTTCCTTGTACGTCTCCGCGTATAAGGTTATTACTTATTAACTCTTAAGCATATTTATATATTGTACATAATATAACATCAAATCATTTCAATGAAAATTAAGCTTTTTTATAAAAATAGTTGATTGAGAATTTAGATTTGTCTGGTATGCATAGTGTGTTTTCAAATAAATACATAAGCTTCATATAAGCGCATGGATCGATTGATGTCAAATATCTTGCTCTAATGTTATTGTCAACATTTAGTTAACATCACTATCTACATTTTTTTTTTTTTTTTTTTATACTACAACGGTAGCAAAAAGGCTTACGGCCTGCCTGATGGTAAGCAGTCACCGTCGCCTATGGACGCTTGCAACACTAGGGGCATCACAAACGCTTTGCCGACCTTTTTAAAAACCTATTTACTCCTTTTTGAAGAACCCCATACTGTAATCCCCCGGGAAAGCCTCAGCAGGGAGCTCGTTCCACAATCGGAGCGTGCGCGGAAGGAAATTACGTTGAAACCGCACTGTGCGTGACCATTTAGGCTCCAGCATGTGAGGATGAACACCCTGCCGATGGCGAGCGGTGCGATGGTAGAATGTGGCCGTGGGCATCATGTCGAACAATTCTTTGGAACACAACCCGTTGTATAAGCGATAGAAAACACACAAAGAGGCACAGTCTCTTCTCAGACTTAAGGGCTCAATACCGCATGTGAGTATAGGATCGTCAACGATACGCTCAGCGCGTCTTTGGACCGAATCAAAAGGATCAAGTTGGTATCGAGGTGCTCCCGCCCACAGGTGACAGCAGTACTCCATATGGGGCCTGACTTGCGATTTGTATAATAGCAGTCGTTGCCTCGGAAGGAAGTACCGCTTAGCCCTGTTAAGCACACCTAGTTTTTTAGAAGCCAACTTGACCTTGTCATCTAAGTGACTTCGGAATTGAACGTCACTTGAGATGTTGACACCGAGGATCCCAATACTCTTCGAGATGTTCAAGGTTGTGTTCTGGAATTGTGGGGCTACAGTGAATGGGGCTTTTTTAGCGGTGAACGCACAAACTTGTGTCTTGGAGGGGTTAAATCGGACTAAATTGTCCCGCCCCCAATCGGAGACTCTGGTTAGTGTACTCTCGATTTCAGACACAAGTTGTTCACGACTTTCCTCCACAATGGAACGAGGGGTATTTGCACGGCCCGTGTAAACAGCATCTCCAGTGCTGTCGTCCGCATAGCAATGGATGCCGCCAAGCGACAGCATATCATTGATATGCAGCAGAAACAGTGTTGGAGATAGCACAGAGCCTTGTGGGACGCCAGCATTAATTATCCGAGTTTCAGAGCAGCTGCCGTCAACTACGGCTCTAATGCTCCTCCCGGATAAAAAGCTAGCAATCCATTTGCATAGCCCCTCGGGGAGTCCGTAAGATGGTAACTTCGATAGAAGACCCCGGTGCCAGACCCGATCGAACGCCTTCGCTATATCCAGGCTAACTGCCAATGCCTCACCTCGAGTCTCAATGGCAGATGCCCAACGGTGGGTGAGATACACTAGAAGATCACCAGTCGAGCGACCGTTGCGAAAGCCGTATTGGCGGTCGCTGATCATATCGTGTTCTTCTAGGTATCTAAGGAGCTTAGCGTTGATCACGCCGAAGGAAACTTTTGTCGGTCGTCCTTACCACCACTCCGAAATGCCAGTAACAACTTGGCCCATAGTGCTAAAGAGAAAGCCGATATCTTGGGTAAACTCTTTGCCTCAAACTCGACTATGATCGACGATGGGAACGCCACGCCACCTACCATCCCGCGGTGTGGTTACTCCATGCCGGAAATCCGGATAACACAAAAGGAAGTCCGGCGGGAGCTACTTTCTCTCGACGTTCAGAAATCGAGTGGGCCAGACGGTATACCGGCAGTGGTATTAAAACAGTGCGCTCCAGAGTTGTGTCCTGTACTAACGCGACTTTCACGCTTTCCTACCATTTAGGGCAGGTTCGAATTACAGGCCTATTGCTATAACCTCCCTTCTCTCAAAGGTGATGGCTTATTTTATTAACGTTACTGTCTGTATTTAATAAACTTTACTGCTTGAATATAATTTAAGGAAAAATAACAAACATGCATACTGTCGCCTGATAGCAAGTGGTTACAGACGCTTATAGTATACCTACGACTATATGGTTCTTGTGAAATTCAAACAAAAACCAAAGTGTACTTTGCAAAATTATGGTATAAGATAAAAATGTAAGTTCATTGTCCCTTTCACACTAGAGCACAGGAATGTAACACTCCTGTTTTGCGATAGAAATAAGTACGATAGAGGTACCCTGGCTTAGAGCCTCCCTCGGGTAAAATCCTTACTCATCTACTTACTATTCAGTTGAAGTGATTTTACATAAAAATCTATGTGGATTTTACTAATGTGTTGAACTAGTGAAGTTAGGCCTTGTAGAGTTAGAAACTTGACTCTACATGAGATATGATAACATTTTTTTATCATTATTATTTATGATTATTTGTTTTATTTTTTATGATTAAACTTTTTATGATTATTATTATTATTTATTAACATTTTTTTTAAATACATAATAAAAAAGTAATTCGTATATTGCAAGTAGAACCTAACGTCAATTTAGTATTTTTATTACGTTAATCGCGACAGTTTTCATAGTGCAAATAGAAAGTTTAACATATTCAAAATAAGAAAATGTGTTTTACAGTATATCTGTGGTGAAAAGGGTGTATGCACAGTATTATGTTTGCTCTCCTCGAATGACTAGGTAGAGATATAACAAATACTCAAGCTTTGCAAATTTTTCAAGTCTCACTTTAATAAGGAGCGGGTCTATTACCACAGGCCGGACACTTCGCAGAGTTAATACTGCAGGAAATGGGCTCATTCGGCTTTTACCTTTTAATTTTATTATTAGTTTTATTTTGTGTTAGAAGTAAAATAATTACTTCAAAAGCCAAATTTTTTAGGCGGGTTATTTTATGTTTACAATACCCATAGTGTTGATGGCAAGCCTGTATAAGGTATGACTTTACACTTGACATTAAACTCCGTTACACTAGAACTATTGATATGACATCCCATCTATCTTTCTCCATTTACCTATGGATGCTCACTGCTTCGATGGAGAACTCACTCAGATTCGGGAAGGCTGAGTTCATCAAACAAAACTTCAAGGGCCTGTCCCAGCGGTGTCTAGATGTCGCGAAAGTATTGCCTAGGCAACAAGCTGGTAGTTCGTATAACGCAGAATCTGGAATCTTATTAATACCTGCGGTAACTAATGTGACTTCCCATCCGTCAGTTAAGAAACGTCAGGATTATCTGTTTGATAAGTTATAACCTTAGAGCTCCAATATATGTATCTTAAGTGACAGTTAGATTTTCTTGGGTCTACTCATGATCGTCACCTCCCTCATCAGTCAATGAGCTGATGAATGGAGGTTGAAATTTCTAGTTCATTGCACTAATTTCGTTTCGTCATCATTTAATGTCACTGCCATTCATCTGCGAATATGGAATGATCTACTCTACCATATTCGGGCGTCTATAAGTAAATTCATATTTAACAGAGTTGTTCGCGAGTACTATCTGAAATCACTTATTTGAGCACTTTAAACAGATTACATATTAAAAATGTTTAAATATAATTATTCAAAATTACATACCCGCCAGTATAAAAAGTTTAAATAAATATAAGAATAAATAAAACATACATAATGTCTATGTACGTATTTATGTATTAGATAGTAAGTTTATATTAGTTTTAATCTTTACGCCAAACACATTTCTGTATAATCAGCCACTTGGTTGACTGGAAGAGATTGCTTTGTTGCATTAAATCTACCTTTAGTGCTTTATTTACATTATGCATTATCGATTGAAATAAATAAATAAATCAAAGCCTCAAGTTGTTTTCTGACTAATGTGGGTAAAGATGTGAATATTTTAAAGAAACAAGAATCGACCGTAATTTTAATGTGGATACGCGCGTAATCTCCTTTCACGGTATCTTGTAACACAAGCGACAGATAATGTAAAGTTCAATACAGATAATGACGTATTACACAATGGACGAGATCTGAACTAAAATAGAATCAAGTAGCTAATGAGTTTCATTTACATGAATTCACTATTACAGTATGAATGATGGCGGTGTTATGTAATCTGAGTCTTAGTTTGCAACATAATTTTATTTATAGGCTATTATACTATAAACCTGCTTCTTTAAGATGAAAAATCGCCTACGCCTTTTAAAATTTTGTGTGTAGATGTTATTGCAGCCATATAGTGTGGCCTTATGTAGGGATTAATACGAATAATATTTTGACAAATGATTTATTTACGAGTTAGTGTTGGATAAAAGATTTGCAAAATATGTAATTCTTTACTGTATAATACTGAATTATAGTACACAATAGAAACGTAACGAATAATGGAGGTTTTATATATAATCTATTTCTTCCAGCCAAAGAAATAGGTAGTGAGGTTACTATTGCAGGGTATAATCGTACTTAGTCCTACAGTCATATTAATGTGTAAAGTTAACCTCAAATAGAAATAGCTATATATACACATATACTTATAATAAATATACTTGCAATTACAACAAATGATGCGATTAATTGGACAGATATCACTCTTATAGGTAGCGTTTGAAAGATATAGCTCTCTCACGTATCGCTAGCTGCAGAAGCTAACTGGTAATCAATTCCACAGTTTGCCAGCGTGGACTGAAAAGGTTTATGGGGAAATATGGAATTAGACTTTGGTATTTCTAGAACGATTTGATATTTCTAGAACTGGAATAAATTTCTGGATCGTAATCGTCGTTGGGTTGTGATCTCGGCAATAGCCTGTAGCCACAGTAACATTCATAAAAATAGAGTTCGTTTCTTTAGACCAATGTATGGGAATGATTCCGAAATCAATTCTACACATTGCTGTTAAATATAGAAACGCAAATAACTCAAACGTGAATTATTCTTTATATAGGGGTCCTTGTCATTTAATCACGAGACCCTGGGTCGATATTGTCCTGTAGTAATATGTTTTTAGAATTTCATATGTACATTTATCTGACGTCGCTCCTATGGTATGGAAAACATCGTGAGTCAATTTGCATACACCTGCAAGGAAACTCAAAAGTGTATGTATTTGTAAAGCTGATCAATCATCACTTGGCCAGCGTGATTTTTACTAAGGCCTAATCGCCTTAATATTGTTAGGGAAAGGTGGATATGCTAGGTGGATATGGATAATGATTTACAAAATAATTAAATTAATATTTCATACCATTTTTACAACAGGGTCATATCAATACAATGTAATATAGAAAAATAAAATCACACATATCTTTCTGTCATAGCTGTTATTAACTATTATTATACAAAAATTGTTCCATGAGAATGTTCTTTTTATAAGAGATTCATATGCCTTTGTATTTATGTATGTAATCTGCATGCATTTTCTTTTAGCGGTTCGGACAACGTGAGCTATAAGAACAATTGAAATATTACTTATCTGAGTAAAAGTCAGTTTGAATATTAATATTAAGTAACTCTAAGGTGGGTCTGAGATCTCGGTTTTGACATGTTTCGTAATGTTATAGTAACTGACATTAAACATGGAGACAAGAAAAATACATTTAGTTTTTCGACATGACGATACGACATGTCGAATATCAGGGTTCAAGTCCTGTCCGAGTTGAATACATTTTGTTTATATTTTTTCCCATTTAAGTTGGTTCTCGTTATTCGAATTGCATGTGGCGGGAGCGATCAAGAGGGGTTATAAAGCTGCTGCTGGGCAAGTTTCGAAATGCATAATGTAGCAGCTAGGCAGAAAACATTCTAAGGCAATCCGCTTTGGGCCAGCAAGGTTTATCAAAGCATTGTAGAATATTATAACCTATGCTATGGCATAATCACTGTCTTGTCCTTCGATTGGGACGTATCTGTGACGTATCTGTGATGCCAATAGATTCTTGAATCAATATTGTTACCGCTAATTTGGTCACTCAACCTTCCTATTAAACTAATTAATGAGAAGGTTAAGTATGTGAATCTTATCTCACCTCGTTATTAACCGAATCAAGTTCTCAGATAGACAAAATAGTATATAGTGAATAGTGAAAAATAACAATATTTCAAAACATTTATGTCGCTTGCAACTTTCACGTTCCCATCGCAGTTTTATCCCTGAATCTATGTTCAAATAATGTTGCACCGGTCGCGAGGACAGAGCACGACAGACCGTCCGTATTTATGTGCTCATAAAGTTGCGCGCGATTCGTACAATCACGAAGACAAACACCGTCTTGTTCTCAAGACAACGACAAGACGTCACCTGTCTCCCTCGCTCTTGTATCTACGTTTACGATTCCTGTCCTATCCTAAATTATCGACGCTGATAGGGCTGATAGCTCGTTTTGAAATGCAAGATCTGCAAGTTATTCCGACAGTTACGTATCTGACTCTTCATTAGCGGCTTGAATAAGTAATGCTATCGGTGCATACACGCACATCTATAAATCGTTACTTTTCAGAACTATCTATCATCTCTTATCTCAGGTAATGTTATCCTCGTTTTCAATTTTGATAATTGTACATTCACTACTTTCAAACATTAGACTCGTTATTTATATCAAGTACAAACAAATACGTACATACTTTCCCCACTGGGTTAGGTAGAGGTTTGTAGTAGCCGCGCGCCGCCAGTACCTCAGAGCCCGCCGAAGACGGCAAGCCTCAGATGACGAAGTCCTGAGCGCTAGAAGCGCGTACGGAGCCGCAGCCAAGGCGCTCGGCGTCGCCATCACCGACGCCAAGGCGCGGTCCTGGCACGAGCTGCTGGAGGGACTGGAGAGGGACCCATGGGGGCGCCCGTACCGAATGGTACTGGGCAAGCTCCGACCGTGGGTCCCTCCGCTGTCGGAGACCCTGGACCCTCTCGTCGTGGGAAGAGCGCTGGATACACTTTTCTCGAGGGTCCAGGACAGTCCCTCCGCCGCCTAGTCGCTAGTCGTCCGGCCCTTGGTAAGACGACCTCCGGTTGACGGAGAGCGAGCTCGCCGGGGCCGTATTGCGGCTCTCTGCGCGCAACACTGGCCCGGGACTGGACGGGGGGCGTTCGGGAGCACTGTGAGGCAGCTCTTCACGAGTTGTCTCCGCGAGGGCGTGTTCCCCATCGACTGGAAGTCGGCCAGGCCGGTGCTCCTCAGAAAGGAGAAAAGGACCGACGACGTTCCGTCTTCGTTCCGTCCGATCTGCTTGCTGAACGAGGCGGGGAAAATCTTCGAGAGGGTTATCTCCGCCCATATCAGCGAGCATATCGGACTGCCAGTTTGGATTCCGACGGGGGCGATCAACGCTGGATGGACGCCGTCCAGCGTGTTCGTTCCCTGTCGGAGTACGCAGTCCGATCGGGGGGGGAGGGGGGGGTGGCGTTGGCGGTGTCGCTAGACATCGTCAACGCCTTCGCACCCTCCCCTAGCATTCCATTAGGGAGACGCTCGTATACCACGAACTCCCTGCCTACCTGCGGGCCGTGATCGGGGACTATCTGCGCGACAGGACGATCGGCGTGATGGGACGGGACGGGACGGAAACGCCGAAGAGGGTCGAGTGCGGCGTTCCGCAGGGGTCGGTGTTGGGACCCCTGCTATGGAACCTCGCATACGACGCGGTCCTTCGCACGAGTCTTCCTTGCGGCGTGAGTGTGGTCTGCTACGCTGACGACACTCTCGTCGTGACGACTGGGGCCGACGTCGGGCCGGTCAAGCTTGCCTAGCTTGGGGTGCGGGCGATCCGTCAGCTGGGTTTACAAATAGCGCCTCACAAAATCGAGACGCTATGATTCCACGGCCTTCCGAGGCGCCAGGAACCACCCAGCTCCCGGATCCGGGTGGGTGACGCGGTGGTCCTGGTGGGGCCGTACATCAAGTACCTGGGCCTCACCCTGGACCGCCGCTGGAGCTTAGAGGAGCACTTCGTGCGATTGGTCCCCCGGGTCAAAAGGGTGGCGGGCGCGTTGCATCGCCTGCTGTCCAATCTCGGGGGACCGAGGGATGGAGTTCGCTGCCTGTACGAGGGCGTCGTGCGATCCGTGGTCATGTATGGAGCCCCCGTGTGGTCGCGAAACTGCGCGAGGTCCCCCCGCTGCAGAGCTCGCTACGGAGCATGCAGCGGATAATGGCCATACGGATCGTACGAGGCTACCGTACCATCTCGTACGAGGCGGCGACGGTTCTGGGACGCTCCCCCCCCATTCGACATCCTGGCCGACATGTACGCGGCGATTTATGCGTTGCGGCGTGTCGGCCGGGGTTATGTATGTTCAGTTTCTGATATTCTTTTTGGTATACGATCAAATGTGTTGAATTCACAAGCCTAGAATAAACTGCGGCGTGGATTGTTAAGGCTCCATCCTCCTCTGCATTCAACTGATTTGGTTATAAAGTAAAAATCTTGAGACAGATGTTCGGTTATTTTGCAGATAATATTATATGAGAGATAATATTTTATGTTGAGAAAGCAGACTGCTTTTTTAACGGTAAGTGGTTACAGTCACGTATTTTACATATTGTTCCTGTCGGATTTGCAGCAAATTTGCAATCCCATTTTTACAACAAAAACCACAGTGTGTGTTGCTAAAATAATACGTAAAGTCACAATATCAAATAATTTCAATCTTCATACCACAACACCACAATATGCTGCATGAACACTGCTGTGGTATATTGACTTAGTAGAATCTTAAGACTTTTACCGGGTAGAAAGGCAGCAGTGACACGTTTATTCCACAAGTAACACAATGGCTGAATGGTTTCCGCCTGCAAAGAAATCTGAATCAATAGAGAAATATAACTTAATGAAGTTATTACAATTGATTCTGTGGTTTTGAATTACCACAAATACACTAGAAGTCGAATGCACGCGAGACTTTGTAGCGTTAGGTGACTCTCACTACACCAGAGTCCTCTTACAGTTTTACTTGCTCATCCACTGCTATCAGTTTTAGGATAAAAACCGTTCCAAAAAAAGAAGCAAATTCATTAGTTTTCTGGATTGTAATTTCGCGCTTAGCAAAATAAAGTGCAATGTCAAGTTATTTGGCTATTCTTTCGTCTTACACACATTCTTTACTGTTTCTTGGACAATGTCCGTTTTCATGATTTACTTTTACATCTAAATGATGAGATTTATTTGTTCAGCTGGACTTTGAGCCTCCGACAACAGGCAGCTGAATATTAAGGCCGCTTGGACGTTTTATAGCTGTGATATTTACGGCTGCAGTAAATATGACGGCGGTGAACAAAATTAACAAATGAATGGTTGTTCATTGAACGGCGTCTACAATTTTAGCCGCGCTGATACAAAATTTGATGGAGCAATCATTTTGGGCCAGCTGTAAATCAATTTTAAACCCATTTAATGTTTAGTCGTAAAATGTATTGTGAGATGCACAAATGTGAATTGTGTGAGATCGACCATGGCTGGCGTAAAGTACATGTTACGATTTTGTATTTCCAATGTAAGTCGAACACTCCCATACGTAAATTTTCGTGATAAATAATAAAGTTAGAAGACTGTGAATGTTTTGCTATTCGACAAAATCGTAAGACTGTGACATATGCAAGTTAACTAGATATAAAAATGAATGAAAATTTCTTTGTTAGTTATCAAATGTAAAATTATGAACTTGGCGTAATAGATGATGACATTAAATAATCTTAATTAAACCCAAGTTTTATTTTGACTTAATTTAGTTTAATTGTCTTCTTTTTTCTTATGCCTTGTTCCCAATTTTATTTGGGGTCGGCGAAACATACCTTTCTCTTCCACTCTCCTGGATCACTCAAGATTTCGGCAGTCACTCCTTTTTTCAACATATCAACATTCACACAGTCCATCCATTTTAGGTCCACAATTTTGTTTAATTTTAATTTTTATATTCATCATTACCTGATATTAATATTACGGATATGGAATCGGGGCAATAAGTTTTCTTTCTACTTTCATCTCATCATATACTCGTATCATCTTCCTTGTGTGTATAACCTTATGTTTCTATCGTATCTAAATTGAAGTCGATTAATCCAATTTTGCACGTTATCAAAATACGGCGGGAGACTGTTCTCAAAACGAACTAGTAAAGAAAACCAGTAAGGGAAAGTCTTTCACCGTTTCACCATTTTTCTGAATCGTTAATCCAAAGCTGGCATCAGAGCAAATAATTTGTAATCATGTTATTTTACAAAAAAAAAAATGGTGTATAATACAATAAAACTTATATTTACTACGTTAATAATATTTTTTAGGCTTTCTCTTCAAAATAAATATCATTATGAAAGTTGAAGGCGGTGCTGTACCAAGATACCGTTATTACTTTAGTCGTAATTAACTGCAAACTAATGTTAACTCATTTGTGCATATATTAGCAGTCGACATCAAGTGTAATTTTTTTTATGGAAATTATGTATAGCGCCTCTAGCGGTAAGGTGATGGGCTAAAATTGTAGTTTTAAATTAATATATTGACAAGAACTTTGTAGCTCACTATACATCAAATATCTACCGAAAACAATAGCAAACTCATAGCTACTGGCCCCTTATTGTTTATGTCCCTCTACGGTAGACATACTTTCCGAACTTGATTGAAGTTTGTTTACGGTTTGAAATCATTTATTGTCAAATTCACTTCAAATTGAAAAGTGTAATAATATAAGCGGTTTATTGGATAGATCTATATTCTTTTATCTATGTTGAGTTTTATATTATTGAGTTTCAAGCATTGTTACAATGTCACAAACTTTATCCTGAATGTATTAATAAAGTTGTCCAATATTTATATGTTTGACCTTTTTGTCATAGCCATTGAGGTGTTGTCAGAGATAAAATAAAGTGTGAATGTAATTTTACGGCACTGAAGTCATTTTCACATAGTCATTTTTTGATGTTTAATGAGCGGAAATGAATATTATTGAAACAGTAAACTAAATTTGAAATATTTATAATATCAAAGATATAGTAGATAGAGAAAATTTGTGGAGTGTTACAAAATTTAATCAAAATGTATCTGATCTCTTAATTAGAAAATGATTATTGACTATTTAAAATCAGAAGATACTAAGAGATACCCCACGTCAAGAGACTTAAGTCTATTCTTAAGAACGAGATTTTGTGACATTTAAGATTTTTTTCTAATTATGTGTAAAAAGTATCTATGAACCTATTATGACTAATAATGTGAACTAAAGAATAAACTAGGCGGTCTTAAGGCAATTTATAACAAGAAACGATGGGAAGAGAATGACTATAGCCCAATATAATTATCCCACATCTGTGTTACTCATGTCAGCCATATTTCTAAAAGGATGCGATATTAAACAAATGGATCATTCGTGGCTCTGCTTAAACGGAGCATTAAAGACACTCAGAGCGGCCATTATGGTTACCGGTTCATGAGCAATTGAAAAACTTAATGCTGCATGATGTTGATGTCTGATTGTTATATCCTTTTTGCTTGTTCCAATAAATTGATTATGAGAATTTAACTTAAGTATATATTTGCTGCTTCTAGCTATTTTGACCACACATACAGAATGTATGACAACAATGGCAGAATTAATATTACTATTGTCTGCAGGAGACAAAACTTGATGGGAATTGAGTATCAAGACCGGCATAATATAGGCCATGTCATCAAAGGACATTACATTAAGCTGTTGCTCAAGCTAAGAGTTATGTCGCTAAGACAAAAAAAAACACATGTAAGTTTCATGTGGTTTTTACTATTCTCATTAAAAGTTCAAAGCTATCCAATTATGTTAATACTAGGATAACGTTTGTAACCAATGAAAGTAGATGAAAAGTATTTTATTAGTAATATTATTTAGTAAATAATTCAATGAAACTAATGTAATCGAGTTGATTCGTATATTCATACGACATAATAATATTTATTTAACTTCAAATCATTCTTAACGTTGTACAAATAATGTTTGTACAAATAATCAGCTGTTCGGTACTCATTCTATCGTGTCGGTATGTCTTATTAAATGTTTGTATGTTCATATATAGCAACATTTTTGATGACATTAAATTGGATCGAAACTATCTCTGCCTTTGTGTGGTTGTACCCGAAGTGTGGTACGAAAAAACGCGTCACCTCAAATGTTCCGTCAGTTTGATGGTAATACTTTTGCTTGTTTCGCTGCAAGTAATGTCAAATGTTAAAGTCTGTCTTAAAATGATTGGCAAGGGACATATAGAATTATTAACTTTGATGTGATTTATTAAAGCGATTCCCTGTATCAAAATTATCGGTATATCTGCACTTGCGTTTATGTATAGTTAGATTTGTATAAAAGAACATAACATTGAAATTATACGTTATTATCAATTCTTCAGTACTACTCAATGTTACAAGTTAGCAACGCTTGTTCAATATTTTTGCTTATCAAACATAGAGTTCAAACAATTGAAAGTATTTTTTATAAACGTACACACATATTGTTTAACAGTTTAAAATTCAAATTAAAGTCTCAATTAAGAAAAAAGAGTTATATTATACATTTTTCTTAAAGATTTATATAAAATGTGCTGTTACAGACCGAGATTTGTCGCCATGTACAGTAAATTAGAATTAAACTCAATATTTAGTAGACTTTGTGAAAGTGCTTTGGCACAAGTGTTTGCCGAGCTCTACAAGATAAGAAAGAAATAAACATGGAAACGCGGAGTTATTGCAACATTGATGCTAGTTTAAATATAAAAGTGGTAGGTAGGAAAGCATTACGGCTTCTCGTTGACGCCACGAGGGATAGAAAGAAGCGAAGACGCGAAACAAAGAGACAATTAAAATGTTGTCACAGTGCCAACTGCTGTCGCATTGTGGCTGGATTTTAACGTTGCATTTGGACCGGAACACTACAAATGTTACTTTTCAGACACACTAATCAACTTATCAAGTATTAATATCATTATTACTTTAAATAAAATGTTTTTAATTAGGGTGTCTCCTTTTCTTGGCGCAATATTATTTCGGTTTTAAATAGAACCATGTTCATATCAATTCAATTCGTTCTTCTGATTGATATAAAAGATTGACCGAGTAGTTTGTACGCTGGCTTCAAGGTGTCGCTATATCTTTCAGGTTTCTATTTCGGTTGCATGTGTATTAGAAATATTTATTTCTTATTCAGTATTTAAATGAACATATTATTCAGATACACAATCAGCATTAGCTCGCAATAGAGAACCTAATCATTTATTTATATTGTGTTGTATAATCATCACAAAAACGGCAACAATTCGAGATCCTTAACGTATAAAAAAGAACTTCGCTATTCGTAGTGAATCAATATTTGTGCAACGGTATAATCTGTGGTATATCCGACCAAAGGTCACGTTTCATCGTTATAAAAAGGCTTATTTTTAACCACAAAGAGTTACACAAAGTGTCAGTGTCTTACAAACGAGAATTTATGTTCCCTGTATGCAAATGAGGACCGCCAGCATTCGCCACACTATGATGTTTTTGCTGCTCGTTCCTTCGCTGTTCAACTAGTGGAGCAGTTAAAATACGGAAATGGATATGCTAATCTGAATTTATTTATGTAGAGTTGTTTCGAATCACTGTTTTTTAAATAGGGATTAAGTCGCTATTTTAAATTCAACATACAAGTAATGTTTTCGAAGGGCTTCTGTATTCTGTTGACCAATTACCTATGGGATTGGGTGTTTCATAATTACCATTTCAACTAGAGAAGTCTCCTTCTGTTGAACATGTCTTCCCCCCCTAAGATTGTTTTAATATTTATTTACATTTAGTTTTGATCTGACGTTCCATCATCATGACAACTTATATGTATATTACCTATCTTTCGCACAATGGCCGATTTGTGAGGATAAGTACAGATAAAAGCCCGGCTGAACTAACTATGTATATTATCGTAGTTAACTTTAGCAGTTAAGCCTTAGTTAATGCAGGTTCAGTACGGATGGCAGATATTAAATACACTTTAAGTGCAATTACATACGAGTATATGCGGATATTGTCATGATAGTTTTCTTTTCTGTAGGTGCGGTTAAATTGAACAGACCATTTCAATACGAAATGTGAAAATTACACTGGGGTAGGTGATACTTCAAGCTTATTAGTGTGAATAACATCGTTATTGCAATTGACATTAGAGCGGCGAGACAGGACAGTTTCTAACTCCCTATCACAAAGGTAGTGCTGAGACAAAAACGCTAGCTGCACCTTGCCCTCTCCTACATCGGTACCTCTCTTGAGAAACGGTTGCCGTCACTACAAGTCATAGGTGCATTAGGACTAAGGCTTTAGGCTGAGTTTGATAGGTAAGTCACATTGGTCGAGCCGTCTCGATTGGTCTGGAGTCCGTCGTAACTACCTGTCACGGTTGGTTGCGGTGGCAGCCATTAGGGTCTCAGCCTCTCCTCTCCTGAGGGCAAAAAAAAACAAAAACGCCACCATTTCTCTTCATGTCTTTGTCTATATTAAATGAAATAGCATCACAAATAAGAATGAAATTTATAATTGAAACCAACATGATATAAACGTATCCACTGTCTAGTACAAAAGAACACGCAAAGTTGTCGACAGAAACTAGTAATTAATTCGTTTATTGGCACCAGTCGAGGAATGGTATCTGTAGAACCTTATTAGTACGTACAATGAAGTGTGTTGGAGTTGCAGTGGGTGTCATTCATGTCATGACGTACTCATGGTGGCCAGAAGTTAAGTTTCAAATTATGAACGACACCAGCTTTGCAGGCGAAGCTTATTATTGTGGGTGTGAAAAATTATCTCAACTCATTTTTTTTGTACAAAACATTGCGTAGTACTTTTTGTCTTTTAACTAGTACATTAAGATAAAGGTTACCACACTTCCTTATTTAGGAAGCTTTAGCTTACCCGAAAACATCTGACTGTAACAGGATCATATCGATTTAAATATTTATTAAAAAAGTATTTGTTGAAGAAAGAGTATATAACTAATAAATATATACAGACTAAAGCAACAATATTGGTTATACCATTTTGATTGTCTTAAAAAGATCTGCAGTCACACTGCGTAAGCAGTACTGCAGTGAATCAATAAAACAAAACCTATTGTGAAAAACTAATCAATAAAATAAAAAAGTTATTTTTAGTTAAAAATACTACAGAAAACAATGACTAAATTTACCTACAAGAGTGAATGAAGAAATAGTTTTTATTTAAAATAATTAGATTCTTCATTTTTATACGGGTGAATTTGATTAAAACTATTTATTATATATTCGTATTTTTATATATTTTTTTTATGTTATAGAGGGCAAATTAGTCAATTACCTGTTACTAATCATTTACTGCCGCGCATAGACACTCACAACACCAATGGAGTCACAAATGCATATTGAAATTGACGAATGTAGAAATTGTGTCTCAAGAGACTCAAGAAAGTATAAAAAACCAAGCCTATTAAAGTAAATATTACATATACTTAAAGTTCAAGCAAACATTATAGTCGAGAAATCTGTGGGATGCTTTAAGCTGCGTTTTCTCTATGTGGAATAATACGTATTATAATATCTTAAGATATTTATTATACCACACTAATGCCCTGTCAAATGTCTCAAATGTCATGCTGTCTCGCTGTATGTAATAAAAGATATTCCTGCTTTTCTGTTGAATTTTTTACTGATTTTTTTTTGCTATAAACCTCATAGAGCCCGAGACCTTTCTAACTAATGCAAAACCGTGGAAATCGGTTCGTCCGTTCTGGAGTTATAGCGGCAGGAAGGAAAACCCGATTTTATATAGTAGATAAAGAAAAGTCAGTTTTTACCGATCATCAAATCTTTACGCTAAAAGGTTTCGTAGCTTTGGAACAATAATTTTACTGAGCTGCGTTTCAAATAATATTTGAAATAAGTATGTCAGAGTATCACAAACTATTCCGTGACGAACTGACGACTAGGTGGTCGTCGATACGAATTAATTCCCTTTTGTTGAATTGGTGAAATAGTCGTATTCAATGAATAAATTTGGTAATACGTAAATGTTAATAGGAATTTACTATTCATGCGCATTAACAATATATTATTTCTCGTCTGTATTAAAACGGCTCAGTTCAAACATTTAATTTCAATGTATGTCGAACCCAAAGGGCTTTGACATAATATTGAAATTAAACTTTTGATTATTAAACGGTCTACGCAAATAGTTTTTAAAACAAATTATATATTTGCGATTGAATTTTTTACTTTTAATATTCTTCATGATAAATGTAAAACAAAACACTTAAATGACTTTTATAAGTGTAATTAAAAATAGACCCCTTTCGTTGATTTTTCTCAAGAAATTTACGCAAATTTATAATGATATATATAAAATTTCTTTCTTTTTGGTTATGGGATGTCGTTCATGACATCCCATAACCAAAAAGAAAGAAATTTTCGTCAACGTTATTGTAATAATACATATTCACTTTTAATTAGAATCTTCATGTCTTTCTTTAATGAAGATACTTAACATAGGCCTTCACTGACACTTAATGTTAAATTATTTCTTATTAATATAATAATATTCTTTTAATTATTAAATTCACTTGTGTATAACAGTTGATTTGTTTAGAAGAGGCTCACAAATCTCGCAAAACACTGATGGAATGATTAAAATTACTCAAAAATGATGTATTTTTTATGATTGGAAATAAATATGGCTGTATCTTTTTAATCGATATATATGTTGTATTCAATTTTTAAATTTGTTTATAACTTATCAAAATTTTAAAATTACCTACTTGAATCAGTGTCAAAATCATGTAACATTATAATAACACCTTTCCTAAGCGTTACGAGCAATAACTGACGATCTGTCCATCTGTTTATCAGGGCAAAGGTCTTATGCATACGTTTTATATTGCACAATACCCAAAATTCACGGCACGTCTGTCTCGATCAGCGCAATATGACCTTTTAACAATCCCGAATCATTGTATTAAAAGGTATCGCGAGTGTAAATCATAATGGCAGACTGACACACTTAAACAATACACCTGAATGCGAATCGAAATTGGCTGGTAATTATTTTGATACTTACGCTCCGTACGACAATTAATCATTTGATTTCGCGATCGGCCAGTTGCATATCGAGTGTAATGTGTTGAAGTGATTAATGCACGCCGAATCAAATTTGATTATCTGAAAAAGGTTTGTGCGCCGCTCATTATGCGTAAGAGCATTTTCGTTGTGTAAAAAAAAATAACTCGTGGGAACGCATTTAATAACGTTGTTACGTTGACAGTGTTCATTAACTCTTGACCGTTGTAAGGATTTTTCAAAATGTGCAGTTGGGTGAGTATCACAGTCTTAACAATATAAGTACCGCGCAACAGAAATTCTTACAAAAGTTTTCGAAAGTGAAGGAGCAATAAATACCTTGACACGTGAGGAGCAACGCTTCACTGCTTAAGCTTAGAAGATGTTCGGTCAACCATATGCGCTTTCGTTAGCTCTTGTTTGTATAGAAAAAATTGTCAATAGCCACAGCTATCTTACGATAATGATGAACCGTTTGAATAAAAAAACTTAAAGCTTAATAAAGTTTCCCAAAACTTTAATTGGCATTTGTGTAATCGTATTTTTAAAGCAATTACAGTTTCATGATTGAAACGTTATTGCGATTTTAATTTTAACGATAGCATCAAGAATAGCTAATTACTTTTTTATTTCCGCATTTTCTAATGAGTTTTGGTTACATCCCGTTCAAGCGAATGATATAATGGTAAAAATAATTACTGAATAAAAATTCGTTCTAAACAACAGGCCAATCATCATACGATTAAACCGCCCATTCCTTCCGCCGCGCCGTCTTAGCAATGCCGTAATAGAGTTATTATTCTCTTGATTAATTTAAACCTCTCATAATAAGAGGTAACAAACATCTTATTTGGTAATAACTAGTTCAACTGTTTCTGAATAATTTTGAATAGAAACAGGAAGCAACGTTAATACAATTTTCCACTAAACACGTAGTAAAGATATATGTAGCAAAATATCGAGTTATATATCTACTATGAGTTTTCCAAATACTTACTTAAAATGTTTGTAAATGTGCTTCGAAAGTGAAATATTTTATAAGTAATTTATTCATTTATGAATGTGTTTTGAAGGTGAAATATTTTTTTAATTACTTATAAGTTATCAATGCAACTCGGGGAAATATAAAGAAAAAACTTCGCTTGAGTGCTAGTTGCATTATGATTGTTCATAAATTCGCCATTTGCAATCACAACATGCGTAACTTTCATTTATCGCTTATATGTTCATCGTTAACGAATTATATATTTTTTCATGATGATTTAAACATGATACAAGTATTGTCATTTTATTATATATTTATGGTGAAAAATATTTCGCCTTTATGATATAAAAAACAAAGAATTGTAAGGAATCTAATAAATGGTGCTTACATTTGAGGATGTTTGGAATGAGGATTATACATTATCCTAGTTTACTAATTTGTTTTAAAGTGACAGAAAAATTTAAAGTTGTTGACCGCAATTAATGTGGTATGTGAGTGCAGTGTTCATGAGTGATGTAATGGAAACTAATGATGAATTAATAGGCAAGATGACTAGTACTAAATATGCATGTTTTTATCATATATTACTTGTAATTTAATATTGTTACTAACAACATAATAAAAAAAAAAATGTTTTTAGGAAGATTTAGGCAATAAAGTACATATTTCTAGAAAAATTAAGACTTATTTTCCCAATTGTGTTGCACTTTTTTCTAAGCTCTATGAAATTGTATTTATTGAATATATGTGAATTAAATGTGTGAATGAAAGTGTATATATGAATTTTACCATTTCCATATATTTCCATAGTTTTTTTATTTATTTAATAACCAAGACAGTATTTTTTTGTAACTGTTAATCACATATCAATAGACATTAATACAAGAAAAAGAATAAGCGATCCGTTTGATTAATTTTCTTTATTGTATATCCATAATTTATTGAAAGAAGAAACATAATGACAAATTGTATGATAGTTATTATATTCGCTCATGACTACTAGTATTGAAACAGCCATAATGATAAAGTAACGAGAAAAAATTGATATTAGCCGAGTCCGTTACTCAAATAATGAAATTTCTAAGACTGCGTTGTTACGCCTGTGCGCCTTTAGTTTGGAAGGGAAATGTTAGGAAAGTAAAAAAATAATTATATTGGAACGGTAAGAATAGTGGCTCATTATTATCATTTACTGAGTGGTCCCTGCATGGCCCAAGCCAGCTAATGAGCACACAGTTTTGGAATAGAGTGGACATGACAAACGGTTTTAATAAATCTGGATCCAAAAGATGATACAATATAATCTTCACGTGTTACACGCATGCAGGAAGTCGAATTTAACAATCTTCATGATATAGCAATAATACGTCGATGGTAGTGGCAGTGGGATGGTAGCTGGTATCACCAGAATCGGGGTAGGCACCCTACAGGTTTAGTTTAGCAGTGTATGTTAAAAAGATGCTGTTTAACAAATGCTGTTGAGAATCGTGATCAGATCTGATAGAGACCCCTCTGATTCATAAGAACTGCTTGCGATTGAATAGCTGAACGAAAATTGTTCAGAATACTTGTGCCAATGTAATTGTTTAGAATACATGAGAATCAATTGAATTAAAATAATAAAAACATTATTCATAAAATCTAAAAACATATTTTTAGTATATGTACCTATACGCACCTAAAAGTGTAAAATATATTAATTTAGATTTTTGCGATATTAGTTTAGACAATTTTTAGGATTTATGACATACTAAAATAAAAGGGTGGAGTTCTTAAAATTACTTTACTAACCTCCAAAAGTTTAGCACACCAATTTACTGTCAATTAATTACAGTCAATTATATATAAATTGTATGTTTATATTTTTAATAAGTAAACTTGTGACATAATTATAAAAATATTCATATACAATTGCAGCCATCTAGCCTATATAGTTAAATGGTCAAAGTGAGGTAGCTTTATTGAAAATGTTATATGATTTGACTTTCGGACATGTCTTTATTGCATTCCTACATATAATTAATTTGATTGCTTGCATTCATATATAGTAAAGTAATTACTTTAATATGTTTAGTAACCGTAAAAGTAAATATCAAGCTATGGCAAATAAAATAAAAAGTTGAAAAGTTTCATAAAAACGGTGAGAGAAGCTCCTTTTGAAGGTGAATTGCGTCTCAAGCCATATGCTTCCCTAATGTGTCTAATTTCACTAAGAGCAATTGATGAGGTCCACCGTACCAGAAGCACCGCTTACGCGCGGACGAGCAAACAAAAACGCCTCATCCACAACAATGTAATCGTATTCGGAGGATCCGGCTAAACAACTAATAACAAATAATTCACTCGACGAATAGTACAAAGATTACGCTTTGGGGATCCGCAGTCTTGGAAAGTAAGTAATAATTCCCACGACGATGTTCAGTTTTCTTTATACCTACAATATGGTTTGCAATAAAGCGTGACTCTTAACGACTCACAAACCAAATACTTGATTTTGCCAATTTGTGACAATGTATTCTTTTTAGAAATTTTAAAAATCTTCATTAAAGAATATTGCTGCCCTATTGAATTTGTAATTATGTTTTGTTGTGTATCTTATAAAATGCTATGCTTTTTTGTCATTTTTTTCATAAAGAGTGATAAAAAAGCATAGCTTTTTATAAGACACAATGAAATTTAACATTGAAATCTAACAATTTCACTGTTAAACACACAAATAAAATTTTGTAGCAACTGCGTTAACCATCCAAAAACCAAACAAAAAAAAAAATTTCGCTTCGTGTGATTGGATTCATACCAGAGACAATAAATTGTTTGATTAGCAGTCTGTGTGTGTACGAGGGTAGTCATATACAAAGAAGTTGTAATTATTAGCCAGTTTCAATTATTGACCGCCAATTGGTGAGGCTGACTCTCAATGACAAACTAAACAGTTTGACCATTATACCTCTTTTATGTTTCTTGAAATAGCAGTGGTTTTCCTAGCGCAAATATAAATCTTGACGTGGTATCTACTGTACTTACCTATATAATAATACGTAGATTACGATTTCAATAAATAAATACGGAACATACAAACAAAACACATAGCAGGATTTACGTTTTTGGTTCGGGATATCAGAAAAAATGAAATAATACAAGCCTGTCGTGATATTCCTTGTAAGTTATTATAATCAATGTCAGGTAAACTGTAACATATTGTCTATTGTGGGTTGTTTTTTTTCGGAAATACAAACAGTTTTTAGCTTACCTTCGCTACCTGAGTTCGAGTGCGGATTTCGAATATTGGTTTAAAAAAAGGGCTAACGATCGCCGCAAACATTGTTTTTGTGTGATTTCGAAAGAAATTGTTGGCTTGCAGAAGTTGTAAACACGTATGTTTAATTGTAATCATATTAAAATACAGTTATATCAATAGTACTAAGATAGCACTTAAATATATTCCATATATGTAGGTTCAAATATTTAGAATATTTCTTGTTAAATACTGTTTGCTATTTTATATATAAATAACATAAAATAGTTCTATATATCTACTATACAGAAATGTATAAAAAATACATGATCCACAAGTTTCTCATACCTGAATTTCGTGGATTCTGAAGATCTTGGATATTATTCAGTTGTATTCTATTATTCTTGGATAGTGGAAAGGCTTACTATTAATCAAGTGTACCTCTGTATTCTGTATAACCGTGAATATTTGTAAGTGTCAAATAACCTTCTCATCAAAAAAATCGAAACACTTCCGTTTTCATTGTTTCTGTCCGAATTTAACACAAAAAAGAATTCATACGATGAAAAAAAATACATATATTATAGCTGGCAGTTTGGCCATTACAGTAATAAGCGAAAATTCTAAATTCAAAATTAGAATTTCATTTGTTTATCTTATAAACGAAATGAATCACTGTTTTGAGACAAATGTGTGTTTAGGGTTGGAGTACATTTAGCGTTTAAAAACTAAAAATTGGCGCCTATCCTTAAACTTTTTGTTTTTTATTTCAATACTGTGACTTTGGGACGTCTGAAAAAAGGTTTTTTTTCTAAAACGTATGGATACTTCGCCCACAGAAGCCGCCCAAGTTGTGGCATTGCTGGATTCTGGCCTTAGTCAGCGTGTTGTGGCTGCAAGACTGCATCTAAGCCTGTCATCTGTTCATAGAGTCTATAAACGTTATCGGGAGACTGGTTTGTTCACGCGCCGTTCAGGATCTGGCAGGAATCGGGTCACTTCTGAGCGAGATGATCGATTTATTGTAACAACTTCTTTAAGAAATCGACGCCTTAACGCTTTTCAACTGCAGCAGCGGCTTCGTGTTGTACGAAGGGTGGCTGTAAGTGACTCTACAATTAGAAGAAGGTTGAAGGATCGTGGACTGGTACCGCATAAGCCAGCAAATGGGCCGAAATTAACTGCAGACCATCGAAGAGCGCGCCTTAACTTTGCACGTGAGCACCTAAATTGGTCATACCTACAGTGGAGCAAAGTTCTCTTTTCTGATGAGTGTAAAATTATGCTGTATGGTAACGACGGAAGGAACAAGGTCTACAGAAGAGACGGAGAACGCTATGCACAATGCTGCATTGAAGAAAAGGTCAGCTATGGTGGTGGTTCGTGGACGGTTTGGGGAGGAATCAGCGCCGACGGTAAGACAGAGCTTGCTTTCGTGTCTGGGCCACGTCTGCCTGCACTAAACTGTCATCGGTACGTCGAAGAGTGTCTCGAGCCTCATGTGATGCCCTATGCACATTTTATTGGCAACGGCTTCATATTCATGCACGACAATGCTAGGGCTCACACCGCGGGCGTCGTACGAGATTATCTTAACGAAGTCGATATCTCTATTATGGAATGGCCAGCAAGAAGCCCGGACATGAATCCCATTAAACATCTATAGGATGAATTAAAGAGACGAATTCGAGCAAGAGATCCTGCCCCAGAAACACTTAGCCAGCTGCAAGATGCAATCCAAGAGGAATGGGACAATATACCACAGCATGTGATCGTGACTCTCATCCGATCGATGAAGAACCGTATGGAAGCAGTAATTAGAGCTCGGGGAGGGAATACAAGTTATTAAATAAACGTTTTTTAGCTTTTTTTTTGATTTACGTGTGTTGTTTTATCCATTTCCTTTATACTCCATACGGAATAAAAATGACTCATTTAACAAAATACGAAACCTATGAAAAATTCATTTAAATTTAGAACATTAACATTAAGATTTGATAAGCTCATATTACTCACTATTAAACGACATTTAACATTTATTCCTAAATGTACACATTTTTCTGATAATCCTGACAAAACGTAAACTTGCAAGGTGTTTCGATTTTTTTGATGAGAAGTGTATATTGTGACATGTTGACTAATTTCGTAAAAGTAATTGTGACGTAAGATGTGTGTGTAGGATGTACCTAATTCTAAGTTTGAAGAATTTATAAAACCATTTCGTTAATTTATCGATGCTTAATAAACATTAAAATGTAGTTTAAAGTATAGCCAAGTTTAAAGTAGAGCCAAAAAACTACAAAAATCCTTTTTAATTTCATTTGAAACTGCTTAGCGATACATAACGATCATTCATCAGACACAAAAATTCCTATATTAAATTAAGGCGTTCGAGCCAAAAGGTATACGTTTAAAGGTAGGAACGTAATAATTAGGGAACGTACTATTATGTGGATCCATTTGGCTTGAATTACTTGGTAACTAATTCACTAGACTTGTGTGACTGCAAGGTTGGAGGAACTTTCACAATTCGCATCTTCCTTAACTATTTTTAAACATGTTGCTAATAATACAATAAAAAAATTAAAGATAGAAAAATCCTTATAACAGTACAGAAATGAATCATACATTTTTGTTTTGAGTTTTATCAAAATGTTGACAATCCCTAACAGCACAGCGAGATTTGATAAAAAATATAATTCTGCAGTTTCACTCCGTATGGTGTAAAGGCAATAACAAACATATAATTCTTATACATTGCTATTTTATTGGAAGTAACTTATTTTTGTTTTTGAAGTTGGACGTCAATGTATGTTTTGGTGCTAAACGTGCACTATAAATCTTGTCAAGGGTGGGCGGAGATGCTCAGGACGTCATATGGCGTCTGCCGATCTTTACCAATATCTCTTTGTTTTTGTTGTTTCAAATTTATTTTATATCATTTTTTTGCAAGTTTCCTCGTAAATTATAAAGTTCCCTTTGATGGTAGGTTATACAAAGTTAACAAATTGATGACAGTTAAAATATGTTCTAGCGTTTGGTCAATTTATTATACAAATAAATTTGAAACATTGTGAATTTACTGTAGTGTAAATTTAAGTTAAGAATTATTACACGCTAAACGAAATGAAAGAACACAAGAATTTAAATATTATCTTAATTAATAGCTAAATATTGTGTCTTAATTTATATATTTACATTGCTTTTTTATTTGAAAGCGAATACCGAAACAATGGAAGACCAGATATAAAAGCGATAAATTTCGTTGAACGCTCGCAGTTGGTATGTTAAGTGATATGTTGAAATATCTCTTTCATAATAATCACTTTTTGTTTCAGAAAAGAGTTACATTAATTTCAAAGCTTTCAAAGAATCTGACAATGATGTAGAGATATTGTTACTAGTCATCGAGTGATTTAGAATATTTGTCAACTGTTTATTAAGGCTTGTGTTTATGTAAAATATTGTTTACTTTCAAATAATTAGGTCTGGAAGACTGAAGGGCTTATATGCCACGATAGGTTCATTTTGTATTATGTACAGCGGCGTCAGATATATCTGTAACAAACTCTTACCCCTCAATCTTAACCTAACGCTTGATATTTTTATGTACCATTTGTTTTTAAATGTCTTTTTAGGGGTCCGTATCAAAAACCAGCTTTTAGGATCACTTCGTTGTCCATGAAATCATTTTTCAGAATTGTTCACATAAATCTGTCATAATCCACAGGTTTTGTTCAGTTCTTTTGTTCAATCAATCTTCATAGTTTACAATAAGTATTGTGTACTAGAGTTTAGTATTATTTTTACACCGGACTTCAAAAGCAGTTGAAATTAATAAACAAGCTTTGTATTTCAAGTAATTTTGAGATACGGAAACGCACGAATTTGTTTGCGTCGTGAGCAGGAATTTCACGATAATTGCAGCGGTGCATAATGGAATAATTACAATTATGTGAGGCAAAGGCGCCGGCGGCCACCCGCTGCTACCGCCGACCGGCCTGCCCAATTGTTAGCCCCGAAAGCAATTAAAGCGAACCAGAGGACTGATTCTACACAAACCGAAGACAACCTAACTACAAAACTTTTATTTCGCCCAATCGAATCGTGTTAATATACATTTTCCCGATTTTCCTAAACTAAACTATTCGTCAGTTCCTATACACTTGCGAAGAAAATCTCGTATGTCAACTCGATCAACTTGCTCAAGGCCAGCATGGTTATTTATCATTCATTCATTCATCGCAGCTCATATACGTCCTCATCGTGTCGAGAACGATTGGGCTCAACCACGCCGGTCTAGTGGACTATTACTATAAATTGTATTATGTGTGATTGCCCTAATTTTTGTACTATTATATATTAATATTTTTTAATATAGATCCTCTTTTAAGATTTAAAAAAAAAGTTCTTCAGGCTCTCCCAATTTCCGAACATATTCCGGTGTAGTTAACGTACGAGTATTTTTCCTTCTTCGTTTGCACGTAACAAAGTTTTATTTTTTTGAGCATATATCTGTTTTGACGTCAAGTTCTTGTACATGTCTATGATGAATAAAGATTATTTTGATTCGTATTGGGAGTCATAGTTGGTTCTAATATATGTGTATAAACGAGAAGTGAATACTAATAGTTGGAATTTTTTCTGTGATATACATACATTTGATCAAAGTTTTTTATACTATTTTTATTGAATTAAAATTAACATCATGTATAGAACATTATGGAGTCGAATTTATGTATGTTAATCGCATAATCAAACATTTTCACGATACATTTCAATACGTTATTTTTACATTTACGTTTGACTTAGATTCATTTGTGGAACTAACCACAATAGGAGATTTCTATTGATAGTCAAGGAAACATTGATATCTCGGTCTATGCCAGTTTTTATGAGTCGCGGACCTACTGCCACGGCAAATCTAGTGGGAAATTGATATTGCGTTTCGACTCGCAACGCAAAAAATCTATTAAAATCCTAAGCATGACTCGGATTATCCATTCATGCTTGGACAACAAATCTACGATTGCGTTTCTTTAATATCAATCAGTGTTAGTATAATATATAATTTGAAGCAAATCTATTCTTCTAGATATCTAGATAATCCAAATAAATTATTTTGGATTTGTTATTAATTCTAGCAAATTACAAGGTAGCAATTTAGATCCAATTTAAATAGCAGCAAGTTCATAACTAATTTAAGTGTGACATCGGTGTCTTGCATCATATACAACAATGTAGTAATTAAATATTCCAATATAGTTAAAAATGTGGGTCACATAATGGATGCACAATTCACGAATTGTCATGGGCTGCGCACATTAATGAAATCAGTAGGCTTATGTATTATTCATTTCACTCTCTCAATTTCAATTCGTTATTTTCTCCCGTTTAAAGTAAAGATAATGCTTAAGCAATACCTTCTTCTTCCCATTCTCGACTACGCCTATATCTGCTATATAGACAATACAGAAAAGACTTTCAACAAATAATGGAAAGTCCACAGAATCTTGCTATTTGAATAATCTTTGGTCACTGTGTGAGCATATCTTTTACTATCCACCGCTACTGAAATGTTTTTAATCTGGCTTCGGTGAAATAATTCTTGTTAGATGTTGGAGATCTTGCTTATCTCTCATCCCGATTCCCATTTTTACCACACCGCCCTAAACGTTATTACCAACTCCCATTTTTTTCATTCTCTTTTCTACTCGTTCTCTTTTCGTATCGCTCAATAATAAGCTCCCAACACAATTGTTCCCTTCCGAATTGTTCTGTCATATATTATTTTAAACGTCATTTTTTTAAGCCTCCGTAGTCGAGTGGTTGGTATACCGGTTTCAAGGTGTCGCCATCTTTGAGGTCCTGGGTTCGAGTCCCGGTGGGGGCAGATGTTTGCGTGATGAATGCGAACATTTATACCTTAGGCATGGTTGTTGTAATATATTTCTACCAAATTTATTTATATATGTCTCTCCTAGATACCATAATAGCCTTACAGAGCCTTACAGAGCTTACTTTAGACTAGGCTGATTGGTGTAAGTGTAAGTAATATTTATTTTTATTATAATAAACGTCATTAAAAAGTAATAATATTTATAGTATGTCTGTCACTCACTCCGAAAAGCTCCTGGTAACTATATTAATTACATATCTCTAAATACCAAGAGAGTTATTTTAGATATACTGAAAATAACTCGGATTTGATGAAAGCCCAAATTCTATGAAACAATACATTCATAACATTATGTTTCTATTAATTTTATAGATAAATATTACTACAATATCGGTAATATAAATAATATCCTATTAAGATTCAGCGAAGTTTGCATGTGTGTGGGATAGAGCTGTCAGCCGAGCATTATTAACAAATGGCCACTATGAATAATAATAAACTGCATGATGAACGTAATATACTGCATTGCGTAACTAACTTTTGCTCTTGACTCTGTCTGCTGACGCAGCAAGTAAGGCGTACAGGCCTTACTTGCTGCGTAATTGCCAGAATATTTGACTCCCGTTTTACCTTTTAAGGTGGTAAGTTCCTTAAAATCCTTTTTAAGCGTACGCGCTTATCATAAAAGCTATATACTCGTACGTGTCAAAGTTCAGTCAGTTTATTCAGTAGTTTGAGCTGTGTGTTGACAGATCAGTCAATTAGTAACAGTTACCGTTTACAGATAAAAAATCAAAATCTATATTTTTTATTCAGGAAAGGCCTTTGCAGGCACTTATTCATGTAAATCCTATAAACATAAAGAGCTTAAGAGCTACATAACCTTATACGTGCATACATACAAAGAAAAAAAAAATATCAACAGAAATTGGGATAGCCTTCTCGAGAAGAACAGACAAGAAACTCTGAAAGAAATTTGTCTCATTGTTAGAAGTTTGGAGTCTGCTAGTACGCTCTCTAGTATTTCTTAGTATAATACATTTAAATGAAAATATATAAAATATAAATAATCTCAACATACAAACGGACAACTCAAGTTTTCAACATTCTATATTAAGAAAATAGAAGAAACTAGCGCCGCGTCCGGTGATTAATAGTTTCATTTCTCGGGATAAATAATAGAAGTAAAAAATAAACAATACCGATGAAAGAGCCGATGCAAATTTAGAAGCAATCTCAGCGGGACAATATTTTGACTTCATTGAGGCGGAATAGATAGTTTGTTCTAACGCGTGATATATTACGGCTTTTGTTGAGTTCCATGACTTCGTAGGTGGGTATTTTTGGTGGATAGGAAATTGGTATGTTAGTTTTGAGATTCATTGATTTTTGATTCAGTGTTTCAAAGTTAAAGTGTTAAGTGTTTTAAGTTCGCAGTTTTCAATTATGTGCGTCTTCAAATTTTTTATCAGTACACTTGATAAAAACTCGATAACATCTCTTATTTAACATCTGACATTATAATGAATCAAAACTTTTCATACGGTTTAGAATTGGGTAGACGACAATTTTTTGAATTCAATAACTCTTTTAAGTGAGAAAAATATTTCTCACTTAAAAGAGTTACAATAGTAGAACCAATAGTACACCTGCACCTATTACTTTTGAAGATACATCGACATGTTTACGGCGCTGTCGCGGGTCGCTCAAAAACGCTCAATACTGAAAACACTGCAATCGTGACATCATAACTCAATAAACTTTGTATGAGCGTATAAATAAATTTTAAAATAATTTTGTTATTTGTACGTTTATAGGTATACTTTCTATATAAAAACAAATGTTACATTTAATGTGAGAATGTTAGAAACGTGTTCGTTTCATTAGAATTACGTAAATAATAATTGCTCATTTTTAGAAATCTAAAAATAATATAAATTAATAATTAAACTGAAATGTCTATATTGACATACTTTCATGAGATATAAATTGCTCAAATCAGATAATTATAGTATAAAAACGGCCATAATCATTTGTAGTCGTCTACCCTATATTCTCCTATCATTATACGCTGAGCAGGAACACAACAACTGATTTTCTTCATTCATTCTTCATTATTACCCTTCTCTTAATTTTTCATGAAATCCATTCTTCTTCAGTCTTTTTATCCGTTATATCTATCCACATTTTGAATAGTCTAGTTTTATTGCATTTTTGTGTATTATATTGGTAAATATTCAAACTGCTCATTAGATGGTAAGTGATAACAATAGACGACTATGTACAGGTGGTTCGTTAGAAATTTTCAGCAAATCAACAACCCCCCACGAAAACCACAGTGTTAGTTGCCAACATGTAAAGATGAAAAGTCACAGCACCCAGAAACATCAGTGCCTTCACACCGGAACTGGACAATGCAAACATATCGTACGCCAGAAATTGGTAAGACGGAGGTACCCAAGCTGACGACCATATACCATATGACGACTTTATACCATATAAAGTCTCCCTCTGGTGTTCATTGCTCCTCATGTCATGCGCATCTTAATTTCTCCATAACATAACGGGTGCTACTTTCAGGATTCCTTTGATATATTCTTATCTAATTTTACTCATTCTCACACTATTCATTAATCGTATCAATCGATTAATATACTTTTTAACATGATTATTACCAATGTCAGAGTTAGTTGGTTTATCTGGATAGTAGTTTATTTGTATAATAAGTCTGTTATAATTTTAGGTCAAAGCGTTTGAACCGCTTCTGATGTCATTTTATATCCGGCATATAATAATTTTGACTAAAGGACAGAACAAAGTCCCGAACAGAAGGCTAGTAGTATATTGTTAATAAATTTTCGTATTCCTCCTAACTTGTTTAAGTTTCATCGAATAATACAAAAGTAAGTTCGTGCTAAATTTTATAATCATTTTACATTGTTCTTTAGTAACACAAAACCTCCGTGCTTTAACTACGTTAGAAAAATATCGTATTTAAACAATGCCGTGTTTAGTCTTGATATTAAATTAGTGTTTGAGTATCAAAAATGGAGACGTAATATAGCAATTGAAAACTATATCTATTCTTAACTATTTCTAAATATACATATGCTCAAAAGATCTACATTAAAGGAACTGCTTGGGTTAGATTTGGTTAGAGCAACGCGTAGCCATAGCCACCGAATTTTGTTAGTCGAGACACGAGTATAAGTGGATTTACATGTTTTCTGCACGTGAGCCTATTTACAATTTGACGTGCCCCTTTGAAAACAGACTTTCGGCTAACAATGTAAAACAGCTGAAACAAAAATAGTATTCTTAACAATTCAATGGAATCCATTTGTTATTTTGTATTACTTACCTTTTGTGATAAAAATATTAACTGTTGTCTTGTCTGTAATAAAGTACATCATAAATTATAATAACACATAATCTGATCATATCATGACCATTTATCTTCTCTAGGGTCTACTGGAAGAAATTTCATTATTGAATTAAGCCATACTTGCTTATGTATATTTTGTCGTTATCTATTTTTTGTTGATGTATATTTATGTGTGCAAAAATGATAAAATACATAAACACCAAACTGCTCTTACTGTAGCTTTGATATGAATATCAAATATCGGAGACACAGGCGAATAAAATATAGTAATGCAGTGGAAAAAATGAATTATGAAGTAATTTGGCATATGACATGAAAAAAAGAAATATGAGAGACACAGCTGTGATGACTTGAAATTGATATGTGCTAAAGTGGTAATGCTATCAGTTCTATTACTATCCCTTCCACTACTGTCGTAAGCATTATTTTATAACATTATTTATCACATTACGAGTATTTGATAATATTTATGGTGTAAAGAAATTGGCAAATAATAAAATTTTATATAGACAAACTATTTGTTCATTCCCGAACGCCCGTAATTTGGTTATATTATTTGAAATATATTAATTATATAAGCTTACTACCTTCCGTAGTTCTGCTTGGCTTAACGTGTGTTTTGTGTGTACTAATGTGCCCTACCGTATGTGGTTATAAATAATTATATCATAAACTACATACTTGTAGTGTAAAAAATAGGAGAACGCGTGGCCGACCACTATTAATCCAATCCCGTCGAAACCGTAATGTCAAATATTAAGTCCAATGAGTAAATTTAGGATACACATTTAAAACTAAAACTAAATGACACGTAAATGACAATTAATTAATCCCGTAAAAAACTCAATAAAAATGCCGTGAAAAAATCCGAAGTGACAGTCAAGTACCGAAACCGTAATGTCAAATCTTTTTTTATTACTTTTTTAAAAATTTCCTTTTCCGCGGTCCGAAACTCAATAAAAATAAACACTATTAATAATATACAAGTTCTATTAAACTTTAAATATATTTTTATGGGACATGACCACCAATGTTCTTTCGGTTACAGTTTCTCATTTGTAATAATTAACAAAATGGATAACGTAGTTTCAAAGCACAGTAATTTTGTGTATACTGTTAGCTGTTCCAAATAAACGAACAAAACATCGATTCCAGGCAAAAGTGGTTCTCATATCTGTCAATTATACCTAATTGTTAAATTTTTTTAGCAATCTTAGCGCCGCTCTTATTGTTTTATTGTTTTTTTTTAAATAAATGTTATAGTAATGGAAACGGGGCGATAGTGAGTTGAAATTTGTGAGTACTTTGTAAACTGGAACCTAACATGGTCATATTTTACCTGACTACACGGAGACACAGGTACTCTATATGATGAAAAAAAACGGCTGTATTTACAATAGATCTGGTAAAGATAGATGTGAGATAGGCACTGTCTTCTAATGGTGTAAGTGTATTATCGCCGAAAGTGTATACAGCTGCGCTGGCGGATGTACTTAAGCTTTTGGACTGGACAGAACTGGACATTACCATAAATAGTCATGATATCCCACGTATCGCCAAATGTATACCTTCGGTTTCTTGATGTCGTATACGTTTCACAACAAATGGATCTTAAAATGATCAGGGAAAAGATGCAAATCATGTCGAATTTCCATGTAGCATCCGATATAGTGAAGGCTCTACATCCCGGATATACGAGTATGTTTACCTGGGATAAATAGTGCTAATTGCACGATTTATCCAATAGTAAAAATGATGAATAAGTGATGAATGATGATGATAATCTCTATATTAAGTCAAGTCCATAGCCAAAGGAGAAACTAAATAAACGTTTAATTAAAAGTAGCGTTATACTTACATCGCAATGGACAAAGTTCGGCGAAACCGTTGGAAATATACTATCTAATTTATTGAAAAGAAAGTGATTTGAAATTGAAATATTCACCATGTCGAAGTGGAGAAATACGCAAATTGTACTACGCTTTTTACGCGGCCTTCCGTGCGTATCCAAGAACGGGAGAGAAAGTTTTTTATTTAAAGTTTATTGTCTGTTTTCGGTAGTTGTGACAGAAATATGTTATATAATTGTTATTGATAAGAAACTCACAGCTTTAGCAAAATACCAAATACTGCTGACACGAATTCATCGATTGTGGCAATACTAATTTATACCATCCATCAACAATACTTTTATTAACATTAGACTTCAGATCAATGTATTTTAGTTAACCATACACGTTAACATATTGTCGTTAACTTTATAGGCGAAGTCAGTTAAAAGGTCAATTCAATAAAAGATATGAATGCTATCGCAAACATTCGACATTGAATCGATTGTGTCGATTTTGACAGTGAATCAATTTGAAATGCAGACGAGAACTTCGCTTGCATTGTATTTGATGGACAACTGAGATTTAGTGGCAGCAGTTTTATTAACAATAGAATAAGCCTCATAATCGCGTATTGATAAAACAGTTTTAAGTTTTCTAGACGTAAAAAATGTTTGCTCATTTCCAATGTAACAAATATCGATCGTCGAGGAGATAGCCATAGCAGTGTTGTTGAATCGATATAGACATGGCGCTTTGATTACTCGATTCAATCGTACTCGTATAAGCTCTCGATTCTTGGTCCTCGGATGCCGCAGAGCGTGTTGTGGATTGCGGTAATGTCCGATACCGATCTTTGTCGGCTGGCCTGTCGAATCAGACGATCATTGGAGTGAAACACATTACGCATTCATGTTGGGCAATTGATATTACTTGTTCAGTGTCTTGCCATTACACTTTACCCGTGGCTTTTGTTTACAAACAATGCTGTCATTATTTAAATACTGTACAAAATAATTTGTTTTATGTCTGCGTAAAAATTAATGACGCGAACAAAGAGACAATGGCAGAAGCTGTTGGCAGTAGTAAACGATGTAGTCTGAAACAACAGTGGTGGAAACAGAGGTGTACAGAAATTAAAATAAAGCTGAAGTGTCTCCGCGTTACAAAGTCTTTCATTCACCTTTTTACTTTAATTCATTAGGAAAGCGTCTCCTATGTTTTTATTATTTATCCGTTTTAAATATTTAATACAATCTGGCAAACTCAGAAAATTAAAATTAATTCGCTTGTAAACAAACTTTAAACTCGGCTACCGTTGAAAAGGGTAAAATATGCAAATTAATTTTGCAGAAAACATAAAACAGAACATGCAAGAGGTAGTCTATGTGTTAAGTTTGCTTGCATATTTACGGGTGCAAGCTGCGGGGGTCTAGCTGACATGGTCCTGAAGTCTAACAGCGATTTATTGGTCCTAAATAATTCAACAAGCTTACACACTGACGTGCATGACTTAGTGGTCACGCGTCAAAAGTCTTCTGACACGTAAGCGATGTCGATGTACAAGATTTCAATAAGAAATATTAAAAACTCAATAAATTTTATATTAAAAAGGTGTATCTTGGATTGGTAAGATTTTCTTTTTTCGTTTTTTCTGCTTGGTAAGTATCCGAAAGAAGCTACTCGTACACCACAGTATAGATACGAATTTCCATGCTGTTGTCACTCTGCTGTCACGTTTCTGTTTAGTAATCTTATATTACATAGCCTCATCTATTTCCTCCTATTCTAAAAATGACTGCTAATACATATTCAACAATAACGATCAACTTTATCCATAAGAATATTTGTTCCACAAAATTATTAATTGTTTTGTATAGAGCCGAGTGAAATATTAAGAGAGTAGAGCTATTCTGCCCGAAGCTAGTATATAACTAGCTCTATATTATATAAAATTTCAATATACAAAACGATCGAAATTTCGAAGATTCTCTGAATGCTTTGATAAGAAATATTGCTACAAAAAAAATCTTGCGACAAAACAGATGCAATAAATTAAAACGTTTACATTTAGTTTTACTGCGTTGTACTATTATTATGTTCTATATGGTACGAGATAGAGATATAAGAGAAATCAGAACAGTTAAGTATACGATTTGAGCAAATCTCCGGTATTCCACGTATGTGTTTCAATTAAATATATAATATATATTTCTATATATATAATAGTCGGCATTGTGAACTCAAATGCTTCGATCTGAGCGCTCAGCAGTAATTGTTACCTAGAGAAATTAAATATGATAGCACAATAACCTTTGTTTAAAATTTTTTTCAATTGATTATCTGTAATTAATACAGCAAATTTTCATAGCAATCTGTCACATAAATATATTAATTATTTTTACTTTCTGCGTGAGTACTTATTTAAGTTTGTTACTGTATTCGCGTTGTCATCACTATACACTATTTGAGTACTTAGTTGCTGAAGGCACAGAATTACGAGGTTTATCAATCGGCGCGTTATACGATGTATTGATGGTATTGATGTTATATAGAATTCAATAAGCCAGTAAGCACCGTGAACTATTGAAGAATGGAATCTTGGATAGCTGTTTTAGTTTTCTCATTGTATTCTGTTTGATTTTGTTGTATTAAGTTTATTATATTTTACAAATTTATTAGGCCCGGACAAAATAGCGAATATTTTTTTTTGATTCCTCTATTTCTTTAATATTATTCACACATATTTTTATTATACCTATGTAACTATATTTTACTATATATTTCAATAAATCAAATTTCTTTTCGTTAAAATAGCTGAGCACGTATTGTTATAATGTATTCTTCCAGTCAGGGTTCCAGTAAGCTTTATGAATGTACATAAATATACAGACGTGAGGTCAGGAGCTAGTTTATAATAATTATTTACGTTGATTTTAAGTTTACACGACTTAAAGTTTTTCACTGTTTTTAATCAAATAGGGTTTAGAGAAGAATTTAAAGAATGGCGATATATAGTTTATGTTTCTCTCATTTAGTAATTTTGGTTATATTTAAAGATTTATTATTTCTATTGCTGGGATAATTTTATACATATTGACAATTTTATAATATTGTCTTAATTATAATTACATGTTATTTTACCGTTACAATGTAGTAAATGTTAATATTTACGGGACTTCATTCAGAGCTTCACAAAGTATTAACAGTACAAGATTCAGCTATTAATGAAAAAAGACGGGGATGGCTATGGTAAGGGCTGTAATGACGTGTGACGTTACGATTGAAAGAGTAACATAGAATAGGTACAACATAAAAAATAAATATGTCTGTACGTGAATATTTTAGTTAATATTTGGTAAGGTTGTTTGCATTTACACCTACTTCTGACATCGGTAAAGTTTTGTACATTCCATAATTATAACGGTCGCTTAATCTAAACAAGAATTTCAATGAGAGACATGTAATATTTTCAATTATTATGCTTCACATCAATGTGTAAAAACTATTAATAGCGAGTAATATTTACATATCATATATGTTTTGTATATTTCCCCACGTATTTGTGTATCAAATACAGGCAGTATAACACATCTTGTTAAAATTTCGATGTCACGTCAAACCGTTTTGTTGCAACGCAACTGCCTGGTCACGTAGCTTGCATGTATGGAACATAATGCGCATTGCGTAACCCGATCACGCTTTGTCCAAATTGACCCGCCTCTGAAAGACTTTAATAGACTGAACAATATAACCCGAATCGAATCTCGGCCGGTACTATGATAGTGTGGTCATAAATCACAGCTTATTTGCTTCGAATACATTGCGGCGCTAAAAGCTGCCATGAAGAAATAGTTTATTTATAAAATGTAATGTATTCTTTGCTAGCTTTAGTGTCTGTCACAAAAATTCGGCGAAGAAATTGAATGCAGGTAAATCTGGTTGATTGTTTGGACATTTTGACAGCTGACCACGCTCGTTACCACTGTCGTCGTGAAAGGCATCGGTAATCTAAATGCAAGGCTAATTGAATACAAAAGAAGCGATAATCATGGAATGCACTTTATGGCCGGTTGCGTAATGAAACGGGTTAAGGATTGCTCTTTATCATAAATGGCTGTTATCAGCTTTTCGCGGATCGGGTCTATTGTTTGAAACTATTGAAGCCTGCAATCCTCTCACCCACCGGCAGAATTAGCACATAGTTGAAGGCGTGTTTGAGGTACTTAACAGATTCATCGCTCATCATTACTAATAAGAGTTATAAAAGAGAAAGGCGGTTACCTAAGTCATCAAGCTATTTGTTTAGTAAATTAATCATTGTGTGTGTATGCACATGTTGACTGATTTGTAATCATAGAGAAGTAAAACAAACATTAATTTATTATTTAGCTTATCATACAAATGGAATATATTACTGGAAATCATATAATGGAATAAATAATTAAATGGTTGCATGTTCTCTATTCTTACTTTTATACGCTAAAGGAAATACAATTTACTTGTTTTTGTATATGATACAAAAATTAAGTTATATATAGTACTCCAATAAAAATACAAGTAACTAGTTTAGCTGTTCATAATAACTTGAAAACTAAGTATTAACACTAATGTCACATTATCGACAAATATTTCATAAATAGAATTTGACGATTTTTTTTGATTTACTATGAATATAACTTCCACTTCATAAATAGATATTGCAAAAGACTATCAAATGACTCACCAACGTTGTTGCTGAGCTGGCCGCCTGGGCGAAAACGATCAGTCCACAGACTATATTACTATACAAAAAGTAGAAGCTCTGGGAACTCTTTGTCTTTAGAAATTAATAAGAAGACTATCAAATCGGACGATGCAGTTGCGAATGCATTTGTTGATTATTTTTCTCAAATTCCTGCTATAACTACCAGTAATCTTAACTCATCTCCTAGTTTAACCGTCACCCTCTTCGAGTCAAGTGTGAATAGGTGCAGTGAATCATTCAAATTTAGCCATATTGATGCTTCTTCAATTAAGAAAACATTCCGTTTACTTAACAAGAAGAAAACGCAAGAGCTCTGGGGTATATCAACTCACATAATTCAATCTGCCATCGATGCTTTTAAGTATACTTAGACATTATGGTGTCTCGGATGGAGCTGTAAGCCTTTTAAAATCTTATTTATCGGACAGATTGCAGAAAGTCGTTATTAATAGATCAGAATCTGCTAACTCGCCTTTAACGATGGGGGTTCCCCAGGGATCAATATTGGGTCCTCTACTGTTTCTAATATATATAAATGACCTTCCTAACTACATTACAGAATCGTGTGAGACAGTATTGTTTGCAGATGACACTTCTTTACTATTCAAAGTTGATAGACAAAAGGAATGTTATGACGATGTAAATAGTGCTCTCTCAAGAGTTCTGTATTGGTTCACAACTAATAATTTGACTTTAAATTGTAAGAAAACAAAATGTATCTAATTCTCTTTGCCCAATGTAAGGCAGGTTGATACTCGTTTAAATATGAATGGTGATGTCATTGACTTAGTAAATATTACTAAATTCTTAGGCATTACGTTAGATTCACGACTACAGTGGGATCCACATATTGAAACTTTGGCAATCAAACTTAGTTCAGCGGCGTACGCAGAAAAAAAGATTCGACTTTTAACTAATGTTGAAACGGCAAGAATTGTTTATTTCAGTTACTTTCATAGTGTTATGTCCTATAGACTGCTGTTATGGGGATCAGCGGCTAACATTGAGAGTATTTTCCTGTTACAAAAAAGAGCGATTCGTGCTATTTACTGTTTACGGGCTAGACAATTCCTAAAAGAATTGTTCAAAGAAATTAATATTTTAACTTTAGCTAGTCGATATATATAATAATAATTTAGTTTTTGTATATAGAAACTATAATAAATTCAATAAAAACAGTGATCTACATAATGTGAATACTAGAAACAAAAATAAACTTGCCGTTCCAATGTTCAGACTCCTTAAAACTAGCCGTTCTTTCTTGGGGAAATGTATATCTATCTTTAACAAGCTTCCGCAAAGTGTCATTGATTTGCCTTTATATAAATTTAAAATCCATATCAAAAAGACACACATGAGTAAAGGTTATTATAAAGTAAGTGACTATCTAAATGATCACACTATTTGGGAATAGGGACACTATTCATAAAGCCATGTTTGGTAACAACATTATTTATAATATTGTATTATTTTTATGTGTATGTAAACATACATACGACTGTAATAGTATTAGGTATGATTGTATTTTATAATATATTGTATTTTTGTAGTATAATAGACCTTCAGAGTTTCTTGCCTGTTCTTCTCGAGAAGGCTCTCCCAATTTCCGAGCAGGTGTGTAGAGTCAATATTCTTTTTTTTTCCTTATTCGTACGCACGGACAAGGTTTTTGTTTTGTAAGCTTTTTTGTTTTGTTTGTTTTGACGTCAATAAGTGCCTGTAAAGGTCTATGTTGAATAAAGATTATTTTGATTTTGATTCAGAACATTGCCACAGACAGTCCAGTGCTATCCATAATCCAAAGGTACATACACACAGTTTCGCAGTTTTGGCTTTTTGCGTAGCTAGTTACTACTGTCTTACCAAACTTTATCGCTATATTAAATTATACTAACTACTGATGGTGATTGATAATCATCGCTCATGGATATCTGCAATTCCAGGGACACAGCTGAGTCGCTGCCTACCTGAGAAAGCTTGAGAAATATTCTTTTTATTCTCGTTTGTAAGAGAACATATTATAGCGCTCTGGAAATACTGGAGTTGAAAGCTCGTTTCAGAGTTTCTATATATAAGTAGTGTCCCGTCGGTAAAATATATAATTACGATAAAATCATTTAGTCCGTTCTTAAGATATTAAATGCAGTGCTACATGTATTCATATTAAGTCATGGCATCGACGAAGCAAAAGAATCGTTAGTGGTAAAAATAATATACATTTATGAAATTTGTTACTCCCAGTCTGAAACGACGGATCTATTTTGCTTCCTGAATCGGTTTCCAGAACATATAGTCCCTGAATTCTGAAGGAGGGGCTGTCGTCATCCGAAAAAATCATAGTAGCGCAAAGCCACAGCACCATAGGTGATATTTAGTCGGAAAGAATCGGATCAGACCATCCACCAATCATTATTATTTAGATTTCTATGGCTTTACCATAATTTGTGTTGCCGTTGGCATATGCATCTATTACAATCCATGGTATTTTTCTCCCCATGGGAAGTAAAACACATAATTATTATATTACCTTATCCTGTCATTTCCTTGAAACCATACTAATATTAAGGGTCTGTCCTCCTGCTTAACCAGATTTCTTTAGTTGGATTGTAATGAAGAATTGAAATATTTTGATTATTTATATATTCATATACTTACTGTGTTAATTAGATGAAAGCCTAGAAAGAAACTAGTCGTTTTTGTACTATTTTTAAAGTTATTTTCATTGAAATTTTAATGTATTACATAGGAAGGAAAGAAAATTCACATAACATGTTAAAATGAGCGATTCGTAGAATATTTTTCCGTATAAAATATACAGAAGACCCACGAAGCACTTGCCCTCCACATAGACAGCATTTTTACTTTATCTGCCTCAAGACAAAGAGATCCTGTTCGCAGTCAGTGTAGCCGTTAATGACGTCATCAAATATGTAGCAACGTGGAAGGCTCCGAGGCGACCCCTCACAGGACTTCCAATCTGTCCTTCGTTTTGTATGTTCGTAGTCATCTATCCTGCTAGAGCTAGTTTACCTTCGTTATTTGTGCAAGCGCTGCTAAGAATTCAGAGTAGCTTTTACTTCATGTAAATTTACAAAAGTGAAGATGGATTAGTCGTCAGATTCAGGATTCTGAATTTCATGTAAGTTCGTTATTTCCAATTTTCTTAAAATTACATCCTGATAAAGATGTATTAAATTTTATTATAATAATTATAAATGTTAAATTATTTATTAAATTATAATAAATGCTAAAGATGTATTACATTTTGATGTAAAAAAGATGTAATTCAATAATTATATTTTAAAACATTAATTATTTAAAAGAAAAATTATAGAGTATTATCATAAAGAACAAATCCCAAACCGTATACGAAAATTAATTTAGATTTTTCAAACACTGTGGCATGTGTTTCTATGAAACGAACGAGCGAGCATTGATTAAGATCACGTACTTCGAAAAAAGATATCTTGTCAATGCTATTCTATAGATATACAATGGTTGATGAAGGCTCATTTGATGTAAATATCCAGAATCCATCAAAATAAGAATCAACTTAATTGCTTATTAACAAAATGTAAAACTGAGTTTGTTCTGCATCGTGCCCGGTCAACATCGGTCGACTCGCCTCGTTCGGTCTGAAGGCCGACATCCGACATAACCACTGTGACACTGGTCGTGGTGGTAGCCATAGGGGTCTCAGCCTCTCCTCTCCTGAAGGAAAAATACAAAAACACAGAGTTTGCATGTAAGCGATACAGATCGCGGGTGCTTACTTTATACAATACGATAAATAAAAGCCTAGATGAATGTAAACGGTACATAATTAATTGGATTACTCCTTTAAATTACAATTGTGTCTAGATGTGTGTTGGTATGTGTGAGTATCTCTGTCTCACGGTGCATACCTATACTAACATTTTTATAATTTTAAAAATACATTATGTATTGAATCATCATATAAGTTAAGGAGGAGCCGTGATTCTTAACCCTTGCCAAGCAGCGATTGCGATTATAGCATTTTTCAATAGATTTTTACAAAAATTGCTTAGCACTCAAACGGTTAATAAAGGCGTCTCTCTGCTGAAAATGAATTTTTGATACTTTTACGCGATATATATATTGTTACGATACTGAAAATAAAGTATTTTAAATTATTCATTATCATCCATCTGGATTTTTCTTCGTAATAGTCATTATAACATGGCAGATATTATATTTGCGATAACATTAGCTATCAGTCTTGCACTGTCCTCACATTTAACGGTAATCGTATCATGAGGTGTCTTCGAACGCTGCTATTTCTGGTGTGCGGTAGCTTTTCGATAACTTCTCTGTCGGCCGTCAGTTCTTCTAGCGATCTATTAAATGTTCATAAAAAATGATTATACTTCTATCTATAACACAATTTTACTGCTTCTATACAAAGTTTTATATGAACATATAATTATACTTAGCACTCTGTATATTCCTACAATAAAATAGTACGTTGCAGAATAACCTGCAGGTTTTGTCAGTAGTCACTTAAAAGAGCAATGTATGAGTTTAGAAAGAAGCTTCATTTTTGAGCAGTACATAGTGTATACTGCCCGTAGGATGTGGAAATTTCTGAAATCAACGAGTCTATATAGTAAACTATAATGGGTTGCTACAATGAATCATTGCAAATATAGTAAGTATATGAATATCTTAAACATATTAATTAAGGTAACCTTATTTAATTTACATGAAGATACAATAACAATGTTATTATGATCTTGCAAATATCAACAAACAAGTTTAGCCAAGCTTATATAAGCCAGATACTTGTTCGTAATCAACTTGCGAACTAAATTATTCCAAGTTTGCCAGCTAACAAAATTAATTGTACTCTATTTTATTGAAAAGTCCGGTGAAGTTTCAAACTGTATTCTGTAGAATACAACTATGTAATATCTTTAAATAGAGACCCGAAAATTCCATATCGTTGTAAGAATAAAGTTCAAAATATCATAGACTACCATACTATACTACGATATGACATTGTGTCAACATTGTTTCTTTTGAAAGATACTTTTATATCAAGTGGAAATAGGGCGAGAATAGACACTTTATTGGGTAATGAAATGACAGAGATAAAAACAAAAACAAAGTTTGAAGACCACTCTGAAAAACGTTGTTAGCGATTAATTAGCACTTTTAACTTGCAAAAGATAAGGCTGATAGAATTGAAAAAAAATCACTTAATGCTTTTAGTCGGTGCGATAGTAATCATTAAAGCTGTTGTTGGATATATTGTATTGTTGGATGCTTTGAGATTTTATTGTTTTACATTGATGAGAAATTTATACTCAACAAAAAAAAGATGATTTATCTTTTTTTTAATAATTTTTTTTTCATGTATTTGTTATTCAGGCTCATAAAGAAAGAGAACTGTTACAGAAATCTTTCAGTCGTATCAAATTCAACGGCGAAAATTCCCTTTTAAAAGGCCGGCAACGCATCTGTGACTCTCCTCTGGTGTTGCGGGTGTCCATGGGCAACGGTTATCGCTTACCATCAGGTGATCCGTTTGCTCGTTTGCTGCTCTATCCTATAAAAAAAAAACGCAACTTCGCTTCGCAGATGTTATCGTAGTCATGTCAGAGACTGGAAGAATTGGGTACAATGCTTGGAGATGTTAGCAGAGTTTCACAACGAGTTAGTCCTAAAATGATTTCGAAAAGTACATCGGAATTAGGCATCCACTTTTGTGAAGGTTTGTGGTTTTTGGGAGGCCTATACTCAGAGTTTCTCTGTCTAATCGAATTTAAATTGGTGAAATCCGCAGAAGAATCAGGGTTGTTGCCGTGTGTGCTTTTTCCAACAAAGCTGGACTAGTGTGAATTATAATAGAACTACGAACACTCTTGACCACAAAAACTTGAGAATGGCTTGGATCCCTCCCCACGTGGTACTTTCATTTACACTATGATAATCAGAATATTTATTTTTGTTGAACGTATTACAATGCAGCAAGCTTAGAAATAATATGCAGAGCACGACAAAGGAGTACACGATAAGTCCACTTCAATTTCTGTTCGCGCGTTTAGGACGCGATAAGATATCGCTAAATGAACAATTTTGGGTTGGGCACACCGAATCTTATCGTTTCCTCTTTGGCTGGTTTTTGTTGTTATTACCTTGTGAGTCATTAAGGATTTTGGATTGTTACTTATTACTCACTTAGGGTATGTGGGTTGTCGGTATATGCGAATCAGATATACATAGGTATACTTTTTGTCAACTTTTACTAGAATATATGATGATATTTGGATACATTTTGATCCACTATTGTAAGATATCGGATTCTATTGTTTGCGTATGTGATCAAAGGTACTCGTTTTGTCAAAATACCACCAGCACAGGAGTTCGGATAGTATAAACCTATAAAGGCTTTGGCGACCATCATCACGCGGCAATTAGCGTAGCTTATAGTTTACCGAGAGTTCTATGTTCGAACTACAGTTCTGGTGTACATAAATATCGCATCTATTTATTGAATACTGGTACAAAAATCTACACTCATTGATTTCTATAAAGATACCGTAATAGTATTTGAGTAACTTAAACACTGTCAGTGTCTTGTGTATTGAACAAACTAGGTACATTCTTAAAGAAATTTTATAAATCGATTTTGGTTTTTTAAAAGTCATACTATATCTACAACCTACCTGAAAATATTAACAGTACCGAAGCTATTCCCTATAAATAATTAATAAAATCTATAAAATCGATCGATACTCATCCCCGGAGTGTTTACAAAATTAATAAATTGTAAACAATGCAATCGACGCATCAGGGTAATTGGCGGGTGCATCGTGGGAACATAAAACTATTATCCATCCAATTTCCATCAGTGCCTTGTTTGATCGGAATCTTTCGACAGGTATATTGTCCATGGTCGCAAACATATTGGTTGTTTCGCCTGCAATTATGGCTTGCGTCATATATCATAGTCCAATGTCTTGAAGTTACTAATGATAGCTTCACACGGTTCATTTTCTTGTGTAAGGCTTATGGCTCAAATATTCGTAATTTCACAATTCCGAGCAGTTCTGTTTGACACATTGATAATTTTTTTGTTACACTCTGGCCCGACACCCTTGGCTCCACCTAAGTGTCAAAGAATAGATGTTGTGAGTTGGTAACTGGGGATGTTTCGTTAATATATACGTCATAATTTATTTTTATTGTTTATGCATATTTGGATACTCATTTCGCTATTCTGGACGACTTAGAATCCAACATATGTCTTTTTATACAAATATCTTGGTAATAAACGTAAACTGATTACTTAGCAATATGTACGAATTTAAAAATAAGTTGTAACTAATACGGATTTCTTTTATACTTTAGCGCATTTCACCTCAAGTTCGCCTGATTTAAACCTAAGGTGGGACAAACTCAAATAATGACTGTTCGTGCTGGCGTTGAAAATCCCAAAAAATATATTCAGAAACAACATAGAGAAAAATCATTCAACAATTTGGTAGTTGACATTAGAAATGTGGACGCGAATGACGCGTTTGGTGTGAGTGTGCGGAACGTCAAACACATACGATAACTCTCACCATGTTGTGTCGTCTGATTGTGATATGGTGGAGATAGAATTTAATTGTTCAAATATTGAGCATAGTCACCGAAATGCAACTTGCTGGACACAAGGATATTAGACTTGATGGTGCTGCTAGAGGCTTTGTAACTCCTTTAACACTACGAATTCATCACCAACCTTCCAGCTCGCCTATCTATAAAGTTTAATTATCGTTATCGAGATATTGTCTATAAACCCTATATTACATGTACATGATGTACATGAGTTCATACACATCATCATGACTCACCCATGTGGATATACTTACTTATATGTGAAAGAATGTGTGAAAGCTAGTGAGTTTAATATTTGATGATTTTTACATTCAAGCTTCCCTTTTGCCTTTCACATCAACTGATAGTGTGATGTGACCATTTTAGTGAGCTTCGGTACAGCTCCTCAATAACTGTGCAACTGATTACGTTATATTTATATGATTGATAGAACATAATATATGGCTCTGTTACCTTGCACACAAACATTTGATTTGATACCAAGCGGATGGAGTTACAAAAAATGTATTTAGTTTCATACCTATAGTTGTTTAATGCAGTCACAGCGATACGAATCTCTTTATCACCTCACTGTATTTTAAGATCACAAAAATATTTGACAATCGATTGGCGCGAAAATAAGAAAACAGTGAACGTTACTACAAGAATCACAGATTCCAAATTCAAATGCAGTATTTAATTTATTTTTAAGTGGAGCAGTTTTGTGGTCAAACTAAGTATACATTGCATTGTTTAGATATTTATAGGTGAAATCCGCAACTTTAACTATCTAGCAACAAGTACAATAACTACTTTAAAGATGCGAAACGAGTTTCGACAGACAAAACAAAATACTAGCGAGCCCCCGGCGGCATAGTAGCCCGGTATCAAATTCTGGCGTCGGCCAAACAGCACGAACAATATCGGAACCAGTCATTCTCATCACAGCCATTCTCAGATAATAGTGGTCATCTAAAACACTTGAGCGGGCCGTGTCAGTGGAAATTATGATTAATATCAAGTTAGTTAACGGTCGACCAGCTATGGCATGGAATAGTTGCGAGCTTCGGAACTTTGACCATCGACACGGACAGCGCATTGTGCTACTAGATAATTCAACCGTTACGGATGATTGAAGGTGTCGGCCACGCAACAATGTATTTAAGCTTCACTCTAATAGAAGCTATTTTACCAAATATAAATTAGGATGAAGATTTTAATTATTTATAATTTAATGCGAGATAAAGACGTAACTAGGACGAGTACATATTGTTGTGAAATAATTAATAATACGTATTCTCAAACACAATAAATACTATATAATAATATGTACTAAACATGCAGAGAGGATTGAAGCTTATTAATGAAAAAGTTTCAATTATTGTCTTTAGTCCGCTTATTTTCTGAATTTAAATCTGTAGATTTCTAGTAATGGTTTTTAATTTTATTATTTCCAGTCATTTACACTTTACAAGGAAAACTACATTCACGCTATTTGCATATTGGTGACACATATCTTGGTACATCTACAAGACAACTAAGACTTTAAGGTTTTATGATTTTGAATATACATCTTCCATGTAAAGTTAATTTCGAAATAACGAACGTTATAAATATATTTGCACTAGGACCTTTACTGGTATCCTTACTAATATTATAAATCGGAAAGTGAGTTTGTTTGTTCTGCTTTCACGCCATAACTACTGAACCGATTGCTTTGAAATTTTGCAGACGTAAAGATAAAAGTCCGGATTAAATAATAGGTTACTTTTTATCCCAGTAAAATCCACAGATCCCAAGGGATGCGCAATAAAGGCTTCGCCTTAAAAGTTACTGCACAGATTTTCATGCGGTTTTCATCAATGGATAGAGTGATTCACGAATACACGAATACACGCGGGCGAAGCCGCGGGCAGAAAGCAAGTGATAAATAAATTATAGGTACTTGGTAATAGTAGCAGGTGGGGAACTCTCGAACTATTCACTAATTAGGTACGTCAGACAAAGAGTCTTGCCTAAGACTGAGCTAATGAAAGTTTGTTTTTGCCGTGTCCGCGAAGAACAGAGAATCCCAATAGGTTACGGCCGGTATATTGTTTACGTTGCAATATACACCGGTAAGTTATAAAAGATGATGTGATGTCTTAATAAAGCTCTTCAGGCTTTATCGGATGGCGCTAGGAGTGAGAGCAATGCAAAGCTGTCGTAAAATGATGCATAAGCTTGAAATCGTATCTGATAGGCGTTAGCAGGTGTTTAGACTCATCTATCGATTAAACTCTATCTGTAGCTTCGGTCCTAATAATCTAGAACCTTAGGGTTCTGGTTACTGGTCTATCTATATAGGGAACGATACAGCGCTGTCTCGTACATGGAGCGCATGCCCTGGAAGCATCGTGGAGGCTGACTGTGTATGTGTGCATACTGCATCTGAAAGAGTGCGGGGACTTGCCTTAAGCGTGTACTCATTAAATTCAAAAAACTAGTGCTGAGGCTATAGCTCCATTGTTGCTCCTTTATTATAGTTTTTTGTAATAAATTGGAATAAGTCTTTTGTATGAATGAACTAGCTTCCTCCTTGTTAAAAGATCGTCCCTCAATGATCGTCACTCTTTTCTGTGGCTCTCGCTGACAACTGCGCTTATGGTTCAGATAAGATCGTTTGTTCCATTAGCCAAAGTGATTGACGTTGTTGGTTTGTTGTCAGTAATTTTGTTTGAAATGTAGAGCGGCGTGTGAGTTTTTGTCGACTGTTACCTTCAGGTCTGCGATGTTGACACTTGATATTAATTGTTTTATTGCGTCATGAGTGTACTGTGAATTTGTTTTAGCAACGAAGGCAACAAAAGAAGGACGATATATATATGTATGTTGAAGTTCATTGCATGTATTGTTAATCAGATGTAGAATCACATCTAACGGTAATGATATATAATCAGCTTTTACTTAATGAGAGGCAATCAACATCATCTACACCTTACGTCATGATCTTAACTCATGAAAAATTCAATTATGGTATCAACCTAAAAACTATACAATAAATAAATAACTATACAATAAAAAAAAACACCATACCGTTCGCGGCGAGTGTTATATTGTTTTGAGTTTTATTGTGAATATCATTTTACTTACATAAAGATAATTGCAGTGTGCTATTATGTTAGACATGGAAAATAGGCAAATACATAAGAAAGTATTTAAAGAGAACGAGCAACAGTACACATCGCTTGTGCAAAGTAACACCATTACATGTAGTGAGTTTTGTCACTTTTGTGGATTTTGAGTGGTTAAACTGTTTTTATGCAAACTGAAACTAAACGCAACGGAACATATTTAATTTAATTTATATTACTCGTATTTCATAGCATATAGATATGTTTCGCACACGCCCAGTCCTTAATAATAAATCATTGTTATGCTACATAGGTATCGCTTACAACAACTATGGCATAATACAACATTATTTAACTAAATAGAAGAATAAAGTGAACGTTTAAAATACTGACATAACTGAAAATGATGCAACGAAACGTACACACAAAGTGCTTATTACAGTTGCGAATGAAGACTATTCAAATCACAACGGTCTAACAATATCACGACGCAAACGTAATAAAATACATCCATTACACTACGATTATGCAACATAATAATGATCGCTTTGGTTTGGACGTCAAACAACAACCTTGTTGAATGTGCATACGAACAAGAAAAGTATAGATTTTACAACTGTTCAGAAATCGGGTGAGCCTTCTCGAGAAGAACGGGCAAGATTCTCTTTATGTTCTCTTTTGAATGACTAATGAGTCGTTAATAAAAAAATATTTTAAGACAATAATGCAGAGTATAATACACTTGTATGTATGCATATATACAGGTAACGTGTCAGAAGGTATATAGTAGTTTAAATAAATTACATATATTGTTTTCTAACATGGCCACATGAATACTCTTTATAGATCCATACAGTGGGTTCATTTTGATAACCGCTTACTTTATAATAGCGTTTACTCATGAATGTCTTATTGATATAATCTTTTAATTTATAAGCGAGCAACAATGTGGACGCTTATTGAAAATGGACACGTTTCCTCAAGAACGAGCAGCTAGTTTTATGGAGCCTGTATCTGGAACAACAAGTTTATTTTATTTCTTGTGTTCAACTTACATATAAATCATTTTGTATATATAATCATTCTTGTATTCAAATTGCGGAATATGTGATAGTTTATATATATAAGAACTAAAATATCATAAATATATTGGATAGCTAAAGTAAACATTTTAATTTCATTGAACAATTTTTTGAGCGAGACTCTAGTCCGTAATTTATAGATCGCACGAATCGCATTTATTTGTAAGAAAAAAATACTCTCCATATTATCTGCTAATCCCCATTGTAACAATCTATATGACTTAACAATATATCTAAAGTAAATCAGTGTTACAGTTTCAATATTAGTTAAAAGCTTAAACTCTTTGACTACTTACGCCGCAGAACTAACTTTGTTTGCTAAGATTTTAATATATGCGCTCCATTGTGACCGTAAATCTAAAATAATGCCTAAGATTGAGAGGACATGTAATAAGTTTGTGTTGTTTGGTCATATTTAAACCTAGATGTGGCTATAAATGATGAATTAAATAAGGATTATGAATTTAATAGATTGGGCAAAGTGAATTTGATATTACAAATTCACTTAGCGCAAATTATTTGTAGTAAACTAATACACAACTCGTAAAAGAACATTCATTTGTGCATTAATTTTTAATAGTCATGAAGTAGCAAGTGTAAGTAATATTGTCTCACACAAGTCTGTAACGAAACAAGCAAAGTCATTTATATGGATTAAATAGACAAGGACGCAATCTGATTCTTGGTGCACACATGTCGTAATAGTAGTCTGTCCGATAGATAGGATTTTGTAAAGCTAGCTAGCGATAAATATTTTTATATTCTATCTTTATTTTATTAATTATTACATTAATATCTTTATTTATAGTATAATAAAATATAGCTTACTGGTTCGCTCACTCCGCCACTTGTGTGTGCTTAGAATATTGTCTTCTTTGCTAGCCTTGCACACTTTGATTTTTTTCAAATTTAATTCAATTGTTGCTATTTACTTTGTGCTATTGTCTTGTATTTATTGATGTACAAGCTTTAGCATACGACTTTGTTCTTCTTTACGTAACACACCGAACAGAGGCATTGAAGTTTTTGTTTTCATATTTCAATCAGACTAGTAGTTCTTGAGTGTTCAACCAAATAAACAAATTCTTCAACTTTATAATATTAATATAGATGTGTTCGTGTATAGGTAATAAATGTTTCTTTTTTTTATATCTTTCGTGCCTACTTATTACCGAAATACAATAGTAGTCCAATTCTAAAGTAAACTGTCTGAGCGATAGCAGCCGCTAATTGTTAGATTCTGTGACAATACAGTGTTTTGATTGGATAACCAATTGATTAAATTCATTGATTAGTCGAATTGGCTCCCAGTATTATGGTGGCTAAACAATACTCCTACTTAATTGCAAAAGTATAAATTAAAATTTTCTTTCTGTGTTTCATATTCTATGTGTAACAGAATATTTTCAATATATGTTTCATCCAGTATAACCAAAAATCTGCAATATTTGTTTCATTCTCTCGCCATTTTTAACACCTACTTTTCTGTTGCGATAAATTTTTATTAAAATATTTCCTTTCATTCTTTCAATTTGAAGTGACATAATAATGTGACAATAATGTGCCAATTATAATCAAACAACTTTGAAAGATTATTGTCGTTAAAGATAAAGTGGGTTAGAAGAGATAACACAAACTTTTATTGAAGGTATTTTAACACTTAGTTTCAATTTTGACAAGATAAGCAGTTCAAATAATCAGTGTACCCGTTAGAAGTAATAATATAACATTTAAACGAACTTTACATTGAGATAGACCATTCAATTACAAGCACGCACACGCTCCCCATTACACCTACTGGTTCGACGATTAATGGCGACTGATAACGGCGATACGTTTGAACACACGTCCGCTAATGAATAAACAATGGCCCGAGAAATTAGTCTAGACAACGAGTAACGGAGTCAGCGACGCCTATGACAAATTGTTGTGAAGCTTAATGACGTCACGTTTGCCCGACTACTGTTATATCAGCTCTACATCGACGGATGCGTCCGCGCATGTCATTTGCTGATACATGCGTTGATATATTAAATTTTATAGTCATAATCAAAATAATCTTTATTGAACACAAGCCTTTACACTTTCTACTGTCATTAAAATAAAATCAAAAGGACGCAAAGAATTATATAATCTTATACGCGTATACGTACCTTACGATTTGCCTATATGGTTCTTAGAACTTAGTCAATTAGTTGATACCCCTCCTCCATTCAAGCCGTAGGGCCCATATGGCCAAGGCTAAGGTTGAGTTTAGTCGGTAGGTCACGTGTTCAGACCGCTCTCTCTGGTGTGGAATCCGACATAATCTCCATGACACTTGCCGTTGCTGGGGTATCCTGGGCACGTTTCGTGCTCCTTGTGATGGATTCTCAGTCTTCCTTTCCTTAGGAAAAAAAAGCATACGTATAAGGGAAAAATAAAATGACTCTATTTGCCTGTTCGTTGTTCATATTTAATTTGTGTATACTTATAAACACACGTCCAGTAATTATTAAACAATGATCAAAGAACAAACGAAATAACCAGTAACGGAAAGATTGTTGTGAAGCTTAATGACGTCACGTTTGCCCCGATTACTGTTACAGCCCTCTACACATCAACGAACGACGAATGTCTCCGCGCATATTATTTGCAGACACATTTTTGTACACGGGGATATTTAACTATCTGTGCTAGATCTTTAACGCCTAGATACATATAAAAAGATGACCAATAATTAATAAGCAATGTCTTAAAAATAAATATACAATAAGTAACGGATATATTGATAAGTTTTATAACGTCACGACTGTTGTATCTACTGTTACGACATCTTTGCGCATTCATAGAGGACGGGGATGTTATCCACAGATGCGTTGGTGTACACAAGCTAAATATTTAACGCCTATTTACGTGTGAAAATAATTAAAAATAAACAATGGTAAATAAGCCTAGACGTCGAGTAACTGGGTAACTTCTCTCAAAATACAGTTATCCCGCTACTACATATATATACTGCTATCCCGCTCCCGCTGCACGTCGTATATGTTAATTACGGTTATGACGAATTGTCGCGAAGCTTAATGACGTCACGGGTGTCTGGCTACTACAGCCTCAACCACGAGTTTGCTATGGATTTCGATAAGGATTTGACATCTAGTAATCGATAGAAGTAATGTTAATCTATTACTAACATAAGTACAATTTTAATTCATTAAGTTTACGCTGTCGTAACTGTCGTTACTACACAAGTCGTCTGTGTTGATGTAGACTGGGTTAATCCTCTATCAGTAGGAAATATTTCAATAATAAAAGCTTATAAATATATTTCAATAATATGCCTCGAGAGTAACAATATGTTAGCGAGTCGGTGTAGAGAAATTGTTGTAATATCATATATTTATCATATACCTATATGTTTTATAAACCACATATCTGTATCTAAAACCAGATATATAAAGAAGTGATAATAGGAAGCAGGCAAATACTAAAATTACTTTGATGTTACAATACTAATATTCTAAAGTCATATAATTGTTATATGTTATACATTCTTACGCCTCTACTATGGGGGTAGGCAAACAGTGGATAGACACGGTTTTACAGTTGCTACAATTTAATAATATTTCCTCAACTTTTATGCACACTCGTCGATTAAGATTCTTGACTTTGTTTTCCTTCAGGATATCCCCTATTTGGTCCAAGTATGTTTGTATATGTATAATATTATTGAAAATAATAGAAACAGCTTAGAACTTTAATTGTTTTCCATTTACATATTTTTTTGTGTAATAGATGCAAACATAAATTAAATACATTTTTGGAATTGAATTTGCTCTACGTCACACTTGTATTGCTCGTAGTTCTAGTCAATATGTTTTGCCTGTGTCTGTTATTAGGGCCAATTTATCTCAATAACCAACTGAGACTGAAGCATAGATGCTAATTACGATAATTTGATTAAACGTGATATGTGAAGAGGTAATTGATATTTATTAAGTGGCGAAACAATACAGCGGCCGGCCAGTTGAGACGGGCTTCGGCCATGACCTGGCGGTCTATTCTCGAGCCATTGTTAAATTGGTATAGTTCAATACCCTGTTTGAAAAGTACAAAGGAATTAAATAAATATAAATAAAATAATTTGGATATTAATACTAGTTATTCAGTGACGATGATTCAATATTTACAATAATTAGGATTGGGCAATTGATTATATTTGGCAGTAAATATGTTATGGTATTCTTTGATAATTGGATTGACTAAATACATGTTAAATGTACAAAATCTTTGAATTTTGTATATATCCCCGCACAAGATTAAAAAGTCATGAGATAATTTTAAATATATTTTGACGTTAATAAGTGCCTGTATTGTAAGGATTTTGAATTTGAATTTTGAAACATAGATATTATTAACTATGAACAGTTAGTACTTCGCGTATTACTTATTCCATGTAAATAATACACGAAGTAATAACTAATCACGGGTTAAAAATATTTATAAGAAACTAATCGTAGTATTATCTTAATAAATAATTAAATAATAAAATATATTATATGTGTAGGTTAAACTATAATCTGAATGCAATCTTTCAAATAGTTTCTGTGAAGTTGTGCTGATATTTGACTATAAAAAATATTGTTTAGATAAATAACAGCTTGACATTTAATTATAACTTTCGGAAATTTATAGGATAGTAAGTGTGTGACAAAATATACGCTATTTCATACAAAAGCTCAAAACTCATACAAAATGAAAAAAAAATTGGCATAATTATAAACGTTATTTCAATTACTACTTATCTACTAAAGAACTAAATTAGAAAAAAATCGAACGTCGATAGTAGTATCTTTCATGAATCGAATATTTAAAATTGTTTACTTACAATTAGATTTGTTATTTTAGAACCTAGATATTTAGCACCGAGAATTGACCTCCTGACCGGTGGTATCGCCGGCTCGAAGAAAGATTCTGTACGTTACATGATACAAAACAATGGTACATGGCAGTGCTATAAAAAATATTAGTGGTGGGTGGTCACTCTTTTTGTGGCGTGTACTCTTAGTATTCACATCGTCATAGTATCTCAATAATACATATTTTTTAAAACGCATTGACCACATATAATATATAACTATACTATGGACTCGTATTTTATATAGAAATTTTAAATAAATATATACTTTAAAATAGTATTTTTTCATTATTAATGTGATATAAGCAAGACTAGAAAAATTTGTATTTTTTATATTTATACGTTGGCGCAACGATCGAGTGATCTGCTACTTCGTAAAGGGTCGTGGGTTCAATTCTCGCACGTAACCGGAACAAATTTTTGTAGGTCGAAATAGCTATGACCTACAAAAATTTGTTTCAATTTGGGTGTATGTACATGTCAGATTCTATCTTTGTGACTGCACTCATAACATAGGATAAAAATCCCACTTTTTTTGTTCATAATCTCCAGTTAGGTCGGTTGAAAGAATTTTCTTTTAGGGACCATTCAAATGCTGTTTATGAATAAATATTTACAGGATTCTATATGAAAAAAAAATAATTAATTGCCTCATACGTTTAACTGTGTTTTATATCCCTGATTAATTCCTACCGCAATATAATTTTGACGAATATTTTTATACCTAACTGTGCTGACAGATCGAGTAAGGAGGACGCCGTATTAAGCTTTACATTTGGATTACAAAAACAATCGTAATTTCTAGCGGCACAAAGATCAATTTGTGTAGATAGAATGTATCGAGTATCGGATGACTGCAATGAAATGATACGGTGGCATAACTAATCTCGTAGATGACCGCGGTCTGTATATTTAGTGGTACACTGATGTAAGACTACCAGAAGTGCAAATAACACAAATACCACCACATGACTTTATTTATATATTTCATGTACCTGTCGCTCGGACAAGATATGCATAGAATTCTAATGCGTACTGTATTAAATCCAAATTTAATGAGTTGTGTTCGTCCTTCGAAATATGTCACATGCGGGGGATGGAGTTCAAATGTAATATGTCGAGTTTGCTAAATGATATCGAGTGACTGAGTAGTTTTTGTTATATGTTTATTAATATTTTATTGCATTTAGTATGGTATAAATTATTTGTTACTTCAGAGCTGTGGGTTTTGTAAAATAAATATAAAAATAACAAATATAAATGAAGTTCAACATTTATATTAAGAGTAATTGCAGCGAGTGAGTGTAGAGGAAACTGTTAATTTTTTTTACAAATAACGCCTATTGTAGTGGTTAATTTTCCATTTTGTAGTAAATTGTTGTTATAATTCACCTAAATAATAATTTAGGTGAATCGGTAACTTGATGGTATTGATAATACTGACTTTTCGTAACATTATTTTGTATCACACTACTATGATGAAAGAAAACATCGTGTTATACGGCAATCTATGCGAAGCAACTCAGAGGTGCATACAATAACCCGTATTGTACCAACATGGTTGATTAAGGCCCAACACTTTAATTAGGTTAGAGTGGGTTCGACCGCTTGGTGGAGATGAGCTGCTACTAGTTGTATTTTCCCTTGTATTTTTTTAAGCTTTTTTTTTGTTTTGTTTGTTTTGACGTCAATAAGTGCCTGTAAAGGTCTATGTAGAATAAAGATTATTTTGATGTTGATTTGATATGATATCAAAATTTTCATATCAATAAATGCCAGTAATGATTTCTGTGATGTATTGAACATAATTGTATTTAATTATAAAATCTGAATGTTATTGTGATTCGTCAAATAAACCAAATAGTTTGCGCCTGTGATTCTTGTTTTATTTCAGAATCATTTTTAGACTCCTTTTTTATATGTAAAGATTAAAGGTTTTTAGAGGATTGGATTTTTACTATTGTCTTTTATTCTCCTTACAAAGTAGTAATATTCTAATTTGGTATCCATTACATTCCACATGTAGGCTATAACAGTACAGAAAAACAATCTTAAGAATATCCGTTTCAAAAATATGGAAGCAAGAGGAAACAACAATTCTCTTCTTATGTTTGAGGATAACATTCTAAGACTTAAAACAATTATCGCCGTTTTATCAGCTTGTATTTGACAAAATCTAAACCTAAAGGTTACTTATTATCTGTAAATTATAATAGTGAACACTGTAACTTATGATTTTTAAGGAATATTTTAAAACGTATATATAAGTGCAAATGAAACACCAAGGTATTGGCAGTAAAACTGTCAGGAGCACAGTTACGTTAACCAACAACGAGCGTAGTGTGACAATTTTATAAAATTTATTGTAAACAAAAAGAGCAAGAGCATGCAGAGCGCACCCTTTTACTACATTTTTATAGTAAACTTACGAGCATTAAAAAATTCTTCAGAGTGAACTAGTTCTTGGACGATAATTTTTGAAGCGCGCGACAAATACTTCGGGCCTTTTTTTGGTTCCACAAGTGACTGTGTGGCGTAGTTATTTTGTTTACTCTGTTGTTGATGATAGGGACTTTAATTTACCACATGTTGCTCTGGTGCACTATAAAAAATAATATCCACATGATTTGACGTAATTTGTACTGAGTTATGACGAAAGGTCCGTGTGTTTAACAGTAATTTTCCCCGAAGCCGTTATTAACTGGTAACTGTGTTTTTTAGAGTAGGAAGAAAAAAGTTAACGAGGATTAGGGACCGGCGTCGTTGTGTTTCGGTGGGCTGGGTTAATGAAGTAGACGATTCTTTAGGGATACCCAAACATATTCTGAAATTGTTTGTAAATGAAAAAATATTGATTAGGTTTTAATCATGTTTGTTAAATAATAAATATAGATTGTATTTTAAATTACTTGTCAGTCTTCCTTTCTGCGTGAAATCAGAGCTTTCTGTACTTAGTTGCAGAAATTTGAAAGCATTTCTTACATTCCGCAAAAAAGAAATAATAGGTGTTATAATTAACGTAATAAGAAGCACTGTTAGTGTTAGAAAATACCTCAACAATATATGTAATACTAAATTTACTACTGACATTATTTATTTTATTTATTATCCATTTATTTCAGGTAAGTAATACACCCATATTTAACAATTATACATACATCACATAGCAATAATAATTACAGAATTAAAAAAAAAAAAAAAAAAAAAAAACAAAAATAAAATGTCATTATACTAAAATACTACAATAATAATTACAGAATTTCAATAATTAAATGTCATTAAACTAAAAATACTAACAATAATAATTACAAAATTCAAATAAGTACATCTCATTATAATTAAAATAGTAGACAATCATAAACAATAATCAACATACATTATTAAAACATAAAAATTGCAATATAAAATTTAATCCTAGCCCTAACCTGATTCACACGTGACATGTCTCAGGCAGCAGTGTCGGATGTAAGTGCAGTCAAGGCGATCAGCTATCATTTTCAGAACAGCATTGGAGCTGGCCCGCACCCTGCGCACCAGGGACATGCACCTTTTGCGCATTGTGGCATGGAAGCAGTCAGTGCGCGCCGCTGCAAACATGCCTGAGGCGCTACAAAAGCGGGGCAGCCCCAATACTGCTCTGAAAGCATTATTGAATTGGACGCGAAGGGCACTATAGACTTTTTGGGAGTAATTAGCCCACAAAGCACACGTATAAAGTGAGGTGCAGTAGGCTCGAAAGAGTGTAATTTTCACCTCATGTGAACAGCGCACAAATCTACGTGCCAGCAGATTGGCTCTCCTCGACAGTGCCCTTCGCTCCCTTTCCATGTCATCATGATCCCCGAGATCAGACGTGACTACATGCCCCAGATATTTAAATTTCCACACCCTCTCCAAAGACACTCCGTACAGTTTAATAGACGGTATGCTATTAGGACATCTGGCACTAGTGTTCTCAAAGACCATAAACTGACTTTTGGATATATTATATGTAAGACCGTGTTTTACAGCATACTCCTCACATACTTTCAGCAGTTTCCTCAATCCGCAAACCGATGCACTCAGCAGCACCATATCATCTGCGTAGCTCAAGTTGTTGACACATACGTCATCAACGTGGCAGCCGACATGATGACTACTGAGCTCGGCAATGAGCGCATCCATGTAAATGTTAAACAGCGCCGGAGAGCTAAGTCCACCCTGCCTTACGCCACACTCCATGCGATATGGTTCCGACACTGCCCCCGCCCACCCGACGCAGTTGGTCTGGTGCGCATACCAATACTGAAAAATGCGTATTGTTTCTTCAGGGATGTTTATGTCCCGAAGTTTTTGCCATAATACGTCATATGCCACCAGATCAAAAGCCCGAGACAAGTCGAGGAAGCACGCATACACTGGTGTCTTACGTTGCAAATAATAATTGACAGAGTGCTTAAGGGACAGTATTGCACTTTCTGTAGAAAGATTGGGCCTAAAACCAAACTGGTTGCTATGCAAGTTAGTGTGTCTATTTAACTGTCCATTAAGCAGACCGTCAAATATCTTTGCCATGATTGTAGCCAGCGAGATAGGCCTATAGTTGTTTTTATCGGCTAGGTCACCCGTTTTTTTTTTACTATAGGGACAACTATAGTTTTCATAAAATCCTGTGGCAGGTACGAGTGACTCACACACAGCGAATAGAGAACTGCCAATATTCTAGGGGCGTGAGGGCCAGCATGTTGTAGGTGTTCAATGCTGAGGTCATCGTGACCCGGGGATTTGCCTTTTGTCATATTTTTAATCACTTTAGCTACTTCGCTAGCACTAAACCTAATTTTTACTGCTCCGTTCACACTCTCAGCATTAGTCACCCGCGGAGGAGGTCCCAATGGGACTGCACCGAGAAATGGTCCCTAAAAATGTCAGCAATGCGCTTAGGTTCGCTTACTCCATCAATACTCATAGGTAGCCCCGGCTTAATGTTAACTTTATTAGTCCCCTCCAGAAACTACGGAAATCACCCCTTGAATGACTTGAGGCCAGACCGTCCATTCGTATCTGATCCTGATGATCCTGACACCATTTTAAACGGGATTTGAATACACGTCTGCTCTCACACATTTTTCTGTACATATAACCTGACTTAGGCCTACCACAAGCTACCCATTCTATAAAACTTGACCTAGCCCTTGTGTGCACCTCCCTGACATACTCGTTCCAACCCACTACGCGTGCTCCACTCCCAGCCCTACTCACTCTTTCCCGACCCTGACCAGACGCATCACGAAGGGCACTGACAATATCTGCATACAGCTTGTCAATCACACATCTGTGCGCAAGGTCATTACAGTACAATCAGCACAATTTATACATTCCATAGGAAAATCAATCAACTTTAACCGTTTAATATTGACTGCCTAACGAAAAATCTTGCCGGCTGTCTCGCAAATTTTTTCAGAATCCGTACATGTGTTAAGTTGGAGAAGTAATTACATTTGTCAGCAATTATAAAATTTGGCGAGCCACCCAAAGCAGCATTTAAATAATTTGGTCAGCATACAAAGATTTTGTTTGCAATAAAAAAAAACAGGAAGCAATTCTTGTTCCGCAACTAATTTTGATAATGGTCAAAAATTAAATCATACATAGGCAGCCAACAATAACATGAGTCTGCATAATAAACATTTAGTCCGCAAAATAACTACTTGAGCGGCAAGATTTCATGATTGAGCGGCAGAAAAACATGTCTATAAGCAGTATATTTGATTGGTATGTTAGGTTAGGTTAGGTTAGGTTAGGTTAGGTTAGGTTAGGTTTTTTTTTTTTTTACAATTGAAGTTATGATCATTTTAGGTTAGGTTAGGTTAGGTTAGGCATGACAATAAAGTATTTTTGCTACTCTTATATGCAGCACAAAATGCATTTTTTTGCTTACACTCTGGAGTGCTTACCAAAATTTTATTAAACATGAGCAGCTGATTGCAGCTTATATAATTAATATGCTGTACAAAAATAATTACAGCATCCAGAATGACATAAATCTGATTGATTTTGAAATGTTTGCTGACCATGAGTTGCTGACCAATTAGCTATTTCTGCTCACCGATTATATTTTTCTGCTCACAGAAATAACAATACTATGCTAACCATTTAATTGACACCGTTAAGTTGGTTAATAAAATACAATCAATAAACACCTGTAAATGTCAATGAATAAACATTTTTATTTTAATTTGATTTGAATTAAAACGCATTCCACCAACGTTAGAGACAGTATCACTAAAGTAATCAAATCCGCGACCGTCAAAGTATGTCCCCCGGCGCGGCTTTAGGCGATCAAAGGATGGTAGCTTTTTTACTAAGATGTTGTCATGTCGAACCCAGTTGTGGTTACCGACCGACAAACTTATATTTTCAGTTGGAGGAAGGGCTTTTGGTGATTTTGGACTGAATTTAAGGAAAGCTCAACAATAATTTCGAAAAGATTTAAGTTGAAGATTCAAAAATTAATTTCAGCTATTAAACTTATATTATAAAAATTAACATCAGAGTGATATTTCACGTGGGAGTAACTCTAATTTCAAATATGTCTACTGAAATAATAAGTTGGTTGATCTACACGGTAGTTGAAGGTTGTAACAAGATATTGCTTGCGTGTTGATAATTTCGTATAATTTGTCGGGTCTCGTGCTACTGATGTTTCAACGGATTCGATGAAAAAAAAAAACCGCCTCATCGTAAGTGCTTGTCGCCTGTAGAACATGTGGATCCTGTCAGACCCACAACAAATCTGCAACCCAAATAAAGATTACAGTACCTACATAAGACTCTAACTTTGCTATCATATATAAACTTTTAAACTGGACTTTGAGGTCAAATAAAATAGAAGTTGGAAGATGACCCAAGTAATGAGTCTTCTTACTGTACTGTCTGCACTGCTAAATGTTATGGGAGTTCACCTGCGTTTAGGACTAATCATTTAGTTTTGACAATTAAGTGATGCCAAGAATTTTGATTTGTTACTGGATCATATATGCATATATGAAAAAAGGTTTTCATGATTATAATACAGTTTACATTAATTATTGACAGCGTAATTTTTCGTATGGAAATCGATAGCAAACTGACGGTAAAGCTTCAATCGATTTGTTTATAATACTTTGTTATGTTATATATTTTATTTATGCTCACTAATAAAATTTACGGATAAGTGAAAGTAATTAAAAAATAAACGAAAACCAACAATAAAATATGTTAGATAGACATATGTAAGTAAATAGTCAGTTTTCAATAATGAAACTTAAATTGACCCTAATTTAATCAAATATTATGTAATACAAAGTTTTATCAATAACAAATCTAAAATGTATTTTTACATCTCAAACGAAGAAACTCCCCATACACGAATGACATCAGTTATCATAATTTTAAGCAAAATTTATGTACTAAGATCATATTTGCTTAAATTTAATTTATATTCAAACGTTTACATTTTCTAATAGCCGCTCTACCATCAGCAAGACGTAGCATTAATAATCGATCGGTACTAATCGATTCCGAATAGAAAATGCCTAAAGATAAAATAAAAATATTTAGTTAATAGACTCGGGCGTAAATAAATTTCAAAATTTATGTGTTCTCCCCTTTGTTGGGGAGTTGTCTGAATATTGATTTCTATTAGGAGAATGTTATTTATTGACAGCGACTAGGATATTCAGCAGTCGTTGGATTTATATTGCCCCTGTGTTATATTTATGCGACACGGCCATTGTGTATGAGATTGGTCGGAGCGCGTGTTTTGAGTTGTGCGCATTCTCCGCCATGATATAATACGGTAGCTTAACTACGTCATTATGAGGTATTAAGATGCTAATTACTGACCCCGGAGGAAATTAGAGCTTCGCCTGTTGAATTTATGTGTGATCTTGTTTCGTGGTGGAATCGAGATAGTTTAGTTGAATGAAAATGAGTCGCAGAAAAATAATATATGGCCGTTTGTAGGAAGTTTTAACTGTCGTATACTTTTATAGCTTAAAACTGTGAAAAGTTTAGATAAGGATATTGATTATTATAGAACAGTAATTATTATTATTTTGTCAATATGAAATTAATATTTATTTTATACTTTCATTAATGAATAAATTATTACGTTAAGTAAAAGAGGTCTATATATATATTACTGCTGCATACTTTTTATTATATAAAGATTTATACGAGTAGCTTTTGTTCTTCTAGGACTGATACGGCTACAATTTCAGGTAGATATATTGTCACGTAGCGGAAGGCTACGGAGCAAAATAGGTAAAGGATTATAAGAAAAAGATAAGAACAAGAGAATAATATATTAAAATAATTATTAAGACAGCACGGCCGAAACTTAATTAAATAAATTAAAATGATAAAATTACAATAATAAAATAATAGAGAAGGGGAAAGAAAGGTAGGCGGTACCAGGATCTAGATAGACCAAGTATCGGCAGGCTGGCAGGTATACAGCGGCAGGCTGGCAGGAATACAGCGGCAGGCTGGCAGGTATACAGCGGCAGGCTGGCAGACACACAGCAACAGGTTGGCAGGTGTGCAGCGGCGAGCTGGTAGGTATTCACCGGCAGGCTGGTTGGTATTTTGCAGCAGGCTGGCCAGTACCCCGCAGCCGACAGGCAGGGATGCAGCAGCAGGCAGGGATGCAGTAACAGGCAGGTAGGCAGAGAACGTTGGAGGCTCGATGTGGCAGCAATAGTACGTGGTTCTTATGGTGAAGTATGCAGCAGAGTTTCCACAGTACTTTTAGAGTAGTCTTTTCCTTCACAGAGAGCTTCAGGTAGTATTGAAGGTTGTTGATAGCTTCAGAAGTGGAAGTAGAATGTCCTCCAGAGACCCTGGACCGCCTTATATAATAGCCAGATATGATGTTCGAAACTAAATACAAAAATTTAAAATTATGACATAAAATTCATAAAAAGGAGTCCAACATGGCATGAAAAATAAAAAATATATTCAAATTAGAAATTTGGAATTATGTGACGTCACGTCGGACTGTTGTCATACGTTGTCAAATTCTAGAATGTTCCTAACAAACCAAGAGAAATCGTTGAAAATAATAAAAATTATTAAGAAATTATAACAAATATACAGCAAAAAGTAAAAGAAAAGTAAATTACAAGTATTCAGTACAATAAAAGTGTTAAAAGTGAAAGATATAAGCCAAAACAGTGCAATTTAGTGATACAACAAGATACATAATATAAGTTGGTTTATAAGTGTTAAACATATTTGTAAACAGTTAAATTGAAAATAATATATTATTCCAAGGTAAAGTTGAGACATTCTTATTTGTAGTTACACCAAAGACTCATATTTGAACATTACATAGGTAGGTAGCAACAGAGAAGTCAATGATACATATAATACAGTCTATAAAGTAATAAAATATATCTGTCCATCTATTAGTTTTCTAGTAGATTATGATTTATAGCTAATAGCATTTGCGTAGTCCTCAGCATATCAAGCATAACACTTACAGTACTCCTACAGTACACATTACAGACAGAATACAACCCATTTGCACATACAGTAATACTATACGCGATTCCCAATGGAATCAACACAAAGTTGTGTTGGGCTTGGTGTTAATAGATCACCTCTGTCCAGCTCACTTAACACTAACGCAGTGCTGCGGGGGAGTACCCCCAGTGTATCCTACATACAAGTTGGGTGTAGCGAGCACTTTCCTAGGGCAATCCGTGCCGACTATCTAGAGGTGTTCAATATTCCCATACTTGAACTCTATACATGCATGACACGATTAATTATAGAAATGCAGATGCGTAGATTGCATGAGCGTAGCCTGAAAACTAGCAGATGGGCAGATTTGCATTAAAAGATAACAATATATACTTATAATTTCCAGAATGCAGAATATTCTAATAGTATAGACGTTACAATATAATGGAGGATAATTGGTGGTATTGGTTGGTTTTAATACAGAATCGTTCTAATTTTTTTTACATAAAACGATGACATTTAAATTACATGAAAAATTAACTATTGTAGCATAATTTTAATTAAGACACCCTGTCCCACGGTGATAGTAAATATGTAAATAATTTTTATTTACTATATAGTTTATTAAATTACAGTTTCGGTAGACACTATATAGTTAAAGTAAGTAGTTTATTTTATTTAATTTATCAGACACATATTACAAATAAAATATATTAAGTTGTTAGTATTAGGTATTAGGTAGGTGTGCGACTAGTAGTAATATTGTCGACTTTAATACATTGTCAGCGTCTGGCATTATTTCAACAAAATCGGTCGGAAATTTCATTCCATGACCATACTTATTTTGTCTGTCGCTCTTGAAAACGGTCTTTTTGGCAAATAAAACATTGTGTTTAAAGACCATTGTCGCCAGCCAAAGTTAATTTATTAACCTTTGCAGTCTAGCTTGGTTACCGGAGTTCTTTCTGTTTTATTCTGCCACATTGTTTGTTCTGCGTTAAATTTTCCTCGCTTCGTAAAGAACCTAATTTGTGCTTTTAAGTGCTTACTCTAAGCCACGTTAAGTGAACGTCTATCTACTAAATAAATTTATTATTTTTTGTTTGTTTAGCAAAGAAACTATTCACACGTTTGTCTGCGCTTCTCGTTATGCCGTATGAATGTATTATACTTGTAAATTTTGTTAATAAGCAGAGGAAATCATAGCTTGCATATTGTCTTGTTACTAATGAGCGAAAAAGTTTAACTACAAATTATTTCATTTTTTCATGTTAATTCGTTACATTGGAAGTATTTTAAGCATCTGACTGTAGTCCATCTAAAGACACCTCATTACAAAAAAACAATACGAAGCATAAGTCCAATATTTTATGAAGCGCTGCCGCTATTTATTACATTGATTTACTAAGTATCAGCTCAAATAGGTTTTATAGGTTTTGATTTAGTAAACGCAGATACCAGCGTTTGACAAAGAGTGTTTGCAACAAAGAGGAAACGTTTCATCTCATTTCTGTTATGGCTAAGATTGTGATATAGCATAGTAATGTCAAATAATATTTTGTGGCAGTCAGTTGTGGCAATAAATAAAAGTCAAAGGTTTTCTTGACTGAGCGTCAGAACTCCTTCTTTCACAATTACGCCAAAAAACTTATTAACATCTGATTACAATCAGCAATATAATATGGCATTAAACATTTTATTTTATGCAAAATCTCACTTTATTGTGGAGTCATTCATAATATTATGATAATTAAGAGTAAGAATGCTGCGAATTATACAGTAACTCATAAAAACACGTTTAATGACACATGCAATGTGAATATTCTAAGCGAATTATACATCAAGATGTCTCGTTTGATAAGGAAGTAGTATGTTCAGGCCGCGCCTTCTTTAACAACTAATTTATTATATTATTGCTGTTCCGATTTTTAAGCTTAACCCCAATAGGAATGCTGTGTTTGCTAGAAGTTTTGTCTTTTGATTGAAAATGCTTGCAGCGAGTCCACATTCAAAGTAATAAATTTTCAAATCCTCATTTACTGTGTACTTACACATCGAAGGTTGTACTGGTCCTCTATATTGCCGGTGAATTACGTTGAAGAGAGTAAATGTCATTGAAGAAATACCTTTACTATATGAAAATCTGATATAACACAGTCAAAGCCGTGGGTTATAAGTTAGTTATAAGGAGACTGAACTGGAATGCATCTAATATTCTTTGTTAGAAATCTATACAGTTTAAAAAACCTCAAATCAGACTGATGACAGCACCTCTAAACTTAATCACCGACCTCTGCAAACAACTTATGCAATTTGGTTAATTATTAGACATGTCAATATACACATTAACCACTTGTTGAGAGAATAAAATAGTTAAGTGATATACACACGGCTCACGTCCAAAGTAACTCGTCCGCGCGACTCCTTAATTTGACACAGAGATAAGATAATTTAGTTTTTGTGCTGTACGAGGTACGTCACTCTTTTGATAACACCAAAAACGATGTCGTAAAACTTGGGCGGTGCATATTCAGTTGTTTATTGTTGAATAGTCATTATATGTAAATCGGACGGTCGTGATGATGGACCGACAGATAGTGACGAGGCATGTTTCGCAAGCAGCCTAGACGACTTTATGAAATGCTACTCGTTACTCTCAAAATGTTGTGTTTGGTGGTTAAAGCTTCCGTCAAAGGCTTTTGTTGTTAGCATATTTATGAATGAAAACTATACAAATAATACTACAAAAATAAAATAAGAGAACCTAATTACAAAACCAACAGGGTTTCTGTTGAAATCAATTTGAATAAATATATATAATTTTTAAGCAATTATGATATATTTCATACTCTGAAAGTAGCGTATGAAATCTGATAGATTTAATTGTTTTTATAAAATATACATACTTACCGTTCCTCATTAGGAAAAATAATACTGTACAGGTTTCTCCATATGCTAATTCCCTTAAATTTTAGTAATGTGGTTTTTTATGTTTCTGTATAATTTAGATTAAATTCTAATTGATAAAGAAATGTTATTGTGCCTCGTCTATGAAACCTGTATAATAATAAATAAGACTTAAGAGATAAGACGTATGACATAAAACTAATTATCTTATTTATTAAACGATTGTATATTCTTCTTAACAGTTAATATCAACAATCAGTTTGAAATATAAACAAGACGCAGACGCAGACGCAGACAGTTCCTTCATGACAGTTACATAACTTTGTCGTAAAAAAATAACAAGTGCGATTGAATAATAACAATTATAAATATTCATTACTGAGCGCTTGGTATGATAATTGTTCCGAGTCATCTAACGTGTGGGCGCTGGGTGCAGAAGAGTTACTCTCAAAGGCATGTTAAAACTTGCATCTCTACTGTGAAATTGATCTTATTACGCCGGTTATGAAAGAGAATACAGTATATTTAAGCTTATGTTTAAACTAGATTCGAAGATACACCATAAGTTTAACATATAATTATTAATATTAAACCAAAATAAACAATTTATAGGAGTATCCTATTATATAGAAATCTTAATTTTAGGCAACAATTTCGATTTTATGAATCTGTATTGTATATCACTCGCTCGCAGGATGACCGCATTGCCAAACATAGAAACAAAGAATTTCAGATGATTTGAAAATATAAATCTAACATTGAATAAAACTTATTACATAAACAGCTTTAATAAAATACTATACAAAATAATTAAGACGATGAGAAATCGAAACAAGTCATTAAATTTTTATAAGTTGATACATCGACTCTTCAAATTTTATTTTATATAATATAATTTTTATTTTATATATTAACGGATAACATAGTAATTTTGCTGGAAGTTTAGATTCCAGAGTTAGAGGGTAGTCGTAGTGTGGAAGTAGTAGACGCTGGCGCACCTGCGCACATGTCTTTCCCGGTAAACGCTGATCCTAGAATCTGATAGTAGATTTTATTTCATAACAAACGTGATCTTTTGGGCGTGCTTCTTTGAATGAACACGATGTAAAATTGTCTTGAGAAAAAGTTTAACTATTATATATGTATATATATAATACATATAGGTAGTAGTATTTTTACATTCTTATGACTGAGCTCACTTATGCGCAGTCAACTGGTTATGTCTCCATCTCTGAAGTCCCGGATTCAAGTCCCGGTGGGGGCAGATGTTTGTATGATGAATGCGAGCACTTGTAGCTTAGTCATGATTGTTAATATATATTTCTATTAAAAATATTTATATATGTATTAATATATGTATGTTTATCCGTTGCCGTAGATCCCATAACAAAAGCCTTACAGAGCTTACTTTGGGCTAGGCTAATTGGTGTAAGTGTAATAAATATTATTATTATTAAATAAGTAGCACACATCGAAGAGTTAGTGCAATACAACTTAAGTTCACTATATAGAGCTTTTCTTGATTGTGTTATTTTTTTTATTAAATTTCAGATTAATAAATACACAATAAATATATTATCTCTATATCTTAAAAAGGAATAATATTTAATTAAATTATTTTACGTGTAGAGGATTTTAGAATAGAGAAGTTTTAAGTGGTAGGATAAAGAACTCAACAGCGTTGCTCAGCAGAAGCGGTTTAATTTTGAAGTTGGTTCAGCACGGACCGCTGTAAGCCAGGCCCAGGTGCCAGCGGACTATTTGGCTGTTGTCCTCCGAACAGATTGCTTTGGCATCGCTTCCTTAATGCCAGTACCTAATACTGTCATTATGCTCAGTGCCCCATTTACATTTTGAGACAACTTACTTAACCTAAAACTGCAGTTTTCTTGGTGTAGGTTTAACTTAAAGAAGAAACTTTATCTATTATTTTTATTTCCCGTATTGACTTTTTAATTAGAAATACTCACGGGTCTACCTAAAATGTTACGAAGTATTTGACGGAATGTTTTATAAAAGTATTGCTGCTACCGTGCTCAAAACATACGATATAACACTCCTAAAAATCCTTTAATTCATTAAGGATTTAGAAATTATGGAGGTCTTATACACGGACCTAGAATCACAAAAGATCTATGTAGGTTGGAGTGAGATATAGCTATTAAAGTCGAAATCCCGTACATAAAATAATAATAAGGGTCTGGGTCTCAAAGGAATTATGATTTCGGAATGTTATATTATGATTTCGGAAAACTTAATTTTTCATTTGATCGGAGTATCTATAGAAGTACGCTCCTTCATATTATCTAGTGGAAAATACCTATCACTTTATAATTTAGGACGACAATCAAAAATATAATTAGAGTATTTTTATTTTTAATTGTAAAAGCCAATCACATCTTACCCTACTCTGTGTGTAGCCTAATACTTCGTATGAGAATGAATTCAATAAATATAATATTTTTTTGTTAATAGCCAGTTTAATGTATAATTTTAATTGACTGACGCCTTGCCGTGAGAGCATCGATTATCGGCGGGTCCTCTCCCCATCAGATGAGGGGGGAGGACACGCCGAGGAGAGCTGCATCGCGGCGTGACAAGGTCATGGTAACTCGTGAGAATACTTCCACGACCTCGTCGGCGTCGGCCCACAATGCGGCCCCCCTCGCCACCCCGCTGAAGAGGGGGGGAGACCGTCGATCTCCCGGGGCATCCGGGGGATCGTCGACTGACGGCGATCTTTGTATAGCAGGGACCGGCCTTCCCGGGCTGGGCCCCCGCTGGTTGCCGACAGAAGGAATCGCCCCGTACGCCTCCGGCGGCATGCCTGCGCGTCAGGGTCGTCTTCCCTGGCGCGCTCCGCCGCCTCCTTCTGCGTCATGACGTCGACGCAGTAGGAGTTCACAACCGTTCACGTGCTCTCTTCCTCCAGCATGGCATACACCACGTTCTGGAGGGAGAGGTCCTCGTCCATGACGGCGACTAGCTCATCACGCCACGCGGAGAAGGCTGGGCACACCGCGAGTGTATGCTGCGCGGTGTCCTCGCTGGCGCCACAGTGGTGGCACTCGGGGGTCGGCTCACGTCCGATGCGGTGCAGGTAGCGGCCAAAACAACCATGGCCACTTAGCCTACGTTTAGGCTAAAATACGATAATACGAATATTTATTGCGAATTACTACTTATTAATGTCTACTTATTAATGTCAAACCACCCTGATGAAATGTAGAGTCGGTTACAAAAACATTACCTTTGGTTTTATCCAATAAAAATGAGTAACTTATATCGTCATAGATAAATTAATATGTACGTAAGACTTTTCTCTTTATTTAATACTTTTTAAAACTTTTGAAATTTATGTCAATAGTTTATATATCATAATTTCTATTAATCGTTTGCCTATAATAAAACCAACCATGATTGATATTCTATATAGCCTTATAATTTTAACATTAGATAATTTTCCATTTATTAAGTTATTTTTGACATGTAAAAATCAAGATTTTTGTAATGCTAATTTTTGTAATGATATTTAAATGAAGAACGTTTAATCTACATACGTAGAAATCAAGATAATTTTTTTCCAATCAATCCAAGTGTATATATACATATATAGTGTATAGTACATATAAGCAATTTCCGTTTGAATATATCGACAAATAAATTGAACATAACAGAATATCTTCATTATCATTGAGCGATGCAGCCGGACGTCATTATTCAGACATCGCATAGTTGACGCAGCCTGATAATCTCGACATCATGTGCTAATTAAAAGCCTACACAATGACCACTCCTGTCCCGGCGACGTGAAGGGATCGGCGAACCTTCACTGAATATCAGTACGGTTGACTCTTTTGAATGTGTATTTGTTTCGCCGCATTCTCTACTACTTTGGATACTGCCTCGGTTATTCTCTTCAACAGTGTATCCATTACTGTTTCACAACACACAGTATCAATTTCAATGGAACGAAAAAAGAAATGGTAGTGATGTATAAGAATAAAGATGTTCCGGTTTCACCATAAGCGGTTATCCAGAGGCAATTCAGCGATCGCCCCTTGATAATCGCGATCACAGTACCCCGACATTTCTTTTCTTTTATCATGGCCGGTTGTACCGAGATAAAACAGTAATAAATAATCCAGAAGACATCGGCACGAGCTTGCGGGTGCACTTTTCGTTTGTATTACCGGCGTAATTATGCCCCAACGGATAGTTTATGGCGGACGAATAGTAAAAAGATAATCGGCGGTTAATTGCTCACAATAATTGATTTTATACGCCATTTATTTTATTGTTATTGTTTCAGGTATATAAATTTGTACGGTCATAATATTATGTTTCATATTTTGCCAAGGCAAGATGGATTAATTTGGCGTTTATTTGGACTTGAGTTTAAAAACTTAACAGAAAATGATCAGTTATTTGATAGAAAATAAATATAGATCACTTTTGATGATGGTACGAAATCATATTATAAAACAATCTAATAAATTTGTAAAACTTGCCTCAAGTAATTTCGCTAAACGCAGCATACGAAGCTATCAAACTCCAGATTCATATCGGGGAATGTTAAAACGTGAAAATTAATAGTCAAGGTGGTGTTCGTGAGAAACTACTTGAGAATTCCTTAAGCGAATTCAAAGAAATAAGCAACATCGACGCTTCTCGGAAAGTTTTGGACTTAGACACATATCGATAGAGCGTGTTGTATCAAACAAAACAATAATATGCGCGACACACCCCGCTCGCGACTTATTCCCGAGTCTGCGACGTTAAGATTCCTATCACACGCTTCCTTCGGGATGTATTACTGAATGCCACGATACAGGATTTCGAGCCTAGCCGTATTTGCGCGCATAAAAATGCACCGTCCTGTTTTTATATCGAATTTGTATTCGGCTTATGTGCGCGCGTCATCTGCTTCCAAACTTTCAAATTGTGGGGTCTGTGGTCGTTAGACGAAATTCGCTGGAATTTACAAGGGCCCTGGGCGTGGAAATGATATTACGATATGTTCGTATCCTGTAAGTGGTGGAAGTGCAGAACTTCATTTACTTCACATGGAATTCTTCAAATAGACTTGTTTGCAAAAAAGTTCACATTTTCTTACAGACATGTCCTCTTCCTGATAACATGTTTATTAAATGTGTAAGCGTGCAATGATCCAAGAGAACCGGGAGTCGTGTGTTTCATTTAATATCTTCCTATTTCGATACAACCAAATTTTTCCTTTTGGAACAATGTTGGCAATTAAATCAATTCAAAATAATATTTTTTCAATGTAGGTCTTTACTTATTGACGTCAAAATAAATTGAATAGTAAGAAAATATTAAAATTTAATTATCCTTGTACGTACGTACACATATATACAAGAAAAATATACATTATACTTGTTAAAACTTGTTTGTACTCTACACTTACAAAGAAGAAGAGGCAAAAACTCTGAAGGTCTATTCTCCTCTTTTAAATTGTCATTAAAAATATCATAATAGTTATCTAAAAAATCATATGTCAGTTGGAAGATGACCTCGGAACAAAAATTAATGCTTATTCTTTCATTACTTTTATACATTTTTGCGACTACACTAATTGTATTATCTTTTGATATTACTTGTGACTTACACGTAAACTTACTATTAACAATAAAATTTTAGTCCCAACAATCTTATCATTAAGGATTCTTAGCTTTATAGCAGCCATGTTTAAATTTATAAAAAGGCACGTTAGTTATAAAAAGGTATACTTTTTCTCAGATCTTCCTGTTGCAATGGCAAGTTCATTTTTATTTATTGTATTTAATAGACGATTTTCAAGCTTCTAACAGATTCCTGGGGTGTTAACTTATAAGTACCAAGTACTCGTTTTTGGAATACATAAATACTTATAATATTCCCGACAGATTTGTGCAATACTATATATAATATATGACAATATTAATTAAAAAAAAAATTGTAAGATTAAGTATAATAATGAGAGTTTTAATTCACCATCATATGACAGTCTGATGATGTATCTATGTAGTGGTTTTAAAAAAAACTTATTTATCAGAAATTTTATAATCGTTTTACTCAAATCTCGAAACTTTTGCTCAGTCAATCATAAATCGATGCTAAAAGTCAATCACAAAATGAACAGTTTAACACCACATCCCGTACCAATGTTATCCCGACAGATTATAGACCGATGTCAATCATTCGATATCAGACTATCGTTAATCGCATCGGCCTAATCCTGTGCGGTGCCTTTGACGGCCAATTACAATCTGCTTATAACAAACCGTCGCCTGAACATCGGATTAAGTTAAAAGGCTGTTATGTAGACACAGTTAACGCGATTGCTTCGGTATTAATTGCGTAGATAATGGCTACTTCTTCTCTATCTTCTCGATCTAATTGCCTTCTAACTCCAGAATATGTCAAAAGTCATATATCCATTTTACATTACATTACATTTCTTGATGTTTTGTTATTAGCCAAATTAAGAATGAGAAGATATATGTCATTGATCCCTGTCCTCCCGTGAATGTGATGAGAGTGCACTAAGCCGGTACAATAGCAATAGGCCCCTCCCCTGTTATATCCTCAGACCATTTTTTTTTGCGGGGGGAAAATGCTGCTTATGCACCATGTCGCCGCGCTGGCTAGGCGCGGCCATGTGTGCGGCTGTAACTGAAGATGGGTGTTTTTATTATATAATAATTTTATTATTGCTTAATTTAAGTAATTTTGATCTCATAACGTATGTCAAAAACTCGTATGTCAAAACAAAAAATAAATAAATTTATTTTTTAAATAAATCTATGTGTAATCTTTTTGAATTGGGCCAAATGGTTATTCATAATTTGAATAAAACGAAATAATATATAAGTAGCTTTAATGCAACATTTAAATTTATTAAGTATGCATATAAATCTATAAATAACAAGTTACTAGCGATTTTGTTTATGTGCTCTTACGTGTTGAACTTGGGAGAGTACTATTGTCTATAGTGATGCGACAATTTAGTATGTAGCGATTATGGGACAACATTACAAACATGTTGCTGTATTTTCATAAATAATAATAGCGGGTACATTGTTACTTCTATAACATTTTTTGGTTTCGTACATAATTAGTAATAAGAATTGAATAAAAAAGAAGCAAACACCCGATTATGTATTATACATCTTTCTTTTGTATTGATATATATTGTATAAAAATTAATTTGCTTGTTGTGGCATTTTTATATTGATAATGTAATTTTTAAGCCACAAATCGAAATATTATTTACAGGTAGAAACTTACTGAAATATATTTGTTGAAATTTCGTGATCTTACTGTAAGGTCATACACTGAGCAATGAATAATTCTTGTACAAATATTTTATCACCTCTAGTTAGTTTCAAACTATATAAATACGTTACAGGAACGTTAAGTGATTTTGACGCATTCCAAAATGCTCACAGTTTGGTGCGCAGTGGCCGACCGGTAGGAATCCAAGATGCTATCGTCGCTGAGCTTAGAACTTTATGTGACTTATGGCGCAATAAATAAATATACCGTTGCGACACCTAAATATGTCAACAGACAGCAATGGATTTGCGGTGACATGTGAAAAATAATAATATAATTCAAGTTTAGACCAGAATTTCCAATTGTTTGTTAGAATATAATTTTGCTTGGTGGTAGAGCTTCTGAGTCAGCCTGTTTAGCTACGACCATTATATTTAAGTTGTCACCGTCTTTTAGAAACTAAGTTTGTGATCTTGTTTCTATGTATAAAACCTTAGCTAAATTTACATATAATACTTATTTTTCCAAACTAATTACTGGATCCATCTGCTATTTGTAAGTCGGTTTTGTATTTTCCTGATTCACAGTAGTTTTGAAAAATTCTTTTCCTGTTCTTATGATTTTGATGCAATAGTTATATGGCATTTTATTGCATCAAATTATATATATATATATAAATATATATATGTATGTATATATATATAATATAATATTGTCGTGTTCACCATTGAGGTAAGATAACCTGTTCTTTAGCTGTAGAGGTGTCCGATGAACCATTCATGGATGGAACATTTATGGCATGAACTAACTAGATTCTTTTCTTTATTCAGTCTTAAGTATTGAGAATGTATAATGTAACCGTTCAGTGGTAGAGAGACAAATCTTTATTTTTGCAAATGAACAATGAACACAATATATTTAAATATATATCATTTTAAAATTAATTTTGATATCACCAAAATATTATATTGCAAAAAACCTGATGATCGCAGTTGTTACCTGAATAATAACCGTGAAACCAAGCAGACAGTTCCATGGCCCGATCGTTTAAAGTCGACAGATGAGATGTCAGCAGAAAATTGGATTTTGTAAAATAAATATGTCACATTCAGTTTGCATTAACTCTGGCTTTCCGGAAATGTATCTTGTTGTTAGAGAATAAAGAGCAAAGTCGAGTCATCCCAACAACGCAATAAGATTGACGAAAAGTTAATTTAAAGTGCTATAGAATTCACAAAGGAATTAATACTTGTCCAACGCCCTAGCGTTTGAAAAAAGTATTTATCTTGGAAGGCACGAGGGCTTCATGCATTATATTCATCAGGTATGTTACCTTGTTACAAATTTGAGTGACACTTTCAATTTTTAGTTCCGAAAATTTACGGAATTAAACCAACGACAGATTATAATCCTTTTGTCTGTTTTTGTCTGAATGTTAATCCTATAGAATTGTGCTTTTAATACTTCAAGCATTGTGTTAATTTTGCTGTTAATTGTTCGTAATATGACATCTTAATATATTTAAGTGAATTGTCAAACATTTCTTATTGCTAATCTCTTTGTGATTCTTCTTCTATATTTATTTAATTTCGGCCTTACATTATTTCTTCTGTTTATCAATGTCTTTATATCGTATTTGTTAAAGATTTTCAGATAATATACATACATGATTTAATTTATCATGATCATGATCAAATTTATCATTGATTATTTATAAGATTGCGCTGAAATCGACTTTATTAATTCTGCGTTTGTAATTCTATTTTAAATTAGTATTTACTGTGAATGATTGTGAACTCATGGTGTGCTCCAAATTATGAGTCTCACACACTACAAGCGGTTTAATGTCAATTCCCTTAGATGCACGCTGAGGTAAGGAATGCGCAGAGCAATAAAACTGGACGAAATATCTTACGTAAGCCAGAGGCTTTAATACAAAAATATTGTAGCTCGCCCACATGCGTCCCCAAACCGTTTGATACCTTTCGCATATTGCTTATGTTATTTTTATTAGATGGTCAATATTTAATTTTGGAATCTACGTAATAGACGGTAGATAATTAAAGTGGCATTTTTCTGTTGCAATTCAAGAATGTTGCAATAAAATCATTCAAATGTTTATATATTTTAAAATTAGTGAGAACTGATACATCCATTTTCTGATTACAGTTGCTCTCCTGTAACTTCATCCACATGGACAATTTTTTGGTTTCCAAAGTTTTCGTAGTTCAAAGATAATTGAAATTTTTAGTTCAAAAGAGTGGTTTCTAAAATTGAGGCGATCTCCCAAACACACATAAGAATGGCATAAATCTTAAAAACTTTAATAAACAATTGGTTTGCATTTTATATTAATCTAAAGTAACCCAAGGACGGCGGTACAATTTTATTTTTTTTAATATTCAAATATTTAAAAAAATAGTTAATGCCCGCGACTTTGTCTGCGCAGAACACCTCATATTTTGGACAATTCACATAATATCCTATGTGTGAATGCCTATGTATTATTCTAATGTATAAACTATATGTTTGGAAAGTTTAATAACATCCGTTCAGTAGTTTTTCGTGAAAGAGTAACATAAAGCTATCTATACTTACAAACTTTCGCTCTTATAATAATTAGTAGGGGTTAAGAAAATAAAATCATAAGGAAAGCTATTATTTTTATTCTCTGATATCTTCCGCAATTCACAGCAAATTACGTAGGCAGTTCAAAGTTTGCTAGATTTTTAGAAGTACACATAGCAATATGTTGACCTTGAGACAGTTCTTATGTCGCTCGACATAGTTGAGGTATTCATCATGCAAATGTAAAGCTCGATGTTTGCTGATTGAACAAACAGAATAATAACGACATACATCAATCAAGCCTGCAATGCTTTTAACTGCTATAATTGAGACGAAGAATGAATCAAAAAGAAAAACAAAAGTAGACTCCACGCAAAACGTGCAAAACTTTAACATTGGCATATGTTGGTATTGCGACGCCATTAATCAATATTAAAATTCGTTAACAACGTACTTTGATTTTAGTGTTATTGAGGTCTGATTTATTCGACGCGCTTTACATTTGCACGGGACCAATAAATGTATCAGAGCGATACAGGTCCATGTTCTCAACGATACCGTCAAATAAATATCATGAGACAGCATCCGAAAATTTAAGCTGTCCCCTTGCTGCAGTATTTACAAGCGTTTCGCATAAAGATTATGCGTTTTGTTTTCAAAAGGGCTCGCCTTGACGTATTAATTGCAAGGGCCTTGGAGCGCTGTGGGATATCCGAACGCGGCAGGTCCTCAAAGCCTCGATCATCTAAAACTTTTAGTATGACTTTCATTAAATCGACCTCGAAATTCTTAACTTAAACATAGATTCGAATTAAGCTTTGCTTACCGAATTCAATGCGGACTTTCCTTTCGTTTGATCAATGTTTTATATAAATATTAATAAAGTCAGGGTTTATGGTAATAAATTATGGGTTGAGTTATTCGAAGCTATTCAAAATCAATATCGGATAGTCGAATCGTGATATTTATGGCAGTATAACACTGTCAGTCGGCTAATTGCGTTTTGATTTTATGACTGTAGGATTCAAATATCGCTGAACGCATTAAAACGAAGTTATTTATTTAATTACTCTGTGATTAATTGGTATTGAATGATTTCTGATGTCGATCTTTTATTTATGCAGTGGTGATAAAACGAATCTTGCATTTTCATCTGAGAATTAAGTAGTGTTGCATTTTTGTTTTGCCGAATATCGTATCAAAAATTAAGGTATAATACTTTCAAATACGAGAATTCAGTCTAAGGATAAGAAATATACGTATGTATGTATGGTGTTACAGTTTTGTTTGGCCGAATATCCTATAAAAAAGAAAGTTCTAATAGTCAGAGTCTGTAGCTAAAAAACACGAATGATTGTCACTTTCATTTCTATAGCATGATATATAGAGGAATGATTCATTAACTTAGAACCATTTCCATATATTGTGGGCAAATATCGAAATGATTTCGGTAACGTATCGAACAGGAATTATAATTTTTAGAGATTCAGATTTTTTTTAATGATGCAGGTCAGCAATCGTAATCATCATCATTACACCTCTTATACTTCTCCACCGAAGTTCATGAGGCTATCGTAACAATGTTAGGACGATTAGGGCTGGCTATAAGTGCGGATTGATCGACTATATACACTTTTGTACTTCTTTGTAAGTATACGTAGCTTGTGGTTGTCTCACGATGTTTTTCTTCACAGTACGAATGTAGAAATTCGAAATACGAAAAATATATTGGTACATGGCAGAAAAAACCCCAGGAAAGGTAGGAAAGGTCCCCCAAAACTTGCGATTCCAATATCAGTATTCATACCACAGGGGGGACTGTCCAGGTGTTTTCGGACAGTCCCTCCTTTAGCGGTAGCTCGACCAGCTATGGTCGAGCTGGCCCCGGGACACATGGCGGTCGAATCGCGAAAGCGCACCCCGCCACGTGCCCCGTATGGGCCTAGAGAACTCGGGGGGGTTTTAGTGGGTAGGCCAGTCCTCTATGACCGGAGAGCCCCACACACGGCCACGCTTTTCCAGTGCGGTATCATGGTGCATAAGGTCGCATTTCCCCCCCACAAAAAAAAGCATCCATACCACATCGCCACCGACGCTCAATCGATCAATTAAGTTATATTTGGTAACTAGCTTTTGCCCGCGACTTCGTCCGCGTGGAATAGTGACTTCCGGCAGATTTTTGGTTAACCAACAACATATTTATATTTATATTTGAATAAAGATTAATATTATTATGTTGATACAACTTAAACAAATTATTTCGACCAAATTTGGTACCATAAAAACGGTCATTGTGACTAAACCTTAAAAGATAGACATATGCCGTCGCGAACTTTTTTATAGATCATGTATAGAGGAATAATTCTTTCATACATATTTTTTGTGTATCTTGAACCGTTTTCGCAGCGCACGCAAAGAAAGCCTTCAAAAATGAATAATTTTCCCCGTTTTTTACACATTTACCGCTCTGTCTTTGCTCCTATTGGTCATAGCGTAATGTTATTTAGCCTATAGCCTTCCTCGATAAATGGACTATCCAACAAAAAAAGAATTATTCAAATCGCACCAGTAGTTTCGGAGATTAGCGCGTTCAAACAAACAAACAAACAAACTCTTCAGCTTTATATATTAGTATAGATAAAGAAGAAAATTCTTCTTCTTCTTCAGTTAATGAATAGAAAATGCGAAAACAGTATTAAATGCATGTAAACAATGATTCCAAGCCAACATACTTTTTTAAATGTACTAGTTTCTGATTATAGATATTTAACGGCTAGTCTTTATGCTCTGAGAGTAAATGTTATGTTTAAAAGATGACGAAATATCCGAACGTAAATCAATTGACTGTCTAATAAAAATCGTTTCAACACATGTCTCTGTGTGAAGTTGTGCTCTGAACGGAAGTCTGCGGTGAAGCGCCACTACCGATGCCGGGACCGGAAGTCGGTGACCGTGCGCTACCGTTTGTCGCCTATATCGCACGCGGTCACCATGACGTGTGACGGCGCCCTTCCTCCAACCATTAATTGACGTTCAATGTGAAGGTGGCCTATTTGTTTTAGTACTATTTATTATAGTTCTTCTAACTAAATTGCGTTCAAAAACAGTTCACAATGAGTAGCGTTATAGCTACATATTTATTTGGTTTTTGAATTCTTTGAATTCTACAGATTGAGAGGTATTGCAGAAGTAACAGTATACCAGCGATCATTATGTTTGAAGAAATAACGACATGTTCATGGTATTATTGCGGATCAAAATTGCTTCACACTAAACTAGTTAGTGTTTTGTAACAATATAGTGACGTCACGATATTGTAAATCTTCATATAGGTAGCTAAAATTTGAATGACTTCCACATGTAGTGAACATATATAAATTAATACTCAGTACTTAACACAGATGGTTTGTAATAGCAATACATCAATAAAAAAATATTTTACTAACAATGATTTAAAAAATAGTGCACAGTAAAAGTTTCCCTTTAATCAGCTGTTACTATATCCGCGGGAGCATAGCAAGCACTTTTATTATACATATATATTTTCAATCCGTTTCCACTTACATATAATAGATATTTATTCTGAGCTATGTATAACTTGTATGTAATTTTCTTTTCATTCATTTCACTGTTATTTTGTACATGAGTTATATAAAAGCTTAGTAGGACGCAGCATTATAATTATCTTTTATAGGCGCATCTAAAACAAAGGTAATCAACAAGTCTGCCGAGAAACCACAATGGCAACCACTTTCGCCAACCTTGGCGGATTGTGAGGCTGTATCTTTAATTGTAATCGTGTATTATGTAATCGCATTTGGTATATGAACAATCAAATACTTGCTCAATTTAATAGATACCGATTCGATACCATTAATCTTTTGACATATAGTGTTTTATTACATACTGACTTACCGCCTGCGGCAGCGCCCGAATTATATCCAGTTTTCCTTTAATACAGAGATAATTTTCCATAGTAAAAGTATAGTAAGTTCTTTCTTAAGTATCAAACTATTCAAATATCGAATTTTATCAAAATAAGTAGTCTCTTTTATCGCTTTTCCTATATTTATAAATATTTTCCCGTGGTATGACTTTTCTGGGTGTCACTATCTCCAAAACCAAGCTTCAAAATGTGTCACATATACAGAACTTTTATATTTAAAATATTAGTAGGGATGACAGCAAATTTGTGTTTTTCATCTCGGCTAATTATATGTATGGATTGTTGACAGAAACGGTATTTAACAAACTTAGATAATGGAAGCTAGCTAGATGGGCTCAGAAGCTCATCAGCAACTAAACTGAGCAAAAAATCACACGACACCATGAAAACGCCGTACCTTCCGATCAACACCTCGTGTTCTACAACTACTTTAGCTTCGGTCCTAAAGATCTCATAGGTTTGAAATAATGACGCCAATGAAAGAAAGGGATGATATGTACCCCGTTACCTCTTGAATGAGGGAAATGGGATTCGCTTCTACGGCTTTGAATAACCGTTCAGAACAAGATATCAGATGGCTCTGAATGGAAAGTAGTTCGAGATTCTTATTGAGATCGGACTTTCTGACATATCACGGGGCATAAATCGCTCTTCAACTGAAAATATTTTATACTACTTAAATTTTTAAAAATTATTTTATATATTTAGCGTTATATTTTTTCCCTCTGGAGAGACTAAGAATCCTCATGGATACCATCGCAACCGAGTGCACAGTGATTACGTCGGACTCCAAACTCGATCGAGGCGGATCGACCGGCATAATACCGACTAAACTCAGTCTGAGTTTTGTCCTTTGGCCCTATGACTTGGACGTAAGAGTGAAATTACTTTTCAACTTTGAATAGTTAGCTTTTTGTTAGGATTGGCGGCATATATTTAGCAGTCAATTTATGAGCAAAATACATGGCAATTCTCATCTATGCTTAGCATCTGTTAACAAGTTTCGCTTGTAGGTCGTGGATAGATCAGATCCACTCCGGTATTTCGCAACCAGTAACTGTTAATAAATAAGTGTGATTGTGTTTGGTGTAACATACCATTATTAAGTTATATTGCAATAGTAATTGTGTCAGTGTCAAACGTGCTATTTGCGCCTTCCTTTAAACGTGGTTAAACGAGACCTGTTGGTCGTTGGTGAGGTCGCAGAGATAGTATCTTACATTATTTATTATATTACAGTGTTACTCAAATCACTTTTAATTTTTGATTGCGTATGTAATTTTGAGTTATGCTTTCCTGTATGTAAAACGTTATAGTAGATTTCATTTACAAGATAATTGGTATTGATAATACGGAAAGTGGACTATACAATATTAAGTATAAGTGTGTGTGTATGTATTTAGATCAGAAGTTCACATACTCTTTTGTTACATACCTATACCACTTTAAATATATTGCTAGATCCGTAGGATGCCCCTCAGCTACATTACTACTTATTACAAAATTTTGGAATAAAAGGAAGATGAAATTTATCTATAAAAGATCGACAAGTCTCGACGCGTTGTACTGAACATGGAATATGCAAGATTTTACAAGTAACAATTGCTGAGGTTCTTAAAATATTATCTGCCTATATTGATAGAAGTCAAGCCAACAATTTTCTATCAAAACCAAATTAATTTTCATACACCCCCACTTATTATTGTAGACCCCCTTTTTTATCACGGCCAATGTAGCTGTCTTCAAATCTCCCGTTGATCCTGGAGGTCTACCTGAACCACTTTGGAAGTTACTGATCTAGATGATATAAATTTTTCTTGACAAAACTACAAAATTACAATCGCGACAGTCAGTTTTAACAAATAAGTAAATTAAATGGGAAGATAGTGTTAAAATTTGTATTGTTATTTTTAAAAATACATTTATTATACAATATAACCACTCACTTTTACTTTTATGTTAAAACTATTTAACGACCAAAAATTACTAGATAAATTTACAAGATAAAAAAACTTCACCTCCAGTGCTGCCGTCAGGGATGGTGCCCAAAAGGCTGGTATTTCTCCGTTGGATGGCGAGACTAATACGTTGACCGACATATCTGCCAGCCTTTTGATCACCCGTCACCTCGGCGAGTCTCTATGCCAAATCCTTAAAAAGGGACCAAGCGCTTGGACCCCATGGACCCATTGTCTCTACACCAAACGGCGCAAATATGTAGCTTTCATTGAGAGCTGAATATTTCCGCTGTTTAGAGCACTCAGCAGAGGCAGCCGCCGCGCCTGCAGCAAAGGACGTACTACCTGTATGATACGGAGTAAGCGTATCAGAGCAAGTTGCGTCCCATACAAGAGGACGACCTTGCTTCCATGGAATGAGCGTTATCCCATCCCATCAGGTCTCTTGCCGTTGTCACGTGAGCCATTGGGCTGAAGAACCACTGGAACGTTGACTGCGACAAGAGCTCTGCGGATGACGTCATTGATGCAGGCGTGGCGGAAGTCTCTGCCAACGCTTTTTTGGCAAAAGAGGCCAGGTGACTATACTCACCGACGCGAGTTCCACAACGAAAATATTTATTTATTTATTTTTAAATTACTATGGTGGTGAAAAGATTTACGGCTTACCTGATGAGTCTATGGACGCTTGCAACACCAGGGGCATCACACAGATGGGAGATGGGGGTTCGAGGAGCATTTTCGTCGCCTCGAGCCGCGTTTGCTGAGGGCAGCGGACGCACTCAGTCACCTCTTGCCCAACGTAGGGGGCCCAAGCGCGAGATGCCGCCGCCTGTACGCCGGCATCGTGCAGAGCATGGCCCTATATGGGGCCCCTGTATGGGCCGACGCCCTCGGCCTCCGGGCTGTGGCGTCCCTGCACAGGGCCCAGCGAGCTGTGGCCCTGCGGGCAATACGGGGATATTGCACGGTGTCGCATACGGTGTCATGTCTGATCGCAGGAACTCCGCCTTGGCAGTACACCGCCCATGTTTTAGCCGCCACTTACCGCGTCTGTGCGGATGCGCGGGACGGCGCCCGGTGCCTAGCGCCGCGGGAGAGGGCCTCCGCGACCGAGGAGGCCAAAGTGGAAGTGGTTTGCCTGTGGCTCGAGGAGCTCCGTGAGCTAATGGGTGCTGCCTCCGTTTCGGACACCATGTTCCGAAGCGTCGAGGCAATGCGCCCATTCCTCACCGCATGAGCGAGCCAGCGTCACGGGTCGCTCACGTACCACCTGGTGCAGGTGCTAAGCGGCCATGGTTGCTTTGGCCGCTACCTAAACCGCATAGGTCGTGAGCCGACCCCTGAGTGCCACTACTGTGGCGATGCCGAGGACACCACGCAGCACACCCTAGCGGTGTGCCCGGCCTTCTCCGTGCGGCGCGCTGAGTTGGTCGCCGTCATGGGCGAGGATCTCTCCCTCCAGAACGGTGGGTGGTGTGTGCCATGCTGGAGGGAGAGAGCATGTGAGCGGTGGTGAACTCCTTCTGCGTTGACGTCATAACGCAGAAGGAGGCGGCGGAGCGTGCCAGGGAAGACGACCCTGGCGCGCAGGCATGCCGCCGTAAGCGTACGGTGTGAAGGAGGCCCGCGTTCGCGCGCTTCATTCCTCCTGTCGGCGACCAGCGGGGGCCCGGCCCGGGAAGGCCAGTCCCTGCTATTCAAAGGTCATCGTCAGTCGTCGATCCCCCGGATGCCCCGGGGGATTGACGTTCCCCCCAACACAACAGGGGGGCGAGAGAGGCCCGCACGATGCGGGCCAACGCCGACAAGATCGTGGAAGTATTCTTGTTCCCATAACCTTGTCACGCCGCGATGCAACTCTCTTTGGCGTGACACATCGACGATCGAAGCTCTCGCGGCAAGGCGTCAGTACGGAGCATTGTCAGGTTTTTAGTCGGTAGTCCGCGCGCTTGGACTCGTCCCCCAGGCGCGCGGAGAGTCCGACATAATCCCGCGGTTTTCTCGAGCCGCGGGGTATGCGAAAAGCATTTTCCAGACATAAAAAAAGGGGCACCACACAGTGTTACCAACCTCTTAAAAATCTATGTGCTCCCTTATTGAGGAGCCCCATACCTGTGCTTCCAGAAAAAAAAAACTAAGATAGGGAGGTCTATTGCACAATCGAAAAGTGCGTGGGAAGAAATTCCTCAGAAACTACCACATAGATTATTACTAGGGAATTATATATTTCTTTAGTATTCAAACTGTGTCATTTAAAATACTGCAAACAGGTCCTGAGCTCTTAGAATTGTAATAAAAAATGATTATTGTATATAACATTTATTTTATTAAGTACGAGTATAATAAAGTTCAGAAATGTACAGCTGTTGTCGTTGTCGACGTGAGAAATGATAAGCTACACCCCAGACTGCGCTATTTAAGGTAATTCGTTATTAAAATCAAATCAAATATTTTACACTATTATCTTAATGAGTCATTAAAGTTATGAATATTTTTATTACTAGAGTACTCTGTATTTTGTGTTAACAATATGTCAGTAATTTGTTTCACCTTGAATTCAGGCCTTCTCCAAGGATCTCCTTTACTTGTTCCTGTGTCGTAAGCATTCAGCGATTACCTACGATCTTCACCAAATCATCGGTCCACCTTGTGGCAGGCAACGCTGCGTTTCTCGGCATATGCCTGGCACTCTAGGATCTTGCTATCCCAGCAGCCCTCAATTCCAATGTAATGTAATGTAATTTTTAATTAAATAGCTATAGAAGCTATATATTTTTGAATTACATTTTAATCCGACAGTGTAATTTGTAATTATTATTGAACTTTACTTATTGTTCATTTGTAATAAAAAAGAAACGTCCAAATTACTTTAACATTTTTGTTTGAATTTCATGTTAGTATATATTTGACAAAACAAGTAGTTTTGCTTTCATAATTAGGTTACGTAGAGGTGAGTATACGAATCTGAGTGAACTGTCTACGATAGTTTGGCCGATAGTCCAAAAATATCATTGGGGGTGTATCGTCTAAGGGAGGCTACAGAGTCGTTGACCTTTTTTACGAATAAATATGCGACTACGCTTGTTGATTTATGTTTAGAGTTTACTAATCGTGTTAGTTTTAGTAGTGGGGAGGCATTATTTTAGAAGTTTCTTTGAGAGATACTGAAACACTATGAAAATGAATGTCTTAGTGTGGTTAGAACCTTTAACCGCCATATTGTATTTATGTGCTTACATATATTTAAATGTATATTACTTTCTTGTTTGATTTTTATAAAATAATGATGAAAATTTGAGGAAATATTACGAGTACGAGTATCATCGGAAATCGTTTCCCAATATTTCTATAAAGCAATAAAATAAATAAAAAAGCCATTTCTTGCCAAAAAATAAATAAAGATAAAGTACATCACAAATAAATCAAAAATCAACAAATATAATATCAATAATTAATTACATTAAGTTTACATTGCAAAAATCAATAAATCTTGATTGATTGTTACGTACCTAATTAAAATTTATATAATTCATAAATATTAAAAATTTTATATTTACATTATTAAAATTATCTGTATAAATAACTTAGCGTGATATATATATATATATATATATATATATATATATATATATATATATATATATTATATATATATATATATATATATATATAATTTGATGTCAATTATAATATTATATTATTATTAGCAAGAGAAGTGTGCCAGGATCGTAGCAAGTGGAGAGAGGTGGTCACTGCCTACCCCATTGGGAACAAGGCGTGACATATATGTATGTATGTATGTATTATGTTGAGCAAGAACCCCTTTTCAGGTGAAGGCGGAGCGGATGGAGAATTCCATGCATGTCTGTCGCTCGCCACCCATCTTCCATCTTGACTGCGGTCTGCCTTTCTTTCTATAAAGCAATAAAAGTCTTTAAAAATATATTATTACCAAAATGCTAGCTACCGGGTATTTCTTACCAATATCGAGAACAATATGCGAACAGAAAGCTACTTCAAAAATGTGTTTATTGTTTTTTTCTAAGTAATAAGTATCTAAAAGATTAAAAACAAAACAAATAAGTAAAACAATTTAAATTTATAACGCAGTAGCATTTGCTGCCGAGTAGATAATGTCTTCAATTTAATCACTTTGCTTTTGTTCCACGTTTAGTGGGCACGCAAATATTTTCTTTGCATATAAATTATTTTTCCGATAATTAATATTTAAAAATATGACATGCAGTATATTCATGTTTAATATAATTTAAATGTCTCATGCGGAATTGCAGAAACGTTTAAATAATCTTATAAATCTATTGCCATCAACAAATGCAAATTGTACGTAATACAAAATGATAGCACGCACCTCAATGTTTAAATATGTATTAGTCAGTATTCTTATAAGAGTTATTTGGCGATCATTCGATCTGTTCTAATAAGAAGTTCCACATTCTGATTATGGTTCCCATTGAAGGGCCTTAACCAACCATGGTAACTAGGAGCATGTGGTTGACTTCAAATAATACCTTTGAATTTGTTCGCAGCTTTGAGCTTGGCTCACAATATTTTCCTTCATTACAGGATTGTTAGGGTACATTTACGTTCTTATTAAAAATATGTACATAAAATTTCACAAACGTTCCACATTCTGATTATCACAAAAGTTTCACATTCTAATTTCACAAAAATTCCACATTCTGATTATGGTTCCCATTGAAGGGCCTTAACCAACCATGCTAACCTGGAGCATGTAGTTGACGTCAAATAATACCTTTGAACTTTTTCGCAGCTCACAATATTTTCCTTCATTACAGGATTGTTAGATTAATTTACGTTCTTATAAAAAATATGTACATAAAATTTGAAAACTGAAATGTTTTTATAGAAATGTGGAAGAGCTGACCACAGGGACACTTCTGATTCGACAACCAGTTTGGCACTGGTTGTCGAATCAGAAGTGTACTACAGCCATAAATGATTTCTTGAGTACTTGGTATGAATTGCATATAAGTAACTCAAAAGGGTTCTTAACCCTTCAATGCTGATAAATCAAAATATGAAGCGGGTGAAGAACACAACGAAGAGGGGCATCATGCATGCATAACCCTGTCTCTTCACTAGCCAATTTGTCTCTTTCCAAATCGCAGCAACATTTCACGACGATGTAGTCACATTTTACAGGAACCATGTTTTTCTATTTTCACGTGATGTATGGGACGCATTTCCTCACTTTCGGATAGCACTTCTGTATTCCCTTTTATATGCTTTTGCTTTAAAAATTTATTCACAGTCGGGGTCCCCGATGCGAATGCATAGCCGAATTATTTAGGGTAGGGAAAACAGTGTTGCAGTGAAGCCGCTATTTATCAGATCGTTTTTATCTCTCTCTTGTCGTGAATTAGTCAGCAACACTTGAATCTTTGTGTTTTTCAATAATACATTATTTTTTTATACTTTTGGGTTGTGTTAACATCAGAGCCCCTGGAACGCATTTCATTGGGAAATAGACAGTACTATTGAGCAATATTTATTGTTGTCTCTGTTTCTGTGGTAAACATAAATTATGAATTAATAACATAAATAAAGTAAGTTTATATTACAACTTTCTCGTCATCTAATATAATAATTATAAAACTTTGCCATTTATTATTGTCAATATATAAACTATACAATTTTTAATATCATCGGTTTCGGACAATCATCTTCTTTATAACTACATTATTTACACTTAAATAATTTATAATTACCAGAGTTCATTTCAGCTTAGAACGTCAGGTGAGACGTCTAGTGAACTTCGTTTAACGATAACTTTTGTTAGCATTTCATATACGACTGACATATATGTATGATACATTAGCAATAAACTATAATAATTTCTGTTAAAATAACGCCTTCCCCTCTTCAAAAATCACCAGTACTTAGTGATTTTAATACATCATCCATCCATTTTGTCGGCACATACCAACATTATCTCCGATAGTTATTAAAAACTAACTGACCCGTGCCCACTTTGTTGGGCATAATATTAATAATCCCCGAAGCGAGCACGAAGGCGAACCGAATTAAACCCGAAGCCATCGCGCGCCTTCCGCTGCTTTGACCTTCACACTTAGACGATGAGTTTACTTATTTTCATAAAGATTCATAATTTTTGGTAATACGAGTATATGAGTAATTAATATGACTTAATGATTTAAATTATTTTATTGATATTGGAAATTAAATTACCTATACAAATATTAAAAAAACTACTTTTTTTAACTTATATATTAAAGTTAGACATGTGCTGTCGTTGACTTTTTTGTAGGCATTTTCAAGCTCCACATCTTTTCTCTAGTCTTCAAAAATATATCTTTCATACTTAAGGCAGCGTTCGTAAGAAACACTTACATTCTGATTCATTTTGCAAAACGGACTACCACTTAAAGCCGTTTTATTTTTCGGTTTTTTATATAACCTATGACACTCAGCAATTATGTGGTTTTCCATTGGCGAAAGAAATTTTAAAATCGGTTCAGTAGATCCCGAGATTACCCCTTACAATTTAACAAATATACATACACACAAACTTTACTTCTTTATAATATTAGTATAGATAAATTACATGATATTTAGTTAAAATATTGCTGATTGCAAAAAAAAAAAATGTCTTCAACACAACAAATCTCGATCTCGACACATTATTCTACTCATTATCCTCTAACAAGATCCTTATCAGACAAATTCAAAAAGGACCACACGCAGTGTTTCGTGCTTGCCATTTCTAATAGTGCGTAGTAACCCAGGTGGGTTTACACAAATCTTAAATTACCACTGTAATATATTACAATTACGCTCCGAGAGGCGTATTTGAATGGGCGTTCTGATATCGATCAGGCATTTCATCAGGTCGACGAAGCGGGCACGATTGTATCGGCAAGGAAGAGATCGCGTCTGCAGATCTATCTCTCGTATGCCAATTAGCCAATTAGAGAGTGCAAACAACGCACGCCAGTTTAGATAAGGCGTTTTCGTGGTCGCCTCTCTCTGTACTAGTACTTTATTTCCCGTTCGTTATCCATTAATCCTCTGTGGCATTAAGAAACGGCGTAATTTTTTACCGCGGGGTCGCGACCATCATTTGTTTATTTTTTAATGCCGACACCGACATCCATTTTGTAATCGGAAGGTAAGTGAGAGCTTAATTCCGGAATTCTCGTAAGATCGTGCTATTAGATAAGTGTCAGTTGATAAAATGGAAACGTTTAGTAGGTACACCTTATTTGGACACGTACAACATACACGTGCGCTATCGGGGGCCTATTTTGATATAGGTATGCTTGTTCGTGACCGCTGCCAAAAAGATATATCACATTTATATATTTCTTTCAGTATGTTTCATTTCTAATATGATGTTTCTTGATTTGTTTGAGTTTCACATACGTTGTCACTAAATATTTTCACAAATAATCCTTCTCATAACTACAACATTATATCTTTACTATTTTTTTTATTGGTGTATATAATTAATAGCTATAACTCCAAGATGCCAAATAAATCAAACCATCATTCACCTTAAATATATATATATATATATATATATATATATATTTTAAGAATGTAATTGTAATCACTGTATCACTTACAGTATAAAAATTTGAAACTGTCATTATAAATATCAATTGCTTTACAGGTATGGTGTTATATATGTTTTCCCTCCATTTGTCTCTATTTATACTCTCGCCTAAAATCTCTTGTTTACGTAATCAATATACACTTTCTTCTCCGTAACTCTTCGACTTCCATTCCCACCCCTGGTATAAGCATATGGCTTATACCACAAAAACCTGCTACTTCTTATCTTCTCTATAACAGATATTGCTACCTTATTCACAATCGGAAACGAAAGCGAAGATAATTATGGCGATATGTGGAATATATTTTCGATATTAGAAAAGAAATATATAGAAAACCCAAAAATATAAAATATGCGTGAAAACTCTATATTATCGAATACGATGGTTTTCGATTGCGCTCCAAAATATTACCCTTGGATAGAAAGTTTCACAGCTTAAGCTTAATTTGGCGGGTAATTAGATGTCACAGAGTATATGTGATGGGCCGATCCGAGGCGCAGTGAAGTCGACGATACGTAAACGTTTAAGAAATTTTAATCACAATCAATGGTCACTTGCGATTAGAGCGAGACGCCGATCGATTCGAGAATGGCCGCCTAAGCCTGATTCTAATTTGGACGGTGTCGGCTTACTAACCTTTGTTAGAGTTCGACTTATCACAAATTGGTCTAGCTAATAATTGGTTTAGACATTTTTATGATTGCCTTCAATCATTTTGTTTATTGTAATATTACTTATTGAATGAATATTTTATATTCTTTCAGTCAGCTAAATATATGTGAATTATATTTCTGCAAATAAGTAGAGACTGGGGCTGGATACGCAATTAACGATATGGTATAGGCGGCAACATGCAAACGATATCGCTGGTGTTGTCAACTAGCATTGATAGCGCCCGTTTGTCTCACTCTGGGTTATTGCTGGTTAAGCACACTCTGGGGTTTTTCTAGAACTCGAGAAGTTCTTGTGTATGGTATCCCGGTCTCCTTTATAAGCTGGGTGCCATTAACATGCCGCTCGCCCGCGCTAGACTGTTAGCGTAATATCGCTTTGAGCTGTTCATCCTTGCAGAAGCAGACCAAGGCAGCTACTATCTTTCTCCATATGTATCTATATTCAGGATCAACTCTAAGGGGGGCAGCGGGACGTGGTGTTAAACTAGCGTTATTGCGCGAGCTCCTATGCTTAAATAAAGATAAGATCAAGACTGTAACTAAGTTTTAACGATCACCCAATCTATGATGATATTAATTTTGTGTATAAACTTATATTAGCGACACCAAATTTTAGTAAAGTTCCTCGGAGCTCACGAGAAGACGATATATGTTATAGTAATGAGCTCATTCAAAGCGCCGTAATTATTATCAAATTTTTTTATTGTATTTACAATCAATGTTAAAGATAATAAACAACTGTGCCACAAATTCGACGTGTAAGTGATACATTGCAAAGGATTTTAATTAACAGCTTATTCAGTGTATATATAATTAGATAAACTTTTTGGTAGTATTAACCGAAAACTGCAGGAGAGGGGCTTGTTAAGGGAGTCCCGCGTGGGATTACGTCCTTCGTTAACACGGGATTTGGTATGATATACCAAATCCTACTAATGACAGGACGTAGCTACAGATTTTATTTATTGGGCGATTGTTAGTATAAAGAGAATATTTTGGGCTGTTAAAATAAACTATGTCTGTCATAGAAACTAGCAAATAAAATAAAATAAAGCAGTAATTCGTGTCACTCTGGAAGAGTAAAAGTAATAAAATCAACATAGATCTTTGCGACGAATTTCGATCCAAATTCCCATAGAAAATACAAATGATGAACAGCTAAGCCCGATTGCACTTTGAATATGAAACATGACAAAATATCTTAGAAATTGATCTTTATTGGAATCCAATCTCAAAAGTGCCCTGGTGTTTGAAATTGGGAGAACCATCGGAAGGTGCAATTTTGTATTTCACCATTGCGATTGTTACTAATCTACACGATTTACTTTTTTGAGTGTATTCATTAACTATTGCTGCGAAATTTTCAAATTGTATCTACATATAAACTATAACATTTTTATTATGAAAGTTATAGAAATAATTTATTTTTCAATTTCAATTTTTGATTACATTCACAATGTGTTTATTTGAATTGAAAATACAATGTCGAAATTACTGCCATCATTTTCTTCGTCAAAGTTTTGTACCTCATAGGCTGAAACTTATAGAAGATTGGTTTCGTTTTATATTATAGGTTATACCCTAATCAATACTGTTTATTAGAGCTATATTACTTTTTATCAGTTGTATATTAAACAATAATTTTAAAAAATCCAGTGTTATTCATAATGTATTTTAGCGTTTATTTTACTAAATTGATAATATCATGATATGAGATACAAAATCATATAAATATACCAAAAGTCCAATAGTTATTAAGTTAGTGGCTCATATTGTAGGTACTTATTTGATTACCATATACACGATAAAAACGAGTAGCTTTTTATAGGCATAAATAGTGAAGCCGCTCAATATATCAATCCATATTTGGACTGTTAAAAACAAATGTTAGCTTGTCACTTCAGTGTACTTGCCCATCGCTTTGACTGGCTTTATTCAATTAGCGATGAAGTATTGAAATATGACGACCAATAAAGGGAAATTAAGTGATGTAGGCTCGTACCGTGCTACAGAATACTGGCCCATTACTCGAATAAATTATCGAATATGTCAACGTACAGATACGTAACGCGGGTAGAACTTCATTTGAATAACTTACTCGGCGACATGCAGTTGAGGGTTGTCAATAATTAAATCTTGTAACTTTTACAAGTTGCTTGTAGAAAACTTTAAATGCTATCACATTATGAATTATTTAATATTGTTAGGAAGTAATGTCTTTAAACATCAAGATCTTTTTAAATGTCAGCATAGTAACGTATATAATTTCTGAATTTAGTATAACAAACAAACCAGTTAACATAAACAGCTACAGGTATATTTTCCAAATATTTATAATATTGATTAATACTTGTTAGGAGAGTAGTTAACAGTATTATTATTTGTCGTTAATCAATATATATAGTATAATAATTTATTCATTATATATTTTTGTTTTTTTTTATAACTTTGGGTCAACGGGAATCCAAATTAGATAAAAGTCTTCCTATATAAGACAACTGATAACAAATGTAATGGCTGAAAATTCTCTAACTTATAATATATTAAGCCCTTGATTTTTAATAAATGATAACAGACACATTTTGTTGAAAAATTATTAAACTGATTACTAATTAATTTAATTACGAGTGGCAGCCCTGCATGACTACTGGCGCAAGGCGGCTCTCTTTGTATATTTTTAAGCCATTGTATCCGTTGCTCCGTAAGGGCATGTTCGGCGATGAATTAGTACGACACGTAAACGCGACATTCGAATAGATGACATGCGAATGACTTACAAGTACTCGTACCTACACAGTCGTGTAACGGAAAACACAAGCACCGGGAACTTAATTCGGTCCTACACAGCACTTATTGTCTTCAGTTATACCATTGCTTACTTCAATCATACATACCTATGAAAAGAAAAGAAAGCAAAGATATCGTGGTCTATGTATAGTCATATATCTATATAACTATACTTTGACTACGCTTTTTATGGAGATATCAAAGCTATATTTTGTCGTGGAAATGGCAAATGTTTATTTTGAACTTATGATGGAATCAGAGTGCATCTTGACTTTACGTGATAATTAAGTATTCTACTAATCAACAGACAAATCGAATGTAAAAATTTTGATAAGATTAATACCTAATATTCGACATAAAGAGAAATGTTTTTAGAATCATCTTGTTAATTCTAACATATTATTTGCACAACACATAATGGTAACATGAACATAGCTTAAAGTAAAGTAAGCTTAATGTAATTGCGAAATATATTTTTGATTCTAAAAACTAGAACCGGTAAGTTATAACTAAATTGACATGCACTTTAGTTATCACGTGCTGGTCGAACCTATCACCATAGACAACCCATAATCATAACAAATCGCGTGATGTGTATTGTTTACAAACACCTACTTAATAAGTAATGTATTAGTGAATGGTTTATAGGTAGCGTTAGCGCCATAATAGCGTCATTTCGTTCGGTTGCGTCCGGTGCTTTTCTTAGAATAATGAGTAGATAAAAAATACGTGGATGGCATCCGATAGATGTTTATAAAAAGCCGAGTATGGCTCATTAAAAATCAACTATACAACGTTATACTGTCAATACTTTGATCTTTGAAGGAATGGATATAAAAGCAAGGGACATAAATTTAATATTTTATGAGATTATTTTTGAGGCAGGATCTGTTTTTTTAGGAGCTCTGTTTTTATCTTGCATGATTATAAGTGATATATATAAATATATAGTAGTATTATATACACTTGTAGCAAGCGTTACTCTTAATGTCGATATGTCGCAGCCAACTGGTTAAAATAGCCGTTCAATCAAAAATTTTATTGAACGGGTATTTCAACCAGTTGGCTGCGACAGATATACAATGAGCAGATATTAAAATAATATTTTAAATAACTAGTTTTATAGTAAAATCTATATAATGATGGTGATTTCTATTTTTTTTTTATTATTATGTTTTGGTAAGCGAAAGTTTAAGTTACTCGAATATTTTTTATTAAGCTTCAAGATTAAAATGCTTGAAGGTAGAATAAGTTGATTATTTAAATACCTGACTAATTTCTCGCTAGTTCTTTTTACGTTACTAATTCTTTTGTAGTATACAGCGGAAGACGGAGACGAATAGTTGAATTTGCTGGAGGATTATTCTGGAAGAATTGCTTATCCTGCTAACTTAATCCAATAAATTGACTATTCTCTAAAAAGGCGAGTTCATAGTTATATTTGTGTGCTTTTGAAAATACTTAACTGGACTATTTTTTTAAATCTTTTAAATTTATTGATGCATAATTTGATAATTATGAAACTACTATTTAGTTTTTAACGTCATATTTTTTAAAAAACGTTTACACTGAGAAATTAATTCTGCCCCGGAAAATGAAATAGGTCTGTTTGTCAAAACAAGTTTATCTAAAACAGCAAATTTAATATTTTACATATGTTGACTCATTTTATTTATTTCACATAAGAAAACACTTTTATTATACATTTTCTACTAATGTTCTTTCAATCGTTATTACTAAGTTAGGGTATATATATTGATATAAAGAACGCTTCTATTCCCTACGCAATAAAATATGTTTACGTGGTTCTAGTGTTTACTTTAAAGTGGTGTTGACTGTATTATCGATGGTCAAAGATGTGTTTGGTCTATTCTCTATTAAGATGAAACATACCTGTTGACATAGTAAATAATCGAAATTATAAAAATAGTTGCGTAAATTTATTTCCAAAAAAAAAAATTGTTAAATTTTACTATCGATCGTTCTGTACAAAATTAATTTGTAAGTGAGTTTTAGAATAAGTATAAATGGCATCATAACTGTTATATTAATAAGATGATATAAAAATAACTGATAGGTTGTTGACAAAGGCATTGTATCGTTGAAAGAAGTTTTAATGTTACTTGAATCGAAATTATAAATGTATTTAATCTTGCGTTAAGATAAATGTTTATTATTTTTTTATGCATTAAACAATCCAGCCTACCGTATTATTTGTTTCGCGAAATTCAAGCATAACCTTAGATGGTTTAAGGAGATTATATTATTATGCTTGGCCGCTGCGTAATGAGGATTTTGAACGAAAATTTATTTAATAAATCATGTTCCCTTATTCCCGGAACCAGATTACATTGTGTTTGCGTTGTCCGTTGCTTTCGCGGCTTATTGTGGAGTAAGATCAATTCAGCATTTCATGTAATTGGTCCCCGGCGGTCGTGCTGTAGTCTTATCAGAATTCGCGAAACAACTGAATAACCCTTTTGTATTCGCCAATATTATATTCATATTTTATATTTATCATTATGGTATTCATTCGTAACGAAAATATTGTTATACTAGCATTTCGCCCTCGACTTCACCCACGTTATATCGAATTTTCCTTGAGATATAATATCCCGTATGTAGTAAAGTTAATTTATGTTCTTATGGGTCTCTAACCATCCCCATATCAAACTGCATCAGTTTTTATCAAACTTTTTTCCTGCAGGAATAATCTATTATTCTGTAATATAATTTAATCGAAATCGGTTTAATAGTTCCTGATCCTATTCAAACAAAAATTTTCATACCTTGTATTTACTCTCTTTAACTTAAATTTTTACAAACTTGAAAGTCATATTTTCAATAATTCAAAATTACGTACTTTCTTTCATACTTTGTTTCAACTACCAATTAAACCATTATATTGCATTAAAAATAGCCTATATCCTTTCTTGGGCTCTAGACTAGCACTAAATTTCATTTAAATCTGTTCTGTATTATTGGTGTGAAATCGCAACAGGCAAAATTATCTTCGCATTTACAATATTACTAAGGAAGTTAAGGATTAAGATTCGATGTGGAACTATGAAAATACTAGAACTGTCATGAGTATTTTATAAATCTAAAAGGGAATCAACCGTAAGGCCCGTTTTAAAATTACACTATAACCGGTTCTTAAATCCACTCATATGCTGCTGAAATGATTATTATTGATGATTATAATGATGATTATAACGCATTAAGCGTTTCCACTATATACAGGAAACATTATATATTTAGGTCTTGAAGACATCGTAATGTTTGATGTTAATTTAAGTCGAAATGCCCATTGCTGGACTTGTTCAAGGCACCTCCATCAAGCGCCTACCTGCAATTTTCAACAAATCGACAGATTAATTTGTGAAAGGCCTGCTCACCTATCCACGTTGTGTTTCCCTTTCAGTCATGATGCCTTGTTGCATTTCCTTCGTAGTTTCTGTGCAACTTCTATTAATTATGTTAAAAACAATATGAATAATAGATGATATATACAATTCCGTTAAGACTCATACACGTGAAAAAGTAATGATCTTGCTTTATCAGTAAGATCGATTTCAAGCGTTTTCACCTACGTTATCATAGATAAATAACGGTTACTTGTACACAATTCATATATACATATTCATGAAAAGCTAAAAGAAACAAAAACCCTTATTATCATAAACATATTCCGGACACGATGCGGCACTATGCTACGGAATGTTTAAAAAGTTGGAAGTAAGAAATCTAAAGATGCTACTATTATCGTCGTACCTGCATAAAGGCCTTGAATTTATATTAGTATATGAATGAATAATGTTTATCTTTCTACTTTTCTAAAGCTAAATAACAGAACAGGAGGAGGGAATTAACAAAGTTTCAATGTACGATAACAGAATGTACAGTTAATACAGAATCAAGAGACAAATTCCTTTGCGGACACGCGAAATAACACTGGCCTTAATTAAAACAAATAAACAAAAAGTATGAGACGGCCATAAATTAAGCGAAACGGAAAGGGTCGGCGTATCGAGACCTTTTAAGAAACCTGTACACTTGGATTCCATTCCTGGGCCATAGTTAAAATGCTCGGAGAATAGCTATTCATTAGCGGGTGCGAGAATGAGAATTCTTCAGGCACTCTGCATATTCCGATAGCTGAGGGTTGTATTGTCTTTGGAAAAATGCCTTGGCTCTGGTGCTAAATTATGGCATCTGGACATTCGCGACATCGAATTGACTCCAATTGCTAATGGCTTCGCCAAACCGTATGCTATCTCGTGGAAAAATCTACGTACGTTTTATCAGTGTATATTGATAGAAGTTTACTAATACATTATATACAAAGTTCTAACAACGACTTCTGACTAAGCTTAAAGTAAATTGAATTTTATGCTTTTAACTGTATAGTAATGTGTATCTAAGATTTAACAATTCTCAATTTAATCTCATATATACTGTCTTTTATTGAGCTTATCAAATACCTGTACAATTTATTTGATTAAACTAAATTACATGAAAAATATCTCGTTGATGATTTTCATGACGTAAGTAAAATGAAGTTGATGTATTACTATGAAAAGACTATGCATATTTAACGCGTATTGCATGTGCATAGATACACAAAAGATCTATTTTTAGTGACGAAACTTCAATTGATTAAAAATAGACCGATAATTTTTTTACCGAATTCCATAATCTTCATCTCCCGAACAATGCTTATCGGCAAAAAGTAATTCTTCGGTTATAATGAAACTTCTTTATGTTCTAAATATGTAAAAAATGTAGTGCGTCGGTCGGTTCGTGTTGCTCAAACGGAGAGCCCCTGCTGGTAGACGGTTGAAGCCGTGTCAGAACTTCCATAAGCCTACTGTTGCAACCATATAAATATTTTGAGATTATTTTTATGGTTCATAGTTACACATTCGTGTATAATGTTGATGTAACATAGCGGTTGAACAAATCGAAAATCTAATTATGAACCAAATCTAAAATCTTTATCCACCCATAACTAGTTAATAATGAAAAGATATATTAAAACAAAAGACATTTACAGATTCTCCAATTTATAAAACCGTTATTTCAATTGTCAATATTTTCACATTTGATATAACTTGACCGAATAAGTTAGTTTATCTAAATATATACATACATACATATACTCATGCTTCTTTCCTGTGAAGGTACGTATAGAGATCACAGTTTTCCACTTTCTATTATCCTAACATATTTCCTTTGCTTTCTCTACTATTATTATTATTTGACAGTTACTATACATTTAGCAATTAAAGTTATTCCTTTAAAACTTGTTATTAATGAATTTCTGGACATGTATATTATTAACTTCAGTTATTACAATTAGCTTGAACGCTTGGATTCGTACTTAATATAATGTGCATAAATATTAAACTTTGTTCATCTAGGTAGTCTGAAATAAACGATGTGAAGTGTTTTTTCATGGCGTTTGATTCCTTCCCATGGGACACAATCATTTTAACCAAAGACATATTGCGTTAATGTAGTTCTCAAAGTTTTTCACAGCCAGATTAAGAAGCGGGCCAAAGCTAGTCATCAATGTCAAAGCAATTAAAGAGCTCGTATACAATTCGGCGTCTCAACTTTTCTTTTACCGATGATTCTTAATTACCGCTGTCAACTTTTTTAATTCCCTGTTTGTTTTAAGGCAGTAGCACACGTGTCACGAAAGCGAGGCAGAAAATTGCAAGACTAACTGTTTATTTTATGTACTCGTAGAAATGTTTTAAAACAGAAATATTGCATATTCTCTTCTTTTTCTCGTTTCATCATATTTTATGTCCAATCCCATTTACAATCTATTTAAATTCCATAATACAAGCCTAACAGTGTTTACTAGGCTAATTAGTGTGAGTGTAAGAAATATATACATATATTTTCTTGTATATATATCGCGTAATTTTGTAATGTTTGGAGAATGATTACAATATCACCTGCCTTTTTATGTATGCTATCTGTCGACGATTTCCACTACTAAAGAACGTTTTTGACATATTGTATGTGGTTTTAACCAAATTTGATCTCCAATTAACTATTGATAGAGAAGCAATTGGAAACAGCTGTTAATGTGTGAGTGATGCTGCGCAGAGGCATTCACGTATAGTTTTGCACCGTCATTCAACTTTTCTCAATGAGTACCTTTTTTTTTTTTTTTTGTTACGCTGAGGAAAATGCATTGAATTGCATACCCCGGCTGCGGAGAGCCGGTGGTTATGTGGGGCTCTCCTCCCCAGAAGGGGAGGCCTACCCACTAAAAACCTTAGCGATGGCCATCCTCTGGCGTTGTAGGGGGCCCTCAGGATCAAGTATCGCATCTGAGGACTCTGGCCTTTGCACCCCTGGGTGCATTAGGGGAGCCCTTCTCGGGGAGGAGTGATCTTGCCGCCTCCTCCCCTCCAACCTCCTACGACGTCATCCCCCGGCCATCCGGGGGTGAGGTCCCTCCCGGGTCGCCTCCACGGGCACGAACTGCGTCGCGCCCGCCAGCGACCCGTGGCGGCGCCTCAGGCCAGGCTATCTGGCCCGAGGCCACCTTCTTCGAGCGGGATCGGCCATCTCCCGATCCCGCTCGGCGGCCTCCTTCTGGAGCATCACCGCTTCACAGAAGGAGACCACAGCCCTCCAACCTCCCTCATCCGCCAGCATTGCCGCAATCAACGCTGGCGGAGACAGATCTTGCCCGATCTCTTCGACCAAGACTCGGCGTTCGGAGTCCCAAACAGGGCACTCCGCCAGCGTGTGCTGGGCCGAGTCGAGGTCAGATGCGCAATGGTGGCATCGTGTCGTGTCCTCCCTCCCTATTCGACTCAGATACTCACCGAAACAACCATGTCCGGTGAGTATCTGAGTCAAGCGGTAGGTGACTTCCGCCCTCCCGCAGAGCCAAGCTTCGAAGTGCGGGAGTACCGCACCGACGGCGCGCTGACGCACGCAGCCCCCACGCTCTAGCTGCGCACGCCAGGCCCTCTCGGCCCGTCGGTGCAAATTTCTCAATGAGTACCTACCTCGTCTATTCATCTCAACTAATTACTAGTAAAGATGAATTAATGACGTAGGTACTGTTTCTAGATAGGTGTCTTTAAGAGTGTAATTTTTAAAACATTCATAAATGATGTTTTTTTTATTATCATTATTAAAATGCATAAATAACGTTGGAAATCTAAATAAAGGCGTCAAGATTAAATTATCGTGTAACATTCTCAAATTTTTTCAAGGTTCTGTGTTTTTATTTCACTACATTATACTTTTACATATTTTAAAAAGTATTGTTTCAAAAGAAATTCGCTTTCAGCCTGAACTCGAAAAACAAATATGTATCAACAAGAGCTTTCATTAAGCGTTGAAATAATATATTTTTTGTGGTTTGATTTATGACGTGGCAATTTTTTATCCTTGTAAATAAAAGTTTATAATGAGATATAGATAATTAAAAGTATTTATTCACAATATTGCGAAATATGTGTAGAAAGACTAGTGTTCAATGTCGTGTTTTCCTGCAAATTTTTGTTGTTAGACGGAGGCTTATGGTTTTCATAGTCAACGAGAGCTTTACCTTTTTTTATCTCCCAGTATGCTGACGTCCTAACCTGAATTCAATTTCGCTGGCGTGCCAATGAGTCTCAGGCGCGCTTAAATTTAAGCGACACGCGAACCATTAAGAGCGTGTAAAATTATTCAGCATCCTGTAGTAAGGCAGTACAAAGTTTGCGCTTTGCATACATAAGGTAACCTTATCTGGCTTCATCGCAGATTCTCAGATCAGAGGAAAATGGAGCAAGTCAATGGATTCTTAAGGCTCGCATTAGGATGAATTTAAGTGCGCTTATGTGTTCACCTGTCACATTAAAATAGCGGCGGGTTCGCCAGGCGGCGGAAAAAATAACCCAACTCAGTATTGGCAGCACAATTATTCGATGAATCTCCTAACCGCCGAAGTTACGGCTGCGCTCTAAATTTATCGCGTCAACGTCTCAATAAAATGCATATGTAATGAAATGTTCGGTATAGTGGAGAGCGAAAATAAGTAGACGTTAGTAAGCATACAAACAAATAAAACACAACCGTTTTTGAAAAAAAAAATGGAAGTTTTTATTTCTAAAGTTTAGATTTAATCCTAAATATATGTAATGTGAATTTAGACACTAAATATGTTGAAACCTTTTTTAAGAGTAAAAATACAAATCTGTCTTATTAACTTACTCTGAAGTATGAATAAACATTTGTATGTCGGATGTGTTTCAATACCCATGGTTCTAAACTGGAAATTCCAAACGACTCAAATACCTAGTCACCTGACAGAATAGCGTATTTATGTCTCTTCCTCTGTCTTCATTTTCTCTTTGTCTTTTGTGGGAGAGAAGCAGAAAGCCCTATAAAGAGTCTCAAATATTTAATAGCCTTGCAAATATTGCCTATATCCTATATAGCCAATTACGAATTTTTAATGTCTTCACTTTACCCCACTTGTTTAACCTTAGTTATTTTCTGGATTTCATTTGGTTGCCCCCTCGGGAAAAGGAGCGATTTAGTACTGCCATAAGTAAGGCATATGAGTTGAAATGTAATGCGAGCACCAAAGAGGTCAAATATGTGTACAGAAGTTAGCTGGAACAATCAGGAATTGGAGGAGCCGGCGCCTGCAAAGTTAATAGATTCTGTGTTAGCGACGTTTAGTGGTAGTGAATTTATGTCATCTTATATAAGTGTAATCTTATATATAAGTAATCAGTGTTAATCTTCAGTTATATATTTTCTGTATACAACTGAAGAAATAAAGGTCCCCTCTTTTTTTTCATTTAACTCACTATATATACACATTTTACTGAATTGTTATATAGTATACTAGCTGACCCGCGCCCACTTCGTTGGGCATAATATTAATAATCCCCGAAGCGATCACGAAAGCGAACGGAATTAAACCCGAAGCCATCGCGCGCCGTCCGCTGATGATGATCATGATGATGATGATGATGATGATGATGACACTCAGAAAAATGCCTTGGCTCTGGTGCTAAATTATGGCATCTGGACATTCGCGACATCGAATTGACTCCAATTGCTAATGGCTTCGCCAAACCGTATGCTATCTCGTGGAAAATCTACGTACGTTTTATCAGTGTATATTGATAGAAGTTTACTAATACATTAATACATTATATACAAAGTTCTAACAACGACTTCTGACTAAGCTTAAAGTAAATTGAATTTTATGCTTTTAACTGAATAGTAATGTGTATCTAAGATTTAACAATTCTCAATTTAATCTCATATATACTGTCTTTTATTGAGCTTATCAAATACCTGTACAATTTATTTGATTAAACTAAATTACATGATAAAATATCTCGTTGATGATTTTCATGACGTAAGTAAAATGAAGTTGATGTATTACTATGAAAAGACTATGCATATTTAACGCGTATTGCATGTGCATAGATACACAAAAGATCAATTTTTAGTGACGAAACTTCAATTGATTAAAAATAGACCGATATTTTTTTTACCGAATTCCATAATCTTCATCTTCCGAACAATGCTTATCGGCAAAAGTAATTCTTCGGTTATAATGAAACTTCTTATGTTCTAATATGTAAAAAATGTAGTGCGTCGGTCGGTTCGTGTTGCTCAAACGGAGAGCCCCTGCTGGTAGACGGTTGAAGCCGTGTCAGAACTTCCATAAGCCTACTGTTGCAACCATATAAATATTTTGAGATTATTTTTATGGTTCATAGTTACACATTCGTGTGTATAATGTTGATGTAACATAGCGGTTGAACAAATCGAAAATCTACATACATAAGGTAACCTTATCTGGCTTCATCGCATTCTCAGATCAGAGGAAAATGGAGCAAGTCAATGGATTCTTAAGGCTCGCATTAGGATGAATTTAAGTGCGCTTATGTGTTCACCTGTCACATTAAATAGCGGCGGGTTCGCCAGGCGGCGGAAAAAATAACCCAACTCAGTATTGGCAGCACAATTATTCGATGAATCTCCTAACCGCCGAAGTTACGGCTGCGCTCTAAATTTATCGCGTCAACGTCTCAATAAAATGCATATGTAATGAAATGTTCGGTATAGTGGAGAGCGAAAATAAGTAGACGTTAGTAAGCATACAAAACAAATAAATCACACAACCGTTTTTGAAAAAAAAAATGGAAGTTTTATTTCTAAAGTTTAGATTTAATCCTTAATATATGTAATGTGAATTTAGACACTAAATATGTTGAAACCTTTTTTAAGAGTAAAAATACAAATCTGTCTTATTAACTTACTCTGAAGTATGAATAAACATTTGTATGTCGGATGTGTTTCAATACCCATGGTTCTAAACTGGAAATTCCAAACGACTCAAATACCTAGTCACCTGACAGAATAGCGTATTTATGTCTCTTCCTCTGTCTTCATTTTCTCTTTATCTTTTGTGGGAGAGAGCAGAAAGCCCTATAAAGAGTCTCAAATATTTAATAGCCTTGCAAATATTGCCTATATCCTATATAGCCAATTACGAATTTTTAATGTCTTCACTTTACCCCACTTGTTTAACCTTAGTTATTTTCTGGATTTCATTTGGTTGCCCCCTCGGGAAAAGGAGCGATTTAGTACTGCCATAAGTAAGGCATATGAGTTGAAAATGTAATGCGAGCACAAAGAGGTCAAATATGTGTACAGAAGTTAGCTGGAACAATTGGAGGAGCCGGCGCCTGCAAAGTTAATAGATTCTGTGTTAGCGACGTTTAGTGGTAGTGAATTTATGTCATCTTATATAAGTGTAATCTTATATATAAGTAATCAGTGTTAATCTTCAGTTATATATTTTCTGTATACAACTGAAGAATAAAGGTCCCCTCTTTTTTTTCATTTAACTCACTATATATACAATTTTACTGAATTGTTATATAGTATATACTAGCTGACCCGCGCCCACTTCGTGGGCATAATATTAATAATCCCCGAAGCGATCACGAAAGCGAACGGAATTAAACCGAAGCCATCGCGCGCCGTCCGCTGATGATGATCATGATGATGATGATGATGATGATGATGACACTCAGCAATAATGTGGCTTTCTATTGGTGAAAGAATTTTAAAAACAATGATGATGATGATGATGATGACACTCCGCAATAATGTGGCTTTCTATTGGTGAAAGAATTTTTAAAATCGGTTCAGTAGATCCCGAGATTACCCCTTACAAATATACAAACACACAAACTTTACTTCTTTATAATATTAAGTATAGATTCATTAAAATGACGATAACTTTTTTTTAATACCGATTTTGATGAAACAAAGTTTAGATATTATTCTGAGTTAAAACAAAGTAAATAGTGAAAGTTTCAAGCAAATCGGTTCAGTACTTTCGGAGATAAACGTGAACAAACAGACAGACAGACAGACAGACAGACAGACAAAAAATTCCAAAAAAATTTTTTTTGCTTTCTAATTATCTATTTAAGTGCCCCTCTATCCATTTCAGTCAAAAATACTAAATGTACAGACAAAATATTTTTACTGTCTTATTATATGTATAGATATGTTGCTCATACTTATAATAATTTCATTTTGATATCAAATCACTTTTTAGATTTCTTCAATATTTTATTATTATGTAGTAAATTTGTAAACTTTTATAACGGACTTCTTTGTTGTTTCTTTATTACTTTAGGTAATAACGTTTACGATTATTATTTTATAATACACGAAATCCATAAACTGACAATTTTAACGAACCAGGTTTTCCTATTTCAATTTTTTTTTCTAAATGCTTATTTGTGCTCGTCAGTACAATTCAGAATTCATTTACAATCACTTTGTTACATCGCCATTGGAATAGACATTCTTGATACGGTTTATGCGTGGGGTTCGGCGGTAAAGTTATTGGTCATGAATAAATACACGTTCCACAGTTACTTGTTTACCTATTCATTTGATAACTACACTCTATAAAGATCGAATTCCGGATCACTAAGGAAACCCAGTACCATAATTTTATATTCCGCCTCTACTGCGTAAATCTCTCACAAAGCCGTGTTCGTAATTCCATCGATATGAAATCCAGAAATAATATTCTTCATATTTTGTGAGTGAAATTGAAAATGGAATAATTAAAAAAAGTTTATGCATATACAAATAATAGATACGCAACATTCTATAATTATTATATTTTAATTTTATAGGGGTGCAAACAAGTATCAGTATCAGCTGATGGTAAACAATTACCACCTCTCATGGACATTCGCAATATCATAGGAGTTAAAAGTGCATTGCCTGCCTTTTAAATAAAACAGGCTGTTTTGAAGATTACAAATCTTCGTTACAAATCTTCTACCATTCGGAAATGCTGCAATCGACGTTTATTCCATGATTTGTTAGCGTGACGCAGAAAATTACTAGGTGCCAGACTGCCAGCCGTCTAGGTGATTTTTTTTTTATACCACGATGGTGGCAAACAGGCCTACGGCCCGCCTGATGGTGAGCGGTTACCGAAGCCTATGGACACTTGCAACACCAGTGAACATTTTGTTGCTTGGAACGATGGCGGAATGTGGTGACAGGCATCAATACGAATAATTCCTCAAAGCACCCCCCGTAATATTTTTGAAAGCAGGTGCATAATACTGCAACATCTCATTGTGATTGACTGACTGTTGTGACCAGGGTCTAAACATTTTTGTGCTTCTGGTGTAGGTGGTTGAATAAAATATAGGTTATCACCGTGCTACTATACGTTTTGAACTTTATATGAAGAGTTTCTTAATTTGGGCTAGGATATTAAATTACAAATTGTGTCAGATTTGATACTCGCATTAGCCAAATTATTTCTAAGCAGATTGTTTGCAGGTAATTTTAGCTAAGTTTTGTCACTATATAGCATAAAACAAAGTCGCTTTCTCTGTCCCTATATCCCTATGTATACTAAAATCTCTAAAACTACGATGTGTTTTTTTAAATAGATAGAGTGATTGAAGAGAAAGTTTTATATGTATAATAATATCCATTAAATAGTGAAGAAATACTGTTATTTTTGAGGTGTCTATTGTGATGTCGTAATTTTTTTCATTTTTGCCACTTACTTTGCAAACGCAGGCTGAACTCTACGAGATTTATCAAAATAATGAACTAAGTATTGTATACATTAAAAAGATCTACAGAAAACTTTGCGATAGTATATGTCTATCTCTTATGGATATTCCACAATATTTTTTTTTGTTATTAACTTTTTCTTTCGTTTTTAGTTTTTTAAACTATAAATTATTATATACAACGTTCACAGTTTTTCTGTAGTGTATTTAGTATCAGCATTGCACCCGTGCAAAGCCGGGGCGGGTCGTTAGTAAACAATAACAAAAGAAAGACTTTTCTTGTAAGAATATTTATGGCAAAATTGTATGATATATTCTATGGTATGAGTTACTGTCAAAAGAATACGTACATGTTTTTCAAAAACAAATGTTTTAATAATTGATATTAAATTACATAAAACATTTCCATTAGAAATAAATTAAAACAAGCAACTCGAATGATTGAGTTTACAATTTCAATTCTTCCCAAAAAAGAAAGTTCTTGAACTCGTTCATTGACTAGTTGTGACTCAACTGAGGTAAAAAGCTGTTTCCGTGGCGAGTCGATTAGTCTCGAGCATTGAGAGCAATTAAAAGTTGGGTCGTCGGTCGAGCGCGCGGTACGAGATGGAATCCTACGGGAAATGATCATGCGCCGACCACTGGGTTACGCTTCAAATAAAGCACGACGAAAAAACAAATGAAAAAATTCACGCCTAGTTCACACGATGCGTCACATTTTTGTAAGCAACGACTTGGATATACTACGTTTGCGTGTTGAGTTTTCACAGCCTAGCATTTTCATTTTTGTATTCCGATGTAAAGGGCAGGTTAGTTAGGACACGTAGTAAAATTACTTAGTGCTGTACTTAGTTCTCATACGAATCTAGTTGTTGGATTCGAGTATCGGCCAGGGTGCCTTTTGCCCAGGCATCATTTCGCCGAATGATGCCCCGGCAAAGGTTGACTCATTTGCCGTGGTAGTAGTGCTGATGATGGCTACGTTGTGTTATGGTTTATTGTTCTAGGGTTTGAAGTCTTTGTTTCGTTGGGTGGTGTATCAAAGTCCGTTTCGGTGTCGGATCTGGTAGTATCTCCAAATCCTTCAGCGCGTCAGTGGTACTGTTAATAGCTACAAAGAAGAAAGATTTATACGTTCCTGATCCAGGGGCACGAGCCTACCTTAACTATGTTAGGGCGATTAGGCCTTAATCAATCACGCTGGTCCAGTGCGGATTGATTGGCTACATCTTTGGATTTCTTAGCAAGTGTATGCAGGTTGCCTCATGATATTTTCCAGTTACAGAAGATGATCTCTTAACAAGTTGTAGACGTAAACATACTGGGTAATAGTCGGTTCCTGAAAAGTATTCTATTTTTAATGATTTATTTAAAAAAGAGACAATAACTTTTAACTATCAGTTATCTGATGGAAATTAACTAAGACTTAACTACTCTTTTTTCTTTTTTTTTTTTAGGGGGAAAATGCTCCTTATGCACCTTGACGCGCGGCCGTGTGTGGGGCTCTCCGGCAGAGTGCCGGCCTACCCAATAAAAACCCCCCAGGTTCTCTGGGCCCATGCAGGGCACATGGCGGGGTGCGCTTTCGCGTTTCGACCGCCATGTGTCCCGGGGCCGGCTCGACCAGCAGAATGGTCAAGCCACCGCCAAAGGAGAGAACCCCTGGACAGTCCCCCAGACAGAGAGACCCACACCTTGGCGTGCGCGCTTAGCCAGGCGCGCACGCGGCCTCCCGAGACTTAACTACTCTAATTTAACTTGCGTATGCGCTGATTTTGTATATAAATATTTATTTCATTTTTAAATATATTTTAAGTACACTAACTTGGGATTTTTAGTCTAACTTGGCTTGGGCTTGACTTGACGTTTGTGGGTAGTGATGATAATGATGATGACTTGTAACAATTAAGTAGTATTTCAATGATAAGCACCGACTTCGACTCAACGAAGTGTCAAATTTCAATTGCAAATCTGACGACTGTTCCTTGTCAAGTCTAGCGTGTGCACTGATCTGTTTCCTTGATCACCGCTATCATCGGGCTGACAGTGCATCATGACAGCCACCGGCCGGTCGCGAATTAATTAAACTACCGTTAAGCTGATACGCGCTTGAGTTAACAAAACTTATTGGCTTAATCGTTTTGTTACTTACGTTAGTTTTTATACCACGGAGTCATCAAACTTCTCTAGCACTCATTTTAAAACTTTCAGTGAGAAAAATATTGTGTACATTTATGAATAATTTTCTTTTGCATATGTCATAACACCAATGCATTCTTTCTTCTCCTATGCACGAAAAATTATTTTAAGACTATTTATATTAATTAGCTCGTAATAGTAAGTTAATATTATGTGGTATTTCATACGTTAATATAATGTGGTATAATTAGTTATACAACATAAATGTGTATATTTGTTGTTAAAATTTAAACTACATTTAATCGATTTCATCTCGTTATTAAGTCTATTAAACATGATTTGTTCGGATGAAACTGGGTGATTATGTGAATATCATATACATTATTATATACTAAAATTTTGAATCAGTAAAACAAACTATTCATGGGTTAAATTCTGTGATCTGATTCGCCAAGTCGAGCAAAAAAGCGGCACGGCCGTACCGTCCTTTTCTCGAAGCAATTCAGGCCATTTTCGACCCCCTGTAACTTCGTTGTGGATAAAACTAGAAGACTGAATTATCAGTAACCATTCACTCAAAGCATTAAGTTGTTACGTAATAATTAACAGTATCTTATAGTGAAGCATATCAATATTAAAAATCTTTATTGTTTTGTATAAATATATTGACTTGGCCATCGCACTAAATAATTTATTTTACACTTGTTTTCATATTTAATGCTTCGAGTACGGAGATTCCAGGCACAATTGATTTTCAATTGTTATGGACCACGATCGTGGTCTTAGAGACTGGACGTATTAAGACAGAAAGTCGCTTAAGTAGGGACTGAATAAATTAATAACCGACTTGGTATTACATGGATCTCACAACTTTTTACCGTAGAACAACTGAGTTGCGAGACTTGGTTTTTTGACAAGTATTGTTTTTGATGGGTTATATTTAATGGAAGATAATCCTTAATAAAGACCCATTTAAATATAATACGTTTATCTTTAATTGTGCTTTATTTTTAGAATTTAGGTCTTTTGTTTAGAATTAGAGTGGTAAATAATTTAGTTATCATTCATTCTCCCAATCAATGGAAATTTATTAAACTGCAGCAAGATCTTAGACTGAAAGAACTACAGAATAATAATGCAAAGTAATCGAAATGGCTTAGACAGTATCGTCATGATTGATATGAATGATTTTTATATGATCTTAAAATTAAATATACTTTCAGAAGGTAAGATATCTTACAGATATAATATTATACACATAAATTTAAGTGTTCGTTGTTTCGTAAACTTATAATTTGCAACTTTTTATTTAATATAAAAGATAGAAACTAACACTAACATTTTCTGCAACAGTAGTTGATGAAACATCCACTGGCATTAGCAAACACAATTAACGAGATTATCTGAAATTATAAGAAATAACAAGAAAACAAGTCTCATCCTGGTCGGATTGGCTAGTTCTAACGAGCTTGTGGTAAAGTAAATGACTGAGATACAGACGAAAGAAGCTCTAATAATATATTTACCTTAAGCTCAAGTATGATGAATCACAATTATATCTATCTATTACAAGCAGCTTTATTCATTTAACACTATTATTGTAACTATGTATCGAGATATTAATTAAAATTAATATAGTTACACAGTTAAGCGATAATAGTTGGTAAAATTACTTAAAATCTACACATATGGATATGTAACATGCGCAATAATTAATATTTATGGTGTAATATTCATGTTTATGACACAAAGCATTGAGATACTCGTACACCGCAAAGAATACTTCTGGACTCCGTTACACCTGCTCCAAATATCATAGTGTCTTTTCGTAGCGGCTTTAAGCTATACAACGTGCCGGGACTTTACGTGAGGACGAAACATGAGATCGTTAACTTGCTTAGAATCTCTTAGATTCGGGACCAGAATATGTCCCTCATCTTGAAAAGGTGAAAAAGGTGGTTCTATATCCTCTACTTAGTAAGGTAAGTAGAGAGTTCCATCACTCTACCAACTGTACCCGTAAGAGTGACAGTATATGCTGCCCATTTAGAACGTCAAATTTACAGTCACGGAACTTAGTAATGTAACTCTCTGTACTGTCAATTTACGGAAAATACTTGGTCAATATATACTCTACACTGATGACTTTTATTTGTTGACTGCAATTGCGTGATCTGCATTCAACTTGATATTTAGCAATGGGGCTGCAATTGCTAACAAGTGCTAAATTGCGAAAAAGTCTTGTTTATTTATTATGAAATAACAATACATATCTTGCTAAATGAATTGTTTACCTGTTAGGAAAAATAAATGAATATCTTCATGAAATATCGGTTACATTATTTGTAAGGTTGGAAGTAAAAAAGAGTTCAACACCAAAGTTTTGATGAAAGATCAAAACCAAAACTTTTGTTGACTCCCTTTTCAGTCACATAAGGACTACTTGATTACTTTACCTTCAGAGTTTCTTGCCTGTTCTTCTCGAGAAGGCTCTCCCAATTTCCGAACAGGTGTCGAGTCAATTTTTTTATTTTTTTCTTTTTTTTCCTTATTCGTACGTACGGACAAGGTTTTTGTTTTTTTTTTAAGCTTTGTTTTTTTGTTTTGTCTGTTGACGTCAATAAGTGCCTGTAAAGGTCTATGTTGAATAAAGATTATTTTGATTTGATTTTGATTTTGACTATTGCAGCACTGTTTGCTATGAATGAATTGAGCGATTGCGAAGCCTTTAATATGCCGCTCATTAAATAACCAAACTTCAAACAAAAGTTTAGAACAAAATTGTTGGAAAAATATATCCACAGCCCCAATCAAACACCGCTTCTATCACTATATTTCATCGAAGTTCATAACTGACATAAATACTGGTTACCGTTAATGAATAAGTTACTTAAAAATATTTACGAGAACGTTTGTAAATAACGCTGTCGAAGATTATGCACAACTATTATTATAGCATAATAACATCCATAAATAACGTCGAAACGCTTTGACTATCGGAGATTCATGACATCGCACGGGATTATTTAGCTGTAGGTAACTACGAGTATCTATGTGTCACGAAAATGTTTTATCGATTTCCGTGCGATTGTCCGTTCCTTTCAGCGAATCTGTCACACCTGTACCGTACTAATCGATTGCAAATTCGATTCGGACTATTCGTAGAAGTTCAATCAATTCCCAGCTTCGAGTTCATTTGTTTCGAAAAAATCAGCAGCACTTGGTTTTCAATTTACTCCACGATCCGCCATTATTTCTTTCAAGTCTTAATAGACACGTATTGCTACGGCTCCGACTAATTTGTCGATGTTTTTTGCGTGTTTTGTTGATATAGAGATTTTTTGTGTTCCCAGAGTTTGAATACAGTATCTATAGCTTTATTGAATCCCACATTTTCGGTAACGTAACCGCGTATTAAAGTCTTAGCTTAAGCGAGTTACCGTTACCTAAAGAATGGTATTATTCCCAATCTTCTTCGGAGAGATTCGCTCAAGTAATTCAGATTATGGTTATTATGCCGAGTCGTAAATCGAGCCGGAAGGGGCTGTAATTGAATTTTAAGAGGTGTGATTTTATTAAGGTATTTTAAATTACACCTTATTTAGTATGTACGTGATTAGTTAATGGATATAAAAACGATAAGTGGAAGACGCTCACCAAATTATATTTGCTCAATTAGTGGCATTCCTTAATTAATTAAAATTTGGTGCACTATAGTGTACGATGAGATTTTCTTTATTAATAATTCACGTGATTTATATTAAAATGTTTATTTATCTAATAAATATACTTTATACAAATCGATGTCTAATTATAGCTCTAGAAAGTAAATAAATTACTATAGTATATTTGCGGATGATTATAACTAGGTTTAACAAAATAAGCATGAGTATCTAAAATTGGAGTCGATCGACTTCTTTATCATTCCAGCTCATATACATGGAGGAGCTTAAGCCTATCCTAAAGGATATGTAGTCGTTAAGTAGCCACGCTGCCCCAGGCTGGTGGGCAGAAGAAGATATACTTAGCTACAGGTCTACTTTATATATTTATTTAGAGGTAATAATATTTTTATATCCGTTAAAAAATGTATTCCTATTTTTTAAAACTTCTTTGCGAGTGTACGCAGCTTACTTCACAATTTAGAGTCCGAAATATGTGTCCCTTTTATGATGGCGGTTATATTGCATGATAAGCGTTGTACGTTATCTTGTTTCGTTACTTATGTTACGGGGGCAAGAGCAGGTTCTTATTTTCTTTAAATGTATTATTTTAAATTTATTAATATTAATTTTTATATTATATTATTATATGCATATTTTTATTATATACATATGTTCTTTGACAGATGTCACGAAGGATTTTGATTATTTTTTTATTTTAATATGAAAATTGTCCCTTAACCCTAACAATATTTGTTTATTAAATATCAAATATCGCCAATAAAGGATATTATTAAAATATCCTTCATCGGGAACGGAAAGAAACTCCAAACAACATAATAATAGGTAAACAAACTAGAAAAAAAAACCTATAAACTGTTATAGTTTTGCTGAATAATGAAGTAAAAATTCTGAAACTATTCTGTACAAATAATGAAACAAAAAAGAAAAACAAAACAAAAATATAAAGACAGGAACATGCAGTAAGGCACCAATAAAGACAAAACGTTTAAAATGTCACATTAAAAGTACATCAAAATAATAACGGTCTTTTAATAAAATAAACAATAAATAAGATTTCCTCATGAGGTGGTTGTACTTCCCCTGTTAGCTGCTTAGGCTCATTTCGTGCTCTACGTCATTTCAAAGTTCTTTAAATATTTAAAATAAAATTACACAATACATCTAATCCATCATTTAACTTATTTGTTTTTTTTTTCGAGAAGGCCACTAGTCACTGCATCACGCTTAGAATTATGCAACGATAATGTTTTATACGAAGCCAATGATTGCGTGTAATAATAGTGATTGCCACAAGCTTACTATCTAATTAGTGGGCACATTGACAGGCCCAAAGATTTATTAGCGCAATAAAATCCAAATACGATAAGCCGAGACATTAAAATTGTTCGTGAGATACTAATTAGCAAACTTCAAATACGATATTCGTTCACATGTTAATAAAATAAATCCACCTTAATGGAAATGATAAAGACGTTATTATAATCGCTGCGATATGAAATGATTGCAATGAAATGGATCGTGAAATGTGGGAGGTTAATTATTCAAGGTGACGTCATGTTAATCAACGAAGATATAACGAAAGCGGTTTCGGTTGTTGATGCTTAAAAAGCATTCGTAAAAGTTGGTCCTTTTCGTTTTATATTATAATGATTATGTAAATACTAAACACACACTTAATAGTATTGATTTTATTATATATATATATATATTATATATATATATATATATATATATATATATATATATATATATATTTATATATATATATATATATATATATATATTTATATATATATATATATATATATTTATACATCTAATATAATTTGGAAATACTAGTAAATATTTATTAACTGAATGTAAATTACATTCAAAATAATTATGAAATGTAAAAGACGCCGTAAGACAGAGGTTCTTGTAAAAAAAAAGTTTAGAAAAGGCAAAAGAAAATAGATAGCTGGAGCCAAGAGATCTCTCATTAATCTAATGATAATGAAGTGAAAACAGAACACTGCTTCTAAGTACGGTACAGTGACTTATGAATAGCTTTAACAAGATGACCAAATTACTTAACCGGAAGGTCGATTGCATAGTAACCTGCATAATACAAGATTGAATGTTAGAAAGTAAGGAAGTGGAAAACGCAATTACTTTTAACCCCCCACGGGATCATCGGATTTAAAACTTGATACGATATTTGTCTTAAGACAATTTAACGTCGATTCCCATACCGTTTCCAATCAATAATAACACGTAAAGGATACCTGCACGCGATCGGTCATAAATATAAACTATTTTATTGTGCTTAAGACCTCGCACTGACGACGAGACGTTTTTATTAGGAGTCACTATGTTAATGTATTTTGAGTTGAAGATATAATTATTATAGTCGAATTCATTAGCTCTTGATGTTGTAAAATATTAAACTATACCATATTATAATGATTCAAATAGTGCCGACTGATAATTGTTTGTCTTCACGGAAACGTTAAAAGTTATGCCGGACCGGCCAATAAAACCAGCAAGTAGATTTAGTCGCCGTCCAATTGAAAAACTCGTTTCCTAATAAAACTTTCAACGTAACGAAAGAATCCAGACAAATAGCTCTCAATCGGCGGCTATTAAAACAACATATCGACTGTCAAATAAGAGACATATATCAGATGTCATTTCGTATTTATATTCGAGATGATTTAAAGCGCAGTGCCTATCGAATTAACTCTTCATGCTGGAGAGACGTTATCGTGTCGAGACATCAGTAGCGGACAAGTGGCTTAGTAATCTGTCGTATGCATTTTACGCGAGGCCTGACAGACTGAGGGCCGGTGATGACGGTTAGAATCGGCCTTCGACGGATCTACGAGGTCGTAATGTTTAGAACTCTCGATTGTGAGACGACTACACTTCAGTTAGCGAAATTAAAATATTTAAAAACGCAATACTTTTTTGATTTATGTTCATAAACCTACTCATTATAAATGTTTGGCAATCGATCTCTTTTTTAATTTGCAAATGATTAATTACACAAATATTTAATAAATATTTTTGACGTTTTTTAATCTATGGGTGGTCATAACCTTCATAGGTTCGAATAAATACGGAATTATAAATATTTATCTTTTTTATTGTCATTTGTAATTAAGCTTTTCAACAATACGATCAATTACGTAAAATATTGATGTTGTACCTATATAATAAACAATGATCCAATTTCAGTTAACTATAAGTAATCAAGAAATTTCATCTTGCGATTAATTTAAATTATTTACTATTCTATATTCATATTTAATCAACCTGACTTACATTTGGTAAAAGAATCTTTATACTTTTCGTGTGCATTACATTTAAAGACACATGGTTGATTGTGGACCCAACAACACTGTAGGACAATGTACATAGGTCGATGAACTTTGGATTAAAACTTGACTTCAGATACTAATTGACATGTCTAAAAATTGGGAATATTATCACCTATTACTGAATAGTTTGGTGACTCTATGTCATCTTGGTGGATATGTCCCCACGAAACTCAGCGATAGGAATCGTTGTTTGTTAGCGAGGCTGGAGGTCGTACTCCAACTGGAGCACGACCGCCTGGTTTCTCAAACCATAACTTAGTTTGAAAACCGTCCCCGTGAATTCTTCTGCGGCTAACAGGATAGACTCTTAAAAACTCCATGATCATGATTTTAACCAAAGTCCTTTCGAATTAAAAAGCATTGCGCTCCTAATAATAGCTTATCGCCAGGTGTATATAGAATTTTTCCAGTGGGGCATAGCCACTACATCCGACGTCCATCTCGTTCTTAGACTAAGAAACTCAATTTCTAGGAAAACCTGAGGACCAACACTACTACCAGGCATGATTTATATATTATTAGAAGGAATTATTGTAACGAGCTAGCCTAAAGGAATCATGCATGGTTTATTTTCATGACTGTATACGAAATTTACTAAGGCGTCATTCAGTAAGGATAGTTCAAACTTTCTTTGGTATCTGAGCAGATCCCAATGAGTTCTTGCTATATGACACATGTATTCTAAATATCTCATTGCGCGGACCATACATGTATCATTCTATATTCTACATAAGTCTATAAATGTTAAAATTGTCGTATCAACTTTCAGTAGCGACAGCTGAAAGTTTAGATGCGAGCTTCTGAAATATTTTACTTTATAGTGATATGCACTCGCTGAAATGAAATGTAACTATTCCTTTAGTTAGCAGTCAAATGAATAAAAAAATCAAAGGTTTTGTTCTAACGTTTATATAAATATGTTTAGACATAGTTACCGACATTATATTTAATGATACTGTTGTATAATATTTATGTTTAATATAAGTAAATTTCAACTTTGCACTCGTGTACAAAATACAATAATATGCAACAGTTTCATCATTAGGTTACATGTTACATTTATTCTTAGAACAATGAGTTATTAATTAATTGAAACTTATAATATAGGTTATATAATAGTTTACCGGAGGTTTACTTATTTTTTTTTTGCGATAGGTGGCTAATATCTTTGAATAAATTACATTTTTATATTACTAAAATCTATAAATACCTTGAATGCTTTTTGTATTGAAAGACAACCATTATTCTAAAAGCATGTGGTTTGCAAACTATTTTTTATTCCCAGATCTCATATAAAAAAAATGTTAACACGATTCAAGCATTAAAAACAATACTTAAAATAAAAGTAAAGATTAAACAATAAAACGGCATCTTTAACCTGTAATGTCTACACACTTAATTTTTATTTATACGTTAAAGGTCGGTTTTGATCGAAGGGTACAAACGCTTGTCCGTTTGTGACCGTTCGCGGCGTGTACGAGTTTTATAGGCGCATAAATATGCCTGTGCGTCCACCCCTACTATTTGCTTTGTTGTCGAACGCACCGCCTGTTGTTCTGTGGAAATTCAATGTATGAAGCTATAACTTTTTGCGGTTTTCAAATACAAGATTATAGACTTTGTCCCTACCAGAGATCGTAGAGTGACTAGTTTTTCAGGAGCCTGCATGTTTTGTTCTACTGTTTGAAGACAAAAACAAAACTATGTAAGCTATAATAAACATTCACTGGGTGGTATCGACATATACTTGTCTTGACAATGTAACGTCTTATTTCTATGTTCTCAAATTGTAGATGTTGTTTTTTACAATTCTATACACTATGTACGAGTTTATCCCAACTAATATTATAAATGCGAAAGTGTGTTTGTTTGTTTGTTTGTTTATTTGTTTGTTTGTTTATTTGTTTGTTTGTTTGTTTATTTGTTTGTTTGTTTGTTTGTTTGTTTGTTTGTTACCTCTTCACGCTTAAACTACTGGACCGATTTCAAAAATTCTTTCACCTTTGGAAAGCTACATTCTCCCCGAGTAACATAGGCTACTTTTTATCCCGGAAAAATCGACAGATCCCACGGGATGCGCAATAAAGGCTTCGCTCAAAAACTACTGCACAGATTTTTATGCGGTTTTCATCAATAGATAGAGTGATTCTTGAGGAGTTTTGCGGCATTTTTTATCCCGGAAAAACGGATAGTCCCACGGGAAGCGCGATAAAATCTTCGCACCATAAACCGACTTCCGCGTATATGTAGCCGTGGGCAAAAGCTATGACCCTTAACCCTCTATACACCCAATCCCGAAATCCACGCGGGCGAAGCCGCGGGCAGAAAGCTAGTATACAATATTACAAGGAACAACTCTTTTGCACGAAAAATACTAATAGCATTTCTACCGAGGCACTGTGCAGGTGTCCAATTGTATTTAAAGAAAAATTAATTTATACTACTAATAACTACTAATACTAACAAGAAAGAAAGGTCCCGATCGTATAATATTTATTAGTTATTTTCTAACTAAAAAATACGAGACACTGAGTATTATTTCACTGAAAAAACTATTCTTTTTGCTCCACAGAGGTAAGGTAGCGTATTCTAATTGATTTAGTTTGTATTAATGTTGTATTTATTCTTAGATTTTGATGATTTCTATTTTTATTAATATTGGCTAGTTTAATTATTTTCTTATATAAAACAATAAAGATGAATTCAGCTCTCAGCTTTTAGACAAGAGCTTTCAGCTCTATAACTACCATTGTTTACATACAATATAAGGTGATTGATATAAGGTTCGAAGTCGATTAAGCCAGCAGCACCAGTGGTAAGGAAATGACCGCGGGCGCAGAAACCGGTCGTAATTTTTATCCGCTGGCCGGAGAACAATTTCGGTAAATTTGTTTGCTTGTTCCAGGTTTTGTTTGGGCATTAGCGTCGAGGCTTATGTATGCGATGTTCGACTATAATTATTATGATCGTTCTGCGATACATTGCATGATCTAAGTTAAGCTTTATGGTGAAATGCGATGCTATCGATAACACAGACGTGTACTTTTGTGGGAAATAGACATTATAGTGAAATAATGTGGAGTCTCACGACTGTTTAAGCCAACTAAAATCGTAGGCAGGAAATTGAAAAAAATAAAAATGTTTGGTTTGTAACTTAGTGTCTTACATATATTTTTACTAACTTGTTGGAGTTAGCTGAAGAAAGCTAGAAAACTGAAATTTCACTCACCCCCACTTCCGAAACGCTGACTCTTAATCTTAGATGTACAAAATTTTTTGGTTATGTTCAATTATCTGCCCTTGTTTTTTGATCTGTTTGTCTTAATAAAATATGGGGTTTTATTGGACATTAAAAATTATTTGATATAATAAAGGTCCATCTGAAGCCATTCTTAGTTTCATTAGAAGTATTGTTTAAAAGGACCTTTATATAATTTAGGAAACTGGCAAAAATGTTATTAGTTACATATTAAATGGATTAAATTAGAAATAATAAAATTAGGCAAAGGACGAGTCAAAACGAAAACTGCGAAGTACTGTTGACATTTGTTGGGGGGGGGGGCATAAGATATATCAGTAACTAGCTTTCTGCCCGCGGCTTCGCCCGCGTGGATTTGGGGATTGGGTGTATAGAGGGTTAAGGGTCATAGCTTTTGCCCACGGCTACATATACGCGGAAGTCGGTTTATGGTGCGAAGATTTTATCGCGCTTCCCGTGGGACTATCCGTTTTTCCGAGATAAAAAATGCCGCAACCTCCTCAAGAATCACTCTATCTATTGATGAAAACCGCATAAAAATCTGTGCAGTAGTTTTTGAGCGAAGCCTTTATTGCGCATCCCGTGGGATCTGTCGATTTTTCCGGGATAAAAAGTAGCCTATGTTACTCGGGGAGAATGTAGCTTTCCAAAGGTGAAAGAATTTTTGAAATCGGTCCAGTAGTTTAAGCGTGAAGAGGTAACAAACAAACAAACAAATAAACAAACAAACAAACAAACAAACACACTTTCGCATTTATAATATTAGTTGGGATTGGGTGAATATAGCAGGAAAACATTGTATACTAACAGCGCAGGATCGAAAAAATACTTGTGAAAAGCTTATGTTTAACATGGCAATTGGAAAAAAATGCATGTGGTCTTTTTATCTCATGTAAGCACTATGATGAGGTATCATGGTACTTAACGATGATATATGAAATTGTCTTTGTATTTCATAAACGGTTATAGTGCACAGAATTTACACCACTGTATTGGACTGCTCTACATTGACGTACAACACACTATCACAATCCGTTTATGTTAACAAATGGTTTTTCTATGACCTTTAAAAGGTCCGTTTCCCAAGAACGATCTTCTCGATATAAGCACGCTCCCAAATGATGCATTGTATGGTGTGTCCCACGCATCTTTATACGGGCTAATATCAGATCAAGTTTGTGAATTAGCTATCCATCATTTAATGATAATGATATTTGACAAGCTCTTATGATTCAGGTCCTGATAAATTCGTAAATACCGTGCCAGTACAATGACTCGAATTCGGCATTTTGGCTTGCGAACTCAATATGTGATTTATTGCTTTTATAACCTTAAAAAGTGAAGCTACGAAGGTGGTCGCTCATTGAGACTACCAAGGTTAATATAGGCAAAAGAAAAAAGATTTAATCATATCAATAATGTTTTAGGATACTGCAATAAAAACTTGTCCCTGATTATTTTATTTTTCTGTAACATCTCGTTAATTGAGATGTAATCATCAGTTTTTCACATGTAGATATTTACCTGGTTGTTACTAGTTAAGAAATCTCAGGCAAAAATATTGTAAGTGATGAGAGAATAAAAATATTCGCAAGGACTGTGAAGTTGAGTGATGCTATGACTGTATTATTACAATTTTCATTAGAGAAAAGGTAAAAAAGAAAAATAATGGATCTAAAGTCGAAAACATGTCTTGAAACATGTTAATGAGAATTATATTACAATGTGAAAATAGAATGATGTGACGAAAATCGAATTCATGTATTGATTTGAATAGACCGTGAATAAATAAGTCCCTATCGAACTAATAAACCATTTGGTTGCGGCTTACATATTTCATATACCTTTGAGCTTTACGTAGCGATGATGAGGCCATCTCATCATATAGAAATATGATGAAATGGCCTCATCATCGCTACTTCGCTCTTCATCATAGCGGCGGCGGATAAGATTGCATATAAAATTCGGATAGCACATGCCGGATTTGAATATTACTTTCCTTGATAAACGAATGGTATAATGCCAAGACCACTATGCCACAAACAGCACTGTATGGTGAAAATAATTGTTTGGATGTATGTATGTGATGTGTGGAAACATGTAGATGGTGAAAATAATTAAGTCTGAGAAGGACCATTCCCTCTTCTATGGGCCTGCCATAATGGGATACTTTGGATACACTTATAAAAAAAAAAACATTCAAATTCTTTCCACAGTTGCATCTAACACTGCCGTTATTTAACAGATTTAGCATCTGATACTTACCGTACACTATATGACTACAAGCTTCTTATGCGGAGTATTAAATAAATGGTCCATAACACTAAATCGTTTTTCCAGTCGCTGTTGAGTTCATTACCACACAAACTAGCGATATGCTTCCTGCTTCGTCTGGGATCGAGGAAAAAAACGTGAGAAGTGTCGACGCTGTCTGGAGCATATGATACACCGTTTGAAAAATTACATCTGGACTAACCATCCACTGCTCTGCAGTTGGAGTGCCGTATGTCGCTAAAATCAAAGAATTAAGCAAATTGTTGCTACTATTTTGTTTTAACGTGTTTTAACGTCGATGGCACTGTGGTCCTATAGTGATCATATAATCGGAAGGTCCGGTGCTGGAATTGTTTATAATCGCTTATTCGATTTTCATATGGCATTTATTCAATTTTCCTACGACGAAAGAAAACATGTCGAGGGAATCTACGTACATCTGCGAAGAACCTCAAAGAAACCATGTGAGGTCCATCAATCTGTACCAGGTTTGTCTGGTTGGAATAAGACATACACGCCTTAATCTCGGTCGAGTAGTTTCGAGTCCGTCAGGGATTTATGTATATGTAGGTATTATTGACATTTGTTTCTATTTTAATAAATGTTTAGTTGTATTTGCTCAGTGATGAATATTGAGAAATCTCTCTTATTAATCTGTGTTTCTGAAAACATGTAAGGCGGTGAGTCTTGTGCGTGATCTAGTTCGTGTTGGTAATATGTGCTATCGAACAATGCAATTTTGTCGTTATAGTAATTCTGTCGATGTTTTTAAACAACATAGGTTATATGCGTGTTTCCCGCTCAGTAATATAAATCGGTTTATGGATACTTGTTAACAGAGATACTTGCACGTTTGGGTCTGCAAGCATATCAATTTCAACAAAAAAAGGAACAATATTTCTTAATTTTTATCACTTCAACCCATATATATTACGGCTAGAATTAGGCTGAGGCACCACGAACATGGTGAATATAATAAGAGCCATTGTAAATGACCAGGTTTCGATTACATTTGTCAATACTAGCGACGGCTACGATTTAAGAACTTTATTACGGTACTGCAATAAATGAACTATTAATGTAATAACAATAATTCGTAATTTAATAAAACAATGCGTAATGATTAACACCTACAGTGACATGAACGGTATTGTAAGATGTCTAAATATCGCACAACATCTCAATACTTGTTGTATGCCAATAATCTGAAAAACTAATATGTCTTATTGCAAAGCTCCGATTTTAAACTAATTGTTGACTGTAAATGTCCCGTGACATTCCAGAAAAATAATCTAGTAATTGATTGAAGCTAATAATTATTATTTACAGCTGCGATTCATTTATGTACAGGATAGCAACTAACCTATTTACTTCGTTCATTTACATTTCAACTCTTGTAGCAAGACCGTTTCATACAGAAGCATTTAGAAAGACTGCATTTGACGTCTTACATCTAGGAGGTAGAGTACAACTAAATTAGTTTCAAAGTGATTCGTATGACCGGGAATAATCTCTACTTGTAAACAATACGTAATATCTGAAACGGGGAATCAAACTCCAGACTAATAACTACTACAATATTACTAGACCTTACTTACTTATCGTCATCGTGAGGCTGCACACGTATTGTATTCATTTGAACAGAGGCAATCGGCGGCGCCTAACGAGCCCAGTATGTAAAAGTTAAAAATAAATTATAATAACTGGGTAGACAGTTAGAAAATGTACTATCTAGATTTAAAGAATGTATGAACATCTTCTACCGAGCGAAAGAACACTTCATTATGAAACAAATATTTAAGAACGATTCACTATCGTTTGTATCAAGCCTAAACTACCTTAGGAACCATTTAGTGTCAGCGAGGCACTTAAGGTGCATTATTTTACTTTGATTATAGAGTGCTGTAAGCGTGAACTACTTATAAAACAATCACTCCCATCAGCTGACTGTACTGATAGAAGCAATTTAAAACAATTGCCACACGAATTGGTACAAGGTATTTAGACTTAAAAAGTAGCACGCTCATTTTGTGGCGTTATCATAAGATATTTGATTCAAATCCGTGCCATATTTCACGGTAAATCGGATAACAACAATAATAATAAATAAATCTGAGTTTAAGAATCAGTGGTACTAAAATACATTCAGAAAGTTAATACATTGCCAAAGAACAGTAATTACAATGAAAAAAGCAGAGGTTAGGTTATTAGTTATTAAAAAATGCACGCTATCTCTTTCTTGTAAAACAGATTTTAGAATGCGAATTATATGGCGAGTGCGTAAAGTTATGTCACGATACCTAACGAATCTGTCTGTTTAATCAACAATTTAAAAGCTTTGTATCTTTGTAGCTTTTACAGCTATTTAAACATTTATTTCACAGTGGTGTTTGTTCAACAGAAAGGTTTAATGGTTTAATAAAAAAGTGAGTATATTGTTTATTGCAAACTGGTCACCTTCATATACAGCTTTGTATATCTTCGCCATGTCGGCACGTTGGTGAAGTTGTATTTCGTTGCCGTAGGACATGTATATACGTCCTACGTACTGTATCGTATGCACATGTGAAATTCCTAAAATATTAATACAATTAGTATATGTATGTTCGATCTCGGACATCTTGATTAAAAAGCCAGTACCGAGACATCAGTATAACTTAATGCTTTGTAAGTATATCAAGCGTCTGAAAAACGGCATCCTCAAATGGAATGTCGACGTAGCATGGACTTACATTTGCACGCTCTCTTTTCATTCGGTCGTGAAGGAGACTTTGTTGCTGTTATGCCTGACCCTCATAAGCTGGATAATCACAGCACATGTGTTGTGGACCGGCAATTGTATCCGGAGCAAGACTCGTGATCTTAGATTTGGACGCCCCACATCCGCGCTCGGAATGCTGCACGCCGCGGAACTAGTAAGGTACCGATATGCAACTGGGTCCAAATCATCGTTAGTATAAACTTTTTGTTTTATTTCTACATGTATAATAAACAAATAGACTGCCCGCCAGAAATAATATATGCTTCCCTTATAATAATAATATGCGACATAATAAAAATGTATTTATAATAACCCTCCGACTATTCAACCACCTACCAGAATACTTTAATTATTGATTATGCATTTGCATTCCTTCACATTAACTAGAGAAACTGATTTTACTCTTTAATGTAACAATGCAGGTTACACGTGTTATCGCTGATGAAAAACCGATGGCGCCACGTGTGCTATACAACACATAGACTATACAGTCTATGTAGCGTTTGAGCGACAGCAACCGAATCTATCCGAGCGTCTCCGAGCTCGGCGGCTTCGTGGCGACTTCACTTCCCTTTTACTTAGTCTACGAGTGAACACATGCTTTTAGAATTACCCTATATACTTTTCTATTTAATATTGGTAGAGCTTCTTTTTCCGTACATTATGTCGAGCCTTAACCATTTATTTATTTATTTATTTATTTAATCTTCATTGCATAATAATAATACAATCGGCGGACTTAACGCAATAAGGCATTCTCAACCAGTCAACCGGAATAAATGTTGTAGACTATAGTGAGGCGATGGAAGAAAGATTAAGACATAAATAATTATGTAGTATTCCTATAAAATAGATATATGTTAATTATACTAAAGATATAGAATAAATATTAATGAATAAATACATATAAATATATATACATAAAATATATAATAAATAAATAAAATATATACTAATATTATTACAGCTAGACAGAGACAGAAAAGTGATCACGCACTAATCTCTTAAACGTGGTTTTATTATCAGCGCGACGGATATGTATTGGAAGATTATTCCACAGACGTATAGCGGATACAGTAAAGGAATTGGTTACGAAGCCGGAGTGATGGACGGGAAATTGAAGGGTCAGGTTATCACTTGAGCGAAGGTCACGCTGGTGAGAGTTCCCCAGAAACTGAAACCTAGATTTTAAGTATCCTGGAGTATGTGGATCATAAAGGATATTAAATAGCAGACGGACAACTCTGACACTCCTACGCTCACGGATAGGCAGCCATTTGAGTTGGTTTCTATAATCCGAGATGTGGTCGAATTTACGTAAACCAAACACAAAACGAATACAGCTGTTAAGCAAACGATCTAATTTGTTCAAAAGATGTTGATTAATATCAGAAAAGCAAACGTCAGCATAATCTATGATAGGGAGAATAAGAGCTTGTACAAGCGCGATCTTTGTGCTAAATGGGAGAAAGAATTTTAGTATTTAGTATTTAGCAAAAAGTTATATTCGTTCTCCAATTTGTTATCTATTATCTTATTATATTTTTAATAAGATTCCCGTTTTATTGTTTGACCACGTGTGTGTGTTTAATTTATCTAATGATGTTGCAATGCTTGTAATCTGGACGTATACTATAAATAATTGTTATGCCGTATCCATTTTAAGAGTAAAGATCGCGGGACCTCATAGTTGACTGTAGCTCGCGCACACCGGGTCCAATCACATTTCTACGGTACATATTTCACAACGAATTTGTCAAGACCACTGACTCGGCGTAATTACTCATCGCGTCCGACAAATTGATATTATAACCAGTACCCACCTAATAATATTTAGAAAGGCTTAGGTTAATGTCAGCTGACCCGGTCGACCTATTGAAATGTCGTTTTGTTTGTGTAGTATTAAGGCTTGTATTTCTTTTCCTCGTGGGAGGAGGCAGTGAATCCTCATAAGGGGTGCGTTATAGAAGCCGTTTACCCCCTGCCAAAGGCATTAGGTGGTCTTATGTTCTCCGGATACCATAATAAATTAAAGGATAGGATAAAATGATAAGGTAATAACCACCAGTCTACACGGCAGGTGATTATGACGGCTGACCATCTGCTAGAGTCTAAGCATCTACTGCCTCTACTATCTGCCTCTGGCCCGTCAGAACGCCTGAGGTCCATCGGCTCTAACTATTCACTGTTGTTTTAAGAAAAGCCCAGGAATTCTTCTATTATCTGTGGTAAGTATCTCCGTTTTACAAGGATATATAAATAGCAACTTTTCCATTTAATTTATTCTATATAAAAAATCGGAGTAGTATGTTTAAAATTACAACCCGTCTATTATACAAACGCCGAGTTTTCGAAAAAGCTAAACTCGAATCCTCTATTATCATATTAAATCTTATTTTTATAATATACTTGCAATTAGGACTATTATCCTCACATAGGAAGAGGCATAACAAACACAATTTGTATAATCATTCCAGTAACATAGGGGAGAGCGTCTTGTCACTGTCCGGGCACTTCGCATAAGTATGATAAGTGCAGTAAGCTTCCTAAGTGGACTCTGACTACATCCACTGGAAGAAAAAGAGTAATATATGCAAAAATCATCACTTCTGATATTCTGTATGACATCGACTAAACTAAATGTTCAAAATCCAAATTTCGTATTTGAAATCTAATATTTAAAAGCAATATAAAATTTCTTTGTTATCCCTATATGTGTTGGATTAGTCGCCTTGTTCAAAATTCGAACATATGTGTAGGTACTATTTGTCAAGCGATCCTCATAGACTGGAGAGAGTAGAGAACTGGTAACATCAAATGATTACACTGGCAAATATTTAATGACAGAGAGACTATTTCGAAAAATTATCTCGAAAGTGTAGACAATTTTATTGCACACTATAAGCGAACGTATTGCAAAGATATTGCTGATAATTGAACAAGTTATTTATTTTTTTTTTTTTTATTTCTTAATTTTTAACGAGGCTTTGAACACTTTGGGTGAACATGTCAGCCTCATAGGAATAATCACATATTTACATAACATACAAACTTTACACATACACAATTATTATATACACAAATATTAGTTTGCCTCCTCAAAGGACAAGCAAACAAACATATATAATTTTTTGGCTAAGCTGGACAATGGTTCCGTCAGCAAACAATTTATACTGCCATTAGCCAAATCCATTCCCACGAGGAGTCTTTCTCTTAGCTCAGAGTTTCGGGCACATTCCAACCACAGAACACCTCTTTCTGTGTTCTGTGATTCCAACAACACGTGATAAATATCATCGATCCTGGAACACAGCTGGCTATCGCACAAAGGTGAGGTTTTCACACCAACAAGATGATAAAACTTGTTCGTTGGAACATGCCCAGACCGTAATCGGAAAGCAGAAACTAAGAGCTTTCTAGTAAGGTTTGATGAGTCACTGTCAAACCATGGATTCCATGTAGGTTTGTCCTGGATTGTACCATACCAAACTCCAACGCCTCTGACCAGGGTCTCCCCAAAATGATATTCCCATTTTTCCAAACATCTTTTCTTTATTATTGGAATAAATTCACTAGCCAGGGGTCCAGAATCCAGCACGATACCATCCAAGACAGCTTCCTTTGCAAGACCATCTGCAGCCTCATTACCAAGTAACCCGACGTGGGAAGGGATCCATTGGATCTTAATACACTTATTGCTACAATTCATTCTATGTATTAAGTCTAAGGCTTCAAAAGCGACGGGCATACCGCCCAGTCCCGACACACAACGAGAGAGATGCTGAAGGGCACTCCTTGAATCCGACAGAATGACAACAGGAGGGCTGTTTTGTAACAAGTTATTTTAGAATTTATATAATAATTTTGGTGTGAACATTATTACTATGTATTGAGTTGTATGTATTGAGCGCTATTGCAGTTTTTAATGATTTTTTATTAGGGGGCTTTATTGATTTGTTAGTTTTATAAGTTACCATATATATTTTTTATATGTAAATAGTGTGTTTACATATAGGACAGTACAATAAATAAATAAATATGTGAAAGGAAATTCCTACATTGATTATATAGTCCAAAATACTGTCATAAAACAGCTATCATTGAAATATTAGAAAAAAGGTCATCTATACGGACGGAATCACGGTCAAGAGCTATTTTATTATAAATATAATATGACAATGGTGTATTAACAATGAGATAGATGATACGGTAACGGTCGTGGCATTTGATAAGGATCGATTCGGTTCATTCATCATTTTGAGGTTGGTAGCTCGTACTGAGTTGAGCGATCGTGTACTGAACTCAAATGTACAAACCTCTTTGATACGATCGCATTGGAATTAATATTAATTAATATTTATAGCATAACACACGTATGTCATAGGCATTATGATTTGATTTGAAATGCTCATACGATTATGTTTTATAAAAGGTGGAGGAGACTTTAGCTGCTTATGTGGCCTAGTATTTGAGAATATCTATATTTTCAAAGTTAGAGATTTTTTACATGATTTTTCTAATGGTAGGGAGTCTAACCCCTTTGATTAGCTATTACAGTCGTATTGTTGTGACAGTAACAAAGTTAATATTTATTTTTCACTTCAGTAGCTCAAACATGAAGGTTTTGCTGCTTAAAATCAGTGAGTAAAATCGATTTTTACTCACTAGTGAGACAAAGCTAACCACAGATATAGTAACCTATGTATAGTAACTAATGGGATAACCATACAGACTATGTTTAACTTTTAATTTGTTGTATAATTTTGAATTAAATGAGTTATTTTACAATATACTCGTTCCTGTGTCTTATTTTATTTCCAAAGTAGGTATGATATTTGTTCTCGCTGCTGAAGTGAAAAGTTATGTGTGTCACACGAGAGCAAAGTTGTTTGCATCTCGTGCCTTTGAATCCCTCGACACGCTCAGGATTCTACTCTAGAATCACTCGCTTCGCTCGTGATTCAAACAGAATCCTTCGCTTGCTCGGGACTCAAATCAGCACGCGCAGCAAACATCAACTTTGCTCACTTGTTGCACAAATAACTATATCCAATACAATAGATTCGATAGGAATATGTAAACCGCTCCCGTTTACCGCTGACGGGTAGATAGGAGAAGATTTGCATTTGCACAAGCAATACCTGTCTGTCAAGTCTGCCTGTACAAGTCGCTGTTAGGCTTCTCCGTCTTAGTATTGTCATGTGTTCTCGGTCAATTCCCCCATTGGCGAAAGCCTGACCAAATTAAGTAGTGTAATCGTGAATACCTTACCTTACCGTACACACCTAGAGGCAAGGAGAATGCAAAGGGGTTTTAGTGGGTAGACCTGGCACTCTTGCTAGCAGAGACCCACACACGCCCGCGGTCTAGCCAAACATCTGGTACCGTGCGATTTCACGCATTTCCTCTCGAAAAAAAGGATATGAAGAATAGCAAGCATAGCATCCCGAGCAGACGCTTGGGAAGCTTTATCTTACATATTACTTCAATGCTCACATTGCTGGTTCTATTTAAAAGAGTAGCAGTTCAGACACTAATATATGGGTATCGTGACTTTCCACGTATAAGATAAACTCATGGTTTGGTGAAGGCACTGGAGGCTGGCAGCGCGTGATTGATCTGTCTTTATATCTTTGGGGGAGGCCTATGTCCAACAGTGGGCGTCTCTCGGCTAAATGATGATGATACAAGTTGAAAGGTTATAATATTCTGCAATCTCACAGGAACCACGTGTAATACAGGTGACTGTAACGACTTATTATCGGATGGGTAATCTGCTACCATACTAGTCTAATATAAAGCTATTAATAAAAGTTGATGACCGTACAACCTCACTCTAATTAGTCGTAAAAACATCTTGCGTTGATAAGATTTTAAACAAATGAACTGACAAACTAGCTTATGTTCAATTTCACTACAAAAACTCTTCAACCCTTTCGTTGTCAGTTTCCGCTTGAGGTAAAGACAATAAAACGCGTATAAATAAAAACGAACACCCATTGTGTGGGTATCGCGAGTAAATCTATCGAAGCTCACCCTTCGGCTAACGGACGATTCATTAAGGCGATCCCTTGATTGATGCATCTGATTATAAAGTTGGGCCGCGTTCACATCGAATAATGTGTGCTACCTATATTTATATTCTAAAATTGGAAATATTTCTATTTTTGTATATTCCTAGCAAATAAACTCAGAATCTATTAGATATTTAAAAGATATTGGATTTTTGGAACGACGATAAAATATTTCATTCAAAAGAGATAATACATAATCACTCGGGTAAAGCAATGGGTGGGAAGCAGTATTGTTTTATCTACGTGGAAACCGCAGATAGTTGTAATCAGTTTTACTATGATTTGTAAAGCAGTAATATAATTCAAGTCAGAGTAATAATACATTTGCTGTATGGGGTAGCAGTGATAATATTAAATAGTGTTTATTCAAATTTATTCACTTACAAATACTATACGTAAAATAATGGAAACTCGGATTGTATTAAAGAAAGAAATGTTGTCTTGAGTGCAATGTAGTTTAACAAAGTTATTGCGTCATTTCAAATATACCGGATTGTATATTATTAACAAGACTTAGACTATTTAATATATTAATCGTACTATTTATAAGAATTGCAAACAGAACAGAAAAAACAATGCTTAAACACAATTGTTTTTTATAAATATTTGAATTTAGAAAGGTCGTCGGCGTGTACGCGCCTCTAGCTAACCAATTCCTGTAATGTGTACCCTTTCTTTTAAGATTTATATCACCTTGTTCCTTTTATAATTATTTAACTTATAAAGTTATCAAACAAATGATGAAGTCATTGTGATGCATTCGAATATTGTTAATCACACGCTTGCAGGTGTAATGGCAGCTATTCAAAGGGTTTCTTTTTATCTAAAAGTCCACCTACCTTGAACTTTTAAAAAACTAACGAATATATTTTTGTGTTTGATTGTACGCATATTATTTGAAATTGCTAAATAAATGTATAAATATGGACATATTTTTTCGATTCAGGTGATTATCAAAAACAAAGTCGTAAGCTAGTTTTATGTATAATCATTTTTTAAGAAATCTGTAAGATGTCTATCTATTTTGTATGTATGTACGTAGGTTAAGAATGCAGGGAAATATTTTTCATGATTTTACAAAGCATTGTTTCAGTTGCTGATAGATATGGAGCGGGATCATATTTCGATATTTGTTTATTTACAAATGTAACATTAATAAAAGTATAATTACTATACACTATTTAATTTTGTCGAAAACGTTGTACTGCCCTTTTAAAGCTTCATATACTGTACCCCGTAGCTGATTAGGCATTCGACTTTTATCGCAGATGTACGCAGGTTGCTTCACGATGTTGTCGAAAAACATAGTGGCACATGGCAGGACTCTGATCCTCCCGATTAGAAAAACAGTGCCTGGACTAAAGCACCATTGACGCGTTGTCTGTTGTCCCATGTAAATTGTTTCTACATACACTCATTTGCAAAAAAAAAAGAACGAGCGGTTTTGCTTTTCATCCATCTTTAAAAAGATACAATACATAATAGGTTTCAATCGTTTGTGCACGTTACTGGCCGGTTTTAAAAATCCCGTGGTACTTAAAAAATTACGTTCTAAATTCAAATTTTCATTTGATGCTCATTTTTACAGAAAACCACATTTTATCTTACATTTTTGGCGCGAAGTTGTAGAAGTTAACATCGACTTTCATAACTTTTATTCAATTTTTATCGATTAATTTCATATCCTTGACTGTCAAAGCTTTATTTATTGCTTTGGCTGTATCAAAAATGGTAGATAAAGTGGTAAAAGCTACCAAAATTATCACTCTGCTTGAAAAGGGTTGCAGCCAATGCTTCGTGGCTAGGAGGCTAAATGTTAGTCGCTTAGGTTCGCTAGAAATTGTGAATCATGGACTCTAGAAGATTGGAATAGGGTTTTGTTCTCCGATGAAGCCAGGATATCTCTGTTTGGTGAAGATTGACGTCGGCGAGTGCTAAGAAGACAAGGAGAACGCTTTGCAGAGGCATGTTTTGAAGAAATCACACCTTATGGTGGGGGCTCTGTTATGTTTTGGGCAGGAATAAATTCAATGGATCGTATAGAGTTAGTCTTCATTGAAAACGGCTCACTGACTGGCCATCGATACATAACGGAAGTTCTAATTCCTCATGCACAACCCGCATTGGCTGCTCTAGGTGAAGACTCGGTTTTTATGGACGATAATACTCGCGCCCACCGATCTCGTGATGTTAAAGCGTAAGTGCAAGAGGTCGGCATTCGTTGTTTGGATTGGCTAGCTCGAAGTCCCGACCTCAATCCCATAGAGCATGTCTAGGATGTTCTGAAACGGCGTGTGAGATCAGTACAACCGGCCCCACAGACCATCAGAGAGCTGAAGAATGTGATCACTGCGGAGTGGGAACGTATTCCGCAAGCAAGTATCCTGGATATACTTGCTAGCATGCCCAGACGAATTCAAACTGTGATTTTAGCTAGAGGGGGTGACACTCGATACTAAACATTTATCTGCTTTTACTTTTTTTTTACAAATAAACTTTTTTATTTTTTAATTAGCGAGGTTTAGCATCATTATCCCATAAATTGAATAAAATTTTTATGAAATACTAATAATGACGATTATTTCAATATTAACATTTGAAATGTTTCATTGCTTAGATGCCCATTTTTATTGCAAATGAGTATAATGTTATAAGAAAGTAAAATTGTTGTAAATAAAAATAAAGATTATTAAGATTTATTTATACTCTTGTAAGATTTTAAATGTCAAAGAACCTAATAATTTTTTCCTTCTGACATTAGCGGATGCTGAAACATTCTATATAGTTAGTTGCTTTGCAATTGCATTGTTTGAGATTAAATAGCAAAACAGCAGAACAACATCGGCGTATAGGCTTTGTACTCTCTCTATAATATCTGAGCTGCGCAGCAAACGCCATTTGACCCCGGCTTATCTTTGTACAAGGCAGCCGCTACTGTCCTTTGTGCTTCTACTTGGCTTGATAAACCCATATACAACTATCGCGATGGTTAATCCTGGTGCTAGTAAATACTTTGCTTTTAAGAATATGTAAACTTTTCTGTTCATGCCTTCTATGGATCAAAATCTTATTTATTTATCGATCGAGAAGTGATACTTTATCTGGTTAAATAGATTGTACGTAACATGTACTCGTATATATGGAATATGTATATATGGATGTATATATGAAATATATATTTCATTGTTTTAAATTTATATATATATATATATTTATAAATTATATTTATATATATATATATCTAATTTAAGATAATTTGGTAATTAGTCCATCTTATTTCCGTTTCCAACTGGTAGCGCCATCTAGCATTGTTGTACGTACAAAATTTCAAATACCAAATTTAAGTATTGTTAGATTTATTAATATTCCACGATGTATTTGTTTTAATTAATTTAATAAGTAACTTTCATTGTTACAGTTCATTGTTTTTTTTTTCAATTTTAATTGCTTTTAGCATTTTGTTAACTTAACCTTACATTATTTTTATAATAAATATAAGGAATTTTAATGTAATTTACAACTTAATTTTTTTTAATTACAATTGTAGATATTTACAATAACTGGTTGCTTGTTATACTCATTTGTGGAACTTTTCCTTGTGAATATCTGGCATTGTAATAACATTGTAATGCACCATATTATTTTTTTACTAAAGTGATGTGAAGCAATTATACTATAAATATGACATTACATTTTCAAAATATGGCATTGAAAAAATTTTAAGGTTTGAATTATAGATACGTGTCACATTACTCAAATATTAACAGTCCGACAAAGACGAGTCGTGAACGCGAAAGCGAGAGCGAAGTCCATACATCTTGCAACACTTGAGCGTCGTGGGTGCAACGTCACCGTAAAACATTGCAGGGACAGAGTGCCTACTATCGATATTAATACAAAATTACAGGTTCCATAGTTTCGAATTTTTGAACGACAAAATGACAAATTTTTGTTTTTTTTTAAATTACCAACGAAATATATACTCATCATTACTTTATGTTCCGCATTAAATAGATATCGCGAATCAATAAAACTGATGACGTTAACATATAACTATCGAGAGTAAGCCTACAGAAACACGGCCTGCCAACATGATTGAATTTTATTGTGAGCTCAAAACTCACTCGTGTTATTTTGTTATGAATTCTTTATGTGCACCATTAAAATTGTGGATATTAATATTTTTATTGAGCGAACGAGTGATGGAATAAGTCGTTGCATTTCTAAGGTAACGAGTGATTTAACGACATTGAGTAACTTCCTTCGTGAAATAGCTTTTATAAATTAATTCCATACTCCATGTTTATCATTAAGGTAATAGTATCGAATAGATTCAATGATTATAAATAATTTAATAAAATGACACGATTCAATAAAAAAAAAGAAAGTATACCATTTTCACTCCCCTTTTATAAGATTTATCTGTATTATTTAAAATAAAGATAGCCTTCTGTATTGTTAAAATGGATCTTACCAATTTATAGATCTACAAAAAGGGTATGACCACATCGGCTTTTACTATTGACATTTGGTCAAATAAAAGGGCAGTAAACACACCCCAAGTGACACATAAACCACCATTCGACTCTATGATGGTACTTTAATATGCATAGACCCCATTTTATTTGAGTCCAGCCGTAAAATACGTAACTGGACCCTACTGCTACCTGTATTCCAAATAAGGGTTTGATTCTGCTTTTGAATTTGTATTTACACAATTTATACCCGAAACTTAACGATTTATATTCCAAACCGATTTTAAAAAACAAAGAGTAGTGTAAGTTTTAGATTCGAGTAGGAATCTTGAATAATAAACACATGGCATTACTAAGCATAGGTACTATTAGGTGCTTTGTAATGATTTTAATTTATTACTACATACATTATATAATAAAAAAAAAAAAACAAATTTAAGTTATGAACCTTCTTAGATACGCTGTATAACTTTTCCATACCATTATCCATTTATTGGAGTTTCAAACACAACCATTGACAATTTTGTATATCCCAGGTCCAGACTCTTGCATCCTGTATGAATAATATAAGAAGCGGCTCCCGCGATTTATGAAGGGTAGAGGTTTTAATCCAGTGGAACGACCATAACAAGACGTATGGGCAAATTACTGAATCCGTTATGAGGAGACTAAAACCGATTTAATGGCCGCTCGAATTTTGGTCGAGTGCCTCTTTAATATTTTATTAAATAGATCAAACGCGGAGATTAATGTCCTGTCTTATGATTTGCCTACGGGTTGGGTTTTAGGTTCTTCGTCTAAGTGTGGTTACACGTTGATTGTTGAGTATTGGAAATGATTAAGTTATATATTTTAATAAAGCAAAAGTTTTTTTAATGTAGAAAAATGTACATTTGCTACGTCATGTTACAATTAAAAAAATAAAATGATTAGCGAGCTAAAACTAATTTCATTTGAAATCGATTAACAAATACATATTTATTTTTTATAATATCACAATTTTTCACAACTTTTGTTGAACTTGGTCAAAACTAATTGGTTCAATTTTTAACGTGAGTTTTTCGTCGCTTATTACTGTAACTTAACTAGTATTAATTAGTTTATAGAATTGGTTAAGTTTTCATACGAGTATATAGTCGTAAAAGTAGTATTTGCTAGCTAATGTAACCTGCACAAGGTATAATTTATTTTGCTATTACTCAGACAAGGGATATATTATTGTATGTTACCCTATCAAAGGCAAGTGCGTCGTAAATATGACTGTACTCATACGAAGAATTATAACCATAAATCGTAACATGTATGATTCCATCAATATCATTTGAGATTTAAGGTATAATGCCTACTTTGCTTCTATTACAATTTCACTAAAACAATAAAGAATTATAAATTCCTGAAAGATTGTATAATTATGTAATTGTATTTGATGTAGCCGCATAAATCATACATTATCATTTTCATCAACATTGTTATTATTATTTGTGCTGGGAAACGCCCACTATTAGGCATAAGCCTTCTGGTAGACAGAGAACCGATAAATGAGTAGATCCTTGATCTGCAAACCAGTTGATCCTAGGCTGGTGGTATTCAAAGATTTGTTGCGGTTTTCTTAAAATCGATGAGCCACTTTGTGCGAGGCCTACCAAAGTGTCGTTGTCCTTGTATTACCAGCTACTATTGATGGTACACTAGTCTGTGGACTTTTTTGGTGACCCTGGTTCTTACATGAATCATATTTTGTAAGTAAATAATTATAATAAAATTATTCGTTACTTTGTCCAAGTTTTCTATTACTTATTTTATTGTGTAAAATTAATTATCAAAAAGATGGATAGTTTATTCTCAGATACAAGACAAGGCAATATATTTAGTAAATCATCTACGCATCAGTAAAAAAGTGCATGGTAAAGTCTCTATAATAATTACTTTATTTTATTCTCTACGTAGAAACGAAGTATCATGTTGGTGATGTATGTCTGTAACAAATTGTATACTACATTTGTTATGTTGCGCTGCGCAAGTTTATAAGATTAAGCGGATGCGCAAGCGAGTTGTTCCAGAGAATAAGAAAATTATTCTTGGGTCATCTTAGGACGTTTTTCTGATTATTATATGTTTTATTATGCTGTCACGACGTCAGTCACAAACAATAACTACAACAATAACAGTTGTAGCGGTTTGGTCTACTTCTAGATATGAGCAAAGATTCTACCAGGTGCGCCTTTGGTTTGTTTGCATATTAAAACAATTCAATTAAATGTCACAGTTTTCACATAAAGTCACAGGTTTCCTTTTACATTAAGCATTCGCCAGCTCAATCTTTTCGCTGTCGCTGTCGCTTGTTACCGTCAAACAATAATAAGTTGAGTCGGCTTGCCCGGATTCTCCTTGTGGCGTTTACTAATAGGACTCATTTGCTTTCCCCGCAGCCATGATGTCATGATCTTGTAGACTCATGACACAGTACTCGAGTCGTGTTCGCCTTAATTAGCTGCATGCGACATCGTGACATTAGTTCAAGGGTGCAAAACTTTGCATATTCTTTATGTATATATAGTGGAAGGTGTGATCGTAGGGGCATCATTTATTAATTGATTCTTTGTATTATTCACACTTGACAAAAAAGCTATAAACTTTCACCTCATATAGTAAACTAGCGACCCGCCCCGGCTTCGCACGGGTGCAGTGAAAAAATGGTTATGGTGGGTTATCCCTAAGAGATAGACATATACCATCGCGGACTTTTTTGTGGATTTTTGTAAGTTGTACAATACTGTAGTACATTATTTTGGTCTATCTCGTAGGGTTCAGCCAGCGTTTGCAATATAAGCGCAAAAAAACGTGCTTATTTACGACATCACATTAGAAACCTTTAAATTTATCAGTGTTTCTCTACTATATTATGCATTTATTATACATACAAACCTTCCTTAAGAATCACTCTATCTATTAAAAAAAACCGCGTCAAAATCCGTTGCGTAGTTTTAAAGATCTAAGCATACATACGGACATACAGCGAAAGCGACTTTGTTTTATACTATGTATTGATGAAGATCAGGCCGAAGGTAGTCGCGAACTTCAACTGGACTTCTCAATAATCAAGCTCTTAATTCAATCTAACTAATATTATAAACGTGAAAGTTTGTATGGATGGATATTTATTACTCTTTCACCTAAATTCAATCTAACTAATGTTAATTCAATCTAACTAATATTATAAACGCGCAAGTTTGTATGGATGGATATTTATTACTTTTTCACCTAAAAATTACTTAGTTTCAGTAAATCCATTGGATTTACTGAAACTATACAATAATAATGTTTATATATCAGAATAATACATAGGATACAATTTATATAAATATACGCCACGCTAATATAAGATACTCGAAATACTACTCATGCGCAGACGAAGTCACAGGCACCAGCTAGTATGACAATAAATTTAAGCAAGGTAATGCTACCCAAGAAGGCTGAGAATCCACCACAATATCATGGCTAAAAAAACTCGGTATACTGGTTCGGCTTGAGGAATAAAACTCGGCAAAATAAAAAGAAAAATTTAGGGAGAACACATGAATGGGTTTACCTTATTGTACATTATCAATTTTTGTATTATTGAATAAATATAGACAAATATGTGGGCAGATATCAGTCAAAGAGTAAAAATAATATTTGAAAATTGATAGGGAAATTTATTGGTTGAAAATATTGTAAATATAAAATTTGTAATGTTTTATAACTGGCTTTAATGCATGCAAATGTGAGTAGGTTGTTTTTTTATGGAGCATTTATGAAATAAGTATATATTGTAATAACAAAATAATAATAATAAAAAAAAATCGAGAGAAATTACAATAGAACTAACAAAAAAGCTATCACTTGCGCACTCATTAGTTTCTTCTCACAATCCTTATCCACAGCATCAACGTCATGGTTAAGACCACATTACCGATAAAATTTCGGCCTATGCCTGTGTAAATACCAATAAAAGAACATTATAATTACGATAACATCTCGGTTCAATATTTGGACCGTATCGAGTGATCTGTTGAACATTGTCCACCGACGCTTTGCCCACGCGCAGGTCACGCCCCTAGCCCACATATTGTTTCTGTACGATATGTGCGTACAACCTCAACATCGATGCTAATGTAAGCATGCATCGGACTTAGAATGTTGCTTGTCAACTGTTTTGTAGATCGTAGCATAGCTATGTTTTAGTGATAAGACAAAATCTTGGCCTCGACATTTTTGTTTAATGAATTTAAATACAGATTGACACTGGAAGTGAAGTTTTTTGCTCTCTGGAGAGATGCTGAGAATCCTCATGGATACCATAGCGATCAAGTACCATGGTGATTATGTTGGATTCCAATCCGAACGAGGCGGTTCGACCGGGATGACATATGAATTAAACTCAGCTTGAGCTTTGTCTATAAGAGCCTATGGGTTGGATGGAAGGGTGACCGCTCCTTCAGGACAAGACACAGACAGCGCTACCCTATAAAGAACTACATATGCGCTTAAAACTGAATGGACCTACTCGTAGCGAAGCAGAAGACTGCAAAGAGGAGTGTTCCTTGAAGTACTTTTACTGATGTCGCAGGGCTTTAACGTCTTGCGTCATCTGATCTACAGGGTCGGCTACGTGTCTGGGTCAGCGATGCACTGGAAGTACACTAACTTCATGATTTTAAGTATGTAACACACTTCGAACTATATTAGAATGTTGGATACTAATTACCAGCAGGCAATCAGGAAATCAGGTCCGTATCCAAGTACTTTGAAAGTTTGTTATTATGTGTCTTATGATTGGATCTGAAAAGCTACTGGTTAATCACCAGTAACTTTTAAAAGCTAACTAGTGATTATGTGCATTTTTTTTAGATAAAAAATCCTATATAAAAAAAATAACTACAAGAAATAAAACATCGACCTAGTGCAATTCCAATACAAAGCCAACGAGTTTCGTTACATATTCCATTCGAGTCTGAATTTGGTTTAAAGGCATACTATTAAAAAACGTTTTACGATACAGTAGCTTGGACGATGTTTTGAAGGCCAATATGATAAGAAGTGCGCGGTTGGTCTATAAAAAATGGAATTATTACTGTGTTCATTTGGTATTCGAGCCGTGTACAAAAAGGAGTCCCAATTAATCGTAAGCACAACCTCCACTTAAAATCGTACGTTGCCTTCAAATTCAACAAACACATAGTCTGTAGATTATAGATTAACTAATATTAATATAGGTCGATTAGACAAGAATATAGATAAATAAGCGAAGTAAAATTTTATTACGATAAGGTTAGATTTCTATGTTGGAAAGGAATGAAATATCTTAAGAGTTGGGTAACAATCACAATACAAGTTTTATTTCATTTTCAATCTTATTACCCAATAACATATATTATAATAATATATAGTTTTTAAAATTTTGTTAGAAAAATTCCCGTTTCATTGTAGAACTACTGCTACTTAATAGAAGTGAACACAGTTCTAAAGAAAAATTTAACAAATTCAGTAGCTCGGACTTCTATAACGCTCGAAGCGGTGTCAAAGCGATTCCTGCCCCTTAACCTAACGTCAAACAAAGTAACTCCATATGTCATTGTGTCAAGCAAGCGCGATGCATTATGCATCGCTTCCATTACACTACGAATTTTAACATAAACTCGATGTTAACGTTCTTCCATGAATAAAATACAGTTTTTAGTTGTCAAGTAGCCTCGCTGAAGTTTGATGAAACTGCTTTTTGCCAGTATAATCGAATTCATGCTCCCTGTGATCATCGCGAGGCTTGGCACCAGAAAAAGTATTTGCTTAATACGCGGTATGTTATTCTTTTACTGAAAAAGCGATTGAAGTAGCCTTAATTCTTTTTCGACGAGTCATCACGACATTCCAACTGACATTTGCCAGTGAACACACTGATTTTATTTTATTTTATCGTTATTGTCTCTTAAAAGGGCTCGAGGATTTAGTGAATTTTACTTCTGAATTTTGATCCGTCTTAATCAGTTTGTTGAACCCGATACATGCAAGCATTCATTGTTTATTTATAGCAGCTATAATTTAATGGATTGGTTTACTTAAAGTTTTTGTATTCCTATTTTGCTTGTCAATTTTTTACTCATAGATAATTTTTAAAATTTGAGAACATTCATTAGTCTTAATATATCGTCCTACTCCTTCGAAACTAAATCTAGTTTTATATCATACTAGCTTTCTGCCCGCGGCTTCGCCCGCGTGGATTTCGGGATTGGGTGTATAGAGGGTTAAGGGTCATAGCTTTTGCCCACGGCTACATATACGCGGAAGTCGGTTTATGGTGCGAAGATTTTATCGCGCTTCCCGTGGGACTATCCGTTTTTCCGAGATAAAAAATGCCGCAAAACTCCTCAAGAATCACTCTATCTATTGATGAAAACCGCATAAAAATCTGTGCAGTAGTTTTTGAGCGAAGCCTTTATTGCGCATCCCGTGGGATCTGTCGATTTTTCCGGGATAAAAAGTAGCCTATGTTACTCGGGGAGAATGTAGCTTTCCAAAGGTGAAAGAATTTTTGAAATCGGTCCAGTAGTTTAAGCGTGAAGAGGTAACAAACAAACAAACAAACAAACAAATAAACAAACAAACACACTTTCGCATTTATAATATTAGTTGGGATTTACTATGATGACCATAATTAATATTTTTTACTTGGCTACAAAAAAACGAAAACTGCTTTTATCAAAATGTTTTTTATTCTAACCCAAAACGGTATATAAATCGATAATTAGATTTTAAAATGATATCTTATTTATGTTACGTTTAAGAATCACACCCACAATCTCAAAATATGCATATAAATCAGGATCTAGTTCATTATCTCCTTAAAAATAGCGATTTGGAATTCAATAGCTTAAGTTAGACAACGGTGCGTAAGTAAGATTTGTCTTTTTAGATGAATAAAATTAATGAAAACTATTTTTTACGTCATTATTATAATTATGTCTATTATAATTGCGTCTTTTTATACACAACGGGGTCTCCAGAGAATTGTGCCAACCAACTGCGGTTAAGATTTCAAAAGTCTTCTTCTTCATTAAAGCAGTTTACGTCAAGCAGTTGCTCTTTCATTGGTAATACTTATATATTGGATATTGCATTGATTAGCAAGAAAGATAAGAACAATATCATAAAAAAGTACTTCAAAAGACATTTTATTTTAACCGCGTGTTTTACTATATAACATCTGTCACATTCCTACGTGCCTAAGAGTCAAGATTTTAGAACTGACTGTGTTGAATATTTCTGTTTACAAACAGAGCAAAACTCGAAACACGCCTTGCACCAATACGTCACGATTTGTTATTCCATTGGTTCGCTTGTTCTTCACTAATATTTGTGTTTTACCAGAGACAAACTTAACATGCCGTGAACTCTCTAGCTGTTGAATCACATTAAATAAACTAGTTATTTGATTTAAATAAGAATTAAGTATTTTGATAACATTTTTATATCATTGAGCAGAATAAATTAAGAAAGTGCGATATGAGTATTTTATCACATTCCATGAGGAAGGGTTTCCCCAAATTTATACAAAATGAAAAGTCATTATCTTCATAGAGGTGTAATATTCTTTACGGACTTCAAATATTTATTGATTAACTTCATCTGCTCATAAAACACCTGCCCGATTTCGAAACGAGGCTCTAGTGCTACCCATCAGTGTTCAAAGAGAACATCCATGACCAGTAGTAGTATTGTGACTGGGATTACCGAAATGAAAACTTTATATCAATTTGATTCATTCTCTTACACTAAGAGAGGTAGGTACAACAGCGTTGACATTATATTAGACAATTAAGTAACGAAAGTGTAAATTATGTTACGATAGTGGCGAGGAAACTGTTCTGAACTCGTAGTTCTTAATGTAAAAAGTATATTCATAGGTAGGATATAAGGAGGTAATAATAATTAGAGGATTTGGTTACAGATCTTTGTCAAATTAATAAAATATAATTTTTATTTTTGAATTGTAATCGAAAAGGATCGTTAAAAGATAACCTAGAATAAGGAGAAGATTTAGGAGGACTTTGTAGAGTAACAACGACTTTGCCTAAATTTGTTGCCCTGATAGTAAAATGTCTATGTACTCTAGAAGTGGGGCTGTTACCGTAGCCAAACTTCCCACTTCAACCAATAGTGGATCTTTTATGCCACTCCATATTCCGTTGTGGCCTATCCAGATAGGTAGGCAGACTAAATAATCTGTATAGTGTCACAACGAGTCCACGTGCTTAATAACTTCTTTGGCGACATGGCCCTATAGACTTCCGATATTGAGTAACCGATTCCCGTCTTGTGCCAAAGAGACCTGCCAGGTGTCCGGCTAATGCTAGACAGATCCTGGAGCTTCTTTAACCAGGTGTGAATTTGAGTCAATTTTACATGCCATTAATAATTTGGCACTAATTTCTTTACAATTGGCATATTATTTTTGGTGGTCTCCTGTATTTGAACGTTTAGGCTTGATCCAATTATCTTAGGCTTAATTGCAATAAATGGTTTTGATTCCACCATCACCAAAGATTTTCGCGATCCTATAATCGCCAAGGAATTCGTGTTTCAATGTTTATTTCGATGAAGTATTTCTCTTGGTATCAAACTAAACGCGTCAATTCATTCTATTCCAGTTTGGGTTCCGTTCTGTAACTTCACAGTATTTTAAGAGCTGCTTGACTGTCGCCTAAGAATGACTATTCTTAGAATTTTCCGCCTTTTGTCTAGATAAGCGAAATAGACCTAATGATATCGATTTCTTAAAAAGATTCATCAATATAATTTCTTGATACTATGTTTTTATTTTAATATCACTATCCACATGAAACAATATTTTTTCGTAGGTCAAAGAAGCGTCTGGAGGCTCGAACTCAACTCATAATTTGTCGCGACAAAGGTCAGAGCGCGTCAGTTCTGCGAGACAATTTCCAATTCTAAAGCGCCGGTCAAATAATGGCTGTATAAATTGCAGCCTCGGTCGATCGAGTTGGGTCGATAAAGCCGACTGGAACAATAACCGATGCACTTCCTTTGACAACGGTCGCGAAACGGCGGACCTGGTCTGTTACCGTTTGGTGCCTAGTTAGCAATTATGAACAATTGAATTAAAATTCTAGTTTATGAATATTCTACTATGAGTTTTGGTTATTTGCTGTTGATATATTTGGATTCTTTATTTCATAATTCAGTTTGTTTTACGTAATCATTTAGTTGGATGTAATTCCATACTCATGATGAATAATAGATATTAGAGATAACCAATGAATGAATATTCCAAAAATAGAAGAACCTAAAACTATTGTGTCAAAACGTACACAGACAGTAAGCACTTCTTGTACTTATAGTTTTACTAGCTGACCCGCGCCCACTTCGTTGGGCATAATATTAATAATCCCCGAAGCGAGCACGAAAGCGAACTGAATTAAACCCGAAGCCATCGCGCGCCGTCCGCTGATGATGATGATGATGATGATGATGATGATGATGATGATGATGACACTCCGCAATAATGTGGCTTTCTATTGGTGAAAGAATTTTTAAAATTGATGATGATGATGATGACACTCAGCAATTTGAGATTTAAACTATCCTATCTCTCAAGTTGGATCGAACTGCACATGGTGTGCGAATTTTATTATAATCGGTTAAGTAGTTTAGGAGTTCATTGAGTACAAACATTGTGACATGAGATTTATATATATTAAGATGTATACCATACACTTATTTTTAATTAGCTGCGTCCACGACTTCGTCCGCGTGAAATCGTAATTTTAGGTAGCATTTTCAATAATATTTGAAATAAGACACATTTCATAAATTTTTTACAAATTTATATCATATAAATATTGGTGCTTAAAGCTATAATGGTTATACGCGTTATAGACAGCCAGACAGTCAAAAATTTTACTGACTGCATTTTTGACATCAGTATCGATCCCTAATCCTGATAGTTATTTTGGAAATATATTTCATGTACAGAGTTGACCTTTCCACAGATTTATAGTAAGGATATAAGATATCTTATTGGGACATGAAGATATTAATAATGAAAATTTATTCCAATGATCGATGGCGCTGTGGTCTCGGCACTGGTTTGTGCGCCGCACAGAATCGGGAGGCCCGCGATCTAATCCCCACCGTGTACCAATATGTTTTTCGTTCCGAATTTCATATGTACATTTATCCGACGCTCCTACGGTGAAGGAAAACATCGTGAGGAAACCTGCGTCCATCTGCAAAGCGATTCAAAAGTGTACGTAGTCAACCAACCCGCACTAGGCCAGCGTGGTTGACTAAGGCCTAATCGCCCTAACGTAGTTAGGGTAGGCTCGAGCTCCTCGGTGGGGACGTATATGAGCTGTGATGATGATGATGATGATTCCAATGATGATAAACTGTTATTATTTTAAACATACGAATACATGTATTCATCAGCTGAATATTATAAATGTATGGTTAATTATGCAATATGAAGAGGTTCCAATAAAACATGGACTAATGGTAAGACGCTGATGAAAATTGTATAATTAACAAGTAGTATATGTAAAATAATAACACAGTATTAAAAATAAATTATGTTGTTACTAAACAACTAATTAAAATATCCCTACTTCCCCATTGTGTGATTATTTAGATAATTGATTTACACATAAATAGCTATTTAATGTGATCTTTAAATTTATACAAAGGCAACTCAGTACAATAACACTTCGTGGAAGATCATAAGACAGAAAGAGATTTCTCTAAGAACGAGCAACTAGTAATATGGTAACTGTATCTTGATCTGCAAGTTTATTTTCATTCAGATTCTAACCAACACAAGCATAAACAGCGTAGTAAATATTGCGTTGGGAAGCTGCTTACTGTGCTTCAGCAACAGTGAAGTTCATTCTGGCTGTTGATGAATGCAAACAGTGTTCACATAGTATTCTTCTTTTTATTAAATTCAGCTTTTAGTTACAACTTAATAATTCCTATGTTGTTTATTGTATGCTAATAAGATTTATAATGATTAACATATTGCAGATTTATTAGTTGTTACGTTAATTTATTATCTACATTTGCCTGATTTTAAACACACAATTATTTGGACTGGCTAATGTGAGTAGGTATTTAACTAAATAAAGGTCCAAGCATAAATAAAAAAAATATCGTCTACAACCAGTTGGGAGTATACCGTGATGAGAAACAGCATAGTAATTTATACCCTAGTCCGAGATCGCAACGATACGGCTCGCTAACCGATCAATAATCGTAGAAAGTGATAAGACCAATGGGAAACTATCAAATTGAAACGTCAGCGGCGTATAATCAAACGCGGCGCAATTTATTATTGTCTGGGAAGCCATCGGTTCCTCCGCCCCTGGTAATTACATAGATCCTGCAAACGTAGGTGGTCTAGGACAGGTGCTGAAGAAATCAGTACATCAATCAGGCTAATCAATAACAACGCCCAAATGTTATGAAATTATAATTATATTAGTAAATAAAAAAATGAATGTTAAATGATTTTCCATTATGTGATTTATGCTTTGAGTTTAGCAACGGTAAAATATTGGTGCTATATACAAGCAATTCAAATTATAATATAAACTTAAGTAATTTTAAAAAGTGGTTTTATTGGCCTGTTAAATTATTTTTTTTTGTCCTGGTTTAGATTTTGTCAGCGTTGCTTTGTTTATAGTTTGATATTTCCGACCGTCAGAAGGACAATATTAAGAAGTATTCATTTTATTACAAAATGTTGTAATAGTTTCACCAAATTCTTCCTTAACTAACGCTTGATTATGATTGACGAACAATGAACGATTTCCTTATTAACAACTGATTAATAGCTTCCGAGAAGATTGTTTAATGAATCTGAGGTCCCATTCCCGGAGCAGTAATCTTGAGGCATTGTGTATCATAGATGTGGTTGATTTCAAATGTGACATCGCTTGCATACCGTTAAATAAGAATCAGGGCGATATCTTATTCATAAATCGGTTGCAATCGATTGTGCTCACGTCATTTTGACTGACGAGCGATCAACGTAATCGGTTTACAGGCTTCCTGTCTCGATTGTCATTGTAATATGCATTGTACAGGCAGATATTAACGTCTGAGACAGGGCGTTACGGATAATTTGTTTATACGACGCGGATAATGACGAGTGGCTGATTGCTGTCATAGCTTAGAACTGATCTCGATGTGAAACTACAGTTAAGCTCGGATCGGTTACAAATGTCATCTATTTTACACACCATTAAAAACTTAAAGCACAAAATGAACTTTGACTGTAGAATAATAAAACATGAATCTATTGCTATTGTCAGATAAATAAGTATATGGAGACTATTAGATAGATTTCTTTCTTAATATATTAATTTGAGAGCTATTTTTTCGATCACTTCCAGAAAATATACCAACGATGCTTACATCTATTAATATTGTTGTTTATATCAGTTATCATTATAGGCATAGCTTGACTAAGCTACTTTAATAGGTCAATGGCCATTACAGTTATGAGTGTAATAAATTGCAATTACTCAATAAGCAAACATTAACGTTAAATTTACTACAGTTACTAATATTTTAATTTGTGTCGCTTAAGGTACATTCGCGAATGATCTAAGTAATGAAGAATAGTAGTCTCAGGTTGGCAATAAGAACCAAGTTCACACATTAATACCTACATTAGAGAGCAGAAGATGACATGTTACATGTTACTTAAGGCAAAGTAATGTTTGAGTATAATGGTGTCACGAATGACTTACAAAAAAACTACTTTAAAAAGAACACTTATTAAAATAAACTTTATTACCATTAAAAATATTCTTTCAAACTTACTAATAATATACTTCTTACTTAAGTTAGAATTAAGTGTATGGAACTGTTCTCAACTTTTTAGATATGATAAGAAAAAATAATTATACTAAATTTACTTAATCGCTCTGTCACCATTAGAATTGCTCTTACTAACAGGATTTGATAAACTAGTTGATACATTTGAATTGCTTTCACAGCTTCAACTTCTGTTTATCAAACAGAAACATTTGTTTAGTTTCACGGACCACACGTGATTTAAATAATTAGACAATTTATCGATGATTTCGTGGTGGCAGAGAAGATTTATTATTTAAAAAACTATTAATATTTATGAGATCGAAACTCAGTACAGATATACACTTCATTTTGTTTAGAATTTTCAATAGGGTATTATAGTCTAGATGGGAAAAAATTTAAAAGTGTATTACAATGATTGTTTAGAGGAAAAGAAATCGGGAAATGTTAGTTTCACTTCATACAGTGCCTGAATTTTTTTATTATTGCAGTTTAACGTTTTTAGGTTTTTTTATCTGTCTTTGAACACTACGAAACTTTCGCCGCCATGCTAATGACGTCATTACGTTAGTAAACAAAAGTGTCAGCTGTCAATGTCAACTTGGTATGTATCTAACCTTTAAACGTATAGGTAAATAACTACCTTAACTACTTGCTACAATTTCTCGCATCCCGCCCGCTCAATTTCATTTCATATTCTAATAGAATAATTTTAATTCAACATCATGGAAGAGGGTTATGTTTTTTAATTTACTCACGTAATGACGTCATGACTCCACAACAATCATGGCGTCCGCTGTTTGCCGCGTTTTCGCGAAATACGCGCGAAGTTTGAAATTATGATAAAATAATTAATTTATATTCGTACATAACGCGAGAAAAAAAATATTTAAAAACATTTTGTGATATATAGGACTGTAGAATTTATTTAAGATACATTTCAAAATGCGTGTAATACCCTATTTATATAAATATTAATACGGGCTGCCTTTTAAGTTGTGTCATTTGCCAACCTCCCACAATTAGAAAAAACATATTGCTTTTCATCTTTTTGAACTTAGAATTCGAAAACAAAAGAATGTTTATAGATCGCCCGAATAGTTTTATTGTAGTGTTTATTCAAAGGTGACAAGTCGGTTGTCAAAATAGAAATGTCTAAGGAAAATTTTCGTGCGATGATTTTCTACATCTTTCAAAGAGGATTATCGCAACGTCAGTGTTTTGAGGAGATCACTTCTTCTTCATGCTGCACCATGTCTATATAACGTTGGTATTTTCAAGACTATAGAACGTTGGTATTTCAAATTTCAACGTGGGCAGTCTAGCCTCAGTGACATGCCACGTGAAGGTCGTCCAAAAACCGCTATGACGTAAAAGAATATCGAAGCCGTGCGGCAGCCAATCGTCGAAGATTCTTTGGTTTGCTTCGATTAAACTGAATCGAAGGGAAACAGTTATATGCGATCTGGTCACGTTCCATTGAACAAGTTTGGTTACCTAATGCGTAAAGTTGAAAATCCTAACTGGGCCGTTTGCTCACAAGAAGAAGATCTGGTTCATTTGTTGATTAAATGTAAAATTAACGAATCTCTTCGACAAGAACTTTTAACTGATACGCGATGTCATCGAAACAATCTGTTTTTTTATGTTTCATTCAACATTTAGTTCAAATTTTATGTGTGAACATGGCAGCAGAGTAATTAGTTTTATCATTTATTCTTTAAATTTAAGAAAAGATGTAATTTCGTGTCTTAATGTAGATATAGAAAACTTGTATACTGATACCTAATATATTGTTCTAAAATAATTTTAAGCCGGCTTAATCTTAGGGTTTATGGCTTTAAATAAAAATTAAAAAAAATCTAAGTCGTCATATGATACTGCACTATGACAATGCAAGTTCGCACACCGCCCGCCAAACAAAGATGTTTTTGAGCAAAAATTTTAGACCATTCTGCCTTGCAGCCCTGACTCAAGCTCAAAAGATTGTTTTACGTTCCCCAAAAGTGAGCAAAGTCTTTATGGTCAGCTCACCCGAAGAAGCTGTTCTGATGCATACAAATCGGCCATTTTAACTACTCCCACCTCGTAGTGGAATAAATCTTTTAATAACTGGTTTGAACGCATGCAAAAGAAATTTCTTTGAAAAACAATAAATGGTAATAATCTATTAGATCTTCTATATTTCGCGAGTCTATACATATTTCAAACGACACAAAAGGCAGCCCTCGTAATAAAAAGTCTAAGAGAACAATAACGACAGATGTTGAAGTTAGACCTCAAAAATAATTAAGAAGTTGTACTGTCACTCTCAGTATGGTTACATACTTAGGAATTAACGAATATATTTTACTTACACGAAGAATTTATCAGATACTTTTAAAGAGGCGTGACAGTTGAATATAAAATTTAAAAAGACTCACGCAAAAAGATCGTTCAGATGTCGGATTCATAATAATATACTGCATCGTTTTACCTGGTGATACCATTCTTATATAAGAACATGAATGTGCTGAACTGAGTTTAATCGGCTTCCTCGCAAACCTTGAGATTATGAAGATAATATTCAAAGGTACCATCCGTATTCATTATCTGTCACCATATGAATAATTTATTTAAAAATGTATGTAAATTTTTATTGATCGATCTGATGCCCGTACCTTCGGACAGTTTATTTTCGTCATCGCTCATAATTTCGCACTACCTTTGATAGTGTTTACAGGAATCTTTTAATGGCACACTAGGGAACGAAGTGAACAATCCCCGTTTCATAGATGATTTATGGCGGTTTCAGAGATCACCTATTGGTTGTAAAGTCGATTTACAATCTCTATGATTTATTGTCATAGTAAAAGTTTTTATATTGACGCAATGCTTCTTTAACCATATATTAGTTTGGGGGAAGATTCCTAGCATGTTACATGGAAACTCTAGAGATATTTTAAAATTTATTTACATTTAATTAGAATATATATTTACCATTTTGTTCCATGAGTTGTTAACATAATTAAGATAGTAAAATGATCCGGATGCTGTAAACATTTTTAGAGATTTCTGATAAAAGAAGGCGACATCTGGTTATGGGAGAACTTTTTTGACGTAGTCCTGATAATGAACAATACCGTTGTTTTTCGTATTCATTATCTTTCAATAAAATATCATAAGTATATGGTTCATTATATATATATATATATATAAACTCTTTATTGCACACAATAAAACAAAGTTAGAATAAAAAGAATGAGATTTCTTCCAGCTAACCCTAGATGGTTTTGTAAGATTTAAAAAATTGGCGGGGACACATCAGGATTAAACAATATTTATATACAACTGTTTTTAAAATATAAATAATAGGAGCGTCATATTTATATAGATTATTGAAATAGATATGATATAGAGCTTTTTTGAATAGTACTTATTATAATTTTAACTTAAATTCAGTAGTTGATTGCTATTATATACTAATAATAAATAATAGTACTGTTATATTGTATACATAAACAATGCATTAAATAAGTAACCTGTATAAAATAAATGTTAACGCAGGAAACTGAATTAATTCCATGGGGCCATTCTGATTACTTTAAATTGCCTTTCTTCGGTCTACCTGATCATGACACGACCCTAATTTTACACACAAATTTTTACGTCAAGTGCATCAGATCGGGACTTCGGCGCTGTAAGTCGATTGTTTCGAGTAATTATGGTTACCATATGGATTATAGTACATATATTTAATTCTTTGATATTTTACTTTTATAATTACCATAACACAATATCACTAAGGTACTAAATCATCACCCTTACATTTTATAAACTACTTCTTAATATATAAATAAAATTGTTGATAAATTCTACTAGGTTAACTAACTAACTTTTTATGTTATATTCTACTAGGTAGAGGGTAACACTTATTCAAGATATCAGTTTTAATCTTACAAATATAAAATGAACTTATTAAACACGATGCACTTATTCAGTACACATGTTTCTGTATGCAATAAAGCGCTAAAAGTGGTAATTGGCTTTGAAAAATTATTATCATTACTAATTCGTTTATTTATAACACTTGAGTCAAATCGACTGAAGAAGTACGACTGGTAGCCCTGAGCTTTTTAAGGTATATCTTTATTTGTATTTAAGTGGTAAGAGTCATGCAATCTTGAATTGCAGTATCTTGAGATTGCACTTACTATGGGCCCCGTTGAAGTAACTGTTTAAGGTGGTATAGTGTTCCTTCTCCAAACAAATTTGCCATTTACTGTGAGAACTTTAGTGGTTTCTCAGCGTTCTTGGCGAACAAAGTTAACAGGTTTCTATCATTCAAATATTGCCACAAAGCTGTCCACGTAACTAAGGATAGTCAGCAAATAGTACGAATTTGTCAATGGGATGGGTCCCATTGACAAACTCGTGCGAGCTCGCGGTTAAGGCTCGGGTGCTTAAGTTTATCGTCCGGTGGGGATTAATAAATTTTGAACATTATAATGAATAATATATGAAATAAATAATAAAATTATTTTTTGGAGACAAATTAAACAATATTTTCAATTAGATATACAATACAGTTATATTGTACATGTTCGCTACTCAGCATCTGCTGCTACCTGGCAGTTATTCCGTAGAGTTAACAGAAATTGCAAACCCAGCCGACTATCGAGCCTCAAGCGGCTTGAAAATTCCAGTAACGTGTAAATTGCTTAAATTGGTCAAAAAGTTCAATAAATATAAATACATACTGATAAAATGCACAATATATGTAGGAAAAATAATATAACAAGAAAAATGAGAAAGAAAATACACAAAAAAAACAAAATACAGTAATAATAATAATATCGGTGGCGTTTCGTTCTTGCACCAAAATCAAAATGCATGATCTGTAATAGGGAATATGCATGATTTTTTATTGTCTTAAATTATTCATTTACATTTTCATAACATAGAAAAAAATATAAATAGGCTTGAAAATAGTCAAGTTTTTATACAAAGTGAAATTGAAAACATTGAATAAAATTGAGCCGTTCAAACGCCGCCTTTTTTCGCGCGCTTATGATGACGTCGTTGGCGTTTCAGTTGCTTAGTAATAATTTTCAATTTTAATTAGCAAACAAATCATGGAAGAAGAAAAAAACCTTGTTACAAGTACTGTATGGTACCGAAGTGTAAAAATACTACCATCAGTACACCCGATAAAGTGCTTTTTCGCATTCCACACGATGAAAAATTACGTAAACTATGGTGTATGATGATGAAGAAGGAGACTATATCTTTATTATCAGTTTTATTTTGCAGTGAAGATCATTTTGACGTAAGTATTCAATATTTATGTACAACTTAGAGTGAATTAGGATTCTGTCTAAAACTAACCTAGTTCACAAGTTTACAAAAGTTTATAAACATTTCTCTAAAGAGCTTCCTTATTCCTGTTACGGTTTTACGAAATTTTGATGATTGATAATTGATTTCAGGTTAAGGAAGATACAGTTAATTATATTGAATATAACATAATGAAACTTAAATTTAAAAAAAGATATTCATGTAAATTGGATATCATATTTATCTAATATTTACAAAAAGTATATAAACATATCTTACTTAAGTGAGCTTCAACAATATAATATATCGTTAATATGAATAGTTTTAATATAATAGAGGTAAATTAGAAGTTTTTTTTAAATACAAATGGTTATGTTATAGGTTATATTTTGTTGTATTTTTACACATGAACAAAAATCTATGTGGTTTACTAAAATATACCATGTAATGTAATAATTACCTTGCAGCTTTCACTCCTTTGATCTCTGCGCTCGTAAAATCGAGATTTGATGCAAAATATGCTGACATCATAAATGCATCTATTTTCGGCAGATTATCGGATTGTGCTTTGACAAAACTAGTTTTTGTCGTCGTCTTACATTGACTACAAATGTATTTTCACAAAGTAAACACACAGAAATACAGTTTTAAACAATTTTTCTCGCAAACACAATTTAACACAGTACGAACACGTATGAATATCGACGCCGATAAATGCAAGACATAGCCATTGACGTCACATATCGTTTCTACCAATAGTGACGCGTTGTGTAAGTTCGAATTTCCCTCCCTTATTTTTCACTTTTTAAATAATATTTTTTGGGCTTAAATAATAAATAACTAAATAAAAAAAGATCCTTTTAAGTATAATATAAGATCAATCATGAATCCCGAAAAATATTTGAGACAAATTAAAATTTTATGCATATTCCCTATTACAATAGTTCGCCTAGATGAGTATTCTCTTGGGTTGCATTTCTGATTGTGCGTTATTTTTGATTAAATAATTTATGCTGAATTATTCTGCATGTGATTTCTAAGAAAAATTGGTTATTCCTTAACATTTTTCTGTGTTTTATTACACTATCCGCCTTAAACGCTGTTATTACCCGTTCATTGGCGAATTTATTCAGTCGTCGTCACGGGTTCCATCAGCTGTAATTATCCCCAATCTCTCCATTGTTGTCGAAAGTTAAAACAATTTTGCTGTACAACGGGGGGTCGCGTTTTCTTTGCCGAATTGGTTAAGCACCATAATTGGCCAATTAAATTTTCACCGATACAAGTTTTGGTATTCGTATCGGTACGCGAATCCTCGAAGTTTATGTGCCGGAACGCTCTTGGCTTAGTTCTCATATCTATTCATATGTTCAGTCAAGCATCAGTCCTCGAAAACTATTTGGACGAACTGTTTGGAATGCTAAAGTGGTAGGATTAGTTTAGAGATGTATATTCTGGATTAGATTTAACTTAATATTTTAAAATTATTTCAATATCAATCGATGTCAGTCAGAATGCCTACTGCGGACCTTAGGAAAAATCGCAAGCAAACAAGGACTTGTGTCTTGTTCTATGTTAGGTCAGTATAGCTTAGTGGAAAATTTCATACTCATCTGGTGGTGATATTGCATTGAAATTACTTTACTGAGTATATTCTGCAGGTTGGCATTTCTTTCCCCTTCGCTAAAACGGCAAGCGGAAGGCTTAATCATTGAGCATTGATGCATTGAGCAATCAGGAATTTCTTACATTCCAGTTGTTTTGATTGGAAGTTGTTTGATTTTAGTTCATAATCAGCTACTGCTGTTGTTAATAAATTATTGCTGAATCCCACAATTACACATCAATGTATTAATGTTCAGTTGCTAAGTTGATAAGTCTCAAATTCAGACAAAGAATTTGATTATAGTTAACAATACTAAATGAATAAAAATTACTTTGTGAATGGCGACATTGAGCATTCTGAATCAATTATAAACAAGTTCGATCGGAGTTAAAATCTTAATGGCTGTATTGTGTTGCAAACTGATGTAGAAGTATTCAGCAATGATGACATAAAACGTAATACTGGAACGAGAAAAAAAAACATAAGATTTGTGTGTCTTAAGAGGCACGAGCTAGTGAAATAATATCTGAATGTCGCAGTCTTTCGATCCATTAAATTACTTCCAAGATTAGATGTCATTTTCCATTCCCGGTATCGCTTGGACACTTCTGTAGCACCCCACGCTTACATTTGACAGATGAGACGTCAGCAGAAAATTGGATTTCGCAAAATAAACATATCTCACTTCTTACTTCGCAATGATATAAGTGTTGGAATTTAGACTTTAGGGATTCAACTTAAAGATTATTACTTCTCTTGTTATTTGCATATTTAAATAATCGGTGTTCTGAGTTGAATCACTTAAAAATTGCATCCGTCACTTCATTTAAACATGAATGAAGTTTTAATAATTAATAAGTCTGCTTAGAATACCAGAAATTTTAAATTTGCTAGACATGCAAATATTTGAACATTTTATGTTACATATTAGAGCTACAAGTACAGGTGACTCGTGCTCAAATAATTTAATTTCTGCAAACGTTCTAAAAACATGCTTCATAACATTCTTTTGACAACTAAACTAATAAGTTATCGCATCTGTTTCAAATACTTCTTAATCCAGATACTTCTTAATCACACTTTGAATATCAATTTGACGTGATAAAAAACACGATTCAATTATATTTCAATTAACAATCTAATGAAGCTAGCACCGAACAAGTCAATGATGTAGCAAAAAATTGTATTGAGAAAAAAGAAATAATATAAATTTAAGCCAAGCATCGCTGTCGGGAACAACGCACATTCCACACGTGACACGTCGCGGCTCTTTGCAATGGACGTTATTGACGTATAATCGACGGCTGACTGCTCGCAACGCGTCTGTCAGATGTCAATCGGACATGCGGCCGGTGCTCAAACGCAACTCAGTGCGGAGTGTGACGTCATCCTGATAAAACTTTTACTCGCATTTTGTTTCTACACATCTTTGTCACGATTCGCCAGCTACTTTCTACACTTGCTGCGCTAGATATATGTATTATTTTTATCTCAATTTTGTTTTCTCTTCGTTTACTTAGATTTTCCCATAACCAATGCAAAGGTTTTGAATATAGGTTTGATCGATCTGTTTCTTCGGAGGGCTTTGTTATCAGAAATGCAATTAGAAGCATCTTGGTCAAAAGGATAGGTAATGCTAGACATCATTTGATTTCAGGTATGAAAGATATCAGATCGATAGAGTTAGTTTTATTATTTTAATATCCTTCATTATATTTACATCGATTTATTAGTTATCCAATATTATAAAGAGTTATTGATGTTTTGTACGACACCCATAAATTGACTTGATTGAATTGTTACATGATGTTGTTAAACCTAAAAATTAAGGCTCAAATTAAAGCTGTATATACCGTTAGGCTATACTTTTTTATAAGAACGATGTACGCCAGGGTTCTGTTTTGTCGCCTAAACCATTTTTCTACATCAATATATAGTCCACAAGTCTCGTTTAACTGTGAATTTCTTATCATATTCTCAATGTTCCACTTTTCTTATTCTTTTTATTTTATTTTCTATAATAATTATTATGAAATCGTAGTGTATGCACGTAGCAAATGTATCAATATTTCGTTTCTATTGATTTTGTTTCACAAAGTCAATAGTAATATATATATATATATATATATATATGTTACCGGCAATCTGTATAATCTGGTATTCTATACAATACTTAGGTAATGTATATAATACCTAAAACGTGTAGGTAATGTATGAAATATTATTTATTTTATGTTTTGCGTAGGTATTCTATACAATACCAAATGCATAGTCGGTAATGTATATAAAAGAAGAAAGCAGGGAAGGAAGGGACGTGCGGGAGGGCAGACCTGTTCCCGAAGTTGACAGAGGTCGCGGTGATGCTCACAACATATTAGGTGTAATCTTATAAAAAACCGATGACGAACTTTATCAACTAGGCACAAAGCAAGGCTTTGTTAAGACATTGTATTCAAGACAGCAATTTACAGTTTGTCATCAAGAATTACTTAAAAAAGAAGACGTCTCTAATCTAGAAACGACACTCCGTACAGTTGCGACTTTGCATTCTACGGGGACAGGTCAGGGATTTGTCAAGTGTAGTTGCAACAAATATTGCGATACTAAAAAGTGTTCTTGTCTTAAAAGTAAGATTTTGTGCACTTCAAAATGTCATAATAGTTACTCATGTAAGAATAAATAATTTATTACTTGCCGATTTTAATTTTGATTACGCAGTAGACCTACTTATTATTTTTACAGAAAATGATTTGTTACTTAAGTTATTTTTTATACTTATTACGTACTTGTAAGCAAATTACATTATGTTACAGCCAGAAGATTTTTTTAGTTTCACGTATTTTTTTCTGTGATTTTATTGTTTTTTAAGGAGCACCCTAATTGTTAATTGCAGTAAAGTTGATTTTCAGTAATGGAACGTGTTTTATTTGCCCGTCACTTTATAGGTAGGCCAGTTTACATTGATAAAAATAGAGAAGATAGAGGTACTCTATGCAATCTCTAGGTAATGTATACATTACCTAGGTAAAATATGTAATGGTCAATAATATTTCATACATTGCCTGGACGCCCTTGGTATTCTATATATTTCTTAGGTATTGTATAGAATACCTGAATTATACAGATTGCCGGTAACATATATATAAAAATATCTTTATCTACACTTTAGTGTGAAGCGAGCACAAATATTAATAAAGAGATAGCAATCTCACATTGCCTTTGGGAAACGAAGGCACTTCGATCAACAATTTGTCTCTTTGAGAGCAATAAATTGATTGTATCTTCACGGGGAGTCACGCTCCTAGGTTCATAATAATGAATGGTTCTCTCCACACTTATAGCTAATAAAATGAGATGATAATTATTATGAAGTGGCTATTAGTATTTTTATGGACTATGACGTATTGCACAAGATTGAAATGGTAATATTGGTAAGGTTAAAGTAATTAATTGTTTGATTACAAATCATACAATCAATTGCTCAATCAATCAGTGAAACTTAGTCCGAATATTTGATCTAACCTCGACTAGAAGTGCTGTTAAAATCCTAACTAATTGCGGCTACTCAACAGAGAAATAAAAACTATAATTAAATAATTAGTGCTCATGGAGTTATAGAGTAGATAGACTTTTTACATCTCATCTTAAAGTAAGATACTAGAGAGTAAAAGAGACGAGAGAAGGAATGGTTGGAACATGATTTAAATAATAATTATCAAACAAGAATAGCATCACTGCATAGAGTGGGGTCTAACCAACATCTTCGAAGATTGGGAGCCACACTCGCGCAGATATGCAGTCTAAATTGGACGATCTTCACGTTCCAATCTTATGATTGGAACGTGTCCATATATCCAACTACCTCGATAGCTGCTGGTGAAACTGAAGAGGACATCGCTTCGTGGATAGCCAAGGCACGAGCAATTTTTGGGCAGCTTAGACCCGTATGTAAATCACGGAAATTGACTCGAAGAGATAAGCTCAAGATATTCCGGTCAAACGTGAAATCCGTATTACTGTACGAGTGTGAGACGTGGAAGGTCACAAAGCACATCTCACACAAGCTCTAAGCTATCTAAGCTCTAAGTCTATCTAAGATATTCCGGTCAAACGTGAAATCCGTATTACTGTACGAGTGTGAGACGTGGAAGGTCACAAAGCACATCTCACACAAGCTCTAAGCTATCTAAGCTCTAAGTCTATCTAAGATATTCCGGTCAAACGTGAAATCCGTATTACTGTACGAGTGTGAGACGTGGAAGGTCACAAAGCACATCTCACACAAGCTCTAGGTCTTCGTCTACCGATGTCTTAACAGAATTCTGGGTATTTACTGGATAGAAAAAAAATAATTTAAAAATACAACATTAAATAGCATTGTTCTTATGGCGATAAATTTTCAGTAAGAAAAAGATATTTGGGTAGGTAGGTTCAAAAACTGTCTTAGATTATTGATGGGAATCGACGGACGATCATTGACGTTAGATAATGAATGCGGTTAAGCCATTGTCCGTAAAAGAATTCAAAATGGTTTATTTTCTTTCTTGTATGATTATGAATTGTATAATTGACATAGGAGCGTTGGTGGTACTCTAGTCTGGGCACGGGTATGAAGCTCGAAAATCAGGAAGCCCGGGGTTGACCCTGTTAGATATCCATATGTAATAAGATTTTTTTTTAATTTTATATGTACATTTATCTGACCTTCCTATAGCAAAGGACAACATCTTGAGGCAATCTGTATACGAGAAAATTAAAAGGTGTAGTCGGTTAATCTATATCGGTGGGCCTGAGGACGGATATGAGCTGTAACGATGATGAATTGCAATAATATTATTATTTGTAATCACCATAAAAAAACCAACTCACCATCTGAACAAATTTAACAATAAACGGCAAATCAGGATTTTCATATAAATAATATGCACCTTACGTTGACGTTAAATCTTATTATGAAGATGAACTTAAATTGAGACCTGCATAATTATTATGATAAGACATGTGTCGAACACGGAACTCATTTAGAATAATGGTTATTAAAAACCATAAGTAAATAGTTCCAGTAAACCTTAAAGCTTACTTTGTCTCATCGCATAACGATGACATAATGTAATTTTTTCAGTATGACATCTTACCATATACAAACATATACTAAGGCCTCTTTCTCAAAAGTGTATGCAGAAATAAAATTTGTGTTTTTGACTTCCATACATATAATTATGTATTTACAATACATTCAAACACAGATCTAAGCTTGATAATTCTTTATTAGATTTTTTATATACACATGATTTTATATATTTTATAATGTGTGTAGGATCAATGAAAAAGGTGTAAGATTTAGTGTCTTACTTCCTCTTTTCAAGCAAATACTGATCTAATCGATGAATGATTTGCAACATGATTTATTATAAATGATTAAATAACAAATGACAAATATACGACATATATACATATACATACATACATATGTAGTGATTTTCAATATATTTTTATACACAATCGTGTATGGTTAGTTAATTACGTACATAATAATTGTTTAATATAAGTTTGAAATTGTGTAATTTATTAATATTTAATAAGAAATCTCACTACCACAATATTTTTGTTAAACCAAACTTCCTTTTCGATTCCGTTGGTTACACTATTTATTCAAAATTGTAAAATATATTTGATATTGCACTTACATGAATAAATAAATAATTATAAACTACATATAATATGATTATCATAATATTACATATGAGAAGTTATAACAAGAAGTTGTTGTGTTGATTGAGACTTGGAACCGTTTCCATCGTGAAACGAAAGGAGGTTGGTTGTAGGCCGGAGGTGGTAGTGGGGCGGAGCAAATGAGGAAAGAATTGTAAAAATCTTGAGCAATATATATATATATGTATAAAATATACATATAAATATATAATGATAAGAAATTACCTTGCATCAATAGCAACGATATGCAATGTTTTTTCACTGATTCACTGATACTTTATTCACACAGCAAAATCCTTTATCACGTAGTATTCTCATATCTTGCCGCTCTAATAAGAGATTTGTATATTTTAGGACTTCAAGCAATTAAAGATAGAAAAATATTGGTTCTAATACTTGATTACTTGGTAGGCATGTAATGGAAACTACTACCCAATGTCCAATACCCAATACGAATATAATATCTGTTACCACATGTGGAAAATTTAGTTTGGAATGTAGATACTTACATTTTTCTTTATTTATGATATCAAAGAGTAAACAAGATTGAACTATTTGTAATACACACAAAATTTGCTGTTAATGCATTGTTTATGTATAATAAAATGTAGTGACTTTTGACGATAAAATAATATTCAAACCAAGTACATGACTTACGTGGTTTCCCAAACGCAGCCATCAAAAATAATTCCATAAGTCTTTGCCTCAACAACTCGCTAAATGCCGTCGATTTTTTCTGTGATTTTTGTGAATTTTACCAAAATTTACAATTTTCTGCTAATTAATTGACAGATTAAGCGATAAATGTATTGCGTTTTATTAAAGTAATGTGTAAGCAATCTAGCAAAACAAGTTCTAGAAACAACATAACATTTAAGAAATACGTTTTCAAACTCATCTAAAAAAAACGGAAATTGTTTTCTTTTTTCAAACCTTTCTAAAATCATGCTTGATTATCATTTTTTCTTTTGAGGTATCATTTACACAGATATCTTACAAACTATTCGGATTATTATCTCAACAGAAGAAAAATTATATTTGCATTTTATTAAAGTCCGGAAATAAAAAAATATATTACTATTCTATAACTTTGTATGTGTCATAGGAATATATGTATTTCTGTCATATTATATACGGACTTGAAAAAACAAATGAGCGGTTTGATTATGAATAATCATGTATTTCGATTTTGTCCTCGGCGGACTCCAGGAGGGCTGATTGAGTATTCCCAACACTCGCATTATATGCGGTGGTTGTGCATTCACCACCCAAAAAAGAGTCACTCTAAAGAAACCTTATTTGATTCTAAAAATGTTAACCATCAAATGCGAGCTAAGAATTTAAAGTAGGCGAGAAAAATCCATTTTGTGAGTGAATAGATACTGAATTTAATACTCTTAATTGATTCCTAATATTTAGTATTCTTAGAGTATTAATCAAGGTGTCGTTGCCAACTAAACAGTTGTGATTTCACTATGGCGATATTACAAAAGCTATATTGAAACTTGAAAAAGGTTTAATATTCAATTACATGATATTAAAGGTTATTGAATATGCTCTGGCATATCATTACAGGTGATACAAATCTTATGGTCGTAATTAGGATATCAAAAGCGAAGGTGGTCAGCTTAAAATAACATGTGATTTCTATGAAAATAAATCGAGACCGAGCATGGACAAATGTCCATTATTATCATTCGAGTAGATTAACAAGTAATATTTTTGTGATTATAAAACGTGGTTGAATTATATTTTTGAATGCGTTGTCCACATAAAAGTCGATTGCTCCTTATAAAAGTAAAAGGCAAATGATTGTAAATGATTATTTAGTCTACGCTTCATAAAATTATATGCAAATTATTCTTATTGATTGGAGTGTATAATTGAATAAGGACATGGTGTAATGAAATGTTCATAAATAAAAATTTAAATTATATTGAGATGATACAAATTACGAACAAAAAATTATTAGTTGATATATAGTACGGTCAGCAACGCGTCAAACTTTACATTTGCACTACGAAAATCGTCGCTATGATACCAGACATAAGAGCTCTCATGGCAATGTCAAAACGTATACTTTGACGTGTTAGTATGTGTACATACAGATTCAACAGTTAGCAGATTTCTCAAACAAACCTTTGCTATGTAATGATTAAAGTGAATGAGATTAAAATCAACTAGTTATATAAGTATCTCATCTAAGAATTAAAATTTAAATCAAATAAACTCCACAATAAATGTATGATATACAAAATACAGAATTTACCGGCATCAAAAAGTCTAAGTAAAGTAATTGTTCAATTCTAAATTCCTTAAGCTGGATTAAATAAAATTAAGAAATTGTACATTTCAATAGAATTTTCACGAGACCCACTCAAAAGCTTGTATACGCTGGCCGTTAGAATTCTTGCACCCTTATATCTGATGACACTTAAATTCAATTAAATTAGAATGTTCCTGTTGAAGCATGCTCAAAGGTTTTCAATAAGGGAGAATTGGTGTATGAAAGGGTATCCGCCAATTGGCGTGAGGGTTTCGGTCCGTGTTTATGGTATGATGTTATCTATGTTTCGATGTATACGGGCGCTCTTTTATTAAACTAACGCGTGGACCCGTTCATAGAGTAATGGAGTAGCCGTACAGTAAAAAAAATATCTAACTTGATTTGTATGTACAATTTTATATCTAACCGGACTAATTAAAGTTCATAAAAGACACAAAATTGACATATTTGAGAATGAATGCGTGGTCGCAGATTAATAATATATGTAACAATTTCATTTCTTAACGAAGAATTCGTTGGAACCTCTACACTATGTCTTAGTACAATTGGTAATTTGTGGTTATCTATATATTTATATATAAATAAAATTGGAGTGTCGTCTGTTTATCTGTCTGTTTGGTCTGGCTAATCCCTGAAATGGTTGGATCGATTTTGACGGGACTTTTATTGGCAGATAGCTGATGTAATAATATTTTAAACATTTATTTTAGAAAAATAATGTTGCAGTGTCCAAGTACTGTCCAGTACTACACGCAACTCACGCGTATGCCACTTAAAATAAAAATGCAAAAACTAAATAAACTAACTTTTTTGTAAAATTTCAGGCGGATGAAGTCACGGATACTGCTAGTTTATTATTCAATATTGCCTCCACCCTTCAATTCAAAGAGGCATGATTATATGTATATATATTTTACAAACTAAGGTGTATGAAATTTGTAAACATTTACTTCTATAAATAATATTTATATGACAGTTCGTACTCTCCACATTAACTTGAATTGGGCCGTGTGGGCCGTGGGCGTGTGATGGGATTATATCATATAACGTGCATTATAACAATGTAAGCTAATATGCCGATATTCGATTGCATACTAATTATTAGTATAGCATTTGCAATATTTTATTAGATGAAGTCTGGTGATTTTGTACTACTGAGATAGTAACCTCGCTCGAGTTATTTTGTCGGAATTACCCCTGATAGACATAACCTAGTTTGTCTAAATGAGTTCCATTTGCACTAAATGTGAACTTAAATTACGCACGGAACCCTTTTTAATATCCATCTATAGTACTAGTATTTTAATTATAAATAAATGTACTATTGAATATTTATATTGAAAATAACATTTTCTTGCTTCTCCACGAAAGTCTTCGTCTCTAGCACTATATTTTTCTGGGTGAGCGCAACTTAAATAAAAATAATCGAAACAAATAATTAATGTATTAATATATGACCCGTTTCAACGCTGTTATTTGATAACTTTAGTTCATAGTTGCTGCCGAAGATATTATATGTGAGATGTCATATCTAAACAAGGAGATAATCGTTATTAAAATGATCAAATGTATTTTTTATATTTGTGACATTAAACTTTATTTCAATATATAAAAAAAAAATCCAATTAAAATTATGGTATAGTTTGCCAACAGAGTCCATTCATCAGTCACTTCATTAAAATAAACATTTTAGATGATAAACATATAGATACATGTTTGTATTTATAAATTGCTATTTGATTTTGTCTTTATGAATTTATAAGTGCACATCGTACTCGCTAACATTAATTTATAGCTGAAAGATATACAGATCCTGATAGACATTTTAATATATATGTATTTAAGTAAGTATATTTAGGTTTATTAGATTTAATAAAATTTTTAATTTTCTTAATTTTTATTAGTTCTTACTAATTCATGTCACTAATTTATCTATCTATCTTCTATAAGACTTTTATTTCTATTTATTAAATTTCAATTCATAAAATTACTGAAATTTAAATGTAAAAAGGTTATTAAGTATTAATTGTTGGGGCTTAATGTTAAATAGTATTTTAGATATTAATTGCAATAACAATAGCAGCAGCTATAATAATGTTTTGTTTTCTTGTCATTGGAATTAACCAGAAAACGAAGAGCTTAAAACGGCAAATTGCTTTACGACTATCAGCCAGATTTATAAGTTAATATAATAACACAATTAATAGTATTAAGCGCATTTGGATCCCCAGCAGGTCGGCGACCTCCGAACCCGCGTAAGTCCGTAATGGCCGCCGCCGCCGCGTCACTCCGCTGTCGTCGGCCGTCACCACTGCAAGAAGAGTTAATTTTCCCTGCACTTAATTTATTAAAAAACTGGCCAAGTGATTACCGGGTACGCAAGCGTTAAGGTTCCGTCATGTTCTCGATTAAATATGCTCATCTAATTGGAATAGAGATAATGGGATACATAATATTAATTAAACATATTATTACGGTAATCAATAAGAGGATAACAAATATTAAGTTAAGTAAAGACAGAGATCATCATTGTAAGTGTCCCATACAATACAATACAATACAGAAAAGTTGTTTGCAAGAAATAGACCAGGCGCAGTTTTTTATAGTTTATCTTGCATATTTTTTATGTTAATCAAATCACTTTTGATTTGATTTGATTACGTTTTTATTGAATGTATAAAACGGATTAACCATTTCTGCTGAACTACTAAAACTGAGTTTTTCAAATAGTGTTATAAAAATTAAAACAGACAGGAATTGTTACTAAGTGTTATTTATAGACGTCGAAATTTTCTCGTGACGACATGGAATAATTGCTTGATATTGCTACATACTGTTACTACAGTGTTTGCGTGAATGTCAGTTTTAACGTGTCGTTTCGTTTAACGTTAGACATCAAATTATTTATATAATTGTCTCTATCGAAGTTATACAAAATGATGGCAGTATATAAATAGCATCGTGGTTTTGTTTAAAAAGAAATGTTACAAAATTTATATCAAAAGAATTAGAATCAATTAATTTATGATTAGCCCTTGGATTCAATATCGATTGTTGGAAATATTTTGAAAGCGCTAAGTGTTAAACGGAACTCTAAGCGTCAGTTGTGGCGGAGGCTTTAGAGCTCTCGGGAGATGGGTGCCCATCAAGCGTTGTTTATCTTTAATTAGTTTGAAATAGCTGATTCACTGTGAAGATGCGATAAAAGGGTTCTAGTCTATTGATACAATAGCTCGTTGAAATATCAACCGTAATGCAATGATTATAAGAATGTTCGGAATTATTAATTGAATAGTATGCTCCACCTACACTATGGATTGTAGCGCAGTCTTGTTTATCATAAACATTGGAGACAGTTAAAATTGGTAAGACGTCGTTAACATAACAATACTCATAAACGTATGCGGCGAATTAAATTTATTTGAAACTTCTATAAGCTTAAATAAATATATAGCATTTTAATAAATGTTTTACCACCTTTGCGATACCCGAGGACTTTTTTACAACAAGAAATATTAATAATGTATATATACCATATCTTAAGTTTGTCAATAATTTAATATTAATAATTTAGGTAACACCTATTATTACGGATGCGGTGTTTTTCTTTAAGTTTTGTGTGAGTAAATCATATTTTAATGTCATTAAACAAAATACAGATTTTCTAGACTTTAAGTGTGAGACTGTAATTTTTTTTTTATAGGTTAGGGCAGCAAACGTGCAAACGGATCACCTGATGGTAAGCGATAACCGTTGCCCATGGACACCCGCAACACCACAGGAGTCACAGATGCGTTGCAGCCTTTTAAAAGGGAATAAGGAGGGGGGGGAAGGGAGGGTTCGGCCTCCGGTACCCTCACTCACTCAGCGAAACACAGCGCAAACGCTATTTTACGCCGGTTTTCTGTGAGGCCGTGGTATCACTCCGGTCGAGCCGGTCCAATTCATACAGAAGCATGGCTCTCTCACGGTCAATATATAATAAAAATGTATTAAAATGATTTATTGTATGTCATGATAAAATAATTATTAAGAAATTTCAACACAATTGCTTATCGTTATAACTGAGACAAAGACGATAGATTAGTACTTATTTCAATTTGTAAGTCGAACGTAGATTAGCCAAGATTATTCATTCAGTTTTGAACAGACTCCATTTGCAGTCAGAGACGGTTCACCTTTTTTTTTGTTGCGAGGGGAAAATGCACCTTATGCACCTTGTCACCGTGCTGGCTAGGCGCGGCCGTGAGTGGGGCTCTCCGGTAGAGTACCGGCCAGCCCATATTGGGGCGCGTGGCGGGGTGCGCTTTCGCGATTCTACCGCCACACGCCCACAAAGAGACGGCTCACCTGATGTTGTTCACTAGTTAATTGAATGGAACAAATAAACAACCGATGAGGACCAACGGTGAAGATTATTTTATGCGAATAATCGCAGAAATACTATTTCCGGCTTACTAATGCTATTTTTCAATATTTATCTTTTAGTACCTGTTGCTTCTTTATTAAAATAATCATTGAAATCAAACATATTTTATGTAAAACATTAATGTGGATCACACAGCGATATACAGTATCACACATTAAACTTATAATTAGATTAGTTGGTAATTGAAACCATTGTACAATTAGATTCAAATAGTAGCTACGTAGTTAGCTTAGTTGGGCTTTTATTCGTAATAGTTCTCATGATTAGGACTTTGTGCATCTTGTGCTGGTTGACTTCTGTCTTATTCCAAACATTCTGTATCTTACCAGATTGCCAGAAGTCTCTTGAAGCTTCTGAATCGACCTAGTAATTATAATCTGTCTAGTTACTAGGTTGAATATTAAATATTTTTGTTGGAAAGATTTTATTATTATGTTATATTTTCTAAAAATGATTGACCTGGGTATGTGTCTATTATATATAACTAGCTTTCTGCCCGCGGCTTCGCCCGCGTGGATTTCGGGATTGGGTGTATAGAGGGTTAAGGGTCATAGCTTTTGCCCACGGCTACATATACGCGGAAGTCGGTTTATGGTGCGAAGATTTTATCGCGCTTCCCGTGGGACTATCCGTTTTTCCGAGATAAAAAATGCCGCAAAACTCCTCAAGAATCACTCTATCTATTGATGAAAACCGCATAAAAATCTGTGCAGTAGTTTTTGAGCGAAGCCTTTATTGCGCATCCCGTGGGATCTGTCGATTTTTCCGGGATAAAAAGTAGCCTATGTTACTCGGGGAGAATGTAGCTTTCCAAAGGTGAAAGAATTTTTGAAATCGGTCCAGTAGTTTAAGCGTGAAGAGGTAACAAACAAACAAACAAATAAACAAACAAACACACTTTCGCATTTATAATATTAGTTGGGATATCCTCAGTAATGTTATGAATTCGAAAGCAACTTTGTCTGACTGTCGCGCTTCCACGCCAATACAACTGATATTTTGTACATAATCTAGAGCATGAGAAACGACATAAATAAAAAAATATATTTCTTACATTTACACCACCCAAAGTAAGCTCTGAAGACTAGTGTTATGGGATCTAGGGTAATGGATTTGTACCATAGGTATGGTACCTTTTGTACCATACCTAAGGTACAAATGGTCGTATTTGCCCCTACCGGGATTCGAACCCTTGATCTCAGAGATGGCGACACCTTGAAACCGGTGTACTAACCACATAACTACGGAGGTCGTCAAATCAATAGACTTTCTGATGCGAGAAAAGGCTGTGATGGGATGGATTTTTTTAAGCTATAAGTTTGTAATTAATTTTTTTGGCTTTTCATATGATATATATATAGATACGAAGAAGTGTTTGTTTGAGTAGGTTCACAAACTACTGAATCGATTATTATAAAAGTTTATATAGTTTGAGACCGGAAAATATGCCTATCCAACTGTTATGTAGGAACATTTTCAACATGGGAAATATGTATAGGTATTCTTCCTACGGGAAAACCTGATGATCGGGTTTTGATGCAATTTAGTAGGTTAGGGTAGGATGAGAATGGATGGAGAAAAATGTAACATATAATTTTCCTGATGGAAAACCCAAACATTTTGGGCAGGGCTGCGAGCAAAAAGTTAGTAATGAAAATATGTGTCAGTCATAACAAAAAATATGTTAGTTGACTACGTTATTAGATAATATTTGATATTAGGCAAAATTTTTATTAAAATGGCAGACAAAAGTAATTACATCCCTCTTAATATATTTCATTTTGTGTAAACAAATTTGTGATATTATTATACAAGTAAAGTAATTGCATGTTATATCTTCTGAATTCTTTATTAATACAAAGTCAGAAGTAATTAACCAACTCTTTAACTCATATAATACAGCTAATTAACAATTAAAATATTATTGATCAAGGACTTATATAAAGCCATCTGGGCCCTAAATTAAGAAAGTTTGTTTTAATTAAAACATTTTATTTGTAACTAATTAAATAATGTCTAAGTCCTTCCTGATTAGTCCCTTCTAACTTATTGATGACCACTGGATTTGAAAACTTGGATTTTATTTTTCTTGCCACGTTTATTATTGCTGCCTTTATCACGGCCTGAGGCAGACCCGAAAAGTCTGATGATATTGGCGTAACCATCGAGAGTCTCCAGGATGTTGAAGGGAATAGTCTTAAAGGCGTTGGCGATGTTTAATGACACCGCTAGCACTGACTTCTTTTTATTTATTGTGTCACTCAAATGCACACCCAAGCCGTTTAGGGTGTCGTTGGTGGAGCGCCCTACAACATATAACAAATTTTATTGTTTGTTTCATTACACACTCGTTGGCTTAGCTTAACTTGAACACATCCAAACAACACTAAGAACGACAAATATTAAAACTCAACACAAGATACGCTTTCATAAAGCACAATGCACATTGTCAACGGGTATAAAGATACAGTGTTGCTTTCATATCGCTATTGTGCATTCCTACAGTTGACACAGTTGGAATAGGAGAAGTAGTATGTTAAGCTCGAAGCTTGTTATGCATGGCACATTCATATATCTCGTTACGGAATATCTTTATAATTGTATACCATCCTATGATCATCGCAGCTCATGTACGTGCTCGCTGAGGGGCACCACCGTAATTAATTTAGATGATTTGGCCAACTATTGGATCGACTTCATATACACCTTCAAATTTTAGGCACGCATGTGTATGCAGGGTGAATCACGATGTTTTATTTGATTAAAAGAGATAAGAGTATGTATGTTAATATGAATTGTGTAATTATTTTTGTATAATCATTATATAAGCTAACTAGCTTTTGCCCGCGACTTCGTCCGCGTGGAATAGTGACTTCCGGCAGATTTTTGGTTTTTCCCACATAGATCATGTATAGAGGAATAATTCTTTCATACATATTTTTTGTGTATCTTGAACCGTTTTCGCAGCGCACGCAAAGAAAGCCTTCAAAAATGAATAATTTTCCCCGTTTTTTACACATTTACCGCTCTGTCTTTGTTCCTATTGGTCATAGCGTAATGTTATTTAGCCTATAGCCTTCCTCGATAAATGGACTATCCAACAAAAAAAGAATTATTCAAATCGCACCAGTAGTTTCGGAGATTAGCGCGTTCAAACAAACAAACAAACAAACTCTTCAGCTTTATTATATTAGTATAGATTTGCAATATTGCACAAAACATTAAATGTCAATGTCTTGTTCATCGCCCATGACTTACTGTACATCGCTAATTTTACTATGTCGTTTCTTTACAGCTTCACGGTGTATTCTAGCATTTTATTATTCATGTAAGAACTGCCTTAGCGCACCTTGTGCAATATTAATAATTGAGCGCTTCCGTGACAACGCGACGAGACTCGATGTAAGTGAGGAATTATTCAAAAATATTTTATTTACTGTATCTCAATTCATTGAATTTTTAAGTCGCATATATCGTATGCATGATTTTTTGAAAGAATAGGGCCTGATATTAATTTTAAATAATAGACGCACCTGACGTATTTTTGTATGGTGATAGAACAACTTTCAAAAACCTTTCACCGTATAAGCGACTTCAAAACAGATTTTTTTTTTGTATGCTTGTTCCATGAGTATTCTATCAATAATAAATTGATATTAATGATTCTGTTTTTACGTATTAGATCATATTTCAACGATAGAAATTATATTGAAATTTATTAGGAGGTTTTATGAAAATCAATCAAAATAATATTAAAACAAAATGAAGTTGTAAAAAAATAATTAAAACTCAACCTTAAAGTCTAATAAATACCTATATGTATAATTATAAATAAAATATAAGAAATAATATTGTAATAATTTCAAAATAACTGTATTTTATTTTAATATTTATAAACAGTTATTTTTGAGATAGGTGCCACACTTTAGTTACCTAAACTAACTTCCGAGTTTACAAATGTATTAATATTCATTAAGAAGTAATTAAAATATTATATTTCACTTTCTGGTTTAAGTTTGTATTATAGTAGTTTTTTTTTGATTATGTTTATAAATACAGTAACAGGACAAGACCTAATTAAAATAATTTTTCAGTGTAGTATGTAACTGAGGAATACAAATTTATATTAATAGTATTTGTTCAGTATTTGACTGAATAAATTAACACTTTATATAAAAGAATATATTAAGGAAAACTTAAGGCTTAAGAAAATATATAAATTTCCAGCAGGGAATATATTTATTTATTTATTATTAGGACACCAGCAGTGCATGCATTAACACATATTATTAAAAAAATACACAGTTGGTATCAGTCCGATACACACACCCTTGTAGGTGACACAACATTCACAATTAACAGATCAAAAACCTTAAAATTAAATTAATTACATAATCATTAACCATCAGTTCATTGCAAAATTCACACAAAAAATTATTATTAAATTAGATTATTCATCATTATTATTACATAAGATAGTGAAGAAAAAATTGATTAAAACTATACTTTTATAAACATTAAATAGAGATGAAAAAAGCATTAAACAATTACAATGGATCTGCTGAGTGGTACAAAAGCCTCATTAGTTTAATACGAAAGGACCGAAACGATTCATGAAAAATATCCACCTTGTCACAGCCAACTATTCAAGCTATTTTGCTTGATACGTTTTACAGATGATACAGTTTGCACATTATATTAATAGGAGCATTAGAGCCCAGATTGGGTTGTGATAAAGGACCGTGAAGTAGATTAGCAATCGGGTAGCGGGGCATATTGAATGGCACATAAATAGAGACGCACCCCAGCAGGTCACTGCAACCCGTTTGACCATTCACTATTTTGTGAAGTAAAAGTACATCGTGGGCAGTTCGTCGCGTTCTTAGTGAGGACATGTCACAAAATACAACCTCTGACCATATGGGCAGCTATGGGAAACACCCTGGGTGATGAAAGCTAGATGCCTCGTGAAGGAACGTTGAATACTCTCCACTCTTTGGGAATGCACAGCGTAAGATGGGTTCCAAACTGAACAAGCGTACTCCAGTTTACTGCGCACAAGAGAATTATACAGTAAAGTTTTAGTCTCAGTGTGAAACCCACCCGTGCAACGTTTGAGGAATCCAAGCATCTGCGCTGACCCATTGACTATATTTTTAACATGTGACGCATACTGTAACTTTGAATCTAGAGTCACCCCCAGATGAAGAATCTCAGTAACTTCGGTGAGTTGCTCTCCCAAAATGTTATATCTATTGGAATGAGGCACTTTCTTTTTTGTGAATTTGATGTGGAAACATTTTTTTAGATTAAGAGTCATTTATTGATCATATATTGATCAAGAAATGTTCTAGAAATGAATAGTGATTAAAACTATCAGTTAAGAAGGCATCAATATCAGGTATCACCAAATTCTTCTTTAATTCGTCTATATTATACTAACATCTCAACATTTATTTTTCTCTTTCATAAGCTTCTTCAAGTAATTTATCCAAACTTTCTTTAGTATATTAAGGACTAATGTTATATTTGTGACATGCATTTTATTTAAATATGTTTAACAAATGTATACATATGAAAAATCTCGGGTGGTATCAAAATTCCTCGTAATAACTAATTCCTAATTAACTAATTCCTAATTATAATTTTTTTAATGAAATTACTATTAGGATTAATTTGTTTTTTTATGTTTATTTAACCTGATGTTGCGAATTCTTTGCAGGGCTCGTGGTCGCTGGATGACTCAAGATTTTTGAGACATGTCGTGACCACAACAATCAAAATATATGCCAAATAAATACTTTGAAAAGTTGTTTTATGTACTGGTCAGATTTATATAGTTATCGAATAAATTAAACTTAATTCAGATTATAAAGAGGAAGTTTAGGACCTTATTAATTATTATTATTATTAATTAACCGATTCTGATGTCATAATTTCATATGGAGATAATTTGAAACCAGGCGAATGATATAACATAATTTTTATTGTTGGAAAATACAACTTTCTTTTGAAATAATCCGATATCATACGAACAGAAAGCCGGTAAGGAGACATTGTAATGTAAGTAATTTAGCTTTAAAGTGCTTTACACGACGGTAAGTTGCTAAAGTGGTTGACAGATTATTTCACATCATCTTTGTATATCCAGCATTTATTTAAATCAGTTTTCCGAGATCAGAACGAGAACATAGAATAATATACGAGTATTATAGCAGTAATTGAAATAAAACATTGTTCCTTCGTCCAGGACCGCATTATGCGTTGATAGCACGAATGTTTATTGCTCATTGTTCACGTCTCATATTGTTGCTAGTATAACATTAAATTGTTCCAAAGAAATGCTGCTTTGCAACAAAAGGTCATGTTTGTAAATATTAGGGTACCATTTTAATATATTTTTAAAATAAGTTTGCAATAAGTTTTAATCTGTACAATATTATTTTATACACTCTTAAATGACACTACAGAAATGATCGTTAAAAAGAGATTATGTGTTTGTCAATTAAGATTCTGCACTTTTGGTCATTATATATGATATAAGTCAGGTTTTTATTTAACTTTGATCTATACTTCGTTCTATACAATATACAAAAAGTTAATGCCAACGTTTTAAATAATTGCCCAATGTGTGTATATAAAATCCCTAATATTGACGTCATCAAATTTATCAACAGTAGTATATACAGCTGCAAGTCACATTATATTTTATTAATAATTGGCAAATTATATGTTTGCTATCCGAATCTTACTGAGACACGCATAAAATTTATTATTCTCTTAAAATATTTCGATTAAGAATATTGTTTAATACTAAAACTCGGTAGCTCAGAAAAACAAGTTGATAATTTAAATAAAGTCCAACACATTATGATTTTGATCATTTCCATTATTAAGATGTAGGCTTTATCTTTATCACATTTCACGTTTTCTATATTGCTTGCACTGTCTTCTCATTTGTCAACGACAACTGACAGATATGCTAAAAACAGAATATAAAAGTATATAATAAAGAATAAAATGTATAAGTAAGATATTGCGTAGCTTGGGGCTTAATACCCTAGATCCTAAAATATTTTTGTCATTTCGACTTAAAACCGAAATTTATACTTAACAAGTCATTCACATTCTATTTGAATAACAAATTTTTCACTAATTGGGTGTTATGTGACCAGTAAAGACTTTATCTAACAATTTTATCTTAAAGGTATAGAAGTTCGCTTCAAGATTTATCTATAACCAGTTTGAATTTGCCAAATATTTTCTTTTAATATTAAAGGTGGCATAGAAATGTATGATTATAGCTTAAAATAGGCTTTATCAAAGGTTATCTCGCTACAGATTTTGTGAGCTGGCACATAAATTAAATTATTCCATAATATTAAGCGATTATGTGTTATCAAACAAATTAATCTTCTCCTTTAAATCAAGAGAGGTAATATTTTCAAACAGTAAAATAAATAAGATTTTTATACATATATTTTTGAAACAATTCTGAATATATATTTCAGTTTAACAATTAATTTATTTTTAATAATAACATATTCTCAGCAATTTTTTGTCCAAATAAAGTATTCACACAGTTCACTTTTCAGGTTTTAGTTAAATCCCAACTAATATTATAAATGCGAAAGTGTGTTTGTTTGTTTGTTTGTTTATTTGTTTGTTTGTTTGTTTGTTTGTTACCTCTTCACGCTTAAACTACTGGACCGATTTCAAAAATTCTTTCACCTTTGGAAAGCTACATTCTCCCCGAGTAACATAGGCTACTTTTTATCCCGGAAAAATCGACAGATCCCACGGGATGCGCAATAAAGGCTTCGCTCAAAAACTATTGCACAGATTTTTATGCGGTTTTCATCAATAGATAGAGTGATTCTTGAGGAGTTTTGCGGCATTTTTTATCTCGGAAAAACGGATAGTCCCACGGGAAGCGCGATAAAATCTTCGCACCATAAACCGACTTCCGCGTATATGTAGCCGTGGGCAAAAGCTATGACCCTTAACCCTCTATACACCCAATCCCGAAATCCACGCGGGCGAAGCCGCGGGCAGAAAGCTAGTGTTGAATAAATAAAATTTACTAATTGGTTATCATAATTATTTTCGACAACTACAAATGTTAACGTGTAATGATTATTAATTGTAATCATTACGAGTACACATGGGCCAGAAGCAAATAAGCCGTATAACTGCGTCTTATTTCTTTTTTTTTTGGGAAAATGCGATGCCGTTTAATTATTCAGGAAATTGCGGTCTATCTTTTCGGCAGCGCCCTCTCCCGAGGAGCGATCGCTCTCACTGCAAGCCGTAAAGTCATTAGGACCAAGGTATTAGGCTGAGTTTGGTCGGTAGGTTACATAGGTCGAGCCGCTTCGATCGGTCTGGAGTCCGACATAACCACCGCGACACTTGGGTGTGGTGGTAGCCAATTTTTTTTTTTATAGGATAGATCAGCAAACGAGCAAACGAATCACCTGATGGTAAGCGATAACCGTTACCCATGGACACTCGCAACACCAGAGGAGTCACAGATGCGTTGCCGGCCTTTTAAAAGGGAGTAAGGGGGAAGGGGGGGGATTGGGCCTCCGGGAAAGGTCATAACTTTCACTAACACTTCTACGAGCTCCTTAGCGTTTGCTCATCTAGGGTAAGGCCCTTTTGCCTCCTAAACGAAGACGCCGGCGATCCCCCAGGCTATCAGGATCTGGCGGTAAGCCAGTTCATATTTACTATGCATAATTAATTGTTGTTGTAAATTATGTCTGACGACTTCTAATAAAAATAGTTCCAAACAATTTTCTTTAGGAAGAACTGCCTCTATTTAAAAAATCTTTTTCAAAGCGAGACAATTTTACAGAAACATAATTTCAAAATAAGTATGTATATGATTGAACGTATTGTAATACTAAAAATATTTATAAAATTAATAGTTAACCAATTCTAGATCATAATTATAAGATTGTAGACAAATTACTATGTGTGCCTGTGTTTGCGTGACCGAAAATTACTTAGCATGCTCTTTAAACCCACACACTACTAGGAAATAACTGTTATGAAAACATAAAGTAAATAGTTGCAGGCATAAAATGCACACCGAGCGCTTGGAACTAGGCTATCGCTACTTAACATGTCTCGAAGTTTTCCCTTATCCGCCACTTCCATTTTCTAGGGAAAACGTGGAATTTTCTGCAGCGAAAAAAATATAGTTAGCAGCGTTGTATCGTATTCATAATTAGACCACACGCGATTGTAAGTAGGGAGAGGAATTTAAATTCAGTTCGTTCGAGGAAGAAATTCACGTTGGCTCTGTTAGGTAATTCTACATTTCGCTTTCGCAAAAAAATGTTTTTGAACGCTATGTCGTTGACTTCTCGGAACAGTTTAAGGAGAGGAGAGCGCGAATCCATCACAATTTACGATGTGCTACATGAGTTCGTCTACTTGGGTGGGCTGATCACCATTAGCTTTTTGTTAGGATTTAATGATCGCTCTTAAGCTTGTAATAGGAACGCCTGGCTTTGTTTGTTTGCCAGTCAAGCGGTAGCTCCAAGATAAATGCTTCGTCGGATTAGATACATGCCTGACATATCAAAACATGTTTGATTTTCCAAGGTGATACTGATAGATGGCTGACGTTTCGATCGGAGTCTTATCTTGAGAAGTTATGCGGAGTCGTGCAGATGGTTCGCTTTACGCGCAAAACAAACGGCAAGTTGAATGTTATATTCAAAACATACATCATACATATCTGATGTAAGCTACATACATATGCATAATCATGTACTACACTGAAAGATAGGTAGAGATGTAACAAGCGCTCAAATTTTTGTCATTTTTAACAACCCTCTATTAGTTCGTATGCTGAAATAACGCTAAATACCATACATAAAATATATTATAAATAAAGTATCTAAATGATTAACAAATATATATGGTACAATAAATAGTATCAGAAATAATAAAAATATATAAATAATTTTGAATGTTCCTTTTGTATATTTATTTCCCGAGGTTACCTAAAAGAACAATAATGGTAATTACTACCTAAGGCTTGTAACAAAGTGGTATTTATTTGTGGTAATATAAATTAATATCATATATGCCATATCTTTGAATACATTTCTCTTTTTTTAAAGAGGAATCAGGAAGGATAATAACCTTCGTAAGAGTACTAAAATCAAATTGGGGATGTATGAAAATATTATATTGTTTTAATTTTCAAGAATAATCAAACGTAAAAATTTTCCTTTAAATACATACTGTGACGCAATACATATGGCATTATGTTGAAATAGCGTAACCCAAATATAAACAAAGTTCAATGTGATATCTGATACTTCAACACCCACTTGCCCGCAGAATACACTGGAAAACACAATAAGAGCAGAAATTGATACCAGTATCCACTCTAGGTTAAAGTGGTGCAATACTAGATCTAGTCCCGGGACTGTTACATGTTTGCGAGTTTCACTGGCAATGTTTCTTATATTTAGTTGTGTAGCATTTAACTTACAGCATGTGTGACCAATCTTGAACATTGCTTGTTGTATGTAATTGTACCTCTTGCCACCAAACCAATATATGCCTAAGAAATAACTTTTGTTTTGTTTACAAACCATAAATGAACTTTACGAAACGTCCAATGTTAGAACAAAAATTGGAATATACGAGTACGTCTACAGAAATGAAATATTATTTGTTAAAGGTACAGGTTCGATTCCTGTACAATTTGGTATTTCTTTAAGATTAATTAACCATTACTTTATCACTTTAAATTGACTAAAATTAAATGTGTAGTCCACAGTAATACTATGCTGATATCTTCCAAGAATGCGCTGCGACAGATTCAGAATACAAAGGCGCCACTCCTATTCGTCCTTTTAGTCCAAACTAAAGTATCATTATCATTTCGAAAATGTCTGCTGCTGGAAATAGGCCTCTTCCAAGAAACTTTCTCTGGAGATAGAGCTCGTGTATCACTCTAATTTAATTATTTTAGAATTTCCTATTTTTACTTGGTATTCCTGCAGTGACTGAAATGAAAGAAAAAAATTTCAAGGATAATTTGCATAAACTTTGCCAAGGCCTAACATGCTAAGTTAGTAGGGTAAGCTTTAGTGGAGACAAATAAGCTATATTGATAATGAGATTGACCAAATGCAACAGTACACATCGGTCTGTCCAGTTTGACATAGGCCAATTCTGTCTTGTTTGAGGGGATGACAGTAGACAGAAATATTAAATAGGAGTGTTGAATATCAAATTATTTTTTTATATTTATTATCGATGCCAGTTATAAAACTCTAACGTATACATAGGAGTAGAGCCAGTTGAAGAAAAACTTACCTCATTGGTTAATCCAGATATTTATTAAGGCAATGCGACAAAAAACAAAAATAGAACACGTTTTATATATGTAGTTGTTGATTTTATATTTATTATATTTGGTGATTTGTTAAACTTAAACTTACTTTAAACATAAAAGGCTTTATATTGACTTTGACTTTTTTATATTTTTATTGACTTTTTTATAAGACATATTATTGGGTTATATTATACACATATTGGTCTATATTATACATATATTATAGACATAATGGTCGTTTTATAAGATTGCATTGGTCGATATCTGTAATAAACGTGCTAAGAGCACACAACACGCAATTTGAAGCAGTTAAATGATCGAATGAAAGCAATCGCGAAATAGTTATAAAATTGCTCCGCTACCAGAATCAATCCTGCCAAAAGGCTGCCACTTATAGAAAAACATTTTTAAGACTGCTACAGTACTACGAAGTAACACGTAGCAAGTGCCAAGAACAATAAACCGTTATTACTAATAAAAAACGCTGTATATTTCGTGGTTTCACCGACATATCAGTTTTAAAACAGCTCTCACTGACAGATGTTACCGCCAACCGGGCTCTACGTGACTCAAATTTGGAACAAGACTGAATAGATACAGAATTTAAAAATAGATTTAAGTGGTTTTGGGGTGTACACTCATGAAGCGGGGCTGACCGATACAGCTACGTTTTTGTTTTGTTTTTGTTTTTTTAATACGTACATACTATCTTCAATTCAATTTGGAAGCTGCTCATGGAGCGTTGAACTTATTTTTGATTGAAAGAAAAAGCGATGTTCTTTGTTAATGTTCTTTTCTAATAACTAAATTATAGTAGGTATATAATATATTTTTTTATTGGAGAACCAAAAGCTTCAATGTAAATTTAGAATTAGAGTAGTAACAGAGAACCAATTAAAGGTTCTCACAAATGGACTACAAGCTATATTAATTGTAACACAACACACACATGAAACTTAATATTTATTAAAGTAAAATAATATAGTTAGGATAACTAGTTCTTTTATTGTAACATATCTTTGAAGTCAAAACTTTTCTACAAACAACAAACGTTTTTGTGTTATACATTATATGTAAAGAATTCCATTATAATATGATATATTTGATATTGAATTGAAGGCAGGAATTATGAAAAAAATACAAAAAATGAATAGTGAACACAGAGTATTAAATAGAACGTAGAATATTTAATAGTTAACGCTACTTGCACTAAAATGACATACTTCTTTAGCATCGACCCTCATTACATAATCAGCTAGGTACACGACGAACAGGTAAAAATGGCTAGTTTGATGCTTCATAATACTAGCTTAGTAGGTAGTAGTTTAGTCTAGAATTTCCTACAATATTACAATCACTAATTAAAATTGGTCAATCAACTGGAATTCAGGCTGACATCCATGCACGAGGCTTCGGTATTTACAATGGCATGTCAATATTAATTTTGCCGGTGAACCCCGCTATGATATGGCGACGTATTTGCGTGTCTTGGAAATGTATTTAATAAAGCACAAAATTCGTGTAAAGAAATAAGTATTGCTTATCTCAAAAGAGCAAACACGTTGATTATGTATCGTCTAAATTGTAGGATAACATGCGGGTCGAACTAATCACAGATATAAAATTCTACGCTCATAAGCATACATAGAATTTTATATAAATACATCTTGAATGCATATATATATATTAAGGTAAAGGTTAATTAAGTAAATATGTATATAGACAATTGCCAAAAACTATGCATAAATTTTGGCACCGGCTGCAAATGTAACAAACACTTACAAAGATAGAATTAAATTATCAGACAACAACCACAACCAATAAAACTAAATAGATAAATAATTCCATTCTTTTATCTTTTTAGTTTCTAAACTAATTTTTTAACATCGCCTTTGCACTGGGATTTTTATCCTGTATCGTGGGTGCAGTCACATACATAGAATCTTATTTGCACATACACCTAGACCGGAACAAATGTTTGTAATTCATACAAAATATTTGTCCCGTCAAAATATTTATACATATATACATACAAAATATTTGGGCATCGAACCCGCGACCCGATTACTTGACCGTTTATACGATATGAATTGTGATTTCTTAATATGAAAGACAAAGAAACTCAAGCGTCTTGTCATGTTTGTAACATGATATTGAGAAGACAAGATATAAAGTTTTATAGATGATATGTATTACAAATATTACATACTTATAATAAAATCCTTATAACGCTTCGAAAACAGGAGCCCTAAGCGACACAAGTTCAAAATTGTAGTAATATTTGAACAAGCAACTTTTGACATTGGAGCTCGGCGATGGAACATTATATTAAAATCATGATATAATAAGGCTAAAATGATGCTAAGGTAATGAATTAATTGTTTCGTCGGTACATACGATGAGACCAATTTTTGATTAGAACAATATAAATATATATCCATAGTAGTAAAAATGGATCGAATTCAACTCCCAACATTATTCTTTACCAATGTTAGCATACATTTTTTTTGAATTTCATATATTATACTCAGGACCACTACTGCAGCCGGCTGTATGTTTTACCCTTGTCAATACTAATTTAGTCGGAATACTTTAATGTTATTTTACGTAAATAAGATAATTTCATTCCTATAATGTCTTAAAATAAAACTGAATTAGCTTGTCACCCAACCAAACGATATCTTAAATTTGCATAAAAAATGACTATGTTCCTGTTCCACATAATTAACAATAAAACTTTACATGCATTGAGCGTTAGCGGTGGTCGTTTAACGGCAGTTAGCCTTACGACATATTTGAACGCGCTTTCATTTAATTTAAATTCTTGTTTGAACAAAAACCTTAATAAAATAGGTCTATTCGACAGCGCAACACGCAACTTCACTTACTGCGCGGGAGTGCCGTGTTAGCGAGTCCGCCATCAGAGGTATTCCGGCCACCCGACGAATATTTATCTCCGAGCTATTTATCGCCTTCAGCGCTGTTCTGCAGATATCAAAGATTCGAAATTTTAAAAAAGTATTATATTAAAAAAAAAAAATTAAATCGGAAATCTTGGTCGGTCTGGATTCTTGAAGTTATCTAATTCTAGTTGTTATTTTATATATCGCCAGTTTTTTTTAATTAAATAATGGCAAATGCAAAATAACAAAGAAATATTTTCTCAATTATAAAATAACTAAACAGTGCTGAAGTGGAACTTTTGTATTGATTCGACTTGTACTATATTACTGAAAGCTGTTTTGAAATTGTAATATAATACGACTAAACAGTGTAATTATTATATTGTGAAATACGAAATAAAATATTATTTTAAATTTTTAAAGATATGTTCTCTAGGATTCAAGGTTATTTGCTTGTTTGCCTTTTATACTATATTTATGTAAAGGAGTAAACAATAAAAATGAAATAAGATTGCCACTCAGCTGCCACACAGAGTTAGGCACCAACTAACTTCACTTAAACTCAATGACATTTCTCTATGCATTTTCAATATACTTTACGTGTTAGCAAATCCGGATTCAAGAAGCATTTGGCAAAGTGGTGCGATGTTGCGACTTGGCTCCCCGCGGTGACTCGCCGTTTGCGCGTTCACAACAACATTTTGCACTCCTTGATCCCAACAGCTAGCTTTCCATCTAAGGTATGTTGTACTTAACAAGGAAAAATACCGACTATATTCACTTAAGTTTTACGGAATAGTTTAGCATTATACATAATAACATTTTATTTTTTATGACAAACAAGTAGACCTGATGGTAAGTAGTTATAGTCGCGTCACGCGTCACATGTAATATGTGGTTCCTTTAAAACCTGTAACCTCCCCAAAAACCACAGTGTTAATTGCCAACATGTAACATAAGATGTAAAGTCATAGTAGCCAGTAATTTCACTGCCTCTCTTATAAATATAAGCATAACCAGGCATTAATCCGGCATATACAAAGTTCACATTTCCATTAACAAATTAAGTTTGAAGTTAATTTTAAATCATAAAAAATGTTAACGAATGAATTACCTTCTGCAAAATTTCATCAAGTTCGTTAAATTTGTACCTACTATTCACGAAAAACTATAAATACCGCTCTGCGTCACGCCGTGAAAAATATTTACTGACAAGTGTTAATTTAATGTTATGCTTGAGATTGAATTGTTATAATAACTATATAAGGGTTTGATAAATATGTAAGGGTTTCAAATCTATTTTGTATACTACCGAAGAAAAGACGAGACTCTGGTACTCCCCGCTGACCTAGACCGGGACACCAAACCTATTTCTACACTTCCTTTTTAGAGGATAGACCCATGTCAGTAATGGACTAGTATTTTCCGAGATGATGAATGTCCAAATATTTTAAATGATGGAAATCAGAGATAAAGTAACATTTTCATGAACCTAAACAAAACTATTGCCATCCAATTATTTCACAAATACCGCATTTATCTATAAAATTCGAGTTATTCAAAGTCACTTTATGTCAAGTTGATGTCTTCAGGTCAAACGCGTTTATTAATCTTAGTGCTATACAGCAAATAGTTTTCTGATCAAAGGAAGGGATTCGACGAATTGATATAAATCGTTGGGGCTCAATTCATCTTATTTAAGTCGATAGAGCGTAAAGAAAATGGTCAAAGGAAATCTGTCTTTATCCGAGCCACGAGTAAATAAATATTTGAATGTCAAATTATTTTCCATTAGCTAGACGAGCGTCGGACAACAATTTAGTTCACGGAATCTTATTGCCCCAAGTTACAGGTTCATAGATTCAAGTTACTCTTAGGATATTAAAATAATATACAAATATTTTTACATTGATCAGTCATACATGAATCAGTTAAATCCTGTGTGAGACTCTCTAGTTTTTACATTCCTAATACCATAGTCACCAGAATAACAGGAATATTAATTTTTACATCTATACAAATAAATAAAATTGGAGTGTCTGTTTGTAATATTAAAGTAACCGCTTTCTACTACATGCATATGAATGTATGTATATATAGGGTGCATATACCAAAATACATATTATTAAAATTTTTGTCTGTTTGTCTGTTTGTTCCGGCTAATCTCTGGAACGGCTGGACCAATTTTGACGGGACTCTCACTGGCAGATAACTTATGTAATAAGGAGTAACTTAAGCTACTAAAAATAATGTCATAGAAAAACTATTTTTTTATTACATTCCACGCGGGCGAAGTCGCGGGCACAGTTAGTATGACATATATTTGCTACATATTTTGACTAAGGTTTTGAAGATAAGAAAAGCGAGCAATATAGTTTCATCTTTTATTTTTGATGTTCTCAGATCTGTAAACTTTAAATATAAACTTAAAATCTCTTCAAGATATGTTTTAGTGAGACTTTTTTGAGTTTTTAAATGGCAACCAATCAGCCATACATATTTATTTCGAAATTTTAACTATTTACGCAGTGCCCGCTAAGGAAGCTCTAAAATAAATAATTTTTCGCTATTTTCTCAATACTTTTCGTTGATTCTCTTCGCCTATTGATCGTAGCGTGGCAGCGTAGTGGTATATATAATCTATAGCCTTTCTTGATAAATGAACTCTCTAACAATGAAACAATATTTCAAATCGGTTCAGTAGTTCTCGATATTAGTGTATTCAATCAAACAAACAAACTCTTCCGCTTTATATTATTAGTATATGGATAAACAGTGTAGATGTATCGTAAATTCGCACGAAGTTACAAACTTTCTTAAAATTACTTTAGTATCACTTTTGTTTGCATTCTATAAATACTTTATATTTTTATTTTAAATATAGGTATATGAAAATATATACATTGATCACTTTACACTTATAAAATGAATAGGGTACATGAATGTCAATTTTAATGTCCTCTAATGACGCCATGCAAAACCGCAATTGTCTGTCTCATTTTTTTTTTCATTTAGATAATCAACGAAATCAGTGTCGCAATAACTAAAAACCCAAGTGACGAGATTGATACCTTTCTAAAATCTCAATTATTATTACTAATAATGCCACTTTTATTTTATTATAACTATTTATACTAGACTATGTTTAAAAAATATTGAATCTTGACTTATGTAATTTGATAGGCGTAACACGCTATGACTCTTACTTGTAAACATTAAATTATTGTTTCTATATTAAAGTTAAAAAAAATAGTTTAATAACAGTACGTATAACTTTAGCATTTACTTGTACTGATACAATCGAGATAAAGGGATACGACCGGGCGTTACGGGCGAATATTTTTTATCAATTTGACTCGAATAATGTTAAAAATTTAACTCCGATCGTAAAGGGCTTAAGTTATTGAGTTTTTATCATGTGCACTGAGCGAATGCATTGGTTTTTAATTAGTTTATACTTCATTTTCATTTTGCCAGACTACAATTACGTTATTTAATCATTATAAACTTCAAGTATTTCTTATGTAGAATATAAATATAATCCTACATACAAATGCCTAATAAAATTAAGAATAAGTTAACTTGAGACAGTTTTTGTTTGATTGCTTAACGCAAGCATATATAGCACCAATCTATCATCGCACTAAAATGGTAAACATCGCACTAGTGAGTCAAAATCGTTAAAATTCGGGCAATTGGTGTAATTTCATTTAGTATAGCAATAGGTAGACATACGTTCCGATGCTATGTTTGGCTAGCGCAACGTCTCTCGTATCTCTTCCCGTCCCGCATTTTCTGTATGATCCGTTTCATTCACGTTCAATTGCGTGAAAAATTTCAATATGAGTAGATACATGCAAAGCAGACACAGTTTTTAAACTTGGCTCTGTATATGCAGCATGCGGCAACATTATTAGATGGTACTGTGGACTCGGTACTGGTCATCTATTCGATATGTCTGAAGTTCGACACAATCATGTACAATGTGGTTTTGAAATTTCATATAAATCCGATGAGAAGAAACTGTAAGGTGTATGTAAATAAATAACACACACTGTGCTAGAGCGACTGACTAAATTCTGAACACCAAATCTTAAGTTGATTTTAGTTGTTCCTACATGTATCATTAAACTATAATGATTATACATTGTACTTATACATTTATCCATATTGTACTTTGTACTTTATATATATCGCGCATATGGTACTTATATATATCGCGTCCCTCCCTGAAGGCTGATAATATGTATTTTCCTGTGGTAAAAACTATATTATAGCGTATATTAATCAGAGATAAAGCCTTCTAAATGTGAATGATTTTTTGTAAACGGTCCAGTTCTGATAATGTTCCTTTAGGAAAGAAATATTTAGTCGCAATATAAATTACAATATATCCTACAACTATTAAGGATAATATAGTCTTAATGGTAAAATATTTTTTATGATCGTTTTAATAGTTTTCAAATTTATTCGTTACACACATTCAACATTTCTTCTTCATAATATTATTATAGATTACAATAAATAAGTAATAATTAAATGAGCAAATCAAATGGTTCTATATATTGGCAGTACTTTTTGGTCGACATTGTTTGCTATATTTTACTGTCTAATATAAAAATAATGAAACAGTAACATCAGACTTAAATAATGGATTTTATTTTCCACCATACACTATTGATAGGTGGTATTTATTGCAAAAGTGAAAGGTTGGTTAATATGTAAAGTTAGATAAAATGTTTATTCTCGCACTAGTGATTAAGGTTCTTATTCTAAAATCAAACTCAAACCTATGTTTCAGTACAATTAGAAAGGGATGGTGCTATGTGGGTTCAAAAGCACCGTCCCTTTCTAACTATACTCAAGCAGGAATTTAAGTTTGGGTTCCATTCTGTAGTACGGGCCTAAAGTAATATGATATTTTATAATCATCACGGTGGTAGTCAATTTGTGACATAAGGTGTAAAATACACAATACCCAGTAACCACATTGCCTTCATCCTACAAACCAGGATAGCTTTAACAAAAAAGAAAGTGCATTTTATAAAAATAAAATAGGATGTTTCTTTTTCGTTTTATAATCTCCCGCAATAAACAGTAAAATTATTAAAAGTGGCCACTCTAAATTGGAGTGAAATCATCGATTTATTAATGAAAACTATCCGTTCTAGGTAATATAAGGAGGAAAAAGATACAAAATGAGTAACGTACATCAACTTCCTTCAATTGAGTTATCGTGACAAGACTTGGGTCGAATTGCAAACTCCCACTCGTCTCTTAGATTATCGTATTATTCGAATATGATCACTTTTAAGAAAAAATCCCTTGAGGTACAGAATACTGCGAGCAGAACTAGAAGCCTTAACATACAAATGATTAAGACAGATATACCCAAGCAAACTACCTTGATGTCGAGCTTTTTTCAAGCATTTTTAATTAGTTATACGAGTTATAACATATGTATTCATTCAACTCCGTAGAAATACATGCTTTAAATATGAGACCATAAAATAATTTAAAACTTTAACATTAAAACAGACGTTAACTTATCACGAGGTATTTATTTTGCGTCTTACTTAAATATTTGCTTACACAGTTTCTGTGTTGTTATCCTAGTTGGGTTTATTACCAACATGCACATTAAGAATGCAGATTAAGAAAGTATTAGTTAAGCCCTTTCTTAAGGTTTAACGGTCGTAGGACCTCAAGGATTAGGGCAATACACTTTTCTTGTATCTTTCTTTACGCCTTGTAGGTAGGGGTATGTTATACTTATTCAATAGATAAACACACATTACTTTTATTGTGTGTTTGAAGACTTCCGTAGCTGAGTTCTTAGTATATCGGTTTCAAGGTGTCGCCATCTTGACGCGCGCGTTCGCGGGTTCAAATCCCGATGGGGGCAGATGTTTTGTGATTTATGCCTTAGTAAATATTATTAATATATATTTCTATAAAAATGTCTTATATATGCATAATATATGTATGTATATCCGTTACCCTAGCTCCCATAACACAAGCCCTACACTGATTGTTTGAGTGTAAGAAATATTTATTTATTTCTTTATTATATGAAATCTATGTGTTGGCTAAAGTATGCCTGACATGCCACGAAATCGGTATACCAACTACTCAACTACTAAAGCCGTCAGATACGAGTATATGAAAAATATTTGTGAGATTGTAACAATTATTAAATTCATTTTTTAATGTAAGAACACAATAAATACATCACAGAAATATTCAATAAATCTATCAACACTGAGAACAGCATAAGCCACTCAAAACAGCACCCAAACGCGACACGATCGCTAGAATTTCACAAAATATTTAATTCTTGAGTAAATAAGTAATTGAACTAATAAGATTTTAAGTGGGCACTGCCACCGTTATCTGCCATTTGATCAAATTAACTCGTATATACCTACGCTAGCATTTATTTGAGGATAATGAGGTGTAATAAGTTACTAGTGGGAAGTCGGGTACGCTGTATAGTTAGCATGTAAATTAAGGTTCGATCGGACTTGTTTCGTTCAAACTGGATTTTATATAGCCCCAATGATAGTATGCGACGAGCAGTTAATTAGTTGAAAGTTATAAAGTTCCAATAAGACTATTCCAATAGAATTTAATAATTTATGTAAATTCGTGTTAATATTTTTTCATATTTATATTGTAAGTCCAGAAAAGAAGTTCTACATCAAAGGTAGAACTAATCTCCTGGAAATACCAGCTGAACGTTTTGGCGCGCCTCGAGAAGCTGGATTTTGTATGTCAGTAGTATAATTTATTAAATATTATTGTAGTTATTTTTTTTATTTTTAGTTACTTTTTATTTCATTTTATTTGCATCTTGCCAATTGTTTTTTTTTATTTCCTTTTGTCCGAGACATACCACATTTCAGTGCTCTTTTTAACCAAATTATTAAAACTCCCATAAGACAAACACAGCTTAGTGTGGGAGTTTTCGATAAATACTAATTTGTAAAAACTGAAAATGAATAATATTATTATTGTTAGGTTTTTTATTGATTACACGTACATTTAATTATGATGGTACTAGCTTTTGCCCGCGACTTCGTTCGCGTGGACTTCAGGTTCGTCCCGTCTAGTAATCTATACATATAATAATAAGTAAGAAATACGGTAACTAAGCACTGCAGAGCCCTAATCATAGGCCTATAGGTAGCTACTGCAGTATGCTCCTATAAACTATATTTAACGATCTTTTTCCTTTTGTGGGTTATTCCTAAGAGATAAACATATACCATCACGGACTTTTTTGTAGACCTTTTTAAGTTGTACAATACTGTAGTAAATTGTTTTGATCTATCTTGTAGGATTCAGTCAGCGTTTGCAATGTAAGCGCAAAAAATGTGTTTTTTTTACGACCTCATAGAAACCTTAAAAATTGTAGCCTATATGTTATTCTGATGTATAAGCTATATTGTGGTAAAGTTTCATTCAAATCCATTCAGTAGTTTTTACGTGAAAGAGTAACAAACATCCATACTTACAAACTTACAAACTTTCGCCTTTATAATAGTAGTAGGATGAACATGTCTTTATATTAGAAGATTATCATGCCTTGAGTTCATTAAAATGACGATAACTTTTTTTTTAATGAACCGATTTTGATGAAACAAAGTTTAGATATTATTCTGAGTTAAAACAAAGCAAATAGTGAAAGTTTCAAGCAAATCGGTTCAGTACTTTCGGAGATAAACGTGAACAAACATACAGACAGACAGACAGACAGACAGACAAAAAATTCCAAAAATTTTTTTTTGCTTTCTAATAATCTATTTAAGTGCCCCTCTATCCATTTCAGTCAAAAATACTAAATGTACAGACAAAATATTTTTACTGTCTTATTATATGTATAGATTTTACACACGATATTAAATTTTCCAATTACAGATTAACATCACATGCACTCGCACTTATAAATACAAAAATAAAATGTACTTACAGTAGTATTAATTACAAAATATATAAAATGGAACTATACAAATAAATATATAATTTAAATTGTGATCATTAAAAAAAGTTAATTGCAATTCGTAATATTAATATTAAAATTTGTAATTTTCTCGAAATATTTTTAGGTTTGCTGAAAGATTGGATTGGCTGGAGATTCATTCCGATTCATTCACGCTATGATCAAACGCATAGTCAAAGGTCAGGAGAGCTGGACGGACATGGTCACTTATGCCGAGACCGTAATGGCAATAAAAGAAAATGCGAAGAGAGACCGGGAAGTAGCTGCGAATAGGTCATCCGTTGGAGGAGAACCGGAGGAGAAAGGCAGACTACATCCGCCAACTACCCTCTCAAAGAGCACTAACACCAGTGCACAAGAAGCTGTGGCAGTTATTTGGGGAACCCAGTGCCACTGACGGCGCACGCGGTTTTCCCGAACGTCCTTCACAAAGAGAGAGACGGGACCCTCACGGGCCAGCAGGTAGTCCCCGCGACATACGGCGAAATAAAGAGAAAGAACACCGTGACGTTTTTAGTGGGTAGTGGCGAGCCACACACTGCCCCTCTTACCCTCCCCCGGAGGAGGAAGGAGGGACCAACATTTTTCCCGGAATAGGCATTTCCTCCGCCTCAAAAAAAAAAAGGTTCGCTGAAAGAAATCTCTGACAGATAAATCCGCCTTTAAACTAATTTGAATAATATCTTTTAACATATCCATATTAATCTCTATTCAATTGACAAACAATTAGAATCATTCATATTAGTGATCTTACTAGGATATAGTGAAAAGTGGTTTTATAAAACATTTTAATAATTTATTTGCCGTTTAATTCAGACTTTCGGAAATATGAACTTAATATAAATCTTATAACATCCGTTTTACTATACTATATCAACTATTGATTTATCATTTCTATGATTTGTAAATGGATAATAAATTTGGGTCAGTAGTAATTGTAAAAATTTTAATTTTACTACCTGGGAAATTACTATGACCGCTTAGAGTAGGATTAAAACAATATTGAAACAGAGACACCTCTTGCCGCGTATAGCGCCATCTCGCTTGCACTGCAGTTATATTCTTGTTTCATGGTAGACCTACATACATACATAAGTAATACAAGCATAATATTATATACTAAAACAAGTAACAGCTTTTTCATGATTGAGTCACATTCAATATAATATTCACATTCAGATATTTTGTGTTGTTATTTAAAAGAGAATATTGAATAACGCTAAAGATTCTCGCATCCACAACTTAATTCGAGGACCTAATGCTGTCGGTACCAACATTGTAAGATTAAATTTTAAATTGCGCCCACACGGCCAGATTCGAATCGGGACTTCGTGACGGACTCCTTAAGTAAACCAATACCATAACCTATTCGGGAGAGATCGTACGCATTTGACCTGAAACTCATAGACTTGACCTGTAATTATTTTACCTACAATGGAGATGAAGAGTCTTGAGGTAGCAAATAAATCACGTATTGTTTATTGTTCGTCTTCGTTTGAAGTAAACTAATAAATTACTATAAGGTTGATTATTTTAAGTATATTTTTTGTACTTGCTACTTTTTTTTGTATTAAATATATAGGTTTTCTTGGATTTTCTTTTTCTACATTTAATTTGCAATAGTAATGCATGATATTTATGTATTTTATTGTTCTATCTATTGTTCTTTACACCTAAACTTATTCTTTCTTTTTCTTTAGTCTGCTTTTACGAAATAATAGGAAACGAAGAGTGTGATGCTAAAAGTTTGTTTAATCCGTCATCAGTCATATGTCCTGTGTTGACGAAACGGCAGTGTCATGGTGTAACAGTCATACTGGTTAAAAATCGTAAAACTTTCTGGTAGACTATCCGTTTTTTGCAAAAATATAAATAAAAATGATGTAGACTGTTACTATGTATTTGTTAAGTGCGCAATACTTATATAAAAGGAAGTGGGGGAATAGGGAACAATTTATTTAGCGGTTCATTTCGAGAATGTCATCTGTTAAAGTAATTGAACTATCCACAGGTGGCGCCACTAATAGCAATTTGCGCCAAACACTATGATTAATTTATAAATTGCGTTTCACTTTATTCGTTCATTAATTGATAGAAAATAAAAAATAATAAGAATCGGGGATGAAAGTTTGAAAGTTGTGTTCCCGAACCGCTACGATATCCAAACTTTCAAGGAAAGAGCGTACTCCCATTTAAAAGGCCGGCAACGCGCTTGTGACTCCTCTGGTGTTGCGGGCGTTCATGGGCGGCGGTAATTGCTTACAATCGGGTGATCCGTCTGCTCGTTTGCCCCCTATCACATAAAAAAAAAAAAAGTTTGTGTGGATAGTATTCATTTTTAGAGCAAGGCCCTTATATTTTAGGATAAGGACATAGGCAAGTTTTACCACGAAACAATATATTCTTAATGGTCGGGTTTTGATGCACAGAACATATACGACTTGTATGGGCCTGAAACTTGCGTCTTCAACGTGACGTATTGCGCTTTAACTAATTCAGTAACTGAATACTATTCGACCAAATCGAATGTATCAATTCATTATATTGAATTCTTAATTTTTTCCTTTGTTAATCCAAAGTAGGTTTTATTCACTTGATAATAACTATGAATTAACGTGAATTAACGTCCTGCTTTATTAATAGGTAGCGACTAGCTTTACTACTTGCACCCTGCTAAGTTGAATATGTTGTTTCTGATATTTCATATTATTAAAAATTTATACAACTTGTTGCTGCTCTAAAATATGCATACATTTTTTTCATAGCAATAAAGTATCTTGCACTGAAACTTGCTCTTAATCTAGTACCCACGGCTTGTAAATTTGTTTTATTTTTCCTTAAGTGTTCTATAAAAATTACACGTTACCGGATAAAACTGTTTATTAGTTTATAGCTCATCGCATATTTAAAGCAATTTCCTTTATGCTGTAGTCATAAATTTCTACAATGCTACGAAAGTTACATGTTCCATACAATGTTATGTAGAGCAAAGTGGATTGTTAACTAACTTTTGACTATCTCATTAGTCTATGTAGTTGGAAACAAGACCAGGGTTATGTCGGGAAAAATAAATGTGCTAATAAATTATGAAAAAATATATAATAAAAATTTCCTTTTTAGACTAAATATTATAATTATAAGGAAAAATATTGTCGTAAAATTTACAGCAAATAGCTGTGAAGTCACATCGTTAAAATATGTTTTGGTTCGTTAAAAAAATTGCATAAGTAAATTGCAGCAAAATAATTTTATTGTTTGAATTCTAGTTGTTATGTATATTATTTTGCCATGTGCAATAGCTAAGTTGGTCTATTCTTCAAAAAAGCATTATTAAACATATAATATTGTAAAAAAACATAGTCATTATAAAATGTTTAATAAATATGTTTATGAAATGTGTGCCTTTTTTACCCCGATTTGGTCAATTCCACAGTTCCTGATTTAATTTGCTTACCCGATTACGAGCTCGATTAAGTTACAGTTTAAGCTAAGTGTCCCAAATATCTTTTTTTAATAATTATAACGTTTATAAACTCATATAACGTTAATAACTACATTAGTGGAAGACTTTGTCGTAGTTACGAGTAGTAGCGCCCACCTAGAACAAGTTAAATTTATAATTAAATTATAAGTTTATTATATGTTCTGTGTGTATATGTATGTTTGTGTGTATGTGTATGCGTGGCATATTTATGTGTTATAAGTATGATTAATTTATTTATTTAATAAGGGACTTAATATCATCATAATCAAGATCGAGTAGCTATTTCTTCAGTACACGTTTACAATCATTAGGGACAATTTAAAGATATATAATTTGTGATTAATTCCATTATATAATGATGAGCTTAGATATACATAATGACGTTTGGCTAGTTCTGTATTGCATTTATCAATTACAAATTGTAACACTTTTTTTTCACTGATTTTAAGTACTATTAAAAACACTTTTTTTATTCATATTGATTAAAATCACTTTTACAATTGTATCTTGCATTGGTTATGTTTTCGTCGAATTGTTACTTTGACATTGACAGTTCTATAGTGTGGGCCGCTTATCATGATCCTAACACCATTATCTATGGGCAAATTAGGCAACCAAATCTAGCCAAGCGTCGTCTACAAAGATAGGTTCTTTATCAATAATACTGAAACATCACTCCGGAATTCATAGATTAAAAACAGTGTCGTAGATTAATAACTGCCCACAGATTATATACCAACAACAAATTATTTGCACTGCCGGTTACAAAAATATCATTTAGGATTAAACTTAAATTTAGGAAGATCAATTCTTCCTTTCCTTTATTTGTGGCGAATCGACATAGTTTCCACATCATCCTAGTTCCATTTAATAACAAACATCACATACTATACATTCTAGTCTGGGATGCACGTGGGTGAATGTCTTTGCCTCATCGGTGGTAAGCAATCTGTAATGGTATACTAATCTGTGACTTGGAGATCTGAAATCTGGAAATTGGGAATCGATCTATTGTAAAAATCTCACGCATATTTCGGCAGATAAAAACGTATAAAAGTTACTGAAAGTGGTGTCAGGATCACAAATTTCAGGAGTATTTCCCTTAACCAAATTATCCACATCTGTCGGAACATAATTTAATTCAGTTGCCACCCGGCACTTGAGAAAAAAAATAATAAACTAAAATATTTACATATTGAAAGCCCGATAAAAAGGTCAGTAATAGTTGCATTTATCTCTTTAATTCTTTAATCTCTTTAATTTCAATTTGTTCCCAATAGTAATGATTTTCACAAATAATTATTGATATTTGTTTTGAGCGGGTAGGCTTAACCACCCATACAAAATCATGCTGAAATTAGTTGCTCAGCTGCTAATCTCATGTATTTGAGGTAATTGGTGTTTGTATTTAATCATAAATGTAAATTCTTGTTCTTTTAAAATGTAAATGTACCATAATTTGATGAATGTTCAATAGATCATGTTTGATATTTTTCTTTGTAACCTAGTTGTCAGATTTAATTGTATGAAGAACAATGTTGCGTTTTCCCGAACGCCCGTAATTAGGTTATATTATTTAACTATATAATAATATTGCTTACTTACCGGTCCGTAGTTCTGGCTTGGCTTGAACGTGTGTTTTGTGTGTACTAATGTGCCCTACCGTATGTGGTTATAAATATATATCATATACTACAATACTTGTAGTGTATAAATAGGAGAACGCGTGGCCGACCACTTTTCTCAATAAAAAATGCCGTGAAAAAATCCGAAGTGACAGTCAAGTACCGAAACCGTAATGTCATAAATCTTTTTTTTTTTATTACTTTTTTAAATTTCCTTTTCCGCGGTCCGAAACTCATAAGTCCTAAACAATCCCCCACCCCGAGATGAGCAACCCTCATCTCGCTAGTCTACCGGTAGACGGGACAGGGTTGCCACCGCACGGCGCATCACAGAGTCGCCGATCGAGACCTCTGCGAACCGAGGTACACCGTCAGAGCCTGGATAAAGCTTCAAAATGCGTCCTCTACGCCAACGTAGAGGAGAAAGATTTGAATCCTTAATCAGGACAAGATCCCCTACCCGTGCAGGAGCCGTTTTATCTGTCCATTTCAGCCGCTGCTGCAACATGTGCAAATACTCCGAATAAAACCGTTTATTAAAATTTTGTGACATCTGTTGCAGCATTTGAAAGCGAGAAAGTCGACTCAGTGGTACATTCTCAAAGGGATACTCAGGGAGAGCTGCAAGGGGCTGGCCGATGAGGAAATGACCCGGTGTCAAAACCTCCATATCGTTGGGATCCGAAGAGAGTGGGCATAAAGGCCGTGAATTTAAAGTTGCTTCCACTCTGTAAAAGACCGTAGTAAGTTCCTCGAACGTAAGAACCGTTTCCCCAATAACACGTCTCAAATGTGTCTTAGCCACCTTCACGACAGCCTCAAAGATGCCTCCCCAATGAGGACATCCAGGAGGATCAAACTTCCACGTAATGCCCTGAGTAGCCATTGCTTGTCCCAAGTCCGTACTATGTTTCGTTAAAAAATCATGGACCTCCTTAAGATACCTGTCAGCACCCTGATAATTTGTGCCGCAGTCCGACCGTACCAAACTCGGTAACCCCCTCCGTGAAACAAAACGTCCGAACGCCGCGATAAACGCTTCCGCACTAAGCGAAGATACTATTTCTAAATGTACTGCCTTCGTTGACAGACAAACAAATACACATAAATAAACTTTGTAAGTCTTAGAGGTCCGCAAGTGAGAAGCCCTGACAATAAAAGGACCAGCGAAATCCGTACCGACACCGTGAAAAGGTCTGGTGACACTAACCCGATCGCTAGGTAGGTCACCCATCATAGGCTGCATGGTGTTAGCCTTTAACCGATAGCAAGGTATACACTTAAATATAACCGATCGGACGCACCGTCGCGCCGATAGTATCCAAAATTCCCGCTGAAGAATAGCAAGCAGTGCCGTACAACCTGCATGCGAGTTAGTAATGTGCCGATCACTTACTATCAACTGCGTCAAGGGTCCGTCCTTGGGCAGCAAAAGGGGATGCCTAGCCGAATACGGCAGCTTCGAGTTGCGCAGCCGTCCGCCAACACGAAGTAATCCCTCGCCATCAATGAATAAGTTAAGTTTCTGTACGGCACCCTTTAACCGACCCGTCGTCCGTAACGATTTAAGCTCGTCAGAAAACCGTTCCGATTGTACCCGTCGTACCCAAAACATGAGAGCAGCACGCCGTTCGCCTGCCGTCAGAAACAAAGATGTATTTCTTACAACCGGTTTGCGAGTATTCGTTATAAACCGACGCATCCATCCCGTAACGGCCAGTAATTTATTAAGAGAGCTAAACCGCAGTAAAAGAGGGTTTGTGACGATTTCTTTCTCCACAGCCATGACACGCACACAGGGCAGCGGATCCGATCCGATTAAAACCGTAGGGGGCCATGACGACTCCGGTGCCGTCAACAAGCAGGTCCCCACCAAAGGTTATGACTCACCAACGAGGAGGCATAACAGCCGCGAGAGGCCACGTCGGCGGGGTTCAACTCGCCGGGTACGTGCCGCCAATTCAGATTCACTGACGAGTTTTGAATTTGCGAAACCCGATTCGCAACAAATGTTTCCAGCCTATGTACCGAGGTCTGGAGCCACGCCAAAACAATTTGGCTGTCAGTCCACGCATAAACGTTGCCTATGTTAATGTGCTTCCCGAGTGTATCACAAACATGATTCAATAACCGAGTAAGTAACGCAGCTCCCGAGAGCTCCAATTTGGGTATGGTTTGGCGGTTGCGTATAGGAGCCACCTTGCTCTTCACCGTGATTAGATGTAACGCTACTGAACCATCTGGCTGTATCGTCCGAAGATATACGACTGCCGCGAAACCCGATTCCGAGGCGTCACAGAAACCGTGAAGTGACGCATGATACTTCCCCGGTGGAAGTATTTTACGAGGTATAACAACCCTTCCGATAGTGGGTAACTGATCAATAAATGCGAGCCAGTCCGTTAAAGTTCAGTAGGTAGGGTCTCATCCCACTTAAGCTCAGCCAACCATAACCGTTGTAGAAAACATTTAGCCCAAAATATTATAGGAGCGATCCACCCGTTAGGATCATAGATACGAGCAACCGTAGACAGGACTAGCCGCTTAGTCCATATCTTTTCCGTTATTGTTAAAACCCGAAAGGAAAAGATGTCAGGAACCGGTAAATACTGAACACCTAAAACCGATGTTGAACGAGGAGAGTCCGGATTCTCAAATAACAATGGATCTTGAACGTGATCCGCTGGTAGTCCTTCTAAGAGACGTGGACTGTTCGAAATCCATTTCCGTAGTTCATAGCCAGCCGTTGCCAATAACGCTATGAGCTCGTTACGTAAAATTAAAGCCTCCTGTTCCGAAGATCCACCCGTGATAACGTCATCGACAAAAATTTCCGACTCTAAGACGTCCGCCGCACGAGGGAATCGAACGCGTTCCCGTTGAGCGAGTTCCAACAAGCACCGCATAGCCATCCAGGGGCTAGATTTCAAACCGTACGTGTTTGTGTTCAGTTCGTAGACGCGTAATGGGTGAGACGGCCTCGCGCCAAAGAATCAGCTGATACCGTCTATCAGCCTCATCAATCACCGTTTGCCGGAACATCATGCGTATATCCGTCGCGAAGACCACCTGGTGTCTACGAAAGGCCGAAATAAGATCCGAAATATCTTTATGTAGTTTAGCACCCGAGTGCAGGATTTGGTTCAATGAAACACCGTTAGAGGAAGGGGCCGACCCGTCAAACACGACCCGTATCTTACCGCTATCCGATTTAAAAACCGCGTGATGTGGTATGAAATAGTGTTCTTCCGATGAGTAGTCCCTCCGTGCCAGGGACATGTGACCTAATTGTACATATTCCCGCATGAACTCAATGTATTTGTCGCGAAACTCTGTATCTCGCTTCATGCGACGTTCCATAGAAAGCAGGCGTTTCTCAGCAGTGAGGTAGGACTGCCCCAGCGGTTTGCGAATGCTCACAAAGGGCAACCGAGTAACGAAACGACCGTTCGGTAACCGATAAACATTTTCGATAAAATGGCGCTCGCATTCTTCGTCGAGCGGGTCCTTCCGTGAAACCGTGGGTACCTCTTCTGTCTCCCAAAAACGCTGTACTAAATCCGAAAGAGAAACGCCCGTAAAAACCGTATCAGAAACCGTATCATATGCTGGGCCCATAATCATATATCCGTAGTGCGATGGTATAGCAACCAAGCCATTATTATTTAAATTTATAGTGCGTCCGGTGCACAATAATTGACCAAGCACATCAGTACCAAGCAACAAATCAATTTTTCCAATATTTAAAAATTTTCTGTCAGCCAAAGACAGGTGAGAAGCCGAGTTCAAAATTTCCGAAGGTAATTCCACCTGTGGATGTTCTCCTAAAATATCATGCAACACTAGTGCTGTAACTGTAATAACAGGTTGAGAGACCGATTCTCCAACAATGTTAAAGGTACATTGACCATAAACATGTGACACGAGCACATCACCTATGCCACGAACCGAAATATTATTATTAAATATGTATAGGCCTAACCGTCTCGCCAAATTAACTGTTATCATGCAACCTTGCGAACCCGTGTCCGCTAGAGCCCGTGCTCTAACATAAAAACCGTTAATATCACAAATCCTTACCGCAACGGTAGGCAATAAAATAGTATTTAAAAAGGTTGCATTTGGCGAGGCGGCGGCGACTACCTATTCTTGAACGTCACTATGAAATGAAGCATTCACCCGATTAAAAACCTGGGCTGCCGACAGCGCCAGAGGGTTATATGTAGGGGGTCTCGAGCGCCCCAATGGTGCCCGAGTCAGGTGCCAACTGGCATCCGGTGTCCGGTAACCAACCGGATGACCGAAAGATGGCGGCGTGTTCCTCAATCGCGGCCGTTCCGCGAGTGGTGGTGAGAAACCCCTCGCTCTCGCTGCATACGAAGCCGCAGACGCATACTGTTCCGCAGTGACGTCACGGGATTCGTCCGCTTGAATATGCCCTATGCCCGCTGCATAGGGTGCTTGTACCATAGGCCCGGTGCCTCCCCCACCCGTATGTGGAGATGCCTGTGAAGTAGGCCTAAAGCCACCCCCACCCGTATATGGAGGTGTCGCGCGCACGTCCACCCGTCGAGGCGACGCTCGTCCAGAATGAGGAGGTGAAGTCCGTACTTGTCCGCTTTGACCCCCTCCTGAAGGAGAACCAATCCGTCCCGCTGCAGGCCTAACTCCACCATTCCTATTCAGGCATAACATCCCGTGATGTTTGCCGTTACAATGAATACATGGCCGTGCCACTGCACAACTATTAACAAGATGATCCCCTAAACAAAAATAACATAACTTGTGATTTTGCACAAAACGCCTCCGCTGTTGAGGGGAACAATTTATAAAATGTTGGCATTTAGATATAAAATGGCCTATGATGCCACAAAAGGTGCAACCAACCCGCTTGGATTGCAACCTATTATTAATAGTATGGTCCGATGTAGCCATACCTACCCTAGTCCCCGAGTGGGTGGCCTAATCCTACCCTGACTGAATACAGGTCTTCCCTGACTGGACACAGGCCTCCCAGATGGCCCTGAGGTAGCCGTTGCAGGAGGTGAGCCTACATTGTCAACAATCCGTGCTTCTTCCTCCAAGAAGGTCAAAAGGTCAATAAATTTAGGCAACGGGCTTGCCTCATCTCCGCTTCCATATTTTTGTTCAAATCTTAATTTTAAATCAGAGGGTAACTTATTCAATACAATATGGAGCAACAAGAATGACCACTCCGTTACTGGTAAATTTAATTTCTCCAAACAATTATAGGCCACCTTTAATGGATTTAAAAAATCATCCCTTATAAACATGATATTCCTTAAATAAGGCAAATTTAATATCTTTGCCACATGGGCATCCGCAATTAACCTAATATTTTGATATCTGCCCATCAATAGCGCCCTTGCAGTCTCATAATTGTTATCTGTTATGGTTAAATGTGAAATAACCTGGTGAGCGTCTCCCGATAGACAACTCAACAGATAACTTAATTTTTGTGAGAGTGATATATCCATCCGACAATGTACCAAAGAATCAAAAATGTTAATAAATGACATCCAAGTTTCATACCCACCAGAATACTTGGGCAAATTTAAATCCGGCAATCTAGTATAAATTGAGGCATTACTACTTGACTGACCCTTAACCGTGGGACTACTGGCCAGATCCAGTGTCCTTACCGCCTGAATAATGCTGTCATAATATTCTAAGCATTGCTTGTAGTCTGCCTGAGCTTGAATCAACCTTGCCTGCAAAGTTTCATTGTCTGGATTCATGTCAGCCCTATCATAACACATTTGTAAAGCTTGATCCAGATCCGCCATGTATCTGTTCGCATTTGAAGCCCGCTCTTTCAAGGCCTCAACCCTGTCTGGTCTACTCACCAGAGAAAATGCGCTTACCAACCATTGCAAAATGCGACGAATTTCGTTGTAACCGTCCGACATTTTAATAATTATATAACCACGCTCTGCTACCAAAAAATGTTGCGTTTTCCCGAACGCCCGTAATTAGGTTATATTATTTAACTATATAATAATATTGCTTACTTACCGGTCCGTAGTTCTGGCTTGGCTTGAACGTGTGTTTTGTGTGTACTAATGTGCCCTACCGTATGTGGTTATAAATATATATCATATACTACAATACTTGTAGTGTATAAATAGGAGAACGCGTGGCCGACCACTTTTCTCAATAAAAAATGCCGTGAAAAAATCCGAAGTGACAGTCAAGTACCGAAACCGTAATGTCATAAATCTTTTTTTTTTTATTACTTTTTTAAATTTCCTTTTCCGCGGTCCGAAACTCATAAGTCCTAAACAAACAATAATGTATATGGGTTCCTTCTGAACCGCATAGACCACCCACAGTGAGTCCATGACTATGACAATGTAGCATTTTTATGATATGTAACAGGGCAAAAAGGTACCGGGAGGTTGTTATACCCGGCCCTACAAATTTATGTTAGGAAAATATATAAAATACAATATCCTTGAAGAAAATTATATAAACCTTAAGGAGAATAACTGCAATCTAGTAGAAGAAGAGTTAAAATAGAGTGTCTGGACCCAGTCTCAAGGAAGGTATTCAGTACTAACCACCGGGGGATGGGAATTTAGCATTAGAATACATGTTATTTCTTAGATTTTAGAATTACCATAATAAATAGTTTATTTCAATACCCTGATCAACTATTGTTGTTAAATATCCTTGCCGAGATTGATCAAACAGCACCAGAACCAACCTGCCCTTGTGTCTACTCATTAAAATTTGTTATTTTAAGTACATAATAAAGTTATTTATTTTGATTGGCTATTTTAATTTTTTAATTTAGTTGTTATTAAAAAAAAAAAAAAAACTTAAATATACATTTATAGTGTTAAAGTTGTTAATTAAATCAGTAATTTTGTTATTTTGTGTTTTCTTTATAACTCTAGTTGGTGAGTAGGAGAATTATTACATTACAAAATATTCTGTTTGCCAATATTACATTTGAAGCTAATTATTTACGAATGGAAAGAACCTTCCACGGGGCATAAATTTGGTGAGTTGGATACTGTATTGGTTTGAACACCATCACCTTTAGTACTACACGTTGAGCTTATTCCAACTGCATTACATATGTACACCATAACATAGATGTACTGTTGGTCACAGCGACGGTGTTACTTTAATGTGCGTCGTGAGTGTAAGTTAATGTTGATAAGAAAAATCTATGGATCTATTTCCAGTACAAATGCCACCCACGCGACAGTCGGCAGTCCGCGATTTGTCAGGTGTCGTCGTCGCACGCGCCACTGACTAATTGTCGTTATAAATCGTCGCACGCGGAGCCCTTGCATAGCCACAAACACAACATGAATCGAAATAGACAGCGTTGGTCCCTTAGCATTACTCATAAGCTGTGTTAGTGTCCCAAAGGTAGAATAAAGTCGACAATATTTTCTTAAGTAATGTCTAAAATTTCATGAGAATCGTTTTGGTTTCTTTTTGTTATTTAATTCAGTTTTTTTTCCACTTTAACTATATTTACCAATATATTTATGGCAATAAATACCAATAAATGATGCGCAGAGCTTAAGAAGGTAAACTTATACAAACAAAGTTATTTTAAAATATTTATACATATATATTTGTTTACATGTTCTATCCCTACTTTACAATATTATGAACCTTCTAACATCTCTATCCTACCTTAAAGTATTTGTTCTCTTTTCGATTCCATTCGTCATGTCGTGCCTTGCGTTCTAATTTTAATCTGACTCTTAATATATTCGGCTTATGCTGTCCGATTATGGAACTCTCTCCGAAGGGTATTAGGAGAGCGCGAACGCTAGAGTCCTTGAAGAATCAAGTCTGTGTTCACTTCCTGTCAATGATTCCTAAACTTAAACTAGTTATATCCTACTGTCCTGTCCAATTAGTGCACTCATCCTCTATTTAAATCTCTTTTTAGTACTTCCCTGGTCCAAAGTTGCCTGGAAGAGATTGCTGTTTAGCAATAATGCAGCAATAATGTACAAAAGGCGGCCCCTTTTGTACATTTGCTATTTGTTGTTTTCTTTTTTGTTTTTGTCTATGTTTTTGTTTTTGGTGTACAATAAAGAGTTATGTTAAGATTTTACGACTTTGTTATTCTTCTCTTTTATATTGTTTGTGAACAATGCACGTACTATAAAGATTTACATTAATATCGAGGATTCGTATCTATTATTTTCTTTTTGATATTAAGCCGGGGCGACTGTATAAGCTAATGAAAATATCTATATACATTTCTGGTATCTATTTAGATATATGTCTGGCCTATAAATGCATGCCGGTGAGCACTTGTACTGCGACACAAGTGTTGAATTGAGAGCGGACGGATAGCATACGTTTCATTGTTCGGTAACAATTTGATGTATTAACTGCTGACGCAATGGATTGTAAAATTAAAAAAATATTTTCGTTGTTTTATTTTGTGGCGATGTGTGACTTACCTACGTGGCGGTAACGATGGTATATTTTATTCTAATAATATTTACTCATTATTGTAGGTAATTAGTTGATGACAATTTGGTATCTCATACTTTATCTATACATATAATAAGACAGTAAAAATATTTTGTCTGTACATTTAGTATTTTTGACTGAAATGGATAGAGGGGCACTTAAATAGATTATTAGAAAGCAAAAAATTTTTTTTGGAATTTTTTGTCTGTCTGTCGGTCTGTATGTTTGTTCACGTTTATCTCCGAAAGTACTGAACCGATTTGCTTGAAACTTTCACTATTTGCTTTGTTTTAACTCAGAATAATATCTAAACTTTGTTTCATCTATCTTCTTCTATCTTCTATCTATACATATATAAGACAGTAAAAATATTTTGTCTGTACATTTAGTATTTTTGACTGAAATGGATAGAGGGGCACTTAAATAGATTATTAGAAAGCAAAAAAAATGTCTGTACATTTAGTATTTTTGACTGAAATGGATAGAGGGGCACTTAAATAGATTATTAGAAAGCAAAAAAAAATTTTTGGAATTTTTTGTCTGTCTGTCTGTCTGTCTGTCTGTCTGTATGTTTGTTCACGTTTATCTCCGAAAGTACTGAACCGATTTGCTTGAAACTTTCACTATTTGCTTTGTTTTAACTCAGAATAATATCTAAACTTTGTTTCATCAAAATCGGTTCATTAAAAAAAAAGTTATCGTCATTTTAATGAACTCAAGGCATGATTATATTGCGAACCCAAAGGCCACGTTTAGCATGTTCGTGGGCAGTGAGATGGAACAGGGAACCAAAATACGATGAAACGAAACCAGTTTTTATCAAAATATGCGAAAGTTTGTTTGTTTATTACCTCTTCACGCTTAATCTATACATATAATAGAACAGAAAAAATATTTAAGTGTAAATCAGTTTCATTACGCATGTTAGTTTTTTCATAAATCACTAGATGGCGCTGTTTCATTTAATCAATTTCTACAACGCGCTATTGTAGTTTTTTCAAATAATTTTTTCATAAATCACTAGATGGCGCTGTTTCATTTAATCAATTTCTATTTGAGTTTACTTTACCTCAAGGAATTGCTTTATACCAAAAATATTTTAATCGGTAAAATCGTATATTAATATGATTTGTGTATCAATAACATTCAACTCGAAATTTACGCAGACGAAGTCGCGGGCAACAGCTAGTATTTAATAAATATCTTTTGAAATCAGATGATAACAGAACAAAATTTTTTACATCATATTTCTATCACTGATTTGTAGAAAGAACATAATAAACTAATACGTCTTCATTCACAAACCAAACAACCGTAACTTTAGGATTTTCTGCTTAGTAATTGCTATGAGATATTGGGTGATATCTAAGTTTGGCTTAACATTTATGCCGGTATAAAATGCGCGTAATTGAACAAAGATTAACTCTCACACTACAGCCAAGCAAAGAAGTCTTGTGTTTTAATCAGTTAATTTAGAATTCATGCATTACAGTTAATTAATAAAATTGTTCAAGATTTTCTCTGAAAGTAACGCCAACTGAATTAATCGAAAGCCCTGTCGCACTTTCCTCATTATTTAATAGCCACACCACAATCGTCATTAGAAACAATTTAGTACAATTGTCAGAAACGTGAATTTGTAATGATTTTATAAGAGGTATCGAAGGTAACCCCAATGGCAGAAAAGATAAGAAGTGACAGAATTATGAATATGATTGTGGATGAAAATAAAGTGGCTGAAGAATAAAGAAAGTATGCATAGATTGTGCGACGATGGAAATGCGTGTATCTTATTGTGATGATGACGTATGATAGAAGGGAATGGAGGAGGAAGCTAAGTTGAAAGGAAAGGGGGGTGCAGGGTGGTACAATCTCACAATCGCACTGATTAAATGTTTGGTCAGTACCTATCTAGCCTGCGGGGGGATGTTGTCATCAATGCTAAAACACAGGCTTATCGCCCAAATTGAGGATCTCATTCCATCCCATCATACTGAGTGAGACTACCCGTTTCCAACGTTCCATCTACCTCACGATGCTTGCGATGAGTGATGGCACTGATGGTTTGTAAGTTTCCATGGTTCGATGTTGATTCCGGAGAGACCGTTGCGACCCTCATACTTGTTTGCTATCTCAGTCCTATAAAAAACTTGGCTAGGTGCGAGTTGCACATGTGCACTGACCATAGCATACTAACCTGTAGTTAAAGAACTTTAGTTTTTTTTGTGATATAACTTTATATGTAACTTTTTTCTTTTATTTGTAACATGATATACTTATATGCCAAACTTTAAGATCAATGGGAATTACCTAAAAAGATATTAGGATGAATTACGGAGCATAAAAAACTGTATATCCTTTGCTTTTTTCGACTCGATGTATCGATTGATTTAGATGTTTAATTTTTTTACTGTTGCAAGGGATTGAAAACTTCAGTATTCGATATTTTTTTCAATTTGAAAAATGGTATGGTTTCCTTTTTTGGTACTGATTTGAGAACCCTAAAATACGACAAGACCAATTTAAAACTCGATCGCCGACAGCCATACCACGCACTCTTTCCACATTGCTCGGCAAATTCGAAATCATGCGAGCTATTTCAATTATTTTAACTGGAGGTATTTAATTTATTTCGTAAATGGTTGAATCGCGACCATGCATCACTTATACGAGAACGGAAATGCACTCAACGCTTAATACATGGCCGATAGCGAAAATCGCGAATGTTTTAACTAATTACGTAACATTAACGATGCAAATGTTAACGCACGCTTACAAATTGGCGTCGATATCGCTTACTGTCAATGAAATATTGTTGCACTTAAATCGGTAGTAACATGTTTGAGAACATAGTAAAACTGGTTTGAAACGACGTGCTATTAATCAGTGGTAAATAATTGCGTTATCATTGTGTTTTGCACAAATAACACCTGCAGTTATCTTCATTATTATATTAGACTCGTTCATCGATTTCTCTAAACATCTTTGATGCATGTCTGATGTCATTTCATGTGCACTGTAAACTAGCCACTTACAGAGAACCATACAAGGGAACTCATCCAAAAGGCTAGGGCTAATGTCGAAATATCTCTAAATGATCGATTTCGATCGAATCGATGAAAGATTTGATTAAATCCGACGAAGAATAAGTAATCAAGAATCGTAGATATAGTTAGAACTATTGGAAACCCTAAGTGATTATGAATAGGAATAGGGTTCAGCTTCATTCATCAACCCTTCGACAATTGTGGTAAAAAGATCAAACGTAGCAAACGAAGCGTCGGTAGACAATATGGTAAATGTGAAACAACCTGATCGGTGTGCAATTCCTTGGGGAAGCCTATGTTCAGCATCTATCAGCTAAAATAATTTATTATCTATAATAATGATACAATCCCTAATGAGCGTTGAAAACCCCGTTGTCTTTTCTTTAATTGATTTATTGTTGTTAGCCGTAGATTAGTTTTATAGCTTCAAGTTGAGAAAAGTTTCGGGAAAATAACTTTGGTGGGTCCTCAGCCTTGCTAGCTAACAAAATTAATAGGTTTTACTGTAAAGATCATCATAAAAGTCACAACAAGCACCATCATAAAAGTCACCATACCGCCACCATAAGGGTTGACTCGTAACCGAGTAGAATTACCAAGCAGTTCGTTCCGGAGTTGAAGTAGGGAAAAGCGAGCAGTTACATGAGTAAGGTGCAGAACGTATCTTCGTACTCTTGTTGTATGACTGCGGGGCACGTGCGATGTTCTTTTCATGTAATGCTTGAATCAAAGCTTCCTGCAAAGAAAGTCCAGTCATAACCTTCTATAAAAACTCCAATATATATTTATACACAGCATAAATATACAGCAATATACAAACACAAGTAATTTCTATAGGCGCGCCAAATGGCGTAAAGAGATTTCATCCGCAAAAAAAGTACGAGGAGTATGCCCGGAGTCTTCGGAAGCTCACTCAAATAGAGTGAGATTACAAGACGCGCCTGTGTCAACCCAATAATATATATAAAACTAGCTGGCCCAACAGACGTTGTCCTGTCAAATGTCTCAAATGTCAAATGTCTCAAATGTCACGTTGTCTCACGTTGTCTCAAATGTTTTTAAATAAATAATTTAGCTGAAAAACAATATCTATATGACCGTATTGTGAATCTAAACCATTCTCAAGCCCCCTGGAATACACACAAAAAATTTCATCAAAATTGGTCCAGTCGTTTAGGAGGAGTTCAGTCACATACACACGCACACAAGAAATATATATATTAAGATTGGTTTGGCTGTGCTCTTATGTGACTACTCTAAGTGAGTGTGCTCACGACAGCAGTTGCTCAGGACGCCAAAGCTGTTTTATTCTTTCTATTTTTTTATTACGTTCAAAATAACTTCGAGACGCAAGTTTTACTTATGTGTCCACTAAAGGGAGAAATTCTATGGGATATGTCGATAGCCTGTTTTTTTGAATAAAGAATATCCAAATCCGCACCCAATACAAACCAAAACACCAGGAGTACATAAAACCACGAAGCTACTTTATTTAGTTTGCAAAGCAGATTGAGCTTCACGCACGGACGGATATCTCAAAGCGATGCGGAGCGCCACCGTATTGCTTTACCTTATTCACTTATTTACAAGGCACTCTTTGCGGACATTCGTTAGCTCCACTGGGACTGATTGTAGATTTTTTCCGATGACCCTTTTCCTGTTGTTTACCAGACGGACTGGTAATTGCATGCACGCGAGTGCACTACAAACTATAGTGAGAGAATGCGTTGTGTTAATAAATTGTATTATTATTTATTCATTGACACTTCTCTGATTGAAAATTAAAGACCAATCAATTTTACTTATTCTAGACAGATTGTGAAGTTTACAAGTTGACTATTTTTTCTGTAGTTTACTAGCAGTCTCGTCTACACAAAATACACTATGAGTTTCCGTTAATAATCTTTGTAAACGTTTTTCTAGCTCATTTTTATCCCTCCTTCATTTTTTGGATAATTACTATAGACGTGCTTCTACAAATAACTGAGCTATAACTATCCCCAGTGTAACTTACTAGTATATGTATTCGTTTCTCATAAATGCACGTGCGTTATAATAATAATGCAACGTGCTCATTGCATTATTATTTTAACTTAAATTTATTAGGCTTTAAACAAAACCACCATTAACTCTCGTTATGTAGAGAGATAAAAACATGATGATCTGCTTAGTAACGTGACTTCCATTCTGTCCAATGCTCCCTTACAAAGTGACTTCCCTTTACCCATAACACTTGTCATTTGTCAAACGTCACCGATGTCATTTGACATTTTTAAATTGTAATTGCACGTCAACACACGCTGGATTCGCTGTATTATGTTTCATCCATTAATGTCGTAAAATAGTCGTAAGTACAAATATCGAAAAAATATTAAGTCTGTCAAACAAATTAGCCTGTTTAATCTTATAAAGTAAATTTGAAATCAAACACATAATGCCTCGACATGAATATAATATAATACTACATATAATAATACATTTTATGTATAGAAACAAAACACGTTAACATGTTTTAATATAAGATTTGTATGTCGAGATTTATTTTAAATATTGACTTAATTAAAAATTAAATAAAGTCAATTTATTTTTTTAAGATTATAATAAGGAATAAAACGATTAATTAATAAGTGCCATCTTTAACATAAATATTTTTGGTATTGTCACTATAAGATATTTACTTGCTATGCAGGATATAGGGACAGAGAAAGCGACTTTGTCTTATACTATGTAGTAACTTTTACAATTGATTAAATATTATTGTGTCATTATTGAAAATAAGAGTGCAAGAAGTTTTTTTTATTTAATTTTAGTTAATTTACTTAGGACTAAAATTTTGTGTTAGCCATAATGAGAGAAACTTTACACTTTTACACTTAATTAACAATTATTTATATAGAGAAATAAACTTATTTATTTTTATAATGAAAAAAAAAAGCAATAGCAATGAAAACATGAATAATACGCTAAAACAATTGACAGTCCAAACTGTTGTCTCTGTCTTTACCTTATCTGTGTTCCTCAGAGAAATTCCTACCAACACTACCTACGTACGTGTAAATGCAGATTAAAACAATTTGCGCGTGATAGGCAATATCGGTGCGCCAGCGTGCAGGTAAGATCCTCGGCTACGAGTTTCCCCTTATTGGATTATTCGGGCGAACGCCATCACACCCACGAGCTCACATAATTTGAATTTGCGGGTAATAAATGAATACCTCGATTGTTAATAATCTAGAAAGGGGCTTATCATTTAGTTGAAGCGTTCGTATATTTAGTTGTGTTGTGGACACATAGCGTCAAATTATTGGCTATTAGCTTTACAAATTAAAGAGTGAAGGCAATCTTCAATCATTTTTTTTGCATTTACACCTGAGATTTACCTAGACATCTCAGTAATAGAAACATGTAATTATATTTGTTTTTATTGTTATTTGTTTATTTTCAGTAAGCCTGAATGCCAAATATCAGAGTACAATACATTTTTATGATTTTCGAACAAGTGCACCACATCCTGTGATACTGGTTTCTACGCTGCTTATTGTATGTATAATCTTACAAAGTAGCTGTTAAGTGTTACGACTTAGCTTAGTCGTGGGGAGTTGCATAAATTTGGACACAAGCAAAGTGGCTTGGCGTGTACGTGAACGTGACTCTATTTCTTTGAGCTATGTATGAACGCATTGATACGGTACATGCATTCGAAAGCGGTATTATTTTTTCTAGCACGCATTTTATTGTAAAAACTGGACTGGATTATATTAAAATTTTATGTAATTTATAACAGAAGATCACTTTAGATCCGTGTCTTATGCAAAAACCTATTTAATTATCTAAGACATGCCTTATCTTTTTGAAAACATAATTTTAATATTATACTGCAGACATCAGTGAAGAAAAAAGTGAAGAAAAACAAATTAAATGTTTATGATAAAAATTGAAGTGTGTTTATTTGTATACATAGAACAAGAATAGCTGTACATTTGTACCAAGTAAGTAATATCTACTCATTATAATTTTTAGCGGAAGCCTGTAATTTACTTAATTATAAAGCGCACAAGAATGTAGCTATAATCCCCGTGCGACCACCTTAACACACCCATTCAAATATCATTCAAACGTGTATTTAACACTCCTGGCTATTTGTTCACTGAATTATTTGTTCCCTTGATAAAGTTAATGCTTTCACAATGACGGCGGTAAATCAAAATGGGAGAGGTTCTAGTCGCACTAGTCGCACGCCTACAACGTTAATGCGCTGTTATCTTCCACGAAGACTTCTCATCAACGAAAATATTTACTAAATACGAAATCACAGGCACCACATAAGACATCCGACGAGATAATGCCCCAGATTAGACCTAATTAACTCAGTATCAGGCTTATTAAAGAAAGAAGATACGTGATAGAAATAAAAGTTGATAGATAGCGGAACCTACTAAAGGGCCCTTATAAATTCGAGTGTTACATTTGGTTCAATTAAATTTGAAGGGTCAATTAATATTGGAGTCACGAATTAATCTGTGGTTTTTGATGACATGATTACCATAAAATGGGTAAAAGACGTATTGAGTATCTAATAAATAGTAATTGTATGCATATAAGTACGATAAAATAGATATGATATAATTAATGAGTTATGTTTATGTAGGTAAGTATAAGTAAATTATGATTCTGGTTTTTAATACTTAATGTAGGTTTTAAATATTGTTTTAAGTATGATTACCTAAAAAAACTTTATTGAAAACATTCAAAATTTAAATTTCAAAGAATCTTCGAGAAAATCCTAAATGTGCACTTATTATTCTACTTAACTTTGAGGTTGTGATTGTTTTGACCTTTTGATTGTTTTTCCTATTAATAGGTACGATCTTGACTAGTTAGAAGACAAAAACGTGGTCTACTGTGAAGCTTGCCCATAAAATGCCTATTCTGTCTACGTAATTTTTAGATATTGAATCAGATAGAGATCCAAATGTACATACATTTTTATACTTTAAACAATTAGGTTGGAAAAGTAATGCATTTTCTATATCATACTAATATTATAAAGAGGAAAGATTTGTTTGTTTGTTTGTTTGTAATGAATAGGCTCCGAAACTATTGGACCGATTTCAAAAATTCTTTCACCTTTGGAAAGCTACATTATCCCCGAGTAACATAGGCATAGCGTAGTACTTTTATCCCGGAAAATTTGACAAACCCACGGGATGTGCAACAAGGCTTCGCTCAAAAACTACTGCACAATCTGTTCATGCGGTTTTCATCAATAGATAGAGTGATTCTTGAGCAAGGCTTTACGGATTTTTATCTCGAAAAACGGATAATCCCACGGGAAGCGCGATAAAACCTTCGTTATAAACCGACATCCGCATATGTAACCGTGGCAAAAGCTATGACCCTTGACCTTCTATAGACATTGTTGACGTCAATAAGTGCCTGTAAAGGTCTATGTTGAATAAAGATTTTAATTTGATTTTTGACCCAATCCCGAAATCCACGCAGGCGAAGCCGCGGGCAGAAAGCTAGTATTTAATAAAGTTTAATCATATTTTTATAAGACCAGTATTTATAATTTCCTCTCATGGTCTCTCACTCATACTTATCTGACTAGTGTAATACTTACGATGCAAGAGGCGTCTTAAATTCCAAGACTATATAGTGTTATGCTTAATTGTATTGTAAAAAAGTATTTACTTGTAATTAATATTAACCTATTTTTGGCAAGTGGTAATGAAATATTTTCATATTTACTCTTAACTTAACTCGAAACGCGAAGTACCTCTCTGTACTTCGCATAAGAGAGATAGGGTTAAACAGAGAGATAGTGGTACACTCAAATTATTTTACAGAATCCAATATTTATATTGGCTTTTGGAGTCAACAATAGTCAACTATTATATCTTTATGGTCAAGATTGAAGTTTACTACGATATATTGAATCAGGTTAGATCATAAATAACAGTTGTGGGTTCTGTATTTCATCAGTAACTGACATATGATAAAATTGGAATGTCTTATTATATGGTAAATTTATTACTAATGGTATTTATATACGATATGTAGATTAAATATAATATTGAATTTGCTGCAGATTACTTATTATTATTTATCTTATAAAACAAGACATGAAGTTATGGAACATACAACAAAAAAATTAGAACTTATATCTTTTTATAAACCAAGCAAGCTTCTTAATATACAATCTTTTCATAATGTGTGCAGCAAAATGACATATAAAAGTATTTAATAGTTAAGAGCTAGCTAAGTTCAAGGAACCCTTTTAGATTTCTACAAAGTGAGTGATGATTCTACATTGAAAAACAGTTATCTTAACTGTAGACAATTAATATTTGTATACTAATCTTAAATAATAGCCAAACTAAAACGGTCCTATAATTTGAAGAAATCATCTAGTATCTAATTGAACAAATTAGCTACAGCGCTGTTTTGGTTGCTATTGGAGGTTTTTGTTTATGCGTTTGCGGGTCTCCTTAACAATGCGAAACAATTCCGGGGAACAAACTAACGAAGCCAGTTAGCATAATAATATTCACGTCTCGCCCTCGTGACGTACAGGCTGCTTTTTGGACGAGCTTATATCTAACATCCTCTATATTAGCTTTCTTATAGTTTTGTAATCGCTTATTAGTCTAGACTTATAGAAACCCTACTCATATCTATGCATTAAATTTTAAACATAACAAAAACTACAAGAAACTGTAGCTCGAATTCTTATTCTTTTACACATTGAGTTTGAATCGGAATAGGTGTCCAGAATTTTGTAAATCAACGTTAACAAAAGGCAATAGAACTGGTCCAGTGGGAATTGGATGACTTTTCACAAACTTTTGAGTTTCGTCGTAAGTGTAAGTAATAATACAATTGGTAAAATGACAATAAAAACATTGGTTGAATGCAAAAGCGAAATACATTTATTAAGTAACATATGTATTATAATATAACATAGGTATTATAGTTATTACAATATAGTTAATATTTCTCTATGATTTAAGCTAGTTCAATAACGGTCCTGTTGGTCCATGAATGGTTCTGTTCAATAATACTATGATAAACATAACATTATTATTACTATAGTGCGATACACGTATAATATACCACACCTTAACTTTACATTGTAAAAACATTGGATATGACGATTCAGCAACTGTTCAGTTGTAAAATTATTTTTGGTACATCCTGTACTGCGCCTGTTCTCATAAGTACGTAGCTTTTATGTAAATAGCCCTTCCTGCCTCGGGGTGTGTTGATATTAAAAAAAAGCTTTGGTACATTGTGTTACTTCAGTCATTCTTGTCTTGAGTTATATTGCACATTTTGTTCACGTTTTTATCAAGATGAACGGTTTATACGAAGCACTGGGGAGTTTAACAGCGAATCGCTGCAACTATGCTATGAAAGTTTATTTATTTATTATCAATATAGCTTCGTTGCACAGCTGTGTGAAAGCATTTCTTGTTTTTGTAACTTAGATTTTACTTATTAGTACTTAATTAAGATTTGGTTTTAAGTGTTTGTGAAATTCTTGTAGTTTTTATAAAGTGGAGCTATTGGTTTTATTTCGTTTAATTATAAGACGATTTATTAAGATTCATATATCATCTTCACTTTTAATGCTTAAATGTACAAAATTTTAACATTATAACGGATTACAATTTCTTATAAGTGGAGTGCTGATAAAACATATTTTTTTTCTTTTTTGTTTTGAATTTCAAAAGACCATTTTCTCAAGCGGACAATATTGACAAAGAACTTTGCTTAGTAATGCAGAAAATATGCAAAGCGGGACACAGTGCTACCAATTTTCGTTGTGTGGTCCCAGAACGCCGGAACAAATATTGCCATACATTGGAATAAATTGGAAATTTTCACAGATACTAAACATTGAGATGTTTATCAAATTGCGTTCGAAACTATATTTTTGTTTTCATTATCGTAGTGATCTTTTGATAAATATATATATATATAATATATATATATATATATATATTATATATATATATATATTATATATATATATATATATATATATATATTATATATATATATATATATATATATATATATATATATATATATATAATAGCTAAATCAATCTCGGGCGATTTTTATTTAATTAGCATATTTACTTCAACGGCCATACTAGGTTAAAAATAAATGTATTATATTTTAATTTTTAAACTATACCTAGAGGATTGTTGTGATAGTTTATATTCGGTATCAATTCAACAGATTCAAACTGACAACCTACTTTTGATAACTTATCTATTTAATAAATGTCAAAAGTACATTATACGTTGTCTCGAGGAGGAATAATCAGGCTGGGTAATATAGAATAGAAGTCATACAGCTTTGAAACTCTGTGATAATTTATTAACCCGTTGTGTTTAATTTTTTACTAATGTATAGAATATGACATTGTTATAAAACTTTTAGATGCCAAAGAGAGAGTAGAATTCCCCTAAAATGTGTTAATTACGTTTCCTTCGTAAATTTAAACTGATTTCTATTTCATTTTTAAGGATACCGAAGGATACCAGCTCTAAATAAGATGTCTTCAAATTGTAAACTATGTCTGACTTTACATCGACTCAAAGTCAAACTAGATGCGAAAGGCAAGTTGAGAGCATACAATTCACAAGACCGACACTAATTTTAAAATTAACCTCGTGAAATACAACAAACGTGACCACCACACGGACCACCGCAGTCGATCTTAACGTGTGTTGCATTCCCCTGTTATTTATTGTTCAGATTACGGAGGATTATTCTAGAAGCTTAAATTCGTTGTTTGAATGTACTTCCTTACTTGAAAAAATGCATTGAAATATATTACCTTTTTTTAGTTTTATGCAAGACCCATATTACTCGAAGGAGGTTGATTAAGTTAAATGGGAACTTAGAAATATACTACCTCTATATATATTCTCTATTTACCTGAATTCCGAGCTAGTGACCGGATAATGTCTACTCTATGATACTGGGATTAAAGGGTCTGTCAAATTAATACAATACCAATTTGCGTTTGAGAGATAAGAGTTATTCTTAGATCAAAACGAATATTTTCTTCTCACAAAAGTTACAAAAGACACAACAATATCATTAAAAGTTACCTGTCTTTCGGCATGCTAAAATATGTTGCGACAGCATCTTTTCAACATTTGAAATGTTAATATACAGTGATGCAATAAGCTTTGCACGAATTATAGTGGCATTAATGTTATTGTGAAAGACTAACATTATACGAAAATGTTATGATTCTGTATGCACAGAAGGTATGACGATAACATTATTAAGGGTTGTATCAAACTTCGAAATAAACGATGAAAACTTTTATTCACCATCGATTGTTAATATTTTAATCTATAAACGAATAAGAACGTTACGCTTTGTTTCGCAGTAGATTGCACATCGACTATGGTCATTCATTGTAACCACTATGATCCCTTCAAGTCGCGTGGTCATTATATTTATAATGTCCTGTGGTAGTTAGCTGTTTGATATCATTCCAGAATCTTTATATAGATTGGGGAAAGTTCCTCAAAACTTGACTCTTTTCTATACTGTTCCACTGAAAGTCATAACTTCCTAATAGGTTTGTTACTTTCTAGAACATTTTACGCTATACGACGCCTTAGAGGATGTTTATTTATTTAAGTAATGTAAATTACTAAATGATGTTTGTTAAAACATATAGATGTTCCTTATGTTCCTTCCTATGTTTAGTTCAGAAATCCGACAAAATTAGTTGTCAAAAGTATCGTTCGAAATGTTTACTATGGTTATTCATAGGTGTAACTCATTATGTATTGTATGAAAAGTTAAACTAGTATACATGTTCGAATCCAAAGTTATAATTTTAACCAATTTCATATTGGTAAAAACATCCCTTCATATAATTTTACAATTTCAATAGTATGTTGAATTAAACATGTTTGATATTTTCTGACACAAGTGCATTACAATTACTAAAATATAATTATACAGAAACTGGCAAAAAAAATGTTACCGTTTATTGCACAGAGTTTAATTCAAAAGTAATTTGAGCGGTTATCCCAAAATATACACTGCGATACAATTTTCGAGCACAACATTGTAATAAAGTAACAATCGTTTTCGACTTAATTAATGTTGTTAGTATTGCTGGGATGCTGTTATAGGTACTTATTTGTTATTTCCAAATCATTTCTTTATAATTGTGTATATAACATGAATACTGTAGTTTTGCGAATAAATTTGATATAGGTATATAATTTTTGATTTAAAATTTCAATTAAGATTTTATTACATACATTTTTATTTACATTTAAAACAGTATTATTGCCAACCCTAGGTATAACATGACTGTAAATGAATTAGTAGATGATACTAATAGAACACCAAAGTCTGGGTGGCGCCGAACAATTGTGCTTCAAAATAATAAAATTTATATACACTTCAGCGTTTATGATGCAGAAAAATTTGCAAATTTTATAACTGTGAATTTGGCGTACTAAAATTTACAATAACAATAAACGCTCGGAACATTTTAATTATACACGTGAGGGGTTCTTACGTCGATAACAATGAAATCTTTCTTAGCAAGTTACTGTCAATTTGTTATTTTATAGCGATTCCTAATGATAAATACAATTATTTCTTACATATATCCTATAAACAGATAAAGTGTATTATTAAACTAGGTATTATGCAGCCAGTGTGTATAAATGATCTCGTGTATTTGCTAAACGCTTTATTCATGGAAACAAATCAGGACCTTTTCCATTAAAGTCAATTCTTATGATCACAAATACAACTCTTGGATTTCACTAAAATAATGTTCTATTATAACTAAATGTCATTTAGAGACGATACCCTGCCGAGGCTAGACTTTAGCAAATTAGAATTAATACTAAAAAATATTACAGAGGTTAGTGCTGAAAAACATTTAAAGGTTAATTTTAAGATTTAGTGAGTAGTTAACTGACATTTAAATTCACAAAACTTTCTTGTCCTTCTTAAGCAATTAACTTTTAATTTTGATCACACTTCAAGTTGTTAACTAAGTCCAATTCAAAGTTGCCTAATAACTACTTATAGAAGTGGTTTAATTGATTGAGGATATTATGAACTGGAATAGTTAAACTGGAGATGTAATCGGTAACAGAATCTAAATTGGCACTGTAACTGGTCTTATAGCGTTTAATATTTCTTCTACGTCGACATTAAAAATACTTCAATAATTAAATATAGAACTCTCATTTCTTATGGATGTTATTATGTTATTATTATAGACTTGTAGCTAAATCATTATTTTTATAAATATCTTTTATATATATCATTACTGTAGTAATATAAGACACAGGCGATAACTTGAATGATAATAATATTGCGTAATAACTATTAATTACGTATCTCTTAACTAATAATTATTGTGCTAGATATTAACTACCTTAAAGATTTGCTCACGCTCTGGCTAAAACTTCTTAAGGTCTTCTTACATATAGTTTTCGTTTGTAGGTACTAAAAAAACAAAAAGAAAATATACATTGATCTTACAAATGTTTTAGATCCACTCGACTTATTACAGAAAATAATTATATCATTAGCCATTTTATTTCATAATATTCCACTTTATTTGAAATATGGGCTTCCTAAAGTTATCAACAACGATCGATCCTGCGTTTCTTGAATTCAGTGACTTCAAAGTGTTCGCCAAATTTACTACCTTGTGTGTATGTTTGCGACCTTACACAGGTTTGTCAACGAACGATCTGATGTTGGTGAATATAAGTATTATGTAACTTCGCTTTTACTCAAAATACATAATGCAAAATCCAACCTCTATATTGATTAAATGAATGAATTATCGTGATTAACAACTGATATGTATCTAATTAAGTAAGTCGTAACTCAATTTAATCCAACATTTCTATTTCACTTGTTGCAGAAATAGCAGGAGGAGCAACTTAATAGCATTGAGACAGCAACCTATAGAACTCTCGCATAAATCAAGCGACTGGTGATTAATAATATCACTAACGAAAGCTGTGACTACTGCGTTGTCGTTATAGCGATAGACTGTAATTAAATAGAGTTTCCATGTACTAGCATTGTATAATATAGAAATAGTTAAAGCCTGTAAAAAAAACTCGATTACACGCGTATTTACCTGACCCAATTAAATCTGAAGTACATAGTTTGTTCCGAAGAAATCTTTACAGAGAGATCAAATTACAAAAGAAGGAAGGTAAGGAAATGTTAAAAAATATTTACAAAGGTTTTGCAAATTGAAATATTGGCTTTTCTGTATTTATATAAAGAGCAATCGTCAATTTTTGACCTACTTAATTTTATTGTAATATATATGCGATTTAAAGTGAATATACTTTTATTGAGAGATCTCGTCAAATAAACCCTACAAATAATCCTATGCTGGACGAAGTGTGCATTATCGTTAAAGGAAACTTAAGGGTAAGTTCAGGGAAAATAGCTGCAGTTTCTACTTAATACCTAAAAAAAGAACTTCATATAAATTATGCACACAGCAACGCTCCAGGTTGTACGTATTGACCTTGGGTGCTTGTATTAAAGGGAGTTTTAGTAGTAGAAATATAACTGATTAACATGTTAATGATTGTACACAATATTGATTGAAATATAATAATTTGCTTATAAAACAACACAATACAATCAACAGTTTCAATTAAAATTAAATGATTAAAAAGAGCATTTGAAACTATCCGTTGGTCGTCTCTTCTGATACTCGTATTACATGTAGCCGTATGACAGCCAGTAACGTGTTACGTTCTTTTTGTTGTTTGTTCTCGTTTTGTGTTTTAGTCTGCCGGCATTTTGAGCACTTACTTTAATTTCGTTTAAATGGACCTACTGGATTTAATTCCATTTAAATGGACCACAAACGATTTTTCTTAACTTATCTTCCGAAATCATGAAATGAACTTGGGTCATTGAAATAGTTCAAAGAATTATGAACTATAAATGGAAATCTTTAGGGCAATGACTCGCAGGAGCCCTGCAGTCCCAAGGAGTACAACAGTTTATGATTTGATGTTGAAATTACATTTTGGTCCTAACAATCATCTTCTGATAATAAGATAACAGTAAATTCAGCTTATTAATAAAATCTAATAACATATATTTAACAATTTCAATAAATCTATCTTTACGTTTTTTTACTTTAGCAAATGTTTTTAGGACTAGCGTTTAATGAGGCCGAGTAAAAAACAATTTTATTATTTAATTACGAAATTCAAAGAAAGTCCATACACTATTTGTATATAATTAATCTGTAACACATTTGTACACGATATGAAATTCGCCCTCAGTCACCTTTTTATTGCGAATAAGTAATCTTCCAGAGTATCGAGTACCTGTCGAGCTTTTATTTATGATGATTATGTTCGTGGGCAATATTTCACTTAGTTTCAATTGCTGAAGATATAGCAAAAGTTTTACCGGTATGTTTTTGAGATGCAGAGATGTAAGTAACGAAAAAATGCACTTAAAAATATCTGATGTTTGTTAAAATACTGGTAATTACTATAAATCGTCTTAAATTTAATCTTTATAAATTAATAGTATAACTGTGGTATTAGTTCTAGGTTTTAAGCTTATACATTTTTAATTAAATAAAAAAATAGGCGAAAGCGTTTTTACCCAGTTAAACTTTTATAAAAAGGGATACTGTTGATCTCATTAGGTTGGACTCTAAGTTTATCAAATTAATTAAAAATAAATAAGCTATCAATTTTAATATAGAGATTAAGGTGATCAATATCTCACAATATTTGTTTTATGAGAAAACGTATTCAACAGTATAAATAAGAATTCCGAAAATATAAATATTAAACTGAATCAAGGTGGAAAAAATAACTAACACATTCAAAATATTCTCATAAATATGGAGATACTAATTAAATACAATACTAAAATATACAGTTATTATAGATTACAAATAATTATATAATTTATTTCTTAAAACATTTATATATAAATAACTGTAAATAACAACTTATTAGACAAAACATTTCTCATGTTGAGATCTTAATTAATGTTTCACTAACTGCCTTCAAACATCGCCTCGCCATGTATGATGATTTCCTTACTTTTAAATTGTTGCCCTTTTTGCCTTTAGCTATTTTTAAATAAATCACTAACAAGATGGTCAATTGTTACAACAAATTCGTTAAGTGCTCATTCATCAATAATGATTGACAGCTAAGTCATGATACTTTATAGTTGTGCACGGTCAGAATATTAAAATAGTGTATGTTGTCGGCAGTAACTTAGCTTGAACTTTTATATTTTATACATTTATTAAGGCTTGAAATATGTTTTTCTTGGATTTGATATTCCTATGAAATCAAATTATTATATATAATTGGTGGCTAACTAGTTACTTCTAAAAATCATAATTATATCAGTTGAGACATTATGTAGTGCTGAACATAAGTCTTCTCTAAAAGAATCTTCACACCGATAGGTTCTTTGCTGTTAGCATCCAGCGCCTCCTGATCTCCATCAAATTCTGAGTTTACCATGAGAAACGTTTAAAACGATACGTTTTCCTGTATATATCTGCCACTGCTCTACTGCCAAGTTTTATCGTAAATTCCAATAATTCGGCGGAGAAACTCCGACCATGTCCCTTCTCTTGCTCTTTGGATCACTTTGAGTCTTCTAAAAAATCATTATAAGTGGCCAGGTTTTGGTGTCAAACGTCGTCACTGGCAACACGTACGAATACCTTTAATTGATTACAAATTCGTTAGTTGTTTCTAATTTATTACTTAATTTAGGCAAAGGAATATTTATTATGCCTAAAAATTATTTGTAGCAACTGTGAGTTTGGGTAACTTGCTTGGGTGCTCAGTGATTGCATTCTTGTTTCTGTTTATAGTGACATTATATTGAGTCTTGTGTCTTTACATTTACATCACATGATGATTCTTATGGAGATTCCAGATTTATCAGGTTTCACAGTAACTACATGTACTGCTCATATGATGTTCATATGTCCACTCCATATGCACTGTCCACTCGTTTACTGTTATACATATAAAAATTTTTCTGTTATTCATATAAAAGTTTTCTGTTATACGACCAAGGCAGGTCGTATAACAGAAAACTTTTAACGGTAACATGTGTAATGATAACAATTACTTTTTAATGTTTGTTTCATATCCTATAAAAGTTATCATTTAGTATATTAATATCTCTCAGCTGATTTTCAGTCATTTTTGCTAATCCTGCCCATCTACTAAAGTTTGTTTGAGGCGAACTATGTCCACAATGACTATGTCAGCCAATGCAAGGGTATGAGTATAGTTTAGTGCGAAGACAAGTACACTTTGTTGATGACATCAGGCTGTATTAGTCTGTGTGACCTAAAGTCATATATGATGACTTTATAATGTTCGATATGGTGCAGATAGTGAGAAACTATTTAAATCGAGACTCCATAGTATTAGTGCAAGGCGGATTAGTGAGTTTGCTTAGTTTGTGCAGGACCTGTCCAAAAACTGCCACAGCAGCAGATAGCTGAGGAACAACGCGTTTGAATTGAATCTAGAAATCTATCAGGAATCCAAGGTCATACCGAGATACTTCATTGAGTTGTTAGAACTTGGCGACAGACAAAATCTAGAATTAATTCAATTTTCAGATGCAAAATGTTAAGCAGATTACATGGTTTAAGAATAAAAGGATAAAATGGCACTGTGGACACTGGCATAAGATAATAAGTCACTAAAAGGTAATGTTTTACATACGACTCTTTGCTATTGAGAAAGTATCCTTAAAATACGAAATGAACTTACTGATTCTGTAGTAGCTACATTAATAGCTACTGGCGAAATTACTGCTTAGTCAATTATGATTTCGTTATTGGAAGTTCTTTTACGCAGACAAATAGCGGGCATCCGATGCGGCTTCTGATATTGACATTATTGACAGGTATTAATGGATTGTGTGCGTTTGTGATTAGATAAAATAGAGGTCTTGAACTCAAAACATGTTATTTTCCATATCAGATGTGCAAAGAGCAGGTCTATGCTACTCGAATGAGCTTCTGCTTTCATATGTGAATATTTTGATATTAGAAATTGATAGCATTTGTGCTTATAGCATTTCACTGTGTCATTCTATTCTTATTTTGAACAGTGATTGCGTCTAAGTATTGAATTGCTACATTTTACACTTACTTCAGGTGTATTATTTACAAGAGGTGGCCAAGTGCCTGGTGAATACGGGGTACTTATCGGTTGGATGGAGTTCTGTCTCCGTCCAACCGATCGAAGCCAAACCCAGGCCAGGAGCAAATGGAGACTTAAGCTCCGACTCCGTAGGTAGATTGGCAGGTGAAGGCGAGCAAGCGTTCGTCTAATGACCATGCCGTGAAGGCAGCGTGCGCGACTTGGTAACCGCGCACGCCGTTGAAGTGGCTCTCTACCTGGGGACTGTCCTAGTGTTCTCGGACAATCCCCCCTTGGCGATGGCTCGACCGACTGAGGTCGAGCTAGCCCGTGGGCGTGTGGCGGTAGAATCGCGAAAGCGCACCCCGCCATGCGCCCGGATATGGGCTTGGAGGACACCGGGGAGTTTTAGTGGGTAGGCCGGTTACGCTGACCGGAGAGCCCCACACACGGCCGCGCCTAGCCAGCGCGGTGACAAGGTGCATAAGGAGCATTTCCTCTCGAAAAAAAAGGTGTATTATTTACAAAACATATCCTCCACCTAGTTTTCTTTTTATAATATAATTAAATAGAGACCGGATATGGAATTATTTAAAAAAATATACATTGGTAAATAAGCATTGAAATAATAAAGAAAGCTTATTTAATTTAGTACAACTATGTATATTGACAAAGAAACAGACTGCTCACCTGATGGTAACTCAAGTAAAGTAAATATTCTTGTGAAAGTTTCATTATATTTGTAACTCACACACACACAAGAATCACGGTGTACTTTGCTAATGTGTGACGTAAAAAGTATAGTGATGGTACTCAGTTATTTCACTGTTTTTCTCTTTTAAATAAGAACATAGAAATGCAAGCACTACTCCCTTATTATTGAGTTGTCAGCGCGTTGCGCTCCGATATTCTGACAAAGTTTTATTATTAGAGAGTAAATTTAAAAGTATAGGTAAAATACTTAAAACGTTATAGTTTAGCGTCAATAAATATTTGCAGGTCTCTAAATGTATAACGATAACGACTTTTAAGCTTGATTCTACGTGTTCTGCTGACCCCCAATGAGAGTGGGTTAGTGGCAGGTTGATTGATGATGACTTAGGGTTGTAGTCTTGTTTACTGTATTATTTTTCATGAATGGTATCCAGAAGGCGTGTATATCAATAATATTATTCTACTCGTATAAACCTTTCCTTTAATATGCTTTATTTTTTAAAATGTACAATATTGTCCTATTGTTTCCAGTTCGAAAATTATGTTAATTATTCTATGTTTTACCTCAAAATAACTTACCTCAACATAAGACAATAAATCCATTCATATTCATCAAATTATAAACAGTTCTATGTACAGCTATCTGGTATCAGGCGCTATCATAAAAGTGTCACAGGGCTGCCGCAAACGAGAATTTACGGCGACGTTCGTGCAAATGAGAGCCGACCATATAAATCGGCCGCGACTAGTTGACGCGGTAGCCCTGATAATTCACGATCAATGTCGATGCTTATGTGTTTTTAATCGCACATTCTGTCATACTTTACGTTTAAGAACTACTATGAAATTTATATTTTTACTCTAGATCACAAACTATTCCTGAAGCAAGAATGTGACTTACGTTGGAATGAGCATTCATACACGAAAAGGTCACTCCTCCCCGAGAAGGGCTCCCCTAGAGCACCCAGTGGAGCAAAGGGTCCTGAGATACGACACTCGATCCTGAGGGCCCCTTACAACGCCTGAGGACGGCCACCGCTGAGGTTTTTAGTGGGTAGACCTCCCCCTTCTGGGGAGGAGAGGAGAGCCTCACATAACCACCGGCTCTCCGCAGCCGGGGTATGCAATTCAATGCATTGTCCTCAGAGGAACAAAAAAAATAAAAAGGTTTCTAAGGGTTTAGGCTGAGCCTAGTCTGACATGTTCGTATCACGCCAAACATTCCAAAAAGTGAAGGACTGCAATATGTACCTATTTTTTGATGACCTACTGTTGTTAGAGAGAAAGACATTGAGATTCGTTTGGAGAATGCTAGAGCTTTGGAGGATCTTAAGTGTGGTTGCTGCTTTTAACATACCTTGTTGGATTTTCATCAGTCAGGCACCACTACCCTTTAATTGAATAGAGTCAACAGGCGTTTCGAATCAAGCAGGGTCAATGCAACCCATGCGCGCCTCTATAGGATCGGAACTAGAGATCGTTAAGTAGTGAAACAAGAGATACGAACTGGTGCCTTAACAATGCCTTATATATAGCATAAGAGTACAGACCGGATCTTCGCACACTTTTTCTAAGAGTGGAGTGTCTCGGTAATTAACCCTCCAAGGGTTGCCTGATGCAGCCTGATGGGTATAAATCACATGGCGTGTCTGGTGGATCTGCTGGACTTGTAAACATAATTTGATATTTTTGTATATTTTTATGTGTTAGGAAATAAAATAACATAATATAGTTTCTTTTTAACATTGTTCTTAATGATAACAGAAATAAAATAAGACACATTTAAGACAACAAACAGATCAATTATATTCAACATGTTTTCGGTCACTAACAGATGGAAGCAATCAAGGTCTTGCTGGGCATGTCTTGCATGAGTGTCTCAGAAAAAATATTTTCTGCTTTCGTTCAGACGCGGGAATTCGGAGGGTTACCATATAGCATTACATTTGGCTTAATAAATTGATCTGCCGTTGTTATATAAAAAAAAATAATATGCAAAGCCAAATACATAATAGACAACAAATATAGTATCTTACCAGTCAAAAGTTACGCCGTGTACCTGGTCGGGTCTTTCAGACCCGAGCCCATCTAAAATGCATGTTACTCAAACGCGTGCGTTTAGCCGACTGCAGGACGGAGAGTAATAATGGTCTATCGCGAAACAGGCGCACAGCGGTTTTAATTAGGCTTTTTTTAAATATTGTTGATTCCTTGAAGTGATGGCCCTAAGGTTACAAAGGATATTGTTTTTTGCTGATTCCGCGCAGTTCATGATGACTTGTCCAACAAGCAGACAAGGTCGACACGTGTTTCGTCTCTCAGCGAGACATCTTCAGGATTTGTTGCCCGCTCGATGACTCACCAGCGGCTGGCTTGCGGCGCCTTGCACGCTTGTATTTATAGGCCGAGGGGCTTGGCCCCTCCTCTCGGTAGGAGGCTACCGACCATTGGGCAACTGTTTGTATAATAGGCGAATGTGTAAGATTTGTTTGTTCGTTCAGCAATGTAATATTAGGTATATTTTTATGTTTGTAGATTTCCAATTGTTCCCGAATATTCATAATATGTCCTTTTTCACAAGTATGAAGCACTTTATAAGTATGGTTGTCTACTAGGTGGTGATCTGTATCCAACAGGTGTTTAGCGAAATGAGATCGCTCCGGATGTTTATTTTTATAGGCTGCCGTATGTTCTTTGTATCTTGTTTCAAAATTTCTACCCGTTTGTCCTACGTAAACTCCGTTGCATTCTTCGCACGTTAGTTTGTAAATGCCAGATTTTTTAGTTAAATTATACTTTTCTTTTGCGTTGAATATGCGACGGATGTTGTTATCGGTTTTAAAGGCTACCTGAATATTATTTTTATGTAAAATATTAACAACTTTATCTGTGACTTTACCATAATACGTTACACTAGCTGTACATTTGAATGGTTCAGTATTACATGAAGCGGAGTATAATTGTTTCCGTATTAAGGAATTTTGTTTTTTATTAATTAATTTGTCAATCAATTTTGTAGTGTAACCATTAGAAATTGCAATGTGGTAGATTGTTTCTAATTCTTTTTTATAACTGTCTTTGTCTAATGGGATTTCGAGTAATCTATGGACGTAACATTTGAATGCAGCTAATTTGTGTTGCCAAGGATGACATGATGAAATTGGGATTGCAACATCAGTCTGAGAAGGTTTTCTATAAATTTGAAATCGATGTCTTCCTTGGATTCTTGAAATAGTTAAATCTAGAAAATTGATGCTGCCATTACTTTCGCTCTCTAGTTTAAATTTAATTTTATGGTGTAAGTTATTGATTTTATTTAAAAAATTATGCAATTCCTGATCTGAGCCTTTCCAACAGATAAGAACATCATCAACATATCTGTAGTAATATAGTAAATTTGGATCTCCGATGACATGTCTATTTTCAAAGTCGTCCATAAAGATATCAGCCATTAATGGGCTTAATGGAGACCCCATAGCAAGTCCTTCTTTTTGTTTGTAAAATTTGTTATTAAATTTAAAGTAATTTTGATTCATACATAGGTTAGTTAATTTAAGTAAATCGTCTAGCTCAGTGGGATGTATGTGTTGATTATTTAATGAGTCCTTTAATATATTCATACACTCTTTATAAGGTACATTTGTGAACAGGCTTTCAACGTCTAGTGAGAATAGTCTGGCGTTGTTGGGAACCTCGAGATCTCGAATGTGTTCAATGAGTTGAAGACTATTTTTTAAGCTGTATTGTAGTTGAAAACAGGCCTTTTGTTTAATGATATGGTTTAGTTTTTTAGCTAATTTGTAACAAGGTGCATTCACGTATGAAACCACAGGTCTGATAGGAACATCATCTTTGTGGATTTTAGGTAGACCGTATAATACTGGAGCTTGGGGGTTGGTTCATAGGTATTAAATCAGATCTATGTGGTGAATTATTTGCTAATAAATACGTAGAACTTTTTATGGCTTGTTTTAGTTCAGCTACGCATTTGTTGGTTGGATCGTAATTAAGTTGTTGAAAATCGTCTGATTTAATAATGTCGTCCACTTTGTTGTTATATGCGGTCCGATCTAAAATGACTATGGTGTTCCCTTTATCTGCTTTTGTGACCACCAGATCATTATCCGTTATTCTGTTTTTAATTGTTTTCATAATGTGGTGTTCCGTACGCTGTTGGCTGTCGATACTAGAGTCATACAGTCAACAATTAGTATCCAATGACTCTAGTATCGACAGCCAACAGCGTACGGAACACCACATTATGAAAACAATTAAAAACAGAATAACGGATAATGATCTGGTGGTCACAAAAGCAGATAAAGGGAACACCATAGTCATTTAGATCGGACCGCAATATAACAACAAAGTGGACGACATTATTAAATCAGACGATTTTCAACAACTTAATTACGATCCAACCAAAAAATGCGTAGCTGAACTAAAACAAGCCATAAAAAGTTCTACGTATTTATTAGCAAATAATTCACCACATAGATCTGATTTAATACCTATGAACCCCCAAGCTCCAGTATTATACGGTCTACCTAAAATCCACAAAGATGATGTTCCTATCAGACCTGTGGTTTCATACGTGAATGCACCTTGTTACAAATTAGCTAAAAAACTAAACCATATCATTAAACAAAAAGCCTGTTTTCAACTACAATACAGCTTAAAAAATAGTCTTCAACTCATTGAACACATTCGAGATCTCGAGGTTCCCAACAACGCCAGACTATTCTCACTAGACGTTGAAAGCCTGTTCACAAATGTACCTTATAAAGAGTGTATGAATATATTAAAGGACTCATTAAATAATCAACACATACATCCCACTGAGCTAGACGATTTACTTAAATTAACTAACCTATGTATGAATCAAAATTACTTTAAAGGACATTGTTCATTTTGGCCTAAGAACCGATGTGAATATAAATTATACTATAATTTTTATTTAATTTTATATTATTTGAAACATATTTTAGTATTCCACGGACACTTCAAATAAATGAATTCCAATAAAAAGTTAGGTCACAATTATTGATGCCGTATAAAATGTTTTCCGTCAGCCAGTGCTGCCAGTTTCGGAAGTTTTCGCGATTTCGGTAAATACGGATCGAATGAAAACCTCCTTGTTTTTGAAGTCGGTTATTAAAATTAGTTGATAACGCTTTATTAATTTAAATACCTAAATTGACTAGCTAGAAAAAAACTAGTATTATATATTTTAAGCGAAATCGCGAATTTCAAGCTTGGCATTCAAGTATTACAGTTTTCGTAATTGGCAGCACTGGTGTACTTCATACCTTATCTGTGTCCGTGTGTGTTTCATTTAATTTTTGATTGCTTTGCGACTACAGTTTCTTTTGTGATTTTCTATGCGTTTCATGGTTTTATTCTAATAACTTTGGCTTGATTACGCACTCCGATTACATTGCGTCGGTACTTGGTAGACTCGGATGTGTGTAAAGGACTGGATTTTGTAAAATGATAATTGTCAAAGAGTTATCTTAAACTTGACTAGGTACTATCTCTTTTCCTAGTATCTAGTAGAGTAGTCCTTTCCTAGTTCTAGAAGAGAACATATATAGCTGTGCATAGTATTGTTAATATTACTTTGATATTTCACGCAAGGTTGGTTATTTTTTATTTATAACCTCAAAATATTAACTTTTTTCGTAATTATTTTAGTTTCCTGAAGTGTCCGTTCGTGAAAACTTATTTCATAGGATTCTATATAATTTTAAAAGTTTATATAAGTCACTTTCGATTCGAACGGTTCTTAGGCAGAACATGTATGGAGCCGGAACAATGTCCTTTAATAACAAATTTTACAAACAAAAAGAAGGACTTGCTATGGGGTCTCCATTAAGCCCATTAATGGCTGATATCTTTATGGACGACTTTGAAAATAGACATGTCATCGGAGATCCAAATTTACTATATTACTACAGATATGTTGATGATGTTCTTATCTGTTGGAAAGGCTCAGATCAGGAATTGCATAATTTTTTAAATAAAATCAATAACTTACACCATAAAATTAAATTTAAACTAGAGAGCGAAAGTAATGGCAGCATCAATTTTCTAGATTTAACTATTTCAAGAATCCAAGGAAGACATCGATTTCAAATTTATAGAAAACCTTCTCAGACTGATGTTGCAATCCCAATTTCATCATGTCATCCTTGGCAACACAAATTAGCTGCATTCAAATGTTACGTCCATAGATTACTCGAAATCCCATTAGACAAAGACAGTTATAAAAAAGAATTAGAAACAATCTACCACATTGCAATTTCTAATGGTTACACTACAAAATTGATTGACAAATTAATTAATAAAAAACAAAATTCCTTAATACGGAAACAATTATACTCCGCTTCATGTAATACTGAACCATTCAAATGTACAGCTAGTGTAACGTATTATGGTAAAGTCACAGATAAAGTTGTTAATATTTTACATAAAAATAATATTCAGGTAGCCTTTAAAACCGATAACAACATCCGTCGCATATTCAACGCAAAAGAAAAGTATAATTTAACTAAAAAATCTGGCATTTACAAACTAACGTGCGAAGAATGCAACGGAGTTTACGTAGGACAAACGGGTAGAAATTTTGAAACAAGATACAAAGAACATACGGCAGCCTATAAAAATAAACATCCGGAGCGATCTCATTTCGCTAAAACACCTGTTGGATACAGATCACCACCTAGTAGACAACCATACTTATAAAGTGCTTCATACTTGTGAAAAAGGACATATTATGAATATTCGGGAACAATTGGAAATCTACAAACATAAAAATATACCTAATATTACATTGCTGAACGAACAAACAAATCTTACACATTCGCCTATTATACAAACAGTTGCCCAATGGTCGGTAGCCCCTCCTACCGAGAGGAGGGGCCAAGCCCCTCGGCCTATAAATACAAGCGTGCAAGGCGCCGCAAGCCAGCCGCTGGTGAGTCATCGAGCGGCAACAAATCCTGAAGATGTCTCGCTGAGAGACGAAACACGTGTCGACCTTGTCTGCTTGTTGGACAAGTCATCATGAACTGCGCGGAATCAGCAAAAAACAATATCCTTTGTAATACAATGGACTTCCGCAAAATAACACCTGCTACAATAGAGGCCCTAAGGTTCAAAGTCATATACGTCAAGATATGCGTTTCGCAAAGTATAAAGTATAAAAAATATATATCCAAAGTATATTCCCACGTATAGTAACTGCTAAATCTTGTGTAGGATCCCTCATCTTTATTGTTGCTTTAGGTTCATGTTAAGAAACTTAAAGCTGTTAAGGCGCCTTAGAACAGTGAAATTCCGAAAATTGTGGGATTCACTTCAAAAAGTATTTTTTTGTGTTGAACAGGCAACAATCTGTTGTCGCTTCATTTGGATTCAAGCTTTAAAGTTCGTTCATAGACTCTACTATGGCCCGTGTAGATAGACAAATTTTCTTCTTAGCTTACATTACCTACTATTGAACAAATACATTTCCACGACTGAGCTATTATTCAAGCAATTATTATTTTAACTATTTATAATATAATAAGAAAATGGTCACATGCATGACAATTCCAGATGTCCAGCGGAAATAGTCCCTTTTGCTTAAACCCTGTCGAATCATCGAGATGTTCAGAGACCAGCGCCTCTGTTGTTTCTTTGTGCGCTTGTCTCAACAACGAGCAGACTACCTTTGATCATCATTACTAAGTAAATCTGCTCAATCTTTAATACTAACTTTTCTATAACCTTATACGAGAAGGTGATAGCAACTGACCTGTAATTACTAGACTGAGCACAGCTATACGTTTGGTGCGTGCGTTTTTCAGTATGTCTGCAGAAATAGGGAACGTTTGCTTTTTCAAAGAAAAGCGATTCAAGCGTATAACTACAACTCAAAAAGGTTATGATTTTAATAAAATACTGTTTAGATAACTAATAGACGAGGGAGACAAATTCTCATACAGTTTGATAATTGTCGAGTATGGACTTTTTTGTATTACTATAATTTAAAAGTTTGTATTGTATCCATCACTATATTGTTTTTCTTAATAATGACTTTTGATTACGTTATTACTAAATTAATCAAGTAAAGTCATTATATTTTAATGATCGATGTGTTCGTTAGTAATATGGTTTTACCCTTTCAAAACTATAAAAATTACCACGGCACTTACATGCTAACTGTGGCACTCAGCCGTTATTACTATTCAACATGCAACAGTCTAATTCAATAAATCCTCATTCGTAGTATTTTATTATATAATTATGGGTTACACTTTTTAATATTGCAGAGTTATAGCTGTTTACCTTTAGGTACTTTTAAAGAACATAAAACTTGGATGTCAATGACGACAAGTCCTATAATTTTGCAGCAAGTTAATATATACGAAGATTGTATTTCAACTATATGTATCTTGTGCTGTTTTGACTCTTATCTAACAGGTCATCAATATTTATTATTTAGTATGACAGTACAATTTTAGTAATTGGTAGGCAACTGAAATTCTGAGAAGCTGTGGCTAAGAAAGTCCCTAAATTCCAGGTATTTAGCTAATATTCATTCATTGTATTATGTATATAAAGTTGCACATCGAAGTTATTTTAAACGTTATTGATATGATACTAGGAATTTTCCGATTCGAAAGAGATACTTCCCCATAATTCTATCGTAATCCTATCCTATCGGTATATGTATTCATTAAATATTATATAATCCTATAGTTTTTCTCTCTTTTGAATGAACTGAGAAGTTGTATAGAGCGATATTTCATGATTTTTTTTTATAGGATAAGGCAGCAAACAAGCAAACGGATCACCTGATGGTAAGTTATAACCGTTGCCCATAGATACCCGCAGCACCAGAGGAGTTACAGATGCGTTGCCGGCCTTTTAAAAGGGAATAAGGGGGGAAGGGGGGGTTGGGCCTCCGGTACCCTCACTTAAAACTGGGCGACTCACTGGGCGAAACACAGCGCAAGCGCTTTGCCGATTTATTTTACGTCGTTTTTTTTAATACACTAGTACTATATTTATTCAGGATTACAGAGAGATACTAACATACTTAGTTTAGCTGAATATGTTATAAAAGTGAGACATATTACCGATATTCCACACCTGAATCTCAATATTTATTTTAGTGATTTAGAAAATACAAGAATATATTTTTTTGTTATGAATAAAATGTTCCTGCTCTTATTTGAATTTTATTGCTCTAAAATATAATCATATTTAATTATTTTTTTTTCAAAACAAAATAACACGAGAAATGACGCAGTTTTATGAGAAATGCATTGATTCGCCTTCTCGTGAATTAAAAACACTAGTAAAAAGCACACTTATGAAAAGAGTTATTATAATGTTACGAATTACCAAAACGATATTAACTTAATCATTACGTGACTAAATATTTTGCGTAAGTATAGTAAATAATATAATGTACGAAATTCTTCTTTAATTTTTTTGTGATGGTGAATAATGTCAGATCTTGTATAATTTTGTATAAAAGAATTGATGTAAGCGATTTCGATATATTTATGCCTTTACCTAAACATTTAATAGATATAGTTTAGTACAAAATGTACATACTATTATTCGTTTGCCTGAAGTATAATTAAAATCTAATATATTATTACTAATATAACCTTAACACCCGTCTGGTCAAGTAACAAACGCGTTCCTTTGAACTCCTGAGATTATGTTATTCGTAAGACATCGCGGTTTCTCAATCGTTGGGGGTCAAATCTTCAAGTGATTTGGGTCCCAGCCGGAGGGGCATGTTCGCATACCCTTGTTAATTTAATTTAAACATGCCAACTGTCCGAACGACTAAAGCCTATCCAATTACAAGTTATGCAAATGTTTATGCTTATGTACATGAGAGGATTGACTTGTTAGTTTACTCGCATGTAGCATTGTCATGCTTTAGGCAAGAGAGACAATTTATAGATCTTTCCTAATTTGAATTTGTAAGTTATGAGGCTGCTATTTTATCACTATGTTGCAATATAAGATTACTATCATTAATGATAGACGTAAATATCATAAAATTAATTAAATCGTCCAATGAATATAGGCTTCTTCCAAGGCCATACATTGAGCATTGCGCTTCCTGCAGAAAGTGCAGGTAAAAAGGTTATAGGTCCATCCTACAACATTTTATTAATCATTATTTCGGTTCAAACATGAACGAGACATTCTAGGTAGCTACATTCTTCCTCAGCCAATGCGATAAATGGATAGCCCGATAGCTTCCTTTACCTGCTGAAAGCTACGCAGCCGAATTAGGTTTGTTTATTGTATTTTTTGTCGCTGTCTAATCAAGTATCAGTATTTGTCTCAAATTATACTTGTTCACAACTTTAAGTGAAAAGACTACAACTTTTACGTCATATATATTTACAATAATTTTTATCCTGTACATGTTCTTTTAAATAGTTCATAGCTGATATTCCCAACTTGCGTGAGCATCAGTGGCACTGTGATCTAGACAATAATCTAAAACGAATAATACGAGGCGGCCCGTACCAATGTGGTTTTCCTTTTTCGAATTTCATATGTACATGTATCTGATGCTCCTACGATGTGAGAAAACATCGTGCGACATATATTTGAGAAGAAATTTAAAGATATGTGTAGTCTACTAATCCGTACAGGGCCTGCGTGGTTGACTGAGGCCTGCTCGCCGTATCATTATTAGGGTAGGCTCGTGCTCCTCGGCGGGGATGTAAATGAGCTTCGATGATCGTTCCAACCATGATGAGGATGTCAAGGAAATGTAAGCTCAAAACTGTAGCTTACACACTATAAGTGACTGTAAGTACTTACCATTAGACGAGCAGTTTGTAAATAATAACCACCATTAAAAAAAAATTGTTGAAAAATGAAACTAAATAAAAATAGTTGTGAAATAATAGAAACTAGGATTTTATAATAATTACTACAATGTTGCGATCATAGGCTTCAACATTTAGCTGGGCTAATGATTTATGGTAATTTCCTACTGCTCTGATAATTATACGCTTGCTGTAAAACCAACATTAGTCAAAAAAGAAATCAATTTTCTTTGTCCCGACATAGTAATTGCAAACTCGTCCGTTGCATCTGAGCAAATTACTCACGATTGCACCTGGCAGCGGCTGCATAGTGCAAGCTATTTATATGTGTGGAAACAAAAAGAGATGGAAATATAGTAGTTGCAACTATAATGCAGATGGTGGTCAGTTATTGCAAACTTTCAAGCTTGTCGCAAGCTTTAAGTATTACAACGACGGACACGCCTTAGTAATTGTTTCGTTATTTCGCCTGACCTTAAAATATAAGGTGTGTTTTTTACTATTTTTTAATTGCTTACAATGAGAAATCCATGAAAAAAAAATTGTTGTTATTTAATTCTGTTGTAATACTTACCTTTTTTTTAGGTAATGTCATTCTTGTATTCAAAATTTCAAACTTACTTTATGTTAAATGTCTAAGTAACTACTAAAAGTCACTTCAATAAAAGCTGTTTAAGCAACTAGTCAAGCTCTAAAACTGGCTATAATTCTAAAAGAAATACTACAAATTCCCTCTTTGGTCTTTTTATATATGGTTAATCATCCACTTCATCACACACGATAGGCATACATTTTCCTATGCCACTCATATCAAGTGATAAAAAACTAAATCTTTGCAGAGATCTGAATGGATGGTATACTGTTCGACGGTGAAAGCTCATAATAAACAATACTTTACTAATTCCACCACATAGAATCAGTTTGTTCGAATCGAAAGTCCGTGAAGCCTGATCGATATTTGATTACAACTTTTTGCAGTTCTTGTCGCACTAAACGATTCTTTAACGATGTCTTTATTTTTTTTTCCTCAGGAGAGGAAGGCTGAGAATCCTCACGGAAGTACGAAACGTACCCAGGATATCCCCGCAACGGCAAGTGTCACGGAGGTTATGTCGGACTCCACGCGACCGGAACGGTCCAGCCACGTGACCTACCGACTAAACTCAGCCTGGCCCAGGTTCTAGAACCATATAGGCAAATCGTGAGGGCGACCGCCCCTCAGGAGAGGGACGATGCAGCGCAGGCCCATAAAGGGGGCCCGAAAGCGCTAGAAGAGGCGCGGGAAGCCCAAGTGGCGCTGGCCTTGTCACAAGGGAACCTAGTCATGGCGATGCTGAAGGCTGCCGAACTAAGGGATCATGGAGGGTTAGAGAACGCAGATGCCGCCGGCAGCACAGATGCTGCCTGCAAGGACAGAAGATCCTGCGTCAATTGGTTATCATGGTCAATGAGGGCGTGACGGGGTCTACGATATCGGTGACGAGATGGAGGCGCGGGAGTGTAGTCCACTGCCTTCCTAATAAGCGGATTCGTGTGTTGCTCTGCGGCTTTGAAGAAGCGTTCGGAGCATAATCGGAAATGTTGTTGTATGGTCGTTATTTCGAGGTCCCTATGGAGATCGGCATTAAGAACATAGTATGGAGAGTTAGTTGCGGTGCGGCAGAATTTATTCTGAGCTACTTGAATTTTATTAATGATATTTGGATTCGAAGACGGGACACACGTATGACATTACTGGACGTATGCAATGACATGTACGTAGTGACATTTTACTGTTCCGCCCCAACATGGAGAGGAGGCGTTTTATGTAAAATTTAGCGTTTTTGGTTACCCGGTCAACATGCTCTCTGAAAGTGAGGTCATTGTCGAGGGTAACCCCTAGGTACTTGGCAGACCGCTGCCATGGGATTGTTCGATGTCTTCAAATATGGTTTGCTTTAAGTACGTCTCCATAGACAATTACTACAAATGAGTCCACAATTTATTAGAATTCTTCGTGCTCTACTTTTAAAAAATGCCATCTACTCTATCCATAACTGGTACTCATCAAGTGCGAGTGTATCTTTACCGTCAATATTCATAGACTGAAAACATTTAAACGAACTTTACGTTGTGCTTAGTCTTACCGGTACCATATTAGGTACACATTTATATCACACCTTGCGTAGCATTTTTTCTCATCTATAGGTATAAATAAAATTGGAGTGTCTGTCTGTTTGTTCCAGCTAATCTCTGAAGTGGCTGGGCTTTTATTGACCGGTAGCTGATGCAATAAGGAGTAATGTAGGTTACTTTTATTTTAGAAATATTCCTTTATTTTAGAAAAATAAAGAATATTGCAATGTTCAAGTACTGTCTAGTATCGCTTTTTGACCCAAGAAAATCGTAAACCAAATATTCCATTTAAAAAAATTCAAAAATTGAAAATAAATTGAAATTATAATAAAAATGTGAAAACCAAAACTCGTACTTGTTTTTGTACTAATTAACTTTATTGAACTTTCCACGCGGACGAAGTCGCGAGTACAGCTAGTTTTGTAATACTTAAAAAAAGAAACGATTATTGTCATTAAATTCTCACCTTCTGGAAATAAGGAACTAATAAAATAAAACTGTGAAAAAACATTGTATGTATTAGATACTTTTTAAAATGAAACCTTTTCAATGTCGTCAAAACCAGCCAGTATAAAACAGTCAATGATATTGCATCATAAGTTTATATATAATATATGTAAACGTGAAAAAAATTGCCCTAATTATTATTTAAACTAGCATGACTTTATAAAAAATTGTTAAACCAAGGATGACAGATACCGGAAGCTAGAATAAGGCGAAATGTCAATCACAGAAGTAAAATAAAACTAATTGCCCTACTGGATATGTTATTTTGATAATTACCTTAATGATGTTTCCTTTATTCCCTTTTAACCACCCCTATCAATAATTGTAGGGAGAAATAAATTGGAAAGCTTTACCTTGTCACGTGCAATGAGGCATAAAATAAACAATTTGTGATTTCCGCTGTGCATATAACAACATATGAAACACCTTACTTTCACCGCCATAGTTTACATTTAGTTATTAACGTAGGGCTGGGGCTTGGGTTTAATTGGATAACTGTGTTGTCAATTTAGAGAATTATGGAGTTTTATGATTTATCTACTACAATAATCAAAGCTTCGACGTATGTATAATTTCCTAATATTTACATGTTTACAAGTTATAAAATTAATCACGGATTCATTCAAATCTAGCACTAATTAAAGTTAACAATATTTCTTAATTACCTACGCAAAGTTATATTAGTAACTGTCATTCACCTAACGCAGGTTTTTGGCAATATAATCATTTTCCTAATAAATCATTAATAATTAAACTGTATGATATTCCAACGGAATCTAGATATTGCTTTCTATTAAAAACTATAATATATATTATAAAAAGCAACAAACATTTAAATATAAAACAATTATCTATTAATTTCTCAGTCATTGAGATATTCTCATATCGTCTTAAGCACCCATTCAAACACATAATGCATGTATGTGTTAAAAACTAAGTAAGTAATAGGTTAAAAAGTTTATTTGACCTACACGCATACACGCGAGGATTCCGGTAACTACTAAAATACCTGCTTCCAGCTTTGTATCTAACAAGATAACTATGCAGTAGACAAATTTGGATCTGCAAATGTACATGTAGTTGCATGTCAGACTACACATATTGATCTTGAATCCGATTTTATTTCTTACGTAATAGAAGCTATTTTCATAATTCATCTGTGTGCCTTGACTGTGTGCAAATATCAATAGATATCTCTATGCTAATATTCATTCCGAAGTTAGCTATTGTTCTATAAATTAAGTGTCGCTTATTCATGATAGGATCTTATTTTTTTTATTGAACGTCACTCTAAATGCATCACTAGCGCCGCAGCCAACTGAACAGATAAGATGATCGTTCTCTACAAGGTCAGTGGCGGAGCTTGTTTGACGCTCCAAGTTATGTGGTTTGTGTCATTTTGTGGTCGGGACATTATCTCGACTGGCACTCTTGTTACCGGGGACAATTTGCCTCGACTTTTAGATCGTCTTTTTGTTGGTCCACGCTACTGTTATTACGTAAAGACGGCAATAGGAAAAGTATAATTTGTCTTTACGATTGCGGGCGCGTGGATATTGATGTTCGTGCTTCGTTTTTTACGAGACAGTAAGTCAGCATTATTATCTTGTTATTTTTGGATGAGTTGATGATTTTATGTATTTAGTTTTGCTATATATTTATGATTAACGATTTTGTATTTAATGGGTTTTAAAGAAGTCTTAACTTTAAATGTATTAATAATTATGTCAAATCGGACGTGATTTGTAATACATATTATGTGCATCTATTCTGCATCTTATTAGTTCGTTTACTTATTTTTTACAAATTTATGTATTGAGATCTCGATATGTATTTATATCACTGTAATAACTACAACCAAGATAAGTGATTTGTGACATTGACAATGTCGACATAACATGCCAACATTTGACAGCAACCACAGATTTGATGTAGCTATAATATGAGTAGCTAGAAAAACGACATTGTAACAGTTACTAACAGTTTTACGCTGAGAAATAGGAAACGGTGATGATACCTGTAATAAGGTAAACGTTGAAAAATAATTAAACTGAGAACTAGACAATGTTTAAAAAAGTGTGTGTGTGTTATGAATACAGAATGACAGCGACAGTAGAAGCTATTAAAGATTTAGTGACTATCAAACATTTAATTTGATACGATACTTAATTTTATTTTATCAAAAAAATTAAAAAAGATTTCGCGTAATATTCAGGTTTCTCTTATTATTTTTTTGTGTTTCATTAACATGTATCGAAATATTTTGTGCTATCAAATATTATCATAACTAAATTCATAGAAACTGGTACTATGGTAATCAGTATCATCATTCATGATTCAAGTTAAAACATTAATATTCGTATCCAAAGACTAAATTTCCTAGAACTTTTATTTAGGTATAGACCTCTGATAAATTAGGTATAAATCTCTGAATTTCAAATTCGGATTTATTAGTAATAACATCCAAGTTTCAGATATATTCATTAACCACGGACAATCAGAAAGAGATTATTTACAAAAGGTGATCTCATTACCGGTTTTCTAATTGAGAGGTATATGGTTTGATCTGGTATTGTCCAACGTGTGTTCAATTTTTGATGGCACAAGTGTGTGATCAACCCGCACTAAGCCAGCATTACTAACTAAGCCTTGGTGCATTTATATAATTTGACTGGTGGATTTACCATTCTCAGTGGGCTGAATTACTGCCGGATTTTTAAAAGTAGAAATGAAACAGACTAATTTTAAAAGTAATTTTCAGTTTTTTTTATTTGTTGTTTATTTTAATGTACTATATATACATTAAAATAAATAATCAGTCATTTAGATCAATTGAAAAAAAAAACATTCAAATCGGGGGCAATAGACCCGATAGGATGGTACAAAAAAAAACCTATGAAGGTTGAAACAGCTGAATAAATATTTTCCATTCCTGTCAATTCGAATTTCAAATTTCGTAGTTGACAGTAACAGACTGCCGAGCTTCGGTATAAGCAATTCCATTTTTGTTTATGGTAAATTTGCTACGCATTTAAAACGTGGACGAAATTAAAATTATGGTAGTTGTTACATATAAAGTTGATTTTCTAAAGAGTTATGCTAATTTTAGACCCAATCCGTGGACTGTAAAATAAATTAAATGTATTGTTACTTCAGATGATTAATAAAGTATGTTTAATAGTCATTATATTTTTTTAAAGTATGCCAGGTTTGTTATTAGTTTCATTAACATTACTATTGATGTTTTTTACGCTGCTGTATATTACTGTTGTTTGCACTTATATAACTACTTATTTACTAATAAAATAAAGGTTTTTTATAGCATTAAATTGTCAGGCTGACTGACCGTCTGGTTCCATCAGACTGGGAGATTACGATATACGCTGCTAAGATTTGAAATAATATGTAAAGTATTTTCACTGCCTGTCTACCTATCTACTATACCTTTCTTGACTGAATACCGCAATGCTAAATCTACTATCTTAATATTGGTAAATATTCAAGGAGACGACCCTGGTATAGAGTCTACCTCCGGTAAGCTATTCGGTTGAAAAAAAGGACTCCGGTAAGTCGTGAAATGAAAAATAAACTATATATTGTTTTGTGAACATATCTACGATTTTACACGGCTAGGATGTATATAATATCCAACTGGGTTTACAAATAGCGCCTCACAAAACTGAGGCGCTATGGTTCCACGGCCTTCCGAGGCGCCGGGAACCACCCAGCTGCCGGATCCGGGTGGGTGACGCGGTGGTCCCGGTGGGGCCGTACATCAAGTACCTGGGCCGCACCCTGGACCGCCGCTGGAGCTTCGAGGAGCATTTCGTGCGGTTGGTCCCCCGAGCCAAAAGGGTGGCGGGCGCATTGCATCGCCTGCTGCCCAATCTCGGGGGACCGAGGGATGGAGTTCGCCGCCTGTACGAGGGCGTCGTGCGATCCGTGGCCATGTATGGGGCTCTGCTGCTGTCTCCCCCCGCTGCAGAGCTCTGCTACGGAGCCTGCAGCGGATAATGGCCATACGGATCGTACGAGGCTACCGTACAATCTCGTACGAGGCGGCGACGGTTCTGGGACGCTCCCCCCCATTCGACATCCTGGCCGACATGTACGCGGCGACGTATGCGTCGCGGCGTGTCAGCCGGGGGAGCGATGGGAGGAGCGCCCTACGGATCTGCGCGCGCCAGCGGGCCGTCGGTGCCGTACTCCCGCACCTCGAAGGTTGGCTCACGGGAAGGAGGAGGTCACCTACCGATTGACTCAGATACTCACCGGGCACGGCTGCTTCGGTGAGTATCTGTGTCGAATAGGACGGGAGGGATGCATTGCCACCACTGCGCATCCGACCTTGACTCGGCCCAGCACACGCTGGCGGAGTGCCCCGCGTGGGCCTCCGAGCGCCGAGTCTTGGTCGCAAAGATCGGGCGGGATCTGTCTCCGCCGGCATTGATTGCGGCAATGCTGGCGGACGAGGGAGGTTGGAGGGCTGTGGCCTCCTTCTGTGAAGCAGTGATGCTCCAGAAGGAGGCCGCCGAGCGGGGTCGGGAGATGGCCGATCCCGCTCGAAGAAGGCGGCGCCGGGCTCGGTAGCACAGCTGCGGCGCCGCCGCGGGTCGCCGGCAGGCGCGAGGAAGTCGCGACTGCTACGGCCACCCGGGATGGACCACGCCCCTTCCGTGGCCGGGGGGCGTCGTCGGTGGAGGAGACCGAGGGAGGTAGTAGCCTCCCCCAAGGAGGGTCCCCTCTAGGTAGGGGAGCGGAGGCTGGGGGTTCCCGGAAGTGGCTTGATGTTCCCGGGGGCTCCCTACATGCCTGAGGAAGGCCATCCCTGAGGTTTTTAGTGGGTAGGCCTCCCCCTTCTGGGGAGGAGAGCCCCACATAACCGCCGGCTCGCCACAGCCGGGGTAGGTATGCAATTTAATGCATTTTCCTCAGGGGAACAAAAAAAATAGTAGGAGAGATAAATAGTAGGAGAATCCATCCAACACGTGCAATGCTATTGTATTATACGGAAATGTGCAGTAAGTTGTTGTAGCCATATGATTACTATGATTTGGGATTTGCGGCTAATATTGATTCCGCAATTTCTGTATTGAGCCGTTGTGATAATGAAATACAAGATGAATTAAGCTGTATTTTATACCTCGACTTGATACCCGCAATCTGTATTCACAACTTGGTTTTGCAAATAGAGAAAGAGCTAATGGTGCGGCGGCTCTTTGTCACTTCTCATTTTAACGTACATTGAACTTATTAAAACAATGAATTCTTCAGCGCTATTAAACTGTTCACTTTTAACTCAGAAGTATAGCATATGGCCATTATATATAACATATATAGTAAATACCGATATCGAAGCTTTGTTTGAGTTTCCGAAACTGAATCCGAACATTTGATCAGTATTTATCAAAAATCTAGTTTGGGTCCATCTAAAATTCACTGAACGAACACATGACGAACACAACAGTGAACCTGTTGTATTCATCATTGTTGTGCGTTGCTTCTCTTGGGTTATGTCAATGATCGTAAAGCTTCCCTATTGGATCTCCACACCGATGTGTTCAGCGCCTACCTGTGATCTTCATTAAAGCATCAGTTCACCTGGTGCGTACGATACTAAAGCTACGATTTGTAACATATGCGTATCACTCGAGAACATTTCCACGCTATCAGTCCTGCGAGCAATGTGTCCATCACACTGCTAGTAAAATTTCGCAATTATTCGGTCTATGTCGGTCAATATATTTTATCGTTTCCAATTCGCTCAAGCAAGACAACTCCTAGCATAACCCTCTCCATTACCCTCTGGAAGTTATTGAGAATTCTTATAAGGAGCAAGAAGACTAAAGTCGTGCAAAGCTTAATGGATTATATCAGCATCATCCCATAAAAAAGGAGCGGAACCGCGCGTTAGTTTAAGTTTCATTAAGTCTATTATATTTAGTTAGTTTATAGTATATATATAAATATATTGTAAACAAGAATATTTTAAGTTAATTATTTTAATGTATACGTGCCAGATTCATCACATTGATCGATAAATAAATAAATCATACTTATGTTGCCTATAGGTAGAAAATTTATTATTGATCTTATTATGAACACATGAAGCGGCTTCGGTAGGGTTGATAGTACATCTATAAATAAGAAAGTAATTTTATCAATAGTCATTTCAAAGTCAATGCGGGAAGATGTACAAACAAAACTTGTAGTTACTTTGATTATTTATAATTAAAATAGTTAAATAAGCGTTTAAGTAGTATGTATTTAATGCTCACACATTAGCCTCAGTGTTTACTTGTACGTTACTAAACACCAAATAAAACTGAGAAAATCATAAAAGCGATTTCTAACAGCCATTAACACGTTATAATTAAGACTAAACGAGCTCATCAAAAACACATATTCATAATAGTGACATCAGCGAAGAGCTGACAAATCGAAGTCCAGAGATATTCCCGGCATCCAGTTAGACGCTGCCGGTCCCGCGCCGCTGTCACAAAGGCGAAACCACGATATTCATAAGCATAATCATCAAAGAGCTCGCGATGCGTTCGCTGGCTCTGAAATATTGCCTTTAGAATTGATCCGACAGTATGTCTACGGCTTTATTTATATCGGGAGCTAGATAAAAAGAGACACGTAAAAGAGACATTATGTGTGATCAGAGCCTAATGCAAATGTATAACATAAAGAGTTTGTGCGAAGAGATCCGAGCTGAGCAATATGGCTTTACAGAAGCCCGCTTTTTCTTGTTTCATTTTAATTTTATGTTACGATTTATTCTTTTTTTATATTATTAAATTATAACTAGTTAGCTATCGATTTACTTCTCTTTACTTGTAAAACAAAAAAATAATAATATTTGTCCTTTTTATTTGCCCAATACTCTTTACAACACAATTCTCTTTACATGTCGCCCTTCAAAAGATATATACGTAACTGTGGGTGTTGGCTATGGAATTGCTTTGAAAAAATATCTTAAACATTTTAACATTACGGCAATTTTTATCTCATGTTATTAAAGAAGTGAAGTGCGCAAAGCGCCTAATATTAGCGAGATATAAGTCTGTGGAAAAAAAATCCAATAAAAAAGATATACATAAGATAGTTAGGTTGTATATATGACGGGAGAACTTTGCCTTTATGTTACTGTAGGCAAGGATAATCAAAAAGGACGAAGTGAGTTTCAGCAGAATACTTCAACAACCGATAAATTGGATGTATTATTTCTATTTGTCAAATGTAATCAACAAAGTTGTTAGACTGATAAAGTTAGATAAGTCCGCATGAGCTTAGATAGTTACTATCTAAGCTCATTAATGCGAGTAGAAAAATCCTCATGGGGAACTAAATCCTCAGCTTTCGAACTACAACCGGTGGTCGAACTCTTAAACTTAAAATAATTTGGCGAAATACAAAGTTAAAGTTAGTTATGTAGCTTGGACCCCGATGTTACATGTGTCAATAGGTACATGTACATTAAATGCTGTCTGCTTACGACTACAAGACTTATTGCCTATGTTTTTGTCTATATTCATGTACACTGATTTAAAATATAAAATACTTTTCTCTGTATTTATGTATTTAAAAAAATCTCTCTAACTTTTCAATGAGATTTGTGGAACAATAGATTGAAGTTGCCCTTTAGTTGCGATGCAATAAGGACACGTTAATTATGAATCTAGTTTAAAATTTAATTATCTAAACCAACAGAAACTTCGCAGACTCTACCATCAAACATTTCCATGTACCGGTTCAAGAGGAATCAATTAATTAATCATGTGATAGACGAGTGGGCTTTGTTCAATGGTTTTGTTCAGCCACAAAGGCGACCAGCTCCCATTCTCGGCGACAAAAGCTTGAACCCTCACCTTTGGTTCATTTTGTTCCTTTTATATGCACCATTTGTATTGTAGGTACAGTCTGATGCAGATCGAGCCAACCTATTCGATTGGTTAATTTGACAGAAAAAGCGATTTTGTTTCTTCAAATCATTATTCATCAAAATTATCATAATAATTAACAATAACCATCTTAATATTTTTATAATATCATTATAGTCATATTGTACAGAGATTGTTTGTGTTTATTTATTAATAATCACTTCATAGATTATAGGTAAATTTACTAGTTATAACTAATTCATGTCAATATAAATAATTCAAACCAGCAAAATAATGTATCTTTCTTTAGCCTGTGGTTAAATTTACATTCCAAAGTCCTCAGAGTATCGTTCTTAAACAATGAGGTACAATTACGCAAATTGTATAATGGCATACTGTCAGCAATGAGTACAGGGGATACATCAACTCAATGTATCGGGAATAGCCCTGGGAATATGTTGATAAGCGTTAAAACGGTTAATACATGCTTTGTTAGCAATTTCTTTCCGTATTTTTCAAATCTTCATCGTCAATCTGATTCTTAACAAGTACATAGTGTAAAGCAAAATAATTCAATGTTCATACTGTTTCTTTTGCAGCATTTATTATACAATTTAACACACAGAAGTGTATTGAAGAAAGTTTCAAAATAACACTATATGATATAGAAGAGAAAAATATAAAAGTTTTCAAATAAAAGTTATGATCAGAAAATTACTGGATATTCAAGGATAAAGAATTATACAAGAAAGGATCCAAGTTGACGCTTAAAGAACGTCATGATGACAATAATGATTATATAAGTTAAGAGATGATGATGTCAGGTGCACCAACTTTATAAAATTACGAATGATAGTAATTTGACATGAGGAAATCGATCACCAGATCTTTTTGGCTGCCCTATAAAGTACTCTTTATATTTACTAAGTGAGTTCTATATTGTTTATATGTATGTATAATGATTTAATGTCTATAACTTTTAGATATTAATGAAACAATATTTTTATTACAAAGGTTTCGTAGTGTGCGTGTGCACTCAGGCTTTAGAATAAACTTACTGGCGATTTTTAAGAGACTGCACAACATAACTTATTTTAACCAGAGTGGTAAATTTCAATACAAGCCCTTCCACCATAAATAACTAATCTATTGCCTGGGATGTATGTTTTGACTGAAACAAAATTGTCTGTCACAATTAATTACCTCATCTAACATGCATGACAATCTAATAGCAGTGATCTAGTCGCGACCCGCTTACCGCTTTCTCTTGCACGAAGATCTTAGTGTGGTCACTAAGCAAGCGATTGTAAAAAGCTTAGTGAAGTAAAAAGAGTTTCTCTTACTTCTTTTAGGTCATTGACAGAGTTCTATTAACAGAACTATTTTATGTTAACAAAACAAATTGCATGTAAACGGAGTAATAAAAAACAACGTAAAATGTCTCCAAGATGCGAGAATACTATCCTTTAGTATTATTCATATTTCAAGGTCGTCATCATCATTACAGCTCATATACGTCCCCACTGACGGGCACGGGCCTACCTTTAACTATGATAGTGCAATTAGGCCTTAGTCAACCACGCTGGCACAGTGTTGATTAGTTGAACACTTTTCTTTCCTTCGCAGGTGCAGGTTGTGTCACGATGTTTTCCTTTACCGAAGAAGCGTCAAATAAATGTGAATACATATGAAATACGAGAAATGAAAAATACATTGATAATCAGACAGTATTTGTGCAAACGAACACTGCAATGATATATGCATAATATAATTTAAAAATTAAAAATCTCTAGTACCCGTTTTTGCTCTGACTCGAGTTACTCGGTGATCGATTCAATGCTCGAATGACAACGATGATGTCAGTTTGATTATACTTTTCAAGGTATGTAACAGGAACGCTGTCCAACCTTAAGATTTTCGGCCTATTTCTTTATTACTCCATGACTCAAATCAAAATTCAAAAATTACATGTCACGCTTTGAGAGTGTTCCTGGAAATTCATCATTGTTGACTATCGAGAATTGAGGAGGTGAAAATCAAAAGGTGACATGTCCCACATTCATTTTTTTACAGAAATTGAACAAAACCTTGCCATTTTGTAGTCTTTCTAGATTTATGCTTTAAAATAAATGTATATGGTGAAAAAGGCCTTTTGCCTTAAAAATATTTAATAAACAAGAAAAAAAATTCGAAAATCACAGAGAAAATAAAAAAAACCGAATGGACATGACACCTTTTGTCGCATACCTATGGACATGTCACCTTTTGATTTAACGATGTACTGGACATAGCACCTTTTGACATGAAGTTACTTGGAAAATGGACATGTTAGGTACCCTTTCGGTGGCCATGACTTAGGTGATGATAAAATAATAAAACAAACAGAACAATTTAAACAAGTGGGAGGTCCAATTCTTAAAATATTTATTGTAACGACATGGTTTACAATAAAATTAAATACGCAGCCCTATGTCTCTACCCTATACCCTGCCCTATGTCCAGGATCTGTTGCCCGCTCGGTGTCTCACGAGCGGCATCCGCTGAGCCGCTCGTGAGACACCGAGCGGGCAACAGATCCTGAAGATGTCTCGCTGAGAGACGAAACACGTGTCGACCTTATCTGCTTGTTGGACAAGTCATCATCAACTGCGCGGAATCAGCAAACGTAATCAATATCCTTTGTAATACAATGGACTTCCGCAAAATAACACCTGCTACAATAGAGTAAATTTGATAGTATTCCTCTTTGGAAGTAATAACTGGTTTTAATCTCAAACTCTTCTCCACTCTCCCGAATACCCTATCACAGAGTAGGAATGAATGACCTCTGACTGGGAATGTTAATTTTATTTGTTGGAGATGTGGTGGGGACTTGTTTGTAAGCCAGAATAGTAAAGTTTGATTTTGTGTCCGTGACATGAACACCTTTTGCTCAGAGCTGGGATCAAATCATATAGGACATGAATACTTTTTGAAAGATTAAGGCAACCACTCACCACTTTTGTCTGGACATGGGCACAATTTGAAAAAAAAGGGCATATTTATGCCTCTGTAAGTATTGGACGAGAGCTGATTTTGAATCAACTGTATCACTTTACGTGTGTAATTTATCCTGGAGGTTGGATCTAATAAAAAAAAAAGTTTACGCTAAGTATGGACATAAGTACCTTTTGATTTCCACCTCCTCAATTATAAATACTACTCTCTGTAAAAAGTATCGGGAATATGTCAATGAAAAAACCCACGTAAAAGAGGTCGTTCTAATTTTTTTACTGCTTGTTGGTAGCACTGTACTGATTTAGCGCGCAAAATTTGAGCGGGATCTGTCATTTAATTTATTTTAAACTACACTTTTTGAACAATTGTTGAACAATGAGTGTGCCTTAAATTTTGTGTTTCGAATGATATTTCATGTTCACCACATGAAATATCATTACTAAATATGTTGCGAAATACCTACGGCGAATCGTGTATATCGAAAACAAGGGCTTATGAATGGTATAAGGCTTTTAAAGAAGGCCGAGAAGTAGTAATAGACTTGCCTCGTTCTGGTAGACCTTCAACCGCTACGATCAAAGAAAACATCGACAGAATCAAGAAGCTAGTGCTCGAAATTCGATGTATGAGCCAGAGAAAGTTGGTTAGTGAGGTGAACATATCTTTTAAGCCCGTCCACAATTTTCTCATTGACATTTTAGGCATGAAACGCGTCGCCGCTCGACTAGTTCCAAAAGAGCTCAATTTTGTTCAAAAAAGCGCAGCGAGCTTCTACGGATCCTAGTGTTGCCCAAATTCAGTCTTGGTCTTGCAGTCTTGGTCTTGTTCTTGCGTTTTTGCAAGACCAAGACCAAGAACAAGACCGCGTATTTTTAACAAGACCAAGACCAAGACTGACCGTGCAAGACTTGAGCAAGAACAAGACATAGCCTGCAAGACTCTTGCGTCTTGCAGCTAGGACTTAGCGCTATTTCACTGAGTAGTTAGGTGTAACAGTTCGGTGTATAGGTAGGTACGCTTAGGAATTCTATGAGATGCAAAAAACTGTATCAAAGAATATGAAAAACTGGATCTATGCGCATTACGACTAATACCATAAACATAGCGAATAAAAATTTTAGACCCAAGGCATAAGGCTCAGACTTTTGACCTGACAATGTGGGGGAAGCAACTTAAAACAGAAAGTCTGCGCAAGTTCAATGAACTTTATGAAGAATATAAAAGTCTACACTCACTGAACAAATCTCTGGAATTACCAGAAAAAGAAAATAAAGTATGTGATGAAGATGAAGACGTAATAGACTTTGATAAACTCTATGAATGTCCCTCGACGTCATCTGGATCTTGTCTTCAAGGCTTAGTGATAGACGAGTTGGAGGAGTACCTGAGAAAACCAAGAACTGCCAGCTCGGAAGACATTTTAGATTGGTGGAGGACGCATGAGACAGAGTATCCGATTTTATCGAAAATGGCCCGTGATTTTCTCTCAATACCTGCAACTTCAGTACCTGCTGAGAGGTTATTTTCTAAAGCATCATTAGTAATTAGAAAACATAGAAATAGGTTAAGTGATGAGTCAGCCAGATGGTTACTTTGTATTAATTCTTGGTCAAAAAAAATTATATAAAGTTTCATAACCTAATGATAAAGCTGTTGATTTGTGTTGTATTTTATTTTTTATTCAAATAAATGATAAATCGTAAAACTCTTTTATTAAATTTCTTATAAGTTGAGGGTTCAATCTCTTTCTAGACAGATAAGTATTGTTCTTTAAAATACAGTCAAGTTATTGTAATTAATTTGTTTTTTTACATGTTTTAGCAAATGTAAGCTTATAAATCATAAATGTTTATTAAGAAACAGTTACTTCCATGGAAAACGACATATAGGTCAGTTGATTTTTCGAATTTCTTATCAAATCTTCAGTTATTTATTAATCTGCTTGATCTTTACTATGGCTATGTTAATTCAAGCTCACAATGTTCCAATTCTAATACGTTTTTCTAAGATTTAAAGTAAACTTTAATAAATAGTAATAGACTAATAGGTAATTGCAAGACTTGCAAGACTCTTGCTGCAAGACCAAGACCAAGACCAAGACTGGGAGCGCAAGACCAAGACCAAGACCAGGTGTATTGGCGCAAGACCAAGACCAAGACTGGCTAAGTCTCGTCTTGTTCTTGCATTTGGGCAACACTAACGGATCCCACCTTTATGAAACGTATAATAACTGGCGACGAGACATGGATTTATGAGTATGACATGCAAGCAAGCCAACAGTCTTCAGAATGGCGTCTCGAAAACGAGCCGAAAAAACTGCGGCAAAGTTGCTCCAAAATCAAGGTGATGCTGACAGTTTTTTTTTACTACCGTGGTGTGGTTCACTCTGAATTCCTACCAGAGGGAGTAACAGTGAATAAAGAATATTATTTAGGCGTCATGAAGCGTTTGCTTGAGAGTAGCCGCCGAAAACGTCCAGATTTGTGGCGAGATAACTCATGGATGCTGCACCTTGATAATGCACCATCACACAGCCATTATAGTGAAAGAGTTTTTAGCGAAAATTTCAACAAAAGTTCTCGACCAAGCACCGTATTCATCTGATATGGCTCTGTCTGACTTTTTTCTGTTTCCCAAGTTAAAATTACCACTTACGGTAATATACCAATACCAAGTAAACGTTTTGGGTCGATAGAAGCCATAAAAGAAAATTCGCTGAATGAGTTAGGGCCATAACGCAATTAACCTATGAAAAATGTATGGAAGACTGGGTGAAGCGGTGGAGATGTTATATTGCAAGCGATGGCGTCTACTTTGAAGGCGATGAAATATATTTAGATGAAAAATTTGTATTTTTTGTTTTATTGACAAATTCCCGATACTTAGTACACAAAATGTATACAATAACAAACTTTAGAAAAATATCTTAAATAATGATACAAAAATGCTAAATTGTATAAGATTACGAATATCGAAATAACACAATATGAGATAATAATATATATCGTCGAGCATGTATGAGGAATGTTATGAAAGTAGATGAAGCGAAAGAGATATGTAAAGACCGTAGCAAGTGGAAAGACGTGATCTCTGCCTACCCCCGTGGGAAAAAGGCGTGAGTGTATGTATGTATGTATGTACAATATGAGAACAACTTTTGGAATGATATTATGATCTTGTAAAGGTGGACTATAAACAATATTAAACCGTAAGTCACTCTTTTTCCTACCTACACCCCACTGGGAGTCGGAGATCCGGAGCTAGCCGGAGGTCACCCATGACTCTACGGTGACAGATATGGGATAATCTTATTTGCTTTATTATTCATCATCTCATCCTAGTAAATATTACTGAATAGTTCATTAGATTAATGTCGTTAAACGAATACGTTGGATTGTTTTTAGTCATTTTATAAGTTGTAAGGAATTCATCCGAGTCATAATGTGCTAACAGAAAACTCAAATTGTATGGCCCTGCCGCGAGGTCGTGAGTCTAGCTTAATTGGACTTCGGCCGGGTGACACGGAAAGGAGATGCATCGTTCAGTATGAAACTCATAAATTTGAAACGAGAATCGGACCCCGTGGCACTTTTGTTTTATAGTTCGCAATACTGTTCCTAATATTCAGCGCTCTTTGTACTGACTGGATTTACTTTATTATTGTCAACTTTATTGTTTTCTTCAACGAAATAATGATGACGTTTCATAAAGTTGATATAAAAATGTATGTATATAGATATTATATTATAGGTATATATTTTTTATTATGCCATACATTAATATAGGTTACGTCGGCTTACATAAATAATTAAATTCATACAACATTATAAAAATACCCTAAAAGTTGCATTTTTATCAATTGAACATTATAAAATGCAATTGTCTATTAGCAACTTTATTGAAACAGCAAGTTTCTAATACATGTCTATGCGTGCGAGTATTGTTCAAGAGCTCAACACGATGTGGTTCGTTCCGGACACAATCTAGGATCAAGTAACATAAATTGGCACTTACTTTACAAGTGTTACAATATAATTATTCACATTTACCTTACCAATCAAGAACTTAACTTACTTTGCCCAATGTATCGCTCTGGCGGTGCAGAGGTAACACCGCCAGTATAATGGGATCCATGCCGCAAGCTGAGATGTTAGGCGTGGATTATTGTAAAGTTTCATTTTAGTAGCTGTTAAAAAATAACATCCATCCATACAAACTTTTACGTTTGTAATGTTAGTGAAAACAATATTTTTTGTAAACTAGAAAATATTCCGAAAATATAAAATTAAGAAAGGCCAGTGCTCAGCATTAAAACGTATATAGATTCATGTAAAGTTTAATATCGTTTTTTTTAGTTTTATTAAAATCAATAATTCATCTTACATTATATGCTAATTGGGTTAATTTTCTCTCACGGCTTAAATGAGACCAACATTTCGCCAAATATTATAAATATTCAGAGGACAAAAATATTGCCATGTTTGAAGACTTTAGCAAAGATGAAATTGTGACATTCCTTCTTACATATCCTAAGACAGAAAGAAAGGTAGCGGAGACACTGTTATTCTAAATCTGTCACCAAACAGACAGGCATTTATCTGGATATCAAGAATATATATATATGTATTTTAAACACAAACTGCAATTAATAGGTACATAATTAGTATGTATCGATCTAAGCTAGTGGCTAAAGTTGCGATAGATTTGCAATATCAGTGCTACATTTACTGTTGCTGTCTGTCTCTCGGGAAACGTTGATTGATATTTAGAGTCTGTAGCGGACCGTAAACTGGATGAAACTAGTTAACTATTTGTACTCGTATTTCCTTTCGAATATTCTAAATGTTGTTTATATTTTTTTACATATATATCAGAAATTAACTTACCCGTGACTGTACCATGATTTTACTATCGTTTTCGATAGGTATTTGACGTTTAATAAACTGTAGAAGTTATTTCAGTTTAATATGAAAGAATTACGTTCCGCTAGAGGCGCTGTACAGTTTTCATACAAAAAGTTAAGCTATCGATATTATTTGCAAACGAATGTAAACTCAGGGTAGCCAGCCATATTGATGTACTCGTAAGTGGTAACCATCGACAATGCCAGGGATACAGTACAAACACTGTCTGTCTGGAAAGCCCTAGACTAATATTACGTAATATATTTTATGAAACAGTTATATCTTCATTAGACTGATCAAAGGAAACGGAGACTTATTGTATGCGTAAAATATAGTATTAAAGTTAACAAGTGTATACTCAGATGCTATGTAGAGTTATTTTATTCTCTAGACGGATAGGGTATCTACTCTATATCTTCTAAGCTCTCTAGCTACGGCTAGAGGCTACGTCTTAGCAGGCTCACGTGCAGGCTCAAACCCACATTCGGTTTGAAATTAGTGACATTGGCGAACAAGTGTACGTTACTAGAAGTTTAACAAAAACATCGACACCTGTTAGTATGCACACGATGCATGCAAAACGTAAGTTTATTTTTATATTCTATTAATATACAATAATAAAGCTCACACACCAAAACATTGGTGCGATAAACATCTTTAGCTTAAAAAAAGCTTTCACGTCAACATTATTAGCTGTTAAATTATCGTGTGGAAGTCGGCGCATGTCCTCGGGTAAAGAGTCTCATAAATAAGGGATAGGAAATAAAAAAAAATCACAATGGACCGATAGTACCTAGTAAACGTGAGAGAGCGAGCCGTTGACACATTTGAAGATAATGTGCGCATGTCCTTCTACCTTGTGATGTGGACAAGATGTAAGCTTAAAGCGTGTTAAAACCCTCATTGTTTCGATAACTAAATTGAGCATAGTGTACTTAATTTGTCAATGAAACATCTGGATCAAAAATATTATTGTCAAAAGAAAATACATACAAAATTGTTATACAGTAAAATTAAACACATATATTACTAGAGTATAGAAATTCTATAGAGCCGAAATCAGGTGAGTAGAATAATGTTTATATCGTATTTTATTTAGAGACAAGAACCCTATACATTATGCATTTCCACAATTTATTTATTACAAAACTATTATACGGAAAATACTTAAGAAAAGAAAAGGGCAGAAAACACACAGATGTAAATAACCATAACCTCACAAATGTAATACAGTGAATGCTATGACAGAGTAGCCGCCCGCTGTTTAAGTCCAACTGAGTGATCGCAATAATGCTATTGATTATGATAACCTCAGAATTAAAATTTAATTAATAACTAGGGATTATCATAATATAGAGACAAAACATTTGGTCCAGCGGTTACAGAATATGGATGAATAGAACACTTTAATGTACATAAAATAGTTTAAATGACAATGCATAACAAGCTACGTAGACATAAAATTTAGGTCAAAGGAAAGCACTGAAACACAAAATATAAGTATAAAGTTACATAGATGTTATTAAGAATATTTGTAATATTGTAATTTAAAAAATCACAATAAATCTGATTTTCCTTCCCTCTGTCTTGTACATCGTTTAAGTTTATGAATTACACCAAAATCTCATGAATACGAGGCGCAACGTAACGAGTGCGCATTTACATTTCATCTGCTACAAATGACGCGGCGCATTGCACAGGTTGTATAAAGCCACGGACACACGCGCGCTGTCGAGTGATCTTGACACCATTATGAGTTTAGTCTTGGCTTTGTAACAATGGAAGCTAAGAGCGGCTGTTTTACTTTAAAATTAGCACAGTCTTAACATAATTCAGTCGTCGTTGAGAGCTTTGGGTCGCGAGTGTGACAGGTTAGCTGCTTGGTTGGCTCCTTATTAGTGTGAAGAAGTTGTGATATGTTTGCAATTGCGGTGAAAGTTATTTGAGTTTGATAATTTGTGCAGATGCACTTATTTATATTTAAATAAAAGACGTAAATACTGTTAGGAATTAATTAGTTTAGACAAGAATCAAATAGATATTTATACTGATAGTTAACATGAGATAATTTTTATTTCATTATCATGTTTCTATTTATCTTTGTGTTTCTATGGAAGTGATATCGAGCTTATTAATTATCATTAATAGAAAAACAGAACAAAGTATTTTTATAATTATTATACATAGTTAAATTTTTAACGGTAGTATACTAAGTAATTAAGAACAATAATTGTTAACTTGATTGAATTAAAATATTTTTTTTACATCTTAGTGGTAAGGTGTTCCAGAAAATAATAAGTTGTATAAATAAGGTACAGTATACTCGTATAATTTCAGAAGAGGAAGATAGAAGAATAATGACAGACTGTTAGACTAGTATATTTACTTAGACTTAGTTATATATTTTATTATATTCAGCTAAGTATTTATTATTAGGTGTATTATATTTAAGTTTACGTTTAAGACATGTTTGATGATTTGAAATAACCCGAAAGCTTAATAAGAAACAATTCGTATGTAGTTACTTTCACTATCATCGTTATATTTTAATGCAACTATATAAAAATACATATTATATATATATAAGTTCAAAAATTCTCAGTACTTCGTGTTATCAAGTGAACATTGTTTATGTTCTTGTATATGGTATATCAGTCAACGCGTGGAAACTGGGCCATGGAAAGGTGTGCAGCACGGATTTGTTTAGGAACTATTTCAATTGCAAACTTAGCGTTAGCTAACTTATGGAGCTTGTGACACAATACGTTTATTTTATATAGGTACCTAATCATTGATTTCTTTTGTTTAAATTAGTCAAAATATTTACATCGTGGAAATAAATGTATATTTTCAAAATATGAATACGTTTTAAAATCACTGCTTTCAATTTTTTTCAATAAAAAAAATCAATAGAAAAAAAATTACATAAATTATAGATCAGATGATACATCACAGGATACCAATAGCTAGTTTAATATTTTGATTACTTTAAGCATATCTGTTGGCTTGCAATGATCACTTGAAGCAGTATTAAAACTGCAGTGTAGATGCGAGATAGCGCTTTACGCTACAAGAGTGTCTAGAGACACTCTTGTCTTTCAATATTGTTTTTACTCTTCTTTAAGCGGTATGTTAAGGCCACTGGAATATTTACAATTAATCAAAATTAATAATTTTATGTACTCTATTTTTATAATATAACAATCGTTGTATAAAAAGACTTACAGCCTGCCTGATAGTAAACAGTAACCGTAGTATATGGACGCTTACAACATCAGGGGCTTTACAAAGCCGTTGTTGACCCTTTTAGAACCTTCTTGAAGAGCCTCATACTACACTCCCCGGGAGAAAACCCTAAATTATATTAAATTGTTGCCATCATACAAAGTATATTTTGGTTAGTCTTCTGCTTAAAAACATTGGATAATATGTATGCATGCATAGTTGAATATATGTATTTTGACTTTATCATTCGCAACTCAAATTAGCTGTAACAACAAGAGACTAAACTGAGAATAAAGTTAATAAATTCTTAAGATTGTATTAATAATCAACCAAATGATATATAGCTCATTGTGGTGGGAGAAACAAAAAGTTTCAAGCTATCTACACAAAGTTCCCACGTCTATCAAAATTCGCTTATTTAAATATAATTGAAGCTTGATACATAATTCTTTTGTTTAACACTATGAGAAAGTGCTGTGTTGAAGTGTTCTCATTTGCAATGTTATATTTACTTTTTGAAGGTGTCGATGTTTTGGTAACGCTTAATAACAGTTATTACAGTGTAACAACTTTCAATGTGTTTACTACGCAGTGGTGATCATGCCATCACGATTGAATAATCCGTTAAATTGGTATACCAATAACAAAATAAAATTGGTTTTGTATCTCGAACATTTCATTTTTAATTTGAAGTTCCCTTTATTGTATTTTTCAATAAATTTCTGCTTCTTTAACAGTTTGTTTATTATTTATTGATGACAATTTTAAAAACATTGAGAGTACGGTCATTCTTAAAGAATCTTCAGCGATATCCTTTATCACTCAGTGTGATAAAATAAATAATATATTTTGTGATTTTATTGCAATTACTATATGAGATCGAGGTGTTAAAAAGTCTATCTCAAATTAAGACACATTGATGCGATTAAGTGAAGAGACAAAATTAAATACAAAAATGTAGAGATACCAATGATAATGTTGTTGATAAAAACAGGGAGGAGATGCTAGGGCCCATACCTTAATTAATAATTGTAAGAAGATATCAGATTCTTTACTAGGGTCGTCTGCTTGGGTACATCAGCCTGACATATTTTTGCAGCAAAATAGCAGTGTTCGCATTGCGTGAAGAACAAGCAGTGAAATTACTAGGTACTGTAATTAATTACTTATTTTTAAGTGGGTAGCCTGATTGTTTGTCAATATATCACATTAAAATACTAGAGTATAATATCACTTAACTATTTAAAAATAACGCTTCCTCCAATTACTGTGTTCCTTACTTGCAACGCAGTCGTAGGCTCTTTACATACTGCGACTTTTTACACCGTCCACTTACATTCTTCTTCTTTCTTTCATTTTCCAGTTACTTACATACTTTTACATGCAATGATTAGGCAGCTACATTTATCTATCTTAAAACTAGTTGCGTCCAATGGTGCAGGCAAGTCCTAAGATACGCACATTAAGAGCTTCTTAGTTTCGAAATCATTAAATGAAGCCACCAGAAAATGTATAAATATTGCTGTCTTATCGTTCGGTCGTCCCAGTCAATCCGCGTAATACTGAATATCGTCGACCCAGGCACGTCATTTCTGACCCTCCCGACTCATTGACGCTGGCTCTTCAAGCCTTGCGAGAGGCGGCATCTGCGCCGCCATCCCTTAGTTAGTCCATACTTCGCAGCTTGCTGCATATGTACGAGTAGGCCCCATCACTTCAAGGCCGGACCCACTTTGGCGTACCGAGCCTTCCTTCGCGCATATGTCCTCTTCGGAGGGCAGCGCCGACGTGCCCTCTCCTGAGGGTACGCCAACCATTCCATTCAAGCCATAAGGCCACTAGGGCCAAGGCTAGGCTGAGTTTAGTCGGTAGGTCTGTTGGGTCGAGCCGCCTCGATTCACCAGGAGTCCGACATAATCAACGCATCCCTGCTTGCCTGTTGCGTTGGTATCCATGAGGATTCTCAGCCTCCTCTCCTGAGGGAAAAAAAAAAAAAAAAAAAAAACGTTCGGTCGTTATATAACAAACTTACGACTATAAGATTTCTATTTTTTTTCTGTATCTTTTTATTAACCAAGAGAATAATAACTTTATTTTTTTTTTCATATCAATAATTAATTAATTAAAGTAACTCATAATATAAAGATGAAGGTAAAAAAAAGTTTTCAGAAAGTTTTGATGAAAATGATTTTTTATTTAAATGAATAAATTGTGAAATTGAATTGTGACCAAAAAAAAAAAAAAATTATACGTCCAAAATGAAATACAAAAAAGAATGTCTTAAATTATTTAAGGTTGTGGGATCTAAATTAGGCAAATATATTTCCTAATCGTCGTTTATCAAATAACAACACGTAAATCAAATAAATATATTTTACACTAAAGTGAAAAAACTGATTTTGAATTAATGATACAAATAGTGTCACGGTATTAACTAATAAATATCTGCTTATGTTTATAATGAAAACTTGATTTATAACCTCAAAAAGAGAAACAAAAAAATAAACGAAATCTAAATTTAATGCGACAGTCCTTTTTTTTTCATTCCTACCATTGTAAACTTGTGAACAAAAGCCTGTAAACTTTGAAGGATATTTATAATAAACAACTCCGAATCATTATTCAACGCGTAATTGAAGCATGTATCCGTGATAGATAGATAGATAAAACTTTATTTACATTTGACTTCATCACACACAAATACAAAGGACTTAAAATTATACAAACTTAACAATTACACAAAACAAACTAAATTGAGTGCGCTGCAGAAGTGCATAAGGGTCGTAGCTCAGTGACTGAAATTTACTCACATCAGGATGTGAGCAAAGCACTGGTATTCTGCTACCACCCGAGGGTTTCTTAGCAGGAAATTACAAAGGTCTTATAGTGACTTAAATCAATTTGTTTGTGTGACTGGATTGAGACATTTTACACTGCCACTGACACTAAGAATCGACTTTGCATATGTCTACTAATGTTTCGTCCTCCCAAGCCTATTTACGTTGCTGCATAAAGTCACAATGTGTAAAGGCCCCTATAATCCAAAGCACTGAACCAGAGAAGCTGATTACACCCTGCCCTCTTCCGTATGACAGACTAATCACGGTCTGCCAGGGGACTTATTATTTTCGGCCTCCGGATTGTAATAGCTCTGTTCTTTACCCCTGATAGAGTAATTAGTTATGTTGTGTGTTTGCTTTGTCCTGTCTTTGTGTTTTGCATTGGTGTTTTGAGTAAGACTCTGAGGATTTTTTTGAGATTTCACATTTAGTAATGTGTCTGTGTATTAATAATTGAAAATAAGTGGATATTAAGTACTCTACTTTAAGTCTAGTTTAACTACTACAGTAGGTACTATAGGTGAAGAAATACTTGAATATTAGTTTTGAAATCTTTACTTTAGCAGTACAAATCTTTGATATTGTAAAATGATATCCTAACTAAGGAAATATAAGAAAACTTTTAACCTATCAAAGTATTTACGAAATATAGTATATTTTCTTAGACAAATTTTTATAAATATCTGTTTACTAATTTACATCCTCATCAGGGATGTTTGCATATGCTCAACAATTAAAATATTTTCAAATAGGCTCAAAATAATATTAATGTAGTAGATAAAAATAGCGGAGTTGAAGTGATAACATCGAAGTTAACTGCTTTTGACTTATGGATGTAACGTTTCGTGTTGTAAAATTTTTACGTTAACATTTCGTGTATATTCGAGAACATTAATAAAAATATGACATTTACACTAAACTAAATTCTAAGATTTTATTCGAAACTAATTGTATATAATTATGTTATTATTAGAGATCGGATAATCGGATGCATATTTACCTAAAGTTAATTTTTGGCTCACAAATTATGGAAGCGGCTTTTTAAAATACATTTTGTTAAATAAAAATCCCGGGAAAATACGGAACTGCAAATTTAACGTAGTGATATTGTTTGAAAATTACTAAATTAGCACGTAGTATTTATTTTCAAAAGACCGAGACTCCGGGTTTATTTATACAACTATGCATACGTATTTACATAAAGTTTAGTTTCAGTTCCCCGTGCGATTTATGAATGTACAATTTATTACATGAAGAGTGTTATACGAAAGTAGTGAGCTAGTTTGACTAAAACAATAATCATTTAAATAATAGAATAAAAAAACAGAAATGGTGCCCGGGCGTAAGTTCTACAGTTCTGCAGTACCGGAATTCCGGGATTTTTATTTATGGAAATAAAATAAAAAGACAGTTCCATACTTTGTCAAAAACTAAATTAGGTAAATAAATAAACATCTGGCTATCCAATTCCACAATCCCGGGATTTTTATTTAACAAAACAATAAAAGCCGTTTCCATACTTTGTCTTAAACTAACTTTAGGTAAATATGCATCCGATTATCCGATCTCTAGTTATTATAGAGTTTAATATGTGCGTAATGCGTAATGTGCGTAATGTGCGTAAAATGTAATAATAATGAAAATAGTATAATAATATAAAATTGCATGAATGAAACATATACACGGCCCGCAATTACGAAACCGTTATAAAAAAGCATTATTAAAGGATTAACCGTATTAAAAGCAAAGGAAGTTGTGACATCCGCCATATTTTTTGTGTAAGGAAAAATGCGGTTAAAAAAGGTCAATTGTCTCGAAATGTCGACTACCGTCCGCGAAACATAAACCCAGCATTATTAGTCCAATCGGAATGCTTTCCGAATGCATTTGCTTAAACACAGAGTTCAGATGCAAATATGAAATGTTTTATGTACGAGTACGTAGTGGTATTTTAATGACTGCCGACGCCATTGGTTTAAGTTGCATAACATTTAAAAATAATAGTGTCACTGCATATTTAATTTATAAAATAACCAGGTAATCCGTTTAATGTAAAAAAAATTGGCTGTAAAATATAGACGGGGAAATGTCCGGAAATGGAAATGCTACGGATGCAACAGGAAATAACACTTGAACGATCAAGAACAAGTTACAATGAGACAGTCATTAATATGTGTGTGGCAACCGCATAATTTTTCGTAGATGTTTTTTCATGTGTTGAGAATTTTAAAAGTACATAATATAACTTTTATTTCACGCTCGTTGTTAATGTAAAGATTAAATTCTTTAAAGAATATTAACGGGATAGTTCTAAACTGTGGGTTACCAGTCATATAGAGTTAACAGTGAGCGTTGCCAATGACATACTTTTGTTTGCATTTCTGCATCAGCGTATTTTAGTTTTTTCATTATTTTTCAAAAGATGTCAGGTGTAAATTAAATGTCAATTTTCTAAGCATAAGTACACTTTACGTACGTAGTACACAAACTTCTTTTAATCAGTGAATAATAGAGTGAACGCAAGCTGCTCCATTAATCGATGAAATGTGATGGCTGATAACTAATGAAATCATTAAGTCATGAGCCCAGACCGTTTACATGCTCTTGCCAATTAATTATGCTGTTTGCATCTGATCGTGTTTGATTTCTGCCGCCGTCGCTGTTTTATTGGGCTATCCTGTTATATAACCACGGAATAATTTTTGCACATGTGTACATGTGTCGATAGAACGATACAAGTCAAACAAACAACAAAAGAAAACTAAGTCATTTAAGTTATATTTAAGTTTCTTTGATTCCTACTGATTCTAAGATGTAGTAAATTCATATCTTCAAAACGAGAGACTCGAATTATTATTTTTAAAAGTATTATCCATTTTCATGTATGTTTTTATCCTACCAGATGGTAAAACTCAACAAGCACTAAGAAACAAAACAATTTGGTTCTAAGATGTTAAAAAGATACGAGTAGCGCCATCTAGGAGAAATTGTGAGCAGTTTTATGATTCAATCTTAGTTCGCTAGATGTCGGGGCGATCTAAGAAAATGAGTACACATGTCTCGCGCGTAGTTACAAACTTTGTGTAAAGTTCGTGAATTTCTATTTGTGTCTTGATTTTACTTGGAGAAGGCTTAAAATAAACTCTATTGCTTTTATGATTAAGAGTGGAATCTCTGGGGCCTCGTCACTAGATTTCTATTCTGGAGGTTCGAAGCTAGAAATGGGATTTTCGTTTATTTTAATATCATGTACATTTACCTGAGTTCTTATGGTGAAGGAAACTATCGGAAGGCAAGTAGCATAAAGAAATTTGAAAAATGTACTCACTTTACGTCCACTAACCTGCATTTGGCTTGCATTGCTGAATATATATACTTTAAGTTACTACAATTTGTGTCCGTCACTGGGGAGGAGCATGAGCTGTGGTTATGGAAATATTTGTGCAAAAAGTTAAATTTATAGTGAGTAATAAGCTTTATTCATTTATCGACAAATTAAGTCGTGTTGATTTAATTATATTCAATTATATTGTATAGAATCTATAAAATTTAATGAACAAACGGTTAGGTTACATAAACAGATATACGTAGTGCAATGAAATTGCTGTCTTATAGACTGTTTTTTTGTTGTTGTCTTTTCAAATTGATGACCAGATCTAAAAAATTTAATTCACCAAAACTTCATTTGACAAATACTCAATAACTCTCTTCAATATTTGGTTACTAATCATCATCTTCATCAAAATTAGTGTTTTATGTGATTGTTGCAAGAAGTGGTGACAACTTGGTAAAAAAGCAGGAAGAAAAAAAATGGTTTTCTTGCTGGTTCTCTCCAATACAGGGTCTCCTACAGTAGATTTGTGAACCAACTGCGTTGCATCTTTGACGTGTAATTGTAACAATCATACTCGTATTTAACAGTAATTGTAACAGTGATTGTGAAAATCATATTTACAGAATAACAATTTTAATTTTATTTTTTAGGGTATCTCATAATTGACTATTGTATACTATCAATATTTATTTGCCCAGCTCTTTAAAGTTTCTTTTTGTACGTTGTCTATTAAAATTAGTTCATTTTATTAGATTGTATATATTCATTTAACAAAGGTCGACCGCTGACAACATATAATTTGTAAATATGTTTTAATTTGCGTTTTCAACATAATATATAAGATGATGATGAAAGATTTTGATTATAAATAGCGTAGTTCAAAATTAAAACTACTTAATTTTGTTCAGCATTTTAAATAACAATAGCAAAACTGATTCCAATTTGTTAGACTGTGACACACACTACATACAATGTGAGTTTTACAGCGTCCATCCCATGCCGATAACATCTGCATGGGATACAATGTTCTAGAGTTCCCAGACTGAGGCATTATCAATGCGTTTTACGACCAAGATTTTAAAGGCATTTATTGCAATACACTTCATGGTGTAGGCAGTTGGTATGTGAAAAATGTTGTCATCCTAGATTAAGAAAATGACGAAGTTGTCCAGAACACTTATAATCGTTGCGCTTAACCAATAGCAGTGCGTTTAGTATATTAGTTAACGACAAGCAATTAATTTGAGTTGATTGACATAATCTGGCATCCTGATTAATTAGTGCAACCGTTCGGTTGCGTTTCGATTGTAGTTTATTAGAATAATTGGGCGGTGGAATTATTACATAAAAATGACAATGATTCTAGGCAAAATTTTACATGTGGTGTCATGTCGTGTCTACGTAATTTAAGTTTAAGTAATTTAGAATGGATATTTTATTTTGTTTAACTGCCACATAAAATATAGAAGAAAATTCAGTTCAAGTTATAGACACAAAAAAGAGATATTATTGTCAATAATACATTCTTTTTAATATGAATTTCATATACTATTTTATACAAAATTTTAAACATTCAATTTGGCCTTTTAATATACGTATTTAGAGCACTTAAAAGCTCCATTTGCAAAAACAGAAAATAATCTTGCATTATTGTAGACAATTGTTAAATAGTGTTAATGGTGATAGACACATTTAGGACTCACGTGTTTTTGACATGTATTATATTATTAAAAAGAAACATTTTAACATAGCAGTTATAACATATATCAAATTAAGAGAAGTTTTAAAAAGTATATTTCATTAATATAGAGGATAATATTATAAATGTAGTTGTGTTTTTCTTTTTCAATATATTGACGAACAAGTAGTCTACCCATGTGATGGTATGTGGTTAGTCTATAGTAGTAGGTAAGAGTCTGAACTCACTATAGGCTACTGTAAATATACACTATAGGCCTCTATAGATATACAAGTGATTTCTGTTTTTTTCTGCAAATAAATGAAAAATGATGCGGTCGCTTCTATTTTAGTAGCAACCTATATATCACTGACAACCAGTTATAACAAAAATGCAACGAGACTTTAATTGAAAGTACCAAACTGCAATTTTAGTATTAAGGAATCCATTAACATTTCAAGCGGCTCTGCTCGAGGACTTATGTTTCATTTCCTTGATATCTAAATTAGATGCCTCAAACGGAAGCAGCACGTAGCGTTTTAAAAGAGAAGAAGTGGCAACTACCATTTTAATTAATGGGCCTTGTCGAAGTTAATTATTCGAAATTTTACGATGCTCGACGTCCCTTGAGCTGCTTATAATAATGCAAGGTGTCGGAGAATTGATGTCGTCTGACTTCTTTGTTCAGCAGCACTTACCTATTTTCGATAGTTAATTGCGTAATTTAAAATTCCATCTCAAAATATCTAGGCAAAGTAAAAATATGTAATCACTGGCGAAATAAGAAGTAAATTCAGAAGAATTCTAAAAGAGAACTATATATATTAAAACAGATATATATCTTAAATATAATTGTAAATTTAATTAATTAATAAGTATTAGAAAGACAATAAAATGACTATTTAAAAATCAAATAGTATATTGCCCAGAAATTTAGATCACATAATAAGTTATTAATTGAAATGAACAACATCTGATTTGATTCACGGCTGTAATGTTATTATGAAATATTTATGCGGTACGATAACGAAAACACCTTTATAAATTTGAATTTGTAAAAGGAATAGATAATTGAATGAAGACTTAAGTGAAACTACTCTTGTCTCGATCTATAGTCCCCATCGTTCAATTATTTGAGGTTCCGGTCTAAGCGCGACGACCGCTAAGATGCTTTGTGGCGGCCCTTAAATAATTTGCTTTTCGTCAAAGGATTAAAGTTCAATTTTGTTAATCCTTTCGATAAACCGTAACGAGGCTTAGGTGATTACGCAGTTACTTCAAAGCCTTTGTGTTCATTGTGCTGATGTGAATGTGATAAATGAACGGAGCTTGTTTTGTACTACTAGGATTTTGACGATTATAATGTGCGTAGGGACAATATTGTGAAATGGAAGAGTATTTAAACTAGCTTGTTAAAATAATTTTAAGTAGAAAAGTTTACTACATATTATTGCTTATAGATATATAATTATAAGATATATAACTTATGTGAAGACTTGTTTTATGTCATTAGGTATGTGAATATCAAAAGAGCATGATGAAAAATTAAAATAAGCCGAGCACGTTAGTCGATTTTAAATGTAAAAGTAGGTATTAAATGTTCTTCAGTTAAATCTTCAATTAAATATTCTTCTAAAAAAATCTAATCTGCGAGGTTTACTTTTTATTTTCAAACTTATGAAAAACCCTTTAAATGAATCTTACTCATATTGTTTGCCCTTGAAGGTTAAATGTATTAATTTTTTACCTTTACTATTTATTATATTTATGGCAAAGCTATTGGAACCTTTAGTATTTAAGACGTTTAATACTATTTAACTTTTATATCAACTTTATTATATTACTAGTGACAAACGAGCCACATCAATAACAAAAATAAATGAAAATATCATATTTTGACTTTAACCTCAACAAGAGAAGTGGTCAGAAACCCTCAATCAATTTTAATTAATTGTCACTGAAAATAGGTACGTGGAGAATTAATTTTAGTAAAATACAGCGAGCATTTCGCAACAAGGCGTCCGTTCGGTAAACCGCAACGCTCCAGCAATTATTGGGAGACGCGAAACGCGTCACAATTGGAACCGACAAATTAATAGAGAGCATTCAACGCTCCAACTACTAATCACTACTTCATTGGGAAATGGCGTGAAAACAGCGGCCAGCATGCGCTGCTACGTCATTACTTTTGTGACTTCATAATGGACTTTCGACTTACTGGATATTTTCTAGAAAATAGTTTCACAGTAGACAAGGTTCTACTATTTTTGAAACTACTCTGAAGTTAATATTTTATCTGAAAAACCATATTAATATTTTTTGTTTAAAAAACTGGAACTAGGTCTCTATTCAAACGTAAAACGTTTAGCATGATAATGTAATGTCGTAAATAAAAACATTATTATACTCATTCTTTCTGAAAATAAGGAAATGAATTCATTTCTAAATTTCAAGTGACTATTATCCTCGTATTATAAGATGCTACTAAATATACCAGCCAATAATAATGAATAGAAGCATTAAACAAGCACACTTGAGATAATGTTTTGCAAACTTTTTACTGATGATAATTGACATACAAATAAATAATAGAAGTTAAATCCGTGACACTAAATAAAAACGAATGTTTCTTGTTTCTCAGCTAAAATTATCAGATAAGTTGAGTTTAATAACTAAAAAGACAAAAGAAATATTTAAATGTTTCTATCATCCCATATAACCAATGCTAAGCTCGCTTGTGTTGTACCCCTCAAACTCAAATGTAATATAATTCTATTTTCATCTCAATATAGATTATATAATGTCATAAAGACCGCAAAAGCGATTCTAAATAATCCCATTAACATCTTACTCGTGAGCACTATAATGTCTCTAATATTAATCCTGTGGCCAGTGGAGATTTACAATAGCGAGCAGTCATGCACAATCCTGTTTTATGGGTTCATAACACCTACGCTATAGTCTCGGGTCTAAGGGACATCATTTCAAAAGAAGCAAATCTAGATATCCTAAGAAATGGTTCAACTTAAGAACATGTTATTGAGTCGGTTAGTATTAATGTGGCATTAAATAACGTAAATCTTTTCTTAAACACTATTTTGATTTTGATTTTGTTCTATTAATGTAATGTCTTTTATTGTAACTTTTGTCACTGCAGAAATTATAATTATACTTTATTAAACTGGTCTCAGAATACTGCAGGATTTTGCCTTAAGGCGATACTTTACTTTTTTACACTTTTATTACATTCGCACGAAAACAATTTCTGCTTGCTACTTGTATATCTAAGCAGATGACTTGTAAATTTATCGTTAGGTTAATGTGATATGTAGATATATTCGCTGCACAATCCAAATGATCAAAGAAGATCTTTTGTTTATTACGAGTAAGATCTGTGTAGATTCTTTTGAACTACTCGTTAGCCCGAAAGAGTCTCAAGCTGGTATCATACCTAGCATCCGAATAAATAAAATGGTTGATTTTAAAGGAAGGACCTATTGAACTTTTCTTGACAAGTGCAATTATTTGGGACTAACTTTCATTGACAAAACTATCTCTAGTACTCCCATGATACTCCTAAATATTATTTGACAACTCCTTCACGGTTTTCTATGCTAGAGGTTAGGCATCCATCAGCTACGCATGAGTCATTAATACAAAGGATCAAAACAGATATTTTGCTGCTGGAAATTAGAGTTCTCCTTTACTGTTTATAGTATTTTAGTATACGTAGTCAAGTATTTAGTACACGGCTTCAAGGTGTTATCATCTCTTAGATCCCAGGTTCGAATCACGGTGGAGCAATGTTTCTGAATAAATTCGAGCATTTGTAACGTTTATACATACATACATATATATATGTCACCCCTTGTTCCCAATGGGGTAGGCAGATACCACCTCTCTCCACTTGCTACGATCCTGGCACACTTCTCTTGCTTCCTCCATTTCATGAACGTCTTCATGTCATGTAACGTTTGTTAATACATATTTCTACTAAAAATATTTATATTGGTATAATATATTATGTACGCTTATTATATTATTGATATAATATATTGCCCTAGATCCCATCACAACAACAACATAACAAGCCTTACAGAGTTTACTTTGGACTAAGACTAACTAATCAGTGTAAGAAATATTTTATTTATTTATTATAGTAGTTATAGTATGCGAAAGTATATGAGTTGTTATGTAGTAAATGTATTTAACAAGGTTCTCTAAATGAATAGTTTTGGTTTACCCATGAAATAAGCTTACATGTTAACTTTATTCATTTCTTACTGACAGAGTAGATGCTAGCTTTTATTTTATCGACCGAGATAAAGATTATTTTGATTTGAATTTTATCTTTAAGCATATAAAAATTATGCTGTTAAAGAATCCAATCGAATCTAAAGATAAAATACCACGTAGGTCATTCGATGCAAATGCGAAGAAAAATCAAATTCCATCTAAAAGTTAGATAAGTGTTATTCGATTTCACATCATATTGCCACCCCAGGATTCAAACAAATCAGAAATCTATTTGGCAACGGGACAGGGCACAGAAATTTTCATAATAAGTATAGGGGAGATGAAATAATCTTATACTCTAATATTATTTGAGAGGAATACGAAACTAAATTCTAACATGTTTATGTTACATATTTACGTTACATTATGTTTGTCTACTAAATGCTATTGATAAATATCATGGTCTTACTTTTTTAATTACAGTACTATCTATGAATTGGATAAAGTGACATCACGGTTAGTTCCTAGTAAATATATATAAACTTTTTAAATTAATTTTATGTGAATTTGACAAACATAACTAGTGCACTATAATATAAAAAAAGATCTTATTCTTTCAGATATTATCTGTGGTGTTTGGTATAATAACCTATTCTGGTGAAATTAAATTCATTAGAGTGTACTATCTGCATGTCTTAAGAGCATAAAAAGTGACTGTTATGAAGAAGAAATGTGAATGAATTTGATTAGGGAAAAGAAAAATTGGAGAAGTTACGATCATTTAATAAAATTCGTTCAAAATTATTAAAAGGTGAGGCTACGTCTATGACTCGCGAATGTACAAAAACGATTAGCAGTAACTCTTTTGGTGGGACACGTACTTATCTATCCAAAAATAAAATATTAATAACTTATTGACTTGTCTTTCTCTAAAATAACTATTCAAATTCAAGACAAAAGGGAACAAATATTCGTAATATATTGACACGTGCATGTCGTTAATATTATATTGGATAATAAATTATAAGTCCTACAGCTATTAACATCAAATTTAATTGATTTAAAGACAGCAATTAATTTACATTTAAGGCAATCTTTTAATATTCAATTTAATGCTAAAATAGCTAGCAACACTGTAATATTATTAGACCCTAAAAATCTTCATACTTGTAATAAAAGGATTTATTTACAACGTATCGTAAATTTCTCTTCAGCTATAACATGCTTTTAGGTCCAATATTAGATTTCTATTTTAAATTAGTAATTTGAAGTTTGTTTTATGAAAAAAAAATGTTATAGATTTTACTTTTTAGATAGATATATAAGATGATATACCTATATATATACATAAATACGAAAATAATTCACATTTGTTCTCGGAAAAGTAAGAAAGGCTATGCGGTGGTGTATAAACACTTATACTTCGCCAATGTTTATAAACGCCTATTATACGCCATTTGAATTATTTTGTATTGCAGTAAATCCTTTTAGTCGACCCGTTAGACGATTCTTACGACATCCACATAAATATTTGATACGTACGCTTTGAAAATTAAGGTGAAAGTCTAATTACTACATATATGCGTTTCATAAGAGATCACTCTTATGAACCGTACTGAAAGATGAATTAAGATTAAGTTGTGTGATTTAATACTTTTACTATGTATTTCCAGAAAGACAGAGTTTTTAGAAAATTTTCTCTTCTCCAGTTTCATGAATTTTTTATTAATTTTTTATATGTATTCTTTCATATTTAGACCATCACATTTTGATCACTAAATATAGTATGAACCTACATTACACACATACTTAATGTGCAGCTGTTGAATAAGGGTCTGACAGAAGATTAAGATATGATTTACACGGCTCTAAAAATTTGCGATTCCGGCGTCATATAGCTTGTCGTCGTTACCACTGTCATACACTGTCTTTCTTTGGAATGATCTCTGGCGTGGTCACCTTTCGCTGGGTTTTTTTAGTCCAGCTCATGAGTAGTTAGTAAGTCATAGCTGAAATAGTTTACCATAGAAGTCTAGTTCGAGAACGCCAATGTCGATGTTAATATTTTCTTCGACGCGTTATTACTCCTCTGCAATAGTTTCATCAATGAATATTAATTAATTCGTAGCAATTTAAAATATAATCTTGTGTAATCTTAGATTTCTCAATAATTCATCTAGACTCTTCTTTTAACTTACTTTCTTTTCTTCAATTGCTTAAATCAATATATATTTAGTTGACTGGCTAAAAGCAGATAATAATATAAAATATCTATGTTTATTGTAATGAAGTAATGGGTCTAATTTAAATGTAAATAAGTTATAGAAATTTCTAGCTTACCAAAAGTTCATAGTCTTATAGACAGAACATACTGACAAAAATGCCTCAGCTTATTAACAAGAGCTATTTGACCTACTGCCAATTTGGATGTTCTCCAAGTGAGTTGTAAGCTGGTATGATTTGGCAAGCCTTATGTAGCAGCTGTCACAGACACCTGAAATGTAATAGCATCATGAATGTTAGTGTTACAATGTATTATACACATGAAATACATTTTGTCTATAAACTAACCACTTTAATAGCGTTTGCATCACACTAAAGTTTAGTTTAGTTATAGATTTTAATTTTGGGTCGTAATTTACTAACATATTTAAAAATGTCCTTAGTGGTAGTTGATGGTAGTTACTAATTATTAATAAATGAATTTCTGTTATCAATTCGGTATGGCGTACTTATAATGGAAAACTCACATTGAAAAAGAAGATGAAGTATCATATAGTAAAATCCTTAGTTCCATATTTTGGTTGCTGTTGCAAAAATAATTATAACATAAATAACGATAAAAGTCTGTTTGAGATTGAAATCAAATAGGCAACTTGAAAACATATCGGATATTATGTATAGACATATTGGGAGCTAAGCATCACGGTAAGAATGTTATCGAATTAGTTTTACTATCAAATTGTGAATTTCAAAAATCTTTATTACTGCCCACAAAAATGCAAAAATGTATTTGTGTTATATTACTATTTTGTTTATAGCATGAAAATATTACATAAGAGTTAACTATACAATATGTTATTTGTGTGCTAACAGGTGTCACCGTTCCCTTTCTACCGTTGTATGTGAAACGATCAATGATTTTGTATTCAGATAAGAGTATATTGCACTAGCACGTCGAAACTGTCTCGTTCAAATTTGGGCAATTAGTGTAATTTTATTTTGTCGCATATTAATAGCCAGAGAATAAAGACGTCGTTTCTCGCTCCTATTTTAGGTTTGGCTATCAACTCATGTCTTACCGTCCTGCACTTTCTGAATGAGTTGTTTCATTCACTCATAAATTCGTCAAACATAAAAAAAGATCAGTATGTACATGCAAAACGGGGTCAGTTTTTAAATTTCGCACAGTATAGACTCATATAATATATATTTATATATGTATAATATCTAAACTATCATAACATAAGCTTAAATTCGTTTGCAGTCGAATAGCTGAAATCAATGAATAATAACTTAACATTACTAAAGTAATTTTCTATTAAAAACTTTGATAACTATAGCATGACATATATAATAACACCAAAGTTATATTATAATGTATATTAAATTAGAATCATACACTATGTTTAAACTCAAATGCGTCACCGCCGAGGAGCACGAGCTTACCCAAACTAAGATACTAACTTTACTAAATTCTTCTTCATAGATATAATGCAGGTAGTCTCACAATCTTCTTCTTTGCCTTTAGAAGCGTCGGATAAATGTACAATATGAAATTCGAATAACAAAACACTAATCACTACAGCATTGAAGCTTGGTCATCTATGCATTCAAAGGCAACATTCAGTCTCACCGAAATAAAATTTTTATATATTTAATATTTTGCTTTTCCACTCAATTGATACGAATCTATTTCTATTTTAGTTAAAATTGCTCCCGAAGCCAAACTTTATTCCTTGCTATTATATTTTATTTTGTATCAGCATCAAAAGTTTTAGTCCAAGGCATATCTCTATATCTCACTATAAGTAAAAATGTCAATATTAACGTATATAAAAAGCAATTCACATGCCAGACGCGACTCCAGGCTTTCATCCCTGCCCATTCAAAGTTCTTATGCAAATTACATAATGTTCTTTACGACATGAGATGGCGAACTTCACTTAGGAGTACATATTTATGTATTTACATCGCATACTTCGTGGGGGATTCTTTTGGTGAACAACAAATGAAGGATTCCATTAAGAACGACCTCACGCACTGTTTTTTTTTTCGTTATATTCTTGTAATGTGGTTAATGCAATTTTTCCCTTTACATAAATTAAAACTTTGTTGTAGAATATGAGCCAGTTTTATTTTTGTACTCATTACACCAACCAGTACGACCAATTGAATTCCCTACTGTTCAATTGGACTGCTTACCAATTATGATAAAGTTATTTTTAAAGATATAAGCGATTCTTACCAATTCAATTTAACATAAGAAAGAAAAACATGGTACTGATAATATAATAACTCATATACGATCACACTGACGGGCCTGACAATACTATAAGTTTAATTTTTAGCCAATTATGTTACACGTTTAAGTTCCTGGGCAGGTTGCCTCACAATATGTTCCTTAAACGTATGATGCGAATGACGGAAAGCACTTTGACTTAGGCAGGATGGAATTTCAAACCAATTTTGACGACCTCCATAGTCGAGTGGATAGTACACCAGTTTCGAGGTGTCGCCATCTCTGAGGTCCCGGGTTCGAATCCCGGTGGGGGCAGATGTTTATGTGATGAATGCGAGCATTTGTACCTTAGTCATGGTTGTTGATATATATTTCTATAGAAATTATTTATATATGTATGTCTATCCGTTACCCTAGATCCCATAGCACAAGCCTTATAGAGCTTAGTTTGGGCTAGGCTAATTGGTGTAAGTGTAACAAATATTTATTTATTTATTAAAAGAACAGTGCTCAGATCACAGCGCCACTGTCACTCTATTACGTAACATTTGGAAGTTTTACATGTAGGCAGCAGACTATGAAAATCCTATGCAAAAATATATAAACTTATAAAAATCCAAAACAAACGAAAATCAATTAGAAATTAATCCTCAAACCAATATAATGAGTTAAAAGGTCGAATATGAAATTCTGTAATCACAATCGCGATAAGGATTCAATTTATATTTCCGGGACAATCCCTGCCCTTTTCTGTTTTAAATCAAACGCACCCTCACTTAGATTTGTTTTTAAATCTGATGGCAAAGTATTGTGCCCGCAGAAATACTTAATACTGAAAACGCTGATAAAATCTACCAGAAACAAACAGTTAATATTATCGATCTCATACAAAACTCGTGGGACAAATGATCGTGCGTTGTAATTTATAGTCGATGGGGTTGTTTTATTATGTTGTTTTGATCCGCCCGCCCTAATTATTTGGTATTGGACGATAATATTTTGTTTACTGTTTTCCATTTCGTTGCCTATGAATGTATTAACAAATAATTACACAATCGGTAATAAAGAGATTATTCAACAAGCTGAAATGTTAATAACTCACAATTTTTCAGTTCCGAATATTGGCAATACTCGCCTGGTTTTACTCGTATACCCTACGTAAATACTTGTTGGAATACTCACTGCCTACTTTATCCTCAAGTTTGCTGCAAATTTTCTTAGTAGTAGTAGAACTTGGAAGTTGCTTGACTGCACTTTTGTGAAGCGAAGATCATTTTTTAGAAGGCTGAGGCGTCGATCTACGCCACTAAACTCCGATGATCCTTTACAGATTATCTCTATTAACTCTCATTATATATATTGTCATTAACTTTATTAATTCTACAAAATTTCACTTTCCAAAAATCGTATTGTGTTTATCAATTGTATTTTGATATAAGTAATTAATGACGCAAACGATTAATGCTAACAGATCTAATAGAAAATAAAATCTGTATATGTTATTATGGTCTATATAGCGAATATATTTCAATATTTTGAATATTTGTGTACGTTTTATCTTAGATATATAAATGTGGGTAGTCCCACCTAACATTATTTCATTTTTATATTACCTACTATTCAATGCAACAGCAATCTTGTGTATTGCTGTTTCAATCATTTTCTCAAAATGAAATATTGGCACTATTATTGTTAATTATTACACCATTCAAGGTTCTGTAGTAATATATATCTATATTCGAAGGAGTAGCGTTAAGTAACTCGCATACGAGTATTCTAAAACTATGAAGAAGCTAATTAACCTAAATATACGAAAAAAGTATAGCTATTTAATAGGCTTATATAACATCTTGTCTAGTTATTTTTTAATATGAACAGAGAACATCCACACTCGTACACAACACTCAAATAGTATCCACATTATTTGTTATTAAAATGGGCTCTCAAACTAAATGTATAGGTAAAAAGACTACGAAGGTACTAGTATTTCTAGATCCTTCATTTATGTATACTAAAAGTAGCGTGAATTAAAATTTATATTTTTCTTCTCATTGTTTAACTATTAAAGATTCATCGTTTATGAATATAACATAATACAGGCATTTGAATCTAAAATTTCAGAAGATTACACTGTCAAGTAAAGCGATTTAATAGACTGCGCCGATTTACATCCACGCCGCGCGAAGAATTTTCAAAAGCTCATTCATCAATCTCGAACGAACTAATAGTTTCATTTGCAGACTGCACTGAAATTGTTGCTATTTTATCTGTGTTGTACAGGTAAGAAAAGAAAGGATAATAGTCTTTTATTAAGTTAAATCTTTAATTTTTTTTAAATAATTATAGATAAATTGAAGTTTCTTAATAAGGTATATGACAACAACTGAATATGTCTTTTTTTATTGATTGCAGTGCACTTAGTATGGAGCGTTTTTGAGTGACCAGTGATAGCGCCGCAAATATGGCGTTATATCTTCAAAAGTAATAATCGCAGATACATCATAACGTCTACAATACTTCTCGTCTAAAAGAGTACTGTTATTAGGTATAGAATAAAAAAAAATTGTCATCTACCCAATTCAATTGACAAACAGGCACGTATTTAAATTCTATGTCCTCTTTCATAGAAAAACGATGCAATAATAATGCTCTGTATTGTTCGTTGCTTCTGTGAAATTTGCAACACATGATCTTCATTCATGGAATCTCACAGCTGCTAGTTTCGTGCAAACATTTGCTGAAATGTGCAAGTTGGATAGGCCATAGCAACTCCCACTCGGCTCAAACTGACAGTTACTTTCAAAACAATTACGCTTCCATTGCTTGTACACACGACAACTGTAGCTGTCCAACCTTTGCTATTTTATAGACGGTTTTGGATTTATATAGCACTGCCTATCGTTATGGAGGGCGGGCGCTTTATTTCAAAGCCGATGTGGTCCCAGGCCTTCTGCCAGGTTTTTTTGCCGATGTTTAGTTGGTAGACTAGCCTTCTGCTAAAGTGGAACATCACCACCCGCCGTAGACCGGACGCGGGTGGTATCCGGTGTAAGGTCGTCCAAGCAGCAAGGGGTTATTAAGACGACTACAATAGTAGCGCACCCCTTATGAGTATTCACTACCATCCCCCATGGGAAAAAAAATAAATCAATTATTCTTATGGATGTCAAGCTCACTTAAAGTAATATCATTTAATGAAGGAAGCAACTAAGTTTTATATTTGTCTTGAAAACTTGATGTTTTTGTATTGCTTCCAGTAGCAGACGTCGGACGATCCACCTAATGGTAAGCGCAGTATATTGGGAGCATAGCTGAGTAGCAATCTACTTGGGATATACATTGTCGTTAAATCATTCTTCAAAGTACGTAGCGCTATTGAAAGATTGCTTTGGGAATTTAATAAGGTAAGGCAAAATTACTGTGATTAGGCCAGCTGGACTAGGTCAGGGTCATTGTCTTTATGTGCATCTTTTTTTTTGCAGGTATATGCAGGTATACCCATGATGTATTTTTTCACCGTAAAAACGGAAAATGTGCATATGAAATATCGTAAAACACATGAGTATATGGCAGATCCGGATAGAACCCCAGTTCCGAGGGCATATGGCTTGAATTAGGCACTGGATTTGGCTTATTTTATTCATATTTCTTTCTTATTATACTATTATACTAAGCCTAAAATCAAGAGTTTAAAAAAATATTTTATTTTACACTCACACCAATAAGTCTAGCCCAAACAATGCATTGTAAAGTTTATGTTATGGGATCTACGATAACGGATAAACATACATATGTTGATCATACATAGATAAATATTATTTTAATAGAAATATTTATTAACAGCTATGGCTAAACCATTTGTCTGTATTCATGATACACACACATGGAGTCGAACCCAGGGCTTCAAAGATGACGACACCTTGAAACCAACATACTTGGCTACGGAATTCGTCATCAAACTTTAAAATATAACTTAGAGTAGTAAAATCTAAAGTACTGTTATATTTTTTCGGATGAAATTTCGAAACAATTTTATACTATCAGATTGACTAAAGAATAGACTAGAAGAAGAGAATTGATTTAGATTAACGACTATTTGTAAATCGAAAAAACGCTGAAACACCCTCAAACAAGTGTATGATAATAAATATAGACAACTCGGTGGTTGCTAGAAAACCACTCACACCCCTACCACCAACCAAATAAAGCAAAATAGTCCTTAAACGAACAATTGTCATTGGCAAATGGTGTCTGTAAAAGTATCGAACTTATACGAAATGCTTTTTGAACTGCACGCCACTATGTCGCAAAGATGCAATGGAACACGTTACGTCTATCTGGAGAGACATCACCACGATTCTGTAATTTGCATATAATGACTACTTAAAAAGCAACTAACACGAATTATGTGGCAGTTAACTGAACGTGTATCGCTCGAGATGTCAACGCCTGATCCCTGACTGCTTTATTGCCTTGGTTCATGAATAATTAAGCATTGGAATCTGCAGGACTGCATTTTATTGGATTAATTGTGTGATTATCAAGTAACAATTATGCAGCTACGAGAAGATTGAAGTTGTATCAGCGTGTTCTAACGATTGCAAAATTTTTGCATATCTCTGTTATATAAGTAAGCAGTTTTTGACTGGACTGTTATGACTGACCATAATATCTCGAGTTTCATTTTATGTTTCAATAGGTACGTTATAGTGAATCCTGCGCCTGATCTTGTTCTTATCAGGTACTAGCTGTACCCGCGACTTCGCCCGCGTGGAATTCAACAAAAAAAAAACATTTTTATTTTAAGTGGCATGCGCGTCAGCTGCTGGCGATACTAGATAGTACTTGGCCATAGCAACATTACTTAATTTTTCTAAAATAAAATAAGCTTAAGTTACTCCTTATTACATCAGCTACCTGCCAATATAAGTCCCGCCATTTCAGAGATTAGCCGGAACAAACAGGCAGACAGGCAGATGACACTTAATTTAATACATATAAATATGTATGTACAGATATTACCCTTATCAGGGCATTTCGTATTACGTTTTTCAGATAGAGCATGGACTTATATCTATTATATCTCCGAACATAGATTCTGTTAAGACTAGACACTACAACTGAAATCGAATTCAGATGACTAGAATGCAACGTTTTCCACTTCCTATGATCCAGGCATACTTCCTTAGCTTCCTCGACATTCATTAATAGTTTCAGGCACTCTTGACCTGACCTGCCTTCACTATATCACCATGTTATTTATATGCATAAAAAATATATATTTGCTACATCGAATATCAGTCCCCTTCCTTGTTTCTGCTTTCTTTGACGTGCAAAAGTAATTGTAAAAATAATATTTGAATAATAAATTTTTGATTGTGATTGATTTTGTAATTATCTGTTCTTTGGTGATAGTGTTAATTTAGCAAATAATTTTGTTTTAGTACAGTAGCATCCAAATACAACCTAATCATAGTATTCATAGCATTGTGCTGTTCCACACCCGTGCATCATCATGCTAATATTCCATACCTAAGTTAATTGACAAATACCGTATTAGGCTGTAATCCGCAGAACTAATAGGATTAAAATTTATGTACCGGCAGTGACAAACATACAGTACATTCGAATTACTGGTCTATTAGGTAAATACAAAGTTATGTTTTCATAACATACGAGTAGCTTATGAAAACATGTATTGTGTTTGTTTTTCATAGTTTCGGCCCTTACAATTGAAACTTCATTCGTACAGTAAGAATTTTAATTTAGAAATTCAGAAGTAGGAATTGTACTTCTAAGTTTATAAATTAAAAGTTAAGACTTATAGTAACTAATTAACTATAATCCTGGCGGTACCCAAGCCAATTTCACCTGCTCGCGGTGTTCCGTCAACTAACGAGGCTTTGGCGCTCCTCCTCAATATATACTTAGTCAGCTTCATGGGAGATAGCCCAAAATCATCTTATCCTTTGGGTAAGCTCTATGCCTACGCTTACGAGGGGCTGAAAGTTTATAGAAAAAAAATGCATTTATTATTAGTTAGTTTAATGGCTGTTTCATGTGTTTCAAAATTTCAAAAAATTTAATTAAATATATTTATATTTGTCTAAGGTAACCTGCATGTGACTGTGATGATGATGAAACTTTTCAAAAAGGAAAATTCAATGTCAGGATATAGAAAATTCAATATCCTATGAAATCTTAACACAAATCGGCAGTGCTGTAGATGTATACCTATTATTGTACTTAGACTATTTTCGTCAAATCTATTTTAGCGAAATTACAAATCATTACTTGAATAACGGATTATTGAAGGAATTTACTATCTTCGGAATATGATGTCGTAAATTATGTAACAAACACAATATGTTTTTTATTATAATGACATACATTATTATTAGGTTACGTCAGCTTACCTACATATCTATACAAAATTATAGAAATAACGTAAGATATGTCTTTTGCTGCTAAGCTTAAAGTTCATATTTGAATTTACTTATTACGAGGATAGAATTATTTAATATATTAGTCACTTAGTTCCACTGAATCGTGTGGATATAAACTTTTGTATTCTTTAATGAGTCAGCATCTGCCCTATAACAAGTTTTGGTATTAGGTATTTTATAATTTACAAATGGCCGACTCTGACTGAAACGGTTGGCTGAAGGGTACATTTCAGCTACGTTCATGGTTGTTTGATAACTGGTTACTCCGATTTAATTTAACTGCAAAGAACTATGTGAGAAACTTGCCTTTAATGAAAAGTTTGTCATTTCTATTAATTGTATATATGGTTACTAAATTGTTTTTCTTTTTTAATTATTTTATTTATTGGTGGATCGGAGGTGGACTGATACTCAATACCAGGGTCGACTGTTTACATACATTTTATACCTATTCAAGGGTTACACATGTGACTTCACTTTTTATGTCACATGTTGGCAACGAGCACTTAGTTTTATGTGGGGGTTGCAGATATAATGCGATTTTTACAAGAACCACTTGCATCATAGGCGACTTTAATCGCTTACCATCAAATGGGCAATCTGCTTGTTTGTCAAAATATCACATAAAAAAAACGTTGGCAGCGCTAGTCCCTAGATAAAGTATATATCTGTATATGTAATAGTTTCAATACATAACAAAAATGTATGGATATAACTCCAAAGGAAATCATCATTCGTTCTAATAAAACAAAACAAATGTCAATAGTGTTATTTTGGCTACAAGCCCTCGACCAATCGGTCCATTCGGTCATCTATTGGATTTAAATCAAATCAAATCAAATCAAATCAAAATTAACTTTATTCAAATATGACTTTACAGAAAGCGAATGAATCGTTCAAATGTTTTTCTCTTGCACCATTACCTGATTCAGGCCATATTTTTTAGCTGATAAGAAGAATGGGCGCAAGAAACTTATCAGCTTTAACAAAAGTAATAACAACATTTAAAATAATAAATAATGCCGTTATCATACAACGCTTACAATGTACGGGAAAACAAACATTTACACTTTAGAATGTAAATCAACACTAAGCATTGGCATCATTTAAATAATCATTCACTTTGTAATAGCACTTACTCATTAGCGTCTTTTTAACATGTACTTTGAAATTCAGCTACACTATGTGGAATCTTGTTATAAAAATTTATACATTTGCCCATTACCTCTAGTTTTTTGTAGCTTTTACGTTGGAACGGCAAGTTAATTTTCATTTCTTGTGTTTAAATTATGCATCAATCATCAATTTTTTAAATTTTATTAACTTATTATATATTTTTTAGTATTAAATTAAGTATATAAATAGCCTTTTTAATGGTTCCATGTCTTTAATGATCAAATGATACCAAATATAAAAAATTGGATCCTTACTGCATATTTCATTTTATTTATAACATAATGACGTTAAATAATGTGTTAGTTAAATAATTTTTTTTCCTGATTTTGTTAGTAATTGTTAGCGGATAAGACTATTCTATACATTTAAGGTATTTATTTAGATTTGGCTGATTAATAAATAGTGACTTTTTATCAGTTCAATATTAAACAAACATACGTTATAACAAAGCTTACTGCAATCTTCTTGTGTCAAGCTCGTTAGAACATAATCAAGCTCGAACGCCCAACGAGAAAGGACCTTTACGTAAGCTAGCGACAGGGCCTTTTGATCCCGCCGTAGGCTTCAAAGGCACGAATGCACTACATTGTCGAGGTCTCTACTGTTTAGCACTGCTCGGTTGTAATCCGGGATTAACCCGACGAGTCGTGTAGCCACTACGGTTACATGCTGGTAACTAATTGGAGCACCCAATCTCGTGTACCCGCATTTCGGACACAGACTGACTCAGGATTACAGACAAAATGTGAATTATTCCAGTACATGGAGATGTATGTTTCATATGCCAGGTAAATGTTAAATAAGTTGGTTAGTGTTACTTTGTGTCAAAGTGCTATTTTCACTTCTCAGGTTACAAAGCCGGATTTAAGTGAATACTTTAGTTTGTAGGGTGTAAAATATTTTAATTTTCTCTTAATGTCTTTTAAGTTCAACATCCTGTACTTCTTTTGTATGTAAGATAATGTTTTGAACTCCATATATAACTATTTAATAATATTAATTAGATATCAATATTTTAGTGATAGTCATTTCATGTCTCTTGATTTGGAGTTAATAATATTTTTTTTACTTTTAAGTTTAAGATTTTTTATATTGGTATAGGCCTCAAATCGGTTGTTACTTTATTGTTGTTTAAACATTTATATATGTGTTTATTTTCATTAAATATTTCCATACTTAAATATCTAGTTTTTATCGCTGTCGACGTGAAAAGTACAGTCATACATACTCGTAAGTATACATGTTTGGTCAAATCCCTTTCAAGCGGAAATATACCCATGTTAACATGAAAGTTATGGCGTTATAAACAATTTGAAATAATAAAATTAATTTTTAATTTTCCCATACAACAAGTTAGGTCTAAAAGAAAAAATATATGGAGATTTAAAATTAACTTCCAATTTAAAATTATCTATATTGTCAATCTTTGTCCAATTTTATGATTTCTCATATTATCTCTGATTTTGAATCTGAATCTCAACAATATCAGTTTTACTCAACAGAATCTGAGAATAAGTAGAAAAGAAGCGTACTTAAATGACCACCGCAATGTTGACGCCACACATCACGCTGAAAAATTACAATCCCTAATTCGCGACCGAATGATTGAGCGGGCAAGTATTCGCCGTTCATTGTCTGCGGCGAGCTGTCGAGGCACCCAGGCCAGGCTGGACCATTTGTCAGCCGCCATCGTTTGTCGTGCGTCGTACATAACTAATTGCTGCTGTAAATCGTGCCCGCACGCGACACGCGCCGTTCGCGCCAACAAGACGAGCGAACGAATGAGTGAATGACGTGTGTCTTCGGCGCGTGGCGATGAAAGCACGCACGGCTTTCATTTGCTTTATTTTTGATTTGCTGCGGCGCCGCCTATCACTTGTATTTGTAGAACACCATCTTTGCTTATCTTTTGAACTCATATCATGATTAATTTTATTTAAGCCTTGCATAGCATACAACTCACGGATATTAGCAATGTATGCAAACAGTTGAAAGAAACCAAACAAACATACTGTTCATTCACCAAATACTGACGCGATAGATTTCTCTTTGTAGAATTATGATCATAATTAAATTGCTGTACATTAATGAGATGATATGGAGGACAGGGTTATGAATTAAATATTATCTATTGTTCTTTTCCATATTCTGTTTTGAATATTTGATTGCATATCAGATTCTATGAGAATGTCTTCAGTTAGTGTATATATTTTTTTTCTAATGTAATATTTTTGTTGAGATCTTATCAGTTATTTCCTGGTTATAGGCAAAATACAGTAATTTAAGTTTTTGTAAAAAAATGACATTTATGCTATTGCAGTATGCATTGAATCTTTCATATGATGAACAAGTCTGGGTTGTGATTTAACTTCGCCGTCTGTTTTTTTTTGTTCGAGGCTCTACTAAACTGATAAATTACACAAAATTACATACACATATTAATGATAAAAAATCATGAAAGCAATTTTTAAAATGACGCCTTAATTTGAAAACAATTGACAGTCAGATGAATCAAATTACGTTCTACGGCTATAGAATTCCATTTTTAAATGCAATCATATTTTTATAAATATTGTTTATGTGTCTAATCCAGAAGCTTTTAATAAGACCAATATATGCGAATGTAGTCGTCCTCGATAAAAACGCCATTGCCGCTTCAATGACGTGATGCATACCATAGGGTACAATTCGAGCAATTATGTAATTTACACTCTGGATAAGTGTCATGTTGGATGTTCTTTGATTGTTATTTGTTTGATTGACTTAAAACAACAACAACATTTGTGGCTTAATATTTTGCCACTATGCTGTCTTTTTCGTATTGCTATAGGATAAATGTAAAAATAAGTTTGGTATTTTCGGCAGGATTGTGTGTGTTTCTTGTCTTAATCCTTCTTAGTTAGTTATCATATATGAATTTAATCGACATAACTAAACTGAAATTTGTTAAATCTATTATTGTTTATCCATGATAGTGAAGATTTTGATAATACGTTCTAAGTGAGTGTCATCTGAAAGTTTTTACTTTTATTTTGAGTAGTAGAGCATTTTACAAATCTTAAGTGCCAAGCATATGCCAGGTAATGTAGCGTATGTCTCCTACAAGCGGAAAAGATGATTTAGTGAAGATTGCAGGAAGGCTTCGGGTACTAGCAACATATTACCAATCAGTGTTTATATGCATAAAGAAGTAGGCATCTTTTGGTTAAAAAAATCACAATGACGATCACTGAATCCATTGAATATAAATCCTAGTTATATTGTTGTTTCGATTTGTTACATAGATTTAATTTTGATGAGTCAGCTTGGCTCACGGCTGTCGTAAAGCCTAGCTTGTCAGACCGGACGCTAGAAATGGCGAGCTAGTCATGAGGTCAGTAAGCCGTGCTTGATGTTGTAATCTAAGCAGTAACGCTGTGATTTATTAGTTCTAAGATGACGAAACGCTTCCTTTGTGTTTCTGTTTAATAGAAACACAAAATTTATTAAATTTCTCTTACTCTTTAAAATAGAAAAAAAAATGACTTGTCTGATATATTTTTTCATTAATAGAGCCTTCATTGATATTCTATCTTGATACAAAAAAATAATCCTCGAACGCTGTACATTTTTATCTATATTTATGCAGTCAAAATCAGAAGTTAAAAAAGGGTTCATGGCAAGGTTATGTTGGCAACACTAAATTGATAATGGTACTTTTTTATAATTTTATGAAAGTTTGATCTGTTTTAATATTTCTTTTTTCTATACTCTTTTCTTATTTTTATGATAATTAATAAATTCCTTGCTTATTATATATGACGTCGGGAGACATCATTAGCCAGCGCTGTAAGGCGACGAGAGCTGTAACCCATAATTTTCATGTTTGTCATGATAATGGTCATACATGGATAGATAAATTAAAAATGGCACCACGATATTCTTCTCTTTACAATGGTTCATTGATAACCTAACTTTTGGTTATAATATAATCACGGATAATTATGATTTTGAGCACGTAAAAAGCAGTGAAGTTATTTGTATTGCGATCGTAGGCAACGTGTCAAACATTAAGAGTACTTTTATTTACGATTGCGTCACAGCTAAACAAAACTAAAGTAACTATTGCAAAAACATCACATAAAGTTAATTAAAACAATAATTATAAATGTTATTTGGCATCGCACGACATAAATCAACTCTTAGATACCGCGACATGCGTACACGTAAATAACTAATTGAAAGCTAAAATAATATCAATCTTTTTAAATTAAAAATAAAATAATTGTTTAAACAAGGTACAATAAATCTGCTATGAAAGATTAGTTCTTTCTATTAAAATGGGTAAATAAATTCTGTACTTCTATAGAGATTTGCACTATGGTGTCTAAATGTAATGTAAAATTTAAACAAACTACAAATTCTACAGCTTTCAGGTTTATAAAAGTTATACAGTTAAGTGCAAAGTGAAATGAAGTAATTTTATAAGAAAAGATGATCTAAATAGTGAATAAAATACCATTAATATGTTTATTTATAATACTTATGAATGCCGCAGGGGCCTTTTTAGATTTAGATTAGTTATAGTTTATATTCGCTTACATTCGTTTTGTTATTAAATATTAAAGTAAGCAGTTAAGTAAGCACGTTATCATATTTTTCACACGATTACTGCGCAGTTTTTAAATAACTACTAAACCATTAATTAGTCAACTAATTAAATTTAGATAGATATTGTCCCTTAAGTACTATGATTGTAATACCTGTGAACGAAGCGGCTCACGTTGTTAACTATAATAGATTTTTAATAATATTCCTAAAAATATTAAATACTAGCTTTCTGCCCGCGGCTTCGCCTGCGTGGATTTCGGGATTGGGTCTATAGCCCCACGGCTACATATGCGCGGAAGTCGGTTTATGGCGCGAAGGTTTTATCGCGCTTCCCGTGGGACTATCCGTTTTTCCGAGATAAAAAATACCGCAGAACCTTGCTCAACAATCACTCTATCTATTGATGAAAACCGCATGAAAATCTGTGCAGTAGTTTTTGAGCGAAGCCTTTATTGCGCATCCCGTGGGACCTGTCGATTTTTCCGGGATAAAAAGTAGCCTATGTTACTCGGGGATAATGTAGCTTTCCAAAAGTGAAAGAATTTTTGAAATCGGTCCAGTAGTTTCGGAGCCTATTCATTACAAACAAACAAACAAACAAATCTTTCCTCTTTATAATATTAGTATAGATAACAGTGAAGCCTAGCTCTGTTTTTCCTCCTCGCAAAGGATTCGTCAAAATATTACTGAGAACCATTATCTATACGAGTGAATCTCTTGAGCGAAAATACGCCCGGTAGATGTCTGAGGTGATAAATGAGTTGTATTAAGCCGCGATAGACGCGTTATAGCGCTGCCATTGACTGAGAGCTGCGTTGACAACTGCGACGTAGACTATTTGTATAAAGCCCTGTGTAGCTTTTAACTGGGTACTCTATAACTAAATGAGGAAATTGGCGATACTGAAGCGGATTGTAATAAATGTTTAAGAAAATAATACAAAATTGTTTATTTATAAAATACAAAAGGTAAATAGCAACGGAAAAGTAAAATCGGTAAACGGAAAAATATAATAATTTGGAAACATTAGTTATACACAACTATACATTGCTTGTTTGATGCTATCAGTGCAGGAAAGATAATTAGGAAAGACAGCAGAAAAATTAAAATAAAAACTGCTATAGCATATGGTAAACTAGACGGCGTCCGCGACTTAATCTGCGCAGGATTAGTATTTCGAGTAGCTTATATCAGCGTTGTGTATATCTTTATAAGTGTTATTCTGATGTATAAAATATATTATTGTAAAGTTTCATTAAAATCGATACACTAATGATGAACTGAACTTGATGTTTTATACAAATAAAATATACTGAACGATGTTCAAATGTGTATGAAGCAAATTTACATATAGACAAGGAATCAGACGCCATAAGAAATTCTGTGTTACTATATATTCTGTGTCCACGTTCTAAAATCATAATGTTTTATAATCCGAATAACATCTCAAACAGAGATAAAATATAGATATCACTTACACTGAGAATAGCTCAAAGAGACAGTCGTCGGAGCGTTTAGCAGACGGCGCCAGCGCAGCGTCCTGATATGAAATATCTCTTAATTTAGTATATACTAATTAAACCATTACAGTCGTTCCATTGGAGTTAATATAGATGTATGAAATGCATTTCTAAGAGAATAAATATTTTATTAACGTTAAGTTCAATGACGATTAATGCAACTCGATATGGCCTTTTTTCATCTTCTGAGCTTAGAAGAGAGCGATCAAGCGCTGCATTGAAGCGGCTTTAGAACCAGATTAACTTCGACCGTATATGATAGGCCCTAGTCATAGAGAACAGACAGATTTTCCAATCTTCTCACCCCTATATTAACTTGTGAGAACTGATTTTGCCTTTCAAATGTAAAAATGTGTACAGTACATGCGCATGGATATAAAAATATTGAATAATTGCTTATAGTCACACGACTGTTAATTTTATTAGACTAAAATAACTTGCTGTAGATGACAATAAAAAAATGCGTTTTTGAACGATGTTTCACATAAATCACATATGTAGAGTTTGAGTCGATTTTGTAATATATTATCAGATAATTTTGTTCTGTTTTTTATGTGCCAAAATTAACAATATAATATGAAATGATTGTTTTCAGGAGTATAATAGTCACAACATTACTTAATACTTTATTTTGAATGTTATCGTTACGACTTCTGTCAACACTGAAATTAGAGGAATTCCAATGCTAGATTCTGGCTATCGATTTCGCTCCGATGGGTGGCAACAAATTTTGTATGCACATTTAATGCAATCATCTAAGCCAGTGATCCGGAACAGTAAATATTTATGCAAGCCCACACCCGTACCCACACCGGGACGCTCCTAACGGTTTGCGATGTGCACATTTCACATGCATCCTCCTAGAATTTAATTTACAATTACTCACGCCGCAGTCGTTATAGAGTAACTGATAATATATGGTATTCAGAATTCTTATTCTAATTTTTATAAATAATAATATAATAAACCTTATGATTTGTGAATACCAAGTTGTTCTATTCGTTTTTGTTGTTACAGACCCATTAATGTCGTGTAGGTTTTACACTTTTATAAACACAATTAATTTAGTAACTTTCCTTGATGTAAAACATAGTAACTACTGCATTTTTGCTTATTCTCATATATAATAACTGTTTACCGCCTCAGTTATAAATATGAGTCAGTCACTCGTTACTGTTCTTCTGATACAAAAAAAAATAAAAAAAAAAATAGAAAATATCGTAGAAATAATGTTGAATTAATAGAATAAGCTTAAGTTATTGTTATATCCAATTTAATTTATTATTTTAAATATTAACCTATGATATACCTATGGATAATTTCTAGCAAATTTCATTCAAATATTTTAAAATAAAACTTGTAAGACAAAGTAACAGTGTAGTAAAAGGCATAGTCATTGAATGAATACAAAAAAAGTCTTAAGTTCCTCAAAATAATAATTACTTATTATTCACCAGAATTATAATATGAAATTCTCGGGAAAGTAGTTTGCCAACAAGTGGGTTTTAAAAATCAACATGGACAAGACGAATATCATGTCCTATGCAACACCGACTCCAGTGAGGTTTTAGGTCTTTAGGCTGGTTGTTGTTTTTGTGTATATTTGCCTAGAACAAATCGTGCAATTATATCTAGTTAGGACTAGGACAATCGGTCCGATTTCCAGAAAAAGGTTAATAAATCCAGTTTGGTTGGGCAGAGTTCGGGAAGTTACGCGGCATATTCCCGCCCTAACTAACGCGGCGCCTATTGAAGTCTGATTCGTGTATGCTACTGATGACAAATCAATTTAAAATCTGTCAATTTACAATAAAGTATGCTTTTAGTTTGTCTGCGTGATTAAAATCAAATGAAATGAAATGATTTATTTTGAAATTTAATTTACAAGAAATACTTTTGCACGTCAAATTTTTTACTTTGTTTGGTACATTGTCAAGGAGCTTAGAGCTAAACTTCTGTTGATCAGAAGCGTATATGCAGGCAAGCATAACAAAAATGATAGATTATAAAAAACAATTATTATCATTGAAAAAGGTCTTCAATTTTGTAATAACCTTTTTTCATTAAGCAAGATTTGATGTACATTTTGAATTTGTACAATGGTAATTCAATCAGACCTACTGGTAACTTATTGAACATTTTTATACAAATTCCTACAAAAGAATTACTTTTTTTATGAAGTCGAAGTAATGGAACGGCAAGCTAGGCTACGGCGAGATTCTTACGCGCGTACATGATGCAATCAAAAATATATTGTCATGTTACCGTCAATATATAATTGTTTTTTAATAGTTCTTTAAGTGAATCACGTGGTCTAAGATTATAGATTGCGCGTATGGCTCTTTTTTTGTAGTATAACGATAGTCTGTATATCAGCAGCAGAGCCGCACAACAGTAGATCATATGACATAATGCTATGAAAATAACTGAAATAAACAGACCTTGCAGTTTCAATGTTACAAAGATGCCTTATCTTTCTAATTGTGTATACAGCTGAACTAAGTCTTCCTGCCATGGCAGTGATATGAGGACTCCATTGGAGCTTAGAGTTAATGATGATACCTAAAAATTTTGTTGAATTAAGAACAATTTCTATTGGTTCAACGTTCATTTCGATATAGAAACTTATTTGCTTAACATTAGGCATGGTAAATTTAATACATTTAGTTATTTTGCATTCAGTAACAAATTATTGGTTGTGAACCAGAGCAGTACTTGCGAAAGGAAGTGAAGATTGCATCAGAAATTATAAAATCCTTAGAAAAACTAGGGTCACTGACATAGACCGAAGAATTGTGAACCTTATTAAGTTGTAATCGGTAGCAAGATAGCACATTGCTAACAAGACTGACGGCGGTTGAGGCAAGAAGGTCCTGGAAGACAAGTCTTCTAGGACCAGTTCCTGTCAAGGGTTATCGACGTTGCGGTTGTAATAGTAACCGCAGCGCTTATAGCCCTTTCACAAGCTGAACCGACAATTTGGTATAGATCACAGGAAGGCGTTGAATGATAGTAGCGCATAACTGATCTGTGTGGAAATCCTTGAGGAAGCCTATGTCAAGCAGCAGCAGTATTTTTTAGCTGAAGTGATGAATATATAAAATATTAATAATTGAACTGAAGTCAAGTATATTATATACATACATTAGTTTGTATATAAATTACTATATATTTTTAATAACTACAATACGCTTCTAGTTAGCATTAGCAAAATGGGAAACATACGGATGCTTCTAAACTCGTTGTATTATCTAAAAAACTAGTCTTGAATGTTATCTGGTATGCAAAGTGGAACTTTCATATTATTAAAAGGAATATATTTGATGCAAGAGCATGCAGAAGTAGTCATAACATGCCCATTTGTTATTTCCTAAGCATCGGAAGGGATTTAAAAGTTTTGAATAGTAATAATGTTTAGTGCAATTAAAATTACTCGCAAGCAAAGTTTCTTTGCTATACCAGAATGGATTACAATTCCTGTATAATTACATCATAATCGCTTAGAGATCTCAGCACTATACTACTTTATTTATAATCTTAAAACTGTGCTTATTTGAAAAATGTTTTCATGTTTTACTTTTACATCTTTACTCACGAAATAATATTTTGTGGTGTGTTGTGAAGACTCAGTAGAAAAAATATTTACACTATAGATTAGTGTAATCTTTTTTCTTTCACAAATTAAATAAATTATATTTTTATAATGGGTGTCGAAAACCCTACATCAGCGTACGAGGAATACGACGCAGCCATCTATTGAGCGCTATTACGCTTATTTTATTAGCATTTATTTTGTACTAGCTTTTGCCCGCGACTTCGTCCGCGTGGAATAGTGACTTCCGGCAGATTTTTGGTTAACCAACAACATATTTATATTTATATTTGAATAAAGATTAATATTATTATGTTGATACAACTTAAACAAATTATTTCGACCAAATTCGGTACCATAAAAACGGTCATTGTGACTAAACCTTAAAAGATAGACATATGCCGTCGCGGACTTTTTTTTAGATCATGTATAGAGGAATAATTCTTTCATACATATTTTTTGTGTATCTTGAACCGTTTTCGCAGCGCACGCAAAGAAAGCCTTCAAAAATGAATAATTTTCCCCGTTTTTTACACATTTACCGCTCTGTCTTTGCTCCTATTGGTCATAGCGTAATGTTATTTAGCCTATAGCCTTCCTCGATAAATGGACTATCCAACAAAAAAAGAATTATTCAAATCGCACCAGTAGTTTCGGAGATTAGCGCGTTCAAACAAACAAACAAACAAACAAACAAACTCTTCAGCTTTATATATTAGTATAGATTAACAGCTGACTAGGGTTGCCACTTAAATCTCGGTATGTATTAGGTTTTAGATAATCATCTAAGATCTATCTAATATCTAGCTTTAGGCATCTTTAATATTATTTCACCCACCCAGAAATAACTTTGTATTATAAATAAAAATATAAAAACTACAAAATAGCCAAAGACACAATCATAAAGTAAACCGATAACGACAAAGGAGCTTTGTATTGAAGAAACCAATATATTTTTCAAGATTGGTTACGAGTAGCAAAATACATAATTCATAACAATCGCTATCGGCAATCTTAACTTGGATAACTGTTTCAAAGCATTCTTGAAGTTGAGATAACAGCTCCGACAACTTGGAGTAATGGCAAATGCTTGAAACGAAGTAAAGACATCACAAGCGACAAGAGATGCATTCAATAAAGACATGAGCCTTACTAACGGTTTGCAAATATATAAAAAATTGTAATTTTTATTTGTTGATTTGGAGGATAATTGAAAATAAACTTAGACATAATTCATTACCTCATAAAGTCGACATTTGCTTCCACTGGACTTAGACTAATTGGCTCATTTTATTATTTTCATCCATATTATCATATCAAGTAAGCATAATTTTTCAATTGTCTGTAGTGATTTAACTACAACAGATACACACAGCAATACGTCAGACTTTATACGTTAAACTTGAGACATCTATTCTAGTGCTAGCACCAGTACTTTGTATTACAAACAACTACGTTATTACTAGTGATAGAGTAGTTGTTTGCAGTTTTCTTCCCCAACTTTATTAGAGATTAGCCTTAGAATTTTTGGGGTTGCTGATTTGAGTTGAGCTAGATAAAAAATGATTATAAATAAATATAGGAGTAGCGTCTTTCTCAACATAGTGACCTAGAAAACTACATACACATACGTCCCAATGTTGGTTACTACCCTTTTCAAGTGGTAAAAACGTAAATGATTGGTGTAGGGTTTTAATTTAAGTTTTTCATCTTTTCACAGAGTCATAATTGCGATAAGCCTTCGCTTCTGACAGCAGCTTTGAAGAAGAATAAGGCTAGTCACCTCCAAACTGAAAAAAAATGTAAATACTTGTTGTTCTGTGGAAGAAATAGGCAAGCTAGGTATCCAATATAATTTATAATAATAATTTAACCAACAGGAATAAGTCGAACATGTATAAACTACAATGTCTACCAGATTTAAAACACAAAGAACCCACCATTCAAACAGCGACGTTCACGCGTCTATTACACAAGGCCTCGAGGACCCCACAAGATGTTTGTATACGCAAGTAGGTACTCACTGGGAACACTCGTCCAAAGACGTGACTTTATTTCATGCTAACTGGTCCCGTTAGTTAATGTCTGAACTAGAATCGAACGCATTTCGTTGTGAATTCTAAAAACAATTAGTATGAAAACTGTATGTATGCTTTTATGAAAGTATATAAATTGAGTAAGTTAAATTTGGATGTTACATCTACACTATCAAAAAATTAATTCATTCCTTGATTTTAGACTTAAGCGACAAAACGTGATGAAAATGGGTGCCAAGTTCAATCAAATTTATTGATAACAACAAAATATTTTATAATAAGTAAAAATATGATTTCTTCTAATAATTTAGGAAAATATACTGAAACATACGACCTGACTTGGCTTGTTCTTATTATTTATTATTAGGGGAACAATAAATCGTATATGAGATTCTAAATAATAATTTGTAGGTATACTAAAATACGGAGGAAACACCATGACACGTTCGCGTGGAGTGCAGAAATGTGATCCAACAACGAGCAAAATATTTCTATTCTCCAGTATTTTTGCCGGAAGCGTGCAGATGCCCCAAGAGGCTTCTAGCAATCTAGGAAGACTTGGAATGGTTGGAGTAAAAGAAATATCAATTAGCTCAGGACGCCCAATCATGAGACTAAGAGTGGAAAAGAAGCCCAGGTAAACTATCTAACTTACCAAAATAGACCTGACTATTTTGAAAAGGATAGAAGGGTCAATCGCTAGTTTTTACAAAGAAGTGAAATTTTTGGAAATATGACTTGCAAACACTACTTTAATTGTTACACTTTCTACAAAAAATTATTGGTAAGTAATTTTAATAAAAGAATAAAAATTTACTAGTGTCTGATTTATTCCTTTGTGGTCACCTAACTACCCAACTAGTAACCAAGTTTATACTTTCTTTTAACAAAATTTATACAATCAAGGAAAAAAAGTAATCTAGAACTTTAGATCTAAAGGTCAGTCAAATGACGATTTTGAGCACTAATATACATATAACCACCAATAAATTGGTGTGTTTATTAAATTTAGAGCACGTATGTCGAGATACATGTCAATAAATGAGTCAAATATGATGCGATATAAAGCAAATATGACATGTTTAAAATGACTTATGAAATAGCTCCAATTAGTTCGTATAATATTACGCACAGTGCTGCTCCCCTGTTATGTTAGCTTGAACTTCGTTTGATACGCTACTCTAAAGTTTTCTTACAACTAAAATAGTAATTGAACAAAAATTTGCGTCGAAAACAGTGTCAGCCATTTAGAATATGTTGAGTAACATACACATCAGAAAAGTTATATATATAACGATTTATTCGGTGAACATAAATATAGTGAGATAACCTAAATTCACATATGACAAATCGCAAACGTCTCCTTTCCACGCTAATCCAGCTTGGTTAATTTTTAATCACAAATTGACATTTACTGTAACTTTTTTTATGTTTTAGTAATTTTATGACAGGGACAAATGAGCAGTCGGATCACCTGAATGTAAGCAATTACCGTCGCTCGTGGGCATTATTTAAAGTAGGCTCGTGTTTCTTGATGGAGATATATGTACCTATATGATTTTAGGTGATAATGATGATAGTACTGCAAAAAACTTGTACAAACTACTCTCGATAAAAATCTTCTCTTCTTCTTGAGTATTTTTTGAGACAAGTTGATTTTATCTAATAAAATTTATATAATCCTGTGTAATGTTTTTTTCCTGTTTTTCTTTTGTTTTATTTTACTATTTTGAAGAACGGCACGCATAGCATTCTTGTATATTTTCAACGGTGTACCTTTTTTTTTTTTTTTTTTTGTTACGCTGAGAAAAATGCATTGAATTACATACCCCGGCTGCGGAGAGCCAAATACTATTCTTCTCGTAGACAATATTATATAAATTTGATATACGCTGAAACCAGCAGTAGTGGATTTGGACCAGGAAACTTAAGGCTTTTGACGACAAACTGCACTCTGGGCTACAATCGATAGACAATGGATTGTTTGGCTTTTGTTCGGAACTAGTAAAGCTTCACTGTCTTAGGACTTCTTTGAAACATTTCGCTGAAAGGAACTGCACAAGTTCAGTTTATGTGGCGGCCATGTGACGTTAGTGATTGATAAATTGGTAGAAATATTGCATGCATTGCGAAACCTCATGTGAGTAATAACATAATGAAACCAATAGTATAAAATGAATTAAAAGCTACTTGTAAACAAAATATTAAATCTACCAAGAACGTACCTAACCATAAATTATTAGATTGATAAAAGCAAATTAATTACCTTATACTTACCCTTCAAACTTATCGTGATTGAATTGGATTTATTCCTCAAAATGCAATTTTCTACGCCAATAACAGATCAGTCCGACGTAAATACAAACAATCACGAATCTCAAGACCCCAAGCCAATAGACATTCTCAGGAGAAATAAAATAGGCTCATTTGCGACACCGATGCAATACGTTTAATTCGTTACGCGAGCCCCCCAATGATAAAGATCGAGGCGTTTGGATTAAAAGAAAATTAAACGCTTTGGGCCGTTGTCAACCCCACAATTTGAAAACAAAACAAAGTTAACAATGCATTAATTCGGTCACTATTTCTAATGCATTAAGGTACGATTCTGCGATTAATAAACTGCAAGGGGACAAACAGGATTTCACCACAGACGCCATGGAACTGATGCTAGCCCCTCAAGAATTTATTCCACGTTTAGGGCGTTCCTTTGGTAACGGCTGCTGATTGTAAAGCTTAATTAAACTGCATTATTCTGGATCTGTGCAATTTCATCGAGAGCTCACAGCATAATACGGCAAAAGCATTGTACTCAACACTGCTCTAATGCCTGTAACAGGATTACATATAGGTAAAATCTCTTTCACGTCTATTTTCAAACACCGTAATTTTTTGCCCGAGTACTATAAGAGGTGGTTCAGAACGTCATACTGTGCGGTTTATAATTTACATGGTGTCCTCTCCGTATCATTTTTTTTACTTTTTTATTCTTTTCTTATTTTAAAATATTACGTATTACTTTGTGGTCTTATAGACTTATCAAGTCTCATACCCTCTTGAATGTATAATGTACCAATTAAATTTATATTCTTCTGTCATATGTCAGTTATCAGACGAGACAATAAGACAAACAGCAGAATAGAAAATCCAAAGAGAAAAAGGCTTTTTAATAACACCGAAGAAGTAGAACATTATAGGCTCTCTTTCAGCGTCTCTAGTAATAAAACCGACTATTATTTGTACATTATGTATTTTATTATACCATTCTTCTTGTATTTTCGATTCGATTTTTATTGTATTCTTAACAGAAAAATACGCGTTGCTACACCTGTACATGTAAATCCGTAATGTATTGCAATAGTACTCTAAGAATGTTGATGTTGCGCGAAATCAAATGATTGACACTTCCCTTGGATAGAGAAAAAATCGCCTGAAAGGAAGATGAGCGCGCGCTTTTCCGATATTTATATAAAACCGGTAAACTATGATTGATAGTGTACACTGAATGGAACCTTATCTTGGGATCACCATTCTTTCGCAGCTTATGACCGATTTGTGAGGATATTAGATACGTGAAGGAGCATTTTAGTTGAAAGAAAGTACCAACATCATATCACTTGTTATTTTTGTTGATCTGAAACGCTATGCAACTATATCATAATTGTTCACGAAAAGATAAGCTTTAAATTAAAATAACCAATGAAATATTTGAAGTCAAAATATGGGACCAATAGGATTACGTTTAAAAAATTACAATCAGGTTTCGTAATATTATTTTATTTTGATAATAATGATAAAATTGATTCTGCAGCTATTATGAGGAAAAAAACTGTGATAAAATAGTATGACGATTTTCCTAAAATCAAAATATATTTCATTTGAGGAATGTATGAGTAACGAAGCCTACGTTAGCGCAAGATATTCTAAATAGAATTTGGACTGTATTTACTGTAGTGATGATATTAGTTAAAACACCGTCTATGAAAGTACTGTAATTAAAGTTTTAAAAAAATTGTTAAAAGAAAATCCAACGAGTTATTAAGATACACTCTCAGTATAAATCTATTTCTAATGTATTTTCACATTATTTTTCATATATATTCATATTGAAGCATTACAAATATGGCTAGCATTTCTTAGTAACAATGAAAGCTTTTGTTTTCATCTAACATCCAAGAGGCCCCTTTTGGAGTGTGAACTAGTGCGTATGTACACAAACTGTTATTACTGGCCAGCAATAAAATCATTAGATAGTTACCGGAACATACGAGTGGATGAAACAGGCGCCTGCTAAAGATGATACCTCATTAAGTGCCGAGCTCCCTCGGAGACCTCTCTTGCAAATATTTGACTAACACTTCAAATCTGATCTTGACATTATGACACAAACATGCTTCAGTTGAGATTTTGTTTGCGTCAAGAAAGCGTCCGTCTTGTTGGCGCTGAGAATTGCCAGAAGCTCATTCAGATTTGTGTTGATACGGCATTTTCTCTGTTTATAGTAAGAGTAATAGGAGGAAATTTATATATTGGACCGTGTCAAAATGAATGTTGACGCATGAACTTTAAGTACATATAAATAAGATATATTAAGTGCCTGTTGAAGAAATAGGACTATGGAAAGTTTTCATAATACATAATAATATTTGTTTGAGGATTTCAATGTTTCATAAAACGGGAAGAATTAAGAAAAAAGTGACATTTTGAATTTTTATTTACAAATGTTTTATAAATGTTCAAATATGAAAATATAACAAATATAGCAAAGGAAGATGACGCCATTAGATGTTGCATCGTAGTTCTCAGCATAGCGACAAATCAAGAAGTAGAGGATAACAACAAAAAAAATGCGATTAATGACCAGAATCCTGATTGGTATTGTAGAATTAAGGAATGTAATTATTGTTATTTTATTTGTGGGTAATAAATAATATGGTCTAACAAATAAAACAATATACATACAAAACGGCGATCTCATAGCCTGCAATTAGATCATAATATATTTTAGTAAATAAAGTGCTCCGCAATTTGTTATAGTGATTGTTAAACTTGTAGATGAGGAGTAGTGGCGAAGCTTGCTTATGTGTATGTATATAAACTAGAAAATGATATAAATAAGCATAATCAAGAAACACAAATTGCGTGGAGCAAAAATATATCGACTCTGGCTATATTTTATATATTTTTTTTATTTGTATTTTTTTTGTCAATCCTTCCAGTATCAGAGTTTGTTGACAAACACGTTCAAACCCTGTCCAATTCGATAATGCATTTGTTTTGTTTATTTTTCATATTTATAAAAAAATATATGTTTATGAGTCCTTTATACAGGATCAGTATATAGATGCAATATATATTTAGGGTTCTACGTATATACTTATTTACATTATTCACAAAACAATATATTAATAATATATTAATTTAAAAGGCAAGTATGATTTACATACAGCACCCATCCATTATAAACACACAAGCATGGCGTTGCTTGAAATTCATGAGGCACTACCGAATGTGGGTTGAGGTACTCTAATCTATTGTTTTATCTCAAATGATACCTTTTCTGCTTGTGCCATAATAAATTCTCCTAGAACCAACACGCGTTTGATAAGCCTTATCTTAATGACGTCGTAATACGGCTAACAGCCGTTTACCGTGCTTATTAATTTTTTATCGTAGACAAAACTCCTTTTTTTAATGCTTAGTTGGTTAACAGAACATTTAAAAAAGTAAAACTTACCGGTTTATGGCATTGTGCTCTGTAAATTGAGTTATCGTTCAATCTGGGAATGCTTGAAATAATGTTATTGTTTTATTGTTGGCTTAAAAACATTAAGTTGGCTACAAAGTATGTAAGTAAATAAGGTTATGTCTTTTAATTACATGCATATAGTAACGCTATTTATTATGTTTGATTATTATGACTACTACTTTATGATTTTTATGTATATTTAGTAGATATTCATAGCAGAAAAAGTTGGATCAAGTATATTTTATATAAGTGATTAAGTGGCAGATCAACCGAGTCAAATAAATATAACTCATATGTTAAAATTTTATTCACTCACACCAATTAGTTTAGCCTAAAGTAAGCACTAGAATAACGGATATACATGCATATATTAATCATGCATAAATAATTTTTGATAAAAACATATATTAACAGCTATAATTGAGGCGTAATTACTCATATTTATCACAATAACATTTGACCCCACCAGGACTCAAACACGGGACCTCAGAGATGGCAACACAAATTAAACTTGTCATACTGTAATACTTGTAAGTCATATTTGGCAGAATGTAATTTAACACATTGCCTTTTCTCATAATTGAATACAAAAAAAGGTCTATAACAAAATATTATTAAGCTAACTAGCTAACTCGTGTTTCTCTGTTCAACTTCTAATATGTAATTTTTGAAACGTCTCTTACTGAATACAACAAGAATTCTCACTAATATTATAAATCGTAAAGTGAGTTTGTTTGTTTCGCTTTCACGCCCTAACTACTGAACCGATTGTTTTGAAATTTTGCAGACGTAAAGATAAAAGTCCGGATTAAATAGTCGGGTACTTTTTATCCCGAAAAAATCGTCAGATCCCACGGGATGCGCAATGAAGGCTTCGCTCAAAAACTACTGCACAGATTTTCATGCGGTTTTCATCAATAGATAGAGTGATTCTTGAGCAAGGTTTTGCGGTATTTTTTATCTCGGAAAAACGGATAGTCTCACGGGAAGCGCGATAAAACCTTCGCGCCATTAACCGACTTCCGCGCATATGTAGCCGTGGGCAAAAGCTATGACCCTTAACCCTCTATAGACCCAATCCCGAAATCCACGCGGGCGAAGTCGCGGGCAGAAAGCTAGTATCAATAAAAATGTTCTGTATTCCTTACAAAACCCTACATTAACATTACTACTGATTTCCTACAGAGGTTGTCAATGTCTAAGGTGTAAAAATTTCGATGACGACATATTAAATTTATTTCAATTTACATTGGAATTCCCATTCTTTAATAGTTTCGATTTCTAATAAGTCGTATGGTATATGTATATATAAACATCAATAAAACATCTTTAGATACGTAAAAAGCAGCTACAAGTTTTTGACACGTTCTAGTGAATACACAAGCTCGTAGAAGCACTGTCGCAATCGTAATTTAGGACGTGTTTATTAGTACTGAGTCATTCATAACGGATGAATAGATTTTTACAGAAGCGACTGTTGACTTTCTTCCTCTACATTTAGAGTTTTAAGAGTTCAGGCAACACATTACTAGACTACAGAAGGGCGGAGTCATGATCAAAGATACGGTGTAGGAAGTTGTTTTGTTATTTTTCTGCATACGATATATAAGCTTTTTACCTACATTTCATCTAATGATCTTCACATTTAGATAGTGAGCTTCACTTGGATTACTTAATAACTGAGGAACTTTCTTCCTGTCTTCAAATAGCCGGAAATATAACAATACCAGTTACACTATTTCTATGTAGATAAACTTACGTTGAGGTTACATAATTCAAATAGAAAGTCATTATGCACCCATGGCGAAAATTTTAAACAAATTCACATTATATCTATAAAGACTATAGTTTTATTATGTTATTTACTATAGTCGAAATATTTGGCAACGTAACTATTGAATTATTAAGATTATTAAAATGAAGCCCCAGTTTTGTTATTATTTGAATAATCTAAATAAATATTGTTTTGTATAAATGCAAAATATAAGTATGTGGAAATTAATGGGAATCCATATATGTTCGTTTAAAGTCGTGAACAATTTATTTGACAATGTCTTAAAAATAAAAGCATTATAAAAATATAAACATGGCATTTTTGCATGTGCCAACAGTAAAGTGATACTGAACAAGTGATTTAAATTTGTTTAAAGGCAAATGGGGAATACTTTATGGATCTTTGTTGTAATAGGCTATGAATTTCTCTACAAAAGAGCCTCTGGTTTTTTGCAGTATGTAAGTTGGAACGGCAAATTTAAATTTATTTCTAATGTTTAATATATGAATTTGAAAATATTTATAAAAACTATTATGGTTCTAATGACTTCGCGATTAACACCTGGTGGTCTGAAATAGACAACGGAGATGACAAATCCTGCAAAAAGATGAACCTTTTCGACTTACATAACAGATAAGACTGAAGCCCTTCCACCAATGAGTCGAGTTGTTTTTACAAACTCTATAAGATGTTACATTACAATAGATACTTAGGTATATCGTTCTGTCTAGTAAACTATACTCTATGACTCAGTGTTAACTATCCGGATGCCGAATCATAATCGGGTTTTATAATACAGCTCCAGCGGCGGGCTGCGACCACAAGAATGTGTATATCACGCCTCGTTAGTCATGGACCTTACTAATTCAATATTTCAAACCTCACTAGGGTGATCATGAAACTGAAGACGAAATGGATATTTAATATCAGAGAATATTTAAGAGTATAATAATAATTAAATCAGACTATAAAGTTTACCATAGAATCAACTTTGAAACTTCGAATTAAATCCCATGTTTGACACCATACTTAAATAAAATTAAAAACATCAGATTATTTTCACTGCTTCATGATCGAACCCACTGAGGTGCATTATTTAGAATGACTTATTTTATTGCATATCAATTAAGCTCTTATTATTAAATTAGGCTCTTATCATTCAATTTAATGTAGTATAATTAATTATGATCAACCAATTTGTTTTTTAATTTATTTGGACCTTCTTTTGTTAACTGGTTCAACTGGAGCTAATTTCTTGTATGTTCATAATAAAAAAAAAAGTCTTAAAACTGACAGGCGGAATAAATCCAATTATTACTAATTAGTAGACAGATCTCTAAGCAGAACATGGCATCTATATATTTAAGGAAATATTTTTAATTCTTGCATCACAGTCACCCTACAAACGGCGGCATTTCGTTTATATCGGAACCAATATTTGTACAAACCTTTTTTGCGGTAACGCGTTGCTAATTCTTACAAAGGCCCGTGGCGGATTTCAAAGAATAAAGTGTGATGTCGAGTCAAAACATATGTCGCGGTGCTTGTGTTATCGGATGAAAGAGTTGCGGGTGTGATAAATTTATACGTTTATGGTTTATATGTTGTCCTATAACATCCGCAGTTATAATATATGTGCGCATACACTGTTTTTGTGTATGTGTATGTAACAAATAAAATTATTTTTTTACATAAGACTCCTAACTTTACCTCAGCTAATGGTATTAATGCTGGTAGCTAAGGTAAGAAAAAGCGCAGCTATTACGAAAGACATAAGAGCTGTTCCATGGTCAACGTCTAAAGAATGACGCTGTGGGTACAAACAACCTTCACTTAGACTCGCAATTCAACTCTTAATTAAGCAACTGGCTAATAAGATATTGCTGACATTGTCATAATTGAGAAATTTTGGCAAATGGGTAGTCGGCTGACTACCTAGCTAGAAATTCTGAGCCCAACTAGCCAGTTGGGCAAATAAAAATTATTTGTCCTTGTAAGGAACAAATACCCGACCTTGGGATTATTACTTATGGATGACCTCAACGTTAAAATACGGTGTCAGGGGAGACGTTTTGAGATTACCAAAAAAGGATCAAGAAAAACTGTCTACTTATATAAGTGGATAGGTAATTCGCATTAGTAGATTTTTAGTTTAATTATTTAAATAGAGATCATTGCTATTATTTGTATGTACTAATTCTTTATTATCAATGTCCAATTAACAGTTCCAATTTAATATAAAAATTTAAAAAAGAATTTAATATATATCTGACCAAAACAAACTTACAACAAACAATGTCGGTGTTAATGATGGCTAACAACAATACCTTGCTTATCCGAACTATTTTAGTGTAAAGTCAAACAAAATAACTCTTTCAAATTTTACTGACGATTACTTTGAGTATAGTATTTACAATAATAGCTTGATTTGAACTTTAACGAATCAAAATTAATTCCACTTAAATTACGCCTGAGTCGATTATCTATAGAGCTCGTCAATAAATAACATCGTATCAAATATTCAAATTGACTAATGCATCTTTCATCGCATTGATGATTTATAAGAAAAAACTCCAGAAAATTGGCCGGTATATCATTAAAGCAGATTTATTGTGTTTGCATACATACCTACGTCTTGGAGAAAATAATACTGGGTATTAAAATTTAAATGATTTATCACTCAACAGAAGAATGTGGAAGGAAGTTGGTAAATTTATAAACGAAGAAGATGAAATATAACTAAAAACGCTATCTAGTCATAGGTAGTATTTTTCTTTGTAAAGTTGTTGGAAAGAAGCAATGCAGTAGCATTGCTTCTTTTCAACAACTTTTCCCCATGGCATTTCCAAAGAATCGTTTCACAGTTCTCTGCTTTTGTGGTACTCCCCCTATTGGATACCTTCATGGCTGATCCATGGGTGGTTATGTTATATTCTGATCGACTATTCTCCTTCTTATACTCTTTTACCAAAATGGCATTATGGTTCCGAACCACCCATGAGTAGATACTATGAACCGCTGCTTTTGCTAATCGATTCAAGCACCAGATAACTCAAAGTTGGCGCCATTAATAGAGGCTCATTAGAGAAAAGATTTTGGGCCTCGTGCAGTATGAATGAAAATAGTATCGGTAAGTGTTGTTGTGTCGTAGGGGTCGTAGACGGAAAGAGTACACAGGTCTCCACTTGCTTACTCCTGATTCTGAATATCCTTAGTATAGGTAGCACACTAAGGACACTCCGAATTACGAGAGCTTATAAAGCACCTCTATACTGAGTGCAACTGTCGCTGTTCGCGTGGTCGACAGTGGTGGCACTGTACAATAGATCGCGGAGCCTCGACACGCACTCCACTGACGCTACAAAGGACTAGGTTACGGGACTGAAATGAATCGTGCCTTTAGAATATGTCAGTTAAGATGACTAGTTATCATAAGAAGAGCTTATTGTAGCGACCGCGCGTTAGGATAAGTTGGATTATACATATTGACCGTGATAGTGCCTCTAATCTCTATGTAATTAATGTTGTTTTCATAGTTTCATATAGTATACTTTCACTAGTATACTTTTACTGCTAATTGTACATCTGATGCACTTACCCCATGGGCTTGCTCTGGGAAAGAAAGAGAATTAAATTTCCTCTTGTTTGATTTCTGAGGAGACGCCACGAAGGGTAGCTTTTATTTTACGATTTGGATTTAGGAGGTTCTTAGGAACTAGATGAGATTTTTATAATGATCCTCCATGTATTTCCTCGGGACTAATAGCTTTCAGAGAAGAGATGTATTACCATTATATTGGCAGGTCAATCGCGGGGATTTGATTAGTGGGGGCTTAGTATATGTCACTGCAGTTGCAGGAAGAAAAAGAGAAATAATTTCCTTTACCTGAAGAACCGTACGTTTTTCTTACAAGAATTGTTAATTTTAATAAGTGGTAATTTTGATAATTAAACATTTAAAGATATTGGAGAATATTTTATTTCAGAGTATGTATGATAAAGAGTAAAACAATCAAGAATACTAAAAAAATTAAGGTAAAAAAATAATACTGTTAGTAATACTAGATATTATTTTAATAAAGAATTTGTAATATAAAAGTAAACGCTATTACAAAAAAGGGTTAAGCAGAGACTAAATTAAAAGTCGCAGTTAATTTTGACATTGGAGTTAATTAAATTCTCTCAGATATAATTAAAAATGACATAAAAACTGACAACAAAAAAGCTCTATAAATATTTGAGTTTATTAGAACAGCAAGTTATCAAGGGGCCTCTAAAATTAATTGGGTACTGACTCAGTTTTACGCCCAGAGGAAAGTAGCATTGTTTCGGGGCAACTTAATTTTTGCTTTTTGGTTTGAATTACATAAATAAAAGATGCAAATTTTATTACAAAATTATTAAACTTATACCACTAATTAAAATTACAAACAACATAAGGAAAATGATAACTTGCTTATTTTTACCTAGAATAATGTAAATACCTAGAATATTTGTTATTTTAATTTATTAAAATAACAAATTCTGAATTATTTTTGTTTAGTATAGGTGTTGTTTATTCATTAGATAACCAAAAATTTTGCAATGGACTTGTGAAAAGAAAAGAATTCTATTTTTGAATTTTTGATAGTAATTGTGATAAAGAACATAATAAGAAATAAATTAATAAGAAAAAACGCTATAATAAAACAGTGAGAATATGCGCTTTATTAGTAAGGTAGCAATGTCTATCGAGATAATTTCGAATTAAGAAAGGTTTTACAGGTTTACAATTGTACTTATAAATAATTTAAAATGTATACATTGTTTATTTTTCTATAATCAAGTAAATAGTTCTTCCCTATCTGTTATTATAGAAATATTATTTTCAATACTACTATTCGGTACAAGCAGCCCCATCTATTGGAAACGTTACAAACTATTAGACTAGTTTCGTTTGTAACATAGTTGCGTTGCGGGCCGCGCTCCGTCTGCCTTTTTTTGTACTAATATGATCGATTTCTATAGTTTACTCGAATAGTTAAAACATTCAGTTATTTTACATGTTTGAAATAATTTTGACATCAAATTATCGTAAAGATCCACAAATTTTAAAATGTTATAAAGGCATTCTTTTTTAATAAATTTACTATAGATACAATTCACACGAATGTTTTGAAATATTTAATATATTTGATTTGGCGAATGTTATGCTTTCAGTTTAAGTATTCACCTAAGAATTATTAAAGGTGGAAAAAATGAGTCTTCTTAAATTTGGCATTTTAAAAATTAGCACCTCTGCTCGGCAAGTACGTGCGAAGTGAGCTAAGTTAGAATTAAATTAACTTAAACGACACCGAGGTGACCTGAAGAATAATTCAGGAGCGGCTCTCATCTGTTAATGAGGAGCATTGCCCTCCAGACACCAGTTTCAGATAAACTTACCCCATCAAGACATTAGGTTTCCGGACAAGGGAATACTTGAAGGCGGTAAGACTTCATAACTAAGTTTTATAAGTAGTTGTTGTTTTAATTAACAAGATATGTGTGTTGTTTTAGGAGTTATTATTGTGTTTTGAGTAGTTCAAATGGAAATAATTATAAATCATAATAAAATTATACCCTAGTTGGTGTATATGATATTGTCAAGGGAGTTATAAAATGTATTTTCTCGAATGTGTGAAGACTCCGCAAGGAAAATTTGCAAAGGTGTGTTTGTTATTCAACAACAAAGTCTGATTAATGGTTTAATGGTTAATAATAAATATAATTTAATTTTCAAAAAGAAATTATGTTGAAAAAGAAACATTATAATTAAACATTATATATCATATGCCACGATATTTATATTAGTTTGTCTGAATTTGAATTTGAAGACAAAGTGTCTAAATTTGGATGTTGAGGGCAATTTCTGCTATAATATATTTACCACACGTAATTATCTATTTTCTGTATAAAAATAGATGTAACACAGGCGAAGTAAAGGCTCGACTTTGAATAAGGCTTGTCAAATTACTTTTAGATATTTTACAAAAGCATAAAGCGTCGCATACCAATGACTCGAAAGTTTTTATCAAATTAAACTACATAAATTTCGTGCGCTATCTTGTTTTTAGACAAATGCCGTATGTAATAACCAATAAATCAACGAAGTTATCTATTCTGTTACGACATAATGATTACTTAATTACATATTTTGGGCATCTGGTTTGGTTGGAAAAAGTATAACGTCTTATTTAGTGCCTATTCAATGTTATCTAGTAAGCATTTTAAATTAAAATGTTAAATTAATACTTATACATGATAATGTCGTATTTAAATTATTTGAATACTTTTGATATTAAAGAAATGTACGAATTTACAAATTATCATACAACACGTAGAGCAAAGGGTTCCATAAGAGGGTAATTAAACTCATAAATTCAATAAAGAATTAAATTTCACTATTTTTGAAGTGCTGAACTTTTTTTGTTTCTTTTTCACCAGAAAAACTAAACATATTAGGAAATGCAATAGAAAATAAAATAAATTACGCCAAATGCTATCTCCCCAAATAAAGTAAGATAGGGTGATGAGGACATAAGACTTATTTAAGAATGTCACAAGAAGCAATAGATGAAAGACTGTCAGACCTATTGATACTAGCAAAATTCAAGCGTAAATGCTGATTATTGCATTCGTCCCTGGTACGAAACCTGCGGTCACTAAATTGCGACTTTGACAGCATTAGAAAGTGGTATTTTTGGAATCACTGAAACTAATGATGTTAAACTAAACTTTGGTCATTTTTGATTTGATTCTTCCCTGCCTGGACGAGTATCCATATAGAAAATGTACGAATTCTTCCCGCCACAACGTCTGCGATCTAGGAGAACTTCACTCATTTCACTTGCTAACCTTGAAACCGCCTCTATTCCGTACCTCACAAAAGTAGTTTCCATAGTTCATGTAGACCACAACGCTGACGTGCTGCTGGCATTATAAATGACTAAAGGTAAAGGTCAAAACTTTTATTTAATGAAAGTGATAAACAATATGCTGTTTTCTTTCAAGGGCCTCACGTGCCTCAACCTCTTGAAAGAAATAAGACTCCCTTGTAATCTAAGGCATCTACTGCCCACTTCAGATCCCAATAACTACTTAATCATCAGCAATTTAGCCAAGCTCCAATATCAAAGGGTGCGTGAACCAAAATTTATTTGATGTCAGTGTACGAGCGCAGATACTTTAGTGGTGATTGTTATCTTTACAGAAATATGATATATATATATATATATATATATATATATATATATATATATATAAAAGTTGGGTAACTTTGTTATTTTTTACAATTTTTTAACCAGTAATAAATATGTCTGCCATATGAAATAATCAATGTTTTACTATGTCACTCACTTTTGTTACTATCATTTGTTTCTTTTTATAAAAAAATGTCTTTTTCTATCCTCAATATCAGTCCCTAGCCATGTCACATTTCCAAAATAATGTTTTCGTTCAACTGATTTCAGCACGCCTTGATGATATTTGAACTTTATTTAACTTAAATACACTAATAATTACATTATATTGTTCATTGTATCTATTAAGTAAAAAAAAATATTTTTCATAATTATTTTGTAAGAAAAGTAGTGTCATCGATAATTATAGTCAGGCCCTAGCCACTCAGTAAATTTAAAAATACGCGATAATCGAAATAAGCGACAATTTTAAAATGAACACGTTCAAAAGTTACAACGGAAAGTTATCCATAAGCGGGGGCCGTTCCGCGTCTGCCATTTTGACATTAGTGCGATCGGCGTTGATGCTGAAGAAACACGCGCTGTGCCAGTCAATCTCTCAGGCCCTAGGTGCGTTATTTTATATAAAGTTAATTAGTTATTATTCTCTCTTGTTTGTGTATACGTGTGATTTGTTTGTTCTGATGTTGTTGTTATTTATAAGTCTCAGTATTTCTTATTAAATGTAAATTATGAGCGATTTTGTTCTGATTCGTCAGTCCCTAGACCATCAGGCCCTGGCTGTTAATGTGACTAGGGACTCAAAGGCTAGGGACTGACAGATATACTCTTTCATATAGATTCGTCATTCAGAAACTTTTGTTTGTTGTAGAATATACCACCGCGAAGGAAAATACCGTTGTCTAAAGAAGAAAAAGGAAAAAATGTGAGAACAAGCAAAAAAAAAACGACAATAAATTCGGTTTTGCTAGCAGAGTACAAGGAGAAAGAAAGATTAAAATAGCTCAGAAAAAAGGAAAAAGGGTAGAGAAAATCTGTTAAGGATATGACTCCTCGTGAGCATAAAAAAGTAGAAATAAAAACTGGATTACTTGCTTACAGACAAATTAAAAAAAAAAGGTAAACACGCCGATCAATACATAGACGAAAATACGCCACCATCAGCTGACGGAGAAAATGATCTACAGGTCTCAGTAGAAATAAATCCTGAGCTGCACTGCACTGTTTGGTGACATTATTCAGACGCAAATCTTAAAAAAAAAGGAAACAAGTACATCTATATATCAGGAAAAAATTATTTGAAAGCGGTTTTGTCTGGTTCTGTAGTAAAGAAGTATAAAATATAGAGGTGAACAGGTAAAACTGTAACTTATAAGAAGATGGGATTTAATCGTACAAAGTCAACAAGATCAGAGTGATGGGAATTATTCACAAGTTTTGTGAAGATGATAGCAATAGACGATGCGCAGCAGGGAAGAAGGAATGTATTACTCGCAATAATATTAAAAAACAAAAACGTTATATGCTGGATTCCTTGAAAAACTTGCACCAAAAATTTCTGTCGACTAATTCAATGATAATAGGTTTTTTTTTTGTTTACTGGTTACATCCATTTTGGGTCGTCGAGCCTAAACTTACCGAGCGTGACACTTGTGCTTGTGTCACCCATGAGAATGTTAACCTGAAACTGGTTGCATTGAAAAATGTAAACATTTAAAATTTTGCGTCCCACCAAAGCTTTGCTGTGATCACTTTTGCCTCGATTTCCCTATAACGAATTCGACAATAGTGATGAAATTCTGGACAAGCAATGAAGATTATGTTTTAGTGCGAAAAAAACATACAGGTACGCGGCGATTTGCACTAATTATGACGATGATGATGGAGAGCTGATAGTTGCATTTATTCAAGTTTGTAACGAAGATGGGACAGAGTTCAAACTTAATAACAATTAAGTCGCTGACGTGCCTTATGGTGATGTGATAGAGAAACTGCCAGTTCCTAAATTAGTAATCAGGAAAAATTTTAAATTTTATAAATTTAACAAACCAGTCAATGTGTATGAAAAGTAAGACAAATAACTACGTGTTGTATATTTTGATTATTGTTCTATTTAAATATAGGAAAAATGAGACTGCAAATTTGTGTTTTTAAAGTACAATTATTTAGAAGAAGAAAATATTTTTGTTCCTTGTTGTAATAGTGTTATGTTTTGTAAGATATCATACCACAAGGTATGTTTAGTAACGTGATCTCAAGTGATTTTAAGTATTAATGGTACTTTTATTATTGTTGGTAAGAGAGATTATTTAAGATAATTTTCCTATTTATTTTATCGCGCTTAGGTGAGGTTCTTTTTTTACTGTTCTAGGACATTTTCCAGATTTTTTTGAAGAAGCACTAAGTAACATTCCACAGTTCTTGCCTTGCACCTATAATTTTCTGTTAATATTTTATATAGGTATCAAATAAAACATAGAGATGAATGGAATCAGAATAAAGAAACTCAAAAGTACAATAGTATATTATTTAGGAAGTTAGAATAATATATTCAGTGTCTATGTGAATTCAGATCTTAGCAATTTATTATAAAGTTTCAAATAAAGTGAGTGTCTAACTTAGTTGCAAGTTGCATTCTAAGTGTCAATAATAAATTGAATACTTTCCTTCGTTTTAATGATTACCCTTGTTAACAAACAATACGACGCCACAAAATAAAATGCAAAAAACACAATGAAACCGCAGATAAAATGAAAATAAAAACACACATTGCGTTTTTTTTTTTGTTTTTACACACATTCATGTTGGGCTCAGGCACCATGCATCTTGCAGCTCAATTTATAGTTGGTTATATATCAAATAAGCTTGATATATATGTATATACTAGTTTTACCGCCACCCTTATATGCATACTTAATTTGCATTTTAATGTTTATTTGGAATATTGAAGAAAATTTAAATTCATAAGTAAGAAAATGTAAATTCATCATAAGACATATATCCTTAATTTTTAAAACCCCATTGGAAACTATGTTCTTGATATTTACCTTACCTTATTGCTAGTGATCAAATATGCAACCGAAACATGACTTGCGCGATTGAATCAAAAATTCGTGATACACCAATCAATCGGAACTAGGCTCACAGACATATCAAGAAGAATTTCAGACCGCAAAAGGCAGTGGACAGGGCACATGCTTGTAGGACTGACCTTTGGTGGAATTGGCATCAAATGGCAGATGTACAGTGAAGATAGCAAGAAGACGCCAGACGCCGATCAGTACTGCGCTCCTAACATCCAGATTATAGAAGCGCAGTACTGATCGGCGGGAAGATCGAGCAGTAGACGCCTCTTGGTTGAAAATAACGATAATATAATTCTTCTAAGTTCACTCCTGTAGTGTCGCAAGGGCAGAATAAACGTATTTCCTGTAATTAAAATTAATCTTCTAAATCTTAATCTAATGATAAAACATTAAGTTCAAATGAAAGCTCTGGTTAACGAACGCAACATATAACCAATTTTCACGTTTTTAATGCATTATTTTGTAGTTATTCCATTTCGCACAAGCTTGTTAAGCATATCAATGCTCGCTAACTTAAACAGAGTTCGTGTGCTTTTAATTATAAAAGCAATGTCCGGTAAATAGGTCGGTGTCCACTGCGAGCGGAGCCATTAACCCTCAATCACTGCTCTACTAATCGCGCTAATTAGCGTTGACTGACATTTTGCTACGTGCTCTCCCATTGCACAGATTAGATAATTTTAGACAATGGTGAACCAGACCCCGTGAGGGCTTCTTCAAAAACTTTATTGATAGCACGTACCAATTTCGTGTTTCTATTCAACCTTCGCATAAAGCCTAATCCTCCTCTGTATAACAAATAATAATAATTTATTTATTTCACAATTTATTATTTAAAATTTCTTATTTTACTAATAAAATGGTACAGATATGAATATTGTTGCATAATTTAAATTAATACAAATACACAATTAATATATAAACGCAAAAGTTGCATAATTACGTGGTAAACAAATAATTCGCATATCAGTGAAACTTACAATAATTTTATCTAAATTTACACTTCATTAAAATAGAGGTTTCATCGCCGGCCCATGATAATTGAGCATCTAGGGTTCAATCCTCTGATATACCGATTTGTTTTTCGTTAGATTCACCCTTATGAAATTCGAATAACATTCAAATCTTCTAGAGTAAGGAAAAACATCATGAGGAAATTTGCATACACCTGTGAAAATTTTTAAGATATATTATGTAAAGCTAATTAAGTCGCGATTGAACCACCGTGGTTGACTAGTTTAAAATGTAACTTAATTAATTCTACCTTCACATATGATAATGAATTATTTACTGTATTTTATAGACATAAAAATCCGTTGCTTGCTTGTTGAATATTCCAGTACATTAATTCCTACCGTAGATTAAAATAATGTAAGTTAATAGTAAAATGCAACTTGAAATAAAACGGATTTATTGTGACAAAATTCTTATTGAAAAATATGTGCAATAAGTACACACTCGTAGAGTCAGTAAAGTGATGTCATTCTAAATTCAATATGTCAGTTATTGCAAAATGGCAGTTTACCGTTTTACACCTATTGATCTGGTTAGAAAATACTAGTTTACACCCCAGAAAAGAAGTATTTGCAGCTTTACTATGATAAAATAGTGTGTTACTTTAAACTTGTTCTGATTTTACTGGATTTACTCTATACCAGGTTCGTAGGTTCTTGCGTTCCGATTTGAAGGGTAAAATAGGCTGTGAAATTACCGAGTATCGTGATTGGATCTCTTATGTCATAAATTGGCCACATTATATATGTCATAAATTGGTTTTTGTTGGGTTTGCAGATTTACTACAAATCTCACAGAAACTTACCACTTACCATCAATCAGGTGGGCAGTGTGTCTGTTTATCAACCTATAAAAATATACTTCAATGCCCACACCACACTCCTATGTGAATCAAACTATCGCGTGTAAATAGTGTACAATTAAAGCTTAAAATAGCATTTTCTCATTAATTAAGTGATGTTTACTTAAGCACTGTCCAGCCAGCGTGTAATCCAATTCGCTCAGTGTACTTTTAATTACAAAAGCCAACGGCCATGGATGTTCAAACAAGTTTCTATCAACTCCCAATCAGTGATTGAGAAATAAATAATGGTTTCACTAATTTTCACACTTGGCATTCACAAACACAAATCACGTAACATGAATAATTGTCTAGTGTAACAAACATGAGTTTACATTCAATCGCGGTCGATTGTAAGTATAAAGTATATGGGAACTAACGGAAATTTAATAAGCTCTGTTATTTACTATACGTCACCAACCTAAAGCAAACTCATGGTAGAGTCACAGTTTTTGTGTCGAAATTGTCTAATGTATACACATAACGCAGCATAATATGCTCGCCTAAAACTAAGAGAGGGAGAGAAAGAGAATTAGAGCGAGAAAGCACTGTAGTGTGCCGCCCTCATAGTACGTCGAATTACTGCTGTCACTGTCCACAAATTAATATTTTATTTAATTCAATTTTAATCTTAAGTAATCGAACCAAATCTAGTTAAATGGAATTATATACTTATATTTAAGAAAAAGAAATATATAATTTTGAAAGAAATTATATATAGTCAAATTGAAGTAATATGAAGTTTAAAAAATAAGATTGAATAAGACTAAAAGTGAATTTAGGTATTTAGGTTGTTTCTTATATTTTTTTATTTGCTGTAGAATACGGTTAAATACGCATTAGTTCATATATTTTAAATCAAACCGTGTTTGATGCAAATAAATAATTTTATTTTTATATTTTGGTAAGATGCATTACAAACATTTTTAACGTAGTTATTATATAACGTATTGCTTAATATAAGTAGCTAACATGGCGTACAAATATAAATCAGATCAACAAGTCTGTTGTGAATTAACTTTCAAAGAAATTTTGTTAATTATGCAAAAATTTACGAAGAAATGAAGTAAGGTTGGGTAAGGGGCTTTGGCACTGGCCTTCAAATCGGGAGGGTGAAAGCCAATCTTTCCATATACATTTATTTGACACTCCTACGGTGACGCAAAACATAGTAAGGCAACCTACATACATCTGCGAATAAACTCAAAGGATAAAAACAAAAGATCATGTCAAATCACTAACCCGAACTGGGTCGTTGACTAAGGCTTAACCGCCCTAAGATAAGATAGGTTTGTTACTCTCAGTACGTAGTACATGGGTTGTGATGATGAAACAAGGATTGTACTTCAAGGTTACTTTATTTCCAATGGATAAAATAAAATTTAAGCGTTTACGTATGAATTTAATTTAATGTTATTACTGCATTCGAATCGCCTCCCTTTATCTAATCTACGCCAACGCAAACCACAATGGCAATTTATGTTGGCGAAAATCACAATAGGCTCTGCAAAAATTTTGCCAAAATAAAACCTGATTCTAAAGCCGTTAATTTACCTTAGCACGGAGTATTATTATAAGAAACAAAGGCAATTCCTATAATAATATCCCTTTACGAGCAAAGCTCGGGTTACGAATTCAATTTCTTTCAGTTGGTCGGCCCGATCCCAGCGGCTGCCCATACTTAATGTGTATTTCTAAAATAAACCGTGAACTTTTATATTTATATTATTACTCGACTACAGAAATTGAAATTTAACTGTTCAACCTTTCTACGTAAAAATATACTCCACTAAAGAAATTGAAATTTACCTCTTAAAAGCCCTTTTCAGTGAGAAGTCCAATCTAAAAATCAAGTTACTCAATCTACACCATATATGGTGTTTAGTTTTAATAACAAGCAGTTTCGGTACGCAAGAAATAATTACTATATTAAAAGTTATATTTTTACTAAATATCACTTCCATAATTTGTTACTTCTCCTCAAGAAAAGACGTAAACATCAATATATCTGAATCTGTATAACATTGTAAAATTAAAAGTTACTTAAGTTATTTACTATCTCTTATCAATATATTTTTATTAGGTAAAGTAGAATGACTCTGCTACGGAGCCTGCAGCGGATAATGGCCATACGGATCGTACGAGGCTACCGTACAATCTCGTACGAGGCGGCGACAGTTCTGGGACGCTCCCCCCCATTCGACATCCTGGCCGACATGTACGCGGCGACGTATGCGTCGCGGCGTGTCGACTGGGGGGGCGATGGGGGGAGCGCCCTGGAACCCGCGCACGAAGTGCCTAAGCGGGAGTGGCACCGACGGATTGTGGCGGCCTGGCGTGCGCAGCTCGAATTACGGATCTGCGCGCGCCAGCGGGCCGTCGGTGCCGTACTCCCGCACCTCGAAGCTTGGCTCAACGGGAAGGAGGAGGTCACCTACCGATTGACTCAGATACTCACCGGGCACGGCTGCTTCGGTGAGTATCTGTGTCGAATAGGACGGGAGGGATCGACACATTGTCACCACTGCGCATCCGACCTCGACTCGGCCCAGCACACGCTGGCGGAGTGCCCCGCGTGGGCCTCCGAGCGCCGAGTCTTGGTCGCAGAGATCGGGCGAGATCTGTCTCCGCCGGCATTGATTGCGGCAATGCTGGCGGACGAGGGAGGTTGGAGGGCTGTGGCCTCCTTCTGTGAAGCAGTAATGCTCCAGAAGGAGGCCGCCGAGCGGGGTCGGGAGATGGCCGATCCCGCTCGAAGGAGGCGGCGCCGGGCTCGGTAGCACAGCTGCGGCGCCGCCGCGGGTTGCCGGCGGGCGCGAGGAAGTCGCGACCGCTACGGCGACCCGGGATGGACCACGCCCCTTCCGTGGCCGGGGGGCGTCGTCGGTGGAGGGGACCGGGGGAGGTGGTAGCTTCCCCGAGGAGGGCTCCCCTCTAGAGAGGGGAGCGGAGGCTGGGGGTTCCTGGAAGTGGCCTTTGTGTTCCCGGGGGCTCCCTACATGCCTGAGGAAGGCCATCCCTGAGGTTTTTAGTGGGTAGGCCTCCCCCTTCTGGGGAGGAGAGCCCCACATAACCCCGGCTCGCCACAGCCGGGGTATGCAATTTAATGCATTTTCCTCAGGGGAACAAAAAAAAAAAAAAAAAAAAAAAAAAAGGTAAAGTAGAATGAACTATAACTATTTTTAAAAATATCGTTGACTAGAAGTTCCTAGTGCCAAATTACAAAACAAACAAATGGAAATTAAAGTTGCTAACAACATTGAAATATTACAATTGATTTATTTACGAACTACGATTGACTTTCGACAACACAATTTGATAGCAAACAACTTCTGGATCTTATAAACAAATAATATATAAACTTAAATTAACGGTTATAATGTTTGATAGTTGTTGCTAAGAACATTACAATTTTGTGATTGATTTCTAATAGAGATAACATTGTACGTTGTAGTAAAAGTACAAGGTACGAAGTAACGAACAAACCTGTGTATCCCGCGACATTTTTCAATAAATTTGTGTAAAATAGTCAAAAACATATATAAAAAACTTATGAGAATTCCATTCGAAGATATACGGAATCATTATCTTGCATAAAATTCATCCGATTTTATTCTATGTATTAAAATTCCTTGTCACTAAAATTTAAAAAGAATTTATATATTTAATTAACTAAACAATAATCGAATAAAAGTCATGACTGCGTACAAATTAAGTCTATCCAAAAGATTTATAGATATTTAAACAATAATTTACCGTGTTGTCAATGTCAGCAATACGATATAATATTACTATATTGTCCATAAATTGCGATAATATAAACAATATACAGTACAATATATTCAATCATTTTTTGGCTGTCAAAACTTAAATACTTAAATATAGATTATAATATGCAAAATGAAACCATCCAATTTTTTCCCAATTTCCTTCGAGATGTAATATTCAGGCACTCTGATGGGTAAAACAATACACCTATATCGAGTTCCCAAATTTCACCAAAGTTAACGAAAATTAATAAAGTTATTACAGCGATGAACAGACAGATTTTGTTTATACACCTCAACCTCCTCCTTAGTTATTGCGGGTTAAGTGCGGAAATTGCAATTGAACTTTGGAAGCTTATGATGAGGAACATATCCAGTTCCCCTCAGCCGACAGGGTAAGTTATCACGCTCTAAATAAATACAAACATGGCTAACGAAGTGCCGAAGGAAAGTTAAAACCGGCGAGGAAGAAGAAATTCACCCCTACTAATTGTGCAAGCGTTAGTAATTAAAATCGTTTATGTGAGAAAAAGTGTTAGTAAGAAGACTAGTTTAGTTTGAATTACATGTTTAAGTAGTCTAGTCTTAAAACTAACTAACTTACGTTACGTTCTATATTAATTTGGTATATGTTGCAAATTATAGATTTTGAGGATTGTTTATGGAGTCGCCGACTAGTGTCTTCAATGACCTACTAATTCATTTCACATCACTACGATTAACTTTTTATAATACGAGTAATTTATTTATCTTCAACCAAAATAGCTTTCCTCTGCATAAATTGATAACATTAATAAGTATTTACGAATGTTCTTTATTTTTTATTAAGTGTGTAGTTATTATGCTGACATAATTTGATAATTCCAGATAAGAGGCAAATGGTAAGGGATTTGAATTTATTAATCTTAACGAACCTCTCGCCACTCCATTAAATCATATCTGACTGAGCGTTTAAAATGTGTTCGACTGCGACAAACAGTTATTTTTAGGCAAATCTCATTATTGTTTATTTACAAACGAGATATTTTTGTTCGAATCATTTATCAACCCCCATTTTTCACACTAAAACGTTCTAATCCGAGCCTTTTAAGTGTTTTATGCGATGGAACATTATTCTATGTTCATGATCATCGAACAAATGCACTCTTAATGAGGTGCGCTTTTTTCATGGGTAGGGGATGTCAAACATCAAAGAGGATTTCTTGTTAAGCTAACAGCAATGTTTCAAAATATTTTGATCCAGCGCCAAGAATAATCAGATAGAGCACTTGGTACGTGATCACAATCGCCTATTCCTATAAGATTCGCAGCTAATCTGTAATTCTTAAAGAACCACAATGTACGTTGACAACTTTTAACTAGTAACTGTAAAATAGTAATGTCATGGTACTTTGTAATGTGAATTCTGCTGTTTTGTAACCGAATTATGTATAACGAAGGCACCCAATCTGACAACCTTTCAACTAACAAAATCATAATAAGCGTACTCGTATATGCGATCCTGTAAATATCAATAATCAAAATTTAAACAACATTTTGATTATCAGATCTTGAAAAGAAGATGTGTTTATAAGAAAGATGGAATCTAACTAGTTGTAGAAATAGTATACATATTAGTTTTAACCCACCCTTTATTCACATTATGCAACTAGTGAATAAAGGATGGGTTAAAACCAAGAGCAATTTTACGAGCAAGTGAAGGATTCTAACGACTGAGTCAAGCCCGTAGGAGGTGATTCATGATTATTGTACTGTAGGGAACGTAGGATCCATCAACGTGAGATCCTCGGGGAAGACCTATGTCTAGCAGAGGACGTCTTTAGGCTTCAGTAATAATAATGTTTATTAAGTATTGCGGAAGTGGTTGCTATGAGACATTTCATGACATTAAGGAATACACGATCAATAATGCTATTTTATTATCATTCATTTAATGATTATAATTTTTATTTAATATATCAATTTATTATGAATTGCTTAAATTTAAAATGTTTAATAAATTTAAGCAATATATATTTTTTTATGATGATTAAGCTAATTGTGAGAGCTTTTCCAACATAAATTATATCGTCCACATCAATGTAATGCCATATTGAATAACAAATAAACAATGCCAAATAAAAATAAACAGTTTTCATTAATATTATTTTAAAAGTTGTTTCAAAGCAGAATTATATTTAAGATGTAACTAAAATAAATATATCTAAACCCTAGGACAAATCCGTTGGTCGAAACTACGACATGTACCATTGTATTATTCCACACTTACACTCAGTTGGTACACTCCATGCACACTTTCATTAAATTTCGCTTAAATGGACTCTACGCGTTGGATCTGTATCCCCGCGCACACCTTATAAAGGACCGTGTCTTATAAAGACGCGTGATATAAGCGACAATAATAATAATTGGATTTTAGGAATTTGGAATTGGATATATAATTGGAACTCTATACAAATGAACGTTCAATTTCGTTCAAATGACTTGATTTAAGAACAATGATTGTAAGTATTCAGCCAAGTAAACAGTGACTGGTTAAATTCACTAGTGAGGATGTTGCTCAGGCACGCTATTCAGAGCGATGATGTAGGTACTAATTGAATCTGTCTCAAATATCATCCTTAACAAGACTGGCAAGACCAACAAGGCTTGTCTTCGCACGCTGATTGTGCTAAGAATCTTACGGGTCAACCATTTTGACTCCTGTATATTTAACTCCTTCATTTAAGCTACAAATGATACTTTCCTTTAACTGATACCAATTGATACTTGTGATAGTGATTTTGCAGTATACTTGCTTAAATATATTTATTTAGTTTTGTTCGTCCAATGCAAAAATTAATTTTTAGATACATAAACCATTTGTGGTTTAGAATAATAAATCTCCCCATTTTGACTGTAATATTTCCACAGACATCTTTCTAATTAATCTGATATCGTACACCTTTTTTTATTCAGTCCATCCTTGGATAATGCATCATCTTGGGATTTGAAAAATATCAAGTGTTACTTTAGTTAGAGATAGATAATGCTTAAGTTAAACTTAGTTTCGTTTAGTGGCAATAAGTTAACCTCCATACAAAAGGTACTGCTAGTATTATATATATATATATTATATATATATATATATGTATATATATATATATATGTATATATATATATATATATATATATATATATACACACACACAGAAGTACACAGAAAACTATTTCCTTAAATTTTAACGTTAGCGACATAAATAAATTTCAAAACTAATTTTTGAAATGTGTTAAAACCATTTGCTTTAATCATCTACTAATAACTCATGTGGTATTAATTTCCACGGAGAAAGATCTTCCCAATATATTTCGAGCTTTAAGCATGTGAACATTTGAAAGATATATTTAATATGTTTATAGTTGCGTCAAATATTCCAGTTGCGTTTGAAATATTTATGTGCGCATTCAATGCCACACTATTCGTGTCAAGAGTCCATGTTAGAGGGCTCTGTGAACGATATACAGCTAAAGCTGTAACATATCATGGATCCTCTTTTCATCTTCGAAGTGTTTTCTTAACTATTACTATTGTTATTCAGCCTTGGCCTAATGTAAAACGGGCTACACTGTGCACATTGGATTTCCAAACTCTGTTTATTTACATTTCAATTAGGCGTTGATATCGTACAAGAGCGTAACACTCGACATTTTTACTATTATTAAGCTCGTTACCGAGCCCCTTCGCAGATGTCACGACTTCTTTGACAGTTCGTTTACTTACAATATGGTAGTTACTAAAAATGATATGGCATGCGTGTATGATTCGATGTCCAATGTAATCTCGCCTTGGCTTATATATGAACGTCTTCCGATCATGTGCATTACGTTCATTGTTAATATCCTTGTGTGTATTAAATTTATTCACGCTTCACCTATAGCTATTGTTTTCAAAGTAAACTTAAAACTTTAAGCCATCGTCATAATGATGAGATTCTACAAGACCTATAAGTGTATTATGTACAGCAATAAAATAACTAGAAACAAATATATTATTAATATTTTTTATTATTATTTTGAGGACTATTGCTTAGAAGTAATACAATTTCACAAGCGCTCAGACCACGCGCTTTAGTATCGGCGAGATAAAGGAGAGCTATGATGATTTTTTTACGCAACCGGTACGCCCGCGTCGTAAAGTTAATCGCCCGAACAATAAATTTAACAGTCTCATTTATAAGTAATAAAACTTACTATAAAATTTCAATGTGGTGTCTCACGCACGGCACGGACTCAATGAATCTTAAATCGTTTACAATTGGGCTCATGATTCAAACGATGTGACCATGGAAAATCGGTCAGATTGATATAAAAAATTACCGCTTGTATATTTTGGTTCCTATTTAAGGAGGTTCTGTTTGAAAAAGTATCTTGTCTGAACTAACTAGTAGGATTACCTTGTTCTATACTGTCATATTCATCTTTGCCAGCAAATGGGAATCGATTAAAATTAAATTGTTTTTAGGAGATCCGTGCCAATCATTCGGTGGCAGCTAGGTAGGGGGGATGATGACAGTTTTAGAACAAGAAAAATGTACAAATCATTGAATAAACAAATATTTAAGTATTAAGTTAATATCTGATGTATATACTGCTGACTACTATAGAAAACAGCAGGAAATTCTTTCAGCCAATGTGGTGAAAAATTAATTTGCATTACAGGAAAGCTATACCCAGCATACCATATATATATATATACATATATATATATATATATATATATATATATATATATATAATATATATATATATATATATATATTATATATATATATATATATCTATTAATTTTAATATATATATATATTATATATATATATATATATAATATATATATATATATATATAATTTTTATAGTATAGGGCTGCAAACGGATCACCTGATGGTAAGCGATAACCGTTGCCCATGAACACCAGAGGAGTCACAGATGCGTTGCCGGCCTTTTAAAAGGCAATAAGGTGAAGGGGGTGTTGGGTCTCCGGTACCCTCACTCACTTGGCGAAACACAGCGCTAGCGCTATTTTACGCCGGTTTTCCATGAGGCCGTGGTATCACTCCGGTCGAGCCGGCCCAATTCGTGCCGAAGCATGGCTCTCCCACGATAAAAAAGGGTTATAGCTTGTTATTGTTGTGATGCTGAGTGGAAAAACTACACCATCTAAGAAGAATTTTCTTCTATTATCTATTTAGTAAGTTTTTTATCAGAGCCAACGAGTTGGGTGCGCCTCGGTCTAACGACCTTCGAAACATCAGCAACTTGCCACCGCAGAATTATGCGCTCGAGCGCCTTCTTGTGCTTGTGCAGATATGGGGTGCACTCAAAATAAAAATTTTACAGGACTTTTTTAACAGGTATATCAATATTAAAAAAGTGATATATGTATTGTCACGTACTGATAGTGTAGGTTACCACATAATCATCCAAGACAAAAATCATCCTATGTACTAGATTTTTTTTATCAGTAGGTACTTGTATAATTTCTCTAGTGAGCTATTATGACGTCGTCATCATGATTAATATCAAAGTAAAATTATCATCTGATGTCCGTTTGAATCATGAAATTTTGGACGCACGACAATATTGAAGAACAGCTGAGATCAGAAACACAGACCGCAAATGAGTTTTTTGATCGGCCTAGAAAGGTTCGAGCTTTCTGTACATAATGATTATCACAAATTGCAACTAACGGAATGCCTTGGACTTTCGTAGCCCACAACTGCAAATCATTATTTGTTTCTCATTAATAAAAAACATATCTTTGGACAATAGCCAAGTTTGTGATTGATGATTGTAAAGAATGAACATTTAGATCTTGTGAAATTGAAAAAGTTACAGTGTTGACTTGAATTTTACTAAAATATATTTACTATTGTAAAATATTTATAAGGATTTTTACCAGTACGATTACGGATTAAGAAACACATGCCATCGCTCCCTGTTTAGTACACTGATTTGTGGGCGAAGAAGAGTCATTATATGAGCAAAGTATTTACTAAAATTTTGTCTAACCGCTAGGTATGCTTAAGAATATGTATATGAATTTTAATTCGAAATTTGAGATTTAAACCCGCTGCGCACTAATATTCGTCTATTTTTAAATGTTCATAACATGTATCGAATGAATCTACTTTGAAGAAAAGATTGTGGGGTAACCTGCATATGTATGTATGCAAAGTGTATAATAAGTGTAATAAGTGTATGTAAGGTCAATAAAGAACCAAACCAAAGAAAAGTAGGGCACAGCGGGAGTCATTTCGCTCAAAACTTGGAGCAGCCTGACTGGGGAAGTACCTCCGCCTTACAGAAGATCGCAGCTAAATAACACTACTCTTATGTAGTGTTGTGTTCCTGCGGTGAGTAAGGTCGGCGAGCTCCTGAGGATTCACTGTGTCGACAGCGGGGGACCAGTGTTGCAGAGACCCAGTGAAACAGCTAACCGCTGGCCGCCCGCAGGTTAGTAGAGTTCCCGAACCCAGGGACTACTTAATCTCCACCTTGGCAGGCTGAACTGCCAGCCTGTGAAAAATTCCTGTGGTTGCAGTCGTGCCGGAGAAGGAGACCGGAGTGGAACCCGGCTGTTGCCACAGGAGGGACCGGGGGCCCTTCCGTACGCTGCATCGACAAACCGCAACACCCGTGTTGGTCATCGCCTGATTTAGCTACACATATTTGTCCCTTTAGCTTTCGGCACAGTGAAGCCTCCACATCTACTCGAAACCGTAAATGAAATAAAAAAATAAAAAAGGAAGAACACTCAGTGCTGCACCCCTTTTCACGCAGGTAGACTTTTGTATTTTTAACGGAGACACAGATATCTCCCCCGGCCGATACGTCATACCTTATGTATCCCGGCTACGTACTCGCACTCATTTCGCAGACGTGCTGGCGTATGTATGTATGCCCGGAAGGATATCTGCTGCCGCCGCCTATTTCATTTAGAAGACAGGGACCTATCCATATTGTGGGTACGTGTGGACTGCGGGGGCCACACCCGCGTTTATGCGTGTGCCTGTATAGGTCCCACAGCGGTGATGCGGACACAACTCGATTATTCGAGCACCTGACATTGACGACTGAAAAAGTGGTTGAGCAATATCCCTCCGTAGAGTTGGTGATTTTAGGGGACTTTAATGCCCATCATGTAGAATGGCTCAGTTCTCCGTCCACTGACTACGCAGGAAGGTGTACTCACGAATTTTCTCTGGCCTATGGTTTCTCGCAACTGGTCAATTCTCCCACAAGAATACCACATATTGAGAACCATATAAGCTCTTTGCTGGATCTTCTGCTGACGACACGTCCGGAAGGATATTCTGTCTCAGTGGATGCACCTCTCGGTTCTTCCGACCACTGTCTCGTCCGGACCAAAGTCGCATGCGCGCCGTCAGATCCACCTAATAGGCCATCTTGTTTGCGTCGTATGTGGCAATACAAGTCAGCAGATTGGGTGTAAGAAATGTAACAAATTTGGTAAAGTGTAATGTTTTTTTTTTATCTTTCTCGTCCTTTTGAACACAATTAGCTATTCCTGGTTTAGCTACTTGAAATAAATTAAAATACCGATTATTATCAGGGAACTAAAGTTAATTTTATTTATATTTACTTTATAGAACGGACATTCTATTTTCATCAAGACAGTATATCTCGAGAATATTCTATTTCAAAAATGCTATAATATACTTACTACCACCACTGTTAATTAACGTTCAATCAATGTCAAGTCGTCAACCGCAGTCAGAAATTAAAAAGATGTCACCGAAAACGGTTTGTTAATGCTTCATCTATTCCATCAGTCATGTTCAATCTGTCGTGTGAAACCCGATAGCTTGCATCTTGGGAGCAACACGGTAGCCTGGATCGTGTGACCAAGGCGCCCCCCGTTGTTCTGAAGGTCAACTCTAACCATAATTAACTCTGAATAAAAAAATCTAAATACATTCCTGCGTGCCGATCCCGCGGCACCAAACCGTGTGCGCATTACCACAGCGTTGTACAGCAAATTACGATTTCGAGATGTTGATTACGGGTTTAGAGTAGTACTCTGCATTGTTTCAAAATTCAAAACATACCAATTTCCCGAGATCGTGTCAAACCTCATATTGGGAAGGCGTTATTTTGACAGATCGCGTGATCTTGCAGCTTGAAGAAGCGAGAGATATTTGCTGCCATGTTTAATATAAGCATTTTTGCAACTTTTTCTTTTGTTCTTTTAGAACGTATATTGTTAGTGTAGCTATCAGGTGGCTTGGAGTTGAATCCAGGTAGAAATCATCAGCATGTATGCATACGCAGTTTCTTAAATATATTTAAGTATCCGGAAAAAAAATAATTTTGTAAAGTAAATAACGGTGTACAAAACAAGAAATTCCTGTAACAATTCTAGTTAATTTCATTATTTAAATATACACTTCAACTCTAGTCTAAATCTGTGCCGTTTGGTAGAATATTAAATTAAATATTTTATGAAACAACCTGCTGGTTATTAATAATATAGCAATAAGTAATTATTATGGATAAGATAATAATTTAAATCCAGATTCAATAATAAAAAACGACTATTAATTCTTAAAAAAGAATTAATTATTTCTTTAAATATTCTTCTCCTTTTGAGTTGATCCCTTTTTTCATATGATTGAATCAATTTCAGAATGAACAAAAATATAATCGCGAAAATGTCAGCATCTTGAAAAAAAAAGAAACATGTACCTAAATGCGACGAATGAATTACTGTCACGAGATGTGATCAAGGTCGTTGAAGTCAGCTCTACACATGACAAAAATTCTTGTATTATGTTATTTTTCCGGAGTTGGTCCATAATTTCCGGTAAACAAATTCGCGTGCCACTATTCGCTGTACGACGATTTTATAAAGCAAAAAGCAACAGTGGCTACGTGTCCATTTTTATAAAAAAAAGAAAAAGAAGAAGCTTGGAGGTACTTTTTTCGCGCACAACTTTGGTTGGTTTCGGCTTTTCTCTAATAAAACCTATAAAGATTCTCTTCTCTATAAAGAAAATCAAGAGAATCTCGTCTCTATAAAGACCTATACAGCTTGATTGCGGCTTTGTGCTGACGAGTGACAACCTATTACTAATATGTTGCAAACCAAATTCGTTGCATCTGACAAGCATAGCATGGTATACCAATTAATGTGGTCCGTGTTTTGAGCGTAAGTCAAATTGTATGAGATCGATCATGAACACTTCGTGTTTGTGTACGATTGACTGTATTTGACTCATATGCCTACGTCCAAAGATGTACATATGTCATAATAGATCATATACCTATCCATTTTGATCATATGGCGCACAGCCTCAATGTTTTTATTGCTCACAGCAGTGCACGGGCAACCTTCACAAATTTCGTCATGAGGATTGACACGACCGCGTTTGAATTCTGTAAACCAGATAAAAATAGTCATTATACGTGGCACTACTTCCCTAGACGATCGAAGCAGAAATATGTTTTGCTGCTACACTGAGTCTTAGAAAAACATGTAATTACGTAATTTTTAATATCACGCCACAATCTGTAAACACTTGTTGGTCAGAGGAAACTAATTGTATTTTACGGCTTATAAGTTCCATTTTTAAATGCAGTTAACACTTTTTAATATATGTTGTCGCAGCTCTAAATTGCAGCTTACGCAAGTATTTATAAAAGTTTGTCGGTAACCCATATGTGTTCACCGAAGAAGCAGGAGCAGCTCTTACAAAATTAGGTGTTAGTCCACTCTGATTGGGCATTTTCATGTTCACTCTTTTGATACATCGCAGGTAATTCAAATAGTGTCATAATGTATTCATTCACCATAGGAGTTTCCACTGTAGATATACATAAATTGAATATCGAAAAACATGCAAGATTCGAGCACCAAACAAGACTATTTGAACATCAGTGACAACATTTTCATTTACACTGATGCAACTATAAAAATTCTCTTAATATGAAAAAAATGTAATAAGTAAGAATTTACCATCAAATTTTAATGTGCCAGCAACAGCAGAATATACATGTCCAAAAATATTGAATTCTGGTGAACAAACAAGTACAGAAACTTACAGACAGCTCTTTATACCAGTAATCATAAACTCAATGAATATTTGTAGTCCCTTCAAGATATTAAGAGTTATAGTTTCCACTATCTATCAACATGATCCATTTTATACTTGAAAAGTGGGCGGTTGTTTTAGAGACTATGATAAATCAACGATTATACAAATGTGATGTTGACATTCGCCCACAAGACAAACTGTTCGTTTATAGTGAACGAATAAGGAAATCTCGTAAAGCACTCACTATCCATTATACTGTACAATTCTCAAACATTTTAACATCTTTGTAATTCTAAGCGAGAAAGAGTGACGCTATTGTTGTCATTCGTTACAACATAATTTGTTAAAAATTTAAACCATTATAATAGAATAAAATAACGTTATTTATAGTTGTTGTTCAATTACTAACATTAATTTACATGACCTACACATTAATATAACAATAAAGTGGTTTATTATTAAGGTGAATAAATAAAGTAAAGCCTTCGTCGTATTTTCATGCTGACATGATCTCTTTTCCAAAATTATAAAATATGCAATCGTGCAATGATCTATGATGACAGGGTCTGTATTGTTAAAATCGAGTTTATGACATATCTTCGTTGATATTACATTCTGTACCGTGTGCCACCGCAGTGTCACAAAATGAATATCTTTGATTCGTGCTTATTGGCAGTGATGATATGTGAAGCAGACATTTGACTGTTAACAATGAGCCTTTTAATGCCCATTATTATTATATTTTTGACCCGTAGACAGCTCTATGCTTTTGGCCTCTCTGCGTGATCAAACGAGAAATTGTAAAAGTTGTAGTAAAATCTGTTAGAACTGTTGTAATTGAAAAGTACAAGATCAATTTCAACGAGTTATGTCACCCACATAAGTCGTTCTGACTCATAGGTTTTCGAGTGGCGTATATGCCGCGAACCACAGCATTGGTAGGCTTCCCAGATGGACTGACAATTTGGTGGAGATTGCAGAAGATAAGACAGTGCAGAATTTATTGATGTGAAGATCTTTGGGGAGGCTTATGTCCAGCAGTAAGCTAATATGATGATGATGATATTACATATCGCTCTAACCTTAAATTAGAGTTGTACATAGTGTGGTAAGGACACTGTATCCAATATTTGTGTTAAAATTACAGTCCCTGATGATATGTAATATGTTCGCTTATGAAAAATACTGACCAACAGGGGTTCATACTTCTTTGTTCCTCCACACCCTAAAAAGGAAGGACGATTACTCACGATGCAAATAATTTGTAAAATATGTATTAATTAAATACTTCAGAATAAATTTCAGGATTTTGTTTTGTGGTACGGTGTGATAAGGTTGTCTTTCTAGGTATTACTTTAGATGATAAACTTCAATGGGGCCCTCACGTGGAATCCTTATCCAATAAACTTAGTTCTGCAGCTTACGCCATTAAAAAGATTCGGGAATACACTGACATAGAAACTGCCCGCCTTGTCTATTTCAGTTACTTTCACAGTATAATGTCCTACGGCCTTTTGCTTTGGGGCTGTGCTGCTGACATAGATACTATTTTTGTGCTTCAAAAGAGGGCTATAAGGGCAATCTATAAGATTAGCTGCAGGGAATCGCTAAGGGAGAAGTTTAAAGATATTAACATATTGACTGTTCACTCGCAATATATTTATGAAAATCTTTTGTATGTTCACAAGAATATAAATACATATAAAAGAAATCACAATATTCATAATTTAAATCTAAGAAATAAAAATGACCTTACTGTGCCCGGAAGTAGGCTCCATAAAATAAGCAAATCCTTTGGTTGCGCTGGCATTCGTTTTTACAATAAGCTACCAGGAGATATACGAGATTTGTCAATTAACAAATTTAAAAAATACATAAAATGTAAACTTATGAAAAAGGCGTACTATAACACTGCTTGTTACCTCGAAGATAAAAGCCCCTGGGCATTAATTATCCTGGTCCAGTTCTTGGTGATCCTAATTATATTTAGCTGTATCATTATTTTTTTGTTACTTGTATTGTTAATATGTTATTTGTATATCTTTAACTTTCCTTTTGTTTGTTTTAAGTAGCTGATAATATGTTTTTTTTTTTGTTTGTATATGACGATTGTAAGTGATCACGTGTTGATTCTAAACAATAAAAGTGTTTGACTTGACTTGACTTGACTTGTGAATGTGATTTTAAAATTTGCTCCTAATGTTTTATGTATTTTTGAACTCGCAGCTTGTATGTATTATGTTAATATGATTTGCATACAATAATCTATATAATAACGAAACATTACTTTATAAGTCGTTATAAATATAAATAAAGTTATTATGTGAAAATATCCCTAGTATATTAAAAGCTGTCACTAAATGTATTTTTACTAATAGGATATTAACTAACAATATAATATGTTAATTAATAATAACTTACAACTTAGATAGAACAATTAAATAATAGGTGTAAATATGAAAAAAATTCAAGTCTACGTTAGCAATAATTTTGAAAGCTTTGCTCGAATCTATGCTATTCAGTAAAATTAATTGATCTCAAAGTTACAAACAGTCTGTGTAAATGCAGCTTTATGTTCGTAATCAACAGCTTAAAATAGAGACGACCGCAGGCTCTATTTTCCCTCACTTCCTTGACTTAATGACGTCATAAAAATAAAAACCACCGCTTAGATCCCTCAGAAATTGGAGCATTTTTCTCCTTGTGAAGCATTGAAGCGGAAAATTACGATTGTCCGCGTTTATTTTTTTAATAATACTTCGCTTAGTTGTCACGTGCATCCCATTTCAGCTAGCTTTGACGTGCGCGATGTTCTTTTGTTTTTCTTTTGACATTCTTTATTGCTTTCGACTAAAGTTAATATGACAAATGAAAAGCGAATTGGATTAGCTATTAAGCCAGGTATCTTGTAATATTGTAATAATTTTGGAACTTGTTCATGTTCTTTCTGTTGTAAACATGAAGAAATGGAAGCTTAGCGATTTTGCTGTGGTATACTTCTGTGAAGTTATTATCAAACTTGATTAAAACAATTTTATTATTTATTTAGTTATATATTTCATTTCATTAACCTGTTATTGTATATATAGTTAGAAGTATGTTGATTATTATATGTAATAATTAAAAAAAAATACAATGCTAGTGGTATGTTTTTATGCGTACAGTTCATATATTTTTTTAAAACCATTATATATAAGCCGCAAGTTATTAACCATAGCTTCCCTTTAAGTAATTCCCAAAAAAAAATCGAATCAAATTTATAAGCAGCTTTCACCAAAATCGAACAACGCTTCATTTACCAATAATGTTCAATGTTTTCATTTACCTATAGACTTTTACGATACTTAATCGATATAGCAAAACCTTCAGGAAATGGTTAAATAGATATAAACATTGACAAACGGCAAGCTTGCGAACATTATGAAACGCCATTTAAAAATTATCACGGAAATTAGAGTTGAGAGTTTTTCGACCGAGCATTATTATTAGACACTGATCAGAATTTATAGCTCATTGGCTACTTTGAGGGAAAACACAAATCGGATTTTTAACTTTCCAAAAAATAATACGCGCAATATATTAAAATATAATGAATATAAGACGATTTTTATTGCTCTCGTGTTATTGACTCTAAGTGAATTAGACAGTTCTTGGGAGTCGCTTGATATATTGGGCGGTAATATTATTATACGTACTGCCATATCGAAATGAATTATCTTCCGTTACATTATTCATAACCCTTTCAATATTTAGTTTTTAGATATGAATAACTCAAGAATAAAACTGTATTTAGATAATTTCACAGTATTTATAACTAAGTTAGAAGTTCATTGTCTTATTGTAAAATTACGTGATTATATTAAGTAACACTAGATTTAATTGTTTAAATATGACGCTTAAAATAATTTCTTCCTCCGGGGAATTGCAGAGAATCCTCGACTTCGAACCTTCGACACAGGGTTAAACCTATTGACTAAACTCTGCCTTAGGACTAAACCTTCAATATTTAACACGTGGGCCATCTCTAATCATTGATGCAGTGCTGACATCTATACATATAAATAAAATTAAAGTGTCATCTGTCTGAGTTTCTTTTTCTTCCGGCTAATCTCTGAAATGGGTGTACCGATTTTTACATGACTTTTATTGGATATAATAAGGAGTAACTTTTATTTTAGAAAAATAAAGTAATGTTGCAATGTTCATGTTTTGTCAAGTACTGAGCGCAGCTCACGTGCATGCCACTTAAAATGAAAATGCAAAACCAAAAAAGAACTAAATGAACTATTTCACTTTTTTGTTAAAATCCACGTGAACGAAGTCGCAAGTATAGCTATTTATTTACTAATAATACTGTTGAAGTAAACACACAAGGTCCGAATATAATAACTTTTTATTGTGTTTGACATGTGACAAAGTTCTCTTAATAAGAGTCGTATATTAAAGTGATTTCGAGGCCCTCAGAAAAAGGGGTCTCTGATTCTTTTCCGGATGTTGCATTTGTCATAATGTAAGGGGAACAGCAGTCACAATAGCAAGGCTACCACACTACAGTATGAACTAATTTTAATATTATGTTTTTTTTTATTCGGTATTTACTTCTCTTAAAACAATGGTAAATAACTATGGTAATACGACAAAACAACATAGCTGAGATTTGGACCCATATCTTCAACAAACCGTCTTGTTCCTGATGGATAACTCCAATTAAACCATCGCGTACTTATTAAATTCAAACGAAGAGTCGATTGCATTGTTCATCCTTTCCTTTGTTAAGATACAGCAGAATGTATTTGTTATGTATAATTGGATATAGAAGTTTAGAAACCTTCAAAAAAAGAGCATATCCCCATTGAAAAGGTCGGCAACGCATCTGTGACTCCTCTGGTGTTGCGGGTGTCTATGGGCAGCGGTTATCGCTTACCATCAGGTGATCCGTTTGCCCGTTTGCTGCCTTATCCTATAAAAAAATAGTTATTAACAGATATAACAAAACTTATTTTAATAGAGGTGACAAATGAAGTGACTGTTCGATTGGATTGAATCAATATTAAGTTGTCATAGGTTTGTAATAGACTTTTATAAGAATTTTAGATTCTTATAAGAATTGTGTAATGGTGTGATGTAATATTTTCATAGTTATCTTTTACATCCATAATTTGTAAACTAATAGCCATTATATCTTGACGTTCACATTGACTGACTCCCCCATACTCTCATAGTGAGACAATTCGTTCCAGACAGGCATGACGAAAGCGACGTGCACAGTCAAGTCCGGGCCACGCGTGGAATAAGCCTAACATCTGATTATCCTCGAATAAATAATCAATAACAACAGACCGATTGCACCTTTATTTCCAAACAATAAGTACTACAGTAGCCGCAAAAACAAATTTGTTAGAAAAGGTCACCAGTATGTATCATTTATCAGTTCTGTCTAATTTTATATCTTAGTAGCGAGTATCGTAGTAATGAGATCAACGTTTGATATAATGGAACGTTCTGAATAATGAACGTTATTGTTTAGTATTAAAGAATTAGATATAATATGAGTAGGGAGCTGTAACGGTAATGATATACTGTCTAATCTTGCAAAAATGACATGATGTTTTAACAAGACCGATTAATACACAGGTTGTTTTTCATTGTGTACATGAGATTGGAAATGTTTAAACTACAATCAGATGTTTCTGTCAAAACTCTTTTTTTTAGAAGTGCGCAGTGTTAATACTTATGTCTGCAGTCTCTTAAAGCTGTAAAAATATCGAACGTCTAAATCAATGCAATTCAATGATTCGGAGGTTTGAATCAATCATTGTAGACAATTTGTCGTTGTTTCTGCGATTGCAAAGTTAATTTACGGAACCCTCGGTGAGCGAATCTAATAAGCAATTGACCGACTTTTTTATGTAGCAGACATGTACGCAAAGCAACGCATCCGACTTTACATGATGACCTTAAGAAAAAAGCTCTTATGTAGCACGGAATATGAATAAAAAAATGTTGCTAAATATTAAAAACTCCTACTCTATTTGGATATTCTTTTGTATACATCTAATGATGGTAAAAGGTAAGCGAAACTCGTCAACCAGATGATTGATCACAAGATTCGTATAAGATATTGTTTTAATAAGATTCGTGCAAGATCTTGGTGAGATATCTAACTTATTAATAAATATATCTATACACATTTGCAATATGGATATATATTAAATATAAAACTACAATAGTTACTGCATTTTGTTAAAGTATACATAATATAGAAATCTTAAAAGACCACAGCAAAGGCTCTTTCCAGTAAATAAGATATTTCTTATTTCTTTTTACTTCCTCCAGACGGAGCAATCCTTTAATAGCAGTCCTATTGACAAAATGTTGTGGCCAACTTTTGATTCAGTATTGAACTTTGTGACTTTGATATTTATTTTCTGAGAATCTCTAAGCAAATTAATATCCTCAGCAACCCAATGACGACCACCAAGAAGACTTCTCAACGAAATGCTAAGGTTTGAGATAGAAATCTATTCATATTTCTGACCAACTATTTATGGACCATAATCAAAGGACTCTTATGTAATATAACTACACTAGAATCATATATATTATACATATATATAATACTTTGGGATATATTTCTATCTGTAATAATAATTTAATTAAAATGAAATGTAGGTAAACAATTTACTTATCGTCTATCTGGATACATGGTGTGACTAGAATGAATAAGTTTAGGAATTAGACAAGCGGAAGTATGTTAAAAGCAGCACCAAAGACATACAATATAAAAAGTATCAGATAAGGGTGGTAAAGGTTTATAAGAAAAAAAAAGACTTAATTGCGTGGATATAGTTAAGCAAGAGAATGTCAGTGTTAAGATGGCGTATGAATAGAGGAAAGGTATATACATATATTAACATATTTTAAATTTCATAATTTGAATACATATAACGTACATGCTGCATAAAATTAAGTTAATAGCTCGTTTAGGGGGTAATATTACATATATTTAAACTTTTAATAGAAGACTTGTGAGAAATATTCTTATTATAAAAGTCTACTACAAAATTAATTATTACGTGTAAAAGTAAATATAAGTCTAATTTCATTAACGCTCCATGAAGTACAATCGGTACAATAATACACTTTCATATCTATTGGAAGCTAAAAGCTACAAAATAATTAAATATTTAAATATTTTATTGTTCTAAATTAAAGTTTGCTTAGAAGATACTTCTAATTTTAATTAAAATGATTCAAGTGATAAAATTGCTGCAACATGTTAATGAAATTCTAATTTTATTCTGAATTGAATTCTGATTCTCAGCAGAATTGTTTTTGAAGCTGTTATTTATTATTTGAAGCATTAAATAAGAAACATACACAAAAGACGTTACATAGCAAATTATACCCCTACAACTTTCTAAATGACCATAATATGGGCGCCGAAAACTTTGAAAAGGCACAAAACCAAATTAAGCAATCTTCGAAGATGACCGGAAAAGGGTCCAATTAGAGGATCGCTCGACTCGGGTGCGTATTTATTTTTCGCAACGCGACCTCTGATGTCCGAAGCAGGGGTCGCACCCACAAGACGGGAGGCACCATGCGTAGAGCAATTCGATTAGGGTGCAACACGAGGGAAAAAGCTGACATTGCAACTCAAATAAAGACAACAAACCGACTATTTAAAATTGCAACCTTTATCACAAGGGGCATAGAAGGGAAAATTGTACATTCACTTGTAAATGTAACGCAAATCTATTTAAGTTACTGCGTTCATTTCATTTCATACACAACGCTCGCAAAATAGATCGGTGTCGAGTGCCTATGGAGTATGACCGGGTGTGGCGTTTCACGAATATGAAATCGCTATATATTAGAGAGCATTCTGCCGTCCTTTTATGACTTTTTAGGGTGCTATTATTGTATTGCGTTACGACAAGTGTAATAATATATGACGGTCAATTACTTAAAAACATTCCTATCGTAATAACAATTTTGGAATTGTTATGGTAAAATTATACCAAAGGGAGACTCGGTGCTAAAGTTATCGCACTCGTATCATACCTACTTTTGCTGCAAAGTGGCAAAACTTAATCACGTCGATGAGGATAAAAAAGTTATTCGTATTAGTTGAACTATGCAGTCACACTCTCATATACAAATATGTTGCCAAATAAACACTGCCACCTGACAGACTGACACTTAATGTTAAGTTGCTGCTTTATGGTAAAAAAAGGTAAAATGGAGATATCCAAGTAGGCAGGCAATTAAAAATAGATCTCACGTAATCAAAGGATTTTTTTATATAATATACACAAGTTGCACATTGTACTCTAGATGATGGTCCAATTATTATCGTGGCAGTTCGACTTACGTTACTTTGGCGCTTCTGTCCATGAATTCTTGGAAAAATTTAAAATTAGATGTCCTTTCTACAAGTACGGTTCACAATTAGAAAATCGATTTGCATGAATGCACACGTTTGCACTGTTCACGGAAATAAGTATTTAGAATGAAAACAGTATAATAAAGTATTTTTATTTATCATGTGGCGATGTCATCGATTACAAATATACGTACGAGTAATTTCGGACCAATGGTATGCATGTAAATAGCGCAGACAAGCGGCGACAGTGAATTTTGGACCGCACTGTGTCCTTAATTTGCAATATGTACTTTTTAAATATCAGTTGACAGTCGAAGTACATTTAATTTTATAGGAGGTACAAGTTTTTATCTTGGTGTCGTAGTGAGTATCATATTCAAAGATATGATAGTGATAGTACAACATATTAATAAAATTAATACTCTACATAATACATATGTCAAATGCTGGCAATACAGTTTGGTGTTTGTTGGAGTATTGAATTTGTTCTAAATCATAAAAATAGAAAAACTCTTAACCAACAAAAAAAATTATAGTATGACTTTCTTTTTGTGTGTTTATAAAAAATAAAATTCTGTAATAATTTTATAACATTCGTGGCAATCTTGAATTCATATATTTTGACTTTGTTAGAGAAAAGAATTTGTTATTGTAGAATGTAGAAATATGAATATGAAAGACAAGGACATGACACTGCTTTGAACATATTCAGTGACCACAAGTAATTGAATATAGTAAGTAATAAATGGTAATCTTCAAAAGTATACATAGAAGAGATCTGACATTTATTGAGGTCGCACGCATATAGATGTTAAACATAATTGTCTTATTATACGCAATCAATATAAATGGTTTCAAATGACGTGCTCTCAATTGAATAAGTTGAAATATTATATTACTGCGAATCAAAAAATGTGGCCATGATTGTCATAGCACACGACATTTAATAGACATTAAAAATCTTTAAAAATTTTGAGTTTTTTACTTAGTTCTTACTTATATGTCAATAATTTCTTAAATAAAATAAACATTATGTGAAGAAGCATCGTATACTAATACTATAACTATACTCGCAAATATATAAATATACAGAATAAAATAAAATGTAGAAGCTACATACTGTTTAATACTAACAAATTAATAACATATTTGAATGAAACTTCCGACAGTCGCAAATAACATGTTAGCTATATATTAGAAAAATTATGAATACTTCCCTGCACCGGAGCTAAAAAATGAATCCTCCCTTCCAGATAGAATCAGCATGAAATGCTCTACGCCCCAAACCGAACAGAGGGGCACAGTAGGAAAATAAAGATGGTTTGATTCTTATCTAGATGTAGAGAACTGTACGATTGTGGATTGTAATGAGGGAAGGGTAGACGTGAAAAGGATACGGATCCCGCCCTACTTCAAAATAATTGAAGTTAAATTTGTTCATTTAAATTAGGCACGGTATAATAGCACAGCGAAGGGACGTACGTTTTGTGGAAATAAAATATTTTTTATTGTTATTGAAATCCTTGTGATTTTATCGGCATCATGAATAATTGCTTTGTGTATAATAATAGAGTATGATGTAAATGTGAAAATAAGAGAAGAGAATAACGGACTGTATTAAATCTGATTTTGAGTCGACTTTTCTGGTGAACCAAGATTTGGGGAGCATTTTGGGGAAAAGCAAGTAAGGAGTAGCAATAAAAGTGAGAATGAAGCCTGACTATTAGGCAACATCCCATCCTCCATTTAAGCTATAAGGTCTATAGACTCAAGGCAGAGTTTAGGTGGTTGGCAGCCGGGGCTGAGTCGTTTCAGTCCGAGTTGTGTTCAACATACTCTCCGTGGCGCTTGGCTTAGTTGGCAGAGGCGGGCTTCCCTCTCTTTTTTGTGAATTCTTTGCATCTTCTTTCCTGAGTGAAAAAATCCCGCGACAGTAATAATTTCGTAAAAAATCATATCAGGTTTCATTTTAATAACATTTCATATTTAAGTTTGATAACATTGTTGTATTCCGACAATTAGCTGTTAAATAGCCAGTTCGTCAAGTTTGGAGAGTTCAGTTGAAGTTCATTACCATTTTCTGCGTCATCATCAGCTTCCAGTAGACAAAATGAAATATATTCCATTTTCATCGATTTAATATTAACCCATTTGTAACCATGTTTACTGCAATAAATTTATTATTGGCGTTAATTATTAAGTGTACTCATACTCGTATAACATATTGTAATCAAAATCACTGTGATCATTTTATGTTTGGTTTTATTTCAAGTGGTCCATGTATTCCTCGAGTTTTGTGGAGGATTGATAAAGATATTGTACTTTCTTTTTGAAATGATGTAGTACTCGACTCGACTTCAGGCTGTTTATCATCACAGCTCATATACATCCCCACCGAGGGGCACGAGCTTAGCCTCACTATGTTAGGGTGACTATGCTGCACTTCCCCGCCGGTGTAAAAGTATCAGATAAATGTACATATGAAATTCGAAAAACACATTGGTACATGACATAACCGAGCCCGGACTCTCGAATAATCCGATTCCTAAACCAGTGCCGGAACCAAAGCACTTTACTTAATGTATTTGCAAAAATGTGTTAGCTCACATTCGGTTTAGCTTGGTAATGCATCGTACAGTACCGATAATTCTCCAACGACACCGGATTTAATTCAGCTTAACACCTGCGTCGAAATTGAACATTGTTTTCAAATTTCCAATGAATCTAGTTATTTCGCGTGCGCACAGAGGGATTGGACCACCATAATTGACTGCGAGCGCGTTAAAGCATACCCGCGAACGGTTTCAATTGTCCAGCGCACGTACCATTCCCAATTAATAGGGTTCGCGTAGATTAGAGTTAGAGACGAGTAGAGTGTCTGCTAATAACCTCTCGAACGTCACTCCTCACACGCTACTACTAATTCGAGTGCGGTTAGCAAAACTACAAAACTGACACGTACTAGTCACGTGACATTTTTAATTTCATTGATATTACTGAAGCATAGAATTTACATTCGCATGGTTATACTGGTGATGATAATTTTTGAATTGACGTTGACATTATTGACATTTAAATATGGTAATTTATCGTTTGATAAACATGATATACTTCAATTATAAAAACTAGTAAGTTATTGCAATTTAAATCATATTTATTAGACATAAAATTCTAAAATAATCCAGACAATACATATAAAATAAGTATCCAGATATCAGGTTTTATTATATTATTTAGTCTTTTTGAAACGACAACATTAAATAAAAGGCGAAAAAGAATTACGACAGTTTCAGCCAATAAGTACAAACAATATTTTCGAAGAAGTTAGTTAATTTCGTGATTGTTTTTTTGTTTGATTTTAAATACCATTACAAATTGTGATATTCAAGAGTAATTAGATATTTAAATGGAAGGGATTAAATGAAATACGAAATTAAAAAGCTTCCACCATTCTTCTTTTGGATATACTAAATGTCGACAAAAGGAGTTTATCGTAATCACGTATCTGTGAAATGTCAGGGCAATGACCCCCTATAAAAAATGACGTTTTTCTATTTAATACACCTTTCACTAACGTTTTTTCCTTACCCTAACATTATATACAAGTATGTAAATTAAATTCAAAGTAAAAATAATGGTAGCTAATATTTAAATCATAAAAACAAGTAAGTAATAATAAACTTAACGGATACCATGTAGAAAACCTTAATATTCTTAAATGAAAGGATCTGTTAGAATGTAAGAAAGCTTTCCTTTTCGCTGTAACGTAAATAATCGCTGTTCCCACGCATGACATTCAGGCAAGAAAGCTATGACAGTAGAAACTCCAACAAAGTCACGTCTGCCTTAGTTTGCATCTCATACTTTCCCACTGACATCGCCCCATCTGTTACGATACCTGATACGATCCGAACCGAGTCATTAGGTCAACACAATCCGCCACAATGGGCAGTTGCGTCGAGGTGAACCCAAGTGACAATAGTTATGGATTAAAAAAAGTTGAGATCTTCCACACGTGTAGGTGTATCAATGTAAATAAAAGAGCCAAAAGGGCAATGCGAAATGAATTGCGTCAGTTTGATATAATACATTACTACAGATCACACGTGGGAATTATTTTTTCATGCGATATAGGCGATATAGTTATGCAGAGAAAGTTATATTTTGTGATGATTCAATTTCTACAATGTAATATAAGCGAATAATGATTATTGGATTGATTTTTGGAAGATTTAATACAATTTACAAATTCATTTTGTTAAAGGTAAAAATACGCGCAAACAGGTGAATAGTCTACATATGATATAATAAAGATCTATTGCTAAAAATTGCTTAGGTAATTTTTTAAAGTATTGGTTTCATTTTATCTCATCCTCATCGACAATCAAAATTCTGTAATGGAAAAATGAGATAAAATTGGTTAATATAGTACTTGATAGCTTGATATTAATTTGAAAAGTTTATACATCAAATTCAACTTTCTTGCATAATTATTTCAGATCAGGTACAAAATTGTACATATTCTTTGTTGTACCTACGTCTTAAGGGCTATTTCATTATGACAGTTGCTTAGAAAAAAATAATTTCACCTGATGGAGCCGTTCTAAAAATCTTAAAAATACCATCAGTCAGATGTTCCATCGAAGAGGTAGCAGGTGACAATGTTTATAAACAGCTCCCGAACAGATGATATGCAAACAGGCTGACAAAAAATACTTACACCTGTTAAAGAAATCTGACATTTGATATAGTACATTATGTTCCGTGACAGTTTGTGTATAGAGGCTGTAGATGGTTCTTTATAAATATTTAGGAGAGTTTCATGAGTAGCCAAAATAAAATTTATAACCAAGAATATTTCTTAGATGTTATTAGTATATAATTAAGAAGCTCCTGTGTTAGATGCAAATATTTTTCTGTGTTGACTAAATGTGCTTATAATTTGGGTGTTGTTAAGAGGAATATTTTGGTGATAGATCAATTTAAAAATAATAAACTACATTTGAATAAATTAAAAAACATATATCTAAACAATAATAGTAGAAAAAAATAAATAGATCAATGACTTTAGTAAACATTAAAGAAACGAATTGACCCAAGGCGTATCTAATCATGTTTTTAATTACGTTTTTGATGTATGTATAAATAGTAGGTTTTTTTTTTCAAAATATAATAAACCTGGGGCGACATAACTTGACCGTGACCAGTCCAGAACAAACTGACTTTAATAATTAATGATCACACACTATATTTCACGGTCACTAGAATGGTTATTATCTTATCAGGGTAGTAGAAACACCTGTCATTGTTATATTGTTGCGGTCTTCGAATGTATTTCATATTTGTTATAGGTTGTTTTTTTTTACCATGATTGGAATACTTCATCAGTTTAATCATCTTCATCATAGTATACTGATTAATCAGAAACTAACAACCTGGTGGCAAAATTAAAACCTGGTGACTGCTTTCGTACAAACACTCCACATACATTATTTAATTTTTCCAAATAAAGACATCGCTAATTATTATTCTGTAACTATTTAACTCTTATTATATTTTGTGTAGCCTAGATAAGTTAAAATAATAACCTCAGTCTTTATTAATTGAAAGCAATTCTTTTACGCAATTAAATGCTTAAAACGACATTAATCCTTTACAAGTTAAGAACTTACTTTGACTAATTATCAAGCCACTCCGATGTTCTTTTGAAGATGTACCTTTAAAAGATCTGGTTGTCTTTTATTCAGAGGCCGTTTGATCTCCAATGCCCCTGATATCAAAGCAAGCCGGAGGGCCTTTCAGTTAATCATTTGGAACCTGTGTATTTTTAAGATGCAATTTGCAAACCCCTGTTTTGACGCTGCCCTCGAGTCCTTTACAATGTTAATTCACCTGTATTTTTGCGTTTTGATCTCTGCGGATTTTTATTGGCCTACCTACTGTGCCCATTTTTAGAAAAGTTATCATTGAAATGGTCCCATTTAAACACTTATTTTGTCAAATATTTACTTCGACTTTTTTGAAATATCTTTTTTGGGTGTATGTTTCTCAATTCCGAAATATACATATATTAAATTTCAAGAAGTAAACATAATAAATAAATAAATTTTTCATCGGCATATCTAAAAAAGATAATTTTGTAAGTTTTTGTATTGGAATAGTTTAAGATTCGGGGACGGACAAAGATCAATTTTTATTATAGTTAATTTTACCACGAGAAAATATCTAATCTTCCTATTGGACATACTCTCGTAACGAGAGCGATATATACATATACACAAGTCTTATATTAGCTCTTTAATTGTGTCATTTTCGTTTTTCTTCACCGATTTTTAATAATTTCGATTACTCATATTATCGGTGCCTTATTTATTTAATTAACCAAGAGACCAAACTTTTTAAAACTTTTTGTTAATATCAAGGGACGTTAAGGTAACCAATATGATAAATTAGGAATCAAAAACGGTTGAAAAAGTAATGAAAGAACAATAAAGTTATTTACAAGATTGTATTAATAAAATTTAAAAAAATAAATTGTGCGATTCCAAATAAATGAAAAACTTGTACGATAAGGCTAAAGTAAAACGCAAAATAACTAGTTTCTTCAAGGTCAAAATTAAAGAAAATGTTTACCGGCGGACGATTAAACGAGGAACATCATGTCACGTCTTGGCATCGTACCTTGTGGATTTTGTAGAATTTGCAGATTTGCTGCGAATCTCACAGATATCTTTACTACATATATGCTATCATTACCACTTACGATCAGATGATTTGCTTGTTTATTAATATGTATATCACATTAAAATGTTATAATATTGGATTTATAATTTTTAAATATGAATAAAGCTTCACGTCTTTTAGTATCATCCCACCCAATGGTAAGTGATGATAAGTCTGGATATGATAGAGACATTTAACGAGAGTATTGAATTATTTATTATAGTCTTATTTTATGTCTTCTAATGATGCACTGCGTGATTGAAATTAAATAATCCGAAATAAAAAAAAAAACGTGCTTCGTTAAAAAATAACTTCAGTGTTGCGTTTTCCCGAACGCCCGTTATTTGCTTATATTATTTAATTATATAATAATATTGCTTACCGTTCCGTAGTTCTGGCTTTGCTTGAAAGTGTGTTTTGTGTGTACTAATGTGCCCTACCGTATGTGGTTATAATATATATAATATATTACAATACTTGTAGTATGTAAATTGGAGAACGCGTGGCCGACCACTTTTCCAATCCAATGGTACACGTAACTAAATGACACGTAAATGATCAATTATTAATCCGCCGTAAATATAACTCAATAAAAATGCCGTGAAAAAATCCGAAGTGACAGTCCAGTACCGAAAACCATAATGTCAAAATCTTTTTTTTTTAAAACTTTTTAAATTTCCTTTTCCGCGGTCCGAAACTCATAAGTCCTAAACAATCCCCCACCCCGAGATGAGCAACCCTCATCTCGCTAGTCTACTGGTAGACGGGACAGGGTTGCCACCGCACGGCGCATCACAGAGTCGCCGATCGAGACCTCTGCGAACCGAGGTACACCGTCAGAGCCTGGATAAAGCTTCAAAATGCGTCCTCTACGCCAACATAGAGGAGAAAGATTTGAATCCTTAATCAGGACAAGATCCCCTACCCGTGCAGGAGCCGTTTTATCTGTCCATTTCAGCCGCTGCTGCAACATGTGCAAATACTCCGAATAAAACCGTTTATTAAAATTTTGTGACATCTGTTGCAGCATTTGAAAGCGAGAAAGTCGACTCAGTGGTACATTCTCAAGGGATACTCAGGGAGAGCTGCAAGGGGCTGGCCGATGAGGAAATGACCCGGTGTCAAAACCTCCATATCGTTGGGATCCGAAGAGAGTGGGCATAAAGGCCGTGAATTTAAAGTTGCTTCCACTCTGTAAAAGACCGTAGTAAGTTCCTCGAACGTAAGAACCGTTTCCCCAATAACACGTCTCAAATGTGTCTTAGCCACCTTCACGACAGCCTCAAAGATGCCTCCCCAATGAGGACATCCAGGAGGATCAAACTTCCACGTAATGCCCTGAGTAGCCATTGCTTGTCCCAAGTCCGTACTATGTTTCGTTAAAAAATCATGGACCTCCTTAAGATACCTGTCAGCACCCTGATAATTTGTGCCGCAGTCCGACCGTACCAAACTCGGTAACCCCCTCCGTGAAACAAAAACGTCCGAACCCGCGATAAACGCTTCCGCACTAAGCGAAGATACTATTTCTAAATGTACTGCCTTCGTTGACAGACAAACAAATACACATAAATAAACTTTGTAAGTCTTAGAGGTCCGCAAGTGAGAAGCCCTGACAATAAAAGGACCAGCGAAATCCGTACCGACACCGTGAAAAGGTCTGGTGACACTAACCCGATCGCTAGGTAGGTCACCCATCATAGGCTGCATGGTGTTAGCCTTTAACCGATAGCAAGGTATACACTTAAATATAACCGATCGGACGCACCGTCGCGCCGATAGTATCCAAAATTCCCGCTGAAGAATAGCAAGCAGTGCCGTACAACCTGCATGCGAGTTAGTAATGTGCCGATCACTTACTATCAACTGCGTCAAGGGTCCGTCCTTGGGCAGCAAAAGGGGATGCCTAGCCGAATACGGCAGCTTCGAGTTGCGCAGCCGTCCGCCAACACGAAGTAATCCCTCGCCATCAATGAATAAGTTAAGTTTCTGTACGGCACCCTTTAACCGACCCGTCGTCCGTAACGATTTAAGCTCGTCAGAAAACCGTTCCGATTGTACCCGTCGTACCCAAAACATGAGAGCAGCACGCCGTTCGCCTGCCGTCAGAAACAAAGATGTATTTCTTACAACCGGTTTGCGAGTATTCGTTATAAACCGACGCATCCATCCCGTAACGGCCAGTAATTTATTAAGAGAGCTAAACCGCAGTAAAAGAGGGTTTGTGACGATTTCTTTCTCCACAGCCATGACACGCACACAGGGCAGCGGATCCGATCCGATTAAAACCGTAGGGGGCCATGACGACTCCGGTGCCGTCAACCAAGCAGGTCCCCACCAAAGGTTATGACTCACCAACGAGGAGGCATAACAGCCGCGAGAGGCCACGTCGGCGGGGTTCAACTCGCCGGGTACGTGCCGCCAATTCAGATTCACTGACGAGTTTTGAATTTGCGAAACCCGATTCGCAACAAATGTTTCCAGCCTATGTACCGAGGTCTGGAGCCACGCCAAAACAATTTGGCTGTCAGTCCACGCATAAACGTTGCCTATGTTAATGTGCTTCCCGAGTGTATCACAAACATGATTCAATAACCGAGTAAGTAACGCAGCTCCCGAGAGCTCCAATTTGGGTATGGTTTGGCGGTTGCGTATAGGAGCCACCTTGCTCTTCACCGTGATTAGATGTAACGCTACTGAACCATCTGGCTGTATCGTCCGAAGATATACGACTGCCGCGAAACCCGATTCCGAGGCGTCACAGAAACCGTGAAGTGACGCATGATACTTCCCCGGTGGAAGTATTTTACGAGGTATAACAACCCTTCCGATAGTGGGTAACTGATCAATAAAAGCGAGCCAGTCCGTTAAGAAGTCAGGTAGGGTCTCATCCCACTTAAGCTCAGCCAACCATAACCGTTGTAGAAAACATTTAGCCCAAAATATTATAGGAGCGATCCACCCGTTAGGATCATAGATACGAGCAACCGTAGACAGGACTAGCCGCTTAGTCCATATCTTTTCCGTTATTGTTAAAACCCGAAAGGAAAAGATGTCAGGAACCGGTAAATACTGAACACCTAAAACCAATGGATCTTGAACGTGATCCGCTGGTAGTCCTTCTAAGAGACGTGGACTGTTCGAAATCCATTTCCGTAGTTCATAGCCAGCCGTTGCCAATAACGCTATGAGCTCGTTACGTAAAATTAAAGCCTCCTGTTCCGAAGATCCACCCGTGATAACGTCATCGACAAAAATTTCCGACTCTAAGACGTCCGCCGCACGAGGGAATCGAACGCGTTCCCGTTGAGCGAGTTCCAACAAGCACCGCATAGCCATCCAGGGGCTAGATTTCAAACCGTACGTGTTTGTGTTCAGTTCGTAGACGCGTAATGGGTGAGACGGGTCCTCGCGCCAAAGAATCAGCTGATACCGTTATCAGCCTCATCAATCACCGTTTGCCGGAACATCATGCGTATATCCGTCGCGAAGACCACCTGGTGTCTACGAAAGGCCGAAATAAGATCCGAAATATCTTTATGTAGTTTAGCACCCGAGTGCAGGATTTGGTTCAATGAAACACCGTTAGAGGAAGGGGCCGACCCGTCAAACACGACCCGTATCTTACCGCTATCCGATTTAAAAACAGCGTGATGTGGTATGAAATAGTGTTCTTCCGATGAGTAGTCCCTCCGTGCCAGGGACATGTGACCTAATTGTTCATATTCCCGCATGAACTCAATGTATTTGTCGCGAAACTCTGTATCTCGCTTCATGCGACGTTCCATAGAAAGCAGGCGTTTCTCAGCAGTGAGGTAGGACTGCCCCAGCGGTTTGCGAATGCTCACAAAGGGCAACCGAGTAACGAAACGACCGTTCGGTAACCGATAAACATTTTCGATAAAATGGCGCTCGCATTCTTCGTCGAGCGGGTCCTTCCGTGAAACCGTGGGTACCTCTTCTGTCTCCCAAAAACGCTGTACTAAATCCGAAAGAGAAACGCCCGTAAAAAACCGTATCAGAAACCGTATCATATGCTGGGCCCATAATCATATATCCGTAGTGCGATGGTATAGCAACCAAGCCATTATTATTTAAATTTATAGTGCGTCCGGTGCACAATAATTGACCAAGCACATCAGTACCAAGCAACAAATCAATTTTTTCCAATATTTTAAAAATTTTCTGTCAGCCAAAGACAGGTGAGAAGCCGAGTTCAAAATTTCCGAAGGTAATTCCACCTGTGGATGTTCTCCTAAAATATCATGCAACACTAGTGCTGTAACTGTAATAACAGGTTGAGAGACCGATTCTCCAAACAATGTTAAAGGTACATTGACCATAAACATGTGACACGAGCACATCACCTATGCCACGAACCGAAATATTATTATTAAATATGTATAGGCCTAACCGTCTCGCCAAATTAACTGTTATCATGCAACCTTGCGAACCCGTGTCCGCTAGAGCCCGTGCTCTAACATAAAAACCCGTTAATATCACAAATCCTTACCGCAACGGTAGGCAATAAAATAGTATTTAAAAAGGTTGCATTTGGCGAGGCGGCGGCGACTACCTATTCTTGAACGTCACTATGAAATGAAGCAATCACCCGATTAAAAACCTGGGCTGCCGACAGCGCCAGAGGGTTATATGTAGGGGGTCTCGAGCGCCCCAATGGTGCCCGAGTCAGGTGCCAACTGGCATCCGGTGTCCGGTAACCAACCGGATGACCGAAAGATGGCGGCGTGTTCCTCAATCGCGGCCGTTCCGCGAGTGGTGGTGAGAACCCCTCGCTCTCGCTGCATACGAGGCCGCAGACGCATACTGTTCCGCAGTGACGTCACGAGATTCGTCCGCTTGAATATGCCCTATGCCCGCTGCATAGGGTGCTTGTACCATAGGCCCGGTGCCTCCCCCACCCGTATGTGGAGATGCCTGTGAAGTAGGCCTAAAGCCACCCCCACCCGTATATGGAGGTGTCGCGCGCACGTCCACCCGTCGAGGCGACGCTCGTCCAGAATGAGGAGGTGAAGTCCGTACTTGTCCGCTTTGACCCCCTCCTGAAGGAGAACCAATCCGTCCCGCTGCAGGCCTAACTCCACCATTCCTATTCAGGCATAACATCCCGTGATGTTTGCCGTTACAATGAATACATGGCCGTGCCACTGCACAACTATTAACAAGATGATCCCCTAAACAAAAAATAACATAACTTGTGATTTTGCACAAAACGCCTCCGCTGTTGAGGGGAACAATTTATAAAATGTGGGCATTTAGATATAAAATGGCCTATGATGCCACAAAAGGTGCAACCAACCCGCTTGGATTGCAACCTATTATTAATAGTATGGTCCGATGTAGCCATACCTACCCTAGTCCCCCGAGTGGGTGGCCTAATCCTACCCTGACTGAATACAGGTCTTCCCTGACTGGACACAGGCCTCCCAGATGGCCCTGAGGTAGCCGTTGCAGGAGGTGAGCCTACATTGTCAACAATCCGTGCTTCTTCCTCCAAGAAGGTCAAAAGGTCAATAAATTTAGGCAACGGGCTTGCCTCATCTCCGCTTCCATATTTTTGTTCAAATCTTAATTTTAATCAGAGGGTAACTTATTCAATACAATATGGAGCAACAAGAATGACCACTCCGTTACTGGTAAATTTAATTTCTCCAAACAATTATAGGCCACCTTTAATGGATTTAAAAAATCATCCCTTATAAACATGATATTCCTTAAATAAGGCAAATTTAATATCTTTGCCACATGGGCATCCGCAATTAACCTAATATTTTGATATCTGCCCATCAATAGCGCCCTTGCAGTCTCATAATTGTTATCTGTTATGGTTAAATGTGAAATAACCTGGTGAGCGTCTCCCGATAGACAACTCAACAGATAACTTAATTTTTGTGAGAGTGATATATCCATCCGACAATGTACCAAAGAATCAAAAATGTTAATAAATGACATCCAAGTTTCATACCCACCAGAATACTTGGGCAAATTTAAATCCGGCAATCTAGTATAAATTGAGGCATTACTACTTGACTGACCCTTAACCGTGGGACTACTGGCCAGATCCAGTGTCCTTACCGCCTGAATAATGCTGTCATAATATTCTAAGCATTGCTTGTAGTCTGCCTGAGCTTGAATCAACCTTGCCTGCAAAGTTTCATTGTCTGGATTCATGTCAGCCCTATCATAACACATTTGTAAAGCTTGATCCAGGTCCGCCATGTATCTGTTCGCATTTGAAGCCCGCTCTTTCAAGGCCTCAACCCTGTCTGGTCTACTCACCAGAGAAAATGCGCTTACCAACCATTGCAATATGCGACGAATTTCGTTGTAACCGTCCGACATTTTAATAATTATAGTAAATACAAAACAAAGAATTTACAAAATAACAGGTCCGTAACCGAAAAGAACCACGCTCTGCTACCAAAAAATGTTGCGTTTTTCCCGAACGCCCGTTATTTGCTTATATTATTTAATTATATAATAATATTGCTTACCGTTCCGTAGTTCTGGCTTTGCTTGAAAGTGTGTTTTGTGTGTACTAATGTGCCCTACCGTATGTGGTTATAAATATATATAATATATTACAATACTTGTAGTATGTAAATTGGAGAACGCGTGGCCGACCACTTTTCAATCCAATGGTACACGTAACTAAATGACACGTAAATGATCAATTATTAATCCGCCGTAAATATAACTCAATAAAAATGCCGTGAAAAAATCCGAAGTGACAGTCCAGTACCGAAAACCATAATGTCAAAATCTTTTTTTTTTTATAACCTTTTTAAATTTCCTTTTCCGCGGTCCGAAACTCATAAGTCCTAAACATTCAGGATGGAACTAAAATTGAATTTCTTTCTGCTAAAGCACTGTACTACGCAACATCTGAATTTTAACATCAAACAAAATCAAAATCTTATATTTTTGCAAATGATCAAATTTACAATTAACATGTAATGACGCAATACTAAAATGAAGCTTCACAAGTTAAAACACATAAAAATAAACATGTTGATGGTGAATCCCTATGTCGAGATATTAAATTATTGCGAACGGTAATTGCAGGTAGAAATCGTGGATGTCGTACTATTGAAGGTAATAAAATCGCCCTCCTATAAAAGAGAGGGACATCTCGTGGGACCCATCAATTTTGGTGAACTATCAATATTATATTAGAGCAACCACAACCCTCCCCCGGTACGCCACTGATTGTGTCGATGGCCACAGATTTTGGTTAGATATGTTATTAAATATTAATTGTATGGGAGGTCCGTAATGGGATATTAGGAAGGTTTAACCTTGGTTTATTGTTTATTAGATCGGGAGCTACTTTGTTAGTGTATTGTTAACCAATAATTTAATTTCTCGGGTTATGATTACAATCAGCTATCAAATGTAGTTAAGTATGTTATAGTTGTTTACCTTCTTTCCTATACGATAGTCACTACAGTGTCAAATGTACTGTACGTAATGTTTAGTTACTATTTAGTTAGTGCATTTAATAGCTGTTGATATTGTATCGTTATTCCTTTTACTACCTTTGCACTGACATCCTACAATGGCACAGATAATTTGACACCGCAAAAGTTCCGGAGCTTTCTATATTTAACAGCCGATTTAATTTTCAAAATCACTTAAAATTACTCATTTCATTTTGTTTTCAACCCAGTTAAGTGTCAAGTCTTTAATCTCCTCGACGAGTCTCGACGTCGAGTGGTTAGTACACCGGTACTAACCACTCGACGTACGTACAGTACACGGTTTCAAGGTGTCGCCATGTCTGAGGTCCCGGGTTCGAGTCGCGGTGGGAGCAGATGTTTTTGTGATGAGTGCGAGCATATTTGTACCTTAGTCCGTACCGTAGATCCCATATAACAAGCCTTATGGAGCTTACTTTGGACTAGGCCAATTGGTGTAAGTGTAAAAAATATTTATTAATATTTATTCTGGGCAGCAGTTGATTGGAAGTCTGGAAGTCTTACGTATGAAATAAAATAATATAGTTATAAATATATTGGAGTTAAAAATAAAAGGCTTATAATACAAATTATATATAGACTGTAATAACCATGGTCTGCTCATGACAATTAATTATTAGACGTATTCTTTTCAGTCAAAATCAAATTAATCTTTATTCAACATTGGCCTTTACAGTCACATATATATTTTTTATTTGATAACCTGGAAGCTATATTTCAATTTCATTGTGTTATTCAACAGTGACAGACAAAGTAGTATTTTTATAATTAACATATATATTAGTTCATATAAATTGCATGAATTAAAAACAACTTAAGATTGCATAACGTCTTCTCGGTGTTAAATAACGTCGCTTCATTGCACACAATAGAAACTCATTTCAGTGTTTATATCTTTGTCATTATCCAGGACTAAGGTGTCATTCGAGACGATTCCTATGCAGGGCGCACGTCGAATGCACTTGAGTCATTATGTGTTAATATCCTTCGGGTGTATTATAGAGCGTAAGGCGATTGTCTGAATGCCATACCAATGGAGAGACATGTACAGTTATTTGTGTGTTAATTTTCGCAGAAAGGATAGGCGAAGACCAGATATTATTTAGTTCGCTGCATCGTACTCAAATGATATCACGATTTCATAAAATAGCAAATAAGTAAAATCAGAAAATCTGATCTGATTTCCAACTATAGCAGTACGGATCTAACCACAGAAATATGACACCGATGTGCTATAATAAGATTAGCAGTATCGACATGTGATTACAATTATATAACCACCATATTAAATCCAACCATAAGTCCACTAATAATAATTACTATTATGAAACTTTACTAAGAATTAAAACACTCATTATATGTAATTGATTAATAAATGAACTCCAAAAGACCATTGTTTCAACTTTAATAAAGTTTTCAAAATCAATTGAAAACTTCACAATCAATTAATTTGATAGATTTTGACCAGTATAGTAGCGTTGAATAGAAGATAACAGAATACAATATAGCAAGGCAGAAGGGAACAGGTTAGAATTGAATAAACTTTTTTGCGAATTTTCCTCATATTGAGTAGGCAGATATTTATAATTACTATTTGATCATAGCTTATTTGTGGTATGCAATTTTATTTCAAACTATTTAAAAAAATAACAACCAATATTTTAATTTAATCATGAATTTAGGTAAGTAAAGGATTTTGATTTCTAGTGGTAAGTGATTGAAAAATGAAGACACCTTATACAATATTGATTATAGATTCCTTATTGAATCTATAATCAATATTGTATAAGGTGTCGATGGAACTATTATTGTATAACATTAAAACTGATGACGTTAACTATAAATATACATATTACACATACCTATGGAAAATGTTGTCAAAACTAATTAATTAAAAAATAATTTTCACTATAATCAACGTGCAACGTGCGTGCGTGCGTGCATTGAGTAATTCATATTAGTTTCGAAACAATATAGTTCCCTAATAACGCCAATGAATAGTCAATATGCAGTCAGATTCAAATCGACATCAGTTCCAAAGTCGAGAGAAAATGATCCCTAAGAGGACGAGTCTTTCATGAAATTAAAAAAGTTCGTTCAAACAACGGCGCAGGGCGTTGTTAGCACAAGTCCGCTCGGAGCACACTTATCAATCTGCAATAAAAAACGTACAATTATTACGTAAAAGATTCGCCGGGATAAGAAGTGATAAAATAAGTGAGGTAATATTTCGATTTGCGTGCGATACAGTGAAAAATCTATGGTTTTCCCCGAATAATAACAGCTTAGGATTATGTTTGCGGAGCAAAGAGGTCACCCGCATACATTACTGCTATGGAAGATAAGAACTGAAAAATGGATCGCGAAATTTTGATTGATTGCCATGGGACCCTCGGTGTGTCAAATTAGGCAGCGGAAATTTCTTACCTAACATTAAGTTATATCATTTTTTATTTTAATGGTATTAATTATAATAGTATTTTTATATGGCACATTGTATAAGTTAACGTTCAAACATAAATATAATATTTGTAAATAATTTTATAGTAAAAATAATATTTGTATATTTCGCTCTTACATGATAATGAATATGGTAAAGTTATTAATTTAAAGCAAAATTGCTGCAAATTATTTAGTAACTACTTAGTATAAAAATAATAATATTTTGTGAGTGCAATGAGTTTATTAGTATCAAAATATTTGTTTAGTTGAATTTGTGTATTGTGTATAATACTATGAATATATACATCATATTTTTTAAACAAATATTATTATTTATCCATCTTATTTATTTTCCGTAAAAATTATGTAGTATACTCAGTTGTATATTAACAATTTTTTATGTTATTTATTAGATTTTCTGTCTCGTGGTATGTTTGTTTTAGAAGTTTTAGCTTGAAAATATTTCTTTTAGTATTAGACGCTGGATTTTTTCCAACTCTATCAGTTCTGTCTTCGTTGCTCCTCTCCAAGATGTTAAGCAATAAGACATAACTGACTAAAATAGAGAAGAGTATCTAATGTATATGTTCTCTATAAACGAAACTTTTTTATTGTTTATGTTTAAATTAAGCGAATAGTGAATCAAACTGCAATAATATTAAAGCATTAGTTATATTATCTACTATAAAAGTGACTACTAAAAGTGAAACCAATGTATAATCATCATCGTTTCAACCATGAGACGCCCATTGTAGAACATATATCTCCATAAATATCTACTTTCATTCCGTTGCGTTTAACGCCTTTATGCCATCTTCACCAATTCGTCGGTACAGCTTCTGCGGTTCTGTTATAGCGGTTCTGTCATATGCCTGTCATTCAACCATTCAAGGACTTTTACACCTCAAAGATCGCGTCTTTTGTAAGCAATGTATAATAATGTATTCTTATAACATGATGTTGGAGAAAAGATGCACCGTCTGCCTGATGGTAAGCAGTCACCGTAACCAATGGACACGGACATCAGGCGCAACATATTTATGTTGTCGACTCTTTAAAAACCTATTTACTCTTGAAGAACTCCATACTGCGAAATTTCCCGGCGAAAACTTCGGCAAATAGCTCATTCCACAATTCAGAGCTTGCGCGGCTAATAATAATATTAAAACTAAAAAAAACCTATTACAAACATCTATCGTATTTTTAAGTAAATCTATGCTGATATCATATCGGCGGTTAGTAAAAATTATGTCTCTAACACAACCGAACTTAGTAACTTTAAATACAAGCCACCATAGACGTTCGTGATTCAATGAATTGTGATATTGAACTTATTCACCTTGTAGATCATAAAATTGTAGCCATGTTACTTAATACGAATAAATTTCGAATTAATGGCGCGCTTACAAGAGCACAAACATTTTATTTTGACATTACACCATAAACATAATAACAACACGATTGTTTAGAGCGACTAAGTGTGATAGACTAATCCGAGCGATTCTCGATCTCAGTGCATGAGTAATAAGGTGGTAACGCCCGCATTTAAAATTGTAATTTATGTAAGGTAAAACTGTGGAAATAGCCGAATAGACACAGAGGGAGCAATAATACGTCATTATATTATTAACTTATCTTCTCACCCTTGACAATAACAATGGCTGTTGAAATATTTGATATCATTATTCTACAAGATCTCGGATATTACTGCCTCTTGTCATGCAATACTTTAATTCAATTCGTTTGCTCCAACAGGTGGGTGAAAGGTCAACTCGACAAAAAAGGGAAATATTCTGATACTTAGCCATTTGTTTCTCAAAAACGTGACCGGGATTTTATCTTAATTGACGAGTGGAACGTGAGCGAATACTTTTTCACTTTATTGCTCATTTGTGTAACAAATTATCCTGTTCATAATTTTTATAATATGCAGAGTAATACTTTGACTTTTGAACTTAAACTTAATTTATATAAAACTAATGTATCCAGTTATATTTAGATGATACTACAAATTTCATAATTTTATCAATATTTTTGTTAGCTATTGGAACTCTAATCAGGGTCATCTGCTTATTTATCTATATAACCTATTTTTCCTGCGAAAAGCAGTGTTTACAATAATTTGTTTTGGTTTGTAAGGATATTGAACTTATTGAGTACAGTATAACATATATATACATATAACATATATATTTTATGTTATATGTTGGCAACTCACACTCTGGCTTTTATAGTTTGAAGATTTGCTGCAAATCTCAAATGATCAAGTAAATCAACTGTAAACCTGTCCAATAGGAGATAGCCACCACTAACCATAGGTAGGCAGTCAATTCGTTTATCAGTATTTAGCTACAACAAAATCTAGAAATCCAATTCTCAATTTTGTAGTCATTGGAGAATGTGAGTTTAGAAGGATAACCAGAATCTTAAATAATATGTTTGCTGATATAAAATCTAATATCGTTCTAAATTATATACAATTTAGATAAGTCGAAATTATTATTAAAAAAGCGATGCAAAAGAATTATTTTATATTCCAAATTCAAAACGCTTTCGATGCATTAATTGAAAGGGGTTGACTATTCCGTATGTAAAGAGGTAACAGAAAGAGCGCGTGTTTTCTGATAATATGACCAATTTTCAAAAAGGATGCCAACCACGTATTCTTTCAGCCCTGTGTGTCGTCGTCGCTTATTTCCTTAGTCCGTTTATCCACCCGTTCCATTATTACGATGGTAATATGGAATTATCCGAAGTAAATATAAATAAGGATTCTATTGAAGAAATAAAGCCGTAGAAGTGTTCACTGTTCATATCAAGTGGGCAGTTATGAAAAATTTAATACATCCCTAGCGTTCTGAAGATCGTAGCCAAATAAACCTCTAAGTGAATGGTCACAGATACGGCGATTTGCATAAGAAGGCTGAACGGCCTCTTGAAGGCAGACGATCGTGTCTTGCATCTAAATAACTTCTTATATTTGCAAATATTGACTCTTCTGCTCACCCTTTCAGTAGGCTTCGATCCTATTATCTCCAGATAGTTTAGTAAGTGCCAAGTTTCTTAACACGGGTCAGAGGGGTTTTGTTTCAAGTAATTTTTGTGGCGTATATCTTTATACTTGTTTTATATACACTGAATTCATTTATACCAAAATCACTTAACATCGTGAATTTAATTTTTGACTAAATATTTATTTTATTTGTTACAAATTATTAAGCTTATTTGTAGTTCATTCATTGTTTCTATATTTTCCTCGTCCCGGGATTACAGTGTCACATTTTTTTTTATTTGCTCTAACCAACGATCGATAGCTATTATTTTCCATTATAATAACAGTTTCTTACTTACACTTTCGTGCGTGTGTCTCGCATGAGAGATTTGTATATTTCGAAAATTTTCGAATAAAATTCTTAATGGTGTTATCAACTCACTAATAAGTCAATATTCGAATTTTATTTCTTCCGTTTGCATACCTTCTACTTTTTATGAATCACACATAACCACACACCTTCAAGCCTGCTTTGTATTCAGGGCTTATGTCAATAAATTTGCAACTCATGTCAAAGTGAATCACTTTACCTGATTTTCTACAACAACTTTATTAGTTCATCGCTTATGTGGAATGACATCACGAAACGTGACAATGTGGGATTTTATCAGTGCTCAGCTCAATCATTAATACAGCCTTACCTTCTTTTGTTTTCATTGTTTCCTTCATATGCTTCATCCATGAATGATTTTGTGATATTTTCACATAGATATTCCTGAATATGGTAGGATTGAAGCCGCACCTGCCTCTCAGAGCACCAGTGCTAATACCACAGCTTCATCGATAATTTCATGAAACTAAATCTATGAATCAAAGTTTGCTATGATATAATAATACCTCGTTGGTTTAGTTGGGATTATTGATTCTCGAAAAAGATTGAGTAATGTTTTTTATAAGAAATAAAATGAAATTTCTCCAGAAAGAATACTTTAATTCTAAACTATACAATAATTATATGGGAGCGTGAATTCAAGTTCACGCAAAAGTTCTCACTTTAAACAAATTGGTGAAATCAATTGAGCATCAAAGCAAACTATCTGGAACCCATTCAATCTTCATTTTATTGTGCAACAAAAGTACTGAGCAAGTCGTGAATGTCGCGCCCAACTTTCGCCAACCATTCATTCTGCCATACACAAAATGGCACGAATCTTATGATAATAGTGCCCAGTTTAAATCTAATCTACATTGCTGTCACACATATCATCCGCTTGGGGTTATTACATACAATTTTTAAGCAGATTCTCACGGTCTTAAAATACGTGTATATAATAGAATAGACTGTCGCACGGAACAGCTCTTCCAGAAATGACACCTAATAATTAGATGTTAAGTACAAAAGTTACAAACCCGAGTTAATTACTGGAATTGCTTCAAAAACAGGAACGTTAAGCTCCCTAATGAAAATTGGATCCTATTATGAGATTTACAAAACATGTACCGCGGCGGAAACATCAAATCAAATTAATTAAAAACAAATTCGAGGAGCACTAATAACAGTGTGTTTTTGTCATATACGCTACAGCAAACATGATTTACTAACTAGACAGGTAGGTCGATTAAAAAAGGGAAAAGGTATATGAAGATTTATTCGTGTGATTGTAGGAGACGGCACATTGTAATGTTTTCGTCAATGTGGGCGGTGTTGAGATATTTCCTTTTTACTATGGGAGGCTATCGAATGATGACTGACACTCCCACTTACTGATAGAATATTTGAGGATTGAAGCGGATGCATCTAAATAGTCTTTATTCTTTAAATGCAGTGAAGTAACATTGTAAAGTGTATCGTAAAGTAATTTCCACGACTTCAAATTTGAAGTCTTATCTCTGACGCTTACATAATTCCAAGGTTCATAAGCGATTAGCTTGATTCGAAGTTTGAGAATCTGCAAATATGAAATATGAAACCTGAACCTTACATCAGTGCAGGGAGTGTTATATAGCCTACACTACGAGGGAAAAAGACACTTTTTGGAATATTTTCCAAATTAAATTATGAAAAAAAAACACGAAAACATATTGTTCATGACGTACTATTATTACTTAAACCTATTATGACACTAATGCATCTCATGCTGCATAAAAAGCGAGCTCACCACTCTAGTATGTTGCACTTAGTGATGTACAGCCAACAACACGTCAAGGTTTACATTTGCAATACGGAAACAGCGCCATTTCAAACGACATAAGAGCTGTGTTAAGGTGTATAACATTAATCATTGCTGTGTGTACAACATCAGTATGATTTTTATTTAAATTTCTTTAGAATATTCGTGAAATTTAATAGATGTTGAAATTAAATTAAGCGATTAAGCGTCAGAAAGTATAAATAAAAATCGAGAAGAATTCTTAAACGAATAATAATAAATTGTGGTGATAATTGTCATTATCTCGTATTACAGTGTTTCTGATCGCACTCCTTTGATAGTGCGGAAATAGTACGTAAAGTATACCGTCAGGTAATTAAGATCTCTATTCAATTTCTTTAAATATTTTATGTTTCAGAATAATATTTAAGCGATCTATTATTTTATATAATACATTAATATATATAGACACTAACTAGTCGTATATTAAAGAGTTCATTCATAGTATTTCATTTATTTCCCATCACTTATTCAAACTATCCATGTCGCTGTAATTACAATATATCTACTATATTTTAAAATATATATCACAATAATAACTTGAAATATCTAATTATCTTGTTCTGAAACTTTGAATTCAGTAACAAGCGGTGTTTCACCATAATGATGTTCCGTGTGAGAACTGTAAAACGTATGCCGCTGCTATGGTAACTTCTCTATTTCTTTTTATAAAATCTAACTTCAGATGGAAATCAATAAGTGTTGATTTTGCATTCACAAAAACAACGAACATGGTACTGAATATTCATGTCAACCACTGGATAACGATTATGACAGGCTCTACACTTTTTAGAGTTGAAGCGTCAAACATGAAGTTAATTGACTAAAAGTCAAATCGATTACTAACTATGCAAACCACATTTTTTTTTATTGTTTCAAGTAGTTATACTTAGGTATAATTGGTCATTTTAATAACGTACGTTTCGCGATTATAATAAAAAAACATAATTGTTTGAAAGTTAATTATCCTCATTATAAAACGCAGAAATCAGCTCTTCTTGGTTTTGTTTTTTGTTAAACTTATAAGCACATCTGTAATTGTTTAAATATAATAATGCTGCCATGTTTTTATGGCGACAGATATAGATAAGATTCTGATAGACATACAGAATGTTGCAATAACATTACGACGAAATAATTTTAATCATAGAATAGCTTAAAAGAAATTTTCGAAGCCTTTCAGCGCTTTTCGCTCATACCTTCTTTAAAGATAAAGATTAAAGTTAGCACGTGCCAAAGTATTAAACGAATGAACATCGTTTTAAACAGTTTAAGGAAGTTTTGTTTCAACCCGCTATGTCACGAATGATTTCACAGCAAAAAAACTTATCCGGCACGTGACCGGCGGACCGACGACCAGCGGTTTGTGGTCTCGGAAACTGCGGTTGAGACTACGCCCGCTTTACTCGCTCATTCAAGGGGTGATGTACACGACTGCCTCCGTCAGGTGAGTTAGAACACCGGGCGTTGGTCGGAAGGCCCGGACTGCGATCGCTTACTAGGCAAAAGTTTTTCTGTACGTGTTGGTTAGTGGAGCTAGCGACCACTATCCCACCTAAGTTTGTACAGTATAGTAACTTTAATATCATTGTTGTCTTCAGACAGTTAGAGATAAGATAACTGGTTCGTCAGTTCTTGAAAAGTACGTTTCGCCTTTATCATCTTTGAACGTAACTTGAGATTGTGATCAAAAAGAAGATTCTTTGAGGAATGGCAAAAAGCATAAATTGCTCGTGTTGTTAACGTGTGAAAAACATACACGTGCTGAGCGAACAGTCCAACTGCCTAAAAATAACATTATGCATTCATACGCTCAGGTGTACATAGAAATTGCGACTGCTCGAGGGTCCTGTTTACGTGTATATCTATGTAGACTGTCATAAAGTCCATACTGAGGCTTCAAGTACATATTAGTCCTAACGACTTTTATTTGAGCCCATACATCGCATAAGAGAAATAAGATTTTTAAGGGAAAAATAATTAAAAGACTATATGGTAATACTAAAAAATACGTAACTTTCTGAAAAAGATACTGCACATAACGATTAACTTAAAACTTATAAAACATGACAACTTATGTCGGTCTCTAATCAAGTTACTGTGTTTTATTTAAAAAAAAATCCATTAGTAAACTTCTAATATGTCTAGTAAAATTACATATATCATTATATAAAGCGATTCCTTTGCGTTTAAGCCTACCGTGCATATTATTGTTGGCCGTGTGTAACGGCCTTACTCAATATTTCAAATCATTGCCATGACAGCTCGAATGACTGATGCGGCTCATAGATTGGACGCGACCATGCAAATTCGGACATCAAAAGTTTGCTTTGAAGTCAAATCAATTTTATTAAGGTTGATAAGCCGATTACAGGAGTAGAATAAGTTTTTATATTCTACACAGAAAGAAAATAAATCTTCAATCAAATAAACTTATTTAACGCAAGATATTTCCAGTTTCCTATATAAGGAAAAAATAAATTACTTCTAATAAGATACAAAATGTTTTGAACTACCAAGAATCTCAACTCCCAGAACAAATACTTTGTTTCTTCTTTTTAAAATTCTTCGAAGTTATCTCAAGAAATAGGCGCTCTTGATTTGAACAGAAAATTTATCACGTAAGAAATAAAGTATCCTATTAGATTCAAAATTCTTTCTTTCTTAGATACAGAGTGTACAAATCTTGAATAAATATTGTTAATTCTCAGATGCTTGAAACAACATTTCTTGAATTAAATAATTCTGTGACTCGCTCCTAAAGTTACGGAACATTGAAATAAAATCAAGGGTCTACATATTTCTTATACTAAATATTTTGAAACATTGGTTCAAATGTTACTCGTTTACTGTAAATATTAATGTTTCTTTTTGTTATACAATAATTTTTTAATTCAAGAATTATTCTATTTTTATGTAAAAGAATGCTGACTTAAAATGATATGCTTAAATTTCGAAATAAGAGGCTCATATTCCTGATTCAAGAGAATGCATTCTTTATATAAAAGAATAGGTAAGTTGGAAGAAAACCTCTAAACTACTGTTAATAAAATACATAAATAGTATAAAAATTATGTTATTTATGAAATGACAATGATAATGACAAAAACACTTTAAAATAACAATAATTGGAATCATATACAATCGTAGCACGGTCGTCTTCTGTAATATGTATTATTTCAAAGGCAACAAATAATGTAAATATCGATTTTGATGTATATCAAATGCCTTAGTTGCACTTTGCAGCTGATATTTTTTATCTTCAATCACAATATAGAGAGCTGAAAAATCTTGAAATTTTCCTTGTAGAAGTATAAATGGCTGGACAGTCTGGTGGCGGGACGCAACTTTTTCTTTGTGTTTACTTATTACGTGTTCAATATCTCCAGCATTCTGAAAAAATCAATAAACTTTATGTCAGTAAGAATAAGGTTACGGGTCAAACTAAAGTATCAACAATGGACCTAGACAGCAACAAAACCTTTCAGCAGTTTACACATGGTCTACGGGATATAGATACAATTATCTATTTTTGTGGAAAAGCACAAACTAAATCACAACAAACATACTATTCACTTATCTCCTACTAGTGTTCAATTTGTAGTCAAGAAAAAGCAATAATATCCATAGGAATATATTCAACGACATTGGTTACGAAATAACAAGTCCTGGGTTTGAATTAGTCGCTGCAAATATTTGTGTGAAGAACAATAATAATATTTGTTGTCGGGTCATCCCAACTAATATTATAAATGCGAAAGTGTGTTTGTTTGTTTGTTTGTTTATTTGTTTGTTTGTTTGTTTGTTTGTTACCTCTTCACGCTTAAACTACTGGACCGATTTCAAAAATTCTTTCACCTTTGGAAAGCTACATTCTCCCCGAGTAACATAGGCTACTTTTTATCCCGGAAAAATCGACAGATCCCACGGGATGCGCAATAAAGGCTTCGCTCAAAAACTACTGCACAGATTTTTATGCGGTTTTCATCAATAGATAGAGTGATTCTTGAGGAGTTTTGCGGCATTTTTTATCTCGGAAAAACGGATAGTCCCACGGGAAGCGCGATAAAATCTTCGCACCATAAACCGACTTCCGCGTATATGTAGCCGTGGGCAAAAGCTATGACCCTTAACCCTCTATACACCCAATCCCGAAATCCACGCGGGCGAAGCCGCGGGCAGAAAGCTAGTGGATGTATATATTTATTCTAAATGTATACATCTATTATTAAATATGTTTATTCGTTATCTAGTATCCATAACTGCTTTTTATTTTTTTGCATGGTTTAATACAATAGTATAAAACCATGTACTAAACCATTTAAGAGTTTGCACTATCAATAGATAGTGGTGGTAAATTCGTAATAAATAAATAAATATTTCCTACACTCACACCAATTAGCCTAGCTCAAACTAAACCCTAGGCTTATGATATGGGATCTAGGGTAACGGACAGACATTTAATTATACATAGATAAATATTTTTTTAAATAGAAATAAATATTAACACCCATGACTAAGGCAAAAATGCTCGAGTTCATCACACAAACAACTGTCACCCCCCGGGAATCGAACCCGGGATCTCAGAGATGGCGACACCTTGAAACCGGTGTACTAGCCACTCGGCTACGGAGGTCGTCGTAATATTCGTTTTGAATGGCCTGCGAGAGAATTACTTTAATTTACTAAACTTTTCTATGAGTTACCTACTTTTGTTATTATATAGTTTTAAATTTTTTTTTTATAAAATATAATATGTGAAAAAGATTAAAATGAACAAGAAAGAGAGAATAACTTTATTCAGCACCATGAAAACATCGTCACATATTAAATTCTTAAACTTATTATAAAATAGGTCTCGTGGACCAGCCTTCATTACTATAATTGAATAAAGAAACTAAATACTATTTCGAATTTCCGCTATCAACAGCATAAAACAAAAGCTTATGTGTTATGATTAACATCCTGTTAACTTTGTCCCAGAGCTTCTTTCCGGCACAGCATAGGTACTATGTGCTAAAAGTTTAGCAGCACTGAAGACTTAAAAAGGCTGCATTTGCAAATGCAATTCCGTTTTAGCATTCTATAAATCTATACTAATATATAAAGCTGAAGAGTTTGTTTGTTTGTTTGTTTGTTTGTTTGTTTGTTTGTTTGTTTGTTTGTTTGAACGCGCTAATCTCCGAAACTACTGGTGCGATTTGAATAATTCTTTTTTTTGTTGGATAGTCCATTTATCGAGGAAGGCTATAGGCTAAATAACATTACGCTATGACCAATAGGAGCAAAGACAGAGCGGTAAATGTGTAAAAAACGGGGAAAATTATTCATTTTTGAAGGCTTTCTTTGCGTGCGCTGCGAAAACGGTTCAAGATACACAAAAAATATGTATGAAAGAATTATTCCTCTATACATGATCTAAAAAAAAGTCCGCGACGGCATATGTCTATCTTTTAAGGTTTAGTCACAATGACCGTTTTTATGGTACCAAATTTGGATATGTCGCATTGTCAAGATCGGGTAACAGCTGAGGTGCGCAAAATAACTATTCCACGCGGACGAAGTCGCGGGCACAGCTAGTACAGTATATATATAGATTAAATTGTAACATTGGAAGGATAATAATATTAAAATATTTTATGTTTGAGATCATTTTACTATGTTCTGGATTACCTACATACAAAAAATCTGCTTAGAATGCGAAAAATGAATTGCAATATTGCATAAACAGCTTTGATAGAAGGATTAATCCTTTGATCTGTTTTCTCTCTTCATCGTCCTTAGGGCTCAATCGTTTTCTTTATTAATAAACAGAAATTGTTTAACAACACTATACATACTTATATGAGTTTTCACTATCAAGCCTTCTGTGGCATAGTTTGCAAATCATTTCTGATACGACAACGACAACACTGGCATAGCTTTCTCCATTAGCCTGTGACCGCACTTAAATAATTATTTGATAATAACAATAAATAAACTCACCCGTGAAGTTCTTAATAATGTCTTGAATCCCACGACGCAAGCAAATTTTCTAGTTCTATAATTATGTAGGTATAAAATTATCCTTAAATCTGTAAACTAGCTTCAGTGTACAAATAAACCTAGGTGGGTGGGTGAGTAACAAATAAATAGAACAGTTGAAAGTCAACAGTCCTGTTGTGCACAGAACAGTACTCTAGAGCTGCTGTTTCAGAAAGAAAGAAAGTCGGTTGAGTCCACAAAATCCTCATAGCGTTCAAAAAGAATGTTGCCATAATGATTATTTGACTTTCTCCCAAATCAGACAATTCCATACGAGAAAAATTTATAGACATCAAACTTAAATAAAACAATATTTTTCATAATGTTGACACATTATTGCACGTTATTGCTTTAAAAAATCACGGTAAATGTAAACTTATTGTGGTATTTTGTAACACAGTTATCGATTATTAAGAGTAAGTAATTACATAAATACCTACTACCTACCTAGTGATATTAGAGAATTAATTGTCTCTTTCTAACATATCACGCAATAGATCAAGGCACCATTTAACCAGCAAATAGTTTACCACTAGTAAGCACTACAATATTCCATGTTTATAAGGTAAGTAATTAATGTGATACGAACCGTATCGTTGCACATTCATTCATTTATTTATATTTGTTTTGATGTTGATAATATTAAAGATAATAAAAGTGTAAAGAGGCATAAAACTACTTAGGTAAGGAAAGTGAAGGAGGGAAGGCAGTGAGTCGGTGGTTTTTATTTGTTGAATAATAAAGAATTTTGTTCTTATCTTATCCTAAAACTTGTTTAATATCTTCTACATATCTTGTCGAAATAAACATATTACCATACCACCCCTTGAAAGCGTAATACCTATACACGTTTTAAAATAAACGCTAACTTGTCTATATACTCCATAGATTTAGTATAACATAGATGGTTATATTATTTATGTATTTTTTATTCCTGATTTATATATATATTTTAGATATTGATGAAAATAACTACTTAAATCAACAAAAATTATATGTTATATTTACACTTGAAACGTATATTTCCGTGTGTTATCTTTTTTGGATGTGTATCCTGGTACTGCACACGTAACTCGTTGCTTTCAAAACACGGTATTCAAAAAATGTGTTTGATTATTTTTACCTACGCAAACGTCAAGTCGCTTGTGTGTAGGTAATTGAAGGCTGCCATATTCCCATCTCGCTCTCTCTCGCTCATCTCATTATACGGGGAACGATAATTTGTCTCTTTCACATTGCCTATCTATTGTACTAAATCTATGATACACTCATCTAATAACCCTGCTAATACTGTGACTAAATATTCGGGTAATTTTTTTACTGTGTGGTACTGGTGGTGTTTACACAACCGGCTTCACGATTTTGTTGGAAGTGTTAAGTCTTTAGTTTTTATTTGGTCTGAGTATGCCTTATGGCTCTACGCGCTATAGCTCTGAAGGCGCCTATATTTTCTACCTTACAAACAGATTTTTGTATAATGGTAACACCATTCGGTTTTCCAAGAATGATTAATGTCTATGTTATTTTTCAGAATAATTCCTGTTTCTTGGATGAACATATTTCTGATCTGTCGTTCTTAGACGAAGAATGAAACAATCTAAGGATAAAATATGTGTAGTTATTGGTGATTAAGAACTTTCTAACACAATTTAAACATGCCGAATTTAAACGAAGAAAGAAATAAAAATAAACTTCAAGTCAAATATGTAACATTCTTGAAGTAAACATCATTTTATATTCTAAAAATAAGAATTTTTAGTTCTTGATTAAAATATGCAAAATCTTTGATAAATTTTGTTTATTTTGGTTTGAGTACTTAGTTCCTAGACTCTAAAACTGATAACAAAACCTGCAGTATTTTGAATTAAGATTCTGGTTTCTAAATTATAAATCCATATTCTTGTCCCAATAATACTACAAACTTTATAGGAGAATTATTAGTTCTTTTTTTATGATTCAGTAGGACCATAATTGAAGAGATATATTTTGTATTGAGATATTTATATTTACATTCCAAATATATTCTCCAAGACATATTTGCGTTTTGGATTGATTTATATTTTCTTTCTGTGTAGTCACCGTCACATGAAGCATTTGCATTAGCACTGCAAAAAGCGCCGCCATTACGAGTAAAATAGGAACTAGATTAACACTTATCTAAAATATTTTATATTACAATATACAAAATCTTGCAAATTTTTAAGGAAAAGTGGCATTACTAACAATCAAGATTATTACGTCTGACACTATGCGTATAAGTAAATTAAATATATAATGTAAATATTATATAATACAAATATCATTTACTTTATCCTCTCCATGAGTTTAGCTTACAAAATAACTGTGTCGCGGGTCTGTTTGTAGAAATTATTTAAACCTTCACACTCCAACATGCCCACGTACATGTCTTCCCTAAGACGACGGAAGTTTAACATGGAGTTGTCTGACTGGTTCCCTCTAATTAACATAAAAACAAAGCAAGAAATTCATTGAACGATTTCTCTAAAACATTCTTTGGTGTCCGTCCAAACTATCTTTACGATATCTGTCTCATCTAGCCCTAATCCTATAAATGACATCAGATAAGGCAGTGAACATATAACTTTAGATCGCTTTGGTGATTTTTTTTACAAAAGTTCGTGAGTGTTATCTATAATTTAGGTATTATTTATTTTGAGTAGCAAGTTAACGTAATAAAATTAATTTTAATTTTGTATCTTTAGGATAAATTTATCACTCAGAATCCTATTATTAGATTTCAATAATATTTATACTTATCTAGCGTAAAAAAGGTAATGTAAATACAAGGTAGGTAAAGGTATTTATCTTACTAAAATAATAGAAGCCTTTGTTACGCCCTACCTGAACAATGTTTAAGAATTTGATATAATTACGTTCAACACTTTGGCGCGTATGATAGTAAGTGCCAAAGTCACTCAATATTTTTTCCAAATAAAGTAAGTTAACATTCTATTTATTTAAATAGAATATCGACGAATCGGACTTACACACAATATAAATAATTAACCTACTTAAAGCAAATATCAAATTAAAGCAATATCTTAGCCGTCATTACACAAGTGTTTTAAAGCAATATACAATAATTTACTTTGCCTCTCGCTCCGCTCAACAACGTAACACTTCCCGCGGCGTATCGAAGCCATCTCAGGCGACAATATACGATCAGTGACATCGGCCCAAATCTTAACCGGTGATCGCTTTGACTCGTTCCGAATCACAGTATTAGACGTTCTTATGGTATTGTATCGAGACGCCAGTTCCTAACATGTGAATATTATCTTACAAATCAGTGTGTTGCTATTATATTTAATCTCTGATTCTTGATGGGTTTATAGATTAAACTTGAACACGCTATGATTATGAAAAATTATGATTTCTGAATGAAATATAAAGAAATATGAAAATATTGTCGAATTTACATTAACGTTTTACTTAGAATCCCTTTCACTCGCAAAGAACACAAATGATAAGTGGTGGTAAATAGCCAGCTTTATTCAAATATTTTTTTAGCAGATTTAAAGCATCGTTAATTTAAATTGATCAGGCCAAAGTTGAGTATTTGTGCCGTTTAGAGTCAGAAGGCCATCTTCGAGTGAAGGTGGTATTTTTTCCCCAATTTGATGAACCACGCAATTACCCCGACGACGAACGCCAGTAGTAAGTTTAATTTAGCAATTAACCGCTGCTGAACATACGATTTCCAAGGACATACTGCTAGCATTCAGCGCTCTCCTCCAAACTTCATTAAATTGCCGGTTCACCTTGTCGAAGGTCTACTAACGCTGCGTTTCTGTTTCAGAGTTAATAATAATAAATTTAATAATAGGATATTACTTTCTAAATATTTTTAGGTCTTATATGTCAAGTAGATACTATTATTATTTAAAGATACAACTTTATACTTAGTGTAGTGTCAGATATTACTTATTTTGTTGTCCTTGAACCATCTTTTATATCACCCGCAAATGCCGCAGTTTTTGTAATACAATTTTACAGTAATTCTATTTGTGATTTGTAATATTTAAAAATAAATCTAAAAATAAGATTCTAAAAGATTATAAATAACAACTTCTTTAAAACATTGCCCCAGAATGCTGATGACTTTACCTCAAGCTTCTCCTACAATCCTGCCTGAGAGACCTGTGGACAATGATCTCGACATCATCTCGGGAAAAATATTGACCCTCCCCTAAATAGAACTAGCATTCAGATTTCCGCATCATCGTACTCTTCTATTTCTGTTTAAATAACTGCACCTCAAAGTATATAAAAAATAAAATCAAACAATTAAAGTGATCAAGAACTAGATAAATTGACACATTTTTATAATTGAAAACATAATAAGCTGCTTCAACGATCAATTTAATCAACAAGTCAACGTAAGCTGGACACTTCTAACAAAGCCATTATTGTTTTAATCTATGGCCAAATTCACCCCAAGCAGCTGGCACGACGCGTCGAATAAACTGTTGCCAATATATGAAATTAGTTCGTGGATGGAGGATGGTTTGTTTTTTTTTAGTTTTTGATAATATTTGTGTCACGCAAATATCATTAAGTTTTTTATGTCTTTTGATTTGTATAGACCGTTCTAAGTTCTTTATCATTTGGAAAGCTCGCGTTATTTGAAGTATTAAGTATTGTTGAAGTTCTAATTTGGTTCGTCTATATTTAGAAACCTAAAGAGTTAATTGATAACATGGACGATTATCTTTATAATTATAAAGATATCTCATTATATACGTTGTAATTTTTGAAGATACATGTAATATTTCCCAAAACTATTGTATAAATGTTATGTATCCTTATGTATCCGGAATAGAAAAATTAAACAAACGTAATATGGCTAAATATGGGTGCTGTTTGAACGCGTCGACGGCATCTTCACGGGTCGAAAATCGTTGACCACGTAATTTATTCTTTACATTTGAGAATAAATAGAAATCATTAGGTGCCAAGTCTGGGCTATACGGTGACCCATCAATTCTATTTTTTGACCCTCCAAAAATGTATTTGTTTCGCATGATGTGTAACAGATGAAATTGTCGTGGTGTAGAATGATTCTGCGTCGCTTTTTGTTTTTACGTATTTCTTCAAATTTTCCTAACATTAACGAGGTTGAGTACTTTTTTATTTGAGACTCAAAAGTGTAGTTCATTCGACCTTCACATCGATTTTGTTTAATCAATTAGTGTTACGACACATAAAAAGCACCAAGCAAAGCTCAAGCGGATGTATATTTCTTTTGCAAGTCCACTTCAAAGGCGAGCCGACAATTATTACGGCAGGTTTCTGGAATGTTGGTTCACTTTAATCACGTTACATATCAGGTTTTGTTCAAGGATGCATTAAAACAAAAGGTTTTTGTTTGTTTATAGACATTTCAGGAATATTTAAATTTCTAAGCAATTACAACTTAAAGTGCAAATAAATATGGTCAGTAGTTTAGGACCAGAATGTATGTATCGCGAATGCTAGTGTCAGTATAATATTTTTTTTTACTTCATTCTAGACACAACTTATATTTTTACAGTAATTTCAAGAGATATTTGAATTGAGTTGAGCGACTTTTTGGGGTTGCGTTGCTCGCTTCCGTAGGTCTTACTCTCGACACCCTACAAGTGACCCCTGGGTTGTGCTAAACGAGCAACAACAATTTATGGTGGTAGAGCCTTGCTGTGATCCCAATTACAGCACGAATGGGCAGGCTCGACGGGTGTGAATACCACCCTCTCACAGAAGACGGTCGTGAAACAGCAATGCTTGACATTGCTGTGTTTCGCCCAGTGAGTGAGAGTCCCGGAGCCCACTACACACCCCTCCTCCTTTTCACCAATCATGGCAGCGGAAGTGAATAGTTTTTTACCCCAGGGGGGTACCAACTCCTCCGTAGTTGGAGAATCCCCCCCTGAGCTATTTAGCTCAGGCTGCCCTGCGTATTCTGGGGAGGGCAACATACCGCTCAAAAGAGGCAGGGGAAAAAGGCGGCGAACCATACCCCAATCCACGCTCCACGTGGATTTTTGCAACATCAGGGGTATACATACCAACCTGAATTCCGTTCACCACCATCTCGAAACGGAAAAGCCGGCCTTACTATTTCTCACAGAGACGCAAATATCCCAACCCCTCGACATCGCATATCTGCGCTACCCCGGCTACACCCTGGAACATTCATTCGTCCCGCGAGCCGGTGTATGTGCTTATGTCAGGGAAGATATGTGCGTCCGTCGCCTCAAAAACTTTGAAGCCAGGGATCTGTCCACCTTATGGCTCCGCGTAGAATGCGACGACCACCCGCGCATTTACGCGTGCGTGTACAGATCTCACAGCGGTAACGCCGAATCGGACCGACTCATAGAGTGCTGCCAAACTGCGATCGATTCCCTACTCAAACAGACTCCCTCAGCCGAAGTCGTGTTGTTGGGTGACTTCAACGCCCATCACACCGAGTGGCTCAAGTCTCGTAACACAGACTACATGGGAAAATCTGTTCATGACTTTGCTTTGGCTTACGGTCTGTCTCAATTAGTCGCCTCGCCCACGCGAATTCCAGACATAGACGACCATACGCCCTCCTTACTGGATCTTATGCTGACTTCACACCCGGACGGTTACATAGTCTCTGTTGATGCACCTCTTGGCTCCTCGGACCATTGCCTAATCCATAGCACTGTGCCTCTCAACAAGTCTATGAGCTCCCAGCCAGTGGCTACCCGTCGGGTCTGGCATTACAAGTCAGCAGATTGGGATGGAATGCGGTGCTTCTTTGCATCCTACCCATGGCAGCGAATTTGCTTCTCGCGGGAGGATACGGACGATACTGCCGAATCTGTCGCCGATGTGATTCTTCAGGGAATGGAACTTTTTATTCCAAACTCTGTGATTCCCATCGGCGGTAGTTCTCAACCCTGGTTCGGTCATTCCTGCAAGTCGGCAGCTCGTCGAAAACAGGAGTGTTATCGAACCTGGGCGGGAATGGCGGCGTCTGACGATCCAAACGCCAAATTCCATAAAAAGAAGTACAATTTCGCTGCGAGATCTTTCAAGAGGAGCATCGCCAAGGCAAAGTCATCGTTTATAGGGCGAATTGGCGAGAGACTAGTGCGCCTACCGTCTGGTACACGTTCATTCTGGTCTCTTGCCAAAGCCGTCCTAGGGAACTTCGGTCGCTCATCAATTCCACCCTTGCACAAAAATAATGACTCTCTGGCCCACACTGCAAAGGAAAAAGCCGAACTTCTTGGTAATCTTTTTGCATCAAATTCGACACTGGATGACATGGGAATATCACCACCTACTCTACCGCCTTGTGCGAGTTCAATGCCTGATGTCCGGTTCTTTCAAAGTTCCGTTCGGAAGGCACTGTTTTCCCTTGACATCCATAAGTCGAGTGGGCCGGACGGCATTCCACCAATCGTGCTAAAGGTTTGCGCTCCTGAGTTGGCACCGGTACTCACGCGCCTTTTTCGGCTCTCCTACACCACTGGCGTCGTCCCGAAGTCCTGGAAGACAGCCCTAGTACACCCGATCCCTAAAAAAGGTGAACGCTCCGACCCGTCCAATTATAGGCCAATAGCTATCACCTCTATCCTCTCTAAAGTAATGGAATATATCACAAACCGCCAGCTCCTAGCGTACCTGGAGGAAAACCAGCTGATCAGTGACCGACAATACGGTTTCCGTAGTAGGCGATCAGCTGGTGACCTTTTAGTGTACCTTACGCATCGTTGGGCGGAGGCTGTGGAGAGGAAGGGGGAAGCTCTTGCGGTCGGTCTGGACATAGCGAAAGCCTTCGATCGAGTGTGGCATAGGGCTCTACTTAGCAAACTTCCAGAGTACGGACTATCTGGGAAATTCTGCACGTGGGTCACCAGTTTTCTTTCTGGGCGTAGCATCAGAGTCGTAGTTGATGGCTCATGCTCGGAACTCCAGCCCGTGAACGCTGGTGTCCCGCAGGGATGCGTGCTGTCTCCCACTTTGTTTCTTCTGCATATCAATGACTTACTGCATAATTGCGGTATCCATTGCTATGCAGACGATAGCACTGGAGACGCACTATATCACGGAAGTGCAAATATTCCACATCAGAACGTCATTGAGAACCGAAACAAGCTTGTGTCTGTTATCGATGACATACTCAGCCATGTCTCGAATTGGAGCCGACTAAATCTAGTCCAGTTTAACGCCTCTAAGACACAAGTTTGCGCGTTTACCGCTAAGAAATCTCCTTTTGTCGCAACCATAAACTTTGAAGGCGCTTCCCTTGATGCCGGGTCAACCATCGGTATCCTGGGCGTCGACATATCGAGCGATGTTCAATTTCGCTGTCATCTGGAAGGCAAGGCTAAATTAGCCTCAAAAAAGCTGGGAGTGCTAAGCAGGGCGAGACAGTATTTCACGCCGACCCACCGCCTACAACTTTACAAGGCACAGGTCAGGCACATATGGAATACTGCTCTCACCTCTGGGCCGGAGCTCCTCAGTACCAGCTCCTTCCATTTGACCGTATCCAGCGTAGAGCGGTTCGAATTGTCGACGACCCGGTGCTCTGTGGTCGTATGGACTCATTGGCGCTGCGGAGAGATGTCGCGTCTCTTTGTGTTCTCTACCGCATATACCATGGGGAGTGCTCTGACGAGTTGTTTGGGATACTGCCGCCGACCGATTTCCTGTATCGTGTGTCACGGAGGGGACTTGCTTTCCATCCCCACCATCTTAATGGTTGGCTGTCCTCCACAGTGCGGTTTTCGCGTACGTTTTTCCCGCGAACGACAATTATGGAACCAACTTTCGGCCGCGGTATTTCCGAACAGTTACGACATGGGAAGCTTCAAAAAAAGAGCGTATACATTTTTGAAAGGCCGGCAACGCGCTGATGATACCTCTGGTGTTGTTTGTGCTATGGGCGGCGGTGATCACTTACCATCAGGTGACCCGTTGGCTCGTTTGCCTGCTATTATATAAAAAAAAAAAAAAAAAAAAAAAAAAAGTGTCCTATATATCTGGTGACTTCCATTGTTTTAATATAATAAGCAACTGCTATTTATTCTATTGCGGAGGACGAAATAACTTATGAAGTGGTTGTTATACCGGTTTGTATAATAATGCATAATATATTTCTACCAAATATATATATAATAATAAATATATAAATATATATATATAATATTACCCTAGATTCCATAACATAAGCCTTACAGAGCTTCCTTTGGGCTGGGCTCAATATTTATATATAAAAAATATATACCGTATCTTAGTGCTGTACATGTGAGACTGTCAGCGACATGCTCACATTACAATACCATATTCAAACGTTTGATTAATTATACTACTTTTAAACTTTGACCACAGATTAAACTAACGGTTTCTGTGAACACCCTAAACCACACGTCACCACAGAATCGATACACGTGCGTGAGTCACACGTCTATGAGGGAAACGGTCTTCTTTGTCTACAACTGACATGTTACTTAGCTGCTCTGTTTGCTAAGCTTTTAGCACTCCCTCAGCTAACGTGAACTTAGCAAATAACTCGCTTTAGTTCAATTTATAGAAACCACTAAAAGAATTCTATCTCACTGGGTCAGCATTAGTTTGAAAGTTTGTTTGAAGAGCACTAAAGTAGTAAATTTTTAATTCTTGTAAACTCCGATGTAAAGGCTTAAAGTACTGGACAACAACAACGGAACATAAATAAATAAAGTTAATGCGATTAGGTATTTATTTAATTGATAAGTATAAAATGAAGTCGTCTTTGGCGCCTGTTCGCTTAAGTCTTTAAGACTACTCAACTGATTAATAATTAATTCAAATTTCATCATTATACAGAGTGGTTTGAGAGGAAGGTTTATATATATAATATATCCATATAATAGTAGAGAAAACAATATTACGACCTTGTGAAGCTGATTCGGACTACTAGTTAAGTAATTTTTTTTAATCAAACCTTTTGACAAGGTAATAACTAGAATACCTCTAGTCTGATGGTAAGTTGATGCAGTCACTTATAGGTTTGTAAGATTTGGAACATATCCGCAACTCCTGCAAGACTTACAGTTATTACAGTGGCTCATCTATCCATTCAAACGAAAACAAAATTATCAAGATATAAAATATAAGCTAATGGGACTTTGCAGTCACCTTCAATGACCGACTTAGATATGGCATACACTTGGCTCTCGACGCGCCGAAATGAATTTACAATGAAATTACAATAGAAAATCATCCAGAGAGCATATAACGATTTGGCATAACTCAACTAAAACAATATTTTATTTCTATATTTACCTTATTCGTATATTACTACTTAAACATCATCTGTCAAGGCATTTAGAGCGGTGATTTTCAGACAATGATTATCTGAATTCAGTAATACCTGGCATAAAAGAACTAGTATCAGGTTTCGGTAAATGTCTCGAGAGCAATTGTTACTACGTAGAAAAATAAATAACGGTTCTGAAAAAATATATATATTCATATTTTAGTTAGGTTTCGTTGTAAGTACGCACAGCAACTCATCAGACTTTACATGTTGACCTTGCAGCAGAACTTATGTCGTCCGAAATAGCGGTGATTTTCCAAGTGCTAATGTAAAGCTTGAGTTGTTCACTGAACGAACATAGTGCACAATAAATTGATTAATGCTGTCACGCCGTGCTTACAAGCAATCGAGTACTTGATTTGATAAAATATTATTACGGCGACAAAAGAGACCCCTTTTAATTTTAATAAAAAAATATTGTCTGCAGCAAGATTTTAAATAGTAATTGAGAATAATAGTAGCAGTGTGCGCATCGAATCGTCATAAAAATTCTTTTTGTTGCCACTTGAACATTGAAATGACGTAGCATGATTCTTGATTTAAAAAAAAACATACTTACATATTTTTACGCTCATCAGTGACTTTGTGTTCTGGTCACTAAAAGCTCCCCTATGATATAAAATTTTTCACGTTTAACTATTCACATACAAAATAAATCACGACTGTATGCGGAGTTACGTTTCACTTTTGTTAGATACTTTCAACCCCTATGTACAATCACCTAATCCCCGATTATTTCAAATTTACAAATTCAATCATTCGATCCCTTAAAAAATCTTAGACTTTATTAAGCTATTTAGTGGTTTCCAAAATTCTTTCGTACTTTATATATATATCATAAAAGTTAACATCTAACAGTCAATGAATAAGGTTATCTTTAAACAAATTCAATTTATAAGTTCAATCTATAAACTTTAAATACATATATCGAGTCAGTAACTTAAATTGTAACCTAAGACTGAACCGAAAATACAATGGAATAACAAATATTGGTTTACAATAAAGTGAGATGTCAAATGTAAAAGATGGCGGATCCAACATTTAAATAGAAACATTGTCCTCTAAAAGTTTCGGAAAATATTTGATTCAAATTCAAAATCATTTATTCAGTCTAGGCTGTTACAAGCACTTGTGAAAGTCGAAAAGCTACGATTAAGGATACTTATATAAAATAGCGCTAGTTCTAGTCCTACTAATATTATAAGCGCGAAGAAAGTTTGTAAGTATGGGTGGATGTTTATCACTTTTACACGTTAAAACTGCCAAATGGATTTTAATGAAGCTTTGCAATAATAAACTTAAACATCAGAATAACACCTAGGCTACAATTCATAAAGATATATACGTCACGCTTAAGTTACTCGAAATACTAATCCTGTGCAGATGACGTCGCGGGTATCAGCTAGTATAGAATATATTTTCTAAGCTATAATGTTTGTTTTCAAGAACTGTTATGTGCATCTTTAAAATTACTTTTTTTGCAATCACCTTTTTTTTCAAATCTATCACGTACAACCTCGAAATTATAAAATTAATGTTTACAAAATTCAAATAATTGTACTTTATTGTTGAAATTTTGAGATATGTTTTTTTTATTTTCCGATTTCCTATTTAAAATTGATGTAGTGTTTAATGAGTAAAATGTTAACTATAATTATGATTAGACACCTAAAAATTGTTGTTATAATTGACACTATAATTGACCTCATTTGTCCTTTATAATGCTTATTGAGCTGGACTGAATAGTCATTTTTTTCCCTTGATAGAGATTTCAAATTTCCAATTCAAATTCGGAGCAGCCGTTCTTAAGTTATAAGTGATGTTATCAATACTTTTTTTTATATCTAAGATAACATTTTATTTGTTTACAAAATCTAGTCGATCTGTTTAATAGTTTCAACTGCGTGTTGTCTTTTATACATAAAAAAGATACTCTTTATTGGAATTGTATATTATTTTTTATAGTACTTGTGTCTTATATTACTCATATTAAAAGACGCGGTGTGACGGGACTGTTGTATAAGCAACTATATAATTACTTTGCGTGTTAAAGCAATATTATTTATTTACCTGCATGCATGCATTCCCTTTATTTGTATGCAATAAGTATGTTTATTATTTTGTAATAGTATTTGCAAAATTCTGATTATTGAAATAAGTCTCAATTGCATCTCCGCTACTGCGAAGGTTGTTCTCACAACCAACTGTCTAGGTTGGCACATTGAAATAATAACAATAAATGTTATATTTATTCTCACGCTTTTATGCTGACAAGTGCAGGTGTCATAACTAGCGTTCGTAATGTTTTCTTACGTCGCAGGATTATTGATATTCAATTACAACTTTAAATATTGTAATAATGGTTATGACCAGTAATATCAATCTTCACTTTTTGAAATATTACGCTACTATTAATTTGTGTTAATTTTTATAATCTGCTGGTAAAGACACTTTAGACATTAAGCTTATTTTATGTACATATTAAATGAAAAGAAAAACATTCATCCATTGCTGCTTTTATTATATTTCTAATGCGTAAAATCCAATAGAAAATCTTAAGGCATTATTGTTATAATAATTATTGAAACATTGACGGTGTAAAGAAAAATCTTTTTATTAAAGAGCACTACGCAACTCGTCGTAAAACTTGTAAAGATAAAATTTATCGCCGGTCGAATCGACTCACGCCTTTCGTCTAGTCAGCAAACAAAATAAACAAATGACTGCCGCCGCTCCACATTTTTGCGATAAACGTTCTGCATCCATCAATGTTTCAGTCCACCTCACACCTCTCATGTCAAACTTCAATACAATTAACAGGGAATGGGAGACTATAGACAGTACGAGGCCGAGGTTCATTAGTCAAGCTCCTTTTTTCGTTATCGTGCCATCTAATTAATTAATACCGGTTTTTGTTCAGACACGCCGTAATTCTGTCATCTGGACGTAGATTGGCTTACATCGGAGCACGTCTGCTCGCCTACACTATTGTATGTAATTACACTTGCAACTAAGTTGGGAGCAGACGAGAGTTAAAGAGAGATTTGGTTACGTTTTAAACAATGTTTCTATTGTTTTGATAAAATTGCACACCTTGGTATCTTCCTATAAAAATTATGTACATTTGTGAGGCATGATCTTTTGACTTTTATTTTCCTATCAACGGTAATAGTTTATCCTTTTTTTCACTTATAAACATGTTATAGCAAGCACGACAAAAATATAATAGTTATTGGTTTAGAATTTATATGACAACTCTAGTGCATTTTGATATATTATTTATTTATTTTAATATTAATATGTTGAGCTCCGAAACTTCTTCCCTGAAAATACTCTGTTGCCAAAGTCCCCATAAATTTAATAATTTTTAATGTTATATATATGCAAAATAAAACCTAATTAAATCAAACCGTACAACTTAACCGAAATCATATTAAGCTTTATAAGTCTTCTACGCTACACTTCTGCACTGAATCGCGTCTGCGAAGCCGTACAGTGCAGCCGATAAACAGCTGTATGAATTTGCATTTAAAATCAATTGATGCTGTCCCAGGTCTGTTATGAGATTGTGCACACCGTGTTTTACTGTCGAGATCTTCCTGACGAAGTTTTCATTTACATCGTTTACATAATATACATGTATACCAAAATGATGGCATGAATATATAATTACGTAATTGCTAGTTAAAAACATGCCAACGATTTTTAATAGGTCGTAATTGAATCGTCCGAAATATCATATTTAGTCGACGTGTTTACTAAAATATTTACATTAAACGATCGTTAAATATTTTCCCATGCATCTTATAGAACAAATTGTTGTATGAAACAGAAATATTTTAAAGACTTCAGTAACCAAGTAAGTTAATAAAATTTTTAGGATGACTAAAGTAATACAATGTTAAATGCAGATGGATTTATAATTACAACGAGTTATTGCCTATTAATGATACACTTTCGACTGGATAAGATTTATTTTAATAAATCCTAACAATAATCTCTTCCACTGTAAGGTTCTATGTTATTATGTCACTGAAATATCAAATATATTTTTTGTTTCTAGAGGAGATATTTCTTATACCGAATCTAGTTTATTATGTCGCTATGTACTGTGAGTTATATGTCAAAGTTTTAAATTTGCACTACTAAAACCACCGCTATTGCGAGCAAAAATAGAGCTAGTCCAAGTACGATGCGTAAAATATGATATGTTGTTACATATTTGTAACTTTCAATACATCGTTGCTGTTATCGGGAGTCCTTTCTCTAATTTCGCTTCCTATACGTTTAAAATCGTATATTTGTTCTCAAAGTGCAACGATTAACTATGAGTCTTCTCTTTTTTAAATCTTGAAATATACTATGGTGCTTATCCTAAAACAAAGTGTTCTTATTTTAAATAAAAATAATGTATTTATAGTAAATTATTTTTATCTAAATATTACAAGATATTTCGTTTTTAAAACATATTTTCGTGTGTTCTCGTTACGTTAAACGATCAGGCTTACTTGACGGGATTAACTCTTCCATGATTTGGGACGATAAAAATCCCACACACTGGTGCCCGTATTCGAGACCGGGTGCGATTAGTTCCGCAGCGTGGCGAATGCGCCGGCGCTCGCTGTCATCGCTCAGACTTGCGCAAGGGCGCCTCATTAGCCCGTACAAAGTTGTGTGGCGTTTTGTTATAGTTTGAACTTGGCGGTTTGTGTAAGTCATCGTTAAATGTCAGCTTATACTTTTTTATGTCATTATAAGATATTTCTGGAGTATTCCAGAATTAAGCATCATTTTAGAGGTGTACCAGTAGTACCAGACTTTTTAGGTTTCTTATGTTAATTATAAGATTAACTTTTATATTCTTAGAACGAATTCTTCATGAGAAATAGATTTTATACAGGTTGTAAGAAACGTTCTAGCACATAGATAACAACCAAAGTAATTATGACAGAGCGACTGTATAGACCTACCTTCTACCACCCAGCCGTCTGCTTCAGAGGGGATTGGCATGGGAATTGTTTTTCTGCTCCCTCTCCGCTACCTCATACTGAGGACATCCCCACAGAAGGAGACGACATCGTCTACAGCTAGTACTTAGCATAGTTGCTAGGGGTAAAATTCAGATTTTAATTTGATGCTAGTTAGCTCGTAAATTTTTAAGTTTTCGGTCTTAGTCAACCATCTAAGGTTGAATTCAAACCTAAACTATATGACACAAAAATAATATTTATACAACAGACTATGAGAGCTTTTAAAAACATAACAAGAATAATCATAAGAATCCAGTAATGTTGCTTGTAAAATTCATATTAATAGAAGCAAAGCTCTTGAATTTGAGAAAATAGCTTTGTCCAATTGACTTATTTGTGAATATCATGGAAATAATAATAATTCACGCAAGTCCATTGCTTCTGTAGTTGCTGTTATAGTGACCCGATTCGATTCACTAAAGTACAAAAAAGTTATCTCACACTCTACACACTCTACTTACTCGTAGTGAGTGTGCAATTAATAGTAAATACACTGCCCAACTACAAAGCGACAACTGAGAGACGGAAGGAAGCGAAGCGCATGTATTAACTGATGCCAATTTGTTTTACTCCAAAGCTCAAGGATAGGGGAGATGGCGCTTACGCGGCGTGCGTTTTTATGATTGATGGTGAGGCTGTAATGCTGGAAATGAAGAGGCAGACTTTGAAAAATGTTAACGTTATATTTTTTTAATAGCTATATATTTAAAAACAAAGAGATAACGGTAATAGGTCGAACTAATGATAAGTGATTACAGCTATGCTACATGCTATTCTTATAAGGTTCACAGTAAATCGGAAACCGCCACAAAAATCACACCATGCATTTTAAACTTGTGTCATAAGACGTTGTATTAACAATGCGAACACTTATATATCATTATATTTAAATATTGAATATTGAACAATATGTCCTCCTTAGGACGGATCCATTTTATCTTGGTAACGGCTGCACTCTGCTGCTGTATACGGTAGATTGTAGAGAGTGATACACTGACTCTTCTTGCAGTATTTCGTTGATTTCTCCCTAGTTCTAACAGTATGATGATTTGGAGGCATTCTCTTAGTGTAAAACACATGATTAGTAAAGTTAAACTAAACAATAATTCAATGTTATCGTCATTAGATACTCACGTTGAGAAAATAAGAACAAAAATAAAATTATCTTTGGTAAGTAAAATACAAAAAAATCATATTTTAAAAACAATTCAGTTTGCGGTATAATATATTCTCTTTCACATATAATCTTTTGTAATTGTATGTATTTTTTGTTAAGAATTGTAAACTTTTTGTTTGTTAATTTTTTTAATACATTAATAATATTGTAACTGAAGTAAATTATGCGTAATAAAAATCTCTATAATATACTTTTATTTTAATTCAATACGATGCATACCTTAGGATTTTTTTCTAAGTGACCCGAAACTTTTGCTCGCCTGTTTATTAAATATGTCATATTAATGAGAGTAACAATATTGTATTATTTTTTTTTAAAGGAGGTATAACGGAGAAACATTTTTTTTATAAAATAAAAATATAAATAGAAAGCAAGAATCTGTTTGTTATTGGAATCCTAATGCTCTTGAATAGAATTTTGCGAAAAATCAGTTACAGTCGCTTCCTAATTGAACAGGACGGAAGAGAAATCAAAGGGAATGATTGCATTCCCCCAGAAAGTTTCAAGGGGATCCGATCGCTGGGGCTGGATGTGATGCGTAGGCTGAATTCTTTTAGAGCAATAACATGGAGCTATGAAACGGGAATACTTGAATATTATGGCAACATTCAAGCATTCCTGTTTCATATAATAAATAATAATTAAAAATAATTTCCATTAACGTTATAATTTTATTCGTACAAGAAGACGTCTCTTTGAAAATTTTATAATTCGCTTTTAAATTTGTAAAGTCGGAATACAAATGACGAAATAAACAATCTAATAAATGATTTCGGTGAATTCTGAAGTCAGATTTTAACTAGTAGAATCTTATAGTAGAAGAAATAAAGAAGGTATGGGTAAGTAACATAGTCAAACAACGATATAGGTGTAATACCTATTTTGTTATAATGTATCGGTGAAATGCATTTTTTTTAATTATTATAAATTCCTTACTTTGATTCTGATTTGAATTACAATGCCAGAGATAAATAAATAAAATTGGGTGGATTCGAAAATAATTTCGCACATGATTTATATGTTTTCTAATATTTTTTTTATATTGACAACAAGCAGATTGCTTTATCTAATGGAACTTGATAATTCAAGAGTAAAAAATTTTAGCAGCTTGTTCTGTTCCGACAATGGCTCATGCAGATAATTTACTGCTCAATTGTTTATGACTACAGGATAATACGTCCCTTGCTGCTAAAATACTCATTTCGTAGTGGAAACATGCAGTACCACTGATGCTATAACCGCAGGTCCGAGTAACCCAGTAAAATGGTTCCGTCTATTATTAGAATTTTTAGATTTATTTATTTATTTATGAACTAGGATACACCATCGACAATATCAGTACAATTTACCAAAATAAAAAACATATATAAAACAAGGATAACCGATATGTCTTTACAGGTATACACAACACTTATTGACAGGAAACAAACAACAAAAAACTAAACCAAATAAGCGATTGAGTATTAAAAAAAAAAGAATAAAAAATAAAAAAAAATAGAATTGAGACACTTATACATAATTCAATTCGGAATAGTTACTTGGCCAAGGCCAGTAACTGTTTACATTTTACCTTAAAAGCCCTCTCGGAGTCGCCAAAGATGTCGATGTCATGATCGTTCAGGCTGTTGTAAGTTTGCATGCATCTGTTTAGCGGCGAAAACCTACCCAAATTTGTTCTCGCAAGTGGAATTTTGAAAATATTAGTCATAGGGTGCCTAGGGATATGATAAGGGATTACAATAGACACCTGCTGTAACAAACCGGGCAAATCCAACCCGCCATGAAGAAGTTTGTGCATTTGCAGATTTGAAGATATGTATATTAAAATTACTCTGCATGATACATTTTAACTTGTATTTAATGAAAGATCAACATTTAAAATAAATGCAGCACCTGGTGGTATGGAAAGCTCTTGACAGAGACTTAATTTCGTTTCCGTGTTCAGTTTTATCATTAATATAAATATTCTTTGTAATACATAAAAATCTACCATGTCACTTTTACAATTTTATAGCTTCCTGACAATTCCTAGAGGTTTCGATAATACTCGATACTCACAGCGGTAATAATGCCGGCGACACATTGGACGAAATTGGCTTATGTAATTTGTTGGCTTAGGGTTGGACAGATCTGTCTTCCGATGTGATAGGTTAGTTTCTAATAATAACGGCCTGTAATGAATATTGTTTGTTATATTGTAAAGGACTACAAAAAAAATATTGTAATGAGCTTACTCTCACATTCTCACTTTTACTCATCATGAATAATTTTCATATGAAGTTAGACTTAATTTAGATAGCATTAAGTAAAATTATTTAGCCTTGCCATATTTATTGATTCAGATCACACAAGATCAAGACAAATTGAGTTTGAAATAGAAGTAGTTATAGAAAATCCCATTACTCGGAAGAGGACAAACGTCGCTAGTGAACATAATTAATGAAAGCCCAAGCATCCGGGCAATTGTTGCAAGTCAATAAGTAGTCGTGGTGGTCTTTGTTCCGCCAGTTAACACTTACTCCGGTAGTCTGATAAATGTTTTCACTGCAGGCCACAAGTACAACAATCGGAACCAAAGAAAATTACTCCGAACGCATAACGAACCTATAAACAATGGTAACAGTGGGCATTACCCTTCGTGACGAATCGAAGAGGTAGCAAGCCAAGCCGTGAATAAAAACTTGATGCACAATGCACCAAGCATCGCTGACTGCTCAACGCAAATATGTCCACCATTCGCAACGCTTCCCCATAAATTAAAGAGATAAATGGCCATCCAACAATGGCTGAATAAACCAGTGCTCCTTGTGACGCACAAAAATAAGCATTGTCTGATGTTATAAAAAACGAAAATAGACTGATACAATGTGCCCTCGAGGGGAGCTCACTAGTGGGCAACTAGATTACTGCAAAAACGCGCTTTTATTGTATCATATACCATTATATGGTCGCGTTTAGTCTATTAAAATAATATACCTGAGTAAGATTGAGTTGCAACATCAAAAAAGTGAGTAATCATATTCATTGTTCAGCCAATAATACTTATTCGCCTAGGTTTGGGAAAGATAACATGATATGTGTTTATAAATTTAGTTAAATATGTGTTAAGCTGAAATGTTTATGTATATATGAAAAAATACACTCTAACTTACCTACGTTTACAATCGCTATTGATGTTACTCATAGTACAAAAAAATTATGGGGTCTTATTAGTTTAGTAATATATACGTTAAACTGAAATGTTTATATATGTATGAAAATAAACACTAGAGTGCATGTTAATTAATTCTGTTGATGTTGCTTGTACTACAAAAAATTTGCTGCATCAAACACTTTTACGAAATATTCACCACAGAGCTCTTCCCATAGATTTGGAGATGTAAAAATAAATGTTTGCTTTGTCGGAAACATCAGAGAGTTTTGAAGTGGCTTCCATTTACGTTCATCGAAACCCTTCATCCACATCTGTTGATAACGACAGCTACTTCCCTCCGTGGTTTTATTAGAACTCGTTGCTTCGACTACGTCAACGTTAGTTATTGTTATATAGTTATTGTATCTGTATTTCTCCATTAAAATGTACATTTTGGGGACGTCTGAACCCAATCAAAAGAATTTGTTTGGAAATAACCTAGAATATAGTACATAATTTGTATATAGTTGTACCTTGGTTCTGTCGTAGTAATCTGTGATTCTTAATTACCCAATCACAGAACATATCTTCAAAAAATTACTCAGTATTTTCAAATACTAGTTATGTTTCAAACCATTTAATTTCAAATTATTGCATCAGATTGGTACAAGATAAAATAGAATTTTCGAAAACTGCATTAACAATAGGTCTCTAATGAATAACACTTCAGTTATCTATACTAATATATAAAGCTGAAGAGTTTGTTTGTTTGTTTGAACGCGCTAATCTCCGAAACTACTGGTGCGATTTGAATAATTCTTTTTTTGTTGGATAGTCCATTTATCGAGGAAGGCTATAGGCTAAATAACATTACGCTATACCAATAGGAGCAAAGACAGAGCGGTAAATGTGTAAAAAACGGGGAAAATTATTCATTTTTGAAGGCTTTCTTTGCGTGCGCTGCGAAACACGGTTCAAGATACACAAAAAATATGTATGAAAGAATTATCCTCTATACATGATCTAAAAAAAGTCCGCGACGGCATATGTCTATCTTTTAAGGTTTAGTCACAATGACCGTTTTTATGGTACCAAATTTGGTCGAAATAATTTGTTTAAGTTGTATCAACATAATAATATTAATCTTTATTCAAATATAAATATAAATATGTTGTTGGTTAACCAAAAATCTGCCGGAAGTCACTATTCCACGCGGACGAAGTCGCGGGCAAAAGCTAGTGTATCTATAAAATAATAAAATCGTTTCATAGCGACCAGTTAAAACAAGATTATTTCAACCGCGAGATGACGACTATTGTCCTGTCCACAGGCCTCCTCCAAGGATTTCCTCACCGATCGATCCTGCTCTGCTGACATCCAGCATCTTCCTGAGATCTAGACTATAACAGAAGTTCTGACCACACAATTAGACCTCATGGCTCGCAGTACAGATTTACGTTGAAGTATATATCCTCGAGTAGTATATGGTAGCGCTGGTACACCTTCCATAGGATGTACCATCGATATGATGATGATGAACATATCTAATGATACGATAAAATGAATTAGCAAAATGTGGGTGTTTACATTCCCAGATTTCGCTAATTATAATCTTTATATATCTTCATATGCCATAAGGTGAATCATGGTTATACCTACTAAATTATTATTTGTCATCCTGTAAATCGCAAGTTTATGAACCAATAAATAAATTAAAAAACTGAAATTGTAATAAATAATTAGGGCTAACTGTAATTGATACTGGGTCTGTTACCAGTATCCGGAATCTTTGCAAAATGTGGCAATTTCTCTTAGTTAGCACTTTCAACATAGGGGAATGTAAGGATAATACTGTAATACTAATTAGTCACTGCACTGACAATGTATTAAACCATTAATGACATTTATTAAAGTTTACAATCTTCATTTTGACAGGTGCTATTGTCATAGTTTTTCTGTCAAAGCTATGAAATCTTGACAGGATAACTTTGGGTGTAACGCCTGTCAAACTTTTTTTAATGTCTTAATTAAAGTTTTCGTTAAAAATCTAAGTCTTTACTTAGATTACGAAGACTTTAATTAATAAATCATATATATATATATACCCATATTTGACCGAATCCGAACAATATGGAACCCACAAGATGGAGGTCATACTCGACAAATATTAGTCAGTTAATGTAGCGCAAGCCTTACCAATTACTGCTGATACGGATGTATAAGTTTTAATGAATCGTTGGATTACACTTGTGCTTGCTTATCGCGGTAGGTGCTCGACAATTGCTCGCTGGAGTACTTACGTCTCGTTTTAATTTCACGATTGAATTCAAACTTGTCGGCGGCTGCTTTTTATTAGTACCCAGTTTGCTTGTAGAGTTTATGTATTTCTCTGTTTATATTACAACGAGAGCAGTGCAATTAATGTGTAATGTGTCTTGTTGTTCTTAGAAAGTATTTATTTGTGTAATAATTTTGGCACACGTATTAGTACTTTAACATACAACATTAAAGACTTTCATTATCCTTATAAACCTTATTTTTAGACATTTGCAAATATTTGTTTATGTCAAAACGAATTATAGGTTATCTGGGTATCTGCACATATCCCGAGCATAAATAAAGGTCAATTTGGAAAGTCATAACTAGAACTCTTTGTTAAGATGTTAATATCATTAAAATCTGACCTGTTGGTCAGAACTGAAATCTAGACAAAGCGGCAATTTTCACATAGTTTTATAGAATATATATATATATATGTGTGTGTGTGTATGTACTAAAGGTGACATGTTCATTTGATTTGATGTCACAGTCTAATATCATATAAGATATAATATTAATAAATGTTTATTTAATTACAAGTACGCTAAATATTTGCCGTCGTCATTCATAGAAACTTTAATTCACTTAAACATTACATTAGAACATAAATATTCACCGTTGCATTAGTATCAAAGTGTACATTAATATTGCCACTTAAAATAACGTAGTAAATGACAAATAAATCATGTATTAAAATCAAATAAGTATTAAAATCGTTTGAAATCGTGTACTCTGTACAAAATAACTTCTCTGGTGTAGTTTAGTCGATTAAATATCTCAATTGCATTAACATAAGCCATACGTTCGTGTTGGCATCGTTAAATGGTAGTTAAACAGTAGATTCCAATTAATGATTAAGCTATCGTCGTTTTTATACGAAATCAAACTGTTTTATAGAGTTATGTACAGTTATGTTACGTCACGAAAAGTGTTTGTCAAGATTTTATCAAAGAAATAGACAGAATAATATATTGCCATAGTCGCGTGTGGCTTTGTCAGGTGTAATAAAATTTTTGACGATTTTTTTTAAAGCAAGCTTTCGACCTCAGATTCATTCGTGCTGAATTTGGAAATACATATGTTTGTTATCTGATTGGAAACGGGTTTTCTTTGCCATTTTTATAAACAATTTAAAAAAGTTGTTTTTAACTGCCAATATCTAGTCCACATGCGAGTGTATACTCTACCCACATAGAATGGGGTATTTACCTATTAAACCAATTATTTAATTTAGAATTAATTTAGTTTTACCTATTAAATTAAAAAAGATTCACCTACGAAAGCACCTCGACGAGACTGTGGATTGCTTGCGCGCAACGTATCTTTCTCATCCATATTCCACATTTTTGATGCTTGTGATTTTGGCTGATGCTCCGTGGCAACCAAACTGCGTTATCTTTTCTGGAGGAGGACCTCCTCTAGAAAAGTTATTACTACTAAGATGATGATGATCAGTATAACGAAGATGAATGTACATATAAGCGGACATATAGACTATAATACCCTAATAAGATATTGTCTGAAAGCATTTTAAAGTTTGCAGTGTTGTATCGAAAGATTTTTCCCAAAACCTAAAACTAAACTCATAAACGTCAAATTTCGTATTTGAATAACGACCACACGTTCGCATTATGAACATAAAAGATTAAAGACCAAAATAATGAAGCTAAAACATCTATTTATATGCACAGTTTTCGAGTTTTGATGCAAATCAGAAAATTTAACTATTGTGCAGCAGTGAGTCGTGACTGTCCACTTGTGTATTATAATATTCAAATATTTAAAACTCTAAGCAAGTTGGAGAGCACGCTTATTTCAACTTGAATTTCTTGTATGTTCTCAGCTTCATGGCGGCTTCATTCAGGCTCAATTCATTTATTCCTAATGTAAATGTTATAGAAATTTTATGTAAATTAACATTATTACATTGTGGCCGATAGCAATTCGGTGCTTCATAAATATGAGCTCAGCATGAAAAAACGAGTGCTCACAAGATTGAATATACATCTTCTGTTATATATACTCTTGTATTACTGGTACTGATACCAGATACCTACCTACATATAAATCAATAATTATGTTTTGTTACACGTCTATTGTGAGATAATTTTTGACAAATAAATATTAGTCGTCGACCTGCTTTCGAATTCTAGGTAAAGCCAGTAATGTAAAGTCTGTTAACAATCTCGTTCCAGATAGTTCTAATTAATAGATTCGTAGTTAATCGTATTGACGATTTAATTAATGATAAGCAAATATTTTTGAGAGATACAAGTGCATCATGTAATTTAGTTATGATAACGATTATGTAAATTAGTAAAAGTAATAATCAAATATACACAGCGATTAGATCGAATAGAGTATGTGAACTAGTGATTTCCGAAGTTGACACATCTCTTTAATTTCTGCCCAGAAAACTGTACTGATATTGTCAAACTTGCCGAAATAAACCAAAGAGAAGTAAGCACTTTAATCTTGCTTCAACTGCCACAACTATCTCTCTCAGAATCAAGCATCACAAGAAAACTTTAGCACGTATCTTGAGCTACAGTTTTTAATATTGTTAAAATTTATCACCTCGTCAGTAATTGTCGGTTACTACGGTTCCAGCTAAACATAGAAAAGTACGGCGAAGTGCTATCCGTCTTCATGAATATTCGCAATTCCTGTTTCAAGATTCTGGAAAGATTGTCTAATACGCAAGCTCTCTGTACCATTATCATCATCAGCTACCAGTTTGTCCTCTTGGCACGGACATTGGAAATTTTTATTTCCAATGTCCGTGCCAAGTATTATTTTCTTTCATTTTTAATATCGTATTCAGAGGAAATTAAATTCTCATCGTCATCATATTAACCAAGGAATGCATAGTGAAGGGACTTCCCCTAGGGACTCCAAAACGATCGCTCTTCTCCACGACCTACATGTCGATCATTGGTAAATGACAGCTTTCAGGACTTAGTGTTATGTTTCCTATAATAATATTGTATTATATAAAAATGTCTAATCGTTATTATAGTTTAATAAGATAAAATAGATTTATAAACAATTTAACAACACAAGTTTGATTCCACGTATCAATAAACTATCATATATTTTCAATCTCCAGTAGACAATTATACTCGTAGTTTTTACTTCTCCATTCAATATTCAACTCTATTGCTATTACGACTTGTATTATATCCAAAACACCTATAATTGTTTTGTTGCTACATTTTGAGACATGCTGAGTATAAATGTTAGCACGTGGCTTTCTGCTTTATTTATTATCTATAATTACTTTTACTAGGAATAACATGCTCAATAGTTCTTTTATATAAGGGCAAACATGGCAAACAATCATATAGGTTATCTGATGGTAAACGTCACAAGCATCTTGATGCTTGAAAAACCAATGGCATTAATAGCTTAATACTCCATTATATATTTTCAACTCAATGTTATCCGTGAATTCAAAGTTAGATTTAGATTCCTATTAGCTAAATTAAATAAATCTGATTATTTAAAAAGAATAGATTGGTAAACCAAAACAATGCAGAGAAAAACAGACGATAAAATTTTTACAGTTGAGCAATATATTTACAATCAAAATTATTGTATTTATTATAGTGTCAAAAGCTAGAGTAAAACGTGGACAATGACCAACTTCAGTGATTGTTTATTGGGGTATTAGCTAAAAAAGGGAGACTGAGCCTTTCTTTGTGAAAAGGATTTAAAACATCGTCACAAGGTTATCAAGATATCTTTCATAAGGTTAAAAATATTGAAACTCCAATTTCGAAACAATTAAAACAAAGTGGTTTCTTGACACAGTACGAGAGCAATCGCAAACGACACAGGCACAGGCAGACGCTAAGATTAAAATCAAACAAATCTATTCTATTTGTTAAGTAAACTAAGGCCACCCGTATAACTTGAAACAGATATGCTCATATAACGCGTTAATAAAATTCTCCCCCATGATTGCTATTGTTTCTGGGGCAGATAAAGCAATTTACTTAATTAAAACTCACAATGTCGAAGGGTATGGGACAAACTGCATTGTTATTAAGACATTAACCTATTTAAACTGTGATAGGTTGTACTGGAACTAAATTAATTTATAGAGTTTTATATTGTAAGCAACAAAATAGACGTGTTTATTAAATGATCTTTCGTAACATGACTTGTCGGGTCGAAACCGGGTCGGGTTTTTAGGGAACCTTCATAGGTCCCATTTTTGAAGGCCTATCTTTTGAAGTTTCAACTGAATGTTAGAATTATATTTGTATAATTTAATTAACCAGCTACAAGTAACAAGCTTAATTATACTTCTCTTTCTCGTCAAAATCATGTCTTAATGTAACACGGTTCTGTAAAATAATAATGAGTACCGGAGGGTGATATTGATTTTGTTTCCGAGTTGTTGGATAGGGTACCTCCATCTTTCCTATTAGTACTGCAACACTACATTACTTGCATTTTTGTGTTTCAATTAGAAGGTGATTTAACATCTAATATCACAAGGTAACTTAACATTGTAGTTCTTATTACGCTCACAGTTATGAATGAATAAAGCAATATGAATGTAGCACACTATGAATTATACATAAATCAGGAAATAAGATAAAACTGTTAGAGTAGCGATATGCAACAAATTATTCAAAGTTTCGTTCAATACTTTTTTAATGAAATTTATGAGTGGATTCAAATGATGTTTGAACAATGCCCTCATGCATCAGTCCATATACGGTGAGATGATGAGAACAATGGAATCTCATTCCTAGTCGATAGCATTCGTGCACAGATCCTGCGAGCTCCTTAGCCTTTACTAGGTTATCCTTTGTACTTCATGTCAATAAATTCACTGTATAAACATACCTACATAGGTTATCATAGACCAGTTTGTGCGACGAATAACAACTGCTTTGTAGCTGAACGTCTTTGGACTTTGTTTTGTTTTATTGGATCTGTGTCTCGCTTATATAAGTATATCATCTATACCTACTTATGTGCTTATTCAATTATTAGATAACATATATTTATCAGTTAACAAATAGCTCAAAAAATCAAAATCAAAATTAATTTTATACAAATATGACTTTATAGAAAGCTCTTTTGAATCGTCAAATATTTTTCCCCTACCACCCATTCAGGACGTATTTTTTAGCTGATAAGAAGAAAGGGCGCAAGAAACTTATCAGCTTAATCAAAATTAATAACAACATTTACAATAAATTATGTCGTTATCATACAATGTACATATGTGTTTACAATTTAGAATGTAATATCTTCAAATCAACACCAAGCATTGGCATCATTTAAATAATCATTGACTTTGTAATAGCCCTTACTCATTAGCGTCTTTTTACATGTACATGTAAAAAGACGCTAATGAACTTATGAAAAGCCAATTCAGCTACACTATGTGGAATCTTGTTATAAAAATTTTTACATTTGCTCACAAACGAACCTCTACTTTTTTGTAGCCTGAACGGCAAGTTTATTTTTATTTCTTGTGTTTAAATTATGCAAAAGCTGTATAATATATTAAATTGAAGCTGTTCTGAGCAGTCTTTTGAAATATCAATATACTTAAATTAACTGACAAGCCAGCTGATGATACACAAGGCCTGTCACACAATTCTGTAACAGTAAAGGAAACACCGGAACTATGAAGAAAAAACCAACAAACCATAAATATAAAAAATTTTCAATCGACACATAGAACTGCTTTTAATAGCATCAGAGCCGATTCATGAACATTTGGGCTAGGTTGTGCAAATACATGCAAGAATTCAAGCCAGAAATGTAAATATGGCGGAATTGAATGCCTGCATTCTATGCACTTCTTGCATCTTACGTCAATAGCGAATACAATGGCGGCACCTATTCTTGAACAGTTCCGAATGTCATCCTTTCTTATAAATCCGCTTTTGTGATTTTGGACACTGAAGGGCAATGATTTAGCGAATAATAATATGAACATGGTAACACTATTACTATATATTTATTATTACGTGGTACTACTCCTGATTTTAACTAATCTTAATGTGATATCAAGTGGGTACGGGCATTAGAAAAAATATATAAAATGTGTCTATGATAATAGACAATTAGGCTGTGCAGTCTAGTATAAATTCGAAATATCAGTTTTAATTATACTAAGAAAAATATTATTACAAAATGAAAATATCACGTTGTAAGTCAAGCCTAATCTCTCATATCCAAAAATTATAAAATGCAAAGCAGAAGAAAGTTCTTGTCTTTTTACGTACAATCAATTTGTTTAGATTAGTATTGTGATAAATAGAATGTATAACTCGTTCATAACACCATTTACCAAGTTGTTTATTCGTGAGTGTTGCAGGCGACAGCGACATTTACTTTATTTAATTTTTGTTATAAAATCAATTGTTGTTACGTTAGTTACCTTCAAACCCAACCTCGATTTATTAGGTCCACCTTAGACTAACAAAATTTACCATCATTAGTATGAGACAGAGGTCAGAGGTGTTTCCATTCTATTGACGTTTTGCGCTACAATTTAATCCATCGAAATAAATATTTGATATTCATTAGATTCATATTAAACTTAAACATAAAAATTACATCACATAAAGAAAATGTGTTAACAGTTACCTGGGCTGTTTCGTAACAGCTGCATTGTTGGTCAAAATAACTTTCTTCAGATAAAGCCATTACTTCCCACTAACTCAAACTTAGTGTAGGTAGATTAATTAACATAAAACAACGAAGACCACCGTGGAAAATTAATTGACTTGTACAATGCGGTGCGTTAAAATGTTTACGCTTTCGTACCTCGTCGCATTTAAATACAAATTAATTTGTAGTTGGTGTGTAATTTTTAAAATAAACATAACTTGTTGTTACGAGTTAATGTATCTATTAGAGAGATCTTAGGTTTTGTTGTCCAGAATCTTGTTTATACTTATTGTATGTTGAGATATTTGTTAAAACGTTGTTTAAATCACTTTTGTTAAAATAGCCATTAATTTTATTGTTAAAAAAACTGTTAGTACGGCAAAGGTATATTTCATAGATATTTTTAATATACCTTTGAAAAGGAATAAATTATTTTTTTAAAAACTATGATCTTAAGAGCGTTTGTAATAACAAATATTTCTTATACTTACACCAATTAGTTTAGACCAAAGTAGGGTCTGTTAGGCTTGTGTTATGGAATCTAAGGTAACGGATAGACATACATATATAATACATAATATATATGTATTATATAGGTGTATATATGTATTAAATATTTTTGATATAAATATATCTTAACAACTATGACTAAGGTACAATTGCTCGCATTTAACACTCAAACATCTGCGCCCACAGAGACCCGAACCTGGAACCTCAGAGATGTCGCCACCTTGAAACCAATGCACCGTAGTCGAGTGGTTAGTATAACCACTCGACTACGGAGGTCTTCAAATAAAGATATGCTAAAATGCTTCGTATGTGTATGTATATGTTAATAACCTTATTCTTAACTTGGAGTATATTCGTAGAGAACGTATTATTTTACTTGTTTCACAAGTTCTTATAATGCTTACAGTTCAAATATGTGTTTATGATGTTGAAGCGCTGGCTCTGTAGTCTCGGCACCGGTCTGTGGCCCGATTAGGACCAGGGTCAATCCTACCGTGCACCAAAGAGAGGGAATCTGGGATACTAAAACACAGGTAAATTTCTTACGTCATTAAGACTTCAGTTTCTCACTGTTTTATTTATTGATAACAATATAATAGTTCGCCTAAGCTGTGACCGAAAATAAAAATGAAAATAAAAAGAAGGCAATTATTAATATATATATATATAATTCCAAATAACCAACCTGACAACATCGTCGCGGTTACATTTCTTTAATCATATAAATCAAATTTAAACTAGCAACATAGTTTATAACTTTGCTTATTACTATGACAGTATGATACATGTTCTTATTTGCTATAAATTGATTATTGAACAAGCAACTGCTAAACAATAATTACTTTTGTACTCAAAATATATTGCCAAAAGCTTTAATTACCCCTCCTTGAGCTCATGTCAAAGTCAACTTGTTGCTAGAATCGAATAATCAAATACTTCCGTTAGTTCTATTCTAATATTTAATTACTACTAGCAGTTTGAACCACCTGAGTTGATAATTATAGGTTCGAAATAGTTAAGCCAATGTTTAAATAGTTTTTTTTTGTGTAATCTGTTGGTGTAATGTAAACTTGTTCATTTGAGTGATTGGTATACCCTTTTTGCATGCAATAGTTAATATTATTTAATCGTTATTAGAGATCTTCTTTAATTACTACAAATAACTAAACTATCTTGAACTTTGTTGTAGAAATATAGCTTAACTTAATATACATACTTTATATAACTATTTACAATAGTTTTACAATTGTGTGGGCTTAATTTTTATGGCTTAATAATTACATGTAATGGCAACAGATGGGACAATTATTATTGTTGCGAAAATGTATAAGATGAACTGACTAATGGAAGTAAATATTTTTATTCTAAATGATATTTGGGAAAGAGAATAAGAAATAGACCTTCAGACTTTTTTGTCTATTCTTCTTGAGAAGGCTCTTCCAAATTCCGAACAAGTGTAGACAATAATATATTCTATTACGTATTGCACGTGCAGGGATAAGTAACAATAAGGTTAATGTTGAATAACTTATTCAACATAGACTCCAAAAATACAAAGACGAAGCTTGCCTGTCTCCCTACTTGTGCATACCGAGTGCTTTGGTCATGGGGAGACTCTTGCGGTGCTGAGTGTCTGTCAGAAATCTACCCGAATAGTTCATTTGCAACGCCATAAATGCCATCTGCGACAAATAACATAGGATCATAACAAAGTTAAATTATTTTATTTTATTGTTTATTATTTTGAATTAGTTTTTAAAAAGTGCCACAAATAATGAATGCATTCTACCAATTAATTCAATAGATAAATTCAACGGAGAAAACTATTCCAACGTTCGTGATCAAAGCTTAGTCGTGAAAATCAGGAATTTCCTAAAGTCATTCACCACCCTTTTGGTTCACTCGGTTATGAAAGAAATCACGTTAATTGGAATTCGATTTGACGAAATTTTAGGGTAAGCGGTGTACATTATAGGATTTCTTCTTCCCCTAAGCTATGTGAGGCTTGAGAAATCGATGGCTGCCTCCCTTCATGCCTAAATCAATAGTGCGGAAGTATTCATCAAATTGCTCTTTGTGAGATTTCACCTTTTTTAATTCTTGTTATTAAATTTTTCAAAGACCTTTCAGGGTTTACAACACGAAATAATTTTTGGTAATTTTGAAAATTTGTTGTATCAATTTAACTATGTAGTTTAAATTCAAATGATTGTTTTGTCGTTTTAATAGCATATTTTTTTGTTTATTTATGATTATTTTCAAACTAACTAGTGTAATTAGTATAATTGTATAAATAATAAAGTGTTATAAAATTTGAGATATTAATTTGATATTAGTGAGAACTTTACCAATAAATTATACTATTTCCTAATATTTAATAGAACAATTGCAATGTGTATTCAGTTATAATAAAATAAATTTGTATTTATTGTTATTACAAATAGTTGCATAATGTAGCGAGTTTCGCTATTCTTACTGGCTGACTAAACTAATAAACTAAAACCATATTGACCTAAGAGAAGTACAGTACGAAATGTTAGGAACATTTCAGCTTATATTTAACCGATAGCTTATAACCATGCACTGCCCACACCAGACTCCAATAAAAGTCCCCGAAGACGTTTAATTCCATTGCAGCATTTATCTAATAATCGACTATAATAATAAATAAACCACCGTTGTAGAAATTGCGCAACGTTATTGCTTTATAGATCTTTTTAGAATCTCTACTGCTAATAACGGTAGAAGCAAGCATTAATGGTATGTAATTTGTATGTTTATTGGGCAGAATGTACATCATTATGAGTCATAAATATGAGTTCTCAGAACAGCGCAGTCATCGGCTAAACGGTGTCCAAACGTGTAATTTAGTCAAATAAAAACAAACAATGTAGTGATGATTGCTAAGACTCAATAAATACTTTTTTGTCGATTGATGTGATTGACTAAGTTTTTTGTACATAGAAAGATTTTTCAACTACTTCTTTGATCGAGGTATTGTTGAATAACTATTTAAGTCTAATCTAGAGTGACCAATATTCATTGTATTCAATCCACAGACAATGTAATAATTTAAATGAAATTGGAGATTTTATCTATGATTTCATCGTTGCGTTTTTTTTTTCTAAACTGAGATTATTATATTATTTGAGAGCTGCAATCTTTTTATTAATAAGGCGGGAAGATAAAGTAACCACAAATAATCTCAGACAGCATTTTGTACCAATACCAAGGTACCTACTACCTGCAACTAAACTAATGTAGGTGGTATATCTAATTAATCTGAACAAGAGATAGTGTAGGTTGCGTTTAGTTATCAGATACGTCAATGCACCGCGACAAACACTCCACTTGTCAATTAACGAATTGATATATCACAACGCCCATTCGAAACGCTGTGTCAAGGTAAAACGCTTTTTGATCAGTCAACCTTGCACGTTTAATTATCTGTTTATTGCCGTCAATAATGTACGAAATAGAAGGCAAGTGACTTTCAAGGAAGTTCTCAATATCATTTGTAGATTTGTTTTTTGTCGCTAAAATTGAGTCCAGTGTTTCATTGACTAACTCCGATCAATCAAAATATCAGTTTTAATTATTGGAATGTTATTTTTATTGCCGTTCTTTTTTTGAGGTGGTTAGCATCTATTTGCCCAAACAAATGCTCTCTGTAACTTCATTGAAATAATCCGTTGGGATAATTGACAATACCGGAACAAGATTAGCGCATAGCTTTTTCAAGAGTCGAAACACAAAGGAGTTAAAGAATTTTTCACTTTTTGATATATCATAGTCTAAGGTTGACTAAGAATGACCACGACCAGCTGTGATTAACATTGACATTCGTTAGCAATGAGCACATGCGTTGCGCCTTCAAGTGGCAATATAATGTTTTAAATTATAATTAGGTCATTTATTATTTATTAATAATTACGTCATTAACTTTTATAAACTCTTTATAGCATACAATAAAACAAAGTTGCAATAAAAAGAAATACTACCAGGTATCAAGCTAAATAATCTAACGGTGGACTTATCTCTTAGAGAGATTTCGTCTAGCCAACCCAATTAAATATTTCGATTTATTTATATCTATCTATTTGGCATTGAATAAAAATATTGTCTTAATATTCCACTCTTTATTAAAATAGATTCATTATAAATTGAATTGATAATAAAAAACAAGCAAATGTTATGAAAATCACAACTAATATAAAAATAATAATCGAATCCGCCATTAAGAGGTCTTAAAGCTCATTTGTCAATTACAGAATTAATTTTACCATTGATTTTATTAATAGTTGGCTCATAATTACAGCATTTATTGTTTCTCACATCAATAAAATCCACTTCTTGCTCGGTCACATCATGTGGTACTCCATTGAATTTAATTGCGATCATTTATATAATTGCTTTATCCAACGCTACTTTCTCGATGAAAGGCTGTCGATTCTAATGTGACCAATAAAGATTATGTGTTGCATCTTTCCTTTCTAATTTAAGTTAACAATTACTTAACGAGCTATCGAATTCTTTTTAGTTAGCCGGCTAGTTTCAAATTGTAATAAATAATGCCATTAATTATAATGTCAGTGTTTGGGTTGTGTTGATTTGGTATTTTGTTAGGAGATTTGATGATATAGTATGGCGTAGTGTATAGCTTCAGTTTCATGTTTGTTTATTAAATGGTTCTATTATGATTACAATATTACTAATTTGCGAATGAAAATTTAAAAATGAAATAAGTTGTTTTATAATTAATTTAAATTAATAATTAAGGTATTTTCACAAGTCCAAGATAGAAGATTAATTCTATTTTTTAAAGCGAATCAATGACTTCCTCATTTTTCATGTGCCAATATTTTTAAAATATAATATAGTGAAGAACCCACGACTAAAGCACACGTTACACGTTCCTTTCTTTAAACTATTAAAAATTAATAGAAATTATAATGAAATTAAATGTTGATGGTGTGTGGGCATGAAGATGCAAAAGTGAGCCTTTTGTAGAATCAGTTAGCTACTGAGACAATAGCCCAATTCTTCCCGTGGTCACGGCTTCATAAATTTAAGTATGCTTAAAAGGAGTCCATATGTCACTTGTCAAAAGCATTCAAGTGTAAAATAAACAATATTTTGCTACTGTCTGTAATTTGAAGGTAAGGAGCAGATGGGAACAAAAGCGCTAGGTTTTGTAACCCCATTATGTTTACGCTGCCGAAAACAAATGGCATAGTAAAAACATGAGCTGAACAATAAATTTGGGCGCTGTTGTCCGGCTTCCGTCGAATGATATAATGGCAAGAATACTGGCGTTGCTTTGTTGTTAACTCAAAGCGCCATGGGCTCTTAAGTTCAATCGATTACCCACTGAGATTGGATGTTCTGAGAAACAGGCATTGCTTTAGTTATCTTGTTACTACTAAAATATTTTCTAATTTTATAATATCAATATTACAATTATTAATAAAATATATTATACAGTCAATTTCTTAAAAAAATTTTTCGTACTATATATGGAAAGTAAGATAGTATGTTATAACCATCATAAAAATACTTATTCAAAGATGTATAAATAACTCACAGAAATTTCACTGTGTCAATTTACAAAAATAAACGTCGAATATTATCTAAAATAAATGTTTTTTTTTTAATTATGTTCATCCCAATATCCCAGCATTGTTAAATCACTGGTTGCAATCTGAACGTCTGATTTCTAATTCAAGATCATCGACAAAACATAACACTCCCCATAGAGTTTATTTTGTATTTTTATACTAATGTTTTTTCTACTAATTTAGAAAGTATTTTTAGAAGACCACATGTCCACTAAAATGATAAAACATTAATAACTTAAAAGCCAAATGTCAAATAACAAAATATTCGCAGACAACTTTGTAATAATATAATACTTTTGCATTCTCACATAACTCAGTAGGTAGCAACAAAAGGAAAACATCAGGTATATCGTGTGTCAATGCGCAATTTACCTTTTGTGGAACCGACTCTGCGACTGTATCTGTTACTGTCAAAGCAGCAGTACAATAATATTGCGTCTAAAACGCAATCGAATATTTTTCTAACACAATGACAGTTTGACAAAAAATTCCAGACAATTGCCCCCGTAACTTGAATACTGATCATTATCTGGGATTTGAGTAGGCTTATCTCGTACCAAACGAACCGATCGGTCAGTAACACCACTGCTACGAACAGCTGCTTCGTAATTTTCCTCTCGATTAGTATAAATCTGATAAATGTTATTGAGTTCTAATTGTCCTGACAATTCGGTTTGAACATTAATCTCATTTGAATTAGAGAATTGACATTATATTAATGGAATTGATGGTAAAATTATATCTTCTTACTGAAATATTTCACAAGGTTTCACCGTTTATCACCTTTATTGAAGTCTGATAAATTTAAGTGGCGAATCATTTTAAAAATCATAATGAAAAATACATTATTGTTCTCTCACACATATTTTTATAAATTGGTATTTAGTATTTTTAATATGGTACATACAAATTGATTTAATTATGTGAAAAACTGGTACGTATCGTTACTAGGAGACCTGTGTTTTAAATTACCAGACTCTCCTATTCTGAACCAGATGTAAGTCATTAGTATATACTTAAGAAATAATATGCAGTGAATGAGCTATTGTATATGTGTTGTGTGCGCGTATATGTGTATGCATGAGTTGTATAAAAGACAAGTGAAACTACATGTCATTTTTAAAATTTATTATGTAGTTCAATTCTACCCTAAATACGAGTTAAGGTAATCATTAGAATAAGAATACTCTACTACCCTACTAAGTACCTAATATTATTATCTAAGATTATTATAATACCTAAGATTATTAAGGTAATCACTCTCGAGATTTTTAAAGGTAAATTTATTTTATATATGTCATACATATTTTATTTTAAAATGAATACCATTATCGTTCACAGATTTTTTTTTCATTAATTTGAGTAACAGCTTATTTTTAATGGTACGAGTACATTACGTGTACTACGCATTTGATAAACACAAGTCTGTGTTAGGTTCATTTTGGAACGGAGTGTAAATCAACAAAATCTTCATCAGTTTACATTACACGAGAATAGATTTGCATCAGTGCCTTATAAAACGAGACAAGTTTCTCCAATACATCTACTATTTCATTAACATCGGATCATCTAGAACAACCTCTTTTTCCCCTTGAAAATGAGGATGAAGATCTGGAGGGGATTGAATCCAGGACTGATAACAGCCTATATTTCTTATTTTCTATATTTCATCGGGAAAAAGAAGACGTATGTAAATCCACTTCCCGGGCCTGTATCAGGACTTCGCCACAGAAGGTATTCACTGCAGTCCAAGGGGTTAATCGTCTAGTGATGTTACCTCGATACCTCGATCTAACCGGTGCGCTTGATAATTTGGTCAGTTTCCACCTTTACATTGTAATCCACTCGCCGTCAGATAAAGGCTTCCTGTCTAACCCAAAAAAAAAACTAAATGATTCGGCTGCCAGCCGCGTTGTGATACCAAAATGAAGGGATGTTTTTACACTCCAAATCTTTTACAAAAATTTAAATCCATTTTGCAAGTAATGAAAAGAAAACAAAGATTCTGTAATTCATCATAATATAAAAAAATATAATAATCACACTATGACAGTGATTGATAGAGCACAGCTAAGTTGCACAATAGTGACGTGATTATTAAATGCGTCCGCTCCTAAGAAAATACTTGAGAGTAGGTAATAGTAAAAGAAAAAAATAAGTTTTGATTTCTTTATTCGCTTGTGCGATGATCTTTTCTGAGTTCGATGTCTAAAGTATTTTGAGGATACTTTTCACTGAAATTTTGAATTATTGTTCTTGGATTTGCTTTTCAAGTTTAATAAATTTAATGAAAACCGAAACATAATTTTTATAATTTTAATACAGTGACTTGCAAATTATTTTTTCCTAAGGACATCATTATTCAATTTATCACTGTTTCTTTCAATTCCATATTTGATAATATAGCTAGTGTGACGATGTTGTTACTCTGTTACGCAGTAATCAGCTTTTTATATTTTTTTAAACATGATCATATATACGGTTAGTTAATAAGTATAATAACTGTTTGTATGGTCTTTAATATTTTCTATGAATGTAAGGCAGAGGGTGTGATAAAGCGTGATCGCAAGAATCGATGAAAACTTAAAAGCCTCTCGAGACTGCAAAAACATTGGCATTGTATAGTAATCGATTCGATATGAAGTCAGTAATCGATTGATGGACGACAAACGAATAAAGGCGCCTATTTTGTGGGGAGGTGTGGCTATATACGGAATAATGAAAATCAAATTGTTACGATCTATAACGGATTCTTTGTTAGAGTGAGTGAGTTTCACGGTAGGTTGGGCCGTTGGTTTGGAAACTGCAGCTGTCAACTATATCTTTGACCGCGACAGGCTGCCTTTGTGTTCTTGCAGATACGACTTCATATAAATGCAGTTTATGTGAATTCCTCAAAAGCTCTCAAGAATTAAATCTCAAGAAAAAAATTCGTCCATTGTTGTTCTCCATATACAATGAACGTTGGTCGTATCGTTGGCACATTAAAAAGTATTCATGCGGTATCTTTGTAACATCGTGTTTTTGTTGCGAGTAGCAAGGATCTTGACACTTAGATATTTTGTCATCTTTCTCGCTTTCAAAGTTTTAATCGACCGTGATTTTCGGTTTCATTATAGTTTCGCTTCGGTTTTTAAGGATCTCATAATATAATAAACCTGAATCGCCATTTGGTTCTTTTTCATCTCGAACGATATTTCAATTTATTACCTCGAGTTCAACTGACCTTAACATCAGCTCGGTATTCAGTCAACCTTCCTAAAATACCGTTGGGTACAAAACGAGAAATGGTAGAACAGGTCCCGCATTGGTCACGATTAAGCAGCGTAAAAACAATTGTAAGCCTGTTAATAAGCTTGCGATCATTGCTGGCGCTTTGACATGCTTGTAGCTTGGGCGGTCATTCTTGGTAGCTGACTGCGGTGAAATAAAATCACGGCTTGTGGCACCGTGGCGGAGCATTGTCTCAATCGAATGTCAACGAGCATCGGGTACGATGACCGCTTGCTAAATGATGGGGAACTTCTATCAGCATTCGTATGCGTTACGATTACGATCTACGACACGAGAATATATTACGTAACATTAACAAGTGTGATAATGTTACACATTCTTTATAATCTATCGTGTGAATTCGTTTAATTCAAGACAAGTTAATGTAAATGAAGCCGCGAGAATGCTTAATGCTGTCGTTTGTTACCATTACCGCGAGATAAGGTAATATAATATATCAGTGTAGTTACCAATTAATATGGCGGTTAATTTTATTTTAATTATGACTTTAATATTATTCTTGTTATAAATTTATTAATGTCATTAAATTCTATTTAGAGAAAACATATTTTTATGGAATGTGAATTGAGTATTTTTTAATAGGATGTGTCACGATTGATGAAGGGATTTATATAGCACCGATTAAAATAATATAATATTTTTTGTTTATTCGGAATATCTACTCAAAAGAATCTTTTTAAAGAAATTTCTAATAAATATACTAGCGTCAAGGAATTCTTCACGAGGCGCGATAAATCTGTCATACTCCTTGTTAGCGAACTGCTTTGATTTCTGATCAAAGACGTTTCATTTAAAGGAATTCCGTTGACAACTAATTGGTTTACATATAAAAGCAAAACAGCTGATTCTAAATACGGTCTGTTAGTTAATATTTATACACTCATGTCGGTATGTAAATAACGGATGTTTTATGAGAAATAATTTCGCTTTTAAAATGTGTCGTCACGTTCGTGCGCGGTTTTTGGACTGTTACATGGGAATCAAAAAAATACACGTTCAGTTATTAGATGTAAATTTTTGTCGGTGCTTATCCTACTACTATTATAAAGGCGAAAGTTTGTAAGTATGGATGTTTGTTACTCTTTCACGTAAAAACTACTGAATGGATTTGAATGATACTTTACCACAATATAGCTTATACATCAGAATAACACATAGGCTACAATTTTTGAGGTTTCTAATGTCGTAAAAAAAACACATTTTTTGCGCTTTGCAAACGCTGACTGAATCCTACGTAGTTTATAGGAGCATACTGTAGTAGCTACCTATAGGCCTATGATTAGGGCTCTGCAGTGCTTAGTTACCGTATTTCTTACTTATTACTAGACTAGACGGGACGAACCTGAAGTCCACGCGAACGAAGTCGCGGGCAAAAGCTAGTCGATTATAAAGTTTTAAAATACTGGTAAAAATGTATAATTGTATAGTTAAATAGTATATAAACCTGTCCAACTGTCATAATGCTACCAAAGTTCTTATCTGGTATACTTTCGATTTATATTGATAAAAAAATACTGTATTCAATAACCGCATTTCTTTATGAAATAAATACATTTATATATATATATATAATATATATATATATATATATATATAAGCATATATATATATATATATATTATATAAGCAATATATTTTTATATTGTTGTTTATATAATTAAAACGTAATTAAAAGCCTTACAAAGTGAGTGTGGTTTCATGAAGCTCACCTTCGATTCTATACATACGAAGATCACACGACCGTTTTAAGACAAAACTGAGAACTATTGCATACATCACTACACACTTTATCAACACAAATAATATATTATTCTAAAATGGGCTTAGAAGCTGAATGATAATGACTAAAATGGTGGCAATACATACGTATATAGATAGTATAACCGTTGTTTTTTATGTTTATTTGTGTATATGTATTACTAAAAACAGTTCTCACACACGTAAATAGAGTTTTTACTAATATATACACATGCCGTACACGAAGAAAAAGACATGTCCTGACCAAATTTCGGTTTTATTGCATTGGGTTCTAATAAAATTGCATTTGTTTTTGAAATTATTCAAAATTTGAAATTCATTACACTATTAAATATGATATCGTTATAAGCATGACTAACACTCAAAATATTTTTCATTACTTAATGATGAATTTGAAAATGATGATGAACTAGATGAATGAAAGCTCATTCCATGGACAAACAGACTGTCGCTTGTGTCTTAAAAACTAATGTGCCCTCATCTATAAGAGTGTCTGCCAAGTTAGTACATCCGTGGCCTCGGTAACATCGCAAGAGGTGTAAATATGTGACTCGGCGAACAGTATATATGTTCGCCTTTTGTCGAATCTAAGCTCGCCTATTTTAAGATATATTTTAAGTATTATATATTTTAAGCATTTTAAGTAAACGCTGAGCCTAACCATATAAACCGCCCTTGTGTCAGCTATCTAAAACTGAACCGCAATAATTTGAGGTTCATTTATGATGAAGCAATACGAAATTGAGTTAATATTGAAGGTATCCAATCTAGTTCTAAAAGTAACTTCGTTTAAGACGTTGCTAATAAAGTTTATTTAGTATTAAACATTATTTCAGTATTCCAAAAAATAGGGGTATTTATTTCTAGCTTTAATGTTTATTATATTAATTTCAACATCACTCTATCCGAGTCAAAGTCAACGTAAACTTGTTAACACCGGTCACTGTGTAGGCGGGTAAATCTTCACTTGTCCATCTCACTGCGTGCACATTAGTTCACATGACTGAATGGTACAGGGTCAGAATACATTAAAATGCGTGTGAATTGAAACTTTTTTATAGGAACTTACTGAATTTCACCACATATTAATTAAGGTAACCAATTGAATAACATTCTATATATAATAAGGTTTAGTGACTTACAAATACACATGCGATTATATATCTGCTGGCATTTCACTGGAAAAAGAAGATAATGTTACATTGTCATCTCATGTAATTTTTCGAAAGGTAATGCAATTACCGCACTCGAATGTGACCAGTAACTGATAGATAGATGAATCAATACCATGATTTTTCTATAGTTTTCGATATGTATTTGACGTATAGTAAACTAGAGAAGTCATCTCAGTTTAATTTGTATGAATAGTATAATTACGTTTCGCTAAGGGTTGGAAGTTCTATGTTTGTGAATTTGTATTGAAACTTGACTACAGAGAAGGAGATTTAAGTGGAGCATAGCTTTCAAAGATAAAAAACAATACGGATGACAACAAAAAAAAAAGTATATTTAACTCTTAACACACGAAAAGGGACACTTAAGCTTTTTGTTGTATCAAATCAATTTTTTATATACTTTCGCATAAATTATATAAACTTGATTAGCAGCTTACGCATTTCTAATAAGACGTAATAAAAGGTACTTTCATAGTTAATCAGTTAATACGCTCTCTCTCCACCAACGTGCGACGAGCTTAATCTTCACACGCGATCCAGAAGCGACGGCACCAGGTCAATCCACTTTGTTTTTGCACCGCCCATAAAAACAAATTAACTTCGCTTCGTCTATCGATCGCAATAACCGCATGCGACTAAGCTAATAAAGGAAGCACGCAATGGTCCGCGTCGTTAAGTCGTCTTATTATCGTGCATTCCATTATATCTGTCAAATATTTTAAAAGATATCACTTCAGTCATTTGTATTTTTCGCTAATAGTGGAATGCAAAAAGTAAGTTCTTCTTTTGATTTTATAGAAATTGTTTTAATAAATACATTATTTTAATTAAATGTACGATTACTCCACTTTCGGTCAGGGTACCTACTTACTGCATTAATTATTGAATTAACTTGATACATTAAATTAATACATTGGTATTACTAGAGTTAATAAACTATGTAAATGTGAAATATCATCATGTTTGATCGCGTTAAATTATTTTACCTTTCAAACGTTTTGTCATGATTCACAAATTTCATTACCGAGTTATCAAAGTTCAAAAAAATTTTTCATAATTAAATACTGAAGATATCAATTTTGATCCTTAACCTTCAGCCATATTTTTATATTTAAATTTACATTTTATAACTAATAATTTTTTTAAAGACAAAAATGAAAAGAATTAAAGTGCTTAATAGCATGCGATCACCAAACTATAAGAATCATACAACAGTGTTATTAGTTGTTGTTTCTGCAACAATGTCCAAGGAATTACCAATTTGAGGTGCGATATCAATAATAAAATCGCATTTCAAAAGTCTAGAAGTGAAATACTGTCACATATTTTATATCATTATAATTCATTTGTTTTGTACACACAAAAATTGTAAAACTTACATAAGTTTTACCATTTTTTCTGTATTTTTTTGTGAACACCTCATGCCAAAACTACTTGAGTAGAATATCAGTGTCCTGCTTGCATTTCAAACTGACATAGAATCAGCTTTGACGATGAAAATATTATTTATGTTAATTTATTTTATCTTGTCTATTATTTATTCTAAGTGTATTAAGTTACGTTTTCCTTTTTTCAACCTCATTCACAATCATACTCGCTTTATTTATAGTATAAATGTATGTGATAATAGACCTTTAAATAAACTTTAATGATTTTTGTATTTTAAGCTAATAATATACTATTATAAAATGTATTTTAAAATGTCAAATTCGTATAACAACCGAACACTCGTACACTCCTATATTTATGCATATTATCTTAAACAAAGTATAGGACAAAGCGTTTCACCTTGGACTTATTATAATATTAACAAAACAAATACCCATTACATAAGCAGTACAAGTATATAATAACAGTCCCAATCCCATTGAAAATTTTCTGATTTCATAGATCGCTTCATGTTGCTCACACAAAACGACGCAGATGACCGCATTTAAATGTGCATACAAAATATCGATTCGTGCAAACTTTAGTTTGCATGTATCTGGAACGATATGACAAACAAAAATAGGCTTTAATATAAAAGCCGTTTGGTTCAACTGACTAAAATTTAGAGGTGATGTGTGAAGGTTTTGTTGCTATAATCGAGGCACTGGACAATAACTGACATGTTGGATGCAAAACAGCCCGCGTGCCATGTTGTTTTAACTTTATAGGAAGTATTTGTTAGTACTTACATTATTTGTATTGCTAGGGTCAAACTTAATAGGGGATTTACCCAATTTTATCTGTTTATAAAAACAATCATTCAGTAAAACGAAGGTAACCTAAATTTCAGTGTCAAAACTATCTTTCACTGCCATTCATGACATCAGCAGAGATAAAAAAAATCTCAGCTATTACTACATGAGGAGATAAATGAAATTCTATTTTAAAAATGAAATCACAAAAAAATCATAAGCTTTATAAAAATACAACTAATCAACTAAGCGTAAGATAAAAGCGCTTTGCCCCTCTTCTTGTTTTAAGATTTGGCTTATTAATTGAATTTATTCGAAAAGATAGGCGGTTCTTAATTTATTCGTATCGCCCGGCGGATTGTTATTCCTCGACCTCGGATTCCATTAAAGTAGTTATTAGAGAAACAAACAACGGCTGGCCCACGATAAAATAATTATCGCTTTTATCTTTGCCGAAACATGGGCATCGCAACCCTTAGGCGAAAAAAATCATTAGATCTGGCCCAACTCGATCCCTTGGCAGGAGAAACAAATTTTAAAACAAATGACGTCAGCCAAAATTACTGGCGGCGATGTTACGCCGTTTGTGGATAAAACACCGTGTCCGAATAAAAACAAACTTTCAAAAACTAATGATAGAGCACCCTTGTTTCGGGAAAAATTACCCTCTTCACCTGTTAATGTAGAGCACCTGCCGTGATGACCGACTTTCAATGCTAAAAAACTTTCAACGTCCAGACGTTATGCTAACAATAACATTTAATTTTTTGCTGTCAATATATAAAAGTCTTTGACTACATTACGCATATGTATGATTTGTTATTAAATATTTCAAATCATGATTCAATTAATATTATATAGATTAGCTTAATATCTGTATATTTAAAAAAAGACTCACAATTTCATTATAGAACAATGCAAATGGAATTTTGAGTCGTTAGATTTCTACGATATATGTATTTAGTATTAGTATGAGTACTAACTCTTTTTTCTTTGTTATTCATTATATAGCTATTGCGTTTTATACTTATATGTATATAAATGTGATTTGACGTCAATAAATGCTTCTAACCGTCAATATTTAATAAATATTATTATAATATAATATTATTATTAATTGAATTTATTCGAAAAGATAGGCGGTTCTTAATTTATTCGTATCGCCCGGCGCATTGTTATTCCTCGACCTCGGATTCCATTTAAGGTGGACCGACGATTTGGTGAAGATCGCTGAAAGGCGCTGGACGCTTGCAGCCCAGGACCGATCTATGTGGAGAGCCTTGGGGGAGACCTATGTCCAACAGTGGGCGTCTATTGGCTGAAATGATGATGATTATAATTTTATTTGTTTTAGATAGTTTCAATCAATCATTACAATACTTATAATTATTATAATTGAAAGAAAAAAAAAATAATTATTGTTGAAAAGAAAGTAAGAAATATCACAGTACAGTGAATAAGATCAGATCTTTACAAATATAAACTACTTGACAATTTCTTAAAAAGTCCCAAGACAAATTAATAGCAGAAGTTCAAGCTGTTGAACTTCATAATATTTCCAGGGATCATTATTCCTAATATAAAGTATCAGTGAGTTAATTAAGGGACATTCAGAGAACCCCGGCCCGGAGGTATCATTTGCTATTGTGATAAGCCTATCGGCTCCTTCGGGGACCGCATTGTTGTTCCGCTTAATAGCAAAAATGATAAATGTCTCTGTAGGGACGATCTCATACTACATTCATAAGGTTTAAAACTTCTTGCTCTATCATTAACTTAATACGGAATTTATAGAGGTGACGTGTGTGCATTATTAATAGTAAATGATCGTTATTTTGAAGGAGTGAGTATATAAATCGTTTATTGTGGAAAGTATATTATACGGTATTATATCTAAGTAAGATCCAAAGAGGTTTGTTTTTTTAATTTTATATATAATTACGTGAATCCGTTAAGATGATCCATTGATGAACTAACAATTTAGTGGTAAACATTTGAACATATACCTTAGTTTATACTTATGATTACTTAAATGATAACAATGCTTAGGTATAATTTTGATAATTCCATAGTTACGTTGTTAAATATATTTACTATAGTAAATAGCATAATGAAACTGTAGATTTCATTATAGTTCACATTATATCATGTGAACTTGTTTAAACTTGTAAAGGAAATACTATTTTTCCGAAGACAGTTTCTAATTGACGACTGTAAAAATACAGGGAGTAAAAAATTGCCCTTGCTGGTTTTGTCCAGTACAAGGTCTTCCACCTTAGACTTGTGAACAAATGGCGTAGCATCATTGACGTGCAAAAGTGATTGTAAAAATCCTATTCAAAGAATAAATTTATGATTTGATTTATATGGAACCACGGAGGACATATTGTTGTGGTAATGAAAGACGGAATGTTGTTGACACATCAACATTACCAACATACTTCTAGACTTCTAGAGGAGACTCTACCTAAATGTGTCTTAATTTTGTGGAAAATCAATTTCTATTTATTATTACTTGCGCAAATTTTCAAATAAATTGATTCTTATTTGAGCAACATATTCATTTTAATCTATTTGACTACGAAATACAGTACCTGGAATATAAAATTTATCAAACACTTGTGCCTCTTGTCTTCTTTTTGTGTATAAAATAATAATATTCTTCAGAGAAGTTCAAGATGATGTGTTTTCAAATATCCAGTCCTATAATTTTTATTATGTATTATGTGTAATATTGCCTCTCTACGGGTATTTCGAATGTATTATCGCTGTCCAGGTACATCGCAAAGATGGATAAATTTTATATTTTATTTATTTTAATTATTATTTTTTTATTAATTTCGATTGGTCAATTTTACCTTAATCGGTTCTATTGACATCTACAGAAGTACAGGGAGTTACTACTGAAAGTGTATGCGTCACCGAGCAGAAATCATTAAATATTAAGGTAATATTTATTTGTCTCGAAGAGTGCTTTTATAATTGATATATCTGAGTACAAACTAACCAGCATTTTGTGTTACAATAAAAAAGATGTTTATGCAAAATGTTTAAGTTTTGAAATCACATGTATTCGACTATTACAGCAATAAAGACAGGTAATATATAAAAAATTATTGAAGGTAAACTATTAACTAAAAAAAGTTGGAACATCTTGTTTTTGCACACAGCAACATTGTATCTTGATACTATATCAGTGTTAAATGAATGTGTTCCAAAACAAATTTCGATTACAACAAAGAGATACTAATTTAGGAGTAGAACAAAAGGCACCGACTTCCATAAAGTACTTAAGAACCCCCACGATGCCGTGTCCATAAAAGCTGCGTTAAAAAATGTTGCCAGGATCTCATCGACCGCGATCGGCTTACGCGTGATTTAACAAAAAGCACAACCCTTTTAAAGTGAAACCGTGGCTTAAACGTCTTAAGACACGTTCTCTATAAACTCTAGCTCGGAGCCGAAACGATACGGCTACTGTTAATCCTCTTTTGAGCCGCAACACTTTGTTATTCGCCGAGCGAAAGTAATCTCCCCTAGGACTTTTAAACAACAGCCTCGATTTTAAGCTCACGTTTAATAGATAATTTAGCTGTTAGGACAATGGTGTATCTTATGTTCAAAGCAGCAATTCATTTGCTGTTTTGAGTTTTTGATCTATTGTACAACTAAGTTTAATCACCAGTAAGTTTCTTGTGATGTATTGTCTTTTTTATCTGTATGCAAAAATGTAATTCAAACATGTCTTTGCCAGAAATTAGATGTAAATCAAGCAGAAAATATGATGTTGTAGACATTTTAAATATTTATTCACATTTATGGTTTCAGGATAGAACGCTTATTAGACATCACTGTATTTTTTTTTATATGCTAGGCGCGGCAGATGACCTCCTCCCGCCTGATGTTAAGCGGTAAAAGAGGCCCAAATGAGATGACAGATAGGATAGTGACTTTACTCCACTCTCCTACCTGCCCTATCCCTGCCGGCCCAAAAGATGCCTTTTCACGCCTCTTTTGAAGGAACCCATGTTATAGGATGTAGGGAACACATACGCAGGCAGAGAATTCCAAGTGCGGGAAGTACGGCAGAAGAAGGAATCTTGGAATTTCTTAGTGCGGTGTGGAATGGGGGACGTAGTGTACGGATGGCTCCGAAGACCCTTACGTGTGTTTCTATAAAGGAAAGGAGAGGGAAGGATAAGGCTAAAGAGTTCTTCAGAGCATTCCCCATGAAACATCCGATAGAAGGCGCTAAGTGAGGCGATATCACGACGAAGTTGTAGAGGCTCGAGGGTGTTGGTTGCCTCTACATCGCCGATTATGCGGATTGCGCGCCGCTGCAATCTGTCCAGAGCTTCGAGAAGGTATTGAGCGGAGCCGTCCCATAGGAGCAATATTCCACACAGGACCTGACCTGAGTTTTATAAAGCAGGCAGAGTTGGTCCGGGGTAAAATACCGTCGCACCTTGTTTAGGACACCGAGTTTCCTTAAGGCAGTGGTTATGACGGACTCTATGTAGTCTCTGGTATTAAGATCGCAGCGAATGTTCATACCAGGCAAGGTGATAATGCTCTGGACGGGAAGAGTAGTGCCCTGAAGACAGGGAAGGGGGAGGAAAGGTGACTTTTTAGCCGAGAACGCGCACACCTGAGTTTTCTTAGCTTGAACTCAACGAGATTGCTGGAGCCCCATTCGGAGATGAGATCCAACGTCCCGTTGAGCTCAGTAATAAGATTCTGCCTGTCCCTACTAGTATTGTCTCGCGTGGCCCCTGAGCTTCCATGATATCCTCCGTGCACTGTACTATCATCTGCATAGCAATGTATACTACCCAGGGAGAGCATGTCATTGATATGCAGAAGAAACAATGTCGGGGATAAAACGGAGCCCTGCGGAACACCAGCGTTGACTGTCACAAACCGCGAAGCGCAGTTATCGACGACAACGCGAATTCTTCGCTCGTGGAGGAAGCTAGCAGTCCATGTACAGAGCTCCGCGGGCAATCCGTATGCCGAAAGCTTGGAAAGGAGAGCCTTGTGCCATACTCTATCGAAAGCTTTAGCAATGTCGAGGCTAATAGCCACAGACTCACCGCGCTTGTCGATAGATTCTCCCCATCTGTGCAAAAGGAACGCTAGAAGGTCACCTGTAGACCGATTAGGACGAAACCCATACTGACGGTCATTAATTAGCGAGTGATCGAGTATAAAGAAGAATATTAATTATGAAATATTTTCAGTGGTCTAAGAAGATAAATGAATATAATATATTATATAATATTACAAAAAACATTATATTTAAATATAATATTTTAACTAAGGCACATAGTATACATTATTAACATCGGAAAACTATTATTATTACTAACAAAATGTGCACTGTAATTGTTGAAGCCAAACATTATTTCGAATATAATAATTATGATATCAAATAAATGGGCTCCAATCAATTAAATTTGCTTCTTAAATATTCACTTTGAGAAAAAGTCGGCGCGAAGATTAATATTCGAAATAAACTCATTTCATATTGCCCTCGGCTGAAGAAAAGGACGGAACGGGTTAAGTAAGTCATAATCAGACATGTCAATCTTAATGAAATTTATTAAAATGCGTCATTGTTCAAGCGGAAACACCCCAGACCTACAAATTACACAATAGGTCCGAGACATTTCAGGGTTTTTGTCGTCTTCGTTGAGATTCAACTGCCCGACAAGGAAAGGGTTGGCTTAGTTTTTTGCCTCGATCCTCATGAAAACTATCGTGTCATCACTATTACGCCGTTTACTATTCAATTTCGCTTTTTATGTGAGTAAGTCGTTTCTAAGTTGACTGCGGTTGGCAGATGAGCCTAGGCTTTCTAATCTGATCAAAAGACAACATAGATTCTAGACGGTAGAGGCGCGTTTTGTACCACCGCGTGTAAATTACCAATCTTATTTGTTGTCATATTTAGTAATAAGTAATAGTAAATAAAGACCATTCCCTCTTTCGAATTGTATCTGAATCAATATTCTTTTACGTTACCACTTTATCTATTTTCGTAATTAAATTGTGGTGGCCTCTAATTTAAAGAACAAATTAGAGAAATCAATTTTTTATTGGTTTAGTTGATATTTTTTTATTAGATTTGCCGTTACACTGATCCTTTCAAGTTCTCATTAACTATTAGTAAATTAAATTGTAATTTTAAATAATTTTTAATGAGGATCGTTTTCATCATCAGTTTATCGTATCGTTCATGTACACGATTAGGTAGAAAAAAAATTAGTGTTAGTTTGCATTGATGATCATTTATATAATATAAAAAATATATTCATACTTAATAAGAATAAAAAGTAACAATAACAATTCTCATGGCCTGTAAGTTTCGCATTATGCAAATGGTTCTTAAGAACACGAGACCACATATCACTTTACAGACTTTTTTGGCTCGCTAACAAAACGCCTGCAATCGACCGCTGGAATTATTTATCAAAGAGCAATCGCTCATTCATGGGTGTATTGAATAGTCGTTAAGAGGGCACTGGGCGTGGGTTCACAATGCCTATCCTCGAGCCTGGTCGTCGGTCGCCGACGATTCCAGATCACTTGCATACGAAAATGCATGTAATATAAATCTTTCCGGTGAGGTACGAACAACTGAACCACTCCCACTCAGCTCAAGAGCTAAGCTCCAATACGAATATTAAATTCCGCTGGTCCGAAGTCTTTATTTAACCGCACCGACAATTTTAGCTTGTATTTTCAAGCGTTCTGGGCGCAGTTTAGTTGCGATCGCCGCTTTTGCAGCCAGAGGCGCTGGGTATTTCGTCTGAATGTGTATTAATAATTTTTATTGCAGGTTCATTGCATTGTGCTCCGCAGATGAATTACTTTTGAGGTTTTTTGCGACGTCCATCAATAACATGGACAGTTGAATGTGTTCTTTTAACAGCTGTTGGTCAGTCTTTTAAGTTATCTCCAATCACGATAATGCATTTAAATATCGAAACTGTCTAATTAAGATGTATATTTTACTTTAAACATTTATGCTCCAGAGAATTGAGCACTCAACCTGATCTTCATTTTCGAACATTGAATTCTTTTTGCGTTTTCTTTTGCATTATATTCAGTAAGAATCAGAGAAAAATTTAAAGAGACCAGAATCACCTGCTTGGGTACATTCGTCTTACCTATTTCTGCCCCAAAATAGTCGTAATCACATTACTGTATTCTGGTGTAAAGGGTAAGATAGGATGTGAAATAACTGGATATTGTTACATTACATCTCATGCTATGTTTTAGAATGTAATATAGGCGACTGTAACCACTTACCATAAATTGTTTGTTTATCTAAAAAATATCATTCTTTGGGAAATGAAGGCTATACTTCTACTAAATGTTCTACTGAAATTAAAAAAAAATATATGACATAGATCTTACAAAAAAATACTACACAGATCCAAATCATAACTAAGACTATTCTCGACATACATTTATTAACATCGTTGTTTTCATCAAATATTACTATAATATGTCTATTTTGTACAAAATCAGACTGCTTAATTTATTTATTTAGGTACATTAACATCATAAGTAGCATTATTACACTATCACTTAACTGAAGTATTTTATCTAATACATATGACAATTAGAAATATACACGACATTGTCCATTAAGGTTGTTGTATACTGTAACATTTATATTAAAAGAGAAACAAACAGAAAAACTACCCTAAAATTAAACACCTTTCCTTAATCATATATTCCTATCATTACTAATTTACTATTAATTACTTAGTTTTCGATTATAAGAAACCAATGTATCAAAAAATATATCTACATTGCAATTTGATTGTTTCTTGTTGTAGCCTCTACATATACGAACTATTGGGGAACTTAAGTCCCAGTTGGTTCTACAATATGGCGTAAGAAAGTCCTCGCGAAAGGATACCTGAGACGACGAGACGGTACCACCAAAGACAGCCAGGATTGTTGTTGAGTATTTTATATAAAAGTACCAAGTCGTATCCGCCCGACGGGTCTTAGTATGAGGCTGAATAGGAAGGAACAAATATTTTATTTCCATTTAAAACAACAGCAAAATACACATCTTAAAATGTGTATTATCTGAATCCTTAAACTTAGGTAAGGTAGCAGAATATATATATGTATAGCGGATCAGAAACACAAATCATCCTGTACTGTATTTTCCGGATCAAAATTTTGTGATGAGCGCCTCAGATATGTATGATAGGATTAAGATTCTTACAGTCCGTAAGCTATTTATTTACGTACGTAGCATAAGACTAAACTGAATGCATTGTGGATGATTATTTCTCAAAAAAGTTTTGGGTTTGCTGTAATGTTGTTTATCAAAAATTAACTTAATACACAGATATGTATCAAACCTTACTAGGTTCTTTATGTGTTATCAGATTTATATAATGATTAATTTACTTAATTCTATGATATCAACGAAAAAATAAAGATCAATGTAGTTATTGAAAATATTGTCTCAATTATATATTTTGAAATATTTTATTTTTATATATTGAATACGTTTATAAATACAGTTTACACTTATAACTAGTAAATGTTCTTTATACTGTTTATAAACATTTATCAAACTTTATGAAAACGAATGTAATTTCTACGTATTCATCAATACATGTAATAATAAACAATAATAACCTTAAAAGATACGAAAACAACTTTTATAAAGTGAATAAAAAAATATGTTGCCACAAAGAGATCCAACATGTCAAAAAGCTCAGAAATTGTAACACAAATGAGAATCAAAGGTAGCCAAGGTGACCGAGCGGTCCCTCCCCGAGAACTTTTCGACCTAAACTGAACAAGGTCAACTAGGTCAACAGCTGAATCAGAGATCCGGACTGCTTTTGTATTACAAAACCTATTATTACGTCTAATAACAGTTAATTCAAAGGAAGCGGCGTGTCATAATGTGACGTGTTGTATCAAATCGCGCTGACATTCAAGTTCAAATGATATCGTGAGTCTCGGTCTCCGTCTTAGATTTCGCGCTGGTCAATTAACTTTGAACTTTATGCTATTGTTTGATGATATGTTTCTTTGTGTTTTGTGTATGAATTCAAGAGAAAGCATATCATATTTCCTGAGCCACTAATTCAACTACATTTAAGTAAAATATTTCTTGACATAAGAGAGAAAATACAAAAATTAAAATCACCTCGAAATTTATTGGAAATTATTTAGCATGTAATTAATCAACTATTTAAGAACCTTTGTCTTAAGATGAACTCTCTTGTATTGTTCTACAATAGAATGCCGTTTAAATCATAACATGCGATCTATGGCCATGTGAATGCGCTTCGATTTGTGCGATACGAGAGCAGGCTGCGTGTGCAGAGATGCAATACCCAAGATTAGAAATTATCCGTACACACGTTACCTGTACAATTCGTGACGAAACATCAGTCCATGTTAAGTGGTTACTATTTGTTCAAATTATACTCAAGTTAGTTGTTTCTCTGCTATTATATGTAATGATTTACAGCTGTTTCTAATTCACACAAGGATAGTATAAATACGGCGTCATATATTCGTACCAATATTTTCAATGTCTCTGGCTAGACAATCTATACATATATGTATGACTAGCTGTACCAGCGACTTCATCCGCATGGAATTAAAAAAAATAAGTTTAACTTTCCTGGTTTTTGCATTTTTATTTTAAGGGGCATACGCGTAAGCTGCGCGCGGTACTGGACAGTACTTGGACATTGCAACATTACTTTATTTTTCTAAAATACTCCTTATTACATGAGCTACCTCCCAATAAAAGTCCCTTCAAGATAGGTCTAGCCATTTCAGAGATTAGCCGGAACAAACAGACAGGCGACATTACAATTTTATTTATATGTATAGATTAACAGATTCCTACGGCTACTTGTTATGTTATATTATAACATTCTAATAACAAGTCTTAAGATTTATTGACAACTGCTAGGTTGGCAGTGTAACTCTTTGTTAACTTCATCAACTGAATTAATTGATAAATTGAATAAAGTAACCCATTTAACAGATAGCTGTCCCTACATACAACCTATAACACATTTATAAATTTTGAAACAAGTAAGTCTGGCAGTTAATCGTAGGTACAATAAGATATCTTAAATACGTCTCCATATTTGTTTGAAGTGGTCGGTATTCTCACGAGCCACTCGGTTGTTCCATAACCTTCAACTATCGGTCTATCGGGCCACGACCCTCTTTTATATCATAAAAAAGTCGATGGGGTTATATTACCAACACAACAGGCAAGACAGATACTTGAGAGAGATTATTGACCGAAATATTATGTTCAGTTAGTGGTATACGTATGCTCTTTAGGGAATATTGAAATATTTGACACAAGACCTTCAGTATTATAATTTTAGTTTCTAATGTCTTTTATTGATATTACCTATTTCAATGAATGTATATTATTGACTAATCGAGTAAACACGTTACAAAACATTAAGTAAAACATAAAAAGAGATAGAATGTGTCAGAATAAAGAATTAATCGACAATCACGTTTTTGTTGGGTGTGTAAAAACCTAGTGCCTAAAAAAAGGAACGAAGGAACGCGTTAACTTATATCAATAATTCAACTAACTGCTAGTATTAGGTTCTTGTTTTGTTGTTAAAAAGTCGGCAAAGCTTCTGATGCTCCTAGCGTCCATAGGCTACGGTGACTGCTTTCCGTCAAGCAGGTCGTAAGTCGTGATCTTAGGGGGAAAAAAAACTATTTAATACTAAATACTAGACTATTTTGCTGCAATTATCGATAAAATATTCTTACGTTTTTATTGTCTTTGTTCATAGCGAAACCACTAAAAGGTTAAATGTTCAATGTTTTTAAAAAATACCTCTTCCAAGTCTATTATGAAAATTGCAACGTGCGAAGCAACGACTACAATGATTGACAAGCGGCCCTCCCATCGCGCCGGTGGCCGCTCGTTCGTAACGTGATTTTTACCTTTTTGCTCTAAACCTTCATTCCACCTCCACAGCCCTCCATTTGCGAGACGAGGAAAAACATCACTAATAGCTTTATTCCCATGAGTTAATATTATTTTAAATACTATCCACGCGTGAGCAATTAGTGCACACTTAATCTTAGGAGGAGAATACTACGAACAATACGAATATTTGCAATTTGAAACTTGTGTATGTTAATGTATATTTAATTTGAAAATAATAATTGATATATAATATATTAATTTGATAATAAAATATTCTATACTTGCTGGTGCCCGCGACTTCGTCTGCGTAGGATTAGTATTTCGAGTTGCTTGTAGGTGATGTGTTATTTTGATGTACAAGCTAGGTATATCGTTGAAAATTTTTATACGGTGGTTTTTACGTGAAAATCTAACAAATATGTGGATAATTTGAAGTTTGACTATAGATGTGAAAGAGTTTGACTATAGATGTGAGATTGTGAAAGGTTTTTGGAAATTTAAAATAATGCAGAATGTATTGCAATATTAATATAATATCAAAAAAGCGTAGGATTCCATACCAAAACGCTTTTATTAATGTTATTGTAACCAAACCTCTTGATTGAATTCGTTAAGATGAATGGTCTACTAACGCGGTTTATTACTCAAAAGTAAGAGTTTGAAATGAAATGATATAATAGTTAAGATAAGGTTGACGCTGCACCTGCACTAGTGAAAACTGTGTATCACTCTGTCGTATTGCTAAAGATTAACGCGTTAAAGGCTACTTTAGCTTGCATCAAATTGTCAAAGAGAATACTTGATACACTAATCTGGTATGCGAATAGCATAGTGGGGCTGCTTGCGTTACACTCGGTGGTGTGATTATTAAATATCAATATTTTATAAGATGGGGCGAGAGTTGCTCGATCGTTATCTGTAGCATTAACACCTTGTTTGTTTATGGAATAACTTAAGGATTTTTTATCCGTTATAAAATCTTTTTGATACACTCAGCAGATGCTCGGATGTGGATTTCGATTGTCAAGTTCATGATTAATGTTTTGATGAACATTATTAATGATAGTTTCTGGAACATTTGGCCGGTACAGTTCACATTGAGATCAACATTAATTATTGATTGACAGCATCTCAGCTGTCATCGTCTTACATTTGGTTGGATTCAAACAATTGAATAAATAAGAAATAATTAAGTCGATGGAATTGTAACTTATTGTGCTCCATAGGTAGTAGGTTCTTGCTGTACATCTTTGACATATGGTTGAAAAGTTACAGTAATCAAAACAGAGATGTATTAATTTTAAATAGTATCTTTGAATTGGAAAACATATTACACTTATCAAAACGGGTGGGGCTAACTAACATTTTGATGCTTCTTTATTTATAAATATTACAATTTTTTTTTGTAGAATATTTCTACATCTTTTAAGACCAAACATTCACTATGTAAAGCTAAGTTTCCATTACGTCAGGATAAATACATCCGATCTAAATCGTCGAGTTGCGCTTTGCGACCATGCCCTCAGCTCAACAAACAAAGGTCACCGGGAATCATGAAATGAGAGCGCTGCGGATTCTGAATGACATCTTGTGGGAGCATCGTATGATCAAATCTCAGGTCATAAAACTTTCGAAGTCAGACATGACTTTACTATAACATTTTTTTTCAACTAGGCAGTACTTGAAAAAGTTATTGTACTATTGTACACTCTTTATTTAATTAATACGTTTGGGAATTGTTACATCACGCTATCCGGAATCTAAGATAAGCCCTCAGTCTTTTTTTTATATCTACTCTAGTTTTAAGTAATTAGTACAAATTTACTGCCCATACTTAAATAGATTTAAAAAATGAAATTATATGCTCAATAACGAGTTTCATGGATAAGTAAGATAAAAATAAAACACATTTTTAATATAGAAGAAAACGACTCGCATCAAAAAGGACGAGGCGACAAAAACAAGTAATTTGTCACTTCAAACAAATTTCATTTTGATAATCATACTCACAAGACGGGTTCTTTACGAACACCCATTTATAATTTGAAGACTTATTATAGATCAAAATCTTTGGTCCTCATAGCGAAGTCCAGTATGACGCACAATTCGGGCGGTCATCCTCATCTGTCATATGGGAATTAGAAAAATAAACGTCGGGTGTTTTGAAATGAAAAAAGTTAAAAAACTCGAGCACCCGCTAGGATCATACGAAGTTTATCCCTTTTCTGACACAAATGTTAGATCGGATCGCTTAGAAGTCAGGGCCTCGAGTTTTTATGTTGAATTTTTACGGCCTAAAATTGAAAAGCGAACAGTTTTTTTTGTTATAGTGACTAATAAAATATTTTTGTTATTAAGGACAATTTATCGTCTGATGCCCATTAAACGCATATTTTATGGTGTAGGTTTTGGAGCAATCATTTAAGGTGGTTCTCAATGTAATGAGCTCTTTGAATAAGGGTGAGATTTCTTTACAAGAATTTATTCAAAGAATAACGATAGGAGAGGATATTTAACAAATATAAAGTGACATTTTACATAAAGTACTAAAAAATCGTATAATTATAATACTTTAAATCCTGCTTGCGCCAATATTTTTTTTTAGTCTTTTAGTTTTAGTTTATTTGAAGTCAATTAAAAAAAAAATATGGTGTCACATTAAATCATGTGTCCATTTGCGTCCAGTCCTATATAATTTACAAAAATATGAATATATTTTGCAATTTAAAAAACTAAATGTCTAAATGAAAAACCTATTTTTTACATTGTTAGGTAGATAGCTATTTCAGCTAGCTATTCAGATATTGATTCGCACGACGGGTTCCACATTTAGCATGATGGCTGACTATTTTGTTCGCCCCGCCAATAATGCCCAGGCTTCACGACACGCCATCGTAATTATGTGTCCACTTATAACCTGGACATTAATAAAATCGATAATAGTATTAGAATCCAACTTATATGGATTATGCATAAAGATAACGAAAAGTAATATAATAAGTTTGGTAGCGATATGGTTTTGTTACTGGTCATCTAATTAGGACGTTCGCTTCCACTATGTAGTACATTATCGATTGATTATTTGATTTCTTTATACGACGCTTCTACGTTAAAGAAATGGGCACAAATTCTTATGGTATGTATTTATATTCGTCTTATGATATATCATTGTCAATACCCCTCATCTCGATTTAATATTATTGTGCGCATGTATGATAGACAATAATAATTATATGTCGAACTTTAGTATTCAGATAGACACACACCTGAGAAGAAACTTTACAGTGCATTTGATCAATGGCAGCATGGTTGACTAAGGCAGCTTAAGCATTTGTCAACCATACTGGCAGGCCGAATCTTAAGTAGACTTGAATCCTCTCTCATTGTGCATGTTTATTATGTCTTTATTTTTAAGTCATTGATCATAGAACTAAAAAATCGAAGTAAGTGATTGTACGTTTGACAAAAGTAATAATTTAGCATCGGTATTAAACTTTCAAGTTTCAATTAAAAGAATAATTTCCGCTGTACTTGTTTAGTTTTTATGACATTTAATTTCCACCCATTTTCTACAGTTTCTTAGTATAATACTATCTAGAACTAATACTTACATGTTACTGAAAGCAGACCAAGTGCTTTTATACACAGTGCAGTTCCAGCTCTAGAATACTTAAAATTTATATGTGAAGGACTATAAATACCTAAGTCAGAAAAAAAATCAGTTAGTTTGTCGTCATTAAAATTTCACAAGAATCTTTTCCACAATGCGTATACACACGTGTGTATTGATTTTTAACTTTTACTACGAAATTCTAGCTGTACATGAAATAAGCCATTTGTGTTTGTTCGCTATTGATACCAAGCAAACAATAAAATATTCACAGATTTCGAAATTAACAAACGCATTCTTCAATTATCTGAGTCATTCATCTCAGTCTGCCTTCATAACTTGTTAAGGTGCAACCATTCTTGATACTTTAGAACTATGAATGCGTGAAATATATTTTTAATTATGTTTAGTAAATACATATTTAATCGAGTTAAGAGTTATATACAACATACATTAATTATTTGTTTTCATTACAGAAATAATAAAAAAAGTTTAACACAACCTCGCTTTACTGCGCAGTCGGGTCGCGCTCAAAGTACGGACACAGTCAGTGTAGTGTGTAGAGGCGGTATCGCGAAAAATCAGAATTTGGAGGTAGATGAAGAATCTTCTGCCTCCCACACGGAGCCAAAACACCGCTTCCCCAGTCTGCTTGCGACCACGGCCAGTGCAACCTGCGCCAAAACGTCAAGCCAATAAAGGTAAAATGCATGTTTCGCGTTAATTCTCGGAATTATATTATAATTAAAAAAAGTCACTTCAATATTGATTCATTTTAATATTCTAAGCAAATGATTTGACAGCACTTTAACACATTAATTTCATTGTCTCTATCTACTATTATAATAAACGCGAACGTTTGTAAGTATGGTTGGATGTTTGTTACTCTTTCACGTAAAAACTACTAAGTGGATTTATATGAAACTTAATAATTTTTTGTATTAATTGTAACTTATACATCAGAATAACAAATACGGTACAATTTATAAAGATATTCTTTGAATTGTCCAAAATATGTTGAAAAGTGTCCTGCGCAGTCCTCCGGTGGTTACCTAGTTGTTATTAAAAATCCAAAATCATTTGATCTGACCTGTACTTACGATCCCATCTTGCTTTTTACTTTATATAAAACTTAAAGAATGTAGAGAAGCACTTAAAATATTTTGTAATGTCATTTGGAATATCAAAACTAATTGATAACTCTACAACAAACGTATACAAACGTCAAGATATAAGCACCCATTCGCTCCCAAAGAACACTGAGGGTAGGTGTGACTCGGCAAAATTACGATGTTGCCTTTTTTTAAGTACCATTAATTCGAAGCAAGTCGCTAATGGTGCCTTGTATTGTTTGGAATGATGACTACCACTGGATTTCCGGAGAAATAGCGCCGGGGAATCTCGGCCTCTTTTGTTTTTTTTTTATTTTCAGTTACGTACTTTATTCAAGATTGATTTTAAGAAACTTGGACTTGTAGAAACGTGCGCCGCCGAGATTGATTTTTTTTAACTTTAATACTCGCAAAATTTTCTTCTTAAAGTGGAAAGCAAGATTCTTTAGATTTTTTTAGGTTATCCTTATTTGAATGAATTTGGCCAAGAAGGTTAGTCTTAAACTTAAAATACTGACTAAATTTCCTGCTCATCCTCAATAGACTAAAAAGCAAAAGAGTTTGAAAAAGAAATTATGCACCGCGTCAATTTAAAAACTACCGTCGACAAATTTACAAATAAAAATCGCTAATATGTAATTAAGATATTAGTTAGCGGTTAAGAGAACACTAAAATCATTAGTATTTGAAACCGAACGTATTATAGTTTCACAGAGCTAGAGTAACGTCGATCTACTTCGAATGGTCAATGTGTTAACGCGGCACGCGTGTAGAGTTCTACATCTAACTGTCTAAGGTATGTTCTACATAGGACCGGTTATCGTGCTATTGACTTGCCTGATTATGTTTTTATAATGTAACCGTGGTGGTCGTGATTCGAGTTGGTTAATGATGCTTACACAGTACATAATTTGAGCAAAATCGATAGACAGCGTACATGTTTGTTTAACTTCGTGCGGTAACAAACTTTATAATTGATGGCACGTTTTAGCGAACTACAAACTCTAATATTCTGAGATCAGTTTATCGGAGAGAGAAACTGGAACAATTATGAAATATTTCCTTACAACAAATAGAGATTTACTATTGTCCTAAAATCTTTCAAACACTTCAATAGGTTAATTAATACTGGCTGCCGTAAATTAAGTTCTCTAGCTAAATTTAAGCCAAACGTGTTGAAAAGGTGTGTTTCAGAAAGTTATTTAGATATCATATTCAATCGGTTGAATTTCTATAAAATACTTAAACCAAATATATATATATATTAGTGTCCGATTGACTTTCAAACAAATTGATGTGCCTGTTGGCATTACTTGTAAAACTTTCCTTGCAGCTGTTACGTCTACTAAATTATTTATTACTAATAAAATACTAAACAATTAATATTATTCAACATATTTTAAATATCTTTTCATATAAGCTAAGTAGAAAATATTGAGTGAACCAAATGAATTCGTTCACTATGCTGCAACTTTTCTGCTTTCTTAAAAATATAAACAGAATAATTGAATAATAATTGTTAAAATTATTATTATTCGAAAGGTTCAGCACAAATCGATATAAATAGTTTGATCGATATAGTAGGTAATATTGTGCTGTGCTAGGATTTATAGATTGTTTCTATTAAGTTTGTAGTTTGTACTTTTACTTCGATTTCACTTCAATTAAACAAATGTAATTTTGGAGCATTGTTATGTTTTTGATTTGCATTGGTATTATTAATTTTGATCAATAAATATGATTATGTAAGATCAGATCAGATCAGAGATCTTACATATTTAGTTGTTTAATCCTATTTTAAATTCAACGCAAGGTAAATAACCAGCAACATAAAAAGGCAAAGAAATAATGCAACATCCACTATTTGCATTGTTTTATTTACATATTTAAACATTTAAATCTACTAGAGATATACAGACGCATTCCGACTTTGAATGTTCAAACGCTTGTTGCACACAAACGTTTATGCTATTTGGTTTAGGAATTACTGTTCATTTAAACAAATTATAAGATCTAAAGGAACTTTTAACATTTATATCTTTATGTTACACAGATAGTTCACTGTAGTCGTTTCTAAGGTTCACTGTAGTAGGAAAATTCCAGAACAACAACAACAGATTTCAAAATTATGTTTATATACCGAAGTAGGTAGATAATTAAGTAAATTAGACGGTTGCTTATATCGTATCTCTACTTAGTATTTCATTGAAAATACTTCATTCAATGCTCCTTACAATTTTTTATTGGATCGTGACAGTGGTTCCAACTTCACCCAAACTCAGATTCCCATAACAAAATTTGCTTTCCCTTTATTGAGTTGTTTCATGGGAATGATCTCGGCGTTTTTGTGACACAAATACCGATAGTTTTATTTGATGTTGTACTTATTAACGGTGTGAGTTCTTTCTCATACTAAGAAATAGGTAAATTATTATCATAGTAATTTCGCGTATTTTACTATATTACTAAGTTCGCTGTCGAGTCTAGTTCAAATAATACTCGTTAAATATGTAGATTGAAAAGATGCATTGTAATAACTGTAATATTAGGTATAACTGTATAAAACATGTAATATTAGGTGTACCATCAAGCAGACAAGCACAATTATAGCTACTTTTATACATAATCGAACAACTGAATACCAATAAAAAATCAAAATAATCCAAACCTATGGCCAAAAATTCGTATAGAGATCAACTTTATCAATTAACTTTATTTGCTTTACTCATTTCTTATCAATTCCTCATTATCTAGAGTATGTCAGTTAGATATGCAAGTATTAAGTAAATTAATTATGATTCATTGCATCTCTTTTATAAATTCATTCACAAGAAGTCATTGTTTCCTTTATCAAACTTCCAAGTAATGATAACTACATTAAAAACGTCTTTTATTTCTAAAATGTTTACCGTATATGTGCGATGTTTTTATAAGTTATTATGCAAATAAAATATTGTAAAAATGATTTAGATCTATCCAATTAGTTGAATAAATCGTGTAGAATTAGCACAATCTTCATGGTGCTAGTTTGCAATAATCTTGTCACATCTACCGTTAGCATATTAGTTAATAAGTTAAGACACTTCGTGTTTGATTAGTTCGGCAAACACCGCTCCAGCCACCAATGCTCCGGAAACAAGGCAAACAACGATAGATGTAGCTCAATAATCGCTTCAAACATCTTCAAACTCCATATTTGACTTACAATAATTTGGTAAGTTCCGATTCAGTGTTCCCATGCTCCCATTATCCATCCTAACAACAGCGAATTGGCCAGAAACTCACGATAAGAATCTCTCTGTCACGATCCAATTCCGAACGAAACGCTCCTGGTAACATTGAGTGAGAGGACGTGACCTCTGCACCGAGTGTACCAACTAAAAGTGTGAAACGTCATGTCTGGCCAGCGGGAGGCTCGGATCGTCCAGCGCCGAACAAATTTAGTTAATGTACAAAACAGAAAACTCCTCTTCGGATATCAGACGTCGATCAAACGCCACAGTGGACATACAAATCTATCTGATTTGATTTGACCCTGAGATCTCGGATTAGTCACTGCCTTTGTTGTGTGATGTTTGTGAGCGCCGGAGATTCACTGCCGATTGTTCCTTCAAACTACGGATTGTGTCTAAATTGATTTATTGCGTAAATGAAAAGGTTATTTATTAATTGTGTTGAACACGCTTCTTTGTACTGATATTTTATTTGCATATCATTCTGCAGTTATTCAACAATTTTCATTATAATATTATACATTTCACCTTACTTTAAGAGCATTGGTGGCACTGATTCTGGCACTGGTTTTCGAATCTGGAGTTTCGACGTCGCACAGTTCTTGCTGCCAAGTATCAGTCTATTTTTGAATTTAATATGTACTTATATCTAACGCTCCCATGGTAAAGCAAAAAGAGACAACCTGCATACACCTGCAAAGAAATTCAAAGGTGTATGTGATCGATCAATCCGCACGTTGATAAAGACTTAATCATGCCCCTTGATGAAGACTGATATCAACTGTAATGCCTATGATACATCGTAAGTTTTTGTTCTAAATTATTGAGTTGAGACTGTCATTTTTAGGTTTCTGTAGCCAAATGGCAAAAAACGGAACTCTTATAGATTCGTCATGTCTGTCTGTCCGTATGTCACAGCAATTTTTTTCCGAAACTATATGAGCTATACTGTTGAAACTTGGTAGGTAAATGTATTCTATGAACCGCAGTAAGATTTTAATGCAAAAATAAAAAAATAATAATAAATATTGGGAGCTCCTCATACTTAGAACTGAAACTCAATTTTTTGTGGAGTATCTATGGATAGGTCTTCAAAAACGAACGACGAACGATATTGAGGTTTCTAAAATATTTTCCTTCTAAACCGAATAGTTTGCGTGACAGACGCTTTCAAAGTGGAAAAAGTTGCCCCCCCCCCCCCTCTAACTTCTAAAATAAGAAAATGAAAAATCTTAAAAAAACCATATGATGTACATTACTATAAGAACTACCAACGAAAATTGTTTTGAACGAGATCTAGTAAGTAGTTTTTTATACCTCGTAAATCGTAAACCGCTTCCTTTAATTTCATAAATAAATGGTACGGAGCCCTTTGTGCGTGAGTCCGACACGCACTTGGCCGGTTTTTTTTAACACAGGACAATAAATAGTCTTTACTTGAAAATTTTCTTATAATTAATAAACGTTAGTAATTCATGCAATATGATCACCACACGAAAATGCTTTTAATATGTTCGACAATGAATTTCTTTGTTGGTTAAATAAGAAGAACAACCAATAAAATATTTCAGTGTATTGTATAAATCTTACCAATTACATTATTTCAAGCAACTAAATAAGTACTTATTTATGTAGTCCATTTTTTTTGTCTATTTTATTTAAATGCAGTAATTATTATTTTACTTATTACTATGATATTATTTAAGCTTTTACAAAATTGACATATGAGCATTTTGTAAATGAAACTTTTGAAAATTAAACGCCTTCAGTTTAAACTGGTAAATTTAAAAAAAACTAAGATTTTGTTTTTATTTCGTTTCTTATTCGATCGAACCCTACGCACCGAAATTATCTACGAACTAGATATGCTGTTTGATTTTACTTATTTTCATTTCCATATTAATATACATTTCTTTGTATAGTACCTACGAAGTTCTCATTCAAATGAAGTTAATGTTTTTTCTGTCTTCATATTCTGTATTATCATTTGTCATTGCATTTATCTGTTACATATATTTTTATTCCATATGTAATATATTTTAATATTAAAAATTCATAATTCGTTTTGACTTACTTAACATGTAAAAATTGCTGCCATACCCCTCAATATAACATAAAGGTCTCACAACTCGGTATCCGGTCAATTTCTTATCTTGGCCGGAGACATGTCAGGCTAGGGGAGCCAATGGTGCGGCTAACCGTGAAATCCACAGATATCCAACGAATCTCGATGTCCAGTGATATTGATAGTAGATATATTCAAGCAGAAATGCTTAGAATCCATTCGAGATAAAACTTGGCTCGGGTATGCCTGTGTGTGATGTATCAATAGCTTTTTAAAATTGTATCTTTTTTCGCTAGTTTTCTTGTGGTAACGTGAAAGTAATAATTCTAAAAATACAGACTGAAAAGGACGATACAAAAATATAATCCAGATAGAGAACCAGACGCGTCATAATGAACTGTATTAGATATACAGTAGATGAGACGACGGCACGGCTACGCTTATATGGGTACCAGGACACAGGATTTTGATTTTGATTGTGCAGATAATTCTGCTGTAAATATTTGCATTCTTAATTTACTGTTTTCACTGATACTTTTGCACTACATAAGAACCGGCGCAATGGACTATGGCAGTCCAATATACAGAGTGTATTTTTGTTTGCGCAGACACTTACGCACTGCATAATACTTACGCTATTACATATCTAGCATGCCATTGGCAGTCGTTATCGAAATTTAATATTAATTGTCATGTGAGGTATTTGATAATTTTATTATATATACAAAAACTGCTCCTACAGATATTACACAGAGTTTTTGTTTACTATTATGGAAGATGCATTAAGAATATGAATTATCTGAAGGCTTATCTTTCAATTTAAAATCGACATTAGGACTGCTAAAATGCAGGTATAATGGTTGAAAAATAGGGTATAAGATAGAATAGCATGATGTGGCTAGTCTGCTTGTTATTGTCTTACTGTCGAGACACGATCATGTTTTTAACATTGATATTATGGTGACAAATATAGGTATGATAGTTTCAACTGCTAATAAACATGATCATTTTCCATATATTAGTTTATTCATAAGTTAGGGTATTTATTTATTCTCTGAAATCATCGTTTAATTTTAAATAGCCTAAACGATACTGATTGTATAATTTTTTATTTATTTATTAATTTCAAATACAGAGCCGAAATTAATTTCAATCGCATCATTTACTAGTTATTCTATGCAGGTAATAAAGAATCTACTAAATAATGACCATTAAATATATTATTATAATGCAATCAAAACCTTTAATCAAATTATGTTATAATAAAACTAAGCAATAATTAAGTGTTTAGTAGTAGTTAATACTGTTATATTTTGTTATATTAATTGCTAACATTAATTATATTATTGATCTAAACAAAGTTCAGCTTTTAATAAAATTGTAATTTGTAAAAAATACTCGAAGTATCCGATATTATTTAAATGTATGTTCTAACAGCGTATTGTTTTACTACTAGGCCATAGCCATCGTGCTCTAGATTCCCGAGTGACATTATATCCACTTTACATTTGCATCACAAAAGATCTGCATAAACAGCGTCCATGATTCAACTCTACGCATACAAAAGCCCCATCTTCTATAAGTTAATAGGAAAGTCCTTCGTACAAAGCATATTCTATTTTTCGAGCGAGCATTTTACAAACATATTTTGCAGTATGAATTTGAATATCTATTGTTTGGTTTAATTTCAATTGTTGAATATACATGAAATTTAATTTATTTCAATATAGGTAGTATACCTAGAAACGTATTATTTTGCTTCAGATTGATCTGTTTAGATACCTCCGTCTTACCTATTTCTATCGAAAGACAGTTTCTCACACTGCTGTGTTCCATGTTGAAGGGGAAGATACAGAGGTTAATAACTGTGTACGGTGACTTTATATCTTGTCACAAACGATTCATACACTGTGAATCTTGTGGTGGTTGCACATTTGCTGAGATATGTAAAGTAATTACATGTTACTAATAGGGTATTGCAACCACCACTCAACTTCAGACGGGTAGTCTACTTGTTTTATATATAACTATATAGTTTCTATCTGTTACTTTGTAACCAATTCACTAACAAAATAATTTCCTTTACTTTAAGACCAATTGCTATTTTGCATTTTATAATGATTATGCCTATTAAAAATAATAGTTAAATAGTGATTACTTTTAATTTATGAGTTACAATTTTTTTGTAATTAGTTTGCTATTAGTGACTAATTTTTTTGTTCATATTGTAAATTAACAAACACGCACTGGTAAGTAGTTACAGTCGCCAATATTACATATAATTTCTGTGACATTTGGAACAAATCTTCAACAGCCAGAGAACCATCTGTACCTTATCAACTTCTGACTTAAAATGTATAGTTACGGTATCCAGTAATTTCACAGTTAAATAGGTGTTACAGAAGAAGACGACTCTAGTAAAAAATCTCCTTCCGGATGGAAATTTAAAGCAAATGAAATATTTTTTAACATTCAATAAATATTTTAATGGGCAGCCAAATAAAATCGCAGTAGCGTTAAACCTTATAAGAATTTTATTAAGCCAAACGGTGACAGTTGCAAGAATGCTGCATCGAAGAGGAAAAAATCGAACCAGTCGGTCAGCGGGCCTTTGAAAGCATCGGGCCATATGTTGCTGGTGTCATTGCTCGCACTTTGAAAAAAATATCACAAAAAAAATAATAAATGCTCGGACTATGTCCAACAGAAGGTCACACAAATACTCATCTAACTAGTCTCAAATCCAGAATGAATTGTAAATCTTTTTTATAGACACTAAACCGTAGCTGTCGGTTGAAATATGACTTGGGTGCATCTTCTACCTGAGAGAGGACCATCATTATGGTCCTTGATGATTGTCGGCAAGCCGAAATCATTTCAGTTTATTTTTTGTTGAAGATACATTGTTACTCATTTCTCAATAAACGGTGAATTTGGAAACAACGCAACTAACTGTTGCCAACCGCCATTTGGCAGCTACAGTTTTAAGTTTTTTTTTTGGAGGGATCAAAATAGTATTTTTTAACATAATATACACTATTCAAACAAACTGAACTTTAAGTATCTTTCCTAAACTATAGATACATGATAATGATTGTTCACCAATCATAATAATTATAAGAAATTTATTTTATCCTGAGTTAATAGGTATTTTAAAATGGGAATATGTTAAAATATGAACACAATTTAAATTCTTATAATGATTTATTTTATCTTCATTTTCTGAATATTCGGCACTTTTTACAGTAATAATACATTTACATTAGTTACATAGGTTTTGATAAAAATTTTGTCACAAACTATTTGACAAAGGTTTGAACTACATATCTACAAATTTCATACTATACAAATCCTAGCTAATGACTAGTAACCCTATACAGTAATAACTATCAACAACAATAAGATTCAATATCTACAAAATATTTGGTAACAATGAGATAATATTCTATACGAAAATACTTACACAAGTTTATTCATTAAAGATACTGGCAATAACTCTCAATAAATTTAGTACATAGTGTGTCAGTCTTAATGGACAGCAATAAATCGTAATTGATGTTTGTTTTCATAATAAATTATGCTCTACACTTATTACAATCATTTATAAGGCTTCATCATAAATCGATATATTAATATATATTTTAACAATACAGTCTCTTTACATATACATGACATTCTTTGTAATGTGAGGAACAAGTCTTCGCGCTTATACTTGGCCGGAAATATAATATTAAAAACCAACAATTTTTGTAAATTATCACTTTATAATAAGGCATGGCAACATAAAAAGCAGCCTACACATGTGACTGGAATGTTGAGTTCCATTAAAAATATCTTGAAGAGATAAAAATAGATTTGAACCGTCTTATCATCTATGTGCGCCCGAATGTGTTTGAGGCAGGCATTCGTGTACCGATGATCGCGGCTGTAAGTAGCCTTGGTCATCTAACATTGAGGGTGATTGATGCCCAGGGTGTTTTCTTAATGTATTAGGGGGCCTAGGTCTGCCACCGTAGGGTTGTTCGTAATTTTGAGTGTCTATTGATATGTAACTATGATGAAGATTTTCTCCATCTTGAACTTGACTCGTTAGTGTAGTATTTGTTAACATTGAGGTATCGTCTTCAATATTTATTACAGTATTTGTGGTCGGAGTTTGTGGCGGAATTGCATCATATTTATACCAGTGCTCGGGCGCAGTAGGTGACGCGGTATATCTCGACGGGTTACGGCGCGCGTTAGGACATTCGTGGTGGTTATAATTAATTGCATCCTTATTCCAATGTAAGTTAGAAATATCAGGCATTACAAACCTCATTTTTTCCCAGAATTTTTTCTCGTTCCAAATAAGAATATTACAAGTTTTTAGATAATTTTGAAAGTCAATATCTAAATTAAGCGCACTTACATCTGTAGTAAGAATGAATACCACTCTATGTCGCCTTATTGAAGGATGAATGGAAGTAATTACATGTTTTATTGCAGTTTTAAATGATACTTTTGACCACTCATTTTGTAAGAAGTTAAAAGAAATAAACATTAAAATTCTTTTGGATGATTCAGCAGCATTAGTTATTTGCTCCGCCAAGTAATTATCAGGAGCATGTTGTAAGTCTCTGTAGTGGAAACACATTGTATAACCAGAGTGTTCCATTTCAGGGGCTACAACTTTTGTTACAAAGTCATCGTCCAATAAACTATACACTGCATACCCATCATATAATCTATCTCTGTCAAGCTCACTCTCTTGGATAGATGAACTTTTAAATAATCTTACACCATATTTAGAATGTGCCCATAAGCGAACATTCTGTCTAAAAGAAAAAGCTAAGGCACCAAACAATAGGATCAAAATTACACTTATTAAAACTACCGCTAAAAGAGGAACAAAGTTCAGTTTTATAGTGCTCACTTCATCGTACTGAAATGGTTGATTTTCAGTAGGAATGGTATTATCCATAGAATTAGTTTCACGACACTTGTCTAGAACATCAAAAACAGTCACATTTGATGCAAGTCCATACTCGTCAGCACAAAACATTCCAGAAGGATCTTCAAAGGTTTTCTTGAACCAGTTTTGTAATAATAGGACGTTTTCGCAACTACAGGTAAATATATTCCCTTGAACGTTAACATTTTCCAAATGGATTGTATGTGTAAATTTTTTGTCAATATCAAGTATCTTATTGCCTTGAAGATGTGCGACTCTCAAGGATGACATATTTTCAAAAGTCTTATTAGCAACACTTGTTAGAAGATTGTCGCTTAGGTAAAGCTCTCTTAAGTGCTTCAGCTGTGAAAACTCACCTCCGTACAATTCTGTTAAATGGTTGTTTTCCAAATGTAGAACATTAAGGGAATGAAGTCCATTTAATGTGTCATTATCAATGGTTGCTATGTTGCTGTTATTTAGATAAAGCTTATGTAATTTCTTTTTGCCAATAAACAGATGACTATTGAGTACACCAAAATCATTCCCATCTAGATAAAGTTCGGTAGCATCCATTGGAATCTTTTCTGGTATTTCAGTATAACCAACTCCTGAACAATCAATTACATTTGAATTCCAATTGCTATCATGAAAACAAGAACAACCCTTAGGACATGTCATCTTACAATCGCAAGCTTCAAAATCGCAGCAGAAACAACTGGTTGAACAATGTGTCTCATAAGAACATAAAAATTGAGTTTCTGGAACTTCCATCAAGTTAGCTTTTCCTCCATATTTATTACTTACAACCTCGCATGTTACAGAATCTAAATCTATGAATCTCGGATATTGTCGCATGTGATTCCAAAGGTTAATTTTTTGTAACCAAATCATATGACAGTTGCAAACAAATGGATTATTTGCAATGAAGAACTTTGGCAACGATCTATGTTTCGGAATGTGAGGCAGTGTAAAGGCCGAGAGCTCGATGGTTCTCAATTTATTATACGACATGACAACCTTTTCTAAGTTTCTTTTTTGTATAAAAGTACCTGGGTGAATCGTGTGAATATTGTTGTTATTTAAGAAAAGAATCTCTATTGAATCCGGTATCGACCTTTCATCGACGTTTTCTAAGCCATTGTAGCTTACGTCAAGCATTCGAATATTTTGTTGTATGTTGCGCTCGTTTTCCAATTTTGTTATATCATTACTATGAATATCGAGCCATTCTAAGCTCCTAGGCATGTAACTATAATCAAAGTAAATAAGTTTGTTGTCAGATATATTTAGCCAACCTAGAGTATTCAATTTATCAAATACACCTCGAATATCACTTAGTTTGTTACCGTCTAGACGTATAGCTTTTAAAGTAGGATTCGATAAGAATGCGTCTCGTTCTATATTTTCAATTTTATTACATGCGAGATTTAGAACTTGTAAGGAAGGCAAAGTGTTAAAAGTATCTTTAGGTATACTTGTAATATGGTTATCAACAAGACGTAACCCATACAATTCTTCAAGGCCTTCAAATGACGTGTTACTTACTTTAGTTATATTATTTTTCCCGATATCAAGAGACTTAAGAAATCTTAGCTTCTTTATGCTTTCCGGGACAACATTCAGGTTATTTCCGTTCATTCCCAAATCTTGTAAATAAGTTATATTTTCGAAGCATCTATCATGGATTGTCGATATTTTATTATTGTCCAGATAAAGTTGACTCAAAACAAATAAGTTGGAAAAAATATGTTCATTCAGGGTTTTGATTTTATTATCAGATATAGATAGCTGATGAAGATTCTTAAGTTCTGCAAATGCCCCGTTGCTTATTATTTCAATATCATTATAATCTAAATTCAAAACTTGTAATGCGTTTAAGTCTTGAAACGATTTGGGATCAAGACGAGCTAAAGCGTTGTGAGATAAATTGAGAATAACTAATCTGATAAGCCCGGCAAAAGTATCTCTGTTAACCCAGTCGTTTGTTAGACTGTTTCTTGATAAATCTAATTTCTCAAGTTGATCAAGTCCTTCTAATAATCCCGGGGCTAACACAGTCAACGAATTGTTCGCTAATGAGATTTCCTTTATAACTCTCGACGATTGAAATAGTTCTGGAGGGACAGCGACTAACTTATTTCCCGACAAGTTCAAGATTTTTAATGAATTCAGGCCGACAAAAGCTCTGTCTCCAATTTCATTAATTAAGTTGTTCTGCAGTTTCAATACCTCTAATGACCTCAAACTAGAAAGACCATTATCTGGCAAACGTAAAATATTGTTGTGTGACAAATCGAGCATTTTTAATCCTGTATTACACGATTTACCTGGCGCAATAGGTCCTTTACCCCAATCGGAGAATCCAATCTCCGATATGTCTTGAATTCTGTTGTTTGTTAGATTCAAAGACTCAAGACTAAATAATGGGCAAAAAACTTCAGACGGAAGCGTATAAATGTTGTTGTCACCCAAGTCTAGAGAACGTAATTCCATCAGTCCACGAAAACTTTCAGCGTGAAATTCCATTGTCATCGCAGGCCAATCGGTGTTGTATGAGCGAAGTGTCAAACTCGTCAAGTCTCGTAGCGGGGATAACACTGTAGCTGGAACGTAGCGAATTTTGCAAAATTCAATGTGCAAGTCGTCAAGTTTTCTTAGTTGGCCTAAAAAACTTCCTGTATTCATATGCAGAGAACTCTCAAAGAATAACAAATCGGTGCAAGATAGCTTTAACTTGTTGATGTTGTACGCCTGCGCAGTGGTGATGTTTTTAAACAAAAAGTCCGCTGAGCCGATGGTCTTGATATTACACGTGAGAAAGTTAGATACACTTAACTTTGCGTCCGAATAGTCCCACCGACAGCCGGCGGGGGCGGGCGGCGCGGAACGTGCGCGCGCACCGGCTACCACGAGTAAGCACATCCAAACTTTTAACGTAATCATTCCGTACAAGTTTACGGTAATTTTTCCACAATAATATTGTTCATTTGCCACTAATATATCACTGAAAATCCGTGAAGAAACTTTTAGTCCACTGATAGTCTATTAAATAAAGTTAATCTTGTTGTGTACACTTCGGCCTAGAGCGAATGTAAACATGAAGTGCGGCGACGCGAGAAAACTTTTGACGCAGCCATACTCCCCTGCGGTCGGGCGGTAACTGACCTACGTAAGTTTGAACGAACGAAAGCCGCATGGGTATTGGGTGGGGGTTTGGCGCGGGACGTGGAGGGTCATAGCGACGGGTAGGTCCCCGCGCTGCATCGCTCACACACAACAGATGGCACGCGTGTTTTTTCAACATTCAAAATATTGGTTATGATGTTCAGAAGACTTAGTCCTGCGTGATGCACCTCCTCATATTACAACTCAAAGGAGGTCGTAGCACAGTAGCATTTTTACATACATAGGTCCAGATTAATGATCTTGAGATAACTAACAAAAATTTTGGTACTAATATTTGAAGAAATAATATGTGAACACATTGTGAAAATATTACATTATATTAAGACACGAGAAATATAAAATGTATTTAAGCTTTGAAATTTTCTTATATAGCAAAAAACAAAAACTAAACTAATTATGATACATAGGTATAATAATATTCTATAAAAATTCATTATATGGTATAATGAAGATTATTAATGATTATAATTTGTCCACTATTTTTAACGTGATTTTTAATTGTAATCGTTTAAAAATCACGTTAACTTTATCAATATGTATTTGAATTGTAGTGTAATAATTAAAATCCCAAGTTTTAGTTAAATTGATTTAAATTTATTTATCAAATTTAATTGGTTTAAATTTATTTTATTATTTTTAGACGGTGCTTACTCAAAAACATGTCACAATAAAAATATTGCGGCACTATATTAAGCGGAAGATGGAAGTTCCATCACGTATAGCTGGTTTGTCTCCAACTTACGCGGCCAACTAGTTAGCGACAAAAACACGTTCATTGAAAAGCGAGGCCTTCGTGCGTCACCGCGAACTCTAATCGTGGAGCATCGGATGCCCAAGCACGTGCGTGACAAATCGCGTCTACCGTGGGAGATGCGTTGGACCTTTGGAGCTATTGTCTGTCAGATCATGAGAAAGTATTTCATCATAGACAACCGACTGACGTATGATTATGAATGAAGTGTGTCGCTTAGTGACAAGCTCATGTTGGTGTGGAGGCTGCTATGGGAGGTCAATTTGATATGCATTATGGTAACCACAATTAAGAAGCTCTTAAATTAATAAATAAAATGTATATGAGTGCCATCATAGCCGTAGGGTGTCGAGTCTTATCGACCGTGGCACTTGGTTGCGGTGGTGGATTGCTGAGGATCCATGAGGATTCTCAGCCTCTCCACTCGTAAATATTATCTAATACCTAATTAACCTTGTGACTTTGTTACTGTTTCGTAAAAAGTAGTTAGTAATGTATTTCATTAGTTGTTAGTTAGTTGATTCAAAGAGTCCAAGTAATCACCAGTTTCCTCAATTTTAGTTATTGTTATCTATATTCCATATTATTCCATTTAAAAAATCGGTTGTTTACATGTATTTGATTAATATAATATATATATTACATTTCAATGCTCAATTTTCCAATTCCAAATAGGTAACAATAAATCTTACATTGATTTTAAGAACATGGAAATGTGGAAATGGATATGGAATTCTCATTACAGTAGAATATAACAAAGCTTATGCAAGACTATGTGGTAGAAATACAGTGAATCTTGAGATATCCACATGCACTCCATAAATACCATAAGAATCATACAAGGTATAAAAGCAATGTGTATCAAGACTAATCTGGGTATTGATATTCCGTGTCAATATTAGGTGTCAATATCTCACGTGCCTATGTCTCGGCCCAATATTTGCTGGGCGACATCAAACACAATATTACCACTTATCTCGAAACAACTGATTCCAAAAACATCTAAGCGATTCTTCCCCGAAGTAGGGTCAATAGCAAATAGGGTTAAGCTAACTTCACAATTTGCTCTAATTTTAAGTCAAGCAGACAGGACGATAAATCCAAAATTGATTGACAAAAACTACTTGCTTTGTTAAATCTAAAGCGTTACAAAAGCAGAATATTGACATTGTTAAATCTGTATTTCCAATATTTTTAACCTTTATGTGTTAGAATAACTTGTTTATCTCTGAATATTTATGGCCTTTTTAATCTATCGCAGATTGCCTCTAAAAGGGCACTTCACATGTATGAGAGTTGTTTGTCTAATAAATTTGTTGATAGTTCATTTACAGATAGACATTATCAATTCTTTCGACAGTGTAATACCAAATGGCTCTCTCAAAAAATATTGCTTAATTTCATTTTATTTCTCAAACAAAATATCTCGATGTCAACATTTAGGTGTCTTTTATTTTTTTGGTTACAACAGGCTCGATATAGGCACAAATATTAATATGGTGATACAATTCTTATCTACAATGTCTTGTAGTTTATTATAAAACCACTATACGATCATAGTGCGCATGTATGAATTTCAGCTAATTTGTTCACTAATAATATGTAATTAAACACATTTTTATCCAGTTTATCCACACATCTAAAATATTTACCTTTATATACCGACTGTAAACGAAATTTTCCAAAGGGAAAATATCAGATTCTAAATATTATTGTACGATAGCTTTCTCCAAAATCAGACACATGCTGATAAAAAGTTATTCCTAGTATATATTAGAAAAGTAATGTTTTAAAATTGTCACAGTACTGAACAGAAGCCTTCGAATAATTGACACAGCTCAGCGTGTAACTTGCGAACTAAACAAAAGAGTTCGTAGCCAAATAAAGCTGGAAGTCGGCTCTTGCGCGGAATTATTGAAAAAGATTTTGTTTGGCATCGCTTGAACCTTTTGCGTCCAATTCAAAGCTATGGCGTAGAACTTCGTATTAAAAAAAAGGGCTAGTGAAACAAAGGACTGGTCCGTGGAGAGAAATTAACAATGTACGGTCAGGATCCAAAGCCCGCAGAAAAAAGCTTTTGAAAGTTATGGTCAACAATAAAACCAGTATTCGGGTTTCTCGTTTTAAACAAAAGAACTCTACCGCAATTACTTTATTGCATCAATAAATATCTAGGAAAAGAAACAGCAGCTTAGAATTATATTGGCTTGTTCAAGGTTGTCAACACCGCAAGGAAATTATTGTGTGAAATATTTCTTCGGTACACATCTTTTTCTGGTGTTTGCGGTAATTTTGGTTAACAGCTTTTGTTGGGTTCTGAGAAATTATTTTTGTCAGTTTGTTGTTACATAGTCTTTATTTATAGAGAGAGATATATATTGTATTCTATTCTACGTATACTGGTCAAAACTTTTAATAAATGTATTATTGTGCGTATATTTAAGTTAATAAAATATTTATTTAAAAACAACAAAAAATATTATTCATAGCAGAAAGTTTGTTGTAAAGACAACACAAGAGCACATTCTGCAAAAACCTATGACAAAACAATGACATTTTGTGGTAACTTAATGTTCTGGGGTCTTTTTTCAAGGATATTGATATTTATTAAGTACTAAATGGCCCAATTACACTACGTAACGTCTAACAGTTAATGACGTCGGCTACCAACTGCAGAAAATAGTGAAATGTTTCCCTACTTTTTCTAATACTTGAATAGTTAGTCTGCTACTCATTACAAATACGCATCTAGCAAACAGGTGACCATTTAAATCCGTTCAGCCATTCTTTAGTGTAACTGTAACCCTTCCATCCAAGCCGTAGGGTACTTATGGACAAGGTTTAGGCTGAGTATAGTCGGTAGGTCATTCTGGTCGAGACGCTTCGATCCGTTTGGAGTCTTACATAATAACTATGGCACCGTTGCGTGGATTCTTAGCCTCTCCTCTCCCGAGAGAAAAAAACCTGTCAAAGGATTTTAGCATCATTCAAGGGATAAAAATTACATTTATTTATATTTATTTATATTTATCCCTTGAAACCAACATAACTTGATAAAATATTTCATGAATATTTTAAGAACTTTTACAATTTATAATTTTAGTCCAAGAACTCGAGATCCTGCATTTAGAATCAACTGTGACGAGGCAATTTGGACTTGAAGTTGTAAACACAGCAACAACACAATAAATGAATAAGGTAACGTTACATCGTTTGTTAAAGCGTGAAGCAATCTGATTTATATTGATCGTTCCCAGTTGAGTCTTATCTTAAAACCATGTTTGTCCGTAATGTCTTAAAAGCGTGATTGTGATTTGTTAAGTAAGACATTGCATCTGTTAGAAAGCTGAATGCTGAACGAATAAAGGCTTTTTAAGAGATAATCTGAACAAAATATTGCCCGCGCCTCGATAAAGGTGGCCTTAGCAAACAGGTACACCCAAGGCACGTTCCGAGTCAAATAACCAGCGAGAAAGGGTCCGAAACAGAAAGCGCTTTGTGCTAAAAACGTCGACCCCTTATCTTCCTTAGATGGGTCGGGTCCATAGACACAAGAAGATATCATTATTGGCAATAAAGTTTAATGAGGCAACGGCAAAATTTGGCTAATCGCAATTATATCATCAACATTACTAATTATTTGCTTAAATAACATTTTTGTCCATTCATGGCTTTTAATATTTTATTTATGATAATTAGCCTTTAAAAAGTTTTCATATGGCGTTTATAAGTGCAATTAAAATAATAACTCATATTTTCTTTTAAGATATTAAGAATTTAGTTTTTGAATTAATCATAGATTTGAATCAAGCAGTACGTAGGTACTGCTTGATTCAAATCTATGATTTCTTGATCTATTCATCTATCTATCTATTGATCTATGAATTTTGTATCTTTAAAAATACTTTAATTGATGTTATAATCGAAATCATTGTCATGTGTTTGAAAATATGGATTGATTATTTCTGAGAAGCTTGCTTTGCGAAAGTTATTTTGCATGAGTTGTTCGTGTTGATAAGTTTCAGTGTATTTCCATATTCGTGCCATGTCTCAGAGCTTCATGTCTATCTCGGGCTGCTTCCAGAGGCCCAGCACGAAGTCATCATTCATACGAGGAGATATCATCGTCGCTCGTCGTGGCCACGGCTCTGGGCTTGTTAACAATAAAAATGTTATCCGGCGCTTACACAAAATGTATCTCGGGAAAATGTTCAACTTTAATGTTTTAATGGTTTTACATTCAAGTTGCCATTAAATTTAGTATGTATAGAACCAATATGTTGCTCTATATTGTGAAGGATGTGTCGTGTAATTAATAACCATATATTATTTTATTTGATCCAGGATTTTCATTTGCATTTGGCATTCATCTTACCTACGTGTACCTATATTAAGAAAGTACTGAATGTGGAAGTGAGTTTCATCTTGTCTAAGAACCAAAAGGGAAATTGATATTCCAAACTTGAAACTTTTAAAAAAGTCATTAAGTAATGTTATATATATTACTACTTTATAAATTTATAAATAGGCAATATAATTAAAATGGCGCAATTAAAACGATTTCTGTATCTAATTTCAAAGACTATAATATAATTAGAAATAAGAAATCTAAAAAAAAATTGGTGCAAGGCAATCGAACATTGAGCCGACCTTTAAAACCGAACTTAAGATATATTGTCGTCGTACTGAGTGCATGTTAATTAAAGTAGGTCGTGCTGCGAGGGTTGCGACGTCAGATAATCTCCAAGTGGTGCACCCTGGGTGGTTGTGGTGCTCCACGTGGTGCAACGTCTATTGACAACTAATGGTCTGGCAGAGGGTCCCCCAAGAGGGGGGGGGGCGTGGGATTGGCGGGTCCCACCTGGTAGGCCTCTTTTGGCGTGCAGTGGCGGACGTACGAAGCCCCCCTTCTTCTTTAAGAGGGGGTGTCGCTCAAGAGACTCATCTTGGGTCGGAGGATGGCTGGATGTATCCGACGGCCACATTCGGGTGGTATGGTGTGGGCGACTTGTCGCCATACGCCGACGGGGTCGTGGTAGTTGTCCGCTAAGTTTTCCATGGCCTCGTCAAAGCGCGATGCAGCTCTCCTTCGGAATGACGCGCTTGCACCCAGGCGTAGTGAGGGGATCGCTGAGGTTTTTATTGGGTAGACCTCCCCCTTCTGTGGAGAAGAGCCCCACATATAACCACCGACTCTCGGGTATACTATTTAATGTATTTTCCTCAGCGTAACAAAAGGTCGTGGTGCGACAATCATAACGATATTTCGTATTTTTATGTTCACAATGCTGGAGCGAGACGGAATTTAAGAGCTAGGGTCTCAAAGTCACCGATATTTTAGAATTTTCCTGTTTACTAAGTATAAAATATGTTGTACCATTGATTGACTTCATTTTGGCAGTCAATTATCTAATTAACATAAAAAGTATCGTTCATGGTGACCAAATAGCTGCAAAACCTTTGTAATCAACAGCAACATTACCGTCACTGCATTATGCATGACACCGATTCCGTCGTCTGTTATCTATGGCAGCCTTTGCAAACATTTGCATAATCACACACGATTAGGCGACTTAAATTTGTAATGATCTAATTAGGTTTGTCTGTTGTTAATTAATTAATGGTGATTGCGGTTCTGTAATTAATGAAGTAGAAATTGTCATTGTCTACAATAGTTTGGCCAACAGGTAAGTTATTAGTGTAGATAGTTTTCTTTTCAAAATGTAACAGTTTGAGATGTTATAATTATTAGTGTATGATAACAGTATATTATGTATTAAACTATATTATTTTCTCAGATTCTCAGATTATTATTTCTTTTGTTGATAGATATCATATAAAATAAAATATTTTATTTCAAATGTAATTTAATGAGCCGTAAAATGTACATTTCAGTAATAATAATTGCAATGTATTAAATTTAGCTTTAATACCTAAAGGGACTGGCTCCAAATTTCCCTAGTTGCTACATAGTAATGGCTTCCTAAATAACCATCGTAATGAAATGCTACATTAAGCAATCAAAATTTGAAGGCACACTAATGCTCAAAATATAAAAAAATATTTATATATAACAGATATTTATTTTATATAGACATAAACCATTTAGATATTTTTAGAGAGTTACTATAATACACAGGTTAAAACTTCTCCAAATTAAAAAAAAAGTGATACATTTTCATTTAGGATGCAAAAACATAACAAATATAAATTTTGATCGTAACGCATGATTTTTGTAGAGCAAATACTATATAAGGCCTAAGCTACATAGCTTAGTTTAAAGAGCTGAGATAGATTAGCAAATGTTACAATTTGGAGATCCTAGATTTGCTATTGCTAATAAAATAAACAATATTGACTCAGCAAATAAGAAATAAATTGAATACATTACCGACGAAAAAATCAATATATTTATCGTTACCAAATCTACATCAAAGATGTTTTTTATAAGATATTTTATCAAATATTTATTTAATAATTTATAGTGAAATACTTTATTCCTTGTAAGTAAATATAATATTGCACGAATTTCCACTCACAATGATACTGAAAAATAGCTTAACGGCAACAAAAACGCTATCAGAATTACAACGGAGCTACGAATAAGGAGCCTCCATAGCGTTGGCCTCTTTTTTACCCACCTGACCGAGTCTAGTCAGTCTTACAGGACACATACAATTATTCTAATCTTATTAAAATCATGTTTTACCGTCGTTCACATATTGTGGATATGCCGTGAGAATATTTCTACTTGTTTTACAATATCGCAGTTATTTTTATTAATATAAATTTGTCACGAATGCATACAATTTAGTGATTAGTTCTGATTTAAACTCTATAATCGGATTTGTAAATGTATGTTATAATATTATACAAAGTGTAGCCTAGAAATGGCCAATATTGTTCTATTTAAAGACTTTATAGATAATTGGGATTGAATCATGAAGGCCCCAACTAATTAAAACCATAACCAGTTTTAGAATTTTTCTAATAAACTTGTTTTTAAATTCAGGGGTACTCGGAACATCTATTCTCATTGTATGTAATTAGAATCTTTCAAAAAAATACAAATACTTCAAATAGTTTCGGTTTCCTCGAAGCTAGTTATATACATAATTTTAAAAAATATATTAATGATTTAAATAAATTAGAAAATAGATACTTTCTCAATGGATAATTTTTTAACCGTATTAATAGGTCTAAATTATTTCGTTTAGAAATTTATTATCCATCCAAAACAAATACCAATGCTATTTATAACAAATAACATATTTGTTTTAGACCTATGATCTGCTTTAAAAAAACTGCGAACTTACAATTATTATATGCAAATCCTATGGAAGAAAAGGGGGGTAACTAGACTACAAATATTCTAGAATAAAAATTAACGCCCAGAATGTTCCTGCGAAACAAACACAAACGCGAAGAGTTGTGGAAAATGCTTGTACTTACAATGAAAAAGAAGTTAAGCTCAGTAACAATATAAGCGAAGGAGTCCATAGTATTCTCACGGATGAAAACGAGTAAAGATAAAACAGTAATAATAATCATATACGTCGCTTGTTAGACAAACACGAGGAGATCGGCTGATACGACGGAACAATGCAGCCGTGGGTGAGTCGGGGTGATTTAAAAATAAGGACACGAAACTTCTCAGTAACTGAGATTGTGCTGAGATTCATAATGGCTTAGAATACTTCTTGCAATTCCGTATAAATGTTGCTACGAAGTTAGTTTTGCTAAATAGATACGAGAATATGCAATAACAATACTTAAATTTACATTGATTGAAAATCAATTTTCTGTTGCATATTTGTTATTTACATCACTTATGAAAAGATCGAGGAAACAGATAATTCTCTGTAGCTTAAAAATTAAGCAATGTGACAAAATCATCATAAATATTTTGCATTTTACATACCATTTAAGAGTAAGTTCCTGCTGGAGTAATAAACGTAATGTATCTAATAAACAATTCTGATTTCATAAACACAATGTGTTTGATAAATTAATCACTATCTCTCAATAGAAACGTTAGCTTCCTGTATATACAACTAACCATAAGCACACTTGCAAAGTGGGTGAGACCGTATCGAATGTTTTCGGACAAGGATGATCTCATTACACAGCTTTTACAGGGAAGGAGCTTTGTAATAATATTAGTAAAGTTAGACTAAGTTTCATCTTACTTCCACTTAGGGTTAAATAAAGCTTTAACTAGTAGAATCGGAAAACTAATAAGTGCTCTTCATTAAATCATGAATTAATCTGAGTTAAAATATTTAGAAACTCTAACCTAATTTGATATCTATAGTGATAATGATTTTACTATCGTGGATTAAGTGAGATGAATGACCAGAGAGATTCAATCAACCTCGAATCCATCTGTTTCACTTACTACCATGTAAGATGAAAGGCAATATATTCATAGTCTCATGAATAAAATTATATATATTCATAGGCCAGATTAATTGCCGGAATTCTCTTTAACAAACAAATAATAATAAAAAACGAAACACAAACCCCCATTAATTGATCGCAGCATCAATAAAATTCCAAAGCCGAAACAAGTTATCGAACTACAAAGGGGCGTTACTAAAATCACACTAACATCAACTTATCAGACGCTGACAAGCCAAGAATTAATAGCAAACAAATCACCGACGTCCAGCGAGCATTATGCTAATATGGAAGCTTACGAAGACTATTTTTTTTATAGTGTACCTCATTTATTTATGTTAAGTCATCCTTGTTTAAGATCCAACAAAGTTTAGGCAGATATCTTCTACGATCAATCAAAATGTTTGTTAGTGAATTTTTATCAAGAGCTACACAAGATTCGGATTTGTTTTTTATGACCTATGAAATAAGAAATGAAATGGAGTATCAAGTTCATGTTGAGAATAGGATCTGTCGATACAAACATCTAAAGTCGCTGCGGGGTCGAAGAAAACCATGCTTATAACACTCACAACAAACAACAAAGTAGGTAATAATATTCAAAAAATGAGTTGTATTGGAAATTTTAAATATCACAAGTTAACTTTTATTTACTTTCAGAATCGTTATATTACTTATATTTGAGTTGTTATCAAAAGGTTTATAAGATTTTAAAGGAATCAACTGTATAAAGATAAGTCGACGGTGTGAGGTTTTGGATCTGCAATGCGCTACTGACTCTGGTTGCACTCATAGTTTATATCTAAAGTAAATAATAAGATCTATCTATCTGTCTGAAGCTTAATATCATGTCAGTAATTTCTTTTCTGCCGTCTAGAATATTAAAATGTTCAAATATATTTTTTAGATATTGTAATGCTTCTTGCCAATATTTTAATTTTAATTCAAACGGTTTCTAGTTTGTAAAACATATGATTTGACCATAGTGAATTACCATCTTATCCTTGCAGCTTCTGATAATGGTGTATCCACATCACATTCACTGGATATACGAATAATAATTATCTAGGCAGGGTCACAATAGCATGTTCTCGGACAGTCCCTCCTTTGGTGGTGGCTTGATCAGCTTGGTCGAGCCGGCCCTGGGACACATGGCGGTCGAATCGCGAAAGCGCAACCCGCCATGTGGCCCGTATGGGCCTAGAGAACTCGGAGGGGTTTTCGTGGGTAGGCCGGTCCTCTATGACCGAAGAGCCCCACACCACCATGTACCGCGCCAGCGCGGTACCATGGTGCATAAGGTCGCATTTCCCCCCCTCAAAAAAAAAGTTACAATAGCTTAGAACTTGTTTCATAAAATATTACAATACTGTTATTAATGGTAATAAGGGAATAATTAGAAAGAAAAACCCAACCAAACCGATAATGGATGCCCGTTGACTACCTCAAATAATTTGTCACAATAATTTTATCGATAAGGACTTGATTTCTTTAAGTATTTATAACATTTTTTTATATTATGATAATTTTATTTATTTATCTCCAACACTCTACATGTAACAGCGTATAAATATATAAACAATGCATAAGTTGAGATATGTAAGGACCGTAGCAAGTGGAAGGACGTAATCTCTGCCTACCCCCGTGGGAAAAAGGCGTGAGTGTATGTATGTATGTAATGCATAAGTTTTCATTAGATTGTGAGAGACTGGTGCCTGAACTAAGAAGAAGCTTGTATCTCAGTCACCAGTACTCTCCTCTTCGTAAGGTAACCGTAATATGATAGCAAAGTTTCTGCTTATACAATAAATACATGTAGGAGGTTACTATACCATATATATACTATATACATACATTTAGGTGTTAATTTAGTAACTCATCTCATTTCGTCAGGGATACTAAAAAAACACATTAATTTAATCATGAGACAGCTGAAAGTTATTGAAAGGCTAAAGTTTTCAAGTTTATTTTTTATTTATATATAAGAACACTATCATCAGTTTCAATATAAAATTTAACATATAGTGGTTTTTACTCGGAGACTGAGTGTATATTACTTAGTTAAAATTCAGAATGTTAAGGTACACATGTGATTTAGGTAGTATCCAAATAAAAATGCGTTCGCTTAGATCCCATACAAATGGTTTCTCTTTAACATAACAGCAATATAATCGATATCGAATATATTTAAAATAATTAAGTTAAATGTTACAAGATTAATTGAGATACAACAATTCATATACACAAATAGAGATAATATTTGAAGTTTGAATTCAAAGCATTGAGCTAAAATATTAAAATTATAGTATTTGTGTATACAATATAAAGTATAATATTACATGTTATTTTTTTGCACGTTAATATGTATTTATTCGACTCTATTCACCATATAGTTTTTACAGTTAAATGTACATCCACATTATTATTTTTTTATTTTAAATAATAAACATCTCTCCTCCCTAGGATTTTAGAGTGTATCGTGGGTTAGGTACACACATAGAACCTTACATTCATGCTTAAACTGGAACAAATGTAATACAAAATATTTCTCCCGTCCAGTAATAAAACCCGCGACCCGTTGCATAGTAGACGGTCGCCAGACTGCTGCGTTAATCGTGTGGTGAAGAAAATAATACAGCTACAAGTATACATGCTTTCTATTACCCAAGGCAGTCTTGGCGCTAGTTTCTATTTAAACAATAAGACCGCTTTCAAAGAACTATTTATTCATTCAAGATATATTCTCGAAATTCTTATGGGTCTCGTCACATATAGGTTCAAATGTAAACGAGGAAATGTAAGAAGGCTACAAAACTACTTTCAGCTGAAGCTCAGTAAAGTCATTGTTGCCTTAGGAATTAAGTTATATACTTTTTGAGGTTACTTATTAGATCTATATCCCATAGAAAAAGTTGCTTAGTTTGGATAACTTCATCTCGCATCTGTCAAGATTATTAACTAAATACATTATTAAAATGTATTTAGTTAACAACAACTCTCTTTGATTGCTAAGACTACATAATAGACTGATGTATTATGTTTGATCCGATAATATCGCTGTCTCGTAATTGCAATGTCCGGAAAAGCTTAAGATTTGTTATTTCAAAATTCACGACCTCCCAAAATGTCGTCGTTGTAACAAATTAATGTTCACTGGTCCATTGTAATTGATGAAAGCCCCGTAACTTCGTAGGCATCAATAGATTAATGACAGGCGATGGCTAGGTTGAACTCGAGATAATGTATCTGGTCACTAAGCTATTAATTCAGTGTGGTTACTTAACTTGATCACAAGCCTTATACTGAAACCATTCGTAAAGCTACTGAAAATATATGTAAATGCAATTAAGACTTATACATAAGGATAATATCAAAGATATGCTTATGCAGAAAGCTTATTTTGCGTTGGACTCATTGTAAGTTTCCGAAATTGGCCACATACATAAAAGATATTTAAAAGTTTTTACTATATTTGAAAATAGAATCCTATAGCCAGTGAATGAAATTTGCTTTATTTGACTGTCAATTGTTTTCACATAGTGGCGTTTTTTAAACATTGCGTGATTATAACAAAAGGCCTTTAATTCGGGAATATTTTCGTTGCAATAATATCTACGATTTTACATGTATTTTGAGAGCTTAGTAGAGCCTTTTTTTATTTTATTTTATTTTTTTTGTTCCCCTGAGGAAAATGCATTAAATTGCATACCCCGGCTGCGGCGAGCCGGCGGTTATGTGGGGCTTTCCTCCCCAGAAGGGGGAGGCCTACCCACTAAAAACCTCAGGGATGGCCTTTCTCAGGCATGTAGGGAGCCCCCGGGAACCCCCAGCCTCCGCTCCCCTGCCAGGGAAGCCCTCCTTGGGGGAAGCTACACTACCTCCCCCGATCTCCTTCACCGACGACGCCCCCCGGCCACGGGAGGGGCGTGGTCCCTCCCGGGTCGTCGGCGGGCGCGAAAATGTCGCGCCCGCGGATACGGCGACCCGCGCGGCGGCCTCCTTCTGGAGCATCACTGCTTCACAGAAGGAGGCCACAGCCCTCCAACCTCCCTCGTCCGCCAGCATTGTCGCAATCAATGCCGGCGGAGACAGATCTCGCCCGTTCTCTGCGACTAAGCGCGCTCGGAGGCCCACGCGGGGCATTCCGCCAGCTTGTGCCAAGTCGAGGTCGGATGCGCAGTGGTAGCATCGTGTTGATCCCTCCCGTCCTATTCGACACAGATACTCACCGAAGCATCCGTGCCCAGTGAGTATGAGTATGTCTGAGTCAATCGGTAGGTGACCTCCTCCTTCCCGTGGAGCCAAGCTTCAAGGTGCGGGAGTACGGCACCGACGGCCCGAGCTTAGTAGAGCCTGGTTGTAGAATTCAAACGCGACTGTGTCATTCTCCATTATGAAATTCATGAATTTCGCCCGCTGTGAATAACAAACACTTTGTGTTGCAATCCGTATAATCGTAACAATTTGATACTAAGCAAACATTTTGGTGTGAAAGTGATTTTGGCTCACACAATAAGTGATCCTCAAAAACGGATCGCATCCCATGCTATACTCGCTAGATACAACAAATGGACTTCAAATGCATGGGACATAGAAACAGGTGATGAAATATAGATTTATAAATACGATTCCAAAACCAAGGTACAATCGAGCTGACTGAACTGAGCTCCATAGATATAAGGCTCTATGGAGTTCATCTCCATAGAGCCTTGAGAGAGCAACCAGCCAAAGTGGTATGCGTGAAAAGTGCCCTGAAGTGGATGATTCTTCTTGTTTTAATGAACTGATACATAATCATTTGTTTACAAGAAATTATTGACAAATTCCATAAAAATAAGACTAAAGGCGTATCATCTTGTATTAAAATAATTCAAATACCACTGGCCAGACAGATAAATGAGTTTTTGAAGGCGAAAAACGTTCAACTTGTCAGTTACCTGTATCCAGTCTTGACCGGATACCTTGTGACTTTTTAGTTCAACGACGATCAACTATTTTTATTACCAGAAGAGGTTGTTAGAGAGTATGAAAATATGCATTTGGCGTCACCATCACGAAGGAGTTCTAAGTTGGTTCAATCGCATGAAAAGGTGCATTGAAGCAAAGACAAAATATTTTGAGTAACAATAAAGTAATTGTGACTGTACTTTTATTATTCATACCGGAAACTTTTAGTGCTCCCCATGTAAACTTCCAGATTATATCACCGACAAAACTAGAATTGATGAAATAATATTTTTACATTCATAATACTTACACTTCATTTATCTAATTTAGGAAAGTATTCAAATAACTCGACCAACTATTTCATAATTCTGTGTTACGTTAATTAATTGATGTTGTATTATTTTATCGAGAAGACTTTTCCAATTTCCGAATAGATGGTAGAGTCAGTGTGTATTTGCCGTCAATAAGTACTTCCACAGTATGTATATTGTAAACAATTCATAATACTTACTCTAAATAAATTATAATTGTAGCTCTATTCTACAATTGCATTGTTGGCCTAAGTATTTCATTGCTATTTTCATTAACATTCCAGCCAAAACAGTCTCTGCTGAACATAGGCCTCCCTGAAAGATACCCATACCGATTTATCTTGTGCTGCTGGTAACCAGAGCCTCCGTGCGATCTATGCCAAATCGTGAATCTACCTTGTTTAAGACCCATCTAACGTTACGTTTCCCGCCATGTTCTTGCTACTTTAAGACCTTTCACTCCAACGGCCATCACTTTAGCAAGCAATATGCTCTATCCAATAGCACTAAATGTTTGCTATGCTTCGGGAAGTGTAGGGTGGGTTTTTTCATACCTGCTTAAATCCCGCAGAGAAATTGTGAGTAAAGTTGTTAAGTAATTTGGATCCCCTTTAAAGGCCACCTCTAAGCGGGCATGTTTCGGTACTATATGTCATTATTGACAAAACGCACAAATCAACATGTATGATATATATATGGACCGAGAATTTACTATTGATTTTACTATTACATTCTAACATTTTCCCTTTGAAATTAATAGTTATTTAACGTTTAATAATTATGTAAACAAATAAATTACATTTATTTGTTTACATTATGGTGGTTATTAATTGTTAATACACACAATAACGCCTTTTGCGATAGCTCTTTTGTCGCTCGTTATAGCGGCGGATATTTTTTGTTAAAATGTAAAGAGTAATTTTGAAAAGAATAACGTAAATATCGTTTATGAGGAAGCGTTTATTCTTTAATTTTTTAGCATCTCCGCCATATAACGCTCTCTAAGTTTGCCTAAGAAAGAGGAATCTTCCAAGTCACTGTACAGTTTAAGATAATACAACAGACAAGAGATGATACAAAAGTTTTAAGTAACTCGCATAAGACGTAATGTACAAATTTTGTACCAAATATGCCATTATTTGGTCGTTTTAGAATATCACATCTAATTAATTGAAATTTGTAAAATTCATCAATTATGACCTCCCGACAAAAAACTGTCACACGGCACATTGGGAGGGTCACTAAGTTAGTACATTGGGGGCAAATTTATTTTCTAAATTAAAAACAGATATATTGCAATTAAAGTGTCCACATTCTCTAGTATAAGCTACCGCAAATCAGCTCTGCGATGTGCTACATCATGCTGCACTAGGACCAATTTATGGGTTTTATCATTTAACAACTGGACTTTAATAAATAAGTTTCAAAACGACTAATGGCAATGCACTGTCTTCATCTTGTACATTCCATAAACAAGTTCTTCACCTTTACCTTCATCTAATAGACAAATTTCGGGAAGATATTTTAGACAAGTTTGGAAAGTGGATAATCCAACTTCTAATCCCCCATGGTTAATATTAACCTAAATCCAAATTGAATTATATTGCATTTACATATCACTATCTACTGTCGTGAGAGTAACATTAATTATTTTGCGGCATAGCTGAAATTGCTTTTTGAAGTGTAAAAAACCCCTTGAAGTTCATTTTAGTCGGTTAATACACTTATTATTTCATCTTAAGTGCACTAAATATTACTAATATTACGCAGATAAGAAGCATAGAATTGTAAGCAATACCGGACTACCTACATATACAAGAAAAAAAAGAATTCAAATTTTTGATTTTTCATTATATTAACTGGTAATTACCATGTCTGATTGTAAAGCATGCAAGAAGTCGGTGCGTCAAACCGAAAGAGTCATATGCAGTCGTACCAATTGTGCACGTTCCTATCACTCTTTGTGTGTCGGGTTGAGTTCTGAGGGTGTAAAAAAGTCAACTACTTGGGTTTGTCCACTGTGTATAAGTAAACAGCCAAAGACAGGCGACAACTCTAATACACCCATCAAATCCACGTCTGAGCTGCTTCCAGATGATGAAGACGGTCGTACGTTCGTGACCAGCAGAAAACCTAAGCCGCAGACTCATCAATCACAGGAATGTTCACTGGAGCTCCGGTCGGATATTTTAAATTCATTGAGAGAGGAGCTAAATGTAATTATACGTGGTGCAATTAAGGCCGAGTTAAGTTCGATTACCAAACAAATATCCACTATTGATACTACATTAAACTATATCAGTGCTCAGTATGACGACCTTATAAAATCTTTAACATCTACAAATGCTGAACTAAAGTCCTTAAAGGATGATAACGCACGTCTCCGTAAGGATATGGACCATAGTCTCACTCGTATACGGCAACTGGAGGAGGAAAATGCACACCAACAGCAGTGGAGTCGATTACAAAACATTGAGGTTGCCGGTGTTCCAGAATCAAATGACGAGGATACGGTTGGAATCGTCGTAAAACTGGCTGGAAAGATGGGTGTCTCTGTGGACCGCAGTGAGGTGGAATTCGCACATCGGGTTCAGGCGCGCCGGCCGAGCAGTGCAGCCAGCGGCCGCACCATCATCGCCCGGTTTCATCACCGCCGTATTAAGGACTCAATCATAGCCGCCTCACGCAAGCACCGCGGTATTAAGCCGACAGATATAGGAATGAGTGGGGTAACAAACAACAACATTATTTACTTAAATGAACATTTAACGACCATGAATAGATCCCTGCTAAGGGAGTGTAAAATAAGGGCACGGGAAGTCAATTACAAGTTTATTTGGACAAAAAACTGTCGAATTTATGTGCGAAGAAACGAAACTTCACCACTCATTCCTATTATTACCTCGGCCGATCTAAACAAAATATGTTGATCTTAGAATGTCTAATTTTGCTTATGTTTACTACTCCTCTTAGGGTATGCAGTTATTTAAAAACTGTACACTATTACATTCACACTATTCCCAATATTATTAATCACTTATCGCGACATACACTATACACGTACACACTGCACGCACTTTCATATCTAGAATTTATGTGCTTTTACACGGCTGTGACGGTGAATTCACACCTAGGAGTTAAAATCAGGTTTAATTATCTTTTAGCATATATTCATATTTTAGTCACTACGGCTAACCTAATTCTTTTACTAGTGATTTATTTTGTACTGCACTGGTTGGTTCTCACTGCTAAGTCAGATGATGTACATTTTTGTGATGGTATGTGTAATGCCTGTGCACTGAACTTCCCTATATGCATCGTTATTACAATCTCGGTTTTAAGATTTTTATCACAGTGAATAGATACGATAACAGACTAAAACTATTCTATCAAAATGTACGAGGTTTACGCACGAAAACTAATACCTTTTACAATAATTTGCTATTATCGAACGCAGACGTTATATTAGTCACAGAGACGTGGTTATGCGAGGGCATTTTAGACACTGAATTATGCAGCTCTGATAACTACGATGTGTTCCGTCGTGACCGCGGCACGTTAGGCGGCGGAGTGATGATTGCCTGCGCCACGCGGCTTGCGGCATGTCGTAATACTAGCACTCAATGCGATGACGACATTGAATGTATCTGTGTTACCTTACCTGCCCGCAATATAGGCTCGCAACATGATGTGAATATTATTTGTGTCTATATTCCTCCTAACCGTGCACTCCCATTACGTATACATAAATTCGCAGAATATTTAACATCTCTTATAGGGTCTCAGCCTGACGACTATTTTATTGTGGCAGGTGACTTCAATATGACGTGTATCGATTGGAGTCAAAATATACCTAAATTCATAAAAAAAGGTTCTATTGACTATCAAAATTCGGCTATTGAGTTGGTTAATGTGGCATCTTACTTAGGTCTGGATCAATATAATTGTTTCATGAATATGTATGATAATTTACTTGACCTAATATTTTCTAATATTCCATTAGTTATTGAAAAAAACCGCTTTGCCGTTGGTAGCAGAAGATAATTGTCACCCAGCGATTGAAGTATCTGCTAATGATATTTTAATCCCTACCATTAAGCCACCGAGTAGAAAAGTTAACCTTTTTAGAAAGGCTAACTACGAGAGTTTGAATACATTTTTCTTAAATTATGATTGGTCTTTTTTGACATCTCAGTGTTTGGAGGATGCTGTTGACCAGTTGTACACAGTACTATACATGGCTATATCTAAATATGTACCTCAAAAAACTGTTTGTAATAATTATAGATATCCTGCATGGTACAGTACAGCTTTAATCAGGTTAATTAAAGAGAAGGCAAAGTATCACAGATTATGGAAGAAGTATGGTAACCAAAATGACTATAACTCATACTCAACATTACGCTCTAGATTAAAAAAACTTGAAAGTCACTGTTACGCATCGTATTTGGAGTCTGCACAAAATAAAATTAAAACATCACCTAAATTACTATGGACATATATTAAATCTAAGAGAAAAAATAAGTCTAACTTCCCCAGTTTAATGCAATATAATAATAATAACTTTTATAATGAACAAGATATCTGTAATGCTTTTAATGATTTCTTCTGTGACAACTTCAGGCCACCGGCTTGCCAGTATAAAGATTTTGCGGAGGACAGTGCAGTGTGTCATGACGTCATATGTAGCATACAAATATCTGTAGACGACACAATGAAATTACTAGAGTCACTTGACTGCACTAAGGGTCCTGGATGTGACGGTATACCACCTTATTTCTTTGTAAAATGTGCTCAATCGTTGGCTAGTCCTCTGACTACGGTGTTCAACAGATGTTTTTCGGAAGGGTATGTTCCAAAGATTTGGAAAACAGCTAATATAGTGCCAGTACATAAAAAGGGAACAAAAACGGCAATCGAGAACTACAGACCGGTATCGATTCTCAATGTGCTTGGTAAATTAATGGAGACAATAGCGCATAAACATATGAACCCGTTTATTACCCGTCACATTCCAGTGCAACAGCATGGATTTGTGCGCGGACGTTCAACGACTACTAATCTTGCTGTTTTTACTAATGACGTTCTAAGTGGTATGGAGAGCGGGTTTCAGATTGATGTCATATATACTGATTTTGAAAAGGCATTTGACCGTGTTGATCATTTTATCCTTCTACGAAAGCTCCAGGAGCTTGGAATTCGTGGGAATCTTCTCCGATGGGTGGAGTCTTACCTTCGCAACCGTTCCCAATATGTGGTAATGGCAGGATGTCGTTCTGAGATTGGGGAGGTCATATCTGGGGTTCCACAGGGATCAATTCTGGGGCCTTTATTGTATGCGGCGTATTTGTATGATGTTACTAACTGTTTTCAATTTGCAAAATTTCTTATGTATGCTGACGACACCAAAATTTACGCACCCATAAAGACACACTCTGATGCACAGAAACTACAAAATGACCTAAATACACTTTGCAGCTACTATCGGGATAACCGTATCGGGGTTAATGTCACAAAATGTATGCAAATTAGCTTTACTCGCAAAAGACACAAAATAGATTATAAGTATAGCTTAGATAATGTACCATTACAATGTGTAAACGTTGCTAAGGATCTTGGTGTAGTTTTTGATGCCAAAATGTCAATGTCCGATCATGTCGCGGCAGTGGTTGCAAGGGCATATAAGAACTTGGGGTTTGTCTTGCGTATTAGTCGGCCGTTTAATAACATTGAATGCATTAAAATGCTCTATTATTCATATGTGCGTAGTGTGTTGGAGTACTGCAGTAACATCTGGAATCCAAAATATATGATCTATGTCCAAGATATTGAAAAAATTCAAATAAAATTTATTAAGACCTTAAATTATCGTACTCAAACCGGAAAGGATGCATATGGGGAGTCGTGTAAACATCACAAGCTAATGCCGCTAAAAGATCGACGTACGTTGTTGCAGATGTTATTCTTGCATGACGTCTGTAATAATAAAGTGGATTGCTTGGAGTTAACATCTCAATGTCTCCGGTTGAAAGCACCTGTCACACGCACTAGACATACAAAATTATTCCATGTTCCCTTAAGTCATACCAACTACGCCCAGAACTCTGTCATGCCCCGCATACTCAACATATACAATGGAAATTTCTCCTCACACGACATTTTTCATAATTCAAAGGGCAGTTTCAAGCGTCTTATTGTCACATCTCTAACTGACGATAACACTTAGCAAGCACATTCTCTTGCATGCATTGCTCGCGTGCACACAAATACACTACACACACATACACACACACATACACACACATACACACACACATACACACACACATACACACACACATACACACAACTAACTCTCCTAACTTCCTCATTTCTTTTTTGATTTTGAATTCTTTTTTGTTTGAATATGTCTTTTTGTTTAGTTTTTAATGTAAATTTAACTGTTAATCTAGACCTACCTCACGACATAACAGTCACACGTACAAAGTGAGAATCTGTAACTGGCTTTAAGTCTGTTGTAAGTGGTAATTTATAATCCTAACGAGCTGTAGATTCTATGATTAAATAAATAAAAAAAAAAAAAAAAAATAACTAACGAAAATTGTTCACCTATTAAGTTAAATTAAGTAAACGCAAATTACACAGGATTTTCAAATACATATCCAATTACACGACAAAGCGACATATCCTGTTACGGTCTTGTATATAACATGCTCTATTAAAGCAGATACGAGTATTTACGATGCAGGCCGCTGCATATAGGCAGATGCCACACATGTTCTCCCTTAATACGAATAGATGGCGCCAAGGGTTGTCACCTCCAAATTGATAAACTATACAACGAGTTTGATTCTCTGCTATTGAAAATACCTGCAAATTGTTTATGCTGTAATGGGCACAACGTACCTTCACCTCATGAAAACTAATTTATTAAGTTGAGATTGACTAAAATTATGTTTTACGTGTATAATTTGAGATGAGACCTAAAATAATTTAATGTATGAATCACCTAACATCACATTATCCGTAAAAAGGAACTATTAGGTAACTCCTGCTATGGACATATGGATAAGACATATAGCGTGCGAGACGCGCTTGACCAGTGAGAGTTCGTTGGGATTATTAGTATCGCAAATAGACACATTAATCCAAATAAACGTCACCGTTAGCAGTTGAGGTTAGTTTAGAGTTTAGATAAAGTAAAGACAATGCGCTTGATAATGGATTTAAAATCGTGTATCGAAATTGACTAATGGAGTTTAGCATAATTTGACCTCTTGAAAATGTCTAACAAACTACTACATTCACTCTTACTCTCCTTGTTATAACTGGAAAAAGTGATCTAGCAGGGTAAATCCTTCTATAGAGATACCATGTGCCGTGGTGGGATACATATGAATTGAAGTAATGTTGATTAAATGTTGATAATATTATGTTGGATACCCCCTTTTTTCTTTGTTCCCCCTGAGGCAAATGCATTAAGTTGCATACCCCGGCTGTGGCGAGCCGGCGGTTATGTGGGCTCTCCTCCCCAGAAGGGGGAGGCCTACCCACTAAAACCTCAGGGATGGCCTTTTTCAGGCATGTAGGGAGCCCGCCGATACAGGGGAGCCCTCCTCGGGGGAGGCTACAATACCTCCCCCGATCTCCACCACCGACGACGCCCCCCGGCCACGGAAGGGGCCGGGGCGCGGGCGCGATCGATTTCCTCGCGCCCGCCGGCGACCCGCGGCGGCGCCACGGCTGTGCTACCGAGCCCGGCGCCGCCTCCTTCGAGCGGGATCGGCCATCTCCCGACCCCGCTCGGCGGCCTCCTTCTGGAGCATCCCTGATTCACAGAATGAGGCCACAGCCCTCCAACCTCCCTCGTCCGCGCCAGCATTGCCGCAATCAATGCCGGCGGAGACAGATCTCACCCGATCTCTGCGACCAAGACTCGGCGCTCGGAGGCCCACGCGAAGGCGCACGCTTGTGCTGGGCCGAGTCGAGGTCGGATGCGCAGTGGTGACAATGTGTCGATCCCTCCCGTATGTTGGGTACCCCTTAAATAAACTCTGTATCTTAACTTCTATTAAACAATAATATTTACTATTATTACACAACATTGTATAGCTGATCTAAACAAGAAATATTTGCAATTAGCGCGCGCGTTTTAATTATCTACTGAAAATGAAGGTTGTTCGTTACGAATATTATCAAATTCTTTGACAAGATAATCATAACCTTGTTGGCGTTCGGCATTGACTTTCACTTGTTATTGCTTTAAGATCAATAGATATACATTACATAAACAATAACTGACACTAATAAGTGTCACAATTCATTGCAATTCTAAATAAAATGATGCCAAACTTATTTATGAAATCAGAAAAATTTTGTTTCTTGGTGCCTCTTAGTCAAGAAAGGAAGATCCCACCAAAAAACATTCTGTAAAAAACTAGCCAAGTCGATCTCGATGGAGCTGCTAGTTTATCTCTAAAAAGTAATGAAATATAACAAAGTCGTGCCAAGTCTAAGGTTCCTTATTGCGATTGCGTTATTATTATAGTTAATGTTGTGTGACTTTGCCGTTGTCCAATCTGTCGCCAGAACCGCTACCCATTGACGATGGAATGAATTGCCACTTGGAAAACGTGGTGTTGAAAATGAAACTACCTATTAGTTTAATTTTATGTATTTGCGATTTTGTGACATCAATAGTATGGATATGCCTGGGAACTTACTATTTTCAGGGATAATAAAAATTTGTTATATTGAACTTTCAAAATAGTATTTCATCTTTTAGCTAACTATATAACATAAAATTTTACAATAAAAGCGTAAAGAAACGAATAGCAAATAAAAACAGAACAAATTACGCCGATTTTAGGTTTTCCATATTACGCTTACATTGACTTTCTTTCTGCAAGTAAATAAAATTAAACTACCTATTCCTAGCACTAGTCATCACTGACAAACGGCATCACGATCCAAAGACTTTCATCTTGAGGAACTGCGGTAGATGGACCGAAACAATTACCTCGTCACTACCTGAACGTTATCCAGCCGAGTTGGATCTGACGATTGGCTTACTTCTTGATTTTGGACCTACTTAGTTGGACTTTTTGTCCGAGCTAAACATACACAAGTGACAATTTTTGTCCTAAGTCAACTTAAGATACATAATCAACAACTATCGTATCGTATAGTTGTAGAACCTCCAACCTTTAAATACAGTGGGTGCTATAATCTATTTCTACTACTTGCATAGTTATTTGTCTTTTCTTGATAGGAGTATTCCCACTAATAATTTAAATTGATTCAGTTATTATTGAGTAATGTAATTAAGACGACTTTGCTTTATGTATATAGTCATCATCCTCTTGCCCATTTCCCATTATCTGGGGTCGGCACAGTAGATATTTTTCTTCCATTCCTATCTATCAGCCGTCATTTCCATGCTTACTCCTTTCATTCTTATATCATTCTTCACACAATTGATCCATCTTTTATTCGGCCTTCCTCTGCTTGTGTATCCCTCTACTTTCATATTCAACATTCGTTTTGAGACATGACTTTCATCCCTCCGCATCACATGTCCAAACCATGCTAATCTACTTCCTCTCACTTTTTCTACCACTGGCGCTACTTTCAGGCTTCTTCTTTCAGGCTTTATGTATATAGTATTTTATATTATTTTCCTATCTACAGGCTCACATGGTGTAATTTATTTAAATAGTTGTCATTTGTATATCCCAGTCGTGTTGTTGTATTTTTTTAACTTATGACGACTCTTCACCTATACTTAATACTAAACTGAATCTTACAAGGCAAACTTTTCTCTCACTATCAAGTGAAAAAGCAAAGAGAAAGATATTTAAATAGTATTTAATTTAATTGCCAACCCTACTGTTTAATTTCATATAATGCTCGCTAACAACTACAGAGCGGCATTGGCGATATTGATATAAATTGATTATGAGTTGTCGCGACATTCATTAATATAGTCGAACGCAAATATCTTATCTAGTGTTTATTACTAATAATGATTCTGACCGTAGGCTTTAATTTGAAGTATCTCTATGATTTAACATGGCCTGAAAGCAAATTAACGAGTAATTGGATAAGTGTAGCAACTTGTTAAATATTTATAAGTCGAATTGAATATTCGATTAATCAACTGTGAATGATTAATAGAGAATCTAACTAAGTATTGCTGGTGTCAAATACTCTTAGAGTTTTAGAGTTTCAGTTCTTAGATCGCCCTAAGTATATGTAGATAAGGCATTCAACCCGCTTACTACGTATTACGTCGTGCATCGCGTTTTGTTAGATTACAAAACATAACATTCTACCTTGGAAATGAACAATAGACCTGGACAAAAAAATCCATTTTGAAACAAATTTGTTTTCATATAATTTTTCTTTTTCTCAATTTTTCGTCTCAACGGAGTTTGTCAGGTTTATTGTTCTTCTTTACTTTGAAACAACTTCGTTAGACTATGGCCTCGTCCTATTATAATAAACCCAGATCTACTGCGTTGGCGGACATCCATTATTTGGCCGCCAAGGCAAGATCTATGAGATACAAGACTACCTAAACACTGTATGTACCACTTGGAAAAGTAAGTAGTAAAAATAATAAATATTGTTGTGTGACAATATAGCGATAATTGATTACCGTTTTATAATTATACTCATTATCATTGTAAGAATCCGATAACAACCGTATTCTAATTGAAATATACTACAATTAAATAATACTTCAATACTAAATTGACATTTGACACATTTTCAATCTATGTTTGGCGTGTTTATGTTCAGATTCTCAAATCTTCTGTTTGTCTCACTATGCGGCTATCTCATAGATACATAATAAAATATGCAATAAAAAAAATCTATGAATTTTTGTGTAGCTTGTCGATACTAATCATGAGTTTGCGTTCGTTTAACTACCAACTTAAATTAAAAAACTAGTACCTATAGTAAGTTTAGTGAAAACATAGAGATGAGAATCAAAAAATAAATATGACGAATTGACACATTTACTATACAAAAACTGTCAAAGTGAAATATGTTATCTGATGGTAAAGTTGATTTATCAATCGTTAGTCTCCTAACGACTAGAATATAGCTTGGGCTATAATATCCATTCCTCACTCCGATCTAGATAGATCTATTGCGAATCTAGGTCCGTTTGCAACTCTTGCGTAACTCCTAAATCCTTCATGAACTGGCGGATTAACTGTCTTTTAAGAAGTCTTATGTCGTTAGCGTTCATGATAAGTTTAAGATAACATAGACGACGACCTCGTCAGTGCAGCAGCGCTTCGTAATCACATAAATGGTGGTTTCGTGTTTCATGTACTTTTGTGTACAATCTACAACTGTCTAAATTCTTGAATCCTATGTTGTTTTTATTTCAGTAATGGAATTGGCTAAATAATCTTTTGAATTTAGGCATTCGAGAATCCTTACCCCTGTGTTTTTTTCCGGTCAGACGAACGCGAATCCCTAAGGAGTTGCTCCTCCAGATGTTTACCTGGCATTTTGAGATACCACAAAATCGCTCAGGTCCAAGTTGTGCTTTTCTGTACCAGCTTTGGCAAGTTCATCGGCTTCTTCTTTACCCAAAATGCCCATGTGCCCTGGGATCCGTCTAAGAACTACAGTGTAAAAACATCATATGCAGTGTTGAAACAGCTTTATCTCATTAGAATCGGAGGCGCTAAGAGCTGTTTTTCTGTCACATTATTTGCATACGTAGGTTGATGTATTTTTGCTTATAATTTCTGCGCATTCTATGAAGGAATAAATTTGACTAAAGCACGGAGGTATAACAGCCTAAATTGGTGCTCGTCTTCAATCTAGCTCTAAAGCCATCACTAAAGTTCCTTTGATCCATCCGTGCCGTGCCAATCCACATATATATATATATATATATATATATATATATACGTGTTGAAGACGAATAAAATGCGGAGAACATTTCACCTTTGTAATAATAATGTACATGGTTTCATTGACTAACAGTCTTGAGTATTATTGAACGTCTCATAGAGCAAACGACAAAATTATACTTTGATCGGCATCACTCACGCTTCACGCAGCTGCGGGATCGGTTGTTCAATAAAAGCAGCTTGAATTTACAATGAGGCGTACTAGGATGACATGATGATGTCAAGTTCATCAAAACAGTTATTCAAATATTTATATTTTTTTATATTTTATATGATAAATAGGTTAGTCATAAGCATTATTTTATCTAGACTAAGTTTAAAGAAAATCGTTGTACACTAGCAATTTCATCCAAAAAAAATTGCAAAGCCGTTCTGTCAGTCTTATAGTGAAATTCGTTTCCGAATTCCTTTTCTTATATATTTTTTATAAAATAATTATTTGTACCGATTACTTACTTTTACGTTAATTTAACTTAATATTGGATTTGATATTATAAAAATGCCTCATTACTCTTTAACAAAATTGCAATAGCAGTGCTGATTTATATCCGTTGCACTAATGGCAGTGCCAGCTAGACAGATATCCATTGACGATTGACGATAAGAAATTTTTCGCTTATTAGCTACACAGGCGGAATTACTTTCTCAAAGCCGTTGGGGGCGAGGTCAAAAGATGTTAGCCTATAGTACGGCCATCAATTTCATGTAAATAATCTCCAGGCATCTGAGTACAATGAGACCTGGCAACTTGATGGATTGTTATATTTTCACGGTCATTTTTCCTTGAATAGCTTAAGGCTTTGTTGTTTTTGTAAGCTATCTGGAATACAAACGGATTGAATTCTGAATCGTCGGAACTTAAATTTTCTATGTGAAGAATTGACTTAGCAAAGAAATGTAGTATATAAGCGAGTCTTAAAGATATGGTTCTAGCTAAGCGACGGAGTAACAGATAACAACAAACAAAAAATTTCAGCAAGGAGTTGGGAATATAGAATTCGTATTCTTTTTTGTACATACAGTAGCCATCCGTTTTTAAAATGCTCAACTTGTTTTATCAATCCAATATGTAAATTTATTTATAATATATTTTGAATATATTCGTTAGAATTATTTAGGACAAGATATTTCGAATTCTACAGAAAATATTAAATCTAACTAAAAAATAATAATTTAAATAATTAACGTTAAAGAAATCAAAAACAGAAAGAATCTTATAAAAATTGATTTTTACGCGTTGATATCCTGCGTTTCCCGACATACGCCTGTCACTCGAAGAGAATTCCGCGCCAATGACTGTCAATCCTGTGAGAAATATGCGCTGCCTACTTTCGGACTATGTGAGTGACCCTGGTTCTTCTACTGACATGTGGTTCAGATAAAAAAATGATGGTGATACGAACTAAAACGGAGTAATTTGACAACAATTAATGAACTGACTGATGCCAATTTGAATTTTAATTGATTCCAAATGTTGTCCGAGTCCTGATGAGAGAGAGCTGACTCATGTGAAAAATCCCTAACATGAGGTGAGTCAGCTCGCGCACAACGTAAGATTCATAAATCGGCCCACAAATTGTATTGGCACCACATAGTTAAGATTGTTTTGAACTTGGATGTCTTGCTTTCCGCACCGAATAGTTTATTAGAGCGCTACACACACTTGTGAAATTAACATCGACCGTGGTTATTAGTGTCATAGTCTATATCAATCAAGGATGATAAATTTATTGGCGTCTAAACATTGAATCTCTTCTCTGTTAAGTGGGGAGCTCGATGAATGGTTGCATAATTGAGGTAATTGCCATCGTTGGATGGAGCACTGATAAATCAGTCGATGACCTCGATTTGTATCAATCGAACCGAATCGCTCAAACTCCAATTTGACTTGTGTCAAACGATGATTGGTTGCAACAGTGCCTGCCTACGCCTAATTGGCTGAATGAGTTTTGCTTGCGTGCCAGTATGGTTGACAAGAGCTGTGATTGCCTGTTTGGATATGAACTAATTTATTAAAATATTTTTGGAAGTTAAAGCTGAAACACTGTAGTTTTCTTTAGAGCATAATATGAAGAAACGGTCCAGCTCTTGCCGTTGCTAGATCGACGGTTGCATATATTACTTTAAAGGATCTTCCATACGCAGGTATACCACCGTGAGACTATTAATATTCATCGCGAATGTTAACAAAATATCATATAAGCACACTGATTACAATTACTTTGTTACCTTCGAGAAATTCTTTCTGCAATTACTTTATGATTATAATTTAATTTGGTTCAAATAACTTAAAATTCTCTAAAATAATTATGTCTACTATTAAATTAGATGTGCAACCAATCGTTTAATCAGTGTAATTATGTTAAATGACTTGATTAATATTTACAATCCACTGAACGATTTATCCAGAGTTAGTAGCTCTGTGTAATGTTGAATAGGCTGTGTGATTGCAACCAACACTTCGGCCTTTGTTTCGAACGCACGTACCGTGCTCATCTATCAATGCTCAGCACCGCTTGCCAATTTGTTTGTTCGCATTATATTGTGTTTGGCGCCGTAAATACATGCCAGTCATTGCCCCAGCTCAATTTTTTAGGTCTTAGTTTATGGTCTATGCAAGCGAGTGTACTAAATTTTTTTAAGCAAACTATTCATTCTATGGATCTATATACATATTGTAACTTAAAACATCCATGAAAATGAAATTGAAGAATACTCGTATATAAAAATGATTTAATTTTATGTTTGTGACGTCATACTGCTGCGAAGAAATTCAATAGTAAATATAGTCGATCAATCCAAGCCAGCATGGTTGACTGGACCTAATATCTTCATCATCTCTACATCACCTGAAGGTTGACTGGTAGAGAATGCCTAAGGCATTAAGTTGTACTTCGTACTCCATTGTACATGAAATTTTAATAAATAAATAAAATGCTTAATTTGTCTTTATAGCTAATTATTCTTATTATATAGGATTAAAGAATAGAAAGTAGAAAATAAATATTTAAAGAGCTTCCTTTTTTTTATTATAATTAAGGGCAATAAAGTATATAAAACGAAATGGACTATATCATAAAAATACTATTTTTTACTCAATAATATAATAAAGTAACCAAAATCTTTGGAGCTTTGCTGCCCCAAATATCTACTTTTAGTTATTGGTTAGAGCATACTCTAAACAACTTCTATATAATAATATATAGTATATTATACATACTGCTTTTTGCCTGGTAAAGATTGCAGGCAATGCTGGAAGTTAGAAGCGCAATCCGTCTTTCGATGTGGAGGTCCTCGGCTTATGTCCAGCTATGCAGCTGTAGAAATAATTATACTAATTTCTACCTGTTACCTTATCAAAACTTTTAAAGTAATTTAAATGCCAATTTTATATCAATTCATACCAATATATAATTTGTAAATAAAATGTGTAAAATCAAAAATAAATCAATGCATAGTTGTATGCTGAGTTTAATGGTTTATTAGAGTTGACCAAAATGTGTCATTCGGTTATGTCATTGACAGCTAAAGCGTGTAAGGTGTTCTGTAACTTCCAGTGAAGAAATTCCTATATCTTGGAAAAGTAAATGAATACAAAGCTTTCGATTTACAACTATTTTAACTCCATGTTACCATTACGTTAACATAAGTTCATTATACTGTTTTATGGTCCTTAGTTCCTAGTTTACTCTAGTTTAACACTGACATAAAAATTAATTGACCGTATTGTATTTTTGTAAGATCATTTCGATTTCTCACGATCACGTCAATGATACTACTTTCAGTTGGAGCTTACCATCCATTCTTGCCCATTTTGTGTCCATGAAGGCTATAATCATAAAAGTTTTTATTGCTATTCATCCAGCTAACACTTACGAAAAAAAGTTGTGTTCCTACATCTCGGGAGGTTACTGTATGAGATCCGTGTCAGTTTTGATCGCTTTGATTTATGGGCATCCGATATAAATTGTGAGGTCATGCTCAGCATTCGTCTTATAGACAGCTTGTAAAAATTGCTATTCGTCATTCGCTGCGCTATCAACAGCGTAATCGTTTAATAAACATTGGCGTGCGCGCATTGGATCAAACAAATGGTTTGTTTAGTTAGGAAATTTCGTAACTTCCATGAGTGTGGGTTGTGTGACAAAAATTCTTTAACTTGGAATTTTTAAATAATTAAGACTTCATTAGAATGAAAGTAACGTGTGATACTTACAATGCTTCAGCGAAACCGTTTTTATCTCAAATTGGCAATCTTTTAGAATTACTTTTCTTCTAATGGCACCTACGAGTATATCACGTTAAAATAAAAATTACTTTTTTAGCCTATCTTTTAGAAGAGTATCGATTGTATATTGGTAGCATTTATGTGAATAATTGAATTTGAAACATAAGTATTATAAAAATAAATTATCAAGACACATTGCAAATTTGTATGAATGCTTTGCCTGCCGCCGCTTTACTTATAATAAATAGTTATTAGATTCCAGCGGCCAGCTCAAAGCGAGTTATTAATTACTCACTTTCGCATTGTGCATAATCTACTTTTCTATTAAGTACAAATTTACCTACCCTGATAAAATACACCTACTCAAAATTAAAACTTAAGATAATGAAAACAAAGTTTAATTCATCTTCTCAAGCATCTAAAACTTATAATTATTTATTATGCAGTTATTAAAATATTTATCAACTGAATGTTTGGCAAAAGTTTATTAAAAATTTAATTCACGATTGTTTTTATATTTTTTGGTATTGAGTTCGACTCGATATCACTATTCCTTTTTTTTTAAGTTTCCTTGTTAAGTATGTAGTATTAAAATATTTATTTCCCGATCGTATCTTTTTGATCTAATGCATACATATTATATTAGAATAATAACCGGAGATTTACCTCAGCGAGATACTAGTCCTGGATTTGAATACTCTATGTTGGGCATGTTAATAGCGTCAGTGCTTTACTACAACAGTAAGTACCCTGCCTGCAGACATTCACTCCTAGGTAAGCAAAATGCTTCACAAGTATTAACTTAAATCAGGCGTAGGTACGACGAAGTAAGCTTGACTCTAATATTAATGGGAGATATTAAACCACTGTGGTAAATTTCTAAATAAATAAATAAATAATAAAAAAACAGGTAATTAATGAAAAATAAGACGTGCATAAAATTTGAAATTACATTTCTGCACTGTTATGACTAAACAAAAAATAAGTCCTTCTTGATTGAGTTTTGTAGTGAAAGAAAAATACCTTTTAGTTAAGTATAGTTTATATGTATACTACACGATTTTTACATAACGTTTTTGAAACTTGTGAAAACATATTGAACTTGTAACAAACCGTTCTCATATTTTTATGTTAGAACTATGTATATTAAATACTTACAGGTCTTGTCTTGTCATCATACAAATATTACAACAAGATAGATAAAATGGTTTCAAAACGACATTTTGATAAAATATTCGGTCCAGTGCGTATCGGATTTGCATTCTGTGATTCCGTATAAACTTGTAGGTAAAATATCCAAAAATAAAAACTTTTTTGTGAGAGATAAACAAATGAACGATTTTCGGACTTTGTGCGTTAACGTTTCTTTTTGAAAGAATTTACGATTCTAAGTCTGTCGGTAGGACAGGTAAGCAACGATTCCTCTGTGGCTGGATTGTGTTGACTTAGAAGATTGCTGTTTTTTTACAATATCTAGAGACCGCAAATACAAATTTTAGAAGATACCTTACACTTGATACTTCCATGCGTTTCTGAGAAGATAGTTCCATTTTTCAATTTGCGGTACGGAACCTTAAAAACGGACGCAAGTAATAAATTAAATTTGAAATTACAGAGAAGCAAGAAATCTGATAAATCTGCGATGACATTAATCGATGCACTCTCAAATTAACATAATCCTTGCAACTCTAATGACCTATCAGCTGAGACTCTGGTAGCCGTGAAGCGCATAAGTAATTTATTAAGAACTTTGTCGCTACTTATTAAGGCAGCTTCCTTTCGTGGGCGATCTAATTACCGACAAGCCAGAACAATAATGCAATCTGAATATTTATGAGGGTAAACAGCATCTGTGAATTTGATATACATACGACTGTTTATCTTGAACGAAAATTGACTGTGTGCGATGAATAATTTATTGTGAGCAACCGGCACTGACGTTGGCCATATTTTAATATAAATCCATCTACCATATTGTATGCAAAATGCCATTGAATGCGGTGCAAGGCAGGATCATTATTCCAATATACGACTGCGATATTCATCACGCTGGCTGTATTTGCAGTATTTTAAACAAATCATCTTTAAACTTGAACGCAGAGTTTCTGCGTACATGGTAGTGTTGGGATGTGATCAGCTGACATATCGATATGATATGTGCCGGTGGCGATATATCAAACGTTATACCTGAACTATGGAACAATATTAGAATCTGGAGCTGAACAGATAAAGTCTGATGTCGACATATAAACTAATTAATGTAATCACACTCAAAAAAATAATCAGTATCTTTAGTAATCCTTATTATTTTAATTGGGACTAATCGTTTAGACTTTTTGGTTTTCAATGTATTCATATTAAGATAGAACCGATTTATCGACTCCATCTAGATTTCACTTCATCACTATTACACATGGTGCGGCTTACAGAATCAATTTTAATAATGGCTTATACTTATTTGTTTTACTGCATTTTTGTATACGCCATTACTGCTGGCATCGCATTCTCATATTAAGTCTGCGCTGGAATATTTATGAATGTGCTAAATCGATGGAAAGGAACATAATGTGAAGTTTACGTTTGAATCTCGTAAAAGAAATCTGTAGCGTAGTTATGGCCGTCATCATAATTATATGCCTAATATTGGTACTCTAACGATAATCTTTGTGCGTTTGAAAGTAACTCTTTACGCTACATTTGAATTACTATGTAGGGATACATATTTCCCACAGTATTATGCAGGTAACTGAATCACTTTTATATTGATAACGACCAGTGGAAAGTGGTTAAGTTTTAAAACTATATTTGTTCCTTTTTAATAAATAGAAGGCGGAAAATTAGAGTGTTGAAATTGAAATTAAAAACACTTTAAAATGATTTAAACAAAACTAGCATAGTTTATCATAAACTATACTTATTAATGTATAATTTAATGTAATAAATATATCAACATGATAATCCTATAAAGCTACTATGAATCATTCATTTCCAGTCGATATCAACTGTGTAAAATTTTAGGTCACAAGAACAATTGGATAAAACGTAGTGAACTAAAATTTGTTCTATTCCTTCTAGTTAACAATACGTCAATCACTGACTACTGATAATGTTCATGTTAACTGAATTTCATAATCATTAATCAATGTTAGTATTATATACAATCTTATGGCGGTGGCCCATTTTGAAGTTACCTGAATTATACATTCATTCATATAATCACATGTAATAGTGAATACACACTTTTTAGTTATTATTATTGATTATATTTTATTTTTCATTGAGTTCCAGTGGATAATATTGATAAGACTATTGCCTATTCTACAAATATACCTACTGAATTGCGGTAAGCTCTTAGGCTCTTACGACATGTATGGGACGAAATGGAACACCGACATATATATTAAATATCCTTAAGGTAAACCTGGTCTAAACGTTAAAACCAAGTTTTAAAGTAACGGCATTGAAATAAAATAAAAATCAAATCCTAAATAATGGACGCATCTTCAACTCAAGCTTCGCCCTGAGAAAGTTAGAAAGTGCGAGTGCTTTGGCACACGAATCAAAATTCGTGATAAGGTAACAATCAAGCCAATCTTTTACATTTGCTACAAGAAAACCGCTGCTGTTATCATTACTATAAGAGCGGACTATAGGTCGAAATGTAAAGTCAAAGTGTATTGTCGTATGTACAGATTTATCTACCTTCTCGATGTTGAGTAGTCAAATCAACGGTCGTTAGCGTAATGATCGCCCTAGATTGAGCTATTACAATAAATTTCTTAATTGCCCACACCACACAACCGAGATTCTTAGACGGTGATGCAATTGTGACCTCAGTTTGGTTTGGAGAACGACAAAATCATTTTCGTTATTAGCACTGTGATTTAATGCTCTTAACCTACATTCTAAATATTTAGTGGCAGGAGACATTAGTTCTGTGTTAATTTATGATTTTGTGTGTGACTAATACTCCCAATTAATTTAAATAGTATTATCAACTTTCTGGTTTTGAAATAATTATAGCTCAAAAGATGTTTAGACATTGAGAAATAATAGAAAAATATAACAATGTGAAACATGGATATGATCGAAGACGGACGATGGATATAATCTGACTACACAGCCTAAGTGGTCGTAGCAGAGGGGTACAACGACACGGGAGATATCGGTCCAATCTTAACAGTTCTACGGTATTGAAAGTTTTCTGTCTGGTCAGATGTAGGGCTGCTCTATTAGTCTAGCTCGCAAACTTTCTTCTCAACCCTAGGAGTAGGGCTGGGGTGACCGTTCAGGACATATGGGTCCTCCTCGGTGGAATCAAACGCCACCCGTTACGACGGGTGGGTCCTTGGGTTAGGCAATTTGTAAATTGCCTGAAGGTATCAATATCCTGGTTTTTAATTTTTCATATGTGGGTATTCTTATATTTTTTATAAGAAACCGGTTTGCTATTCTTGTAGGGCTAGATCTCGAGGCAGGGCCCGTCTTCTGCCTTCAGGTGGCCTCGCGTGGTGAGGGGCAAGATCTTTAATCATGGGATGCTTGGATTTATCGGCCCTTAAAAACATCCGTCGCGAGAGATCGCGGAAGTGGTCTTCCAACTTATTGCAATATAAATCTCTGCGAAGCACAGCGTTACTCACAAATCGTGGGGCCTTTGCGATCGTGCGTAGCGTTATTGTTTGCTGTGCTTCGAGTTTTTTCTTCGGCTTCTTTGCCTTAATCAGGTGGAACCAGGCGGGGGCTGCATATGCTATCTGGCTGCGTATATATAACTTATATAATAACAATTTGGTTTTCATAGGCAGCTGCGATTGCAGCAGAGGTTTTAGCACGTGCCTTGCCGTTCTGGCCTTGTTGACGGCGGAGTTCGCGTGGTGGCCCATGGTCATTGATTGATCAATGGTCACCCCCAGGTAGGTGACCATTGATTGATCAATGGTCACCCCCAGGTAGGTGACCGATTGAGACCAGGGGATGGTGGTATTAGAGTGAGCGGTATGTTCCTCGCTCTACTCAACACTATGGCCTGGGTCTTCGCCACGTTCACAGTCAGCCGCCACTTATCGAGCCATTCAGGCAGGGTGTCTAGCTGGCGTTGCATACGCTCTATCGCTATCTTCGGGCTCATTGAAGATGTTATGTAGGCCGCGTCGTCGGCGTATAGAGCTAACAGTGAACCCTGGTTCACCGGGATGTCGTTCGTGTAAAGCAAATAGAGCGTAGGTGCTAGACAGCTGCCTTGTGGGACCCCAGCTCGGATCGGGCGGGCGGCTGATACCTTATTTTCTATTGCCACATGGAAACTCCGGTTGTTTAGGTAAGATGCCACGATTCGTACTGCTCTCTTTGGAGTAGTAGTGGTGGACATCTTATATAGGAGGCCCTCGTGCCAGACCTTGTCGAACGCTTTTTCCATATCTAGCAATACGGCGATCGGGTGCTCTTTCTTGTTGACGGCTGTGGCTGCGTGATGAACCACTCTGGCGAGCTGGTGTGTAGTGGAGTGTTCCTCTCGAAAGCCGAATTGCTCAGGTCTCAGTTGGAAGTGTGGTGTCAATATGGTTAATAAGAGTTTTTCAAATACCTTCGACAAGGTGTTTAAAAGCGTGATCGGGCGGTAGCTGGCGGCGGATGTTGGGTCCTTCCCTTTCTTAGGGATAGTGATGACTCGCCCTTCCTTCCAGGTATTAGGGAAGTGGCAGGTGCGGGTCACGCCGTTGAACAGTCGGGTGACTGAGGCTACCGCCCGTGGTGGCAGATGTTTGAGGGCCTCATTTGGGATGCCATCAGGCCCAGGGGCCTTCCTTGATGGACACCTTTTCAGCATCATCGCTACTTGCCCTGGGGAGAAGAAGATAGCCTCCTCCTCCTCTGGGTTTTCGCCGGCTGGATTCTGTAGGTAGTCCTGTAGGTGGTTAAGCACATCGTGAGTGTGGCTGTTATTAGCATCCTCATTTGGGCAGAAGACCCCCTCAAGGTGGTCAGCGAGGATCTCTGCCCGGTCTTCCGGTCGGTACACATATGAGCCGTCGGGGGCCTTCAAAGGACGAACGGGCGTGGGCCTCTTAGTGAGCGTGCGGCACAGTCGATACAAGTTGTTTGTATCGTCGTCCGCGGCTTGGATGGTATTTAGCCAGGCTTCACTACTTAGGTTCTGGAGCTCCGTTCGTATATTGGATGCCAGGTTATTGAGATGTTCAAGGAGTACAGGGCATCTAGAAAACTGCCATCTTCGACGTAATCTGCGTTTTTCTTCTATCAGCCGCTGTACTCGTATAGGCAGGTTTTTCGATGGACGCTGGTTAACTGGTAACTGTGATGCGCGTAGGGCTTCAGCGACCTGGCTTTGCAGCCTGTGCGCGAGCATTTATTATTAGTCTAGGTGCGTTACAAACGCTTTATATAAGTATGCTTGGCATGTCCTTATTATAGGCGTGGTCAACGCAACAGATCTTATTGGATCTCTATTTTATGAAACGTACTGTACCGTACGTACTGTAAATGTGCCTATGCATATTAATTTTCTGGCAGTAAAACTTTTATCCATTCTCATCATACGATTAGCATATGATGATGATGTGAGACTATTCTCTTTTATCAGAGGTATTTAGTACTTCTTAGATATTTCAAAACCTTCTTTATCATATTTTATAGTAATACATTGGATAAACTTGTGACGTAAGGTGTAAAGTCACGAAACCTTATTTATAAAATATGCATATTAACATATTAGGAAACATTTAACCATTACGGATATTCAGCTATTCTGGTCAAAAAATATTATAGTCTCTTTAACTCTTCGATGACAGCGTAAAAAAATCAACAGATCTTAGATTTAATGGGAACTTCATGTCAAAATCGGAAGTGGTCGTAACATTCTGAACGACACAATACAGGGACAGTTTGCGACGAATGAAAAGTATCCACCTACAGGAAGTTACGTAACAAAATCCCGATGGAAGGCAAACAGCCGTCAATGAAAAAAGAACTAGTATGTTTGTTTTGCAATCAATCAAACAGAGCTCGCTCGGCGCGAGTTTGAAATGTTAACTTTTGGAAACGTCCCGCTATTATTTAGTATTGATTTTTGACTTCTATTTATTTTGGTTCCAACTCGCTCTGTTGTTTATGGGGATTTGCCACAGCAGTATGATTTTGTTTTGCCGGATTTAGATTGGAATATAAAAAGATTTTTTATTTTTGCGTTCGTTTTATCATTGACGATAACCGGATGAATTTGCCGCAATAAAGTCAAATAACTCTATTGTTAGTTGTTTGATTTTTAAAACAAATATAGTGACTTTGTGAAGTAGTAGAAAGTTTATAATCCTTTTATAACTGTTAGTAATTATGAACCACATAATTTTTATTACAATAATAATTTTCATAGCTAGTTTCTTAGTAAGACTTTTCTTACTTAAACCTCTTTAGGTTTAATCACATCAAATTTATTTAACTAGGAAATAGTTTGGAAAATATTACATCTTATGCTATCTTTTATAATCAGTACTATATTATAAACACCTACCGTGTGTTTTCTAGACAATCAATTAAATTAATGTTTTTCTGACTCTTTAGAATGAAGATTGCGGGCTTTTGTCCTAAGACGAATCGAAACGATGTTAATTTGTCATAAAACAATCTTTTCGTTTTAAACCGTTCATTTTGAAGTGTCTCTATATTCTGTAGCGTAAAAAATTTAGCGTATTGTACATAATCTACAAAATGTGGCTAGAATTAAGTACCTAACGCCATCTGTGAACAAGCTTGAGAAAATTTCTCATTTATGTGGTTTTTGTCAACATAAAGATTGGTTTTAATTAACCAAAACATTAGATTCTTATATATGCCTAATACAATAAGTTTCCTGACCTAGTACCTACTGCATAATATTTCCAGCACAGCATTGAAATTTAGAATAAAAAATTTACCATTCTGAAGGAGCCGATGCTAAAATAATATTAGCAAAATAATTAGTATATTGCTAGTAGTTTCTCTTCAAATTTCGAGTACTTCATAAGTAATCTCTAGTAAGTCCTAATTCTTCAGGCTTTCTAGGGCCGAGATTGCTTCAATTACTGAATAAATTGATGTCTAGATTGGTTGGTTAGTGGATGTATTTTGCGGGCAGAGTTACACTAAAGTCTATTAACACTAGAAGATTATATATTACTATAACAGCGACATTTATGTTTTTTACTCTCTTCATATCTTCTATAATGATGTGCAGCTTATCACTGGTTACCTGCGTATTCACTGGTTGAATCGACAAAATCTCTATTAAATATGAATACACCTTTGTAAACTTATTATCTATATTACATTTTGTCTGTAAGTTTTTAGACAATAAAGAGTAACAAAATTATACATATATTAATTTAGTTAACACAAAATTATTAACATAAATTAGCCTTCTATAAACCAATTCACCAGCCATTGCAACTGTGTGCGGTACAGTCCATCACAATGGCTTCTTGTTTAAGTATTAACTTTGAAGGCATCCAATCAAGCAGACATCGGTTGGCTGATCAAATATAACAAAAAGCCTACACTCAATCAAGAGTCCAACGAGGTGTTAAGCTAGCACTATCAATCATCTAAACGAATGGGGACGTGCTTCGTTATCCGCGCCTGGATCCAAGCCAAAATTGTAATAAAGATGGTCTCGTTAAAGATCTGATGGCACGGCTATTACGCCGTTTTATGGCGGCAAATAATAAACTTTAAAGAAAACGGTTATTAATTGACGATAGTAATTATGTTTACAATTTACAAACCAATAGACGAATGAAATAGTGTGCCGTGGTGTTACACTAGTATTTGATATGAGGCTCGGAATGTAATATTTTTATTTACAGGTTGGTACTTATTAAAAAGTACTTTAATAAAAACAATGTATCTCATATAATATTGAACACCTTATTACGGTATTCAATAAAACACGTGGTTATTTATTGTAGTCTAAATTGAATATCCAATTTCATCTATTTCTTTTTTCTACAGAGAAAAAGAGAGGCAATGATACCGCCAAGTACCGCAACACCCAAAAATGCGGATAATTTTCTTTTATGCGTTCCTACAATATGGGTATCAATTGAAAGGGCTTGCCAAGAATAACTAGAAAAACTAAAAAGTATTAAATAAAATCAAAGAAAAAAACAATCTTTAAAAACTAGCTTTTATTTAATTTTTTTACCTTAAGTTTTCTAGTTATCAATTAATAAGGAAAATGTTTATAGCTACGAACAAAGCAGAATTATAAAATAACTTATAACATAGCAATTTCATGCTTTCCTTATCATTCACTAAGACAAGATCTTAAAAACACACTTAATAACAACTTTATATAATTAAAAATTTAATATCTGACTCAATCTAGGAACACATCGTACAAGATGTACAAAATAACTATAATTCACGAGATATCTTGTAACTTAGCACCAAAAAGCAACTAACCACACAGGACGTGACTGTACTAGACGCGTCAATATATTAATCATCGCTTACTTCGTATAAGTAGATACTCGTATAAGCGCATCATGTATTCAAACCGTTCATGTAAACACGCGCTAGTAAACTCACTATCTAATTAGGGTGGGTCTTAATAAAAGTGGGGATGTAACAAGACTCGGGAAGAAGTTGGGCCATAAAATCCGCTGTTCATGCTATCTCACTTCCTAAGATGGAAAAAATGTGTTCCGGTAATGCGTCTTGGAATTTTCTTCTTTTTTTTTTCTATTTGTATTCATGGAAAATATCTGTTATTTGAATGTATATATCGAAAGATAAGGGTATATGGTTCGTTTTCGTCTGAGATTAGCATTGTAATAAATAACCTATGGTTGGCCTATTTTTAATCATATGCTTGACTTTATATGTTAATGTTATGACGAAATGTTTGATTATCTAATGCACGTCTCTATGCTGTTAGCCTTTAAGTATACCTACGTGTAATGGTACAATTTTTATACTTATAATTTATTGCCTTCATTCATCATTAAGATAAAATTTTCTATTATATATCAATGTGTTTTTTGTTTTTCATGTGTACTTTTACTTGAAATGCTAACGGTGAAGAAAAATCTTGAGGCAACTGCATACACTTATGAAGAAATTTAAAGGTGTACGTGGCGTTGAACAAACCGCATTGCAGCATGGTTGATTAAGGCTTAATCACCCTTACATACTCGTAATTAAGATAGGCTCGTGTCTCTCAGTTATGGAGATATGAACTATGATGATAGAGGGAAAACAAAATACTATATCTGGTAGCCGTAATATGTATATCTCAAAATTTTTAATTGATTTTCTAAGAAACGTTGACCAAGTTGATTTATTTATTCATACATCAATAACATATATGAGAAAAATGGGAACGGTAATAGATATATTCTTAATCCGACACCGAAAGAAAGTGAAAAAATGAAAATCAACTTTATTTATTCAATATAAGTCTTTATAGTAAGTACTTATTGAATATTGGGAGAATAAAAATATCTAAAGAAATACATGACCTTTTGACCTTTACCTCTAAGTTAATTTTTCGTTCGAAACACAGATATACAATAAAAATTAATTAGTTTGAAAAGAAATTATCTTAACAGCCTGCAGCAACCAGGTTATTAGTGTGTAGCCATGGCTAATTCCTTCGAGCCCGACAATTAGGTTAGCAATGGTAATGGGTTGTAGTGTTGATGTTAGTACGGGCAATTTTTCATATGCCACGAATATGGGTTAAATTAATGGTAATGGAGAATAAATTTTAAATTAAAATAAGTGAAGAATGTTCACTTATTCAACGTTGACTTGAGTCAAGTAAACGTGTAACACATCTCTCAAGCCTGTATAGAACAAAGAAAGTGGCCAAGCCAGTAATCTATTATAAAATCTTTGAGATTCATTATAAAGTGAGAGATCGAGCAAATGAAACCTGTTACATTAACTCACTAATTAGAGACCTTTATAGCGCATCGCTCCATCATCATTTTCGATTATGAGCTGATTGCTGTATCTCTCAAACAATGAGTCAAGGTTGTGCTTGCCCATTAACGATGACATAAAACGACTGAGTATAACATTTTTAAAGATAACCGATGCAGGTTTTTTTACACAGCAGAGAAAATCTTATCCTTGATTTTAATTGATAGTCGTGACGATATGGCCAAAAGAGCCGAGATTCGCCTGGAATCCACATCAAACAAAGAACTGACCATTTCACATTTATATGACGGAACACATTATAAGCTATTGATAATGTTATTATGACGACAAACCTAAGTTTTATTGATTTGAAGATTGGTTGTTACTTAAATAAGAATTTGGCAAGATCCTTTCTTTCACGGGGAATTTGTTTTAATTAGCCTAAAGAATTCAATGCTTAGAACGAATTCTGAGACAATGCTTAACAAAATATTAATTAGGATTTATTTTTTCTCAAGATATTATTGTCAATGGTATCAATCAGAATACACGAAAACTCCTATTATATAATGGGGGCTTATGCATTCTGGACTACATGCTTTGCTGCTTCTCACCGACTCACAAGCATGGTACCAGTGGTAGATGATGGCCCAAATCACCAGTTTTATGATGTTAAAATTTGAATGGCGCCAAGTATTTAGTGGTACCAGAATGTATGTCGATGGGGGCTTGTGGACGTATGATGTTGGCCCCAGCTGTAGAAAGGTATCCCCGTAAGACAACATGCTTCAAAGTATTTTTTTTCTGAGAGGGTGAAAATCTGTTCCAAGGTGTAAATTGCATAATTCACAAGTTTATCTTGAACAATTTTTTCAGATCAGGAATGTGCTTGTTAAATATCATCAAAGCTTACGCCTCAACCTCGACGCGTTCCGACGAGGAAATGGAAGCAATGTGAGTGAATAATTCTTGGGAAACCATTACTACATCATTGTAATGATAAACTTCAATGAAAATCTGGACAAACGGGGTAAATATAGGTTGAAAATAGAGCAACTTGAGATTCGAATCGAGTCAAATAATAAAGTTCATGGTAGTAATTTTTATACAAGATAGATTAAATTATATAAAATACACAAATATTTGTAGTAATCCGAAATTTTACTGCAAATGTTATTATTACCAATTTTGAAATTATGTTTGTTTTTCAACGTCCGTGAATTTTAAAAGTTAAAAAAACGGTATTACAGTACCGTTATTAGCCCTTGGGATGCCTGGAAGGTTAAAGTTACACAGCGTAGCCGGTGTGTTTGCAGGAACAAAAGTTATTGTTTATTACGTTACTGAATGCGCCCAAATATAATTTAATTTAATTGGTTTTTATTAATAGGATAAAATAAGAAAGAAAAATATAAAAATTTATTAGTTCATATGATGAAATAAATAAATGAACAACTTTTACCATGAGTAAACATAAATAAACAAAATAAATCAATGTATGCTTCAATAAATACTGTTAAACTTTTGATATCAGCAATTAAAATGAAAGTTTCCGAGAATGTGAATACTAGAACTCGAAGCTTTGCAGCGCCTATGTGCCTTTTACCTATATACGAGTATAATGATCTGCTAGCGAAATTAATCATCCATGGCATTTCATTATCCTTAGTACTATTTAGTTTGCAATTGACTGCGTCTTTATCTGATACTGAAACACATCAATAATAAGAAAATCTGAACAATTATTTATCTCATAAAACTTACCCCGCATACACTGTCGGGTTGCTCAGACCCCAGCGCAAAATAGTCTTACTAGGACGTAAGCTACGTAAAACTACGGGTGGTGCCCCAAAATGGCCGCTTGCCTAAATTGCACAATTGATGAATAATTTCAATTCAGTTATTTCTGATTCCTTGAAGTAATCGTTTTGTTAGACCCATCAGGCACCCCAAAGTCTAGATGATTACTTTTCTCGATAGATTTTTTGTACCACCTGCGAAGGCTGGAGAAGTTAGTCGATAACTTGGCAATAGTTCTATAAATGAATATACATTAACAAGACAGTTCATCTTTTCATCCTGCCACTAACCGTCCTCAGATATTGTATTTATATTTCTTTAAAGAATTCGTTTAGGACTTATTTTGAAGATTATAGCAACGAAGATTTTTGTGGAAGATATGATCAACTTAAGCCAAGTAAATTTTGTTATGCTTATACGAAAATTTAGACTGTAACATAGGGACAGGAAATCTTTTGTCAATAAGCAGCTTCAGGAAATTAGGTTTACATAATCTTTACTTATACTTTTCCTAATTTTATTATTGTAGATATTTAAGACGGTAAATTAATTTCTATGTCCGTAAGGAACTAATTGATATTACATTTTTTCTAAAAAATTGTAAAACTCACTATTCTAGAAAGACTAGAAGAAGAGTAGTTATAAACCTGTCTGTGTTAACAATGTAATCGAGTTCATATTTTTGTTTGCAAAAACGTTAAGTCATTATAAAATATGCTTCTAAAATTGCTTGTTTAAAAATTTCTGTATCCCAGATCCGTCCATCACTCAGGGCCGGACGGAAATTAAACCTTCCCAGACTGTACCAACAATCAAATAGTACATCGTCCACGGTTTTTTCACTCCCGCCATTACGGATCTGTCTGGGTTTGTGCTAATATTTGCAGCCTCGCATTATTACTGTGCGTCCTCCCCTGCACAATGGAGCGAGAATTACCTTTTATACCGTGTTTAGATGTCCCGGACTCAATATGCTTCGGTTTATACAAGTTTTTCCAGTGACGATTTTATATTTAACAGTTTTACTTTCGATATTTTGTCTGAAGCGCTTCAGTTGTGATCTTTGCTGTTTACAGAATATCATATATGTTTATTGATCAATAAAATGTTTTTAATTGCGTCTTATTTCGTTTTGTCTACTATAAAAGCATGATATATTAAATGATTTAACCGTATTTTGGTGAAAATAAACTGACTCATAATAAATTATGCAGAAATCTTTTTAATGCGAATAAATACTTGACACATAAACAATGTGCTAGATTGATAAGTGGGAAACAATTTATATATTTAAAAAATATCACAATATAATACTAATTAACCTTCAGTAGGTTAATGATTTTAAGACACCAGTTGAAAAAAAAATGGAATGATGACTAATGTGGCTATACATTACAAAGACGGTTGTTACAAAAAACTTACACGTAAACTCGTAGTCAGACGTTTATTAATTTACATTATAGGTATTAAATATATAATACTTATAACATAACTACTGAAATATTCAATGCCCCTAATAAAACCCAATCTTCTAAATGAACAATAGTACTCAATATCATTTGATTCGAGGTTAAATTAAGTTAAAAAAAAGGAAAAGAATTCATAGGCCGTTTCATTATAAGTAAGCCATGTCAACAGTCATCTCATAGTGGGATCCGACCCACATGCATTCTTGATGAGTTGCTTTTCCCCTGCTTTCTGTTTATCCCGCCCTAGGGCTACAACGCAGCTCGCTAGGCTTATTTTTTCACTCGCTAGGCTTTCGTTCTGTACTATTATTAAATGAAAACTGTTAAATTTTATATATGCACATAAAATTGAACAGTCATAAATATAATTTTACAGAAATATACATATATTTGTGTGAAATTATATTTATGATCGACTACACTCAGAAGAACATAGATTATATATAGAATTAGAAAATATTTTCAGGTCTAATAGTTATGTTTTTAGAGGCCTGCATTGAAGGTTTGTTGATTTTACCAGATACCTTATACATTTTACAAGTATACAAGGTATATGATACGGTATGTACAAAACATTTTATATAAGTGGGTTTACTGAATATTGATTTCTATATGACAGCAAACTTTTATTATTTTTCTACCTTCATTTGATGAACTGGCTGAACATGGATGCGAATTATTTGAAATTTTCACACTTGGCAATGCTAGTAATAATGTTATCATGGCGACAGACATAGGTAAGTCGGTAGTAGTTAAGCAGGAGGGCTCAGGAATCAAATCGTACAGAAAAATATTCGTCCCCATGGAAAATACCACACCATTTACATATAACACCGGAAATATAACACCGGATCTCTGAATTAATTATTAGCAGGTGATCTTAACGACTTTACTACGAAGGCGGTAGTTTTCGCGAACATTTCCATGGCTAGATTTCGATTTGCTTAAATATGTACCGATTACCTTATTTTTGTTTAAAAGTTATGACACCAGTGACAGATAGGATAAAAACTAACAGACTAACTTGGAATAGTTATGGAATGAAGAGAGGTCCTAAGGTAACATAATGAATATAATGTAGCTGAATAAGGAAATACCTAAGACACTATGAATATAGTATGTGAAAGCGAATAAGGATGCGTAAAAACTTAGTGTGGAGATGACATATGATAGAAAGGCATGCAAGAGGTAGACATGTTGTGCCGACCTCACTTAATAGTAGGGTAAAGACAGAGCGATGACGATGATGTATCAAACATACTGTATAGATAGACCTTCACAAGTGTTTTCACCTTGTATATTGCCAGATAATTACGTCATAAGGTCAGTGGCTCAGCATGTTTCTTAATTAACTTGAACTGAGAAATTCAGAGTTAAGAAAACGCTAGTTTCGGATAAGAGTTTAGATTTCATATGAAGTTTCTACACAAGAAAAAATTAAAGTATTCCATAACACTCTTAAGTGACACATGTCACTTAAGAGTGTTATGGATTACTTAGATGTACCATAGGCGACTGTAGCCATGTATCCCTTAAAAAATGTTATATATAAGATAATATAACAAATAAATATAACTACGTCTGTTTGGAAAGTTGTAAGAGTGTGACAAGAAATCTTTCATATGATTTTCATAATCGCAAGACATTATCAACCAACAGAAGGCTAAATGTTGCAACAATGAGCATTTTACGGTTATATTTGAAGAATACTTTTCATCGTCAATTGAATGATCTGTATTGGGAATGGTGAGATTTCGACTACTCTGATACAGTGCGAGTTAAGAGTAAAGAGGATGTGGTTGAGAATATACTATTAGTTTTTTTTATGATAAAATCCCAATCCCAGCTAGGACCATTATGACTGGATTACGTGTCTTTTTAGTAGCGCAGTTAAATTTTATTTAAATTTCTAATGAACATTAATAGGGAGTATAAAATTATGATTTAGTTATAGTAATAGGTGTGTTATTTAAAGCAAATTATGGATGCTAATGTAGCATTCGCGACAGTTCGCAAATTTTCACACAGAGAGATCTTAATGCTCATTGGGTACTCGTATTGTTTGTTTCGTAAGTAAGCAGAATAGTTAACAATGTTTTAGTCGTGTTTAAAGCAATTTTAACTTTTATAAAAACTGACATAAGCACGTTTGCTGTAAAAGTTAGAATGATGTTACAGCGTAACAGTTTGGACAACGTTATCTTGTTTGTTACTGACGGATGTCTGTCTAGTTAGCACTGTTGTCTTGTTTTTTGCCAGAATTGGGCACACTTTAAAGTCGATGAACTGCAATTAGGCGCTAAAGAGGTTTGAATTCAAACGAGCAATTTGTAGCGTTTGTGTTGTGTTTTTTTATCATCAGCACATTTTTGTGATTTAGAGATCTGTTTTTGTGGAAATTGCTTCAAGATCATCAATTAACGGATTTCTTCCAAGCCTTAAATATTAATCATTATAACAAATTTCATCAAATTTGAATCGATAGCTTAGACGTTAAAAGGTAATAGACAGACAGCGTTAATTTCGTATTTACAATATTAATTAATATGAATAACTTAATATTGTGTTAAGTTGCATTCTACCTAGATGTAAGATATTAATTCAGGGTAAACTAATTATAAATATAACGTAGGAGTATATTGTAGCTAATAAAGATAATTTGGAGAAAGCTATTTCTTAAATTATTTTGGAGAGGTTTTTTAAATATTAATAATTACTATACTACATACTTGTAACTAACACAATTAAATTAGCGTAATAAATGTTATATTAATAAGAAAAAAAAAAGTCATTTAAAAGATGGGAGAAGCTTTGACTAAAACACACACACTTTTACTGCTTATTAAAGTCCTAATGACATCTGCAAACAAGAGGTGATACAATAATAAATACCTTCGTGGCTGCCGCCCGGTAAATTCACGCGTGGAATACCACAGTCAGGAATGTAGGTCGGATGCTGATTGCACACTCTCCTCATATCGAATTCTCTTTTTTCCACGATCTCGGCACGCGAAAAATTTCATATCGCCACGCGTTTTGCAAGTAAAATCAGACAACTTTTGACACTTCAATTACGTAGTGATGGCCGCCTCTAATTTTTCCCCAAAAATCCGGGACACGAGTCGTGTCATGCGCATACAAGTCCAAGTTTTCAGAACAAAATGGAAGTTAAGCAAAGTTTATCGCAAGTGGAAGGTAATAAGGAGCGAAATTGAAAAGTTCCCCGCTTTTAATATTAAATTAAGTGCAGACCTGTTATCACAGGTGCACTATTGAATGGAGTTCGCTATCTCGGGTGCGCCGAGACGGTATTCTATTGTTTTGTGTGTTTTTGTTTACGCTTGTTAGTTTTCTACTTAAGTTTATGCTTAGAGCGAGCAGTATTGTTAAGTTTGTCTTACCGCTCGCCTGTCTAGAGTTGATGAATGCTTTACCGGTGTATGTCTTTATAAAGATGTTGTCTATAATGTCGTTAACACCATTGCGAACGTGTGTTTATATTTCGAAAATAGTTCGAACTTCAGTTCAAAGCGAGGTATAAATTATACGGACGCTGTTCTCTTTTTAGGATTAGTGTAAAGGGAGTCTCTTTAGCGATCTGTCGTAGACCACACTAAAGTCAACGGACAGTTACAAATCTTCATTAACAGCTGACAAAAAGTCGTCAGCTGTGCGAACATGTAAATTTTACAAAAGCGACTCTATGGCTTTGGTTGTTGAGCAGCGTTTTGTAATATCGATTGAGAAACATTTTTGTATAAACAAACAAGGTATTGGAGCGACCTGTTGATGTAATTACGTATTGTATAATCTTTCGAGAGGTAATTACAGCAATTTGTGGCTGTTATAATAATTGTTATTATAAATATCTTATCTGAATAAGATGGAGAGCACTTACCGAAGTGACAAGTTAATGACGCGAATTAAGCTTCCCGCCGACATCGACAAGTGTCGGCATATTGCAATAAATCGAGCGGGTCTCCGTGAATGCGAAGCCAAATAAACGTGAACGTCGTCGCAGCAATTCCTGGGACTAAAGTTTACTTTCATTAACACGTCTCTAAAGTTGAAAATAACCAGCATAAAAGAATCTCAGCTGGGAGAATTTACAACGGGGAAAAATGAAAACTACGAACAGACTGATCGGTTGTGCCTTGACATTAGAGCTCATTTTGGTGTGACAGCGCTGGGCTGTATCGCTGACTAAGTTTTAATGAATTTAATTTATTGAGCCTCGCACACAAATTTGTCGCTTTTATGGGCGTTTCGGTTTCGTTTCGGCAGTTGAGGTATGTGGAGTATTGTGAGACTTCAGCTCACATGTTTTGGTTTATGTAATCCTGCTCGTAATTATACTCGACTTTATGTCCTCTGTTCAATCGTTGGACTTACGAAGTATTTCCGTTTTATGTCCAAAATATATGCCCAAAACGGTCTTAAAAATTTCCACTTCGTAAAGAAACTCCAATAAACGGTTCAGTACTTTTTTTTGCATATGATATATATGTATCCCTTTAAATAAGCTCGAATATAACCTTTGAAACCTAACAGGTCTTAAGCCCAAAATTTATACGTGTAAATTCTTTCTAAACATATTGTGCAATTGATGCTTTCAAAAACAACAAAATCCTTGTGATGTGTTATTATGCAAAATTAACATCACGTCAAAGTAATTCATAACCAACTCTCATAGAAACCATATACCACTGTCAATATACAGCAAATAAAAAAAACTTAATAATTGCTTAGCTTTGGTCTTTACCAAGCAAAATAAACTGTATAATTTTTCGTTGTGACAAAAAGGTTTATATTTACGGCATTTTTACGCTTTTTTACACACTTAGGTTTTTTAGTGTTGTTCAGTTGAACTACGCGCTTTGTTGGTACTTTTTCAGTTTCCAATTATATCGGTACAGTAAATTGTACACCATTTCTTTTCATTGGAATCTCAAACATATTTTTTGTCAGATTTCTAAACTGCAAGGCCACTTCACGAATATTAAACATAGGCGAAACTCTTTAATGACTTACGAATTCTAGATTATGCTTTAGAGCATCTTCAGATCTTCGGAATCTTGAGAGACCAGAAGCTCAGATTGAAAATTTCATAAAAAATTGACATTAAAAGACTTCTTGTCGTTAGTCATTAAAAATACCGAAGTCGTGACACAATATTTTTCTCTTCCTCAAAATGAAAACATGCTAAGCTACACTATAGTAAATTCGAAACCCTGCTTTAAATACATTTCCTCGTACGTTAACAAGCACATCAATTTCCGTAGAAATAGGTTTTAACACTGCATCATTCGACGACGGACGCTTAAGCGACATTATAGACTTAAATAAAACGACAGGCTACTTATTAACGTTCAACGGCTAATCCGCGAAAGTGAACCATTTATATGAGCCGCGAACCGATTTATCACATAATCTTGGATTGGTTGATTCATGAAATGATTCATTTCTCAATTTGTGCATAGTGCAGTGATAGTACAGTGTGTCTAATTAAATTGACCTATGTGGTCTCAGCTAGTAAAACAAGATTACTAATAATTTATTTTCAATTAATTGTTCTATGTACGACTCCAAGTTGATACTGATAATAAAGTGCCTATCATCAGTATTAACTTGGAATCGCACTGACAGACAAAATAAAAAAAATATAAGGTGTGCCTTCTCCATATATATTTGATTCTGTATTATGATATCGATCTCCTATCTGTCGAGGCTCATATCAAATATATATTTAAACATACTATGCCAGCGTATCTATTCGCTCAAATTCGCATGTAAAACAAGTCATCGATTACACCTTCACAGGTAGCGCCTCGGACAGTGCTCTTCGACCAAGAAACATTTTCATTAAATCTCCTCGTCCCCTGACAATTGCCAACGAGCATTTCTCTAAGTCCAAAAACAGAATACCAGCACTACCCAAGAATAGCACCCAGACATCGCATCCATAGAACAGGTGTACGAAAATCTGGCACATATTCTGTGTGTAAAACCAGTATCCAATGGACTCATACGTCCGAACCTATAACGGCGTGTTTGAATAGCGTTATCCCCGTTTGACTCGAACCACTTGGTGACTTTACAGTCCCGGGGGCGGCCCTCGTAGTTATACCGGTGACCTCGAAATCTACCTCGTGTGCTCGCCAGCAAGGCTTGGGAACCCGCCAAAGTTTTTATTTCAACGAATAGACAGCTACTGTTGAATATAGGCTTTCCCCAAGGATCTTGTTACAGGCCTAATAACTCTGCAGTTCCAGGCATATACCTGAAACTCGAGGACCTTTCTGCCCTAGCCTGTTAGCCAATCCCAGCAATGTACCACTCACACTGCCACTTAAAGTTCGCACTTCTTCGGACTACGTGTTGCTGTGTCGCAATTATATTTCGATTGTATCGCAACTGTATGACTCTATTTTTACTTGCATTATTTAACCTGTAATCAAAGCACAAATACAAATATCCTGTTATCTTTATTTGGATTATCAAAAAATATGTCATTGCAGTCGCAGTCATTTATTTTACACTACTGACAGTATATATAATATGTTTAAGTTTACGTCTACCTCCAGGCACACAAGTATTTGACAAACTGTTCCATTAGTTATCTCGAAAGGGATTGTAAACATGACTGTCTATCAGTTGTCAAAAATAGTAGAGGAACTTAAATATAGTTTTAAATAAATATTATTTTCATCTGAACTGGTGTTTTTAGGTTACTGATTACATTATATTTCATAGGTCGAAACTGTTACACAAAATTTTTAAATAACGCCTTCTAATATAAGCAGTATTTTATAGATATTTAATGGGCATCGTAAAACAGTACTACGGAAAACACTGAAACTTGAATTATTAAAACCTGTACAGATAGTTTTTACCTTCAGCTTACCTATTTCTTTCGAGAAACAGCAGTGTTGGTATTGCTGCGATCATGTGTGAAGGGTAAGATAGGCAGTGAAAATAATGGGTACTGCAACTTTAAATCTACTATCACAAACTGGCAACGAATACGTTTTTGTGGGGATTGCAGATTTGTTGAGAATCGCACAGGAACCATATGTACTAAATGTGAGACCGGTTACCTGATGATAAGTGGGTACCCATACCATCAGGTTAGCGACATTATTTGTCACATAAAAATATATATATATGAGTACAGACATAGCAGGACAGTGTCCTAATCTTTGAGGGAGACCAATAACCAACACTATGACCAGTGCCTGAATATGCATAACTGAATTCTTAAATCTGAAACCAGCAGTTAATGATCCAATACTCAACTGCAAATTTTGTGAAACAACATTCTTGGATTTGGAGCCAATTTCTTAAGAAGCGTTTTCATTTATCATGTAAGTATCGTTTGGCTGAGAAGCTAGTTGCAGTATTCATCATCTCAGGCGTCGGTTGCATTAAACGGCGCATATCCGGAGTCTTTTTTCATACCAGCTTCAATTGTTGGCAGGGTTCATAAAACGGTGTTGTTCCTTGTTTTACACATATTTGAATGTTTCAGCGAGACTCTGTGGGGAGCGTTGCGGATCGTAATAGCGTTCTGGATGCAGTGTCGCTACAGTCTAGTGATTTCTATATACAAACTAGCTAGTGTTAGATTTTTTTTTCAATAAAGAACGTTTTAACATGGTGCATTGGTAGTAGTACATTAGACAAGATATAGGATAGGATAGCCACTGTGAAAGTAGTGGTAAGTGAAACAACTACAACAATAGATACAACGGAACTATAAATGCTACCTTTTGAAGCATACATTAAAACTTAAGAATGCAATCACCAAGACACTACTAAGATTGGGCTTAATTTTTAATTGTTTTTAATGTTTATAAATATATGTAAATATAGCAATGGAAATATATAAGTGGAATTTACAATTAAGTAAGATTAGGAGAGTTCAAGTAAGAAGGTATAAAGGAGATGAAGGCATAGCATTATACATTTTTTTTTATTGTTGTATACTGACAAATAAACAGACTGCCCACCTAAGGTCAAATTGTTACAGCCACCTGTAGGGCCTGTTTTCCTGTGAGATTGGTAGCAAATTTGCAACCCCAATTAAAATCACAGTGTATGTTGCCAACATCTGACATTAAAGTCCTAGTAATATCACTACTTATTTTGCGAATACAGCTATTTTGCAGCAGAGATAGTTAAGATGGTACGTACCCGAACATATGAACATGGTATAGAATCATCCTCTGATATATATCCCCTTGGATGTCCATGAACGACAATTAAAACTTACCAGGTTAGCCAGGACTCGCCTGCCGCCAATGGTGCATTGATCTATGAATTATGAAAATAAGCTAGGTACAACAAGCAAACACAAATAAAAAAAAAGGAAATGCTTTTTTCAAGACTATTCTAAATCTAAATTCAGCATTAAAATTTTCTCTCCGCTTTACATTATTAAGAAGGCTACAAACAAATTTGAGCATGAAACAACTCAAAGTAGGTTTCAACGATTCTCCGAAACTACTGAAACCTCGTTTGTTCCTTAGGCGACCATTCGCATTCTTGATTTTAGCAGTGTTCCAAGTTTACACTTCTTTTATAGCGCTCAATGCTCGGAGTGTTCTACATAAAAGGAGTGCACGTGGAAATGAGATCATAAAGGCTTACCTGAATCGCGAATGACTACAGTATTGTTTGTCAAATATTGTGTATTTGGTGGATATCGTTAAATAATTTAAAACTTTGGTTTTAAATCATTTTACAACACATTACATTTATACTAGGGTAGATACCACTTACTAATAGTCCTGTAGATATAATACCAGAATCACTAGCTATCTTTTGCTTGCTATTCCAAATTTTGGAACTAGTTTTGTATGTTTCGAGTATTTTTATATACTTATCATTAACAGTTTTTATTATTTTGTTAAATTTATTTTTTCGTTTGTGTAAAAAGTGTCATTTGTTTAATTACAAGTGCCTTACTAGAGAATTCTTTACTTCTGGGCCTTTCTTTTTAATTCGAAATTTACTACTACAACATATGCAACACTATCAAATAGTTATTGCGTAGGGCGTGTAGCATGTTTAGCGATAAAAAGGAATAAATTAATAAATCGTTTGATTATATAGACCGAAAAGATCAATTCTAGCAAAATTACTTATAAGACACGAAGCGCAGTTGAGGAATAAATATTTTTCTTTCAGCTAAAGTAGGGAGATCATTAGGTATAAAAAAGTATTATTTTACAAACAGATGTAGTTGAAAGAGTTACAAGTAATTATACCTATGGTGAAAGCGAATTACGGTGATAAAATCTTCCTAGTTTAGGGAAAGCGACACAACCATGGAAAACAGGTTAAGATAATAAGATTAAAAAATATTATATCAATTATCACGTATATTTCTTGCACGCCCTAACAAGATTAACAGAAAATGGTACTGTTATTAGATTAAAACATCATTGCCGCTATTTCAGTTAGCCTGTTTGCCTTAATTCAGTTCTGTGGACGATCACACCCTTAGGTGTGGTTCGACATCTCGCTATTATCTCAGTGGGAATCGTAATTCTGTCAGAGGCACCACTTTATGTTATTGCTTGTTATGAAATGAAACGTTAGATCGCTCGTAACGTTAACGAAATGATTATTGATACCACAAAACTATCACGACTCTGAATTCGAGGAACGGAATCTTTTCAAGGAAATTTATTCGTGATGGTGTTTATACCATTTACAAGCCCAGTTGAAATAAGCGCTACTTTTAAGAATTTTTCAGATTTTTTGAAACTCGTACTTGAAAATTATTGTCATAAGAATAATTTACTTTATTACTATTTTTCATAATCAATTTTACCTTGAGTAACTAGAAAAGTTACATATGAAACGATTTTCACTTACGTCATAAATCAAGGATCTATTCCATATATTCCAAATATTCGAAATGAAAGTGAAGAGAAAATGAAGAAATGATAATCAATTAATGCGTGCTTATTACGAGGTCCCGTAATTTGTAAATAGTAAATCCCTCAATTACAAAATAGAAAACAGGAATAGTCGGGAATGTTACTGCTATGTGGTGTCACAATATTTTAGGTTATGACTCACGTTCATTGACGGGCCATTGACTTTATTTGCATGTAAACAGATTTATGTGTCTTTGTTGAGCTCAGTTGGTATGGCATATTTTATGACGTCCCATCCTCCCGACAGTTGATGTAGCTTCCAATAAGTTTATGCTCCTAATAAAGCATGCCAGTTTTCACGTGAAAAGAAATACACCGTTTTATTACTTGCTGCTCTGAAATTATCTGTAGAAAAGATTACTTGTATATTGTTAACGTTAGTTACGTATGTCGCCACAATAACATTTTTTATAGTTTATTTCTGTTCTGTAAAGGCCCAGAAGTAGTAACAACATGAAATAAAGAAAGAAAACGAATTCACTGCATAATCTTGAGCCTCCTGTAAATGCTGTTGATAATTGTCAGCCTCAAGCAAATTGTTAGTATTCGGCAGATTTGCAAGAAATCCATCAATATGAATAGTAATTTATATATGTGCTTTATTTATTCTGGCATGATGATTATGATTAAACAACAATAATAAACATATGTCACAAAACCAAAATTGTCTAACACGTTATTACAACACTCCAAGGCTATTTGTAGGAAGCACGTGTGGTAACCGCAGTCCCTCAAATAAAGCACTTGTTGCTGAAGTGTTTATTGCGTTCTGAAAGCGACTTAGCGTCATAAAGTTACCAAGGTTAGTTTAGATTGTTATTCGTCTCCGTTCTAAACGCGGCTTTGAGGTCAGACTTTTATATTCTTTTCTTACAGTCCGTTTACAAAGCTGGATTGTTTAAGCTTGAGGCGGCTATTAAAGAAACAATAGGTCATAGGAAAATGACAAAAACCTTGTTACACTTTGAACTAATTGTGCGATTACCAACACATTTAGAATTATATCGTCATTAGTAGTTTCTTTGCCTAATTTCGCATCTGTTGTCATGTAAAGGCAAGTAAGCTAATAAGAATTTTGACACGTCAAAACTACACCACTAAAAGGACCCAGATGCGACGAAGTTGACATCTGCATTCATCTCACGAATTTAATGATCCCCGAGGCGCAATATACTAAACAGCGAACATGTTCCAAATTTGAGAGAGCAAATCGTTCGGCCGATACTTTGAAACGGAAATAGAAGACACATGATCCCGCGGGAAGCAAGGAAAAAACGTAAAAGAGAAACATATGACCTCATTTGTCGAGGCGAGGGAATTATTTATTACGTTTGATACATCTCGCTTCGGCTCCGCGCTTTGTCTCAGTACAGTTGAGATTTTAATATTGTCTTCCCTAAAAAGGATTTATTGTTTCAATAACAATAAGGAGGGATCAGTATAACTGTTTTACCAAACATGTAACGCATGTTCATGCCACACGTTAATTTTATTGGTGCTATTTTTACTTGCCGATATCACGTTTTATAAAGGAACATGTACATTTGTCTTCTGGATTTCGGGAGACGATAAAAGGAGTGTAATAATATAAGTAAGGAAATACATATTTGTCAAAAAGACAGATTATGTGTATGATATTGTGAATTATATTATTAAGCCACATCTAATGATTTATCAAAAAAAAAATATGTTTTCGATCCTTTTTATATTAATGAAAAGGATCGAAAACATATTTTTCATTTATTGACTATTTATGTATTGACAAATAAACGATTTTTTCTTTTTGTGAGAGCCAAACAACAACAAACTGAACTTGAACTTGAACAAACATTTTTATGAGATAGATTGTATTAATTGATCATTGAATAACGTTAAATATTTTTTTTATTTTAGATATCATTGCGAAAATATCATTCTATTTACTAACACTTAGTAATCTTATTACAATTTTCATGAAGACAATGAATAAGCTACTAGGGTGATTGCTAGATCATTTCAGTTGGCAGCTTCTGATCTTAAAGTTCTATTCTTTGTAGTAAACACACATGGGATCTTGTTTTTGACATATTTGACATTGATCTTGGAACGTTCATCATAGACACCATATCAACCCCAAAGCTGCTACGCTATATAACTAGGGTATTTTACCGCAGGTAAGAATAAGAACAATGCTTAAGAGTTTTATATCTGCGATTCCCTATTTTATTTAGAAACAGTAAGTTAATGAATAAATTTGAAAAACTGCATACAAATTCGGTTGAAGATGCGAGATTAGAACTTACATCCTCAACATGTCATTCGCTCAACCTTAACCAATTCAGTCAAATTAGACTCAATTTTCTATCAAAATTTATATTGTAGCAGATATGCTAGATGATAATCTATGGCCAAAGGGTTGTGACAAATAGTGATAAGTGAGAGGAAACTGAAACAAAAAAATCGCGCAGTGTGAATACCATTGATGTATTTGTATTCGTCTGCCAGATGCTGCCGCCCATCGCTGCTACGACGACTAATGACAGTGCTGTGACGATTTAAACACTCATCGTTGTTCCTGTCTAAATCATCAGTAGAGCTTTCCTACAAAAAACGATGAAATGGATTCAATAAAAGAATCTAAATATAGTATATTCTTTATTGCACATAAATATTTACTTAAAAAATCACGGGAAAAGAGGATAAGAAAATGTACCTTACTTTGACTTGAAAAAAATATATTAACAATTTATATAATAAATAAATATTTAGCTAATTACAAAAGGTGTTACGATTTTGCTTTTATGTTTTGTTAATATTTGTTCTATGGTTTATAATGTGTTTTTATCTACTTCGGGGGAGAGATAGATAATTCTATAGACTTCTGTAAACATATCTTGTGTATGTTTACAGGACTTACAGAAAAACTCTGATTAAGCTTTCAGCCTTATGGCTATTAAGTCTTCATTAGACTACAATAACATATTTATGTATTTATATTTTTATACGTAGATATATATTAACAAACAACATTATAAAATAGACAACATGTACAAAGGTTGAATGCTTATTTGAAAAATAGTCTCTTTCAGATTAGAAATAAAAACTAATTTCACTTACTTGTTAGCATAGATGGTAGAAACAAAGTAATTAATTTATATATTCATAGATAGATAATAAATGTATATATTATAAGGTCAAAATATTATCTGGTCGTTACGGCCCAATATTAATTTACGTTGTAAGAAAGTTTCAGGTACATTGCCTTGATTAAAAAAAATATGTATACACATAACCAAACAAATTTTCTTAGATAGACACTATAATGAAATTGCTGTCAATTTTGTAATTTGAATATATTGAAACTGACTAGATAAAAGCATTTTTCAGTATCATGATACTATGATATACCATGAACTTCATAATTAAAAAATATTGACAATGAAACATAAGTACTAGCTACAAAAAGCGTTACGTCCGTTAATAAATATATAAGTATCGTCAAACGAGACTCATCATCGTGGCTGTTGTTGAAACAAACGTTAAATTGTTATATTCTAACAATGAATTTTGTGTAACGTTATCAGTTATTGTGAAACTTCCACAAAGCAGTAACAAGATTCACGTAACCCGATAGCTTGAATGTTTGCAGACGCTTCATGTTTAGCAAAATCAAACACAATCTGAGTGGCGCTCCACAAAAATACAGGAGGGAGGATACCGAAATTCGTGCAAACATTGGCACAAAGTCGGCCCGAGATTATTGGAGAATTTGTTTTAAGCCACTTGAGTGTCTTGTAAATATTTAGTAAGTCCTCTTGTTCTTCTTCACCTGCGTGGTATTTTCTTTTAAAAATATTACTTGAATTTTACAACTATTTTTTTTCCAGGATATAAACTAATTATTCATGAAAAGTAAATATCAGCAAAGATGTAAAGAGTTACAGAACAGGATAGTACTCGTACGAGTATAGTGCAATATGGTATGGTATAAGTATAGGATAGTAATCGTACATTACAGTATAAATCCTTACAGTTAAAAATGTTTTTTTTTTTATTAGTTACTGAAAGTAACTTGCCATAGCATTAAATAGATTTTTTTATGAGTATCGTATATTCGGTCTGTATAGTGTGTACATACAAACATAATTCCTCGACTTTCATTAGTAAATGGTGTAAATTGGCAATTTCATTAAAATTATTACCGACGATTTCCTTAAATTACAATGTTTTTCAATATAATTGTATACATATAATGTGCATCTGCTCTAATGGTCGACCTAATAATAAACTATTTATTAAACAAAATAACAATATTAATAGTAACGTTATTTAAATTTAAGTAATGGAAACACTTTATTTATTACAATAATGTACATTGTCCTAATGACAATAAACACAAGCATTAAAATAGGCCGTGTTAATATCTTTCAACTTTAATTTCAGCTCAATATCTGTGTAACCTTTGCAAGAACGTATGCTTAACAATTCTATACAATTAAATAATTACTTTCGTCATTTTATTATATACATTGGTATTGCAATATAACATATAAAAATTCGTATATAAGTCAGTGTATCCTATTCATTGTTTGCGCGCACTGTCGCCAACATTTCCATGCCATTAGCGAAAGTAAATTTAGTTTTCCCTAAATTTCTTTCAGATTCGCGGTTGGGTTTATTTTTCTGAGCTTTTACGTGCCTGCAATATTACACTTCTTAAGTATTTTTATTGCATTCTTGTGTTGTCTAATGCTTGTATAAATTACAGAAAAAAAATCTATTCAAAATACAACAGAAAAATTGGTGAAAGTTACGTAAAGAAACAAATTGGAACAGATTTGTTAAAGAAATGAAAACTTCGTAGTAATAAATAATAGTTTTAATAGACAGATTAAATAACGTATTAGATGTAACAGATGTGCATATTACGCAAATTATATGTTTATTATAGATTCGTTATATTTCAAAAGAGAGTTAAATAGGAATATTTCACAGGCACGTGTACGTGAATTTTTCAAAACATCATACAGTGTGATCAAAACATAAAAGTAATATAGACCATCTATTTCGATAACTCATGCTGCTGATTATTAAAGGAGTTTTAACTACTTTTAACGATTTATGATTAAGAAATCGGAGATAGAAAATTGGATGTTCACATTAAGACGATTCAGACAAAGCTAATAACAATGTAATAAATTTATTAATAAACTAGCTGTGCCCGCGACTTCGTCCGCGTGAAATGTAATAAAAAAATATAGTTTGTTTTTTGTTTTTGTCTTTTTTTTAACATAAAAGTAGCCTAAGTTACTCCTTGTTACATAAGGAGCTTTAGATACGCAGATAGTTTATATATATAAGGGTAACTTAATCTACTAAAAAAAAAAACTAATTTTTTTCTTACATTCCACGCGGACGAAGTCGCGGGCACAGCTAGTAATACTACTTAATTCTACCTGAAGTATATTTTTTGTCTATTACTAAAATCTGGTCACTTCCTAGACAAATAAATGCAATAAATATCGCTAATTGATTCGTACCACAACCAGATGAAATACTTTACATAACTATACCCATTTGCCAAAGAATATTGTAATAATAACAAAAACATTTTAGTAATTTTATTACATTAATGTATGTTTCTAATCTTACGTAACTATTGCGCAAACGGACATACTGTTAGGCAATCCGCAGATATCAAATAAATGCGCTTTGTAACCAGAACATATTCTGCGGTTTTAGAATGATAGAAATAACTCTTTTTTTATGACGAGTACCTATTAACTATAAACATAAACAAATGAAAGATTATGTAAGTGAAGTGTTATAATATTTCTCATCGAGGAGATTATGGCGTCTGAATATATTTAAAAAATTGTTTCTATATTATTGTGGCTTAAATTTGAAGGCAGAATTACAAAAGCAGAATTTTATATGTAGATTTATATTTTAGGAAGAAGAATTATGTTAATATATGGTTTGGTAGGTAGGTAGGTATTAGTAGGTGCCATCCAATGAAAGTGGGATTGTTCTATCTACTCCTGACCGACCACGTAAAGAAAGGGATCTGAATACCCCAAGAATATGAGACCTACTTAGAAATCAAGGGTCGTTTATAGCAACATAGCAGCCGTATTTCCACCGACCCATATTGGGCCATGACGAATCACAGAATAAAACCCCTCTTAATTAGCCTATGTCTATAAGTGAACGATAATGACTATAGTAATTTATGCGTTAACTACAGAAAAAAAACCTCAATACTATCATCAGCGAGTTTTTAGTTTCATTGCAAAAACACGTATGTCTACAAGTTCTTGCGATGTGGAAGCAAATTTTTCAAATTCTTCTGTGATGTTCAGGCAACGATATGTTATATAACAAAGACTTAAGGCAAAGTTTCATTCATTTTAAAGATTCATTCATAATAAATCAGTAAATATGAATATTCAACCTAAACTGAAGTAGAAGTTACTATTAACCGTTGAATGCTTGCGGCGAACATGTGTTATCAATCAGCATATAGTCGGCGCTTTAGACCGCTCTGCTTTATGAGCCAACAGACAGACAGTCGTAAAGCGTGGTGAGAGTATATTGAAACCACGTTTGGAGAATCACCCGTGCATTCAAAGCGGTTGGTTTTAATTAGAGGAAATTTGATTCAGTCGGAAGGGAAGTAGTAAAGTATACGTATGATGGCGTTAAGTATGATTTGGGGATATTTATAAAACGATATTAATAAATAGAACAAACAGAATAGGTATAGCAAAACATTTCTCTGTTGTTTGTTTTGCATCGTGAACCTTTTTTGCGATATTTCTGTGATCAAAGCCTAATGCAATGTAAACTGATGCCTATTATAAAATTTGCCACTCCTTAATTTTCCTCTTTTTAGTCTCATAAAAGCGCGTGGTTTTTAGTTTTACTTTTTTAATCATTAAGTATTTTAGCAATTTTTCACGCATACATACATACATATATGTCACGCCTTGTTCCCAATGGGGTAGGCAGAGACCACCTCTCTCCATTTGCTACGATCCTGGCACACTTCTCTTGCTTCCTCCACTTTCATGAACGTCTTCATGCATGCTCGTCGGTGGCGAGTACTCTTGACCCGGCCTTTCTTTAGGACATCTTCGATTTGATCGAGATATGTCCGCCTAGGTCATATATTTTGCACACATATTTAAAATTTCTAAATCAGAATAATAAAATGATGAAATCGAAATTTCGTCTACAATTCCACCCATAAATTAGAAATTGTAAGTAAAAAAAAGCATTTCAAAATTAAACATAACGCTATATGTCTAATAATAAAATGTAAGGAAAATTTTATGTTCTTAGATAAACTTATAAAACGAATATACATATACATATTAAACGAAAAATAAACGGACAGACCGACTGGCATATCAACGCTCACCTAAAACTATGTCTACCCTTACAACTAACCTGGTCTTGATGTGGACAAAATTTCGAGATATCAATATGTTAATATGGCGATAAGATAAGGCGATAGTTAGAAAGATGGACTTCGAACTTAGAATCTCTCTTCCATCAAAATAAAAAGCATCTAACAATGATTTTGCAGGAAATTAATTTTCAAGGTTCTGAAAAATTCGATCTATCTAAAAACTTTATGCAACATATAAAATAACAGACAACTTATTTACAATAGATAGGTAATTTGCAAAAACGCCACATTCTATCAGCATGGAATTATTTCTGAATAAACCAGTTGAGTTACATATGAAATAATTAACCACATGTCTTAGCAACGATGAGTTCTGCGTAAACGAAAGTTAGCTCAAAACGATTTCCGAAAAAACGAATCGACTACCTGACTAATAAGCAAGCACGACAGGTTCGCCAATTGGTGGGTTCGTTCAATCCTTTTATTATGTTGTCTTGTCTGCAAAGTTAGTTCCGCGCCGATACGGTTGCTATATTATTAGTGTCAAAACATTGGTATAACACAACGTTTCTTTCCACAGCATGTCTCAGACCGCACGTAGCAATCATCATTACGAATCAATCGTTAAAGGCAGATGTGTAACAGTTACACTTCATCAGTTGCCTCAGACTACAATCACAAAAGGAAGTCTCTCTTCTCAAATTATCATTCCAGAATGTGCTCTAAATATTTACAGTAAATTCTATTTTTGAATGCAGTTTTAAGTGGTATCGGATGGAACATGCAAAGGGTTGGCTCAACTGACGATACCGTAGTCATCGAATGGATCCCTATATTTAGAATGTCACTTAATAGCGCGCAATTTCGCCGACAATAGCGTGCATTGTATACGTGCATTCAGAGGAAAATGTTCCATTGGACAGAAAATTTGCGTGTGGCTCCATACGCTTCACGCTTTGCACGATTAAGCGGAACACATGTAAATTAGAGTGACAATATCTGTGCACTGGGCTTACTTGCGGCGGGGTAATTAACGGATTTATTGAAGTACAGCTTGTAAACTGATTTATGGAATATAGTATATTATTGGAAATGAGAATTTAAATTCATCGTCATATCAGTCAATCAACACCGTCTTCCGGACATGGCAATTGCAGGCCCATGATCGAAATTTATTCAGATGTTATTAAAAAAATTAATTATTATTAAAATATTTATACATAAATATGTACATAAAACATATATAACACAATATATTTACCTGGATAAATATTTAAAATTTTACAAGATATTCGTAAATTTACATAATTTGAACACATATATAATGCGCTTCCGGGTCTGAAAATTATTATATATATAGTACTTACCAACAATGAAGTACCATTCGAAATGGCCCTAAAACAGTTAAATAAAGCAATTTGTCATTCATGATAAGGCGTTTGAAAACATTAAATCAGTGAATAAAGTAATCTTTAGCGCCCGAACATGATTATTGGATCTTTCCATAGTTGAGAGACTCCAGTAATACATTGAATTAAGAACGGGGTATTTTATTTAATATTAATACCGATTCTTAATCGAATCACATCACTATCACATTAAATTGTTAAGAACAGGAGTACCTCAATAATTAACAATATAGTACTAGCGATCCGTCCCGGCTTCGCACGGGTGCAATGCTGATATTAAATACACTACAGAAAAACTGTGAACGTTTTATAATAAGAGATAGACATATACCATAACGGAGTTTTCTGCAGACCTTTTCAATGTGTACAATACTTAGTACATTATTTTGATAAATCTCGTAGAGTTCAGCCTGCGATTGCAATGTAAGCGGGAAAAATTTAATCATTTACGAAATCACATTAGAAACCTCTAAATTTATCAGTGTTTCTTTACTATATTATGCATGTCTTATACATGCAAACCTTAAGAATAACTTTATCTATTAAAATCCGTTGCATAGTTTTAAAGATCTAAGTATACATAGGGACAGACAGACGGCGGATAGCGACTTTGTTTTACACTATGTTGTGATAAGAAATTGTACATACTTGAACCTAAGTAAGTGACCAGTTTAAGAATGCATATTAATATTATAAAGATAAAAGACTAATTGTTTGTTTGTATTGAAAAAGCTCCGAAATAACTGAAGCGACTTTGATGAAAGTTGGTATCGGGATAGTTTGATACGAACAGTAATTATTACAATGGGAAAAAATGATTTTTGCAGTAAAATGAAATAGGCTCCAAAACTACTGAAGTGATTTCGGTGAAAGTTAGGATAGGTTTATATAATACTTTTCGAAGGACATAACATAATTTTTAACAAGGGAAATATCTTTCCAAAACCGCGGGCGAAAATCTGACGAGTAATATTACTGTTCATGTTTTAATCATTTTCGAAAGCACATAGGCTTTTAAGTTTTTAAATAAAACATTGTAATATTATTATTTCGATTTGTATCGAAAAGTGCGACGCACTTTTTTCTGTATAACCCAAAAAGATTTATAAAAATTGATTAATATTTGTTTAAGTGAGAGTGTTTTATTTGACACTATAATTTTATCCTTTAGAGTAATCAAAATATGCATAGCATTTTCCAATAGATTTTTACAAAAATTGCTTAGCACTCAAACGGTTAATCAATCTATACTGGTAGTGAGGACTTTTCTTGAAATGAGTGCGTGCTCCTATTGATAACTTGTCTATGAAATTGTTTCTGTATTTTTCTTTCATAAATTATTAAAGTTATACTTTTCATTTAACAGCTATAAAATATATTAATTTTTGCGCTATTTTCAAAGTTTAGTGGGCATATTTAGCTGTAATTGTATTTCATTAATTATTATTAATTTACATTAAATATGATAATTAGTTCCTACCTATTTGTTTCGTCAGAAAAACAGTTTTTTTTTGGTTATGAACATTATGCTTTGATAGTTCAAGGTATATGTGTAAAAATTTTATTAAGTTTTTTTATTTATTTTATCTATTAAATAATATTAAATAAGCAAAATTCTTAGAAAACGCTTAGGAAACAGAATGTCCACAGGTATCATTTTATTAAAAAAATAAAGTTTATTCAACATAGTCTATGAGATTAAAAACAAACCTAATACAGGATTCCCTATTTACGAGTACATTTCCCCATCTTTTTTATATTTACAAATACTGCCTTTTATACGCCGAATCCTACACTGTTGCTAAATACACTATTGCCACGATTTGTACCTCTCGCAGGATTGTAACTTAATACTTTGGCGCCGGGCACATCTTTTGTAGATATCACCCGACCGCCTGTCATTATGACAAAGTGTTTACAAGCCTCCACGTCTTTATTTGGCTTCGGCTCATATTTTACGTCCGTGGTTTAAGTGAGGGAGCGCTGACTTACAAAACGTAAAGCATACATATGTATATGCGTTCGGCATTAATAATTTCTTTAAATAACGGCCATTAATGGAATGTGTAAAGCGTCTCCACGTCAATTTTAATTACTCAATGTTCTCGGTCTTGAGTTTATTAATAATCTGTTTGATGTTTACACGCAACTTCTTGTAGCTGTGTTCATGCAGATGTGAAAATAAAAGAAAAATATTTTCTGAAATAGAATACAGCTGTAAAAATTTTACTTAAATAGAAAGATATCTTAAGTTTTTCATTTCCAACTTTTTGCTTAATCTGAGAATCAGTTTGATTCATTACTATAATTTAAACTTTGTAACTTATTTTTGATAAGGCCGGGACTCAACTGAGTATCAGACGAAATTGAAAATTTCAACTATCTATTCATCTTTTACTTTGTTAGTTCAATGTAGCCTTTTATTGACTGTTAATTATGTATCAACGTCTAATTTAATAAGCATCACAAATCTCTTGAAAATTGATTAAGAATATGCGTTTATACTGAAAACATTTTGATTCAAATCGAAATCGGTCGAAAATATTTTTTCTGATTTTTTTATATTTTTTTATTAGTAATTAAGAGTAAATTAGTTTAGAAGTTCATTACACTAAATCAAATCTACAAAAAATTACTTAAAACGAATGTAAATGACAATTCACATTAAGTACCTTTAGATGTTGCACGCGATACAAAATAATCTCTTAAACTAGCAGTAGATAGTCAAACGTTCGTACAATCTTTCGTTCCGACATACACGAGTGAATCTCGTAGTTAATAAAACATACTTAGCAGATTACTTTGTCTTAGTCCTCTTTACGCCAACTTTTAATTACTGTAGCATGTTCCACCGACTTCCAATACCAATAAGCCCGAAATAATGATTAGGCTAGCAAGAGATTTCGTAGTAAATAAAGAGATTACGATCCCGTACTTGCTCTTGTACCTTTTTTATTCTAGCAAACAATAGCTGGCTTAGTACGGCACGCTGGTCATTTCAGTAATACTCCGTATTTATTTCCAAACGACGTGAAACAGATAAACCTCAGGAAAAAATCCCCTTTTTGGATTTATAAGTAATCTCGTTTGTCTTTACTCTATTGTTGGCGCACTTTAATGAATTACATCGACTTCCTCCTTTGTGTTATTTGTTTAGGTTCTGGTCATTTTGTTTGTTTTAGTAGATGCATACAAGGGCTGCTTGCTGTAGGGTTGGATGGATGCTGTGGGCGTTTCGGGGGGTCGTGAATTTACCGGTTCAGAGAACGGAATTTCACAGAAACATTCTAATCAATTATACTCGCACAACCTTTCGCCAACGGAGGGAGTCTTTTAAAGGGTGATCTGATTTGGTACCTCCATCTTGCCTATTTCTACCAAAATGCAATAGTGAGTGAATTATTATTGTGTTTTGAATTATATATATTTAATATAACAAGTCAAAACTGCGGTATATACGTATCCCACGTACGAATCTCAGAAAAAATATTTCTATTGTAGCAACGTTAGCCACTTACTATGACTTGGACAGTGCTTGTTAGTCAATATTGTACAAGAATCACTAAAATAAATTATCGGCTAATTCATAATAATAATTACATTAACTTAGGACAGTTTTAAATTGTATGTCTATCACTTCTTGTTTTAAATAAAATGATTGAGACAACATGACTAATTTCAGCTAAGTCCAGGTTAGTGAAATCATATACATACCTTTTCTTTTACTGAAAACTAATGATATTGTGGTCATCTTTTTTAGCCCTTTTAATTATTAGCCCTAAAAAAATTAAATTGAACTCACATACAGAACACTGTTGCCCATATGTTTTATACTTATAATTATATACTCGTATGTACTTTATCGAGTCAAGTTTTAAGTTGTCGAATATTCTCTACACAAAAATGTAGAAGATGCGACATATATATTCGTATGTATTCTAAATTAGTACTTATTGTCTATTTTAAGTCTATATTATAGTATATAATTACTACAGCTTTAAAAATACAGATATTATTATTAAGACGACAAACTTACAATCAAGTTAATCACAAAGGAACTAATAACGCACATACTGACATTCTTCTCGTCGTAAGCAGGTATTTTGATCACTAACAAGGCGATTCCCGGAAGCTATAATAAATGTTTCTTTTGTAGAATCAGGTTGTTTTTGAAATAAATATAGAAAGAATCTTAATTAGGACGTCCAGATTTCAACGGAATTATGAAAAATGGCTGTGTGTATTTCAGTCATATGAATCGTTAGCTGGTGACGAATTTCTATTTTGTGCCGCCATTTAATGACGCGACTTTGATTTGTTACACCTAGGGTATATTAGTAATGATGCATGTTTCATACTAGAACTATATAGAATGTTTAATGTAAAATTGATATTTTATTATTTTTACGAGGTTAAAGTTTGATTAAAGCTGCATTTAATGTTGTAACTCAATAGTACGGAAAATTTGTGTTAGTGATTTTCCATTCTATTAAAAGTGCTAAATAAATAATGAATGTTAGGTAATATATTTATACAAAGTTTCGACTAAACAAAACGCGATGATGCCTTAATCATTGAAGTATCAAGCACCGTCCGTCCCAATCGAAAACTTCAACTGCTTTGTTCACTTTATACTGTGTCGAGCTAGTCACAATCCAAGGCTTTTATTACTAAATTGGATCCATTCACCATGTTAAAATACTGTGTGTTGTTAGATGCTTATTATTTCGCTATTTTACAAGCTAAATTAAATAAACCTTAGCTGTTTTGAAGATCAATCTCAATTAGGACATTAATCTAATAAATAAATATTTTTAGACTCATTCCAATTGTCTAGCCTAAAGCAAACACTGTTAGGTTTATGTTATGACATCTAGAGTAGCAGATCTAAATAAAACCATCAGTTGTTGGGGTTTAGTAGCAGGCTACAGAGGGGTGGTTTATTGGTGGTTGACTGCAAATCTTAATATATGAAAAGTAGTCAACCAAATCGCTTCAGAATTATAAGGGTGCGTAACTCTGTTGATTTCTCTGTTGGTAGGTCAAAAGACCTTGTAATATTTGTACTGTAGAAGATCTGAAGATATAGAATCTGGTCGATTTTGATTAAAAATTATCGGGACTTTTTCCTTGAATCTAAGATATAGTAAGCAAGGTTAAAACGGGAATCCAGTAAAGCTTTTGACGAGAAAATATTATAAATGATTGACTGCAACAGGACTAGGATGTAGTAAACAAGGACGATAGTAATGTAGAAAAAAAAATTAAAAGAAAGGCGATAATCGTCACGAGTGTAATATACGAAAATAGTAATGAATGAATGGGAGACACAACACTTAGGATAAATAGCGGCAGCTCGCTATTCTCATTATCTATGTAGATTGCATCTAAGGAATCTGTGCCAAGCTCCTCTGTTGCCACATATATGTTCTCACGCTAATGCTCTAATAAAACGTTGTTTACATAACATCGGTTAAAGTATTCATAGACGCTAGCGTCATTAAGATGGTGATTCCGTGAATTAGGTTGACACCTCTCACTGATTATCTCTGCGTGCCAACAGTATATAAACTTCGATTTTTAATTGTCAATAAAAATATTACTGACGTTGTCGTCGAAGACGATTCTTTAATCAATTTTATTATTGAAATCCTCGATATTTATGAAAATTTATATTATATTTTATTTTGAATATTTTATATTACTATCTACAACAACCTAGCCAGTTTGAATATGATATCAAATATTTAGCTATAGCTATTTTATAAATTGTTGTATTTACTAAATTATAGTAACAAACATCTTTATATCATATTGTACTTTTTGTACGAGTAGTCATTTCATTTGTTTAAAATACAGGTACAATGTGTAAGAATGCAACTTAAATATATGTCAATGACACATAACTTTATTGTTAAACTTTACAGTGTAATATTTATATTTATTTATTTAAATAAATATATTTGATAAAAAAACCGCGCTTTTTACCAGTAATATCCGTAAAAACTAAACTACAATTAACAAAAAATGTATGTATTTTTATTACTGTTTTCAGTTTCAGTACAAATTCCTGTCTTCTAACTATATTTCTGTCGATACAGAAAAACTTTTATTTCAAGATGTGTCTGTGGCGCTGTGCTCTCAATATTGTTCTTTCAAACAGGATCTATTCCGCAATGGAACATCGTGAAGCATAGCCGTGTTCTTCGTATTTAAAATAAACATTAAGTTGAGCATTGACAGACCTCCATAGTTGAGTGGTTAGTACCGGTTTCAAGGTAGGGTGGGGTTCGGTGTTTCTATGATGATTGCGAGCATTTGTACCTCAGTCATGATTGTTAATATATATTTTTATCCAAATATATGTATGTCTATCCGTTACCCTAGATCCCATAACACAAGCCTTACAATGCTTACGTTTAGCTAGTATAATAAATTGGTGTAAATGAAATACTTTATTATTATAATATTTTATTATTCATATACCGGGTTAAGCCCCTCACTGCAGAACCTCGGAAATTGCTAACATCTTGAAATTAAGGTGCACTATTCAGCCATGAAAAATCATTAAAATTTTGGATGTTGTCAAAAGCTTATTTACCTATTTATACCTAAAAGATTGCGTTTATTACTGCAGAATAGGTTATACTGTTTGATAGTGTACAATATCTAATGACCCTTAACATTTGGATTCACGGAATGCAATTATCACATTTGGGCTAAGTAAGCGAAATTGGCTGTTCTATTAAGGACACAGCCATAATTTCGAGCACCATGTAAATTAAGGGTTAACAATGAAGATTACATCATAGTAACGTATTGCGATTTCATTTGCGATGGTGGATATTTGCCTTTGGCTTGTACGAGTATGATAATATAGTATTAAGTTGATTGATATTATTTTTATATAAAACAGATTAATCGCCCATCATCATCATCACCCAGTGCAGTTGCAAGTGCAATGACACGGCATTCCTAATATAGGCATGTTTTCTAAATATTTTTTTTATTAATTATACTATGTAATGGAAAGTGACTTCATGAATTATCAATATTGAAGTCATTTTCCAAATTGACGACTCTGTATCTATTTAATACAGGGAAAAAAAACAGCCCTTGCTGAGTTTCTTGCCGGTTCTTCTCAGTACAAGGTCTCCCGCCGTAGATTTGCGAACCGATGGCGTAGCTTTTCGACATTCACAAGTGCTTGTAACAGCCCAGACTGAATAAATGATTTTGAATTTGAATTTGAATTTGAGTTACTTTCGAAAGAGATAAATTGTATGGAACATTATCTACGACTAATTATATTTTTTACCACAGGAGAGAAGAGGCTCGTGGCTACCACAGCAACCAAATATCACTGTGGTTAAATCGGTCGTACTGCAGACTGATTGAGGCGTCTTGACCAATGTGACCTAACAATCAAACTCAGCCAAAAGTCTTGGTCCTAACGACCCTATGGCTTGTAGTGAGAACGATCGCTCCTCGGGAGAGGGCGCGGTGCAACTAATATAATCTTTATACTGCATTAACAAATTTTAAATTATATTAATAAAAAATTGATTAAAAATAACACGTTAAAATACACACTTGTTTACTTCAAGAGGAAGCTCAAGTATATTCCATACAATTTTCAACATAACTGGCAAACAGGACTCCCTCTATGGACACCATTGAATTAATTCACTTGAAGCCATTTCCACTTCACGCAACGGGGAAGCTCCCAGCTTTTCGCAAATTCATTCTGGCTCGTCTTTGTGAACGAATGAATTGTATGTTGTTATTGTCTTCCTTCAGTCGTGCAATTACAAAGGTACGTACGCTGAAGTAGTAAAGATTTAATTAAATTTATAAATGAAAAGTACTAAATTTATACTTTTAACAAATAAATTATTTCTACCCTTAGGTATATTGTTTGAACTAGTTTTTATTACATTTGTACAACAGTAGTGCACACATCTATCAATATATTGCCTATATCATTATTTTACTGATCAATTAAAACATAAAAAAACGCAGTTTTCAATTGGTACTCGTTGCATATAAGTACATTTTGAATCAATCAAAATAACAATAATAGAATATAGTAATAAAGAATAGAATATAGTAATAAAACTATAATACAAAAACTGATAGTTGCAAAAATTTACAATTGTTAAAGTCTCTTCATTAAAAATAAACTTAACTCAAAAATTATGACATAATTATCTAACAGATTCACCAACTAATTATCTCAGCAACAACTCATTTTCAATTATGGGACACAAAAGAACTCCGTGTACAAAACGCGAACGCGTAATAAATTCCATTTAATTCGATATAAAATTTGCTGTCTCCCCGCGAATGTGTCTGTCTGTACATCGTCAAATATTCGCTTAATATAATTACGTTCAAGTGTCTCAGTCGGGAATTTCTTTTGTGTCCGAGCATTTTCGTCCTGTTTAATTTCGTGGCTTCGCTGCCAATTAGGTAGGCGCATCGCGAATCGCAGTGTCGTATAGCGATGGGCGATTGTTCCTTAAAATTAAATCTAATAATTCGTCAATTGTTACACTAAACAATCGATTGTCGTTTTATTTGTCTTTGAAAAATAATTATTAATGTTTGAATTAATTATTTATACGTAATGACATCTTAACAAGACGACTAAGGGCGTGGTGACATGTGATTTATTTAATTTCGAATGAACTATCATTGTTTCTGTCAAGTCATTATTACAGCATCATCATCGGTCAATTTATATTAAATTAAGTTAATTATACTCCTATGTACTAAGATAAAAATAGTTTTGTTCAATTTGATATTAGTTTTAAACTTATTGTAAAATATATTATTACGAGTATATTATCGAATATAGATGTTAATAAAATTTGCATTCAAAATTCTAATATTCGAATTTTTTATATAACTTTTGAATGATCATTTCGTAAATTGTGCTAGTGGTCCGTTTATATTTAATTTTCTATATGCATACTAATATGACAATGTTTAATTTTAATTTTTCATTCATCACCAGTTTTCAAAGTCTTGTTTTATTGTGTGATTAACGTATTTTTAATTTTATATTTTAATGACAACACTGAAATCGAGTGATTAAAAAATCTATGAAATTAGAAGCAGTAGTTTAGGATATGATCACTAGATGTAAATTCACGATTAACCTCTATAATAATTGAAATACGCAAGTATCTAAAAATAAGTATCTACGAGTAATTGACGTACGCATTAAAGATCAATGCGGGAGCGAATTCCTATTGTGACGTCGTCTTGAGATCAATATTTTCGTACGTTACGACAAGATAGCTCAGCACAAGATAATATAACAACACAGCAAAAACCAAAATAAAATATTAACTTTATAAGACGCTATGATATATGAATTAAATACTTAAATACGCTCGCACTTTGTTCCTCTGAACACAATTAAATTAATCCTTACCATAGAAAATAACTATACCGTACAACGGCGCTCCACAAAGCCGCCTGGGTTCCGTATCGAAACAATAATTATATTTAATAATTATCCTATCAAAGACGAGTAATTTGTTTTGCTTGATTCAATATCATAATAATTGGGTTAGTCGCCAGCTGTCTGATTGATCAAAGTCTATGGCTATAATGATGTTCATGGCAATTTGGGAATTTTAATAGGTTTTTGTTGATGTTTCGTTTCAATGAAGGATGCCGATAAACGATCGTGATCTACAACAGTTTCCATATGTACGAATACGACATATTAATAAATTTAAATATCTCACATAATATTAAAGGTGAAAGTATGAAAATGGCGTTTTGTGGGGAGATTCCAAAAAATATTCAATACTACGTTGTCCTTATGTATTTAGTAACAAAGAGAGCACTCTTTACGAATTTTTTTACACACGATAATATTAATTAATACTGATAACAAACTTGCGGAAAATATTCGCTAGGGGAAGAGCCCCTTACCATTAAATTGGTAAACGTCTTTCAGTTAGCGGAAGATCTACTGCCCAATTTCAGTATTGCAGGCAACCATTGAAACAGGCAACTTATTGCAGGCAACCTATTGAAGGCTGTATGGAAAAAGACTAACGGTAGAAGTTTATATTAGTTATAGTAGGAATATTTAAGAATATATTCGATATCTGAAAAACCTCTTAATTTATTCTTTAGAAAATTTGTGTATAAATCAAATAATTGTTCGTGATTATTAAACAGTTGATAGTACAATTATGTTAGTTATCGTTAATTTTATCTTCAATTTTTTTGTCTATTTTTTATTATTGTTAATTATGTTATCGTATAGTGAATTCGATGTTGTTATTGTATCTTCTATCGACTTCTGTTATTTCTAATAGGCGATATAAAATAAGTAACACTAAAGGTAAAAAGTGTTAAAATTAAGAAGTCTGTACTGTTCCAATCAAAAATCGAAACGATTAGAAGCCTAACATCATATTAATTCCAATCAATGTGAACACTGGAACAAGTTGTTTAAGCACAAAAGAATCTAAAATAGACAATAATTGATATAACCCATTTATCATATCGACAAATCATCGATACTCAGATCTATTTGACATCTCGCATGAAGGGTTGAAACAGTAACAAGGGTATTTGTTATCGGCATGACGTGGCGTTACGGGCCTGGACAATATATCTTTCATGACGCGGGGCGGTCCACATCGAGGACTCTGTTTTCCTTCATTTCACTGACTCAGTCCCCCGTTAGGGGCCATTTGGTAGCAAATTTACGGTTCATGCAGCACCGTGAAGGGTTAGGTGTATGGAATATTTAGCACGTAGGCGCCACATATATTCTTATTTTGGACACCATAGCTTGCAGATACGTACATATGTATGAAACATGATTCTACAACACTAGCATTTCTTTGAATGTTGATTCGCCTCTTCTATCTACACCGAACACTTTAATAAATTCTCAAATGTCTATTTGTATCAAAACGTATTCCAAACATTTCCTCACCAAAAAATCCCACGACATTATGAATTTGTTAATAATATAAATAATGTATCCATTTTGAAGTAGTCACTATAATAGTAGCCGTAGTGGCTACTTCAAAGTGGATACATTATTTTGTAGCGCAAATTGGATATATATTAAAATATATAATAATGTAGTAAATATAATCTATGTAATACATTGACATTGTAATGTAGATTCGACCACGATAATTCATTATATGGAAAGTAGTGATCCATATTTTTTTTAATTCAAATATTAAAATTGATAACAAGATTTTTATCACTTTTTGCTTTATGCTTTAATCTTGCACGCAATATTTTTGCTATACATTAATTTCCATTCAGGTTCTCAAACAGATAAAATGTGGACAAAAATTTTCGAATTTGAGATCTTACATTTAATACGCTTTTAATTAAATTATATAGAATAACAATTATATAAATACTAGCTTTCTGCCCGCGGCTTCGCCCGCGTGGATTTCGGGATTGGGTGTATAGAGGGTTAAGGGTCATAGCTTTTGCCCACGGCTACATATACGCGGAAGTCGGTTTATGGTGCGAAGATTTTATCGCGCTTCCCGTGGGACTATCCGTTTTTCCGAGATAAAAAATGCCGCAAAACTCCTCAAGAATCACTCTATCTATTGATGAAAACCGCATAAAAATCTGTGCAGTAGTTTTTGAGCGAAGCCTTTATTGCGCATCCCGTGGGATCTGTCGATTTTTCCGGGATAAAAAGTAGCCTATGTTACTCGGGGAGAATGTAGCTTTCCAAAGGTGAAAGAATTTTTGAAATCGGTCCAGTAGTTTAAGCGTGAAGAGGTAACAAACAAACAAACAAACAAACAAATAAACAAACAAACAAACAAACACACTTTCGCATTTATAATATTAGTTGGGATTATTAAAAAGACATCCGAAAAAAAAATTAAATCATGCTGTCAATTTTATTTTTGTATTCATCCATCACAAAGTCTTTATAATTACCTGTTAATGTCAGCCTTTGATCTAGAGGCATATGCCGCAAAAATCACCCGTCAATTTCATATCAGGCTAATCGTTACACAGCCGACTGATTAAGCAATTTAACGCTTGACCAACCGCCGGTAGACAGCGACGCATTTCATTACAATATATTACCGAACAATATGTAATTTAGGACACTTCCCGTGTGTTGAATGAGTTGCACCCGACAGGTATTAATGTGACTAAACAAAGCTATGTGGTCTTCAACAATAAACGCGTATATTATTACTGTCCATGTGCATGCAGTGGTCATTATTTCGTTATCTTGATACAGTGTTATATATCCTAGCGAAACATCATGGGCCATGTGATAGATCTATAAATTTTTGGCTACGTTTAAAAAAGCACATGTAAAGTATATACCTGGAATACAATTCAAAGGTGTATCTTACTGTCCGCTTTACAAATTAAAAAAATAAAAAGTCGATTTCCCAGCAACATTTACATGTTTCGTACTCTGACACTAACAGACTGACAGATTGAGAGTGGATTCAAAAATTTTTTGATGGTAGCAATCTTTTTTGACAGTTTAATATTGGTATAGGAATTTAGTTGAATTTATCTCGAAATTAGTAACTTAGCTTAAAAATTCAGCCTACTGATGATTATAATTTCTTTCGTAACACGTGACTCTTTTTATGTTTTTTAGTATTGTATCTACGCTGCAAGTATCCTACAACCTCTACTCGCGCGTTCTTTTGCAAAAACTTAACAGTATTCCAGCTAGGATGAAATACAACAAAGGAATTGTTCAGTAAATTAGTTCCACAGAATGAGAACGTTACAGATATTACATTTTCTGTACACAAAGATGTAATAAAATATGTCATTAAGACGTGTTCTTGTATCTCGAAAACGAGAAACAATTTTCCCCGACAGAAGCAATAACACGTACTGCCATCTTTTGTTTTACCAATGGCGAATCAATATTCGCCACAAGAAGATATTCAGCAACTCAATATTGTCACTTCACTCCTTTATGAGCCAATTCTATGTCAACTATAATTGTCGATATAGTTCATTCTATAGTTAGAGTAGTCAAAAATATTATATACTTCATTGTCTTACAAATAAATTCATTACGAATCACATTCTTTTAAATTTATCTTTCGTTTTGTTTTAAAATAATAAAAATTACGAAAGACGACTGACGACAGAAGCCTTTCAGACAAATATAAATGAGCCAGTTGATAGAGGACATCTAGATGAACATACTTGGACCAAATAGATTTTTATACTTAGTGAAGCAGTCAAGACAAGAGTAACAGACTAGCGTGCTGCATATAAAAAGTCAAGGAAGCTAGGGAGCTTACATACTTCCCTAAGTAAGTTTGGATCGTAGCATGTGTAAAACTGTGACCTCTGCTTACCCCCGTGGGAGAGAGACGTGAGTATATGTATGTATGTATCTATAAAATTATACATTAATATAGAGATAAAATTATAAGTCAAGCTTTTAGAGAAAAAGAAGGAATGATTTTTTCATCTCAGAGTTGAATAAGGTGAATCAAATGCGAAATTATTTAAAATAATTTGCGACAATTTTTTTATGGAGATTATTCTTCATTGTTACGACCGTTTTATGTTTTCGTTAATTTAATGAGCAGCCGCTACGAAGCGTTGTAAATACATGATAAAAGACCCTGTAATAATATTTTTTAACGTTCTCACATAATTTGCACTGAAATATTTTATTAATGAGTCTACTACAAATCATATTTTAATTTGCTAAAGGACTTTTCATATCATTAAATTTACACTGTCATCTACTAAAATTGTAATATTTTAAAGTATATTTTTGTCAATAACCTTGTAATATGCTATATATTTCAAGTTTCTTGCATTGATGTTATTAACATTTTACCTTAAAATCAAGCAATTATTATATATCGAAAATGTTCTTATGAGTAATAATTAAAACAGAATTGTGTAACACAGAAGAAACAAACCATTGAAAAGATACATATTTTAAATTCAACATTACAGAGAAGTCAATAACATAGTATAAAACAACTCCCTAGGGAAGCTTACTTGCAAAGACGTAAACGCAAGAAAACTGCAGACATTTTAAATTGGCCTCTTGGACTTTCTGCTAAGCTTTTGGAAAAGCATGAAACGCCCGTAAAGGAAACATAAAATAAGCTTAAGCACTAAAATAATTGTTGCGAGGGATCGTGGAACTTAGGACGCGTCGCCATTAAACTTTCCGCACAGAATGCTCTTGCAGTTGGATAAATTTGCATGTGCATTGTCAAACCGTATCGGGCCTTCGGAATGAGCTGGCCCCTGGTTAGCTGAGTGCGACACAAACTTTACTCATTCCACTATTTTGCATATCCCGCTTTGAATTCTGAAAAAATACGATTGTTCATTCGTATTGCGTTTTGTGCTGAGCGCGCTCTATACGATACTTGAAGCGGTAGAGAATACATTTAATATTTCAATTAAATCTGGGTAATACTATGTGAATTAACAATCAGTAGATGGAACTAAATGTCCTTACTCAATTGCAATGCAAACTGTTTATTAAAAAATTATTGCCGTCTGTTTTAAGGAAATACTTAACTATATTCGCCACTATCGCCGCACAAGGGTTATTTTGAGCAAGAGTGCTGCCAGCCTTTTCTCGCAATGCTTCGATTCCACCAGATAATCGAAATTATTTATTAAATATTAAATTTATTCGTTTTAATTACATAGCTCTTATACTTTAAATTTTAATGATATCTAAAATCCCTGATATTACCTAACATTGACTGATGATGACAGACACTAATTATCAGCAATATTTTTAAGGTATTTTTCTAATGCCATAGAAATAAGAAATTAACTATAAAGTTATAAAACTACAAATTTCTTTTTTCGAACCTCTTGAACTACGGAATGGAATCTAAGCAACTTTTGTAAGTACTAATAATGAAATTCGAACAAATTAAAATTCATATAAATACTATAAGTAAAAATACATTAGCAGCAAGATAATATTCTTGTCTGTTTGTCAGCATCAATCGACATAGGTTACTTTTCTTATGGGCGCAAACACGCTAAGGGTCAGTTTTGAGATTACGTATTTACTCATTGAACTTAAATACTAAAATCGTTCTTCCAGTTCCAGAATAAGGATCTTAAGTGCGGCAGAGCCTCAAATAATTTTGCATCGATATAATCTTCACGCGGAATACTCGAGCGGAAATTGAAAACGTTTTTCCTTGCTATGGTATATTTAAGTATACTTATTTATAAGAAAGATTCTGTGCAAACTCTCTAAGCACTTCGATGTTAAAATAAGTTTATTTTTACAGCTGGGGAGCGATGTCAGATAACCTCCTCGTGGTGCACCTTGGGCAACGTCTTTTGATGGCTAATAGTCTGACAGAGGGCCACCGAGAGGGGGGCGTGGGATTGCCGGGTCCAACCTGGCGGGCCGCTGCTAGCGGCCAGTGGCGGACGGGCGAAGCCCCCCTTTTTCTTTAAGATGGATTATTTAAGATGGGTGGTTGCTGTCCAGAGGACCCATTTTGGGTCGGTGGATGGCCGGAGGTATTCGGCGACTACCCTTGACCGGCCTGGAGTGGGTGGTCGCTGACAGGGTCGTGATAGAGTCCGCAAAGGTTCCCATAACCTCATCAGGGCGCGATGCAGCTGTGCTTCGGGATCGAGCGCTCGAGCCCAGGTGTAGTGAGGGAGATCGCTGAGGCTTTTAGTGGGTAGGCCTTCCCCTTCTGGGGAGGGGAGCCCACATAATCACCGATCCTCGGTTATGCATTGAGCATTTTCCTCTGCGGAACAAAAAATAAAAAAGTATTTTTACAACTTAAGCATGTTAGAAGACCATCCACCTGACGGCAAGTTGCTTCGGTTACTTATAGAATATAAAGTGTATTCTGTTAACATGTGGAGTATAAAAATCTCAGTATCTTGTAGTTTTACAAACACCTCAATCCAATACATAAACACAATATGAGTTAGAGTAATTATAGTTTTTTATCACTGTAATGTTTGTTACGATAATGTTTGTTATTGTATTAATATTTTGGGTATCTACGTAACATAGAGTTTTGGTGACGTCAGTGACGATACGAGTTTGGTCAAGAACATGAGTGAAGTTTTTTCTTATTGTCATTGATTAGGCAGATTTGAAGGAAAGTCCCTGATAGTAATTATTACTTATCGCTATCTCTAATGCTAGGGGTATAGCATGAGCGATCTCTTGTGGTAATTGTTAATTTAAATATTGGTTGACGTTCGATATAAATATAGCGCTCATGAAGAAATTACAGAAGAAACCTAACAAATGATAAGTTTCTAGTGATATCGTAAAAAATTGGATATACAATTGCAAATAATACCTCTAAGCCTTCTTCGTTAAACGACGCTCGACACCAGAATCAAACTCCTTCCAAGGTTTCCGTTAGCAGTGAGATATTAGTCAACTATGGTAGTTCCGACAAATTACCATATAAAAGAAGTGACATATACAATAAAACAACAGAAACTTCTTAAGCTTGCACATAAAGGACTAATTTACTAGACTAATTAAACAAGATACGTAAATAATAATTAAATCTAAAATCATGAAATACTACCAAGAAATGGTTTTATTAAATTCTCTTATCTTTTGCGAACATCATTAGCTGCTAAATTGAAAAAGGACAATATGCGCGCATGGTTTAGAAATTTTCTAGCAGCTAAAGACTGGTCGATAATTGAAATAACAAACTAAGGCGCGCGCCTGCTGTGGACGTTAGGAGTGACGTTTAATTTTAGTGCCTAGAAACTGAAACACAACCATTATTTTTCGGCCAACGTGAATGCTTAACGATTTTAAAATTAAAACACTTTATTCTACAACGAGTAAAAATATAACACCAAAGTAAGTTTACAATCAATGAACTTTTTCTTCAAGTCCACCCATGGCATTGAAAGTAGTGGCGTGTTGAGCTGACAAGTGATTATTGATTTGAAAATTGTGAAGTATTGAAAACTAAGTAAAATGTATATATAACATATTTAATCATTTATTGTATATAAAAAATGATAATGTAGTATCTACACAAGTGTAATATAATGCATAATAAAATAAAAATAATTTAAATGAATAGATTGTTGAATACGTACGTACGATATGGACATATATACGAGTATATATATATTGTATATATATATATATATATATATATAATGAGTGAAAGAAAAATGGGAGTTGATGAGTAGGAAATTCAAGATTTCTTGTTACACATGAATGTTTAGGACGCGGTTAGAAGGTGGTAATAAACGAAATCGGGAAAAGAGATAAGCAAGAATTTAAGAGACAGTGGGATGACATTTTGTGGGCTAATTCTAACCATGAGCCATGGATATTACATGTTACAATTCTTTATTATTAAAATTTTTAACTCTTTATTCGAGGGCTTTTTGATTAGCTATGTAGTGCGGACCGTCCTAAGTGTTTTTAGCTAGCTATGGTCCATTTGGGCATGTCGTTAAATAATGTTATCCTATGTTGTGATTAATTATGATTCTTTCTCTTCCTTTTACTCATTAGTACCTTTTTATTTTATTACCAGCCGTTTCGAACAAGTTGCACCACCCGTGGTCGCAAGTGGACTGGAGCTGCGATGTGAAGTGGCATCACTTAGATACAACAGATTTCTCAAACCATATTTTTATACTATATTTTTATATTATATAATATTTTTTTACACGTACCATAGTGTGTGATGATACATCGTATCAATTCCCATTACATTTGTGTGTTGAGTTCACTTTTGTTCTTTATCGAAAGCAAGAATCCTTTTACACTTTTACACTACACTAGTAAGAGAAATTAAGTTCGGAACACTGCAGTAAAATTTTAGCAAGTAGCCAATTTTCCTCAATTAAAACAACACAGAAAGTATTTGAAAAGTTTCCTTGGAAGGATAAAATGTTTTTCCGATCGAAGTTTCGCATCGGCCCCTTTTCATTGCCGCTCTGAATGCTAACGATGAATGAACTGAATACAAATTCCAATGTAATTATGTAAAAATCTGAAATGAAGCACTTTTCAAATGGTGTGTATCGCGCGTTTCTTTCAAACTGCTAACTTGGAGCGAAGTATGTATTCGACTTTGAGAATCAGGCCGCTCTGATTCTTTTGAAGCTTTGTCGGGGCATAAAAGGCGGCAGTATAATGGTGTGTCGAAAATGTTGCGAATTTAATTGGTACATTTACGATTATCACATTTTTACTTTATTTACTGATCTATGGATCAATTATACTAATTGCATTGATCAAACCGAACGCACGTTGTGATACCGAATGTTTGATTAAATCAATATCTACTTATCATTACCTAAATAGATACGTAATAAAGAATTATTAGGTATCTATTTAGGTATTAACATTAATAAGAATAGTCGAATAGGAACCAATTTGTTGACACAGGATTTCCTTATTATTCGCTTATTGTTATTAGCACAACTAGGTTATTTTTTATTCACATGTTGATAAGGCTCAAAGTAACCGTCGTCGAATACATGTAACCGAGTCCGTGTCTAATTATAGGCTAAGTGAATTAGACTAGCTTGTGCTAGTCTATTTAAACGGAAGTTTACAACCGACGACGGCCGAGAGTTACGCATGCGCGGCGCGAGGCGCGTGCGAGTCGGTGGACGGTTGAAGGGGAGCGGTCAGCCAGCGAGCCGCGCAGGCATTTGTTTGTTATATATAATATATATATATCATATATATATATATAATGAGTGAAAGAAAAATGGGAGTTGATGAGTAGGAAATTCAAGATTTCTTGTTACACATGAATGTTTAGGACGCGGTTAGAAGGTGAAGGCGGTTATAAACGAAATCGGGAAAAGAGATAAGCAAGAATTTAAGAGACAGTGGGATGACATTTTGTGAGCTAATTCTAGCCATGAGCCATGGATATTACATGTTACAATTCTTTATTATTAAAATTTTTAATTCTTTATTCGAGGGCTTTTTGATTAGCTATGTAGTGCGGACCGTGCTAAGTGTTTTTAGCTAGCTATGGTCCATTTGGGCATGTCGTTAAATAATGTTATCCTATGTTGTGATTAATTATGATTCTTTCTCTTCCTTTTACTCTTTAGTACCTTTTTATTTTATTACCTGCCGCCGTTTCGTATAAGTTGCACCACCCGTGGTCGCAAGTGGACTGGAGCTGCGATGTCAAGTGGCATCACTTAGATACAACGGATTTCTCAAACCATATTTTTATACTATATTTTTATATTATACAATATTTTTTTACACGTACCGTAATGTGTGATGATACATCGTATTAATTCCCATTACATTTGTATGTTGAGTTCACTTTTGTTCTTTATCGAAAGCAAGAATCCTTTTACACTTTTACACTACACTAGTAAGAGAAATTAAGTTCGGAACACTGCAGTAAAATTTTAGCAAGTAGCCAATTTTCCTCAATTAAAACAACACAGAAAGTATTTGAAAAGTTTCCTTGGAAGGATAAAATGTTTTTCCGATCGAAGTTTCGCATCGGCCCCTTTTCATTGCCGCTCTGAATGTTAACGATGAATGAACTGAATACAAATTCCAATGTAATTATGTAAAAATCTGAAATGAAGCACTTTTCAAATGGTGTGTATCGCGCGTTTCTTTCAAACTGCTAACTTGGAGCGAAGTATGTATTCGACTTTGAGAATCAGGCCGCTCTGATTCTTTTGAAGCTTTGTCGGGGCATAAAAGGCGGCAGTATAATGGTGTGTCGAAAATGTTGCGAATTTAATTGGTACATTTACGATTATCACATTTTTACTTTATTTACTGATCTATGGATCAATTATACTAATTGCATTGATCAAACCGAACGCACATTGTGATACCGAATATTTGATTAAATCAATATCTACTTATCATTACCTAAATAGATACGTAATAAAGAATTATTAGGTATCTATTTAGGTATTAACTTTAATCAGAATAGTCGAATAGGAACCAATTTGTTGACACAGGATTTCCTTATTATTCGCTTATTGTTATTAGCTCAATTAGGTTATTTTTTATTCACATCTTGATAAGGCTCAAAGTAACCGTCGTCGAATACATGTAACTGAGTCCGTGTCTAATTATAGGCTAAGTGAATTAGACTAGCTTGTGCTAGTCTATTTAAACGAAAGTTTACAACCGACAACGGCCGAGAGTTACGCATGCGCGGCGCGAGGCGCGTGCGAGTCGGTGGACGGTTGAGGGGGAGCGGTCAGCCAGCGAGCCGCGCAGGCATTTGTTTGTTATATATAATATATATATATCATATATATATATATATGTTATATATAATATATATTATATATATATATATATATATATATATATATATATATATATATATATATATATATATATATATATATTATATTAGATAGATAGATAGATAAAATTTGTTTGATTTTGGCTGTCTTGCATTTTTATGGAATCTCTTCTGAAATACCTCCAATAAATTAATCATTAGCAATTGCCGAACAAATATACGAAAATAAATCATATTGTAGAATAAATAACCTTTTTAAAAGTAAGTTAAAAATAGGCTGTAATAAATTAATGTCTCAAGGAAATCTGTATTAGTCTCGCACCCTATCATCGACGCTGGACATTAGGTACACTTCATTGTTATTGTGAATATTACTACTAATCAAAGACTAAATTTTATACAACACTAGCTGACCCGAAGTACTTTGTCCTGTTTATCAGTATTGAATCTTTTAACTAAACTTAGCTTATGAGCGTAACTGCGGAAAAAAATATACGTTTTTTTATCCATTTTTTATTTTTCCTACTTTATCTTATATTTGAATAGCTGTTTATAATGGAGATGAAACGAAAATAGGATTTTTTTTAATCAATATGACTATTTTAATCAATATGACATATTTCGAACAAATCGGAAGTGTCCTCAAAAAAGACCAGGTCAGAAGTACCCGCAATCGTCGAGCATGTATGAGGAATGTTATAAAAGTAGATGAAGCGAAAGAGATATGTAAAGACCGTAGCAAGTGGAAAGACGTAATCTCTGCCTACCCCAATGGGAAAAAGGCGTGAGTGTATGTATGTATGTAATATGACTTTGTTGTATATTTATAAGATATATTTACTATTTCTTATCTCTAAAAATTTTCTTGTAGTCAATCTGTAGATAGAAAAAGAACAAAAACTATAGACGCTACATCGATATTACCAGTTCATAACAATAAAAATAATATTTGAAACAGGTCAAAAAAAGATGTCACAACCCAAGCCCTACTTTGAGCTAGAATCAAATGCAAGAGAGTTTGGAAATTACGTTTGTGATATAATAATTTTAATAAATATATTTATTAAGTTTTCTTAATTATTATATACGATAATGTATGTTCAAGGTTTTGTCAATAATAAAAATTAATTATGAAATGTCGGCTTGCCTAAATAAACCAGCCTTATATTAAACCATGACACAAATTCGTTATCAATTGATTCTTAATCTCCGAACGCTTTTAAGGAAAATTTACTAACTACACTTTGATTAAAATTCCTCACAAAGCAAATTGTTTTCCGAACTTAATGATTTTAATAAGCCTAAATTAATCTTTATTTTTACGGGCGATAAAAATAAGCTGAAGCAAAGTCCACAGCAGAGCTTTTTAATATTAAAAGTTCAGAAAACAATTCGTTTCAATAATGGAGATCGCCCGCAGGCGGTGTTCAGCAAAATAAAGTATTTAGAGTCCGCTGAAGCAGTTTATTATTAAATTTATCGTAACTCGAAGTTCGAGAATCGATTATATACATTTTGCTCTAAACAACCACTAAGAATTAATGAAGAGTTACAAAAAAAATATATGCAGGTCAGGTACATTTTGGATGGCTTTATCAGTTCTAGACGGATAGACTTTTTAGAACTTTATGAAACTTTTTCAAGGTATGGAATATATTACCGCTACATCAACACTCGCATTGTGTTCTGTTTTTACCCTTTTTACAAAGACGACAAAGTTCGTTTGTGAATACCGAAACACGATTAAACTTGTACAAAGACCATATTTAAACTATAATTAGCTCAATGTAAGCAAAGGTAATCCCACACCAACCTTTTCCGAGACTACGATCATTCTCTTCTTTCGACGAGACTCCATTATGCAAAAGCTAATTTTCCGAGCCCAGTGGTGCACTTCCAATTCAAATCTACGAAGCTGCATTTTAATTTCAGTGCAGCTAACAAAACAGAATGGGACACATTGTCATGGCAGCTCAGAGCGCAGTCTTAATCTAGAGTTTACTGCAAGTTTGCGACTGGCCTAATGATATCTAAGACGCTCTTAAGAGCCCATACATAACGCTCTATGAGACGTTTTTAAAATTTAAGCCAACGCTAATGCATTCTACGCTGTTTACTGTAAATACTTATTCAAATTTGTAGGCGACTCCACAATGCGGCTGCGTTGGCTTTGTGATTCGAAAATTAGCATAACACGAGGTGTATTCAATGGACAAAGTAACCGGTATAAAATAAAATTTTACGGTTTACCCTTATATTGAAAAAGTAAGGTCTTGTAGGGCTTAATAAAATGTCTACGTGTCGTGCGGTCGGCTTATGTGGACTGACTTTTGCTTCTATTGGTATCGCGTATGTTTATTACTTTAATGAGCAAATAGCGTTATGTTTTTATTTGAATTATTTACCTCGTTTATTTAATAACACACCGAGAGAGATCCTTTAATAATATACATTTTAGCTTTGTAGATACTTTAATATGAATTTGAAAACCAATTTCAAAATAAGTCTACAATTTTTAAAATAGTAAATTTTATTTATTAACTCTAATTATCATACGAAATAGTGTGATTAATATTTTTGATCATCTTTTCATCTTTTCGATTTAATTTTTTTGTATAATCACATAAACACTAGCTTTTGATCTATATAGCGGTCTATCTATAAAATCTTATGTCTGCCCCAGGGATCTTCCCCCGGTCTTCCCCCCTCTTCAGTGGGGAGGCGAGTATTCTCACGAGTTCCATGACCTTGTCACGCCGCGATGCAGCTCTCTTTGGCGTGTCCCCCCCAGATCAGGGGAGGTATTGTAGCCCCGAGGAGGGCTCCACTGTATCGGCAGGGAAGCAAAGGCTTGGGGGTTCCTGGAAGTCGCTTGGCGTTCCCGGGGCTCCCTACATGCCTGAGGAAGGCCATCCCTGAGGTTTTTAGTGGGTAGGCCTGCCCCTTCTGGGGAGGAAAGCTCCACATAACCACCGACTCGCCACAGCCGGGGTATGCAATTTAATGCATTTTCCTCAAAAAAAGGCTGCGCGCTTGGCTGGCACTCGGCCCCCCAAGCGCTCAGACAGTCCGACATAACTCCGCGGTTTTTCCGAGCCGCGGGGTATGCGTAAAGCATTTTTCTAACATTAAAAAGAAAGGCGTATTACTGAGAAAACACTAACAAACTAAGACTTATACCAACCTAAGGATTGAAAAAAGATCTCATGATGACTACACTTGATTTACTACTAATTTAGCAGCACCGCTTTGTCATTCACTGTACAACTTTGGGATTGTTCGACACGAATCTCGCTATGGGAAAGGTATAAAAAACAATTATTATACACAAATTTAATAAGTATCAGTGTAGGCCTATTGCCACTTTCAGCTTAGATATTATCTAAATATATCTCAAGCTTCAGGAAATGCCGAGAATCGTCCGAGATTGTTATCGAACACTGTTTATGCTTTGTATAAATATTTGGCCCATGCACAAATGAAAATCTCAACTGCTCAAGATCCACAGTCTCTTTAGCACTAATCTTACTAAACGCCTCAACTGTTTATCTTTCCTAGAGCGCCTGCCAGCATCCAGCTGTAAGCTTTTGCCTGCGGTAGTACTTTAGTATTAAGAACATCTGATTTTATGCCGCTTATGCGTCATTTAGTGATGTGCAATGTTAGATCAAAATAAACTTTTTTAAATAATGTTGTAATAAAAAGGTCCTATTATGAATTTATCCAGTAATTTCAACTAGTTTTGATGTCGGACATGTCAAAAATAGCAGTACTAGTCTTTACAATCTAAGAATTCTGCTTATACAGGTGTCAGAATCCGTAAAAATTATGACATTTTGAAAGATGACTTTGAGGATAACACCTATCAAAACAGAATTCTTAGCTTGTGAAGAGTTTAATCTTAAATCTCCTAATCGAAGAATAAATCTCCCTTGCAGATGCATGCAAGTTGCCACACGATATTTTCTTTCACCGTAGAAACGCTAAATAAACGTGTCGAATATATGTCTAGACATATTAGATACGTATTCGAAAAATATACTGGTACATGGCAGTTTCGACACCGGACCTCTAGAATTACGTGTGATGAGACAATAACGCTACTGACAATTAGGATTATATCGAACTTTAAATCAACCAGTACCCAGTAGACCCAGGTCGGTAATGTAAAAATAACGAAGACCTTGTTTTTTGAGGACAATTTGTAAATGTTCGATCACCCAGCTCATTATTTACTATAATGTGCATTAAGCTTACAATAATATTATTTCTATCTCATTTTATTGATATTTGACAAATAACACCAAAAATTTACTATTATAGGCATTAAATGTTTACAGAAACACGAATTTGAATTACATGAGTGGAGCGCGTTACAACTTTGTTAGTTGGCGGGTAAATAACGTTCGTACTGTTAAAAATGCAAAAAGTCTACTTAGCATTTTAATTTAATAATATGTAATAAAAAGATATTAATATGAAAAAGTTCCTATCTGAAGAACATCACATAAAGTGGCCTCAAATCATTGGTATCCAAATTTCAAAGGATGAATCAGCCTGTTAAGAAGGCAGCACAATGTGCATCACTACTCGTAACCCAGTGGGCGTTACTCTGTGAAGAACGGCCAATTTGTTTCAAGGGCTGACACAGAATGATGAAGATTTTATTGTAAGGAGATTTTATTAATACACGCGCTGTAGGTGTTTGAGATTGTACGTAATAAGTTGCGAGGGACAATGTAGCCCACGCAACTCGCCTCAGACAAGAACAGAACACATGAAAAGATTTATATGTAACACAATAGAGGTTTATGAATTGGCTTAGATGTGTAGAAGAGATATTCGCATATATATTTATAGCTTTCAAAATAATTTATTTATGGAAATATGTTGAAGTTGTTGCAGTGAAAAAAGTAATTAGGGGTGTCACAAAAAATGCCAAACGACACTACATACCAAACGAGAATTTACTTTATTATTATAATTTGTACAGACTTCATCGCATCACGCTATCCTTTACAGATTAATCAAAAATAGCTCTTATGTTTCTCTTATTTGCGGTGGATTTTGTAGTGAACTGTAGTGCATAACGTGATATTGACTGAACCTTGATGTTAAAGTTATTTAAGGTCTGTGTATATTGCACTCAGAATATTGTCTTTTGTATACACACTACATATTTAACTTCAACACATTTAAATAAAATAAGTTTACTAAATTTATTTTTTATCATGTAAAAATTTGTTTGTCAGGTGTTTCGACCATATCAAACATTTGTGGAAACGAAATGACAAAAACAAAATTGTAAATGATACAGTGGAGGTTAACAATCATAAAACAATTAGTGTATAATTGAGTAACCTGGAGGCCAGATTAGCACTGGTAGGAGCTCAGGACAACAAAAGAGAGAAAAGGAGGTGCGAGACTAATTAAACGATTTACACTGTGACGTGTTACCCTCCTCCGGTTAAAAACAAATTCATTGCAATCAAACAATGCAAATAACTGCGACACAGTCTTCGACTAATGTAGTTATTATCGTTATACGAGTATGAGTTTGTAAAATTTATAATTATTAAATAAAAACAAAGAAATGTTCGTGGTTGATATTTTTCTTAGTAACGGCAATGTTGGTAATGTTCGAGAATGTGGTGGTCAAACGAGAGTCCAAGCACTGAACACTTGTTTCTGTTTCGACAGACTGTGGACAGTTTTAGGAGAATATTATTTTCATACTAGGGTATTAACCATTCCGACCATTATTTCTATTGACATGAAAATGTTTCTGTATTTCAATAGCCTTACATAACATCATATGATTGAAACAGTATTCTTCCGCAAATTGTTTTATTTATTTAAACATTCCCATTTTTTTCTTCAGTAGGTCTCATTTTTCTTTGTATTATTTTTTGTATCCCTTCGTAACTAAATCAACAGAATGGATAGTTCATCAATTCATAACAAATGCAATAAAATTAAAAATAAATACAGTAATATATATTTTTTAAATGCGATAATAACAAGAGACTACAGTCAAGATTTGCTGTACCAGCGACACGTCGCTGTCTAGACTGATTTTAGTGCGAAGTCAGTTGTCAACGACTTAACCACGGACATAAATGTGACATGTTGACAGCTGTCACTTGACGTGACCTTGTCGTTGTCGCATCGCCGTTGATGTGACGTGAGTTGGAGTGGCTTTAATATATTAAAGTAAGACGCTTTCGCTTTAATGAGTGCCTTCAGTAGATCTCGAGGGATGCAGTTCTACTTGCGGCCACGTGGCGCTTATGCTTAGGCAGGAATCACCTGTGTTTTCCAAGTATCTACAGATCTAACACAGAGCTACATTCAAATACAGAAAGCAAATCATGTCGGTGACTATTATTCAACGCAAATAAAATACAGATCATTCTAATTAGAAAGATAAGGTTAGTAACATAGAATGGTAAGCCAGTCTTAATTTCATGGGGATGAATATTATTACAATATCAAATAAGACTAGACATGCAATCCGCCCGGTTCAATCTCGCGGAGCTTAACTGGATATCCGATTGCAAATAGCCACGGAAAATGTAGCGTTTAACGCTCTGCCAACTGCGGGCGACTTCCATGACGTCAGTGTACTTTTACGCCGAACACAATTCGGAGAAATAATCGAGTTATATTTTTTTCAATCAAATTTGTAAAATGTGACAGTTTATAGTCGCTATGTGTTCATTACAGTACAAAAAGAGTTGCACAATATATAACGTAACTGGTAAACAACAGATCGGAACTCTTTAATTGCCTACAGTCTACTATAACTATTAGAGTCAACTATAGGCAATTAGGTAACCAAAGAGCACTTTATCAGAACTTATGGAATATTTATTTAATAACTAGTCTCAGTATATTTAATTAAAATTCTGTGTTAAATACACAGAATTTCTATTTTACAAATATATGTAACTTAAATAAAAGTTACTATATAGTGATGTACTTTACAAATCAATTTTTCTAGGCTGTGACTCTTCACCATATCACATTGATTCATGATCATTATAGTGAATTGCTACAATATAATACAATATTGACGGTTCAAACTTAACAAGTAATTGTTTCGCACATAAAAGGTTGTAAAAATATTTTGCTTACAGCTTATATTTAAAATATCTTAAAGCTACTCTTTGAAAAAAAAATGATTTAAAATTATAGATTATTTTGAGAGATACATATACCACCTACATAGTTATATGGGTAATTTTTTTCAGTGGCCATGAAAGACGAAATTAAGAAGAATTTCAAAAAGTGCTCAAAGGATTCACGGGCTCGGTTTTGATAAAAACTAAAACTACATCACTGGGTTTTTATAAAGTCAATATTTTAACCAATTTTGATAAAAAAAAAACAATACTATTTGACAAAATCTATACTAATATTATAAAGCTGAAGAGTTTGTTTGTTTGTTTGTTTGAACGCGCTAATCTCTGGAACTCCTGGTTCGAATTGAAAAATTATTTTTTTATTGAATAGCCCATTTATCGAGGAAGGCTTTAGGCTACATAACATCACGCTGCGACTAATAGGAGCGAAGAAATAATGGAAAATGTGGAAAAAACGGGGAAAATTATTCATCTTTGAGGGCTTCCGTTGCGTGCGCTGCGAAAACAGTTCTAGATACCAAAAAAATATGTATGAAAGAATTATTCCTCTTAAAATGATCTAAAAAAATGTCCGCGACAGTATATGGCTATCTTTTAATGTCAACTCACTAGAATCGTTTTTATGGTGATCAAATTTGGATATGTCGCGTTGTCAAGATCGGGTAACAGGAGGTGGTTGTTTGCAAAAATAAATATGATGCTTAAAATAACAAAAATATTCCACGCGGACGAAGTCGCTGGCACAGCTAGTCGCAAATAAGAAACAAATTCCATAAGTACATGGCAAACTTAAGGCAACTGCACATTTTTAACAAATTACTTCTTTATTATTACGTTTATTGCACACTAAAACGGTGGACAGGAAAAAATATAATAGTCTACTTTTTTTGGGAGAGAGTAACATTCCACACTCCCCCAATTTTATTATTATATAATGTATTATTACAAAATAGAGAAATACTTCACTACTAAAACTTAAGACAAATAAGTATGAATATGATATGATAGCATCAACGAACTGAAAATAGTTACATCAGAACTTGCTCGTGCAAGTTTTTGTTTTCTTATAACAAAGATTCGGCGTTATGGAACCGCACACTACCTATACTTGCAATCAGGCGAGCCCACGCGACGATATGCGGTGGCGACACAGGGCAGCCCCGTTCTAGGGGTGGCTTAGAATATCAACAATACTTATGTGAACGTGAGTCCCTCTTGCGCCAAGCGCATTGCATTTAGTAGATGAGCTTGCGAAATGGCGTCTCTGAACGCGTTTAATGCAGAAAACGGAAACCCGATCAGCTCTCGAAGACACTTGTTGTTCACATGTAAGCAAGTATCGAAGGAATTGTACAGAGGAACTTTGTTTTATATTGGCAAACAATCATGAAAATTGTGTATGATTTACTAAAGTATAAAACAGTTTCACATTTTTATAACAAAGACTAAGTCATAAAAAGTTTTTTTATTCCAGTTTATATGAATTTAATAAGACCCGTTGGGGTTTTATGAAAACATATTAATGTTTAGATTTATAGATATAATCTATAGATGTGGCATTAAGTTTTTTGTTTATACGATGATAACGCCACGCCCTTTAGTCTCTAGGTTAGTCTCTGGGTATGAAATTTGATTGAAACTGACAGGTAGTGTAATTATATTGCTGCGTTATTAAGATTGAATGTGACAATTATCTTTAAAAGAGCAGCAATGTAACTGCACTATCTATAATTTTCAATAAAAAATGTGCTAGCAACAGAGTTGCATAATCAGCCTACTGCTTAGCTACCATGAGTTGTATACTCATGGTAGCTAAGCATGGTAGTTCGTTTGCAAACGATGTCGACAGCGTAAATGTTTTTAGGAAACTTTGTACAACGCCTCTAGCGGAAACATAAATGTATTTTTTTTGTATTAGATTGACTTGATTTCAATGGATATATAGACAGTGACAATAAGCCACCCTCTCACCCTCTGTCACAATAAAAAATAATGGTTGTAGTATATCCTGTATTTTAAAATTAGAGGTATGATTTTTTTGTACTGATATATATTTTTTTCTATATTATTAAATACGTTAAAATATAGTTTAATTCAGCTTATCTAATTGAACTAAAATTTTTGTACGAAAGTATATATTTTAGCGAAATGTAATTTTAATTAAACGGTTAAATTCCTTCATATTAAACTGGGATGAGTTCTGTAGTTTATTATACGTCCAATACCTATCACAAACTTATGTAGCAAGCTTATGGTGGAGCCACAGGTTTGTAAGCGATGCTTACGAACTACAGATTCGGAATTTAGTCCATACATATATATAAGCAGCTGTTACATAAACTCGGACTCACACTGAAAAACTGCAGACTTTTTTGAAAATTTCATTTTGGAGGGTTGAAAATATTGTAACTATTAGAACAACATTAATTTTTTTTTTGTTATTGTATACATAATAAAATATTTTTAAATAAATAAAACCTTTCTTTGTTTTATAGTAATGAAACGTTATTGATGAAATTGATTATTTTTAACTTTATCGGACACCCGGCGTTAAGTGCTAATTTCTGTTAAAGAACTTGAATTTTTTAATAACTTTGTGTTAACTTAGCACTCACAAATATATAAATACAAGAATTAAAATATGATTTTGACTCTGGCGAAGATCCAATTCCCAGTCAACGTAGACCAAGTCGCGAGCAGAAGTTAGTATTTTATAAAATTTGCTCAACTGCAAACTATGAACCTCATTGTCGTTTGTGGTTAACGGCGTTGAAGCTACTAAGGCTTAACTTTAAAGAAAACAAATAGCTAGAGCTCTGCAGCTAACCGTTCAAGTAATTCTTTAACCGCAACTTTAACTGAAGCGATAACAGTTTCAAAGAAATTTCCATTCAACTTACCAACGCATTGGAATAGTCCTTAGTTAATCACAGCAAATATAACCCTTATACCCGAGTAGGAAAGATCATGGAATATTGAGTTTTATTGCGAATAGAATATTTGAATGACCGCGAGATGGAGCTCACTGAGAAAGTTTAATTAAGTATAGGTATCAATAATTACGTCTCCTTAGTATTTTCCATTTTGAGATTAAATGGAAACCTTTTGCTAATCTTCAAAGAAGGCGTGCTGTAATTGTCTTCACATTATTAAAATTAATCCTCTGCGATAGTATTTATAACCTATGTGTCTCAAAATATATCACGAAATAAAAAAATAATAATTTGTGATATATATTAGACACATAGCTTTTATTGTGCACGCGTTCGAGTTTCAGCTCGAATAAACAATGCGATCTGTGACACTCCGTATGTCATAACTAGAGATCGGATAATCGGATGCATATTTACCTAAAGTTAATTTTTGGCTCACAAATTATGGAAGCGGCTTTTTAAAATACATTTTGTTAAATAAAAATCCCGGGAAAATACGGGACTGCAAATTTAACGTAGTGATATTGTTTGAAAATTACTAAATTAGCACGTGGTATTTATTTTCAAAAGACCGAGACTCCGGGTTCATTTATACAACTATGCTGTAATGTTCTAAAGTACCGGAATTCTGGGATTTTTATTTATGGAAATTAAATAAAAGACAGTTCCATACTTTGTCAAAAACTAAATTAGGTAAATAAATAAACATCCGGCTATCCAATTCCGCAATCCCGGGATTTTTATTTAACAAAACAATAAAATAAATTCGTACTTTCTAATTTTCCTAGTTTTACTAAGATTTTAAACGCGAAAGTTTATATGGATGAGTGTTTGTTACATTTTCACGTAAAAAATACTAAATGCATTTTAATAAAACTTTAGAATAATGTGGCTTATACACATTACATGAATGACATATAGGCTACAATTTATAAAGATATAAGAAGTCACAGTCATCAGTTAATCAGCAATATTTGTATATATGAGCTGTGTTTTTTTTAATTTCTCGAGTCGCTGAAAATACCGCCGTTTAGCTTCAGTATGTAAGCTTCACTGATCAAACTTTCTTGCCACTATATTTTTAAGCCGATAGTTATCAAAATTGATAATAGTATTGAGAGTATAGCTAGTTAAAGTCAGTTGTGATTTATTTTTTATATAAAAATTGTATATCATAAAACTATTGTTAAGTACGTAAAATTTTGTCTATTCAACAAAGTTAGCCCGCAGTGTAACAAAGCGCGCCATTCAGCGGTGTTGCTACTACAGCGTGCAGTATGTCGTACAGTACGGTCCGCATTCGTAAGGCTGAGTATAGTTGGTCGGTCACACCGGTTGGACCGTTTCAACTGGTGTGGAGTTCAATATAATCACCGTAGCACTTGCAGCTGCGGTGGTACCCTCAGCACGTTTCCTGCTCCTCCTCTCCTAAAAAAATCGACCAAACAAGGTACAAACTCAAATGTCTGCTTGTTAGGACCGTATTCTAAAATCAAAACTGTACTCAAGCAGAGATTTGAGTATGAGTATCTTTACTTTGGCTTTAGAAACGGAGGGTGATATTGAGCTCAGATAGTGCCATTCTAACTAACTGTTTTCAAGTGATGTACATGTATATAAAAAGTAATAAAATAACATATATTTGCTAAAATATCGTGATTCCCGGCATATGTATTCTTCTCATTGGTCGTCAAGACATTATTACTAGAATCTAGATGCAAAAACGGGCTACCTCAAAGCTCCTCACTTCGAATAACGATTGAAGTTTCTCTTTGATCACAACATGAATGAGGAACAAAATGGATAAAATTTTGAAGCCATAATATGTAAAGATAGTCGCATCACCTGTCGAAAGGGTCGGCAACGTCTCCCGGGGGGCAAACTTTACGCAGACCTTGTTTTAATTTAGGTAACATGTGATTTGGCCTCAGTGGATTAAGGTAACCGACGTGAAGCAGACGGAGAGTTGATTATATAGTTATTCATTAAAATTAAGGTCATCGCTAGGGGACGCGATTTTACATTCTCTTATGTAGTGGTAATATCCATCTGAAAGACTCCACGGTAAATCAGGTCTTTAACATGCGATGGTAGCCACTACAAGGCACACGGTATCCTGCACATACTTTTACCGACCGATTGTTATTAATTAATTACATACTATAAAATTTTATCTAATTTTTCAATATACGACTTTATTCGTCACAACAACCATCGCGCGCATACTACCGGCGATGGTTATCTTCACGTCTTCGCAGTACTGGCATTTTTTATATTCTTGTTTATGTGTTATCCATCCATAATTATTTTCTCCAACCACATTCATAATGTATAACTCTTCCCGTAATATTATTATTATTCCTTTAAATAGTAATTTAAAATAATTAGTCTTAGTTATTTGACAATCGAAAATTAATAACTTAAATTTCTTGCAACTATATTTTACTTATTAATTTACACATTTAAAGAAATTTTGCGAACGCAAGATACCAGTTTGCATTTACCTTTATACATTTAGAAGTTAATACAAACTTTTATGAAATCTTAATACTGATTTAATTATATCTACATAGAGTAAATAAATATTTGATTGATGAAATTTAATCTCGTTACGTCAACCAATTCTGGGACGCTATTCTAAGGCAATCGTTATTTTCCGTATATTTTAAGGTTAAGAAGCATGGGAAAATGTAATTTGTAATTTGGTCTTTATAAATAAATTTAGTAATAATGAACTAAAACGTGTGTTATTTAACATGATTTAATATTCGTGTCAACCAATATAAAATAAGTACCATAAAATAGTCACTCTTACGTCTCGAATCAAAAAATTTCAAATATGAAACTAAATCATCTTGTTTTCATTTGAATATACACAAAAGTTCAACTAAATAGTTTCGGTTGTATTTTAAAGTTAAATCATACAGTATAAAAAAAATAATATAAAGATTTGTAAAATAAATATATCTGAGCATGCATCCTGCGCCGATGATAGAATAAAGTCAATAATTAAAAAGAAAACAAACTGGCACGCTATTTTCGCACTTGCTTGTTGTTGCTATGTCGTGTTAGTAAATGTATCGACCCATGATGATGATGATGAAGTTATATCGATATAAACCATATATATTCAACAAACAGGAAAATATAGAAAATTCATGGTGCCCGTTTTTTATTCGTCACCCGTTTTCCGCATCCCGCAGCGTTGGTGATTTCGCATGATGAAGGTTAAGATTGTAATCGTAATAAATTTAATTAACCATGTAGTTTTTTGATAGTGTATGTACATTATGCGTTTTTCAGAATAGCCTAAACTTCTTCGGGCCGTCGGTGCCGTACTCCCGCACCTCGAAGCTTGGCTCCACGGGAAGGAGGAGGTCACCTACCGATTGACTCAGATACTCACCGGGCACGGCTGCTTCGGTGAGTATCTGTGTCGAATAGGACGGGAGGGATCGACACATTGCCACCACTGCGCATCGGACCTTGACTCGGCCCAGCACACGCTGGCGGAGTGCCCCGCGTGGGCCTCTGAACGCCGAGTCTTGGTCGCAGAGATCGTGCGAGATCTGTCTCCGCCGGCATTGATTGCGGCAATGCTGGCGGACGAGGGAGGTTGGAGGGCTGTGGCCTCCTTCTGTGAAGCAGTGATGCTCCAGAAGGAGGCCGCCGAGCGGGGTCGGGAGATGGCCGATCCCGCTCGAAGAAGGCGGCGCCGGGCTCGGTAGCACAGCTGCGGCGCCGCCGCGAGTCGCCGGCGGGCGCGAGGAAGTCGCGACTGCTACGGCGACCCGGGATGGACCACGCCCCTTCCGTGGCCGGGGGGCGTCATCGGTGGAGGAGACCGGGGTAGGTGGTAGCCTCCCCCGAGGAGGGCTCCCCTCTAGGCGGGGGAGCGGAGGCTGGGGGTTCCCGGAGGTGGCTTGGTGTTCCCGGGGGCTCCCTACATGCCTGAGGAAGGCCATCCCTGAGGTTTTTAGTGGGTAGGCCTCCCCCTTCTGGGGAGGAGAGCCCCACATAACCACCGGCTCGCCACAGCCGGGGTATGCAATTTAATGCATTTTCCTCAGGGAAACAAAAAAAAAAAAAAGCCTAAACTTCTTATTGGTACCTACACATATTATTAAAACTTGTTAAAAAATGGAAGCTTCTTTGGAATCTCTCGTACTGGCCGAAAATGACGTTGTTTAGTACTCGAGAATAGACGACTACAGTAGGCAGGTCCATTGTCACATAACGTACGAGTATATGAGTTGAGGGTACAGTTTTTATAATTTTGATTTACATTGACATTTATATTTTTTACTAATTTGAATAATAACCCATACATAATGTGAATACTAACAACACCTATACAGTATAATAAAGCGATTACTAATCAGATCAGGAAAAACCAAGCTATTTCGATACTTCTACTACCGGTCGAAAATAACGTCGTCGATTACTCGAAGATAGGCGCCAACGGAATGGCACGTGCGTGTCACGTGACCGGTCGGATTAAGCCGGCAGCGCGCCGGATAATTAACTGCACAAAATACCAGCTATCGTCCACGATCGATGCCTTTAAAATATGGCCACGGCTACGTAATTTGATAAAGGACAAGTAGCATCATGAAGCGCGTCCAATTATTTTTAGCCGCTGTAGCTCAGTGGTGTCAACAGTGACATTCTTTTAATCGGGAGGATTCGAAGAGTTCATCGATTGCTCAATTTTCAAATTTTGTAATGTAAGTCCGATTTTATATGCTGTACGGTCTTTGTATTTCAGAAAAAAAATATGTTAAATTAATCTTCGAATGCCCTGTATATCCGTAAATTCTGAACTGGAATGTATAACAAGAGGGGCGATCGTGGAATCGTATTAAGTATGACCTCGTAGAGAGAAGTGGTGATTGTGAGTTTAAACGACGTGTGTGTGAATACAACTAACACACTCTGGGACAGTGTAGGGTAACTAAGGCCTAAATACTGTAACTTAGTGAGAATAAGATCAAACCCGATGCTGAAGTTCTATATGTTATAAAAATACATTTTTGAAATATTATAAGTGATCTACAGAAGAATCAATTTAAATTAATACGTACGATTCACTTCATTGGGTATAAAATGTTACATTTCGCGTTCTTGGCTGCACCCTACATCCTCTATGACGTGATTTTTAGGAGGCTTCAGTACTTTCGACGTGTCGGGTTGCTAAGACCCGGATTGTAACATAAAACGTTGTCAAGTTCGAGTGTAATGTAAATCCTTTGATTGACAAGAATTCCCCTTTCTCGCAGAGGGGTGGTACACGTCCTTCGCGATTTTCTTTTATTGAACACAAACACGTGACTTAACCTCTTTCAAGTTGCAAAATATATGACGCAGGTGTTAAATGATTACCCAAAGAAATAAAATAAACATACAAAAAAAAAGTACTATTTTTATTTCACGATTATAAGCCAATAACAGAAAACAGATCTCAGTGGCGTACACTCGAAGAGGCCTATGTCCAGCAGTGGACGAAGAGGGGCTGATGATGATGATGATGATGATAAGCCAATAACTTGTTGTGAGCTACATTTTTATGCCCCATTCTATCTTATCTCTACTCTCGTATTTCCTATAGATATTTCTTTCTAAAAATCGTTCAATATGTTTTGTAGTTTGGGGTATCAGGCGGCCCTTTCTATGCAAGTGTTGCTTTCCTTATTTCTAAATGTACGCATATTATTTAAATTTGGATAAATTTGTGCAGTGTACGTATTGCACTGTGTTTTAACAACTATGATTTCGAAACCTAAAGCTATTTAATTGAGAAATCGATAATAACTTATGTGACAAAATACTCAATTTTTGATATCAGTTAAAAAATCAAAGTCAAAAAAGGAAATTATTTAACTTATCCAGAACTTTAATTACAGCCCGCAGTGGTAGTATATTTGAATTTCTTGTCCTAAAAATGTGAAAACATGATACAACAAACAATCTGCATAATACCTATGTACAAGGTCGAAAACATCTGAAAAATCCACAGAAATATCTAAGTAAATAAAAATACTGCTTCTTATTTATTTGGAATCAGAGCCGTATGTCTTACTCTCCTTCCTCTCTTTCGTTACCCACCCTGCAACTGCAACATATTACACAATCCATCTATAGCTTCTTAGATCTTCTATAATTTTTCATCTACCCATATTAATTATCATCACCTTTGATTTAACATCTCTAAGCGTTATATGCTATAGCATCTGTATAAAAATAACAAGAATAAATATGAACATATTAACACGAAATGAAATAATCAGCGAAGCGTAAAGAATTAAAGGGCCCCCGAAATGTGTGAGTTTGTCAACGTTGGACTTATTAAGCCTAGTGATTTGTTAAAGAACAAAGATCGAGAGCTTTAAGGCTTAAGGGTAAGGACTTAATACATACAAATTTGGTGTTGTAGACTATAACTTAAATACGGTCAAGTTGTTTTACAAATCTGTAAAACATATACGTTGCATGGATTTAGTAGTACAACCTTTAAGATTAGTTCTCAAATTCAAAAATATTCAATTCAAAATCGCATAATAGTTACCAGACAAGAGCATGATTAAGGCAAATTTAGTTAACTAAAGCTGAGAGAATGCATTTTTGGGTTTGTTAGTTTTCTGTTAGTTTTCATGTCTAATACAATTAGAGATTATTTTACCAAACTGTGTTTTGGATAACCCAAAATTTTAATTTTTAATTGAAATTTCTATTTGTAAGTAAATAATGTGTTAAATCATTTTCAATAAATTTTATAGTTGGTGTTACTATCTGTGGATGCGTTTTTCGCCATGGAGGAGAGTTGCGAGGAATGAGGCGTGCGAACATTATGCCAGCGGCCATATTTTAACAAGCAATAATTAAGCGCAAAATAAATGTATTATAACTTTAAATCATAGTTGCCTCGGTTTTTTTCTGTTTTCAATCAATCATCAAAATTATTAGATACTGTAATTATACTCGTGCATAAACTGACAAGTTATAATTGTAATTTTTATTTTGCAACAGATAAATAGGGAAATAAAAGTTACAAACATCTGTAACATGGCTCATTTTAAAATGACATGCTTTATTGTGGTATCAGCCACTTGGGTTGCGTGATTGTCGATTTCCTTCTTTTTAAACATCTGAAACATGCATTTTCAACAATATATGTTGTCTCAGAAAATAATCGGGCAAAAAATAATGAAATCTAAAATATGTATTCAGATATTACAAACCACAAACTTTATGCTTGTGGTTTGAAACAATACAAAAACAATAACCCCCAAAAAAACTGCTCCAAAAGTGTACAAACTAATTCAACCTTTTTAATTAGCCCCTTCTGGCTAGCTGTATATCTGAACTTAATGAGCCCCCTTGAGAAACGAAAGTACTCGTCTTGTTCTCTAATTATGCATTGTTCGGGCACGTACTTAGTCTATGAACGGGGGAGAATAGAGAAAATTGTATTTTTTATTAGACGGGGGTAGCTACAACTAACGCGGTGACAGTAAAACCGCGTTGAATCTCTGCATACAATAAAATAATATGTTACTTTTATCCAAAATTCCTTTGATATTACAAATTGAAATACATAACAAGACAGTTTGGCTTCTCCTAGTCTAGAGTAAAAATCTATCATCATATGAGTAAGAATAATTATACAAAGCCAAGATTCTAAATTTAGAAAACAATAAATAAAAAGACATACACGTATATAAACATACACTCACTCTCTTTTGTATCTCGTTTCAAGCCCCCATACGTGCAGATATCACAGTTTTTTAATGGCTACGATCCAAACATACTTCATTAATATTTTATGCACGGTCGTCGGTTACGGGTAGGTACTCCCGAGATAATCTTCTTTCAGTCTATCACCTATTTGTCACTACATCTTCCTTCTCATCGCACATTTCTCTTATTACACTTTTTCAGAATTTATCTTTCATCGTCACACTGGTCATTCCCCTCAAATCTCTTTTTTCTACTGCATTAATCTTGCTTTTTCCCTTCTTTTTGCCACACCCAACATTCACTCCCACACATTAACATAGAAATACCTATAGGTAACATAAATACCAATTTTTTAAGCCCGTAAAAAATTGTCGCTAAAAATATACAATCTAAGCGAGCGAAAGAAATTCAGCATATAAATATTTACCACAATGTAATGGCCAAAATTGTAATCTATATTTGAATATTTAATTACCATGTGGCATGTTTCAAAAGAGGTACGTTACTGGTACGAGTAAGATTTTGCTTACTGAACTTCCTATATAGGGTAGTAACTCCAATTGCCTAATTAACATATGTATGTTATTCAGGCAATTGGTTTCTAAACATATTTTTATGTAGAAATATGTTTAGTTGAATTCCAGCTAGAGAACTAAGGCTTAATCGCCCTAATATCGTTAGGGTATGCTCGTATTCCTCGGTAGGGCTGCATAAAATCTGTGATGATGAAATCTAAATTTGTATAAAGAACATAAGATTAAATTATATTAGAAAATCGCACTTATTTGTGGCTTGTGATATTCAGTAGATTGTCTGCTTTTGATTGCTCTACTGTGGAAACTGTCATAGCAGTTACATAGTCGACTGCGTTTAATCTACACTGTTTACGCGTCGTTTGCACCGAACTGCCCGGATGGTGGAATTGGGGCTATTTTTTATTGCACGTTCTGTCAGATGTTTTATTAAATGTATTTACTGTTTGTATTGTGCTGTTCTAAGGGTACTAATGACACTCAAACACAGGGCTGAATTGATATATAAATATATATTACACTCACACCAAAAATGACTAGCTCAAAGTAAGCATTGTATGGTTTGTGTTATGGGATTTGGAGTAAGGATAGATATTAGATATACATATATAAATATTTTTGATAGAAATATATATTTACAACCATGACATAGCACAAACGCTCATATTCATCACATAAATATCTGCCTCCACCGGAACTTAAACCCGGAACTTCACAGACGGCGATATCGTTAAATCGTTAATCGCTCGGCTGTAAGTTGACAAAAAAAATACATTTAAAAAATTCTTTATTTATTATTTTATCAAAGTAATGTATATGTTTGGCGCTTTTAAGTTAATCAAGGGGTTCATTTAGTACATGCCCATTTCAGAATATGTTAAACAAATTTGTGTAAATATTGTTTGTGTAAAATATAGTTTATTATGCCATGCTGCGATAACGAATATAGATACATAGCTGACCACAGACTTCATTGTTTCACATTTTTAAAGACTAAATTATTTAATAAGGAATTGCTGTAAATTTAACAGTTAAACATATGTACGTAACAAGAGTCACTAGGTGGTATTACTCGTACAGCTGACAATAAATGTACCAAGTCATCATGCAATAGGACAGCAAACACGTAGCGCTGCCAAGTGTACTTTCGGAAAATAATAATATACACGACACTACATTTAATAATTCAGATTAATTCATAAGATATATATATTTATCTTAAGAATCCATTAGAACCCATTTTGATAAGAGTTGAAATAATATTTTGATTCGACGATTGTATTCTCGCGCAAATCAGTGTGTATGAATGTCCGAAAATTTATTGAAAATACAGTGTTTTTGATATATTAAACATGTAAAATTACGTATCACTTTGCTAAATGTAAAATAGACAAGAAGTTTGATCAGTAATTACGACTTTTTAAGACTTACGGTAGTCTATCGCTACTCAAAAACATGTTGACGTAATCTCACTAGATAAAACCTTATGTTTATTATTATTATTAGTCGCTAAATAGCAATGATGTTGTAATCAGCGCGTTATCAGAACATCAATGCTGAGGCTAATACGCCTACAAATTTAAATGCGCTTGGAAATTCATAAAGCCCGTACAAACTGCTAATGCGTACGTTTAGACGCGCATATTGGCCGTTCAGTCGGCTGTTTACCTTTCTAAATGAGCATCAAACGAGAACAAACTGTTATAGGTGCGTTAACACAGCGGTGTATCGATTTATGTCACAATGTGGGTGGATTCTATGTAAAAAGTGCAACAACTCACGTAAATTAAAACCAAGCTAACTACAGTTGAATAGTTGTGTAAAACTATTAAATTGACCACAGCTTATGTCACTTGTTGGTAGTGTGTTGTAAGCAATACACATGAACTGTCTCAATATATAAGGAAAATGTTTTTATGCGTATCCTCCGTGTCACGTCAAGCCCTAAGGCTTGACTCTATTGATCCTATTGTTGGTCCTATTGACCATAGGGTCAATAAGACCAACGGCTTACGCTGAATTTAGTCGGTAGGTCTGTTGGGTCGAGCCACCTCGAATCGCTAGGAGTCCGACATAATCACCGCGACACTTGCGGTTGCGGTGGTATCCATGAGGATTCTCAGCCTCGTCTCCTGAAGAAAAAAAAATGCGTATCCACAATATGGTTTTGGCTGCAGATTTGTTATGAATCTTACAAGAGTCAAATATATTGTATCTTACAGCCAGGATATAGAACAAAACCTGCACAGTAACAAAGGATCAAAATATATATGTGCCATTTGGTTTGATGACTTATTGATTTTGGAATTACTGATCGAAAAAGCAATATGTAGGCTTAGCAGTCCATTCTTGAAGGAATTCTGGTGAGATTGACATAGTTGGTAAACTCAATGTACGTAGTTAGGGCTATATGACAGAGATTAACACATCCCAGCCAAACTAACTTAGATTTCCTAAATGCCTAAAGATGTGTGTGATCTTCAGCGTCATCATGATCAAAACCAAACCCCTACTATAAATCGATTCCGGCAGCTTTTTCTTAACTACTTTAATATCGTTTTATATAATTTAATTTAATCAAATATTGGTGGTAGATATTCGAAATGAAGTTTCTATCCACGTGGCAAATCATATGAACCTTGTCCTTTCCAATCCTAGCAAACACACAGAATCACCTTGTTGCGAGTAAGCCCGGGCTTTGTCACAGCCTGAGAAGCCAACCGCCTTTACTTACGAACTTTTTCAGACGTTCTTGTCGTACAAGACTCACTTTATTACACCTCTTTTTCTATATGGTTTAATTTCATTAAGTCTCAATAAACAAATCAGTACATAGTTGAACGTTTTTACGTCGTTACGTTACGTTAAGTCGTACGTTTTTAGTTTACTGATTCATGCTTGTGGGTTGAAACTGTTTTGTAGTCATTTTCCAATTCATCAGTCCAGTCATAACTACGCATACGCTACTCAGACTGGCAAAAAATACAATTAGCTAGCTATTAGTCATAAGTTTTTTAATTAATTATTTTGATTCTTTTTAATGTCAAACCAGACATATCCAAATAGTACAGCCAAAGATATTTCATTGCTTGTTTATACATATAAATAAATTATTGTTATATGTGGTATGTTTATACAATTAAATTTTCATTACCCCGACGAAAAGACTCTTTCTTTAACATATTATGTCAGTTTGACAGCTCTTGTATGGAAAATCGTGACAGCGTATCACCATATTCATATTTATTAGCTATTCGTTCATATCACAAGTATATAAAATGAAATTATGACAGATGTAATCATCACTCGACTGATATAAATATTAGAAAATTGTTCTCAAGCACACGTATCAAGTGCTTACGTAAATTGGCTTACATTGTTACGAGTCAAATTTTCGACAATCAGTGTCAAAGGTGACATTTAAGTAATCCCTAAAGTGACGAACTCCAGTCATTGTGAATGTGCCGAGGGGTAGATAAATATATTACGTGTCCCTAAAAGCGTAAGAAATCCGTAGATTTGTAAAGTTTCCCCCTTTATGACAGATGAAACTCTGTGCCGATGTTTTCCGCTTGAGCGATATGAAAAACTTTTGACAACACTCGCTTATGGGATTTTATGTCTTAAGCTTAATTTATTAAGACTTAATTTATCTGATCTATTTAATGCTTCTTTACGTATAAAAATATTTTTTTCTCATAGAGATATGTTTTAGTTTATGATCCGAGTTAATGGTAACAGTCAAACAAGGGAAAATTTTAATACAGTTTCTATTTACATATTACTTATTAAATATACTTAGGATAAATAATCACAAGACCTAACCTGTCAAGGACGGCATCAACACCAATAATCATTTATTGATAAGAAACGTAATTCATAATTAATTAATTATTAGCCAATCTTCAAATATTTGCATAAAACAATATTACACACTAGAGGAAGCCGAAGATTGGGCAATGTAGAGAAAAATTTATTAAAGCCGGATAACGCGAGGCAGAATAAGAAAAACTAATCACTGACAAAGGACGTTTAATTTTATTGATTTCTTTCATCAATTGATTATTCAATATCGACAAATGTCCATCGATGGATCTTGTTATTTTTTTACTACAGTAAATTGTATTCATCTTAGACTTAAGCGCGCGGCTGATGACTACAGAGACATTAAATCCCTAACTAATCATAGTCCGGACGGGATCAACGATTTGAACAAGAATAAACCACAGTTTATGAAACAGAACAATAATTAATAACATATGTAACGAGACATTAATATATATGTCTATTCGACGACTATAAATACTGACCTACGATCTTTGAATTCTACGAAGAATTTATATTTGTAATAAAGTTTATACAAAAAAGACTTTGTTGTTATATACCGTTTTATTATTGGAAATAAATTTGTACCGATTGATTTTATATACCAAAGTGGAACGTGCAATTATTTTTCATTGATACTTCTACTGGCTGTAGCATGATGGTCTATCTAAACCAATAAGCTTTTCTCAATTTGAATCAGTATGTTCTGGAATTACCATGTTTTAGAAATCATATAAAATGTTTAAGTTTACAGTTAAATTTAATACCAATCAGTAGATGATACTGTTTCAATGGCCAAGTGGTTTTCGGGACCCAGGTCAAAATTTTGGATATGTTGGTCGAGCTGAGCAAAAAATGTAATGGTCGCAATTAAAGTTAAAGACTCATTTTCCCGCTAGGGGGCTCTGAAGTCTGAATTAGAAAATCATGGATTCCTACTAGGGGGCTATGAAGTTTCGGTAAAAAGTCTGATTTCCTAGTTTAAAAAAATAATAATACGTCGTTATCTTTTTCTAAAAATATTCTTAATCAGCTCGTCAGGGAGAACAACGTATCCAAAAATCAGCTGATTCTGCCGAAAACCACGATTTTCTAATTCAGACTTGCCGTTCCAACATACAGGTTTCAAAAAACTAGAGGTTCGTTCTTAGGGAAATGTGTAACTTATTATAACACACTTTCAGAAAATATTACTGCTTTACCGTTTCATGAATTTAAAGCACACATTAAAACTACTCTAATGAAAAAAGGGTAATACAAGGTCAATGATTTCTTGAATGATAAAAATGCTTGGATGTCATTTTTACGATATTTAATTTCCTGAATAATTAAACATGGTTGGATGTAAATTTTGCGATATATAATTTTAATGATTCTATAATAAATAATATTTTTGTTTTATACCGGACATATCAGATTTAAGAAGAGAAAATAAAATTGCCCTTGCTTGTTTTCTTGCTGGTTCTTTCCAGTACAAGGTCTCCCGCCGTAGACTTGTGAACCAATGGCGTAGCATTTTTGACATTCAAAAGTGATTGTAAAATCCTATTTGAAGAATAAGTTTTTTTGAGACTTCTGATCCCCTTAGAGGGAAAATAAGTCGTAAAATTTTTTGCATTTTTTGCTCAGCTCGACCACCGATCACTGACCTCGAACTTAGACCTGGGTCCTGAAAACCACTTGGCCATTTAAACAGTATCATCCCCTTTAATACCCAAGTAATGTGCTCATCGTGGATTTTCATAACTATTTATTAATGAATTCAACAAAGCCTGAATTGAGAAATGTTCCAGTATTAGTTGGAACTTGTTGAGAAATGATATTTTATAAAGTTGAAAGTGTATGTTTTTCAAAGCTCTGAGAAATCGCCATAAGTCACAAACATTTACTTACTTTGAGATCCGACCAAACGTTACAGCCGGCTAGTGGAACTTTACCCAATCCAAAAACTGTTTTCAAGCCAAATATTTAATATGAGTTCGTACTGTACGAAACAAGTGCTCGGTAAATAAAATGGTTCAATATATATGAGGTCACTTATCGAATAAGACTTTTACGTGAAAGCTATACGTCCCCCTTCATTTTATCGATTTCGCACTTATTCGTCATAATGATGTTCAACAATAGAGAAACTGCTATACAAAAAGAAACGTTTAGAAAAGGCGAAATTGAAGCGACAAAAGTAGATTGTTAATGAAAACGCCGTAGTCGATCTCTCATCAAAAAACCTGCAATATTAAGAATAAAATTGCACTTTAGCAGGCTCGCTGCCTTGGGATATTGACGCACGTGTCCTCTTGGTGATGTATAAATATCAGGTTGCAAAAGGATGTGGGGTAGCGACTCGCTGCAGAAGAAGTTCAACGAGTTCGAACTGAGAGAAGGCGAACGAGCAGACTCTGAGCTTATAGAAAGAGGCATTCACGGCTATTTATCCGATCTTGGTAAGATGGATTGGGTGCCGGTATGGCAGCCTCATAACACGCTTGGTGCAGGTATTGTCCGGATTTTTTAATGTTTCGGTCACTACTTGCACAAGGTCATTCGTCTGGAAGAAATATTGGAATGTCATTACTTACAATGACACAGCCGAGCATTTATTACAGTGCTCGGCCTGGTAATCCTAGAGTTGCAACCTAAGCGCGACGTTCCTTACGGTGACCTCTTGCTGCCAGTAATCGAAAAAAAAAACTGGTTGCTGTTGAAAAAGAATGGGAAGCTGCCGCCTCCTTCTGTGAAGATGTAATAAATAGTAAAGGCAGCGCGAGGGAGCGAGAAAATTACTTCTACTCCGCTCCTCTCTGGTAAAAGCGGTTGGGTGAGCGAGCGTATAACACCCGTCATCTATGACAGCTCGAGGTGATGCTTACGTGCTAAGGTGCCTCCTGATGCACGCTGTTACAGGCCACCAGTCTCGTACTCTTAGGTGCTGAGTAATCTTCCAAAGACGGTAAGACCTGGGGTGTTCCGGAGGAATTGGGTTCTTGATAACCCAGGGACTGGGAATTCAGGGAATACACTATAGACAAAAATGACACCGAGGTGGCTTAGTAAGTATTAGTAGCTTTATCGTGGGAGATTGCCCATACACCTGTTTCATCAAGGCGGTTTGACTGATGTAACCTACCGACCAAACTCAGTCTAAGTCGGTCCTAATTACCCCGTGACTTGTAGTGAAAAGCACACAATTTGTTCTCAATTTAATAATAAACGATTATCTATATTAATTAGTAATAAATCATAATTAATACATCACCCAATAATAGACCACGAAACAATGTCAAGAACTGTCTACATTTTCAACAGCGACGCTTAAATACTTCAGCAAAAGCTATTTAGCTTTTGAAGTCAGTTCGCCAGCACGCATTTTATGAGCACTCTTGAATTAATCAAAATTGCTAGCGGAAATTCAAAGTAACTAATGGTATAGAGGCGGCGCTAAACGCCAGTTTGTCGTCAACCATTTATTTTAATGGGCCCCCCACTGGGCGTAGAAACTACGGCGAGTGCTCGGAGACGGTAATTTTTCACTCGGTGTGGCGATAACGCGGTCAGGTGTTAGAATGATTTGTCACCCCTGACCAGAAGTTGATGGTTGGCAAACACTGGCAAAAGTTGTACAGTACATTTTTTACGATTGATTTTAGGAAGTAGCTGTGAATCACTTTGTATCGATTTATTTACTTCGATTCATTAGCTTAGCAGATGAGGTGGTCTTTGTATGATTCTAAACTAAGTACAATTTTGATTATGATAAAGTTAGTAATTGTTAACAGTGCATTGTATCTAAGTTTATTAAAACAAAATTTCTATCAAATTACTAAGCTAATAATAAAATTTTTACCAGTATACGTTATCATCGTATTTGCAGTTATATGGTTGATGAAACCAAATATTTTTTTATGTATATGTGGTCTTCTAGTTAATTATCGTCAATTAAAACTCGATATCACAATTGAAGTCAGTTGTAAATGAAATGAAAACCTCCTCGTATATATTAGATTTTATAATGCATGCATACCCAAAAGGCACCATTAATTGCAGACTAAAAACTCCATTTAGGCAATACAAATAAACAAGTCAAACTATTTCATTTACGCCATAAAGTTGTTAACAGCTCTCACAGCTACTAAAATCTCAAACTTTAGGTTCGCAATAAAAACAATTGTAAAACAAGTGAGCCAACAAAACACATTCAGTAGGAAATAAACTCTGAACGAAAACTGCTCTCTTCCGCGCGCAGGCAGCCAGTATTTTTAATTGGCGGTGGAAATTGTGATAAACGCTATCTGATAAGTAAAAAAGCCACGGCAGGAAAAATAAAATAAACAGGCATGCTATAGAAAATGTATGTAGAGTTCCGTAAGTTTATTCTTTTTTAAAAACACGGTGTTTAAAAGAAGTTGAAGAAACTGTAATTAAAAATAGACTTATCCAAACTCGTGCATAAACTGACTGAAAATATTCGTAAATCGACCTAAATCTTCAACTTATTCTCCAAGACTACAATAAAACTGATTCTCCAATATTCTCGTTACAACATATAAAATCTATCATCTTTAAATTTATTTTTATCAGTTCCTTTCTTTAAATGTGAAACAACGGTTTCAAAAATTTTCTTTGTGTTTTTTTTACACAAATGAAATGTTATTATGTATGTGTTTTTAAATTTGTTGGACCAAATTGCTAGCTATACGTGTTATGTTATGTACATAACTATACATACATATACATGTTATGTACATAACTAAAATTCACTATATATAATTTATATTATATATATATATATATATATATATATATATATAGTGTGTGAAAAGTAGGATCTCCATCTTAAAAGCAAATAGTCAATTATTTTTCCATGATGTTTCATAGGACACGGGTCACGCTGTCGTTCACTGGGATCCAAAAAAGATACAATCGGTGCAATTGGCCGTTAACACACCTTTTTTAATTAAAAAGTTTAATAATAGTTAGTAATGTTAATTATTATATTTAAATACACAATTATATGTTTTCACATAATTATTAACATAATATAATAACATGACTGGTCAGTTAGAGAGTTTAAATTATAAAATTGAAATCTCAAAATCTCTTCATTTTCATGTAACTTAGTAGGTGTTAAACTTTTATTTAAAATAATTTCTTAATTGCATTTTGAATAAAAGTATTTAATTATATTTTAACACTGTTGATATAAAGTAAAGCAAGTAACAAGTTTCTAATAAGTAATAGTTTTAAAAGTATATCAATTAGATAGCAAGACAACAATTTTTATACCTTTTTATGTAGTAACTAGAAATAAAATAATAGGTAAATTTAACCTGTCCTACTCTTTAAGTTTTGAACACTTAAGAGATGTAAATGAATCGATTTCAAATTTTTTAAATAATCTGAAAACTTGTAAATTTTAGGCTATGACGATTTTGAATTAATTATGAATTTTTAATATCTGCAAAGTCAAAATTTAATTAGGGTAATTAGGTTTTAGTCACCTACCCTGGGGCAATATGGATTGGTCAAAAGTTTATGCATATGTTTGTAAAAAATACTTCAACTACTACGAATCAATAAATAGATAAGTCACTGCTGTCTTTCCTCCTGTGACTTTCGTTTCTCAATATGTATCGATCGGTAGACCTCTATCTTATTAATTGTTGAAGCCATGTTGGTGTTTGAAAAGTAAGATAGGCAGCAAAATTTCTAGATATTTAGGCTTTACATTTCATGTCATTAGTTGGCAACGGACACTGTGATTTATTTATGTGTATTATTTAGCTTGTAGATATCACAGGAACCATAGTCAGCAGTACGCTATTAGGCGTAACAGAATAGTTCCAGAGAAAAAAATGAATCTCGAAAAATGTTACGACAAGTAGACGGCAAAAGACCCAGAAGGAGAATGATCCACGAGAGAATCATTCAAACAGGTCATGATAATTAACGCGACAACAAATGAAGGTTCTATAGAAAAACAAAGGAGGTTGCTTGGCTTCTTTTTTCTTCAGTCTATACTTCTGATGGATATATACCGTTAAATATTTTTTCGATACAAATATGTACTAACATCCAGTTTTGCAATAGAACAAGGAAAGGCAGTATTATTTGAAACTAAGCATTGACACGTCAAACGGTGCACCGATATTTGATTGGCGCTTAACCGCGCTATTATTCCAGCATCAGCCACGGATCACCGATACGGGGTTTTGCGGTCGAAAGTCACACATTAACCTAATTCGTTTTAATTGCCCAAACTAATCATTCGTAAGGAGTATTAAGTGAGTGTGCCACGGTTAATGCGTTGTGTGTTTTGGGTTGATTTATGCCTGCGACCTCGAGTCACGGTAAAAGGGGATATTAATATTTTCATATGTGTCAACACCTAGCTTGGTTAGTTTGCTCACGCTCTGTTAAGGTATAGTGGGGGAAAAATATTCACTTCAAAATTTTCTATTATCATCATTCATTGATGAATATACCTAGAGGAAATACTAACTAAATTAAGGGGTTTATTACTAAGATAAAATGTCCTACTGCGAATTATCCGATTTTACGTAAAGCTTCATCCCAGGTGTATGCAAGTTGTCTCACGAAGATTGCTTTTACGGTTTGAGCACCTAATGAAAGATACGAATTTGAGAAATGAAAAATACAGTAAATACTCGGTTTGAACCCACACATTCTTCGGATTTAAAAGTAAACGGTGTGATTATAGTGTCACCGTGATGTCTAAATCGTAATTTCTTATCTGGCTAGAGTAGCCTATTCGTTAACAGGAGCATCCTTGAGGTGATGAGTGACCAAAATACACTCCTTGAGATCGTTTTCCGTCAAGACTTCACGATTTACAATTCTCAGTTCCCTCATACAAATTTCTAAGGTGAAGGTGTAATGAACATCTGCGCTTAGCAGCGTCCTAATCCATAACACACCAGCGTTATTCATTATTTAACTCGCTGCTGGTTATAAAACCTGTTAGACAAAAAGGATATAAGGATATAAGGACAAAAAGGATATATAAGGGCGACTTGGTCGCGTTGCCAAGTTTTGTATTGAAGCCAGCTGACTAGTGTGGGCTATAAGCTTAATTTTAAAATTGTTTTATCTTCACAGACACCTAATCGTGTAACAAAAGAACATCCTTGGTAGGCATTAACATAGGGTTTTTTTTTGAAAATAATTTTATTAGTCATTAAAATAGTATCGGGATATCTAATTATACAGGATGTATTTTTGAAACGGGGCAGTAAGGGCAAGTACCTTAACCGTTGCAGTTACAGCAAAACGTTCTTAGCTTTTTTTTAGTTAACCTTTTGACATATTTTGAACTGCATTCACAGATTTTGTAAAAAACTTACAGTTGGCAAAAAAAATGCAAAAAGTCCAAAATTTTTTTTTATGCCAATCGATTCTTTTTCATATGGGGATCAAAAAACTCTATGGGACCATTTTAGCTTTCAGTACTAGGAAAGACAGAAATCGCCAAAAACGTTTCCCATACATTTCGGCAACAGAAACAAAAATCTACGATGGTCAAACTTTTTGTTATGGCCAGGAAGTGGGTAGAATTGACTGTAAAGTAAATAAGAAGAGTTTTTACCCTCAAATTTCGAATTTGATTAGAAAACCTGTCAATCATCTAATATGAGTTATTAATTAAGGATTTTCGCTAAAATGTCTTCTAATTGTGAAAAAATTGACTTATTAGAAGCGTATTTTGTCAATAATCGAAATGCGGGAGCTGCATTAGTGTGGTACCGCAATAAGTATCCGTTGCGGTATGTGCAAACAAGAAAGGTTATTACAAATCTTTTGAAAAACCTGGAATTGCAGGGTTCTTTCAAAAGAAAACGGCAGCCTCGTGTGGACATGGACACGGAGATTGCGGTTCTGACTTATGTCGAAGCATATCCAGAGGTATCGTCCAGGCAAGTCGCCCTTGAAGTAGGTGTATCCCACTCCCTTGTGATAAAGATATGGAAGAAATACGGCTACAAGTGCTATCGATATGGGCGCATAGTGTTACATCCAGGTGATGATGTTCGAAGGCTTACTTTTTGCAGATGGCTAAGAGGAAAAATAAGCAGAGATCATGAATTTTTGAATTACATACTGTGGTCAGACGAAACGAATTTTTCCAATAACGGTATGTACAACAGAAAAAATCACCACTATTAGTCGAAAGAAAATCCACTAAGAGTTACGACAAGTCATAATCAGGTTCGCTTCTCATTCAACTGTTGGTGTGATATAATGTCCAATCGAGTCATAATGGTGGAATTTTATGAAGGGAAACTGAATTCTGCCATGTATAATGAAGTCATTTTACACCATCTTGAAAACGAGATGGACGAATGGCCCTATTCGGTACACAGTGGATAGGTACACATGGTACAACACAGTGGCCATCTCGTTGCCCCGATCTAACACCACTTGATTTTTTTATGGGGCTTCGTGAAAAACGAGGTGTATAAGACGACGTACACCAGTGTTCAAGAGCTCAAGGATGCATTAATGACCATTTTACGGAATATTCATCCCAGAACATTATTAGCCGCCATTCGTTCAGTGCAAAAAAGGATAGACTTATGTATTCGTAAAAATGGAAATCATTTTGAGCAATTTATTTCATAAACCAATTTCTTAAATGTTTAAATGATTTTTTTTTATTTAAAAAAGTTCAAAATTTTACCTGACCTATGAGTTTCGAGGTGATTTATCATATTTCCGTACTATGGGAAACGTTTTGGCGATTTCTGTCTTTTCTAGTACTGAAAGCTAAAATGGTCCCATAGAGTTTTTTGATCCCCACATGAAATAGAATCGATTGGCATAAAAAAAATGTTTGGACTTTTTGCATTTTTTTTGCCAACTGTAAGTTTTTTACAAAATCTGTGAAAGCAGTTCAAAATATGTCAAAAAGTTAGGGAAGGTCTTCTAAGAACGTTTTGCTGTAACTGCAACGGTTAAGGTACTTGTCCTTACTGCCCCGTTTCAAAAATACACCCTGTATAAATAGAACTGTTAGATCATAATTGGCATTCGATATGAGTTTAATAAAGTTTAGTAGAATAAAAATTATATTCCGAAAATAACCAAAGGAAATTAACCTAAGAACTAATTAAATAAGGTTATAGTTCCAGAAGTTGCTTTCAGAATAATACAACCAATAATTTAAAATAGACAACACCGTTGCGTGTCAGAACAGAACAGAAACTCAGAAATAATTAATGTTGAATTGAATAAAATTACTTCATAGGAAAGTTGCCGGTCCCATTATATATTTTTGCAGGGATACCGACAGGTAATACTTCAAACAGGCATTCCAACGTAACAAAGCTAGAAGTCACGAAACGAATTTAATAATGCGGCCCACTGATGCTACAGCAGACTGAACTGTACAGACAGAACAATTGTTCAAGCATGTCCAGCAACAAACGTTGTGAAAGATATCTCTGTTGCAAACTAGATGTTTGATAAAAAAAATAGAATTAATTTAACTATTTATCCACTTTCATATAATAGTATTACACGTTGTTTTAATTAAAATATTTAATGCTAAAATGAAGTATAAGCCTATTTTATATATCTTATGTATCATGTTGGACACGCAATATGTTAGGTTTTCTATTAGTATTTTTGAGACTGATGAAAATATATAATTTAATAGATCATATATTAAACAATTATTTTTATCGGACAAATGCATATACGATATGTTTATTGTGTTAATATGTAAAAATATGTAATTGTGTTATTTAATGATTTTGAAAAGAGAAGACATAAAATTAGACTATCAGAGCTTCTTACCTGTTTTTCTCTGGAAAGCTCTCCCAATTTCCGACCTGCTGTAAGTTTTATTCCTTATACGTATACGAGTACAAGATTAAAGCTCTTAAGCTCTTTGTGTCCTTAAATTCTGTATTCGTTTGAAATCAATAAGTGCCTGCAAAGTCCTAGAAATCTAGCAGTAGTACCAGCAGAAAACTGTTATCTTATATTACCTACAATATTGATATTATAATAGATGCGGTGGAGTAGAGAGTGCCAAAGCACATTCATTGATGGACAGGGTATTCCACCTACGACTCCTTTGCCTCCTTCTTTTTCTCCTCGAATCGTACAACTTCACTCTAACAGGTTTTCAATTTTGACGGCCAATGTAAATACTATTACTGCTTTACAAACACAAAATTCTTGTTATGTTGTCCAACGATCGATGGTGCGCTGCTAGTATAGAGTACTTTTTCTCAATCTTCACCAAATTCTCGATAAGTGGGCTGCCACAATACCTTGCGGGAGCCATGTCGAATTGTGGCGTCACTTATGTAGAATTCCAAAAAAGTGCCTCCTCCAGTTATGTATTTGCCACTCAAGGGCCTTTCCGCCCTAACGAAAGTACATCCTGCGGAAAATATACCTATCTATAGAATGGTCGGAATTCTAAAGACTTTGTTGATAATCCTGGTTCTTGTGAGGATTTCGTCATTTTAATTAGATCACGTAGAGAAACCTTTCACATAGAGCTCTCCGTTGTTGTTTGAATGAATTTGATCCTCCGTAAAAGACATATCGTAAGAGGCCTGGTTTAGGTGCTATATGTCATCACTAGCATTGCGAACGAATCAAAAGCAGTGATATGAGTATTCGGCTTATATTCTAAAATCAAACTCAAACTCAAATCGCTGTTTGAGAGTACTCAAACAGTAGTTAGAAAGGAATGACGCTCCTGAATTTACATGACGGTATCCCTTTCTAACTGTACTCAAGCAGAGATTTAACTTTTAGTTTCATTCTGTACTACAGGAACGAACGTTCTTTAGCTATTTTGGATCCTTTTAGTAGTTTTAGAAAGTTGAACCTTGTTATCAATTTAGACTATATTCCCCAAGGACCTTCAGCTTAGAGCCTTCAACCTTTGTATAGTGGGTATTGAGTGAGGAATCTTACACAAAAGTAAACGTTCTTGGTCCATAAGTCCATAGGTATTCTTGGCCTGTTACGACTTTAGGTATAAAGTAAATTCCAGTTAATGTCACGTCGTTTTTAGTTGTCTCAGTGCCAACTCCGAGTAATGAATAGTCCGCTTTATTTCTTGGTAGTACACAACCCGTCGCCTAGGCTACAAAAAGCGGCTGCGCCCAGTGATATGCTAAACGACCTCTACTGATAACAGTCACGTCGGCGGTCGGGTTTGCATGGCTGCACGATTGTTGCAATGTGCCAATTTTATGTCAGAGCCATTTAAGAAAAAGGCAGAAATTCTATACTTGCATGTCTAAATTAGGCTATTTTTTCGAATAACGTATGTACGTCTATAATTTTTTGGGAATTCGTTCCAAGACTTGTTAATTCTTGCGACAATCCTTACCGTATTTTTTTCAGAGATATGAATATATAAAACAAATATGAAAAAGCCCTTGTTACTATTGCTTATATAGTATATTATATATATATATATATATAATATTACTTTGGCTTATTTCATTCAGTTTATACATACATATATATATATATATATAATATATATATATATATATATAATATATATATATATATATAGATTCTCCACCATTTAAGCCAAATTAAATTAGCAAATGGTGACATTTCAAGACAAGTTTAACGAAAAATTTCAACTGAATAAACGTAACAATATTCTGCACGCATTTGAATATATTAAACGTATTCATATCGAAATAATATAGTATAATTTACATTATTCGAATGATTCATTAGCGTGAACTGTGTGGTAATGAGGGCTCATTTAAATATCTTATTTGAGGGTGTACTGTTTTGACATTAATAGTGACGTGCTACACATTTTGAAACTGAAAATGTAAATTAAAAAGGTATTTACGTTCACACCGCAACGTGGCAAAAATATTAATTAGCCTTTGTACTTTTGGAAAAGCTTCCGTGAGTTGTGTATATTTTATACCAAAAAATATTATGATGAAAACCATAAATGAGAAGGATTTTTTGATATGCTTATATTGTGTAAGGTACTGCAGGTGTAAAAAAATCTAAGTAATACGGTGTTTAGACAATTTTGTATTTAATGCAAACGGGATAAGATCTATATATTATTACTATTGAAACCAATTTCATTTTAAATATATTGAGTGGTGCTTTTGAGTTGGAAACACCACATTGATTTTAGCCAAGTACTAAAACCCTACGATATCACCACAAGTTTTCTGATAGCGACGCATACGAGATTTAGCTACCAATAGAAAACATGACGTTATGTAGATAACGTTCACAGGAACTGCTGCTTATAAGATCTCAAACTACTTCAGACATTGATTTTAGCCAAGAACTAAAACCCTACGATATCACCACAAGTTTTCTGATAGCGACGCATACGAGATTTAGCTACCAATAGAAAACATGACGTTATGTAGATAAAGTTCACAGGAACTGCTGCTTATAAGATCTCAAACTACTTCAGACGCGGAATATATAAATATATGTGTATTAAAGAAAAGTGTATGAATAGCATTTTGATAAGTACTTTTAAATATAAGTTTTCTTTATCAAACTAATAAAAAATATATTAAAAATATTTCATTTTTACATAAAATGTAACTTCTATCTAACGCAGCAATGCGTCCATTCTTTTTATCAGCTACCCATAACTCACGAGGTAAGTTCCGTGTCTGTTTACATTACATTTAATTAAAAGTCAGCCATTTTGTAAAAGCTCTTTTTGTTCACGTCGACGCTCCACACTCGTCCGTTGATTGTGTTTACGCCTTTTAATAACATTTTACGCTTCAATCGCGGTAATTGCAGGTTTAAAGCCAAAATGAAATCAACAGTTCACTTTTCAGCCATTAAAAAGGCTTACACTTCAATTGGGTGTTTGTGCGCTGACAGATTTATATTTTATTTTAGAGCTATAATTATTCTTTTTGTTTTATAGGCTAGGTATAACTAAAATAATATATTTAGTTTTATACATCGCATATAAAAAGGCATTAACCCAATAATTATTAAGAAGAATTACATAAAGTTAAACATGATTACCTGAACCTTTAAGAGAAGAAATGTTTATCTGAAAAAAAAAATCACCTATAAGACAAGGTTACCAACAAATTAATTTTAATAGACTTTTTTCTCGAAGAGAAAATAGATTCGCACATCTACGAACCGGAAGTTTAGTAAATTGTTTCAATGAAGGAAATTTTCCATTAACGTAACTATATCTCAGTCAAATAAGAAAAAAAAAATACAACAACATGCATAGGGCACAGGTAAACAAGCTATCAGTAACAAGAAATTCATCAGTAAGGAAACCAAGTGAACGCAAGCGTTATCAAGGAAGGTCACAAAAATACAATTTATCGCCACGAAATTCCTATATAGGCCATGGAAAGCAGGCACATTGTCCATTCAAAGCCTCTGAGGACTTTATTATTATTTGCTCGGGACACGGAATAACGCGGGCAGATAAGTCAACTGTATACGTTATCCACCCAATTTCGAGGTGACAAGCTTCGTCGGTCATATACCTTTACATTGTTTAGAGCGGCTGAACTGTTAGAATAATTGAAGACGTTTATAGAAAAAATATTTTCATATTCTTTATTATTGACAATTAACTCCTCATCCAATCCACTATATATTGAATGTCCTTTCATGTTCGATAATAATGTTTCTGCATGATTACAGGACTCACCTCATCAGATCTAGTGCGCTTGGCTTAAATGGTGGTGCAGCATGCCAGGAATGACAACTTTGTGGCAAAGTGTCACTCGTCACTTCCACCATGTACCTGACACTGACGGATTCTTGCCTATTAGATTTGTCTGGGTAGATAGGTAAGATATATACCTGGACTTCTCTAAGTACTACTGGTATTCCTCTAACATACACGGACGCAGTAAAGTTAGAGTGAAATGTGTTACAATACCAGCGACAGTTTATAGGAAATTCGATATTAAGAGATTTTTATATATTTTTTATTATATTTTGAATGAAATAATTATACAGGATTTTTCAACATACTACACTAATGGCCGTTTTCACCAACCTTGTCTTAGCTTAGGTGACTCCTAAGAGACATGCTGTCTCACTCTTTCAGTTAATATAAAAAGTGACAGCATGTCACTTAGGAGTCACTAAGCTAAGACAAGGTTGGTGAAAACGGCCATAATTCTCTTAACCTGCATGAGCGACGAACTACCTTCATCGAACTATAACGAAGCGTTACTATTTTATAAGTTGCAGTAGCCCCTAAAAATCAATTGTCAGTAGGTAAGTAAGTTTAAATGCTGATTCCATTTCCCTATTTTACAATGACGCGCATGTTACATTTTCGTGAAAATATCTCCTGTTAACTACGCATTAAACCTAAAATAAGTTATAAATTGAGTCACGTGATGCTTTTCCACTGTGTTTATATTTCAATGGGCTATAAACACAGATTTATGGGACTTTTCTTTAATTTTCACATCGTACTTACTTGAATTTGAAGTTTTATTGGTTTATTTCGTTTCATTAATATATGTATAACAACAATAATCTAGTTTTAATTCATTTGAAAACTTTGTGCAGATACAAAATAATTATGATTCCGTTGTTAACTCAAGGTATTTTTTTTTTGTATAACTATATTTCCCAATTTCTTAATAGCGTTGGTGGTACTCTGGTCTCGCTACAGAAATTCTAATTGGAAGATTGGGTTCTATCCCATCAAGAAATATAAATAATTTACATTTTTTGAATTTAATATGTACATGTATAACCTACAATACAATTTAAATAACAGGTGAAGTCAACCAATTTGCATTGGACCAATATCTTTGATTTAATTATAATCAATCTTAGGGTAGCTTCATTTCGGCTCGCCACAGCCGGGGTATGCAATTTAATGCATTTTCCTCAGGGGAACAAAAAAAAAAAAAAAAAAAAAAAAAAAAAAAAAAAAAAAAAAAAAAAAAAAAAAAAAAAAAAAAAAAAAAAAAGGTAGCTTCATTTACCTCGATGAACACGTATATAAGCTGTGATTAATATTTCTCAGGTAATGCTCCTGATTCCATGACTAACCTTATAATCACCTTTCAATATATTTTTTTTATAATGTGCAGTGCAATGTGCGGACTATATGCAGTATAGTCAATGGGCGTGCGTGCGCAACTTCTGGAGCATCACTGCTTCACAGAAGGAGGCCACAGCCCTCCAACCTCCCTCGTCCGCCAGCATTGCCGCAATCAATGCCGGCGGAGTCAGATCTCTGCGACTAAGACTCGGCGCTCGGAGGTCCACGCGAGGCACTCCGCCAGCGTGTGCTGGGCCATCGTAGTTTTAACACGGCGGCGTCTTCTACCGACTAGCGACCTTGTATAGCTAATGTACGCAACACCCACGTCCATTCAAGTCAGCGTCGGCAATCGAGCATGAAGGAAGGTAAGGAGATATCTAAGTATTACATAATTTGGTCAAATATAAGGCAATATAAGGAGAAAATATAAGGAACTTACAAGATATTGGAATTCTTCCATATAAGTCATTTAAAAGAAATCAGTCTTTGAAAGTATTATATTTTGCATACGTTTGTAGTATTGTGGAGCTTCACCAGCTATACTTCACCAGTATAGCCCCATTTTATATCACACATAAGGCTCGAATAAGACTCATCGATGATCGAAGATGGAGCGTCGGTGGCGCTGTGGTCCCGGCACTGGTTTGTGCGCCGCATAGAATCGGGAGGCCCGCGATCTAATCCCCACCGTGTACCAATGTGTTATTCGTTCCGAATTTCATATGTACATTTATCCGACGCTCCTACGGTGAAGGAAAACATCGTGAGGAAACCTGCGTACATCTGCGAAGCGATTCAAAGGTGTACGTAGTCAACCAACCTGCACTGGGCCAGCGTGGTTGACTAAAGCCAAATCGCCCTAATGTAGTTAGGGTAGGCTCGAGCCCCTCGGTGGTGACGTATATGAGCTGTGATGATGATGATGAAGACTCATAAGAATCGAATCGATTTAGCGCTGTTTCACTCGACGTTTAAATAATAACCTAATGAAACATGAAAGCTATAAGGAAATACTTATGAGATGCATCAACTAAAGGACTGTAGTATAGTTGTTGATATGAAGCTACTAAAATATATTACACTAGACTATCCGGCGCTGATATCACGAATTGTTCTATAACATTAGACCTGCACTATGCGCACGAGGCGAAAGAGCTTATTTTTTACCCTGGAATAGCTCATTCGAATTACGTCAAGCATTCCATGTTGTATCGTCTCATACAAACTTACAAAGATAGATTTAGTAATATTTTCTTTCTGCTTCGAACCAATTCATAAAAAGTATTTTGAAGCATTTGCTCCAGTTCTCAAATATTACGCCTGAGTATTCATATTCACACATACCCACAGACACATACATAACGTGCACACGTCCACAATGTATACATCTTCATATTTTCATAGTATACCTAAAATTATTTTCCACATGATTAGTTTTGTTTCGTCTATTTTTTTTTATAACTTCATATTTAATGTATATAATAATTATTAGTTACAATATTATAATATGTACTAAAAGAAAAAAAAAACGCATGTTTATTTATAAATAAAAGAATAGTTTCGACTTTGTAATATGTGTATCCCATCGTATCATAATAAATATTGTTTACAATGTCTTGCTAACACCATATCACGAATAGACTATAGTCTTAAAAATAAATTGAAACGACTAAGTGCGTATTTACGGTTTACGACTAAACAGTTATTAACTTCGCTAGTGTGTATTAGACATGGAGATACAAACTTATATGGAATAGAAAACTTAAATATAAATAGATTTTGTAATTTTTCTTATTACATCAAACTGACCAGAATTATTTGTATAACGTTGTTCAATTAAGAAAAAAGATGTGAAATTAATTTTAGTAAAGTTAGGTTAATAAATCAGCAATGTAATTGAAATTCTAATATATTCGCTTTAAATTTTGACAATTCAAATACTTTTTTAATTAATTCAAATAATCATATATTAGCACGGTATAAATGTACTGTGATATTAGGTGGTATTAGGTTTCATGCGCGCCAGCGGGCCGTCGGTGCCGTACTCCCGCACCTCGAAGCTTGGCTCCACGGGAAGGAGGAGGTCACCTACCGATTGACTCAGATACTCACCGGGCACGGCTGCTTCGGTGAGTATCTGTGTCGAATAGGACGGGAGGGATCGACACATTGCCACCACTGCGCATCCGACCTTGACTCGGCCCAGCACACGCTGGCGGAGTGCCCCGCGTGGGCCTCTGAGCGCCGAGTCTTGGTCGCAGAAATCGGGCGAGATCTGTCTCCGCCGGCATTGATTGCGGCAATGCTGGCGGACGAGGGAGGTTGGAGGGCTGTGGCCTCCTTCTGTGAAGCAGTGATGCTCCAGAAGGAGGCCGCCGAGCGGGGTCGGGAGATGGCCGATCCCGCTCGAAGAAGGCGGCGCCGGTCTCGGTAGCACAGCTGCGGCGCCGCCGCGGGTCGCCGGCGGGCGCGAGGAAGTCGCGACTGCTACGGCGACCCGGGATGGACCACGCCCCTTCCGTGGCCGGGGGGCGTCGTCGGTGGAGGAGACCGGGGGAGGTGGTAGCCTCCCCCGAGGAGGGCTCCCCTCTAGGCGGGGGAGCGGAGGCTGGGGGTTCCCGGAGGTGGCTTGGTGTTCCCGGGGGCTCCCTACATGCCTAAGGAAGGCCATCCCTGAGGTTTTTAGTGGGTAGGCCTCCCCCTTCTGGGGAGGAGAGCCCCACATAACCGCCGGCTCGCCACAGCCGGGGTATGCAATTTAATGCATTTTCCTCAGGGAAACAAAAAAAAAAAAAGGTGGTATTAGGTAGCTATTTTGTTAACTTAATAATGTATAGCAAGGATTTAATATACCTATACTAGACTCTCAGAAGAGTGTTGTAATTGTAGTTGTCATATTTAGTTAGATTATGAATAATAGAAAGACTAAAAAATAAACACAATTACCTCAATCATGTAAACTCGGACAACTATATTTGGTACATATAAACTGAATTATTATTAAATTGTAATAAGGACAGTTTTTTTTACATATTACAGAAAATTTTTTGTCTTACTTGTTACTTGCTGGTAAGTGGTGATGAGGCTGACAATGGAAGCAAGCTCCAAGCTGACTGACAAAACAGCCAAGGAACCTTTCTCACCTAACTTTTAATTGTTGGAACGTAACAGTGAAATTAATATAGGAGTTATTACAATAACACCCTTAACTAAGACGGTGGTAGTTAACTAGATGGGCTCAAAATCCCTATCAAAACATATGATACCACTGGATTGGACTATCTGGATTAAGTAGATAACTTATATAATATTAAATGTAGAAGAATAGCAAACATTTATTCATCATAAGCAGTATAATTCAAGATGTAACTAATCTGTAGTAGCGCTAGTATTCTGGCGGGAGCTATATCGGGGGATATACAATAATAAAAATAATTAATAATTTTATATTAGGCATTATTAAATAATGTACAATATAATTTTCTTTACGTACATCAATATAGTATTACTCCATGAAATTTACATTACCTACTCCTTAAACTTTAGTGTCTCCCTGACATTAGCACATATCGCGTGCGCCTCAGATAGGGGATGTCATAAGACCGACGGCGACTAGACGTCGCCGTCGCCGCCCTGTCAACTGCCTCATTACTTTATTGTTCAGTCAGCCGTACGAGCCGCCTATAAAACAGTTTTTTGTTCAATAAATTTAAGGGCAACTTTTTAACACTTTCCGAGGGTTTTTGTTTTCCGGTTGAATGCGAACGAGACGAGATCAAAGTGTGGGTAGTATTTAATTTACATGATTATGTTTGTTTTTGTTTTTACTCTGGGGTGCTCATTCTAAATGGGTTAATATAATTTGATTGTTCTACTATAATTTTTATTTGGAAATAAATCTGTCATATTTCAAAAGCATGATATCAAAAATAATAATATTGATAGAGAAAAACTAGTAAGTATGAGCAAATCGATGAAGCCTTTTTCATTTTAATAAATAATATCTACACTTTATTTCTTGACACTTTTGCGTGACACCTTTCAATGCTAGTAGCATTATTTTTGTTAGAATTTCATTTTAATCGACTAATTCCCATTAATTACTCAAAACTGGCCACTTTTTATCAGCGCGTGGCGTATTAATGTCACACTTTACCCCGATAAACACCTCTACTTTCCAAATGTAGGGGAATAGCTCGCTTGAAATATCAAATATTCATTAAAAGCGATAAAAGGTATTAACGTTATCAAACGAAATGGCTAAGGGCGATGATTAATTAAACAAAAACACTTGAAATTGTTGCCTTAGTTATTTCTTAGAGCTAAAGTTATTACTACCAATATACCAAAAGTGTTATCATTATTGAAACGAAGGCTTATAGTTTTATTAATATGAGTAAGTACTATGCTTAAATTAATGAAGGGTTTTAATAGTATGGTCTATTACTTCATAGTAATAAGTGCTGATCGGTAGGTCCGCGGGTACCGCAATATCCCACAGGAGAACATGATTAACTAATCAGTTTTAAGGCTTCTAAGCCAGGCTGGCTAGTTATCATCGTCTTAAAAAATTGCCGCCATAATACATTTATTATAGCATCGTTGAAAGGTTCAGGTGAAGTTCGTATACAGTGTCTACTTTATCATCAGTTAAATAAAAAAAAATATATGTGTGATTCCTCGTGTCGTGTAATGTGAATCGAGTAATATTAATGACCCTTTAACTATTGGATTTTGTACATACTTGTATGCAGATGGCCATCATTTTGAGGAATATATTGTTACTATAACTATAACCAACCACACCTTAGTGTTGACAGCAACGATATTAGATAAAGAAATGTCCAGAAAATTTTTTGCATACAATATTTATCTTGGGATGTAATATATATTTATATTGTACTCCAAAGTAAAAAAAACAAGCTCTAAGATTGGAGGTAAGTCACATCAGCAGTATTTATCTATCTTTCTCCTTGGTTAACTACCCACTTGACGGATTGTGTTGTGCATAACAGTTTCTCTTATGGCGTTAAAGTGAAGTGACAAAACTTGTTGATTTTTTACAATTGAATGATACTCGTAGATTGAAATGAATTTCGATCTCAACGGATTTTTTATAAACATAAAATACTTTTTAAGAAGGAAAATTCCAGAAAGTCCAAAATATGCTACTGTGTTTAACCTTTAGTGAACTACACTGATCCAGTGCAAGTTGACCTGCTTTGTCAAGCTCATGATGCTTCATGATATTTTCTTTTACAGTCTGAAAGAACGTCATAAGCGTACGAACTTAAGAAATTCGATTATCGAAACACACATTGATACTTACATAGTAGACGCGAGGCCGAAGGTGTTCGACACTAGAACAAAAATATTTAATCAAACCACAAATCATTGTAAAACTAAATTTAAACCTTTGTTGTGATATTTCAGCTTAAAATCACACCAATTTTCACGAACTCCAGCAATTAAATTTTAATTTGGTTTCGTCTTGATTCTAAATTTAATATCTTCCGTGCAGAATGTGGTAAATCAAGACAACAGGTATCACAAAGCACCTCTTGACTTTGACTTTAAAAATAACGAGTACAGTTTTGAATTCATCAATAACAATTTCATTTGAAATGATTACTTCTGAAACCGGTAATACGATCGAGTTTTAAATAACCCAGTTTCAATCGTTGGTTGGAATGGAAAAATAACAGCGAACTAATTGGAGCACTCCTGGTTAAACCCTTTTCATTCGGCTTTCAAGTTATCGGGCCTAATTTAAATGGTCTGCTTCGTTGGTGAATTTTGCTGTATTTGTTGGCAGTTTTTATTACGATAAGTAAATCAGCCATTATTCTTCAGATTGACTAGTTTCAAAAAGAAGGTTTTGTTCACCAGCTAAAAGTTGGTGAAATCTCGAATTTACATTTTCCTATTTGAAATTCATCGAAGTTGGAATAAAGTGATACTTTAATAAACTGAGCAAAAAGGGAAGCTAACAAAATATTGTATTAGAATTTTCAACTATTTAAATAAAGAGCTTTCAGTAGCGGAATAAAGTTTTATGTAAACTTTCGAAAGATAGCTGATCGGTATTCTATGAAAAATCTATAAGTATTGTCATATCTGAGTCAGACTTTGACGAATTAATCGCCTGTGAAAAAGTAGGCATAACAATTTAATAATCCCAGCAAAGGCACTGAGCTCGCCTAACCAATCTGTCTTACGATAAACAAAATTCAACTTCGGGCGGAAAAGTTTGTAAAAATCCACGATATATAATGGTGTTATCAAAAAGTCGACATTTGACTGGGATTGCGTGCGGACGGCTTGCGAGCCCGAATTTATAAGATTTAGTCGGAAAATAAATTAGCTGCGACGGAAAAGTTCTCGGTAAATAGAAATGGGTGTCCGTGAAACGAGAAAATCACTCAATGCGATATGACGAAATTGAATTATGTTTGGAATACTTTTAATGGCGCGACAGAAATATATGTTAACTATTAATAACGGAAATATCGGGTATACATATATATTTTTTAACATGTTTTCTTAGGAATTTATATTTATTATTTGTTATATTTTCCCTTTGTAATGGAGTACAATGTAAAAGAAAAATAATTGTTTATGGAGTAAAAATACATTTTTTAAATACAGGCATTATATTATCAATGCTAAATGCATTGTAAGTAGTAGTCAGTAATATTTTTATGAGATTGTTTTACTTTTTTTTTTAAAGTTATGAGATAAGTCTATGTTGTAACCTATGTTTACCAACCCAATTGTACTAAGCGTAAGTCTTTATTTCAAGTAGGTGATTATGGTGAATAGGTATACTATTCATCATAATCACCTATTTTTTCGGTCTTCTTTCTCCCGTATGTTTATCCACATGACATGATTTTATTAAATATTTGAAATATGCTTTAAGTACAAAAGTAGAGAAGTTGATACTCCCACTGGGGCTTGGCGACAGACGACAACCTGCACAATGTAGGACCCGATTTTACCGAACTGGAACCATCCTGCACCTCATACTTCGGCGTCAGTCGTTGGTCAAGAATTCGCCCTCTCTAGCGCTCTGCAGCCGTATTTCGTATTTCATATATCATCATGATATACGAAGTCTTCTAGACTTCGGTGTGGTAAAAAAGATCGTCGCCCAAGACTTCGACGAGTTCCACCATCTCTTTGGCGAAGAACAATCGCAAAGTGTGTTGGGCTGTATGTTGGACCTCACTGTAGTGGTGGCATGACGTGGTTGCTACAACATGACCAATGTATATGCATCCAAACGAACCGTGGTCGGTAAGGATCTGCACGAAGTGGTAAGTGGTGGAAAGGCATCCAAGTCTTCAATTTGCCCACATCGTAAGGTTCAAAGATTTGAGACAGCACGGTGAGGGTACAAGCAATCTACTAGCTTTGCATGCCTTGTTTGGTATACTTTTTATCATCTTAAGCCTTCTCGAGCAAGGTGGTCTACTTCTGATTGTGCGACCATCTGTTGTCAGTCTTGGTCATCACTCTATATGCCATCCGCAGCCAGTCACCACAGATGATACCTTGTAGATTATGGTGCGGTAGTCTCTAATTTCGGTACCATTGCCTCAAAAAGTGATGCAGTTGCGGACTAATGGCATCTATCTAAGCTGAAGCCCAATATGGGCAATGTTGTGTACTATTTTCCAGCACTGAATGCGACAGCCATCGGTTGCACACCATATTCTGCAAAATGATACTCAAACATGTTGGTGGTTCTAGGTAAATGTGGCTTAAGACTTCCATAATACTCGTCGAACTCCCACCACACTAACTACCTAACTAGAGCACTAAGTCTAAATGTTTTTGATAAGGCTTCAGCAGCACCGTCATCAACAGCGAATGGGCCAGGCTAAGTACCTCTTCGAGAGCTGTGAAATAGATCAAGGCTCTTGATCCTACGCACTATTATTAACATGACAAATCTATACCAAGAAAACTTATTAATCCTCAACTTCTGTCACTGGTACTACTTTTTGGCTTATTCTTATTAATTCAAGTTCCTAATTTTGTCAATTATAGTAAATTAATAAATTGAAATTTAATTAAAATATATTATACGTGGTCATATCCGAAATACTAGTAGCTCAAAGTAAGCCGTTGTCTCACAAGGCCAGTTCAAGTTTTCACGTCTTAATCGCCGCTAGCGAGCTGATTACAATTCGAATGTTTCTGAGGCCGTCACCTAATGAGTTACCTTTTGAAATCACGCTTTATTTGAATAAAATTATATTTACTCGGACTCTCAAAGGCTTAATATTAATATTTTTTTGTTGGGAATCTTTTTGCGTTCTTCTCTTTATGTGGAAACCAAATTCAGTAAACTGACAAAGATTGTCTGGAATAAATATTGGTATCGTTGAATAAATAAAACTCGGTTCGTTTTTGTTTATCATCAAAAATATTATTCTAAATTATATGGTAAAAACAGTTCAATGGCAAATCTAAATGAGAATATAGTTGCGTTTATCTATGCGATGTTAAAACTCCAGTTCAGTGAAACCAGCAAGCAGGGCAAACTGAACAGGTATTGCTGAGCACTGTGCTGCAAAATACCTGTTAAGTTGACCCTTCTTCCGTTTTGCGGAGTACAACACTTATACAAAACCGTAAACGACAAATATGTGTTAGCGTTTTTCGCTAAGGTTAAAGTTAAAAACGCTAAAGTTGTTTCGTTGCTTTACTCGGGACACCTGAACTTATATAGAGTAGTGAAGAATAGTATTCGGAACATTTCTTACTCCAAGCCCAAAGCTCGGAATATATTCGTAAGTAAGTTCGGAATGTAACATAACTTTAAATTTTACAGTAATAGTCAGATTTTTCTATAGAATATATGAAAATGTGAAATTAAAGACAAAGAGAATTTTGTTCAATTTGAATTTACAAAATAATTTTCAACGTCAAAGCTGTGCCACTGGTTCATAAGTCTTTATATTATTCCCATCAGAATTCCAGTACAAGCAGAAATTAAAACACTGACATCATTCCATTTTCCCCAGAGATTGCTTAGCCTACCCTCACTATTACACGCTTAAAATATCCAAAAACAAATCTGCATACGCGGCCGTAACAGCTAAGTGCATGTTTGACTATTCATTCTTAATCCGTTCGTGCGGACTACTATCTTTTTGGACGGCTGTCTAATCTGCCCTGAGCTCGTGAACGAATGTTGGGTACGTTTTTCACTGCCAGCTATGTTTAACCTTCGCACAACTCTTTAAGTTTCATCTATTTATCTGTATAAAATTCAACTAACATCAATATACTTACAAAATACTAAACTGATTTAGCTGAAATTTAACACAACTATACTTATAGTAATATAGAGAGAATCAACGACACGTAATTACTGCTTGACGTGTTTTTCGGTGCTCCTTTATTATCACTAATTTAAAATGAAAATAATCATAGTTTTTAATAACTAAACGAAGGTACTAACAGTTTCAGCGTGGAATAGCGAATATTTCTGTGCATTAATTACACTCATACCTAGATCAGTGAAAGTTTATAGTATAAATAAGGAAAATAAGTGTGAGATTCCAATTATTCATTACCAATAGGAGTGTATTTGAACAAAAGGTAAATTTCAAACTACCTTCTTTAGTAGTGATATTATATTACTATACCACAATACTAGTGTACCAATACAATTTTTCGTCCACGGGATGCACACTTGAATAGCCGATTGCGTAGCGAGGTGAATCTGAAGAGCAAAGGTCCGGCGTTCAAACCCCAGTGAAGAGTTTACACTGTTTGATTTATTTATATTTTTTTTTTGCTGCTTTTTAGGCCAAAAATATTGGATATAAATATGTATGGGTTTGGAACGGCCGAGTTTTTATGAGGAAGGACGATACTATTGAGTACAAACTAATCAGGCAGACGAATAAATCAGGCAGAACTTTGGATCTAGTGCTGTCCAATATAATACATTTGAAAGTATGTGAATCACAAAATTGCCTTAGTACTTTTGACAATTTTCATCCACCTCCTGACATTGAAATAGATATTAAAGAAGATTTTAAGTCGCCATATAATACACAAAATACTATCTTTAATTTCTATAAAGCTGATTTTGTAGCCATTTGTCAGCAGTTGAGTACTTGTGATTGGAATTGATTGTTTAATGGCTTGTATAATGTAAATGATTTCGTTGATATTTTTTATAAAACTATTAGAAATATTAACAAAGAATTCGTACCACTTAAAAAAAAATATATATATATATATATATACATATATATATATATATATATATATATATATATATATATATATATATATATATATATATATATATATATAATTCCACCTTGGTTTACGCCAAGTCTTATTAAAATTCTAAAGGAAAAGTACAAGCTCAGGATGAGATTTAAACGATACAGTAACTCATTAGATGGTTATGAAGTCAATGTTATTAGATTCACCATGTAAGCGGATGGCCTACCGAATGTTACAAAAAATATATGAATAGGGTAGAGAATGATATTAAAAAAAAACCCTAAGTTATTTTGGTCATATGTTAAAGCTAAAAGAGGTGGACATAGCTGCTATCCAAAAACAATGCAGATTGCATGGAATTATCTTATCGGGAATGAGACAATCCAAGAAGTACAGCAAATAAAATATTTAAGAGTTGTTTTAGATAATAAACTAACGTTTATTCCTCATTTGGATAATATTATTAAACTAAACTAAATATTAGCAAACGTCTGTGCATAGAACTTGAAACATGTGATATTACTGAAAATAAATAATAGGGAACTACTTTTATTTGTATATGTAAATTAAAAATAGTTATTATTTAAGATAGAAACATTATTGCATCCTTGTAAGAGTGCGTGTCTCAAGCATGAATCATTACGTACTTGCCCCGACTACAATAATTTCAAATTACTACTTGAAATTATTATACTGTAAATTTTTTTGTTAACTCAGTTAAATTGTACTCAGACACCGTATTCATAGAACAAGTGTGCGAAAACGAAAACCCATTCTATATTATATGTGATACTCTTATACTAAGCGCCATTAGGTATCTGGTACCAGCTCCTCACCTCTACTCAACGAACTCAAGCGTGCAAACCTCTAGCGACGCGATTGTGTTAATCCCGATCAGAGTAAACTATCTGGTGCCTCTACTCAATCAAGGTGACACCCATCACAGATCTTGCCCTTCCCCAAGCTAATCTTAAGATGATTGGACATCTGCGACTAATAACAGTAGGTGATTAAAAACGAATATATTTGTATCCATGTAGAAGCTATGTAGCTTCCACAGGATTGCAAAACGAAATTCAACTCTTTCAAACTGCACTCAGTTAGCTTCTCATTACTCGTGAGAAGCTTGCATTCGAAATAGTGGAGCTTTTTGCTTGTGTTGGTTGGTTTGTATTACAGAAACATGACGCGCGCAATTCATGAACATGTACTGAAATATACAATTTAGATATCAAAAATGTTTGTTTGTTTTATTGTATATAATATTTTATAATTATTATATATTGGTAACTATGCAGTACCTCTGCCGTGAGATTGCTATCATTTTTGATAGGTATTTCACATATGATGAACTACAGAAGTCATATTGATCTATTAACTAAATTTAATTCAATTTTAGCTTCTTACGTATCCACTAGTGGCATTGTACAAGGGTTTCATACAAAAATTTAAGTTGCCTAAATCGTTTGAAAATGAATGTAAACTCATTGTATCTAGATTGATGTGTCATATTTGCCAACTATGCAAAAGCTATACTATATGCAATTAATACTACAATAAGACTGCAAAAAAAAAACCATCTGATTTAAAATGATCAGGTCTTGCCACACAATCTTTGTATATTGTAGAGGTAAACTTAATAGTGTTCGTTTTAAATTATTAATAGAAATATCGATCGGTTATCCAAGAGGACTTTAAGACCAAAAGTATCTAGCACACTCCAACAAAAATGAGTTCTAGAAAAATTTACTATGTTGAACTTATTAGCTGACCTATAAATTAATTTCCTATAGACCACCAATAGCGTATTTATTTTGTAATTTTTCTAAAATCTTATCTCGGACACAGGAAAAGACTCAATTATGTTCATTACAATAGAATAAAAACGCATTATACCACTCTAGACTGAAGCAATAGGCTCTCACTTGTTAGAGGTCATTCAATTTTAAATTTTCACTCTCCTATGAATCCCTAGAGAGGGGTGCCCGGCCCGGGGACGAGGGAGCGAGAGCTAATAAAGTAAATTAAAGATTAATAATATATTGTCTTAATATTGGTTTTTAGGGATACACGCATGCAAATTTCGTTGGACCCTCGTGAAACCCGATACTGTTATTAAATTATAAATGTGATATGACATTTATGCTGCTAATGTTATGCTCCTGTGTAAATATGGTTAGGTAAAGATCGCTTTTAGAAGATTAGTAAAACTAACATAGAATTAACTACATTATTAAATAAAAAATAATTAGGTGGTACCTAAAAATAAAAAATATTTTATGAATTAGATTTAAAGATAGTTATTATCGTAGCTTATCAAACCATTCAGCATAAATGAAATAAATAAATCAAATTAATGTTATAAATCCTACATGGTAATTAGATTTTGGCACTGTAATTACAGTTTATAAAGAACTGTATTTTGTATATACTTTACAAATGAATTATAAACAAAACACAATTTACTTTTCAACCAGACTTATGACAGCTAAACGTTAAATCTGCAATTTAGTTTGCTGTGCGCCGATATACAAATATTTCTTTCAGTATCTCTTATTCAATTTGATTCTTATGAAAATATATGACCGACATTAAATTATCTTTCTTCGAAAGAAAACAAAACAGAGTGCTGCATAATAATAAACCGCGTATAACTCTCGAGGGAAATTAACAGTTTTTTATCAAACACTTTCCCATCGTGATTCAGCTTTTTTATTTGGTGCTAAGGCTTTGGATATTCAAGCCGAAGAAACTGATCTCGTCGGTTATTTTATAAAAAAAATTACCCCGTTGGTATTTTAAATTATTCTGTGGCACATTAAACACCTTCACCGATAAGGTCAAAAGGGCTACACGAATGTAAAATACTCCATCTAATTCCCACTCCTTTTGACGTCTTCTGATAAGACTTTTTAGTTTTAGAGTTCATTTTGACCTCTACCACCGTGCAACAGAGTTTAAAGTAAAATAGCGAAGCGGCAACATGTATTGCGGAGTTTTTGTCAAAAACTACGGTTGATACGTCTGACCACCAGGACTTTGCACCTGTAGAATGCGCCTATCTCATCGAAAGATTCAAAAGGCCGCCATCCGACAGTTTTTTTTTACCAAACGAGCGAAAAAACAAGGAACGTTATTTTAATTGACGTCGGCGACTATTCAAAAAAAGGACATTTGTTGTGTGAATTATTTGAGGTCCGCTACTGGAATTGGAAATATTTCGACCAAACTTACTGTAATGGTATGGATATAATTTAACTTGACTGTTTTTAGTGTTACCGTGTGGTTTTGAGCGATAAAAATAGTTAATTAACTGTTATTGAGAGAGCGTTTCAAATTCAACTTAGTTCCTATCATAGAATAGGTGATAATGGTAGTTATGTGCTGGATCGTTGAAATTTGTTTATATCCGCGATAGGGATCTGAATACGATAATTTAGTGTCAAGATCCGCGGATGCGGATGCGGATACGGACACGGACACGGTTTCCTTACGCAGTCAATGTCGGTGCGCGCGACCATGACACATGTTTCGTCTCGTATTGCACGGTAGATCTTTCTTTTGTTTTTTTATAGTTTTGTGTGACAGATCATGACACCAAATATCCGTATGCAGGAGCGTATCCGCGGATACACATTATGTCGATCCAGCAATATTAAAAAAGAATTTCACCTATAAATTTAAAATTAATAAGGTAAATAGATCTGTAAAGATATCCGTATATATATACTAGCTTTTGCCCGCGACTTCGTTCGCGTGGACTTCAGCAGGTTCGTCCCGTCTAGTCTAGTAATAAGTAAGAAATACGGTAACTAAGCACTGCAGAGCCCTAATCATAGGCCTGTAGGTAGCTACTGCAGCATTGATGTATCTTGTAGGATTCAGTCAGCGTTTGCAATGTAGTAGTAGGATATATATATATATATATATATATATATATATAATATATATATATATATATATATTATATATATATATATATACGGATATCTGTCACATACCTAATAGTAATGTAATCCAGACAAATTCCTTCTAATTTATTGTTTACATAAAATTAAATCGGAAAAAGAAACGTACTTACAAAAATAGATCTTCACATATTGATATCAAAGTAAACGTTCATAAAAGTAAAATAAACTCAAATGTTATTTCAGTCGGAACTTCCAACTTTATTCGGAAGCACATATTTTGGGATCGATGTAATTCGAGTTTATTGAGCAGAATTAATGATATAACGTACAACATATTAGAGTTTACCCGTAAAAAGTTATAATGCAGCAAATAAAAGCAAATCGACGTTTTTATTATTAGTCTGGCGTATTTGATGTTGCGTACGGACGAGTGGGCATAATCTGGCGAAGGTATTAAGAAAGTTACCCGAATCTTAAGGAAAGTGGAGGAAGTTCACCCTTGATATTACGTCAACAAAAACTTTGTGGTGATATCCACTTGTCTTTTGTCTTTGTTAGATCTGATATATTGGACTGCCGAATGCATTACAAAGAACAACTAAAGTGTTTGTTTAGTTTCCCGTGTTCCATACTCATTCATTCATTTTATGTCCCTATGTACGGCTCATTAAGAAATCACAGCGTTTAATGTTTCCATATAAATATACTAGTGTTTTATCTATACATAGCACAAAATGCCTGATTAGTGACCGACCGAAACTGATTTTTCAACGGAAACCAATTTTATGAATTTAGGAAATTTGAAATTAAGATTATTTACTGAAATTTACTATTTATTTAACATTTATTAACGCATAAGAAAGAGTGTCATATATTTATATACATACAGATAGGTAACTTGTGTAAAAAATAAAAACATAATAATTATTAATTAACGTACATGACAAAAATATTTAAAAACGTTATGACATGAAAATACTTATCAAATTACTCAACTGCAAAACATAAAATTACTCGTACATACTCGAGTTTCGGCGGGGTCACGGTTCCTGCGATATTTTGGCCGAAACCGAAACTAGAATTTTACCCGAATCTGAACGAAACTGAAACCGAAACTGAAATTTCTTTCAGCCACTTCACCTACACAATTAATAGTATTTTAATTGCGAATTGCATCTGATATCGAAAACATAATTCTCCTTCACAAATACAATATTTTACGCTCCGTATTTTTATATTGAAAGTTATCAGTTACTGCATTTAATCCAATCGTGTGGAACGCAACTTTTAATAGTTTTTCTTTATTCAATCAACATATTTTCGTTCGAGGACATTATCCCCGTTTGCCAACAGTTTGTTTCGGATCTTTTTTCTCTCGCTAAGTTGCGACGGCTTTAGCAAATTTGATCTCGAGGGAGCACTAAAAAGTTATATTTTACTCCGATCCGCAGTCTAGACGAAGTATTTTATTATTGCTTGCCAGATTTATCGTTTTTGAGACGAAATAAACAGTCCACGTCATGAAATGTAACATTGATTTGTACAACTTGGTTTTTGCGGCCATTTCTACCCCCTAATATTCTGATAGATGACTTCTTTCAATTTGTTAAAATATTTATTTTAGTATTTTATTCAGTATTTGGTTGGTGGTGTGGCTCCTGAAACCATTTTTCTAGTAACATAATTCGCCATGGTAAAATTATTGATAGCATTTATGTATGCGCTAACATCCTCGGCTTTATCGTCTCTTATCTTCAGATGAGATGAATACTCAGAATTACTTGTTAATATTATAATAAAACGAACTGTTCTTGACCCAAAGTGCCCTATATATTATGTTTAGAAATGTTTTATTACCCAATCATACATAAATTCTCACACCTAATTACTATCCTCACTAAATACATGCCCTTAACTCATATGTAAACATTTTTTTTTGTATTCTCGCATTAATACTTTATGTGCGTAAATTTTTCTTGTCGTAAAATATTGTTTATTTTTAGATATCTCTTCTGTGGTGTTTTTGCGATTGAGTTGCTAGTATAGAAATAAAAGTAAATATATAAAATAAAATAATTGCAATTGACTTGTAAAATGTTTAACGTTGTATTTTGTACACAGTAAGTATATATATACTATATATATTGTGATACTTACTGTGTATAAATTGTTTAGCTAATAAGCTACAACTCAGCCTTACTAAGTGTAAAATTGTTACTTTCACCAAGAAACATAATGTAATTAATTTCCCTTATAAACTCATGGACACTAACTTAGACACAGTTATATTAATTAAAGACTAGGGGGTATATCTCGACACCAAACTGGATCTCAATGCTCACATTAATCACATTGTCAATAAGGCATTTCAACTATACGGTTTTGTTAGGCGCACATGCGCTTTCTTCAGGCGCCCTAGTACTTACTTAATTTTATACAAAAGCTTAATTAGACCTCAAATCGAGTATTGCACACAAGTTTGGAACCCATTTTATGCTAAATATAGTGATCAGTTAGAAACAATTCAGCGAAAATTTTTAGTCTTTAAATTACAGGTGTTGTCGGATAAAACTGTCATATTCCAAATTATTAAACAAATTCTCGCTCCCAACTTTGATAACTAGCTCATGGATCAAATGCTATTGCATAGTATTTGTCACAACAAGTTAGATTGTAATTTCTTAATGAACAATATATATACGTGTCCCGAGTCGTTCTCAACGTATTCGAAATACTCGTAGTCATAAGCTATACGCTCCAAAACTGTGCAAAACCAACGCAGGTGAACGTGCACCTTTAATACGACTTATGAGATGCTACAATGAGCACTTTACTGATATTAACATTTTCACAATTGTAACGTCTATACTATTAGAATATTCTGCATTCTGGAAATTTCTCGGAACTTGCAATTATATGTAAACTTTTAATCTTCTAACGTCTATATTATTAGAATGTTCTAGAATTTTCTTAGGTCTTGCAATTATAAGTATATTGTTATCTTTTAATGCAAATCTGCCCATCTGCTAGTTTTCAAGCTACGCTCATGCAATCTACGCGTCTGCATTTCTATAATTAATCGTGTCATGCATGTACAGAGTTCAAGTATGGGAATATTGAACACCTCTAGATAGTCGGCATGGATTGCCCTAGGAAAGTGCTCGCTACACCCAACTTGTATGTAGGATACACTGGGGGTACTCCCCCACAGCACTGCCGTTAGTGTTAAGTGAGCTGGACAGAGGTGATCTATTAACACCCAAGCCCAACACAACTTTGTGTTGATTCCATTGGGAATCGCGTATAGTATTACTGTATGTGCAAATGGGTTGTATTCTGTCTGTAATGTGTACTGTAGGAGTACTGTAAGTGTTATGCTTGATATGCTGAGGACTACGCAAATGCTATTAGCTATAAATCATAATCTACTAGAAAACTAATAGATGGACAGATATATTTATTACTTTATAGACTGAATTATATGTATCATTGACTTCTCTGTTGTTACCTACCTATGTAATGTTTAAATATGAGTCTTTGGTGTAACTACAAATAAGAATGTCTCAACTTTACCTTGGAATAATATATTATTTTCAATTTAACTGTTTACAAATACGTTTAATACTTAATCATCTTATATTATGTTGTATCACTAAATTGCACTGTTTTGGCTTATAACTTTCACTTTTAGCACTTTTATTGGACTGAACACTTGTAATTTACTTTTCTCTTTACTTTTTGCTGTATATTTGTTATAATTTCTTAATAATTTTTATTATTTTCAACGATTTCTCTTGTTTTGTTAGGAACATTCTAGAATTTGACAACGTATGACAACAGTCCGACGTGACGTCACATAATTCCAAATATCTAAATTTGAATATATTTATTATTTTTCATGCCATGTTAGACTCCTTTTTATGAATTTTATGTCATAATTTTAAATTTTTGTATTTAGTTTCGAACACCATATCTGGCTATTATATAAGGCGGTCCAGGGTCTCTTGAGGACATTCTACTTCCACTTCTGAAGCTACAAACAACCTTCAATACTACCTGAAGCTCTCTGTGAAGAAAAAGTCTTCAATTCTAAAAGTACTGTGGAAACTCTGCTGCATACTTCACCATAAGAACCACGTACTATTGCTGCCACATCGAGCCTCCAACGTTCTCTGCCTACCTGCCTGCTACTGCATCCCTGCCTGCTGCTGCATCTCTGCCTGTCGGCTGCGGGGTACTGGCCAGCCTGCTGCAAAATACCAACCAGCCTGCCGGTGAATACCTACCAGCTCGCCGCTGCACACCTGCCAACCTGTTGCTGTGTGTCTGCCAGCCTGCCGCTGTATACCTGCCAGCCTGCCGCTGTATACCTGCCAGCCTGCCGCTGTATACCTGCCAGCCTGCCGATACTTGGTCTATCTAGATCCTGGTACCGCCTTCCTTTCTTTCCCCTTTTCTACCATCTTATTATTGTTATTTTTGTATTTTTAATTTATTTATTAAGTTTCGGCCGTGCTATCTTAATAATTATTTTAATATATTAGTCTCTTGTTCTTATCTTTTTTTTAATATCCTTCACCTATTGGCAATTATATTTGGCTTTATACTTTTTCTCTTTTTGCTTCTACTTGTATTTTATTTTAACGTAGTTTCATCATTACGTTATTATGATGGCACGGCCTATTAATTTTATTTTACTTAATAAGGCGGAACTTATTTATGAAGTTTCAATTCGTTTTGAAATTCCTGCGGATAATGTTATTGAACTTAGACGGCAGATTATTCCACTGTCGGAAAAATTTTCAGCTTCCGATATTTTAGATTCTACTTTTCCGGTTGATGTTGATTTATCACAAATTGAGGACACTATTTCTTTTTTGTCCAATAAAATTTCTAACTTTGAATCGGGTCAAAATAGATATGCTAGGCAAATTGAAACATATCTTAATCACTTGTATTTTCGTTTCGAAAGAATTGATACTACTGATAACAGTGACTTACATGACTCAAGCTTGACCGACAGACTTAATTACTTAAAAAATCAATACTCCTTACTACGACAGCGATATAACTCTGTGATGAAATCATCAACCGAGATTGAAAATATTGTTAAGCCTCTTTTACACGCTGATAACTCGAATATTTCCACTATTCAGAAATTATCTTTACCTTTGCACATTAATAATAACTATCTACAAGACATTAAAAAAATAACTTATGATGGAATTTCTTGTCCAAGAGCATTCTTGCAAAGAATTAATGAGTTTATTATCTCACACGACATTGATAAAGAAATTTTGTTAAACTTAGCTTACGATATTTTTACTGGAAACGCTCTTTATTGGTTTCGATTTCAAAGAGATAGAAATCCTTGTTTAACTTGGAGTCAACTTTCAGATCAATTAATTAAGGATTTTGGCGGTTTTGATTATGATTATAAACTCTTAGACGCTATTAAGGCTCGAACCCAAGGCAAGAACGAATCTATAATTGTCTATGTATCGATAATGTTTGAAATGTTTTCTAGGCTATCGAAAAAATTATCTGAGAATGAGAAACTAGAAATTCTCCTTCGTAACATACGACCTTGTTATTCAGTTTTTGTTGCCTTGAAAGAAATTAATTCGATAGACTCTCTAATCGCTGCTTGTCAAAACTATGAGCGTTATTTGGACCGTGATCGGAACTTTAAAGAACCAGTTCCAAATAGTAGCATTCCTGAACTTTCTTATGTTCCTAAAGCACTTAAGCTCGATTTTTCGGCTAGGGCAGAGCATTCATCACCTAAGCCTGAATATTCCTCACGTTTTGAAACAAATAACTCTAAATCAAATTATAAGCCAACTTTTAATTCTCAGAATAAAAACTTTTACAATAATAAGTATGCAACTCATGCTTTAACCACTAAATTTGTATCTAATTTGTTTTGCGTTCGATGCAGGGTTAATGGCCATTCTTTAAGTACTTGTGATAAACCTCATTACTTAGTTTGTTTTAAGTGTGGCCTAAAAGACTTTAAGGCTTCGGATTGTCCGAAATGCAATAAAATTTCTAAGCCTTCAACCTCTTCTTCTAATACTCAGCAAAAAAACTAATTAAAGACTTAGATAAAGAATTAAAATTTGATGTACGTGATTGGCAAAATTGGCTTGAAATATTAAAACACTTTTTCCAAAGTTATAAAACATCTTCTGTGTATTTTAAGAATGAAAGAGACTTTAATAGACCTTTCATTAATGTTTCTATTTTGGATGTTAATTTTACTGCACTACTTGATAGTGGAAGCTCTATTACCATTCTTGGAAATAAATCTCATTTAAAAATTTTACAACTTGGTTTTCCTTTATCTAAGTCTGACCTTATTTCTGTAAATACTGCAAGTAAGCAATCTATTAAGTCAATTGGCTACTTTATTTTGCCTTTTACATTTAATAAGCGAACTAAACTCATAAAAGCTTACGTTTTTCCTGAAATATATCCGTCTTTGATTCTTGGTATTGATTTTTGGCGTGAATTTAACTTAGTTCCAAAACTTTTATCTTCAGCCTTTACATTTGATGAAACATCTTATAACATTAACTCTATTGAGAAACAAGTTTTAACTTATGAATATCTCAGCTCACAACAAAAGATAATTGCTGATAGTATTATTTCTAGATTTAAAGATATTTCTTTTGAAGGTAGAGGCCAACTTGGTCGTACCGATTTGATCTGTCATAGAATAGATACTGGTAATACATTACCAATAAAACAAAGGTGCTATCGACTCTCCCCGGAGAAGCAAAAAGCTCTCGTGGAAGAAGTTGATAAAATGATAGAGCTGAATGTTATTGAAAAGTGTGAAAGCCCTTGGTTATCACCTGTTCTTATTACACCAAAGAAAAATGGTGAATGGAGATTTTGTGTAGATAGTAGGAAACTTAACTTTAGGAGACTTCCTCTCCATTTTTTTTTAATGGGGTTCTACCAACCTTGTCCTTTTGGGTTCTACAAACCCGCATTTTTTTTTACTAATCCTCTTCTACTTAGCGCGTTGCTACATGCGTTACCTATTTAATTTTTAAAGGCGTTACTCGGTCTTTAAAACTAGGTCTGACTTTATAAGACATTATTGGGTCTTAATAGTTGGAGCGGAGGACAACTCTATAAATAAGCCTGATGGTCAGGAGCGGCTGACAACTCCTTTAAAATAAGCCTTATAGTCAGGAGCGGCTGACTACTCCTTTATAAATAAGCCTTAGGTCATAAATAAATAAATATATAGGGATGCTTTCTTTGGAGTATGCGTCATTGAATGTGAACCATACCCCTATCTTTGCTTGTAGTGCATGTTTGCGTGATGTATGACAGATATTTGAAAGGAAAGATTGTATCCAGTTAACCTCAAAATTTTCTCGGAGTCGAAAATTTTTCTGGGGCGGTGGGAAAATGTAACGTCTATACTATTAGAATATTCTGCATTCTGGAAATTTCTCGGAACTTGCAATTATATGTAAACTTTTAATCTTCTAACGTCTATATTATTAGAATGTTCTAGAATTTTCTTAGGTCTTGCAATTATAAGTATATTGTTATCTTTTAATGCAAATCTGCCCATCTGCTAGTTTTCAAGCTACGCTCATGCAATCTACGCATCTGCATTTCTATAATTAATCGTGTCATGCATGTACAGAGTTCAAGTATGGGAATATTGAACACCTCTAGATAGTCGGCATGGATTGCCCTAGGAAAGTGCTCGCTACACCCAACTTGTATGTAGGATACACTGGGGGTACTCCCCCACAGCACTGCCGTTAGTGTTAAGTGAGCTGGACAGAGGTGATCTATTAACACCCAAGCCCAACACAACTTTGTGTTGATTCCATTGGGAATCGCGTATAGTATTACTGTATGTGCAAATGGGTTGTATTCTGTCTGTAATGTGTACTGTAGGAGTACTGTAAGTGTTATGCTTGATATGCTGAGGACTACGCAAATGCTATTAGCTATAAATCATAATCTACTAGAAAACTAATAGATGGACAGATATATTTATTACTTTATAGACTGAATTATATGTATCATTGACTTCTCTGTTGTTACCTACCTATGTAATGTTTAAATATGAGTCTTTGGTGTAACTACAAATAAGAATGTCTCAACTTTACCTTGGAATAATATATTATTTTCAATTTAACTGTTTACAAATACGTTTAATACTTAATCATCTTATATTATGTTGTATCACTAAATTGCACTGTTTTGGCTTATAACTTTCACTTTTAGCACTTTTATTGGACTGAACACTTGTAATTTACTTTTCTCTTTACTTTTTGCTGTATATTTGTTATAATTTCTTAATAATTTTTATTATTTTCAACGATTTCTCTTGTTTTGTTAGGAACATTCTAGAATTTGACAACGTATGACAACAGTCAGACGTGACGTCACATAATTCCAAATATCTAAATTTGAATATATTTATTATTTTTCATGCCATGTTAGACTCCTTTTTATGAATTTTATGTCATAATTTTAAATTTTTGTATTTAGTTTCGAACACCATATCTGGCTATTATATAAGGCGGTCCAGGGTCTCTTGTGGACATTCTACTTCCACTTCTGAAGCTACAAACTACCTTCAATACTACCTGAAGCTCTCTGTGAAGAAAAAGTCTTCAATTCTAAAAGTACTGTGGAAACTCTGCTGCATACTTCACCATAAGAACCACGTACTATTGCTGCCACATCGAGCCTCCAACGTTCTCTGCCTACCTGCCTGCTACTGCATCCCTGCCTGCTGCTGCATCCCTGCCTGTCGGCTGCGGGGTACTGGCCAGCCTGCTGCAAAATACCAACCAGCCTGCCGGTGAATACCTACCAGCTCGCCGCTGCACACCTGCCAACCTGTTGCTGTGTGTCTGCCAGCCTGCCGCTGTATACCTGCCAGTCTGCCGCTGTATACCTGCCAGCCTGCCGCTGTATACCTGCCAGCCTGCCGATACTTGGTCTATCTAGATCCTGGTACCGCCTTCCTTTCTTTCCACTTTTCTACCGTCTTATTATTGTTATTTTTGTATTTTTAATTTATTTATTAAGTTTCGGCCGTGCTATCTTAATAATTATTTTAATATATTAGTCTCTTGTTCTTATCTTTTTTTTAATATCCTTCACCTATTTTGCTCCGTAGCCTTCCGCTACGTGACACAATGTCACACGACAGTTTTAGAACCGTGAGTTGGAACATCTTGCGGATGATTAGTTCTTTTAGCCTAGTATTTATTTTTACTCTTTCTCAAATAAAATAACTACTTTGTAAGACACAACGCAGGTTAAAGGATTTGTTGTCATCTCTTGTCGAATCTGGCAAGGGAATACGACTCTAATAATTATTATGTGTTGTATCTAGTGTTCTCCTAATCAATAATATTGTAAATCTGGGGTTAATGGTGTTGGTTGTGCAATTATTAAGTCTTATTGTTACATGTAGTTACATTTATTTGTTATAATTACCTCATTGTAGAATTGTTTATTTGACCTCAATAAAAAAAATAAAAAATAAATAAATCACAATTTGTTTTTTATTTTAATGTTTTGTTTTGTTTATTATCTCTATTTTATTATCCACCTGTAAAAAATAACCGCTCTATTGCCTTGGCTGGCGGGAAGACAGTTGTAGAGATAAGTATTGCTATTTTACATTTGTCTATTTCAACTGTTTATAGTGATATGTTTGTGTAAAAAGTTACATATACTCAAACAAAATCTTTTTTTATTATACTAAATTAAGCCCATTTAATTTAGCTTAGTATAATTTTGTACTTGTGATATAAACTTCATATCAATACATCAAAAATAATACGTTGGTACTTTACTTAACAAAGATATATTTTTAGTCAAAAGAACGGATAACAGTAAGAATTCAGAAATGTAAGAACACGAGTTTATGCAAAAAAAATTATGTACATGTTGACATTATTTCTAGGCAGTTTAATAAGCGTGAAGGTGGCACTAAGCTTAAAATCCTAGCAAAAAATCATACCCCACTAAATATTTAGTAATATTCTTCAATATCTATACGAAATATAAAGTCTTCACTTTATGTGGTTAATATTCATATAAATATGGTTATGATTTTTACATCGTATATAGTGTGGAAATTCTAAAATTTTACATATACATACATGAAAATCAAAAGTTATTTTTTTGTAGAACCTCATAAAACTCTAAACAATAATTCAAAATAAAATAAAACTTATAACCACCAACGTAAGCACAATCCGACTCCACACATTTTACATTTGAAGAATGATCAAGTATTTACAAGGCAATCAAATGGCGAGATGCCTTCCATTCACGAGTATATGAAGACAAATTACCAGGTGAAATAGTGCAATCGGAATTGAAAGAAGGAAAAATCAGCGCAGGGTATTGCGGGCTCGTGACTGCAATGCCGATGAGTAATTTTGAGATTCTCCGAATGCTTACGCTGCAATAGAGCAAATGTCAGCATCTAATAGCAGCTCAGTCGGCATGGACTCCTGGGTGTACGGACTTGTTCTTTGTAACAAAAAGTCAAGTGGCAAGTCGTTGTCTTCGTTGCGAGCCAATTTCAGTTTAAACAGAACTATTGTAAGGTGTTCGTAGGTTAAATCCACAATGCTGTACTGTAAACATAACTAGCTATCCAAGTCGATTTTGTTGTCAGTTATTTGGTAGAGCACAACGCAAAATCATGTTGCCAGTTTAATTTTGCGTATTGGCCAAAACATTGCGAGTTTGTAAACTGAACCTTTCGTATCATAGGTATGACTTGTATTAAATTGTTATAAATCCAATAATCCTTTCCAATCCAAACCAAATCCAATAATGTAAACTTATTTATAAATGTAGTATATGTATATTATATTAAAGTATAGTGGCTGAGCGTCCTTCTCAGTTGTATATTATTTATCTAAAGAAATTTAGATAAAACAACGCCTACGGTACAGATTATACATAGACAAGAATTGTTTTAATATATTGTTATACAAAAAATATGTATTCATCAAATATTATGGAGTTACTTTATTAATAAGGACAACAGAAAAAGTGTGCTCTTTAATACAAAAAAGTGATAAAAAACAATGAATTATAATTATACTAATTACGTGTATTTGCTGTTACTTAACAGACAGCTTACCATAGTTGGTTCTGCTGTAACTATTGATTAATTACTTAGGCAAAGAGTCATAAACTTTAAATATTAATAAATAAAGTTGATCGTTTTATGTTTCATTACATAAATTTAATATTGTAAAGAGATAAACACATAAAGTAAATTTTAATATTATAAAGTTTCTCGAAAGAATTTTGAACAATTAATCATCTATAGACACTAATTCTAGCGTTTGCGATACAACGTCAACTTTCCAAAATCCATAATTCATTTCACGTTCATAAATGAACATTCCCCGATATGATGAATGCATTCTGAGACATCTGTTTAGTGACGCTAAGCAAATAACGGAACAGATTGTCACGAAACCTTTTATAAAAAAGAAAACCCTCCCGGTAGAAGCAAAACTAATTTATAGATTTATTTCGGATACATCTGTAGGAATATTTACTTAGACGAATGCTAGTCGACGTGTGCCGTCTCGAGTTTCTCGGCTACCGCGCCTGTTTAATTTCTAACTAAATAGGTACATTTGCGATCTTATTCTCTTCGTTGTGTCGTGTGTACAGATCACATGTACATGAATCTTTATTAAGTATTCAATCGCATTAACTACACACTTCGTTATCTTTCTATGTGTGATTTTATTTTGCACAGATACCATAACATTATTAAGGTAAGATGCTTTAAAGCCTTTGTTCCTTGAATGGTCACTGCTAGGATTTTTTATCTGAAAATTTCAATCACAGTTCAATTATTTCTCTGTATGGCTAAAGTATTTTTGGGGACATTTTTTAATAAATGATAAAATAGCAAACTACCCAGAATTAAATAATCAGAATCATATTTTTTTTATTCTTTTAAATCCATAATCTATAATGGTTAATCCGGCTACAAAGTAATTCTTAAACATTGACATTTATCAATTATATCTTTACCAATATATTATCTTTAGTAAAGGAACAAAGGAGAAAATTACACATAAAAATACAATTCTAGTACTGTAAAATCATCTTTAGTGTATTTGTATAGCTTTGAGATGGATCTAGGTTTGAAAGTCATCAGTAATATAATAGTAGAAAATATATATTTTTTTGTATTTTTTTCACAAAATAAGTTTTTGTCTGGTTCTTTTTATATCCGTATCATGTAACGGAAATTTTTATAGGCGATTCTTTTTACATACCTAATATTACTTTTGTTATTTATTCATTAACCAAGGCGGTTAACCACATAAAACTTTTGCAGATACAAAGAAATTATAGTCTAAGTTTCACAAATAAGTTTTTAAGGTCCAAAGCGTATTGGGGTGCCAATGCAAGACGGTGGTGATATGCTGAAAATTTGTAAAAAATATGTTTTTTTTAACTTTTACTATTTAAGATCGAAATGTGTGATCAAGTAATAGAAGTAATGCTACATCTAATACAAGTAATCGTCTAAGGTTTAACTTTCAATTCTATATTCGATATATTTTCACCAGAGACGTTTCCTCAATTCCACGGGCCAGAATGCGTCACACACGTCGCACCCTGTTCAACAACTTGTCTCACGATTTGTTGATCGAGTGTCGGGTTACTTTCAGCGAGTGTGTGCACTGACTCTGATTAAACTTGTTCGAAATCGAACTCGCTTTATCAAGAATTCCTTAATGCTCGTAGACAGTTTGTTTGTGTTGTTTTAAACGTGTACAAGACTATTTGTGAACATCGGGTTGTGTCATTAAGTATTTGAGTGATTCTTCGAACCCTAAATTTTCGATGTCTTGAGGTTTATTTTTGTAAGTAACTGACAAATCAGTCTGCAATTAATTTTATAACATATTTCAGACTATTGTCTATCTTGCACAAGTTATTTTTTTTTAATAATATTTATATAAATATTTCAAAAAAATATTTAAAAGTAGTTCTTCTGACTAATATGGTGTGTCCGTAACCCAGTTTCTTGAACATTACTAACAATAACATTATTTCATATTGATAAATTGATGTAAATTATAATTATTACGAAAGAATATTAGTTGTTTCTTTACACCAAAAAAAATGGTACTAATATTTACGATTGTTTATTTATAAATAAAAAAATAGTGAGTGTCCGGCACAAAAGTCTGATTCATATTCACGCGCTTCACTCGAACGTACCCAGCTAATTAAGAAACATGAGGCGACCCTTTCCCGCGCTGGTGGTAGCCAGTGGCTCGGTTGACGTGGTCGTGGCTGAGAAGTGTGGCTGGTTCGTGTCGTCGCGGAGATATAAAGGTAAATATCTGATTCATATAGCCTTGGTACACCTGTGTTTCTGATTAGTATGTTCGTTTTTATAATTAAAGTAAATGGTTTTCAAACTTGAATCTGCGGGAAATATAATGCCATTGGGGAACAGAAACCTATGTATAAATAACAATCTTTAATTGCACACGTGTGGTGATTTATCGATGTTTATGGGTAAAATTCTGATTGATATGTCTGTGATTCATATGGTAAAAATACCATATTAATCAGAATGTCACACATATTGTTAATGAAACGTTACATTGGCGGCACGTTACGCCTGTAACAAGTCATTTCGTATGAACCTAATGTTATTTACGTGTCTAAAAACAGTAGCTGTAAATTTCGCAGCAGTCCTAATAACGTCAAAGGGGTTTCATATCTATCGACGAATAAATTTTCGAAAATTAGACTATACCTGAAATTAAAACTAATATATTGGTATTAAACTCCGTTCGTCTAGGTAATAAAAAAAAGGTAAACAATAAAAACAAACTTCGTTTAAATGAGAGTTTAAAAATCAAATTAATTAACTAAATAACATGAAAAAAATAATAACGAGTGGTTAATGAAACTACCTACTTACTCAACTATTAGTTTTAGCGGTAGTTTATAGGCTCAAACTACTGCTTAGACGAAAAGGGTAATATACTGTACAATATATTAACTTTTAAGACCGTTATAACGTAACGTGATAAGTCGTGGGTTCGATTCCCGCTCAAGAATTTTTCTTACAATTTTTACTCACCTTTTAATAGGTATACATTATTCATAATTGGGTTGAAACGTCAGGTCAATAATAAGGTATCTGTAACTTGAAATTCCTTAAAATATTGAAATTTCAGTCATGTGTCAAACAGTGTATTATTTGTATACATACCTACTGTAGTGGCAAATACAATACTGTACCTGCATGTTGTCAAAATTGAGACAGTCGTATAATTGACAGCATTTTTAAGTATGATTATTAATAAATTTGTAATCTTCGTTTTTATATTACAGTACACAAAAATGCCACCAGTACTATCTAAGGAAGAAAAAAGAGAGAAGAAGAAAATTGCAGAACGTATTGAAAAGTAATTAATATTGTGATGATTGATATTGTCAAGTGCCATATTACGCTGTGATGACTAGATTTAGGTATTATGATAAGCATCATGTGCATTTACTGTGATTTTAATAAAAATTGACTGATTTTTCTAACTAGAATTTCATTTCTATCCCTAATTCTGATTCATATGTCACAGATTCTGATTCATATGGCCCCAAAAGTTTTAAAGTTAATTATCTCGGAAACCATTTTATCAAAAAGTGTGCCTTTTTCACACATTGTATCTTAGGTTACCATCTTTCGTAAAAATATGTTTTATAAGCTTAAATGTGAAAAAAAAATTAGGCCATATGAATCAGACAAAGAACGCAATTTCGGAGAAACACTCATTTATATTTCAGCTTTAGCTTGCATTATACTTGTATGTAACTGAAAGATCGGTTAGTACTCCTAAGTGATTTAGTTGATGTATTCTGTTTTAACTATTATATGTAAATAAATACTACGTCGAAATATTACAACAAATGTTCCGTTCGTGGACTCGTTTTGGTTAAGTTTATTATATTCATTATTATTTCTGTTAAAGATAACTAATTGCACTGACTACATTTCATGTTAATCTATCTCGTAGACCGTAATCATTACACGTAATAAGGAGTAGCAAAGTAAGAATCGATGTTTTTATTAGTATGAGATCGTAAACTTAAAACCAGTTCATAGTCTGAATCGTATTGAAAAATTTTATGGAGCCAGTAATAACCAGATACATACATGCATACATATACTAACGTCTCTTTCCCATGGGGGTGTGCAGAGATCACAGTTTTTCACTTGCTACGATCCAAACATACTTCTCTAGCTTCCTCAACTTTCATTAATACTTTAATGCACGTTCGTTAGTTACGAGGAACTCTTAACCTAATCAATAACCAGATATTATCCGATAATTCACCATACATTCAATTATTTGATGTAAACTTTCTGATTAATCAACCGACCTCTCGAGACAAGAATTCGATTTAGTTAAGATCGAATGTTTCTTAAAAAATTGTAGTTAACATCCCAAAATATCAATTCTGATAGGTAATTCCAAAAATGGATTACTTTTATTTTATTTATTCACATATTTTTTCAATAAACAGAAAGAAATCTTTAACATACTTGTTTATTGTATAGTAAAAAGTACAGTCTAACGTAGTTACAATTTAGTAATTATCTTTGCAGTGATGAATGTCTACTAATCATCAGTCCACTATAACGCAGACACAATGATATAACAAATCACTCCGCGCTTGTACAAAGTTAAACAAATTCTCGAACGATTCATCATTATTGTAATAGCTCGTGCTGCACATAGTCGAAGGCGTTTCTTATATCAATATATCTTGTAGATATCGTTTGTAAATACTGCTAGAGTTTACGTATTTGCATAATCATTAAATAGACAGATCGTTGGTGGCGCCATCGGCGGGCCGTTATCAAGTTCTTTTGATCTTATTTTGATGGTGATATGGCCTAAAATGCACTGACATAAACTCGTGATGATATTTCGCATTGGTCCAAAGGCAAGCGACCGTTTCCGTAAATTGCCTCTCTATATGCAGAAAGCGGCTGAGTCGATCTTCATTAACCGCCTAAGACTCTATATAACATAGGGCAAAAATTCCTCTTGACTGTGCCTTCTATTATTTTTATGTATGTTTGGAAATGTTATATTTTTTCTATAATGTAAATGTTGGTTATTTGTTCACAGTTTAATAAGGCACTCATATCATAATTTTTTTTTCAACTGTTAGTATCTGATTGTTCGCCAATTTATTATTAATTATTTGTTACAAGTATCATGTAATGATTTATTAATTAATGATTCATAAATATTTTATTCATTATGAATATCTGGTAACCTTTTATAGGTCGTACTTTATTATTTTCTTTATGCCAAAATCTTTTTAAATTAGTTGGGGTACGCGACTGTTTTCGTGACATTCGCAAAAATCTATTAAAGTACGATTGACAAATTTTGAATATTATATGGGAAAGTCTGTTTGAGCAAATAGTCGTCAAATCACAAAGCTCTCATTTAAGAATTACTGAGTCACGTAGTAATACTTGTGGAGTATGAATTCATACATTAATTAATAAACGATTTAACGACAAGCTTTTTGAATCTCTGATTACTGGCCACTAACAATATCAGACGTTCTCTGTTCAGCTATCAACAAATTTATTAACTTGTTGTTTATTTAGAGGAATAGTATACAAATAGATTTTACCTATTAAATTTTGTGTTGATTGGTGGAGCTATTTATTTTAAATGATACAAATGTCAACAATGATCAATTATAGTCAATATTAAATTTTATTATGATATTAGCCAGATCGATAAGTTTGTCTTATATCAAAATAATCATATCATGAGTAATAACTTATCTAAACATTATAAATTAAATGGAAACCTACTAAGTGGAAATAAACATTTATCTTGGCACCGAAGGATAAACTCTCGGATTTTCTATCCTTTGAGTTACCGCATTGTTTCCGTCTAAACTTACGAGACTTCTCCCGTTCTTATAAAGCATCGGGATCTTAATTAAGATGCGCCTTAGATGGTCAACTGAAACTAGTCGACCGTCGCCGCTACAACTTGTAAAGTGCGCTAAAGCAAATTATCCGAGCAAAATTCCCTGCTCTTAACGCTTAAGAGTGTGCAAAGTGACAGTAAAACCGAAGTTAAGTAAGCAATTCCTACGTATTCTAGTGTAGATGCTGTTTGAATATTAATTTTATTATTATTCTGATTCATTGGTATTACTTTAATTTTATGAATATTACACGGTCTGTTTCTTATTTTGAATTGAAATTTAAATAAAACGCTGTCGGCTTTTTGAATATTTATCTGGCTCTTTTTAAATATAGCTACGTTTAGTCAATGCGGTAACATTTCAAATTAGCACTTATTGTGATATGGTTTTTTGCATTTCTTATGCAATGAATATTTTCAGATACTTCTTATAAATTTACAATTTCTGATTTTAAAAATGATTCTGTGACGTAAATGTTTTTTGTTTCGTAACCTTGTTTCCTTGTTTCGCCTTGGACTTGGTGACTAGTGCTGTTGAACGTTCATTCGCACCGTTGACATAAGCTAAGCTGTGGGCGCTGCCGATGTCACGCTTGCACCTTGCCGAATGTTGTCATGTTACATCCTCTCCGAGAGGAAAAGAATGCAAGAGAGCAGATAGGAAGAGTTTTGGGAGAAATAGAGGAAATACTAAACTACAAAGTATAAGAAATATTATGGTACAAAATACTACATTTATTTACAAAATATAATTTTAAAGTCTATTTACAAAATATAATTTTAAAGTCTATTGTTCGTAGCACACACGTCGTAGGGATAAGGGTAAAACGGAGGGAGGGAGGAAAGGGAATTTAGCACTCGCGTAGGCCACCGGTGGTAGGATCGGAACACTAGCGTAAGAGCGTACATAGGTAGGACACGCAGGTTAATTACGAGAAAACAGGAACACTCTTGTAGTCGGTAAGTAGTCACAGCGGCGCGTAGCGTCGACGGACAGCTGCCTAGTCACGCAGAATACTCGCTTCGGCGGATGACTGATTAGTCACACTAGGCCGCAGTCAGGATGCTCTTCAGCATTCAGCAACAAAGATCAATATAGATGACTCGGCAGTGGTTTCTTCCACGTAACGCGGAGCAAGACGGCGATGGAGAAGGAGAGCTTCTTCCACGACACAACACGATGATAGAGACTTCACACAGCAGGAGCAGGTAGGTAGTATTTTAGTTCGCAGCAGAGATTTACGCGGAGCCTTCTTGAGTCCCGGGTCAATGCCAAGGCCCGGGAACGGCCAGCACTACAGTGCGTAGTGTACGAGATAACTCGACGACTGAACTCACGAATCAACTGACATACTAGTTTTATTGAACTTGAATGTCATTGAAGCGTGAAATAAAACAAAATAAAAACGAAAAAGGAAAGCAATAGACTAATTCTCTCGGTCTAGAACAATAAAAGAAAGAGATAATATCATTCTATCTCTCTTTAGAATTACATTTTTGAAGTATAGTATCACAACTTAAATGAAAAACAAAAGACAAAGTGACAACAATTTTGGAGCATGGAAGTTGAGCAGTCTCTAAATATAAATAAATAATATATTAAATTTAGTAAGAAAATATATAAAAATATAAAAATAAAGAGTAAAAATAAAATATATAGAATGAAACATAACAATTATATATAGTGTGCTACCGAGAAAAAGCTTATTTTCTCGATAAATAAAAAAGTTATAGCTTAAAAATAGATCTTACAAACTAACTTAAAATCTAACTTAAGTATAATTAAAGAAACGGCAGGCAGTATGCTACAATGTTTACTTCAGAGACATTGCTTGATGATCTAGATACAGTTAGTAACAAACGCAAACAATCGACTGATTTGCGAAACTCTCTATCCGTATTACATTATATCTCATATTATTTGAGCATCATGTACACCATGTTTGCCTTCAGACGTGGTATGACGAAGGTGATAGATTGAAGTTGCTCGCGACGTTATGACAACGTAATATTTTAATTCAATGCTGATATAATAAACAGAAAGTTACTGCATAATTAAATCATCTACAGCAAAGTATTTTTTATTTATTTTATCCCAACTAATATTATAAATGCGAAAGTGTGTTTGTTTGTTTGTTTGTTTATTTGTTTGTTTGTTTGTTTGTTTGATTGTTACCTCTCTTCACGCTTAAACTACTGGACCGATTTCAAAAATTCTTTCACCTTTGGAAAGCTACATTCTCCCCGAGTAACATAGGCTACTTTTTATCCCGGAAAAATCGACAGATCCCACGGGATGCGCAATAAAGGCTTCGCTCAAAAATACTGCACAGATTTTTATGCGGTTTTCATCAATAGATAGAGTGATTCTTGAGGAGTTTTGCGGCATTTTTTATCTCGGAAAAACGGATAGTCCCACGGGAAGCGCGATAAAATCTTCGCACCATAAACCGACTTCCGCGTATATGTAGCCGTGGGCAAAAGCTATGACCCTTAACCCTCTATACACCAATCCCGAAATCCACGCGGGCGAAGCCGCGGGCAGAAAGCTAGTATATAATATTTAAAAAAAAACGTTTACATGTGTATTATAGATTGTATATAGCCGAGATCTCCACAACCCTTTACTCACTCACAAAATACGGAACGAACAATGAACGAAAAATAAAGGTATTTAAAAAAGCTTTATTAAAAAGCGTCATCTGTTACACCCGTGCCAAAAGTTCAAAGATAATATGGCGGTACTCATAAAGGATCATATACCCTAATAATTATAGACTGGTATATTCCGTGTGTATGAATACACTTCGAGAGCTTATGTTGCACCTTTTACTAATTTCAATATTAAACAACCATACGGAACCCCAAATCATGAATGAACATGAGCATTAAGTGAAGGGGTGACAAAATGACCCTGAGTTAACTCCCCTTGCAGACGCATGCTACGAAATTGGCTTACTAGATTTACGTGTGCGCAGATAAATTTAGATAATTCTAATCGTTCTAATCCCCGAATTATTCGGGTTGCTTACTTCAAATCCTTTGTTTTGCAAACACAATGGCAATAATTGTGTAATTTTAATCATAAAATTCTAGAGAATGCAACAACAATTTAATATTACAATTTATCTTACAGTTAAAAAAAATAATTGTATTGGTAATATTACGAATCTTATAAAAATAGTATTTGATTCCACTAAGATTTGATTCTCTGTAAGAAAATTGTCTATTAGACTTTCCCCACGTAATGTCAATAATCATTTTAACTAATTCAGTAAATTGATTTTATGCCGGACTGTCGTTTTGTATAAGATAAAACCTTAATTGTTTACATATTTTTAAAAATTTTATAGCAAATATCTGAATTACAAAAAAAAATTGCGCCTTCATCCAAGAAAACTCTTTGGAATAATTCTTAATATTTGTAACTTTAGATTACCATTAAATGTGTATATATTTATTTGTATATAAATATTGTAACGTCTATACTATTAGAATATTCTGTATTCTGGAAATTTCTCGGAACTTGCAATTATATGTAAAGTTTTAATCTTTTTACGGAATGTTCTAGAATTTTCTCAGGTCTCGAAATTATAAGTAAATTGTTATCTTCTAATGCAAATCTGCCCATCTGCTAGTTTTCAAGCTACGCTCATGCAATCTACGCATCTGCATTTCTATAATTAATCGTGTCATGCATGTATAGAGTTCAAGTATGGGAATATTGAACACCTCTAGATAGTCGGCACGGATTGCCCTAGGAAAGTGCTCGCTACACCCAACTTGTATGTAGGATACACTGGGGTACTCCCCCACAGCACTGCCGTTAGTGTTAAGCGAGCTGGACAGAGGTGATCTATTAACACCCAAGCCCAACACAACTTTGTGTTGATTCCATTGGGAATCGCGTATAGTATTACTGTATGTACAAATGGGTTGTATTCTGTCTGTAATGTGTACTGTAGGAGTACTGTAAGTGTTATGTTTGGTATGCTGAGGACTACGCATATGCTATAAATGATAATCTACTAGAAAACTAATAGATGGACAGATATATTTATTACTTTATAGACTGAATTATATGTATCATTGACTTCTCTGTTGCTACCTACCTATGTAATGTTCAGATATGAGTCTTTGGTGTAACTACAAATAAGAATGTCTCAACTTTACCTTGGAATAATATATTATTTTCAATTTAACTGTGTACAAATACGTTTAACACTTATAAACCAACTTATATTATGTAATCTTATTGTATCACTAAATTGCACTGTTTTGGCTTATATCTTTCACTTTTAACACTTTTATTGTACTGAATACTTGTAATTTACTTTTCTCTTTACTTTTTGCTGTATATTTGTTATAATTTCTTAATAATTTTTATTATTTTCAACGATTTCTTTTGGTTTGTTAGGAACATTCTAGAATTTGACAACATATGACAACAGTCCGACGTGACGTCACATAATTCCAAATGTCGAAATTTGAATATATTTATTATTTTTCATGCCATGTTGGACTCCTTTTTATGAATTTTATGTCATAAATTTAAATTTTTGTATTTAGTTTCGAACACCATATCTGGCTATTATATAAGGCGGTCCAGGGTCTCTGGACAGACATTCTACTTCCACTTCTGAAGCTACAAACAACCTTCAATACTAACTGAAGCTCTCTGTGAAGAAAAGTCTTCAATCTAAAAGTACTGTGGAAACTCTGCTGCATACTTCACCATAAGAACCACGGACTATTGCTGCCACATCGAGCCTCCAACGTTCTCTGCCTACCTGCCTGCTACTGCATCCCTGCCTGCTGCTGCATCCCTGCCTGTCGGCTGCGGGGTACTGGCCAGCCTGCTGCAAAATACCAACCAGCCTGCCGGTGAATACCTACCAGCTCGCCGCTGCACACCTGCCAACCTGTTGCTGTGTGTCTGCCAGCCTGCCGCTGTATACCTGCCAGCCTGCCGCCGTATACCTGCCAGCCTGCCGCTGTATACCTGCCAGCCTACCGATACTTGGTCCACTTAGATCCTGGTACCGCCTTCCTTTCTTTCCCTTTCTATCATTTTATTGTTATCTTGTATTTTTAATTTATTTTTTAAGTTCGGCCGTGTTATCTTAATAATTATTTTAATATATAAGTCTCTTGTTCTTATCTTTTACTTATTATCCTTAATCTATTTGCTCCGTAGCCTTCCGCTACGTGACAGTTTGGCGCCCAACTCTATAAGAACCTGCCTCAAAATTCTAAATTAAACTTGCACAAGTTGGTATTCGTTGGCAATTATATTTGCTTTATACGTCTTTTCTCTTTTTGCTGCTACTTTTCTTTTATTTTAACGTAGTTTTATCATTACGTTATTATGATGGCACGGTCTATTCATTTTATTTTACTTTATAAGGCGGAACTTATTTTTGGAAATTTCTATTCGTTTTGGATAATGTTATTGAACTTAGATGGCAGATTCTTCCACTGTCGGTAAAATTTTCGACTTTTTACAACTTAAATTTATTATTCTTAATTATTTTTCTTATCTTATTAAATACAAGTATACGTCATATTACAGTTTCATACTCATCTATATATTAAAACATGACAGTTTGGCACATTTTTCATACATAACTTTGTTTACATTACACTTACTCGACCTTTGGACATTCCTAACATATCGATTGATTGACTGATATTTGGCTATTTTCAGTTCAATAATTAGTTTTTTTGTTTCTTGTTTATATTTTAAAATAATGCCTTAGTAAGTCAGACCCTCTAGGAGACTTCCTCTCCATTTTTTTAATGGGGTTCTACCAACCCTGTCCTTTTGGGTTCTACAAACCCGAATTTTTTTTACTAATCCTCTTCTACTTAGTGCGTTGATACATGCGTTACTTATTTAATTTTTAAAGGCGTTACTCGGTCTTTAAAACTAGGTCTGACTTTATAAGACATTATTGGGTCTTAATAGTTGGAGCGGATGACAACTCTATAAATAAGCCTGATGGTCAGGAGCGGCTGACAACTCCTTTAAAATAAGCCTTATAGTCAGAAGCGGCTGACTACTCCTTTATAAATAAGCCTTAGGTCATAAATAAATAAATATATAGGGATGCTTTCTTTGGAGTATGCGTCATTGAATGTGAACCATACCCCTATCTTTGCTTGTAGTGCATGTTTGCGTGATGTATGACAGATATTTGAAAGGAAAGATTGTATCCAGTTAACCTCAAAATTTTCTCGGAGTCGAAAATTTTTCTGGGGCGGTGGGAAAATGTAAATTGTTATCTTCTAATGCAAATCTGCCCATCTGCTAGTTTTCAAGCTACGCTCATGCAATCTACGCATCTGCATTTCTATAATTAATCGTGTCATGCATGTATAGAGTTCAAGTATGGAATATTGAACACCTCTAGATAGTCGGCACGGATTGCCCTAGGAAAGTGCTCGCTACACCCAACTTGTATGTAGGATACACTGGGGGTACTCCCCCACAGCACTGCCGTTAGTGTTAAGCGAGCTGGACAGAGGTGATCTATTAACACCCAAGCCCAACACAACTTTGTGTTGATTCCATTGGGAATCGCGTATAGTATTACTGTATGTACAAATGGGTTGTATTCTGTCTGTAATGTGTACTGTAGGAGTACTGTAAGTGTTATGTTTGGTATGCTGAGGACTACGCATATGCTATAAATGATAATCTACTAGAAAACTAATAGATGGACAGATATATTTATTACTTTATAGACTGAATTATATGTATCATTGACTTCTCTGTTGCTACCTACCTATGTAATGTTCAGATATGAGTCTTTGGTGTAACTACAAATAAGAATGTCTCAACTTTACCTTGGAATAATATATTATTTTCAATTTAACTGTGTACAAATACGTTTAACACTTATAAACCAACTTATATTATGTAATCTTGTTGTATCACTAAATTGCACTGTTTTGGCTTATATCTTTCACTTTTAACACTTTTATTGTACTGAATACTTGTAATTTACTTTTCTCTTTACTTTTTGCTGTATATTTGTTATAATTTCTTAATAATTTTTATTATTTTCAACAATTTCTCTTGGTTTGTTAGGAACATTCTAGAATTTGACAACATATGACAACAGTCCGACGTGACGTCACATAATTCCAAATGTCGAAATTTGAATATATTTATTATTTTTCATGCCATGTTGGACTCCTTTTTATGAATTTTATGTCATAATTTTAAATTTTTGTATTTAGTTTCGAACACCATATCTGGCTATTATATAAGGCGGTCCAGGGTCTCTGGACAGACATTCTACTTCCACTTCTGAAGCAACAACAACCTTCAATACTAACTGACGCTCTCTGTGAAGAAAAAGTCTTCAATTCTAAAAGTACTGTGGAAACTCTGCTGCATACTTCACCATAAGAACCACGGACTATTGCTGCCACATCGAGCCTCCAACGTTCTCTGCCTACCTGCCTGCTACTGCATCCCTGCCTGCTGCTGCATCCCTGCCTATCGGCTGCGGGGTACTGGCCAGCCTGCTGCAAAATACCAACCAGCCTGCCGGTGAATACCTACCAGCTCGCCGCTGCACACCTGCCAACCTGTTGCTGTGTGTCTGCCAGCCTGCCGCTGTATACCTGCCAGCCTGCCGCCGTATACCTGCCAGCCTGCCGCTGTATACCTGCCAGCCTACCGATACTTGGTCCACTTAGATCCTGGTACCGCCTTCCTTTCTTTCCCCTTTTCTATCATTTTATTGTTATCTTGTATTTTTTAATTTATTTTTTTATCGGCCGTGTTATCTTAATAATTATTTTAATATATAAGTCTCTTGTTCTTATCTTTACTTATTATCCTTAATCTATTTTGCTCCGTAGCCTTCCGCTACGTGACAATATTAAAATGTATGTATGTAATCGAAAAAATAATAAAAAAAATTTATTAAGATTGGACATACATATGGAAGAATGTATGCATCCAAGAACCCAATAAGTGTTAAACACACGCTCCACGATACTGGTTTATCCAACGCTATAAAAATAATTGTCACATGTTCCCACATCATAAGCGACAGATGTGTTATGACCTCTCAGTGATACTTCACCGCATGTCAATTCACAAAAAACATACGGGATTTTGGACCACCAAGAGCAGTGCTAAATCAGCGAAATCCCCACATAATCCCCGACATTGTGTATTATGATCGTTAGACTTAAGTTCAACGTATCTCTAATTCTGAACATGTGGCGTGTAAAATGTTACTTAGTTGACATTATGTGATAGTAGTTTTCGTATACAATTGTCTGAATTGTTCCGTTGAAATAAAGCTTAGAATATTGTAATAATTACAGCCTAATTAACTAAAGAATAATTAGGTCTTATACATTACTTATTATCAAATAACGTGTTTGTCTTAAATAACTATAGAAATGACTAAATTATAAATAAAACCTGTTGGTTTATAGGTAAAAAAAATATTCATTTTATGTCTTGTCTATCTGGAAATAGTTTATCTACACGCGCATTAAGAAATGTAATGAAAAACTTAACAGGAAAGATTCATCATATACTTTTTGCTTAAAAGTCAAAACCTTAAAATGGATTACGCGCGCTTCATTAAAAACTAACAAATTGACATTTCCGCCACCACCCTCGTTCTGACTTCGACCTAGCTTTTGGTTTGTCTCACTCTAATTCAATGTGAAAAAGTGAGAGAATCGAGTGTAAGTAAACAATAGGTTAGAAAATATTAACTTTCTCAGTTCATAATAATAATAAATATTTCTTACACTTACACCAATTGGCCTAGCCCAAAGTAAGCTCTGTAAAGCTTGTGTTATGGGATCTAGGGTAACGGATAGACATACATATATTATACATATATCAATGAATTTGGTAGAAATATATTGTAACAACCATGACTTAGGTACAAATGCTCATATATCAGGCAAACATATGCCCCCACCGGGACGCGAACCCGGGACCTCAAAGATGGCGACACCTTAAAACCGGTATACCAACCACTCGACTACGGAGGTCGTCTAATAAAGTTATAAATTAAATTTAAAGATCTCTACAGGCAAACAACAAGAAATGAAACATCTAAAATAAACAACAATCAAGCAATATTATGAACCTCTGTAAAACAATACGCACAGAACACACAAAGGAATAAATAAGCAAATGCTGCAAAATCAAAACAATTTACGAGAATAAAGCAGGTTTATGTGTGCATAGGGCTATTTACCCATCAGCTCTCAGCATTTTTAATAACAATGGCCCAAGTTAATATCAAAGTACACACCGTGCGGGATCGTGCAAACAGTACCCCAACAGCAGGGTCGTGGTAAATTCGCCATAGAATAAAGCGAGTATTTATATGGGGTTTAACATGAAATGATTCTTAATGTTTTGTTTTAAAAAACAAAAAAAAAATGAACATAAATGATTATGTTACCTACGCTTTATTATAAACTACTTGACCTAGCAAATTTCCTACCGCCTAGCAGTAACTGAATAGACGTGAGATCAACTGCAGCTGCAGGCGGGATTCCAAAATTGTCATGAATACTTTCCTTATAATTTCTTTTTCTTGTTTTTTTTCTAATATTCAAATGAGTTATTCAGTTATTCACGCAGATGAGTCAATTACATAGGTGATAATTTAATTCCACTCTGATATTTTCATGCTCTTAACTTGATTATTCTGAATGCTCATAAAAACTTCTCCTGAAATTTCATATAAAATATCAAATATTACGAACTCAGTCTACTTTTTTTTTTAATTCAATATCAACATCACAAACTAATTAAGCGACATTTGCTTCTCGTTAATAACATAACAAGACAAGTGAGCCGTTGACACACAAAATGGCGGACATATTTTTACACAGTCCTCAGTTGAATCCGGCGTGACTAATCTACTTTTAAACTTGACGCTACAGAAAGCTCCACTGTTTACTTTGTTTCAACTGCGAATTAAATTAAACTTTTGAAATATATACATCACCGCAGATCTACTACGAGCAATTACAAAAAAAAAATCGTACCAAATTACTCTTATACGGTTATTGTTTACAGAACCCCTTTCAAGTTTGCTTTGTGAAATTTATGCACCCCTGTTCGATTGAATTGCGCAGCATCCATAATAAGTGTAGGTTACATGCCCCATTTGGAAGTTTCCTGTTGATTTTGAGCGTCGAAGATAATAATATAATCTACGTCGTAGTGTAAAATGAACGTATTTTTCTTTGTGCTGCGAATCGGAACCACCCTTCCGCACCGTCGGGGGCCCATTGGAGCGGTTGTTCGGTTTTTATAATTTGCTTGTGGTTACTGTTACTATAAAAACGCTTCATTATGCTATATGATATGTTCTTTGTATATAAGCTAATACATTAAAAAAATCAATGAAATTAGTTAAGCGATGACGTGCGTCGATTGAGTACTCCTGTCCATAAGTGTGTTTGAGCCGATGATCTAGCTTCAAATCGTCTTCAATCGTGTATCAATGTTCTTTTTTCAATTTTCGAGCACCATATGAGCTTTATTTTTCGATACTTTTAAGGTGAAGAAAATCCTATTATTACTTTTGAAGATATTAAGAAACGCAATGTTTGCAGCATAATCAGAAAATCGCTCACAACTCCCCATACTATTTACACTGCGATCTTTTGTACATGCGTACTCGTATAAACAAAATTTCCAATATCTTTGTTTCTAAGTTATGTAAAGATAATAAATATTAAATTATGTTACGCTGTTATTGGAATTAGGTTAAAAATATTTCAAAATTAAAAAAAGGAATACTTTAAGTTATTTATTTAAAAAGCAACCGTAATTGTTTTTTACCTGGGGAAAAATTGTTTTTCATAGACGAATAAGCGACCACAAAACTACTTAAGCATATAAAACCACCCCTGTTTTCCCAAAAAGATAGAGTAGGTGTAATGGCTCCCAGTCTCTAGATCGCAACAATAGACGGCGATGAACATCGAGGTGGTTTAGTGATCTTTTTCCCACTTTGTGAGAGAACACAACAGAGCGAAGCGGTACTTCACGCCCAGTCAGCGTCTGATGCTTTATAAAGCTCAAATACGGTCGCATATGGAGTACTGCTCACACCTCTGGGTTGGAGCCCCCAAATATCAACTCGACCCTCTTAACTCCGTGCAAAGGCGTGCTTTCCGTATCATCAGTGATCCCAATATTACTGCCTCAACAGAGACCTTGAAGCAGCGGAGAGACTTTGGCTCTCTGTGTGTTCTTTATAGGCTCTTTAACGGAGAGTGCTCTGAGGAACTATTTGCAATCGTGCCTTCATCACCTTTTTACCATCGCAGCACCCGCTACCGCAGTAGAGTTCATCCATATCACCTGGAACCGATCTTGTCTAGTACAGTTCGGTTTCAGCGTTCATTCCTTCCGCGTACATGCAAATTGTGGAATGAGCTCCCAGTATTTCTCTCCAGGTAGGCAGCGGCTCAGCTGTGCCCCTGGCACTGCAGATGTCCATAAGCGATGGTTACCACTTACCATCAGGTGGGCCATTTGCTCGTCTGCCACCGTATGCAATAAAAAAAATGTAAGTTCCACACACGCCCTTTGATTAACCATTGACAGGTATTTTTATTATGCTCTAGTTTGTTTCTGTGGTTACAACTCCACTTTGAGATTAGTTTGGGGAACCCTTAAAAGGTCAGCTTTACTAGTGAATACAGCTAGGTGGATTTTCGTCTATTACATATTACTTCTAATGGGTATCCCCTTGACTGAGTAGATAGTTTAATCCGAACAACGCAATTCAAATCCGCTACTAGGCTCGTAAGGTCAAGCTCATTATATGGTGATGCCAAGAGAGGTGCCCGATAGTGCCTGTCCTATGGAGTGGTTTATTTACTCAAATGAAGGGATCGAGAGAGTCTATGAGAATGTTTCTCGTAGGATGAATATTGGCTGAGCTATCGGAAGGGATGTTATGATCCAATACAAGAGATCTATTGCCACTGTTTGGGTACTTCGCCGATATGTCATGGCAGTAAATTAGCTTTGTATGATATCCACGAGATGAAAGACGACGAAATAGCAGTGGGACGGTTATTGTAAAAGACGTATAGATAATTTAAAAGTTAGTATACAATGAATTTGCGTAGTTAAATCGCGTGGTTAGCGAAAATATCATGACGTCGTAATGACATATAAATGACATTGTAATTACATAAGCAGATATTTTTATATTTATATCTTTTTTAAGTTGTGGGAAACAATGCAATATTTTGTGTACAGTTAACCAAGAATTTGTCTGATTCGATACTGCAACAAACAGAATGCAATGCACGAACGTCTAGTCTAGTAACATATTAGCGCAATGAATGCGGAACGCTCTCAGAATTATGGCTGTCTTAAGCCCGCTTGAGAACGCTCATCGTCTGTCTATCGACACTCCGTTTAAGCTGCTTAGTAAGGAGCCGGACTTTAGTTGGTAGACTAAGAACTGAATATGACCTTTATTCGACTTTTTTAACAATTAAGTTATCGAATAAAACAAACACATTTTAAGCTTTCTCTTTTCATATCTCTTTCGATATAGGAAGCGTACGCATGGAGTTTGAAAGGTACAATTAATAAAGTTATTGACATTTTGTTTATAGGCTCGTATAAATTAGACGACTTTACTAATTTGGGAGGTTATATTCGGAGTGTATTTAATATGAAAAGTTTTTAGTACCAATGTTATCGTATCTTTAAATGTAAAGTCACAGGCATATAGTTACAATATTTCATTATTTACTTTAATTTAGCATTTTTAATATTATGAGTAAAAGATAAGTTACAAATAAAAATATTTCAAAGCTAATAGTGTGCGCTTAAAAATATTATCCACTATCCTTATTATGACTTCTCAGAAACTGTAAATAAATACATCCACGATCTCTGTAGACACTTTCAAAGCTGAAAATAATACTTTCTTACCTAAAAAAAAGAACTTACGATAAAACACAACTTTCAACACCAATTTTTTTAAAAACACACACTGATTATAACAGCAAAACTTATACTTTGATGAATATATGTATATATAAGTACGATGATATGATCCATAACACTACCCAGTGAGTAGCGTTCGTTGGAGTGTGATACTTAAACTGCAACAGATATCTACTCACCACTGAAAACTCTAAACACAAATTTAAAACACTGTCAACTTACACACTTACGCACTGAATACTAATTTGTGAAATTGCATATTGACAGACATTGAAATCAATTTTGAAAAAGCCGTCTCCATGCTAATTTTGCCCAAAACGGAACAGTTAAGTGCGGTATAAGTAATTATTACACAATAATGTTCCCGGAATCGTTGTTCCGAGCATTTCCTGCGTTCCTCTGGGAGAGCTACTTTGCTCAATGTGTTACAAGTGGTTTCTTCTTGGATTCCCAAATAGCGTACATTTGGGATTTCTTCACAACAGAATTCTAATTCATCAATCAAAATGTAATAGGTATATATTTTGTTTTAACTTTATCAATGTCTTTGTTATTTTCTATTTATAGATAAAAAAATATCTTCAAAGCGATGTAGCCCGTATAGTGCTATTTTATAATTATATTATATTAAATGAAATAGTAATAAGATTTGTGTGTAATAAAATAACATAGCCCATATATAATTGTCTCAATCATATACTGTGTAACTGTTTTCTTTGAATATAATATTGTCTTAATTAAATATATTAAATATTAAAGTTTAACGGCCTTGGATTACAATTCCATGCAGTAAAAATAATTAAATAGAAAATTGACATTGACATTTTAGTGTTATCACACTATTGCAAGAGACGTAATGTTAATTTGTTTGTGGTTTTAATTTTTAAAACTTTGTTAAACATAAATCAAATTATCTATTGGTATCCTTTTTTTGATTTTTAGTTTTATTAAGTATACGTAACAAACTTCACATTCACACCTGAATAAACCCGGGTTAAAAGGACGTTAAAGAATCTAATTATTTACTCAAAAATACATGAAGGTATAAGGTATAAGGTCAAACGGGCTGGTTTCCGCAACTCAACGTCTAAGCGCCTATTTTGCGTGTGTGGGAATGATGTTACTATTCTCGCCAGCCTAGCTCGTTCAGAAATTTCAATAAGTTTTTTAACTTACCGAAATCCTCCGGCAGTGAGCTCGGCTGTCCGAGATGTCTTACCCGGTAGTCCACCACACCTGGACACTCCATGATCACATGTGCGGCCGTTTCTTCTGCCTCCAACATGCTCTGCACATGGGGCTGTCAGTGAAACCTAGGTTGAAGAGGTGTTTGTTAAAAGGTCCGTGGCCAGTTATTGCCGCGGTTACCTGATTGAGTTGTTTCCTGTTTAGTTTAAGGATGTTCTTTGACAGTTTTGTGTTTATTTCTGGTAATGCAGCCTTTGTTTGCTTGCAGTCTTCAGTGTTTCTCCAGGTCTCGCTATGGAGCTGCTTAGTTTTGTTTCTTATTTGGTTTTTAGACCATTGTTTGGGGAGAGGCACTATTGGTTCCGGTCCGTAGACCTTCATTCCTGATCCTCTTCGAGCTAACTCGTCCGCTTTGTCGTTGCCGCACGAGTTGCTGTGACCTTTTATCCATTGTAGGGTGATGCGGTTATCCCTCCCTGCCATCATCAAGACGTGGTGACATTCGTGGATTAATGTAGAGTAGCATTGGTTGTTTGACAGTGATTGTAATACAGATTTACTGTCCGTTAAGATTCTTATGTGTTGTCCTTTTATGTTCCTTCTCAGTATTTCTTTGGCGGCGGTAATGATTCCCACGCATTCAGCCTGATATACGGTGTTATGAATCCCATAGGTATGGAGATGTTCATGTTAAAGTCATATGAGAAAACACCACATCCTGATCCCGAATCTGTTTTGGATCCGTCTGTGAAGATTCTTAGATCTTTTATGTTGAGGCCTTCCTTTCCGTCATCACGGAGCTGGATTTTGTACTTCTTGTCAAAGAAGTATCGGATGTACATTCCGTCGTTTGGGGCTTCCATCAAAGGGAGTTCAATCATGGCTTCCTTCAGGGAGCGCGTGTGTGGGGTAGGGGTCTTGCTGAGAAGATCTAGTTCCTTTAGCCTAATCATTGTGAGTGTGGCTTCCTGTTGTATAAAGACATATAGATATTGTAAAAAATACATGAAATTTTGTTATTATTTTGTGAACCTTCTTTGAAGAAAGTTGAGGTTGCGAAAGTTTGCAAAGAGAATAATAATAGATTGGCGGCCTAGGCCTGCAAAGTATTGAACGACGATACTTTAGGTAAGAGGTTTAGGTAAACTTGAAGTCATCAGATTATCGTTAACAAAGGCAGCTACAATACTGTAGCTGCCTTTGGTTTGAGCGATTCGGGCTTGAGCATTGTACAGTGTAAAAACTATTAAGATGTGAAATATTGCCTAACTTTGGAGGAGATGCCAAGTTTTTAGCAGCAGAAGCCGCTTGCGCCACGCAAAAAGTTTTCGAGGTTCAGTGCAAAATCAATGCCAAGCAGAGTTAAATGGTCCGTTAACGGTGAGGGTACATTTTGGAAAGTGGGAACCAAATTGAACGGATTCCGCTTAGTGCCGAAGACGCACTGACTCTGTTAGCTGCTACTTACTCTTTAACTGTTTGCTTGGCCAACCGACTCAACTTCGTCGGTTTCTGCAAAACTGTACTATAGTTTCTTATATTACAGCTTTTATTATAGTTAATAGTTAATAAATTAACCTTAACATGAATAAGTACCTATACAATTACACACATACACCTAAAGTAGCAGGATTTCATTTTATTCCCACCGACGACAAACAGGATCGTTTAGTTCAAAACACATAAAGTTAATTAAAAGCGATACCGTTTATTAATTCAAAGCGCATATCGATTCCGATTTCTGCGAATGCTAGAGGAAGCAGTATTATTAATTTAATCCGTCGAGCTAAATCCGGAACTACGCACTTCAAACGTGCCAAGTGGTCAATAGTGCTATGAGTGCTAAGTCATAAATTGTGTGCTAAATCCGAAGTGCTTCAGATGAAAAACAAAATGGCAATATAGATAAAATTCTTCTCAAGTATTTTTTGTTGGAACATATGTGGAATATATCTGCACGTGCTGTCATGCTAACAGATGTGGCGAATAGGCCATTTTTTATCACTAAACGCTAATATCTTAACAAGTTTGTCAGCACGGTGTTACAAAACGCATTTAAATTTGTACATATTACATAATAAGAATTATAAACGCTTGCTTATAATATTACATATGGGCTTTGATGATATTCTTGACGTTACTCAAAAAAGTCCATCAAAAGTTAATTTTACAGCATCACAGATTCGATACTCAAAATACACATGTATAATGTATAGTACATAAATACGATGAATTTCATCATTTTACTAGAGAACTTTTTCAACTAAGTAAAGCATAAATGTAATTAAAATATGTTAAAGTGTTACCAGATTACAAATTTCACGTTTCCTATTTCCATTCCAAAAATTGTTTATATCTTGCAAATTACCAAGTGGCATTTAACAAATAAGGACAGATTCAATTCTTTTTCCTTTGGTATCTCTTATTATGTATTTGGTACAAATATAGTTTTTGTCAAAAGCTTTTGATAGATCTATGTTTGAATATGTTGAAAAAAATACAAATTATTCGCTTTGCATTACTGCGATGAATGTCAGCGTACCTAAGTACTGAGATGAAGTAACAAAAAGGCGATGTCAGGTGAGCTGATACCACATAGGAGTATGCACAACTAGGGCAGGATAATTATGGTGATTTCTGTAGGATCTACTAATATGCACCAAATGGTTAATTTAAAAAGGAACTAAAAAGTATAAGCTGATAACGACCGACATATCGCAAACTGAATTTCACTCCATTTACACATTGAAAGCTTTCCAGCACAGATGGAGTCGTGTGGCGTAAAATGGGCGCTGCGGCCGTTAACGCCTTATATGTGATAATTGCTTCTACTGAACATCTAAAACACAAAACGAGTTTCTCGGTGGAGAAGGCATAACCAAATTATGCAACGTCTGCGGCACAACAAAGCCGGCCGCACCGCATGGGCCCTCCACAGTAACCCTTATTACAAAGTTACATTAACTGGCTCTGTGCAGCTACAATGTCTGTTACCATTGGGTCACGAATACTCGCGCCATAAAGTTGCGATTTGCGACTTCAATACGTAATTTTATTTACAAATGTAAATACACAAATATTAAATACAAAATTTGAAATCATATATTAAATATTTGAGTACTTCCCATGATAACAATCTACGCTCGTCCTGCAACCGACTGCTATTCTCATCACTCTGATGTACTTATGTCCCTTGTTTATCTTTGTACAATCGATTTTATTATCAGACTGACCTTTCCAATAGGCAAGAGATTTATGCTGTATATTCTTCAAAACCCAATAATGTAACCATTGCGTTGAAACTGAATAGGTATGACTGGAGTACCCAAAATACCAGGTAATTGTTTATTTTCATATCTAATATACAATGGCGAACCTAATGCCATGGGCATTTTCTGCCAGTTAAGCTTAGAGTGGGTCAGAGAAAACTAGGCAGATGCTTAAATGTTATGATGCTTAAAAAAGGGATTATTACCCGTTGGTGCTCGGTCAACCTTACACCAGATACCACTCGCGCCCGGTCTACGTCGGGTGGTTATATTGGATTCCAGCAGAAGGCTAGCCTACCAACTAAACATTATCTACAGCCTTTGGTCGGGCGAAGGCCTGGGACCTGATAGGTTTTGAACTAAAGCGCCCGCCCTCCAGAGCGGTGGGCGGTGCATTAAAACCGGACTTAAACCATAAATATATTCTACCAGTCATTCGGGAATTTGGATACATGTTTAATAATTCCACCAAGAAAGTCAAGATAATATCACATGGCTTATTTGTAAGAAAGTTTTTAGAACTCATACAGAGCTAAGATTTTACATTTATACGGCCGAACTTACAAACTCTACAATAGTGACTCTGCCGTGTTCTTACTACAAAAACTACTGCTAAGAGAAAAGTAAAGTAAAAATGTTTACCCCAGATTATAACGAATATAAATAAAACTACGCAAAAATATAAAGTGACCTAACATATAATATGCATGTATACGAAATCAATAAATACGAAATATTAATATTGAAGTAAACGTTTATGAAAATAGGACCGTAAGATAAACTAAAGATGTGGAAGTCTGTGGTATTCTCGTCAGAAGCTCAGTTATACAACTTGTCGGTATATCCGCAGCTAAAGTTGTCTATTATTCCGCCCCGGGCTTGTTTCAATACACATGCTTATTAGTAAAACTTTATAGGCTTTATGTACTCTAACTCTGAAATTCGAATAATGATCTGAAGCATTTCTACGAAAATATCCATTGAAAGAAACTAATGTTGAAGAACTAATGAAACAGAATTTACGATAAAGTAAATACAGAACATATTTGTTTTATAATATCAAATTTACTTGCATAATATGCACTAAAGAAATTATCAAATTATCTTCACTCATAAAAACGATCTCGCGACAAAATTTATACTTTTTTTTTCAGATTGAATTAAACTTCCTTCTGTTATAAACATTAATTGCAAGTGTAGACGAAACCTATGGAATCTTTCAACATCGTTAAACAAATTGATACTAATACTATTTTATTGGCACGGTATGCGATGGCTGCGGGCTACGCTGATGATGGTCGAGTATTCAGTGTGGCGCAGCGCCAGCCCTTGCCAAACAAGCTGGACTAGCGTTGACAACAAGGGCTTATTGTGCAAAGTGAAGCTTGAGGGCTGTAGTTGAGCTAATCTTGAGCGTGGCCACGGCCATTTCAAACCATGGCTCTCGAACAATTTAAATTTACTTAAATATTTTTGTTTATGCTTTTTAACAGCTATTCGGCACTTCGGCACTTGTGCAAAACACTTCGGCTGTCAAAATAATTAATACTTATCACACATTTTTGTGGTATTTATCAATTTTTCTTATTTTTCCGCATAAAGTAATTGGGAGCTTTACGTACTATGTACTATAATAGTACATTATAATACAAGTGAGTAATGTTGAAAATCACGTTCGAGGCTGACATTGAGCACGAGCGCAGCGAGTGCTTAATATTCAGCAGAGAATGTAATTTTTAACTGCCCACGAGTGTTATACGACGTTTTTCAACACCATTGCGAGTAATTAATATAAACTTTATAGGTTCGAAAATTATTGATTTTACTATCCGAATTAATTTCAGTATTCTGGGTGTAAGTAGGTGATACATAGAAGGTTGAGGGGCATGCCAGATCTTGAATTTTCGATGACGAAGAAGGGCGTTGATTAATCATTTTATTAGGTTTTGACTCTAACTATATATCTTTGGTAATTTTTGCACAAACATAAGTTTTGTATTGTACAGAATCCTCAATATATGATTCAGCAACAGTGTCGAAACGCCACCCACCGTGATGCTTTAAAGTGAAAATATCAGAATTTGCTAATAAAGTCGCTGATGTACGACGGTAACTATGTCCGGTATACATTTCAGGGTTCTCTAAATTTAAAAATCTAGCAATTTGTTGTGGCATTGAACCAAATTTATTGATTCCAATGGGTTGACACGTGCACTTTCCCGTTTGGTAATTTTGAAAAAAAAACGAACATGTTTCGCCTTGGCAGTTCATAGAGCCGTATACTTTTTAACTATGTCCAAAAAGGGACCATTAATAGTAAATACCTTGGAATCTTATTCTTAGTGTCAGTAATTTTCACCAATAACATCCGTGACCGTGTTCTTCTACATCACTGGTAGTAATATTATATAATTCCTTACGTCTACACGCACCGTGTATTCCAAATATTAGGACAACCTGGAAAAGACAAATGAAATAGCTACTTTAAAGATCGGAGAGCAATTAATTTAAATAAAATCATGTTCTACTATGCATATAAAACAATTCGGCTCACCTTTGTTGCCAAGTAATCGTAATCGAGAGCTTCTTTAAAAAATATTTCTACTTCGCTCGGAGATAAAGCGTCTCTTCAAAAATGCAATTAAATTTGAATATTTTTGTTTATCAACTCCATTTCTTGTTTTTATCGTATTTTTTAACATAGAATATGTACACCACAACGAATTTAGATTATAATTATTAGAAAATTCATCAAAATAAGCTAAGAAAATATTTTCTGAAAATGACTTAGCATTTTTTCATTCTTTTCATGTCAAGAAACTTTTATAGGCATTCAAATATTTGTCTTTAGATTTCAGCGGCAACAAGCTTTCACTTGCACTTTTCGCTTGACCTTGATATCAGGTGGCGTACAATCAATTTCATCGCTTTATGTCATTTTTGAGTAGTAGTAGTAGTAATATTTGTCCTACATGGACAGGCAAAGGTAGAAAAAAGAGCTATCGTGGATGTCATTTTTGATATAAAAATCTTAATAAAAGAAACAATGCAAAATATCTACTTGCAAAATGGTACTGAAAATTGAGAAATGGCGTGTTTACTTTTTCATTGACGGCTTTGTGCGCGAAAGACTAAGGCACCGACGCTTATACAGCCAAAACAGCAAATTATATAATTATTACAAAATAAATATATTCTTTTAATATTTATGTATGACTTCTATTTAATAGTTGTCATTTTAAATAAGGTTTTTATAATTTTATATCTTTAAACAGAGTGTTTTTTAACGCCATTTACAAAAATGTTTCAGCATTTTGCATATAAATTCTCTTTGGTTCCTATTTTTTTTTTCTTATAAATAAAAGCGTGACTTTTCTTTATGAAACTATCTACTTTCGATTACCAAACTGTGCGGTAATCGAATTTGAAATTCGAAAGTTATTATAAGTCGGTAATATGATACATTGTGAAACTAAAATTGGTGTAGTTACCTACATACCAATTACTAGCAATGGTGTTGAAAAAGTTTTAAAGAATGTGTGGTTAACGATGCTAGTGATACTCTTTTCTATTTGCTCGATTCTAACTCTTTTAAATATTCAGGTACTGTCACTTATTGTTAACCTAAATAAAAACAAAAACTAAACTTTATTTTTTGTGACTAATATTCTTGATATTTTGTTATTACTATAAGTTTGTGTGAGAAATAGCTGTAGGGATCGAATAGCAATGTGCAGGTAAGTAAACTGGAAATACATTGCTATACTCGCATTCGTTGTTTATTTTTAAATGCTTACACGATTAAACCTTTGTACAATATTGCCGAAGGCTCTCGTTCTATTTCAAACAATGGTTTATATAACATTCCATGCATTGGTCCAAGTGACTATTGTTACAGTATAAAAGAATATACCAAGTTTTATAAATCATATTTTGGTGTAATTTAGGTTTGTTATTTACATTAGACCGAACTTTGTTATTTATCTAGTTTTGTTCATCACAATGATGCGTTTATTTGGTAAACAGCATCTTACATTCATCGTAGTCTTTGCAAAATTAATTGTAACAAAAAATCTAGCTGTTCACATTGCATCTGTTTCCAATCTTATAAAATTTATGATTTTGATATGTTCACTTTATAGGATAGCCTGTTATAAATTGTACAATCAGCAATATGTCAAGCTTCACATTTCAAATACGAAATTCGCCACTATTACAAGTCATGTAAGAGCTATATCAAAATCAACATATAGCTACATTTTGACGCATTACTGTGTGTACGTAAATATATAATGAAGTGAAAGACTGGTCTCTTTTTAGGGTTCCGTACCTCAAAAGGAAAAAACGGAACCCTTATAGGATCACTTTGTTGTCCGTCTGTCCGTCCGTCCGTCCGTCTGTCAAGACCCTTTTTCTCAGGAACGCGTCGAGATATGAAGCTGAAATTTATATCAATTACTCAGGTCTACTGTCCCTTGAAGCTGTGAAATAATCAAACTTCTGAGCCAACGCAATCAAAAGATACAGCCGTTTATGCCGCAAATTTTCGACACTTGCAAGGGAATCAAAACCTACAGGGTGCTTCCCGTGAACTCAGAATCTTGAAATTTGGTACGAAGCAACGTCTTATAGCATAGATAAAGGAAAATTACGAAAACCATAAAGTTTTAGTTACATCACATAATATATATTTTTTTAATAATTTTAAACTTACTACCCATTTCCTCAGAAACGCGTAGAGGTATTAAATTGAAATTCATACCAAATACTCAGGTCTATAATACCCTTAAGCTGTAACAAAATCAAACTTCTATGTCAACGCAATCAAAAGAAACAGCAATTTAAGCTGCATATTTTGAAACTCGCAAGTACTCGCAAGGAAATCAAAAACCTAAAGGGTACTTCCAGTCGACCTAGAATCTTGAAATTTGGCATGAAGCAACGTTTTATAGCACACATAAAGGAAAAATTCCGAAAACCTTAAATTTTTAGTTACATAACAAAATATATATTTTTAATAAATATAAACTTATTACTTTTTTCCTCATGAACGCGTAGAGCTATCAAGTTGAAATTCATATCAAATACGCAATAAAAATACCATAGTTATGACTCGATTGTCGTAATGAACGAACTTTGTAAACCTTGCAGGTTTGTACGGAACCCTCGGTGCGCGAGTCTGACTCGCACTTGGCCGGTTTTTTTGATAGCGTCCGGTGCTGTGCATCTTTTGATGACGTTACGTTATGTTGAAAACTGAAAAATAAATTACGACGAAACATATTGTAAAACACGTTATGTAGTAATGGGATTCCTCCAACCCTAAGGGGGTCCGCCTTGTCTGAAATATACAATAATGAAGTTATTTTTAAGCCTGGCTTATAATTAATCTGATGTCGAGTTGATGTTTTTTCCTTTTCAAATTAGCGCTATGTATTTAAATTACGGACAAGATTACATCATTTATTGTAATTGAAGCAGTCTTAATAAATTATTATTAATACGATCCGATAAAATAAAGCGTATTTCATGTGAGTTATAATCGACATCTTGAAATTTATCCATTGTATCATGACATTTCAGTGTGATAAATAGCTCTATCATATCATGTTTGTAGGCATGCTGCGAGGGCTATGGTTGGACTATGTGAATAATAAAATCGATAACGCACTAGTCGTATTTGCGCAAACACTGTATGTTATCACATCTTTCGCGCAGATTAATCGTCTCTGTCTACTATCGGTTAAGAGGACTATTGTTTGTAAACTCATTATTTGTATGCATTGTGTTTAACATAGGAGACTCATCAAGATAGTAAAGAACCATGTAATGTGTGGATTTATGGATGTTTGTTACGCTTTCAATCATAAACTAGTAAACGGATTTTAATGAAATATGTATTATGAAAATATTTTGAGTCACGTGGAAAGCATAAACCAGCTGATCTGCTCATCTGATGTATGTAATTTGGTATGGCGGTAGTTCGAGGAAGAACATGAGATAAAATATATCCTGGAAAAATATATATTTCCGTTGGAACACAGCAATATGACGCGAGTGAAACCGTGGTACATTTATCGTTCTTTACCTTCTGGACAGCCCTTACTTATGTAAAATCGCGTAAATTCCCAGTAAAGGTATCGTTGAGAAAAAAATAAACTATAAGAAAACGAAATTGAAACACTGTTACATCAGCTGACAAATATATAACAAAGAGAAACTAACAAATAACCATATCACACTGTTATTGTTCTCACAGTTTTTATAAGAAAAATATGTCCTCAGGGTGCAAACGCATGTCAGAAGGATTGGTGGCGTTAGGAGCGATACAAAATTGCGTTACGCTAATCCGGTCCTTTATTCGTGTCGTCGCGATTTACGCATAACTCACGTTAATACACGCCCGCGGCATATCTGGTACTTACCCGTGTCTGCAAATAACATTGAAGTATTCCATTATATTGGATCCTTGCCTCAGGCGGGGGCGCGTCCGGTTCTAATAAACAAGACAATATTCCATTGAATACAGCCGGAGTCTATCGGTTGTTTGCTGAGCCATCCTCTTGTATGTTCTCTTGTTTCTTGGCGCTGCAGATCGTTGTTATTGTTGCGTTGTTACTCAAATGACTTGGGCTTCATGGACCGGTGGGTCATGTGCTAATCGATTAGATAACAAAGTCGTCATCGCTTATCTTTATTGCTGAAGCTTACAATCAAATGTCAGCGTTTTACACTTAGTCCTATTTTATATATAAATGTCTGACATGATGTATAATGGCCTGAAATTATATTGCAATAATATTATAAAGTTAGATGAAAAAGGGAGGTAAAAATAGACCTCCAGACTTTCGTGCTCGTTCTACTCAACAAGACCTACCAATTCCCGAATAGACATAGTGTATTTTTTTATTTCATTGTTCGTATTAACAATGGAATAAAAAGAAACTACTATTATTATAAATTAGTAATTCGTTTTAACGTCAATAAGCGCTTGTAAGCCTTTGCGATAAATATCTTAATAATAAATTAATTTGATTTACTTTTTATTTAAGAAATTAAGTGTATTAATCTTAGGACATTGGAATTCAGAAACTTACTTCTGTAATGAAATGGCTCCTCGGAACGGACTTAACGAAAGTTCGTTAAAGCGGACAATGATATTGCGTTTCTGGTTCTTAATGAAATCCCTGATATTATTTCATCTCCAGCTCTACGATTGAGTAATTTAGATTCGATTTCAAAGAAAAATAAAGCGAACCGCAGCGGGAAAGGAATAAACCGTTATTACAGCTTGATTCGTTATTTTTCTAAAGTTCAGTCCCGACTTATCTGATGTACAAGAATCTTTGGCAGTAAAAGTCAAACAATGACTATCACAGGATTATTTCATAAACTATTTTTCCTTGAAGGTAAGCTTTTCAGAAACTCAATTATTGAACTATTTTTTTTGAGCCTTACACCATAATGGTTAAGCCGGCTACAAAATAATTTACGTATATTGACGTTATTTTAACCGAAAGGACAAAGGAGGAAACTTATTATACTAGCACTATAACTACATTTAAAACTAAAACATAAACATTTATGAAAGACAAAAAGCAGTTCTTGCCTACTACATCTAATATCTTACTTTACTCTGTCTCTGTTTGAAAATGAAAAAACTCGTAATAGCATGCATTTGATAAAATCACTACACTATTTATATGTATAGTCAATTGAATCAGCTAATTAAAATTAAATTAAAGCGTCGGTAACGTCGTTCTCAGTACTAGCCTTCCAGTAGATAAACTCGGAATCGATTCTGCTATGGTATGTTTTCGGTATTTCATATAGTATAATGAAAATATATCTGTCGATCTTGCAGTAATTTCAATTTCATTTTTTTTAAATATTTTTATGCACCATAATGGTTATGCCGGCTACAAAGTAATTCTCATAAGAGGATAATTTTGTATGGATTTATATACTTTTCACACTGATTGACGTGATTTATGCTAATTTTACTCTAACATACCTATCAAAAAGAATTTGGTCTATAATGTTTAGTTACAGTATAGACCAAATAGTAGTATTATCAGCTAGTGCTGATGCCCGCGATTTCGTCTGCGCCGGACTAGTATCTCGAGTAGCTTATATCAGCGTGGCGTATATTTTTATAAATTGTAGCCTATGTCCAAACTATGAAGAAAAACAAATCAAGTCACGCAGTCCAATGTAAAAGAAACTATACACATTTTTCACCTAAGCAAACAAGCTACGAATCTCTGCGAATCCACCGTCTCATATCGTATTCATTAGATTTCATTTGTCAGCCTCCAGTTTCTTTGATGAATTATTCACCGGAGAAGCAATTTGTTTACACTAGTCATCCGCAAACTATCTCCGGAGCAGTGAGGAGGTGGTGCTCTTGTTATGAATACAGAGAATACACAAATAAGTGATATGTAAACAACAGGTAATACCTATATACGAAATTTAGACACTAAAATATTACTGAGAGGATTGGTACTATTGTGAATTGGTAGTTGAACGAAATTACACAATACATTCGCCGTGGGGATCCTATTGTCTCTATTCTCGAATTTATATTTTAAATGTAAACATTGTTCTGAGACCTCGACAACGGCAACCTCGTTAGTTGTGCGTAAGCTCAAACATTATTTCATGTACTTTATTTGTATTATTTTTATCAGAACTTTAATAATTTGTCAGTTATCTGTAATTTAATTTCGTTTAACAGATCACAAACAAGTGTTCATTGTCTTGTCTTTATAAATAATAATTATCTCGAGATATAAAAATTGTCTCTAGATATAAAACTTACAAGAGCTTACTGCTACATATTCCCGAAATATATCAATACGTCCAGTCACATCCTCCCTTTCATAACAAAATCTTCATGTCGCATTGCAATTTGGTGACGGTTATGAGAGATCGCACAAGTAAACAGCAAATTTTACATTTTAATCATTGATCAAATTACGAACCAGAGAGCACAACTTCTGTCTTTGTAGGTACTCTACTCCACGGCACACAATATAAACAATTTTTAACTTACATTAATTAGGTTTCATAAATTTTTGGTAAAAATATATATTAACACCCATGATATAACCGTGATCCAACCATGAATTAATTAGGTTTCATAAATTTTTGGTAAAAATATATATTAACACCCATGATATAACCGTGATCCAACCATGAAGTACAAATGCTCGCATTCATCACACAAACAACCTCGACTACAGAGGTCGTCACATATTATATGTTAAGGATTTACTACAAACCAAAAGAAAAATGTTACGTCCGTTGGTATCGCATTTTATATCTGAATAAGTAGGTTACAACCACAAGCTTGCACTAATTAAAAACAAGTATAAATAAATTGATGGATGAACCTTTTTTTTTTTTTTTGTTCCCCTGAGGTAAATGCATTAAATTGCATACCCCGGCTGTGGCGAGCCGGCGGTTATGTGGGGCTCTCCTCCCCAGAAGGGGGAGGCCTACCCACTAAAAACCTCAGGGATGGCCTTCCTCAGGCATGTAGGGAGCCCCCGGGAACACAAAGGCCACTTCGGGAACCCCCAGCCTCCGCTCCCCTCTCTAGAGGGGAGCTCTCCTCGGGGGAACTACCACCTCCCCGGTCCTCTCCAACGACGACGCCCCCGGCCACGGAAGGGGCGTGGTCCATCCCGGGTCGCCGTAGCGGTCGCGACTTCTTGCGCCCGCCGGCGACCCGCGGCAGCGCCGCAGCTGTGCTACCGAGCCCGGCGCCGCTCATTCGAGCGGGATCGGCCATCTCCCGACCCCGCTCGGCGGCCTCCTTCTGGAGCATTACTGCTTCACAGAAGGAGGCCACAGCCCTCCAACCTCCCTCGTCCGCCAGCATTGCCGCAATCAATGCCGGCGGAGACAGATCTCGCCCGATCTCTGCGACCAAGACTCGGCGCTCGGAGGCCCACGCGGGGCACTCCGCCAGCGTGTGCTGGGCCGAGTCGAGGTCGGATGTGCAGTGGTGACAATGTGTCGATCCCTCCCGTCCTATTCGACACAGATACTCACCGAAGCAGCCGTGCCCGGTGAGTATCTGAGTCAATCGGTAGGTGACCTCCTCCTTCCCGTTGAGCCAAGCTTCGAGGTGCGGGAGTACGGCACCGACGGCCCGCTGGCGCGCGCAGATCCGTAATTCGAGCTGCGCACGCCAGGCCGCCACAATCCGTCGGTGCCACTCCCGCTTAGGCACTTCGTGCGCGGGTTCCAGGGCGCTCCCCCCATCGCCCCCCAGTCGACACGCCGCGACGCATACGTCGCCGCGTACATGTCGGCCAGGATGTCGAATGGGGGGGAGCGTCCCAGAACCGTCGCATGTTTCTTTAAAAGATAAATGTATTTCAAATACAAGTCAATTTTTTTCTTAGAAATTCAGTGTTTATGACTTTACTTAAAGTATTAGATCAAAAATATCTGTTTGTGAAATTTTGGTTTTCTCGGTCAACCTCGCTTCGATGTACAAAACACGTCTTACCATAGATCGGAAACACAGGTGAGAGGGTCTGTTGAGGGATTTCGTATTTGATTATTGAAAAGTTTCCGCGAAAAGCTATCGGATAACCTTGTTTGTACAAAGGCCTTTGGTCGTGGTTTCCTTCTAAGAAATATTTGACTGGTATATTCCGCAAATTTTGGCAGCATGATGTTTTGACGTAATTTTATTTCTTGTCGTCTTTTTTGTTTGTCACTTTGATGTTGTTTTGGAGTTTGACAAGTTTTAACAGCTGTATGATTTAAATCTCTATTTAAAAAGCAAATCTCTTTATTTAATTTTGATTAAACTATTGATTAAAGCGTTATTTTTTAAACTATCGCTCTAGCTATGTGGAACTGTTAAGAGTTTTCAAGTTTGTCAAGTCTCTAATCTACATCTAAGTGTCTGATCTAGGATAATAGAGTAGAGGTATCTTATAATCATTAAATTTTACCATCTATCGTGTTTAGTTGTGTCTAGATTAGTGTATGTCTCCACATACACTGAGCTCTACAGCTTACACCCACTACATACTAATATTTCTATTACTACTAGCTCCATCAATCCGTCTTCACCGGTCAATAACAGTGAAACAGGGGATTCACACTACACACCGACATAGCTACACACCTTTTGTTCTTCCAGACTGGGAAGATTACCTGCGGTACAGAGGCGTACTACCAATTGTAGCCCACCCTATTTCAGGCAGTTATTGGCCCCACATCTGGGCTAATGGTCAATATCTACCTTATCAAGCCAAAACATTTTAATGTATATATATGCTTATGCATGTAAAAGATAAAAATATTTTTTAACTTTGTACTTTTATCAAAATTACAAAATTAATTGTATAGTGTCTTATTTTAAATGGCACCAGATTAACGTGGTAAAGTTTCGTAAAAAAAAGATATCGACGACTTTAACTAAGAGAAACTTTTGTTATACTAGTATTTTGCCTATAGTATGTTATTTTTTTGAGATTAGAATAATTAATACGTATTATAGCCAAGTAAGTTCCGCTACGCGAGCGACAAAAAATATTTGATAACACATTCTTGAAGCACCTGATATTCATATATAGATTCGTTGTAACCATCAGGGTACATTTTTGTGAAATCCCTAAGACAACCGCTGTAAGCGAGCTCCAAGGCATGACGACGCAAATTGAACTAAATAACATATCAAAGGACAAAGCCGCAGGAGCCTGCACCGGCCTACCTTCCTTATCCGGAGATTTGCCAACACAATGTTTATAGAAAAAGTATTCGCTTTTGTTCTTTCACTGTTTGATTTTTAGCATCACATTTTGTACTATACTCCTAAATATGATTGAATCTATTTTCAAATAAATATTTCTGTTGCTCTTATATTATATGTAAAATATAAAATATTAATTAGTAAAAATACAAATACTTTAAATACGTAAGCTTGTTTTATTTTCTTCCAAATTTGAAGTAATCTGTAAAAAATAGTTATAATATAAACGTTGATAAGTAGTTATTACGAGTAATACTAAATTTAGTCTGGCTTTATAAAGTAAGAGATTACCAATACAGTTGAATTAACCATCAGGTTTGAATTGGCGTTCTGTGAATCACATGTACTATAGGCGAATATACATATTTCCCAATACGTGAGCATTCTTCTAATTTGTCTATATTTATACATTTGCTTAGCATTTAGAAATAAAATGCAAGGTCATAAATATATACTCATCAGCATCATTATTTCTGTGAACACTATGTTAAATGTTATATATGACCAACTTATCGTTTGAACACCATAGACTATAGAAACCACCACTGGATTAATATTTTACACTATTTAAAATGACACATATATCATGTATTTTTATGATTAGACTTCATCAACCAATCGTAATTGTAATAAATCTATCATCAACGTTGTCAATGTTAACATACATATATTAAAAATACTTCATGCAAAATGCCTGTGAAACTAATTTCAAAAACAAGTAATTCAAACGCGCGTTGTTAAAATACGAGATTAATATTTCATACAAATTGGAACAATACGTTACTCGCGAATGACCCCCGCTCAGAATTAAACGGATTGTGTTAAACTGGTCAATTGTATAGCGAATTTGGAATGTCATAAAATTGGGCTGCGCAGTAATGAGCAGGCGGCGCTAACTGCGACATTGTTAATATTGAGTGCAAGAGTTATTGGGCATTTGGCTATTTGCCTGTTTCTAATAAATAAACGCAACCCGTTCCATCGGTCTAAACGCTGAGTTAATTTTGGAAGTCCCTCTTATTATGTTACTCAACGACGATCGTTATCGATTTTAGAATGCAAATTCTATTTTTTTTTTTTATTGAGTAGAGCAGAGGACAGTTGCAATAATTGTGGTTACGGCAAGATCTGCATATAATGTACTATACTTTACATTGACCACTTTGAATATATAAACTATGTATAATTAAAAAAAATTGTGTGTACATATGTGTATTTTACACATTATTAAACGTGGTTTTTTTATGTGTTACACCGCGCTACCGGAACGATCACAGACAAAATCAATATCAAAAAATATATCAAATCGTCAAGAATGCCACGATATTAGTTTACGGCGGGACACCTTGTACTGAAAAGAACCAGATAGAAAACCAGCAAGGGCTATTTTTTTCTCCCTGCAATTTTACAGAGTCGTAAATTAGAAGCTGGTCTCAGATAAATAGTCTTTTTTTATAAATAAAAAAATATTATGTGTTAAAAAGACTGAAGCAATATTTTGTATATTAAAGGTCTTTGAGAAAGTTCTACAAAGAAAAATGAATGAAAATTTTTCTAAAAAGTTTATTATTGTTAGAGATCAGGGATTTGCAATTTGAAAATTTTTATCAAAATCATTATGATCCTTATGAACATAAATCAAATTTTCATTTATATATTGATCTACTAAGTTCAATATATGTACAATCTATTCATTAACACTAGTTTTAAAAAAGTATTTGAAGTCTGTTTCTATTTGTGTAAAGTCTTATTGTATAAATATATCCACGCACTTCTCGAAGTACTAGTAACTATGAGTTAATTTAATCCAAAACCTGCAGTGATATAATGGATCATTTATCGTGGTATAAATTTTGATATTAGGAAATATGAAATGGCCTATAGCTTATTACCGATCTCCAATTTCCCTTGACCTGTTCTCATTTTTATTTGGAGGCGGCGCAATGAGTCTTCCTCTTCTACTCTCCTCTATCACTCGCTATATCTATATATACTATATTCACACAGTTCATCCATATTTTCTTCGGTCTTCCTTTCCCTACACGCTCGTCCACTTTCATATCCATAACTTTCCTAGTAACATAATTATTCTCTCTTCTTAATACGTAACCATGCCAGGAAAGTCCCTGTATAACTTCGATAATGTCATATGATACAAAGAACGAACGATTTCTCCATACATTTTCGACAAAACGTCATTACGGTTGTACTTAAGGGATACTATGTAGAGTTTTCAATTTTCTATGTGACTATTGTTTTTATATATAGCAGCGCAATTAATCTTAGAATGAAGAGTACTTTATACCTATGTAAGAAATATGTAATGTATGAAAAGCTTGCAGTACAACTCCGTGGAGAAAAAATCTATGGCTAATAAAACTAAAGAGAGATATTGCGCTAAGTCGATTGAGTAGTGTTTTTATTTTGTGTATCGTGATTATACACTACGGTCAGAAGAAACAAGTTTCCTTTTAAAAAAAATATTGTATAGTGGTTTAATTTTTGAAATATAAATGCAGAATATATAAAATATTATTTGTTTGCGTGCTATTATAACATCCAATTTCAATTTATCAAATCTTGATATAATTAAAAATATGACTAAGAGTTCCGAGTTAATTAAAATTATGAAGTTCCATTGCGGTGTCGCAATGCCTAATGTGTCTTCATAAAGCCTGAGAGTAACCTATGATAGTGTTAATATCCCGGGAAGCAAGACTTATAGGTCGTTTGCCGTTCCCACAAAATATATGGGATAGCCGACACCGAGCCAAGCGCAATCCTCATATCGTAGGGTGTTATATTGTTATGGTTGATAATACTTTCGTTACAAAATAAAGTGTGACATCTCTTCAACTCTATTAAAAAATAAACAAGTACCCTCTACGTATTTTAGCGATGTCCTAAAGCAAAATAAAAATCTTCTAATTTTTTGTCAAGGTCATCTTAAAATTAATATAAAAGCGAGCGAAAAAATGTAAGGTGAAAAAAAGTATGATCAGAAACGAATGTTAAGAGTAAGTGAAAGAGTTTGGGATTTATGTTTAGAAAAGACGGTATGAGTCGGACATTGAAATAAGACTAATGACAGGAAACAAAGTAAATGTAGTTGTGGGGGTGATTGTATCAGAAATGAGGAAATCTGCAGAAGAACTAGAGTCACCTCCATAAGTCGAAGAATTGCAAACTTTAACTAACAGTGGGCAGGACACATAGCTCGCAGGACTGACAGCAGCTAGGGCGAAAGAGTCCTCGAGTAGCAATTATATACCGAACATCGTGGCTTTAGTAGGTCTCCCAATAGATAGGCAGACGATTTATTGTGGAGTGGAGGAAGACGCTGGACGCTAGCAGCGCAGGACCGACCAGTGTTCGTGGGGAGTGATATTTGGGGAGACGCATATGCAGCAGTAAGCATCTACTGGTTAAAACAATAACAATGATTATGAATATTTACATTTATGTATTTGACTGTAAATTTAAAAATACTTCCTGAATATTTAGATATTTTAACGTATATCATACAAGTATGAATTATATGTAAAAATGTAATTGTTGGATAATTTATATGTACAGACAAACCCTTGAAGATTTTCGGTATGTGTTTGTTTGTTTTAATTTCCGTTTAATAAATTAATATATATAATAAACAATACGACAATATAATAATAAATTATAGAATATCTATAACAAATAAAAGATGATTTAGTAACTATTCTTATACTAATTTAAAAGACCACCTCTTATCAATTTCAACTCGATTTCATTACCCAATATGGTGACAGGTTCTTGTGAATCTAATGTAAAAGTTTATAAAGTGAGAAAAATTCGACAAGCGTTCGAATGTTATGTCAAACTTTCAGGCCGTCGCGTCGCAATGTCCATCGCGATCTAACACAATATTGAATAAGTTTTAATTAAAAATCCCCAATCTTATCATTGGGGATTTCAAACCAATTAACTGTATTTCGCACATAATCAAATCAATCTTTTATTGAAATTAATCAATATGACTTACATTAAAGTTTTTGTGTGAAGTATTTTTTTTTATTTCTCATTTTTTATACTATTTTTGACCCGTTAAGTACTTTCAAGTATATATATTGATTGATTTTGTTTGCTTGATAAATATTATTTTCTCTAAAAATGGATAGGATAGAATGATAAATTTTGTGTTTTTTTTTCGGTAAAGTTGAGAACTTGAATCGATATTGTATATAGCGTTATTGAATCAGAAAATATGAGATGTGTAGAAATATCAAGGTCACTGATAGTGTAATTTCAAACTTTAAATTGATATTGAGTAAGTCATGTTGCTCGACGAACTAAAATGCCTTTGAGTGTTAGGGAAAAGCATAATAGGAAAAAACCTTTGAGAGGGCTGCTAGGGAAATGAGCGTTGGCAACAATCCCCCAAAGAGAAATCTCTTACTGGAAAAAATTGTTGGATGCTTGCACGAATTATTGTGGAGATCTTGTTTATGAAGTTTATATCCAGTTGTCTATAATATTAAGCAACTTTATTGCAAAATAATTAAATTACCAACCTAGTGTTGAGATACAGTTATCTATAGTGCATTTAGTACTAAAAAGAATTTCAACAAATCTGCAACATTCAGAAGAACAAAACTGACTATTCTATTGTAGCAGGTGTTATTTTGCGGAAGTCCATTGTATTACAAAGGATATTGGTTACGTTTGCTGATTCCGCGCAGTTGATGATGACTTGTCCAACAAGCAGACAAGGTCGACACGTGTTTCGTCTCTCAGCGAGACATCTTCAGGATCTGTTGCCCGCTCGGTGTCTCACGAGCGACTCCGTGCAGTTGATGATGACTTGTCCAACAAGCAGACAAGGTCGACACGTGTTTCGTCTCTCAGCGAGACATCTTCAGGATCTGTTGCCCGCTCGGTGTCTCACAAGCGACTCCGTGCACACAGGCACATCAGGTGAACAGTCTGCTTGTTTATTAACATATCACATAAACCAATAATAATAATAATTATTGAGACGAACAATAGAGTACAATAATAATTAATTTGTAAAACAGTAGCAGTAGCAATAGCTATAAAAGAGCAATTACTAAAAGTGATCAAACAATTGTCACGACAGAAAATAGCATAAGACACAAGAGAAAATGGAAGTTAAATAACATTATAACAAAGAAGTTGAGCTAACGACAGGGTGTGTTAATACAATACTAATTAATTAAGCGCGTATGAAGCGGTAACAAGAGCGTCTCACAGGAACTACGTAGTTCGCTTACAGGCATTGCGTCAATTCCTTACGTCATTAAATTATGTTTGTTTTCTTAGACTTTAGTAGTACAAACTTCTATTTTGTACGCAGGGTTTTGAACATTTATATCTCATTTACTACGTCTCTGATCGTGTATAAATCAAACTAGCATTATGTCCGCCATACAAGCAATATTGTAATGTGTAATAAATATAATATGTTAAATGAATGAATACCTCATTCCTACATTTTTAGTTTGTCGGTTAATTAATATCAAGACTTGGCTAATATCTAGACTGCAGATTTAGTTGCCTAATAATTTAAATACGTCACGATATTGAAGTTTTAATAAGTTTACCTTCTTGATGGCGTCATCATACACAAACAATGTTAGAAGAGCTTAATCACTCACTTAAAACTGTACAGAATGCTAAAGCTTCAGTTCGCAGCGGCAACCGCATCGCATCTATTATCCGCACAGTGCTAATAAGAGCTCCAGTGCTAATTACTCGCCTTCACGTAGCTTGAATGCTGACATTCTTCAGTGATTCTCGGTACATGGATTTAGGAATCGTTCTACTCAGAGGTAGATAACCCAAAAATAATTAACGAAATTTTAGACACCTTTTTGATTGTCTTTTAATTGAAAGTTTTTAAGAAGTACACTGCCAGTGGCGGAGTGATCGATTCTGCCATGTACTAATGTAATTTATAAGTTAACGTTAATGTAATATATAAGTTAACGTAATTTATAAGAAAACACTGTGGAGGCACCTTATGAAGAAATTCAAATATGTACGAGTATTGTGAAGTAGACCAATCTCCACTACGCTAGAGTAGTTAACTAAATGTTAATCACCCTAACATATTTAGGGTAGGCTAGTGCCACTTCATGGGGATGGACATGTGCTGTAATTATGAATTTGTGACTTAACAAAAAATTATGATTATCGGATTATTGTTTTAACATTTTGCGAACGATTAAGAACGTTGCAATCGACTACATGTTCATGTAACTTTTACAACGAGTGTTATATAGATTTTATATCTCACAAGAAGTTTTATAATAGCTCTAATTTAATTACTTCAAGTGTAATGTAATTTACAAAACAAATCTATTTCACGACTACTGCACTATATTATTATTTTAATTGCAACTTCGGCTACAGGTCGTCCGTAACTACACAGAGATTTATCATAAAACAACTTGTAAGCGATCATTACTAACGTCGCAGCGCTAGTTAAGTCATTACATAGAAATGCTCACGTTGTTCGCTTTGGTTCAATGCACTTAAACTATTACATGCATCAGTAAGTACAAATACGTTTGATCCATCTAACAATTGGTAATTAACTTTATGTTTGATTGATTTTTTAGTTAAATGTCAGTTAAACATTCAATTTAAAATGTATAAGTTTTTTATGGCCATTTTCACCAACCTTGTCTTAGCTTAGGTGACTCCTAAGAGACATGCTGGCTCACTCTTTTCAGTTAATATAAAAAGTGACAGCATGTCACTTAGGAGTCACCTAAGCTAAGACAAGGTTGGTGAAAACGGCCATTAATCCTATAATTTTAAGGTGCCATGCGTGAAAAGTAAAAGCAGACCTTATAATAAGTCTCGGTAAATAATAAATTTTTCTTGAGATCGCGTGTAGTTATAAAGTTTAAATTGGCATAACCATATAAAAATCGAGATTTAAATAAACACACTTCAAAAAAAAAACGATCAGTTGCATTTTATTTTCTAATTCCACCTACGTCATGGTGAGGATAAGAACAACCCTGACCAGAACTCCTCATTTTAATAATCCTAATAACATTGTTATCATTATGACAGACATAAGTAATATGGTGGCAACTCTTAATCAGAGCCTATCTAGTGACTAAGCTTAGGAGGATATCATCGGCAATGGAATCCCGGACCTCCTGATTAATGAAAAATAATAATTTGTGTTTAGAGCATGCAGAGAAACTCTGAGCATAGCCCTTGTTTTTTGACTGCAGTGGAGTAGGTCTTAAAAATATTTATATTGCAACAACATTTTATTTCGAAATCATTATTTCGCAATTTCGACAAGCTTGCTGTACTCATTTAAAATCTCAAGTATTAATCAAACCCTCCAAAACTCGCTACTTTTGTTGACGAACGTAACATAAGTAAATAGTGATAAGGATTTGCCAACTTAAGTTATAAAGTTTAGCACCGAAAATACCATCTTCGCTTTGCACATCCTCGGCCTGCGGTCGCCGGCGGCCGCGCTCCTGCGTACCGGCTGATAACAAAGCCTTAAGAAGAGCAAGCTTCCGGAAGCCCATAAACCCCTGAGGTATGTTGATGAAGACATTCTTATCTAATTTAATCCTGACATTGGTAATCCGGCACCCTTTGTCACTTCAAAGTCTATAACTTTGCTTGTGACAATTATAGCTTTTGTCTTATCATAAGTTTGTTCATATTAATTATAAAATATTCTAATTGTATGTATGTGTAAAATAATGCTTGTCTATGAAAGTTACTTAGTTAATTTAGATTTTGTCATAGGACAGGGCTGTAGTAGAAAGCGGTTATTTTAATATTACAAACAGACACTCCAATTTTATTTATTTGTATAGATGTCAGGTAGGTATTTTTTATTGATCTAATAAACCTTTTTCAAGTATATATGTCCTGTTTATATTAACTTTTTTGTATTTTTTGTACCAGGGTGGCAAAATGACTTATGGCAATTAATCGATTAATATTGTGTCTGGAAACAACATGTATTTTATTGGTCAATCCGTACAATTTGCTGTATTAATGTATTTATTTATTGTTATTCTTGTAATATAAACAATATAAATACTAAATAGTTTAAGCAAATAAAATATTCTAATATACTCGTATTGTTGATCGTATTTATTGATATTTGCATATATTTCGTAATGATCTCGTTAAGATATCTGTCCATAACTGGAAGGAATTAAAAAAACACATTTGAATAATCTTAAGAATAATTTAAAACATACGCCTGTTATTTTAACAAAATAATAAATTGCGCAGTTGATATCCATCTACACACAATTCTCAGTAGGTGCTAATTATAAGACTTATTTGTCTTCACTTCAACTATGTCATGAATTAATTTATCTTGATGTAGAAATGTTAACATGCCCATTAAGTAGCGCGTTCGTAACGCATGTGGGGCTGACAAATGAAATCGCTATCCCTAAATAAATTATTTTATCGGAGTGTCGTACAGAATTTGCTTACGGTTCATATATATACAGCTATATACATCTTCTTTACACTTTGATTATTTTTACTATTTTTCAGTATAATAAGCAGTGTGATTGCTATGGTGCTGTTCGACCGTCAACTAAGACATATTTAAGAAGTAATCTATATGCTTAAATCAAAATTAAACATAACCGAAGAAGAGACCGAAGAAGAGAAAAAATATATTATTTATTCAAAGAGAAGAGAAAAAACATCATGAAAACAACCATTATAATTCAGCTACTCACATTAAAATAAATCAAATTAAGTCTTTATGCTATAGCCGCGCCAGATAGTAGTTCTTATATAACGAGGATAAGGATGATAAGCTCACCGATTTTAATTATTTTGTTGCAGGTTTTTATTACATAGCTTCAAAATTTAACCTACACGAAGCAGTGTGTTAAAATGTAATAAAAATCCTTTGGTATAAGGTAAAGAAAGTTCGAAAAGAGGTTAAAGGGTATATTTACATTTATGTTAATGGGAATTTTATATGTTGTTATTAAATACTAGAGTTATAAATAAATGTAATAAGGTAAAAAATTAATTGCTGTTAAAATTATGCAAGACGTACCATGACGTTAACAATAATTTTACAATGTCATGTATTGGATCGACCTAACTACTTTAAACATATTTGAGAGTAAATTAATAAAATTAAGTACTCCCCAGCTAATCCGCCATGATAACTCGTTAAATAATCAAATCAAACGAAGCTGCTAATCATGTCTGACCGTGATGAGGATATCAAAATTGCATTAAGTGCCGAAAACAGCATGTGACGATGTTCACGCGCCGCGGAAGGCGCCCGCGAGTCGACAACTGCGAAATTACTATAGACTTAAACTATTTAGAAACGACTTCATTTTCTTACCGTTTAATAATGGTTAAATTGCGATTTTTTATACACAATGCTGGTAAACAGCTTGCACAGCAAGCACATTGCCTACCTGATAGTATGTGACTACATCGCCTATAGTTTAATTAATATATACGATCATTAGATTCGCAGGAATAATAACGATAGATTGTCGTTCGTAAGAGTTGGAATTTCTGGGAATATTTATATAAGTTTCCTGCGAACATGTGATACTAAATGTAAAGTTACACTAATCAGTAATTTACCACAACTTACTCTACGAACACGGCAATGCAAGCTAGTGTGGAATTGCTGTGTCCGTTTTTTTGACAGAAATAAGTAATATGGTGGTGCTCAAGTAAATAATCTTAGTGTAGAGTCTCCATCGGTCTTCTTTTGATTTTGAACAAAGCAAACTTCGGACAATTGCATAGAATGATTTGGAAAAGTAGCTATAACATATATATTTGGATTAACAAGACACAACAAGTGGAACTAGGGGCCGGTAATATTCTTTTCATTATATTCAATTTGAATCATAATTAAATATATGTCATGTCATTATGTCATGTCATTTTGTTATGTCATTTATATATATAATAAAATATATATAAATGATATGAAATATGATGATATAAAGTTTTCTCATATTTAAAGTTAAAAGTAAGGTCTTTTGAAAGGGGTACCAATATAAACTATTCGTATAGGTTGTAAAAAAATCTACAGAGACATTTTGATAATAAAAACTAGTTCCGATTTTCTGGATCAACATGTCTTAAAAACAACTAATTGAATTGAATATAGCTTTCACAAAAGTAATACACTATTGTTTACTAAATTATACAATAAAATAATTTTCTTGCCTACCTATATAAAATATTTTTTTCTTATTTTATACTTGCCAACTCTACATGTTTATATGTTACCGCATTGCGGCTTTATAATGAACGCCTGTAAGGAAGGTGTCTTATGAATACTGACTACCCTACCACCCCAGACGACTTAAGTTGTCAGAGGTTACAAATGAAGTGAGTCGCAGCGCGATCATCTTGTATTAAAATTTAATTATAAGCATCGGTGAAAGCCCCTGACGAGTATGATCTGCAACTAACGCGAATGTTATAATTTTTCTATAGCACCTGGTATAAATCACCTTTGACTTCACGATACTTCTCTTGAATCCAACAAAAAATATTCATTTCATTAGTTTCAAAAATAAATTGATTATTCTGATATTAAAATGATATTTCAAGTTAAGTTGATATCTTTGCAGATACAACATTCACATACAATACGTACACGTTCATAATTTTATATAAAAATAATTGATTAAAACTTATATTTTTAAAATTTTTGTTAAAACTACAAAGTTTAAGTAGTCAGTGACACAGAGATCCACATCATTGCGTCACCGTACAAAAATATGTTTTGCGAGAGAAAGATAATTATTAAATTGAATAAACTATTATTTTTTGATTTGATTTAAATATCAATGAAATATAACCTCAATGGTTGCAATGAATCATTTAAAAGTTAAAACCTGTATCTGAAACACTGGACCTGAAGAAAGGCCAAGTCAATCGTGCCCTAAGTCGATAAAAGTTTATAAAGGAATTAATGGTCGCTGTCGATAGTACAGTCAGTTCATAGGAAGGCATATTCTTTAATCAACACTTACAAATGGAATCGTTGTTATGTGTACGATTGATTTATTCTGCAGTAATCGTTCAATTTAGATCTTGACTTTGAAATCGTCAAATCAAATCAAAATTAACTTTATTCAAATATGACTTTATAGAAAGCTCTTTTGAATCGTCCAATTTTTTCCCCTACCACCCATTCAGGACATATTTTTTAGCTGATAAGAAGAATGGGCGCAAGAAACTTATCAGCTTTATCAAAAGTAATAACAACATTTACAATAAATTATGTCGTTATCATACAATGTACATATGTGTTTCCAATTTATACGGGAAAACAAATATTTACAATTTAGAATGTAATATCTTCCAATTAACACCAAGCATTGGCATCATTTAAATAATCATTGACTTTGTAAATAGCCCTTACTCATTAGAGTTTATTTAACATGTACCTTGAACTTAGAAAAGGCAATTCAGCTACACTATGTGGAATCTTGTTATAAAAATTTATACATTTACCCACAAACGAACCTCTAGTCTTTTGTAGCCTGTTGATCTGAAACGTATGTGCAGACAAGCATAACAAAAAATATAGATTATAAAAAACAATTATTATTATTTAAAAAGTCTTCAATTTTGTAATAATAGCCTTTTTTAATTAAGCGAGATTTGATGTACATTTTGACTTTTTACAATGGTAATTCAATCAGACCTACTGGTAACTTATTGAACATTTTATACAAAGTCCTACAAAAGAATTACTTTTTTTATGAAGTCGAAGTTTTGGAACGACACGCTTATGTTTATTTCTGGTGTTAATACTATGGCTGTCCGATATTTTTGGAATATTGTGAAGATTCTTACGCGCGTACATGATGCCATCAAAAATATATTGTGATGTTACCGTCAATATATTGATGTCTTTAAAGAGAGTTCTTTAAGTGAATCACGTGGTCTAAGGTTATACATTGCGCGTATGGCTTTTTGTAGTATAAAGATAGTCTGAATATCAGCAGCAGAGCCCCACAACAGTAGACCATATGATATAATGCTATGAAAATAACTGAAATAAACCAACCTTGCAGTTTCAATGTTACAAAGATGTCTTATCTTTCAATAGCGTATACAGCTGAACTAAGTCTTCCTGCCATGGCAGTGATATGGGGACCCCATTGGAGCTTAGAGTCAATGATGATGCCTAAAAATTTTGTTGAATTAACAATTTCTATTGGTTCGTCGTTCATATTTCCTTAACTTTAGGAATGGTAAATTTAATACATTTTGTTTTTTTTTGCATTCAGTAACAAATTATTGGTTTTGAAAAGAGTAGTACTTGTGAAAGAGTTCTGTTTACATCGTCAAAAAATGCTTTGTTTCTGTCCGTCTTAAAAATGAGAGAAGTATCATCAGCAAACAAAACTGTTTCACAAAGATCACTTGTATAAAATGTCAAATCATTAATATAAATTAAAAAAAGCAAAGGGCCCAATATCGAGCCCTGGGACACACCCATTCGTAGACGTGCACCGGAAGATACTGTATCATTAATATATACTTTTTGCACCCTGTCACTGAGATACGATTTCAAAATTTTAAGTGAAGTGTTAGAGATACCGTAATGTCTTAATTTAATAAGTAAGATACTATGATCCACGCAATCAAATGCTTTGGATAAGTCACAAAAAATACCTATGGCGTCTTGCTTTCCGTCTTGTTTTCCTATGCTTCAAAGATGTGTTTGACAAGTGCAACTCTGGCATCTGTAGTGTATTTATTTTTAGTGAATCCAAACTGATTTTCATGTAGTAATTTATTTCCATCATAATGTGAGAGCAATTAGTTAAATAAAATCTTCTTAAAAATTTTACTGAGTGAAGGTAATATGGAAATAGGCCTAAAGTTAGATGGGTCACTTTTGTCTCCTGTTTTAAAAAGTGGTTTGATTTTACTAAATTTAAGTCAGGGAATTGACCTTCGTCTACGCATTTATTAAAAATGTAGGCTAAATGAGGTGACACAACGTTAATAATTGACTTTAAGAGTTCAGTTGAAATTCCCCATAAATCCTCTGTTTTTTTTTTCATATTGAATTCTTTAAATGTTTTAACAATAGTTAAGAGAGTGATATGATCAAAATTAAATTTAAAAGTACATTTATCTACACTGGAAGCGAGGAGGATTTCAGCTTGACGTTCGTTAGATTTTAACTGGCTTGTTGTTACGATAGGTATATTTGCAAAAAATGTCTCAAAAGCATTTGCTACCTCATTGTCTAATGTGAGTACATTATCATTAATTTTGAGAGAAAAGCCCTGATTTAGAGTTTCTAATTTACAGGTCTCTTTGTTAATGATATCCCATGTGGTTTTATTTTTGTTTTTAGACATACTAATCTTATTGCGTAAAAATCTTAACATACTCTATAAACTTTAAATCTTTAGAATACGCTTTTAATCCGTAAAGCTCATATAAATTATTTCTACTCACTTAAATACCTGGCGTAGCCAAATCACTAAATTTGATTTATCAATTCTTAACTTTTTATAGTAAAAATAGAATCAAACTCATACTTAATTAATATAAATAAATGTTCATATTGTTTATGCAAATCAATATTTCTGGAGGGTAGTTGTAGAATATATGTCTTTATTTTTTCTCTAAACCTATCCACGCGCTTCTCAGTAACAGGTCTACAAACAATGTCTACTGGCTTAAATGCAAAACGCTGCTTAAAACTAACTAATTGACCATTGTGATCTGATTGTATACAGTTTATTATTGAATTCTTAATAATAACATCATGTTCACTAAAAATATTATCTATACAAGTAGCCGATATAGGAGTAATTCTAGTTGGATCCTTAAAAGTATGATGTAAATTAAAGGATTTATAAAAATTCAAAAACCTTACAGAGGTTTGTGAATCTTCTAAAATATTAATAATGAAGTCACCGCATACAATTACCTTCTTATTATTCTTACCAGCTTTTTTTAAATTTCTTCCATAGTCAATTGAAATTGAACAAAGTCTGAAGATGGTGGTCTATAGATACATATAATTATACATTGCTCTAGCGCTGCACATGACACTTATATAGTTTGTTCAATATAGAGAGGCTATTATATCTTTGCATTCTTTAGAGCTAAACTTGTTGTGAATTAATATAAGTGACCCACCGCGAGTAACAGATTCTCTCATGAACGAACTTACTACTATAAAATTATCTATACTAATTAGACATTCATTTCGCCTTAACCAATGTTCGGTTAGACACAAAATATGTACATTCATACTTTCTAAAAATAAACCCACTTGTAGTCCTTTGCCAGAAATGCCATGAATATTTTCATGGACTAAATAAACAATACTACTTGGCTTGCTTGGCGTTATAGAAAAAGATTTGCAAGAGATGTCCTCTTTTGTCTTGACTCGAAACAAATTAAGTCAGATTGATTATAGCTCTGCTTAATAGATGCAGGCTGGTAATTTAAGGTCACATCTCTTAATGTGTCAACCTGCTCAAAAAAAGCAGTTACGGTAGCCAAGTTTTTGGCTGTATAAATAATATAATATAATAGCGAACAAGCTATCTGTCTTTTTAAATGTTTATCAAGATAATATTTATTTTTCGTCAATAATAATTTATTTTTTACAAATTTGTTTATGTCAATACTATGAAATTTATATGAATTATAAAATGTCATATGATCAAATGTCATATTAATTTTGTATCTTAAATTATTTTCTTTTGGAGGTAAACTTACACTATAGGGAAGTGTAAACATAATTATATTTTTTACCTCTATAAAACATAAAGAACTAAACAATTTTAATAATTCACCTTTTTCTAAATTTTCCCTATTCTATATTCCCCACTAAAATCAAAAGTGTGGTGTTTTTATTAAAATTGTGTTCTAAGATTTTTTTATTATATCAGATCAGCTTAAACCGAGCATACAAACATTTTTTACAGTTTGTCCCAGACAATTAGTTAACAATGGACCCATGGATTTCCTAAGTTCATTACTAACCATTATTATATTTGATTTCAAACAATTTGATAAATTTGCAGTCAAAATACAAATGTCACCAGAAGTTTCTAATTGATATATTATTGTTGATAAACAGAGGTGTAATTTGCACGCGTTACTACTTAAAACTAAATACCACAGTTTCAGTATCCACGGATCATTTGATAACGCCCATATAGGCAACCTTAATGAATTTACATCGAAATTAATAGCAAGCATTCCTCGGCGTTAGATTAACGTCTTATCTTGTGATGCTCCTTCAGATACCTCTGTTGGATATTACGGCTGTATGGAATATTATTGGGCTGAAGATGTAATATTAGACAATCTGTTATAGTAGGGTCTCTAAATTATTCAAAGCAAGGCATTTGATATTTAGTAAGTTAGAACATTAATGAAACTACGCCAACATGTGATATCGGTATTCTAGTTGGTGGTAATAAATACGTTTCGCGAAATTAATGCGTGTAATCGTAATAACGAATAAGGCGATAGTCTCAACTCTCTTCCTGAATAATTGTACTAAATTAAAAATGAATAAATTTTATTTGATTTAATAATCTTAAGTTTCTTCCTCATAATAATATATAATAACATTTCTCAAAAGTAACGATAGTAAAATATAATAAAAAATATTGATTTTGTACGACAAAGTAGTAAAAATTGAACCAACACTTGTGAATAGAAACAACTGTCAAATGACATGATATAAGCAAAGAATAAGAAACAGATTAAAAGAAATGTATAAAACTTAAAATTCCTAATATGCAATAAAATTATTGTGATTGAAAAGGATAGAAAAGACATAAAAATACTGTAACTACTCAACTCCGCTTTACAACGATAAAAATCCTGAACAAAACAAAAACAACAAACATATTCTGGGATAAATAACCAAATTGTATCCCTGCAAAAGAGGCTACATCATGTAATATTCTAAGGTATAATCGACAATACATCTATTCTCTACCCGTACGCGTTTGACGTGTGCCAATATAACGAAACGAGTTTTCTACTTAATATTGCTTACGTATGTTCGGGTCTACGCAAAGGTTCTTTCGGTAGTCACTCAAGTTTTCCGTATTGCTATGGAGATTCTTTTGTGTTGGGATCAAACGTCGTATCCTATTCACAAAAGAATCTCTCCGGGACGATTGTTCGATACGGTGTAACTTTAAAATAATAGGGGTGGTAAGGAACGCACCAATTTGCATTCTAGAACCTATAAATTAAACATGCCTAATATGTTAAGCGCTCCCCCTGAGCTTCGGCAGTTAGTCCTCTGTATCTAAAGAGGGAGGAAATGGTCGAATGACATCAGCTCATTATTAATGGAAATTGTATCGATCGAGCAGCGTCGTTGACACGGTTATTAAACTTAAATATCTATTAAATATATAAAATTTTACATGGAAAATATGATTAAAATTAATGGATTAAAAAACTAAAAGTAAGGTTTGTATTTAAGAAATTAATAAAATGTGTCTAATGCAACATGAAAAAGCAGAGTTAAATATATAGATCTTAATTCCGAAGAATAAAAATCATCTCTCCATATATAAAATTAAGATAAATATAAAATAAACTAAAAAGCCAATGCTTAAAAAGCCGCGTCGTATCGAACCTACAGTGTGAGATTTCATTGACCAAAATAATCAAGCCTATTCTACTTCGCTTTACAATTTCGAATTTGTAGACGTCTACACACTAAAGACGTACCTATTGTTAATTCACTGTAGAGCAACATTGACATGTTCATTCATTAAATTTGTGTACGATTACGAAATAATTAATCCGAAATTATACCGCAGCATGGCTTTTAATTAAGCAACACACTGATTTCGGTACAAATTTAATTTCGCATTTGCCCTATTGTTGTGCCGACCGAAAGATTTACAAACAATTGCCGATAATTGCGAATTAGGCTGTGATTTTCTCGTTATTACCGTTATTAATTTTGTGCGTATTTCGCATTAGGCTTCAGTTTTGAATATTTTTATTGAAACTCTGTTATAGTCATCAGTCTTAGTAATCTATATTACATATAGCAGCAAAAAAGAAACACTGATTTCGAGTTTGAAAAAATTAGTGTTGCAGTTATTAGGTACGTTACATCACATATCAGTAGCGTACGTACCTATATTATGATATCTGTATAGATGCAGATTTATTGGGAATCTTACAAAACCGTAACGGAATAGACTGAAGCGGCTTGACCCACCGACCATCACGTCAACAGAATGTTTGTTTAAAAAAGTGTGTAAGTAAATATTAAACAAATTGTGCATACGTTCCCCCAAAAATAACTCTAATTATAATAAATATTGAAGAATGAATTTGTCTTTTAATCCCATCTTTAAATATACTTGTATATGCATTTTGAATGCAAAACAAATCCAAGTAACATTCTGTACACAAAAATTTCTTAGTAATTTTAATTTTCAGTTGCCTGGAGCTATACAAAAGCAGGCAGACGCTGTTATTAGAATATTTTCTGTTTTTATTTCTATAAGTCATAAATTGAAAGCTTTTGAGGTTATATTCAAGTACCTACTTATTTATATAAATAGAATAAAATAGTGAGTATTTGTACGTACTGCATTTTGCATACGTTTTTTTAAGAGTAATATATTTTTTTTACATTTGTAAAGGAATTATCAAGTCAGATCAGGAGACGTATTTTTGAATCATTAGACGTGAATTTGGAATTCGAATACGAATATAAATCGTGCGCGAAATTATTTTCTACTGCTTACAATTTTTTAGATTTTTATATCACTCGAATTCATTGCCATTAAAAACAAATTCTTAATTAAATTCCGTTTCACGCAGAAAAATTCAAAATCACATCAACAAAACCAAAATCGGCGATGACCCACACGTGAAACGGGCCACTGTCAAGGTCACTTCAGCGTTGGATATTCTACTAGTAGAAATCAAAAACGAGTGGGTTGAACCACTCCTTGCACAACAAACGAAATGAAAGTTCAGAAATAGTGAATTCGATAATTCGTATACGAATCTCACTATTTCGAATGCGAATTGGTTTTCTATTGTTTCGAAAATTCGTCTCCAGGTTCATTGCATACAAGTAACTAAAGATATTTTTTGTTTAAACCAGTGTTAAGGAACGATGATTGTAAACAACGCAGGACAAAATATAATTGAAACATGTAAATTAATTTGATATTTGATACCTGACGATTATAATTTAGTCTAAACAAAACGACTAGACATCAAATATAAGAGAGAAAATATGACATCAATAAAGAGAAAATGGTAAAAAGAATTGTATTTGCGAGTTGAAGATAATAACTCACCATTATTTTAGTGTTACCAATAAGGTAACACAATAATAAAATAAGGTTTAACGTTAGCTAACCAAACTATTATATATCACTAATCATTAATAAAACGCGTACGCTTATCTTTTAATCCATCACGTATGAGAGATATAGAACCAAAACCCTCTAGATTATTATTTCGCAATCCGAAACATTGACTTTTTTTAACCTTTTCAAGGTTTCTTCTTTTACGTGTTAAGCTACCCCACACCTGTTTGCTCCCGGGCATTGCCCCTTTTATATTATGTTAGGGAATATGCTCATAAATAAAAGTTTTCCGCAGAATCAAAAGAGTAACGTCTACTCTGGACATAATGAAAAATATTGAATTTTAGATTGAAAAATTGTAAATTGATAACGGATTTAATTCTAAAATCTGCCTAGTCTTATAATTTTTTAACAAATATATTAAGGTGCCCTTAAATTACAACCCTATTCATCCTGACACTGTCAATTTTAACTTTTTATCATATTATTTAATTGTAAATACTGTATGTATGTTTATTATATGGTATTTTTTATTTTTATCTATGCTTTTTCCTCAATCTTGTAGTAGTTGGTATTGTTATTCCATTTCCAACATAGCTAGACCTAGATTTTAGGGTTCGGTATACATTTATTTTGTTTAATGTGGCTACAGCCTGTGTGGTACTTATTATTAAATAAATAAATTCACTTTTTTATTTATATCATTTTAATACATTTAAAAATAAATATTTTTTTCTTACACTCACACCAATTAGGCTAGCCCAAAGTAAGCACTAAGACTTGTGTTATGGGACATATTATACTGTAACAGATAGACATACTTATATAATCATACATAGATATATATTTTATTTAAGTTATACATATTAATAGCAGCGATAAATGTCCGATATTCATGATACAAACATGTGTCATTACAGGAATTCGAACTTGGAACCTCAGAGTTTGTAATGATTATTAATTTGAATCAATAGTTCAAATATCATGTTTTAAATAATAAATTTTCTTTTTTCAAACAATTCATAGTTTGCGATCACTGAGAAAGTATAACTATTTAAAGTTTGTATTTAATCTTTTGTTTCCAGAGAATTTTGTTTATCCCATTCTAACGTTTTCCTTACTGAACTAATAACCATGAAAGCAAATTTTATGAAAATTCTTCACGTGTAAATAAACAACAAATTAAATAATAACATAATTATGATGGCAAAAAAAACAATGTTTATATTATTAATTCATACGAGTATATATAATACATTCTGAGGAATAAAAATAGAAGCTATTTTCGAGGTTTTTCTATCAATTTTACCTGGTCATTACAATCTGCGGCATTTTAAACGCGGGTATTTTTAAAAATAAATGTGTGCTTCTCAGTAGCATTAGTTAAGACATCGTTCATTATTTTTCTTACTTGTACACAGCCAGGATCAGTCAGTTTTTTTTTATTTATATATCGATGAAACTACTTTGAGTAAATTACTTATTTGATTTATTTAGTTATTTCTTTTATTTGCTACATACGCGTTACATTACGTTTATTTTAATTTAGTTATACCTTAATAATGAACTGAGAAGAAAGTAAAAGGCAACGAATTTTAGCCACATTAGAAGAAAGTAACTCGGAAAACAATTCTACGGGAAACGAGGGAACTGATCACATTAGCGTAGTCAACAGAGCGACATCCACCAAAAGGTATCAAAGCGCGACAACGTTACCATTCAGTATTATTTGTCAAACTTCATTCATCATTCATCATTGTCTTCAGTATTGTTGAACCTGACACAAAAAAAAACTGAGCAGTCGCAAAGATATGCCAGCTGATTTTTGTATGAAAAATAGTGCAGATGCTCTTAGACTTCTTTTAGTTTAAAATAATACACATGAACTAAATTATAACATTCTCTTGAAACAAAACTAAACTGTTGTATTGAACTAATCAGAATGCTATATTATAACGCATCAACTCTTTTAATTTTACTACCTGATAAATAAATAATAATAATAAATAGATAAATTTTAGTTACATATAGTTTACAGACTAAAATTAAAGTTGTGTCAAATACTTTTTTTTGCCCCCTTAAAATTTTTTTTGGGAGATGCTTGATATGTGGCAGTACAGTAAGTTACACATTCGTTTTCACACCAAGTAAAGATGCGAGACATACAGCCCATTCTTATTTTACTTCCGGCACTTAGGGTAACAGTGCCTACTTTGAGTGAATTCAGAAAAAAATCAGTTACATCTTTTTTTTCTTTCCGCGTCATAAATATTAAGCACTTATACTTTATGGGAATAAATTATGAAATGTTATTATTTGAATATATATTTGGATTCTAAGAATAAGGTTTTTACTTATGAATGGTATTCAACTTTCAAAATAAAATAAATAAATATTTTTTACATTTACACGAATTAGCCTCTGTAAGGTTTGTGAGGATTAAGGGTAACGGATAGACATACATATATGATACATATATAAATGTTTTTGATAAAAATATATATTAACAACCACGGCTAAGGTACAAATGCTCGCATTCATCACACAAACATCTGCCTCCACCGGTACTCGAACCCGGGACCTCAGAGATGGTGACACCTTGAAACCGGTGTACTAACCACTCGACTATAGAAAGGTCTTGCTTGATGAAAACAATGCTTATGGTAGCATCATTCTACAGTTTGACTTAAACAATTTAAACAGGAATTATTTGTTAAAATTTTTATTAAAACGCGGCTAATAGCTGTTTCATAATTTAAATTACACGAACTAGATTTTTAAGCAAATAACACTCAACTTTCCAAGTCAAGAGCACAAGATCTTGGTAGCGTCACTGACAGTCAGTAAAGGTCTGCACTATCTGGGTCGTGCATGCCGACATGTAATGGCATATGGTACCGAAACATAGCCACTTACAATGAACTTTATGCAATGTAGAGGGTATAGGGCTTAGGGCGTAGCCGGAAAAGCTGCGAAAAATAAGTAGCAGTGGCTAGAGCTTATTGCTTACAGTACTGACAGCTGTTGGCGTGGTTAGGTTCTGGATTGACAGGACTGGATTTGAGATAAGCCGTTAAGCCTCCCATAAGGATCACCGAGTGAAAATTCTAGGAAGAAAAGATACCCCAGTGTAGAACCCTTTGGTAAAAATATCCTTGGAGGAGGCGTACCAGCAAAAACCGTTTCTCGTCTGAAATAATTAATGATGAATAGGGAATACTTGTGAAATAATTGTCAATGGTAATTAGAATATTGTTCATCTTCAAAATGTTAAGTATTTGTTTAAAATATTAACGAACTATAAAAATATGATTAACAAAGATTTGACATAGTATTAACACAAGTTGTGGTGCAAATTTCAAGTATTTATGCGATTAACTTGAGACTATATTAATTTTGATGGGTCTTCCTAAATAGAAGTGAAATCATCACAAAGATATTAGTAACTTAAGACAACTTTATTTATACCCAACTACCTGATACATATTTGATCTTCGAACAACTCCAATTACTTTTGATCCCATCGCAAATTAAGGTGAAACTTACCCTTTATTTTACCACCAATTATGATTCAATTAACGAATAGTTTGAAAAGTTAGACCTCATGATTGTAATAGTCTGTACTGCAAAATTGATAAGCAAACTCCTTTAACAATTTCGAAAATTACTCTTTCAAGCCTAAAAAGAATATTCGCGCCACCAACCGTTAATAAAAAATACAAGGTAACGCAAATCGGACACGTGCCTTTTCTAATTCATGATTTATAAACCATTATACTAAAAGCTCCGTGGGAGATGCTTTAAGAATAAAATAATTCTCGGGAGAGTTCGATGGTACCTGTAGTTTTTTATCATTTCGCTGTCATAAAAAATGCACCGTTACAGTGTTAAAACGAGATTAACGCGTTATGAGAATGAACAGAAAATGTCAGTTCATATCTATCTATGTATAATATGAACTTTGATCTTTTACTTAAGAAATAATTATTTATTATATATTTTAATAAACATTTCAAAAAGAAATTGTTTATAGCCAACTCATATGTAAGTGTTACTAAGTTAGAATAGTTGTTAGGAACAGTTGCTAAAAATATGGTTTGTTACCTTAAGATTGTAATTTAAAAAAGTAAATTTTACATCGCATTTTAATGCTGAAAGTCACTAAGGTCAACTTAAGAGATATTTTGATAACACGTAAAATTTTGTCAAAATTGGTAAACCAGTTCTTGACCAACTGTACCACAAAATATAGAGACGTATCTCAAATATTACTGCTCATCAACAGCCATTTGCAACTCCACCAAGAACAACCTGACTCAGCGATTGTTGATTTGTTGATTACATGCAGGTTGCCTCACCATGTTTTTCTTGACTAGGTGTTTCTAATAAATTTACGTATTAAATTACAAAAACAAAAATCTCTTAGCAGAGACACACTTATCACACTCTTTACTCAGTTGCACGCGGAATATTATGAGCGCGACATAAAGAATCCAGTACTCTATAATCGAACTTGTGATATAGCCTACTGATCTTAACTATACCGTGTACAGGTAAGTTAGAATAGCATTGAAGCCAACACCAGCTAAAGCACTTATTGTGCAAAAACTGAAAAAGAAAAAAATCGCGAATTTATATTATTTACATCGGGATGATCATAAATCGGAAATATCGAGTTTAGTTACAATTCATAAATCTCAAAGTGCACAATCTTGATAATATATACTGATTGTTAGAGTATATGATATTTGCATATAGAACTCAAAAACCTTAAAAAACCTAACATATTCATTATCTATAATATGAATATATATATTAAGCCTCCGAAATAAATCATACGTCTCATTTCATCCAAATTAATTATAACCGGGTTCTGTATTTGGAAACTCTGTACAAAGGATAATAATAATTCGGGTGTATGAATACTTAATGAGACAATCTTCTGATAACCTTGTTAGGATCGAAATAAGCTTCAGAATCGCTATTTACAATTGTTGAACAATAGAAGAAAATTAAAGTTTACCTAGGGTCGGGCGCGCGCCGAATGCTACGCAAATCGTTTATCATTAAAATTAATTTGAGTCCATGTTCACTAAACGTTCCTTATTCAGTCCGTTTCGTTAATTAAGCAATCTGTTTACAATGAAGCAATTAATTGGTATTTCCATTGTTGGGCGGTTCGGTTGCGTATTGAATTTTGAAACCCATTTCGGTTATCAGCTCTTTCATCGTCAGGCGTTACCGAATTTGGAATGTGTATACGAAGAGTGAAATTGAAAATCATAAGAAAAAAATTGCATTCACGCGAGTTTACTAATCGGTTATAGCATTTAACAGGAACCTTTATGAGTAGCAAGGTCTTAAATGAGACTAAGAGTGTTAAGACTCACTTCAAGGCCCAAATAAAATGCGTCCTTCGAAATGAGGTAGAGCAGAACTGTTATATAAGGCGAGCTGCGAGCAAGCCATTTTTACGGGCAGCGGGTTGCATGCCAGCAGGCCATTTATAAGCCGGTGTGAGAGCCCTTAATAGGCTGTCGACAGTGAAATGTCACCGAGCGTTTATTCGCATTCGTTAAGCCCAATATTTGAGGCGTATTTGGTAAATAAACGAATTTTAACGAAGTTATTAGTTGAAGTTGTATATTTAATGGTTTCTACGCAATAGGTGTATTATGTTATCATGTATTCGTTACTAATATAGAACTGTTAAATTAATACAAATTGTCATGCATACTTATTGATGTAAAAAATACAAATTATATACATGTGGTTTCGCAATATTTTCTTTCGCCATAGGAATATCGAATGACTTTACATGTGAAATTCTAAAAACGAAAATTCAAGATCACTTAATAGGAGACCAGTTCTGAGGATGGAGCACCATCGCCTTTTTATTTTTTATTTATTTCCACAATATAGGTTTACATTTCTAAAAGAATATGTATTCTCGTAAAACATTATGTTTATAGGCGAGATGCGCTTTTATCAAAAAGATCCTTAAAGATCTTCCTTACTTTTACACATTTCTGAACGTTTTTGAACGCTTAGTACTTAATTCCTCTCTAGGTGGGAGTTTGGGAAGTCACTCAACGCGCTGTTGCTAGCTTGCTTGATTGTAATAGCTCCATAACTTCGTCATTAAGTACTCACACCGAGTGCAATGAAATATTTGATAGGTTATAGTAATATTTGCACCCGAACAAATTATTTCACACAAATTCTTCCAAAATCATTTCGATCATACGAGGGACGGTCAAAAAGTTCGCGGAATGGCGGGGTTGGCGGGGGTGAGGTCGCTCCTCCAGGTAGCCGCTACTTAGTAACTCATAATTACTATATATGCCAATTTCTAGCCTAATTGGGTCATTAGCTTTCGAGTTACAAACGAGTAAACAAGTAAATCGGGAACAAACTAGCCACTATGGAGAAAATTGAACATCGCGCCGTCGTAAAGTTCCTCACCAAACAAGAAAAAACGCCTCAAACTATTTTGCAAGAGATGTTAGCTGTTTACGGAGACTCTGCTCCTGGTAAAACCATGATTTACAAATGGCACGGCCTTTTCAAGCAAGGAAGGGAGTCAATTGAAGATGATCCTCGACCTGGACGCGGCCCATTGAGGCCACTACGCCGGAAATCATTGAAAAAGTTGAAAAACTTGTATTGGAAGACGGAAGGTTGAAGAAGAAAAACAACTTGCAGCATCAGTTGGAGTATCAGAAACCACAATTTTAAATATTCTTCATCAACATCTGGCATGAGTAAAGTGTGTTCAAGGTGGGTCCCGAGAATGCTCACGCCGCTGCAAAAACGTGAGCGCGTCAACTGTTCCCGCGAGTTTTTGGACCGCTGTGGAGAAGATAGGGAAGAAATTATGGCCCGAATTGTAACCGGTGATGAAACTTGGGTTCACCACTATGAGCCTGAGTCAAAGCAGGAGTCGATGCAGTGGCACAAAAAAGGCACACCACCCCCTAAAAAATTTAAAGTGTCGCAATCGGCCGGAAAGATCATGGCGACTATTTGTTGGGATACTGAAGGTATTCTTTTGATCGATTATAAAGAACGTGGTGTTTCTATAACGGGAGAGTACTCCGCTTCCCTATTGGACCGATTAAAAGAAGCTATTAAAGAAAAAAGAAGAGGAAAAACTGACAAAAGGTGTACTCCTTTTGCACGCCAACGCGCCCGTTCACACGAGTCATGTTGCGACGGCTGCCATTCATCGATGCGGTTTTGAACAACTACGCCATCCACCCTACAGTCCAGACCTGGCCCTAGCGATTTTTATTTATTCCCAAAGATGAAGAAAGAGCTGCGTGGAAAAAAATTTAGAGACGATGATGAAGTCAAGTCGGCGATTTCGGCGTATTTTGACGCCCAAGACAAAACCTATTTTTTTCGACGGTATTAATAAGTTATATGCCAGATCCGAAAAATGTATTCGTGTTAAGGGGAATATATTGAAAAGGAAAAATAACATAATGTATCATTTCATCTTTTTTCCCAGTCATTCCGCGAACTTTTTGACCTCCCCTCGTATATCTTCCGCTTAGTTAACAACACATATTTTTAATTTGGCAAGACTAATTTTGTAATACTTTTTCTTGCTCAATTTCCTATGCTAGCTAGACATGTTAAAATAAACTTGTAATGCAATAAAATGTAACGTAAGGTTTTTCGAATTTATTTAGTTAACCATCAGCAGCATCACACCAGACGTACACATAGAATATAGCTCATTAAAATAAACTAATCGCCCCTCTCCTGAAGGGCGGTCGCCCTCACGATTTGCCTATATGGTTCTTACAACTTGGGCACAGGCTGAGTTTAGTCGGTAGGTTACATGATCAGGAGGCTTACTATCAGCAAACAAGAATCCATCCTTAAGCAGCGCAGTTCAAAAGCAGGCCTTAAACAGGCCTGCTCAAATCTGTACCATAAGCACCTTAGAGGTGAACTGTTTAAGGATTGCTTAGCCTCATGGTGAACGGTTAGTTTGTCTCTGGTCTGTTAATGACGTAATGTGAAAACGAGATAGCGCTATACGATTTTTCGCTATACATCTCTTTTCAGCATGCCGTTCAAAATTATTGAAGAAAAAACCAGCCAAGTGCGAGTCAGACTCGCGCATGAAGTGTTCTGTAGCATGATATCGAGCAAAAGTTGCGTTTCTGTACCTCGTAAATATTTTTTTTAAATTTTTTGTTAAAGCGGCAACGAAATTAATAATAAAAAAAAGAAAGTTTGAGGATTATGATTTGGATATGTCATTTTTAACCTATAATGAGGTATTAGAAAGCGACGAAAAAGAGAAATAGAAACAAGCTATTAAAGAGGAAAAAGACTCATTAGAGAAAAATAGAATTTGGAGATTAGTACGAGTAGATAGGTCTGAAGCGGAAAATAGGAAAATTATAACTAGTAAATAGATTTTTAATATAAAGCCAGGTGGTAGATATAAAGCTAGGTTAGTAGCTAGGGGTTTTCTTCAAAAATATAATATAGATTACAAAGAAACTTATAGTCCTGTTGTGAATACTACTAGTGTGAGAATTTTGTTGTCAATTGCTGGAAAGAAAGGATATAAAATTAAGCAGTTTGATGTTAAAAGAGCATTTTTATATGGTGATCTAAAAGAGGATATATACATGGAAATTCCATTGGGTTTTAAAGCAGAAAAGAATAAGATTTGTAAATTAATAAAAAGTTTGTACGGTTTGAAACAGGCGCCTTTAATGTGGAATATAAGATTAACTAATTATCTTAAAAAGTTAGGGTTTGAACAACTAAAGTTAGATCCATGTGTATTTAAATGTAGAAATAAAGAGATTTATCTAGCTATATATGTAGATGACGGGTTATTAATAGGGAATAATGAATTGGAATTAAATTCAATACTTATAAATTTAGAAAAAGAGTTTGAGATGAGAAGGTTTGACAAAATAGAAAAATTTATTGGTTTTGACATTGTGGTTAATGAAAATATGATAAAAATTTATCAAGAATCATATATTAAACAATTATTGGAAAACTTAGGGTATAACAATTTAAAACAGTGTGTGTATCCAGATATCTTAATTGATGTACATCAAGAGGGGAAAGGAATAATGATGATGTACATCGGTATAGACAGTTGATTGGTTCATTATTGTTTGACTGAGCAGGGATCTTCATATAGGTTTACGTTGCGTGAATTGTACATTTTAATAGGATTTGTGATAGTACGGGTAATTAAAAGTCTATCTTAGCTTCCCACTTAGTAAGTAAGTCTAGTCCTATAAGTCCATCAAAATAATCATGAAAATGGTATACGAAAAATTTTATAAACTCGGTGTCTTTAAACTCGTTAAAACATGGTAACTGTATTGAATAGTCGTTCCTACTACTTGCGTGAACATTGGTTACTTCAAAAGGGTCGTAATCAAGTAGGTACAAAAAAGTTTTGAAACTTTTCAAGTGGTTATCTTGGGAGTTAGAAAATGGGAACCTAAGAAGTTAATCTAATGTTAACATTTGTGCGAAACACAAGTAACTACACAGTATTTTGCTCCCTTGTTTGTCTTCGTCTACCTTTATACAACAATGTCGTAAGTACAGCTACCTAAATATTCATTTCATTTAAAAAAATTAAATTTATCATACATTATTTAATTTAATTGCTAATAAATATGAGTATATCATAAAAATAATCTTCTTCTTTACATAATATTCATACATATTAAATATCAACTTTGGATCACATTTCACACCATAATTATAATTTACCTATTTTATAAATTTTAGTGACAATCAACAACATGGCAGACGTCGTGTCACCTATACCCAATTACTAAATTTATGGGAGTTTTTGAACTCTCATAAAGATGTAGCAGTTGGGTATAACAAATCTGCTCAAGCCCGGGAGCATTCGAAAAGAATGTGGGACAGAGTAGCCGCCATATTAAACTCAATTGGTGAAGGTGTTACTAAAACTGGTGCTGAATGGTCAAAGGTACATTAAACTACTTGAACTAATTTTATATTACCTCTTGCAATGATAGATAACTAACTATACATTTTTCTTTCAGTATTGGGTCGATTTTAAGGCAAAATTAAAGAGAAAAAATCGACTCAATACGGATGCCAGAAATGCTACAGGTGGTGGCCCCTCTACAGAGCAACCACTGACGGAAATAGAAAGAAAATTTCTGAGCATTTTGGGAGAGGACTACGGATCAGGTCTCCCAGGTGTCCAAGTTAGACCTGCTGTCACAGAAGTAAGTTTTACTAGATATATTCCTTCATAAATCTGTAATTTGACTTATTTTCTAATGATTTCATTTTTCTAGGAAATTCAATCAAGGCACGAAACAGACAGGCTGTCACAACCATCAACATCAACAGATGGGAATCCTGTCTATTTAGATATCAGTTTCGATGACAGTGTAAGTAGAAATTATTTTCATTATTATATTAATATAATTACTAAATAAAATACATACTATCTATTATACAAGAAACTCTTTTTCAATCTATCCAAATATTAATGAATGACAGTGTAAGTAAATAGAAATTATTATTTCTTTTATTATTACTTTACCATTATATTTTCTTTTTAATCTACCTAAATATTAATTAATGACTCATAAAAACAATAATCTAAAAATCCTGTTTTTTTAGGACCACCAGTATCAGTCACCAAATATAATCGAAACTATTGAAGAGCCAACCAATCAACCACCATCTCCAACAACACCTGGTCCTCCTGCTTCTGCAGTTAATGCCCCCTCACAAGCTGGCGCTGCTGCTGGAAACATTATCAGTATACAGCAGAGGAGACGGCAACGGCGCCAAAGTCGTATTACAGTTGGAGAAGCTAGGGAGCGAATTGTGTCGGCTTCCGAGAGGCGGGCTGAAGCAGAAGCAGCAAACAGTGCCTCTTTACAGCAGGCGCTTACAATTTTAAATGAAATGGTGGCTGTTTTAAGAAGAATTGAAAGAAAGTAAGTGTTATGAAAATATTGGTTTTAATTAAAGTAAAATTTAAAAATCTGTGTCAAACAAATTTTAAATTACTTTAGTCAAAGTGCCTACATATATTTCGCAAATTGAACAAACATGATAGCTATTTTATACTCTTTCTGAATGTAATATTAACAATAGATACTAGATTTATTTCCAACAAACTTAGTTTACACAAACAGTCTAGAAAATTGTTTTCTTTATAAAGATACTTCTATTTCATAGTTTCTCATTCAGTCGTGTAATAACAGATAGGCCTCCTCCAATTGTTTTTAATCTCTTCTGTCCTTGGTGACTCTTCTCTACAGCGGCTGTTATTACAGTATATCAACTAGAAAATAAAAAAAAGAAATAAATAAAAATTTGCTAAAATTTGTTAAGCAAAAATACTACATTGAAAGCAGTTGAGTATTTGTCTACTACGCAACGTGTCATGGGTTCGATTCCCGTACAGGATACATATTTTGCATGGCCTGCAAAAATTTGTTCCAGTCTGGGTGTTGTCCATGTAAAATTTCATGTTTGTAATTACACACAAGACAGGAAAAAATCCTAGTGTCGGACGACTTTTTTTTATAAGAAATATAATTATTATTATGATGTAGTATTTTTGTTTAATGAGTAATTAATTTTTGTAGTTTTAGAAGAAATTACAATATTATTATAATTTCTTCTTCTAAAACTATAAAACTTAATTGCCTGTATAAAATATCTGCTCACTGATAAACACCTTTTTTCGCATTAAGGGACCTAGCGCACTAGACGGCCATGACCAATGGCTGCAATGACCAGAATTTACCATAGAAATCATACGAACATCCAACGCGGCCGACCGTTACGGCCAAGTGCACGATGTTTGTATGGTTTCTATAGTAAATTCTGCTGGCCGTCTAGTGCGCAAAGTCTCTTAGGGCGACATTTAGGCTGTCTCTATCTCTGATTAAAGCTACATCTAATGGATTAAATGTTTATTCAGAAACACACAGATACAATGACAATGTCAATTAATATGAAAACAAGCATTTCAGTCATTTATTTAAAGTTGAAAGAGACAGAACAATGTTTTGTATTAAATTTAGCTCAAATATAGATTAGTGACAGTTGTGCAAGATGCCCTAAATTCACCATTTTAGCTTAGTATCCTTTGTTTTAGGTTGCCTGGCGAAGATCCCAGAGTCGAGTAATAAGATCCCGCCGTGTGGCAATACCAATCTGCAGCGCTTGATTCTGACGATTTGTGGTTTCTGCTAGGTGATCCCCAGATGGTTGCATGAATGCTTCCTGTCGCGCCTCCTCCTCTGAAAACTCTGGTATAGGTACATTGGCTGCATTACAAATATTGTGTAAAATTACACATGCATTTGTAATGAAGCCAGCCATTTGCGGTTGGTAGTGCAATGTCCTGTGCACTAACAAACACCGAAAACGAGCTTTCAAAACACCAATTGTTCTTTCAATTATATTCCTTGTTTGGACATGGTGTTCTGTGTAATATGCCTCTGGTGAATTGGGCTCTGCATCTAAAATCGGTGTCATCATGGTTTTTCTAAGAGGATACCCAGAATCACCTGTAATTTATAAAGGAAAAATTAATAGTTTTTGTTTTATAAAAAATATATAACATTTTGTTTTTTTTTTTAATTATTATTAATTATGCATTGTTCAGTATCCATAAGACAAGTTCATAAAGAACTTAATTTGAACTAAGCTAGGTAATTTATGTGTTTGTAGGCAATTTATTATATATTAATTATTGTTACTGGTAGTTTAAGTTGTTATGTTATTATTTCTTTTATTAGTTGTTTATACAGATATAACTTTTAGGAACTTGTTATCAACCTGTTTATATAAAATTAATGTAATTCTTAATTTATCATTAGTATTTAAGTAATCAAATTTTGTAAAATTCATGTATCTGTTCTGTATCAAACTACAATGTTCTTACCTAATAACCATAAGGCTTCTCTTGTACTTAAATTTTCTAAATGTGCTTTTAATGGATGATTGCTCCAAATAAATGAGTCGTGATTTGACCCAGGGTAACTGGCATCAACACTTATAAATTCCATGTCAGCATTGCATATCTAAAATTTTAAGATTTAATTTTTAGCTTTGAGTATAAAGACATAAATGATTAAATAATTGTGCTGTAATAACTATATCTATAATAAATATATAATAAATATATCTTCCTTATGTTTACGTAATAAAAATATTAATCCCTGTATCAAATTGTTTCAATTTGGTGAAAAGAATGATTCTACTTACTAGTTGTACATTAAGAGAATGATAGTTTTTTCTACAAAAATATCTATCTTCATGCTCATTTGGCCTCACTATGGCTACATGGGTCCCATCGATGCAACCTATTACACCTGGGAATCCATATTTTTCATAAAATCTGAAAAAATAATAAGAAATCCATAACCACCACAAAGAATCTATTTATGAAGTATAATGATGTAGGTAACACAAAATACCTTAATTTATTTGCACTACGTTGTTCAGCAGTGTGAGGGAATTTTATGTATTTATTCCTTATTTCTATGTTATTTATAGCAGCTGTCACTTCTGCTAATACAGAAGACACTGTCTGTTGTGCTACATTTTGTGCTTTACCTGTAGGTTTCTGGTATGAACCATGAGCATATAAATATACAGCTGTCAAAACCTGCAGTATAAACAATATTTTGATTAAGTTAGTACTTACTTGATGATAGGTATTTTTTAAATCAAATCTTCAAGATTTTACCTTATTTTCTATGCTGAGGTCATTAGACCTTTTAGGATTTGTCTTGAGAATAGGCTCAAGATCCTCACAAAGGTTTTTAATTAAGTCTGGAGATAACCTGTAACATTTTTAACAAAAAATTAGAGCCCTTGAAACTGCATAAAGCGTGCGCCCTCGCAAGTTCATAAAAAACGCTAAGCTTATTTTTGCATTGTGTCACATCTATTACTTATATAATACCTATATTCCTTAATAAAGTCCCGGTCTTCTAAATCGAAAGGATCATTCATTCGTCTAGTATGACGACGCTTGTTCCTTAATTCCATGCGGTGCTCACTTTCCAAATATTCGAAGAGTTCATACTCGTCACACATCTAAAAATAAATATTTAGGTATTTAAAAATCTTAGATATGATGCACAAATTCTCAACTCATTACATATGGAGACACTCACGGTCGCTTTTTATAATGTTTTCAAGTAGGTGTACAAAAATATCACTATAGTACCACTTATGTGTCAATAAATATCGAAAGAAATTTACGAATTTTAAGTATTTTCACACTAAACTTATCCAAATCCACTTAACAATCTTGAAAAAGCTAATCACAAAGGAACTTTTTATGAATTGCTAAGTTTGACATTACAGACGCTTCTATGCCGCTCTCGAACTGTCAAATTGCGCGTCATGGTACGCTTCGTCCATACATAAAAAAAGGTGAACGGTTTATAAGCGTATAGTAAAGCAGGCCTGCGGCAGGCCTGCTTAAATCACGTCATGGTATGAAAAAGTAAGGCAGTTCAATTTCAGGCCTGCTAAATGAGCTCATGGTAAGCCTCCAGACCGCTCAAGCCGCGTGGAGTCCGACATAACCTCCGTGATACTTGCCGTTGCGGGGGTATCCTGGGTACGTTCCGTACTCCTTGTGAAGATTCTCCTGAGAAAAAAAAATCTAACGGTTCCCAACATTATCTGTTTCCTAAATGTATTCTTTATTATTCCTTATCACCTTATATCCCTATAACCTTTTCACGGGACTAAACGGTTAAAATGCAACTGTGTATCAACATCATCATCATTTCTACAACTGACGCCTACTGACGACTTCCACAAAATTAACACTACTGATTGGTTCTGCGCTGCTAGTATTCAGCGCCTTCCTGTGATCATCACGAAATCTATCATGGTGATATTGGCAGTGAAAACGCGACTCATTTTCGGTCACCAAATCGTCAAATTTCATAAAATAGAAAATTCTAAAAAGTATACAGTTGCGTGCCCACGCTTAATACAGTACTTTATAACTGTGCCCAGCGACCGTCCATACGCCAATTAGCTTGATATACGGCCGTCGCGTTGTTATTAACAATTTATAAATTTCCTAGTGTTTATTAAAACGGACCGAACTGTTGCTTTTAATGATGTGAAAATGAATGGGGGGTTAATTGTTCACGCCCGGCAATTGCATGGATTTTTCAAACTGCGTAATTAAATTATTAGCTCATAAATAACTCTTTTTATAATTTACAATATAAAGCGACGTTACTAAAGGGAACCTATGTATATAATAACAAATAATTAGAAAAAACTTAAGGTGTATCAACATATAGTAATAAACGAATAGCGATGAGTCGCCAACATAGATAGTTCTCCCGTGTAGTATGATCCAATTTATTTTGTGGTTACCATGTCCGCTATTCGTACAATAACCATTCATCCTTAATATATTAATAGGATATTTTTTGTAAATGATTTAATATTAAAAAAAAAACAATAAATATTAAGGTGGACTCACTGTGACCTTGATACTTATAACAGCGCTGTTTTACTCCTTTGTTAAAATTATCTCCCAAAATAAAATACAAAATTTAATGATAACTGCAATGATAAACGCGCCTTTCTAAATAAATATATTTACGACGGAGCCATGCAAACTTATGAGATTGTGACTTGCATGTTAAATGCATTTGACTCTATAAATGGATAATAAAATCACGGATTATGTCTGGCGTAATTTATAGTCAGGATCTGAACTTCCCGTCGGTGTTATGTTTGATGATCCGAAAGGCGCCAGGGCGGTACAACAATGTTTTTGTAACGTGTCAACATTAGTTGCATTCGTTGGGTTGATGTATGGTGCAAGCGGAAATTTGATGATTTGATGATGTAACTTCCAATTAAATTTATTACTACATATTCATTAAAATTTTCTTCAGAAAAGAGTATAATAAATCATCGACGATTTTTCTGATTTGTTTTCATTCTACATTGCTATACAATGTTTGTAAGGAACAAAATATTTGATTTTTTAATTAATTAAATTCTTAACTTGAATAATTTTACTCCTGTTCCCATTCGTATCCAAAAATTATGTGCTGTTCTCAATGAAAATAATAATAATATTATGATAAATATATTAATAATATTTACTGACAGAATAATTAATAATATTTTGTCTCAACATTCACATAAATATAACGGATAGCGTATTATTCTTTTAAATAAACTGTGCTCTTATATCTGATTAACTTTATTTTTTTACTAATATTAACAAATCGTGAACAAAAACTTCAAGTAATCAAACTCTGTTTTTCCTTTCGTAAATATGTCCAAAACTGATGTAATTTTGGATATCTTTACGAATTTCTACTTTGAACACCTGTGTAATTTAAATGTTCTATTTAGCTTCACCTCATTCCGCCCTTTACTTATATCACAATAAAATCCCACATTTGTATCATTAAACTTGGCGATTTAAAGTTAATCACTTTTATTGGCGGATAAATAAACAGTAGCCACCACCCCGTAGGTCCACTTTCAGTCGAACTATAAATTCACCTCCAAAAAAGCGTTGATAATTATCGTGAAGCTCGTCGTTTCCCTTAATTTATAACTTCGTTGCCGCGGGCAGTGGTTTTATTGAAGTATTTCTGGACTAATTAAAATATCTCGGCGATTTTTATGAAGTTGCTTCTTATTAGGTGCGGGTTATTGGAGGAAGTAAATACTTAGAGGAAGTTATTAATCTCATCTATTGGGCAAATGTTTACCCAAGTTTGCTTATTTAACCCTTAAGAGGGTTGTATACTTTAGAAGCTACTCGAAACCAATATTTTCTTCTGTCTAACATTTAAAATTGTGAATTATGTGCGTAGTTTTTAAATATGTACAATTTTGTTTTACTATTGTCATTTACGTATATCTCTTTTTTTTTTATAAAGAGATATACATAAATGACAATACCACCTACCCACTAAAAACCTCAGGGATGGCCTTCCTCAGGCATGTAGGTAGCCCCCGTTAACGCCAAGCTACTTCCGGGAACCCCCAGCCTCCGGGGTCCCAGCTGTGCTACCGAGCCCGGCACCGCCTCCTTCGAGCGGGATCAGCCATCTCCCGACCCCGCTCGGCCGCCTCCTACTGGAGCATCACTGCTTCACAGAAGGAGGCCACAGCCCTCCAATCTGCTTCGTCCGCCAGCATTGTTGCAATCAATGCCGGCGGAGACAGTGCCCGCCCGATCTCTGCGAGCAAGACTCGGCGCTCGGGGGCCCACACGGGGCACTCCGCCAGCGTGTGCTGGGCCGAGTCGAGGTCGGATGCGCAGTGGTGGCAATGTGTCGATCCCTCCCGTCCTATTCGATACAGATACTCACCGAAGCAGCCGTGCCCGGTGAGTGTCTGAGTCAATCGGTGGGTGACCTCCTCTTTTCCTTGGAGCCAAGCTTCGAGATGCGGGAGTACGGCACCGACGGCCCGCTGGTGCGCGCAGATCCGTAATTCGAGCTGCGTACGCCGCCACAAATTTATGTATATCTAAGAATTGTGCTTTCGTTGAAGTAATAAAATATGTTACGTGTATATATATATGTATATGTGAAAATGGAGATAGTATTATTTCGATGGTTTTTATATATGCTTTTTAAACCCAACATTATTAAAAAAAAGCATTTTCGTAACTTAAAATAAAACGTTTTTGAGTGATAAATAATCTTTTAAGTAATTTCTATTAATTTCTCCAAATAATTATTTAAAAACATCAGAAACTCAATAGTCGTTCACCAGGGACATAAATACCCATGGCCTTTTTCGTCACGGTCATTTATTCTGCACAAAAATTTCGGATCCCATAGGGGCAATTAAAGCGACTCATAGCATTTTTTATCGTTCAATGGGCGTCGACCACTAGATATTTTACGACTTAACCCTTGAGCGAACGTCACGAGCTCACTTTGATGTTCAACAAATAAATTACGAGGTGAGTATTCACTTTGATTTGCAGGCGGTCAGAAATAGCTATAGACGAAAACGTTTGAGAGATTCAACTAGAGAAGATTATTTTCAGATTTTTATCACTGCAGAATCGCATACAATTTGCTGACATTGCAAATAAACTCTAAGAGAGTCGCATGCATTAGTATGGCACCGCTTTGCGTAAGCTATCTGGGTACATTAAGAGCAAATTTTTGGCCATACTTCTTTTTCCAGGAGTTTCAAATTCAAAACTTGCCAAACATTTTATTTCACTTCAATTTTCAACAAATATTATAACTTGTGCAAGATCATGTTCCTCTTTTTTTTTTTTTTTTCTCCCCTGAGGAAAATGCATTAAATTGCATACCCCGGCTGTGGCGAGCCGGCGGTTATGTGGGGCTCTCCTCCCCAGAAAGGGGAGGCCTACCCACTAAAAACCCCAGGGATGGCCTTCTTCAGGCATGTAGGGAGCCCCCGGGAACACCAAGCTACCTCCAGGAACCCCCAGCCTCCGCTCCCCTGCCTAGAGGGGAGCCCTCCTCGGGGGAGGCTACCACCTCCCCCGGTCCCCTCCACGGACGACGCCCCCCGGCCACGGAAGGGGCGCGATCCATCCCGGGCCGCCGTAGCGGTCGCGACTTCCTCGCTCCCGCCGGCGACCCGCGGCGGCGCCGCAGCTGTGCTACCAAGCCCGGCGCCGCCTTCTTCGAGCGAGATCGGCCATCTCCCGACCCCGCTCGGCGGCCTCCTTCTGGAGCATCACTGCTTCACAGAAGGAGGCCACAGCCCTCCAACCTCCCTCGTCCGCCAGCATTGCCACAATCAATGCCGGCGGAGACAGATCTCGCCCGATCTCTGCGACCAAGACTCGGCGCTCGGAGGCCCACGCGGGGCACTCCGCCAGCGTGTGCTGGGCCGAGTCAAGGTCGGATGCGCAGTGGTGACAATGTGTCGATCCCTCCCGTCCTATTCGACACAGATACTCACCGAAGCAGCCGTGCCCGGTGAGTATCTGAGTCAATCGGTAGGTGACCTCCTCCTTCCCGTGGAGCCAAGCTTCGAGGTGCGGGAGTACGGCACCGACGGCCCGCTGACGCGCGCAGATCCGTAATTCGAGCTGCGCACGCCAGGCCACCACAAACCGTCGGTGCCACCACTCCCGCTTAGGCACTTCGTGCGCGGGTTCCAGGGTGCTCCCCCCATCGCAACCCCGGTCGACACGCCGCGACGCATACGTCACCGCGTACATGTCGGCCAGGATGTCGAATGGGGGGGAGCGTCCCAGAACCGTCGCCGCCTCGTTCGAGATTGTACGGTAGCCTCGTACGATCCGTATGGCCATTATCCGCTAAAGGCTCCGTAGCAGAGCTCTGCAGCGGGGGGACCTCGCGCAGTCTTGCGACCACACGGGAGCCCCATACATGGCCACGGATCGCACGACGCCCTCGTACAGGCGGCGAACTCCATCTCTCGGTCCCCCGAGATTGGGCAGCAGGCGATGCAATGCGCCCGCCACCCTTTTGGCTCGGGGGACCAACCGCACGAAATGCTCCACGAAGCTCCAGCGGAGGTCCAGGGTGAGGCCCAGGTACTTGATGTACGGCCCCATCGGGACCACCGCGTCACCCACCCGCTGCACGCTGGACGGCGTCCAGCGTTGATCGCCCCCGCCGGAATCCAAATTGACAGTCCGATAGGTCGGGACCCAGGCGCGACAGGTGCTCGCTGATACGAGCGGGATAACTCTCTCGAAGAGCTTCCCCGCCTCGTTCAGCAAGCAGATCGGACGGAACGAGGACGGAACGTCGCCGATCCTTCCCTCCTTCCTGAGGAGCACCAGCCTGGCCGACTTCCAGTCGGCGGGGAACACGCCCTCGCGGAGACAGCTCGTAAAGAGCTGCCTCACCGTGCTCCCAAACGCCCTGAGCGCCAGCGCTAGCACCTTTCCCGGGACCCCATCCGGTCCCGGGGCAGTAAGATCATGTTCCTATATAGGAACACTCTGACTAATGTGATATCAAAGCTTATCATTTAACATTTCATTAACTTTTAACAGAAAAATATCAAATATATATTTTTTAATAGTTTTAGTTTCGTATCTTTTCTTTTTCTATGAGACAAAAACTGGATGAAGTATGTTTTAAAAGATGATAACCATTCTTGTATTTGCCCCACCTATAAATGTCCATGTACAGAAACAATAATCAATAAATTTTAAATATTTTCTATCCTAGAATACAATTTAAGTATTGTATTTTTGATCAAAGGTGAAAGGTGAAAATTGAAACCCAATCAACATAAAGTAACAATTTTTTAAAATTCAGAATTCATTATTTCATTGAGTTGACATATGTTTCTTTTTTAATTTTAATACTATAATGATAACATTATCGAGGTTATATTTAAAAAAACATATATAATTTTAACACTGCGCTGGTATAATAAACTCAATTTCTCTATTATGTGGATTAGATCCTTTCTGCACAACCACATCCAATCATAATAATAATATTAGATGTTCGTCTGTTGAAGAAGATCGCCTAGTCTCGTTCCCCACAGCCTTAACAGAAACTTATTTATTATCAAAACAATGGTGTAATAAACTATAAATAATGCAGTCTAGAAGCTATTAAAATATGTAACCATATAACAATAGAAAATATCAATTCTTATCAAGGCGGCGACACAACGACAAAGTTAAGAGTTTCTTTATCGAATAGAAACTTTGCGAGAATTAAACTCGACGCAGATAGTGGTATTCGTGAAACAAACTAGGGTTGAGCAGTTTTCCCGCTCAGAACGCAACTTGTTGTTGATAAAGATACAGAGTAGAATAGACGAGAATAGAGTTTGAATGAACTTATAAGATTTGCTTCCCGCCTTGATTAATTGGTTAGGGGTGTTACAAGATATGATTATCGGTGAAAATTGTTATTCAAACAAAGTAGGAAACATTTATAATGATATTTATAAACTACTTATTAATAATCAAGTACCAAGTAATTATTAATAATATGTAGCATTAGTCCTGGTAAGACTTCATTATAATACAAAGAGGTATTTTCCAGGGTGACAGTTGAGTTGTCTGGCACTGAATCTTTTTAAGTACTTTACTGAAGGATTCATTTATCAGTATTACTTAATGGTCTCTGCATACCCAATAGTGGCGTAGCCTCTATCGCTTAAGTTCATTAGAAGACTACTATGCTTCACAAAAGTGGGGATAGAACTCCCCCTTGAGAACATCATTTAAACACTTTGACTCTTATGATGTTATTTTGAAATATCTGGCCGCCCTCTTATTATCTTTACCAGCTTAGTGACCAATTCTGTTATTTCTGATACAACGGCGAGCTTTTTCAGAGCGGGGTTGATGCTTTTGTGCGTAGTTTTATGAAAAGCTCCTTCTATATCTATGAAGGTGCCTAGGGTTGATGATTTGTTGTGTATAGCCGACTCTATTTTGTGGACCACCATATAACTTTGTTGATGTGATGCGTGCTGACGGGGATGTAGAGGTCTTCTTTGGAGTACTCTGAGTACTTTGTACCCTTAAATAATTAATAAATATTTTCTTACACTTGCACCAATTAACCTAGCCCAAAGTAAGAGCTATTCGCTCAAGGTCAGTGAAAGCTTAAAAAATGACGTTAGACCCACACGGAAATTTAACGCTTGAAAAAACAACACAACTTGCAGTAACTAAGCGAAAAACAAATAAGGGTACACGCTTAACGATGCATTAAAATATCTCGGCTATAAATAATACCACCGTTTGTTAACTTAACCGGTATCTGTAATGGATCACTTAATTTCGATTAGCCTGACGGACGAAGGCGAACAATGCTCCGGATATTGCTTGTTTTTGATCGTTTTTGAGAATATACTCGACGTTCCAAAGCTCTAGCTCAAATGTTGTAATACACAGCGTGTATTAGGTTTCATAAAGTTATTTCCCATAATTGTATACTAAAAAGTTTAACTATATATGGTCAAACGTACGATTCAATAAAATATTCAATAGATTCGTAAAAAGAAGAACAATTATCTATAGTTATCTCGTTTTGCTAACTAGTTAAGTTACTTCTTAATGCACTGCTTCGCTGTCCATACACTCACTTTCATCGAATGCTGCGATTTGAACAACAAATCAAAATGGCGACGGTAGCCAGCTCCGATACAAAAAAGTTAAAACTCCTTTTGCCAGCTGCGCTTCTTGAAGATATATTTAATTATAGTTATATAATTTTCGTTGTACTAAATAAAAAAATCTAAGGTAAGATAAAGAGAAAGCAAGAAACATGTGGACTTATCAGCGTCCTTAATTGCGATTTAGTTTAGTCGGCTTTGTAATTCAGATTTTTTAACAGCGATTCAATTGAAATTTTAATATTAAATTTGATATTAAGCTAAGTTTTGTATTAAGCTTCATACCACGACATTCTTGGATGGTGTACACTGACAAGCTCGTATATTATACTTAGAGAAATCAAATGAAGTTTCAGTTTAAAAATCTACCTATATAGTGAATTGTAAACTATTTCATTGATAATTTACAATTATTTTTAAATATATTTCCTTCATTTTAAACAGGCATAATCACCAATCAATAAATTATAATTTGTGGTAGAGTTTTTTGTGAGACTCATATTGAATTGTTTTATGTTTTTTCCTACCCATGTAATTTATTTTATACATCTTAATTGCACCATTGTCGTGAAGCCTTAACAAAATTGACGTCTATATAACAGGACCAATAATGTGGAACCTGTTTCGATGTTATTTTAGTTGCAATTTGTGTGTTTTGAGGAACGTGGGAGTCTTTTTAATGTTTGCTACTGATTGTTTGCTCAAAAGCCCTCAGAAGCCCATTGGAGCGTGAATCTCGCCATCATTACTTTAATAGGCAAGACGGCGTAAGTACGTCTTGCTTAACATACACTAATATGTGTCTTTTTCGAAGTGGACTAAAAGACGGACTTAAAAGGAACGTTTGATGAAGTTTCAGCATCAAATATGATACATGTAATAAGCACATTATAATATTCAATATTTATTATGCTATAAATAAACACTTCCAAGTCCAACAACGGGAACTATTGGTTTTATTAGTTACCACTGTTGTAGTTCTAGCTAACTAAAAAGTTACTTGGGACTTCTCTGAAGACTACCAAAGGCCACCAAGTAATATATTTTTACGGACCTACGCTGTTAAACGCAGATTACTGTTTCAGCTTTATCTTAAGAAGATGAGAACTGTGGTGGATCCTCAAGTATCTCAAAGTTGTCGCTTTGTCCAAATACCATCGACATCGATGGCATGTGGGTGCGCCGCTAAATGCTAGGATGCTTATCTTCATCATATAATGGAGAATACAGAGAAGCAACAGTGTACGTGACTATGCCTTTTTCTTCTTAGATCTACATTTTATTAATGTAGTTATAATCTAATTTTAAAATGTAGATCTGGTCTTCCCACTCTTGCTTCCGAAATCTTGCAAGACATATGTAGGTGAAGAAGCGGGTCTATTCACGTGTCTTACATCATTGGGGAACAGGTGGATTGGGAACGACCACAAAATTAGGTTTTATTAAGAGGACTGAGAATCATTTGAATAAACAAACCCCGATTAATATGGGATTTGGGTAATTTTGTTTAATAAATATTCCGTGAAATAACGAGTCAAGGCTGCCATCAAGTAAGCTTTCATTTAGTACTGGGCAGCTGTAATTTATTACTACTAACAGAGACGAGAAGATAACGAATCTGGCGATTGGTTTGACATACCGTGTTAGAGCCATGCTTCGGCACGAATTGGGCCGGCTCGACCGGAGTGATACCACGGCCTCACAGGAAAACCGGCTTGCGCTGTGTTTCGCCGAATGAGTGAGGGTACCGGAGGTCCAACCCCCCTTCCCCCCTTATTCCCTTTTAAAAGGCTGGCAACACATTTGCGACTCCTCTGGTGTTGCGTGTGTCCATGGGCATCGGTTATCGCTTACCATCAGGTGATCCGTTTGCTCGTTTGCTGCCCTATCCTATAAAAAAAAAGACATGAATTTATTAAGCGAACGAGCGTGAAGATCCTCTGCGGAAAGCGAAAGTAAGGTACCACTCTAATACTATCCTTAAAACAATTGGCACAAACAAATGAGGTATGTAACATCAAGAGTAATCATATATTTTTAATAGACATGACTAAATGTTAAACATCAATAAAAATAAAGTAAGTTTTAGTTTCTCTTCTAGTCGAAAACCTTCAAATCGAAGAACGTTTTAAATATTTTATTTGACTGTTTAAGAGACATCTTAAAATCATTTTTGCATTATTTAATTTTATACTTTTTATTCAAAATTTTTTGAGTCATCATTATTCCGTAACATTAATATATTTTTATTTGTCTAAACTAGATTATTATTAATATCTAAAAGTCTACTGTTTGTCCCGTGATATTCCCTTGTTCCCTCGCACCAGGCATACTAATTAAGTTTGTTTGAATGTTAGCTTTGTAAATTGTTTGAGTTGAGCCGTTATTAAGATGTTGTTTGCGGTACTCTGGTTTTCCCATATGTAATTGTATCGCATGATTGTAACTCTATAGATGTTATTTAATTAAATACTTCATTAAACCTAACATTTTTGCAAGTATTTATGCATTCATCTTATAAAACTTATGAATGCTTTTACGGTAATCAAGCAGGAAAAAACATCTTACGGATATCTTAAATATAATGGGCGAATTTTTTTAATATTCTCAATAAATTTTAAAGTACTCGTCACTGCTTGATTAATGCTAAAGAAATTCATCCTTATTATGCGAATGACAAATCGCAAAGCTCCGTGCAATGTTAACTACCAATGTTTGAGTTTAGGTCCAGGGCAAAAGAGAAAAAAGTAAAAATCCGCCATGTCTGACCATTTCCGACGGCTATTATTCTGTCTCCCTCTATATCCGCTTCCTGCTGTCGCAAAACAAAATACTGGCCGTACGAAAACAGACATCGCGCTGGGCTTTCGACGGAATTTTATTAAGAAATTTCTTCTGGAATATCACATCACGTGGCTCGACAACGAGACATCTTTTGTAAGCTTTGCATTGACTTACAACAAACTGTAACTTGTAACGCATCGCTGTTTAGTAAGTGCCAAATGCGGACTTTGCATTGCATTGAAATATTATATATTGCATTTGCATGCATTGTATATGAAATATGTTGGATTTACACAGAAAGATAATCTTTCTGTGAATTTCTTTGGAGTGAAAAAAAAAAGTACTATTCAGTCATATAATAATATGACTTAATATAGAAGGCTATTAAATTAAGTCTGAGAATTACTTACAAAAAAAAATGTAAATACATGTCTTAGTAATTCTAGTATAATGAAGTGCGTTAATTTCAGGCCCATACGGAAGTTTTCTATGAACACTCAAACTACAATACAGTTAAAACTGATGTGTATAAATGTTAAGAAGTGATATGATTTATACATGCTCCTCAACGCGTAAATTGCTCGGAAATATTGCTTTATGAGCTTTTTTTAAAAATATTATATTGTTAAGGCACTTTACAAGAACTACACTTTACGTTGCAAAAATTGCACAGCAAACCGAACAAATCGAACACCGCTTTGAGGTAACAGAAATACATATAAAACAATACAAGAATAATTACATTTATATACTCCAAACCACTGCTATTACCAGCGCCATTAGTGATGTCGCAAGGTTAAAATAAAATCACGTGTGCAAAAAACTCTGGTGTAAAGTCTCTTTCTACTATATAAGTATTGTTAGGACCAACATCTAACCAAAAATGTTTTCATTAGAAGCCAAAAAAGTTCCCGTCACTTCCCATTTTTAAAAGGAATACAACGTTGCGCCAAAAGAAACAGCCAATGAATTATCAAAGACCCACTCATCACACCTTTAAGTGAACAAACTCAGACTTTTCGTTAGCCAAGCGCTGGTCGAATAAACAGCGGCTGTAAGTGAAAAGTTACGTTGTTTGCGCTTTTAACCATTCGCGCTGTAAAAAATAAGAAATATGGACGCACAAAAGAATATTTTGTTAATGTTTATATATTCGTGAAGTTTTCTTTTGGCGAACTTAGCAGGAGTTTTGTTATAAATCAGACAGTTTATTATGCTTGATTAGCTTCGCGTAAAGGAGGTTATATAATGAGGTTGTGTTACGAGCTATCCTTTCTTATAGAAGGTGATTTCTTATTATGAAGGTTTCTCGATAATGAATTATTGTATTCATTTGTCTTATTTTTTAGCTGGAGATTTTTTTAACTTTTAACACATACGCTTCGGATAATTTAAGTATATTGAATTTCCAATAGTAAGGTTACTGATAATTGTAATGTGAGCATAATTTTCGTTCCGAGGGCAACATATCCGACCGTGGGCTAGGCGGCGAGCGTGTGTGGGGCTCTCCTAGCAAGAGTACCAGGTCTACCTAATAAAACCCCCCGGTGTTCTCCTTGCCTCTTGTATGTGTGCGGTAAAGTTCACATTGCGATACAACCACTACATACTTTTCACTATCTGAGATGTATATAAGTAAGTAACTATCGAATAAATTCATGTTCCTGCAATTCTTTATAAGATTTTTTACACGTTCGTTTTAGAACATCTTAAAAGTCTCGTGATTTATTCAGTATCTAATCAGTCTAGTTAGTTCTATAAAAGAGAACAGGTCCGTGTGTACCCAGGTAAACACAGATCTGTTCCTTATCTATCTGGTACTTACTACGACTATATTACAAAGTAGGATTCTCTTAATTATTTTAAAATAATATTGCTGAATTTCTGTTGAATGTTTGAGGCAACTGTTTATATGTATATCTTTGCATTTGTTTGTTATTTATATTTCAGATGATTTAATTTTAAATGGTTAGCGTATATTTTGATTACATTGTAACTGTGGTGATAACAAATACTATATTAATAATTTATTTTTGGATGTAAGGAGTTTCGAATGAGTGCGCACTGGGCCAGCATGGTGGGAAACGGCCCAAAGGGGAGTCCTATGTCTAGCTGTAGCATATAACGGCTGAAATGATAGTAAGTTTTATGATACAAGTGTATTTGAATGTATAACATGTGTCATGAATATGGAAGTGCGTGGGAAAAAACAAAACTTATTAATAAAATCTGAACAGAGTTATTTATTTATCCGACAATATTATAATATAGGCATATTAACTTGAAATATGGACTTATTGACTCTACATTGAGTTGCTTAGTTACCAACAAAAAGAACATATATTTTTAAAGTTATCAGAATCAAAGACAATAAAAACATTTACGAGGTTTTATAGAACATCGTCCCGGCCGTTGCGATTCAAAGAATATCGCAACTATTAAATTATTATTAATCATCAAAAAATCGCTTCGGTACAATTATTCGTCCAGCACGCGTTCTTTGCCGCTGTGGCAAGGAACTCGCCACATTTGAGGTTGCTTCCGTCAAGTCACAGGTTGCGAGCGTTGGGTCAGAGTCTGTGGATGCTGAGTAAATCTTAGGGTTGTCAATAAGCTTATCAGTCAAAGAACTACTTATCTCTAACGAGTATAACTTTTGAACAGGCCTTACCTTGTTACCACTCGCAGTCTTTACTTTCGCAACTCGAACGACACCATCCACCCCAGGGTACGTTTCTATTATAAGTCCTAAAGGCCAGTGCATTCGCTTACCTTCAGTTTCCACCAAAACGACGTCACCAACACACAGTAACCTTGATGCATTATGAGCCCTTTGAACCAAAACGACGTCACCAGCACACAGTAACCTTGATGCATTATGAGCCCTTTGAACCAAAACGACGTCACCAGCACACAGTAACCTTGATGCATTATAAGCCCTTTGTACCAAATTGGATAGATATTCGTTTCGAAACCGTTGTCGCAAATCATTGTCGTTTTATAGAACAACATGATTACTTTTACTGTAACACCTTTTTTAAATAAATAGTCATATGGAAAAAAATACTAATGAATTTCTTACATATAACTCTCACACCCACATTCACTGACAAACTCACACACAAACTTAAAATGATTTATAATTGTAATTAATAAAATTTAATTAATAAAAACGTAAAAATAATGTAACACAAAAGAAGAGCGGGACATTCCAACTCAAGTATCTTCTATAACTTATTGAAAAGTTTCGGGCGAAATTAAGCAATGTAATTTTAATGAACCATTTTTATTACTTGTATAATTTCAAGATGTTTTTCTGTACAATATAATTAAATGGAAATTAGCTCATAATACTATGACAATTCTCCGTCATTGTGGCTGCTAATTGGGATTGTTTGCGGACTGCATGTCTGGGTGGATTTAGTGTAACCATGACAACAGCACGACACGTTATTAACTTACGCACCATAGAGCAAATAATGCATTATTGGTGTTAATGATTCTTACTATGAACCTTGCACGGTTATGACGCTTTTTAGAGAAATTGCAAAATAAATGAAATTGCTTTCTGTTACTTGATCTCCATGAATCTGCGATTTGCAAGGAGTTATTGTTGTTTTTAATATAAAATAACATTGCCGATTCTCGATGTGATTTTAATATTTACTTTAATGATTTTATAGAGTACACTGATTATTCATCTCTACCGATAGTCTCTATTCTAATTACAAACTTAACTTTCTTAGAAATAGGATCTATAAGGAATCAAACTCCTTAATTGCTACATAAAACAGTCTTCACCCTTTTAATCATATCAAAAGGGCTATCTTCCGGTCGGATGGTCGCTACAACAAATCAGGATTTACACATTCGTTAAAACCAATCTTACTGCGTAGATATAGAGCGTAAATTTCTTCTCGCGTAAATCTCTAAACGATAATCTCAAAACTTCCACGAATAACAGCGCTCTATCATATTACAAATCCGTTTTTGATTTGTGAAAATCTAATTCCGTATAACGTCTTTCATGTTGTGGACTTTAATCTTTGGCCGTTTTACTTTACCTAGGGCCGAACAAAATTATTATTGTAAAGTGATTCGCATCAATCGATTCATTTATTGATCTTCAAATCTATAACTTTAAAGTCGGATTAGTTACGTCTACTATATATAACCCTAGGACGACTAACCTAATTAAAACAAATAACACTATTGGTTTCATCTCTACCCTGAATAGCAAAATAATTGTCAGAAAAAGCATGTAAAATAAGTTACGAATAAAAATATTTATTATTTATCAATATTATTTTATCACTTGATAGTTCATATCTATTTAATTAATATTACGCGGTGCGGAGTCCGTCAGGTCATCTAAAGCTCAGACACTGTGAGAATGCAATTTTCACAAGGCGTGTCAGTTTCTTATGTAAAGTATAATTAAAGTTCATTTTCGAGAGTTGTGTTAATCGTAGTTCAAAAATAAACCTTATAAGCCGTACATAAGGAATTGACGGCACCTATCAGAAGCACATTCTCTGAGAGGTTGGACTGATAAATTACATACTCGTATCTTACATGGTTTTCAACAAAAATTGCAAAGACGCCTTACAGGGTCTTTGGCGTCCTCATCTAGTCGTTTGCAAATTTATGATGGTTTATGAGGGTATATGATCTTCTATGCGTCTTTGTATTGGTGCGTGCACTTTTTCTCGTGTTAGTTGTTGCAACTTTTGACAAGAAATTTTACTTGAAAAATTATTTATATTTGAGTAAATAAATTTTATAATTTGTGAAGTACCACAGTACAAATAATTATTACAATATTTTTGCAATGTTAGGTCTTCTTCGCTTAAAAGCTATCATATTATATCAATCGGTTAAACTTATGCCAAACCATAGAGATGCATTTTGAATACGGTCACAATCAAGAGACTCGGCACATGACTCGGCTTCAAGCTAATTAGAGAGAGCACGTACTTTTACTTACATATTTCGCTATTTTTGCATTGAACAATTATTTATAATAGCAATTTTATTAGAACAGAAACTATCGGATCGTATATAAAAATCCCTAACCAACTCATGAATTGTACGTACTTCATGTTGTTTGTTCACCTATTAGAACATAAGACAACATATTTCAACAAAATCTGATGGGATAATTTAAGTGAAATTCTAAAAATTCTCTCTCAAATATAATAATATCAATATTGCTTCCTACGCCTACTATAGCGATACCCATAGACACGCACCGGCGGAGACAAAAAAATTTGACCGACAACACTGCCTAGTGCCGACTCATGCTTGTACAAAGTCGATGAAACTATGTTCATACTAATAAATGACTCCCATGATTTATCTGTATATATAAACTAAGCCTTTCTTCTTTCTTGTGTGTATATATAATATCCAACTAACTAATTGCTAGGCACAAGGTGCTATTAACTAAGTAATATCTTATATACCATGGTGATAGAAAGTGGTTATAATAATATGAGAGATTCTCAGCAAATCTGCAGTCCCCACAAAAAACATAGTTCTCTTCGAACAAAGTACTCTTCGAACCGAAACACAGCAATTCGACTTCTGTGTGAGGAAAAGTAATTTTTAGTTACTACTATTTGTTTACTGTGTAAATAGAAGCATTACACTCTAACCCAAATATTGAAAAAATAACACTAGCTTCTGCAATATATACGAAATGAAACTATCACGCTCTCATCAAAGTGCGAACGTGTAAAAGAGAGGTTGATAAAGCTACAGGAAACAGAGACGACGATAACGCCGGTTTATTGCATCATAAACTTTACTCACCATTTAATCATGCGGCTTTATACAATGTACGTATCTGGTCGTTCATATATTAATAAATATTAATATGAGCGCATTAATTTTATGAAGCCTAAGAGGTGGAAACAAACAAGCGGCTAGTGAATATTTATCGCCTCACATACTACCGATGCTTACACGAGTTTTTTTTGTTTTATTTTCACTTGCAAGTTGCTAGAAGGAAGAGTAATGCTTACATGATATGTAATTAGCCTAACACACTTGTTGACGGCAGCCTCAATTCAATCAATGTATAATAGTAATTACTTAAGTTAGCTTGTAAGTCTCATTCAATAAACTGTGCGTGATTTGTCTTTTATTTCCCCTAGATATAAGTTATTAAACAGATAATTAGGAATATCAACAAGTCATAGAAATAAGCCTAGAAATGTATTGTAAATGTACATGTCACGAGCCACGATGCGCATTTAGACTCCCCGCCAGTTTAACTACGCAAAAATGTATATAATTCGGGCCGAAATCGCCATTGAGTCAGTCTACCTCGAGACGAAGCACAGCAAGTAGTCAGCAAGTAGTCAGCAAGTAGTCAGCAAGTAGTCAGCAAGTAGTCAGCAAGTAGTCAGCAAGTAATAGTAGTGCTGTGAAAGTGAGTGCTCAACGAGTAATAGTGCTCCAGGTTTCCCGTAGTTCGGAATCCCTGTGAAACAAAGGCCCGGCCGTGACTGTACATACCGGCGTAGAATAAGAATAGTGTAACAGTGTTCAATTGGTGTAGTCAAGAATAAATAGTCTCGTATGTGGGACTTGTATTTCAAAACGACGCTTTCTTATTTCAATCGACTTTGTCTCTTCTGCTGAAGATCAACCCTGCACCTACCACCGTCTTGAACAACTGGTCCTTCGAGCCGGATCTTCAGAAGAGCAAGAAATCGAAAGAAGAATTCAAGATGTCCACATACTCGACAAGAAGCCAGGCTCGTCGGGTTGAAGAGCAATCGCACCAGAATCAGGAAGATCAAGTACACGGCACCAAGAATGAACGATTGCAAGAAGTTCGCCGTGGAGGAATTCCGGGGGGTCTGCCCGTGTCTGAACTACACACGGACTCCGGGGTCGCCGCGTCGTTACTCCAAGCAAATTCGCCGTCTACGTCCAATCGAAGAGGACTCCCTGACTACCGTGTGCCCGAAATACCACTGGCAGGAGGAAGAATTCAGGACTTCACCACACAGACGCCGAGTACCGTACGTCGTGTGCCGGCACCACAAGCACCGGCTAGCGTAACGTCATCAAGAAGCAGTCGCGCTCAACGAGACGCCGCCAGAAGAAGAATCGAATATGAAGCCGAACTGGAACTGTTCAGATCACAACAACGGCTCACAGAAATGAAGAAGAATATGCAACTGGCCGAGCTGGAAGCCGAAGAAGAACAAGAACAAGAAATTCCTGAACAGCAAGTCGAAGAAGTGCAAACCCGCGTCGGGGAATGGGTTGAGAAGTCACCATTCGTCGAACAACCCACGCAGAAGAGGATCGTCAGCCACGCCTCGGATCTGAAACAACATGAAGTAATAAAAGAACTGACGACCGCAATCCGCGATATGTCAAGACCTCGCCCGATGCCGCGCGCCTTCTACGAGCTCCCGCTCTTCAACGGCGACCCGGCAGAATGGATCTTCTTCAAGAGACGCTATGAAGAATCAACGAAGATGTGCGATTTCAAGAGAACAGAAAACCTCGCAAGATTACAAGTGGCAATCCAAGGAAAGGCGAAACAACTAGTGGAAGATTTACTGCGCACAAGTTATGATCCTGATGAGATTATGAAGACGCTCGAACGAGCCTATGGCAACCCAACGCTACTTCTGCAAGCCACAATTTCGAAGATAAGAAGCCTACCAAGAGTCAACGATAACGACTGCAACGGGCTACGAATACTCAGCGCATCAGTCCGGTCCTGCGTTTCCACACTTCGCAACATCCACGCCGACGGATACATCAACAACCCGCAACTTGTGAGAGAACTACTCGACAAGCTTACGCCGACGCAACGCAACGAGTACTGCAAATTCGCACGCCGCGCTCAAGCAGAAGACATCGACTTTCGAGTTTCGCCGACACTCCTGATCTTCGTCGAATTCCTCGAAGAGCTCGCCGACACTGCTGCCTTCATGCTACCCGCTGAACTCGTTGGTAGCACGTCATCGAACATGAAGACTCCAGCAACAAATCTCAAGACAGCGCCCGTGCACGGCAAGACTCCGATGACAACACGCAGGGAAGCTCATCGAATCATGGAAGTCGCTGAAGTCGAACTCAAGTGTGAAGCCTGCGACAAGCCTCATCACCTCTCCAAGTGCGAAGTGTTCAAGAAGATGAACAACGACGAGCGATGGCAACTAGTGAAGAGCAAACGACTGTGCTTCAAGTGCATGTCAGGAAGACACAGCAAGATGTCATGCCGTGCGAAGAAGTGTAAGAAATGCAACAGACCTCATCACGAACTACTACACGCCGACCGCCCGAACAACAGTGAACAAGAGGCCGCGCCAACCGAACGTGTGACGAGCATCGGCGATCAACGAGTCAAGTCGCTACTGAAGATCATCCCTGTCACCGTGGAAGATGGGAAGATTGAACGGCACACATACGCGCTGCTAGACGACGGCGCTACAGTGTCACTGATCGACAGCACATTGGCCAGCAACCTGGAAGGAAGCAAGCAACCGCTACACATCGTCAGCGCTGGGGGTCATTCCATCATCGACGACGAGTCGCGCCGAGTGGTCGTCAAGATTCGAGGTGCAAACGACAAACACCACTCACTCACTATGCGCACCATGAAGAACATAGATCTCCCGCCGCAGACGATAAGTGAAGACCTGATCAAGCGACACAAGCATCTCCGAGGGTTGAACTGCGACAGCATGAACGAAGCTAAGCCACTACTGCTCATCGGCCAAGACCACTGGGAACTGATTGTTGGAGGTGACTTTCGACGTGGAAGATCGGGCCAACCTGCAGCATCGCTCACTCAACTGGGTTGGGTGATACATGGGCCAGTCAGTTGCCGAGAAGAGGGACACGAAAGAGTCAACCAGCTGTCCGACCTTGAAGACATCGTGAAGAAACAGTTCGAACTCGACGCCATTGGAATTAGCAAAGAGTCAAGACAGAACAGTGACCACGCACGCGCCGAGAAGATTCTGCAAGAAACATCCAAACGAACTGCAGATGAATGGGAAGTGGGGCTACTATGGAAGCAGGATGATATCGACCTGCCAGACAACTACAAAGAAGCCGAAAAACGACTGAAGAATATAGAAAGGAAGATGGATCAAGACGAACAATACGCGAATGCCTACTGCCAACAAATGCAAAGGCTGATAGACAAGGGCTACGCGCAGAAGGTCAATGGGTCAACGAGTTCATCGCCTGTATGGTACCTGCCTCATTTCGGTGTTACCAATCCTAACAAGCCGGGGAAGCTGAGACTGGTCTTCGACGCCGCCGCGACCTGCAAAGGGACGTCCCTCAACGACAACCTGTTGAGTGGACCTGACCTGATGAATTCCCTGCTCGGTGTGCTATTTAAGTTCCGGTCGAAACCAATCGCCATGACAGCTGACATCGAAGACATGTTCCTGCGAGTGAAGATCGCCGACAAAGATCGAGGGGCACAGCTATTCCTGTGGAGAGGCAAGGATCGCACCAGAACACCAGACGTCTACGCCATGAATTCCCTGATCTTCGGAGCTACGTGTTCGCCTACATGCGCCATCTACATACTGAATCTCAACGCCAACGAGTTCAAAGAAGAACACCCGGATGCTGTACGTGCGATACAGGAGCGCCACTACATGGACGACTACCTAGACAGCGTAGATGACATCAGCACCGCCGTGAAGCTCGTCGAAGAAGTTACAAAGATACACGCAAGAGGGAACTTCCACATACGAGATTGGAAGACGAACAGCTGTGAACTCAGAAAACAGCTGCCCGATAGCATATCATCATCGGTCGACCTAACGAGACTGATGGGAAAAGTCGAGAGGACCTTGGGCATGATATGGAACACAGAAGAAGACACCATCACATTCGACCTGTCGTTTAAGAAAATCAAGAAAGAAATCGCCGAAGGTCAAGAAATACCCACGAAGAGAGAATTTCTACGATTCATCATGAGCCTGTTCGATCCGTTGGGCTTGATCTGTCCGCTCACCATCGACTCAAGAATATTGATGCAACGAGTATGGAGAACGGGGATACAATGGGACGAGCCACTCACTGAAGACTGTTTCGTCGACTGGAAGAAATGGCTCTGCGACCTGGAAGCAGTAAGAAGCCTGAAGATGCCGAGATGGTACGGGCTGAACAGCTCGACCTTGGAGCTCCACGTGTTCGGCGACGCCAGTGAACAAGCATACGCCGCCGTAGCCTACCTCGTCGATGAACACAGGAACGTCACGCTCGTCGCAGGAAAAGCAAGAGTTGCACCACTGAAAGTTGTCTCCGTGCCACGACTCGAGCTGCAAGCCGCGCTTCTAGCCTGTCGTTTGGCCGAAACCGTCGAGAAAGAACACGCCGTGAAAATAGCATCGAAAACCCTGTGGACCGACTCGAAGACAGTACTTCAATGGATACGAGCAAATCCACGCGACTTCAAGCCATACGTAGCTCATCGACTCGCCGAAATCGACAGAAAATCGCAAGTTAGTGACTGGCGCTGGGTACCTACTGCACACAACCCTGCCGATGAAGCCACAAGAATTGGATGGAACAGCGAGGGCTCTATATGGATGACGGGCCCACCTTTCCTACGTCTACCACCAGAAGAGTGGCCAGAGATGACCAGCTGCGTCGCTACAGAAGAAAGCACGCACGAGATACGTAGCACCGCGCAAGTACATGTAACGACGGAGCAACCCGAACAGCTGATTGACATAAATCGGTTCTCTTCGTGGCAACGCGCCGTGAACACGACAGCACGCGTGATAGCATGGACAAGGACGCTACGAACGAAAACGCATGTACCTGTGACCGGCACGCTGATACAAGAGGCGGAGCTACTGCTAATACGACAAGCGCAAGAAAGCTCGTTCGCCGCCGAAATAAGAAAAATGAAGATCGGACAAATCCTGCCGTCACACAGCAAGATACGAAGTTTGGACCCTATGCTCACAACCGACGGGCTGTTACGAGTTCGAGGCCGCTTGAACGCCGCACAGATGCCATACGAAGCTCGCCACCCGATCGTGCTGGACGGTCGTCACCGCATCACCGAACTGATAGTCGGCCATCATCATCGCCAAGCACAACACGCGAACAACGAAACTGTCGTGAACACGCTGCGAGAAAAATATTGGATCACGAGGATGAGACCTACGGTGAAGAAAATAGCAAACAGCTGTAAAATATGTCAACTGCGTAAGTCCCAGCCGACCTCGCCGAAAATGGGTGACCTACCACCAGCAAGACTCGCGCACCGACGGCGAGCCTTCGCGCACTGCGGGATCGACTACTTCGGACCCCTAGAAGTGACCATCGGGCGACGACACGAGAAGCGCTGGGGGGTGGTGATCACATGCCTCACCACCAGGGCAGTGCACTTGGAGCTCACGTCATCGCTAAGCGCCGACGCAGCCATCATGGTACTAAGAAGGTTCATCGCGAGGAGGGGCCAGCCAGAAGTAATGTACAGCGACAACGGCACCAATTTCGTAGGGGCAAACACCGAAATGAAAAAGGCCCTAACTGCACTGAAAGAGACAGCAACCACCAGGGGAATAGAGTGGAAATTCATCGCACCAGCCGCACCACACATGGGAGGCTGCTGGGAGCGTCTCGTACGCTCGGTGAAGACAGCCCTCAAGGCAGTACTACGCGAACGAGCACCGAAAGAAGAGACTCTGCAAACCCTGCTGACCGAAGTCGAAGCCATCATCAACAGCCGACCACTCACTCACGTGTCGGTAGATCCGAACGACCCAGTGGCTCTTACCCCAAATCACCTACTGCTGGGGACAGCTGCAAATAGTACCCCGACTGGAGTCTTCGACCGAAGCGACCTCAGCACAAGAAAACAATGGAGATTCGTACAGGCATTAGCTGATCAATTTTGGGCAAGGTGGCTGCAAGAATACCTACCGACACTTCAGCAACGCAGGAAGTGGACCGAGGCCATAAAACCACTACGAGTCAACGACTTGGTCCTGATCGTCGACAACAACCTACCTCGTAACTCATGGCCACGGGGAGAGATCGTCAAAGTGCATCCCGGCGCTGATGGACAAGTTCGAGTAGTAGACATCAGAACTCCGCACGGAACCCTGAGACGACCAGCCTGCAAGGTGATCGCGCTGCCTACGAACGAAGATGTTTCGGAGCAACTTCCTCAACAGGGGGTGGAATGTTGACGGCAGCCTCAATTCAATCAATGTATAATAGTAATTACTTAAGTTAGCTTGTAAGTCTCATTCAATAAACTGTGCGTGATTTGTCTTTTATTTCCCCTAGATATAAGTTATTAAACAGATAATTAGGAATATCAACAAGTCATAGAAATAAGCCTAGAAATGTATTGTAAATGTACATGTCACGAGCCACGATGCGCATTTAGACTCCCCGCCAGTTTAACTACGCAAAAATGTATATAATTCGGGCCGAAATCGCCATTGAGTCAGTCTACCTCGAGACGAAGCACAGCAAGTAGTCAGCAAGTAGTCAGCAAGTAGTCAGCAAGTAGTCAGCAAGTAATAGTAGTGCTGTGAAAGTGAGTGCTCAACGAGTGATAGTGCTCCAGGTTTCCCGTAGTTCGGAATCCCTGTGAAACAAAGGCCCGGCCGTGACTGTACATACCGGCGTAGAATAAGAATAGTGTAACAGTGTTCAATTGGTGTAGTCAAGAATAAATAGTCTCGTATGTGGGACTTGTATTTCAAAACGACGCTTTCTTATTTCAATCGACTTTGTCTCTTCTGCTGAAGATCAACCCTGCACCTACCACCGTCTTGAACAACACTCATTTTGAAACACATCCACCTGTCAAGTAAAAATTGTATTGGTGGATGTTTTCTGAAGTTTTATTGTGTCTAAATGAAATGATCAATCATAGGGGTATTACAATTTTGCTACTCCATAATTCGGTCAAAATTTTTATATACACCAAAATCACCCTTGTTAAGATTTTCAATATTTCGCAAAATATATCTGCGTTATTTATACATTTCATTTATGTTTTCTTTATGTATCACAAATTATATGAAATAAACCGTAAAATCCTGAAGTATAATAAACTAACTTACATTTTGTTAGAAAGCTCTTTTGTGAAAATACGCAAACAAGCAAAGCGTCGCTGGCACTGTAGCCTCTTAAGCAGAAGTTGTAGCACCCCTATGATAAAAGAAACCATCGAGATATATATATTATATCAATTCGAACAAACTAATGTGATTGACTTGGCTCTAATCGCCACAGTTACTATTGTTATATTTGGGAGTGGGAGTGAATTCTCATAAGGGGGAGCTACTAGAGCCGTCCAACACGTGGACGACCGCTAACGGGATACTATCCGCAACCGGTCTAGGGTGGATGGTTATGTTGGACTGTTGGATGTTGGACTCCCCCATTACACTAGCTCTTAGTTAAGTTAGGTTCATAGAACATTATCAATAACATAGCGCGTACTTCTTAAAAAGTATCACTAAGATTTTGTCTTAAAACACTTGTAACTTGAAAAAGAAATATAAAAAAAAATTGGTTGTCTGTAGAACTCCGTCTACTGCCGATATTTGAACGTGACAACGTCTATTACATGGTATTTTTTTCTGGGTGCAATGAAATTATTTAAAATAAAGTAATGTATAACATATTTTATTACGTTGCCGTGTGGCGTCAGATCGGCCGTTACGCCGTTTCCGAATATGCCTTCGGGCGCTCTAGGGGTGGGGGTAAAGTAGGCGTGGACTCCGTGTGGCGTCAGATTCGGCCGTTACGGTGTTTTCGAGACTCCACGCCGTACCAATTTAATAGACGTTGTCACGTCAAAATATTAATTGAATAATAAATAGTGAATGGACCGTAATAGAATAGGGGAACAATTCGTGCCATTAGAGGCAGAACAAACTTACGTTACTTATCAACATTCGTCTACATAAACTAATGCAAACGAAACAAATGAGTTTTCGTAACAACAAGATAGTCTGTAGCATCGACAGACACGAAAAAGTTTTCGCCGAACTTGGAAGAATAACGACCGTGTATCCATAACGCTGACGGAATAAAACTGGAACAAAATAAAAATAAAGAGGGCGCTATTTGCGAATCGAGACCCGAGTTTGTTTTCAAAGGACCATAATCATCGGGAGGCGAACTTTATTGCGCCTCCGAGGATCTTCAGATGTAAAATGTAAACATTGTCTCGAGGGGAGCATGCGTAATGCAAACAAAATTAACGAAGATACCCACCTTCGTGTTTCGAGTGATTTCGCGAGCAAACTTCCTGTTGACTTTTTATTTATTGATTAACTAGTCGCGTTGGTCTTTATTTGTATGATGAGCTCGACGCTCGGCTTTTAATAACTTAAATAATATTTACCATGGATATAGGGGAGCCATAAATGTAAAACATCGATCACTCCCGTGCTTTGGAAAGTATGACAAACAGTGGATCCTAATCATCACAACTATAACTTACCTGCGTGTTTCAAGTGTTGAAAAATCCTCTTTCAAAAGACATGTTGAACAGTAGGTTCCACGGCTGATCTCGGTCAAGTCGTGACTTTTACCGGAAGATACTAGAGGACCTAACGATCCGTTTAGATGATAGTTTCCAACTCGTTGTCTAGACAAAGCTTTGGCAATGTTGAGACATCGTTTGATTGTCCCTGAGAGCTTGTTCGGTGAACTGGACTCTCGCAATTCTGAGTTGGTTCTATGTCGGGGCGGACAGAGACCTAATCAAAAAAGAGGAACAAATGCAGAAGGTGACTTGTAATTGCAAAATATCTGTTCAAATTGGCCACCACGTAAAAATCCATAAAGTTGAATAGAGTAAGTTGCAAAAAGCAAAAAAAAAAGAACTTATGTGCTAAAGTGGCGTTTACAGAACACAGAATTAAATACAACACTTGATTCTCGTAATGAATCAATAAAGATTTTCTTCATTTTACATAATCACAAAAATCATTTTCTTTTATAATTTCGACAGTAATGTGTAAGCCAGTTTATTTAGTTTACGTAATATATTTATATTATATTTGTTAGACTTACACTAATTAGCCTACCCCAAACTAAGCTCTATTAGGCTTGTGCTATGGGTTCTCGGGTAACGGATAGACATACATATATTATACATATATAAATATTTTTTATAGTAATATATATCAACAACTATATATCAACAACCAAAACAACACCATACCTACAAATGCTCGCATTCATCACACAAACATTTGCCCCCACCGGGTTTCGAACCCGGGACCTCAGAGATGGCGACACCTTTAAACGGTGTACTATCCACTCGACTATGGCGGTCGTCATATATATGTAAATATATGTCAAAGTTGCATAATTCAGCTTTTTAGGCTGTGAAACTATTTTCTCGTTGTAGTGAACTATTAAAGCTTATCACTGATTATAAATAAGAGCCATATCAACATTTTCAGATGCTTCTATCTCATGGTTTTCTTGTGATACAAGCCACACCACCAAAGATGAGCACCATAACTTACGCTTAATGTGTTACTTTATACGAGGACACCTCATATTAACGATGTACAAATCATAAAACGCAATAACACACGTGCTACAAAGTGAATACAATGCAAACACGTGTGATTAAATCGAAATATGATTTCTCCAGCCTCCCGCAAATTCATCTCAATTACATACCTATTTTCATCAGTCTCAATTATGATCCTTAGTGCTAAGATAAGAAGGTTCGAGTCATGAAAATTTTTATTACTGTTTAAGACAATAATAAAAGAGCACACTGAATATCTTCATCCATGTGTTCCATAATTGCTCGGAGGCGTTAAAAGATATGCAGATGTTTTTTATATTTCCTTAGGGATGCGTGACTTTTTATTTGAACTTTTACAATCATGTATTTGATTTTGTACAATCATGTTAGCCAAGCTCTTACTACTGGACATAGACCAACCTACCAAATACCAATTTATAGAGGTCTTTGGGTTAGGCCTCACCATCTTTCACAGGTCGGTCATAAAAGTAGGGGTTTGTGTTCAACTTCCATCACTGCTGGCTCAGTAGAGGTTATTTAGGGTTAATAGTGGGTCCTTAAATCTCTTCTATTGGTTGACAGCCTTAATTTATTTTGACAACCGAAAATGAACTTGAAACCTGTCAGGTATGGTTCAGAATCCCTTACGAGGTCTAAGTTTTATACTTAAAAAGAGCAATACTAACTCAAAAAGATTTAAAGGAAAACATGTTAAACTATTCTACAATCATCATAAACAAGTAGTGGGTATTTAAAAATTAATAACGAAAACATACAAAAAAATACACAGGATAAAGAGACAGCATTGTATATTCTTTTATGTAACTTTAATAATAATATTACCTTATACTTGTATAGTCATTTGCGAAAAAAGCTGCACTTGTCTATATAATACGTTCTGAAAAAGATTTTTGTATATGTATAAAAATAAAAAACAACCCACGGAACCCCTTAAAACGGTGAAGTTTTAATCAACATTATTTTTTTATGAAGAAATTGTGTGAGGCGTTGACGTCTTTATGCTAAAATATGGAGATAAAGTCATTAGCAATTTTTACTTTAATGAGAAGATGTCGTGAAGCCTAAAAAAGGCAGCGCAGTTCAACTGTGGTCAGCGAAAATTTACCATATAAATTTCTGTATCTACCCAGAGTTTTTTTGAGGTGTTTTTTTGCCAGAAATAACTGTTTAGGCTGGCTTATGCTTGAATTTCAGAGAAAATTGTTCTATATTATAACGTTTCTACAGGTAAGTGCGTAACATTTTTCATAATATTTTTTGTGATAAAGCACTTTGCGCGAGGTAAGAAAACTGTTCGGGATAGAATAGTTAGAAAATAAAATGTATAAGATTATAAATAAGATAGTAATAAAATATAACAAACCGCGGAATAATATTAAGAATAGCACTAAGCATAGTTAAGAAATAAAGATAAGTTTTAGCTTAGGAAATGAATAAACTATATAGAATAGGTTCCCATAGCAATACGAATACATATAGTATGTAAGATTGATATATATATATATTGATTAAAAACCCTTAGACAGAGATAGTAGCGTAAGTAATAAAGAATATATGAGTTAATTAGGGAAAATATGTTAGATATATGAAAACTATTGTTGGATTTGGGCATACTATATGTGAATGTATTACATGAACAATATAATGGATAGCTAGGGCATAATAAATTATAAAATTGTAAAAAAGTAGCCATTTTTTTTTTTTTTTTTTTTTTCCTCAGGAGAGGAGGCTGAGAATCCATCATGGATACCAACGCAACAGGCAAGCAGGGATGCGTTGATTATGTCGGACTCCTGGTGAATCGAGGCGGCTCGACCCAACAGACCTACCGACTAAACTCAGCCTGAGCCTTTGGTCCTAATGACCCTACTGGCTTATATGGAAGGGGGCCGCACCTCAGGAGAGGTACGGTTAGCGCTGCCCCATGGTGAGGGCATAAGCACTAGAAGAGGCGCGGTTCTCCTAAGTGGGACCGGCCTGTATTGACTGGAAAAAGTAGCCACTGCGAAATCGCAAATTATATGAAAATGTCGGATAAATGTCCTATCGCACACATATAAAAGTGCCTGTATATGTATGTTACCGAGCATTCTCAGTGGCCACCGGTTAAGATATAGTACTTGATATACTCTCCGAACATATACCCTAGAGAGTGAGGACTTAAGTCCTGTAGGTTATTTGTGGGGGGTAAATCAAGCCGAAAACAGGAATGAAAATTCACCCTGGAAGACGTATTATCGAGCATATCTTGAGAGCTATATAAGATATAGCAACATAATAAACGGCAACATAGAGGGAAAATGAGCTCCCATAGATCATTTATATATGAAAGGGATGGTAATAAGAGAACATATAGCAAATAAGCATGTATTGTATAAACAAAGGGATAAAGAAAGGGCAAAAGGGTTCGACAGGTGCTTTCTGTATGGTATATCCTCGCTAGGGGGGTCTCAATAATAGCATTTTTTGGTAGGGATGATTTTGGGAATAAATTGAGAGATCCCCCCTGCCCGGTACTAGGATTGGCCGACTACGCTACGAGTACGAGCAACTACCCTCTGGATGCCCAATATTGCTGCTCAGCGTAGTACCCACTAGCTTCTCGACATTGCCCCCACCTCGCAACCGTGGACAGCGTGCGGAGGCGCGCGACTCACGGGAACGAGGACCGGGGGTGGATGCGAAAAACATCTACCACCCACAAATTGTGTTTTTATCAGCGATACATCACATTACACCACTAGATGCCGCTACCTACTAAGAAACCACCGTCAAGTAGGAGGAACATAGAAAACCCTACTGACGAGGAGAACATCAGCCGGGCCGAACTGACCTGCCTATCGGTCGATAGGACCTCAAGTTCGGTCCGGGACCACGTCGTCATCGAGGGAGGAGGCGAATCTCCTGCCCCCCATCTCTGTGGACCCACCAGCGGTCGGGTACAGATCCTGGAGGACATCCAGATCGTCCCACCCCGGACCCTCATGGACCCCCACACGACGCCAGCACCGAAGCCTCAACGCGCAGTACCACGCACTGTAAAGATGCCGTCGGAGTCACCTGCCAGCCCGGATGACGACGAGGAGGAATTTCGAACGCCAACCCCAACCCCGACCCGCGAGGTCGAGTACGCGTTCGAGACCGCGCGCCCCGCTGGCAGCGCCCGCGAACCAGCGTCCCGCGACGCTTCCCGCGAACGCGCGACCGCACGCGCCGCCGACGTAAGCGCGCTCCGCAGCCGCGCCGTGGTAGCTGACGCGCCCCGTGGCGCTGTCGCACCCATGCGCGCCCCCGTGGGCGGCGCCGCCGCCGTCAGCGCGCCCCGTGGCAGCGCCAGTGCCGCGGTTGCGTCCCGGGACTGCACCGGCACGCCCGCGTCCCGCGCAAGCGGTGGGAAAGCCGTCCCAGTGGCCGAAACAACAAGCCAAATCAAAAAGCCCCAAGCACCCCATCTAGCGGCGGGAAGGGGTACTACTACAAGTTTAACTGCAGCCACCGTCGGAACAAAAATAAAAAGTAAATCGACACCAACGCCGCCCGGGGTACCTCGAAATACCCCGACCACACCAGCGACCACCGTTCCGGCCCGCTACAGACCCATCTCCCGCTCGCAGACGGAGATGCGCCCACCGCAGCCACAATCACAACAAAGATCGCGCTCAATTAGCAGACAGTCTGAGCGCTCAGCCGGATCGGCCCGTTCTACGGATACGACGCCCGAGCGAAGTGGTTCCCGCTCATCGCAGGGACCGCCGCCGCTTAGTGAACCAAGAGCGCTGGTGTCCACGCCGACTCCAGGCTTCGGCCCCAGCGCCCCAACGCCCTTTGCTAGCAGTAGCAACGTAGGCGTGACTGCTGAAACCCCGCGCACCAGCAAGCGAGCCCGAGAGGAGGGAGACTCCGACAAGGCGAAGCCTGCAGTTCGCCCCAGGATACACCACTCTCCAGCTTCGCAAGCGACGAGCATGGAAGATGTGACGCTACCTACATCGAGCTACGCGGAGCAAGTTAGAGCTACCCGCATCGCCCAAAACAAAAATGAAGCCGACCCTCCACCGAAAATTGTTGAAGATGGGAATTCCAAAAATACCCACCTTCAGAAAAACAAAAATAAAAGTGAAGCCCCGAAGTACCCGCCAATAGTGATAGAAAAATTACCTGACTGGCCGGTACATTTTAAGAAAATTAAAGAGTTAATAGGCGGACCTATTAATGCCAGACCGTTCCAAAAAGGAATAAGGTTTATGCCGAAGTCTGACACGGAATACCGGCACATACAGCGATACCTCTTCGAGCTAGAGAAGACCGAAGAAATATCTTGGTTCTCGTACGCGCCGCAAGACGAGCGTAACGTCAAGGTGGCGATACGAGGCCTAGTACCTGAAACCCCGACAAAGTATGTACAGGAAGGGCTGGAAGAGCTTGGATTCCAGCCACTTTACGTCAAGACGATAAACGCCAGGCAGGGCAAGCCCGGCTGTATATACTTTGCGGAATTAAAGAAGACGCCGAATATCACCCCGGCCATTTATGAAATCCAGGAACTAGCTGGCATGCCGGGAGTGAAAGTAGAAGCCTGGAGGGGAAAGAAGGGGCCTGCGCAGTGCCACAGGTGTCAGACTTTCCGCCACTCGTCAAGAAACTGCCACAGGCGGCAAGCCTGTGTAAGGTGCGGCGAAGAACACGCGGCGAGAGACTGTCCACGTCCGCGCGACCAACCAGCCACCTGTGCCAACTGCGGGGGCCCACACCCTGCTAACAGTGTAAGCTGCCCTACTTTTATTAAGGAAGCGCGCAACCGTAAGGCAGGCACGGTTGCGCGCACCTTCCAGAGCACCCGCGCCCCGGAACGCACGGAGGTAGGGAACAATGAACCCACCGCCGAGCACTCCCTAATGGCCGCAGCGAATGCACCCGGAGCACCGGCGTCCAAATCCAAGCGCCGACGCGGGGGCAAAGGACGGGGGAAGAAGAGCGCGCGCACAGGGGAGGAGGGACGACAACAACCTAAACGGCAGCCTAAACCACAACCGACAGCCACTAACACAACAGCAGCATCAGTCGCCACAATGCCGCCCGCTGTAGCTCCGCCTCCGCTCCCGCCCATGAGATCGAGCGAGGTAATTATAGTCGAGGCCGAGGTTCACGCCCCACCCGCAGCCGTTATCTCCACTGCCGCAACTACACCTGCGGCAACTAGCGCAAGTACTACGCTGACCCGCGAACCGGTGGTCGCCGCCCTACACCAAGGGACGAAGGCGAAGCCGGAGACCGGATATTCAGCGAATGAAGCCATACGTGAAACCCTCATAGGGGTACTGCAAGAGGTCACTTCTGACCTACAGCGCGGCGCCGACCTTACGAGCCTTTTCACGATAATATTCAGAGGGCTACTTAGGCTGGTCACAGTATGGAAAATGTAATGAACATTATTCATTGGAATGCCGGCGGCCTATTCAAAAGGAAAGCCGCATTACTTCACATGACTCTAGCAGAACACAGGGTTGATATCGCCCTGGTAAGCGAGACACACCTGAAACCATCAGACAGGTTACAACTCGCAGGATACCATATATACAGGCAGGATGAGATATCACCACACGGCTATGCATACCGGGGGCTGGCCGTGTTGGTAAGGAAGAACATCATCCACCATTCCCTGCCACGCTGCCAACTGAAGGAGTCATATGCCCTGGGCATAGAGATCGCCCTCCATACTGTTGGCCCCACACGTGTGTTTGCGTTTTACAGACCACCTTCAACTCGCCGCATGGAAATAGCAGATGTCCACCAACTGCTGGACTCACCCCTTCCAACACTTGTATGCGGCGATATAAACTGTAAGCACACGTCGTGGGGGTCCAATCAAGACACGGTTGAAGGCTCCAGATTATTCAATGACTCCGAACAACGTGGGTACACCATCATGGGCCCGGACACCCCTACCCACTACCCTTACCAAGCTGCCTGCATACCTGACGTCCTTGACGTGGTGCTGGCGCACAGGCTGGACGCAATAACCATTAAACAACATGTGCTTCCAGACCACGTCATGTCCGACCACCAGCCAGTACTAACGCAATTGGTACCGCCTGTAAGATGCCAACGACCACCAGCACGCAGAAGACAGGACTGGGGGGAATTTACCACCTTACTGGAGAACACAACACCCAGCTTCCCAGTGGTGAGGGACACAGACGTAGAAAAACTAGCAACAGACCTCACGTCCTGCATTCAAAATGCTCTGGCCGCCTCCGTCGTTGAGACAGACAATAGAAGGCCTAACATGTTCTCTCACCCGTTACCACCTAGAGTGAGAGAACTCATTGAGAAGAAAAGAAAGCTGCGCCGCGCGTGGCAAGTCACCCGATGTCCCTCGCTCAAAGGACAGCTAAACCGACTAGCGGAGGGGATATCGGGTGAACTCCAGCAACTCAAGACCGAATCGTGGGAGCGCGCGATCGACGACGCCAGTGAGGACTGGGCGTCCATGCACAGGATGTGCAGGAGGCTCACCAACAAGCCGCCTGCTGTGAGACCACTCAGAGCGTCGGACGGAACCCTAAAGTATCATGCTGAAGACCGTGCACAACTCTTTGCCGACCACCTAGAGCAAGTGTTCCGTCCGAACCCCATCTCCGACCACCAGCATGTGCGGCTTGTTGAGGATCACCTAGAGGCCTACCTAGCCGGTAATGACAGCCCTGACGCGGACCCAGTAGTGTTCACTCCGGGGCAGGTGAAGCGAGCAATGGGACGCCTCCCAAGGAAGAAGGCACCCGGCATGGACCTCATTTCAAACGAGGTCCTCAAGAGACTTCCGAACAGAACCATCGCAGCCGTCACGCGCCTTTACAATGGCATCATGCGGACCGGCCACTTCCCAACCGTATGGAAGGTTGGGAAGGTAGTTATGATTCCTAAGCAGGGTAAAGACGTGACCAGACCAGGAAGCTATCGGCCGATTACACTGCTACCCACTATGGCCAAGGTGTGGGAGAAGCTTCTCATCCCCATCGTCTCACCACACCTCACACCACGCGACGAGCAGTTTGGGTTTCGCGCGGGGCACGCGACAACCCACCAACTGATGAGGATCCTACACATAACAGCGGCAGCCCACAACAAGAAGGAGCACACAGTGGCGGTGTTCCTCGACATGGAGAAGGCCTTCGATAGGGTGTGGCACGAGGGCCTTCTCTACAAGCTATCGAACACCACCCTACCTCGAAGGGTGGTTAGAACATTGACATCTTATTTGGAGGGACGCCGCTTCGAGGTCGCTGTCGAGAGGTGCCGCTCCTCAAGAAGGAACATATACGCCGGGGTGCCACAGGGAGGATGCTTGTCGCCCGCATGCTACTCCCTGTACACAGACGACATCCCAAAGGAGCCAACTGCTACATTAGCATTGTACGCGGACGACGCCGCCTTTGTAACAACTTCACGAAGGCACACCCACGCTGCGACGAAAATGCAGAGGCAGCTTGATATGCTCCCAGAATGGCTCTGCAAATGGCGATTGGTGGCGAATCCCGCCAAGACGCAGGCCATTCTGCTGAGCAAGGCTGCCACACTGCCACCGAAGCTCCAGCTGTTGGGTCAGGAAATCGAGTGGTCCTCGAGGGTAAAATACCTGGGGATCACACTGGACAGACGGGCCACAATGACGCCGCACGTTAAGGACATCGTCAACGCCACAAGATCAGTGAGAGCCCAACTAAGGCCGATCCTGACCTCACCAAGAATACCGTTGAATATAAAAGCTGCACTGTACAAACAGTACGTGAGGTCCAGGCTCTGTTACGCGGCCCCGGCGTGGTACGCTTTAACGTGCAAAAGCGCACGTAAAATGATGGCAGCGCAACAGGCACTCACCTTGAGACACATTACACGTGCCCCCAGGTACGTAAGGAACGACCGAATCGCGCGTGACCTGAGGGTCGAGCCGCTGGACTACTACATAAGGAAGACAGCGACGAACCTGTTTAGAAAAGCGGCCACCTCAGGTCACCCACTCATCGCGGATATCGCGCCATATCACGCCCGTCCACCGGACAGGCTTGAATATCCGAGGAGCCTCATCTTGCCCCCGACTCCGGAAGGGGACGAAGACCGATAAGAAGGAAGAAGATAACCCCTACCTGATCCCACACAGTCGAGCGACCTCGCTCCTGTCAAGGTCGAGCAGGACAAGGGCAGCAGAAGCCAAGGCGGCATGAACCGCCGACCTAAGGCCCCAGTTGTAGTTACAACTGGCGAATGATACTACTGAAGAGGGCAGAAAGCCCTGACCAGTTCCCCCGCCGCATCACTGCGGCGAGAAGACCGTCCGCACCCGGTACTAGCAGGCGTCCCTCAAGGCTCTGCTCTCTCCCTACTCCTTTACTCCGTCTACACAAACAACATCCCAATCCCAGCCAATGTCCAACTAGCGCTATTCGCCGACGACAGTGCTCTCTACTATACAGGCCCAAGCCGGCATCACATAATACCGCGCCTACAACAAGCAGTCTCTGAGCTAGGAGCCTGGTTCCACCAATGGCGTATCGAAGTAAATTCGGAGAAAAGCTCCGCGATATACTTCGACGCCAAACGGCGACCCAGAACAGTCCCCTACGGACTCACTCACATCCGCCTACAGGGCAAAGCTATCCCATGGCAGCGCTCTGTCAAATACCTAGGTGTCACGCTCGACAAGAGACTTACCTTCCGCCCTCATATAGACAGAATAACTAAAAACGCTCGTTACTACCTATACAGACTAGGTAATATGATAGGCAATAAATCAAAAATGTCACTGCGCAACAAACGCACACTATATAAAATATGCATCGGTCTGGTGCTCACATACGCCTCGCCCGTCTTTGCCCACGCAAACCCAAACGCGATGCACAAACTCCAAGTAATCCAAAATAAATTTCTAACCCGAGCCACCGACGCTCCGTTCTACGTTAGACGCCACGACCTTCATAGGGACGTGGACCTCCCAACAATACAACAGACCATCAAAAAATTCTCAGAACACTTCTTCAAAGCGGCATCTGAACACCCAAACCCGTTAGTCCGAGAGGCGGCAAACTACACGCCCTCACCCTCCCCTTCGTACCGTCGCCCTAAAAACGCGCTCACCGACCCTCCCGATCGCATCACGCATAAACTCCTAACCCTGCTAGAAGCAGCATCTGCGCCACCGAACAGCACGGGTCAGTAAGTATCTTCTGTACACAGTAAAGATTCGACCGGCCCACTCTGGGAACTGGCTCAACTCCATGAAGCGTATGCACTGTTAAGGGCTGCGCTGCCTCGCCCCCTCCCCTGAGAGGGCGAGCGCTCAGATAAAGCTGATAGGGCCCCAGGCTTTCTGCCCGGCCAAAGGCATTAGGCAGTGTTTAGTTGGTAGGCTGGCCTTCTGTCAGAGTCCAACATAACCACCCGCCGTAGACCGGGCGCGGGTGGTATCCGGTGCAAGGTCGTCCGAGCACCAGGGGGTTGTCATAGCGACCACTGTGGTGGCGTGCCCCCTATGAGGATTCACTGCCTCCTCCCGCGAGGAAAACAAAAAAAAACTTCCCGGTACGGATTACGACGGGGACCACATACTGAAGCGGACGACTGCCCGACCACAACCACAGAAAGCTCCTGAAGACCCTGCTGGCCGACTGAACACAAGAAAACTGGCGTTTTGATTTCTTTCTGGAACAACCCCCGGGCTGCACCGTTCGGAATCCTTCACTAATCCCAGCAAGCGAAGTGTGCCGTCGTACACAAAAACAAAATAACAATTACAAATGTCCGAGTTTTTCGCTGTTATTCTCTAGGGCCCGTATTACAATAAAATTGGCGGACCTGGGAATCACCGGCGGTGTGCGCACCAGGAGGGCCGTGACCGGGGCCCTCCTGCTCGAGGTACCCGGCCCAGAGAGCTCCGCCAAAGCCGACGCTCTGGCGGAGCGAATGAGGGAAGCAGTAGCGGACACGGGTGCAAAGATCTCACGCCCGTGTAAAATGGCCGACGTGCGTGTGATGGATCTCGATGAGTCTATCACACGTACACACGTGGCGGCTGCCATAGCTGCGGCTGGCGCGTGCTCTCCGGAGGATGTGAAAGTCGGGGAGATACGCGTCGACCGCATCCGCCTGGGTACAGTCTGGGCCAGGTGTCCGCTCAGCGCGGTCAGAAAACTGACGGCTGGGCGGCTCCTCGTTGGTTGGACCTCGGCGAGGGTCGAGGCACTGGAAGCACGGCCCCTGCAGTGCCACTGGTGTCTCGAAAGAGGACATGTTAGGGCCATGTGCCCTAACAAAGACTCAGATAGGAGCGGTCGCTGCTACAGTGTGTGGAGAGACAGGGCACATTGCCCGTCTCTGTACGGCGAGCGCCCCTCGCTGTCCAGTCTGCTCGGATTACGGCAGACCGGCAGAGCACAGGATGGGGAGCAAGAAATGCTCCCTACCGAAGAGGAAGGCTGGGGTTGCTGCCCAATCCCCCGCCCCGGCCCAGGGGCAAGGCGAAGCCATGGACACATAATAATGGACGTCCATGGCAGGGTACTGCAGGGCAACCTCAACCACTGCCGCGCGGCGCAGGATCTCCTGATCCAGACGCTCGCGGAGGGTGAGGTTGCGGTGGCGGTCGTCGCAGAGCCCTACTCTGTCCCGAACCACCCCAGATGGTTCGGGGACGACCTGGGCTCTGTAGCCATATATTGGGCGAGCGATAGGCCGCACTGTACCCCTTTGCCAGAGGGCCGGGATACGTGGCCGTGGAGGGGGTCCACGGTCATGATAGGCTGTTATATCTCCCCGAACTGCGCCTCGCCGCATTCGAGGCATTCCTGGACGGGCTGGCGAACTGCATTCGCGGTTGCGCCCCCCGTCCGGTTTTCGTCCTGGGTGACTTCAACGCCCACTCGAGAGAGTGGGGCGACACCCGGGACGACGTAAGAGGGGAGACACTCCTGGAGTGTGCGGCGGGACTGGACCTTCGGCTTCTAAACCGAGGTTCAGTCAGCACCTGCGTGCGGTGGCAGGGGGAGTCGATCGTCGACCTATCATGGGCGACACCCACTGCGCACCGCATGGTGTCGGGATGGAGGGTCGCGGACGAGGTGGTCACTCTATCTGACCACCGACACATCGTTTTCGATGTGTCCTTCCGCAACCCTGCTCGCACGCTTCAGGAGGACAGCCGTCCGCGGCGTTGGTCCATCAAGCGGCTGGATCGAGATATGGCTCTAGCCGCTGCCCACGTCGCGGACTGGTCGGAGGAGGGACGGATCTTGCCCGATCTCGGTGTGCAAGCGCAAGCGGCCTGGCTCAGGGAGACATTGACGTCGATCTGCGACGTCTCTATGCCCCGAGTCAGGCCGTCCCGGCGGGGCTCTGCATACTGGTGGAATGAGGAGATCGCGCGGCTTAGGATTGCTGTTATAGCCGCGCGCCGCCAGTACCTTAGAGCCCGTCGAAGACGGCAAGCCTCAGTCGAGGAAGTTCTGAGTGCCAGAAACGCGTACGGAGCCGCAGCTAAGGCGATCAGCATCGCCATCGCTGACGCCAAGGCGAGGTCCTGGAACGAGCTCCTGGAGGGACTGGAGAGGGATCCATGGGGGCGCCCGTACAAAATGGTACTGGGCAAGCTCCGACCATGGGTCCCTCCACTGACGGAAACCCTGGACCCCGATACTGTGGGAAGAGTGTTGGATACGCTCTTCCCGAGGGTCCAGGACAGTTCCTCCGTAGCCCCGTCGCCCGCTCCGTGGTCGGATGACCTAGGGGTGACGGAGGGCGAGCTCGCCGGGGCCGTGTCGCGGCTCTCAGCGCGCAGCACCGCACCGGGCCCAGACGGAATCCCGGGAAAGGTGCTGGCGCTGGCACTCAGGACATTGGGGAACAGAGTGAGGCAGCTCTTCACGTGCTGCCTCAGAGAGGGCGTGTTCCCCATCGACTGGAAGTCGGCCAGGCTGGTGCTGCTGAGGAAGGTAGGAAGGACCGAAAACGTTCCGTCGTCGTTCCGTCCGATCTGCTTGCTGACGACGGGGAAGCTCTTCGAACGAGTTATCTCCGCCCGTATCAGCGAGCACCTGTCGCGCGTGGGTCCCGACCTGTCGGACTGCCAATTTGGATTCCGGCAGGGGCGATCGACGTTGGACGCTGTCCAGCGCGTGCGGTTGCTGTCGGAGTCCGCAGTCCGATCGGGGGGGTGGCTCTGGCGGTGTCTTTAGACATCGTCAACGCCTTCGGCACCCTCCCCTGGCAGGCCATCAGGGGGGCACTCGACCACCACGAGTTGCCCCCTACCTGCGAGCCGTGTCGGGGACTACTTGCGCGACAGGACGATCGGAGTCAAGGGAAGGAACGAGACGGAAACGGAGAGAGGGATCGAATGCGGCGTTCCGCAGGGGTCAGTTTTGGGACCCCTCTTATGGAACCTCGCGTTCGATGCGGTCCTTCGCACCAGTCTTCCTTGCGGCGTGAGTGTCGTCTGTTACGCTGACGACACTCTCGTCGTGACGACCGGGGCCGACTTCGAGCAGACGCTCAGGCTTGCCGAGCTGGGGGTGGCGTGTATCGTGAGGGCGATCCGCCGGCTGGGTCTAGAAATAGCGCCGCACAAGACCGAGGCGCTATGGTTCCACGGCCTTCCAAAGCGCCGGGAACCACCCAGCTGCCGGATACGGGTAGGTGACGCGGAGGTCCAGGTGGGGCCCTACATCAAGTACCTTGGCCTCACCTTGGACAGCAGATGGAGCTTCGAGGAGCATTTCGTGCGATTGGTCCCCGAATCAAGAGGGTCGCGGGCGCCTTACATCGCCTGCTGCCCAATCTCGGGGGACCGAGGGATGGTGTTCGCCGCCTGTACGCGAGCGTCGTACGGTCCGTGGCCTTGTATGGGGCCCCCGTGTGGTCGCAAGACTGCACGAGGTCCTCCCGCTGCAGAGCTCTGCTCCGGAGCATGCAGCGGACAATGGCTATACGGATCGTGCGAGGCTACCGTACGATCTCGTACGAGGCGGCGACGGTTCTGGGGCGGTCCCTCCCTTTCGAGATCCTGTCCGACATGTACGCGGTGATGTACACCGCACCGCGGCATGTCGGTCGGAGGGACGACGGGGGGAGTCCCCGGCACCAGCGCAAGGAATGCACAGACGGGAGTTGCACTGACAGGCCGAGAGGGCCTGGCGTGCACAGCTAGAGCGTGGGGGCTGCGTGCATCAGCGCGCCGTCGGTGCAGTACTCCCGCACTTCGAAGCTTGGCTCAGCGGGAGGGCGGAAGTCACCTACCGCTTGACTCAGATACTCACCGGACATGGTTGTTTCGGTGAGTATCTGAGTCGAATAGGGAGGGAGGACACGACACGATGCCACCATTGCGCATCTGACCTCGACTCGGCCCAGCACACGCTGGCGGAGTGCCCTGCTTGGGACTCCGAACGCCGAGTCTTGGTCGAAGAGATCGGGCAAGATCTGTCTCCGCCAGCGTTGATTGCGGCAATGCTGGCGGATGAGGGAGGTTGGAGGGCTGTGGTCTCCTTCTGTGAAGCGGTGATGCTCCAGAAGGAGGCCGCCGAGCGGGATCGGGAGATGGCCGATCCTGCTCGAAGAAGGCGGCCTCGGGCCAGATAGCCTGGCCTGAGGCGCCGCCACGGGTCGCTGGCGGGCGCGACGCAGTTCGTGCCCGTGGAGGCGACCCGGGAGGGACCTCACCCCCGGATGGCCGGGGGTCACGTCGTAGGAGGTCGGAGGGGAGGAGGCGGCAAGATCACTCCTCCCCGAGAAGGGCTCCCCTAATGCACCCAGGGGTGCAAAGGCCAGGGGTCCTCAGATGCGATACTTGATCCTGAGGGCCCCCTACAACGCCAGAGGATGGCCATCGCTGAGGTTTTTAGTGGGTAGGCCTCCCCCTTCTGGGGAGGAGAGCCCCACATAACCACCGGCTCTCCGCAGCCGGGGTATGCAATTCAATGCATTTTCCTCAGCGTAACAAAAAAAAAAAAAAAAAAAAAAGGGCCCGTATTACAAACCGCGACGCAAACTTAAATCTCTGCTTGATACAGTTAGAAAGGGATGGCGCTATGTGGACTCATTAACACCATCCCTTTTTAACTGTATTCAAGCAGCGATTTGAGTGTGACTCTCTTTTTTTTTTTTCCTCAGGAGAGGAGGCTGAGAATCCGTCATGGATACCAACGCAACAGGCAAGCAGGGATGCGTTGATTATGTCGGACTCCTGGTGAATCGAGGCGGCTCGACCCACCAGACCTACCGACTAAACTCAGCCTAAGCCTTTGGTCCTAATGACCCTACTGGCTTATATGGAAGGGAGCCGCACCTCAGGAGAGGTACGGTTAGCGCTGCCCCATGGAGAGGGCATAAGCGCTAGAAAAGGCGCGGTTCTCCAAAGTGGGACCGGCCTGTATTGGTTGGGAACCTACTCGTGGCGAAGCAGAAGGCTGCCGAATAGGGGGAGACAAGGGAGGCGACCGCTCAGACGCCGCCGCTTGCAGGTCTAGAAGGTCCTGCGTTAATTGATTAGGGGGGGTCGCTTAGCACATGTCGCGGTCTGCGTGTCCTCTGCCAATATGGACTGGTAAGTGTGACTCTTAATCAAGAAATTGATGAAGGCTCTGCAAATTTCCGAACAGATGTAAAGTAATTTTCATCCTTGAACGCATGTATATGTTTATGTTTTCTTATTTTTAAATATGTGTTGACATCAATATGTGACTTAGTTATTTGATATTACCTATCTATTTTTGCATCAATATTATGACAATGGTATTACATTTAGAACCTCAGTCTAGTCTATAGCGCTTTTGGCCCTGCGTTACCCTCACGGTCTAATATCTCTGAATATCGTTCCATCTTAAATCTTCTGCTGCTGATCTCCTGCTAGTAATGTATTACACTAACTATGCCACACTCAGGAACTTGCATTCTGGTTTCATTTACTTAAATATACTAACTATTTAAAGGTCATCATCTGAGAACTAGATATTTACTATAGTTTGATACGGAATGACGATACGAAAATGACAAGAGGTATGTATTTGTTGGAATCATAATTAATTTGAGGTAAATTTAACCTGAATAGGTACTCCATTATAAATAAAAGCTTGAATACGGTCATCATTATGAATCAATTGTTCCCGAATATTATTTAAAACAACATTTCCTCACTAATCCCCATCAATGTATGTCTCCGTCAGTTCTACTGGATTATTTTTACTCGCGTCACTTACCGTGTATTTTCGTCGGCACCATGTTATTGTAGCATCCCCAAGTGACGGCTCCTCTTAATTTCCAGTAAATCGAGTACTCATGCGACGGTCTGCATCTGAACAAACAATGTGCTACGATTAAGGTCGGTGACAAATGTGCGTGCGACTGTAAGTTGCTTTTGTACCTAATTGTCGGTTAAACGATTTTGTCCTATCATTATTCTCAGCGGTCAGGAGTATACTCTGACTAATTTCTGTTGTTCTTAAACGAAAGTTATTAAAATGGTTGAAATTAGAAATTGAAATAAGTTTTAAACGGTCTTGTTATTATCTAATTGATTGCTACTGTTCTATAATCAGTGTTTAATAAAACTGAGAGAAATTACAAATAAGTAATCTTTACATTAATAGTTCAAAGCTATCCCAGTTGTTATATTTTTATTGATGTAAGAACGCAGTCGCGTTGAGTGCTATGAGAATGTCTAAATTTTTCCTTTATTTTCTTTTTTTCATCCATTTTGTTACCTTGGTTTATTTATGAGATGTTTTACTATGTTTATCGGATGACTTATATTTTATGTCTTTTGTGACATGCACTGTTCCTGTATATTAAATGCAACAGTGTATCATCGGCCTTATTGGATTTTCATTCAAAAATGAATCAAATATTTGTATGTGTTTTAACAGAATAATATGCTTATACAAAATAAACCTTAATAGCTTTATTTTGTGTAAGCATATTATTCTGTTAAAACATAATTTTTACCATAGTGTGAATAAATTAAATTAGTATTAAAAGCTGGTGTTTAAAATTGAATGAAACACAAGCGTACATGTCGTGCGTAACTAAAAAGAAAAACGTTATTCAGACTTCAGGTACCGGTTTGGATCTTAAGACAAATCTATCAATTTTAGAAAGAAATGTTGATAAAACAACATCAACCTTTAATAAATGGATATTAAAGCCACAACAACTAAATCGAATCATATTTTTATCGAAGTAAGCAAAAGGTTAAGGATTCTATATACGCCATGTAAATCAGACACTTAAACAAATTAGTAAGGTTTCACCATTAATGCTACAATATAACAAACCAGAAAAGCACGGTGTAGGGCAGTCTTCATGTTGTCTTTACCAATGTGACAGATTTATTTCTCGTCTCCATATTGAACTTGATGTGTATTTAATGCAACATTCAATCTTAAAACAATTCTATAATCTCAAACTTCTAACACACCTTTCTAACATAACAATAATGACTACAACATAACGCATTTACCTAAATTGAAATGACTCAGTAGTCTCACTTAGGGTTGTCAAGTAAAAAGTAATGCTATAAAAGTAAGCAAACAAGGTTAATTAAATTTTAATTTGCTTCACATATTAAAATTTAATTAACAATTTGTAAAAAACAGTAAAATACAAACATGTTTAGTGGTCATATCATTTATTGAATATCCCTATCATGACTAACTACAAATATTTACACGCAAATAGTTGCATGCATGTGAATTTTCTACTTTTAAATATCTGTATTTTGTATATAAAGGACTTTCTGACAGCAATATAAAGTAATATCCAAAGACCTGTGTTGTAACTGTATATAATTTATGGCATTTTATTGACATTGTTTTAGATTTACAATAAGTTGCATGACGTTGCTTGGAACGAAGGTCAAGGAGAAATGACTAAATAAACATGAAAAAAGGAAATGTAATTTACAATATATTAATGTAACTCAATAACAATGATAATACAACTCACCATTTCTACTTAATGAAATAAAATACAAATTATAAATGAACTATAGTGACATTCCAGGAAAAAAACACCTTGTATTATCATCACAACGAAGTATCAAGCCAGCCTAAGTGACGTGATGTTTCTATCTCCAAATTCTTAACTTATCTTTATGGCGCTGACTCCACTACCATCACAAGTAATGACTATTTTCATTAAAGTACCACCAGGGATTACTATCGCATTTATAACTAATGACACCGGGCATAACTCTTTCAAATTAATGTAGTATTCAGTACAAAATATGAATAAAAATTCATATGACAGACAATGTATGTACTTCTTTAAAACATATTTCATGCAAAGACAGTGATAGCCATAAAGATCAAACTATTACAAGTGCAAAGATATTGAAAAATACTAGTAGATTAAAAAAAAAAACTTATCAATATGATTTATATAGAGTCGTGTGGACATGCCAGCAGAATGATCTTTATCTTATGAGTTTACTGTTACATTTGCTAATAACACGTTACCAATCATATCATTGTAATAATACTGCAAATGCTATAAATTTAAAAACGGTTTTACTGACTGAAAGAGAAAACTTATTAAAAAAACCAGATAAGGTACTTTTGATTTAACATCTACAGATATACAGGTGCTACTAAAAAGCGTGATAGTTGTGTAATAAGTAGATAACAGAGATGCTATTTGCAATAGCATATTCTATTTATGTTTGGTAGAAAATAGCATAAATACCTGCTATTTTAAACATGTTTTACAATCGTTTCATTGAACAACATTTATATTAATATCGCTTACTGACTTCCAATAATCGAAAGCGACCGCGTTTCCGCGAACGTTCTGAAATTTCATTTCCGATGCAAAACGACCAATAAACGACCTAAAAGAATTTATTGGACTCCCGAGTAATTTATCACTGTGCGGACGCAAAATGTTTGACAAAATATGAATAACATGAATACTAACTATTTATTTCATATATGACTAGGACATCGCATAAAAATTTCGGGAATTTATAATAAAAAAGCACTTGAATTGGCAAAAATGAATTTATTGTTTCTCTAAATAGTTCAATATTTAAGACACTTGTATCACTCTTCATCACCCCTCAGTTTTCTTCAGAGATATGTCAATGGCCAAATGACAAGGTGCCATATCAGAATTATGAGAAAAATGGATAATTCAAAACAAACATCCAAATCGCGTGCACTTCATTCAAGAATAGAAACAAAATGCACTTAATGTACAATAGTTAACAAATATAATAAACTAAGTACATATATTATACGATACATATTAATACTAGTATATAAAGATATACTAGTTTTAAAGCTATATTGTATGAATATGAATGTACATTCAAATATTTTTTTATTTTTCTTTCTGTCATACACAAAAATATTAAACAAATCTTCTCGCGCAGATTTGCTGGAAGATATTTCATTTATGAAACAGGTAGTGTAAAATGTAAAAACATTTTGTTTTTAATGTTGTTTCTGTTTAAAACTATATTTGTAAATATTACTAAATGAATAAATAGATTTTGGAGGAGGCTTGCCATTAATAGCATATGAAAAGTAGCTTGTCCATATGTGGCATAAGAATCAAAATCAAACTCGTTTTCATAGACAACTTTATCGTTCTTTTTATTTTTAGGTAAGACGACCAGTATATTACATGTTTTGAATAGAAAGAAAAGATTGCAGAATCAATCCACTCTCCACATGCTTTGTATTTTGTACTCGCCCTTCTTCTGTACGAATGAATGAAAACAATTTTAATATAGGTATTTTGCAACGCACACCCAACTCACAATATCAAAGGCCGGCGAAATTCATGTCAAAATGTTTGAAAAGTGCACCCTGAAAGCATCAAAACCCGTCTGCAGGAACTTTTATGTGAAATTTAATGTTGCATATTTAATGCTGCTGCGATCATAGTTCTGGAGACTGCTTTTCAAGATTTTGATTAAACGTACTGGTTTGTCGATAGAAATGTTAAATGTAAATTTGACACAAAAATAGAACATGGAAAAACTATATAATTTAAGAATTGAACATATTACGTGAAAATTATGATAGCACCCAAACTCTAAGTTGTTGGAATTTAATATGATAATCTACTCAACTTAACAAGCTATTAAACAGCAATTGACCTACAAGTTAAATTACGAAGTGATTTGACTGTACAAATATGTAATACTGGCTTAATAGGTTGTCGTAACGTTGTCTCATATTAGCACATTAGTTATACGAGGGAATGTTATCATGGCAAATTCAATTTTAATATATACCATCATTATAATATATATCAAATGTTGTTAATATTAATGGACAACTATCGAATTAGATAAAATAAACATTATTGTTTATTTTTAACTAATTCACATATACTTTATTCTTTTATAGTTCATTTCAATCAATAATATAAAGTTTATTTCTTTTGAATCCAAAATAAATGTATATATTTTACTTAATATATACTAGATAGTATTTTTGCCACTATAACAAAAGTATAAAACTGGAATTTTGGATAATAACATTTATTTTTCATATCGTACAAAAGCAAATAAATAATAAGATCTTCGCAATCTTATTCGCTGGTATGTAATATAATTATTGTGTATATGTATTTAATGTATTTACTCATAAGTAAATTGTATCTGGTATTCAGTTTATTTACCCACTTAAAATATTTGTTTTGCACTATATGGAATACACTGCTGAACCCACCTATTTGCTAATGAGTTACAAATGTATGAAATATCTGTCATATTGAAGTAACTTTTTCTATCTTCAATAACACATGATTGCGAATTTTCTTCATATGTTATATATATAAAGTCATTTTAATTACATAACATCCGTTTCATCAGAAGAGTTTTCTGCGTGAAGAATTACAGAATTAGTATTCAAGTATTAGAAATAACAGGTAAAATAAATAATGATAATGCTAAAGTGTATTATTTATCATAACTGTCAGCTTACGTTGGTGTAAACCGATGTAAGTAACAAACAAATACTTCTCTGAAAAGTTATATATATATATATATTATCCTAATGACCTAATATGAAATTGTTTTTATATTCATTTTATTGTGTTAAATAAATCATGAAAACAATATATAATAAATATATCAATAAAATGAACTATTTCTTCTCATTTTCATTCGTTGATAACTTTGTCATTATACAGCATGCAGGTAAAACCCGCATACACTATGCCTAATGTATACGCTTAATGAAAGAAAGAAATATTGATACCCCGCAAACGTATGATGAAAAGTATAATAGTATTATAATACTGTGTCTACCCTGCGGCATGTGTAAACACGTGTAAGTTTGAAAATAGACCTTGTTTTTTTATAGGATAGGGCATCAAACGAGCAAACGAATCACCTGATGGTAAGCGATAACCGCTGCCCATAGATACCCGCAACACCAGAGGAGTCACAAGTCGCCGGATCAGTTAGTATTTATCACATGCTATTTTCAATTTTTTTCATTCGCAGTCTCGGAATTTGCAGTTACATTTACCAAGATTATGGCTACTGTACATAGTAACGTAATATTTTTTAACACTGTCCCCGAGAGCACGTGTCTATAAAATCCAGCCCTGTCCGAAGTAAACGAACTCTTGTAAATAAACATTTTGGTTATCAAAACATACATATTGCACGTTGCCGCTCTGTAATTGGGATAATAAACACTGGTTAATTAATTTAATGTTAATCATAGGGCGTTGATAAACCGACGCTAAGTGTATTGGTATAACCGACGCTAAAAGTAAGTTAGTGAAACTGTCGTGTGTGTATTTCATTCAATATTCACTTCATTATAGTCTACTTCGTTCCATCGATAGACTCTATTGGATAGCTACTATCGCGTAATCAATAAACGAAGATTCTTATCGGTTATTTGCCATACACATACACCTCACGCAGACTAAAGAACGTCAAACCCGGGAGCATTGTATGATCAAGAAATTTAGATCTCGACGCAGAAATGTTATGTGAGGCCTACTTGTTACGAGTAAAGTATGCGGTGTAGTTCGACATTTGTAGCCCTTATGGTAAACTGCTAGTTTGGCCTATAAAATCAACTTTAGATAAGTCGCAAATTAAATTCCTTGACTGTACATTGAACGCTGAGTGTATAGCTCTGCTTAAGGCTTGCTACACACAGTTTTTTACGCTTCAGAATCAGATAAAATTAACCGTCGAAATAATTTATTTTGAATGGCTAGACAAAAAGTTAGCATCAAACGATTGTTGGGGAAGGACTTACCGTTGCTGTACATTTTACTTGCGTGTTTTCTTTTGGTATTTTCTTTTATTTTAATAACAATGTAAAGAGCCAGTAATTATTGTATTGAATATAGTAACGGAAGCAGTTTCCTCGATATTATTGAATGCACAAAGCTATTGAGCTTTGTGCACATTTCGATTCATAAAGATGAAGGAAATAAGGTAGTGGGCTAATTTCCTTCATCTTCCAGCAAATCCAATGCCGCTGAAGGGGGGCAAACAGAATGATAAAACGAGCGAGTTAACTCACTCGCTTCAGTGATCGAATGAGACAGCACTATACATAGTGCATTTACTATCCACATTAGAATAGACAAATTGCCTAGATCTACAAACATCGAACAAAAAACACACAAGCGAATCGCTTAGCGATTTCTCTAACATTCTCCAGATCAGCAGGGTTTCTAGTCAAAATATACTTCACGTTCAATTACTTAATGTAATCGGATCGATATCTAACGACTTTGTATGGAAATGATTAAAAATTCTAATGAAAGTTACAATAGTAACCAACCTATGGGCTCTGATATATAGAACAGTTGATTATTATTGATATTGATACTACATTTGAATAGCGCCATTCGCATCTCCTATATCATTGGGTGATTGCGATATCGAGGATATTCAAAACAGTGCTAGTTATTTTGCAATATTGTAATAATCATTATCCTGCTCGTGATGACTTTGTAATCGAATAAGCGGAAAGCGGTTTCATGTTGATAGCTTATCGACTCGAGTATATTGGTATATTGGATAAATAATATTCATGAACTAAACTTAGTTGTTGTAATATTATTATTATTTTTTTTGTAACCAACCCGGATAACCGGACCCGCATTTTTACTGCCTATCAGTTAATGAATAGGATGATATCTTTTGGTTAAAATTAATTTATAATTTTAATATATTGCACAAAACAAAAATCATCGGTCAAATTAGTGAATTCTAAATGCGTAGAAACGATCGGGATGAAGATTTCAGCAGTGGGTATCTAGAATGATGATGATATAAAATAAAGTGTGTTAATACCTGTAATATAAGTTTGTTTGCTTGAACATGTTACTATCAGGATACAAGACCTATTTGAAACATTCTTTCAGTGTTTGATATCCCATTTCTCGATAAGAATTATATTCTACGAGTATATACCAGAACGCTATGACCAATAAATCCTCCTAAATGTAAGTATATGAAAACTGTTTAAAAAAACTTATCTTAAATATTATCTTTTGAGAGCTTCCACAGTGAATTTTTCGAGTTTGAATGTTCGGGGCAATCTCCTGTTTTATTTATTCGTCTAGTAATGTATTTGTGTGTAAATAGTTAAAGACTCAAAGAAGGTAAGTTTTACCATGGGAAAGTATATTTTTCATATTGGAAAATCCGATATAACGCCGATAAAGCCGCATACGGAAAGTTGGATAAGAAAGAGGAAACATCAAGGTCGCGATTATTGAAAAACTAGCTGTGCCAGCGACTTCGTCCGCGTGGAATAGTTATTTTGAGCATCATATTTATTTTTGCAAACAACCACCTCAGCTGTTACCCGATCTTGACAAGACGACATATCCAAATTTGATTACCATAAAAACGATTCTTGTGAGTTAACTTTAAAAGATAGACATATACTGTCGCGGACATTTTTTTAGATCATTTTAAGAGGAATAATTATTTCATACATATTTTTTTGGGATCTAGAACCGTTTTCGCAGCGCTTGCGTGCGAAGCCCTCACAGATGAATAATTTTCCCCGTTTTTTCCCACGTTTCCCATTATTTCTTCGCTCCTATTAGTCGCAGCGTGATGTTATGTAGCCTAAAACCTTCCTTAATAAATGGCTATTCAATAAAAAAATCTAAGAGGCTATTTAAACTAAAATATTCTTATAGAATTATAAACCTAACTAATACAAATAATATATACTATAATAAATAATCTATTAATTCTATAGCTAGGAATATCGCTCCCCTGTTGTCAGCATACATTTCAACTGACGACAAATTAGTCAAGCCCATCCCTGGCAGTAAACTATGCAAATACACTGTTTCACACTCTCTGGCATGCTTATATACTCGGCCTCAGTAGTTGACGTAGCTACACACCTCTGTTTTGCGATTTCCACGAGATACTCGAGCGGCCCAAAATAAAAACATATCCCGAATAAGAACACCTATCTATTTTACAATTACCCCAGTCGGCATCGGCGTAACCTTGTATAGGCTTCATGGATTTCTTAAACATAAGACCATAGTCCTTTGTTTTCTGTAAATACCGCACCACACGCTTATCACTATTCCAATGTAATTCAATTGGATATGAACTGCGCTAACTTAGATACTGTGTTTGCAATATCTGGTGGCGTTGCAACACTCAAATATAATAGAGCACCTATCAGCTCGGGGTACGAATACGCTGCTTTGACGATGGTTGTGCACTTTCAACAGTATCAAAGGTAAGACCTGGCTCCATAGGTGTTGACACACCGTTACAGTTTTCCATTTTGAACCTCTTAAGTATTTCATTTACATATATTTCCTGTGATAATGAAATCCCATCTACAGTACGTTCAAATTCAATACCTAGACAATACTTAACCTCACCATAATCCATTAGGTCAAACTTATTATTTAAAAGAGAAGTAATTACATTGGTCAGCAATTATAAAATTTGGCGAGCCACCCAAAAGCAGCATTTAAATAATTTGATCAGCATACAAAGATTTTGTTTGCAATAAAAAAAACAGGCAGCAATTCTTGTTCCGCAACTAATTTTGATAATGGTCAAAAATTAAATCATACATAGGCAGCCAACAATAACATGAGTCTGCATAATAAACATTCAGTCCGCAAAATAACTACTTGAGCGGCAAGATTTCATGATTGAGCGGCAGAAAAACATGTCTATAAGCAGTATATTTGATTGGTATGTTAGGTTAGGTTTTTTTTTTTTTTTTTTATATAAAGTTTACACCTGCAGACTCTTTGGTCCGCACTTTTTTTTATTTGGTTAGGTTAGGTTAGGTTAGGCATGACAAATAAAGTATTTTTGCTACTCTTATATGCAGCACAAAATGCATTTTTTTGCTTACACTCTGAGTGCTTACCAAAATTTTATTAAACATGAGCAGCTGATTGCAGCTTATATAATTAATATGCTGTACAAAAATAATTACAGCCATCCAGAATGACATAAATTGCTGATTGATTTTGAAATGTTTCCTGACCATGAGTTGCTGACCAATTAGCTATTTCTGCTCACCGATTATATTTTTCTGCTCACAGAAATAACAATACTATGCTAACCATTTAATTGACACCCTTATTTAAAATATTTCGCCCTACGATCGACATCGTTTTCATGGGACCAACGACATCAGAATATATAAATTTTAACTTGTTATTTTCTTTTTTTTTAATTTTATTTTATTTTTTTTTTTCGGTTTTTTTAGGTTTTTTTTAAGTTTTTTAGGTTAGGTTAGTTATTAATTATATATTCATTCATTAAAATTTGGCGTTTTTAGACATAATTGAATTTGACGATGTTTATTTAATAATTTTAGGAAACAGTATCTTTGTGCAATCTACATAAGTAACCTAGAAATAACTAGAAATAGACAAACAATACAGAATCCAAAAGAAACATAATACCCAACAAATGTTACTTACACATTCGTTAATGGGAAGAAATCAGAAACAATGCGAAATGGGAAAGATATAATGGTCTTAAGAATGCTTTAACAAGGAGCCCATTAAAGGAAAAATAGGTGGGATAGTTTTCTGGAAAAGAGCAAAAATATATAGGTAAGTTAATATAATTATAGCACAGTTTAAAAAAATATACATTTCTGGCTACACATGTGAATGTTTAACGTCAGTATATTGTAAACACGCAATATTATTGCGTTCAAAACTTTTCACTCAATGCCTGACGTCGCATTCATGTTAATTCAAGAATTGGTAAAAATTACATTGCTGATAACACTTACTAGTGTTTAACACCACTACGTTGATTATATCCGTTCCATCTTGCATTAGTTCTGTCGTGTTAGTATAAACAAAAAGTGAGATGAGAAGTGATGAGAAACTTGTGTGAGCAATATTATTTAATATACATAGACTTGAGTATCTCGTCGAATAAAGAGTAGAGTTAAGAGCAGAGGATTCGACTGCTAATATTCTACCAATTTTGACTGCAAAGCTAACTTTGTTCTTATTTGATGAATAACACATTATAGTGAATATATTGGGTGACTAGTATTGAAGATTTGCTGCGAATCTCACACAACCCACTGCAGCCACTTATCATCTGGTGGGCTGTATCCATGTTTGGTAATATAGTTGTTCTAAAAAATTTACCGGTACATGATTTGTTGTGAATCTATCTATCAAGAACTGTGTGTAACATGGGCCTGAATCATCATTAGAATATATAGTAACGTTCTTACCTTTTTATTTACTATAACATTAGAAGATTGAACAAATAAAGGAACATAGGTTTTATAATTTACAACTATGTCATAGGAAATTCTAACTCACTATGTGTATTTCATTAATCATTATTGTCATTCCTTACCTTTCACATTGAAAGAAAACCAGTAGAAACACATATCATTCTCTTATTAATCAGGATAAATCGTGAGCCAAATGTGGGCTTTTAAAGAAATACGTTTCATGAAATATCAAAAAATGTGGAATAAAAACGGCCAGTGCGGAATATTACATTTAGATTTTATGCCTATTGGTTTAAGTATTTTTAGCTGAATTCGAAAATGGACTGTCGATACATCTGTTTTCATTTACCATCTATCATCGTCCATTAGGCTATTAAAGCTATCGCAGATTCAAAGCGTCTGCCCGTATATTCAATAATTATTCATACATACATACATATATGTCACGCCTTGTTACCAATGGGGTAGACAGAGACCACCTCTCTCCTCTTGCTACGATCCTGGCACACTTCTCTTGCTTCCTCCACTTTCATGAGCGTCTTCATGCATGCTCGTCGGTTGCGAGTACTCTTGACCCGGCCTTTCTTTAGGATATCTTCGATTTGATCGATATATGTCCGCCTAGGTCGTCCTGCACCGATTCGTCCTATCATTCTTACCTGGTGTATCTCTTTCGTTAATCTTCCTTCATTCATTCTTTCAAAATGTAATAAATATTTCATAGTTCAAACTAATAGCAAAAACACTGTTTTTTTTGTTGACTTTGTTCCCCCATTGCAAAGGCATTTCATTTCCCTAAAGGCAAAGAAAGAGGTTATGATTTCGATTGCGTATTCTTGTCTGTATGTTTGAATTATGAATTGATCTTGATGGTTCTTTTTTCTTTAGTGGGACATATTTTAGAGGACCAATAAAATACCAATTTGAAACATAGTACAGGCATTGTTTTGAAGTTAGTTTTCGTTGTTTATAAATAATTTTCACTCTGTAAGGTAGATAGAAACATTTTATAGGAGGCAAGTTAATCAGTCTTCTTATAAATTTATTGAGATAGATATCTTATTAAGTAAAACGAAAGTGTTATTCGATTCCTTTCTTTTCCCTATTATGGTGCATAATGATCCTAACGACCTTACTTTGTTCGTCTACCACTAACTGCTTCAGTGTGAATGAAAGCGCATGAGGGGAAATTGAAAAAATATACTAAAGCTAAAAAAATTAAATTAAAAAAATAAATGTAAATATGAAAGATCCAAAAAAAGCTCAAACAATGTTCATTTTATCTTGACCTTAAAACATGTCCTGTAGAATAACGTATATAATGTTTTGATTTTTATTTATGATATTTTGCAAAAAAAAAATACAGTTTCTTCTGCTGCAATAGTTTGCTTATGACCCCACTATGCACTGTAAGGGGGTTTAATAAAAAAATTGATAATTGTTTTTGACTTATTTTATTTAACCATAATCGCCACATTGTTAATAGTAGCGCTGTTATTTTTGTTCACACATTTTCTGATCACTCAATATTATTATCATATCTATTGTGATGATCTAACAAATTTTAGTTTATTTTATATTTTACGAATTTCAAAAATTTTTTGAATTAAATTAAGTAGCATACCTATAAAATATAATACCAAATAATACCTTTTCTGGACTCTGGCTTTACAATGAATAAAGGGATTTTGATACCCCCACAGTTATTAGAGGTTAATGTAACTCGTAACAGTAACACTGTTATTCAATACCGAACAAATTATCCTTCATAAATTTTAATTAAGCATTTGATACCGTCGGCCTGTTGATGGTGTAATTCACTTTTATATTAATGACGCCTATTATTTGCTTAGGAGAGTAAATGCCGTAGTATTTACGAAAGGTCATTTACTTTTAGCAGTTCATTAAAAATTAATAAATCAAAAAGTTGAACAAATTAATACTGTTTTGAGTTAGACATTATTGCACATTAAAAAAATAAACAAAATAATTTTGGTAATTTTGTGTTATTTAAGTTTTGTGTTAATTTCACTAGAAAGTCGATGTTAACTCCCAACTGCACGGTACCTGATAGTGACTTTTTTATATTTGCCTCGATAATGCTGCATACTTATGTATGTAGGGAACGGTAACCACTTACTGTTGTGCTATTTGCATGTTCCTCTGTTTGCAGTTGCGATATATATGCTTATTATTTAGAACTTACTGACATTTTCCGGATTCTGATCATAAGACTAGATATAAGACTTCCGATTCATTGTTTATTTTTCAAGGTGTAGTCCCTCGTGATAAATTCATTTTAGAAAACCACTGTACAAAGCAGTTGAACCAGTCTTCCTTACGAACCTCCTCAATGAGTTCATGGAACGCATTCATTCCCGATTGAGGACTAGCAAAACGTGTGTCTCTAAGTTTGACTTTAATTTTTGTTTCATTTTAATAATTACCTTATCGAACTGTGACGATGCGTTATCGCGGTGATGGAGGTCGTTGCTTCAAGTACGCTTTTCACGGACTTCTGAGCTAACTCTTCACCATTTCTTTATCTCCAAAAAAATACTGCAGCCTAATGTCTTGAATTGCCGAAAACAGATACAGTAATTTTTTCCCCCATACCTTAATTTCTTTTTAGGGACTTTTCTTAATTGTCGTCGGCAAATCTTCAAAAGAAAAAAAAAACAATCTGCTGATTGGATTTATTCATTCGAATTCAAAGCAGTACACGCAGGTTTCTTCATCTGTTACATTATAGAGAGGCAATTTCACGCTTAAACTTATTATTTTACGGCACCACCACGGTTACCAAAATATAAAAACAAATGACAGTCTCGCAAATTAAAAAGGAACATGTTGTAAGAGCTTTGTTTTCAAATCGTATAATTGTTTGGTCATTCTTCTATATATCTATAGATACAGCAACGTTGCAAACACAATAATGTAAACATTATGCAGTACAAAGAAGTATCAACAAAAATAATTGTTTTTATAGTTCAAAACGCAAAGGTAGACGTACTATCTCCAGACCTCCTAATAATGTAACTGCCAGCAAATCTTGTCTCAAAGTGTATAGGGTATAAGTACATTTCTTACTGCCATAATATCCATAGGCTATGACCGCTAGAATTATAATAATTGTTGTAAATCCAGTATCTTTAGTTTTAGTGTAGACATGCTAAAAACCGTACCTATATATTTTACTGCACATAAATTATAATAAGAAAAAAATCAATGATACCTTTAATCTCGCTATACGTTGTAGTTTCTCAATGTAGCCACATATTCTCATATACAGACAACGATCTATTTAGTTTAGGTTCAAATTACCCTACACGTTATGGAAGTCTTGACAGCGTTAATTTACTTAACAAGGCACTATAATAATAGGTATTCGACTAACCTCTACAAATCATCGAGGCTAAGATCCTGCGTATATAAACAGTGCTTACTCCGATACAAAACTATCATTTAGCTAGCTCGATAAAAGATTTACGGTCTCCTGGAAACCAGTTTGATCTACGTCGTCTTTTTTACTAATATTTATGACTCTAGATTAATATGTTAGTCGAATTATCTGCCCGGAGCCGTAACAAGGGAATTATAGGTCATTTTGATCCAAAGTTCATGCAAGCCCACCTACGGCATGAATCAAAGAGGCCACCCGCGTACATTATAATAGCTCAAACAGGTTGATTCACTTTTAATTGTGATAAAGTTACTTAATGTCTGTAAGAATAGCTCCTTGATTTATAAGTCGGATCACTTTATTAGGCCAAGTCACGCGTTTGTTTTCTTTTGCTTTATGTTATTTATCTTATGATGGAGCTGATTTGATTAAAATTACATAATTTCTAAATTATTTTGTACAAAAACATTAATTTCATATATTTTGTCTCTCTCTATAAACGTATTTTTACTTATTGTAGAGAAAGGCTTAATCGGGATGCCTATTGGTAAAAAGTTGTCCGTGTTTTGGCATTTGTTTTTGAAGCTCTACATTTATCTAACGCTTCAACTGTGAAAGAAAATATCGCGAGGCATCCTGCATACACTTGTAAAGGAATTAAATAATGATTGGGAAGTCGACCGAGCCAGCGTGGTTGGCTAAGGCCTAGCCGTAACATAATTAGGAAGTAGGGCCATTCCGTGGGAACGAATTACTAAACAAAAGATATATTTTGTCTATAGAGAGTTGAATTTTTTGTAACTTCTTTCGTATTATTTTCTGAAGAAAATATTTCTGGGATTATTCGTTATATTAATAAGATTGCAAGGGTTTTACATAATAGAGCAAATTCACAGTAATTTTTTTTTAAATCTTACGTAAACATATTTTTACTTGTTTTAGTGATTTGGATATTTTAAAATGATTTCTACCAAAACTTATTTAATTTAAAATCAATATTAATAAAAATAATAGTTAAAAAATTTTATAACTAGAAATAATATCATATGAATATTATATTACCTAATTAATCGTGAAGTTAATAAGTGCGTGCTTTTCAATTTCTAAGTGTTATGGTAACTGCATCTAATATCGGTTTCCCAGCCGTCAAAGTCACAGTGTGGCGTATTAGTTTGCAAATATTGAAGCCATACAAAATACTTCTTGATCGAGCGCAGCTCGGTGCAAGTTGCAAACTAAAATTTATGAACCTACGATGCTAAGGTTACACGAAACAGAATTCGTCAGAAGCACGTAATATTTATTTTAATGAAAATAAACATCAACGGCTCTAATTATTATCTTTCGTTTGATTACACTTTGATGATTATAAAATAAATAAATATATAGATGGAATCAAACACCGCCACCGCAATTTTTTTGACCTAATTTAATATCTAGTGGACTTATTGTTGTATGTATAAAGAAGAAAATTCTTAGCATAACATGGATTTATTGTTCCACAACAGTCTTGCACAGTGCGAGTACCCAGAAACAGCACCGAGGATTTGTGATCCAGGTGTAAGTTCTTCTTTTTATGCATCAGCACTCATCATCACCACTCTGGCACCGTTCTCTACCCAGACATATCCAATATGATTTAACGATAACAGCCCCTGTTATACGTTCAAGTACAAAATTTACGGAAACTCTTGGCAATTTGGGAGCCAGCATACCTATCCCGAATACCTTAACCACTTGCAAACCAACAATGTATACATCATTTGTTAGTTGGTTAATTGAATCAAAATTACACAGTACTGATATCTGATTGAAAGCCATTTGTTTGGTCGGCGATTGCGAATAAGTGGTGTTTATCAAGAGATTTTCTGATGGAGCTATGTTGAAACCGCAGATGAATCTGAATACAATATTCAGATTTGCCTCGATTGGTTTGGAGAAGGCGAGAACTTAGAGTCCTTAGCATTGCAGGCAAATAAGTCCAGTGGATTTGTATCGGGCAGTTATCACCTTAAAAGAGTCTCCTGGGCAGAGTATAGTCACCGGGCCATTCGAACCGGACGCGATCGACATAACATAATCGCACCGCTACAGGCTCGGACAGTCATGTTGACTATGTAGTGGAGGGTGGTATCGGTTGGGAGGTCCAGACATAGATTCTCCGTGAAGCCCTTTTTTTTTTGGTCCCTGAGGAAAATGCATTAATTTGCATACCCCGGCTGCGGCGAGCCGGCGGTTATGTGGAGCTCTCCTCCCCAGAAGGGGGACGCCTTCCCACCAAAAACCTGAGGGATGGCCTTCCTCAGGGCCGGGTAGGGTAGGGAGCCCCCCCCCTGGGAACGCCAAGCGACATCCGGGAACCCCCAGTCTCCGCTCCCCTAATGACACAGGGCAGCCCTCCTTGGGGGAGGCTACAATACCTTCTCCAATCTCCTCCACCGACGACGCCATAATAACGTAGCAGGACAATTAAAACTGAAACATTCGGTTCCTCAGTTGTAAAGTATACTTTGACTTGACAATGTAAACGGTGAAGGAAGTACTTGAAATTGTCAATCGAGTCAAACAGTACTCGGTGGCGAATTAGTTAAGACGTGAAGAGTTTTGTTTTACCAACAAAGTATGTAATGTAATCATATTTTGACAACTGTCTTTGAGTAAAGTCGACGTTGCCGACCTAGACCATAGTACTTTCGTTGCCTATCCAAAAATGAAAATTGTTTTTTGATCAAAATAAAATTGCGCGTAATATTTGAGTAAATCACTATATAAGCCATCGTTTGTTATGACCGCGCCACGTCCTTTTTTTTTTGAGGGGGGGGGAATGCGACCTTGTGCACCATGACAACGCGCACCATGGCAAGACGCGGCTGTGTGTGGGGCTCTCCGGTCAAGAGGACCGGCCTACCCACTAAAACTCCCCCCGAGTTCTCTGGACTCATACAGGGCACATGGCGGGGTGCGCTCTCGCGATTCGACCGCCATGTGCCCCGGGGCCGGCTCGACCAAGAGTTGGTCAAGCCACCGCCAAAAGAACTGTCCGAGAACCCCTGGACAGTCCCCCAGACAGAGAGACTTCACCACGGCGTGCGCGCTTAGCCACGCAGCCTCACAACCGCACCACGTCCTACAACTAACTAATGTACTAACTAAAAGCCATGAGGTCATTAGAGCAAGTAAATAAAAACAAGCAAGTCTAAAAGATTGATAAAATTATGTTTATAAGAATATTATAGCGATTTCTTTTTTAAAGTTCGTCCAGATATGATTTCTATACTCGTATGTTTCCAGCTAAAGTGAGAGAGCGCAGTTCGGTTATTCTACTTGAGGCAGGCATTGTTTATTGCTTGGCTTCACTCGTGATAGCTATCGTGTTTATGAATATTGAGTGCTACTTATTCAAGCAATTAAATCAATTACCTAAGACTTAAGGTGGCAATAGTTCTTAGCTGATTTGATTTAAAAAATGTTTTAATTATGATGCAAATTAGACCCTTTTCCTCCGCAGACTAGTAGTCCGTGCTTTAATTTACCTAATTGTCCTTATTTATATATTTTTTTAGTTTATGTACATATACGTAGTAAGCTTCGCCACTGCTCCTCGCCTATTAAACTTAATGATATAACGAGCTGAGCACCATTTTAATAGCTATGCAGGTTCAGAAATGAATGTTCTGTAATAATACATTATTCAATATTAATCTACTTTTTTGTGTTACGAACAAAATAAAATATCATCTTTTTTTTAATCTTTTTAAAAATTTTAATATCCTAAGTCCCCGTAAGCGTCCCGTATTACGTCTTCACCCAGCTAGCAATTATTTTTTTTTAATATCTGACAAGAGGTGTCATTTGATCGATTTTGATTTCTTTTTTAAGTTGATTAATTCGGTAAATTCCGTCATCAGGTCTCACACAATCGCGATCTACTATCTAACATGTATGCTCATTAAATTTTGTTCTGCTGGCCCCGAGACACGCTACATAAATATAGCATATATATTTTTTTATAGGTATTAAATTAATGTTTATGCTAAGCTTAGGGAAAATTGCACCTTAGTTGCTTGCCTTCCTTCATGGCCATCTTAGGTGTGACCTACACGCTAGAGTGGCTCCTGATGCGCGCAAGTACTGCCCCCATCTGGGGATTATTGTTATGTCCACAATAATCCACCAGAGGCGTAATAACCCGGCCCGTAGCTGGTCGGGTTGTACTGAGGTGATCGGAAGAAATTGGATTCTCCAGTAAGGGATCGCTCTTAAAGACAAGTTGAACATCAGGGTAATTTAGTGGGTATACCCTGCGGGAAGAGTCGTACACATACGTGATGACTAGTCATCATCAGTATGATGCGCAAAAGAAACCCACTTCTAAAAAAAGGCAAATTGTACTAACTTATTTCTCAAAATCTTATTCGGAATTTTGTCCAATTTTATGTTTATTCATCTAATGCGCCTACAGTGAATAAAAAGCTCGAGAGGCTTTCAAAGGTATGTGTAAAGTCGACCAATACTCACTGAACCTGCGTGGCTATCTAAGGACTAATAGCCCTAACTTAGTTAGGATAATCAAGTAAGGTAAGGTAAACCCTCGGTGGATACAAAAGAAGAATAATATTACTTATGCTTTTATTTATTTTACTTTTAACAAGTAAAGGATGAAGAAAGCTTACAATACTAGTAAGAGATTTTAAAGGCACCGTCTGATCATCTTATTATCTTGGTTATTCCAGTCTATTCAACATTATAACCTTTCTATCCTCTTATTTGTCTAACAACTTGTTGTCAAATCTACCCAGATCATACGCCGGTATTGTAACTGAATTGACCCTTTCATCTATCAAATATTTATCATGTTTCAGTACGTCTGACGTTCTATCGATCATGCCATAATGTATTCTCCAAGCAGCCCCGTTGAAGTTTGCAGACGCCTAACTCCCTTTGCTTGATGTAGCTCATTCATTGCCATTTCATTTGATCTCTCACATCAAATATTTATGTCGCTTAAACCCGAACACGAAACGTGGACGAGAGTTATTACGGTTAAAATCGTATGGACTATAAATGCAGCTTAGACTGAACTTTTGAAGAAATTGAATCGTGTAAGACTATTTCTGCTTTGTCCTTTGAGGCAAATTTTGTTATTTTAGATCTATCCAAGATTGGAGAAGTATCTTCAATTTTATTGCTCGATCATGTATGTTTTGTGTTATTGCGCATAGTGAATATCAAATGATATTTTACTAATACTGGTAATAATTCAAGAAAACAGAATATGTATAAAAATACATTAGATATCAGAGTATGTTAATTTTTCATCAGAAAAGTAAGCAACAAGCAATTTAATTTACCAATTCTTATAAGATTAATTACTTATTTATAAAAACTTACTACGTTATATAACGGGCGACGATCAACAAGTATGATGGTGAAATATTGCAATATGGTGAATGTTGTAAGGCCGGGCCGGGGCCTGGCGCATTTTTTTAACTGATTCGTTAGTTTTTTAATAATATAATTTATAAACACATTTTATTTTTCATTTGATTTAACCTGTCTAGAGTACGTATTTTATTTAATTTTAAGAGATAAACTCTGGTTTTGCAATTTATTACTAAACTTATTAACATACATTTGTATTGTAATCTACCTAAATATCAACGAAATATTTCATAAATAGTATTTAGTTTATTTTGAATGTACTCAAAAAAGTCATTTTAATCAAAGTTCAATCATTTGTTTCTAAATATGAATAAATATACCAAGTTTGTATTGTATCTACCTTAATTTCAAAACATTTAATGACTATTAAAAATTTCTACACGGGTTATAATAATACCACTCGCCGCAGACAAGATAAAATCTTACCCCATTAATGCAAGTGGACGTACGGCCAAATTTGTTAAGCTGTCGTTGGTCCAGCGGGTCATGTCCGAGCTCTTTGAGCCTAATTGCTGTATTTGCGTAGCACCAACCGCGCGAGGTCTAATTATGGCCTCATCATCACTCTGATTATATTTTAAAACGAACTAAGGAGGATTAAGGAGTATATATGGAATATAAAACCTGCATTAAACTAACCCACGAGTTGACTAAAGCTGCAAGAGTGCCAAAATTATGTAGTTGTTAAAATCCATAATTAGCAGTTCGCTTTTCATTTTACCACATATTATTTTCTTTAATGATGAAGAGTGAATCTGATTGATTCACTCTTCAGAGAAAGTGTAGCGCCAATTAGTATAGTAAATTAAATTTCCTTTTTTATACATGCAACAATAAGTTTTTTATTATTTTTTTTACAATATATAAATATAACAAAACATAATTTGTAAAAAACTTACACCTAATATACCGCCGGTAGTGAGGCAAGGCCCAAGTTACCGGTAGTTATGACTACAGAGCGAGGAACCTGCCTCTTATTATTGTTATATGTGGCTTATTATCGCGCGTCTTTATAAGACACTTTATGAGACATTTATAAGACATACACGAGGATTTATTTTAGTAGAAGCTATTTAAGCGAATCTAATGAAATTGTGCATGGAGTTTACCAATTGGGTCTACTCTGTACCTGCACAAGGAAAATGCAACAAAAGTCTAGTCAGTTTACACAGGAGTATTGCATTGCGATTTTGGTGGTAATAAAATAGGGGTTATGGAAGAAAATCCGATCACCTGCCTTCTCAACGTCCAAATTATAGTGTTGACTCACCGCTCACTTAATGAGCTCACCAAAAAACATTACCAATATTCGTGCAAAATGAGCAACATTGGTATGAACGGCTAAGGATGTAGAAAAGTCTGTTTGCGGCAGCGACATTGAGGCCGTTTGCGTTATGATATTATTACACTTTCAGGCTTTGAATATCTGCTCTTGCGGATCCACTTGACCGGCCGGCAAAGATAGGCAGCTGACATACGACCCCCTGAAGTATATCGAGACCATCGTTGTCGCAAGTCACCAACAGCTCACCACAAGCTGCCCTGAGGGGGACTGACTGATGGGAATTTACGAATACTTGTCACATAATGTATTATCTTTTTTTTATAGGATAGGGCAGCAAATGAGCAAACGGATCACTTGATGGAAAGCGATAACCGTTGCCCATGGACACCTGCAACACCAGAGGAGTCACAGATGCGTCGCTGGTCTTTCAAATGGGAATATGCTGTTTTTTTAAGGTTTTAATATCGCATCGGTTCTATAACTTGATTCATTGTATATCTTAAAGCTATTTTGGAAAACTTGACAAAACAGAGGCTAATTCCTAATCCAAGAACCTATACAATATAAACGAAAACCAAGAAATATAAATAAAGAGAGGGAGTAAATCGCTGCGAGATAACCTAATAGTTAACAGTGAATTCCTGAAATTTGGGACCGCCTTATGCTTTTAAAAGTTAATAAAAGGTGCAGCCAGGGCTATTCAGTTGCCTCATTAAAAATATCACACGGGGAATAAAAATAAGCCTGGTGGGTATAAATAACCACGAACTCCATATAAATCTTGGTTTGCAGTCAGCAGGGCTGTCAATATATTGTTTTTGTAATATAATTTTATATTTATTTTCTTATTTACATGTAAATGTGTGTAATATTTTGATTAATTAAAGGTATAAATTTCTGAAGTAGTTCAACAATATGCTGAACACTAAAAACACTTTTTATCAGTTAGCTGTTTATAATTATATTGCATTATTTATATGTATAATCAAGTATATGCTTACATACACACATAAATATAATAGATATTTATAATTGTATATAATACACATACGAGTATATATATATATATATATATATATATATATATATACTCGTATAATACAAAATTTGTGTAATTTATTGAAACAAATTTATATTTTAGTGTAATTATATAATTACAATATAAATTTGTTTCAATAAATTACACAAATTTTGTATTATAGAAGATTCAACAATATTTATATATAGCTAAAACTTTCTCTTTTCTAATACCGAGTTAACTAGTTACAAAATATAAGTATAAACTGACCACAAATGATACTTCATCTCACGAATACCGTATTTCAAATGATAGTTTTGTGTTAATATCCAGCTATTAACACGAAACAAATAATAGATAACTATAGACGCCATCGTACTCCATACGTACGTACGTACATACGTACGCCATCGTACTGCGTAGTATTTTTCGTATGCTGACTGGGTTACCATACTTAGAATTAAAAAGTATTTATTTCTAAGAAAAAAAGTGTTCCTTGATTGGGTATTATTTCTACAGAATCTTCATTTCTGATGAACCCACATAACTAAATATTAATTCACTGCAACCGCAATAGCCTGTATATTTCATTATGTAAATACCATGGGTATCAAATGGTTACTTTCTTTATATATATTCAAGTCTTTAATTTTATATAAGTATAGCGGAAATGGAAATGGATTTCAATTATACAAAACATGAGGCTGTGATAGGTTCTGTCCAACCTTTCAGGTCAAGTATGTGATGTTTTCTCTTAATACCAGATTAAAAGTTAATTATCAAGTATTTAATTTATATTTGTTTAAATTGGCGTACCGTACGAACTATATTGTATATTGTCAAATTTATGTAATGGTTTGAATTAATATTTTTAATCATGAAATTTATGTTATTTTTAACCACTACTTTACGTAACTAAGGTCAAATATAAAATTATGTTACAAAGTTCAATATATAAAATTATGTTAATAAATATTATTAACATAAACACAACGTAGTAATTTCACTGTGTTGCATTTAGTGTTCAAAAATGTTGAGAAAACATAATTTTTATAATTTGTTTGTATATCAACATATCAAAATAATAATTCTATAGAATTAAACATTCTACTTACAAGAATAGAACATAATCAAAATATAGTAAAATTTTCACGTGCAGCAGTCAGTCGTCAACCCTTGTTAACTTTGCTTGGCTACCCGCAATGAATACTCGAGTTTTCTGCCTCAACGTAGGGTGGAAATGTACGGTAATATAGGAATAAAATCCTGGATTTAATCTTCGCACAAGTCGCCGTTTAATCTTGCACCAGATATAGCAACGGTAAATAATAAATGTATTGTACACAATCATGTTGGATTGCATTGTGGGGTGCGATGCCGGACTGCATGGCTATCGTTTTAAGTGGTCGGATTATGGAGTTAGCCCGAGATTTTGTGCAAAATTCGGTTTTGGTCTGGAATTTGAAGTTCTATTTTGTTTTTGAGTAGCGAATTAAATATTGTAGCCATTTGTTAGCTGTGTTGGACTTGCTTTTCTTGCTCTACGTAATACGTGAAGGGCGGGCTTCCTCTTCCTTGAGATTGCCAAGGTAAACATTTTTAATCAATTGAGCCTTGCACCTATATTAATGAAACTAATAGTTGGTTTTTAGATGGTTGAACCAGTTGAATTGTGAGGGAAAATAATAAAGAGCTTACAATTAAATAAATATTACAGAGTTAGGAACAGAACTCGTGGAATTTATTTTACATATTCTTAATTTAACATCTAAAAAATTAAGTTTCTAACATAAAACTTAGTACAATAAGAACGAGTATATAACGAGTAAGACAAAAATGCACACCTTTAACATTTAAGTACAGTCAGGGGAAAAAGGTAACAGTTTAATGTCCATACAAACATGTTCAATTCACAATCTTACAAATTAAAAACTCTATGCACCTATTGATGTCCACATTCGTAATGATGGTAAGATATGGTCATTTTTTAAACCACCGATACAACTAACACTTGACAAACTTTTCTATCAACTCAGTAAATAAAAATACTTATACGGAATTTAGATCACGTGTAGAATTTATTGAAATAACTTTGTATAGACGCCCATCAACGTAGGAATCACAAAAAAACGTGCATCCTTTTTTTATTTAAGAGGTTGCAATGATATTTAAATGAAAAGTACATATCCCGATTTTGTGCATCTTATTTGTAAATGTATGTATGGACTTTAATAAGTCCACGTAAAATGTTGCCAATTAAACTTTCAAACAAAGAAGTTTCATTGTACCTGTCAATAGTCAGGTACATAAAAATTTAACCAGTATATAAAATGGAGCGAAATATAATTTTTCAGTTTCATAAATTGTATTTGGCTTCATTCATAGTTTGTGTAAAGCAACGAAGGCGATTCGATTTGCTTTATCATTCATTTTGATTCTAAAGTAATAGAGATCTCCGAGAAAGAGGCCTTGGAGCGGACACGGAAAGTAAGATCCCTCAGCAAACCTGCGCTATCGGTGAACTGTCAGACATATATACCAGAATTATACCCGAGATGAGGATCACCCTGAGTGGGGTGGCGTCTGGCATGTGGAGGCTTGTCAGTCGTAATCCAGACAACGTAGGTGGAGTGGTCTTCCTGTGCTGTTGCCCAAGGCTTCTTCCCCGTTCTTCTTCACGATCCTCACGCACTCCCATGTCTCCCCGACCGGTAGGTATAGTGCGCCCATTATTTCTTCCATCAAAAAATCACAATCCACAGTCACCCTCTGCACCGGCCATCGCGAGTATTAACTGTCTGTTGTTTTCACGTTGTTGATTACTATTTCTCAGTCTTCTAATGTCTAATCTAACTAAACCTACATTGCTCGATTGTGCGCCTAAAATTAATTCATCTCACATTTTTAGAGGTATTATTGTAGCTTTAAGTTCAAGTGTGATATTTTCTCTTGAAAGAAATGTGATAATATCGTCTTTTCAAGAAAATGGCATCTAGTAATTCTTACAAAACTCCAATGATTTGTAGTTTCATCGTTAAATTATTATAATCTCTGAACAAAGTCGATGGAATTAAAATAAATTGAATATATTAATTATAACATTGATTGAACCGTAAATACATTTGTATATTCAAAACAATAACTTACATTTATTTACAGTTAAGAACATCAAGAAATAACTATATCTATTGTATATATTTGTTTTATAGTTAACAACGTACATCATTCCGTCCCGTTAATAATATTTCTTGTTGTTTTTGGTTGTTATTTGATTGTTTTGTTACTAATGCCTTGTAAAAAATAGAATTATTATTTATTTGTCACCAGTACTTACTAGTGACATTATTTTTGAACGGTCATCGACGCTCGAACACGAAAGTCAACAATAGAATTTTAGTTGTTTAGGACTTATGAGTTTCGGACCGCGGAAAAGGAAATTTAAAAAAAAGTAATAAAAAAAAGATTTTGACATTATGGTTTTCGGTACTTGACTGTCACTTCGGATTTTTTCACGGCATTTTAATTGAGTTTATTTACGGCGGATTAATATTTGCATATTACGGTTTCGGCGTATAGATTGTTTGGAAAAGTGGTCGGCCACGCGTTCTCCTATTTAACACTACAAGTATTGTAGTTTATGATATATATTTATAACCACATACGGTAGGGCACATTAGTACACACAAAACACACCTTCAAGCCAAGCCAGAACTACGGACCGGTAAGTAAGCAATATTATTATATAGTTAAATAATATAACCAAATTACGGGCGTTCGGGAAAACGCAACATTTTTTGGTAGCAGAGCGTGGTTTTCTTTTCGGTTACGGACCTGTTATTTTGTAAATTCTTTGATATGTCGGACGGTTACAACGAAATTCGTCGCATATTGCAATGGTTGGTAAGCGCATTTTCTCTGGTGAGTAGACCAGACAGGGTTGAGGCCTTGAAAGAGCGGGCTTCAAATGCGAACAGATACATGGCGGACCTGGATCAAGCTTTACAAATGTGTTATGATAGGGCTGACATGAATCCAGACAATGAAACTTTGCAGGCAAGGTTGATTCAAGCTCAGGCAGACTACAAGCAATGCTTAGAATATTATGACAGCATTATTCAGGCGGTAAGGACACTGGATCTGGCCAGTAGTCCCACGGTTAAGGGTCAGTCAAGTAGTAATGCCTCAATTTATACTAGATTGCCGGATTTAAATTTGCCCAAGTATTCTGGTGGGTATGAAACTTGGATGTCATTTATTAACATTTTTGATTCTTTGGTACATTGTCGGATGGATATATCACTCTCACAAAAATTAAGTTATCTGTTGAGTTGTCTATCGGGAGACGCTCACCAGGTTATTTCACATTTAACCATAACAGATAACAATTATGAGACTGCAAGGGCGCTATTGATGGGCAGATATCAAAATATTAGGTTAATTGCGGATGCCCATGTGGCAAAGATATTAAATTTGCCTTATTTAAGGAATATCATGTTTATAAGGGATGATTTTTTAAATCCATTAAAGGTGGCCTATAATTGTTTGGAGAAATTAAATTTACCAGTAACGGAGTGGTCATTCTTGTTGCTCCATATTGTATTGAATAAGTTACCCTCTGATTTAAAATTAAGATTTGAACAAAAATATGGAAGCGGAGATGAGGCAAGCCCGTTGCCTAAATTTATTGACCTTTTGACCTTCTTGGAGGAAGAAGCACGGATTGTTGACAATGTAGGCTCACCTCCTGCAACGGCTACCTCAGGGCCATCTGGGAGGCCTGTGTCCAGTCAGGGAAGACCTGTATTCAGTCAGGGTAGGATTAGGCCACCCACTCGGGGGACTAGGGTAGGTATGGCTACATCGGACCATACTATTAATAATAGGTTGCAATCCAAGCGGGTTGGTTGCACCTTTTGTGGCATCATAGGCCATTTTATATCTAAATGCCAACATTTTATAAATTGTTCCCCTCAACAGCGGAGGCGTTTTGTGCAAAATCACAAGTTATGTTATTTTTGTTTAGGGGATCATCTTGTTAATAGTTGTGCAGTGGCACGGCCATGTATTCATTGTAACGGCAAACATCACGGGATGTTATGCCTGAATAGGAATGGTGGAGTTAGGCCTGCAGCGGCACGGATTGGTTCTCCTTCAGGAGGGGGTCAAAGCGGACAAGTACGGACTTCACCTCCTCATTCTGGACGAGCGTCGCTCGCCTCGACGGGTGGACGTGCGCGCGACACCTCCATATACGGGTGGGGTGGCTTTAGGCCTACTTCACAGGCATCTCCACATACGGGTGGGGGAGGCACCGGGCCTATGGTACAAGCACCCTATGCAGCGGGCATAGGGCATATTCAAGCGGACGAATCTCGTGACGTCACTGCGGAACAGTATGCGTCTGCGGCCTCGTATGCAGCGAGAGCGAGGGGTTTCTCACCACCACTCGCGGAACGGCCGCGATTGAGGAACACGCCGCCATCTTTCGGTCATCCGGTTGGTTACCGGACACCGGATGCCAGTTGGCACCTGACTCGGGCACCATTGGGGCGCTCGAGACCCCCTACATATAACCCTCTGGCGCTGTCGGCAGCCCAGGTTTTTAATCGGGTGAATGCTTCATTTCATAGTGACGTTCAAGAATAGGTAGTCGCCGCCGCCTCGCCAAATGCAACCTTTTTAAATACTATTTTATTGCCTACCGTTGCGGTAAGGATTTGTGATATTAACGGTTTTATGTTAGAGCACGGGCTCTAGCGGACACGGGTTCGCAAGGTTGCATGATAACAGTTAATTTGGCGAGACGGTTAGGCCTATACATATTTAATAATAATATTTCGGTTCGTGGCATAGGTGATGTGCTCGTGTCACATGTTTATGGTCAATGTACCTTTAACATTGTTGGAGAATCGGTCTCTCAACCTGTTATTACAGTTACAGCACTAGTGTTGCATGATATTTTAGGAGAACATCCACAGGTGGAATTACCTTCGGAAATTTTGAACTCGGCTTCTCACCTGTCTTTGGCTGACAGAAAATTTTTAAATATTGGAAAAATTGATTTGTTGCTTGGTACTGATGTGCTTGGTCAATTATTGTGCACCGGACGCACTATAAATTTAAATAATAATGGCTTGGTTGCTATACCATCGCACTACGGATATATGATTATGGGCCCAGCATATGATACGGTTTCTGATACGGTTTTTACGGGCGTTTCTCTTTCGGATTTAGTACAGCGTTTTTGGGAGACAGAAGAGGTACCCACGGTTTCACGGAAGGACCCGCTCGACGAAGAATGCGAGCGCCATTTTATCGAAAATGTTTATCGGTTACCGAACGGTCGTTTCGTTACTCGGTTGCCCTTTGTGAGCATTCGCAAACCGCTGGGGCAGTCCTACCTCACTGCTGAGAAACGCCTGCTTTCTATGGAACGTCGCATGAAGCGAGATACAGAGTTTCGCGACAAATACATTGAGTTCATGCGGGAATATGTACAATTAGGTCACATGTCCCTGGCACGGAGGGACTACTCATCGGAAGAACACTATTTCATACCACATCACGCGGTTTTTAAATCGGATAGCGGTAAGATACGGGTCGTGTTTGACGGGTCGGCCCCTTCCTCTAACGGTGTTTCATTGAACCAAATCCTGCACTCGGGTGCTAAACTACATAAAGATATTTCGGATCTTATTTCGGCCTTTCGTAGACACCAGGTGGTCTTCGCGACGGATATACGCATGATGTTCCGGCAAACGGTGATTGATGAGGCTGATAGACGGTATCAGCTGATTCTTTGGCGCGAGGACCCGTCTCACCCATTACGCGTCTACGAACTGAACACAAACACGTACGGTTTGAAATCTAGCCCCTGGATGGCTATGCGGTGCTTGTTGGAACTCGCTCAACGGGAACGCGTTCGATTCCCTCGTGCGGCGGACGTCTTAGAGTCGGAAATTTTTGTCGATGACGTTATCACGGGTGGATCTTCGGAACAGGAGGCTTTAATTTTACGTAACGAGCTCATAGCGTTATTGGCAACGGCTGGCTATGAACTACGGAAATGGATTTCGAACAGTCCACGTCTCTTAGAAGGACTACCAGCGGATCACGTTCAAGATCCATTGTTATTTGAGAATCCGGACTCTCCTCGTTCAACATCGGTTTTAGGTGTTCAGTATTTACCGGTTCCTGACATCTTTTCCTTTCGGGTTTTAACAATAACGGAAAAGATATGGACTAAGCGGCTAGTCCTGTCTACGGTTGCTCGTATCTATGATCCTAACGGGTGGATCGCTCCTATAATATTTTGGGCTAAATGTTTTCTACAACGGTTATGGTTGGCTGAGCTTAAGTGGGATGAGACCCTACCTACTGAACTCTTAACGGACTGGCTCGCATTTATTGATCAGTTACCCACTATCGGAAGGGTTGTTATACCTCGTAAAATACTTCCACCGGGGAAGTATCATGCGTCACTTCACGGTTTCTGTGACGCCTCGGAATCGGGTTTCGCGGCAGTCGTATATCTTCGGACGATACAGCCAGATGGTTCAGTAGCGTTACATCTAATCACGGTGAAGAGCAAGGTGGCTCCTATACGCAACCGCCAAACCATACCCAAATTGGAGCTCTCGGGAGCTGCGTTACTTACTCGGTTATTGAATCATGTTTGTGATACACTCGGGAAGCACATTAACATAGGCAACGTTTATGCGTGGACTGACAGCCAAATTGTTTTGGCGTGGCTCCAGACCTCGGTACATAGGCTGGAAACATTTGTTGCGAATCGGGTTTCGCAAATTCAAAACTCGTCAGTGAATCTGAATTGGCGGCACGTACCCGGCGAGTTGAACCCCGCCGACGTGGCCTCTCGCGGCTGTTATGCCTCCTCGTTGGTGAGTCATAACCTTTGGTGGGGACCTGCTTGGTTGACGGCACCGGAGTCGTCATGGCCCCCTACGGTTTTAATCGGATCGGATCCGCTGCCCTGTGTGCGTGTCATGGCTGTGGAGAAAGAAATCGTCACAAACCCTCTTTTACTGCGGTTTAGCTCTCTTAATAAATTACTGGCCGTTACGGGATGGATGCGTCGGTTTATAACGAATACTCGCAAACCGGTTGTAAGAAATACATCTTTGTTTCTGACGGCAGGCGAACGGCGTGCTGCTCTCATGTTTTGGGTACGACGGGTACAATCGGAACGGTTTTCTGACGAGCTTAAATCGTTACGGACGACGGGTCGGTTAAAGGGTGCCGTACAGAAACTTAACTTATTCATTGATGGCGAGGGATTACTTCGTGTTGGCGGACGGCTGCGCAACTCGAAGCTGCCGTATTCGGCTAGGCATCCCCTTTTGCTGCCCAAGGACGGACCCTTGACGCAGTTGATAGTAAGTGATCGGCACATTACTAACTCGCATGCAGGTTGTACGGCACTGCTTGCTATTCTTCAGCGGGAATTTTGGATACTATCGGCGCGACGGTGCGTCCGATCGGTTATATTTAAGTGTATACCTTGCTATCGGTTAAAGGCTAACACCATGCAGCCTATGATGGGTGACCTACCTAGCGATCGGGTTAGTGTCACCAGACCTTTTCACGGTGTCGGTACGGATTTCGCTGGTCCTTTTATTGTCAGGGCTTCTCACTTGCGGACCTCTAAGACTTACAAAGTTTATTTATGTGTATTTGTTTGTCTGTCAACGAAGGCAGTACATTTAGAAATAGTATCTTCGCTTAGTACGGAAGCGTTTATCGCGGCGTTCGGACGTTTTGTTTCACGGAGGGGGTTACCGAGTTTGGTACGGTCGGACTGCGGCACAAATTATCAGGGTGCTGACAGGTATCTTAAGGAGGTCCATGATTTTTTAACGAAACATAGTACGGACTTGGGACAAGCAATGGCTACTCAGGGCATTACGTGGAAGTTTGATCCTCCTGGATGTCCTCATTGGGGAGGCATCTTTGAGGCTGTCGTGAAGGTGGCTAAGACACATTTGAGACGTGTTATTGGGGAAACGGTTCTTACGTTCGAGGAACTTACTACGGTCTTTTACAGAGTGGAAGCAACTTTAAATTCACGGCCTTTATGCCCACTCTCTTCGGATCCCAACGATATGGAGGTTTTGACACCGGGTCATTTCCTCATCGGCCAGCCCCTTGCAGCTCTCCCTGAGTATCCCTTTGAGAATGTACCACTGAGTCGACTTTCTCGCTTTCAAATGCTGCAACAGATGTCACAAAATTTTAATAAACGGTTTTATTCGGAGTATTTGCACATGTTGCAGCAGCGGCTGAAATGGACAGATAAAACGGCTCCTGCACGGGTAGGGGATCTTGTCCTGATTAAGGATTCAAATCTTTCTCCTCTACGTTGGCGTAGAGGACGCATTTTGAAGCTTTATCCAGGCTCTGACGGTGTACCTCGGTTCGCAGAGGTCTCGATCGGCGACTCTGTGATGCGCCGTGCGGTGGCAACCCTGTCCCGTCTACCGGTAGACTAGCGAGATGAGGGTTGCTCATCTCGGGGTGGGGGATTGTTTAGGACTTATGAGTTTCGGACCGCGGAAAAGGAAATTTAAAAAAGTAATAAAAAAAAAGATTTTGACATTATGGTTTTCGGTACTTGACTGTCACTTCGGATTTTTTCACGGCATTTTTATTGAGTTTATTTACGGCGGATTAATATTTCATATTACGTTTGGCGTATAATTGTTTGGAAAAGTGGTCGGCCACGCGTTCTCCTATTTACACTACAAGTATTGTAGTTTATGATATATATTTATAACCACATACGGTAGGGCACATTAGTACACACAAAACACACGTTCAAGCCAAGCCAGAACTACGGACCGGTAAGTAAGCATATATTATATAGTTAAATAATATAACAAATTACGGGCGTTCGGAAAACGCAACATTAAGTAATACTGTTATTTGCACTTTGACGTCTAATCGAACTTTTATCAATAGCCATCACCTACAATGCCTTTACTCCTATTGGTTGTTTCGGTCCGCAACGACAAGATCATAGACAATCAATTCATTTTTAAAATACTTTCAAAGTGATTCCAGAAATAGTTCTTAAAAAAATATTAGTTACTTCCTCTAATTACGGGCCGAGCTCATTATATGGAGATATAAAGAAAGAATTCCAGAAAAGTCGCTTTGTGTCAGGGATTTGTCCTATTAGTAGTGGAGTAGATAAAGTACAAATGCAACGATTTTCCCTGAACGTCTGCCATGATTAACTTTTGACTAAAGGGAAAAATTTAATCGGGGCTAAGCGAGTGCTTCTCGGACCGTAATATCCGTTGCCGGTAGATATACGGATATGGATCAGTAATCCGATTAGTATCTTAGAGATTTTTTCGCTTGTTAGTAATGAATGTTTTGGACGAAACCTTCAGAATAAAGGTTACTATTCTATTTAAAGCACCTTTCTTCTAGGCATAGAGATACAGAGGTACATAGTACTGTGGGCGAAGTTTTATGATACGCTTTATCCACCAAAGCTTTTTATTTTTGGCTCTATAGCTTATAAATAATCTGTTATACCTTAACACACTTAATCTGTTATATACATTTAATAATATATATTTAAGGACAACACAGAAATATTTTTATTAAATTAGACTTAAGATTAAGTTATTACTTATTCTGTTATTTATCATTGGCCGAGTTCAAAATACGCAAATCTTATCTAATATCTTTTATATTACTGTCTATCGAGTAACAAGCAGACTACCCTGATAGCATGTGGTTAGGTTAGAAGTGGTTACTGTCGCCTATAGTTGGTTGGTTGTTGGTTGGTTTCATCAAGTTTGCAACCTCTACAAAAATCATTGTACGTTGACAACATTGTAACGTAAGATATGAAGTCCGAGTACCCAGTATTTTCATTGCTTACCTTTCACACCGGAACTGTATTGTTGTAAACGAACACTACTATTGTATGATAGAAATAGATAAGATGGACCTTTGTCTTACCTACCCAAGTAGATAACTCTGTATGTATATATATCTCCCTCCGGTAAATAAGTAAAAACAAGAAGTAAAAGACAACAATAATCTTATTTGTCTATCTCAAAAAATATAAGCCTCCTACACACCAATCTACACCTTAACATAATATCAATAGGATTCTGCTTCTGATACTAGTTGTGACTTAGACAAATCACTATAATAATTCCTTATCAACATATCCATTAATAATCATTTTATATACCTACATTGACATATACTAGTGTTGGGCATTCATCGGTTTATTTTTGTAAATTTATCTATATCTTATATGCAATATTCATCACACCGGAGTTCTTAGCTGATAAATTTTCTACCAATCAACCTCTAGGTAATGTACAGAATAAACGGAACAAATGTACTAAGTTTATGTTATATATTCAACCTGCTAGAAAATATATTGATAACCGAAGACAAAGTGTTCCAAACAAAAAAGAACGAGTATATTATTTCACAGCAATAAGCTTGAAACGAATGGTGTCCATCAAGTCAAATTGAAGAACTACGTATGTTTTAACGAAATCTATCACATCTATTCGCATTGATTCATCCATATTTCTTTCAGAACGGTATTTAGATTTTACACTCCCAAATTGTAGTTAATTCATTTTCAATCTATGTCACAGATAAAATAATATTATAATACATAGAAAAGAAAAATAATATATCAGTCCTATCATATGCATTTAGACATCACTATTCACAACGTTGTGTTAAACAGGGCTTTTCTTTATTATCTAACACCCACAGTCAAAAACAGACAATGCTCAATTATTTCTGCCACCTACTGCTCATAATCATGATTGTGAACATACGACCCTAATTTAATAAACTCACTATATTAAAAAGAAAGTACAGAAATGAAAGCACGCAGCAGACTATTCTTTAATGTGACTGTACCTTGAAATAGCAACTTCCCAAAAACAACGATATAAAAACAAATGAATACTTTGATTTTAATAAGTTAAGTAGTCGCAAGGGGTTTACCAGCTAAATCTCTCTATGCGTTGCTAAAACGTCTCAGATTGGCAAGAGTTTCCGTAAATTATTTAATAGAATTAACAAAGGAGGCTATCGGGGAGTTAAGTACATTTAATATTGCTAGGTGGAGAGTGGAGTCAAGGTGCTGATGAATCATTAATCCCACATGTTGCTTCTAACTTCGACGACTTCGTAGTCGATTGGTTGATATACCGGTTTCAAGGTCTGGCCATCTCTGAGGTCCGGGGTTCGAGTCCCGGTGGGGGCAGATGTTTGTGTGATGAATGCGAGCATTTGTACCTTAGTTATGGTTGTTATAATAAATTTCTAAAAAATTTATTTATATATGTATGTTTATCGTTACCCTAGATCCCATAACACAAGCCTTACATAGCTTACTTTGGGCTAGGCTAATTGGTGTAACTGTAAGAAATAAAAAAAAACTTTCCTCTCTACAATACTTTGGATCTGGATCCAGTAAGTCCATGAAATGCTTGGAGATTTCATCTCTCTTAAGGTGCTTACTAAAACATAGCTTGTAACGTTAGAGCCACATGCTTAGATTAGAAAAATTTTATAGATTATTAGAGTTAGAAACCCAAATTTGAATGTATATTTAGAAATAAATTAAATGTGTAAAAAGATTAGGTAATTCGTGCCTTTTTGAGTATTTATAATTACGAACGTTTCGACAGTTTTTTATCATTGGATTTATGTAGATCTTATAATAAAATATCTTAGTAATAAATCCTATAATCATTTATAAGCATTTTACGAAGCATATGCTATATAATACTAACAAAAAGGTGTATTATTCTTTCTCCGTATATGGAGATTTATATTAAACCAACTTCTCCTTAGTCAAAGCTATTCCTGTTATGAAATATGGTCAGTTTTTACGAGTAATTGGTAATATTACATTTAAATATTACAAAACTAAGTATATGTAAGCAATATGCACTATAAACCAGTTGTAACATATACATTTCTTGGTGATATCTATTATGAAATAAATGTAAAGTGCCGTCGTGATGATAAACTGTTGACGTCTTTTAATGTCTTTTACGTTTTTTACAACGTTAGTTGAAAATAAACTTTACATGTAAGCATTAAGATTTGTCCACATACAAGAGATAAGATTTAATGCGACCCATGTGCTGTACGTTGTCCTAAAAGCGCATAAGCGTAAAAAACGACACCAAATTCAGGATCATATTACGAAAATCCATTAAGAAAACCAATAAAAATAGATCGACGATGTGTAAGGCCGGCCTTAAATTCAGTCATTCGAAATGAAACGCCGCCAGCGCCTTTGATTAAATTGATAAAGACCGAAATAGGTCCTGCTTGCTATTTGCTTTTACTCAAAGAAGTTGAAAAAACCTAATTAATTACAAAAGAGGATGGAATATTGAAGTCTGAACTTTTTATTTCCGTTCCATTGCGTTATTTAATTGAAATGAAGAGATAATGGTATAAAAGTTTTTGGATTTGCTGAAAATGAGCGTAGAGTAGAAAACTAAAGTGTGTAAAAATTACAATGTGTTCAGTATACGTGACGTATATACAACAACACGTCAGACTTTACTTGACTTTCTTATGTCTCCCGTAATAGTGGCGATTTTCGTAAAGTGAATTTAATGAAGTCAATGTTTGGTATTGGTTAAAAAGGTGTGTCACGGACAGACCTTTATTAACTCTATAATCTTTTCTACATCTAGGACAGTGGTTGTTCTTTTCTTTTTGTCTGTCATTAATTGTTACCTTTTTTTAATCAGTATATTTGTTTCGGCTTTATATATTTTTATGTAATATTTTCCGCAATATACCTATTTCCCTACCCCATCTGCCTTTTCCTTTGCTGTCCACGACATCTTGGTCCTTCAGCCGTTATTATTTTCTTTATTTGAATTAGCAACAAAATTATGCTCACGCGAGCTAAGGCAGCAATGGAAATGGCGGAGCCCTCTCAAGTTGAAGGTGGGGACCTAGGAAATCGCGATGCTGTTTCTTCAGTAGGTTCCTTTTCAGCCACGTCTTCACAACAGGCAAATTTAGTCGCACGGCAAAAGGCCGTAGAAGCAAAGCTTCAGCGCAAACTTGCCGAGCTAACTAAACGGACTGTGATGGCCGAAGAGGCAGCCGCTCGAGCAGAGTATGAAGCTGAAGCTGCCGCTGTAGAAGCGGCAGAAGCGTGCAGTCGAACATCATTGGGTTCAGCTAAGCGGACGGCGCAATGGGTTGAGGAAGAAACTCATGTTATCAAAAATTCCGTAAGGCCCACGCTTGCAGATGACACAGTATTGATTACAGGCCAATCAGCTCCCGTTGTAAACAATCAGGTACCAAATTTATTATTTCGTGATAGTGCACTCATTGCCACGCAACCGCCTTTTGTCACTCCTGTAGTCCGAACCTCGGAAGACGAAATGGCATCCGCGAGGCGTAATGACCTACCATCACCTAAAATGGCACCATGCAACGTGGACACTCATCGTGAAGATTTACAGGTGAAAGAGCTGTGTCGCCTAACTAATGCTGTCATTTCTTTATCACAAAATAGTATGCCTTTATATAATAATGTAGATATTGTTAATTTTAGTGGTGATATTGCTGAATGGCTTTTATTTAAACAGAGTTTTGATGATACGAAATCATCATTTACACCGAAGCAAAATGTAGCACGTCTTCGTAGGGCTGTGCGCGGTGCAGCTCGAGAAGTTGTAAAATCGTTGCTGCTTACAGCGGACGATCCTGAGTTAATTATGAGTAATCTAGAATTATATTTTGCTCGGCCTGATGATATAGTGATGCATGAAATAACAGCAGTGCGGTCATTGCCTAAAATGGGTAGAGACCCTGCGGATATTTTCAAATTAACCGCCAAAGTACAGGCGTGTTTAAACACTATAAAATTATTAGGTAGGCAAGAATACACATATTCGCCAGAACTAACAAATAATATTTTATCTAAGTTAAACTTTTATTTACAGACAAAGTGGTGTGAGTACGCTGCGTCAAATTATTTGTTGGGTAAGCCTTCTTTGGAGATGTTGACGGAGTTTCTACTAACGGAGGCTGCCAGGCAGGCGCGTTTTATGCCTCGACTTCCGTCACATATTACTAATACCGCTGCTGTATATTCAGACAGAGCGAAGGCTCAACAGTCTGTATCACACCGAGTTCACAACAGTAGCGTTGCTAACTCAAACACTAATTGTTTATATTGTTTATCTAATCACAGTATAAAATCATGCACAAAATTTGCCGCATTGTCGAATGATGATCGGTGGTCATGGGTTCAACAAGCAAAAGTTTGTAGAAAATGCTTGCGTAAGAGGCAACATAATTGGAGGTCTTGCAAGGTGAAATGTGGTGTATGTAGTCAGAATCATCACACATTATTTCATGATAATTTTATTTCAAATAGTTCACATACAAATGCTCATATTGTAGATAATTCGAACTTGTCAAATAGGCCTGTAGTAATTAGTGATGACATACGGCCCCATATAAACAATACCTCTTTTGTCAATTTGCCTGCCAATGACAGTGACAATACGAAGTCTGTTACGTTTTTAATCAATAGAAAAGATTGTATGTCAAATAAAGTTTTATTAAAAATTGTACCCGTTATAGTGGCAGGACCAGGGGGGGAAGTGCTCACGTACGCCTTGTTAGACGATGGGTCAACCACTACACTTATCGACTGGGAACTAGCCAATTCTTTAAAACTTGTTGGTACAGAGGGTGAAACGTTCATTAGTGGTATTAACGGAACCCGCAAAGTTGCAACTAAAGAAGTCAGTTTCGACATAAGAGGAAAGAATAGCAATGATGTCTTTACTATTAAGGGTGCTCGAGCCATACCAAGTTTAGCATTGGCTCATCAATCCATTAGTGTACAAGATATCGAATCCTTTTCATACCTTCTCGATATAAAGCACGAGTTGAGTTATGATATCGCGACCCCTAGGTTAATTATTGGTATATGTGACTGGCATCTTTTACTTTGTAGGGAAATGCGGTGCGGTAATAAGTCGCAGCCAGTAGCAATTAATACGGCGCTTGGCTGGGCACTGTATGGATATCTACCAAAATTATGTGAAAATTCATCTCTTGTACATGTCTGTATTTCAAATAGTACCAGTAAGTATAATGTCGATAAAGATGAAAATCTCGATTTACTTATTAGGGATCATTACAGATTAGATAACATTGGTATAAAACTAAATGAAACTTACACTGCCCTGGAGCAAAAAGCGATAGACACATTGCAGCAAACAACGCGCCGACTTCCCAATAATCGTTTTGAAGTAGGGTTACCATGGCGTGAGGAAAAGTCCTACATACCAGACAGTTATTATTTAGCCTTAAGCAGATTGAATTCTTTGACTAAGCGTTTCATGCGTGATTCTAAATATTTTGATATGTATTCTGTAAATATTGAAGCATACGTAAAAAAGAATTATGCCGAAGAAGCCACAAACTTACATAATTCTCCTACGTCATCTTCGAGGCGATGGTATTTACCGCATTTCGGAGTGACAAATATAAATAAGCCAGGTAAGTTACGTATTGTGCACGACGCAGCGGCTCAGATAAACGGAGTCAGCTTCAACTCACTCCTACTGCCGGGGCCTGATATTTTACAATCATTATTAGGAATCTTGCTGAAATTTCGTGAAGGTAAAGTAGCTTTAACGGGAGACATCAGAGAGATGTTTCCTCAAATAAAAGTGCGTGAGCAAGATCGCGATTCTCAGAGATATCTTTGGCGTGACGACATGAACGGTTTAGTCAAAGAAGTCAGAATGTCGTCATTAATTTTTGGTGCATGTTGCTCTCCTTTTATTGCAATATATATAAAAAATAGGAACGCCAAAGATTTTGAGGCTACACATCCAGAGGCAGTCAAGGCCATAATAGAGAATCACTACATGGATGACTATCTCGATAGTTTTGATGAAGTACAATGCGCTGCACGAGTTGCAGCCGATGTAGTTTATGTACATAGTCAGTGCGGTTTTGAGATGCGTTCGTGGGCATCTAATAATTCGGAAGCTCTTAAACTCTTACCACCACATTTGATAAACCAGGATGTAGAGGCTATTGACATGAATTTAGAAGGCCCTAGTTTACGAGTTTTAGGAATGCATTGGGTACCTAATCTAGACTTTTTTACATTTAAAATTAATATTGTAGAAACAGATTTACAAACATTAACAAAACGTCAAGTATTAAAGCACTTAATGAAAGTTTTTGACCCACTAGGATTCCTGTGTCCTATCATAACTTCAGGTAAAATACTGTTTCAAAAAACATGGCAATTAGTAAAGGACTGGGATGAAATTCTGCCAAGAGATCAGCTTAATCTTTGGGGGGAGTGGCTTCGTAGTATAGCATCAGCTAATTCGTTTGCAATACCACGTTGCTATTTCTCTATTACAAATCCTGTCGCGCGTGAATTACACGTTTTTACTGACGCGAGTAATCAAGCTTATGCGTGTGTGGCGTACTGGCGCTTTATTTACTCAGATAGTTCGGTAAAAGTTGCCTTTGTTATGAGTAAGTCGCGAGTCGCGCCGCTGAAGTCTGTTTCAGTGCCTCGACTCGAACTCCAAGCTGCGCTATTAGGTGTGAGGATGACAAGGACGATTTGCGAACAACACAGATTTACACCTACAAAGAGGTTTTTCTGGTGCGATTCGAGAACCGTCCTTGCTTGGATACGGGGAAAGGTCAGTGATTCGAACACTTTTATAAAGAATCATGTTGGTGAGATTTCCGAACTAACGTTTGTACATGAATGGTTTTGGATACCATCATCGTCTAATGTGGCAGATGACGCAACTAGACTTATGTTAACTGATGTGAGTTCGCTGGATAGGTGGATACATGGTCCTGATTTGTTGTTAGCTAAAGATATTATTTTTACTGCTGAACCCGATCCCGATATCACTAATAGTGCATTAGAGAATTCTTTAGTTATAGTTCCTGTAAATATATTTCCTTATTATATGAATATTGTACCAGATTCTCTTAGGTTTAGTTCTTGGTTACGTTTGTTACGTGTTACTGCTAGAGCGCATCAGTATTTACGGTTATTGCGTTATAAAGATGTTCGTACACCATCTCATAATGGACTGCACCCACTCCTAGCTGTAGATATTAAGAGTGCAGAATTGCACTTACTGAGGCACTCTCAAGAAGATTTAAACGAGGCTAATTTAAAAAATCTATGCACTAAATTGGATGAAAATGGTCTGTTACGCCTTGATGGTCGAATCTCTGCTGCTGACGGTATTCCTTACGCTGTAAAACAGCCGATTGTTTTGAATGGTCGACATCATGTAACTCGACTTATCGTTGCCTATTATCATATTTGGGCTGGTCATGCTGGACGTGAAATGGTGGTAAACGAATTACGCCAACGTTTTTGGATTACACGATTACGTCCGACGGTAAGAGCGATCGCCACGTCATGTCAAGTTTGCCGAAACAAGAATGCTACGCCATTAATCCCGCCAATAGCAGATCTTCCAGAAGAAAGACTTGCACATCATCAACGCCCCTTTTCCATTATTGGTTTGGATTACTTTGGTCCAGTTGAAGTTTCCATTGGACGACATAGAGAAAAACGTTGGGTCGCTCTCTTCACCTGTTTTTCGACAAGAGCTATTCATCTCGAGTTGGTAGCAAGTTTATCGGCTGATTCCGCAATAATGGCCTTACGTCGATTTATCGCAAGACGTGGTTGTCCCCTCAAAATATTCAGTGACAACGGTACGGCTTTCGTTGGCGCCAGTCGTGAAATCAAAAGAGAGTGGAAATCCATTCAACCCGAAGTAATTGACTTCTCAGTAAACAGAAGTATTGAGTGGCATTTTATACCACCATCTGCCCCCTCAATGGGTGGTGTTTGGGAACGTCTAGTTGGTTGCGTGAAGCGGACCCTATCGGCAACTTTAAAACAAAGAGCGCCACGAGAAGAGGTACTATGGACCCTTCTCCAAGAAGCAGAGAGCATCGTTAATTTCCGCCCACTTACACATGTATCAGTGGATGTAAATGACTCTCCAGCATTAACTCCTAATCACTTTTTGATCGGTTAATCATCAACACTACCAGTTCCTTGTGATTTAACGGACGATGATCTTTTGAGAAGAGCGAACTGGAAAAAGGCTATGCGACTAGCAGACCATTTTTGGCATCGTTGGATTCGCGAATATTTGCCAGTCTTGGCTCGTAGAAATAATAGTCATTCACGCCTCTCAGAAAATGTTGCTGTTGGAGATATTGTCATCATTTGTGACTCAAACTTGCCTCGTGGTTTGTGGCCTAAGGGTAGAGTGACCCAAGTTTACCCAGGAAAGGATGGAACTGTGAGAGTGGTAGATGTGCAGACAGCGGGAGGAATTTTGAGACGACCATCTCGAAAATTGATTAAGTTGGAGGTTGTAGGTAGTAATGTTAGTATTTAGTAATGTTTGTTGATTTAAATTTTCATTATCTATGTATTTATCATTTGTTATTTGGTTTAGGCTTAGGTTTGCCTAGTTGTTTTTTAGTTCTGAATTTTAATACTACATTTTTTTTAAAATATTAATGTGTTGATTAGCATTTACGTTATGAATAGAGTGTAGAGGTCAGTCCTTGTTCCATATTTTTATGTGTAAACATTCGTTTACGAGGAGGGCCATGTCACGGACAGACCTTTATTAACTCTATAATCTTTTCTACATCTAGGACAGTGGTTGTTCTTTTCTTTTTGTCTGTCATTAATTGTTACCTTTTTTTAATCAGTATATTTGTTTCGGCTTTATATATTTTTATGTAATATTTTCCGCAATATACCTATTTCCCTACCCCATCTGCCTTTTCCTTTGCTGTCCACGACAAAGGTGAACAATATTCTTTACGAATTAAACATTATAACATACAATAAAGAGTTCAATTATTCAACGAGTAGAGAAAGCTTATTGTGAAAATATAATAAATAAATAAAGATGTATTTTTAGTCTAGAATAAATAAACTAAATAATTATTTTTAAGTAAGGAGTTACTAATGGAAGTAAACTTTACAAAAAATAACATTCAGTTAGACAACTCATAAACTACATAACGAACTGCAGACTCTTAACTAAATATTTTAAACTAGCGAGCCGCCCCGGCTTCGCACGGGTATAATGCTGATACGAAAGACACAACAGAAAAACTGTGAACGTTGTATATAATCGTCTACAATGTATGCGGAAAAAATATCGCATTAGAAACCTCAAACATAACAGTATGTTTCCACTATTTAATGGATGTTGTAATGGATGTTATACATATAAACCTTCCTTAAGAATCATCTGCTAAAATACGCATCAGAATTCGTTGCGTAGTTTTAAAGATCTAAGCATACATAGGGATAGACAGACGGCGGATAGCGACTTTATTTTATACTATGTAGTGATTTTGAGCAAAATCGTAGCTAATGCCTAAACTAAACTTTCAGATGGTCATCAAACGATATTCGATGCAAATCTAGTATTACTCTCTCTAGTACTATATTTTATCGCGTCACGTCACTGTTACTTAGTGTGAACTAAGCTTTATTGTCTATACTCAAGTTATGTTTATTTGTCAACCTTAAAAAAAATGGTTTCGTTAAAATATTCGGCCGAATAAGGACGCCTGTCAATAAAATGACACGACTGCATAAGAACGTTGCCGCCCACTACAACCATATACCTAACGACCCTAACAAGACTCAAACCCATGATAGGCCACTAAATTAGCCATACGGACATTTACGGCCAACCATTTGTGACCGTTGACACTGACTGTTGTGGTAAGCCAAAAGTAAACAGCTGTGGACATGTACATAGCGATATATGGAACGAATATACCTCTAAAGCAATTTCGTCCTTATTATTATTTCTATATAGCTTAAAATCTCAGTGTAGAGTGCCAAAGACATAGTCTGAACTGTACAATGAATAGGCATCATTAGTCGCTTAGTGCCTTGTTAACTAATACGAAGAATGGTTATCGATAGCCCGATCATCAGTTATTATGAAACGATTGATAAGTTTCAACATTTTATGATTTGTAAACATTTCTAATGTGTATTCATTTATCAATTGCAGACAAAAAGAATTTACAGCGTGGTCCATGTAGTGAAAGATTTAGAATCCCGTCACTTAACAACAACTTAAAATAGTGTGAAAGTTGACTAAACGATTTAAGGTATCATAATGTTCCTAATTTTTCCTTGTCTAAAGGAGAAACATAGACTCATTCACAAAGAACAGTAACGGTAAAAGAAGATGGTTGAGGAAGACCGTCATTATATAACAAGGAGTCTAATGGCCGTTTTCACCAACTTTGTCTTAGCTTAGGCGACCCCTAAGTGACATGCTGTCACTTGTTATATTAACTAAAAAGAGTGAGACAGCATGTCTCTTAGGAGTCGCCTAAGCTAAGACAAGGTTGGTGAAAACGGCCATAAGAAGCTTATTAAGTAGAAAGAAGATAGTCTGCCTCGCGCTCTCTCCCGAAGAGTGGTCGCTCTCACTTCAACTTCAAGCCGCAGGGTCATTCAGACCATTGGCTTTAGGCAGAGTCTGGTCGGTAAGTCCTATCGGTCGAGCCGCTTCGATCGGTCTGATCCGACATAACCACCGTGACACTTGGTTGCGGTCAACCTATCCTCTTCAGGGAGAAAAAATTAACATAGAATAAAAGAACAACAAATATATTTTGGGATAAATTAAACTTATTGTTTAGGACTTACTCGTTTTTTTTTATGCAATACGAAACTAACTTGGCCAAATTAATAAATCCGTTATTCTTTTTGGTACCAAGGTACATACATTCTAAATAAGTATCTTATAATATATTATAAAAGTCGTTAGACACCTATACTAGTAGTTGCCGGTGACTTTATTCACGTTAAATTTTGTGGCAGTAGACTTCTATAAGCTCGTGATTGTTAATAACTGACATTACGATGAGACTCTTAGAGGTTTCGAACGAACAAAACCAATCCACTAGTTAAACAAATAGTCAAAAACTGTTGCCTTTATTTTTTCATTCTTTTTATAGCTTTATATTAACAAAGAAATACATTGTTTATAAGAACCATAGTTAACATTACCAACCTATAACGTAAGGTGTAAAATAGCGATACCCAGTAATTTCATTACCTATATTAACTCTTAAAACTAAAATACATCAATGGAAATATTGCTGTTCTGGGATAAAAACAAGTTGTAAGATAAATACTCGTATAAGCATACGACATTGTTATTTCTGTTTATTTATAAATATAATTCTCTATTTATAACTAGAATTTTCATTTTATATGTCATATGTACATAGTCCCAAACTTGAAAAAATTTATACAAAATATTTGTCTCGTGTGGGAATCAAATCCACCATCCGTTGCACAATAGCCAATAACTCGACCGTGTCTCCCTCCAGTAAAATCGTAACTAGCAGTACCATAGAATATTACAAAAGTAACTTAAAGGTTTTTTCTATGATACATGCGGACATACATGCAGACTGCTGACGATAAGTGGTAACAGACGCCTATAGTTAATAGTTCCTGTGAGATTTTCAACAAATCTGCAAACTTCAGTTAAACCACAGCTATGAGATATGACCACACAGATACAGGACTGATGGGGTCGTTCTGATGTCAAGCAGAATAAACAATCTATAAAATAAGTAACTTACTTAAATAATACAAATATTAGTGTCAATAACAAATATATCTGCACAAGACAAGACAGACAAGATTTGTATAGATGAAGTGGAAAAATAAGATAATTTACACCGAAGATAAATAGATATTTTTATTAGCATTCGCTTGAAAAACTAAAACCAGGTCAACTGTATTACTTTATTGACGTTGATTGCCTTAAATAATAACGACAAATAATCGAAAATAACGATGCCTCCCTTTCTTAGCCGTTTGATCTCGGCTCGGCCAACCAGAAAAAGGATAAGGGGTAAATTGCCATAAAACATTTTTTAACGATATCTGTTATATCTGTTATTTATATGTAATATGTTGCAGATGGGTATTAAAAATCTTGATATTATAGCGCTTTGAGAAAAAATCGTCACATACAAACAGTGTATTCTACAGATAATAAAATATAAACATACAAATACATTTGTATATGATATCATATCAGTTATGTTAAAGTTCAAAAATCCATTGGATATTCGAAACAGATTTAAAATATAACTTGTGTCATTAAATAAACTAATTCATAGAATAGATAGATTATTCATTATTCCGAAAGTGGAAAAAGTGGTTTATTCTTATAAGACTCTAAGTAAATGGTATAATATGCAGTTATTGCGTAGCATTATTTGAAAGACGAATATGCGACTTATCATGCGGTCCTTACAAGTCATTGCAGGACAGCACATAAAAAAAAAATTGAAGGATATATAATTAAATATTAGATGGACTCTAAAACTTGAAAACATAATAAAATAATAGATAAAAGACTAAAAAATGTAAGCAAAAATGTAAAAATGATATTATTATATATTCAGCTGTTAAAACGAAATAAATGCTAGCAAGCAGTAGCCGAAATGACGCACAAAAAATTGCTGCGTACTCGTATCAATAAGTATTTATAATATTTCTCGAGCGTTGATGTAAAGCTTTCGATACATGGGATCGAAATATAAAAAATAAATGTTTACAGAACAGGACAGATAGCCCTTCATGAAAAAAAATCAGTCTGGATATAATAGTTCTCTATCAGCACAAATTAAAATTGGTCTATTGTCTCGATTAACAATGTAAGACCATTGACATTTTATGTAAAGAAAACATTTAAAACTTCATATGTAACCACAAGCTCTACTGTGAACAAGTAATTATTAATATTATTATAGCGCGAGCGCAACACGGTGGGAGTGGGTGGGGCTGTGTGCTGATTGGGTAGCATTAATTCATTACAACACGAATAAATTAAACCTGTCTCATTATGTAGGCATTGCGATGGCGCCGTTTTATTTGCAACTGGCTGCGATTAAGGTTGTAGATTCCGAGTTCATAAGAAGCTGACAAAAATAAACTTTCCTAATATGTATTCTGAAGTCTAAATAACATAATTCTTGGCATGATGAGATTATAAAGCTATTACTTAAGGACTTAGTAAAATTATTGAAGAAAACCAAACTTAGTAATTATGCAAAATACACTGACGACGAATAAATCCTCCAACAAAAACTAAAACACACGAATAAATGAATTTAATCGTTTCTCACCTTACTTTTAGGAAGATATCTGTAAATAATGAATGACACAATTTATTTTAAATACCTACGTCGCCCCACACTAGGATTTTTATCTTGTGTCGTGGGTGCAGTCACAAACATAGAAATCTCACATGCACAAACACCCAGACCGGAACAAATTTTTGTAGATCATACAAAATATCTGTCCAGTGCGGGAATTGAACCCACGACCCCGTTGCGTAGAAGCCGATTACTCGACCACTGCGCTAAATATGTCGTCGTTTCGTAATTAGAGAGAGGTAGGTCACAGTGGAATTCATTATGCTCAGATTTGGAGCAGCTCGACTGGGGAAGGATCCCCGCCTTACAGAAAATCGCAGCCAAATAACACCGCTCTCTTGCGGTGTTGTGTTCCTGTGGTGAGTAAGGTACCCAGCGCTCCTAAGGATTCGTTGTGCTGATGGTGGGGGGCCAGTGATGCACATAATACGGCCGCTGATCGGTGTAAGCGCAGAGTGTGGGCGCAGCGGTCAGGGAGACTCAGTAAAACGGCTGGTCTCTGGCCGCCCGCGGGTCAGTGGAGTTCCCGAACCCAGGGTTCACTTAATCTCCGCCCAGGGAGGCTGAACTGCCAACCCGCGAAAAATCCCTGTTGCGGCAGTCGTGCCGGAGGAGGAGACCGGAGTGGAACTCGGCTGTCGCAGGAGGGGGGGGGGGGTCTGGGGGCCCTTTAGTACGCTGCGCCGACAAACTGCACAACCTATGCCGATCTTTGGTCGGTTCGCATCGTAAAATTGCCCTTTTAACCATCATCACAGCGAGTCCTCTTCAAACCTATTAAAACCCCTATTTAAAGATGAAAAACAACAAAAGAAATAAAAAGAAGAAACGTTTCTCAGTGGCTCCCCTTTCCACGGATGTGGACTTATGCAACATCAGGGGACTTCACGCCAATCTAAGCGCAGTCCACCAACACCTCGAGACTGCGTAGCCGACCCTGTTGTCTCACGGAGACGCAGATATCATGCCCGATCGATACATCATATTTACTGTACCCCGGATATAAGCTGGGACAAAAGTTCATAAGGCGAGCCGGTGTATGCATGTTCGTCGGGGATGATATCTGCTGTCGCCGTCTCCATCATTTAGAAGCTGGGGACCTGTCAGTGTTGTGGGCGCACGTGGACTACGGACGCCACACCCGGATATACGGGTGCCTATACAGGTCTTATAGCGGTGACAGGGAAACAACACGACTCTTTGAGCACCTGCAATTGATGACTGACAAAATTCTAGAGCAGTACCCCTCCGCGGAGTTGGTGATTTTAGGAGACTTTAATGCCCATCATTCAGAGTGGCTTTGTTATCGGTCCACTGACCACGCGGGGAGGTCTGCTCACGTATTTGCTTTGGCTCATGGTTTCTCATAACTGGTACATTCTCCAACGAGAATATCTGATATTGAGAACCATGCAAGCTTTTTACTGGATCTTCTGCTGACCACACGTCCAGACGGATACTCCATCACAGTGGATGCACCCCTCGGTTCGTCTGACCACTGCCTCATCCGGACAAAAGTACCATGTGCGAGCCAATTACATCTAGGCTGAAACACCTGCGTGGCAGTACAAGTCAGCAGATTGGGATGGATTGCGTCAATTCTACGCATCGTACCAAACGCACCGGTAGCTGCGGGGCACAAAAACGACCGTGGTTAATCGGTCCTGCAAGGAAGCTAGACTTCGGTAGCAGACCGCATACAGGGCTTGGACTACGGCTCGTATCAACAAGGATCCGAACGTCTCTGATATGAAATGCAAATACAATGCTGCTTCGAGGTCCAGTAAGAGAATTATTGCCAAAGACAAATTCGATTTCATCGGCAGAATTGGTGAGCGACTCACGGGCTATCCCTCTGGGAGTCGTGCCTTCTGGTCGCTTGCCAAAGCTGCCGAGGGGAACTTTTGCCAGCCGTCCTGCGAAATGTCGATGGCAATCTGGCCCACAGTGCAAAAGAGAAAGCCGATTTATTGGGTAATCTCTTTGCCTCAAACTTGACTTTGAACGACAATGAAGGCGTTATACCACCTTCGATCCCTTGGTGTGGATTCTCTGTGCCAGAGATAAATATCTCACAGAGGGACGTACGACGGGAGCTGCTTTCTTTGGACGTTCATAAGTCGAGTGGGCTGGACGGCATACCAGCAGTGGTGCTCAAACAGTGTGCCCCTGAGTTGTGCCCTGTGATAAAGCGCCTTCTCGCGCTTTCTTACCACACTAGTCAAGTGCCATCTTCGTGGAAGACTGCCAATGTGCATCCGGTGCCCAAAAAGGGCCTAAGGCTCTAGCCCATCGAATTACAGGCCTATAGCTAGAACCTACCTTCTCTCTAAGGTGTTGGAGCGTGTGATAAACACACAGCTCCTTAGATACTTAGATGATCACGACTTGATCAGCGACCGGCAATACAGCTCTCGTCACGGTTGCTCGACTGGTGACTGGTTCTAGTGTATCTCACACACCATTGGGCATCAGCCGTTGAGAGTCAAGGTGAGGCATTGGCAGTTAGCCTAGACATAGCTAAGGCGTTCGATTGGGTCTAGCACCGAGCTCTTCTGTCGAAGTTACCCTCGTATGGAATGCCCGATGCTATGTGCAAATGCCAGTGCCAGCTTTTTGTACAGCAGAAGCATTAGAGTCGTTGTCGACGGTAGCTGATCTGAATACATGGACATAAATGCTGGCGTTCCGCAAGGCTCCGTTCTATCTCCGACACTGTTCCTGCTGCATATAAATGACATGCTGTCCATTAATGGCATACATTGTTATGCAGATGACAGTACCGGAGATGCGTTTTACACGGGCCGTGCAAACATCCCTCGTTCCGCTATGGAAGAGAGTCGCGAGCAACTTGTGTCTGAAATCGAGAGAACTCTATCTAGAGTCTCCGATTGGGACCGGGACAATCTCGTCCGATTTAACCCCTCCAAGACTCAATTTTGTGCGTTCACCGCTAAGAGAAACTCCATTCACTGTAGCCCCTCAATTCCAGGACACACCCCTTTCCATCCGAAAGTATATTGGGATCCTTGGTGTTGATATCTCCAGCGACGTTCAGTTCCGAAGTCAACTGGAAGCCAAGACTAAGCTGGCATATAAAAAAACTCGGTGTGCTCAATAGGGCGAAGCAATATTTCACACCGGGGCAAAGACTAGTACTGTATAAGTCGCAAGTCTGGCCCTATATGGAGTACTGCTGCCATCTATGGGCGGGAGCACCTAGGTACCAGCTTGGACCCATATACTCGGTTCAAAAGCGCGCTGTGAGGCTCGTCGACGAACCCGTACTCACAGGTATCGAGCCTCTAAGTTTTAGGAGAGACACTGCTTCCTTATGTGTATTCTACCGCCTGTATAATGGGTTGTGTTCTGAAGAATTATTCGACATGATGCCCACAGCCTCTTTCTATCATCACACCGTTCGCCATCGACAGAAAGTTCATGCCCACACACTGGAGCCTAAATGGTCCCGTACAGTGCGATTCCAGAGGAATTTCCTCCCGCGTACACTTCGTTTGTGGAATGAGCTCCCTGCCGAGGTTTTCCCAGAGGGCTACAGTATGGGGTTCTTCAAAAGGGGAGTAAATAGGTTTTTGAAGGGTCGGCAACGCGCGAGTGACACCCCTGGTGTTGCAAGTGTCCATAGGCTACGGTAAACGCTTACCATCAGACGGGCCGTAGGCATGTTTGCCACCGTCGTGGTATAAAAAAAAATGCCATTGACACTTTAATGTACTTAAGTCCGGTAAATTATATTATTTAATATTATCTTAAATAAAACCTCTAATTATCGATAATAGAATGCAGAATCACCTTTATTTAGATATAATTTAAAAATTGATATTATTGAACAAAACACGTGGGGTGATTATGTTGTTATTGTATGTATGTTATTATTAGAGATCGGATAATCGGATGCATATTTACCTAAAGTTAGTTTAAGACAAAGTATGGAAACGGCTTTTTATTGTTTTGTTAAATAAAAATCCCGGGATTGCGGAATTGGATAGCCGGATGTTTATTTATTTACCTAATTTAGTTTTTGACAAAGTATGGAACTGTCTTTTTATTTTATTTCCATAAATAAAAATCCCGGAATTCCGGTACTGTTAACTCAGAGTGAGATACTAGACCATACGCCCGGGCACCATTTCTGTTTTTTTATTCAATTATTTAATTGATTACTGTTTTAGTCAAACTAGCTCACTACTTTCGTATAACACTCTTCATGTAATAAATCGTACATTCATAAATCGCACGGGGAACTGCAACTAAACTTCATGTAAATACGTATGCATAGTTGTATAAATGAACCCAGAGACTCGGTCTTTTGAAAATAAATACCACGTGCTAATTTAGTAATTTTCAAACAATATCACTACGTTAAATTTGCAGTCCCGTATTTTCCCGGGATTTTTATTTGACAAAATGTATTTTAAAAAGCCGCTTCCATAATTTGTGAGCCAAAAATTAACTTTAGGTAAATATGCATCCGATTATCCGATCTCTAGTTATTATACATACGTATAAACCTTCCTCTTCAATCACTCTATCTATTAAAAAATACGCATCAAAAAATAAATATAAAAATCAAGATCTACATTGAAATGGAAGGTAGTAATTAATATTTGATACTGTTACAATAATTGTATAAATTACTTTAATAACATTCCTAATACAATGTATCTAATTATCAACCCCGTTGTGTTGGTTGTTTGAAACAGCATAATATTCATAAATATTTAAATACGAACAGTTATTAGCTGCTTCTGTTTGTACGCGCAATGCGACACTTTTACATGTACGAGTATATATAGGTATATTATGTTAAGTTTAATTGCATACAACACAAACGTATTAAATTTTTAGACTGGAATCGTTTACGAAGGACCACCGTATTGATAGGGATACCTAGAATTTAATTCCTCACAATGTCAAAATATTTTCTGTATAAAGAAATTATAATATATAAGCTTATCTGGGTAGTTACGTTACTAACTTTTATGTAAAATGGAAGAACTTAAATATATTAACACTGTTAATATTTGGTCCTTACCTATGAATTTAGTATTTCCTATTGAGATTTTTCTAGAAGTTGCCTCATAATTACATTATTTTTGTTTAGTTAACAAACAAAACCAACTATTTAGTAGACGTTAAAATAACTAATGGTGTACTTGTAGAGATAACCAGTTAATTTTTTGTACAATTGGAACCAATTAATTTTTAATTCTCTAACGTAACGTAAACGCCATCTTCTTTTCTTATTATTTATTGTTTAATATAATAAGTAAAGACATATTGTAGATTAAACTTAGTAATATTCTTAATTTAAATAGTTGCGCAATATAAATAATAATGATCCAAATTTCTGGGATGAGGAGGAAGTCAGTGAGGTTATCTTTAGTGAATTCTCTAAGTTCAAATATAGTCTAAAGGATCGGTCTAAAGTTATTTATTTCAGTTTTATGCATCCGTAGGATTAAGACAGTTTGAGTTTAATACCGTTGCAGTTGTTAGACATTTGAATTTTTCGTTTCGAAAGGAAGATTAAGGATAGCGGTTTATTTTTTGCTTTTTTCATTATGGGTTGGTTGGCTAGTTCTTTGTGGTTGGTGAAAGGTCTGAACGACTTGGCTGAGGACCAGTAGGTGCGGGCTTAGGGCCCTGGGTGGGTTTGAAAATGAAGTCACTTAAGAAAATTATGGAATTGTAATTAAATATTTAGTTAACATTACAAAAGATTTTGGACTACAATTTTAGGTTAAAAGTATCTATAGGCATGATAGTATTAATGAAAGATGAAGAAGCTAGAGAAATATGCTTAGATCGTAGTAAGTGGAAAACTATCATTTCTGCCTAGTTCCATGGGAAAGAGACGTAAGTAAATATGTATACTATTTAATATACTTAGATATTGTATGATAGAACTAATCAACAACTTCATAAATAAGAACTTAATATCATTGTTATGTCCCGTCTTAGAAATTGTAAGGCCAGTTCCTCAGTTGTTCAGAAGTTCAAATGAAGCTCGCATCAAGCTTCCGTCATATCTTAATTTACCTTCAGGTGAAATGTAGGCTATGGCATTTCCTATACACTATTCTAATAATACAGATAGAAAAAAATACAGATTTCCATTAGCTATGCTCTAACCATATTACTTAACATTACTAGTTTATAAAAGTACTTCACCCCCACCCGATTCTTCCCCACCCAAATTTTTAGACGCTTCTACGGTGAAAAAAAAAACATTGTGAGACAACTTGCATATACGCCAATCATATGTTAGTTTAATGTGTTTATTTCAAACCAAACAAAAGTCATTAGATGTAGAATAACTAAGAACAGCTGTTATATACCACTAAAAATGCTACAAATAAGTCGTCCGAGTCACAGGCAAGTATGTACTTAGAAAACATGTAGAGTGAGTGAGTTAGAAAACTTGCCAGCCTGTTAGCAACTGACGTTTGCACGAGCGCAAACATCGTCCAAACAGGGTAAGTGGACGCCCGTCCCGCCCCGACGTTTATTACTTACCTTCCAACTCTTAAACTGCTCCGAGAAAGCTCTGAGTTCAGTTTAGTTTGTGCGTATGTTTTGAATATTCAAAATGTGATACTCATATATATGAGTATCACATTTCAAACAAAGTACTAACTTCAAACAATTTTGCAATCGATACAATAGAATTCATAATACATATAGATGAAATGTGGGTTAATATTGGTCAAAATGACAAATTAAAATCGAAATGATGTTTATCCAAAATAAACCTTTAGACAAGTGTCTATTGAAGTAAAAATAAATTTAAACAATAATAAAACACTGGGGCGTGATTTTGTCTTGTTTTTGTCATTATGTCTATGATTATCCCTTTATAATTTCATATCGTGAATATACTGTTTCAGACTCGATTACGTTAAGAGAGCTATTTTATAGCTGCAAAATTTATTTCCAAAATACAGGAAAATATTTGCAGCTCACGTTAAAATAAAGTAGCAACGAAAAGAAACGTACATATTTCGTAACCAAGACGTCATATAAAAATATAAAGCATTTTAGACGTGCCGCTAAAACTGTTAAACTTGAAGTCCGGAAACATAATTAGACATAATTCCCCGATTCGACGCATAGATTAATCAAAATATTATTTCTAACAACACTGTTTAGTCATAGCCTTTGAAGGACGAAAAAGTCAAACTATTCTTGTTTGTGAAAATAGCATCTTATGTATTGGTTTTAACGTTTAAAATTGCGTCAAAGATGATTAGTGGAGGATTACTATTTCCCGAAAACAAGATCCGATCCCTCAGGTGGTATTGATAATTTACTCGTTTTGAGGGTTATCATTAAACTCGGTCGAAAAAGAATGATTGCAGGTTTCGTGTACGTTAGTAAAGCATTCTGGGGACCGAAGCAGAAACAAACAGTGTTTCGGATCGTTAGCGGCAAAAATTATACGTCAATGGTTATTATCAGGGATGGGTTCCGGATGGACCGTTCGGCCACCTCGATTACGTGGCCAGCCAAGACAACTCCGTGTGCACAATTTTTGTTATTTAGTTTAAAAGTAATTTAAATGTGGTATTGTCAGTCTTATATAACGTTAAATAGAAATCAATATTGTTCACAGTGCACTAAGTGTACATTAGGTCCTTATGCAAGTAAATTATAGTTTGTGATTGTTATTACAAAATATTCGCCGTCAAGGAGTATTCCAGTTTAGTGTATTATTTACAGGAATTTAGTAGGAATTTTTTTAAAGTAAAATTTGGAGTCATTATTCACCTCGGGAGGTATACAATTAAAAATAGTATGTAAGTTTTTTAGTCAAGCATTTCTGTGTAAGTTTAGCATGATATATCGTTACTGAAAATTAACTAAATGCACAAAATGCCTCAAGGTTATTAAGATACTTGCCAAATTTTAATTTCGATATAATTATTTACGTCACTGCAATTCATGTTTCTTACTTAGTGTTTCGTGGCATTATTTATTGGTAGTCCACGTGTTCACAAAATAGTTGCAAAAAGCACATCCTTTATTTTTTTATTTCTTTCGAATAGGAAACAGCGGTGCACAATAGAACAACTATTTCCTCAAAAGTGCAACAAAATATTGCACGTCACAATGTCCTTGTACGAGTATTGAGCTTATCTTTCGTCATTGTCATTTTGTGGTTATATCGTTGCCGCAATTTTTTCTCCTTCCGCTTATAAAAAAAAATACTCCAGCTATATAGATTTAAGGTTCATTTTATCGTACTTCATGTTGAGCTGAAGATATTCGATTCGCATTTATCGTTTGATACAATTGTAGCAACCGGCGGTTTCCTGTAACGCAACACCTCGGCCCTGTGGGTGGCTCAAAATATCGTGTTGCTCAACGAGGGGCTGTCACTTCACAGCTGAAATACACTCGCCCCGAGTGTAGCATTCGCTTTAAACACCGCTATGTTTTGAATTAGCATTTGTTTCAGACATAGTACTGGCTAAATGTTATCAAAAAGATAGTAATTAGACTATGTAAAACTAGCGGCATGCCCTAGCTTCATATGAGTGGTAAATAGATATTTTCCCCCTGTAAACATTATATTATAGCATAAGTTAATCAGAGATAATGAAAACTTGCAATGGTGTAAGAATTATTGAAATCATTCCAGTAATTATCAAATTTTCCCATAGGAGAGAAATATTATCCCGTGGTAAAAATATTTTATAGCTTTGAAGGATAATGTAACATTCTAATGTTAAAATAATACAATTCGGTAGTTTTTGAGTTTATTCGTAATACATACAAATTCGTCTTTAAAATATTAATTTCGAAAAATATTTAAAATAAACTGTATACTGAAAACGTTTTAATTTGTTAAACTATGTTAAGGACAAATATATGTAAATAATTAGCTGATGCCAGCGACTTCGTCTGCGCAGATTAGTAGTTCGAGTAGCTTATATTAGCGTGGCGTATATCTTTATAAAATATAGCCTATGTGTTGTTATTCTAATGTATATGCTATATTATTGTAAAGTTTCATTATAATTCATTCAGTAGTTTTTAGGTGAAATAGTAAGAAGTATCCATCCTATATCTTGCATTTATAATATATATTAGTATAATTTTATTCAGATATTGTAAAAAATTACATAACGTTCGTAATCCTTGACAATATCTGAATAAAATTAGTTCATTCAAATAAATTTAAATATGTTGTAATATAACAGCTCTAGATCTAAAATTGCTTAAAAAACATATTTTTTTTTATATTTTAGATATTTTTGCGATGTTAACGTCTTCTTCACTTTACCGGAATAAGAATTTACTTGTATTATTTCCGTCTCGAACCGAGAAGTTATCAGTCATTAGCATCCATACAAGTGATGAGATAATAACTACATCTCAATGTCCTGGGGCAGGACGCAGATATCACAAGTAAAACATGGTTTGGTAAAGATATTATCTTTGATGTTATAATTACAATCTTTCCAAACAACACCGTAACAGATATATGAAAACAGTGCGGCGGGCCATTTTTTTTAAATAAATGCAAGATGAATACAGCTGCATGCCTTTAGACTAGTAATTTGTTTGTTTATCCTATTTAAAAAAAGAATATAATCACAAAAAATGCGATGCAACTACAAATTTGCGGTTTTTGGAGACTTTCCTTCATGAGCTATATGAAATTGCTTCACGCAAAATTTCGTGGTTATAGGTCAATGAGAACTACTTTACAGGTTTTGATTCCCTTGTGTGTGCCAATATAACACGTTATATGATAATACTTAACATAAAGTTAACATAAAGTTGTACCATATTACTTGCCGTATAGGTTTTAAATCCCTTTATGAGTATCTATTAATTGATTTTTTTACTGCAATACATATCTATTAATTGTTTTTTTTTACTGCTGTAAGGGATTGCAGATCTCAGTATTAGATATTAATTTTAAATTTTTACCTCTGTGCCTTTACGTGAAAAAGGGTTTTGACAGTCAGACGGACAACTATGTGATCCTTTTTTTTGTTCCCCTGAGGAAAATGCGAGCCGGCGGTTATGTGGGGCTCTCCTCCCCAGAAGGGGGAGGCCTACCCACTAAAAGCCTCAGGGATGACCTTCTTCATTCTTCTTCAGGCATATAGGGAGCCCCCAGGAACGCGAAGCGACTTCCGGGAACAACTATGTTATCCTATAAGTTTTCTGCGTTTTTGGAACAGATATGGCCCGGTAAAAATGTCATTGGCAATATAGTACACTTCTTATGTGTGTACAAATAAACAGTATACGTAAACAGTAGAGTTGTCAACACGTCATTCTTTACATTTATACAAAGAAAGCAGCCTTTAATAGGAAAGACATAAGAACTGTCTCAAGTGAACATGTAAAGACAGACGCGATATATAAGAACAAATTTAGTATTAATATTGATTCACATTTATTTTCGTAAGAATCATTTTATTCGTAAGAAATAACGTAATAAAAAAGGATACAGTCCAAAAACAACACTACACTACATTTGGTTTACTAGTCATTGTTAGTCTGTAGTGAACTGGATCCTTTTCGCGTAACTACAGGTCCAAATGAAGTTATTTAAAACTAGTCAGCCCACGCAGCACGTTACCGCCTAAGTCATACATTGACATAAATCGCCTTCTGCGAAAGTTGACTGAAATCCAAAATTGATATTATAATACCTAATAATTATTTCCTTGGTTAATAAAATATTATGCTTATCTTGACGAATACGATCCCATAAATTGGTGATCATTTAAATCCGTTCAGCCGGTTTTTGAGTTCAATTTGATGAAACTAGCAAGACTTTGGTTTATATATATTCATTATGAAATACTTCATCATTCATCTGTTCCCCGCCCCTTTTGATGGTAGCTTCATATTTTATAGCATTCTTCAATAAATAGTTTATCCAACACTAAAATTATTTTTCGATTTGCACCTGTTTTTGAGATTATCGCATACACCTTTAATAATATACTTTGATAAAATTAATATTACTTCAGTTTTATAATATTCGGCAAAATCATTATTTATACATTGTAATCTAAATCATTTCTCATTTTAAATGTTTCACGCCGAGCGCTTGATACCTATAAAGACTCTTCTTGTTCAAGATGTACAGTCACTATTAAACGAAAAGTTTTATAGTAAGATCGTTGAGTATAACACTTTATTTTATTATATTTTTCATACAAGTAAGTATACCCGTGCGCTATTCCGGCCATGATATTATATATTATTTTTACAGCCAAGTTAACTTAAAAATAATAATGTATGAATAAGTTATATGATGTGCATAAATATATTAAATTTAACCGGTAATTTAAGCATTTGCATTATAGCATGTGGTTGTCTCGAACAAATAAGCATATTTGAGCAGATCAATGTTATTTTGCATCGTACCAATTGTCAATCGCAAGAACTTGGTCCGATAGTGTCGCCAAGTATTGTTCGGCTTCAATTCTATGTATTGCTATAGACAAAATTATTACTACGTTTCCCAGCTTCAAAGTAACATTACATTTAACACCTTCCTACCTTGTAATAGAGTCTTTTCCAATTGGTCTTTAAAGCAACATTGGCTAACTCTTGGTATAGTTCGAGGAGGTCATTAAATTATGTATTCTATACAGCGAGCCCCCGATAATTCAGGTACATTCGCTTTGTGAAATTAGTTTTTCCGTCTATCGACCCATTGAGAAGTGTCTATATTTAGCTCGAGAGAAAAAATTATTTACAATATGACTTATATTAAGTTTCTAATAAATTCATGTAAAACACATGACCCAAAGCTCCACGCTTCTTATTGATACGCAGCTAGAACCTAAAAACGATATTTCTTTGGTAGTATTAATATAATAATTGAATCTATAATCAGAAATTAACATATTAATATTGACCATTTCTCGATAGATGAGTGCTAGTGATCTCAATGTCGAAGAAATACAAGTGAGCCATTAGGTTGTCTGTGCGATGAAGATACCACCTTGTTCATTAGATAGCTAGCATAAATTATGCTTAAGTAAAGCATTTAATGTTTTCGTAGAATAATTAACTTGTATCAACTTCACAAAGTGTCAGGAAAATATTTACCAACATTAACATGTTGGCAGAAAGAACAAAATACAAAGGAATCTTGCGATTCCGACTAAACGTTATCTATTCATTTGAATAAAATTAACATACATGAATTATTAAGTTGTAGTTCATTTGTGACAAACACACAAATATGGTAATAAGAGTTCATATTTGAAACATATTTGAAACATTAAAGAATTTGTAATTAAGCAAAAAATATACCTATTTGAACTTAATGAACTGAATATAGATCATATTTATTAATTATTTAGCCAATTTAATAATTCAAATATCCTTCAATGGCTTTCAAGCTGCTGATCTGATACGATCCAACGCCCTTAACGTTTTCTGTAGAAAAAATCTTCTTAGCCGAAAAACATCCACTGCTGAACATAGTCCTCTACAGATAGTTATGGTAATCAAAAGAGGGTGGTTTTGGGCCGGCTCCTCACTACGCTAGCTTAGTGTGGGATGGTGGGCAGCACCAGAGCCTCGTCAGTTAGTTAGCTGACATTTTCCTGGGCGCCGACAGGTCTGGTTCAGAACCTTATCCTCCCAAAAACATGCATATACCAACAAGATAAAAAAGCAAACAAAATAATTGTGTGATCGCGAAGATGGATATCGATACGTAGTTATTAACAATGAATAAAGTGTACTTTGGCTTAAAAATGGTTCGTGCTCAGAGATCGAGTGGTTAAAGCGTCAACAACACATTTTTTTTTATTTTACCTCTTGAGAGGAGAAGTTGAGAATCCTCATGGATTGAGGCAACAAGTGCCACGGTGATTATGTCGGACTCAGCACCGATCGTGTCGGCTTGACCGACTAAACTTAACCTAAGCGGTTCCTTTCTTATTAAAATATTTTTGTGACATTTTTAATAAAATACAAAATCACAACAGCCTATATTCATCAAGTCAGAAATGTAAGGAAAAAAGCCGACCTTTTTTATGTCCCATTGTTATAAAAGCTGGGCCCAATTACCACTCTCTGTATTTTACGAGATATTAAGTCGACTCTTACGACATCCGCGGGAGAAAAAGAAACGGTGACACATCTATTCTTAACCCGTTACCATACGCATATTTACAAGTAATAATTTAATTAAATTGCTATTAAAAACGATCGAAATTATAGACTCGTTAAAACTATGCTTAGAATTAATGTGACTTGCGCATGGTCAATCCAATCACAAAAAGTGATGTTCACACACGCAGAATACGTCAAAGGCGCAACAATGCATCTCGTTATGGGGCTTTATCGGTATTTCCTTTGAGTTTGGTAATCGTTGTGACGCGTCTAGTCGCACGGGATGCATCGTAGATACATTCATACACTCGCTACATAGAGCTGTTATAACCATTGGACCAATTATGTTTGACCACATACATTCTAGTTCCTTCATGGAGAATGCGACAATAAAGTCTGTACTGAAATATCTTCAGTTCAGTTTACTAGTATGCAAGGCACTGAACCCTCCTTTCGTGTGCCTTCCACAAAAACACTCACGGTAAAACTGAACATAGCCATCTGTGGCTTCAGTATAGGTTCCCCAAAAAAAAAACTATTACAGTTTCACCGAAATCTACATAATATGAGGCAGTTCACATCCTCATGATGGTCTGAAATCCACGATAATAAATTTTGAATGCCAAATACAGATTACAAGTTTCAGTGAAATCATCATAAAGTTAATGAAATAATTAATTATATAATAACCTAAGATATATACATTGTATAAACATTTAATGAGTATATTGCGCAACAGTATTTAAGTTCATATATAGTACTTTTGATCAACTTGTAAATTATTGTGTCATTAACTCGCTATCCCTAATAATAAAATTTGAATTACAAAGTTTTCGCGTATGTTGCAAATGATATTACCAATTCCACATCATCAAAAACTTATGGGAACTATTTCGCCAACATTCACCAATTACCGGAAAATTTGGCACTCTAATTAAACGGTATGATAGTTTTGACTGTAACATGGGTTGTTTCGTTGGCATGGATAATTTGTGATTATATTGAAACTGGCAACAATTTTGCTGCATGTTATTTGATATAAATTACATTATGTTTAATTATTACGATAGACACTTTTAGTGAAAATTATTTTGAGATAGCAGACTAAAATAAAATAATGAGTTTACCCGAGGAAGTATATACCAGGGTCGTCTACTTGGGTACCTCTGTCTTACCTATTTCTCTCGCAAAATATATATATATATATATATATATATATATATATATATATATATATATATTATATATATATATATATATATATATAAAGAAATTACTGAGCACTGTAACTTTACGTCTTATGTCACATGTTAGCAACTTTTTTTATGGAATCTGCGCTAGAGCCACTAGTGATATTTACGTTAGGTATGTTTGAGAAAGGCACAAAAACTGTGATTTTGCTCCTCTAACGATCCGAATTCGGCGCGGTAACGTACCTTGACTCTATTTGTTAACGCAAGCGCGGTGTGTGAGACTGATATGGTATGGTTTTAGAGCTGACGTGATTACTAGGTAGCGGGAGGGATTATGGTTCCACGGCCTTCCGAGGTGCCGGGAACCACCCAGCTGCCGGTTCCGGGTGGGTGACGGGTGGTCCCGGTGGGGCCGTACATCAAGTACCTGGGCCTCACCCTGGACCGCCGCTGGAGCTTCGATGAGCATTTCGTGCGGTTGGTCCCCCGAGCCAAAAGGGTGGCGGGCGCATTGCATCGCCTGCTGCCCAACCTCGGGGGACCGAGGGATGGAGTTCGCCGCCTGTACGAGGGCGTCGTGCGATCCGTGGCCATGTATGGGGCTCCTGTGTGGTCGCAAGACTGCGTGAGGTCCCCCCGCTGCAGAGCTCTGCTACGGAGCCTGCAGCGGATAATGGCCATACGATATCATACGAGGCTATCGTACCATCTCGTACGAGGCGGCGACGGTTCTGGGACGCTCCCCCCCATTCGATATCCTGGCCGATATGTACGCGGTGACGTATGCGTCGCGGCGTGTCGACCGGGGGAGCGATGGGGGGAGCGCCCTGGAACCCGAGCACGAAGTGCCTAAGCGAACTACTGAATTGCATCACCCCACCTTCCACCACAAGAACTTCAGGCCAATGTCACATTTCTACCTACCTGGTAAAAGTATGACACCTGCCCTTATTCACTAAAATCTACAGTCAACAGTATATTAAAAACTAAAACTACAATAACAGCTCTTATTAGGTATGTAATAAAGGTTTCTGAATTATGCCATCTTCTTACGCAGTTGATAACTCATACTTTATCGACTTAACCGTTAAGTTCGCACAGTTGGCTAGTTTCCTATTAACATCTCTAGATAATTCTTATATAAAACGAATTGTGTCGAATACGCTGGCATTGTTAAATACAATAGCAGCAGGATAATATTTTTGGATCTCGTACGTTAGGTCAGAAATTGCTGACAATGGAACGTATTGTCAGTCTTCTCAATGTCTAGCAAGATTGCAACAATAGGTAAGTAAAAAATCGGAAGTAGACATTTTGCGATTACATATCGATACCGCGTACGATCTTTGTTGTGACAGTTTCTCTATTATTACCATGCAGTTACAAATATACAATGTGTAACTAAAATAAATTAACTAAGAAAATTAAAGGCTTCTACCAAAAACTTTATATCTATAGGATACTATAGATATAAAGTTAGTATATTATAGGATACTATTAAGGATATTATATTGATAAGCATGAGTATTCTAAAGATCATTCTTTAGAGTACTCATGTCTATAAACAGATGTCATCTTTAGTCACAACTTTAGTCTTTTTTTAATGGGACATATGCTCACGCCGTAGATATATTCAGACCTACCTTAATAGTAGACACGAGAACTGAAGCTTCTGCGCTTTGCCTGCTAACGGACCCGCTTTCGGACCGTTAGGATCTAACAAAAGGGACTCGACGCAAATTTTGCGCACGTCTATTGGCTCAGATGCTCAAAATCGCGGTATAGTGGGGTAGTCAAAACATCTTGTACTAATTTCGGAGATATTGAAAAATAATATTTTTGTACATTATTTCTACTAATATTAAAAAATCGAAGAGTTTGACTTTGGACTTACAGGAAATACGGGCTTGCATTCAATAATTCTAGTGTTAAAGAACTCATTTAGGGAGGAAGCTTATACATACGTCATATAATAACACTAACATTCTAATGGTTAAGTATGGGAAAATATGATATAACGCTGGCGAAGCCACATTTCACCCGCGGCTTGATTTTCCTATATTAAAAAGAAATCGAATTTGCAAAAATCAAAGTGATTTAGTGGTTTCATTCCATTTTCCCGTAGGAAATAAATAGTACTCTGTGGTTAAAAATTATCCTCCCCTGGCTTTCGCTATTCCTATCCCAATGCCAATTAATATCGATTCAGCCGTTCTGTCATGAAAACGTAACAGATAAACAGACAACCAGTTAATTTAATATTTATAATATTAGTAAGAATTATACTAAGGCCACGAAGAACGGAGCATCAATACAAGGAAATTAAATTTTAAACGAAAACACGAAGAGTAGAAGTAATTACGGATAGTAAGAAAAAATAAGGAGCATTATTTTATACAGGAAAAGTTCTGTATAAACTAATGCTAATGAGATAATGATGAATTTTTAATGCTATTTAATCATATTCGATTGTTGTAATAAAATTACATCTAGAGGGTTAAAGACCATTAATTCCAATCGAGGAGCGGACGATTGAGCTTCGAATTTTGTCCATACACGTGAGTATATAATAAAATAATTTTAGATATGTAAAAATGTCAAATCCACAAAAAGCTTTTTTGCCTATAGTAGCTGAACTGAACTCGTAATGATATATTTTTCTTAATTAAGTAAGTATGAGCATGTACCCATACTTCCCTTCTTATGAATATATGTATGAAAAGCCGACTAAGAGAGCTTCAGTGGTGCTGTGGTCTTGGCCTGCCAACTGGGGGGTCTGGGATTCGATCTTGTCGAATACAGCTGATTCGTTATCTGAATTTAAGACATTTATCCGTAGCTCCTATGGCGAAGAAAGACTTTCTGGGACCTACGTACCTGCGAAGACATTCAAAGTTGTGTGTAGTCAATAAATCCGCATTAGATCATTATTGTTGACTAAGCTCTAATCCGTTAATCTCAACAGAAACTATAGCCTAGCTATATGTGCGAAAAGTATAGGTAAATCATGATCATGTTCCTCAATGCTCATCATGCTCAAACACATGTTCCTTCACACGCCTAGTCCAATGGGACGGTTGCTGATTTACCGTGATTTCCCAAGTACAGAGAAGCTTCAGATGTAACACGTTATTTGTCACCCATCAATGACTGGGTAGCCAACATTGCTTCACTTTAGCATTTGTTAGCCAAATACATGTCACTACGCCATCAAACTCCGACTTTTATTTTATACTAAGTTCTTGTAAACCTGAAAATAACCAAAATAAAAATAACTTTATTCCATTAGAATTAACGAATTCATTGATTAATTAAACATTTGAACGTCAAAATATTGATTTATAAGTCTACAGCAGGAGACCGTACACTAGAAAGAATCGGAAGGAAAACTGACAAGAATTATTTTTTTGGCCGCGCGAATGTGTAAGTCAAATTTCCATTACAAAGTATCAGCTCATAATAAATACCTATATATTTTTGTTGCAAACAGAATTGAAGCATTCACTATACATAATAAACTGAACAATTTGTTGACATTACAAGTGACATAAAAAGTAAACTCTAATATTATTATCCTTTAAGAGCCATATTACATCTCGAATGCGATTTTTGATAATACCGAATAGCTATTGACATAGTTCGTAGTGGCCTCGCTTTTTGTCAATTTTGCTTAACTTTTTAATACAACCTTTTTTGTGCTCCTGGATAGAACTACAATTATACGCAAATCAAATTTAAAAATAATAATTTTATCTCTTGCATAGTCATAGCGATCTCGGAATTTTGAAATATTATAGATTTAATATAGAATAAAAAACTTACTTCCTAACAAAAAAAAACTAAAGCGAATATCTTCTATCTACGACAGTATTTATTAAGAAAATTTAGACCAGAATAATTGTTACTTTATGAGAATTAAGATTTTTGTAATGAGATGCATTTCTCGTAAAAGATATTCCCTGTCCCATAAACGTTACTAGTTTTTTGAAACCCAAACATCTGCAATAACTGGATGTTTTAAAAACATTAATTATTTTTTTTATCAACATAGGAAACATTCGCGAAGCTACTATCCATTTATAAGGATACTTATATTTTAATTATATAATTTAATAGTCTCTAAGTGGAAATATGTGTTTTATAACGCAATAATATTTTACTGCGTCCATCTAATTGACTTCCTATCATCAGCATCAGATGTGTTATAGAAATAGGCCCTAACAGCCACTTATAGCCGTCAAACACGAATTAAAAAAATACTGCGAGAGGGATAGTTAAATTTTTACTAGATTGTACTGTGTCGCTGTCAACATACTGGACACTTATATTGAATTTTGCATACAGCCTTAATTCTCTTGACAATTTTAATTACTTCTGGAATCGACATGTTATAAAGACATTATGATTTTTTTATTACCTTTTCAAACCAGTAGCTTTCGATTCCCATTGAGCCAACCGAATGGAAAAGGGCCAAATAACGTATAATAGTTGAGATCAGTGATGATGAAGAAATATTGTCTCGTTATGGTATCTAATTATCACTTATAAATAATTTTCCTATTCAAATAAAAAGTATGGCAATAGACGAATAGTGTCTTATTGGTAAATTTGGTAAATTAATGTAATAAAAGTATTGGCCATTATGCAAACTCAGAAATCAATATATAAGAATAGGTACCTACCTAGAAATTTGTCATTCTAGATCTATAGATGAAGTCACAAGGATACAGTACGGTTTCGGGTACTTGATAAACGAATTTCACTTAGGTATGACGTCATTAAACCAGATACACATGTAAACGTATTTTATCCCATTTATATTCGGTTACATATAACGTATACATATATATTATATAATATAAACAGTTCTCAAATTTTAATTTAAACATTATACACTCTTCGGTATAATCATAAATGCGTCGTATAGCATTAATACTAACACTATATATAAAAAAAAAGAAAGAAATAAATAAAATACAAATAATAGTGCTTTGTATTTTATTTATACTTAGTAGTTATTCCAAAAAAAAACTGTTTACAAATAGCAGCAACGTTGTAATTCTCTCCCTATCCAAATATAAACAAATTTGTGATCTCGATATGAAAAACAATTTACACTTCATTGAGAAAAAATGATTAATAGAATCTGACGAACACCTTCCTCGGATTCCTCTAGTCGGCTAAAAATCAAGGACACGTGTCAACCCTCGTGTCCAAAGTAAAAATATAACAAAAACGTCTCCTAGCAATCAATCAGCATTTCAACTAGCCATCTAGTTTCTGTCGAAGCAGCCCCGGTGCTCCCAATTTGACACACCTATCGCCCGTACCATCGCCGGATACCCAGCAAAGCTAAGTTAGATCTGGACGTCCAATTCCGCACTCTATTCCCTAAGCCTGAAATGTTTTCCAAGTGAATTGTACATTTTGTAGGTAGTCTCATATACGGGCGTTCATTCAGGAGATGCGAGTAGAGATTGCGGTCCATCCATCAAGCTGATGTCAAAACTAATACGAACGCGGTCCCGTGAGATATTTCCAATCGTAATTATGCGTTTCGATGCAGCGAACGTCATCCGATTAAAATTGGCAGCCCGTAGGGGACACCGATGCATTTGGGAGCAAAAGTTAATAGACAAGATCCAATCAAGCAGATAATGCTCGCTGTCTGATGAATTCAAACAATATTTGTAAGTCATAGAATCAAACCTTTCATTGAATTCTATTCAACAATTACAAAGGTTAGATATTATAAACAACCCAAAGGAACACCCTTTCTTTTAAAATATAAGTGATCATTGAGACACGATTTTGCGAAATCAATCACTAAGAATGGATGATATAGTTTGTAGGTAAAATATCTTAACACCAATTTTAAATAAGAAACTCAACTCGTTGTTGTAGATCTATAAATCAAAGGGTTTTTTTTTTAGTTCGTAACCAAATTTATTTCATTATCGTAAATTACGGAGTTTCGTTTTCTTTCTTGGATTCTTGCTACGGAGAGTCCATATGCCGATACCGATGGTGTAGCTTTACGACTTTCACAAGTGCTTGTAACAGCGTAAACTGAATAAATGATTTACCATTTGAATTTGAATATGCCAAGAAAGTAGTATTTGGACAATTTCTCACTATTTTCATTAGTCTTACATGGGCCAGTGAGATGCGTTAGAACCTCAACATTGAACAGCTGACGATAACACAAGTAGGTAACGTTGGCCTGATAGATTTTGCGGAACTTAATATACATATATTCTTTTTTATATTTCTGTTTTTATGTGAAAGATTAGATAGACAGTGAAATTATTGTATACTATGACGACATCTTATGTTAAAAGTATATTACCAATATACACTATGATTTTGTGGGAGTTACAGATTTGCTGCGAATCTTATAGGACTCACATGTACTATGAGATTCAACTTTAACTACCCATCAAGTGGGCAATCTGCTGCATTGTCAATATATCAAATCAAAACATTTATTTTTAAACAGAGGTGATAGTAGACAATCGGTACAAACATGCTTTATAGTATCACTATGCTCGGTCATCAAAGATGTATCACATAAATAAAGACAGGCTCTTCCAAGGATGTCCATATCGTTCGGTCCTGCGCCGCCGGCGTACAGCGCTATCTGAAATAAACAAACTTAGTGCATTATATATTATTATTATTATCTTCTATATAATAATTTATCTTTAATATATTTATCGTAAATAATTTATAGTAAATAATTATTCTTTTATATATTTTATTTATTCTTATATAAAAAAGTACAATTGACAATTAATGAAATTGTGTCATACTGTGATTGTGATTTCATATTTTTTATTCTATTCACATTTACCACACAGTGCATATATCTTCTAAAGGGCTCTCTCTGGGGTGACATTCTGATGACAAATGTTCTAATTAGAATATGAATACCCAACAAGATTTGTCAACTCATTACATTGCAGGAGTTATTTATTGCAGTTGATCTGATTTATTTTTTATGACTTCCAATATTAAAGTAATAAAAATGTATAAAACAATACATTCAGAACTATTAGTTTCAGTATTTGATGTTAATATGAACAATACAAAAATCAGATCAAGTAGATTCTTATAAGAACGCAAACATATTATTTTTTTGAGGGGGGGAAATGCGACTTTGTGCACTATGACACCGCGCTGGCAAGACGCGGCCGTGTGTGGGGCTCTCCGATCAAGAGGACCGGCCTACCCACTAAAACCCCCCCAAGTTCTCTTGCCTTGAATTATAATAAACAAAAAAAATGGGCCAATAGACAAAAATCGGACATTTTATCAAAAAAGTCTTTAAAGCCTTATAACTTGAAAAGGGTTATGTTGGGGGGCGGGGTTCCAAGGGGAAATCTGTCAGAAATGGTGGGAACCACGGCCCCCTAACGGGGTTCGCACGACTTACCAGCTAACCCTGTATACATAGTAAGCTTATCCACTACTCCTCAGCTATTAAACTTAATACTATAACGAGTTGCGGAGCACTTTACTTACATAAATAAATTATGAGCTAAATTGCGGGTACCTACCTTATGTATGCGGGTACTACCAATTGCTATGAAACTGTCGTTTTGATCGGATGTTTTTAAGAAGATATTTTTTTTCATAAATAGTCTACTTACTAACGCAATTCCACCAACAAATGCCCACAAATGAAATACATAAATAAAATTACAATAAATATGTTCCTTAATTCCGCAATTCCGGTCTGGATAATCATTTAGCTTGTTGCTTCTAGATGAATGCAATTTTCTTCTTTATTTGCCATTTTTTGTTGTAATCCTCTACTTCTTGATCTGTCATCATTCTGGGAACTACAATGTGGTATTCAATGGCGCCATCTTCCTTCAAGTCTCGATAGAAGTAGATGGAGGACACAGTATAAAGAGATAAGGCCACAACTGCATTAAAAAATATATATCAAACGGGTTTTTTCTTTATGCTCACCTTAACATAACTGCATATTCATACCTTAGTGCATGTGATTCATCTATTGTTATTTAGACTTATCACCGGTGCCGTAACGTTCTCTACTATATGTAGAACAAAAAAAAATCGGAACTTATGATTTCAATGACGTTATAATTTTGTACAGCTAATTGCAGAAGGTACATATAAGAATATTTGTGGTTTATGTGAGGCGAAATCCGATCCTGATGCATGCATACCTCTTAAAGATTATAGTATATTGGTGTTATATTCATTGTATTGTATATACGAGATTGTATATCAGTGATTCTGTACACAATAATTGAAATTAATAAAAACTGAATGGTTTAAATTTTGTTAACATAACAAGACCTATGTAGATTATATGCAAAATTATAGCATAAATACAAAATAAAAATAATAAACAGGGAAATGATACGACTAATGTCCAAAATGCGAGCAAACTCACAACGTCAGGTTTTTTTATATCCGTTTTATCATTTATTCCAACCGTGGATTATTTTTCTCTTTTATTCATATATACATTCCTATAAGCTAACCTATGTGGCAGATACTTGTTTCTTTATGCGAGCCAAGTAAAATAAATGTTATAATTTCCTTATAAGGTATTTCGTAAAATGTAAAAACGGCGGAAGGTACCGGGTAGCTTTAATTATTTGGTATTCAAAATGGAGTCCATTTATCTTGACATATTTTATTAAAGGATTTTTTACTAAATATCTAAATATTAGTGGTAAAACGAATTATCTTTTCTATATTCAATGAACATGCAAAGTGTAAGTTAAAATGTTCATTGTTCGTGTTTCTTAACCAACATAACAGGAGCACTATTGTGATTTCTATTGCCCATATATGAAAATAATAAACACGCATTACCACAAACGATACCAATCAATGAATAATCCTTGGTATAGACAATGTTATTATAAGCTTGTGTAAATATTACACTACGACACAGTCAATGTTTGCTTTAGCATAATTCTGTTTTGATAGATCATTGTGTCCAGTGGCGTCAAAATTGTCAAGTAGGCTAATATAATGTCGATGTAACGATTAACAAGAGTTAATATTTATAGTCCGATAGGTCAATGTCTAATTATTTAGATTTTCTAACACATGCTGTTGTCACATGATTTACCTACATCTAAAAAGTTTAGCTTGAAGCAAACAAAGCAACCGGTATGTGCTAAATATTTTTCATGATTTAAGTTTTTGCTTGGTTCTTGTTCAGTCATTATTTTACAACACGTAACTTAATGAAATTAAACATAAATCTTATTAGAAATACAATTTAATAAAAACATATTAAAAAGAATACAAGGAAATTGTAAGAATTAACTTTTTTAATATAAATTAAATTATTCATTAGCACACTGCAGTTAAGAAACTGGTTGAATGTAAAGATGGCAGCAATGAGTATCGCACGACGTACTATCAAATATCATATTAAGGAAATGCATAAGTACGCAGACAATAAAAATATTATTTTCTGCATATTTATTATGCATCAAACCTGGTAAAGTTTGGAAAGACAATTATGGTACGGTCTCAACTAGAACTTAAATTGAATTCAATCCTGAAATGCGTTTTTTGCGGAGTTTTAGAACAGGTGAGTGAACAATTAAACAAATGACGAACGAAAATATTGAATTCGTACCTAAAACTAAGATCTTTATCTAAATCAATTGACTTGTCATAACGGAGTTGTCAAGTACAGTATGTAACAATTTAAGTGTACAGTACTTATGGTAGTCCTCCATCTAAAAATGTTTAATTTAATTTTATTGTTAGCAAATTTATTTTAATTATTTTAAATTTAAAATAAATCTATAGGTTCTGTTCAGGTTAGGTACATAAATATTGATGAGATAAATTGACAATAGTAAGATGTACACGTTAACACAAACTGAGAAGATATCACTTTTGATAAACACTGGTGCATGTAGGAGAGTTAAATTCAAAGGTTAGGTTGGGTTAAATATTATAAGGTTCCTTCTTTTATTAGGTTCTTCGATTGAAGGAATTTTGTTCCCCCGAATCCAATCTGAGATAGAATGATCGTTGGTGAGCTGTCACCATTTATCATAGTAATTGTCTAGTAATAGATACCTGTTTCTACTATCGCTATTTCACTTGATGACACGTCCTATTGGCGATGTGTACTTTAACCTTAACATAATTTTTGTTATTGATGTGTATATACAACGTTATTAGATATTTTGTGGAATATAAGTCCCGAATGCCGTAATATCTCGTTAATACTTTTCAATAAAAATTTTGTCGGCTTTATTTGACATGATTAAGCTATAAGCCATTCTCTTGTGAATGATTACCTATATGAATAATTAAAATAAAAGATGGATGTAAAAAAATATAATATCGCTGTAAACATATGCTTACTAGAATATCAACTCAATTGTGTAACAGAATACACTCGTGAATATACCTGAAATGTGCTCAACTTGTTCTTATTCCTGGATATCATAATATCGTTTGAATGGCGCATCCATCAACTTCCGCCAATGTCGACGATGATATACGCCTTAGTTTTTTTTATTATAGACTATTATACCGTTATAGGCTGTATATAGACTATAAATAATCACAATTTTTCGAACAAGACTGCTCTATATATCCGTTCTTAAAATACGGAAGCAAAACTTTGTGTGAATCTTTTAACACAAAAACATATATATTATTTGTATATTGTTTTCTATTAAAAATGGTTTCTTTTTTATTATATATTTTAAGTTCTAAATGCATGATGAAGGTAGTATCATCTCATGTAATGCTGCGTGTAATAGAATATAATGATTCTAGATTCTAGAATGCATTCTATGTCGAATAACCTTTACATTTTTAGCCTTTTTTTAAATATATATACGTAAAATGTATATATGGAAACTGGTTAATTACGCATCAGTTATAAATTTAGAACCGATTCACTTATTTGTAGGATTCGCCTCCATCAAGAATAGCAGAATGTTGAAATACTAAAAATAGCACAAGAATAAATTTGTAAAACTTATAATTATAATATAACATTAGTTTGGTAGTTCTGTCTCATTCCGTAGTTGCTCAGTGACAGCTCACGTCGTTGGCCGTACTAAGTTTAGTACAAAGTTACCAAGTCTGCTAGTAATTATAAAAATATTTAATTAATCAAGAACATTGTTGAATGTTCAAAGTCCATAGTTACCTAATAGTTATATTAAAATATAATAGCCTTTTTTCGTCTATTCGAACAACTATTAATTTAAAATAAAAACAAATATGCTTTTCTAAAATTAAAGAGCTACCAAAAAAAAATCTGTCACAAGAAATCTAAATTATTCGGTAACTGCATGATCTTATATTTATTAATATAATTTGAAAAAAAAGTGAATATCGAAAAAATCTCCTATTTTATCTACACTTTGTTTTGGTTACAACTTCGTAAAAACATGTTTCTTTGCTATCAAAATGTTGTAGTTACCTTAATCTATAGCGACATTTGTGTAAAGGATTCATTAAGTTTGATTTCTTAATTGTATAATAGTGAAAAATCTAATAGCAAAATTCTACTATAATAATAATACACAGTCTAAGGTCTGTTAAGTCGATAAGAATATGATTTTTTTTAATACAATAGGTCTAAACGATCGCTTGATTTATATATAATGCTTTATTGTATTAAGTTTCTCCTTTGTACTTTTTAAAAGTGAAATAAATCATTGGAGCTTGCAAATAATAATAAGGCCAAAGTAACTCTAAAATTACTTTTAAAATTTACGTAATATAGAAAATATTTTTTTTTAATTACTTTTTAACCCTAAAGTGAGTGAGTGAGTTTTGTACTTATAAATTTATAGGAACAAATTTTCTTGTCTTCAAAACTATGTTAGTTGTTTGATATCTATTGAGGCATGTCTAAAAATTTCGTAAAGTTTGCTCTCTTGGCTATTAAGTACATAAGAAACTCCGTACAAAATAGCAATTCATTGTTAAACCCCCATTATTATTAAATATAACTTGTTACAAATATATTAAACGTGTTCCCAGAACTAAGACCACTTATCAACTAGACACCAGAGCTTTTTAAAAATTAATGATACATCGTAAAAGCAGATAGGACTAGTTTTAATTCGAAAGAGATATAAAAGCTTAACATCAAATATTCCAGACATCAATTGAGAATATACAAGATGTAGGCAGCTCCCTGGAGTAAATTGAAAACTGACGTATTTAAATTCTAAGCCGTAATTTCCCACTACAGAAGCTTTCCTAGCCACAAAAGCCCCGACACTTAAATCGGCTCAATTCGACTTTAACAATAAACCTGTTATTTTTATGATCCCTGGGAACATTATGTGAGCGTAAATGTTCCTTTACGTTGCTTTGAATTTGTTTAAGAGCTATAAACTGGGTGTTGTAACTGGTTCCGTGGCTTAAATAGAAGGATAACTATACAATACGTCACAAACATTCAGCATTAGATGATTTCCTTAGCTTTTTTTGTTTTAATTTTGTAGTTAAATCTGAATATGGTAACATATGTACTTTTTATTAAACTTATTTTGTTAATGCTTTAGATACAGATAATTTGATTAAACTGCTATTTGATCAAAATTTTCCTTGTCTATCAATTATAAAATAACGTGATTTCGTTTACTGACTGATTCATTCTTGACGAGAGTAAACTGTCAAAGCCATGACCTTTAAATATCCAGCAAGTAAAGATATTTGAAAATTCTACCCCTATAAAGATGAAACTGAGTTTATATTTTTTGTATACTATTAGTAATATACTTTAAATTTTGTTAATGCTTGTTATAGCACTTGTGAAAATGTTACCCTTAATCTGGTGAAATAAGGATTGAAATTTTATGCGACAGTCAAGTCACTATTTTTGAATATAAATATTTTACCCTTAATAAATGCTAATATTTTTTTACAAGCTAAATATGTATTAAAATTGACTTTATCGATTTTATAATTCTTTTCCATAACGTTCTTAAACAGAATAGCTCGAAGACTGATAGGACTGCTTCTATAGATGGATATATTATTTTGGAAAATATATATTAAATAAAATTTATTAATGTCGATCCTGCTACGTGCTAATGTGTGGTTCATTTCTCTAATTTCATATGTACATATTTTATCTGACACTCCTCATCGTGAGGGAACTTGCTTACAGTCCTTTTTTAAATTCTGGTCAAATTTATCGTAATATTTTTTAAAATTCTGGTTCAACTACCAATAATTTCTAAATCGGATCGATTACAATTACGGAGTTCGATAATGTAATCTAAGAATGTTCCCGGATGTATTAAAAGAAGAATACAATAATATTTTAATGAATCCAAATGTAACTTTAAGGCAAAGTATGAAATTTAAAGCGTCCACGAACGACTTCACTGGTATGTAAATAATAATAATATACTGATCGTATATAAATCCAAAAAAATAATTGCACTTCTTCTTTTCGTAGGAATCTTAATGAAAATATAAGTTCAAGGGCTCAATCTAAGGGTCAGAGATTGGCTCGCCTTATCTAGATAACGTTATTGACACAACAATCAGCCAATTACAGACATCGATATAAGAGTAGTATTGTTTAATCGCAACAAGGATAAATATGTACTGATTTTTAACAGAGTTAGTAAACTAAGAGTTTGCTTATACATCTAAGATAAAATAGTAAGTGCCTAGTACATAACCACAGCATGACTAACGCATATCTAATATTGTAATGGCGCAATCCATTTGTTCTGGGGTCATTTCAATTGACGATTTCGACATTTAATCTGTATGTGGCCATACATATAACTGTATTATAATATAAATGTTGTACTATATTTAATACTATAAATAAAAATTTTAAAAAGAATACTTGCCTATTCTTCTCATGAAAGCTGTTCCAATTTCGGAAGAGTTGTAAAGTTAATTATGTAAGTTAATTAATTTAAAGCGCTTAGTGTTCTACTATTTTGATTCGATGTGACGTCAATAAGTTAAAGGCCTTTTTTTTTTTTTTTTGTTCCCTGAGGAAAATGCATTAAATTGCATACCCCGGCTGTGGCGAGCCGGGGTTATGTGGGGCTCTCCTCCCCAGAAGGGGGAGCCTACCCACTAAAAACCTCAGGGATGGCCTTCCTCAGGCATGTAGGGAGCCCCCGGGAACACAAAGGCCACTTCCGGAACCCCCAGCCTCCGCTCCCCTCTCTAGAGGGAGCCCTCCTCGGGGGAAGCTACCACCTCCCCCGGTCCCCTCCACCGACGACGCCCCCCGGCCACGGAAGGGCGTGGTCCATCCCGGGTCGCCGTAGCGGTCGCGACTTCCTCGCGCCCGCCGGCGACCCGCGGCGGCGCCGCAGCTGTGCTACCGAGCCCGGCGCCGCCTCCTTCGAGCGGGATCGGCCATCTCCCGACCCCGCTCGGCGGCCTCCTTCTGGAGCATACTGCTTCACAGAAGGAGGCCACAGCCCTCCAACCTCCCTCGTCCGCCAGCATTGCCGCAATCAATGCCGGCGGAGACAGATCTCGCCCGATCTCTGCGACCAAGACTCGGCGCTCGGAGGCCACGCGGGGCACTCCGCCAGCGTGTGCTGGGCCGAGTCGAGGTCGGATGCGCAGTGGTGACAATGTGTCGATCCCTCCCGTCCTATTCGACACAGATACTCACCGAAGCAGCCGTGCCCGGTGAGTATCTGAGTCAATCGGTAGGTGACCTCCTCCTTCCCGTGAGCCAAGCTTCGAGGTGCGGGAGTACGGCACCGACGGCCCGCTGGCGCGCGCAGATCCGTAATTCGAGCTGCGCACGCCAGGCCGCCACAATCCGTCGGTGCCACTCCCGCTTAGGCACTTCGTGCGCGGGTTCCAGGGCGCTCCCCCCATCGCCCCCCGGTCGACACGCCGCGACGCATACGTCGCCGCGTACATGTCGGCCAGGATGTCGAATGGGGGGGAGCGTCCCAGAACTGTCGCCGCCTCGTACGAGATTGTACGGTAGCCTCGTACGATCCGTATGGCCATTATCCGCTGCAGGCTCCGTAGCAGAGCTCTGCAGCGGGGGGACCTCGCGCAGTCTTGCGACCACACGGGAGCCCCATACATGGCCACGGATCGCACGACGCCCTCGTACAGGCGGCGGACTCCATCCCTCGGTCCCCCGAGATTGGGCAGCAGGCGATGCAATGCGCCCGCCACCCTTGGGCTCGGGGACCAACCGCACGAAATGCTCCTCGAAGCTCCAGCAGCGGTCCAGGGTGAGGCCCAGGTACTTTATGTACGGCCCCACCGGGACCACCGCGTCACCCACCCGGATCCGCAACTGGGTGGTTCCCGGCGCCTCGGAAGGCCGTGGAACCATAGCGCCTCGGTTTTGTGAGGCGCTATTTGTAAACCCAGCTGGCGGATCGCCCGCACGACACATGCCACCCCAAGCTCGGCAAGCCTGAGCACCGGCCGAAGTCGGCCCAGTCGTCACGACGAGAGTGTCGTCAGCGTAGCAGACGACACTCACGCCGCGAGGAAGGCTGGTGCGAAGGACCGCGTCGTATGCGAGGTTCCATAGCAGGGGTCCCAACACCGACCCCTGCGGAACGCCGCATTCGACCCTCCTCGACGTTTCCATCCCGTCCCGTCCCATCACGCGCGATCGTCCTGTCGCGCAGATAGTCCCCGACCACGGCCCGCAGTAGGGAGGCAGCTCGTGGTATACGAGCGCCTCCCTAATGGCCTGCCAGGGGAGGGTACCGAAGGCGTTGACGATGTCTAACGAACGCCAATGCACCCCCCCGATCGGACTGCGGACTCCGACAGGGAACGAACACGCTGGACAGCGTCCAGCGTTGATAAGTTAAAGGCCTATGTTGAGTAATTTTAAAAAGGTAATTAAAATGATTAACAGCTGTTGGAGCTTAACACTACTCAAACAAACGGCTCAAATAATATTTTTGTATATAAATGACAGTTCTCAAATCAGAAAACAGAGATACGTCATTCTTGAAATATCTAGGGTGAGTCTGCGTAATAAAATTTTTTAAAGATTGATCTTAATAATACATTAATGTTTTACATTATATATATAAACGTTTTGTCTTATTTTCGCATATAAAAACATTATTAAGAAACAAGATTATACGCGGAATAAGCAATCAGAGGGTGATAGTAGAAGTTAATTTAGAATTAATTTAACATTATTTTAACAAAACATTAAAATGAATCCGACTCCACAATCTTGTTAAAAATTTAAGATGTTTTCTCAAGGAATGTTTTATGCTCCTCTCTGGATAGACAGAATAGACATGCTGTAACTTCCTTGTACAACCCCTACTTACCTAATATTTATACTGCAATTTCCTTGAAAGCAAGATACACGAGACTTTGGTGCTGTCTAAAATATTAAACGGTGAGTGTAAAGAGAATTAATACGGTACTGAAAATAAAATGCCTTTTAAGTATCAAAACGTCAGTATAATTTCATTACGGCTTCAAGATACATTTGTACATTTTATACAAAACAATAATATTCCATTATGACTAATAATTACAATCCAAAAATTACATTTATTTTCAAGTTTATAATTATTAAATCTAATATCACGATTTAGCTTAATTAATATTCAAAATAGGTACTCAAGCATTACATCTAAGCCAGAAAACGATAACATTGCAAACATTTATTAATATATATTACCATTATATACATTTTACATAAGGGAAGCATAAAACAATAAAATTAAATCATATTTAGACAGAAAGCAGGTATAAACAATACACATTATAAAATATTGATTTATGCTATCAAAAAAATTAATGTGATGGCATTGCTTGTGATCTTAATGTAAGTTATCAATACTGCTTTCTTAAAAACACATATTCTAAAAATTTTGTTGATTACTTTATGGGATTAAATTAAATCATTATTATTCTAAATTTATTTGGTGTTGCGTTACAGTTACTACTATTTCAAAATCTTCATATTAGCAATAATGAACTATTAAAATAGTAGAAAAGCTTATATTGACATATTCAAATATTTTGTGATTTTCTTTTTATAATCAGACTCAAAATTTCCACACGATCTTTGTTTAAAAATATTTTCGTGTTAAAAATATTCATATAACTATGAATATACATGACACGATTTTCCTTATTTTTTACGTATGTGAAGAATTGACTATATCATTAAAGTATATACACATATTAATTCGAATTCCAAAACTAATAACTCGTGTTAGAAAGATTAGGTGAAATTAATGGTGCTTATAAATTGTTATAAAAGATATTTTTTTCTTAAACAAAATACGTTCGCCCTTTTGCTGACGTGCTACCCGTCATGGAGCGTGGAACTGTCGGCGAAATATCTTCAACCCTAGAATAGACGTGACCGCTGTTTGGGGAAAGCCTGAGGTCATAATTAAACCGGGGACATGTCCTATTGTCGATAGACATGTAGCTATTGTTAGAGTTATTTCCTTCCCCGTACGTATTATTATCAGACGAAGGAGAACTTTCGTTTTGGGAGGATTCTCCATCGTTCCTCTTACAGTATTGCAAGGAATTTGTAAAAGTTTGTTTTGAGCAACTATCGTTCGAAACTGGCATTGTTGTGTATCGCAATGTAGGCATCTGCCGTAACGATTTCTTAAACACACTTTTCTCAGATCCTTTCACAGTGATAATTGTATCAGTTGAATTCAATAAAGCTATGAATCTATCCCAAAATCGCGCATCGTTCCATGAAATATTTTTAAACTTATCTAAAACAAAACGTAACTCGTCGTTGATCTGATTGTTTTCTACTAATTTAATAAATATTACTTTGTTTATGTCACTCCGATTTAAGGACTTTAAGTAACTATAAAACATGTTTTTGAAATGAATATCACAGAGATCGTTACAAATGAAACTTGTTGTCAAAACAACTAACAGGCGTTTCGACAGTTTAGATGACTTTGAAAAACTATCTAATGTGAGTATGTTTAACGATGGATCGTTTAATGAAAACTTTTTTGAGACCATTTTCCTAAACTCTATTTCTGTCAATATATTATGATAGACGAAATTTGCATCTTTGGTATTGCATATCACGTAGTAATCATACATATGATTTTGATTTCCTTCTAATACATGATCGACATTGGGACATGATTGTTCTTTGAACAATGGAATTCCATATTTAGTGTAAAACCAATCACTTATTTCATATCGGAAAGCATAGAACACAGCGCCTATTAAACAAACGATTACAATAATTATTACAATACCAAATAAAACAGCAAAATAATTATCTGGTAGAAATATTGATTTTGAAATAATTTCATCTTTTGACACTGTTGGGTCATTGATTGAACCCATATATTCTTTACAGTGGCTTAGTACCGATGCAATAGTAATTTTCGTTGGGTTACCTTGTGGGTCTGTACACAACATTTTTTCGGGGTCACCTGGATCTCTTCGAAGCCAAGAATCTAATTCAGCTATACTTTTACAATCACATGAGTACTGATTGCCTTCAATCGATACATGAGCTAAACTTTTAGATGATGAAGCTAAGAGTTTCCAAGGAAAAAAGTTGACAAGTTTATTTTCATCGATTCTCAAAACTGAGAGAGACTTTAATGATGAAAATGTATTATTAGCCACATGCACTATCCCATTGTGGTCCAAATATAATTCATTTAAATTATTCAAATGTGAAAATTCGTCTCCTTTTAGTTCGACTAACTTATTATTTTCTAAATGCAAAACCCTCAGGGAGTCAACGCCCTTAAATGTTTGGTTATTGACTTCCTGTAAGTTGGTATTGTTTAAATAAAGGACTTGTAATTTCTTTTTACCAATAAACACATGATTTCCTAAGTAATTTATATTATTACCATCCAAATATATTTCAGTAGCATCCATTGGTATGCGATCGGGTACTCCTGTGTAGCCGGCGTTTGAACAATCTACTACGTTAGCATTCCAAGTTATATCATGATAGCATTTACAGTTATTTGGACAAATCATTTCACAGTCGCAAGCAACAAAGTCACAACAATGACACAGGGCAAAACAATGACTTTCATATGGACAGAGAAAGTCAGAAGGTGACATATGAATTATCATCTTTTTACCCTTTGCACGTGAATGTACTAGTGAACACAATGCTTTATCTAGATCTAACACACGCGGGTATTGTCGGCTGTGGCTCAAATAATTAATGCGTTGAATCCATTCCATTGAACAGTCACAAACAAATGGGTTTCCGCTTATAAAGAATTCGGGTAAGTCGCTATCTTCATCTATTTGATCCAAGCGAAAGGCATTCATGTCCAGTTGTACTAGACGGTTGTTATTTAATGTCACGGTTGATAATCTACGTAGCTTTGAAAAGGTACCAACCTGGATATACTGTATATTATTGTCGTTTAAATACAATTTTTCTACTGACTGAGGTATCGAAGTGACAGTTAGTTGACTTATATTATTGAAACTTAAGTCTAATAGTTTTATATTTATATCAGGATTCATATCATCATTAACAAAACTGTTTATATAATTCTTATGTAAATCTAACCATTCTAAGCTTTTAGGAAAGCTACGAAAATCAAAATGAATAATTTTATTCGAAGATATATTCAACCAGACCAAAGTGTTCAAAGAGTCAAAAATTCCTTCGAACTGTGTTATATCATTTCCATCCATTCGTAACAATTTTAAATTTATATTCTTATGAAAACAACCAGGTGCAACGTGTTTTATTTTATTTGATGCCAAATTAAGGACCTGCAACTGAGGCAAATGTTCAAATGTATCTTCGTTTAAATATGTTACTTTGTTATCAACCAAACGTAATCCAAAAAGTTCTGATAAGCCACGAAAGTTATCTCTGTTTAAGTGAGTTATATTATTGTTACCTATGTCTAATGATTTCAATGACCGCAACCTACGAATCGATAATGGTATGGAGGATAATAAATTGTCATTTAATCCCAAATCTTCAATCGTTGTCATGTTATCAAATGCATTATCGTCTATGTGCCTTATATTATTATTATCAATAAATAGTTCGTGCAAAACATGCAAATCCGTAAATAAATGGGTGTGTATGTGTAAAAGTTTATTATATGAAAGTGTAAGCGAGTGTAAATTTCTTAGCTCTTCAAAAGAATGTTCATCTATAGATGTAATATCATTGTGTTCTAAATTTAATTTCTGCAAACTATACAAATCTTGAAACATATAACGATCAATCTTTGAAAGTTTATTAAATGAAATATTTAAAATTACCATACGCAGTAATCCCACGAAAGTGCCCTTATTTATCCACTGACTAGTAAGATCATTATAAGAGAGATCTAAAATTTGAAGTTGATCTAGCCCTTCAAAAACTCGAGGTGGTAAAACATTTATTGTATTATTACTTAAATTAATTTCATTAAGTGATTTAGTGTCACTGAACATATCCGGGGCCAATGTATTCATAAAGTTACTTGATAAATTTAAAACCTGTAAATTGAGGAGTCCTCCAAAGGCACCATCTTCGAGTGTTGAAATGGCATTGTTTTGTAAAAGCAACTTTGTCAAAGAGCGTAACTTGGACAAACTATTATCAGTAACCACAATCAAATCATTGTAGGATATATCAAGTACTTCTATAACTAAATTACAACTTCTCACACTTAAATTTTGCTCTCGTAACGAGTCGGAAAATCCTATGGTCTTAATGTTCTGTAGATGATTTCTTGTTAAATTCAGAATCTTCAAACTATACAATAAGCAGAACGTGTCAGTTTTGGTACTCCAAATGTTGTTGTCACTGAGATCGAGTTCAATTAATTCGTTCAAGCCGGTAAAGGCGTGTTCATGCAATTCCATTGTCATCGCAGACCACTCACTATTGTGGGTCGTCACGTGGAGCCGCTTAAGATCTTTGAAGTTTTCAAAAGCGCGAGCCGGTATTTGTCTGATCTTACACTTGTCAACAATGAGATCTCGTAATTTCGCGAGATTCGCCTGCTTTCCCGATGTTTGGTCAGAGTGAGCAATGAGTGTACTCTCAAAAAACAATATCTCACTACACTGGACATGTAACGACAACACATCATCGAAATGCGTCCGGCTAATATTTTGTAACAGGTGGTCCAAACTGCTTATAGTTCTGATTTTGCAAAAGAGAACTGCGTTATCCGACGTTTCCGTCTCGGGACTGCGGTAGGCGCACTCGTGCGGCATTTCCGCCGCGAAGTTCTTCTCGACAGCATGGCAATAGAACAACACGTACACTATGAATCTGTTGAAAGTTCGGTGTTCTAGTCTTTTCACAAGTGTTTGTTTTATTGGCATTTTACTTTGATGTACAAAGTGCGGTAAGGCATTGATGTCAGCAGTGCCATTTATGAGTAGGCGAATAGGGCGATCGCGTCATAAATATTCACGCGTGAAGAACAACATCGTAACTCGCGTGGCATTTAGGGTCGCGTTCGCGATAGCCGTGTAAAACGTGCGGCGGCTGCCCACCGACTGAGCAGCTCTCGGTAGCTCCGCCCAACGCCGCCCCGCGCCGCTGTGCCGCCCCGGCGTCTAAAGAAACTTCATCTCATATTATCAAGGGTGCATAAGCCGTTGAATTATTCCCGTGCGGGTGTATCGGGCATTAATTATAAACAAAGTGAGATCGAGTTTCCTGGAACTCGCTGTTTTATGACTACCACTTTATTAGAATATTAATAATTATTTATAACATGTATTATAAGAGTTAGATCATCATTGAAATTATATTTATCCACGGCCTAGCTCGATAACATTAATCTCACCATTAACATAACCAGATAAGTATGAAAAAGGTGCAAGTTTTTTCAGTGATAGATCTTAAATTGTCAGTAACTTCGCTTTTAATATTGTGTTTTAAGACAGTTAATACGTCAGTCCAGTAAGGAATCAAACGTTAACTTCAAATCAAAGTTATACTTATTGTTATGAATTTAACACATACATTGTTGTTATATTGTTGCAGGCTTTAGGTTATGATCTATAGCCATTCCTGACTTCGACTTTAATAGATTAGAAAATCCTTCATGAATTTGAAAGTTTTTTGAACTTGTATAGGAGTGCTAATTCCGCAGGATTCGGTCCACTACCAATAATTATAGGACTCAAATTAATTTGAAAACATTCACATAGACATTATAATTACAAATAGGTACAATTTTCCTGGTAGCACATAATTAGGTGCAAAATGTTTTTTTTAATATAGTAATTTAAAATGTTTAGTATCTTTTTGGTGTTTTAATGTATAAATGATCTTCAAACCATAACATCAATCCTATGCTAGTCGCAGTCAATAGATTAGGTACCTAATTAAACTTCGTTGTCAATATACCTTTATGTATTTCACCTAATTCAATAAACTAAACAAATACTGATTTCGGGTAATAAATGTATTCATGGAATGAATCAATAAAATCAGGAACAAGGAAAGCCAAAAAATAAATTATTCGGAGTTAATATTCGAATTTTCACGAGCCCTAAGAGCCGATATCGTTACATCTCGAACACCTGTTGTGTTTTAAGAAACTTTCGGAAACTTTTTACTCAAGGAGCCCGCGAAAACGAGATAAAAGCCTCGCAAAATAGTTTTCTGGGACAACACATGCTTCCAAAGTTAACGTGTTCACTTATTTTCGACCACGAGTAAAACGTTGGGAACTTTCTTGCGGGAATTTTATGAGGGCATTTTTGACTGTTGGTTGATGTATGATACTAAAATAGAACGAGCTCTTAGGTGCTCACTTACTTTTAGTTTCCATTTTTCAAGTTTATACCATCATACTAAGTATGAGAACGCAAAATGTGTATTGGATTGCAACTGGATTTTTTTGTCTTACCAATTTCTTTATCAAATAGGAATTAAAAAAAATCTCATAAGCTACCATAAAACAATACTAGACTGTCAAGATTCATCTGGATCAAATCATAATAAAAAAATTAATAAAATCAAAACCAAAATAGTATTTACTCAACATTGGCTTTACAAGAACTTATAGACATCAAAACAAATTGAAGTTAATGTGAACAAAAAATTTGTACAATTTATACAAATTATATATATATATATATATATTATATATATATATATATATATATATATATATATATATATATATATATATATATATTATATATATATATCTACACCTATTCGGAATTTTGAAGAACTATTTCGTGACGACCACGCAAGACCGAAAAAAGTACCGAAAGCCCAGAATATAGAAATATTAGGACGGCAGTCTAAAAATGTGATGAGAAAACTCAAAAAAAGTTACTGTACATAAAATCTGATTACGATGATCTTAGCCACAAAACCGCAGATGCTGTAATTGCTTTTGTCTATCTTTACTGTTATTCGTAAAAGTAGATAGCAGTGTAACAGCAACATTTCTGTAAACTGCATAGAGATTTCAAGACAAGTTACCCGTCGTAATCCTTTCAGTTTTCCTTTCGTTCATTACATGCCGTGTTTCCGATTATTCTAATAGTAATTGATTAGGACTATAACACGATGGAAATGCAGATTTAGCAGTTTAGAGCACTAAATTAGTACTTTCTCATGTTGAAATTATACAGTTCTGGGGTCATCTCCTCATATGGCATGAAAGGACCTTTATCTTTTATTTGGTCATGTATATGACCCTTGGACTATTCTTACCTCACTTTTCTTTACATTTGATGGTGTTTAAGTAGTCGTTTTGCCATGTTAGAACGCCAGTTGTGTTGCTTCGTCTATTATTTCAGCAGTCCTTATTACTACTTCCTCATTCGTTTTAATTTGAATAATTTTATTTATTTAAAATATAAACATGTTCATACGTTTTAATCCAATGATATGATCACAGTTATATTTTTAGTGATCACTCACAATGATTGTTTCACTTCGAAACTAAGTCTCTGTTATGTGAAAATCTAACTTAAATCAAATTTCACACGCCATACAATAGCATTAATGCCCGCCTACATATTTTATAACATTATTGGCCACATCAAAAAATGGGCTATAGCTTTATATCATCCATCTAAAAATTTGGATAACAACCTTCTTAGACCGAAACCGGATACAAATCATTATTTCCATGATCACGATCAAACTTGGAATCTACGATAAAAAAAAGCAAATATGTAATTACGCCATCGGATTCTTTGAGCATACCAACGAGCCTGTTAGCCTATGGGAAGAGTTTACGTAATAATTGGCCAGTGTAATTGAGCTATGTGGAGTATACGAATGTACACAGCAATTTGTTGTTGGTTATAGCTTATATCGCCATATCGAGACCACCCACTACTGACAGACGTATAAAGACGAGTACACTGTTGAGATGGAGGCCTTTATTTAACTTATTAAGATTTTAATCCAGTGATTTCATTCAATCACAGATGATAATAATTTACTGCATATTTGGCACAATAACATGTAGTATTATTACTCCGTTTCAATTCCTTCCATTATTGCCATCTTTTAATTGTTATCTGTTTACCATTAAGGTGGCTTGTTACTTTGTTTAAAATTATATATTTCTGAAAGTTAACCGGAAATAGCTGGAGATAATCATTTGATACTCGGACTCTGCTTCGCTACCGACAGCACCCAATTTTATTTCAAAATATTTATATTTCTATTTGTATCTGTAAGGTCACAGAAAGGTGCATTACCATAGGTATTTCTCGGATGAAATGATGGTGAAGATATGTATAACTATTTCGAAAGGTATGACAGGTAGTTAAATTGCTGAGAACTGTGACCTTAACGTATATTATGTTACAAGTTGGCAACGTATACGTTCTTCTAGGATTAACAGAGTTGCTGCAAATCTGATTGTTACCACTATCAAGTGCAGTCGGCTTGTTTATTTAATATATAGTTTCAAATTGTTAGATACATGTGAAAGTATACATTTTTATACTCAGACCAATTAACTAAGCCAAGGAAGCAAAGGAAATTGAACCTGGAACCTCAGAAAAAGCGACACCTTAAAATCAGCGAACAAACCACTCGGTCAGGGAGGTCCTCATTTTTATATGCATTTTATTTACAATTTTGTATGCATTTTTCGAGTTTTTTTACTGAACCTACGTATCAGTGAAACAAAACACAAACGCCGGCACTCCAGCGACAGAAAACGGGCGTAAATTAAAGACAAAGGAAATTTGTGCGGCCGCGTTTCACGTGTGACTTCATCTTTACAACCTCAGCTCAAGACTTTACATTCAAATGGGTTTCCGCGGAACACAACATTTCCATTTTATGTCACAGCATTTATTTGTTTGTTGTGTATTCTCTTTTAAACTGATTTTGTTAATGTTTCATCAAGATTTTAAGTTGTGGTGTTTTAGTTTCAAAAGTGTATTATATAATTTTAATATATTTTGATTATTGATGAATAAATTAATAAAGATCAAAATTACAAATAAATTTGATATATATAATTAATTCAGTTTTAAATAGGTAAATAATCCCACCAGAGTTGTATATTATGTCTGCACTTTTTAAACATTTATTTAGCATCTTTAATAAAATGCAAAATTACAAATAATTAGCAGGATAAATAGTAATTAAAAACTAGATTGGGTATGGAAAAAGTTATAATGAAAAGTATTTATGTATTACAATATCACTTTTTTTAATTACATAACTAGCGGAGCTTTTTTCTATATTATTGAATATACATTTATTTAATAGTACCTACCTTAGATGTAAGCTTCGCAAAACCACTTTTAGACGGAAAGAAATTCTACAGATTAGCTTGTGGATATATTAAATTCGAATAAAAAAAATCTAATTTCTACAGTCAGTAAAACGTCAAGCTTTACATTTGCGCTATGAAAACTGTCACTATTACGAGCGGTATGAGCTTCAAGGTCAACACGCTGTGTACATGGCAATGACAAAACGCAAACCTACCAGTTAAAAAGACAGTGCAGAGTTTCTAGTTGTGTAGAATAAAAATCTGCATACCAAATATCGCACACAGCACTGGAGTCACCGAACACAAAATACTTGTTTGCTCCATCCCTCCACCTATTTATAATCTGATTGGATGGCTTATCGACACGAGATCAAGTAGCTTTAACGTGCTATCGTTTTCGATAGATATCTAGTTCATATTGTTTCTTCTAGGGGTAGGGGTCGATTCCTTTACGAAAATCTTCAATATCGATATCAACTGCAACTTTGTTACTATTAAACTTTATTGAAATCGACAGTTAGAGCTACGTTGCTACTTTATTAAGTTCCGATATCATAATTATCTTTAATAAAACAGAAATGTAACTATCCTATCTGTCAGTTACAATTAAATTTGTTAGCTTGGTTATATAAATAGGGAACTGATTTCTATTACCTAGCATGACCACCTAAATGCGATATGCTATGAGTGCAACGACTTTACAAGGTCGAATAAAAAAAAATGAAAATATTATGTAACTGTTTCAAGCCAAGTACTGTTTAGAAAAAAACTTATTTTTTAATAAAACTTACAGTTTTATTAAGGCAAGTCAATACTGACCCACGAACGAGGCTGCGAGTTAAATTTGAAACCCATTTCGCACATATTAACAGACTTGCTGAACCGAGACAACTTTCCTGATTGGATTCGTATTCGTGAGTGACGAAACTGAATCCAAAACCAGGACTACAGTAATCACTATCGAAAATGCTGTACTTAAATTCAAGATGGCAGATACATTAATTGATGATAAATTGTTTTATCGTGTTCTTTCTATACTCAAATGGTGAATGAAGGACTTATTATTGATATGATAGAGATGTGAGGGCCAAAAAGAAGATATTTCAAAATTTTGGTGACCCAAAAAAAAATTACAGCCACAATCTTTAGTAATCGTTAGCTATGTACGAGTTTATATACTACTATGCCTTCGCCACTGATCTCACGTAATGTATTGCCGGTTTAATAAAATGAAGACTTTTGCCTGTAGTAATATGTAGGAAGTCTTTGATTTATTTTCTCATGCGCTAGTTTTGTGGTTATTATATTCGACCGACGGGTTGTAAAGAGTGATTATCGAGTGGGTTTGTCCCGCCCCTGGCAATAATCACCTTGTTAGCGTAGTGATGTGACGCTGTTAGCTGTGGTTTTCGATAAAAGCGTTTATGTTAACGCACTTTCATTTGAGTTTTGTGATTTAACGCAATAGATGTAATTAAAATGATATCAGCAAAAATATCAATAAAAATATATCAATAGAAAATTAATTCCATCATTAATGGTACTATTGTCCAAATTAACTCTATATAGTATTATATAATCTATGCTCTTAATAAAAGACATTTCTTGTGGGAAACTTCTGTTCATTCATATCTTTCCTGATACTACACTGAAAACTACTTTTCCTCCATTGCCATTTTTTCGACTCATCCTGTTTAAATAATTGTGTGTTTAAAACGTCATAATAACATAACCCAATCCTAAGATATCCTCCTGTTTAATAATAATAATAACAATATTTTTTTGTAACGTTGCAATTACTGCATTATTGTGACGCTATTATTGCATTATTGAACCGCTGTCAATTGAGTTGTGCACACTCGCTGCTAGTAAGATATAGTTTTATCCACATTTGGCTACACAGTCTTTAGTATTACTACTGCCGATGTTTTGAAATGCCTATATGAAACAGAAATATCAACTACAGACTTGTATGTTTAAATAACTCCACTACCAATAAGTATGGGTAGCTAGCCAAGTGGCTAGCGTAGTGGAATACAACCCAAAACTTCTCTAAGATTTCCAAACTAAATCGATCGGTGCGAAGATCCATGGTGAGTGGGTCTAGCAGTGGGCGTCTCTTAGCTATAATGATGATAATGTGTAAAAAAAGACATTAGAGAACATTAAAAAAAAAATTCTACCTTGTTCCTCAACTGGTCAAGGCGGGAATATTAATATTTTTTTTATTGATTTGTAGAGTACATTCTTGTCACAATTGTGGACAAAATAATTTAGATTTTCCGCTATTGATACATTATATATGAAAGTGCTATAAGAAAAAATATATATAATTGATGTAGTTAAATCATATTTTTTCTATAGTATACTCGTATAAGCAATTAATTTAAATAATAATTAGGCAAATGTTATTTAAATATGGCAATATCATAATAGGCGGATAGGACGAGGAATACACAGTTTTTGCGTAATTACAATATTTGTTTTGTAATTAATACACAAATGATTTTTTTTTTAAAACAAATCTCATAAATTGTATAATTATTTTCTTAATTCAAGATCTCAGGAATGTACTAATACCATCAAACTAGAGAATTAAAACCAAGAAATTTTGACTGTTGAAATGTATTTCAAAAAATTTTATAGGCAACAAAAAAATTGTTTTATTTTCTGTCCTGTCCCCAACATTAGTGATGGAACAACATACATTTTACATGATTCGCGTGTTAAAAGTGTGTTTTTGTTGGCCACGATGTACCCGCTGTATTATTTACTGGCGCCAGCCCAACTTTGATGCTGTGCTTCGTTACGTCACACCCTACTCAAGACACCAGAGTTTGTATACATTTTTAAATACGACATCAAAGTTCCAAAAAATGAGTTTGTATTTACGCGTGTCAAAGGCTATAAATTTTGTATAGGTATGGAAATTTGTATTGAAAATTTAAAACTGTTTTACTTCTTATTTTTAAGTACGACACTTTATTTTATCTGATGTTAACTGAGGCGTCAGCTGTTTCCTCTAAATATCAAAATACAACAAGTAATTAAGTATTAGATCGTTATCCAATAACAAAACAATAGATGACTATAAATAGAAAAATATATATTTCTCAGCTAAAGTAATGAAATTTAGAAGACCTTTAACAATTCAACACATTCAAAAGCATCTAGGAAAAGCGTAAATATGTTTTTCACACGTCTAGACATGTTTTGAGTCCAAACAAAGCTTTGAAGCTAGAAAAAGTTTGTGACATGGATTCGTGAATTCACTTTTAAGTTTACGTGCCCTTAAAGCAAACGTTTCCAAAATTTATGAAAAATCTTAAATATGATATTCAAAAAATGTATGACTACATTAAAAAGGCAATTTATGTAATTTATACAATTTGTATTCTGAAGATTCTGAAGATTGAAAATCTTAACAAACGACCTCATTTTGACGGTAACAGATAATAAAATTATTGCACCTTCAAGTAAGTATCTGCAACAGGGTATGCGTAGACTCAGGTCCACTATTAGATGAGTGTTCTTTAGCGAAAGACAAATATTTGCATAGACAAAGCCCATACGGTAATCCTCCACAAGTGTTAATATCTGGCCTGCAGCTGGCCGTGTAGTCCAAGGGTGATCTGGAGAAATTGAGCTTCCAGTCCTTAGATCGCTCTAATTGGGAACAAGATGTACATTGAGGTATTTTAGTGGATACGCCCTGTTTCTCACCTAGTGGGTCAGATATACCAAAACAAAATTATTCCAACTCTTAAAATCTCTATCAATTATTTGAACTATAATAATGTACGTCTATGGACAGAACAGCACTATTGTGCTGTACACCACAGTACCTAGCGATTGTTTGCATAATAAAAATAATGATATCATAAATAAACAAATGTTAATTGTTATCGTTTCATATTTACGAGTATTATCACATAGCTGCGCTCACCGAGGAGAACAAGGCAAAGATAAGAATATTAAGAGTACGGACTCTGGTCAACAATGATTTCCTTCGCCGTAGAAGAATAAAGAACACATTGGTACATGGCAGATTGAACCGCGAGTCTCCTGATTTTTTAGTATCTTATACAAGTTCACTTCATAATTAATCGTTAAGGTTCTTTATCTCTAGCTGGGGCACAGGTCGTCAGCAGTGAGTCTCCATCCCGCACGGTCTTGAGCTTCGTGTTTGATTTCGCTCCAGGTTTTTCCAATGGCTTTGGCTTCGCCAATGACAGTCAGCCGCTAGGTCTGTTTTGGGCGACCGCGTTTGCGTTTTCCTTGGGGATTCCAGTCTAGGGCTTGCCTCGGTATGTGATTTGGATTCCTTCGGAGAGTGTGACCTATCCAACTGCATTTACAGCGTTTGATCTGCTGGTGGATCTGGTCTTCATACAAATAAATTTGGTAGAAATATATTATAACAACCGTGACTAAGGTACAAATGCTCACATTCATCACGCAAACATCTGCCCTGACCGGGACTCGAACCCGGGACCTAAGAGATGGCGACACCTTGAAACCGGTATACCAACCACTCGACTATGGAGGTCGTGAATACGAAGGGTTAACGAAGACCTGGAGCTTGTGTGAGATGTCTTTTGTGACCTTCCTATAGTAATACTTCCCTCCTCACTCCTCTCAACCCCGCAGTAATACGGATTTCACGTCTCACTATGTTTAATTAGTAAGTGAAGTATTAAACTTGTTTTGAAAGGTTCGCAACATTATGATTAAATCTGAACATTCTGTTAAATCCACACTACACTAGCGTGGTTCACAAAGGCCTAATCGCCCTATCATAGTTTAGGGTAGGCCCGTGTCCCACAGTGGGGACGTATAAGGTCATGATGATGGTGATGATTCTGTTAAAAAATCAGATTTGCTGAAATCAGGTGTATGTCCTATTATGTGGATATTTCATCGAGATAATTCTACATTTTTCTAACTGATAATAGGTAAATAAAATGTATGGCAAATTTGAATAGTAAATATAGGTCGTGAAGAATACTAGCCTTAAACGCTCGAATCTAACGTGAACAAAACAATCTTCGAAGAAACTACACCCCTTCCTCAGTTTCATGCGACGGATGAAAAATTGTGTCGTGCGTCACAAATGTTACAAAGATGACAACGTTGAGGGTGTTGCGAGAACGTCTCAGGGCGACATGGAAATTTATCGACCAACTTGAATATGCGCTCGGCAATAAAAAGTTTAAACAGTAAAATCGTGTAGACTTCACCGGTGGAGCTGAACGAGTAAGTTTGTGGAATCGTAAAATAAACAGAGTGTAAATTAGTACTGCGGGCGCGTGGTTCAATTAACATGTAGAATTTGTAGACGTTGGGCGGAATCCGACGTGTCATTAGTCATGTTCCGACGATAATCTTCGAAAACACCGTTTGTCATTCAAACGTACGTTGTTCAGCTGTCCTCGAGGCGTTACAGCTGAAGAGAGAATTAACTGTATTTATTAATTTATTTTGACAATAAATTACTTTGAGAATGCAAGAAATAAAATATGTCAGTAATATATAATTCCATCGAATTCGGTTTTTGTATTAAATATGTAAACGTTAACGTGTTGCTGACAGTAGTTTGTTTTAATGAGTTAGTCTGTATGTTGCGTTGTACGTTTCATATTACAATATGACACAATTCGCTTTAACATTCACAATATTCAACTGTCGATAGAGCCGAGATAAAAGCTTTAATCTGAGTTTATCGCCACGACCAGCGCCACGCGCGATGTACTCGAACAGACATAATTTTATTAAATTTAAACCACCGTTCGTTCACTCTTATATTGTATAAAGTACTTTATAATTGGCTTACTACATTTTTGCCCGGACGTCTTTTAATTCCTTCTGCCATGTATTGACAAACAAGAAGCTTTTGACAAAGATATAAAAAGTCATAGTACCCACTAATATCACTGCCTTTCTTACCCTTAATACCGGAACACAGCAATTCGAACATTGCTAACACAGCAATGTTCGAATTATAAAATAAATAAATATTTCTAACACTTACACCAATTAGCTTAGCCCAAACTAAGCTCTGTAAGGCTTGTGTTATACATATATATTTTTGATAGAAATATATATTAACAACAACCATGGCTAAGGTACAAATGCTCGCATTCATCACACAAACATCTGCCGTGAAATTCAAATTCAAATTCAAAATCATTAATTCAGTCTAGGCTGTTTGTTACAAGCACTTGTGAAAGTCGAAAAGCTACGCCATCGGTTCGCAAATCTACGGCGGGAGACCTTGTACTGAGAAGAACCGGCAAGAAACTCAGCAAGGGTTTTTTTCCTGTATTAAATAGATACAGAGTCGTCAATTTGGAAAATGACTTCAATATGGATAATTCATGAAGTCACTTTCAAACAAACATAGAAGAGTACTTTTAAAATTAACTATTAAACATTAATAGCAGTATTGTATTTCGTCTACAGTTTTATAATTCAATAAAAAGCCGTTAATTGCACTAACGCCATTAAATTGTTCATTATATTGCAGTTCGACAATATCTCTTATCATTACATACTTAATTTTATGTTTATTGTTGCCATTAAAAAACGTGAATTCCAAAAACCAACCAACGTCCAATAAAAAAGTTTACTCCACAGCAATAAACATAATCGGATTTCCATACTTTTACGTGGCAGCTAACATTGTCGTATCGTTCACCCTTTTATGACTATGATTCTAAGATAATAACTGGCAAGATTTTATTGATGAATGACCATTGTGCAAATAATGGGTTTCAGTTTTTGCGGCGTACATCACAATTGTTTTTCGATGTTTTTTATACCACTATCATACAACCAAAGCAGATGAGAATTATAGACAGTGTGTAGTTTTCTTTATTTTGATATAAAAATTTATTGGTTTCCAGCCGTCGTAACTACGAGTAGTAAACTGACATGAAACTGAAACTTGTGAGATATTAAACAAATGACGATGATTTCGCGCTGAACTGTTAAAATATGATTTTTAACGTATTTTGATATTTCACCCTGATGTACTGTTTAAAAGATCGATCGATAATTTCGATATTGAGATTAATCGAGATTGATCGATAATTTGCTAAAGTTTATTAGTGACTTTATAATGAGGTGAATTTATAATTGGTAACTATATCGGGGTGAACTGTCAAAATTTTGATAGTTCACCCTGATGTACTGCTTAATCGTTGTTTTTTCATGTTATGTTAGGATATGTACAATAAGTTAAGTAATTGAAACAAGGAATCTTTACAGAATTTAGCGGGCCAAACACTAGTTTGTAGAAAACAAGAACCGTGCAATGTGGATAAGAATTAATTAATGATTTATATGTTGCAATGAAGTCGACATCAAGAAAAATAATTAAAGAGAAGAAAGCTATTTATATTTAATATGTATTAATCCTAGTTGAATGACGGTATAAACATACTATAGCAAAACAAAACATAGTTGATTCTTCGTGTTGTTATCAAAACAATACCAACTACAATAAGCAAGATTTCAAATGTCTTATAATTACACTCTAATAAAAACATTTGTTCCCAAATGCAGATCATTTTAAAAAGAGTACAATAGCATCAAAAAAATCAAAATTCTTATTACAAAGTCACCATTAAGTTATTGCAAACAATCGTTCGATATCTTTTAATAAAAATATTACTTGAAATGATAGATAGTAACTGTTATTTGCAAATTCAATTGCACAAAATATACCTATAATGTTGTACTAAATATAGGACATTTTAAAATTCAATCGCTTGCATGCTTGCACTATCGAAATAAGTATTATTGATAATTTATTTGATAAAACCTAAGAAAGGTGACAGCAGCGCAATGAAATCGTTACTACGACGAAACCTTAATTTAACAACATTAAAACAAGCTACACTCATTATAGATAAGACTGCAGGGGTGAGTAAAGTGGATGATGCTATGCAAAATGGATCAATACACTATAAGTAAGAGATTTGATAAACTTATCAACCAAATTCCAAATAAATGTAACTGCAACATAACAGAAATCAACAACATAGATTACAATATCCCAAACATTATTTTAGTTAATTGCTTGTCAACATATCACATAAAAAACGCATCACTACGATGCCTCTCAGCAGTGACGGGAGCGATACACTCGGATCGTGCTGATTTTTTATCTCAGCCGTACCCTTATTATGTAAGTCAGCAACCAGTTGTGAACGAGTAGCTGTCGCTTTATTTGACATTTGCGCATCAACCATCATCTGCTTGCTTCTTTGTGTGATAGACAGAACTCAAGCAATGAGTGATGCGCGAATTGCGACGCAATAAGTCTACTGGCTCTAAATATAATATCCAAGCTTTTAAACATTTCGAATGCTTATTCCAGAATCACGTATTTAACTTACTAATGGATTTGTTAAATAAGTTATTTCATACAGAAGATTGTTTATATTTTGGCAATACTTATCGGCAACTCATTATCTATAGATCGCCCAACTTGCTTCTTTTTCAGATAACGCGATCCAAGTTGTTGGTGTATGATATTCTTAAAGTCTCTCGCGAAATTGGCCCCTAACTCCAGTCACGTTCAGGCTATTAGTCCGGGGTACTTATATTAAAGTTTCATCGGGGCACGATCAATGAACCACTTTGCCGTTTCGCAGGGAAAATATTTTATGGTCAAAAGAAGTGAACCGTGACTGTCGTCCTGTCCAGACAGGTACCGTTGGTCTGTTATTTGCCATAGGATTGTCAATGTCGTCTATACATCCGGGAATTCAGATCGTGATTTTTGATAATCAGTGAGCGTCGGTATCGACAGCGTTGATGAAATGTTTGTATGGAAATTTACAGTGGATGGAAATTGTATAGCGCCATAGTCAGGCAAAAAGTGTTTTAACTCCTCTTATTGTATCTACTACTAATTAACTTTTTAAGATAAATTTTTATTGATGTTTATTACTTCTTTATACAGCTATTTATACTAATATTATATATTATATAAAACAAAATGGAAATAAAAATAACTATTTGTCACAGGATATCGAACATATAGAACAAAAGCTATTCAATATGAGATGTTTGTGTCGTTGCATGTGGAAAATTTCTTACCTTGTCGACATAAGAATCCTGGAGCAAATTAAAGTAAAAAATAAAGCGTATTCTACATATTAACACATTATAACAGAGTAGTATGAAATTTAGTTTTATGACGTGCTACGACGATTTTTATTTATAGATTTAAAAGACAGACATAAAATCCTAACAAACAATAGAAACTCTGTGCTTGGATATTTCATTATAATCAGCCCAACAAAGTAATGCTATATTGATTATATGTAAATATCTACTGATAAGTTTCTTGTAAAGACATTCGGTAATATTCAACATATTTTGAGCATTATATGCAAAACCACATAATAAACAAGAAAAAGGGTTAAAGGATAATTTTACTAATAGCAGCATTTCATAAATGTGAAAATTCTCAATTGCATTTATAGTATAAAGCGAAAAGATTTAAAGATGTATGTTTATGAAGAAATTCTAAAATGTAGACCAATCCTCACTAGACTTGCGTAATCATATTTGGTCTATGCCGCTCCATGTAGCCACATATGAGCTTTAAGAATCTCTCTAGGTATAATTGAAGTAAATTCTATCAATCGGTTCATACCACATCGTACAATTTACTCTCTACATATGTATTATTCGCTTTTTGATAGGCATTAGTAAATTAACCATTTATCTGTTAATCTTCATGGCATACTTTAAACGTACTCCAAAAGTCTGTAGTTAAATATTACTAATTATCATTATGTTTTTATTACTTTTGGTTGAAGACAATTATCTATGGATCGGTGCCAACTAAACTTATGTAATAAATATAGTATAGCGAACACGACACGACGAGTTAAGACTACCTCTCAATTGGTGATTATCTTATATGAGGAGCACAGTGTAATTAGTATCAGAATACATAGCAGGCAATAATAGTTACAGATAATCTTAAGTAGTTTATATATAACCCAGGAACGATTGATAAGCCTAACTAAATTCATTTAGGATATTCAGGCGTAAGTCTACAATGCTGCTTCACATATAACTTTGTATTTTTTCACCGATATGTACCTGTATTATCCTCACGACATTATTCTGGCTGTAATAGTATCATTATATAACTCAAAAGTCGATAAACACTGATTAGTAAATCAGCCAATACCACTTCTCCAACAACATACCAGAATATATATTTTATACATATTGCCATTGGCTTTCCCTATAGTGTAACGACACCGGAACACAAACACATTTTGCAAGCCACGATTTAAAAAGAATTATTTCGTTTAGACACAGGTTGGTAGCCAAATAATCTCAAAACTCAAAAACGAATAAATATTTTTTCTTAAAAAACATTTCTATTCTTTGTCTTCTTTTGTATAATTCTCCAGATATTCTATTCTAGATAATTCTCCAGATTGTAAAATAAAATCGAGATTGTTCTAACAGCAAAACACGAAGTAGCAGTATATTATAACTGGTAAGAAAATCCAACGTAGACTTAGAAGAGAATACAATATACAAAAGTACAGTATTAAAATAAATATTTGAAGTTGTCTACGTGTGACTAGATTTACTCTTGTTATACTGCTGCCATGTCAACTATATCTCTTGACAAAGTTCATTATATCGAACTATCATCCCCAATCAAGCTTGCCGCGTTCTAAACAACAAACTTCCGTATCGAGAGCATGCCGGAAGGCTTTTTGCTGTTAATATGGCAAGTAGAAGTATATTGTTGGTATTAATAAGAATTTTCCGTTTTTTAAATTAAAAGCTGTCATTTTATTGACGTCTTGCTTGTTTTATTTCCTTGTGATTAAGTGATCTAATAAACGCGAAATACAATGCGATATAAAACGATTTAGACAATTCTAATGGCTAACGCCTTCAGCGTTAGCCATTAGAATTGTCTAAATCGTTTACGCTAGAAATTAATAGATTAAAATATTTTGTAAAAAATGGTCATTGATACATAGTAGTTGACTACCCTCATACACAAACAGAAGTGGAAGCTGTGAAGCTGTAATAGTTCCTTATGAAAGTGTGACTGTGGTCTTCCACAGGTTACAATGTTTACAAAAAATACATACCTATACAAAAAGTCACCAATAATACATGAAAATCGAATGCAAGGATTTTACACTAAAACATGCTTTATACTATTTGTCTAGAGTTCTGTTTGCCTTTTTTTTTAGATTTTATAACCAATGTGAACATAGTTTCCTTGTAGTTAATTTTTAAAAAATTATTCACTAACGGTAATATTTTGACTTTACACTAATATTTTCTTAACTGCCACTAAAGTTTCGAAGCTGATTATTATGGACATTAAAGTACCTTTTACGATGATTCAGTAGCAAAAAGAAGAACACTAAAATGTGTTCTACTTTTATTTTTTTTTATTTTTGAGATATTTAGACCGATATCTTTAAAAAAATCAGAAAAAAAATTATGACTCGAAAACTACGCATAATCGCATAAAATACATGGGCGTAATTCGGATACTCCAATAGGTGCTCTAGCTCTGGACTTTCGCTTGACACTATTTTTTGGGACATCTATATATATACACTAGCTGTGCCCGCGACTTCGTCCGCGTGGAATAGTTATTTTGCGCACCTCAGCTGTTACCCGATCTTGACAACGCGACAATCCAAATTTGGTTACCATAAAAACGGTCATTGTGACTAAACCTTACAAAGATAGACATATGCCGTCGCGGAACTTTTTTTTTAGATCATGTATAGAGGAATAATTCTTTCATACAATATTTCTTGTGTATCTTGAACCGTTTTCGCAGCGCACGCAAAGAAAGCCTTCAAAAATGAATAATTTTCCCGCGTTTTTTACACATTTACCGCTCTGTCTTTGCTCCTTATTGGTCATAGCGTAATGTTATTTAGCCTATAAGCCTTCCTCGATAAATGGACTATCTAACAAAAAAAGAATTATTCAAATCGCACCAGTAGTTTCGGAGATTAGCGCGTTCAAAACAAACAAACAAACAAACTCTTCAGCTTTATATATTAGTATAGATTAGTATAGATGAATGTCCAGATAGTGCTCATGAACCATCTTTATAATATGTATTTACTTGGGAATTGCAGTGACAATAAATATTGAGGAATAAAAGTTAGTTCGGTGAACTAAAATTTCAAACATTATGTTACTTGATGAATGGATGTCACAACCATGTGTGAGAGAGAGACCTAAGAAAAGCGGATTGTGACTTAAGGTAGATAAGACATTACATTGGGTGTTCATAGTGCAGTAGTTACAGTAGAATAGGAATTGTTTCATATCTCTCGATGTTTTAGTGTCTCAACATTTTTGATGACGATGGGGTCGCTTATGTCTTCGCCATTCTGTGTCAAAAAGCTACATCTGTTTGGGGCAGACTACAACAGCTGACTCTGACAGTATTTGACTACAAAGCCACCTTTTTTTAACCAGCAACCCTAACCGCAACCATAATCCCTATTATTATTATTAATGTGAATATAACACCAACGTTTGTCACGTTTTTACGCCAAAACCGTTTAACCAATTTTTATACAATATAGTAGTATCGTTACAAGATGAGACAAATGTCGGAACATAATAAACATATCCGATCATGGTACAATTTTTTTAATTTAATACAAAATCATTTGCTGATATTGTAAATTTATTGTCATAAGAATTAAATCTTACCAATTTTATCATTCGAGTGTCATTGATATTAATCATTTTTTTTTATTAAAGTATTTTTGATTTGTTTTTAACATTTGTTTTAAATTAATGAAAAGAGAAAACAGCAACACTTTGTGGATGCGTACTGTAAAAAGTTACACATTTCTCAATAAGGAACCTCTAATTTTGTGAAGCCTGAATGTTAGAAGTAAAACTTTATATTTATTTCTGGTGTTTTAATTGTGTGTAATATTTATAAACATTTGTTAAATTTTCATAAATATATCCATCTACTAAAAGTATTACGTATATTTGTGTCCGTAAATAAATCTATAAGGATTGTCTGAAATTACAAATAACTCACTTCTTTTTTCTGAATACAATCATAGTATACGAGTAGTACAGTCATTGAATAAATACATAAATGGAACTAAGTTATGTAAACCTAAAGCTTTCTATTAAAATCTTTCTCTCAATATCTACTATGGAAATACCAGGAAAAATATGTTTCATTAAGCATCGTAAGTATTCCACATACACTACCACCACCACCACCACCCATTTTGGAATCCTTTAGAAGTGTAATCATCTTCATTTCATATAAGAGCATTCGTCTGATGCAATTTGCGGGGAAAATGAACAAAAAATAAAAAATAAGGGGTGGCATCGCTTAAGGCGAGTTGGGGTTCCGCTTGTGTCGCATGGTGCCCCAATACGCAGATAACTTTATGTGAATATGGCCTAATACACATTCATAAAGGGAGCAATCTTGGGGTTAATTTTTGCTGCGAGCGTTTATTGTTGAATATAGTGATGTGTTTAATTAATTAATATTATCGATATTAATATGAATTGTGATATCTAATCAAATTACCTTTTTATATACATTTCTATGTAAACATGATGAGATAAAGATAATTTTATTCTATTAGGACTTAGATACTCACTTTGAAACATTAATAAAACTACTATACGAATAAGAGTTTGGTATTTATTAGGGCAAACTACACTACGCTGTTAGTTCACAAGTCTACGACAGAAGGCTTGGAACCAACCTAGACTTGGAAAGATTCAGTGAATGCATTTTTTTATGTCCTTTTAATAAGTTATTAAGCTTTTTAATCCCCGACGCAAAAAGAGGGGTGTTATAAGTTTAACGTGTCTGCCTGTCTGTCTGTCTGTGGCATCATAGCTCCCGAACGAATGAACCGATTTCAATTTAGTTTTTTGTTGTATTACAGGTGTTTTACGGGCGAGTGTTCTTAGATATGTTTGATGAAAATCAATTGAGCCGTTTAAAAGTTATGGGGGGTTAAAGTGGGGAAGAAAAACCGAATGTCTGCAAATATGCTCAAGTGGGGTATCAAATGAAAGGTTATGCATGCAACTTGTACATCACAAAACAACATTTTTTATAAATTTGACGTGTCTGACATTAAAATGTAATCTTAAGTTATATGTTTGAAATTGACAAGAACCTATGTATTTATAACTTAACCAGAGATATTATAAATATGTTTACCTAAACAGTATAAAATAAAAAAAATATTTATATATTTTAAAAACCCCCGACGCAAAAAACATAAGCTACCTTTAAAAAGTTAAAAATAATTAAGAAAATTAATCCTAAAGTACCTTATATGTATAAGTATGTATTAATATTTAAAAAAAGCTTCGCGTTGGGGGACCGCTCCTAATTAAATTAGTGTCACATGCTTACCTATCTCATCTTTTATCTAAGACTTATTATTATTTTATGCAATCCATCTATGATTTCAAGATTAAACAAATGTCAGATGACACAAATATTTTGCATATTTGTGTCTGATAAATAAAATTCTAATTATGGTAATTTTCCACGATACCTATATTAATTATATATATATATATATACGTTCGTATTCGTGCATGTTGCAGATTTATACCATTGGGTATAAATCTGCAATCATATGCACATAAAAAAAGACAAGTTGAATTAGCAATTTGCCTTTTTTGGCGACATATCACGAGAATTCACCACCCATTATTACTAATCCATCATGTATATATATATATATATATATATTATATATATATATATTATATAATATATATATATATATATATATATATCATTAATATAGGTATATTCTTTTTTATTTACTATATATAAGTTTTAGAGAAATAAAGAATTGTAATTAATTACGTATAAAATCATTAATTATAAATGGCTAAAGCAACATATAAATATATAAATATAATAACTATATATATATATATAAGATATAAATATATATATAATATATATATATAAAGATATAAATATATATATATATATATATATAATAAAAGTATAAAATCATTAATTAATAATGGCTAAAGCAACATACGTCTACTCGCGTCTAATTAATACTCGTATATTCAAATGTGATATGCAATTTTACAAAATCCACGAAATCGTAAATTTGAACGTCTTTAATTGTTTAGGCTAACAACTGCTTTTTATTTATTTCTTAATTCTGTAATAGTCAAATATGAATTTATCGATGCAATGACCAGTTCAAGTGACGTCACTATTGAATATTTCATAGAGCATTTAGATTATTGGCGTGTTTTTGTCATTCTGTCACAGACAGGGGGCTGTTTGTCAATGTAGATTTATGCAGTCTCAAGCTTATCACATGGTCGGTTTGCTCAGTTCGGATACGCTCCATATCTTCGTGCTTGTCAATGGCATCCCTCTTGGTGCAATGGCGTTTGAACGCATCGGGCGTTGTTAATGTGGCATCAAGATTCTCATTAGAGGTTTCTGGTGTATATTTGAATTTTCCAACTGGATATTAAGAAAATTAAAGCCTTTTTATTTACAGTTTATAATATTTATGCTTGTAACGGCTTATGCCGTCCGGTTATGGAACTCTCTCCCTGAGAGTATTAGGAGAGCGCGAACGCTGGAGTCCATTAAGAATTAAGTCCGTATTCACTTACTGTCACAAGTTACATCCTGTCCAATTACTGCACTCATCCTCTGTTTTAAATTCTCTTTTAGTACTTCATTGTGTAATATAAATTCTGTTTAGCAATAAGGCCGATCTTGTATTGATTATATTTTTTTGTTTTTCTTTTTATCTATGTTTTTGTTTTTGGTGCACAATAAAGAGTTATGTTGTTATATTCTGTTATAAATAAGAAAACAGTTAAACAGACATACTTTCAAATTTTTACATTAGTTTGGATTATATTACAGGCAAAATGACAAAGGACATCACCCATTTTGGGCTATTTTTTTTTTAGCCGGCCAACAAAAAATAACTAAATTTTATCATAGGCATAATTATAATAAAACATTTTGTATTATGACAGTAAAGCTCGAAACCTATTGGTTAAGATGATAATCAGTCTCAAAGTATTTATTTTATTACCTACGGCTTGCACCCGTCTTGCGTGGTGAGCTCATGATTTCCAGGTAAAACAAGCTCGCGTTCCGCAGGGGTCGGTGTTGGAACCCCTGCTATGGAACCTCGCATACGACGCGGTCCTTCGCACCAGCCTTCCTCGCGGCGTCAGTGTCGTCTGCTACGCTGACGACACTCTCGTCGTGACGACTGGGGCCGACTTCGGGCCGGTGCTCAGGCTTGCCGAGCTTGGGGTGGCATGTGTCGTGCGGGCGATCCGCCGGCTGGGCTTAGAAATAGCGCCTCACAAAACCGAGGCGCTATGGTTCCACGGCCTTCCGAGGCGCCGGAACCACCCAGCTGCCGGATCCGGGTGGGTGACGCGGTGGTGCCGGTGGGGCCGTACATCAAGTACCTGGGCCTCACCCTGGACCGCCGCTGGAGCTTCGAGGAGCATTTCGTGCGGTTGGTCCCCCGAGCCAAAAGGGTGGCGGGCGCATTGCATTGCCTGCTGCCCAATCTCGGGGGACCGAGGGATGGAGTTCGCCGCCTGTAAGAGGGCGTCGTGCGATCCGTGGCCATGTATGGGGCTCCAGTGTGGTCGCAAGACTGCGCGAGGTCCCCGCCTGCAGAGCTCTGCTACGGAGCCTGCAGCGGATAATGGCCATACGGATCGTACGAGGCTACCGTACAATCTCGTTACGAGGCGGCGACGGTTCTGGGACGCTCCCCCCCATTCGACATCCTTGCCGACATGTACGCGGCGACGTATGCGTCGCGGCGTGTCGACCGGGGGAGCGGTGGGGGGAGCGCCCTGGAACCCGCGCACGAAGTGCCTAAGCGGGAGTGGCACCGACGGATTGTGGCGGCCTGGCGTGCGCAGCTCGAAATACGGAGCTGCGCGCGCCAGCGGGCCGTCGGCGCCGTACTCCCGAACCTCGAAGCTTGGCTCCACGGGAAGGAGGAGGTCACCTACCGATTGACTCAGATACTCACGGGCACGGCTGCTTCGGTGAGTATCTGTGTCGAATAGGACGGGAGGGATTGACACATTGTCACCACTGCGCATCCGACCTCGACTCGGCCTAGCACACGCTGGCGGAGTGCCCCGCGTGGGCCTCCGTGCGCCGAGTCTTGGTCGCAGAGATCGGGCGAGATCTGTTTCCGCCGGCATTGATTGCGGCAATGCTGGCGGACGAGGGAGGTTGGAGGGCTGTGGCCTCCTTCTGTGAAGCAGTGATGCTCCAGAAGGAAGCCGCCGAGCGGGGTCGGGAGATGGCCGATCCCGCTCGAAGAAGGCGGCGCCGGGCTCGGTAGCACAGCTGCGGCGCCGCCGCGGGTCGCCGGCGGGCGCGAGGAAGTCGCGACTGCTACGGCGACCCGGGATGGACCACGCCCCTTCCGTGGCCGGGGGGCGTCGTCGGTGGAGGAGACCGGGGGAGGCAGTAGCCTCCCCGAGGAGGGTTCCCCTCTAGATAGGGAGCGGAGGCTGGGGGTTCCCGGAAGGGCCTTGATGTTCCGGGGGCTCCCTACATGCCTGAGGAAGGCCATCCCTGAGGTTTTTAGTGGGTAGGCCTTCCCTTTCTGGGGAGGAGAGCCCCACATAACTGCCGGCTCGCCAACAGCCGGGGTATGCAATTTAATGCATTTTCCTCAGGGAAACAAAAAAAAAAAAGTAAAACAAGCTCGTGATTTCCAGGTAAAACAAATATTAAACAGTTATTGTTAATGGTGTGCGAGCGAGAAGACGTTACAAGTACATACATTTACCTGCCGAGTTGCATGTATGAGCAAGAGACATAAAAGGTACGCGAGCGAGAAGACGTTACAAGTACATTTACCTGCCGAGTTGCAAGTGTGAGCAAGATAGGGCTCTCGAAGGGCGACAGGCTATAAAACACTATTACTGTACATGTAACATTGGCCGAAGAACCATTGGCTGCTGCTCACACGTCGTGTGCATTGTGTGGTACATGGGGTTTCCCAGACACGAGCCAACGATACACATTGCTGCCGAAGATTTAGAAGATATTATTGTAAGGCCAGGAGAGTTGTAAATATTTACCTGGAACACCAACACCATTAACAATAATGTTTACCTGGAAATCACGAGCTCACCCCGCAAGCCGGGTGCAAGCCTTAGGTAATAAAATAAATACTTTGAGGCTGATTATCATCTCAACCAATAGGTTTCGAGCTTTACTGTCATAATACAAAATGTTTATTATAATTATGCCTATGATAAAATTTAGTTATTTTTTGTTGGCCGGCTAAAAAAAAAATAGCCCAAATTTGTATGAAGCCTGAATGATGTCCTTTATATTCGCAAATCAGAAATCCATATTTCAAATAATTAGCACACTAACACGTCCTGAATGCAGATAAGCAGCCATTATCTATTCAGCAATCGCGCCAAACAAAGGGCTGTGTACAATTAAATTGTCTCCCAGGGGATATCACTCCTGGAGCTACTTCGTTAATTTATCTAAACCAATTACATGAGTGCGCCATTTTACCATCAGGCGATTCTATTACTTGCTTAACTGAAAAGTTCGCGTTTGAAATAGATTAGGTACCGAATACGGGGAACAAGGCGTAGGTGATAAAGTGACCCATATATAAGCTAGGGAAGTGTGTTAGAATTGTAGTAAGTAAAAAAATGTGATCTCTGCCTACCCCCATGGGAAAGAGGCGTGAGTATATGTGTGTATGACTATGTATATATAAGCATCAGTCAATCTAAACTTTACGATACAAATGTAGACAAAAGGGGCACAGTCAGCGACATATTAAGCTATGCCGGTGAACTACGAAAATAACTCTATTACATGAGGACTAGAGGAGTTTAACATGTATAGTTTATCTTACAATGGTGAGTACAATGTATACAACTATCGGTACGTTATAGTACAGTCAGTAACACGTCAAGCTTTACGCCGTTATTACTAGCGACATAACAGCTGTCTTAAGGTATGTCCATACAAAACTGAATCCATACCTATACATTTTTCAGAGAGTATTGAAAGTGTTTACTTTGCTATAGTTTTCATACGTTACATGATGTTGTCTATCTTATTAATGAAGTAAAAATGTAGGTAATTATGAAAATAATATTTTAATCACATAAAATGAAGAAGAAAGGTTTCTATACCTTGAATAACTTACTAGCAGCATATTTGCGGACATTTTTCTAAAGGCGTACAGAAACAGTTCATCTTGCCAGTCAATATCTTTTTAAAAACCTTGTTGAATGCCTGCATAAAAACTGATGCGGCGGTTTTCATGATAATCTTCTTGAGAAAATTCTATAAAGTGGATTGCAGACAGTTTATAAGTTATAGAAAATAGATAGAGCTTTAGATAATATTTCAACATAGCCCTTTTGTGGTAACTTTCGTTATATTGACTCTTCTATTGATCTAAGTCTGTAATCATAGGAGGTAAAGAAACATTCGCCACTGCGTATCCGACCTCGACTCGGTCTCGACCAGCACACGCTGGCGGAGTGCCCCGCGTGGGCCTCCGAGCGCCAAGTCTTGGTCGCAGAGATCGGGCGAGATCTGTCTCCGCCGGCATTGATTGCGGCAATGCTGGCGGACGAGGGAGGTTGGAGGGCTGTGGCCTCCTTCTGTGAAACAGTGATGCTCCAGAAGGAGGCCACTGAGCGGGGTCGGGAGATGGCCGATCCCGCTCGAAGAAGGCGGGCCGTAGCACAGCTGCGGCGCCGCCGCGGGTCGCCGGCGGGCGCGAGTAGGTTGCGCCCGCGGATACGGTGACCCGGGGGACACCGTCGGTGGAGAAGGAGGAGGGCTCCCCTGTATTAGCAGGGGAGCGGAGGCTGGGGATTCCCGGAAGTCGCTTGGCATTCCCGGGGGCTCCCTACATGCCTGAGGAAGACCGTTCCTGAGGTAATTTAATGCATTTTCCTCAGGGGAACAAAAAACAGAAAAAAAAACTTAAAGAAACATTAAATACTGTGCACGACGCACACTTATTCTTCGGGGTTGGAGGCACGTCGGCACACTTCAAATGCTGGGGTTGGTGAAGGATTCGAACGGTGCGTTGCGGCCCGGTGGTGGTTGCAGGAAGAAATGAGAAGCCAGTTTTCTTGGTTCGGTCGGCCAGCAGGGTCTTCAGGAGCTTTCTGTTCGGTGGTGGGCAGTCGTCCGCTTCAGTAGGAGGTCCCCGTCGTAATCCGTATCGACCCGGGGGAGTCCCGCAATTTATTCCAGAGAAAATCCCTACCAAAAAATGGGATTTCGAGACCCCCCTGGCGAGGTCTTACCGTACAGAAAGCACCTGTCGAACCCCATTTTGCCCTTTATTTTACTATTATTCTTACAATAAATTCTTATTATTACTTTGTTCCCTTATTTTCATCCCTTTCATACATAGGTAATCTGCAGGGGCTTATTTTCCTCTTTATTTTGCCGTTTCAAGTACAACTATATGTTATATAGTCCTCGAGATATACTCGATAATACGTCGGAGAGGGTGAATTTTCATCCCTATTTTTGGCTTAATTTACCCCCTACAAATTACCTATAAGCTTTAAGTCCTTCCCCTTTGGGCAAACATTCGGAGTGTATATCCGATACTATATCTTAACTCGCTACCACTGAGAATGCTCTGTGATATACATATATATGCACTTTAATCGGCGTGCGATAGGACATTAATTCGACACTTCCATACATTTTGTGATTTCTCAGTGGCCGCTCGTTTACAATTTTATAAATTATTGTGCCCTATTTACTTGTAATATTGTTCATTTAATACGTTTACATATAGTATGCCCTAATTCAATAACAATTTCCTTATATTTTTCATACTTTTTCCACAAAACTCATTTGTTTACATTCTTACGCTACTGTCCTTATCTAAGGAATTTCAGGAAGTATTATGCAATATATATACCTATCTTACATACTATATGTAGTCTTATCACTAAGGGAACCTATTCTATGTTTATTTATTCATTTCCTAAGCTACGTTTATCTTTATTTCTTATCTACGCTTAGTACTATTCTTAACTATCTTATATATGTAATACATTCCTATCAATTAATTATATTCTACTTAATTATTTATTTATTTAACTATTCTATGCTTATTCTATCCCGAACAAATACACTAATTAAATGTCCTCAGACTGTAGGTTGTCAAATAAACAAAACAGCAGAAACACGACATAATTTCCAACATCGAATTGCCACAGGTCATAAAGCATTTCATTATAACCTACAGGAGTACGATCTATACGGACAAAACTAATTTGTGAGCGTCCGGAAACACGAAATCGGATGGCGGGCGGGTACGTCGTTTGGGAATTTTCTAATTACGTTTTCAAAGACACCTCGTTTGTTGAACATGTGACAAGCCAGTGAAAAAGGTCACGTGTAGAATTGGGAGACGTCTGAACGGTCACCGGAATTTGCCTTCCTTTAACGAATCTCTTTCCTCGTTTGTGACATCGGAATAGTCGCCTGAGAAGAAATCTCTGGTAAATGCTCTGATAATGGGAGAACTAGTACATATCTTTGATCTTTGATGACAGTATAATTGGGATATGACGAATGTAATTTGACAACCCTATCTGAAGATGCCAATCTTTATCATGTCTGTGTTTTTATAAAATGATGACAGATGACATACCGTTTTATCGGTCTTAACAATATTTCTTTACATTCACACCAATTAGCTTAACCTTAATCCCAACTAATATTATAAATGCGAAAGTGTGTTTGTTTGTTTGTTTGTTTATTTGTTTGTTTGTTTGTTTGTTTGTTACCTCTTCACGCTTAAACTACTGGACCGATTTCAAAAAATTCTTTCACCTTTGGAAAGCTACATTCTCCCCGAGTAACATAGGCTACTTTTTATCCCGAAAAATCGACAGATCCCACGGGATGCGCAATAAAGGCTTCGCTCAAAAACTACTGCACAGATTTTATGCGTTTTCATCAATAGATAGAGTGATTCTTGAGGAGTTTTGCGGCATTTTTTATCTCGGAAACGGATAGTCCCACGGGAAGCGCGATAAAATCTTCGCACCATTAACCGACATCCGCGTATATATAGCCGTGGGCAAAAGCTATGACCCTTAACCCTCTATACACCCAATCCGAAATCCACGCGGCGAAGCCGCGGCAGAAGCTAGTAATATTATAAATCGGAAAGTGAGTTTGTTTATTTATAATAATAATAATAATTATTTGCTAAAACATGGTTACATAAGATGTTACAGTTTATTTGATTTCCAGCATATTTTATTGAATTTCAATGTGCAAATATTATACATTTTAAAATATTAATCAGGATTCAATACTATCAAAATCGTCATATTAATTCAATTAAAAATGATTACAAATAATAATTAATAAAATAAACATGTCATGAGAAATATTAAAAAAAATACATTATGGTCAAAATAATATTATTAATATTCTAGTAAAATGTCAAAATAAAAACATTCATTCACATTAATATCTATTTATAAATTAGATGCATATAGATGTCAAACATAAAAATATTAGGGCACTTTATCATTTAGAAAATCATTTATTGAATAATACATTTTGTTCATTAAATATTTAAATAATTCTGTTCTGAATTTTATTAAGGTCAATTTTTTTATGTCAGAAGGTAACTTATTATACAAACGAATAGACATACAATATGCATTTTTTGAAAACACCTTAAGTTTTTGGACTGGAACATATAAATCGTCTCCTTTTCTACCTCTATAGACAAAATCTTTTTTTTGTTCATATAAGTGGAAATATTTTTTAACAAACACTCCCATTTCAAAAATATATAAACATGGAATTGGTAATATTCCAAGTGATTTAAACAAAGGCTTGCAAGAATCCAAGTAACCTGCACCACAGAGTGACCGTATACATTTTTTTTGGATTTTAAATACTTGAATTACATTTACTGAATTACCCCACAGTATGATACCATAACGCAATACAGACGAAACATAACCATGGTAGGCTATGAGTGCCGATTGTTGGGATGCTATCTCACTTATCCTATTAAGAGCATAAATAAATCTATCAAGTTTATTCGTAACTGAGTCTATATGTGCTTTCCAATTACAGAATTTATCTATAGTAATTCCTAAAAATTTGGTATCATCTACTTCTTCTATTGGGCGATTATTTATAGTTATATTAATTTTCTTATGTTTACTATTTATTGTTTTAAAGTGTATGAACTTTGTTTTATTTACATTAATTAAGAGATTATTATTTTTCAACCACTGTGCTATTTTTGTTAATTCCGTGTTTGCTTTATTTTCTATATTACCATCTTTATCACTAATAATTAGAGTTATGTCATCTGCGAATAAAATACATTTTTGGTCAGTTATATTTGGCAAGTCATTAATATAGATTAGAAAAAGTAGAGGTCCTAAAACACTGCCCTGAGGCACACCGCATATATTTTGTTTATATTTAGACCTAAAGGATTTCCTATCTTTACCCTATATCTTTGATATTTCAACGCATTGTACACGGTTTTCAAGATAGCTCTTCAACCAGGCCAAAGCACTACCTCTTATACCACACCGTTCGAGTTTATTCAAAAGGAGCTTATGTGATACGAAGTCAAATGCTTTGCTCATATCTAAAAATATTGCGAGAGTATTTTTTTTAGATTCCAAGCTACGTGTAATGTATTGTACAAGATTGAAGCACGCTAGAGTTGTATTTCTGTTTTTACGAAATCCATATTGTTCATCTCGAAGGATCTTATGAAATGTAATAAAGCTATAATTTTGTCATACATAACTTTTTCAAAAATTTTAGACAATATCGGAATTAATGTTATAGGTCTATAGTTACTCATCTCATTAAAAGAACCTTTTTTATGAAGTGGTTTGACCAGCGAACGTTTTAAGCAAGAAGGAAAGTGTCCTTCGATTAAGGACAAATTAATGATATGAGTAAGCGGTTTACAAATAAATTTTGCACTTTTTTTTAATATATTCGTATTAATTTCGTCGTAACCTGTCGAATATGTATTATTTAAATTCATAGTTATTGTAAATGTCAGATTCATTAATGGGTGTCAGATACAAACTATTTGGGTAATGAGATATATTACGAGTAGCACTAGATAAGTCAGCGTTTTCATCAAATTTATTATTATTGGTTTCATTTATAAGTAGTCATTAAAATTGTCACAAATTTTTATTGGGTTATTAACATATAAATTGTCACTCAATTTGATTTCCTCAATATTACTGCTAATGTCCTTTCTATTTATGTTATTTTATTATTTCCCATGCTGATTTACAGGTATTTTTTGCTTTAGAAATGTATCGAGTATTAATACTTCTTTGTGACTGGTATATACATTTTTTTAATATTCTTGAATATTTTATGTATTTATTTTTATTTATTTTTTTATTTGACTTGTCAAGTCTGTATTTAAGATAAAGACGTCTTTTATTAACACAGCATTTTTTTATACCTTTAGTTAGCCAAGCGTTTTTTATAGGTTTAGTGACTTTTTTGATTCTTATTATTGGAAAACAAAGATAATAAAATAATTTGTATAATTCATAAAATTTACTAAATGCTTTTTCGGTATCTACTTCATGTAAAACTTCGCTGAAAGATAATGCTGAGATGCAATTTATAAACCTTTCAACATTATGAGGGTTCATATCCGCTTCCTTTCCAACCATACCCTAGGTTTCGTTTTATAATTTGACGAAGTATCGATATCAAACGCAATAGTCTGACATGTCTCGTGATCCGATAAACACATATAGTGTACTTTCGGATCAACCTTAGTATCTACATTGCTTACTATCAGATCTAAACAAGCTTTTTTTCGCGTAGGCTGCGTGATATGATTCACCATACCGTGGTTAGATAAAATACTTGTCAGTTCTTGTGAATATTTAGTTGATTGTGTCACATGTATTTGTTTGTTTGTTCCGCTTTCACACTGTAACTACTGAACCGATTGCTTTAAAATTTGACGTAAAGATAAAAGTCCGGTTTAAATAATAGGGTACTTTTTATCCCGGAATCTGTCGTGGGATCTGTCGATTTGACAGATCCCACGGGATGCGCAATAAAGGCTTCGCTCAAAAACTACTGCACAGATTTTCATGCGGTTTTCATCAAAAGATATTGCGATTCTTGAGCAAGGTTTTGCCGTATTTTTTTATCGCGGAAAAACGGATAGTCCCACGGGAAGCGCGATAAAATCTTCGCGCCATAAACCGACTTCCGCGCATATGTAGCCGTGGGCAAAAGCTATGACCCCTAACCCTCTATAGGCCCAATCCCGAAATCCACGCGTTCGAAGCTGCGGGCAGAAAGTTATATATATATATTATATATATATATATATATATATATATATATATATTATATATATATATTATATATATAATAGGTAAAAAAAGTATAATGGATTAGTAATAATGGGTGGTGAATTCCCGTGATATGTCGCCAAAAAAGCAAATTGCCAATTCAACTTGTCTTTTTTTTATGTGCATATTGCAGATTTATACCCAATGGTATAAATCTGCAACATGCACGAATCTTTCTAGGCTTTCTTCGGCTCTCCTCCTTAAACTAATATATATTTAGAAAATTAAATGACATATCCGTCATTTTCTAATAAAATATTAAGTAACTATGAATAATATATAATATATATATAATATATAATGAAACTAAAATTTAACTCAAATATATATATAATACATAGGTATACCATATCATCTACCTTTAAATTTAACGTTAAAAATTTTTATTTTAAAGGTAGAGCGATAAATTTTGAAATTTCAATATTTTGTACATCATGACCAGTTTTCTTTATTGTAGGTATGCAAACTATTTTTTTATTTTCAAACATCGACTCCCAAATTATCTCTGTCACGCTTTCATTAATCCAAAAATATTTGAGATGCTAATTGCGAACTTTTCTTCTAATAAACACCAATCCAACAAAGAAAAACATTATTAATATAATTCAAATAAGTTACCAAACAAAAACAATGCCGGCGCAAACAAAACGACGACTTCCAAAGTTTTATATAGTCACCTTCTCAGCTTCAAACGACTTTACAGAAAGAACAAATGAAAAGCGATATTGCAAGAACAAAATTAATTGTCTCAATTCCCATCGATATTTTATTCACATGACGTGGCAATTTAATTATGAATTTCCGAACAAAGTTTCTCCCTTGGAATTTTCTTAGCTCTAATTTGGGTGCCGCGACATCTGCGTAACCCTATTGCGACATAATTATCTTTAAGTAAATTATGCACCCTTTAAAACTGCATCAAATTTGGATAGATAAAGTTGTGCTAAAATATTAAAGAAGGGATAGTAACACATGGCCGATGTTTTCAAAGAAATTTCTTTCCTTTAAAAGGGGATGAAATATTGTTAATGTAAATTTTCTATCACAGAATGAATAACAGAATAATTCTACTCTTAATAGTACCGTATTATGTAATATTTTGATGACATGCAAAATTTTAATAATTTTTTGCGCATGCATTCAATATTATAAAAAATTGTACGAATTTAAAAAAACATACTGTCCATGTACCGCTTCACACTCAATGACATTATAACCAACATGACCTATCAGCTGAAGAAATCGAGAGGTATTTTAATAAATAAATTGTTTTTATTGTAATTTATAGCTAATATTATTCTGTTAATCTTGACGAAGACGAATCCAAAAATAGGTATCTACACCTAAATTGATTTAACTGGTCTTGATAATATATATACTAGCTGTGCCCGTGACTTCGTCCGCGTGCAATAGTTATTTTGAGCGTCATATTTATTTTTGCAAACAACCATCTTAGCTGATACCCATGACTTTGTCCGCGGCAATTTCTGTTATTATCCTAGACACTTTGCGTAAATTATATTTTTAGTTTTATTTTCTTGTGGCTGAAGAACATATTGGTTTTCTCCGCAACCTGATCTTGACAACGCGACATATCCAAATTTGATTACCATAAAAACAATTCTAGTGACTTAACCTTAAAAGATAGACATATACTGTTGCGGACATTTTTTTTAAATCAATTCAATGGGAATAATTCTTACATACATATTTTTTTGGTGTTTTGAACAGTTTTCGCAGCGCAGGCAACGGAAGCCCTCAAAGATTAATAACTTTCCCCGTTTTTTCCACATTTTCCATTATTTTTTCGCTGCTATTAGTCGCAGCGTAATGGTGTGTAGCCTAACACTTTCTTCGATAAATGGTCTATTAAATAAAAAAATAATTTTTATATTCGAACCAGGAGTTCCTGAGATTAGCGCGTTCAAACAAACAAACAATCAAACAAACTCTTCAGCTTTATAATATTAGTATAGATATATAAAGTATAAATATAAAGTAGTCTAATCTAATTATTAGTATGTATTTTTATACTTGTATTTTTTAATTGTTCAGTAATGTTTTTCAGACAGTATTTGACAAATTATAGATTCTCAAAAGATGAATTAACATTTTGAATTTAGAACTACCGCACATGCAATGAGCGACTAAACTAAAAGTTAATAAATAACCTTTTGTCTCATTCTATATATGCACTTGCACATCATTTATTCAATCGTCAAATCGCAATTGATTTACACATCATTACCGAATTTATTTCAGGTAGATGTGAGAAATATAGTATACTTCAAGGCAAAATTACGACACAGAAACCTGGCCGCTTGCAATAGGCCTCTTAAGTGGGCCAAAACTCACCCATTAGTTAAAGTCATTAATTTTTATTAAATTTCATTAAATTAGTCATAAGTCAAGTCATAGACCAAGATATACTGGCGTTAATTAAATATCAATAGTATAAATTTAGAGATAGAAAAAAGTATGAACAGAAGAAAAATATTACAAATACAGACTTCGAAACTTTGTGATAAAAAAGAGTGTAAAAACTACTTATGTATACGATCGGAAAATTATCATAATCAAAGTATTATCATTAGTTTCTCAGCCAAAAGATCTCCTAACAGATCGATCTTGTCTGGAAATCATTAGCGGATTTGGTTTGGTTTCGCGACAGGTCAGTTCACGCCTTGTCTGATGGTGAGAATCTCATGCTCCCATCGAACCCTCAACAACCACATTTTTAAGAGAGGCATCAAAACACTACGTTATCATCATTTCTATGTTAATACTCTTTGTTATTAAGCTTGTGCGTATTATTTATATTTGTTTCATCGCAATAACCACAAATGCGTGCAGGTGCACCGATGATATTATTTTACGATTGGTTTGTTTGAAAAAATTACCTTTCACGGCAAGCAGAAGAAACATGAATTAGGTTATTTTGGCCTGATTGAGTATCCACTAAAACAAAATCTAATCATATACTAAATTAAAAGTAGACTATTTGATAAATTCTACTCCATAAGTACTAAAAAATTAACTCTAATCTCGGGCTCGTTATATAACATACTTGCATACCTACATACAATATTGTAAACTATTAAACCTCAACAATCATATCAACTACGAATATAACTAATAGTATATGTAGCCACTAAGTCATATCGCATTTTTTCCTCACTTCAAACCACTACGTTCGCACAGATTAAAAAGCATGATCATTGCAATGATCACGATATGAATTTGCCTTGCCAAAACAAATGAGTCGTGCTGCTAACGGCAAATAATAACCCGCGATTGCAGCCACGGTCTTTTAGACTCGACAACGAAAACACTCGGCGAGGCACGCGTCTATTGTCTGCTCCACAATTATCCCGCGGAAGCGACGAGACCGCCCAAAAAAAAAAAGAAATATTTATTCACTAGACGCAATCATGGCGAATAAAACGATTATCCGATTCTATTCGAACAGCGCCTGGTCCACAATAGACACCGTATATGTGAGCAGGAGCATTTGAATTTTAGAACTGGAGCTATCGGTTCACTCGAATTGTTCATGCTGACACATTTGCTACAGCCATATAAAATTTAATTCTCACAAAGTGTTATGTGATTGCAATAGCTAACTGTATATATTCAAAAATTTGGTAGAAATGAAGAGATTCAAAATATTCGCGATTATATAAAAATACGCTTCTATATAATTACGACGCCTGTTCTCCTCGAAGAACATGGCAGTGGTGTACACCCACATCGCCAATTGTAATGACAATAATAAGCCTGGCATTTTGTAATTCACAGAGGTATAATTGTGAGAAACTCTCTTATTTAGCTATTACGATATCCACAACAAGAAAAGAAGAACTTCTTAGACCGTTACTGCCCTGATGTATTTATGTAAATTTATATTTTATTGCATGTAACAATTTTGTCAGCACTTAATTAAAGATTTTCCTTGATTATGGTTGTAAAATTTGTTAACAAAAAGTTTTGAGTAAGTAAGTATAATATAAAAAACAATTCGCAATATTTATGACCAACTATTTTTGTATCGTTATTCTAAAAATATATATTTGGAAGCTACGGTTGTAACACTGGAATTTACTATTGTGCAGGGAAGATTAAACTTATCACAAGTTATTGTTACTATTGCTGTAATATATCGCAGTTTATGGAAGCAGACTTGAACAATAAACGCAACACTCCAGGCATAACTGAGGGGAGCAAGCTAGTGAGGGCAGATTGGATTCCGTTCAAAATTCCGCATCCTTAAAGAATCTCCACAATATCCAATTCCCTCACGTTTTACACGCGCAAGCTACATTCTGTGAGTGCAATTACTTTCCTTTTAGGCAAATTAACAAGCTGCTGCTTACTGATTAAATTCAATCCCGCCAAATATTTATGTTAATGCATTGAAATCACATCGCATGCAATCTACTTTTCCATGGAAAACAATACATTAACAATGTCTTTGTTTTCGGTTAATTTGTACCCACAAAATTTAATTATATTTAATTCTACTTACACTTCACCAAAACCAAAACGTTTTGTATTCATCTGTTATTGCTGTAATAAGTTTAGGTTTGTTAGGTTATGTAATTTTCTTGAAGGCAAAAGAATTATCATATAGGTTTAAACTTTTGTAGTGCTTATTTCATTGTTAAAACAGATAAAAAGTTTATATAGGAATGAAATCACTATTATATTGAACATCAAACAGTAACCGAACTGCTCCATACTCTAACTCCGTATGTATATATAAAGAGTATAAGGCTGTAACATCTATAGCAATATAATATGAATTCGAATACTGATTTTAAGTTAGGATCTTTAATAATGAACGTTTGTGCTTTAAGAGTCAATATTAGTTATCTTTGAATTTAATTTTAAGACAATTTTTTAGAATCAAATATTAAAATATATCTACTAATCATTCAAAAAATAGTACATTTATAATGCAATTACATAATCTATATATATATACCTTTATTTTTAAAAACATTAATGTCAACTATAACTCTAAAGAAACTATGTTCCATGTGCTGCAATTTAAATTTATGAATGCAAAGCAATCCTGTAATCGCTGCCCAGTGCGACGAAATTGGTCGAGTGTCACACTCAAAATAAATTACAATCCCTTGCGCCATTTCACACTCCCTCGCTCGTCCACTAATTGAACCAAAATACACTTAAATTTTCTTTGTGTCTAGTGTAATTTTAGCCTCAGATGGGGCCGGCCAGACCACCCCATAGCAATTTAACGGGTTGAAGATTCTCCTCTGGGTGTCAATTTGAAGTTGCTTAATTATAATGAACTGGATGGTTGACATAGCTCTGGTCAAATAGCATAGCAGGGGTTGAAGTAACCAGTAGCAAGTGTTTTCAAAGTTATTATTCAGTTGCTTATTGGATTTCAACTCTATGTATTTGATGGAATTGAATATTTCCAACAAGAATGTGGTACCGTTCAGTACATATAGTACGTAATACCATAGAAAGTATTTATTTTGTTTTTGAACATATATTTAGCTATTGTAAGACTAACTCACGACATTACAGTCACACTTACAAAGTGAGATTCTGTAATAGGCTATTTGACAATGCGAAAAATAAGTGTCAATTACTGTTAACAGTATAAATTAAGAGTTAAAAAATGATTATTTATTAACGTAAGTTAAAAATAATGATTAATTTATTTTAAAATCCGTAAATAAAAATTGCATTTTTTAAACGTTTGTCACGTGACACAAAACGCTCCTGATTGGTCGAATTTATCATGACGTCACTTGCTTGTAAACTTCGTTTGCCTACTTGTGTTGCGCCTAGTTGTGGTAGATTATCTCCGTTACATTAAAATATTCTTTATTATGCATTGTTTTTTTTTGTTTATTTGCACTATTTTACAAGTACTTTCAACCATGGACAACGATTTTGTAAAAGCAGACAGCAGAAACCTGCCGCAAGTCGACGCAATCATGGTCGGATTATTTTTCAAAAATAATTCTGACTTTTATGCTTCGGAGCTAAAAAATGTAAAAACAGCAATGTACTCGTAAGTATAATTACACTTTACTGGTAACTTAAATTATATCATAAGAAAGTGAAATAATATGAACTTCCACAAGAACTTATATAGGTTATAAATAATTAAGTTTGTTTGGCACAATTTCGAGAACATAAATGATAATTTGTTCACGTTACGTCGGTTATTGAATGTCTTCAATTTGTTTAACAAGTTCCATTCTTTGCCGTTTGACAAATACAGATCGGGAAGTACCAGCATCACACATTCTTTTAATGCGATCTGGCTGGCAATGAAATTTAGAAGGCAGAACTTTATCTTTTAAAATTATTTTGACTGAAACCCATTTTGTACTGATAGTAAATTTCCATGTTAATTTCCATCTGTAACGAACAAACAAGTTTTAATTGGGATCTTTTAGTGTACTGCATATTGAAATCATAGGACTCTGTAGCTACAAATTTTAACAAATATTATGGAAAACAGCGGAAATATTCGAAGTGAGTTGCAAGAGACATTCTGTTAAAAACATTAGAGGTATTATAACCTCAAATCAATAACGAAAATATGAACATTTTGAATGTAATTAATTATTACAAAATATAAATTATGTTTACTTACATCGAAATGATCTTCACAAAAGAAAATATTTGTACTATTCGATATGTCATTAAGATCCCTCCGAGAAAGTAGCTAACCACTTTCGGCGCACTTTGATATTCTTTGAAACACTTACAAATAGTTTTTCCGGGGTTTTTAACGACGTATTTGTACATTTTGGGACTGCACACCATTTGTAAATCATTTTGTTACATAAATAACTGATAAAAAGTAAATCCAATCGCACTTTCGTTTTTTGTTTACAACAAACAAATATATATGCCAGTTGTCACAGACCAGAATACAGGCAAGTGACGTCACCGACCTCACTGGAGCGCCATATTGTCAAAGTAGCGTTTTGGCACACTATTTAAATATTGAATTTTTAATTCGATGTTTTTCAGCTAATATATACCAGAATTAAAAATAACAACTTTTACTGGGTTCCTTAGACTCTACTGCATAATATAAAATGGATTTTAAAAACCTGTCAAATAGCCTATTGGCAATCCGAAAGAGCTATAAATTCTAAGATTCAAACAAATAAAAAATAAATATACAACAATAAATGTAATTACTTATCAATATCCAGCACACATATTGTTTATCGTAAATTATTTGATTTATATACGCATCAGAACTTACATGTTTACTATGAGACAACTCTTATATCGCTCGCAGTAACAGCGGAATTTGTACTGCAAATGTAAATGACCACAAATAGGTTCTGCTTAATTCTTATGAAATTACTACCAGATAGACCTATAAGAAAAATAATATATGATACAGAGATATGCTATGAGAGATTTATGAATAAACTACTTATGTACATAACACTCGTTATGTAAAATGTAAAAAAGCAAAACAAAATTCCACAATATTGGCCATCATTTCTATATTTTGCGTGTCTATTTCTATAAAAAAAAATGGTCGTTACACATTAGCTTTTGTCAAGTTACATTTAGGACCAAAATAAAGATAATGGATATAAAATTAGAGTAAAGTACAGACTAATATAAACATAAGCTTGAATTTTATTTTTACAATATACATTTTTATTGACGGTTTTTAAAACTTTTATTTCATATTTACTTTAGCCACTTTAATTATTTTATTTTTTTATTTGATACCTAATATAGGTATTAGCCAGAAAATTATTTAAAAAAATAGTACGGCATATTTCGAAATGCGAAATGCATTATCGATGAAAAAATGTAATGAAACCCAAAAAATTTAATAAAACTACACAAGAACCTAAGTTTCCTATAAACGATTTTAACGAAACTAAATCTTAAAGTACCTTTTTTTTAATGCGACCTTGTGCACCAAGACACCGCGCTGGCAAGACGCGGCCGTGTGTGGGGCTCTCCGGTCAAGAGGACCGGCCTACCCACTAAAACCCCCCCGAGTTCTCTGGGCCCATACGGGGCATATGGCGGGGTGCGCTCTCGCGATTCGACCGCCAAATTCTTAAAGTACCTAAATACGAGTATATATTGATTGGAACCACTTCAAACCTAACTAATTAATTACAAATAGTTTAACGTAACGGAACTTATGCAACAAAGATGAATTAGGAGCTATCTAATTAAATTTACGTTTTCTTTTTTTATTTTTTTTAAAAGGAGCTTAGGTTTTTGTGTCGTTGGTGTTTTAAATGTTTCATTATTTTTTTATTTTATTCTTTTTACATTTTATTTATATATTTATTCATTATAAAGGTAAATAATGTAATATAATGTAGAATTTATTATTTGTTAATGTGCACGTGATGTGCTTTCATTTGAGACTCCACTCGAGTATATTTTGCAGACATTCGGTTATTCTTACCCACTTCCACTCACCACACTCTTAAACTGTTCAATCGATTATCATCAAACATATCTAAGAACACTTTAAGTGTTTTTAGACATGTAGGTTCATAAATCACCTTTAATACAAAAAACTAAAATGAAATCGCTTCATCCGTTCGGGAGCCATGATGTCACAGACAGTCTTAAACACCCCTTTTTGCGACAGCGGTTAATAATACCGAAAATTTACAAATGATAAAATTAAAATTAAATGCAGCGTTTTACATTTCATAATCATATGTATTCATATAATCATACCATTTTCTGTATTCACCTAGCATTTTCACAAACAATCCAGATATTTAACAGCATTTACTAGATGAGCCGTCCGTGTAAGTATGCCATTATGTTTCTTTATGTATTTAATTCCAACAGCCACGGACGCACGCATAATGGTAGCAGCATGTCGCAGCGGTTTGGCGAATTTCCCCTCTCGAACAACTGACCACATGTGAAGTTATTGGTGCCTGTTATCCTAGTCTTGTGTAACTATTTAGATGTATTATTAAATATTGTTTATTATATGCAAATGACCTTAAGTTTTATACAGATTCAGATTCAAATTTCCTTAATAATAATATAGAGCTGTAATGTACATACAGCAAGGAGTCACTCGGCATAGCATCGGCTTTCGTAGTACACATGTAACGCTTGACATGCTGGTGACTCACGCTGAATGCGCTTTCACATTATTAGTGAAATAGCTCATGAAATTGTAATGGTCAGTGTCCAGTCTCTTAAATGTCTACCCGATACAAGCAAGATGAAAAGCCATTTGTGCCTTAAGTAACTTTGTTTCTCTTACAAAATAAATTAATAATTTTATGATCTTAATATCGACAGCTCTGCACATCAATCTATTGCGCTTTAAATTTAATAAATTTGTAAGTGTAGCTATGATATATCTAGGAAATAAACGAAAAATTTACAACCTGTCGACAATCCCATCCCAACGACAATCCCATAAAAAAGACAGGAGGCCCAAAACTGATGTTCAGAAAATCAAAAATTTACACGTTTGAGTGCCAATATAAATTTAATTAAAACCTCAGTGCAGCCGAAACAAATTAAACAGTATTTTGATTGTACTTTTTGGTAGTTATCAACAAAACCAGATTAGGTTTGCAGTTGCAATGCCTTTAATACCATCAGCGTAAAAGTCAAATTTCTGGGAAATTATGTCGCTACTATCAAAAGTACAGAATGAACATCTCTATAGACGAGTTGCGTTGATCAATTTGTATAATTGAATCAGATAAAGTTTTCCTTTTCACGTATAGTTATAATAGGATATGTTAATAAGTTACGTATTCCAAAATTTGTGATGTTTACCAAAGGAAAACCCTATGCTCTTTGAAGGTACTCGTACCAGGGGCGTTTGCTTGAACTCTTTCTTAACTATTTCTTCGCAGCTTATCGCAAAATAGCAGTGTTGACTTTGGTGTTTTGCGGTATGAAGAGTAAGATAGCCAGTGCAACTACAAGCAAGCAAGCAAGGTTTAATGACTTTATGTCTTACATCACATATTGGCAACACACACAGTGGTTCTTGTAGAGTTTGCGGATATGCTAGAACCACATGCACTGAAGACGATTGTCACCACTTATCATTAGGTGGAAAATCCATTTGTTTGTCAATATATAGCTATAAAACAAAATTTGCTAATGAGATCCAATTATTGGGGTGAATTGAAAATTTACAATTAAATTTATTTCTGTTCTTGACGATTCAAAAGGTATTTATATTTAGCACACAGCTAAGCGATAAAGATCCAAATTTATAGGCAGTAATTCGCAATCTAGAGCGTCTATCTGATCTCATTAGCATAGATTGTCGAATCATGTTTTGAAAGGATAAACTGATCCGTTTATTTAAGGTCCAAGGTAGTAATTTCAGTTCTATACATATAAATTATAAGAGTTAAATACTTTGAATCTCAATTATATTTTCAAGCACAAACATAACTTGTGTCTCTATGCGAAGCAAGACTTATAGAATATATTTTGTTTGTTTTTTTTACTTAGTGTTTTTTTAGATGTACATGCTAGTACCCTACTATCGGACAGGCACAGCCTAAAATGATCGTTTTCGATTACTCCCTACTTCTGTAAATTTTATAGGATGGAATTATTATAATTCTTAAGTTCTTAAAATTTTAGATTTTACAATAAAAATAAAAATAATAACATAACATAAATACTATAAAAACCTTAAACCTAGTATGGCGCTGATATAGAGGTAGCGCGTAAGTTACCGGTGGATAAGGCTGCAGAGAGAGGAATTTATACTATAAGTGTCGTGTCGAGAATCGCTGCTTTCTGTAACCGGCCTTTGATACATCCGACAACAGAGAGCCTCTTAAGATGTTGATCGAGCCTTTTTGCTATTCAAAGAAACAACTATTTTAACAGCAACCTCCGAATCAACATTCTACATGGCTGTTATCTCGTGGGCCAAGTCAAGGTACTTGCTGGCTTTGTCCTTCTCAGCTTTCACAAGATTCTCGTCATGAAGAATAGTGATGTCGACGAGAACTGCTCGGCGGCGTTGGGGTCGATCGAAGGTCGGGGAACCACGATGTCAGACTTATTGTATATTATTATACAATAGTCCTATCGTCCTAAATACATGTTCGTTGGATGTTGATACGAAATTCGTAAAAGGTGGAAGTGAAAAACCAGAGCTCTTTTTTAGTTAAATTATTTATTTATAATCAAATCACAAATCAACATTTTTTTTTAGAAATCGTAGTACACTTTTGTTTACACAGTGACATTCTGTGTAATATTATTAACAAAATAAACATAAAATTAAATGCTTTTTATCTCAATTCGGCGAAATCAACATATCTAATAGCAAAAGAAATAGCACTCAAGTATAATTTTATATCAATGATAAATATTGGTATTAAAATATATTAGAGAAGAAAAATTAAATAATTGAATATAAAAAAAATCTGTATTAAGTGTTCAGTTGAGTATGAATACCCAGAAACAGATAACTTCCCACGTTAGCTGGTAATAAATAGACAACTCATTTGACCCTTAAACAGAGAGAGGAGGCTTCAAAATAGAAGTTCTCACCTGTTATTTCTAATTTATCAAAAGACTTGTATCGATCTAATTTTCATTCCAGTTGTAGTCTCGTCGTGTCGTCTTTTTTATTCAAAGATGAAAACGATTCGAACAGATAGTGTTCGGTGGCAAATTGGTTAAGGTACAATAATGAAAATAATAATAAATAAAATAAATATTTGTTACACTTACACCAATTAGCCTAGCCCAAACTAAGCTCTATAAGGCTTGCGCAATGGGATCTAGGGTAACGGATAGACATACATATACATATATAAATAATTTTTATTGAAATATATATCAACAACCATGACTAAGGTACAAATGCTCGCATTCATCACACAAACATCTGCCCCCACCGAGATTCGAACCCGGGACCTCAGAGATGGCGACACCTTGAAACGGCGTATTATCCACTCGACTATGGAGGTTGTCAAACAAACAAAACAACGAACAAGACAATTTGACGTCGCGGATTTAAGTTCCGTCTAAATCAATTATTTTGTGTAGGTTTTTTTTTTATATAAATATCCAGTCTACTGGGTAATTTCTCTCTCTTGAAGTTGAAAACAATACAAACACTACTACTTTGCGAAAGAAATAGGTAAGTATGAATATGAGTGTATATTTTAACCCACAACTGATAGTTCATCCAGGAAGCCAAACGACGCAAACAAACGTAACCATTCCACGTATAGTCATAAAGGCTATTTTTATTGCGAACAGTGCACATAAACCTTATCCGGCTCATCCCCTTACGTCTCTTAATGCAATCCTAACGCAGTAGAGACTAGAATTATAAGAGCATTTATTTTCAACGATGCACTCAAGTTATTTTCAAGTGAAGCTCTATAAGGGTTGAAAGCTGTGTTATTTTAGAGTGTATGCTAGTAGATACTATCATTTTTATGTTCTCTACATTTGTTTCACCACTTCGCGAATCATGAATAGGATCTTAATTTCTTGTAGAACAGTGATGCCAACCTGAATTAACGAAGGCCAAATTTTATTCATCTTAACGGGCTAGAGTAAACGTTCTTACTGAAACAAATTGAAATATAACAGTAAAATCGTATTTTCATTTAATTTTTAAAATATTTTTATAAATATTTACAGAATGCCTGTAATAAATATTGGCTATTTAATAAAAATGTTCTTTCTTGTATATCAGTATAAAAGTAATATAATTACCTTCTAATTATTGTCGTAAAAAATCTGTGATATCTTTGTCATCTTTACATTTACAGTTCGATTGTGGTTTGCGGCTTAGACGGGGTACCTATCCGGGACACATAGTGGTCCGGGGGCACTATGTAACCTACATAAAAGACAATGTACGTGTACAACTGTTTCACACGTTTATATCTCAGTTTTCTCAGTTTTAAAGTCATATAAATAACAGGTAAATACAATATTTATTCCAGGGTAATTAGTCGATGGTAAAATATCGATTTTAAGGTATATTTATTTATTTAGATAAGCCATTACCTTACTTCATTTTAATGTTTGTGTGCTGACTGCGAAAGCAAAATGCATAGCAGCAGCAATATAAAAGTTCGAGTTGGGTTTATTGAACATTTTTGTTCCATCTTGCTTTAAAGTTAATTGCAGGAACTGAAATCAAACAACAGGTTATTAAGTGAGGTTTCTTTGCAAACCAGCAACAGTTTGTTATATACGAGTACAACAAACAAATAGCTATTCCATGTTACATTGTTATTCATTAAAACTGAACCATGCGAGCACAATGTCAAAGAATTCAAACAAGCTCCATGTATTCATGCTATAAATTTATTCATATTGTTGTATGTATAAGTTGTAAGTACCTATATATAAATTTTATTGCATCCATAATTTCGAAGCGTTTCGAAAATAGGATGTGTAATCTGTTTTAAAATTTGCGAGCCAATTTGCGAAGTAAAACTCTTTGCATTTTAATCGTAAAAAATGAAATACCAACAAAATCGAAATTGTGTAATGCTGCAAAGCGACAGCGATATTGTAATTTCGTCACTAGTCTACTAATCACGAAGTTCTGTTTTCCTATCTATACACCGCACCGCTCTGTAAGTCAGACTAATCGTGTACTACTACTACTGTAAAACTATGTTGAACTTGAGACTACATTTATTCTCTACCTAATAGAAGCTGTTTACATAAGTCTATTGTTTATATTGACGTGCTCTTGACTGTACCGATATCTTTCATGTTTTAAAATTTTATACTATATCAATTTTACCTATAGTGAAGTGAGTTTCATCATAGTTGTCTCCTTCAATCGAGACTTCATTTCGACAAAACATCGCCGCTGTCGAAAAGTTAACACACGCTACGGACTTCATTTATGATGGAGACATACCACTTAGTATTATTTCGCTATTCTGTACCAGCTTTTGTAAGAGTTTTATTTGCCTGTTTAATTAAAGGACTTTGATCGTAAAAAGACATGTCTGCCCTAACTACTTTAACTTAACTACTTTTAAATTACCTGATATTAGAGATTCAGATAAAAGATCCTGAAACAAAACTAGTTTTGAACTATTAATCTTCGAGAAGCATTGAGTTACGATACAATTTCATCAATAAGTGATGAGCAGCATCATTCTTACCACAATACTTACAATTATAATTAGTAATCACAAATTTACAGTTTCACTGTAATATGGTTTCTTTTCCCTCAAGAGAGAGAGGCTGAGAATCCTCACTAAGGAGCACGAAGTGTACCCAGGATTACCCCCAGACAAGTGTCATGGAGGTTATGTTAGACTCCACGCGACAAGTGCGGTCTGATCACGTGACCTACCAACTAAAGTCAGCCTTAGCCTTAGCCATAAGTGCCATACGGCTTGAATGAAGGGTGTATTATGGTCAAATAATATAATGTATTCCATCTATTGACACAACCTCTTCGCTACCGGATATTGCTTGATTACCAATCCATTTAAATCTAATGCCTACTTTCTCTTATTTTAGTCACACCTTATTATAGAGACGAGGAAACAATATAGAAATTTAATTGAATTGATCTTTGTTTCTAAAAGCGCCTCGAGTATCCTCGGAAACCGTATATGTTGCCTACAGATTGGAAAGCGCTTAGGTCCACTTTTATAGGCAATGGTATTTTTGGTAAGACTCTCTCCTTTACCTTAACAGATAAGTAGGTAAATGAAGTTTGAATGAGCAATTCATAACATATTTGAGAACTCTGAGAACTGTTACATCATTTCCAGTAGACGCCCTCTGCTGGAGATAGACCTTCGACCTTCGTGATTCGTCATGCATTGCTAGTGTCCTTGCGATTCTTGCGATGCGCAGAGGAACTCCGACCATAATCTTCTCCATTGCCCTTTGGGCGATGTTGAGCCTCCTTATAAAGCCCATCGTGAGTGGCCAAGTTTTAGATATCCATATGTAGTCAGTGGCAACACGCGGGAATCAAAGACTTCAGATATAGCAGTAGATAGGCTGATTAGATATACTTTACATTACTCCAAAATAGAATTTTCTATCTCACTAATAAACCAATATTCTATAAAACAAGAATAGTTCAATAAAAACGTAACCATTTTCTTTCAAAATGCTTTAAATGATCGTTAATTTTGAAAGCTTAATAAAGCCAAAACTCACTGAACTAGGAATGTTCAAAAAGTAAAGCTAGTTGAAATAATTCCGTTTAAATGGATACTTTATATGCCGATAACGTTGCTTTGACCGTCTATGCTCACTTATTCGATATTGGAGCTCCACTAATTTTGTTTACTTATTCATTAGAATGGAGAGCGATGGCGAAACGGGAACCAAATGCGTCCTCCATTAGATTTTATAGAAAACTGAAATCGATTGAACACGTTCGAACGTTACGTTTTTCTGCGTGGCTATCTTGTTCGGTGTTTCTATAAGTAGGTCGTTAAAGATTATAATCATGTTACTCTATAATTATTATTTAATTTGGCAATTAAATAGTAAGATAAGATTTACAAGAGAAAGAGCATAAGGATTCTGCTTAGAGTAATTCTTTTTTCAAAATTTGGCCTAGCTACTGAAGAAGTTGATCAAAACCCACACCCCACCCATTTATACTTTTATTGAGAAGTTATATGCCTAGCAGCGTGACATATGGTTCTCTAAAGTAAACATGACTGAAAGAAATAAAATGGATACAAATAAAAGATAAGTTAAGCTCAATCAGAAAGTTATCGAAATGTGAAATAATTACTGCAAAAATGAAGTCAAACTGTGATCTAATTTTAGGGGCTACAGTATAAGTTCCCGGAAGTGGCCTTTGTGTTCCCGGGGGCTCCCTACATGCCTGAGGAAGGCCATCCCTGAGGATTTTAGTGGGTAGGCCTCCCCTTCTGGGGAGGAGAGCCCCACATAACCGCCGGCTCGCCACAGCCGGGGTATGCAATTTAATGCATTTCCCTCAGGGAAACAAAAAAAAAAAAAAGGGGGCTACAGTATAAAATATGTATGTCGTGTGAAGATTTTAGAAGTGTTGCTTTTCTAGACTAATTTTTTTTTTCTATTTGATAAATAATCAAGAAAGCGGATTTATTGAAACTTTTACATATTGTCATACTTTTCACAGATATTAAAACTATTATAACTACAGATATTGTAACTTTAAAAGCAAGAAATTTTTCGAGAAATCACAAAAAAATCGTGGCACTTGGTTACGGTGGTGTCATGAGGATTGTCAGATTTGCAAAATTGCAGATACTTTCATTAATCTTATTCCTTTAAAACTTTAACAACCCAGCCACTCTTAAGGCTACAATCGTCTTGCTGTATCATTAATGAAAAAATTGCTTTATCGAAGTTGTATGCAACTGACTAATTGTGAATAGTGTAAATGGTACAATTACTATTGTCGGGGCTATACATACGGTTAACTGACACGTATAATGAAAATTGGGCGCGAACTTTTAATCTGAGGCTGTCTTCCAATTGGCGATATATACAGAGAAAAAATTAAATATCCCTTTCTGGTTCTGTCCTGTACAAAATCTCCCGCCATAGATTAGTAAACCAATGGCGTAGCTTTTTTGACATTCAAACTTTATTACGTACACGGCTATGAATCAGACTACACATGTTGAGCTTGACACCTCTATTCCCTTCGTAATTAAAGCTATTTTTGTAGTTTAAATGTAACGTGCTACTGGCTGTATTATTTTATCCTTCTTCTCTCTCTTGCCATATTACCAATTTTATTTGGGGTCGTCGCAACTAGTCTTCCTTTTTCAATCTTCTCTATCACTCCTCTTTTTTACACTCAGTCCCTTTTTCACACAATCCATCCACCTTTTCTTCGATCTTCCTTTCCCTCCAATTTCATGCCTATAATGTATTATTCTATTAGAATTAAAATATTTATATTTAGGCTACCACTTTTTGAAATTTCTATATCTTACTCAATTGTGATTATATATTATATCCTCTTTAGTTTTATGAAGGTTTTATTTTCATTGATTTTTTTTACCTCTCCCCCTTATTTTATTATAACATACTACCATACAGCACTAAAATGAAAACTGAATGTTTTTACATTAGACTAAACAAAATCTGCGAATAACAAATAAAAATGCAACTAAGCAATGTGCCGTTAATATTTCACCAAAAACAGAGGCGATTCAAGAAGCAAGCGAGCGAATAAAGCGAGCCAACATGAAAAATACCGCTCATAAACATCGAATACGGATCGCTTGAACAACGCACACGTTACCAGAAGGACGATTCCATAAACAGCTGAACTGAGTCGCAGAGTTCTCTTAACAGTTATTTATTATTTATTTATTTATTGTATACATGGTCAATAACAGTTATATTTATTTATTGTTTACACGTTGAGTCACTAACATGTCATGCTTTTCATTTATACTACAAAAATCACTGTTACGAGCGATTGTCTCTAGGTCAACAAGTAAAGTGTTGCTGTGTGTACGTGGAGTTATACTATGACGTATACCTTTTTTTTTTTTTTTTTTTTTTTTTTTGTTTCCCTGAGGAAAATGCATTAAATTGCATACCCCGGCTGTGGCGAGCCGGGGTTATGTGGGGCTCTCCTCCCCAGAAGGGGAGGCCGACCCACTAAAAACCTCAGGGATGGCCTTCCTCAGGCATGTAGGGAGCCCCTGGGAACAGAAAGCTTCTTCCGGGAACCCCCAGCCTCCGCTCCCCCGTCGACACAGGGGAGCCCTCCTCGGGGAGGCTTACTACCTCCCCCGGTCTACTCCACCGACGACGCCCCCCGGCCACGGAAGGGGCGTGGTCCATCCCGGGTCGCCGTAGCAGTCGCGACTTACTCGCGGCCGCCGGCGACCCGCGGCGGCGCCGCAGCTGTGCTACCGAGCCCGGCGCCGCCTTCTTCGAGCGGGATCGGCCATCTCCCGACCCCGCTCGGCGGCCTCCTTCTGGAGCATCACTGCTTCACAGAAGGAGGCCACAGCCCTCCAACCTCCCTCGTCCGCCAGCATTGCCGCAATCAATGCCGGCGGAGACAGATCTCGCCCGATCTCTGCGACCAAGACTCGGCGCTCGGAGGCCCACGTGGGGCACTCCGCCAGCGTGTGCTGGGCCGAGTCAAGGTCGGATGCGCAGTGGTGACAATGTGTCGATCCCTCCCGTCCTATTCGACACAGATACTCACCGAAGCAGCCGTGCCCGGTGAGTATCTGAGTCAATCGGTAGGTGACCTCCTCCTTCCCGTGGAGCCAAGCTTCGAGGTGCGGGAGTACGGCACCGACGGCCCGCTGGCGCGCGCAGATCCGTAATTCGAGCTGCGCACGCCAGGCCACCACAATCCGTCGGTGCCACTCCCGCTTAGGCACTTCGTGCGCGGGTTCCAGGGTGCTCCCCCATCGCCCCCCCGGCCGACACGCCGCGACGCATACGTCGCCGCGTACATGTCGGCCAGGATGTCGAATGGGGGGGAGCGTCCCAGAACCGTCGCCGCCTCGTACGAGATTGTACGGTAACTATGACGTATACCTAATCAGGGCACTTGAAAATCTTATTAATTACTTGCTAAATTATGTATTTTTAATTTTATTCAAGCCAGTTATGTAGACATTCATTACATATATATTAACAAAATAGAATTTGGATCATGACGATAAAACTCAATATAGACTAACCTCTGTCTAGGAAAGTGTACAAGTAACTTCGCATACAACACACGCTAATGTAATTTTATACCCCCACCTTCTAACATCATCTCAAACTCTCTCGGTCTGCTGTTACACGATATACCAGGCACAGGCAGAAATCTACACAGCGAACATGAGCTTCCGGCGTTATCTTGTACAGTTTCGTTACTCTTTTTGGTCTAGGAATACTTTTGAGGTTATTATTGACCGATCAAAGGTAAAGCTGTAAAAGGCTATCTGGGACTAACAACATTAAAAATAAAACAAAGAACTCATTGTTCTTTGTATGCTTGCTTAATACTGCCTAAAGCTAGTATAATAAATACAATTAAATATATATATGTATATATATACAACATACTAATGTTGCGAAATTGTTGCAATCATTATCCCGGCAGACAAGTAAATGCACCAAAGACTTTATCATGATTACATCAACGAACATTTGAAAATATCTTCCACATTACTTCTGAGAAACCTCTACTATTGGATATGTACACCACTCCCTCTCCGAGGAATCCTTAAACCAATCGGTCGCGTGCTGCCTCCATGTAACGCCAATATCTAATGATTGGTTCGATAATTCTATTGTTGGAATTTACTGATAACTATCTTTATCATGTGCTAAATGAATGGGCTAAAACTTACATCGATATGAACATATTTTAGATTATTTTGGTTAAGTCATTCAATAAGATTAAGCTGTATAGTTACTATATGACTTCAATAAAATAAAAACTTCAAATTTTTAAAAACTTATTCTAACAATTTTTTTTCTTCGTAGGTATATGAAGACAGCATGGTCTAACTAGTAGTAGTTTGAAGAAAAATGTGTAGTTATAACAATATTTCATGCATCGCAATTAAATTGATAATATTATTTTTAAAAGTTTATGTTCGATTTGATTTGAGTTAATGATTTAGATTATTTTTAGCTAATTGTGGAACCGGCCCTCAGATATAACTGTAGATTTACGTACAAAATGCACCGAATCCGAGTCAGATTTGACGGACTGCCGAATGCTGAGCTGAATTATTCATATCACCCGGAAACTTGGACCCTATATGTTGTTTCGTGAATTTAAAATCAAGTTTCCTATTTCGATATTGAATAAGTTTCTATTAAGCTTTCGAAGGATTGCACACGATTGTTGATCTTTTAACTTTATCTTGAGAAGCGGTTAAGGCAATGTCTTATGGATGGAATGTCTATATTCAATTTCTGCGCTTGCTTAAATTTGTAGGTGTGATGGGATAATTTATCTTTTATCGCCGTTGTTCAATTACTTCATGTACATTGAAAAGATAGCTATGACGATGATCAATTCAGTACAACTTTTATTAATCCCATTTTTGGCGTTAACTATAATTGAAACAGAAATATATAAAATCTTTCATGATTAACTTCAAAGTTAACTTGAATACCGCCAAGCCCACTCAACAACAGCTTTTACTCTTCCATTCCTAAAGATGATGATCTTCATAGTAACATTTTTACATGCATATACTTATTTTCTTCTACAATTGTATTATTTCTCTTCTGGTATCATTATGTATCAAGTGTATCATATACCCATACCATGTTACTACGTATCTTATACTGTTACTTCTTATCTTCACTTTCACTAGTATTTTTTTCAATATCCTTCTTATAATATCATTTCTTAACTTAACAAATCAGCACAATACACATTTTAACATTAACTTATCTGAGCTACGTGAATTCTTCTTATATCTGTCTCCTTTGTGATCCAACATTGAGATTCGACATAATAACAGGTCTGATGATCGATTTATAGATTTGCCTCTATAGAGTTAGAGATATTTGTCGACCACAAACAGCTCCAAAGGTCTGACATCATTTCATTCAATACACGCAAAATAATAAAGCCCTTTTATTCCGAACTATTTACAAATTTAACGATTTATTCATTTCTTATATTATATTTCGCAGTTTGGCGTGCCTTCTGGCATAGGCCTCCTCCAGCTCTCTCCACTGGCTTCGATCTTTTGCGACTCTGGTCCAATATAGTCCTAGGGTTAGGCGGATGTCGTCACTCCATCTTGTTTTCGGACGCCCCTTTTTTCTGGTGTCCCCTCTTGGGTACCATAAAGATACTTGTTTGCTCCATTTATTTATTTTGCAACGTAGCATGTGTCCTATCCAACTCCATTTTAGATGGTCTATGCGAGTTGTTATATCTCCTACTTTTCTTTCTTCTTATTTCTAGATTTCCGATTCTATCACTAAGCCCATTGCCATCATACTTCTTTCCATTGCTCTTCCTGTTTTAGTAAGTATTTCTCTATGTTTGTCTGTTAATGCCCATGTCTCGCAGCCATATGTCATGCAGGGGAGAACACATGTGTTAAAAGTCTTTCTCTTGATATGCATGCCTAGATCTATGTTTTTCAATATTTCTTTAAGGGACCAGTATTTTTTCCATCCACAGGCTATTCTTTTGTTTATTTCTTTGGACATGGAATCTACAGAGGATATAATTTGGCCAAGGTATACATATTCCTTCACATATTCGAACTTGGTTCCGTAAACCTCAATGTCTCTTTCTATTGGATTGGTCATTAGTTTTGTTTTGTCTGCATTAAGTTTTAAACCTATTTCTCTACTTTTTTCTGCTAGGTCTTTTATCATACGCTCTAGTTTGTTGGGGTCTTCTTCTAGCAGGACAATGTCATCTGCAAATCTCAAGTGGTTGAGGCGGCTTCCATTGATTAAAATGCCGTAGGTATCCCAGTCCAATCTTCTAAATGTGTGTTCCAGCACTGCGTTAAACAGCTTAGGAGATAATGGGTCTCCTTGTCTCACACCTCTGTTTATTGGGAAGGGGTCTCCTTTTGATTCTAATTTAATGCTGCTTTTGCAATGTGATTCATTCCATTGTTTCGGAGTAATTCCCGTAGTTATAATATCATTGAATAATTTGGTTAGGATTGGGCTTATTTCTTGTGCAGTGCCTCTAATTAGCTCGTTAGTTATGTTGTCAGGTCCTGGAGCTTTTTCTAACTTCTGTGTCATGATGGCTTTCTGTACTTCTTGCAAGAGTATTGATGGAACTTTTTATAACCCATATTATGATTGTTATTGACGTTCTTGTCTTGATCGGTGTCATTATTCGAGTAAGAGTGCGATAGTAGTCTGTGGCAAGGTTCTGAATTTGTCTGCGGTTTGTTGCTCGTTTGGATCTGTTGCTTTTTAATTTTGGTATCCATTCCATTCCGTATAAGTACTCTTAATTCTTTGAAAGCTTTTCTCGTACCTCCTGTTTTTTGGATTACTTCTTCTAGTTTTTTCATTCTTCTTTGTTTCCTATCTTTTCTTATACTTTCTCGAATCTGATTGCTCGATCTGGATATTTCATTGCGGTTTTCTTCAGTTTTTGATTTATCTGTTTTTAGTACCTTTCTTTCTTCTAGGAGCTCTATCGTCTTCTCACTAAATTTTACATCTTTGGTTACATGCATTTTCCTCTATTTTGAAAGTTGTTTATCCATGTGGTTATATTTTTCTGTGACACTTCTGTCCGAATTTACCATTTCTTTTAGTGTGTTAATGGTTGTATTTTCTCTCTGTGTTGTTCTAATGTCATATTATTTTTCATTTTTCTTCTACCTCTTTTCGTTAGATGTTTTTTTAAAAGACAGCGTACCATGCGGTGGTTCGTATTAAAATTTAAATTTTGAATAACATGTGTATCTTTAAAAATTTTGTTTTATTAGTTATTATGAAATCGATTTCATTTATATATTTGCCATCGGGAGATAGCCAGGTCCACTTGGATTTGGGGTTTTTTTTTTGAAGACTGAATTTAATAATATTAAATTGTTTTGTAATAGCAGTTCAATTAGTCGATGACCATTTGCACTCCTCTTACCATAACCATATTTGCCCATTATCAGTTGTTCGCCCGGTTCTCTGCAGCCCACCTGTGCATTAAAGTCACCTATGACTTAATGATAAGGAACTTATTATGGTATTTTTTTACAATGTCAGACAGAGTGTAGTAAAAGTCTTCACTTTCGCTTTCTAGAGCTAATTTTGTAGGTGCATATGCTTGTATTATTGTCCACTTTTTCTTGTATCTTGGCATATTAATGTTGAGTATTGCTGTTCTGTCTGAAATGCCTATAAATTCTTGTATATAGTTTTTTAATGATTTTTTTTATTAAGAAGCCCACTCCTCTTTGGCCCGCTGTTTCTCATTTATGGTATAAAATATAGTCGTTTCGTTCTGTTATTTTCTCGCCTAGCCATCTCATTTCGCATATGCCCAGGATATCAAATTTTATATTTTGTAGCACCTCGTCCAATTCGAATAAGCTTTCTTCTGTTCGTAGAGTTCTTGTGTTGAGCGTTGCGATCTTAAATGTTTCACTTCTTTTTGCTGGAAGGATTTGGTTTAGTGCTCCCGCGGAGACCACCCGTTATGGGAGACATCTTATCTGATGTTTTTGATTGAATCTGTTTGTTATAGCCGTTTCTGTTTGGTTCCGGATTTCTTGGGCCATAATTAGTTTTTTGAAGAATTTTGGTGGGGGTCTGGTCTTGTTTTTTCTACATAGCTTAGCATGCTTGGTCTAATAATTTCAATCAATACACGTATAAGTAGTTTTAAATCTGCTCATGCTCAGGCCGACATTGTCTCTCGCTATTTCTTCAACCTACTTTGGATATCGCAAATACCACCCACTTGTGTTTTCTTTCTTCTGTATATATATCTTCAAAGCTTCCATAATCAGGAAAAGAGATATGTGCTCAAAGCCAATCTTTGGGATTGCCGGGGGCGCCAGCGTCGCATTGAACTGTTGGTTTATTCCAGCTTCGAACTGAACTTGTTTACTGACAAGTTTACGAATATATATGGTGCGAATAATCTGCAAGTATTTTCCTGGTACTCTTTTTTCTATCATAGCTCACCTCAGAACCTTTCAAGACACTGTATCGTATGCCTTCTCTTAATCAATGAACACCATACACAAAATCTTACGTGCATGTCTGCACGTTTCGCATAATAGGCAAAGTGTAAATATGCCACCCTGTGTTCTTCTTCCCTGCATAAATCCAAATTGGATCTCACTATCTCCTGTCATTCGATTTTATATTATTTTCTCCGAGAGTTTTGTACTATATGACATGAGCTATATCCTTTTATAGACTTAGGCAATAGTCCTATTTATTACATCACATTTTTATGTTTAAAGATAAGTATTACAAAATAATATTTTAGATCTGTGTCTTTGAAGCAACCTTTTTATGAATAAAGTTAACCACTTCCATCCATCCACTTTTGTATCGATATATTTTTATCACACCTCTTCCATACTTCCCTATTGAGGGTCACTGGCTTACCTCACTACACGCGTTATGTTAGGATGAATAGGGTCAGTACATATCAAATTCGATAAAAGAAAAACACACTGATACATGTCAGGATCGACCCCCCGAGCCTTCCGATTCTAATCAGGCCACAAACAGGCCTGTACCGAGACACAGTGCCTCCGACGCTCTCGATAACGTCGATCGATATTACGGTGATATTTATAATTATGTATTCTAATAAAACAAAGTTTTTCAATAATACATCAACATAATTACTATTAACTACGATTAACTACTCGTACCTACGATAACCTACGTCGTTACTCGATAACCTACGTCGAACGTAATCTTGATCAGAATACAATTATCAATTTACAGATGCATTCCAGCTCCTACTCTTGATACTGTAATAGCTCCTAGTACGAATAATGTGCACCGCTAATAGACATCGATAAGTCGTGCGCCAATAAGTCAAGCTGGACACGTGCCTCCACAGCATCCGTAGCTCGCCGACGCACAAATCGGTTCGTTTGCGAAGACAAATGGCCACCGTCTGCCAGTATACAGATTCCATTTCTGAAAATTACTCGAAAATTCAATATCGGCTGCAAGTGCAAATTCGACTGGCATGCCGCATTTTTTCAATGTGGCTCAACTGAGTTTAGGCTTTGTCTGTCTATTATAAAGTTCATTCTAACTAAGCACAGTGAAAGGAATTCATTTTTATCGGCATTATGATGAAAAGTGATGCGTCTACGTCGATATTTGGAATCGCATAGTCGGGATGCTCCAACCGTGTTCTCCAAAAATATGTCGTCGAGTTTTTTGCTACTACAATGGCATTTCGACAGCATATAGTGATAAGTATGCTCCTATTGTTAGATTTAGCCACCGGCCGTGTCTTAGAAGAATTTGGTTCGTAATATTTAACGCCGACGGTGACTCGCGAGGCGCTTCGGTGGGGCTATGTTTTGAATCTAAATTGCAATATTAGCTTGGTAATTAAGATTAATCAATGGTGATAAGAGTCTCAAACTACGTGGTAGAGGTAGCACCATCAAAAACGATCTGCGAACAAAACAAGAAGCTGCTACGTTCGGAGACAACGGCTGAATAAATTAATAAATTTATACTGCAGACTGTCTATTCCTTTTAAGATTGCTATCCGAAATGGATTCTTTTGTATTTAAAATTATTTGTATAATTTTAGCAAATCAGGAATAAGCGTTGTTTGTGCAAGATCACCTTTTTTTTTTGTTCCCCCTGAGGAAAATGCATTAAGTTGCATACCCCGGCTGTGGCGAGCCGGCGGTTATGTGGGGCTCTCCTCCCCAGAAGGGGGAGGCCTACCCACTAAAAACCTCAGGGATGGCCTTCCTCAGGCATGTAGGGCGGAGACAGATCTCGCCCGATCTCTGCGACTAAGACTCGGCGCTTGGAGGCCCACGCGGGGCCAGCGTGTGGTCGAGTCGAGGTCGGATGCGCAGTGGTGGCAATGTGTCGATCCCTCTCGTCCTATTCGACACAAATACTCACCGAAGCAGCCGTGACCAGTGAGTATCTGAGTCAATCGGAGGTGACTCCTCCTCCCGTGGAGCAAGCTTCGAGGTGCGGGAGTACGGCACCGACGCGACGGCCCGCTGGCGCGCGCAGATCCGTAATTCGAGCTGCGCACGCCATGTGCAAGATCACCTACACTTAAATTTAAAAGATATTACTGAAATAAAATATTAATACTAAAATTAATGGAAATCAAGAATATATCATTGAAAATATTGAAGAAATGCCCGTAACGTTTTTTGTTCAAATATAGCCGATGCCCGCCCTCGAACCTTGCTACAAACTAAACTGACTGCTGTCACTCACTAGGTCACTGAAGTATTATTCCCGCTTGAAGGAATATTCAAATATATGGCTTATATTTTATTTACCCTATTACCCGAGAAATAAAAATAAACTTGCGTTTCAACGTACGAGTACAGGCTGTAAAAAACTGGCTCTTTTATGGGGAAACACACCAAATTTCCACAAAGTGTTATCGATTTACTTATTCAAACCAATTTTAAAAAAATACTCTTTTGAACAAAGGTTACTATACTGAGTATACTGTTAAGAATAACTTAAATGATATAATAGGTTGCCAAATATTTTGATTATAGTTAGTAACAAAAAACTATAGCTTTTATAGATATAATGTGACTATTCTCTTCTATTGCATTTTTTTACAAACAAGCTAGCCTACCTTCGAAATTAAGTGGTTACAGTCTCCTATCATATGGTGCATGTGAGATTCTCCACAAGAATCACAGAATACGTAGCCAGATTGTCATATAAGTCGTAAAGTCAGAGACCCAGTAATTTCATTGCCATATTTTTCCCAAACCCGAACACACCAATGCAAATACTAAGATGGGAATGCCCAAGCAGTCGACCCAGGTATGGAATCACCCGCAAGTAAAATTAGAAATTGTTACAGAATCCAGTAGGAGTTGAATTGTTTTATATAAGTTATACAACTATTTAACGTTTATTATTACTTTCTTATTTACCGTTAGTTTGTAGGGCCCCAACGCCCACGCTTTCTTCAGAGAAATTTCAGAAAGGCACTACAGTACACTACACTACACTAGTAAATGCAGAGCATTTCTTTTTCAACATATTAGTATTGCTATTACCATATTATATGCCATTGCCATAATAACAGAAAAATGTTGCCAACGTCTGCGAAACCATGCCGCGAGGAGATTTTTTGTATTGGTATAGTATAGCAATACTTTTATTTAAGACTAGCTTTCCACCCGCGGCTTCACCCATATTATCGTTGATTAAAATGGTTGTTTTTATTTAATTCCGACCATTTTCATATTTATTCAACTTTTAAGTCTCTGAATTTCCACAAATAATTCAAGACCAAAATTTACCAAATCGGTTCAGTCGTTTTTAAATTTTTGCGAACAGTAATAAATAAATAAAAAAAAATAAATAATATTTGTTACACTTACACCAATTAGCTAGCCCCAAACTAAGCTCTGTAAGCTTGTGCTTGGGATCTATATATGACATACATATATAAATATGTTATAGAAATATATTCAACAACATGACTAAGGTACAAATGCTATTCATCACACAAACATCTGCCCCCACCGGGACTCGAACCGGGACCTCAGAGATGGCGACACCTTGAAACCGGTGTACTATCACTCGACTATGGAGGTCGTCGAAACAGTAATTAACAGTAATTAACAGTAACAGTAATTTATTCTTCTATTATTTTAATATAGGTTTTTAGTATTGTGATTTCATATAATAGTGTATCAATAAATTCTATTTTCATATATAACATTTTACGGTACACAATATGTAAAGTGACAAAATATTTAGTTAATATAAAATCATTATACTTACATACTTTCCTACCGTACAGATGAAACATAACTATTTACATTATAAGCTTTTATATGTGATTTCGTAAAGAATACTCATACAGAAGATCACAGCAATAAAGTGCGGGACACCTAACATAACAAACAAGGCGGAGCGTGTCATAAGCAAAAAGACTGTAGGAACCGCCATGACGGCTTTGACGCCGTAATGAATTCGTACAGTGATAAACAGCTTCAATGAAGCCGTAAGAATAGAATCCAAATGGAGCCGGCCGTTCCAATAAGCGGCTTGGCTCTCAGCGCAGCTCGTAAAACTCATGCCAATTGTCTTTTTCACGCAAAACATTGCCAGCACGCTATATTTTACAGCGAAATTATTTATGTGGATACTCCTTAGTTTATTAATACAACTTAGTATTATTAAAACATATCTCTATCAATTATTTCTTGCTTCTAGAATTATATTCAAAATAGTAATTCTTATTACTTATTAAACAGTTTCTTAAATTTACCATCTTCCGAAACCTATTAATATATCACCTCTTACCAATTTCAAACATAACTATTCATTGATTCACGAAAAGTTATAACACAGTTAATGAAAATGGTATATGCATAAATATTGATCTTGGTTATTGCAATACAGCTAAATGCCTTCTATTTCTAGAATTTACGACAGTAACAATAACAAACCTATGACATATATTACGTAAAAGAGTAATGAGTATCTAATACATCAAATTCCTATCATCATTACAGCTCAGGATCGTAGCGAGTGGAGAGAGGTGGTCTTTGCCTACCCCATTGGGAACAAGGCGTGACATATATGTATGTATGTATTACAGCTCATATCCGTCCCCATAGAGAATCGCGAGCCTACCATAATTATTCATTGTTAGAGCGGTCAAGCCTTTTGTCAACCACATTGTTCCAGTGTGGACTTACCGCCTGCAAAATATTTACTTGACTGGTAAATATTTTGCAGGTGTATATAAGTTTTTTAACGATGTTTTCCTTCACTGTAGAAGTTATTTCCTGACCACATTATAGTTATAAAAAAAGAAAGGTGGTTTTTTACAGTTTGATAACTTATAATAATACAGGGAAAATAAATCTTTTCACATAGCTTATATTTACAAATACAATTACAAGAGTATATTATATGCTCTTTGTCAATCAAAATCTAAAATTTAACACAATCACCAAATAAATTATAAACTATTCTAGTAAATAAAATATTACAGTCTTATCCGTAAGTTTCTTACCAAACTTATTTCTCGGAGTCGGATGCAGTTCGTAAATCTTAACTTTTGTCGGCAATCTCAGTATAAAATTGTTTTAGTGTGGAACACACCATAGCTACTGATATGTCTTCAGATATCTGCCGAAGTGATTTGCTAAACGTACCGCACTGATTTATACGTCTACGGGGCAGTGAAACTTCGGCATGGCAAAGAATACTTCGATATTCTTCGAAAAAAAAGTGCTAAAGCTTCAGCGATGTGATGGTTAAAGATGGGTGTGTATTTACATACATATTTATTTGTTACGTAGAATCAACAATGACTTTAGAATAAGGATAGAAATATATTTATTATTATGTTTTATTACTTACTAATCGCAGTTTAAGGGAGGTAAAGCATAATGTTTCAGTTTTAGCGGACAGACCGTTTGTGACGCTGTGGTCTCCTGACCTTCTAATCGGATAGATCTAAGTTCGATCCTGCCATGCAAGAAATGTGTTTTTATCTGAATTTTATTTGTACCTACATTTATCCGACATTCTCAAGGTTAAGCAATACAACTCGAGGCAACGTGTACGCACACGTGAAATAACCTCCGTAGTTCAGTGGTTAGTACACCGGTTTCAAGGTGTGATGTTTGTGTGATCAATGCAAGCATTTGTACCTTAGTCATGGTTGTTAATATATATTTCTATGAAATGTATTTATATATGTATGTCTATCCGTTACCCTATTTTTTTTTGAGGGGGGAAATGCGACCTTGACACCGCGCTGGCAAGACGCGGCCGTGTGTGGGGCTCTCCGGTCAAGAGGACCGGCCTACCCACTAAAACCCCCCCGATTTTCTGGGCCATACGGGGCACATGGCGGGGTGCGCTCTCGCGATTCGACCGCTATGTGTCCCGGGGCCGGCTCGACCAAGAGTTGGTCAAGCCACGCCAAAGGAGGGACGTCCGAGAACTCCTGCCCCCCTAGACAGATGCCTTCTATTATTGAAATCGCATCGCAAACATAAAAAATGTATGCGATTGACGTAACCGATGGCTTGACTTTTCTATCGGTTATGTCAATCCCATACATTTTTTATGTTAGCGATTGCGATGATGATTATGGAAAGGCATCTTGTCTAGGGGGGCTGGACAGTCCCCCAGACAGAGAGACTTCACCACGGCGTGCGCGCTTAGCCGGACGCGCACGCAATCTATCCGTTACCCTAGATCTCATAACACAAACCTTCAGTGCTTAGTTTGGGCTAGGCTAATTGGTGTAGTGTAAGAAAAAAAAAGTCAAAGGTATGTGTGATGTCACTGCACTGCATTCGGTTCCTTCACTCGCATATTAGACTTACGATACCGGCAGCAATGAGAACAAGTCCGGTTAATAATGTGCCGGCTTTTAATGTGCTTTTCAGAGAATTGAACAGACTAACTATATCAAATATGTATCAATAGAGTAGCTAGCAATTTTAGGTTACCCATCATAAGACTAGCCACAGCTAATGTTGCTTGACTTAACCATAACCTATTAGTAATCATAACCTGACGAGTCACTTATCGACGTCAAACCAAATTTAAAAATAAGAGAACACCAAGAACTATTAATCTTGTACAGTCAGCAACACGTAAAGGTTTTCGCACTAAGTAAACAGCCGCTAACACGAGCGACATTAATAGCTGTCTGAAGGTTAACATGTTAAAGTGTGACGTGTTGCTGTGTATATATACGTACATACCCGCAAAGATAAAAAATACTCTACGCTTCTTTGGAAATTCAAAGAGCCTTCTCAAGACGCACAGACTGATATCTCTGAAGCTTTATTATAATATTAATAAATCTATTATTAATATTATATTAAGAGGTAAAGTTGAGTTTAGATGTTTGGGGCAATTTACGGTATTTCTGATTAGATTTCGATGAAAATGTTATTTTACTACAAGGGAAAATTTATTTTGTATGAAAAATCATATACAACGCGGACATTAAGCTTGTATAAATCACAAAACTATACAAAATATTACATATTATATAATAGTCAAGATATGTAAGTACAGCATTAGATGTCATGTCACTGATTAATTAGCATATTAGTTGAGACATTTATTTGCGATAGTTTTCGCAGATCAAATGTAAAGCGTGACGTGTTGCTATCGGTACATTGCACAAACAACTCTTCATTTGCCTTCGATTAAGACTGGCACATATTGAGGCGATTGTAACATTAAATCACATATCACATTATCCTTGTTTGAATATTCAATAAACTGATAGTGAGCTATGCGGGTTGATGCTATTGTCTGTCAATATCTATTTAAATACCATTAAACCCTTTGTATGAACAATATAGCCTTGTTAATTCCAACCTTTGACGTTTAAATGAAAAGTGTATAACATATTTTATCTACTATCATGCTATTAATTCTCTATAAAATAACCTATAACAATTAGCTTATTGCCAACATTAAAACACTCAATGATATTATGATCATTATATGATCCAAACGCGTGATATTATGAATTTCAAAAAAAGAACATTCTCATGCAATGACATTTTTACCACCAGATCGCAAAAATTTTGAAAAAAGAACAATAAATTAATTCGTAATGTCGGATTCTCGTCTTATCGTGTTATTTCCCGCCATTTTTTCACTCGAATATTGGAAATCGCAAACAAACAATTCAGAGGATTCACATCATGATTGTAAATAAAGTCTTGTATGCAACTGTTATAATTAGGTATTAAAACACTCATGTGATACTATTATCACTCGTCTACGCCTCGTGTGATAAACCCACATTCGTGTTTTAATACTGTAACACTTTTTTTTTCACTGATTTTAAGTACTATTAAAGACACTTTTTTTTTATTCATATTGATTAAATTCACATTTTACAATTGTACCTTGCATTGGTTATGTTTACGTCGAATTGTTACTTTGACATTGACAGTTCTATAGTGTGGGCCGCTTATCATGATCTAACACCATTATCTATGGGCAAAATGGGGCAACCAAATCTAGCCAAGCGTCGTCTACAAAGATAGGTTCTTTATTAATAATACTGAAACATCACTCCGGAATTCATAGATTAAAAACAGTGTCGTAGATTATTAACTGCCCACAGATTATATACCGGATACTAATTAACAACAAACTATTTGCACTGCCGGTTACAAAATATCATTTAGAATTAAACTTAAATTTAGGAAGATCAATTCTTCCTTTCCTTTATTTGTGGCGGATCGACATAGTTTCCACACCATCCTAGTTCCATTTAACAACAACACACATAGGTACTATACATCGTCTATATAGTCTTTGCCTCATCGGTGGTAAGCAATCTGTAACGGTATACTAATCTGTGACTTGGAGATCTGAAATCTGGGATTGGGAATCGATCTATTGTAAAAATCTCACGCATATTTCGTGATATAGAAATCGTATAAAAGTTACTGAAAGTGGTGTCAGGATCACAAATAAATCAGGAGTATTTTATTTCCCATAAAATTATCCATATCTTTTGGAACATAACCTAGTTGCCACCGGCACTTAGGAAAAATAATAAACTAAAATATTTACATATTGAAAGCCCGATAAAAAGGTCAGTAATAGTTGCATTTATCTCTTTAATTCTTTAATCTCTTTAATTTCAATTTGTTCCCAATAGTAATGATTTTCACAAATAATTATTGATATTTGTTTTGAGCGGGTAGGCTTAACCACCCATACCAATCATGCTGAAATTAGTTGTTCAGTTGCTAATCTCATGTATTTGAGGTAATTGGTGTTTGTATTTAATCATAATAATATAAATAATGTAAATTCTTGTTCTTTTAAAATGTAAATGTACCATAATTTGATGAATGTTCAATAGATCTTGTTTGATATTTTTTTTTTGTAACCTAGTTGTCAGATTTAATTGTATGAAGAACAATAATGTAGATGGGTTCCTTCTGAACCGCATAGACCACCCACAGTGAGTCCATGACTATGATAATGTAGCATTTTATGATATGTAACAGGGCAAAAAGGTACCGGGAGGTTGTTATACCCGGCCCTACAAATTTATGTAAGGAAAATATATAAAATAAAAGCCTTGAAGAGAATTATATAAACCTTAAGGAGAATACTTACTGCAATCTATTAAAAGAAGAGTGTCTGGACCCAGCCTCAAGGAAGGTATTCAGTACTAACCACCGGGGGATGGGAATTTAGCATTAGAATACATATTATTTCTTAGATTTTAGAATTACCATAATAAATAGTTTATTTTTATTGTTGTTAAATATCCTTGCCGAGATTGGTCAAACAGCACCAGAACCAACCTGCCCTTGTGGTCTACTCATCAAAATTTGTTATTCTAAGTACTAAGTTATTCTAATAAAGTTATTTATTTTAATTGGCTAATTTGTTTTTTAATTTAGTTGTTATAAAAAAAGTTGATAATTAATCAGTAATTTTGTTTATTTTGTATTATTTGTGTTTTCTTTATAACTAGATGGTGAGTAAGAATAATATTACATTACAATACCCCTGATTATAAAACAGTTGCATAAATAACTATAATAGATGAAAGCTATTAATCATTAAAAAGGAAATGAAGATTATTCAGTATATATAATTACAGTCAGATTATATAATTTAATAGCAAATTAAAAATAAATGCTTCATAATCTTCTTCATAGTCTTATAAATTATCAAATTATTATGCTTGGGATGGGATAATGCCGCCATTTAAATTAATGTGTTTTTTTTTTCAATTGAAAGTCAATATCTACTCGTGAAATATCATACTTTGTTACTATCACTATGGCAGTGCAGAAGCCAAATGTTGATTGGATACTCAAGACCAAACCGCCCGTACCAGTTTTGGAACAGGCTGGCAACTTACCAACTCTTATCGTAAACCGATACCCCATCTTGGAGAGATGGAATAGGTATAGCGAAAAAGGTGTTCGATATGAAAGTATTATTTTGTTTTACTTGATTTAATAATGTTTCAGTAAAAGCGAATATCTTCAAAAGAAAAATTTCAAAGCATTTTGTTTTAATCTATATATCCATTCTCAGTAATCATTAATTTAGTGTACTATGGTAGAATGTGCTATAGGTTATCAAATTAACAGAAATTTTAACATTACAAGATCGTGTTTATTGCTTTGACATTGCAAATTGTATTATGTATCCGAGTATTGAATTATGTTTCCAAATATAGTATTGTATATATGAGAATTACATTATGTTTGGTAATAATTGCAACACTAACATCGTAACTGTTGCCTCGACATTGCTAATGGTAAAAGGATTGATAAGAAGATTCGAGCAGAATAATTATAATTGATGCAATGAATATGAAAACCAAATTATTGAAAGTGGAACGTGGAAGATCATGAAAGACAGAATTAATGCGAGCATTAATTCTAAGATAATGATAACCGTTTATAGTCCAGTCGAAATAGAGTAAAAAAAGTCATAGCCTAGCCAAAATTCGCATAGAGCTGAAAATTGGCAGAGACGTTAAATATATAATTATAAATCATACATTGTCAGGGTCAGACTTGCTTCGATATTGAAACGGATACAACAGATGAAAATATTTTATATTGGAGAAAACACGTTAAAAAAATGAGTCAGGTATATTATTAATATAAGTGGTGCGGAAATGTGTGCACATTATGTAAAATATGAATTTTACATTTGTTAAAACCGTGATTGAAAAAATGGTGACACGTAAGAGAAACATTTTATAGAGAATTGTATGATCTATAACTTTTGTGTGACCTATTTACCGTTTTCGAGAAAAATGTAAAATACCTCGATTTTGTATGTTTGACCCTGAATTAAAATTGTTGCAGAAGTAACATCGACGGGGATTTTTGACTTTTCATTTATAATGATGTATTTTAAATACATTATTATAAATGTTTCTGCCAATTTTCAACTTTATGCGTATTTTGACTATGTCAAATGTCTATTTTGAAATATTATATTTATATTAATATTATAATATTATATTTTCTCAATGTTTACTGCCCTAAGAAAATCTTTGGAAACACTACATAGAACATTGGATTGGACTACAAATGGAACTAGATCACCAAAATGCTCCGAAGGGACCCTGAACAAATACCCTAGTAAAGGATAGACTGAAATCCCCAAGGGTTTTCTTTCTCAAGCAGACCTGGCGGTGCACATTCATCGAGTCAAAGAAAATAGGGAAGACTTAGAGCGTAATGAAACACGAAACTCAAGACCTAGCGTGATAGCGGAACACTGTGGACTTTCTACCCCATTTAAAAGACACAAGGATACAAAGTAAATTTGTGATCGTAACCCTCACCAATATAACCAGCTAGTTCGTATTACTGACTCGTTCTCAAATTAAATCCGTCACGGACGCCATTGGCTTAAGCAGACAGTCCTCGTCTGATTCACACTTCGAAGCAGTGAAGTAACATAGTGACATATCGATACATTTTAAAAAGTTTTAGTTGGTTTTGGTTAGCGCCTTTGTCTAGCTTATAGTGATACACTTGACCTTAGCGCTAATAGTGACGATTAAAATGAAAATAGTTCCCAGATTATATATATTATATTATATATGTATGTATAATGACAATATTTTTTTAGGAACATGCTTTGGTATCGATGGAATTGAACCAAAAATTTAAATCCTAATATAATAAAGGAGTAAGCTTGTTGCCACTTTTCAATCACGTTGTAAAACAAACTGCGGTAAAAAAATCTACTCCCATAATTAATCTACTGCAATTTTATTTAAATTACCATAATATCTATTTTTTTTTACAAATATCGATAAGAACAACACTGGACATCTCTACAAGTATCGGTGATCCGTTATCATCAAATCCTAGATTTAATTTGATTAGTCGTCGCCGTTCGGGCTTGGGAAGGGTCAGCGGTCAATTTTAAAATTTTTAATTTACGACATTTAAATTGTTCTAAATTTAATTTAAATCAATGACTGCTATTTGCTAGGCATTGCATTTAAGGAATATTGGCGCTTATACAATCAACAAAATAGATTTTCTTATATACTAGCTGATAAATTACTTTTTTTTTAAATAGAATTGAATAATATATTACAAAAACTAATACATTCTAAGTTGAAGAAGTGCAACTACATTCAAGAATGAATAAAAACTATTGTGTAATCAATTAGGCTGAGGCTTATCTGGTCATTAATCAACCAAAATAGAAAAAATATAGGCATTTAGATAGATAGATAGATAAAACGTTTATTCAGGCAAAAACACACTAAACACAATGTATACACATAAATAAAAATCTAATAAAAAACGGTAAGAATTAGATGTGCATGTGTGTTGCAGTGCCTGAAAGGGCCAAGGCTCAGTGGGGATTTTTACCTTAGAACGGCAAAACACTGATTTTCAGCCATCACCCTATGAGGAGAGTAAAGGGCTACGAAGTTACAAATAGCATTCTACAAGATTGAGACTAAAAAAAGAAGAATAAAAAATCAAAAGAAAATATCGATCATGATTGTAATAACATTTGTTTGGCGTTACTACTTGACATAAAATATGTATCCACTATAACACGCTGTGACATCACTTGTTTCGTATAATAATAATTAATATATATAACCTATATTTCAAAAGTATACACTCGAGAAACATAAAAAAAAAAAAAACATATACAAATAAAACTATCTACCTACAAATAATGGGCAGTTGTTTCCTTCAAGCAAATTAAGCTTTTGGTGCTCCAGTAATATATTTTTTAATTTATTTTTGAAAGTTATCCTGCACATGTGATTCCTTAGAGGTGGTGGAAGATCATTCCAGCATTTTGTCGCTTGAAATCGGAAACTGCCCCTAAAAGTTTACAAGTCGGGAGGAACCGGCGAGGCCGGCCTGGGGCGAGCTCTCCTCCATAATGGAGAGAGAGTTCGCCCGTTTTCAGGCCGACCTTATGGGCCGGTTCTTCCCGGAGATGGGAAGGCGGCCCCCGCTGGCGCATGAGCGCCGCCAGGTGGAGGCGGCTCGTCCTGCGCCGCCTGCGGTGCCGGAAGGGGGCGGGAAAAGAAAAAAGAAAAGGGGGGGAAAGAAAAAGAAAAAGGCGGCTCCCTCTCCTCCAAGGCCCGTCACGGTGGCCCCGCCGGCGGAAGTTTCAGCGCCGGCGCCCGAAATTCCCGGGTTGACCACCTGGGCCACCGTGGCGAGGCGCCAGAAGAAGACCGCCCCCAAGAAGGCCCCGGCCCCCAAAAAGGCCCCGGTCATTAAAGTGGTGGAGCCCGGTCCCCGGAGGCTACCCAAACACCGGCCTGCGCGGCGGTGGTTGTTACGGTGCCTCCGGACTCTGGGACCACGTACGCCGCCGTCATGGGGACCGCCAAAGCAAAAATTAGCTTGGCGGCCCTAGGGATCACCGGCGGTGTACGGACCAGGAGGGCGGCTACTGGGGCCCTCTTATTAGAGGTGCCGGGCCCGGAAAGCTCCGCCAAGGCTGACGCCCTGGCGGAACGAATGAGGGAGGCCCTGGAAGGCACGGGCGCGAAAATAACGCGCCCGTGCAAGATGGCGGATGTGCGGGTGATGGACCTCGACGAGTCCATCGCCCAAGCGGATGTGGCGGCAGTCATATCCGCTGCCGGCGAGTGCTCCCCGGCCGACGTTAGGGTCGGGGAAATACGCGCCGGGCACGCGCGCATGGGGACCGCCTGGGTCAGATGTCCGCTCGCGGCCGTCAGGAAACTGACGTCGGGGCGGCTCCTGATCGGGTGGTCCTCGGTCAGGGTGCAGGCGCTCGAAGCACGCCCTCAGCAGTGCTTCGGGTGCCTTGAGAGGGGGCACGTTAGGGTAAATTGCCCTAACCGCCAGGTGGACCGGAGCACTCTGTGTTACCGGTGCGGAGAGCCGGGGCATATTGCCCGTCTCTGCACCGCGAGTGCTTCCTCCTGCCCGGTCTGCAAGGACCTGGGCAGACCGGCAGGCCACCGGGTGGGCAGCAGGAGGTGCTGCCCACCCAAAAGGAAGGGGGGGTCGCCCAACCTCCCGCCCCGGCCCCGGGGGCGAGCGTAGCGATGGACGTCCAATCTTAACATGGACGTCCAAAGCACAGGGTGCAGGGTGCTCCAGGGCAACCTCAATCACTGCCGCGCGGCGCAGGATCTTTTGATCCAAGCGCTCGCGGAGGGTGAGGTTGCCCTGGCGGTCGTCGCAGAGCCCTACTCTGTCCCGAACCACCCAAGGTGGTTTGGGGACGACCAGGGCTTGGTCGCCATTTATTGGGCGACCGACCGACCGCACTGCACCCTGCTCGCTACGGGGCCGGGTTACGTGGCCGTGGAATGGGGGTCCACGGCCATGATAGGCTGTTATATCTCCCCGAACTGCGGCCTCGCCGCATTCGAGGCATTCCTGGACGGGGTAGCGAACTGCGTTCGCTGTTGCGCTCCCCGTCCAGTCTTCGTCCTGGGTGATTTCAACGCCCACTCGCGAGAGTGGGGCGACACCCGGGACGACGTAAGAGGGGAGACACTCCTGGAGTGGGCGGCGGGACTGGACCTCCGGATTTTAAACCGGGGGTCGGTCAGCACCTGCGTGCGGTGGCAGGGGGAGTCGATCGTCGACCTGTCATGGGCGACTCCCTCTGCGCACCGCATGGTGTCAGGTTGGAGGGTGGCGGCGGAGGTGGTTACACTCTCCGACCACCGGCACATCGTGTTCGACGTGTCGGTGGCCCACCGCCGCCCTTCCCGCACACTCCAGGAGGACAGCCGTCCGCGACGTTGGTCCATCAAGCGGCTGGACCGGGATGCGGCCCTAGCCGCTGCACACGTCGCGGACTGGGCGGAGGAGGCACGGATTTCGCCCGACCTCGATGTGCATGCGCGGGCCGCCTGGCTCCGGGACACGATGACGTCGATCTGCGACGTCTCCATGCCCCGAGTCAGGCCGCCCCGGCGGCGCTCTGCGTACTGGTGGAACGAGGAGATCGCGCGGCTACGGGTAGCTGTAATAGCCGCGCGCCGCCAGTACCTCAGAGCCCGTCGAAGACGGCAAGCCTCAGTCGACGAAGTCCTGAGCGCCAGAAGCGCGTACGGAGCCGCGGCCAAGGCACTCGGCGTCGCCATCGCCGACGCCAAGGCGCGGTCCTGGCGCGAGCTGCTGGAGGGACTGGAGAGGGACCCATGGGGGCGCCCGTACCGGATGGTACTGGGCAAGCTCCGACCATGGGTCCCTCCGCTGACGGAGACCCTGGACCCTCTCGTCGTGGGAAGAGCGGTGGATACGCTCTTCCCGAGGGTCCGGGACAGTCCCCCCGCCGCCCCGTCGCCTGGCCCTTGGTCGGACGACCTCCGGGTGACGGAGAGCGAGCTCGCCAGGGCCGTTTCGCGGCTCTCTGCGCGCAACACTGCCCCGGGACCGGATGGGGTCCGGGAAAGGTGCTAGCGCTGGCGCTCAGGGCGTTTGGGAGCACGGTGAGGCAGCTCTTTACGAGCTGTCTCCGCGAGGGCGTGTTCCCGTCGACTGGAAGTCGGCCAGGCTGGTGCTCCTCAGGAAGGAGGGAAGGACCGGCGACGTTCCGTCCTCGTTCCGTCCGATCTGCTTGCTGAACGAGGCGGGGAAACTCTTCGAAAGAGTTATCTCCGCTCGTATCAGCGAGCACCTGTCGCGCCTAGGTCCCGACCTATCGGACTGTCAATTTGGATTCCGGCGGGGGCGATCAACGCTGGACGCCGTCCAGCGTGTTCGTTCCCTGTCGGAGTCCGCAGTCCGATCGGGGGGGGGGGTGGTGGTGTTGGCGGTGTCGTTAGACATCGTCAACGCCTTCGGCACCCTCGCCCTCCTCTGGCCGGCCATTAGGGAGGCCCTCGTATACCACGAGCTGCCTCCATACCTGCGGGCCGTGGTCGGGGAGTATCTGCGCGACAGGACGATCGGCGTGATGGGACGGGACGGGAGGGAAACGTCGAGGAGGGTCGAATGCGGCGTTCCGCAGGGGTCAGTGTTGGGACCCCTGCTATGGAACCTCGCATACGACGCGGTCCTTCGCACCAGCCTTCCTCGCGGCGTGAGTGTCGTCTGCTACGCTGACGACACTCTCGTCGTGACGACTGGGGCCGACTTCGGGCCGGTGCTCAGGCTTGCCGAGCTTGGGGTGGCATGTGTCGTGCGGGCGATCCGCCAGCTGGGTTTACAAATAGCGCCTCACAAAACCGAGGCGCTATGGTTCCACGGCCTTCCGAGGCGCCGGGAACCACCCAGCTGCCGGATCCGGGTGGGTGACGCGGTGGTCCCGGTGGGGCCGTACATCAAGTACCTGGGCCTCACCCTGGACCGCCGCTGGAGCTTCGAGGAGCATTTCGTGCGGTTGGTCCCCCGAGCCAAAAGGGTGGCGGGCGCATTGCATCGCCTGCTGCCCAATCTCGGGGACCGAGGGATGGAGTTCGCCGCCTGTACGAGGGCGTCGTGCGATCCGTGGCCATGTATGGGGCTCCCGTGTGGTCGCAAGACTGCGCGAGGTCCCCCCGCTGCAGAGCTCTGCTACGGAGCCTGCAGCGGATAATGGCCATACGGATCGTACGAGGCTACCGTACAATCTCGTACGAGGCGGCGACGGTTCTGGGACGCTCCCCCCCATTCGACATCCTGGCCGACATGTACGCGGCGACGTATGCGTCGCGGCGTGTCGGCCGGGGGGGCGATGGGGGGAGCACCCTGGAACCCGCGCACGAAGTGCCTAAGCGGGAGTGGCACCGACGGATTGTGGTGGCCTGGCGTGCGCAGCTCGAATTACGGATCTGCGCGCGCCAGCGGGCCGTCGGTGCCGTACTCCCGCACCTCGAAGCTTGGCTCCACGGGAAGGAGGAGGTCACCTACCGATTGACTCAGATACTCACCGGGCACGGCTGCTTCGGTGAGTATCTGTGTCGAATAGGACGGGAGGGATCGACACATTGTCACCACTGCGCATCCGACCTTGACTCGGCCCAGCACACGCTGGCGGAGTGCCCCACGTGGGCCTCCGAGCGCCGAGTCTTGGTCGCAGAGATCGGGCGAGATCTGTCTCCGCCGGCATTGATTGCGGCAATGCTGGCGGACGAGGGAGGTTGGAGGGCTGTGGCCTCCTTCTGTGAAGCAGTGATGCTCCAGAAGGAGGCCGCCGAGCGGGGTCGGGAGATGGCCGATCCCGCTCGAAGAAGGCGGCGCCGGGCTCGGTAGCACAGCTGCGGCGCCGCCGCGGGTCGCCGGCGGGCGCGAGTAAGTCGCGACTGCTACGGCGACCCGGGATGGACCACGCCCCTTCCGTGGCCGGGGGGCGTCGTCGGTGGAGGAGACCGGGGGAGGTAGTAAGCCTCCCCCGAGGAGGGCTCCCCTGTGTCGACGGGGGAGCGGAGGCTGGGGGTTCCCGGAAGAAGCTTTCTGTTCCCAGGGGCTCCCTACATGCCTGAGGAAGGCCATCCCTGAGGTTTTTAGTGGGTAGGCCTCCCCCTTCTGGGGAGGAGAGCCCCACATAACCCCGGCTCGCCACAGCCGGGGTATGCAATTTAATGCATTTTCCTCAGGGAAACAAAAAAAAAAAAAAAAAAAAAAAAAGGCATTTACAAGTACATAGCTCTCAAACGTAAGATCTCAAACAAATGGAAAATTGGACTATACAAAGAAATAGAAAGCTTAAGAGTTAATAATCGACTCTAAACCAGTTAACTGATCATGGAACTCTATTGCTCCGATGCCTTGCTATTTTAAGAAGATAGCTGTCAAATTGAATCATTATTAAGCAGTAATGTGACAACAATAATATGATAGCAACGGAGTTACATAATCAGTTCGGAAATTGGGAGAGCTTTCTTGAGAAATAGTGGCAATTTTTATCTACTTCTTTCTCTATCTTCATTAACAATGTCCTAATTTAATACTTTTTTTTCTTTACTTTTTCGCATCTAGTCTTCTGAAATAAACAAACTTCTAGTCTTATAAAAATCAATTAATTTTTCGTTAATAATCTGCATCAATACATTTATTTCGTAGCTTAATGAAATGAGATACTGCCTTGTACACCACTTACACAAAGTAAAAAAAAACTCAACAAATAAAACAGATGAAGAGACCGCCACTTAACAAAAACACAATATTTCACAATAGCAAAGCCGTGATACACGAGCACCATATGTTTAGGCTTACACAAATAAGCCTTCATAAAAATTAGTGAAGAAGAAACTCAACATTGCCGTTCATTCTTCGCAGGCGTTCATTAATGCTTGCACGTCAGATTTGTATAAAAACTTACTTACCTGTCAGCCGTCTAAAAGGCAACATTGTTTGTAAGGCAAAATAGATATTTACTTTAAATTCAAAAAAAAGTTGTTTTATTTGGCTCCATTGTGTCAAGACAAGACATAAATTGGTGGCCCATGAGGGGAACGCGAAAATTTATCGAAATTTTGAAGAAATCACAGAGCCGAATTGGACATCGATCGAAGGTCGACGAAAGGTCGAGCACTTTTTCAAAATCTATTGAAAAGAGGACAGCGGTCAGTAAGGCAGCAAAAGCAGTACACCGTCGTCATCATCATCGGATTAATTGAGATAAGTGCCCAGGTTTTTTCCGAATTCCTAGATTCATTTCACTTATACTTGTAACGTACCTACCTAACTTATTGAAGTGTAGTTTTCAGTTGTTGCAAACGAAATTTAGTATTTGAGGCTTATTATTTATACATATTTACATATCATTTACATATTTACAATAAAATTTAATACATTTAACGTAAATTTAAGATATTTATTTTTTATTTTTACAACGTGATGGTAGTTTTGATTTTTTTTACATTTTGCGAATTTCAATGTTTTTGCATTTAAAATCATTACTATTTCAATTAATTAACTCGGTTAACGTTTGTTTCTTTTTTGTTTTTTAAATAGCCGAGTTTGGTGGCCCATAAATTCAATAATAATTTTATAGAAAGTAATCTTAGATAGTAACTTGATAAATAAGTGGTATTTACACATATTTTACCATTGTTTGCTTGCCGCGTATTTCAGGCAAACTGCAAGAAATAAGTAATATTCCTATTACTTACACGATCCTCACGGATTAGCGAGCCGTATTCTGTACCGCGTAGCATCGACGTCGCCGGCTCCCCAAGCTGCCCGAATCAGCGCGTGAGCAGTTGAGCACCGGTGTGGAGGAGCGTGAGCCAATTTAAATTTGTTCCTTCTCATAATTTAGCTGATTTATATTTTATTGTGTTTTAGTTTAAATTGTAATTTTTATTTATTTTTGTTGCTGATTGCGTTAAATAAAATGGAATCAGAAATTTCTTATAAATCGGATAAGACCGATGAGAAAAGGATGAAAGAATTAATTATAAAACGAAGTTCGGTAAAGGGACAAATCACTAAATTTAAAAAATTTTTGTCGAATATAAGTCAGCGGGCAGAATTGGCAAGTCTCGAATTCGCCGAGTTAACTTTGAAGCTCGGCAAGTTCGAGTCGTTGTCTGTAAAATTCGATGAATTGCAAAGTCAGATCGAGGTTTTAAATGCTGAAAATTTAGAATACGAATTAACGAAAGGGAGAATATTGAACATGATTTTGTTGCTAATATTGCCATGGCCAAAAGCATCATAGAATGTCAAAATAAGTTTCATAGACGCGAATCATTTTTGGATGCAGAAGGTCATTATTCTCCTGAAACTAGTCGTAATTTTAATGAGAACGCAATGGGATTTAAGCTTCCACAAATACAGATTTCCAAATTTGACGGAACATACTTCAGGTGGCTTGAGTTTCATGATACGTTTGAAAGTTTAATACATAAAAAATAGTCACATCGCTCCAGTCCACAAGTTTCATTATCTTGTGTCCTATTTGGAAGGTGAAGCTGCAAGGATAATAACCAACTTAGAAATATCGGCATCTAATTATGATGAAGCTTGGCAATTGCTGTGTAACCGATATAACAATAAAAGATTGTTAACTAATCATCATCTTAGTTCTTTATTTAACATACAGCCTTTAACCCGTGAATCTGAAAAGGCGCTTAGGTTCTTGGTTGATCACGTGACAAAAAATCTGCGTGCATTGTCTAGCTTAGGTCAGCCTACAGATAACTGGGATATGCTGTTAATATACATGCTATCAGCAAAATTAGATAGTCAAACACTTAATAAATGGGAAGAGTATCGCAACGTTTTACAAGATAACCCTACACTTAATCAATTTAACAAGTTTTTAACAGATCGAGCAGATGTGCTCGAATCTATACATAGAAGCAGGTATGACAGTCATGCGATAAAGGGATCGCTATCGGCGTCAGCCAGTGCACCCGCGAGACACACTGTTACACCGAACAACAACAATAATAAACAGGGCAATGCGAGTAGATTCGCGAATACCAAATCATTTGCCGCCGTAAATTCGAAACAGACTAGCGTATATGTATGCATTATTTGCGGTGACAATCATAAGATTTACGATTGTACGGTTTTTAAATCAAAAAATATACAAGAACGATTAAATTGTGTTAAAAAATACAAGCTTTGCGCCAATTGTTTGCGTCAAGGTCACCCGGTAACGTGAATGTCATGTAGGTCCGTGTCGCGAGTGTAAAGAGCGACATAACAGTTTATTGCATAGTTCGATAAGCCCATCGGGTCATAATGCGCAATTAAATAATTCTTCTAATGAAACTATTGTTAATTTTCGAAACTCAACAAGGGCAAGTGCTTTTGGCAACTGCTATAATACAAAGGACAATGCCAGAACTTCTATAGTCTTATGACCCACCTCAAAAATCACTGTACACGAATGCAATAAAGTGTAGAGGTTAGCTTTTTAATTACTTATGAACATATGAAAGTTGAAAATTGTCTTGATGTTGCCTTTTTTATATATTTAACAAAAATTATACACTTATCCTACGGTTATGATATTGCATATGTGCAGTTAAGAATGTTTGCTGGACAAAAAAAATCAGGCGCTTTTATGACACACGCCCGACCTTCAGTCGATAAAACTCTTTGATAAGCCTATTCCCTGGCAAAATCCAGTCAAATATTTAGGCGTTATCCTCGATAGGCGGTTAATGTTTAAAATCGACATAGTTCGCAATCGCGCAGCCTTTATCTTAGGTCGACTATTCCACCTTATTAGGAAGTGTAGTAAAATGTCTCTTAGAAATAAACTGACATTGTACAAAGCATGCATTCGTCCGATCCTAACCTACGCGTCCGTAGTTATTGCTCACATCCCCAAGTGCCGGTCGCATTAACTACAGCTATCTGAGGCTTCAGCAATAAAAAAAAAGCTTTCATGACAGCGTGGCGCAGAAGTTCCCCTTGAACGTAAAGGGCTCGAATCCCAATGCAAGACAATTTAAAAATTCAACTCTGAATGTACTCGGGTTTATGATAAAGATTCCTAACTATAATCATTGTCAATTATCTCGTAACGCAGATATTAAATAGTTGGTATACTGTCTAGTATATGTTTATTGTATAGTGCCAAAAGTCGTAACAGTTTATAGGTAATATCAGATTTAACACACTTTGCTGCGCAAGCTCACACTACAACACAGAAAGAAAACATGAATAGTACAAAATGACTTACAATGACCAAAGATTATATCACTGACATTTGTCTTTTAGCGTTTTGTTCCACAATTCATTTGTTCGTGTATTCGCATATTTTAATTAATTGATTATTCCATATACATTTATCTAAGCGTTTAATTTTTATATTATATAATATATATTATATAAATATATTTTTTATACATATATATTAAATATATTAAACATAGTGATTACATTTTACATATAACTAAACGCAAATATAATTTACATCGCGCGTCGAATAATTGAAATGACTCTTCTCCACAGGAAACACAATTTAATTACTTTTTAGTTTTATTTCGTATCGGCAACTGTTACAGACTTAATATTTATTTATTGTAAGCTAAAAAGTCATTGATATTTTTTGATTGATTTTCCTTTTTTTGTACTTGCTGGGTCAGAATCTGGCATTGTCATTTCCAATCCAAATACACGCGAAACAGCTAAAGTTCGTGCCTTATTGATTGTGGAAGCCAGTCTTCGTTTATTACGAAATCGCTAAAGGAGAAATTAGGTTTGCCTTCAAATCAAGTGAACAATATAAATGTTGTGGGCATAGGTAATAATCACACCAGTAATGTTATAGAGACATGCACCGCTCGCACTAGTTCACTAATTAATAATTCATTTAATGTTAATATGCAATTTTTTGTTTTAATGGAATTGACTAGTCAAATACCTACAGTACAAATTAATATAAATACATTAAATATTCCCAAAAATTTAACCTTAGCCGATCCCACCTTTTACCAACCATCTAAAATTGATGTTTTAATCGGAGCTGACATATTTTGGGACATAATAGGGCGTGAGCAGCTGTCTTTAGGTATCGGTTGTCCTAAGTTACATAGTTCGAAACTGGGGTGGCTAGTTTCGGGTCCATTCGAATCAATAAGATACGAAAATACAATCAAATGTAACATTGCGCTTACAAAACAAAATAATTCATATAATGAAATCGAAAAATTGCTTCCTATTTTTTGGAATTTGGAAGAAGTCCCATACAAGCAAAATTTGACGGAAAATGATAATTATTGTGAAAATCATTTCATAAAAAATACAATTAGGTTAGAGGATGGTAGGTTTCGTGTAAAGTTACCTTTTAAGGAGTCGCCTAATTGCCTAGGAGATACATACAAATTAGCAAAACGTAGATTTTTTAATTTAGAAAAACGATTTAGGCGAGATCCAAATATGAAAGTAGAGTATTCCAAATTTATACAAGAATATGCTGAATTGGGTCATTTATCTGAATGTCATTCAAAACCTGAGATTTCTTATTTTTTATGTCATCACCCCGTGCTAAAGGAGGACAGCGAATCAACTAAATTGAGAGTCGTGTTTGATGGCTCTGCAGCATCCTCTTCGGGTCGTTCGTTAAATGACATTCTGATGGTAGGGCCCACTGTGCAAGATTCATTGTTTTCTATCTTAATTAGGGCTCGGCAATATAGGTACATCTTGACAGGTGACATAGAAAAGATGTATAGGCAAGTGGAAGTCGATCCAGAAGATCGTAACCTCCAGCTTATATTGTGGAGAGAGCACGAATCTCAGCCCATAAAAATACTAAAATTAAATACACTCACCTACGGCACCGCCAGCGCTAGTTACCTGAGTACAAGGTGCATTATGGAATTGGCAAACGAGTGTGGTGATGAGCTAATAAAAGATATCATCCAGCATAATTTTTATATAGATGACTTGATAGGTGGCGCTGATAGTAAAATTCAGTTGCGTTATATATTAGACTCAGTATCTAAGGTGCTTAGTTCTGGGGGTTTTAATTTAAGAAAATTGAAAAGTAATTTACCAGAAGTTTTCGATAACCGTGAGATTAATAAAAATGACAATTTGACTTTCAGTGAATCAACTAGCACTTTGGGGATGGGGTGGAAGCCATCCACCGATAAATTTAATTTTCCTATCAAGCCTATTTCACAAAATAATAATATTACTAAAAGAACTATAATGTCTCATTCTTTCAAGATATTCGATCCGCTCGGATTTCTGTCTCCAGTTATAATCATACCAAAAATAATAATACAAAGGTTATGGAAACAGAAATTGGAATGGGATGAATCCGTTCCTTTGGCAATTGCAAATGAGTGGAATACATTTACTAAACATTTAAACAAATTACAAGATTTAGAAATACCGAGATTTGTATTATGCGTTAATTATATACATGTTGAGTTGCATACCTTTAGTGATGCTTCACAGCAGGCTTACGGAGCTTGCGTTTACGCAAAATCAGTTAATTCTCAAAATGAAGTCACAGTAAAGTTGTTATGTAGCAAATCCAAGGTTGCACCGCTTAAGGCGACTACTATGCCGCGACTAGAATTGTGCGCTGCATTGCTCGCTGCCAGGTTATGTAAGGCAGTAGGCGAGGCACTCCGGATTCGGCCAGCGCGCATCTTTCATTGGTGCGACTCGAGTATAGTGTTAGCGTGGATTCGTAATGGTCCAAGCAAATTAAAGGCATTTGCTGCTAATAGGGTTAGTGAAATTATTGAAACAACTGACGCCGGGGCGTGGCGTTACGTTCCCACCGCACTTAACCCAGCGGATTTAATTTCCCGTGGAGTAGACGCAACTAAGTTGATAATCACAGATCTGTGGTGGTCAGGTCCCAACTTCATATCGAAGGAGGAATCTGAGTGGCCTACATTATGTCCAAACAAAGTTTTGGAAGTAGAATTACCCGAAATAAAATGTCATGCGGTAACAGTCACCGAGCCATTCATTAAGTTTAAAAATTATTCAAGTTTGTCAAAATTGCAACGAACTTTTGCGTATATTATGAGATTTGTATATAATTTAAGGCATCCTAATAATAAGCTCTCTGGTCATTTATCAATTGAAGAACTAAATAATTCTTTTCATTTTTTATGTCTAGCCGCTCAACGTGAGTCTTTTGCTATAGAGTACGAAATTCTCAGTAAAAATAAACAATTAAATGCTAAATCAAAAATACTCTCACTGTCGCCGTTTATGGACAAAAATAATTTAATTCGAGTGGGTGGTAGAATAAGCGCTTCCTGTTATGCTTACGAAAAGAAGCACCCTATACTGTTACATTCCTCACACTATCTTACAAAATTATTCTTAGAAAGAGAACATGTTAAACATTTACATGCTGGGCCGCAGCTGCTGCTGGCAACAGCAAGAGAAACTATTTGGCCGGTAAATGGAAGGCATCTAGCTAGGAGTGTGGTATTTAACTGTGTGCGTTGTAAGCGTATAAATGGTAAAACTATGTGCCCAAAAATGGGTAATCTGCCCACAGAAAGAATAACACCTGCCTATCCCTTTTTATCTGTGGGGCTGGACTATGCGGGACCATTCTTAATATTAAATAAAAAGGGTAGAGGTAGTCGTTTAATTAAATGTTATATGTGTCTTATCGTTTGCCTACGGTATAAGTGTATTTATTTGGATGTTGTCACTGATCTTACCAAGGATGCTTTCGTGATGGCGCTTCGCAGGTTCATAGCTCGTAGAGGCAAGCCATCTGAAGTATTCTGTGACAATGGACGAAATTTTGTTGCTGCAGCTAAAGAAATTGATAAATTTTTATCGAACAATAAAAAAGAATTATCTCATTTTGCAGTTCAAGAAGGAATAAATTTTATTTTCACGCCTACTTATGCTCCACATTTCGGAGGTATTTGGGAGGCCGGCGTCAAGTCGGCTAAATACCACATTAAAAGAGTGATGGGCAATAGTCATTTAACTTTAGAGGAATTAATCACTTTGTTTGCACAAGTGGAGGCTATACTCAATAGTCGTCCCTTATGCCCTCTCTCTTCCTCTCCTAATGACCTCCTATCCTTGTCGCCAGGGCACTTTCTCATTGGAAGAGCTATGACGGCGTTGCCATCACGAGATCTGAAGGAAGTGAAAGAAGGCAGTCTTCAGCGCTATGCCAGGCTGGAAAGGCTTCATCAACACTTTTGGAACCGATGGCAAAGGGAATATATAAGCGAACTACAGCATCGAACAAAATGGAGAACCGATAAGGGCGATCTGAAGGTTGGCGATATGGTGCTTCTTCAAGAAGATAATGTTCCTCCGTTATCCTGGCGTTTAGGAAGAGTTACTAGGCTGTTTCCAGGATCCGACGGAATCGCTCGGGTAGCTCAAATCAAGACGATAAGAGGCTCCGTCCGGCGACCCTTGGTCAGATTATGCCCACTACTAACCGAAGAGCAAATCCAGGGTTGAAAGAAACTTTCAACGCGGCGGGAAGATGTTTAGGCTTACACAAATAAGCCTTCATAAAAATTAGTGAAGAAGAAACTCAACATTGCCGTTCATTCTTCGCAGGCGTTCATTAATGCTTGCACGTCAGATTTGTATAAAAACTTACTTACCTGTCAGCCGTCTAAAAGGCAACATTGTTTGTAAGGCAAAATAGATATTTACTTTAAATTCAAAAAAAGGTTGTTTTATTTGGCTCCATTGTGTCAAGACAAGACACCATACAAACATATTTATGACGGCTGTCAAACAGGTAATAGCATGAAAACACCACAACTGAAGCCATAACTTCAGATGAGAAAAACACAAATAAAAGTAATAGCGAGGGGAGACCCCCAAATACGTCCTGCATAATATAAGAGTGGCTGCAAACGTGATGCACTTTGTCGTAATGCGGTTATCTTAATATATTGGCATTAAGAGTTCTTTTCATTTGCACGATCTATTAGTTTAGAATTCAATAGTGGCTAAGATTAATTAGAATGAAAATTGGTTCCGTATGACTGTATGACTTTGTTGCCCACCAGTAAAGACCCTTTTTCTCAAAAACGTGTGAGCATTATCACCCTCATCTTCATCATTTAACCGAGAGATACCCACAGCTACACATAGACATCTTCAAGGATTTCCACACCAACCTATCCTGCGCTATTATCATCTAGCGTCTATCTACTATCTTCATTAAATGTAGAACCACCTGTTCTTCTGACGCTTACAACTGCCAATCAAAGACCTTCCTACCCCAACGGCTGATAGTTCTGCGAGTGATGTGACCTGGTCACTTCTACTTATTCAATTTTTCGAGCTATTTCAGTGTTCCTGGTTTTTCTGTGGATTTCATCACTTCTGATTCAATGACGCGTAGAGGTATCAATTTTAATTCTGTAATCAGGTCTGCAGTGGTAAAAAAATCAAACTACTAATTCCCCAAAATCAAAAGATTCGGCATTTTATGCTCTTACCTACCTATAGGGTACCCGTTAATGAATTTTAAATGAAAAAAAAAACTTAAAATAATGTCATGTAAAGTAATCCCGTAAATATTTAAAATTATTTATGATCTTTTTATGATGCACCATATTATTATCGTAATAAAGATTATGATAAAATTGCGTTTAAAGGTTTACTTTCTATTAAACATATTTGTGTCAACATTTAATGTGAAAAAGTTTAAAATGTCTTCATTTTATTCGAACTTTGTTTTTAATTATGAAAATTAATTTATCAAAAATAAGCCCCAAATTTCTATTTTGACATACTGTATGAGATCGAAATTATTCAAATTACTTATTAGATAATTATGTAGTAATAACATCCATATTCAATTTTAGTCAAGCCTTTTGTGGTCTGAGTGTTGTGGGAACTGTAACTTTATTCTTTTACTTTTTATCTTTTAGAACGAGGGTTGTTTACCTTCTTATCATACAGATCACTTGGGACAAAATTCGTAAAGATATATATGATATGTGGAAAATATCATTTGACCAAATTTTCATAGATAAAAGTTGTATGTGGTACAAAACTCTTGCTATTCATAAATGTTTAAGTTTCAGTTTTAGATGCAGTTAATAGTACTAGAATTATATTGTTTGTACTTTTTAAAAAAAAATGTCAATGTAAGGCTTGAAAAGACAAAAAAAACGAGAGCAATCGTAACGTCTAGTATGGCAAAGCTCATAAATCAGAAGTTTGGATTAAACCATATTATCTACAGATAATTTAAAAAAAAAATCGCACGTCACATGTGTATTTTATTAAGAATGCTCTAAAACATTGCCATTCTGAACGGAAGCTATACGTTCTTCATTACTTATCTTCAAACGCATCGATACGCAACATTTATTACGGTTCAAATTCCAACGCTATGTAATGCAGCTTATTAAATTTTTCTTAGTCCTTATTAGAATGACTGAACGAATAAAATGCTTTGTAAGCTGAATAAGTTCGCTGCAAACGCTGTTTGCATGAAGATGTTCTATCATGTCAAAACAAGGAGCAGGGGCACAATGTATTGCAGTTGGCAATCTTAATGCCCTTTCCACAATATCTTTAGTGTGACACCCCTCGATATGAATAATGTGTGATATGATCGCGCCCTTTTATCTACTTTGAGGGAAGCTCCGTGAAATCCCAAAGAAATTAGTTTTTTCCTACCAATGAAACGTTTACGGCTGTCAACCACAAAAATTTTGGAACAATTTTTCGTTAAAAATACGTTTTTGTATCGTTAAATAATATATCTTAAAATAATACATACATACATACACTCACGCCTTTTTCCCATGGGGGTAGGCAGAGATTACGTCCTTCCACTTGCTACGGTCTTTACATATCTCTTTCGCTTCATCTACTTTCATAACATTCCTCATACATGCTCGATGATTGCGGGTACTTCTGACCTGGCCTTTTTTGAGGACACTTTCGATTTGTTCGAAATATGTTCGCCTAGGTCTTCCTCGTCCCGTATCTCCACTCACTCCAGCTTCATAAATCATTTTGGTCAGTCTACTTTCATCCATCCGTTCCACATGCCCAAACCACCCAAGCATCCCTTTCTCTATTCTTCTCTTAAAATAATACTTGATAAAAACAATTTAAAAACTAATAATGACTTTTATTTAACAAACCAACTAACCAAATAATAAGTACATCACTGATTTGTGCGCGGTTCCGGTGGGTGCAAGGGATATAATAGCTAAAGCCTTGCTACAAATTTTTAAAAGATCTCCGATTCTTAAGCGTTTCCGTAAATACTGTACAGGAATGAATAACAAAGACGGCTATCGTGGAATCATATCGAATAAGCCAGGGTCGTGATGGTGAATGTTAATACAACGTAAGAGGCTCCTTAGCCCACATCAGAGTCACAAGTCCCAGGCACTGCTTCTGGCACCCTTACAGTGAATGGATGGTATACTAGTATTTATCAGATTTTTGAATCTACTAAAGATTTAGTCTCTCAGTAGATTCTAAAATCTAAAAACATAGTGGTGAGTGGCAGGTTCGTACCCCGAACCTTCTACTTAGAAAACCAATGCCGCAACTACTATTCTTGATAGTCTTTACACCTCAAACATTTCGATATTCATGTCATATAACTTGGTTAAAAAAATGCATACCTATTAATTCACATCCCTGGGTCATAAAATTATAAAAAAAGGTTTGTCTAATACCACCGCCGGGTGACTACGTAAGCCCCTAAGTACAAATACTTGTATTATTTTTGTGGGGGTGAATGTATAGTAGGGCAGGAAAGCCAATGTTTTGGTTCAATGTGTGGACATAAAAAAATGCATGGGTGAAATGCAATATTTTAATATTAACTGCATTATGGGGTGAGGTGCATTCTCGGGATAGAGATGTTAGAATAAAACGGATAAGACGTTTGTTAAGTTTTTCATAAGTATTAACTACTGTAATTTTATATTGCATTTTTATGATTAATGTAGATATATCGCAGCCAACTGGTTAAAATAGCCGTTCAATCAAATAGCTAGCCCTTTGACTGTACAACGTCATTCAACCATACATCTAGCTTATAAATTGAATATTTGAGTCGCTCAAAACTTTCAACACTACAGATGATTCAAAAGCTGCCGTCTAATTTAATTAGTTCAGCGCTCATCACAAATATACTTTTAAATAATTATTGTTATAATTAAATATTTTTTAAATTACATTTAATGTACTTTAACATCTGTGTGGTCTGTCTCAAAAACTATACATAAATAAAATTTTGTTAGTTATTCAAAAACGACTGAACCGATTTAAATAATCATGTATTTGTTGGTTTATAGATATACTTTCTGTATTAAATAATGTTAAATTTAATGTGAGAAAGCTAGAAATGTATTCGTTTCATTAGAATTATGCAAAAAATAATGGTAATATTTTTAGAAATCTAACAACTAAAAATAATGAAGTTAAATTCAAATTTCTATATTGACATACGTTTATGTGATAGAAATTGCTCAACTTCGATAATTATATAATAAAAATAGCCATAATCAGTTGTAGTTGACAGTTAAGCGGTAGAAAGCTTCCCGCATTAACTATTAAATATAAAAAAGAACCTAATTACAAAATTATATTCAATATCTGATTAAATATATATCTTAGCTATATTGCAATAATTCACATTAATTGTATACACATTAAACCTCCGCCGTATTTTGAAAAAAAATATGTGAATAACTCAAGGTTTGAATAGAGGGTCTTGATGCCAAATTGAACAAAGTTATATACTTTTTATTGATTGTTTTGAGTATTTCTGCCGCCTCTGCAGCCATGCCTAAAACAGTAAGTACCGTATTATCTTCGAAATTTATATTTCGCACCAAAGAGTTCTGACCGAGTGTCAGCGAATAGACTATTAAAGATGGGACGAGCGCTGTGTAGCCACCAGATGGGACATCTTTAATAGTCTAGTCTATTACTTGAATTAATATCTCAAAAAGAAAGGCAGAAATTGTGATTGTGACAAGTAAGTGTAGCCAAACGTCAGCTTATCTTGACTCCATACTCAAGAGCCCCGTGTGAGCAGGTTTACTTGAGGTAAATTTGTCAGTTACATATTCAAAATCTAATCAATATATGTGAGACATAATTAAAAAAAAACTAACTCATAATGGGTAAAGTACATTAATTTTAAAACAATTTTCGTAACGTTTTCTACATTACGAAATGGGCTCCCCATTTTATTTGCACAAAAATCAAATTAATTGAGCATACAAAAGGATTGTTTGCACAAGGAGGCTTTACACAGCTCACAAATTATGCAAATGTCTAAACAATTATGTAAATTTATGTGGATGTAATGCGCCATCTCCTAAAGGTGCTTACAGAGAAATGTGTACTTAAAACCATTGCAATATGCTTGGAAAGTTTTATTTTCTTAGGATGAATATTTCAATATTAATTACTGCTTTTATTCAAATTTGTAGACTAAATTAGTGGTTGTTTTACTTATTATTATAAGATATTTGTTGTTTCTCTAGGTCTGCGTTGATCACAAATAATACAATTTTAAAGATAAATCCGTTAATAGAATCTTTTCAAACCTATTTTGTGAAATTCGTCATTGTTGCGCAAAATAAACACACAATGAGAAATAATCATAATAAATTTACATAACACTGAAATTATTTCATTTCATTAAATTAGTAGTTTATTATGCTTTTGGCACTACTTACCTAAATGACATAACAACTGAATCAAAACACTTTTATAGTGAGAAAATTTTGAAGAATTAGAAAAATTAACTTATTAGGAAAATCTCCCTTTCTTACATGAAATAGTGAATATTATGTTTTTTTTATTTGTAAAAGACTTGTATCGGATATTGTCACCGCATTAATACTGAAAATAATAAAGAAATAACGGGGCTACAACAAATTAGCCAGCCATTCTCGTCTTGTTGCTGATTTGTTATAAATCTAAGGATCCTATTCTAAAATCAACTTAAACTCAGATCGCTGCTTGAGTCTAGTTAGAAAGGGATGGTGTTGTTGAGCCCACATATGTAGCGCTATCTTTTACTAACTGTACTCGAGAAATGACATGATTTCGAGTCTCATTCTATGATATGGGTCTAAGAAGAGGCTTGTGTTTTGAATACTAAAGCCACTTATCATTAGATAAAGAGTCTACTTGTTTGTCAATACACTCGTGTAAAATAAGCCTACGAACATATCCATGTAAATCCAATATGGTCACTGTAATTTTGTGACGTTAAAAAAACGTCTATACACATCAACATTCTTTGGGAGGGCTACATTGGTTTGCACTCCCTGATATTAGACTAATATTCGACTACCCTCGCTTTATTAAAAAACCAAGGGCCATTTGTATGTATTTATAGTTCCACAACACAGCAGTCCCTGTCAGCGAAGGAACTCCCATAAGATTAATTTGGTAATTTGGTGCTTTGACTATAAATATTTTAGACTACGGATATTCGGTATATGTCAGCTATTAAAGTAAATTTCTTAATACGGATATGAATACTATAATGAAATTATTTGCACATACAATAACTTAAAGAAAAATTACTTTGGTCTTCGGTGAACATATGAAGAGATTGTTTTTTACGATACGTAGAACGTTAAAAAACTACCTAATATATCACATACCTAGCATACTGGTGTATTATTAGTTGTTAATTTCATATACTAAGAAATGTAATATTACGCAGCCAGGAATTATACCCGAAATAGCAAGATCATATTACAACAGTTTGCAAGCTTTTTCTCAGAGGTATACGCCACACCGCTGAAGATTCATCTATTTAGAATTGTATGCCTTAAAAGGTAAAAACTCTACATTATTACTTTGTTGTTGTGTGTCTATTTGTCTGCTAAACGCGCTTTTGCTCGGGAACATGTAGAGACATCATACTGAAATTTACATATAAAACTTGTCTGCGTTCCCTTGAAGCTTAAAAAATCAAGCTTCAAAAACAACGCAATTCAAAGGTACGGATCCATTTAATCCTTTTTTATTTTTGCTAGACCTAGTATCATTAAATTTGGCAAGAATAAAGGTCTCACTTGAACACAAGTACAAGAAAAATTCTAAAATGAACCACAAAAATATCAATTTCTGTTTTAGGCAAGATCAGCCATAGTACATCACATGAGTACTTAATAAATAATAATACGACACCACACAGTCAAAATTTATTCAATTAAAGAAAAGTCGAAGTATCTAGTAGATCACGGATTGGGGTATTTGTAATTATTGTCAGCACCAACTAGATTACCAGATATATGGATATTCATCAAGTTTGTGATAAACTACGAGAAATTAAATTGAGAGATCTTTTTCTTTTTGGTTTGATCGACAGATCGACACGACGTTCCGTCTAATAGATTTAAAATGGTGTACCATTGTAATGTAAAAAAGACGCAAGCGATGTACCATCAAATATATTTTGCATTTACATTAAAATTTATATGGAGTCCTTGATGCCTGTGTCAGACTTGCACTTTAGCGCTTTTTTTAATAAAGATTCTATTATTTTCATCTTAGTTATTAATTATTTTATTATACAATAAATTAAAATAATACCTCAGCAATGTTGACTAATTTGTAAATAAAATAAAATGATTCTAATTTTAAATTTATATGTACGAGTTGTATCCACATTGCGTGTATACATTGATCTCTAAAAACAGTGCTGATTTAAAGATAAAACATACTCGGATCGCGAAACATGAAACATGTGCAAATGCAGTTCATTATAAACGTATTTTTATGGAAATAACCCATTCATCGTTACTGGCGATAATATTAAACCATAACGTCAGCTCCGGGCGTACAAACTCACGTCGCCCTGGGATGCAATAACAGATAAAAATGCACGAAAACAGTCGACTGAAATGCGAAATGTCTCATAGGAAGTTTATTGGGTTACGTACCGTCAGTCACAAGTGATTTGGGAAAGGGTTCGCTCCACATACTTTTATTCGCATGTGTCAAAGAAAGGAATGTCTTTCATTTGATGTTATAAATATATGTTACGTTTAAAATAAAAGTCGTTATATTCCTATGACAGGTACTGTCATATCTAGACTAGTTATTGTAAAACTTATATTTGTTGCTTTATATATAAAGCGGCATAATTATCATGTCATAATTATAGTACTTGTACCAATGTAACAATTTTTATAGATTTTAATCGCAGGATTAACTTTGCGTAGCTCACTAACACTGGTTGCATTTTAGTTCGAATGCTTTTTTCATTTTAATAATTAAAAATAAGAAATTACTTTAACATGCTCATGGTAAAAATTATTAAAAATAGATAAACATTGTAAAAATATTCTGTAATTCTAACTAATAAAGCAGTTACTTTTTTATTAATTTTATTGCACGTTGAATGCAAATAGACTTTTTACAACTTTGCTGATCCACATTACTAGGCGCTTATACTCGTATAATATACTCGTATAAGTATAGTCTAATTTGTTTCAATAATATGTCTACATTTTAAAATTATTTCAGCTTCATAGAAAAAACATGCATTATTGTGACTAGTACAAGAGTTTTTAATTATTTTTTGTCTACATTATATATTTGGAAATTTTAATAATAATTTAATGAGTTAGTTTATCTAACATTTCAAATTTAACATGTCCAGAATAGTTGAGATATAATGCCATAATCTACCATGGGATCCGATGCAGAGAAACGAAGATACTCGTAGATGCTGTATAAGAACAATAAAACATATTATTAAAGCCTTTTAAAGAATATAAAATTATATTAAATAAACATATATAATTATGTACAAGAAATACTAAATTATAATTATGTGTAGTAATATTAATATAATAATGTATTCGGAAATTGGGAAATACATATAATCAGTTTTTTGTTGTTAATGATAATGATAACAAATCGTCCCAATTTTTAGTCTCATCATCGACTACCCATTAGATAAGAAGGTAAAGAACATGTATAAAATAAAATCATTCCAAGAAATTCAGATATTTAAATTGGCGAACGGGAAGATCTTTAGTTTATTGCTACAGACTTCGTAACTATCAGAGATCTATAAATTATAGATGTTTAAGCAATTTTATGCGCATTCACGTTTGTTCGAAACGCTCGTTATTGCTTTCGGATGTGCTTTTATTTGCTTATCTGCGTCTCTGAGTTTAATATCTGTTTAATTGGTACGGCCCGTAGCTGTACGTAAAGTTTGCTTATGATGGCTTTGTATATTAATGTATTAATTATTAACTTTCCAAATTAATTTATTTTAATTTGGTATAGGCGTTGGCGGGACTGTAGCGAAAATAGGTTCTTCTGACAATAAGCTGGTATTCATCAGTAATAATAATGCCACAAATAATAATAATAACCAAAAATATGTCTTTCTGGTAATATTGTCAGTCTTGCGTTGGCTAAACGGTAATCTAATGGTGCAGCAGTCACTTCCTTGCTAGAATATCATTGTTTTGCGAAAATCTTATATATAAAAATGAATCGCAAAATGTGTTGGTAAGCGCATAACTCAACAACGCCTGAACCAATCTGGCCATTTTTTTTAATGTTCGTTGAAATTCAAGGATGGTTTTTGATGTGATTCGAATAATTATCGAAAAAACCCTAAAACAGCTTTTTTCCCATACAAACGTTTTCTAAATAAAACATACAGTGAATTTGAGCTTTATTGCTATTTATAAAGTTCAATGCAAGCACTCACTGCTGTCCAAGCAATGTATTGTTTCCTTTTTTTTTTTTTTTTGTTTCCCTGAGGAAAATGCATTAAATTGCATACCCCGGCTGTGGCGAGCCGGGGTTATGTGGGGCTCTCCTCCCCAGAAGGGGGAGGCCTACCCACTAAAAACCTCAGGGATGGCCTTCCTCAGGCATGTAGGGAGCCCCCGGGAACAGAAAGCTTCTTCCGGGAACCCCCAGCCTCCGCTCCCCCGTCGACACAGGGGAGCCCTCCTCGGGGGAAGCTACCACCTCCCCCGGTCCCCTCCACCGACGACGCCCCCCGGCCACGGAAGGGGCGTGGTCCATCCCGGGTCGCCGTAGCGGTCGCGACTTCCTCGCGCCCGCCGGCGACCCGCGGCGGCGCCGCAGCTGTGCTACCGAGCCCGGCGCCGCCTCCTTCGAGCGGGATCGGCCATCTCCCGACCCCGCTCGGCGGCCTCCTTCTGGAGCATTACTGCTTCACAGAAGGAGGCCACAGCCCTCCAACCTCCCTCGTCCGCCAGCATTGCCGCAATCAATGCCGGCGGAGACAGATCTCGCCCGATCTCTGCGACCAAGACTCGGCGCTCGGAGGCCCATGCGGGGCACTCCGCCAGCGTGTGCTGGGCCGAGTCGAGGTCGGATGCGCAGTGGTGACAATGTGTCGATCCCTCCCGTCCTATTCGACACAGATACTCACCGAAGCAGCCGTGCCCGGTGAGTATCTGTGTCAATCGGTAGGTGACCTCCTCCTTCCCGTTGAGCCAAGCTTCGAGGTGCGGGAGTACGGCACCGACGGCCCGCTGGCGCGCGCAGATCCGTAATTCGAGCTGCGCACGCCAGGCCGCCACAATCCGTCGGTGCCACTCCCGCTTAGGCACTTCGCGCGCGGGTTCCAGGGCGCTCCCCCCATCGCCCCCCCGGTCGACACGCCGCGACGCATACGTCGCCGCGTACATGTCGGCCAGGATGTCGAATGGGGGGAGCGTCCCAGAACTGTCGCCGCCTCGTAGAGATTGTACGGTAGCCTCGTACGATCCGTATGGCCATTATCCGCTGCAGGCTCCGTAGCAGAGCTCTGCAGCGGGGGACCTCGCGCAGTCTTGCGACCACACGGGAGCCCCATACATGGCCACGGATCGCACGACGCCCTCGTACAGGCTGTAGTCGTGTTCCTAACATCAAAGAGTCAATTTGCGCTTTATTAACGCTTTATAAAGTTGAAATTCAGTCATATCTATCAAAACAGTGTACGTGTGTGCGTTGGAGCACAGAATACATCGTTGGAGGATTTAATATCACGTTTCAAAGTTGAATAGTCACAAAATGTTATACATAGTTCATTTGAACTTTTTTTGGTTTTGGTTGGCTATGCGCTGCTGCCACTTTACAAATCTTTTTGACAGGACGAAGTCTGTCGGGTCCACTTGTAAGTATAAAAATAAAAAAATGGCAAAGTTATTAATTGTAACGATATTTGTTCTCCGTGTTATGTAATCTTTATGTAATAATTTTGTAGATCGCCGATTAAGCAACCTTTGAGATTGAATTATACGACTTGATGAAAGAAATGGATTGTCTTAAGATTCATTTACTCTACTGTTTGGGACAAATTGACAGCGATACCATAATAATAGGCGCATTAATATTAAAGGGGATATAAGTTAGATATTATATGGATTCTATATGCTTACCTTGTGAGCTAAAAATCGAATACTTTCCGAGTTAACTAATTTCAAAATGAAAATAAAATCTTTATTTAATGTCGTTCTTATTCAAATGTTAATGGTGGTGCTCCATTGATTACGATATAAAATTAATTTCTTTAGTTTTTTTTTTCTTTCAATTTATATTATGTATTTAAGGATTTTGTATGAAATTGTATATCATTAGATTTTAGTTCAATTATTTTTTAAATTAATGTAATAAATATTATTATCGATGTTTTTGTATACCGATAAGGTATAATAAGGCCATTTAATAATAATTAGGCTAATAAGGCGATTTTATTGTACCCATACTTATCAATAAATAAGGGAATACGAGTATAAATAAGAACTTTTGATACTTGGAAAAAAGTAGCTTTAAATCTATCAGAAGTGCATTTTCTATAGAAAAATCTACAAATGTCCAATCAATATAACAAATGATAGGTATTCGAAAATAAAGGACAATACAAAAAACACAAGTAACAAATAAATAAGTTAATTTGAATCATCTTAAACACTATAAAAATATCCTTATAACCTAAAAAAAGATATTATAGATAGATGATTATAAAAAAAATATATATAATTTTTTTTTATCTACTTAGCTATGTAATATTGCTTCAAGCCAATTTTCATAATTAAAACGGGAAGATCAACGGGAACCGTCTACAATATAAATTTTAATTCGCTTGAAAGTATCAAAATACTGCATGTTTTTGTGGTGCAACTATCGTTCGATCTTGCGGTGTTGAATTTTTTTCACTTCACTTGGTTTTACATGACCTTACTTCATACCGAAGTTCGTGATTCTAGTTCAATAAGTAAAGGTTTTGACAACTTGGCGATTGTCAAAATATGTGACATTAACGGAGCGTAAAAGTCTATCTTTTAATAATATTTCGCATGCATTTGGTAACGCGAGTATTTGATAACGTCAACTTGTTGTATTGGCATCAATAAGTGTCAGGCCAGTGTTGAATAATCTTTATTCTCTCGGTGTCATATCGATCTCAAAATTCTCATATATATTTAAGCGTGGTGACCATGCAATATTCTGATGATAGTGGTGGTAGACCATCAGCATCGGAATAGGTATTCTACAGATCCAGCTTAACAGTATATGCAAAAATATTTTCTGCATTGAAGAAAATTGTTCAAAGTTTTAAGCGACTTGTAAATATTTAGTTAACATTAACATTTAATGAAAATTAACATTAACCTAGCATGACTTGATTATATTTTTTAATAAGTTATTATTAAGTATAATTGACATTTATTAAAATATTGTAATTATATATAAATTATTTATTTTTATTATATTAAGCGTGCATACTTACAATAGTTATATAATTATGATATGAGACAATACGATGTCTTGGGTATTTTACAAATAGATAAGTATGTAGTACCCCAGTACAAAACTTATATAAGTAGATTGGAAACAATACAACATAAACTCTCAAGATATTTACAATTTAAATGTAAAAAATACGATGACAGTTACGAGGCTAGATGTAAAAGACAGCACTTGCTCCCTCTTTGTGTACGCAGAAAAATAGGCGACATTACCTACATCCTTAGTAAAAATAGCACAGGCCAGAATAGACTCCCCCTATCTCCTTGATAAAATACAACTTAAGGTCCTCAGTAGGTCTGCTAGATTACAATGCCCGCTCTTTGTACCTTACAGCCACACCAACTATCAGAAGGGTTCATTTTTCGTGAGAGCCGCTAACTCGGTGAATGAGTTAGGAAATTTACAAGATCTAGATCTGTTTAACTCAGCTCCGTCCAGATTTGCTCATGTGGTCTCGCAGCAATGGATTGAGTCGGTTCCCTGATGATTAGTTTAGACATATTGTCAATAATGTTCCTAGTAATTATTAAGATAGCATTCAAGTTTTAAGTTAGTTATTTATATGCGAAAACTCGTAAATAGTCCGTAGTATTATAAGTAGATGTTAAATAGTTATTAAGTACTGTTAGTTTTCCAAATAAAATAAAATAAAAAATAAATAAATAAGTATATAGTATATATCTTCGAACGTTACAAAATGATAAAGAAACACATACATGACGAATTGTCAATGAGTACCTAATAAATTTGTCCCTCCGAAAGTTAATTTTTACCTTAAAAATAACGGAATCATCAATCTGCAATCATAACACCATTAATAAAAACAGATCGCGACGGCCAGAAAAAATAACTTCATTACTCAAAGTTTTTAATAAAACTGGTAGAAAAAAGAGCGAGGAGACGGAGGTGAGAAACAATGGAACGGCACTTAGCACCTCGTGGATGTTGACAAATTAGCCAATCCGTGCCCCCCGGAACTGGAAACGAGAGTCGAGCGAGACCTTTGCAGACGGCATCGCTTATTGACTTTAATTTTCTACTTTGTTGACGTTCTCAATGATATATACTGCCGACTGGAACAAAATGGCCTCCCGCTTTTTCAAATAACAAGCGTTACCCCATCAATTTTGGCTGTCATTCATTCACACCGTCCGTTCTCGTGAAATATTCGAGTTATCTATCGGGTGAATCGCGCGTCGAAAAACTAGTCCGCCTGCGGAAAAACAATCTTTCATTTTGATTATTTCTTTGTAAATAATAGAGGGATAGCCACGTGTCGGGCCTGAGGGCTCTTGGTGATTTTTTTGAGGCTGAACGCCAGATATCAAGTGCCATTATTGGAAAAGTGTTTGTTCTCAATTGGGAATCTGACCGATCAGTGTTATTGATTGCGGTCCGAGAGTACGTTTTGAGTGAGTCTCTTAAAATATCATTGGTTTTATTTGCCTTATTTTTTTTGGTTTTTTTATGTATCTAGGTATTAGGTTACCATAGCCGACCATAAAATTGCTTTACCAACCGTAAAATGAAATGTCAATTGCACTTAAATTTTTGTTTATAACACCAAATAACGTTTTTATTAATGCATGACGTTAGTATTGTAACATAAAATATGTTACAGTAAAGACTTATAGCTAAACTATATTAAACAAAATAAGATTTACCACTTAATTAGGAAATTTAATCTATTTACAACTTATAAACTAATAATAATTTACTGTTCTTTATAGCTAAAACTATACACTTACCGAAAACATAAGTAATTATCATTTTGCCTGTACAAATAGTGGCGGCATAGATTTGCAATGCTAGGATTGCGAATTAACTACAATAGGATAAATAGAAACGTCAAACCTGTCACCGCAGTGGTTCGCATTGCGAAGATAGATTGCAAGGAAGGAGTACGTTCGCCTCTCACTTGGTGTCCTCACGCGTGGCTCTTGCGAAGCAGTTTTTATTATTCTTTTAGTCTTATGAAAATAGTGACATATTGTCATCAAAATAATAATGGTGCGTATTTGGATTTTCAGGTTCCAGGTTCCTGCAGGAAACCCAAAGTTCCTGATTGGAAATTAAAAGTTGATTGTACGACACACAACAACCCACAACCATTACTGACCCTGAGGTTCCGGCTGCACTCCAGCCTCACCACCACCACCATACCAGGGTAGTACTAGTACCGACTCAACTGCATTGGAAAGTAGGAAGACTCACAAGTACAACCGGTGGCGGTAGACCTTTCGACCCTGAGAATACTAATATAAATAAATTTATCTACTAGGGTTGGTTGTCTTTTTATTCCTCAACCCCCTAACGTAGCAGTATAAAACTATTTATCGATTTGAAGGAAAATTTATAATGATTATCATTCCTTCATGTACCCGATTCCGATGTAACATTATAAATATAGTGTTCCAAAAAAGGAATTATGAAAAATTATTGGAAGCATATTCTATTTATATTCTACATATAGTCAAATCTTCATTTCGAAGATAAAATAAACTCAAGTAATTAACCATTCTCTGAGCACATGAAAATAATACGTGACAGCAATGTAGAAATGTTGTTATTAAATGTTAAAAAATTAATAACATGTATTTCCGCCATTCACTTCAATAATTGCCAACAATGGGTTTTTCATTACTCCCACAAATCTGACACAAATTATCTGTATCCCGCATAGCCTCTGAAACGTCTCTGCAATGAGCCTCAATTGCTCTAGTTCTCCCATTTCAATGAGCCCATTTTGCACCATAGATCAAACTGACAATTAGAACAAAGGTTTTTTTTAATTCTTATTAAGCCTTACACCATAATGGTTAAGTCGGCTGCAAAATAATGTTCATGCATTGACATTATTTTTAACGAAAGAACAATGAAACTTATAATTATAGCACTATTATTACATTTAAAACAGTTCTACTGCATCTAATTTCTTTTAAAAACAAAGATTTGAAGACATTTTTCAGTTACAGTCGGCCACAGTTTGAAGTCTAGTCCTACTAGATATTTTGTTCTACTGGAACCTAGTCTTTCGTTTTATCTTATGGTTAGTGATGATAGGAATCTACTTATTTACATTTATGAAAAAAATATTTATTTTTAACCTAACTACTCATCTCTCAACACATATTGTTAAAAAGTTCAATATTATCATTAAATTTTAGCAAACAACACTCTATGCCAACCAAACCTACATTTTGTTCTCATGCGTGGATTAAGCGAACGGAATGCGGAATACAATTGATGGCATTCTTCAACAGTAGGTACAATTCCAAAAGTGTGCTGACGAAGATCCCCAAGCTTTGAGCATTGATGTGCGCTATATATTGGGTTTTACCCTTTAACTAATGTAATAAGATTACAAAGGCAGACAGACAGGGCCGGATCGGCTTAGCGCGGGGCTTGTTAAATTGGACCGTGAAAAGATTACGGGACTATTTGCAAATCTCTATCATTTAAAATTAACGATTACAATTTATTATAGCGTGAAGCATAACTATTTTAATATCGTGTCTTTCCGATTTTTTTCCTAATTGCCACAGTAAACATGCTTATATTTTAAATTATTATATTAATAATAAAAGCGGATATACTAGCTTGATCTTTGATCATTAGCACAGCTCATTTACGTTCTTACCGATATGCACGAGTCCACCCTATATTAGCCAACCACAAGAGCCCTATGAATTCTTTGACTTCCCATACACTCTTTTAATTTTTTCGTAACTGGATGCTGTTTGGCTCACCAGAGACCTTTTCCCAGCAAAGTTTTTGAATTTTAATTGAATGCTTGCGAATGAAAGTGTTCGACTTCCGTGCATATGTTTGGACATATGAATGGACAGGTGACCTCGGTAGAGGCATTTTATCTGACTATTGTAGCCTTACCCTGTTTAGTCTCGCCTTCCTCTTCCTACCTACGATAGAAATAAGAATAAATATTAAGAACAAAGATTGAATTATTATTTCACGAGTTACCCTAAATCCACGTCTGTTCTCGCGTAACGAATCGCCACTGACGGTTTTGGCGAAGCGTTAACAGGCCCCTAAAGGGGTAGCGTTATACTATACCCATTACGGACAATCGTTTAGTCGTCTGCAAACAAAATATCAGAGAGATAAAAGCCGATCTGTCACGGTAGGGACCCGCTTTGCCGTGAATTTCGCCGTGGAATCTGATATGTCAGTGTCGAAGCTAAGTTCGTTAGCTGAACGCTTCGCAGAAGTTGAGCATAGTTTATGCACTATGTATATACACTATTCAATGTTACTATTCAATTTTGTTAAATTTTCGCGGTTTACAGAATAAATTACTGGGGACGACTAAACCACCAATTGGTCGGTTCCTGTTCCATTTGCCCGTCCATCTAATTTAATGGAGTAAAATATAATGAATTGAACAATAGTTCTAGTTTTGGGTTAGGTTAGGTTCTTGTTATGACTATTTATGTATACTTATGACATGATCTCCTATTCATCCCTCAAGGATTGCAGGAGAATAATTAAAATATTAGAAAAGCAGACACAATGAAAAAAAGAGACAGCAAGACGGCGTAACATGTTTTTATCTTCTACTCTTCTCTATCACACGTCATCTTCGCACTGATATTCTTCTTATACATAGCCATCTTCACGCAATCCATTCATAGCCTTCCGTCTGTTCCGTACCACGCTAGTCTTACTTCGTATCGACTGTTTTCCTGGTGGTGTTCGACGATTCTTTTACTGGTGCTACTTTCAAACTTCTTTTTATAAAATTCCTTCCTGAATTTGTCAACTTTGTTGTCAAATATGCAGATCTATACTAATAATCGATTTGTAAATTTTCCCCTTCAAAGACAAAGTACTAGATTGAATAATATTTTTTAATTAGAATACTAGCTTTCAGCCCGCGGCTTCGCCTTCGTGGATATCGGGATTGGGTCTATATTAGAGGGTTAAGGTTAGCTTTTGCTCACGGCTACATATGCGCGGAAGTCGGTTTATGGCGCGAAGGTTTTATCGCGCTTCCCGTGGGACTATCCGTTTTTCCGAGATAAAAAAAAAACCGCAAAACGTTGCTCAATCTATTGATGAAAACCGCATGAAAATCTGTGCAGTAGTTTTTGATCGAAACCTTTATTGCGCATCCCGTGGGATCTGACGATTTTTCCGGGATAAAAAGTAGCCTATGTTACTCGAGGATAATGTAACTTTCCAAAAGTGAAAGAATTTTTGAAATCGGGCCAGTAGTTTCGGAGCCTTATATATTTTTTTTTCGTTCTGCTGAGGAAAATGCATTGAATTGCATACCCCGGCTGCGGAGAGCCGGTGGTTATGTGAGTCTTTCCTCGCCAGAAGGGGGAGGCCTACCCACTAAAAACCTTCGCGATGGCCATCCTCAGGCGTTTCCTCTTTATAATATTAGTATAGTAATCAATAATAATATTATATTTATAATAGACTAGCAAATCACCCGTGTTATATCGAATTTTCCTATAGCTAATATATATTTTCTCGCGGCAAAACCCTGTCCTTCCTTGGGGCTCTAACTACCGTATACCAACTTTCATCAAAATAGGTCAGTAGTTTCGGAGTCGACAAACAAACAAGGTATCATATCTTCCCTCTTTATAATATCTTTATATATCAAGAGATTACATTAGATTAAATGAAAAAGGTAGTGCTAGGAATGAAAAATAAGAAAGCCTGTAGAACGGTAATATACCTACATGTATGGAATATATAGGGGTATGGAAGTTTTGTAAGTGAATGGATGGAAGTGGTTGACTTTATGTTTATTAATAGTTGCATTGGGGACTTGAATTTGATGTAATTCTTATAATCTCTGCTTATTTTATTGTTTTAAAGCATCTAACTTAATTACAATACCTTCAAACCAGCGAAAGTCTCTCATTTACGAAGTATTCTAGGCATATTACGGTCCTTCCATAATTTTTGGAAGGTCTTTACAAATAATTTTTTAAAAAGATTTTCTTTAATATAAAATTTTTATTTGTTAATACTATTTCATGCAATATATATATTTTTTTGATATATAAATGTTAATTTAGTCGAGCGCACGTAGCTTGGAATATTTTATTATAGGCTCCAGGTTTTATTTAGATAATTTTTGCTTTTATAATTGGAAACAGGTATTGGCTATTGCTTGGTTAGGTCAGGCGCCGTACACGTATAATAAATTATATTACCCAAAAACATTAAAAATACACAGATCCTATATATAATTACCATTTGCAGCCTACTATTGAAGGACCATTTTGCTTGTTAAATAAGAAGCAATAATTTTATTAGAAAATTATTATCATTTTATTACAGCACATACTCGTAGCTACAACTTGTAGAGTGCAAATTCGCAACTATATTGTCACAGACAAATTGCAATTAAAATAATAAATAATGATTTATGTTTTTTAAAACGATATGTAAAATTTAAAGTTGTCGGATCCTGAGTAGAGTAGCCAAGGAGTACTATAACTGTGCTGAGAATTTTGCTCTTTTGAAGAAGAAATAATTTTCGAAGTAACTTTTGAGCGCCTTCTAGTTTTAAAATGATTTAAATTTTAATTTAGATTGAATGCACTCAATACCAGTATGCAATAGAACAAAATTGATTGTGTTAGGACGAAATAGATTTTATAAAAAGATCTTAATTATCCAAATCATCTTCCTAATCCTGCTTTTTATTCGTTAAATTTGGGAGTTCCAGGAGACTGGGAAATACACTGGAAAAGTAGTAAACTTTTAAGTAGTCATTTGCGGTTAGTCTGTTAGTGCGGTAACAGTTTGACCCATTACTGATACGCCTATTATTGTAGAACCTCTTACTGTAGAACCATTATTTTTGGACCTTGGTGTCTTTACCCGCTTTATAAATTAACAGAACTTGTTTAATACGAAACCCCATACAACAACTATAGCAAGGTACACTAACCCACTAACGAAAACACTGGACAATACAATGCAAGCAAAGAAATGCTTGTCCTGTACAATAGCTCAAGTGTCTTGAAGGAAACCTATAAGTCCTCCCTTCAACATATATAAGAAGCTACAAGTTGACATGCCCGTTGACTGTTCATCGAAAGACATTGAAAGATCGAAAGAATCTCTGGTGGGGACACATCTTGTACAAAAGTTGCGGAAAGATCGTGGGGTATACGTCAATGAAGCCGAATTCTCGATGAATCTTTAAACAAGATAACATGATCACATTATATTAGAATAATAAATATAATATTTTGGGAAACATTCAAGATTAAAGATACTCTTTTTCATTCATCGCATTAAGTGAAGTGACCGTATATCGATATATGTACTAGGTATATAATATATAAAAAAATGCAACAACCCTTAAATATGTCTGGTTCAATTGAATATATCTCTAACAAAGTGAAACGTAATAAAATTTGGTTTTATTATCACATTTCCTACAAATATCATAATGAACTGTTTAGAATGTACATTTATTGTAAGTGCGTCACCTACCAATATAATAATGAAACTTTTGTGTAGCAATGTAAAGCAAATAGTATGCTTCAAAGAAAGATACTAGTGTTCTATGCTTTAAATTCTTTTTAAATTGCTTAGTAAAGGTTTGACAAGTTGTCAACAGATGACGCTACTAAAGTTATATCTTGTTGTTGCCATGTAAGTGTAGATGGCAGTGTATATAGAGTGCTTTTAGTTTGGCAGCTAGTTCGGGATTGTCGTCATAGATGGCAGTATTACTTATTTATTTTTTATATTATTAACTAGTTAGTGCCCACGACTTCGTGCAGGATTAGTATTTCCAGTGGCGTGGCTTATATATTTATACATTGTAGCTTATGTGTTATTCTGATATAAGATATATTATTGTAGTTTCATAAAAATCCATTCAGTAGGTTTTACGTGAAAAATTAACAAACATCTATCCATATTTACAAACATTCACATTTATAATATTAGTCGGGCCACCTATGGATGATCATGAAATTCTTGATAATCTGTCATACGGAAAATCCTTTAATGCAAGCGACCCTCGGGGTGTTTTGCTGAATGAGACTACCGCTGGCCACAAGTGATTAAGAAAGGGTTGAATTTTGTGTCATAGCTATAACTGTAGAATGTTAATTCTGGCTGGAAATGAAGGGATTAAATAAGAGATGGTAATTATTGAAGGACTATCCCGGCGAGAATTGATAGATAGTACTTTAACTAGTTACAATAAGTACAAGTAGAGTTATAATTAAAATATTTTTTTAGTATAAGCGCCTATAAGATATTTCATAGCAATGCTATGCATCTGCGTATTATAAAATATAAGGTTTTTATATAAATTCTCAAAGGAGGCTGAAAAATTCAGTAAATTCTTACAAAAGCAAAACGAAATTCTTGGTTACTAAATTGGCATTGTCTATTGTTAAAATATCAGTAAAGTAAGATAAATAAAGTGATATAGCATACATCCCCAAGTCTCAACGAATATTATGTGAAAGTGACACTGTCGTTCTGTATGTTACAATTTTACGTTAAAACGACAAAATAGATTTTGAAGGTGGTATAAGTTTAAAAGCCGGGAAAGGATATATGATAATTATTACTATGATAAAATATCTTTTTTTTTTGTGAGAAAATATAACAGGTTTCGTAATTATAGAAACCAAAAATAATTTGAGACCTAAGAAAGGATATGAGGTATTTTATACCAATGAAAAATATATATTCCTACTTTAGGAAAATCCGTTGATAACAGCTGAATATATTCTACTGCAATTTAGAATGAGAATGCTTTAATATCCAGGGAAGGACATACAATATAAAGATATAATAGATAAAGATTAAATTGACATTGACATGAATTTTCTCGAAATTTTGTTAAAAAAGTACTGTTAATATTGCAATGTTTTTATTATTATTACAATGATTTTATATATGATAACATACTTTTAAAATACATCTTTACTATAACTGTGATACTGACATTATTAATATTTCTTAAAGATATGATGCAATGTAAAATATTTAAAAATTATTCCACAATATAATCACAAAATTAAAATCTGATTCTAATTTCCGAAATATAGAAATCTTTTCTTAATATTATCTATAAAAATAGATTTCTTTATAATTTCTTTCAATCCATCATAATTAAAATCAGTGTAGCCGTTCTTGGGTTGCAACATAGCATGAAAACGTAATATTTACGTGGTCAAAGTCGGTGGTAAAGTGTAGTGAAATAAGATAAAATTTTAACAAGTGGTGAGGCAGTGAAGTAATTTTTATGACCACGTTCTTGGTAATAACAATAACAACAAGTCTCAACTAATTAAACGCGAAACGGACTACGAGACGAGGGGAGCTTCCTCACCTAGATAAAAAGTAAGGTCAGCAAATGTGTGTTATTATTGTTATATTTATAAAAAACTTTATTGGAGTGTAAAGGATGTTGAATAAAAACTTACGAAGGTTGTGGTTCATAGACGCGCAACTCACGGACGAGTTTATAGCGATTTTATTAGTGACAGTTACACATTGAGGTTCATTTTGAGGAAAATATGTCATAATAATTTCGAGTTCTGTACTAATATCAAAGAGTCGAAAACCATGACCGTGACGTCTAACATACTTTTAAAAGTGAATTTTTATTTCTTGTTTACTTGAGAACTAATTTACTGATTTCACATAATTTTCTAATTTTTTAGTTATTTGTAGAAGGTTCATGCGGACAGACAAAAGTTATATGTAGTAGACCAAAAAAGACAGTAAATTTCGTGATTATTTTCAATTTTTGTGTTTGAGTGATAAGTTACGAGAGGAGAAAGTCTGTCAGACCTATGAAGTTAAATATGTCAGATCGAATGATAAGTATGTCACTTCCGCTGATATGGTTGCGCTTTATGATGATCGGCAAATTACATATATAACAAGGACATGCTCTACTCAGGTAATTGTAGACGTCGGCTCAAGAAACACTGACTTGTAAAGGATGATCCGCTTGCTAATGAACACGGCATTTACGACGCCGAAGTGCCAATTATGGAAGACCAAGTAGGACATTGTGAAGCCAAAACAAATGCCATGATGATTATGTTAATGATGATGTTGAATTTTGGAGAAAAAAAAAATACTTGTCAAAGCTGAATAATTGAATTTCACTTGTGAAATTTATTCAATACATAAAAACCAGGTAATTGAATTTTATTATCACGCTGTTGAAGCCAAAACAAATGCCAAGATGATTATGTTAATGATGATGTTGAATTTTGGAGAAAAAAAAAATACTTGTCAAAGCTGAATAATTGAATTTCACTTGTGAAATTTATTCAATACATAAAAACCAGGTAATTGAATTTTATTATCACGCTGTCCCAGCATGAGCCTCCATCCAAGCCGTAGGACCCTTATGACCAAGGCTTAGACTGTTTAGTCGGTAGCTTATTCTGGTCGAGCCGCTTCGATCTGTTTGAAGTCCGACCGTAATCACCGTGGCACATGGTTGCCTCTCCTCTCCAAAGAGAAAGAAAAATAAAACCAACCCAGTGCGAGTTGATCGTTGACACCGTAGAAAATTAACCACGTAGTTTTGAAAGTAGTAAATTCTCCACTCGAGTAAAAACACTCGCCTTGATCATATTACTCTCTCTCCGCACTTTTATCATCGATAACTATAATAAATAATCGTTTATTCCCTTCTTACAACTAAATCAATATCTCTAAAAAAATAATACAACAGCTAACTACTCACTACTTAATTATTTTGTGCTGACGCTACTGTAAGACGACTTCTAATTAGCAAGTTGAGAGCTAAATATTACATTTATGATATGCAAATTTTCTTGACTGGGGGAGGACGTTGTTATAATCTGAACTTTATTTTGTTGCACTGAAAATATTGTTTTGCGTGAGGCAACTTTACCGGTAAATTTTCTTCAGCACAAGGCGTCTTAAACCTAATTAGGTACCATTTGCTTTATTAGATAGTAGTGAGTGCTGTAACTACCTCTGCGGGGGAGTATTGTCTAGTTTCATTGTTACTTTTTATGTTAATTTTCAGATAACTAGATAATATTTATAGCAAATAAAGCTATTATCTGAATTTAATTATACTATTCTAAATTAATATATATTAGTAAATACAATTTTTTTTGATCCGCCGACAATATACCGCAAAATTGTGTCGGCATCGAGATGAACCAACCACCATATTAAGTCAGAAAACATACCATCCACATTAGTCACAATGCAGCTTCCATGTAAATCCTAAAATGAGTCAGTAGATGCATTTTAAACGTCATCAATTAACAGATTGTGGTTACCTTTATTGGACATTTCGTCCAATTAGTGTTTGTTTAAGGCCTCATTATGATCACAATCAGTGAGTCACCGGGCAGCGGTGGGATGTCAACCTGCTTATAGAAAATCGACTTCATTGATGAGACTTCACTGGTAGTAAGATTATCAAGAATCATACAAATGTTTTGTACAAAAGTTTTTATGAATTTGGATGAAGTTGGATTTTCCGTAAAATTCTAAGAAGATAATACATGATTTCCTAACATTATGCTAATGATGATGATGTATCGTCATCATATATGTCTCCACCGAGGCGCACGATTATGTCGATTGCAGTTTATGCTTTTTCACACTTATTTTCTTTAAAACCTGGTGTGTGTAGGTCTCACAACGTTTTCCTTCACCGCGTGAGCTTCGGATAAATGTACATTTGAAATTTCAATAAAGACATAATACAAGCCAGACGCACCGTTGACTTCCCTGTTAGAAAGTCATTGCTTATTTTTTACATGTCTATAGATAGATATTTTTGTCATTATTTAAAATTTGTAGATGTAATCTTTTATTTCCAGTAGTTTCTTGTATCTAGTTTAACATAGAACTATCGCAACATATTATTGGGAGTTAAAGTTAGGAAATAAAAAATAACCGTTCACTGCGATATTCGCTTCTCCCAACACTCACGTCGTAACCACAGTTGAGTGTAAGAATTTTAACAATATTTCCGTTTGTGATTCCTTGTTTTATGTTTTTAAGGATAGGTGTTAGTTTCACCGGAATATAGTGTAAAAACTTCACACGTTAACTTCGGCGCATTCTAAAAATGCTCATTAATGATTTCCTATTAAAAAATACTTGGGGAGCGTTTTTTCTTGTTTGCAACCCATAGTAAGTTAAACCATGACAGATCGAAGTCAATTTAGAATCTTCGACAATCAATTTAATGTTACAAAACTTAAGACACATTTTCCTTCAATGCAAACACTTAGATTATATCTATGCAATGTCAACGCCAAACTGAGGACAGAAAAAAAGCCTATCTTTTGCTAACATCAAATGAGAACAGTTGATGGCATCCGAAACAATTAAGTTTATCAGAAGCAGGCCAAGAGGCAATTCATTAATAACGTTTTCGGACAAAAAACGACTATTTTGTTTACATTTATTAGTGAAGTGAGGAGACACCATCCATCAAGGAATGAAAGATGAATGGGCAGAAGAAAGTTCGGTGGCGACATTGTATAACTTCAGCCGAGTTATTATGTACAAAAAACTTTTTTTTTCTTCGCCTCTTAATAAAATAGTTGGTAGACGTAAGTATGAGAACTCGTCAAGTGTATTAAGTAGACGAACAATAAACACAAGTGGTGAAAGAAAATGATTAATGAATCAGCACGTCAAAAGAAATCGCATAGTTTTGGATTTATAAAGGATTTCACGTATATTTAACACAATGGTTATTACTTTATACGCGTTAGTGGCAGTTCGAAAATTAATGCAGACTTTTATTTTATGTATTGTTTTACAAACTTTGAGTGTAATATAAAAATTTTTAACTTGCGATATACCTTCATCTTACATAATGGTGAATGTCATAGCGGCACAAGTGCTTGGCTACTGCTTAACGTGTTGCGTATCTGAAATTCTATGTGTGTAATTCCATTCATAGAACGGGATAAAATCCTAGTAAAGGGCGACGAATAAAAAAAAAATAATAAAAAAAGCAATAACATCTGGGGCAGATGTTATTGCTTTTTTTATTTTTTTTTTTATAGAGAATTGAATCCCTAACTTTTCAGTCAGCTTTGTGCGCAACCAATGTCATGTTAAATACTATAAATTTTAAACACAGACACGTTTTTATAATAGTTATATTTAAATATTGAAATATCATTGGCTACACATACATAGATTATGTCCTATATTTCGTCGGCTTGGAAGAAGACCGTCATAACTGAAAAAAAAAATGCATTGTTATGTTTTCGCAATGAAACAACTGTAATTTGTAAATAATAATAATAAATGTCTATATAATAATAAAGCCACCTGTAAAGAATATGGTTTCTAAATATTTAATGAGATCGAGATTTGAATACATTTTATCCAGTAAAATGCTTACATGCTTCCCCTGAAAGTTTGTGTATTTTGAGTTATGACAGTCTTCTTCCAAGCCGATGATTTATGTTTCACTTTTCGCTTGCATAAATCAAAACTTTTCAAAGTCCAAAATGGCGATAACCTATGATTGAGATTGACTATTAGTTAGAAATATTTGCATTATTTTTAATGTATAAATGTTTCAAGTTTTAAATTTAGCTTCACTCTTCTTACATTGTAAGTATTTTTCAGCTTCATAACTGAAGATGTTAAAAAAATATTCTCATGTCCAATTTTTAGCAACATCCGTTGATCCAGTGTCGTCTCATATTCTCACCCCTGCTTAGGAAACCAAGAGTCACATTTCTCGCGTACCACACTAACATCTCATTAGAAGAGGGCACATGCCTCTTAACGGCTCAAAAAACAGACGTTTTTGTTGAAGAACACTGACAAAAAGTGCCAAATTAACTTTTTAAAGGAAGCGATCTGTTTTTGGGAATGCCACGTGTGACATTGACTGCACAGCTATCACTATTTCGGTCCGGCCACATGGTGCCGTGTTGATACATACTTTGTCGACGAATAATCCCTCATCATCGGGACAGTTGTATTTTTAGCGGCAGATTGATAGCCCCTACGGAGAACCGGGCTTGACTTTAATGTGTCCATGATATATTGAGGATCGTTTCAAAGTTGACACGTTCAAATGAAATTCCTCTATGAATTATTCCACATACGTCTCCTCTGAGTAATACTAATATAGTCCAATATACATACACCACGGATTTGTCCTCAAAAAGGAAATTATTAAATACTCGGAATAGGAAAAGACAAAACAGCATTTCTTTAACAAAAAGTCACCAAGATAAGCCATAACATTTTTACGTTTGCCAGTGAATGAGCAAAAACTCGCGAGTGTACACTCAGATAAAGGGGAAGAGAGCGCTCTTAACTGGTTCCGACATTATATTCGCATTTGAGTAGATCAAAGAACATGTTGTGACACACAACCAAGAAAAACTTTGGTAGGTAAGGTAAGGTGAGCGTTGCCCGAGGGCCCTCAAGTAACACCATCCTTAAGGGAGCTAGGCTTTTGAAACAAAATGCGTTTGCATACATTAAAGTGTAAGAATGTTGGAGATAGGGAGGGTAATACCGGCGGGTCCCTCGGGACTGTGTTTCGGCGATTACGCGGACAGAATTTCTCAACAGCGACTTGGTTGGGCGAGATAGTTTGGAGTAACACTAGCCGCGCGTTTCGGAGTCAAAGCGGCACTCGAATACTTCTGTGTTCCGAAGTATTTGAAAGGCAAATTTGGAGCACACTGTACAAGCCACCCTTTGATAATGCTTGGGGTTGAAAATTTGAGTTTGATTAATGAGGTCATTTAATAGATTTTCCGCGTTCGCATATTTGTAACAAAGAAAGAGAAGTGCAAATAAAATTAAGGGTATACGAGTATTAATCCAGTTAACAAACAAGCGAGTACGGAAATAACAGGTAGGGGGCGGCTTACAATCTCAGAGTAAACACATAAGGTCCCCGGAGAATTTGTTTGGCTGGTAGGTACTATGAACGTGCGCTCAACTTAGGCGCAGGCGAAACTTTGATTCGATTCGCTCCGAAGTAACAGCGTGCTTCCAATAACATAATACTGCTCGTATAAAACCTTTTAGGATTTTATGAAATGTATTAACCCGTAAAAGTGAAGCTTGTAATAAAAGCACAACTTTGGTGTGATAGCAGAGCTTTTCTAAAGTGTTTTTTTGTGTAAACATTATTGACCTTTATCACATATTTTCCTGCACCAGTCTTATTTTACAAAACAACGGAATATAAAATTAAATGACCGTCAATGAATAAATAAATATAAAACTATCAGTTCACAACTCTTTACTGATTGAAAATAATAAAAAAAAAACATGTTTTATAGGAGCAATAACTCAATCCCACGCCTATATATTACGACGTTTACATTTTACAATGAAAAATGACTAGCGTGTAGTAAACTAATCAACAAAACAAAGTTGCTAAATGCATAGTGACATACGCTTATTAGCTGAGCTCATACGATCATAAATTATGTCGCTTACGATTGGCCATTTCATTTTCAGTACGCTTATTGTGGGGGTGCGTTTACGCCCGCAATAGACGAGGAGTAACTACTAAAAGTCGCAGCGGTGATAAACATGTCCAAGATGCGCGCGGGACAAAAAGATTCGTGCAAGCAGTTGAATAGGGTTGTGAGTATAGTAGAAAAACATTTTACGTAATTTATTTACGTATTAAATAGCGAAGTAAATTCGATATATATATGACACTAAATTGCGAGATTATAATGGCGGCTCGATTTCATTGTAGTCAATGAAATCAATAACAACAAACTAAATAAAGATAACATTTAAAATGTTATGTTTATGTAGTTTGATACTATTGATCTTTAAGAGGAGGGCATCAAGGAAACCTTCCCTGAAAAGTGCATTAATGTGTTCGTTGCGTGTGGGTGCAAGTTTCTCGACCTCGACTCGGCCCAGCACACGCTGGCGGAGTGCCCCGCGTGGGCCTCCGAGCGCCGAGTCTTGGTCGCAGAGATCGGGCGAGATCTGTCTCCGCCGGCATTGATTGCGGCAATGCTGGCGGACGAGGGAGGTTGGAGGGCTGTGGCCTCCTTCTGTGAAGCAGTGATGCTCCAGAAGGCGCCGAGCGGGGTCGGGAGATGGCCGATCCTGCTCGAAGAAGGCCAGCGCCGCCTCGGCTCGTTAGCACAGCTGTGGCGCCGCCGCGGATCGCCGGCGGGCGCGAGGAAGTCAATTTAATGCATTTTCGTCAGGGGAAAAAAAAAGAAAGGGTGCATGTTTCTATTATAATTAGTCATTTCTCAACCTACATTTGTTCAAACAAAATTGAGAAGTTTACGCTAACAAAGTTATGATACGAAAAGTATGGAAATAAAGAAATGAGCCAATGTTATATGTCATTCTTTCCGTGTACATGTGTTTCTTTATAAAATTCAAGAATATTGTAAATATTAATTAAAATATAGTAAAATAGTTTATTTACACTTTTTATTATTAATATAATAATAATTTTATTATTAAACTAATAATACATTTATATAGTACTATTAGTTTAAAACAAACTTATACACTTTTTGTCTACTAGACGGCTACCAATTGACAACAGTCAATTGATTAATTCAAAGTAGCGCTTTGAAAATAGTAGGATTCTCAACTCTAATAAACTAACAAAAAACTAATAATGAAATATTAAATAGTGAGTAATTCTAATAACAGTCTACAAATAATGCGAAGAATTGACAGCCCTAACAGTAATTTTAGGACTGTAAATCCATAGGGCCCACTTTCCTCCCTCCAAACTCATGCAATATTGCGAATTTTTACAATGCTTAAGGGCGTCTCCTAGCTTTTACTACGTAGCTTATACCACATTTTTACTTTATGAAAAATGTGTCTCCTACGGTACATCATTTTATTCTCTGAGATATTTGATACTTCTATTTTTCATTAAACTTTTGTCAACATGTTGTGTATCAAGGACCGTGTTACAACTTAGTTTGATGATTCATTCTCATGTTTTACATTAATGATGGAAAATATTTAATAGCGAAAATGTTTTTAAATGAGATCTTCCAAGTTACGTTCAGGCTTTATATAATTGAGTGCATTTTTAATAAGGTTGCTGGCGCCCTTTTATCAAAAGAAATCGTCAATTTTTAATTTGATAGAATTTTACAATATTTCTTTTAAAATATTAAGTTAAGTTAAAATATTGAATAAACTGAATCTTGGATTTTCTTATATCAAGCGAAATAATAACAATCATGTTTATATTTATAAAAATGTGAATCTCTTAAGCGTATGTGATATAAACATTAGCATATTAGATGATATAGACTGAAATCAAATGGAAACGCAAACGTAATAAATAAATAATTATCTACTATTATCAATAATCATCGCGTAATTTGGTAAACATCAAAAATATAATAACTAAATTTGTTTTATCTAATTGAGTTGAGTTTTGAGTTGAGTAACAAAAGAGTACCTACTCAAAGTAACGCTTCAAGCTTTATATTTTGACCTTGAGACTGCTTTTTGTCGCTGATATGAGCGGCGACTTAGGAAGTATAAATATAGTGCTTAAGGTTAGGTGCAAAATCACTAGCTTTTGTTTAATTCGATCAAGAGCAGATAAAATAAAAAAAGCAATCACTGACTCATTTAATCGGTAATAAATTTATTGAGCGACCCGCGACAGCGCCGCAAACATGTCGATGTATCTTCAAATTAATAGGTGCAGGTGTATTGTTGGTTCTACAATATTTCTTACTTAAAATAGTACTCTTATTATATATAGAATTTAAAAATTGTCGTCTACTCAATTAAGATATTGGGTATGTCTTCTGTTGTGAACAAAAAAAATATAATTAATTGAAAGATAAAGCCGTTGAAATAGGAAATGCAGCTAACGATTTCAAATATAACTTATTGCACTCTCGGGAACGCCCCTGGCGATATTTATTTATCTCTTAAAACCATAACAAATTTCCAGATTACGCTCAGGGTGGGTATAACTAGTGATGTGCGTATATAGTATCATAAAAATTAATAATAGTGGAATTTAATACGGAGTACTTTTTTTTTTGGACGGGCCTATGCTGAAGCCTCAGATGGCTACGTTCAGCTTCGCAATGAGTGTGTTTGTGCAAAATTGAGATTGTGATGTTTTGTACTTTTAAGTTGCTAAATTAGTTAAACGACTCGCGCATAAACATATACTATGTTGGTTCTCGCTTTTTCATATCCAAATGATGCGAGATAACACAAAATTGTTATTTTTTATTATTGAACAATAGGTAACAGAACACACGTCGTGACTGATGTGTAGGCTTGTAGTAATACTGATAGTTTTTTGTACGCTTGTTGCAACAATATAAAGAATAAGAGACAAGTACTATATTTCGTTTCTTCTCGCTCTCTCATGTGAAAAAAAAAACAAATTGCTATATGGCAGGTTTAAAAATGGACCTCCTAATTCGACATTTAGTACTAGTAGTACAAAACTTTTCTTCAGTTCATATCACTTAGTACCTTAATCGCCCCACACTACTTCCCGTTTTACTCCCTTACCCCAGGCCATGTTATCGGAAATATAATCCCTCTTATGCGCAGAAAGCTCCTAGCTGATTGCTACTTAGATGTGGTGAGAATAGATAAGATAGTTATAGGAAAGTGTTTTTATTTGAAAATTTAAAATACAGGAATATGTGATTTTGCTCTATAATTTATACATTCATGTGAAATCGTGATGGGATGAAAATCAATATTTAGAACTAAACTTTGACAAATTATTAATTTGTTAGGAGCCTTAAGTAAGGAGATATGAACATGTTTTTTATTATATTTATTAATATACTTTTGAGTGATGTAATGTAAATGTTATGGCTTATGTCCGATGTGTATAATGCTAGAGTCAGTATGGGCGCGAGTTTCGATGCCCATTGTATTGTGAAGTTCATCGGAAATAGAGTTGTCGAGGTCCATTAAGTGATAACATCGTAGAGTTCATATAAATAATATTCGCGACAAAACTAATCATCAGTTTAAATTGATTTAATAATTAATACTAATTTGTGATACGTATGATTTGAACATACACTATATAACATATGCTTCAATTGTATACTATTTTTAATTTTTTTTATTCAACAAACAAGATGTCAATAATTTAAATTGGTAATTAAATAAAAAACGTTTTCGATTGAAATTCGCTGCCGTGAAGTGTTATTAAGATTTTGACAAAACTAAATAATTTATACTTTATTTTTGTGAAAGTTAATCATGGAAACAAGAAACGAATATGGAAAAAAATATTCATTTGTTTCTTTTATACGAACTTACTTTTCTAAAAAAGTAGAGGAAATGTCTTTTGTAATGATATAGGTATATTATATATTATGTATGTTATATGTATGTTATATATTATTTGAAATTATATCCATACCTAAATATTCGGATACAAATTTGTTTCACCATAGTTTCCTAAAATAATATGATAATTAATTTTGCTAATTATTTAGTTTTTTAATACTACCTTCAAGAGTTGCCGAAAATAAACATGTCCTTTTACAAACAATTTAACAAGAGACGAAAAATAAACTTCAACGGAGTACCCTGATCTACGAATCTCCAATATGTATAGGCAGGTAGGCAACCTTAATTCAAATTATTTATAACTCTGAAAACAACAACATAATTTATTAACAGACAGCGAAGAACAGAAAGTAAATACCCTTTTAAGTCTTCTTTAGAATCGCATTAAATGTACCCCAGTTTTAAGACACCGGGATAGAAATTTTTAATAATAAAGTCGTGCTACGCCCGGTTGTTTGTTTCCTTTTATAACTGAACAAATAATGGAAAATATGTTTAGAATATAAAAACGTAATGAAAATGTTTTGATTTCGGTAAATAATTGTAATAAAAATTTTCTAGTGGTCAGCGTGCGTGTGATTCCGATATGTATTTAAGAACAACAGGTTTTCAATCTATAAAGTATATTAGTATTTTTTAACAGTCAAGGCTTAAGTCAGAGTTATACTCGTAGTAACATTTACCCTTGTAGGTATAAAAGTTTGTGAATTTTGTGAATATTATGTGTCATTGAACAACCTGTAAATATGACTTACCATAACAACAAACAAAATAACTATTAATTAACTCTTTTGAAATACATAGATACTCAACAAACAAAAACTTTGATTCTTGATAAATTCACCTGATTTAAGCTTTCATAAATCCTTGTGTGATAATACTGTCATTATTATGATATTCGAACTAGAATATTTTTCATAAAAAATAAAAGAAATCATTATTATTCTTAGAAACCCTAAACACTTCAACGTCTTGACAATAGCTCTACTAACTAAAGGTTAGACTAAACATAAATATTAATCCACAGCTATTCCCAGAGTCCAGAAAAGAATAAAATCCGACGAAAACCCCAAGGGATTAATATTATTTTATCGCCAACAATAAATAACGAGGGAATTCAATAGCCGTGAGGTAAGCGGAATTATAAGTTTTTTGAGCCAGTCGCAGAAAACTTTTCCGATTCAATCTTCTGGGGATTTCCTCCAATCATTTCGTATTTAGCGCAAAGCTTCGGTTATTTTTATGTACAGAAAACTGTTTAGTCCTTGATAAATAAGGGAATTACGAGTAGTTCCAACTGAAGGAGCAGAATTTTGTTTTAAGATGCATTCTAGAGTTGTAAAGTATAAATATGTGGCGTCGATGGTGCTGTGGTTTTGGAACTGGTCTTGGAATTGAGAGATCGCGTCGTGAGGCGACCTGCACTTATCTGCGAAGATATTCAAATGTGCATGTGAAATTCATGGCCAACATTCTTGACTAACGCTTATTAATCACTATAAAATAGTTAGGGTAAGCTCGTTTTCCTCAATTGGAACGATTATGAGTTGTGATAATGATGAATATAAAATAAAGTTTCACAACTGTTTGAAATGCAATTTTAAGCAATAGATAGAGATATTTAAATTAAAGATGTACGGACATCGAAACAAGGTTGAATGTGAAAAAAAAACTGATAACAGACGAAAACGCAAAATTATCTGTAATTTTAATATTAATAAAAGTCCAGGTCCCGGTGCAAGAGCAATTGACATAATAAATAAGAAATATTTCTTGTAATTATTTGCTTGAACAATGAATGCATCCTTATATTCATAATCTCCAGACAACCTAAAGCTAGGGTATATATAACAAAATCATTGTTTAACTACCGTTCCATCACTATGCTTCCTTGCCTTCGTAGTCAAGGTAATTGAGAGGAACCGAGTATATAAGTTACCCTATTTCATAAAAGCAATGCAGACAATACGGTTTACAAAATATTGGACTACATTAAAATGTCTATGTCAATTTTTACTAACAAAATTAACGAACTCCTAAATGAAAAAAAATAGTAATCACACGTAGATTTCCGCAAGGCTTTTGAGATGTTACAGTACACTGTAACAGCAGACTGGTATACGAGATTAAAAAACATTTCAAAACAGAAATCTAAAATAAGAGCGCGGAATTAAAAATAAGTTCGTACAGCATATTAACAGATGAAGGCATTACGCAAGGTTCAATAATTGACCCAAATCAATACAAACAGTAAGGAAAATGATATATAGGACCGTGTGCAAACAAATTACATATTTTAACTAAACATAAACTGGTGTTTTTGATGACACTTGCCTACTGGTAGTGGAAAAATGTCCATAACTAACTTCAGGATTTTGTTTTAAGAATATGACTACTGATAATCGCTCAAAAACATTATTTATGTGTAGTGTATAGATAATAACACACGATTCTGATTGTCTACACAACAACCTCTGGGCAGGATTCTAGACTTCTAGGATTCTTGTAGATTCTAGGCTGGCTTGATTTTAGTCTTATAATAGATAATCAATTTAATTAGAGTGGCCATTTTTTTAAAGTAAGTGCCATACGTAGTAAAGTGTATATTTGATGTAGTTTACATAAATTATATTGTAAAATAAACATTATTCTGTGAAATAAAAAATACTACTCATTAGATTAGAACATTAGTAAATACCAGTATTTTTTTTATTGTAGCATTATTTAATTGTGTACAATAAAGAGTTGATATATATATACCAGTTTAGCGTACATACACGGCATAGTAATTTACGACACATTATATATTTAAATAAATATTTTATATAAAATTGAAATACGAAACAAGGACGTTTTTAGCCACAACCTATTAGTTTAACAGAATGTATTTAATATGTGATTGAAGTTGTCTGAAGTTAACAAAAAATATATATTATTTCATACAAATAGTCAATATCTGCATGGAAAAATGCACGAAACAGCTATAGTAAAAGTTGTGTAGATCAATTTTATTGCTTATTTTTTATATCATCATCATTTCAGCCAATAGAACCTTACTGCTGACATAGGCCTCCATCTCGATTAATTCTGAGCTGCCTACGTTTTGCTATCTCCACCTAATCGTCTACCCATCTGTGAGAGGTCAATAAATGCTGTGGTGTCTAGCATAATCCTGACACTCAAGGACCTTTTAACCGCAACGGCTCTTAGCTCTGCGAGCGACGTGCCCTGTTCAATGCCTTTCAATGCAATTTTTCGAGTGTTGTGTGACTATGGTTCTTCTGCGGATATCATAATTTCTTATGCATTTTACCAGTATATACGTTAAAAAGTACTTGTGGTGTATTTTTTATACTCACCTTCGGTTAACGTCGCAACCCAACACCACTCACCCATTCACTATTAATTCATAGATAGTATTCATAAAGAGATAATAGAACTTATTATATCGAATTGATATTATTGTGAATTGATGGCCATCTTATCATTTTCTAATGTAGTACAATCAATTCTAATATTATCCTTTATAAATGTTATTAAAAATATGTAAACAGTAATTGGTCTCATAAATCAAAATATATAAATAATAGGGAAAAAACATTCAATTTCATAAATCAGTAAATATGTCAATTTTCTATACGCGACATTGAACAGCAGGGTTTTGAGAAATACAGTTAAATCAGAACAGTAATGCATTATTGCATAGTAAGGGGTTTCCGCGCGGACAGGGCAGTCGATCAAAATTTATGAGCTAACGTGGCTGCGCTTGAGTCAGATGAGCGAACTAACAAATGGCGAGGAAATATTAAATATTGCGGCATCTCATGCAGATAATTGTGTCTCGACTATATTCCAACCCTACAGATATTTCAAATGTTTGAATAATGGTGTGCATTGGCTTACTGCTTAAGATGATAAAGTTAGATTATTATATTTAACAACATTAGTTTGTATGTTTGTTAACCGAAGCGAATTACAATATTCGACGTGTAATTTGATGAAGTGAACTAAATTACTTAATATAAAAATAAAGGTGAATGTAGAATTTGTAGTCTGGCTAAGTACGAGTCGGACTTGCACACCGAAGGTTTATATTGTCGAATTTAATTGTAATGCAACAATTGAATACTTTCTAAACAAAGTCTCAGATTTTGGTAACATAATCTAGTCCAATTAGTAGTAGTTCTTTATCAATTAATCGCCTCTCCTCGGGAACGCTCCCTTTACTAACTCAGCCATTATTGGAATTCTTGGTAACAACATATGAGGAAAGTACAGTTCCGTTAACATTTAAAGGATAACTCAACATTAGCCTCAAATAAGCTTAATGTGCTCAATAGATTAAAGCGGTAGGTATTTTATAAGAGGCAGGTTCGTCTAAATATGGAATACTGTTCAAATGTTTGGGTAGGAGCTCATCAGTAGCAACTTCTCTTTCTGAACTGCTTTCTAGGAATCGCTGACTGCTTGGATGTCTGTTACTCCTTCGCGTTGCGTAGAGATGTAACCGTATAAAGTATTAGAACTACTCCGATGAATTGTTTGAATTAATCGTTGTTAGTTTTCATCATGGATTCACACGACACACGCGTTCACCCTTATCGCCTTGACAGGAACTTTTTGCCCCGCACTACCAAACAGTGCAAAGAATTGTCGCCTGTTTTATTTCCGAACCGATACGATATCAACGCATTTGTGACTCCTCTGGTATTGCGGGAGTCCAAGGGCGGTGGTAATGGGTAATATAAAAAAATACTACAAAATTGTTCTTCACACGCAAATTGACAGTTAACAATTGCATGACATTGTTTTTAGTAGATCTAAGCATTACAATTGTAATGCATAATCGCCGTAAACCCAGATGAGTAAGTAATGCTAATAAAAATTGTTTCCGTCGCGGGCTCTAAGAGTGTCATTTGTATGCGGACTTATTATGAAAAAGTGGCAATTTTCACGTGTCTTACTTGCGGCAAAGAGATTGGACCATACATTACGCTGTGAGATTCGTTTGTACGATTGTAGTCTTGATGTGCGACGTTGGAGCCATGGACAGTATATATTTTTATTTTTTGTTATAAGGTCTAAAGTTAAGTGTTAATATAATTCAATCCTCGAGGATATTAATAGAACACGAACAAACTGGAGTAATATACGAATCAAATTTAAAAGTACTCTATATATTTACTTGTATCATATTTTTTCTTTATTTGAATTTCCATACTTTATTTCCTGTTCTAATATATCTAGTGTTCGGATTGCTGTGTGATGGCGTGAAGGATAAGGTAAGCAATAAAACCGTGGCTTCTCTTATGCTCCACAAGTTGGTACCTAACGAACATTGTGATTTTTATGGGGATTACAAATTTGCTGCGAGTCTCACAGGAACCACTTGTACTATAGATGACTGTAACCACTTACTAGTTGGTAGTCAGTCTGACTGTTTGTCAATATAACATACAAATAAAATCTATATAATAAATGTTCAAACTCTAAAATAAAAATAATAAGCAGTAAAGCAAAGAATAAAAATATTTCCCTTAGATCGACTACAAAGATTAGCTCTTTAACACAATGTCTATATCAAAACAAACTTAAACCAACACGGCTACCATAATATTTGTACAGCAAACACGTGGTAAATACAAGAGTGAAGTTCATTCACCCTCCAAATATGAAATGCACCCCTACCAAGACAAATTATTTCATTTCCCCACCCATAGGCATACGTGACTGCAAGCTTCCATCACTCGGGCACGGGATTAATAAGCCAATTTCTGTTACAGTATCATGACATGGATACAACTTACTTCTAGGAGACAGTCGGTATTCCAACATTGATTGTCTGAACAGTCTTCAGTTTTTTGTGTATTGGTATTAGGGTGATGATTGTGTTCATATATTGTTTTATTCATGTAATACAGAAAAACCCTTGACCGTGTTCTCACCTGACGGTGAATGATGATAAACCCCGAAGGTGGACGCAAATTTCTACTCCTCAGCAATTAAGTAACTGGCTGGTACCTCTAATTGTTGGAACACAATAATTGATGATAATTAATTAAAAATATAATTAATTTATTTATGATATGACGATCAATTTATGATATGACATAGCCAAGACAATGGTACCTAGAAGAAGCTCTACAATCAACCAAATCAACGGAAAAAAAAACCCAAGTGGGAACCCTCGAAAGCACGTAGCCGCTTTAATTAAGTAGGTAATAGTTTTTATATTATAATTAAATTAATATTTGTCTCGTAAAAATGATAATATTTAGACAAGTACTGTAAAATATGCTTATAAGTGAAAGATTTGCAAATGCTGTAACATTTGCAAATCTTTCACTTACCTTTACCTTACCTATAATACCTTTAATAGAAATATATTTGTACATCTGTATTAATTTTTCTGTTTCAATTTAAATTAAGAAGAATATAACTAGTCCTAACCACTGGTAGCTTGGGTAAATAATAATATTCGTAACAAATAAATTCTTATCAGTTTAAAATATGTAGACTAACATGATCACTAATATAACGTTTAAGCTCTGTCAGGCTGAATTAGATATAGCTCCAAGTGGCGGCATGTACGTAGCTCCCTAACTTTACGGACGGAGCTTTGCGAAGATCATCTAAGAATTACTGTAAGGTTCCACGTTGGTTATCAAAAAAATTGTACCGATTTCAATAGAACACAATTCGTTTTGTGGTCACTTATATAGTGTGCTTGAAAGCTTTTTTTTCCAAATCCAAATAGTATATAGTGAAAATAGTAGACTCAAATTCCACTCCAGGAATTGCGAAGCTTAAGTTTGTTCTAATATTTTTGAAATGATTTCAAAAACTAATAATAGTAATCTAAACTACTTGTGGATTGAGGATATAAAAGAAATATTACTGAACAATTTGTAGAGCTATGTCATTATTTGGTTTCATCCCTTGATGATTATTTGGTTTAAAGAAATAAAAGACGGTCGATAAAAGGGACTTGCCTTTAGGGAATAGACAATAGTGGACAAGGGCGGGGGGAAATTCACGATGGTTAAGGAATTAAAACAACATTCACGTAATTGCGTTTATTGCTGTTCAATGTTTATGAAAGCCTTTTTGAGGCGGGATAATTTTTTATATATCCCAAGAGGATGCATTTAGAAAACTGCCTGCTTAGAAATACCGGTGGACTCAAGTCATACTACGGTGATACTTGGTTTGTACGTCTTCTGTTCCTGCACCCTATTCGGATTAATCTAGCTAAAATCTCGTGTATCGATTAATTAGTATCGACCCAAAATCATAGTTGCTCCTAATTTCCTCTTTATAAATTTAAACATGATTATAATTAATAGCAAATCATAGAATTCAAAGATAAAACGACATGGTTAAATCTCATCACAACACAACACATCGTTCAGAGGAACTACAGCCACTGATAACATCACCTTAGACACGGCCTCAAAATCGTAGGACAGGGCAGTGGTCGAACTAGGCCGCCCAAGAGTTGGAGTCGGTTGGGCACGGGCAAAGATGCCTCTCCTACCGCATGGTGCAGGTGTTGACTGGGCATGGATGCTTCGGTCAATACCTGCACAAGGTCACGCGTCGGGAGGAAACGCTGCAGTGTCATCGCTGTGACGCTCCCGATGATACAGCCGACCACACCTTATTAGATTGCTCGGCCTGGCGATCCCAACGCTGCGAGCTACGCGCAGCGTTAAACGGAGTGACCTCTCACTACCAGCTATCATAAGTAAGGTACTGGCTGGTGAGGGGGAGTGGGAGGCTGTCGCTTTCTTCTGTGATAATGTGATGTCTCAGAAGGAGGCAGCGGAGAGAGAGCGGGAAAATGACCATCGGGTGGGTGGTAAAAGACGGGCCTACGAAGCCTGCCTTTCATAACCATCCTAAGTGTGGGCTGCGCGCTAAGGTGGCTTCCAAAGCGCGCAATTAAATTCTCCCCTACCCCGTCTGGGGATTATTGCTGTCTACAATAATCTCCCATAGGAGTTTAGACCCGGCTGTAACTGGTTGGGTCATCTTAAGTCTTGATCCGGGGAAATTGGGTTCCCTAGTCCCTGGATCGATATTACTAAGGACAAGATGGACATCGAAGGACAAGATGGATGGGTACGCCTTAAGGGGAGAGTCCTAGACACGCCTGACGACTAGCCATTGTCAGGTATAGTGCGTAAAGGGGGAATCACTTCGAGAAAAAAATAGGTAATCGCCAAAGAAGCTAGTTTACTAAGCTGTACTGTTAATCTTATTAAATACTTGTACGAGTTGTACGCAATAAATAGAAAATAAAAATAAATTAGCACATGTGATATGTGTGATACTGAAGGAAGGTAGGTAAAGGTAAACTGTAACCGACAATGGTTATGAAATTCGAGAAATAGTACAGTCAATATGTCGTTAAAAAAAATCGATCTCTCCGAAAAATGACAAACCGGGATTTGACTTGACGAATCGTTAGAGGGGCAAGTAAAAAGCTTAATGTCAGATTTCCGAAGTCCTCTCCCCTGCTGTTTTTGAGAAAATCCAAAAAAATTTTGAAATGCATTTATCTCGGAAACTATTAAGGCTAGCGACTTGTTTTTTTTTTCAAATTGTAAAGGACACTCAGGACTACATTTTCTTTCATTGAAGCAACATCATCCGACTGAAACTGCAAACGCTAGATGGCGCTAAAGTTTTGAAAAATTGGTTTTTTGCTATTTTCATTGTAAAATATCAATTTTTTTGCAAAAATGTAAATGAGAAAGTTGTTTGTAATAAAATTAGCTACAACTTTTGTTTAAAACATTTTTTTATAAAACTTACCGTTTTCAAGCTATATAGGGGAACAAGTGCAGTTTACAAGCTGAAGCTTGTCAAAGTGTACAAATCGTACATTGTGTGCCTTACTACAGTGTGTTTGTCACACAATTCATGGATACATCAATAAATTGTAATGTTTACTTATTTTTTAATTATTAAACTTTTAAAACTTTGTTTAACAATTTTTTTTTACAAGTCGCTAGCCTTAATAGTTTCCGAGATAAATGCATTTCAAAATTTTTTTGGATTTTCTCAAAAACAGCAGGGGGAGGACTTCGGAAATCTGACATTAAGCTTTTTACTTGCCCCTCTAACGATTCGTCAAGTCAAATCCCGGTTTGTCATTTTTCGGAGCAAAAATTGCAGATTGACTGTACTAAAAGCTAGGGAAGTATGTTTGTAAAACCGTGATCTCTGCCTACCTCCATGGGAAAAAGTGTATATGAATGTATGATTGTAGTACACGTAATCAATTCCTGTGATTGAATGTGTTTATATTTTATTTTAAAAAATTGTAACATATAAAGCTATTTATATTAGTTTCTTATTATGTTTGATGTTTATTTTTAAGAAATGAATAGTCACTATTATAATATAAGTTTTGATACTTATGTCAAAAATATTTTTTATGTGTCTTTTAATGATTTGCCCAAAAAGAAATATTTTATCGATAAAGAAAAATAAATCAATTATCATGTATAAACATTAGTTGACACTGCTATTTTATGTAGTGGTGATCATGAAATAAATTTATTTTCGCAATTATGCAAAACCGGGTATACATAGAACTCTCGAAACAACCTGGTTCAGGCAATCCATTATTTAACTTCGCTATGTTTCGTAATTCAGCGTATTTAACAACAGACCTAAATTATATTACTTCCAGTTGTCTAATAAAGCGTCGTATACGGGAAATTGTTTCCTTGCCGTGCCACTTTGTCACAGTCAACGTGAAACGTCCAGGGAAATTGGCCTTGGGTTCAAGCGAGGCATAATTAGGGCTGGCTAATGTACCGGAAAAACAATTTCATAAAACATCTCATTTCTTGCGGAGCGCCGGGGCCGCATAAAAAGAAATAAGACACTAAATAAACGTCTACTTACACGCCCCGATTCACCTTCATTTGTACGGCACAATGAAAAATGTAGCGTTTGCCCTTTTGTCGACACGAAGCTGCATTCCGATTTGCGTGAAAGGACAATTTGCTTAGTGCGAACGAACGCATATTTAAATTTCTCCGGGGCATCAACGCGCGATATTACGATTCGCAGTCCGCCGCAAATTAACGCGGCGCTAACGTGCCTCTTAACGTAAAGCAATAAACGCTACAATCAATTAAACCGATGTTTGTATTTAAATTCGCGGACACTTCCGACGTCGTTCCGGTGGAAATCGTCTCTCGTTTTGTTTTCGTGAAAACGTGCGTTTGTTTGTTACGGTCGGTTTTCGTTTACGTACAGTATTTATTATTATGCCATGAAATCAGAAAATTCTTGATTCGATAAAGAAATTATCAACCCTTACATAGGTTTAACACATTATTGCGGCTAGTTCCGTATTTCACTTGAATTTATTTTTAGAATCCGAGAATATAAGTTTTATAATTGCCTGTAACGGGTACCAAAATATGTCAAACTTTACCCGTTCGTATCTCCATAATGGAATTAAGTTAACGTAATTACCGCTACATAAACATTCGTTCTGTCGATAATGGAGGCACGTTATCTACGGAAACTTATTAAGATAAACCGTCACGAATAAGGGGTGCTTAGGGCTGCTTCACACGTAGAGGCATGCTGATGATGTTCCCCTGAAATTTTGAACTCCATCCCCTTACAGATAAATATGTAGAGATAACTGTAGAGTTTTGTTGTTTTCACCGCTAACTTACAACGGAATATATTTATTATTATATTCACCTAAGATATGTAATTTCGTATAAAAAAAAATATATTAATATTTTTTTAAGTACCTAAATTGCTTTCTGCTTATAAAATATAGCAAGAACACTTTATAAGTATCCTATTGAAACAAACACATATAAATATGTTAAACATTACGTATATAATTTTTTAATATAACAAGTTGAAACTACGAACAAAATTCAAAGTTAAAGAAAATTTTGTTTAAATCCTTATGTATTATATTTTGCTGTTGGTTCATTGTTTCTTATACACAATAAAAATAATATAAAGATTACCAGTTATATAATTGAGTGATGAGTTAAAAACTGGATATAAATTAATTGCTATATACCTAAATTAATATTAATAGCTATTGTATTTCGAAGATATATTTACATTAGTTTTTAATTTATATAAACAAGGTCATTAATGAAATAAGACTAATTATATAATTTTATATAATAAGATATTAAGAGCAACAAAAATGATACTATTAAAAAACTTGTCTTAATACATTCGTCTTAAAATAAAAAGAAATTGCAATATTCATTTTTTTATAAAATATAGCATGTTAGCTTTTTCAACTTTTATTAAGAGTACACATTACATATCTTATATTTATTAATAGAAAAATGCCTTCACCAAAAAGCTACGGTACTGTGCAGAATGAAGAAGTACCAATCGAAACAGAAATGTAAATTGTACTGTAGTGAAATTAAACTTTCTTTCTTTATTTCTTTCTTTCTAAATTAATTTCCTTGCCAAAAATCGGTTGATTTAGCTAAAATCTATAATTAGCCTCACGAAATGTCAAGAAGTAACTGGTGCGCGTCTATTCCTCGAAGGAACGGAGTGATATCACAAACATTTCTTCAATAAAATGTTTTCCACGAAAACCCTAACGATTATGTAGTTCGAATTAGTTTTGACAAATCCGCTTGTCAACCCTACTTCAAACTTACCAAATTATACTTGCTTATTTCGTGCATAGACGCCCTTATAGGGTGGAATAGGCAAAACGGATATATTACCCTTGCTATCGATTAGGCTGATGGACAGCTCTAGATTATTACTAATCCCATAAAAGGTATTAAATGCTATTTACGTTATCTTTATATCGGCGATATTGTTTCGTGGATTTGGGAGGTCCGTCGAGAATATTGCTACGACTTCGGAGTATTTGTTTGTGTCGAGTAATGGATCCCAATCTTTGCTATAAAGATTACGCTGGCACAAGATACAGACGGGACCTTATTTTATTGAAAATGTGGTATGTTGAAGGTTATTTTTTATTTATATAAGTACAATCCTTACTAATACATCTGTAATAATATGATAAATGTCTCTCTCTCTCTGTCTCTGTGTTACGTTTGTAATAATACAGCTGTCTGTGTGCTCCGAAATCTAGGTGTGATCAGAAACAGATTAATATGAAATTTGATACAAAAATGAGTTTACAGTCATTTTCATTAATATCAAGGACAAAAGAACATAGGTCGAATAATTATTAATAGCAATTGTGAGCAATATTTTTTTATAACACGCCATTCTAGTCAATATGACTTCAGTAATTTTGACTTAATGTACTATTATATGAATATACGTGTAAGGCCTTCTCTTAATAGCCGGGGTAGTTAATCATAATACGTTATTTTCGCAAAAAAGATTACAAAAAAGAAGACAGGTGGAATTTTGAGTTAGCGTTTAAATACTGCCGTTTAATGTCCACGATCTGAAACATCTTATATACAATATATTTTTTAAAATAATAAGATATGTAAGAAAAAAATTCAGGTATCAATTAACTAGACAAAAGACATGAGCATGTTATGGCGCTCCGCTGAAGTGGATTATAAACATATCACATTTGCGAAGGGATTTTTCCTTTATCTGTGTTATATTTTATGAAAAGCCGCAAAAACCGTTAGGGCATGGAAATTAGTACCTACTCGTGTTTGTTTGAATTCTTTATGTGTTGGCTCAAAGGCTCCCAAAAATTATACTGAGCTTGCCAAAAATATACTTCACAATCCAAATATCATGAAAATGTTTTATCCTCCCATTATTATTATATAATTTATGTGGATAAAGTAAAACGTAAACCTCGTGAGGGTATCTATTATAATTAAAATTTTTAGATTTCGAAAACTAAATAATATAGAACTTCATTATATTAGCTCATTGCAAAATGCTTGGATAAGATTTAAAAGACATAGCAGGTGGTATAAGAAAATAAAATTATGTTTCCATCGAGGGATTCAAATATACCCAAACTTAGCGTGTAAAGGTCTTAGTTGACCATGCTTGTTCAACCCGGATTGTACAAAAAGGTTACCAGTATATTAATTTATCACACGTCAGTTCGTCAGTAATTATGATTATACTGTCTTATAAAAGCAGTCATCATCTTGAAGAAATCCTCTTGATGCAACCTGTATAGATATACCTGAAAATAAATTCAAAGCTGCATGTAACTAGTCGACCATACTGCACAGTGTTGACTAAATCCCAAACATAATATGATTTGCAAGGACTTCCCTCGGTGGAGGACGTTTAAGAAGCTGTGATGATATCAACATACATTATTAGATATTAGTTAAATAATTTCTAAAAAGTGTACTGATATATAATTAGCATAGTAACAAATAACTTCTTTTCAGCAAAGTAAATATTAAACATTATTACAAATATTAGTTTTTGACTTAAGCGTGGTTGACTAAGTTTCCTGAGTGAACACGGTTCACACTAGTCACAATTAAAACAAATGCTAGTAATTAAGAAGCGGCGAACCACGAGCGTGGCTAACGCTGAGATATACAAGTGTCACAAAATGCGACCGGGATGTGACGGCGTCCAAATTGCGAATGGCGTGCAGCTATGTTCAGCTGGGGCGTGTAGCGAGTCCGCGTTATGAAACGAGGGTCAAAACAGTTTGATTTGGGTTCCACTTGCACTCATGTTTGTAGACGCTATAGTTGTTAAAACTATAACTCTTTTTATCAATTCTTAATATTTCTTTTACCTTTTTTTTTTGTTCCCCTGAGGAAAATGCATTAAATTGCATACCCCGGCTGTGGCTAGCCGGCGGTTATGTGGGGCTCTCCTCCCCAGAAGGGGGAGGCCTACCCACTAAAAACCTCAGGGATGACCTTCCTCAGGCATGTAGGGAGCCACCGGGAACATCAAGTAACTTCCGGGAACCCCCAGCCTCCGCTCCCCTGCCTAGAGGGGAGCCCTCCTCGGGGGAGGCTATACTACCTCCCCCGGTCTCCTCCACCGACGACGCCCCGGGCCACGGAAGGGGCGTGGTCCATCCCGGGTCGCCGTAGCGGTCGCGACTTTTTCGCGCCCGCCGGCGACCCGCGGCGGCGCCGCAGCTGTGCTACCGAGCACGGCGCCGCCTTCTTCGAGCGGGATCGGCCATCTCCGACCCCGTTCGGCGGCCTCCTTCTGGAGCAGCACTGCTTCACAGAAGGAGGCCACAGCCCTCCAACCTCCCTCGTCCGCCAGCATTGCCGCAATCAATGCCGGCGGAGACAGATCTCGCCCGATCTCTGCGACCAAGACTCGGCGCTCGGAGGCCCACGCGGGGCACTCCGCCAGCGTGTGCTGGGCCGAGTCGAGGTCGGATGCGCAGTGGTGACAATGTGTCGATCCCTCCCGTCCTATTCGACACAGATATTCACCGAAGCAGCCGTGCCCGGTGAGTAACTGAGTCAATCGGTAGGTGACCTCCTCCTTTGCTTTGCTTTACTTATCGTGTGTTATTATTATAATTAGTAAATATAAATAATAAGTCTTTATCTATAGGTAGGTATAGATTTAGTATAGAGATTTTTATGCTTTCTATATTATTTTCTATATTAACGTTTTCCTGATTTATTTAATAAACAAGAAAGACAATTTTTTAAACTTTCAAATAAAGATAAGATGAAACTAACTATGTAATAACATAAATTTAAAGCAACATTATAAGATTTTGAGACAATTAAGTACAAAAATCTGATGAAAAGTAATAGATACTTTGAAGATATTTTGAAACATGTCACTACATTCCTCATACAAACATCTGCCCCCACCGAGATAAAAACCTAGGACGTCAGAGATGGCGACACTTTGAAACCGGTGTACTATCCACTCGATTATGCAGGTGCATTTTTGAATTAATGTACGTTATTTTGGGGGTTCATATGAGTATGAGTGAGTTAGCTAATGTATCTTTAATGCTATTTTTTCTTGTCTGCTTTTATACCGAAATAATACATAATACAAATTTATACCGCTATTTCGTTGCTAGAATCTATTTATGGATTTTTAGTACATAGTATATAACAAGGAATAAGTACAGCAGTATCTGCTTTAGTGAAATAAATTACACAAACAATTAAATATCGGCAATAATGCGAACATGGGGTCCAGACAGTTAGGGTAAGAGCGTTATCTATAGGATGTTCATAATATTTTCTTCTTACACCTTTTCAATTTCGTGAAACAACCTTAACATAACAAATAATATTTGCAAACAATACCACAAGTATCGAGAAAAAACTGTTGTAAAGATTCACTTGTGAACACTACTTCTAAAGTTTTCGCTCACCCAAACAATCTTACCTGATCTAACGTGGCGTGGGTCCCAATGGAATATAGGTTTTGTGTTCTGTTCCGTGTTCTATATTTAGATTTTTTGAATGCAATGAAATTTTTTTATCTCGTGTAATGGAATGATTTTGATTATTGCTATTATTAAAGTGTTTGAATAATCAATATCCTCATTAGGTCTCGTGTTGTCGTGCTTAGTTGAGTGAACTTTTACCAATGATTTTAACATACATATTTTAGAATTTTCGTTATAAATATTTTTAGGAATCAGAAGAGAAATTCCTTAAAAAAATAAACAATTTAACAAATCACTTATAAACACAAAAATTTGGCAACAAAATAATTTTACAGAGGAACAAAATCAGCCTAACGCCTACTTTACGAATTACGCAACGTTACGCAACGCAACACGTAATAACGTTACGACCGGTCTACCCGCTCCGAATGCCCGATGATAAGTAAGTCGCTAGCCAACCGCAGCGGCTTTTATAGGCAACGGTCGGCAACCTTACGCAACGTGTGGGGGTATCCGCTTATACGGCCTCTCCTGACATAGTGTCGTCCTCGACACGAGCCTCGGGATTGTCACCCACTCAGTCATCCACATTCGAGCGTCCCCCTTTAGACAGTTGCCTATTCTGGAAAGACATTCGTAACCGTTCCAGTTATTCATCGACTTGGCACGATCGACTTCTTCACACCAATCTTCGAAGTTATGCAAATTAGGATCGAAACTAGAAATATAAAATATTTGGTTGGATCTCACCGTGCTGTTGATGGAGCGTATCGCGTCTACTATACGCTCGGTTACCGTGGCTGTGACGCTAACGTCACTGTTGGCGACCTCCGGCGCAGTCTCGGGCGGGCCCTTTGACGGCACGACCGGCGTCACCAGGAACGTGCGGCGGCGTGTGCAACGGTCCCTGGCTCTGCGCAGGCGTCGTAACCGCACAGCGAGCCTCCAGCGGCCTCGCAGTCGTCGCGCGCCCAGACGGCGCCGATGAAGCGGGTGCGCAGACGGAGCGCCGCGTAGTCGGGCGCCGCATAGTCGGCGGCGTGTGCGCGCGGTCCGATCGCCTTGACAGCGACGCGGCGCTGCGGCGAGATGATGGCGGCATGTGCCCGCGGCTCGGGCACCGAGGTGATGTTGACGACTGGTCCCTGACGGACCGGTGGGCGTCCATGGCGAGCGTCCGCCTCTCCAAGGCATGGAGTCGGGATCGCATCGCCTCCATCTCTCGTCGTCGTTATCTAGCGCTACGGGCGGAAGACACACTTAACAACGCCCATGGACGGAAGACACACTTAACAACGTCCAAAGTTATTTAGCGCTACGGGCGGAAGACACACTTAACAACGCCCATGGACGGAAGACACACTTAACAACGTCCAAATTTATTTAGCGCTACGGGCGGAAGACACACTTAACAACGCCCATGGACGGAAGACACACTTAACAACGTCCAAAGTTTTTTAGCGCTACGGGCGGAAGACACACTTAACAACGCCCATGGACGGAAGACACACTTAACAACGTCCAAAGTTATTTAGCGCTACGGGCGGAAGACACACTTAACAACGCCCATGGACGGAAGACACACTTAACAACGTCCAAAGTTATTTAGCGCTACTCGTAGTCGTTGCCGGTTCACGCGTTCATCCTATGAACGTCGTATGTACCCCCCGAAAATAACTGGCTAAGCCCATAAACTGACTTACCTGCTTAACATTTTGAGGTTCAGCTGAGTCAATCAAAGCTCTAACCTTCTCCTGACTCGGCCTAACCTGACCTTCACTTATATTGCTAAGATCGACGCAAGACGGTCCATGATCGAATTCAATGTGGAATGAATAGCCAAATCCGGGGTATGTGACCTGCTTGAAGACCGCGATCTGTTCAAGCGACGATGATGGCGATCACGATTAGGCGTTTTTTCTGACGGTGTGAAATTTTCATTACGCGTCCTACTATATGACCGACGTCGCGATCGGCGGTTCCTAGTGGACACTTCGTGACGGCTACGTGAACGGTGCCGCGACTTATCCGTGATAAGTTCCCGTGAACGACTTCGCGACCTACGGTCACTCCGACTAGATCCGCCAGCCATTAATTACAAACATGAACACTAAAGTACGCAGAAGACTTTGTTCCTCGTAATTGTGGGCTAAGAGTTGCTTATCCCACTTCTGATTTTAGGAATCAGAAGAGAAATTCCTTAAAAAAATAAACAATTTAACAAATCACTTATAAACACAAAAATTTGGCAACAAAATAATTTTACAGAGGAACAAAATCAGCCTAACGCCTACTTACGAATTACGCAACGTTACGCAACGCAACACGTAATAACGTTACGACCGGTCTACCCGCTCCGAATGCCCGATGATAAGTAAGTCGCTAGCCAACCGCAGCGGCTTTTATAGGCAACGGTCGGCAACCTTACGCAACGTGTGGGGGTATCCGCTTATAATATAAAATATGTTAATTACACGACTACACAATATACTAAGGGCTGTTGATTTAATTCTATAAGTTACTTATTGTAAAGTAAGAAAGAAAATGCTATAAAAATAGTAAAAAATAAAACAACCTGTATATCAGACACAATACTGTGGAACATGCATAGCGTAGTTAATGTAATTATGAGTCTAGCGTAAACTGTTCTGACTTGTTGCGATTAGAGGACGTGTCGTTGGCAGGGCTCGCAAACATTTTCTATAGTTAATATATTATTCGCAAGCTTTTTCAAAAAATACTATTATATATTATTGAAAAAAAAATTAAGTAACTATTTTAAGAACCAATCAAGCCTAACACAGTAATCGCCTTTGCCAGATACAAAAATATATTTATTAGTGTACACTTAATCATATACAAGCACTATAAAAGTAGTCACAAATTCAAATTGCCTGTTCTTCTCAAGGAGGAGGAGGTTCCAATTTTCGAATACATGTAATAATTTTTTTTTATTTTGTATGCACGTATACCTATGCACGGTTATGTATATGTATGTATTATGTGTATACTTAAAATAGTTTAGTGATGTAAAGACTCTATCAATTTTATAATTTCAATAAGATTTCATAATGTACACTTCATAATATACAATTTCATAATATACACATGATTTCATAATGTGTGTATAGATGACATCTACAGTTACATTTTAAAAGAAATACATTAGTTAGGATGTTCTCTTTTACAAAATAAATATTATGAAATCTTAACTTGAAATAATATATCCTCATTATATATTAGACAAAATATGCTATGACTTTTAGTGCAGCCACATGTTTAATGCGATAAATATTTTCTTTGCTATTATTCGCTAATCATGTTTGATTTTGATGATGATTTTGTACATTTGTTATCTCCACTGGTGAAGTCAAAAAAAATATTTCCGGAACCATACAGAAAGACGCCAAATCTGGTGTTTTTCATATTTTATGAAATCACTATTATTTTTTACCATACGATTTTTTAAATGTTTATAAACATATCTACATATTCACCAAAAACATGATGGATGTTGACGACAAAACAACTTTTCAAGTGTCAAGTATAGTAGAAACCAGCGATGAGGTACATAGTTTAATACCTAGACTTCGTATTTTCCGTTAATTAACATTTTGAATACGTTGTTGACATCAACAAGCGTCAGAATTGAATAAAGTTTCACGACTTGAATATTAAAATCTTTGTGGAAATTTGGAGTCAGTCAAAGTTCTATTTCAGGTATCAGGTAAACAATAATAGAATAATACATCTATAGTTCTTTGTTTTGATTTGTGTTTGTTGTTTATACAAATAAGTCCACGGTGAATATCTAAAATATTATTCTAAAGTCAATGCTTTAAGAACATTACTGCTTTAATATTTCAAAATTAGTAATCATAAATTGCTTCTATCTAAGAAATGTTTATTTATTATTTTATGTAATAATTTTCTTTAGCACGTTATCATAAAATTTCTATTTATTAGTCTTTTAGTTAGTTGTGATTGCCTATAAAATTATCTTAATGAATTGTATTTTCTTATTATATTATAATTATTACTAATAGAGACTTTAAACTTAGTGACGCCGAAATGAAAATATGATTTCTATGAGTTTTGTACTAATATACAAGCAGATAGTAGTCGAGATTGCAAAACTGGTTTCATAGAAAATGCTACTGAATCTATTATAGGAGAGATCAAATTAATTGTTCGAGTCTGGCACTTAAATCATTGTTTGCTGAAAAATTGAAATAATTTTTAAATAGTCAATTATTCCACTATAGGCAGCATTTAAAAATAATGATTAGGTGCTGGTTGTGGAATAACCTATGTGACATTCACTCAAGTACAGATACAAATACAGTATAGATAGGCTTCTCTGTCTAATTCTCAGTATATATAGGCTTCTAGCTTACCTATATGATACATTTTCTAGTGAGCATATTGTGAAAAAGCTTACAAATTATATAAAAGGCCAAGGAATTTTAGTATCAACCGATGAGTGTACTTTTAGACGTTAGAAAGCATTTGATACGGTCAAACAGTAGAAACTGTCAGTGGTCCTAGTGGGTACCTCATACAACGCATCACATGCCTGTGAAAGTAATACAGTACTGCTACGGTTCTTGTTGCCGATATAGGCTCTCAACGTTTCAAAACATAGACTGAAATTAGACAAGATTATGAATTATAACTTCTATGTATAATGTCTTTTTTTTACAATTAATTATATATACAGACCTTAAATCAAATATATTGCATTTCACGATGATTGAGATAAAAAAATATCTGTAGGAAATACCTAACTTAAGTTATACTGGCGATGAGAGCGGAAGAATCAAACAGGACTTAGTAAATTTACTGAAATTGGGAATCGTAAGTAAGAACAGAATTAAAAAAAAATGTTTACCATCTATGTATCAAATTGGAGGCAAATGCCTGTATTCATTGGAAAAGTTAATGAAAGTCACCCCTGGTAAATTACATTCCCCTGTTTAACGAGTGCGATTCACTTGCGTATACTTTCTATGTGTTATTAGATGTGCACATACCAATTATCAAAAATGGAAAACTTGGCAATTTGAAATAATACTCGTATATGTTTGTTATATCCCAACTATAATATTATAAATGCGAAAGTGTGTTTGTTTGTTTGTTTGTTTATTTGTTTGTTTGTTTGTTTGTTTGTTACCTCTCTTCACGCTTAAACTACTGCACCGATCATCACGAAAATTTGCATACACATAGTCTGTGGTACGGGAAGGATATCACATTTTATCCCGGAAGAAAGTAGCTACTGTTCCCGTGGGATCGAAATTAACGCGGACGGAGCAACGACGGGCGGAGCCACGGGCAAGAATTTCAAAAATTCTTTCACCTTTGGAAAGCTACATTATCCCCGAGTAACATAGGCTACTTTTTATCCCGGAAAAATCGACAGATCCCACGGGATGCGCAATAAAGGCTTCGCTCAAAAACTACTGCACAGATTTTCATGCGGTTTTCATCAATAGATAGAGTGATTCTTGAGCAAGGTATTGCGGTAATTTTTATCTTGGCAAAACGGATAGACCCACGGGAAGCGCGATAAAACTTCGCGCCGTAAATCGACTTCCGCGCATATGTAGCCGTGGGCAAAAGCTATGACCCTTAACCCTCTAAAGACCAATCCCGAAATCCACGCAGGCGAAGCCGCGGGCAGAAAGCTAGTATACATATATTTTAAAATGCTTTTTAGTTTTTAGTACATTGTCTACATCATTTAATTATTTATTTTCAGCTTTTCGAATATTTTCCTGCGGTAATTTATCTCATAGTCTTCCCCATTTCTCCAGCCATCCTTATACCAAATTGCACTAAACTCGGTCAGTTGTTGTTATCAGTTGTTTCCACAGGAAAAAAATAGTTTCCTATGATAAAAATTCCCTTGTTCTTCTCCGCTTCGCAAACTATCCCTATATTAATTTTCATCAAAATCGATTCAGTAGTTTGTGAGCCTATTCAAACAAAAACTTTCGTCCCCTATTTTACCCCCACTACTATAAAATTGAATGTGGTATATATTTACATCTAATCATAAGCCTGAAAAAAAAAGTTTCAAGTAACTAGTGTAGGAGATATGAAGAAAAATATGTCTACGGAGGGTATAAAAGCGAGTGCAAATTATTGACCCGGGCATTGCTGTCCGTCATTTTTGTGTGTTATCGCTGTCGAAAAACAGATGGCGCTACGTGTGCTATGTAGCGTTCGTGCGTTCGATAGCAGCCGATTTTGTCCGAGCGCTCTCGAGCTCAGAGGCTTCGTGGCGACTTTACTTCTCATTTACTTGTCGACGAGTGAACACATGTTTTTCAAATTACCCTCTATAGCTTTCTATTAAATATTAGTTGAGTTTCTTTTGCATAAATTAATTCAGAGCCTTAAGCATTTAGTGTTTTGTAAAAAGTTACGTCATTCTCTTAATAATTGCGTGGATCTTCTTATACTAGTTTCTTTAAAAATAACGAAGTTTCAATACAAACTTTCATCCTTTTTCAGGCTCTACACCAGTGATTCCCAAAGTAAGTACTAGGATCTATGGTAACCTGCAAAGGGTCTACATCAGCGAAAAAACAATTAGGGGGTCCATGAATTGAAAATGGGGGTCCACGATAATGTATCTCAGCAAACACTGACAGTACCTATTTATTTTCATGTTACTATCTTCTAATATAAAGACATATACATTTTTATAAATAACTATGAAGTAAAAAAGTTATTATATATGTTTATAATTTTTTGTAAGTTGTAGGATGTTGGCATTCAATATCAGGTAAGTGTAGGTGGTCTACTCAAAACCGAAAAAAATGACAAAAGGTCTACGACACATAAAAGTTTGGGAACCTCTGCTCTAGACTATCTATTAACCAAATTATATTTAATTCGATTCAGTAGTTTTGGTGTGCTGGCGCGACAGACAGATCGACAGTAAAGCTGCTTATCTATAATATTTAAATATATATATTTTTTGTATATGTAATATGCAAGGCTTAAACTATTTTAATTATTTAAATGATCCCTTGATTGAATGTTACAAATGAACAGATTGATTAAAGGTATATAAGTAACATCGTTTTAATGATTACATTCCTAATATGCCTATACTAACTAAACAGATGTGTACGTATCAATTTTGTTACATCATGTTCTAATAAGTTACAAAATTTATAAGCGGTGATGTGATATTGTTTCTAAATGCACTAAACGTACAAAAGTAATAAGCAACGAAGTTATTTACAACAAAACAGAATTAATGTTTCGTAGTTATTACACAAAATCTTAAGGACCGGGTCGAGGCAGTTAAAATATTTAGTTTCAATCGTAAACGTTGAATTTGTAAGGTTCCAGAACGGCGGATTGTGTTCGCCGCAGACTTCCATTACAATTGTATGTGAGTACCTATTATTACATGTACTATGTAGCCAATTTATGCCGCTCCTTGGTGCATATGGCCCCTCCGTGCCAGTTGGTTTGTAGGCAATAACTTACAATAGCACACCAATTAATATAGTGAGACCGCCTTGTACCATTGCCATTAAATATGATACACTCGCTAAATTATAATTTAGTCTGTATTAAGAAGTATGGACTTCTGATTTTCGATTTATTACAAACTAGCTATAGATACTATTTTTTATATTTAGGTATACTGGCATACTTTGTATTACCTAACAGTCAATGCAGTGCAATGACGCGAGTTGTCAATTGCTTTAAACTGTTAAAATTAGATTTAAAGAACACTGCTTAATTAAATAGAATTTTATTTTTAAAAACTGAACATTTTGAAGATGTAAGAAATAATTACTGTAGTTCTTTGTTATGTAGTATATATATATATATATATATAATGAATTCTGTTATTTAATAGAAAGCTATAGAGGGTAATTTGAAAAACATGTGTTCACTCGTCGACAAGTAAAGGAGAAGTGAAGTCGCCACGAAGCTGAGCTCGAGAGCGCTCGGATAAAATCGGCTGCTATCGAACGCACGAACGCTACATAGCACACGTAGCGCCATCTGTTTTTCGACAGCGATAACACACAAAAATGACGGACAGCAATGCCCGGGTCAATAGTTTGCACTCGCTTTTATACCCTCCGTAGACATATTTTTCTTCATATCTCCTACACTAGTTACTTCATATGTCCTAAATAGGACAACAGACACGAAAACAACAAAATTCATTATATATATATATATCAATGAAGTCTGTTGTATATATATATATATATACCCCAATTTCAATGTTTGTTTACAATTGAATAAGACTTACGTGCGCTTTATAGGACTATACACGACACCCGTCATCCACACGCTCGCCTTAGGTTATATTGCCGTCCGAAACATGCGCCACCATAGACCAAATAATCATTTGCAAGTGACATGTGTAACAAGTAATACAGGTGAATTCATTTCTGAAATTTTATCGCAGCCTAGTTCACAACATTAAGAAAATGCGGAACAGACTTATATGCTTAAGTTCTTAGTGTTAACACAAATGATATCAACCTTATAAAATAAACCTTCATAAAAGTTCCGTCACCAATTTCATTGGCGTGTAATTTAAAAAATAAGAAATCTCATATTTTTTCTCGCAAATAATTTACCAAGTTTTAATATAAAATTTATTATTATATTTGCAGTTCCGTTAAATTTAATCTTCATAGATCAAGAAGTTAATTAATAATTTGGTAATAATGATTTGTTAATAAGTTACCGATTTATTCTTTATATATTTTTATATATTATTTATATATATATTGAAAGGCGATATAGTGGTATGTATCCCTCACAATCACGAAGATTTAGTCATCAAGGAACATTTTTCCCTTATCAACTTACAAAATTATTTTATTATCCTAAGTAGCATATTTAGCATATGAGGTATAACTATTGAACGTCATTAACTACAGCTAGCTAGAATTTCTTTTATGTCAACACCCGACTAGGGGTGTCATTTCTAGATTTTGTTTAATGCGAAAAGTATTATTAGGTTTTCTGGTTTCTCTTAAGCAAGCACCTAGGCTTCATCTAAGATAATATTATATCGCTGACCCTGAAATATATTGTGTACCAAAGTTAAGATAACGTAAGTAAGTGTCGAGAAATTAAACATTATATTTTATATCAGGTTTTTATTCATGTTACGTAAAATAAGAAATTCATGAACTTTCTGCATAAGTCTGTGTGCAAATAATCGAATTGATGTCTCTAGTCTTAGTATTAGGACCGTCGCCAATTTGCCTCGGGCGAACACGTGTCGTTGAAACGAATCGTGTGTACCTCCCCCTTTTTATTGCATTTGTTTGACGTTGAAAGTATTTTTGAATCGATTGTACTCGTACCATTATATATATAAAAAAAGAAAAGTCACGATTGATTGTCAGTTATTGTTACGGATGTGACCCTTTTCTATAATAAAAAAACAAATGGTGAAATTCAAGAGTAATCAGAAATAGCACGGTTGCGTTAGAAAAATACAAAAAATACAGTTTGATGAAAAATGTATTAAGTTTGATGAATCAAGAGAGAAATCAATTCATACTAATCAGGTACAGCCTACCTATAAAGAACGATAAAGATACAGTCATGTTATCGATGGATATCATCAAGCCGATGAGCATGATCGACCGGGTTGAGCCGTAGGTGGTGATGGCTTCGTGGACTGATATGAGAGGGTAGCTCCGAAAAATTCCAAATGGAAATAAGAAGGCTCTTCGTTAGGGCCATCCCTACTCATGAGATAAGGTTATTAAGGAAAGGAATGTTTACAGTGATTCGAAGCTCTTTTGCCTCTTATCTACATGAAGAGGCTTGCACCCTATTTTGTTCGGATTGTAATGTCAGGTACTACTGATCCAGGCTTAATAAAATTTGATATGAGGATACATTGAAATTAGTGAATTTTTACTATGGGAAAATACATTTTTTTCAATAATAAAACAGATATAAGACGTAAATCAACTAATAAGGTATTTAATCAAACCAATCAATAATTTCAAATGTTAGGTCTATATAGCATATAAAGTTAAATTAAGAAAACAGTTTTATGTGAGTAAAGCATACTTTGAATGGGTCTAGGGTAGACATTCTCAAACATTTTTGTATCGTAGACCCTTTGCCACATTTTTCGGTTTTAGGTAGACCCCCAATATATTTAACTGATATTGAATGCCTACATCCTACAACTTACAAAATTTTATAATGACTTGAAAATAGTAAAATGTAAGTAAATAGGAAATCCATTATCGTGGTTCCCCATTTTTATTTCATGGGTCCCCCTATTATTTTTCCACTGACGTAGACCCCTTGCAGGTTGTCATAGAACTCTAGGGGTAGATATAGATCACCTTTGGAATCACTGGTCTAGAGCGTCGGTAATATAGAAAACTTATATTGCCATTGCTTTAGTTCGTGAAAGCAGTTTTGTTGTCTATATAATATTAGACAATGAACTAAAAAACCAAATGTTCCAAGAAATGTTTGCGCAATTTACTTATATTGACCATTATGATTATCGAGCCCAAGAAATCAGCAACAATTCTTAAGGGGTACGAGGGTCAAACAGGTTATGTAAAGCAAGATGAGAGATGTGTTCATGTTGTCGCAACTATAAACACATCAGACCATGTGTCACGGTTACATTTACGCTAACTATAAACTTTCCGTAAACGTTCAAAAAAAGGACAAATCTTACAGACGTTGTCCTTCACGACCAAATTTTGTTTTGAATAAAGAAAGTTGTACTTATTTGAATGTATTTTATTGCAGTTAATAATAAATCCACATTTTATACTCCACAATATTATATCCTTTATTACCATAGTAACTATACATTATTGCTTCTTACTATAGCGAATTTGATAGGCCGTAGACAAAATTTGATGGGATGTTTTTTTTCGATAGAGAATAAATTCTGCATTAATTTATGTATACAGCGTACATTGTAGGTTCATCACTATTGCACATTAAAAAAAATATAAAGAAGCTTGTTATTTATGTTGGATATCAGATCAGTAATTGACATGATCTTGCAGCAAGCAACACAATAATAATATCAAAATGATATGGCTCAATACTGGCAACTGTCGCATTCCAGAGATGGATGAGAATTTTATGCAACTCTGATCATAGATAAAGCTCTCGGAGGGTGCTAAAGGCTGGATGCCCGTTTTATTTTAATGCAAACCGACAACAAATAACGAATAAATATTCCTTTTTTATTGTTGAGCTGTGACGCGACGCTTTGATTTAGGGGAGATGAGGGGTCGGCGACGAATTGTGGTCGACATTATTTGAGATAGGGCTTTGTTACGCTGTCAGAAATGGAATGATATCGGACTCCGTCGATATTGCTAGGGTGATGACCTATGGGATTGGAAAGATTTGCAACTGTTTCAAATTTGAGTGTTACGCTGATTAGAGTTTATGTGTTAATGAGCCAGCTGCAAAATGACAGTTCGTATTACTATTGTCAGTATTAGGAACTTGATAACGACGTAGTATGGATATTGCTATACTTCACTCGATAAGGTATATACTTTGTTTATATTGAAACATTTCACTGGAGAAATCTCAAGGTTAATGCGTGATGTGGTCAAAATTAAAATAAAAACAAATTACCATCACAGTTGTTAAAAAGTCGAGAGTTTTGTTAAGCTACTTTTTTTTCAAACTGCAAGAATTGAAAATCACATCTAAATAAGTTTTATTATGATTCATTTTACAGCCTTCTTAGAAATTCTACAAATATTGTTCTTGCTTAAAACCTAAATTAAAGTTTCATCAGAGAATAGTCCTCATTATAAAATTGCCTCAGGCCATAACAATAGTACTAACAAATTAAGAAGCTAACCAACACTATGTTTCTGTCTAAATAGCCGCCCACATTGTAGATCAGATCATTTGGAAGAGCACGATAAATAAAAGTGCAAGTTGAGAGACCAACACGTGTTTCAGATAGATCTAAACTTTGGTCCGAGAGGTGCCCATAAAAACAATCAGCTCCAATCCTTGCTATAACCGTGAAATAAGAAACAGACCCTCAATAGTGTTATGCTGTAATCGTTAGAGATATGTCTCTCGATGTTCCTGTATGGTATATGTTTTAAGTATCTTTTCCTCAATAAGTCAGCATTATCGAAGACCATCCTAATATTTTTATTATAAGCAAATTATTTCTACTGGTGTCTCTATACCAGGATCACCTATGTCTACCGCATAGTAGCAGTGCTCAAATTTTAGTGCTGTGGTTAAAAATATAAAGATAGGCAGTGAAGATACTGGGTACTGCGACTATATCTTGCGTCACAAGTTGTCAAAGTACACAGTGATTCTTGTGGGAGTTGTAGATTTGCTAAGAACCACATTAGAACCACATCTATTATAGGCGACTGTAACCACTTACACACATATGTGTGGTCTACTTGTTTGACAAAGAGAAATACCTGAGTAAGAAATAAATCTTATAATATCTTCATTGAAGATAAAACTTGTTTGTGTTGCAAATCGCAATTTTGGTGATACGCCTTTTGTTCCCTCTGAAGTGGAGAGGCTACGAATCCTCATGGATACCACCGCAACAAAGTGCCACGGTGATTATGACGGACTTCTGACTATTCCAAACGGCTCGACCCGAAAGACCTACCGACGAAACTCAGCCTGTGCCGTTGGTCCTAATGACCCTATGGCTTGACGTGACAAGGAAGACCGCACCCTAGGAGAGGCGCAGTCAGCGCTGCTCTATAAAAGAGAGCATGTGCGCTTGTTGATGAGAATCTACTCGTGGCTAAGCGGGGGCGGCTACGACGCCGCCGCTAGCAGGTCTGGAAGGTCCTGCGGTAATTGGTTGGGGTGGTCGCTAAGGATGTGTCGAAGTCTTTGCCGATTTAGATTAAACAAGATCGCTGTAGGCGGTATTTAACTGATGATACGACTCCAGTATAGAATGTTCTTCTGTTAGTCTTTCAACTCGTTTGAATGAAATATAAAAAATGTTGTATTCTACCGATGCATGTGTCATACACTCGTACTCTATAAAGGATCTAAAGTTCACTTTTTATAGGGGAGCAGAAATTATGTTTCGGTGATATATGGCGACACTTCTGCTCGCAGAATTTAAACGTACCGTTTTCCTAACAGTTACTTACAGTGGCGAGGTAGGGCGAGCATGTGACCCTTAATAAATTCAACATGAAGGAGAGGATTGTCGGAAAATTATTTCACCCTCTCAGTTTGAATTTTTTTATGGTGATTCTTAATATTAATAACGCTTCTTTCAATTTTGTTACGTAAGGAGAATCAATAATGCGGACTTAACAATAAAATTAGCCTCCCGATGTCAGAACTAGCAAACTGTTTGTTTTTAGTGTGTATATATTATGTGTGGTATATTCAATTAACAAATATACTCATCGGTATATACTGGCGCTGAAGTATATTTTTTCCGTGCTGTTGCAGTATATATACACATAGCAAAGGACATTGTTCAATTTTGGCCTAAGAACCGATGTGAATATAAATTATACCATAATTTTTATTTATTTTTATATTATTTGAAACATATTTTAGTTTTCCACGGACACTTCAAATAAATAAATTCCATATAAAAAGTTGGGTCACAATTATTGATGCCGTATAAAATGTTTTCCGTCATCCAGTGCTGCCAGTTTCGGAAGTTTTCGTGATTTCGGTAAATACGGACCGAATTGAAAACCTCCTCCTTTTTGAAGTCGGTTATTAAAATTAGTTGATAACACTTTATTCATTTAAATACCTAATTTGACTAGCTAGAAAAAAACTAGTATTATATATTTTTTAAGCGAAATCGCGATTTCTAGCTTGGCATTCGAGTATTATAGTTTTCGTAATTGGCAACACTGGTTTACTTCATACCTTATCTGTGTCCGTTTCATTTAATTTTTGATTGCTTTGCGACTATCGTATCTTTTGTGATTTTCTATGCGTTTCATGGGTTTATTCTAACAACTTTGGCTTGATTACGGACTCCGATTACATTTCGATTGTACCGGGAATAAATGCCTTCTTTCTTTCTTTCTTTCATTGCGTACTTGGTAGACTCGGCTGTGTGTAAAGGAGTGGATTTTGTAAAGTGATAATTGTCAAAGAATTATCTTAAACATGACTAGGTACTATCTCTTTTCCTAGTATCTAGTAGAGTAGTCCTTTCCTAGTTCTAGAAGAGAACATAATAATATATAGCTGTACATAGTATTGTTAATATTACTTTGATATTACTACTCTGCTATTTCACGCAAGGTTAGTTATTTTTTATTTATAACCTCAAAATATTAACTTTTTTCGTAATTATTATAGTTTCCTGAAGTGTCCGTTCGTGAAAACTTATTTCATAGGATTCCATATAATTTTAAGAGTTTACATAAGTCACTTTCGATTCGAACGGTTCTTAGGCAGAACATGTATGGAGCCGGAACAATGTCCTTTCGTATGGCGGACCGGATTTTACTAGTGTTAGGAAAATATTGATTTATTTCTGTTGCCTTTTTTTGTGTCTGTATCTGTGCTTGTAGAGCAAATAAAATAATTATCTATCTTACATTGAGTTGATTTTCAAAGTTTAAATCAATAAGGGTAAATAAATATAAATATAAAAATTTAATATATTTTTTTAAACTCCCACTAAATTAGCCTAGCCCAAAATAATCAGTCTAAGGCATGTGTTAAGGGATCTTATACCTAAATATTATTAACAACCATGACTAAGGAACACATTCTCGCATTCACAAAAATTTGTTCCGGCCTGGGTGTTTGTGCATATGAGATTTGTATGTTTGTGACTGCACGCACGACACAGGACAAAAATCATAGTGTTGGACGACATTTAAAAAAAAGTTGGCAATTTTCTTTATATGCTCATACAGATTAAGTGAATTTAATAAGTTATGTCTTCATGATTGTCAAAGGTGTGTCGCTGCGTCTTCAAAAGTAATAATCGCCGGTACGCTGTTATTTGCTCGAATTACGGATCTGCGCGCGCTAGCGGGCCGTCGGTGCAGTACTCCCGCGAAGCTTGGCTCCACGGGAAGGAGGAGGTCACCTACCGATTGACTCAGATACTCACCGGGCACGGCTGCTTCGGTGAGTATCTGTGTCGAATAGGACGGGAGGGATCGACACATTGCCACCACTGCGCATCCGACCTCGACTCGGCCCAGCACACACTGGCGTAATGCCCCGCGTGGGCCTCCGAGCGCCGAGTCTTGGTCGCAGAGATCGGGCGAGATCTGTCGGCATTGATTGCGGCAATGCTGGCGGACGAGAGAGGTTAGAGGGCTGTGGCCTCCTTCTGTGAAGCAGTGATGCTCCAGAAGTAGGCCGCCGAGCGGGGTCGGGAGATAGCCGATCCCGCTCGAAGGAGGCGGCGCCGGGCTCGGTAGCACAGCTGCGGCGCCGCCGTGGGTCGTCGGCCGGGCGAGGAAATCGCGTCCGCTGATATGGCGACCCGGGAGGGACCACGCCCCTTCCGTGGCCGGGCGTCGTCGGTGGCCGGGGGAAGTATTGTAGCCTGCCCCGAGGACTCTCCTGTATCGGCGGGGGAGCGGAGGCTGCTGGGGGTTCCCGGAAGTAGCTTGGCGTTCCCGGGGGCTCCCTACATGCCTGAGGAAGGCCATCCCTGAGGTTAGCCTCACATAACCGCCGGCTCGCCACAGCCGGGGTATGCAACTTGGTACACTGTTATTTATAGAAAATTGAATTTCAGATAATAGTGAACTGTTAATATAAATAGAATAAAAAATACTTACAATACATATTGTATCTTGAATGAAATTATTTATACCGCGTACTGAATAGACAACGCAGTAGTATCATAATAGTATAGATCAAACCTTGAAACTAGAAGTACCTTATATATGTTGATACAAAGTAAGATGCCTTTCGCTCTACCATCGAAATATTTCTAACATTTATATTTATCCTAGTTCATGAAACAAAAGGTTGGGTTCATCTTGATCATAAGCAGAGTACAGATGTGATGATAACGTGGCACGACTGATTCGAACGATAGTCTGACCCCGGCCTTAATAGAGCCGCCCATATGTAGAGCATGAGAAACTTATTTAACTGAATCAAACGACACATGTGTCAGTATAATGAGATCAAAATGGTTACGCCATTGTTTTATATTTGCGACCTCCTTGTTATTATGTCATGTTAATAGATGAACTATTGCGATATCACCACAATATGCTGTTTAACAATTGGTTACAATATCATTAAAGTTATACAATTAATTAATATATATATGTTGCGACATAAATCATTATGTGATATGAAGACTAGAATAGAGTTAAATGAACTACTTATGGTAGGTACATATATTTTGTGTATCTTATATAGTTAAAAAATAAGATTGATGTAAGATTGATGGAAATGAGAGCATGGGCGCTGTGCTTTATTTCTTTCGCACTCACTTGCGTCGTTCCATGCTGTTCGTCTCATTATTTCGAGATTCAATGCAGGGTGATCAAGTTTCAACTGATGTATTTTATATCGAAGAATGATTCCGAATCATTTGTATTCCATAATTCCATTCAAGCTTGGAGTCAGTTCCGTAAAAACGTTACACGTCTAATGCTTGCAGAGAATATAATTACAGACTGCAGTCAAGAACGATATATTCAATGAAAAAACGATAAATCTGACAGATATTCTTAAGGAGTGAAATGGACGGATACTTTTGTTGATGGATATACATAGATCGACAAGTCCATGCTCGCACAGCAGAGATGATATAGATACGTAGTACGTACGGTAGTATCGAATGGAGCTTGTTTATCATATATTCAAAATGGAAATTAACTTTCTTCAAATATAACTTTATAGAAAACTCTTGAATCGTTCATTTTTTTTTCTATCCTTCTACTACCCATTCAGGACTTTGTTACTGGAATAATCTGATTTTGATGCTGCTTTAAACACATATGCTCTATTATATGGAGCCGTGTTTTATCGCTTCCTCTTCTGAGGTAGCGGATGCCATCATTTAAGCCTATTTAGATAGATGGACCCAGGATCCAGACAGAGTTTAGTTGGTAGGTGGGCCCTATTGCTGAGCCCGATATAATCACCCAAGTGATAAAAGTACCAATAGAAAAAGATGTAAATATAAACAGCTAAATATATACACCAAAATATGTACGAGTTAAAATCATTTTATGAGTTAATAATAATCCATAACGGTGTCTTAACGGTTGTTGCGAACGGTACGTCGTTTACGGTTTTGTCGGTGTCCTACACACATCTTGAGTTTGGATCTATCTTACAAGGAACAGTATCATATTAAATTACGTAGATATCAGCTTTGCTTTTTATTAAAAATGCTAAATGAATCCGGGAGGATTCGAATCCGCATCTCCAACTAACTCTGTTGAAGTCTTAACCATTCGGTCACCGAGCACTGTCCATCCCGATCGAATACTTTAACTGCATTCTTCTTCATATTTTACTTTATCAAAGTAAAGTAGACTTTGTTCACTGTTAATAACTACTAAACAATATTAAACTTAGAAATCTTTACAATTTATTAAAATTGGTCAAAAAAATCAAGCTTACAAATGTATATTTGCGACTTTGCATTTTATTAAAAGTGCTAAACAAATAGGAAAGTGTATACAGAAAATTATATAATATTTTTGTAATTTTGATAATTTTGTCAAGCTGAATGGAAAATTATCACAGACGACAACGTTTATTTACAGCTATTTTCTTAACTGAAGGCAAGACAGTTGAAATACACTCGTACAATTCTCGTATTTTTTTTATTATTTCCGAATCGATAAACACTCGTTCCTCGACGTGCCAGTGGCGTGGTAGTGGCATGCGCCCGAGGCATTTCGAATTTGCAAGTGCAAAAAGAATCGCCTTTTCGAATGTCGTATGCATCCGCTTTCATGTTTAACCTACGATGTCAAATAACAGCTTTATTATAGAAATTGCTGAAAGAATTTCATAACAAACACTTTTAAATTGATTAAGAGTTAGAAGGAAGTAAGCCTGTGAAGTTTTATCGTTATTGACTGGAGTATCTTTATGCGCTTTTTACCCTAAAACTTCAACTTTTTATTTGTACACAGTACAATTTTCGATTACTTTTACAATTTGTGTATTCAAATTATTATATTAATATTACAATATTTAATTCGTCATAATTTTGTATGTTATCGGCTGAAGATAAATGTAAACAATAAATGTACGTTATTAGTTATTTCAATACTTATTGTTAAATATTTAAAAAGTCTGCATATTAAAATAAAAGGTAAAATTTTAAGGACAAAATATAATTAAAAATCTCTGATCAGAAAGGAAATTCATAGGTAATATAAACTTATTACTTAAATATAAATTATGTAAACTATGGAATTTATTTAAGTATTATCCAGATAAAATATACAAATTTTATTACCTTGGGTCTTACATACATGAAAACTTTAATGAAAGTTGAGGAAGCTACAGAAGTATTTTTATATTGTGGCAAGTGAAAAACTCATCATTGCCAATTCCCATGACAAAGAGCAGTGACAGTATGCATGTATATATAAAAAATAAAAAATATGACATAAATATCAGGTTTATATAATAATCTCACAGGCATAACACTTTAATAGGTACTTCAATATAGTATTGTTTATTTACAAAATTATTATATTGAACTAGATACCTACTACGAGTGAAATAAATGCATCTCATCATATTTAATTTATGACATCATTCTCGTCATATCATTGTTAGCAGCAGTTTCGCAAGTCTTCTATACCGGTAATTGTTTCAATTAAGATAACATTACGCTTTAAATGAATCAATAAATGTATTTACTGTTATGTACAATAAATAATACATGAACATGAACAAATTAAATAATAATATGTAATAGTAAAATATGTATGGGTACGTATAAAGTATGTATATTTTATATATGATAATATTAACCAGTTGAAATAGCTATTGAATAAAATACAAAAACGTTTTATTCAATAACTGCGCGTATACGGGTAATATCTCGACGGGTTGTACAAAACATTCAACATTGCAACTAGACTCGCAGCTAATTAATTAAATGCCAATCACTAGGGTAACCATTATATTGGTGGTTAATTGAAAAGAATTTGACAATCGTAATTCGCATTGTTGTTTCATTGAAATGCTATTTCAACCAGTAGACTGTGACATATACATATATTAAAAAAGTGCTTAAGTTTTATTTTAATACTATGAGAATAAATGAAATTACAATTTCCCGAATTTGATATGTACATATATTGCAATCTTCTCATTGTAAATAACATCTTTGCACGTACTACATGTGTAACTACGAATAGATGGTAAATATGTAGGTGGTAAATATAAATATATATATATGATACATCACATAGAAAATAACTTAAGTTGTAGTTAAGTGTATATTAAGACATACCTTTTATATATATATCTCTGTTATAATATAACAATAATTATGATAGTTTTGTAATACACAATACGAGATATACCCAAGTAATATACAATTTATGTCATTTCCATTACTTATTTTCTTTTCACTTTAATCCCTTTATTTCATTCAGTTTCTAGAAGGATTTTGATCATTATATTCATAGCAAATTTCATTTGCATATTTAATCATACTTGTTAACAACTTACGTTTGTATTAATCTTGACAGATTAAGTAGTCTTCCTGAACATGTAACACTCACAGAATTTAATTATCTCTACACATCTATAATATACATTACTACTTATTACTACAGACTTATTACTTAGTAAAGTCAGTTAATAAAATATCTAGGCTCGCCACATTACTGCAAAATCTATTTAGTTAGGAGCGTGACCTAAGTGAATATCAGGTTAAATTCAAAGTTACCGGAAATAAATAATTCATCTTACGTTCGTCTAATTCAAAAATTGCCCATTTACAACTTGTAGCCGCACGATAAATTCTTTTATCACACCCATCTGTCAATGTTGCCGAAAATCTAAGTGCAATTTAAGACCATCTTCCATAAACTGTGCACGTACCAATCGATCCCCACGAAGCCCCGCCTCGGGCGTTAAAGCACCATTACCAGATAAATATATGCAATTTATTACATTTACCAATTTACATACACTTAGGGGAGCACAACATGTCTTCAGACTAAACGTTAGGGTGCTAAAAGCTGGGCAAGTTTAATAATAGACGCTTCGCATCTGTTTTGGGAAAGCCAATTATCAAGACCTGTGAAGACAGTGTCAGGGGTCTATTTCATTCTAATGAGCTTCGTAAATCTACAAATTATTTATTGTTTGCTTCTCGACTTGACGAATCAACGACTTTTTCATTTCTATTGCAGGTACCAACTTTATACAGATGTCAATAAAAGCAATAATCTGTACTTTATATGTTAAACATTTATAAAGCTATTTTTCTCTTCATAGAGCGTAATTTATATACTGTAATTCTAGGTTTTCAGTTGTTTATGAATCAAAAAATTTCTCGTATTGCAACTGTTGCCACTTCAAATCATACACATCATTTTGTACACATTTTATACCGAAATATATGTCTATGTCATATATTTTGTTATAAGTCTTGACAATTCAGTGTAAGTTAATAGAGAAAACGATGAAGAAATATGTAACGACGCCTCCTTAAAAATCTATAATCTAAAACAAAATTCAAATACCTCAGTATCTGATGATTATTTTAATTGTATATTTTTTAAATTCAGTTGTTGCAGGAATTTGTTTAGTTTAATCTCCTAAGACATAATTGAAATCTATCTCATTCATTTGGAGATTATATAAATAATTTTTGTCATTACCCTCTACAAAGTTTGTGGGACATAATTATACTACACAATGAGAATAGTTTGAAATCGACCAAAATTAATGCATGCGGGTGCACTCAAACCTATCTGCGTTCGTAATCAAACATTCAGTGAGGGGAACATTGATGATTTTGGTAAATAAACTCATGGCGATAGACAGTAATTGCCTATTACTATGATCAGTCAGATACAAACCACTGTCAATTCGTGTAATGTAGGAAATATAATTATCAACCCAATATCGGTACTAAATGTTACCAAGTATAGGTGTAGCAAAACATACGAGAAATTACCTGATATTTTAAACAATAAGCTATTAAGTAAGGATTAAACAATTAAATACCCTTTAATCTGTAACCAGAAAAGGAGTCTTCACATATTTGATAACTGATAACTTGTTGACCTAAGCGACAATAACTTATTCGAATTTATGATCAGACCTATAGCAAAAATTTTATCAACAACACTTGCTATTGTCATATTTAAACTTAATTCACGACACAGTCTCGCTGTACAGTTGTTATCTAAGTCCATACATTTTACAATATGGGCTATTATGGGCTCTCCCGAATCGGTCCGAGGTTGACACAGCTTGCAGGGAGCCAGACGGGTGGTAGTTATGTCATTAACAGTTTGTAGGCAGGGGTGTGTGATTCGTAAATGTATAATCATAATACTGAGGCTGACCAATAAAAGGTCGCAATCAATAGACATGTGGTTTTCAATGGTTGACAATATGAAAATCTTGTATAAATTATTTGCGTATCCAGTGTGATAGATAAATATGTACTAATTACAAATTGTGATTACTCTCTGGGTTTATTAAATAGAAAACGTCTAAAAAAGAAATCTAGGTATTATATACCATATAACATAGGAGAATTAATTATAGATCTTGTTAAAGGCTTAATAAATTATATCAAAATGTATGGATGAATTTATCTGTGCTGATATTTTATGATATTTTGTTACGGTCAAATATTACAAACATTAAGACAGTTTTGTCGTACAGAAGAGGGCTTTTTTAGCAAGTTACAACCTTAAGATAAGATTCTTTGAGAGAAAAATTTTAAGAAATTGAAATTACGATAGTTCGTCGTAATATATTTTTGAGAACTTTATATATAGTGGTAAAACTACATATTTGTTTTGTAAAAATAGTGATATTCATTCAGGTCATATAACGCAAAAGCATTATGTTAACTTTATCAAATACCAGGCTCTTAGAGGTCTTTGTACATACAATACAATAAAATCACAATAAAATCTATAGTAATATTCAGAAAAACGGTATTCAATACTACATAACAACAAAAGAATTTCCGTATATATCCTACATATAACCTGCGGTGTCGTAAGAGTTTCGATTCAATAAAAATCAAATCATCCACCTGAGTCAAAATATTGAATCGTGGCGTGCACCAAAACACACCTAATATGTCAAATAAAAGATCTCCCCCAGAAAGATGCCAATTTAGTTTGCGACACGTCAATAGTATAAAAAGGGGGCTTCGAATCGTGATCTTTGTCTCCCCCGTAGAACTGAATATCGTAAATTCGGTTTAACTTAATTTTCCAGATGACGCTTTGGAGAACTGGGAAAATAATCAAACCAAAATTATAAGATTGATATAAATAAAAACAGTAAAATAATTTTACAGATTTAGGAATTAATAGTTGATTAGGGTATGTTTTTGTTGAAACTAGAATCAAATTTAAAGAATTTCATTAGACAAGTGGTCTGAGCCAAATTAATAAATGAATGTAACCTAGTTGTAACAGATTTTATTTCGAGAAGGGGGTATAGTATCGCTGCCGCTAAAATTTAATAGTGTCCGTATTTTGTCGCAAAATACAAAATATGCCTCCAAATCTTCAAACAATTGTTGACATGAGGGAAGAATAGTAGACAATAAATAGTGATTTATTATTGAGATATAAAACTATTACCTGACATATTTCAAAGTTTAAATAACAATATCAAAATAGCAATAAGTAACTGATTGCATATTTGTTAATTTATGGCAAAAACACTTTGAATTACTATTTCAAAGAGAAGAAAATACAAACCTCGTACGTTTCATGCCTAGTTCCTATTACAAAAATTATTCAGACAGCTGTAGTACAATAAATTTTTAAAGTCTTTAAAAGTCCCAACGTGAAAAATAGATGAATTGGCCTATAAACATATAACGATAATTACTTACTGAATCGCTAGTAAAACATGGTAAACCTCAAACACCAAGCATTGAAATATAAAACGACATGTCTTTTATCTTACATCTTTGCTAAGAGGCAAAAGGCTATAAGTATATAGCCAATTCTGTATTTGTGTAGAAATCACAAATTAAAAGGGGCACGACGATAAAACAACCTTTATTAAGCCATCAGTCGTATAAAGGACGCGCGCGGAAGTCGCCTGGCACGCTTCTATTGAAGTGATGGCCAGTAATAATAATGATCTCCCTTCCTGACCACGCTGCAAATGTTCCTACAGGAAACATTTTGACCATTGATTTTTCCGCAAAATACGGTATAGGGTGAATGTAGCGTCGGCAATATGTCATGGCGTTTTTAATTGATTCTTATATCTTCGTTTTCTTAGTATTGGATAACTAATATAGTAACAATAACAAGTGAAATTATTGATATCAAAGACTAAAAAGTAGATTAATAAAAAAATATAGGTATTACTAAAAATGTGATTAAAATTTTAAGTACAAGATAAAAAGCATGTCAAGCTAATAAAATATGTATATATAGTATATAAAACTAAACATATTGATGTAGATAATTAATTCTATATTGCAACTGTACCGTCCGTCGGAGAAACCTATGCCATTTGATGTATATTTGCTTATGATAAATGGGGAATGATCACAGTATTCTATTTACTAAGATTCAAACATACTTTCTTAGCTTCTTAAACTTGAATTAATACTTTCATGCACGCCCGTCTGTAATGCCTACTCTTGACCGACCTTCTTTCAAATAAATGGGGGATAGACTTCATATTATCTAGAACAGACTTTTAGCCATAAGCCATTTTGCATAAATCAGTGAAGTCATAACGTAACGTTTCTGTATATATTGTTGTTTGGAATTCTACTTTGTTTCACTTACATCTTCTATGTCTTTCGTACATATGTATTTGTCAAGTCACAAATAGATGAATAACATTCTGACGACAGTACTTGTCAAAATCAGGAATTGAGTCCAGTCAGAACTTTATCCATTTAATGCGACATGTCACCAAATTGCTGTCTATCAATTCGCTCTCCCCAAATGTGGCGTGGTTTTTAGTGAGTTAGTCTCGCTCAAACGCATTCCCCACTGGTTTCCTGGACGTCGTTCGACACGTGACCATAGACACAAAAGTCTTCACGCCTGATTGGCCAAGCATTGTAGATGTGAATAGAATTGCCCGTATTGTGTAATATAGATAGGGAACTCAGCCAGGATGTATGGTGTTTACTATTATCAAGTAAATTGATACAATAAAATTTCATAAACGTAGAAATTAATAAATTTTTGGGCCAAGACTGTGGTGATATTTTAAATTTAATAATTAATGAATTGTATTAAATTTATTAAAAGTCAGAGATATTGATGAACAGAAAAACGTGAATGTGTAATAAATTTAGTGCCACTAAGCAGTAAAGAGAATAATAAAAGTATAACTAGGAAATAGCGACACTTAATTTATTATCTCATATTAAATTGTTATAAGAACATTTTAAAGTCTATCTCTTTTGCAGAGAAGTCAAAACTATAAAGTAGATTTTAAGATATAACATGTTATAACTCAAATGGAAATCAACCAGGTCGTTCAGATTTACGAGGGTGAAAATTTTATAGAGTACAAAGTGTAAATATTAAATCTTATCGAATCTGCATAATAAAAAAGAATCTATTCGCAGTAGTCGTAATCAACTTTGACGTTTCATGTAAATCTGTTTCGGCCCTTTTTTGTGGAGCTCTTTCATTGTGCGTAATGTGATTAGGAGCCTCGATCCTAGTACCCTCTTTACGCGGGGCGCTAAATAAGATGCGACGTTTTCCGCCTCAGGCACCTTTGATACTACTTTTTAAAGCTACAGTCCTCGAACTCGGAACATAACCTTTATTGGTCGCCATTATGATAATTGCATTAAGGACGGGCCGATTTCGATACTCTGTCTTTTGAATTTGTTCAGTTAGTGAAGTCGAGGAAGGTTCTCGGGCCTATGCACCATGAATATTGAATAGTTCATTTGCTAAAATCGCACCTAGTGGCTACGTGATGTTTCTCCCGGATGGCAAAGGTTCTTTTTGTGACCGTATTATAGTGATTTAATAGAATTGACGAATTTGTCCTACAATTGGAATATCAAAATGTAACTTTGTCAAAACAAATAGGATAAATTTCTTTCACAAATGTGACAATTCTAATGACACTGTTTATAATGTTATATTAACAAATACACATTAAATAAACAAAAAAAAAACCACAGTATTAGGTAAACCCAGATTAAATTTCATTGACCAGACTAGTTATCAACATCTCCCTCTTGATATTCACAAATAAAAGGAAAAGTCAGTAACAATTTACATTTTATTAAGACGTAACATGACAAATAATTTTTCGAGTAACCTTTAAAAATTAAAATGGCAGCCGTTAAATCATTCACTTGGTGAATTTTTCGCAAAATCATGTGGGGCTTTTCTATTTGCTGTTATCGTAGTTGTAAATTAAATCTTATATGTTAAGAATAAAGTCTCTTTATATTTTGAATGTGTGGACAAAATTGTTCTCTCCTCGGAGATTAAATCAGCACTATCCGAAGTAGTGACTAAGCAAATAAATAGCAGAATCATCTTTAAGACATGTTGCTGTGAAAAAGATTTTATTCTACTCATCGGAGAGTAGTTTCGTAATATAGTACTAATCGCACAAATCAATTTTTGTTCGACTTATAAGAGGTTATGTAATCGATTTGAATATAAAATTGATAAAGCACCTACCATACCTTACCTTATGTATGTTGTTCTAACAAAGCTTAAATTAACATGCTTGTCAATATAATCAGTATTAGCGAAAAAGTGATATTTCAAATTGAACATGATTTCTATGCAAATACATGTTTTATTAACATGTTGTCATTTTAATATGTAAAATCTGGCTAGCTACCTTGTGAATTACAGCGAAATGGAAGTTTTAGAACAATAAATTAATTGTTGTCTACACAAATGTGAAACTTGAGGTGTTGCTGACTGTACATAGTGATGCAGTTCCAACAGACTATTATGCTTATGTATGTAAAAAGGTTATTCACCAGCGTAGAATTGCCTAAAGTAACTTAACGTTTAACACTCATATATTCAAAATACAAAAAAAATCATTACAGCTATGTATGCACTTTTGCTTAAGTGATGGTACATTATGGTACAAGTGTGTAATGTTGGTGATTACCGCTGAAGCGCATTGAGGCCCGAGCCGGCAGGCGAGGGTCTTAAGGAGCCGAGGACGGTAATCATCAATACACACGTGTATCATACAACGTTTTTCAACACACTTCTGAATAAAATAATACTTAAATAAAAAACCATTTTCTCCACATATTGTATTTGCAGACATCTTAATTAATAATTAGCTAAATAACTTCAAAAGAGAAAACGAGACGAGTTGTGAAAAATGTTTCGTAATGGCGGGAAAAATTAATCAGTTTTCCTATGCGCACGCATCGGCCATATACTAAAAAATGAGGTTTCTTTTTTTTTGGGCTTTTCGCGGATAGCTTTTTAGCGCAAATGTAAGTAAGCGTAACTCAACCAATAATATTAAAAAAAAACTATTACTCACTCGTGAATAATAGTAATGAAAAAGTCACAGTTTGATTATAGGTGTCATTATGTGCCTAATTGCCATGGGATTAGAGCCACTTTATGAGGAAGTGTATTGAAAACCATATTTTAAGGTAATGGGAATCTCAGCTATCTTATATTATAACTCTACACGCAAGAAAAGATTTTATAGGGACAGACTGCATCCTGAAAAAACCTATGATATTTATTACTTTCCCTATATATATAAACGAAAGTAAATAATTTAATAATAAATAACGCGGAATTCTTCGACTTTCTGAGAAAAGTATATTACAGTCTAATAGATTACTTGAATACAAAGAAATCAATGGCTAAATATACAGAAATGTATACACAACTTTATTATAGTAACATTAAGGTAAAGTTTACATATTTTCGCAAATCTTTCGTATCGAACTTACCGTATAGATGACGTACATAACAGGAGCGTGCTCAGAAAGCCAGTACCCAGACGGCACCACCAAAGGACAATTGTATATTGTCTCAAATAAAGTTATGAAATTTAATTACAATTTTATACATATGCTATAGATTATGTCAATGCAATTGTAATACTAATTTTAATTAACGATTATGCGGAATTGATTTCATTAGTTAGCAACAGTGTTTAAAAATAACATATCAAGAAGGATCCTTTTTAGAAAATTGTGTAAATACAAGAATAGTAGGTACATTATAATACAAGTGAGTAATGTTGAAAATTAGTATGTAATTTTTAACTGCTCACGAGTGTTATACGACATTTTTCAAGATCATTGCGAGTAATTAATACAAACTTTATAGGTCAATAAAAATTTATATTGAAAAACAATTTGTGAAAGTACAATTATAAAAATTATATGTTGGATTTCCACCTTCACCGGCAGTATTTCTGAAATATTCGTTATGATTTCATTCGTACAATCTATTTCATCGCTTGATAACATTTTCGATATAAAAATCTTAACGAAAGAAACAATGCGAAATATCCACTTGCAAAATAGTACTGAAAATTGAAAAATGGCGCCTTTTCTTTTTCATTTACGGCTTTGTGCGCGAAAGACTTTTAATATTTATGTATGACTCCTATTTAATAGTTTTAATTTTAAATAAGGTTTTTATAATTGTATATCTTTAAACAGAGTGTTTCTAAACGCCAAACTTATTTAATTTACAAATATGTTTCAACATTTTGCATATAAATTCTCTTTAGTTCCTATTTTTTTTTTCTTATAAATAAAAGCGTGACTTTTCTTTACAATGCAATGGTGTTGAAAAAAATATTATTGTTTGTTTCATCTGATTTTCTTTGAGACCAACGCAGCACTTTTTTATACCCACAGCTCTAAGAGTAGATATTTAACTAAAGTAGTAGATTTCTTAATTTCAAACATCACTTTTATGCACATATTTGAATACTTTAAAAAAAGTGTGATTTGTTGTATCTAGTTTGGATAGATATGTAGTTTGTTAATTGTAAAGTTACTTCGCAAATCATAAGTACCATAAGAATACAATATATTTTCTTCGTTCAAATGTATAATTTTTATTATTTTATTCGTCCAATTCTGGATTCGTTTTATGATTCATATTTTATGCAAGACAATTGAATCTACAATTGTTGCCGTTTGTAAAAAATAATAATTTGGCATATAAAAATCTATACCGTAAGCAGAATATAAATAAGAACGAAAATAAAATATAAAAAATAATGTCGAATCGTCCTAAACAGTGTCCACTGTTTAGGACGATTCGATTTTTTTTAATGTTATACGAAGACTACTGGACAAGATTTCGTACATTGACATCTTGTGAACTCCCAGTGAGATTAAATCAGTCCAATAGAAAAAAACAAAAACAATGAACGCCCAAAATCCACACAAACACGGAATAAATCTAATTCAATCGTTTTACGAATCGTTAAATCGCCGTTTGTTGAAACATGCGCGAGCACGCCTGGCGTCGCCGTCTCGTATTGGACAAAAACGATGAAAGGATCCGCGATCCCTTTTAAAACGCTATTTTCTTTTTATATCCGATGAACCGTGAAAATGTGGGCGAGCATAGGCCAGGATTGAGTTAAGCTCTGAAGGCGAACTGTGAAAGATTTTTAATAATAGAAAAAAAGAACAAAAGAGCATCGCCAGTCGAAGCTATGTTCCAGATATTCTCAGATATACATTATATGTGGCTATTAATTTCGTGTTAGTAAATAATCGGTCTGAGTTTCCGGGATTAGTAACATATACACCATATGTTTCCTAACTACAATAATGACGTAGCTTAAAGAAACATTTATTTTAATGATCCGACATTATAACTAATCAGAAATGTTGGTGCTAAAAATATTTATTACACAAAAAACATTGTACAACTAATGAACAATAACGCAGGATGCCACTCATTAGCAGGATGTCAACATATCTCGATATAAAAAAATACATATATGTATATTTGAAATGTAGTCCTAAAAGGATTTGACTTGCTATGGTACACATTCAAACAAATAAATTTGATTTTTGTATGATTTGTATATCTGTTTACCTTTTTCTATGCTATTATCTTGTCGCTTATGTCACGTGGTATTACAAAACACGGTCCTTTGTAAGGCGTGCGCGGGATGATACAGATAACCCGTCAACACCGCCAACAGCGAGCCTATTCAAGGCAACACTAGTCATTACCGGCAGAGGATACGCAGACCGCGACATGTCCTTAGCGACCCCCCTAACCAACTCACGCAGGAACTTCTAGACCTGCAAGCGGCGGCGTCTGAGCCGAACAGACCTCCCTCGTCCGCCAGCATTGCCGCAATCAATGCTGGCGGAGACAGATCTCGCCCGATCTCTGCGACCAAGACTCGGCGCTCGGAGGCCCAAAGAATCAATGTAACCTACAATATATATTTTTTTAAATAATGTTTGGTCCTCTGCGGACTCCTTGGTTCTTTTCCACATTCTTTTTTTTTGTGCTAGTATTTTTTATGTCCTTATTTATTATCTATTTACAAGTAACATATCAATTCTCAGAAGAAGGGAGGGAGAAGGTGTCTTTTCTCCGTGTTGTGGGAACAAATGGTCCCGTCCCCCACAGTCATAGCCCCATCTATATTCTACTATAATATACTATTACAACCATTACTAACTATTATTAACTATTCCTTAAGACTAACAATGTTTAATATCTATAACCTACAATATTAACATTTTCAGTTTTAATAATTATTGTATAGTGATACAATAGTATATTCTATTACTCTAAAGTTGATTATCCAATGTTTGCTACCCATATTCAACATACAATAAACATTTTATAGAAAAAGATTAAGAAATTATTTTCTAGTAAATGTCGGAAAACAATATAGAAATATATAATCAATTCAAAAATCGATAACATAAGCATATTTTTTAATATACTTTAAGAACGGGCAATGGAACCCTCCACATTCTTTCACGGGCAACGGAAACCAAAAAAACAGGATTATTAGTTACGGGTAAGAATTAATAATTGATATTTTACAAGTATAACATGGTAAATTAAAATTTGTAGAAAAGAATATAACAAATATATTTTAGTGACATTATGGATTTGAGTTAAAACGTTATTTTTAATATTAATATACAGATAGATGCTGGAATTAGACATTATCGACATCTCAGTCGGCCAGAAATATTGTAGTTTTTAATGTTAAGTGACTATCTATGATAATAATTATAAAATAAAATCTCCAAAAAAATACTATTTTAGAGAGAATTATTCTCTTTTGGAAAACAATTTTCATAATAAGATAATTGAATTAACTAATGTTTTAAATCTTGGGATACATTTACAGGTTAGTAAGCTTTGTTTTTCATTTGATGTTTACTTTTAGAGAAGACATTAATAATATATGTTGGCAGTAATGAGAAGTCAGTAATTTTGCATTTTATTGTTAATCGTGGAAATTTTGACCGCGTGCTTAGTAATCTGTGGTATTAAAACTAATTTAAGGTTTTATATTTACTAAATTTCAAAATATACGTTCTCAATATTGTTCGTGAAAAAGTTCAGTAACATTTTATTTTGATAGCAATTAGTTATTTACTTCTTTAATCTTTGTCTAAAGCAGATTTTTATCTTTGTCTAAAGCAGATTTATCCCCTTAGGCTTTAGCACTGATCAAATACACTGAGTAAATATAGTCTCTTTGATGACGAATGTTGCGATTACTATTTATTGATAAAAAAGCCGCTTCATTGAATGGACAAACTGGAACTGTTTTTTTTGTGTAAGCAACATTCCAATTTTCGAGGTAAACGATGTTATTATTACGTACCATCATATTTTCGCCAACAACAGAAACTAATCTAAAGGAAATTTTCGAGTTCCTGCGAAGAAAATAACCTTATAAGGAAGTGCAGTTTCATTCGCAAGCGGCGCCTCGGATAATACCGGCAACAAACTTTAAATTAAACCTATTCGAGGCAAATAAGAAATGCCACATTTCCATTTGCATTATCGGAGGGCTAATAATTATCATTCAGAATTAAAAGTTTTTGTTTCAGAATTAAAAACGGAAATGTTTAGTTTAAGTATGGTTTTATTATATTTGTCATAAACAATAATATGTTTTTTTGTTAATTTTTGTTTTCTATTTGACGTCACCTTTGTGAGTCAAATCTACATTATCAAAAATCTTATAATGTTTAGTATAGATGATGTTTACAGGTAGATAAATATATTTTTTGTTATTTATAAACTGAAAAATTGGATTTTGGCTGGCCTAGACAAACAACGAAAATATGTATTCTTTTAGTTGACATTCTTTTCGGTAGGTTATTTTATTATAGTGCTTAGTGTATGATTTAGGCAATATGATTTGTTTATATAAAGTTTTAAATATAAATATATTTAAATTGTAAATTAACTGACGTGGCGAAACTCATAGCAACAGTCTATTAATGTATAAATATACTGATGGAAGTTCGCCGGGTGATATAAAATTGATATATTAAACACGTCGCTTTTTATTTGCTGATATTTTGTTGAACTGTATCTGTTAGTATAAAATAAAACAGTAAACATAAAGTAACATAAGCTGTCTTAGGCGGAGATTACAAAACTGATATAACACTTTTCTTAGTTTTCTTGATAATCATTTTTCCTATTCTGCTTTTTATAAATTGGAGCAATGTTTATGATATTTTTGACGAAGGCGAATTCAACAAATAGGTTGGTATTAAAGTCTTCTAGTTAATAATTAGCAATTTATATCCATAAAAATAAAGAAGTACAAGTAATTTATTTGTATTGTATATTGGCGATGATTTAAGTAATATATAAAATGATTACTTAAATTATAAAATAATCTAAACGATAACTTTATAATTTTTATTACGCATTAAGAGTTGTAAGATTTCTCAATCCATCGTGCTAACGTTTCGTACCATTTTATTTTACAAATTTTTTGGTTATTCTCTTAAATCGTCTCCTTTCGATAGAGCTCTAATCAGAGCAAAAATTACAATCTACAGACATCTACTAGGTACGCTTAAAAAATTAATATTTATTCGCACATTATACACACACCGTCGCATGTCAAAGTTGACGGGAGCCCTAAATTCAAATTAACTTTTTCATAGCACTTTGATGTTACGCCATAAAACATAATTTGTGTGCGGAGTTACAACGCGTTTCATTAAACATATCACACTTCGGTATCCTCATATTCACGTAAGTTAATTTTGTTTGAAACAAACCATGCCTGGAGAAAGTTGTAATGAACTACAGGAGGGAACTTGCTGCTCTCTGTCGATACGTTTTTTTTTTCTTTGCGAGCTACATTATGATTTTGACTTTAAATAAGAGCAAATTAAAGCCTAAATTCTATAGATAAGAATCAGATATTAGTAGAGTAGTTATTGTGTAACAGTAATGCTCTAAGACCTGCAGAAGGTAAATTCATTCTGAACTTTGGAATTCATCACGAACAACCGGACAAACGTGACGGGTAGCTAGTATTTTATTTGTATTAACGTAGATTTTATGTAATTTAACCTAATCTAGTATCTACGTGAACTTGATTACAATACTAATGACGCAATGACTAATAAAACTAAAATGGCTATTTAACGAAAGTTCTTTCAATTCTTTAGACTTACTATTAATATGCTGACTAATAGACTCGCCTATTTCGAGCACTACATTTTTTTCTTATCGCGAAAGCATTAGAGTACTCTTAACGAGGCACGCCAGCACTTAAGCCTCAAGGCCTTAATAAAAAAGCATATTTAAAGTTTATGTAGAAACATTTTTGATTGCCATAAAAAATGGATTATTATGTTTTAGTTCTAAATAAGTATAGTTTGATGGATATCGTAAAATGACTGGTAACGTGTCGGTAGGTAGAATTTTTTTTATGAAGTTAGATCTTAACTAGCTTAGGCATATATCCTTTGATTGACTCAAATAATGTTTATTTCATTTAAAACAGTTGGTAGAATAGCAACTCCTACAGAAACCTTGGCATACGTTGCCTGCTTGTGATACAAATTGCAAGCCACAGCAAGTATTTTAACTGAGAGACATCCAGTATTAGATATAGGCCTGTTCCAAAGATATACATTCCGATAGATCTTGCGCTGCCAACATCCAACGCCTTCCTACGATCTTCACCAAATCGTCGTCACTTTAGCTTGTGTAATTATCATCATTACAGTTACGGCCAATAGACACTCGCTGCTAGATGTAGGCCTCCCCCAAAAGATCTCCACCTTGGTCAGACCTTCGCTGCATGCGTTCAGCGCCTCCTATCCTCGCCAAATCTTCTGTTAAATTTGTGACAGGCTTACCAACGCTGTGATATTCGGTATATACCTGCCTCTTGAGGACTAATTCGCGCCCGTGACCATCAATTCTCAATTCTTTGGGGTTCTTCTGCGGATTTCGTCATTTCTGATACGATCACGCAGAGAAACTCTCGAAAGATGCTTTTACTTTTTACTTTCAGCCTCCTTATAAAGGAGGCTGAAAGTAAAAAGTACCATAGGCCCATTACAAGAGGCCGGGTTTTGGTTTCATATATCATCTGGCAAGACACACGAATCAAAGATTTTAGTCTTGAGGTACTGTGATAGATGGGCCCAGAATATGGCACGTAGTTTCCCGAACGCTGCCCAGCCGAATTAGATCCATCGATTAACCTCTTTCTGGAAGTTATTAGAATTTATCTTAAGTAAACATACTCGTCAACATCTTCCAATGTAGAGCCTCCAAACTTTATAGGAGAGAGTGTTACATGGAAATTCGACATGATTTCCGTCTTTTCCATATTCATTTTAAGATTCACTTATTGGGGATCTCTACTCATATCTTCGAGAATTGCGTCCAGGACACAGTACGCAGTTATCGTATTGTACCTCTGGAATCAGGACACAATAGTGATGTGTACTTACTGATATATGTAAAAAAATACTGAAGTGTCTAAATAACAAACTGTCGAAATTCTGTTAAAAGCCCCAAATTAATTTATAATATCCAAACAAAATCCATAATAGGCACTTTTATCTTTACAAATGCTGATTCTGTGCTCACAATATTCCGTTATGTGATAATTCACTTTTTTCTAAAATTATTTTCTCTGTAGCCAACATCAAACAAGTTATCTAAAATTCGTACTCAAAAAGTTTCGAGTAATGAAAAAAGCTACTTATGCGGAATTGGACGCTGCGAATATTTCGATTGCAGCGGCAAAGTCGCTTACGCATCGTTGGTTACTGTTCTGTAGTGCATCCCTCCCGTCGGTACATTTAATATCATGCATTAGTTTTAATGGATTGGCCATTTTGATATTACTGTTTTCTTCGTACAAACACGGACGCTATTGGCTACTTTTGCTATTAAATTTTATCCACATCTCTTTGAGTGGTGAGTTGAAATAAAAAAGGTTAAGGTTGCTATATTCTGTTCAAGTTATATAATTGGATATATAATCTAGAAACGCGTATTTAATTGTTCTTATAGTAAAATTTATGTCATTTCAGTTAAGCACCATCTCGCTTAACTCTCTCGCTTAACGGGTGGATCAAGGGTCGCATACAAAAAGCAGTGATTCTCGACACGGCACGTATTGTCCGGAGATTCCCCTCTCTGCAGCCCTAACTACCGGTAGCTTGGACCTTACCTCGTTGCTAAGTCTTTTTTTATATTAGTGCTTTATATATATATTATAAAAACATAGAGTTAAGATTTTTTATGAATAAATGTACTTACTTACTGATACTAACCTATTATTTCAGACGGAGTGCATACATTTTATATGTTAGTAACAATTTAAATACTTATAATCTAGTTGTTAGTAAAACCTTCAGCAAACTTATCTAATGATGATTTTGTATAGAGCTGTCAAACCTATCAGCAATAACCTTTAGAATGCTATTTCAACTACTACGTCACCTAGCAACGATGCTGCCTTTTTGCGAAATATAGCTGTGAAGCCATCCGTACGAGCTTTAGCGAACATCTCTGAAGGGTTACATCGCCGCGGCAGCCGCAACAACATTTTAAAGGCATTATTGTACTGAAGACGCAAAGCGTTGTAGGTCCGTCGCGTATATTCCACCTTATCTTCCATTTCTGACAAAATAATTAGAAAATACTGTTTCGTAGTCAAAATCATCATTATGTCAGGCTACCGGTGATTCGCGAGGGATGTACCTATAATTTTCAAAAATATGATTTAATAAAGAAGCTAGAGGTTTTTCGTTTATTTTTCTATTAATTCAGCTGGCACTTGATTAATAAAATCTGAAATTATATATATTGAGAGACCCTTTTGCCATTAAAGTTGTTAGGGCTTCTGTAATGGGCCTTTTTAATTTTTCTAGTGAAAATATGGTCATGTTTATTACAATTTTGTATAACTGCCCTAAATAACAGTTCTTTTAAAATAAGATATTTGAAATTAAATTGAATTGGTAAAATATAAATATATTAACAAAAATCGAGATTTATTTTTCTCTCGCCGTACTTTTAAGCGATAAATGTTCTTGAAGTATGATTTAAAAGTCCATAAGTACTTTTAGATATTTTTACTTTGTAAGGTACCTTGTTTTTAATTTTATATAAGTTAGCAAATAACGCTCGGAGTTTTATACAAACTACGTTTATATGCTCACCAGATTGAAATCGATTATCAAATATGATCTCCAGGTATTTGTTGATCATGTCATTAACATAGAGATAGTGAAATGGATCTATATCCGATCCCTGTGCTATCCCTCCCGTTACCAATACCTCATCACCTAATTAATAGGTTTATTATTACCTTAATAACCCTATTAATTAGGTCAAATTAACACCTTTCAAGAATCGCCCGCCTAACCCCAGTGTCATCAAATCCAGTATTAGAGTATCATGCAGCGTGTCGAATGCCTTACTAAAATCAACCAGTGTAATGAGGACATGTTTCTTCTCATTGAAATAAAATGGAATACCTAACAGTCATTCAAATATTATTGAATGCGAAACTTAAATGACCTAGTGACTATCCTCAATAGCTTATTCGTTTGCCTCGAATCGAGACCCTTTGCAGGATTTTGTTTTTGAAAAAGTAATTCTTAAGGTGAAACTAATAAATAATAATCGACGGTTAACAGTGTTCATGTGATCCATGAAAAATAACAAGTTTATTAGTTAAAATAGTAGATGGTTGTGTCAAAAATAAATTGTCTTTTCTATAGTACCTAAAACTTATGATGATATAGCTTTTTAAGATGTAATATAACAGGCGAATATTGTCTCATAAATCATTTGTTTCCCATTTGAGTAACGGAAGAACCGTGTTCTTAACAAATGTATTGTTATAAACAGAATACAATATTTTGTTTCTCAATGCTTGTTGTCTACTGGGAAATCATACACAAACAACGAGATGTACCTAATATCTTCCTACTCGCAAATGTTCCCGAGACAGCTACAAAGTTTGATGAAATGAAAACCTTTATTGTGTGTCAAACTATTCCATTTGTATCCATGAAATTATTTTATGCATACAAATATAAACATGTACCAATGTGTTTTTCGTTTCGAATTTCATATGTAGTACATTTATTGCCAAGGAAAACACGGTGAAGCGAATGCGAAGGAATTCAAAGATGTATATAGTCAACTAATTGGCATTGAGACCGCGTTTTTTACTAAGGTATAATCGCTCCTAACACTGTACACGCTGTAGATGCTGCAGCAGATCAAAGTATGTTTGCTGAGGGGTGTAATTCTGAAAATCTTTATATTATCAATAAATTCGCCACCCCATCATTCATTTCGGCAATAATATACGCTTTTCTTACCTTGGATATAAATTATCGTCTGGAAACCAGTACAGTATTTCAGACAGTGTACTATTTAGGAAATCAGAATTATGATTCTTCTGTATACCTCAAAACTTATGAAGTACCATTTGCAAATAGGACTACATCATCGATCTTTTATCTAGGATCTGATGTAGTATTATACAAACAAATAAGCTATACCTGTTGTAATTAAATACTATAACATCAATTGAAAAATGTTACCGAGCACAACCCAAATCCGATCTCTTTCTGCCGGATAATATTACTATTCCCCAATAGTACGATAGTCCATAACAACTTTGACAGGTTTCGATCGCGATAATCGAAATAAAACCTCATTGCACGAAACATATGGTAGCCCAGCTCCCGCAGATTGCAATGCAGTTCCTTTTATCACATCGTTGCCATATTGAAGCACGTTTAAACAGTAAATTCTTAGCTTGGGCCATTTAGCGGAGCCGACTCGCGTACCGCCGCCCGCTACGTTTTACTACCGGGACATGCATTATTGAAGCGTTCATGTACAGGAAAGTGCGGAATCTTAATACATTCGGAAAATTATTTACAAAGTTTGCATTTCAGACGGCGACGCTAGCTGTAATTTTCGACGCGCCTCCTCTCGCGACCTCTGTCGCGAAGAAGCTTTCCAGTGTCATTTTATGATTTCAGCTATTTCTTAGAATAATTCAATGTATATGTTTGATTCCACACGAATAATTGCTTAACGAACCTGTTTTTTTTTGGCGTAACTGTATGTTTGAAATACATCAATATAAAATGTAATTTAAAGAATTACTTTTTTTTTCCCTGAGGAAAATGCATTAAATTGCATACCCCGGCTGTGGCGAGCCGGCGGTTATGTGGGGCTCTCCTCCTCAGAAGGGGGAGACCTACCCACTAAAAACCTCAGGGGTGGCCTTCCTCAGGTATGTAGGGAGCCCCCGGGAACATCAAGCTACTTCCGGGAACCCCCAGCCTCCGCTCCCCTGCCTAGAGGGGAGCCCTCCTCGGGGGAGGCTACACTACCTCCCCCGGTCTCCTCCACCGACGACGCCCCCCGGCCACGGTAGGGGCGTGGTCCATCCCGGGTCGCCGTAGCATTCGCGACTTCCTCGCGCCCGCCGGCGACCCACGGTGGCGCCGCAGCTGTGCTACCGAATTACCTAGCTAGCTAGTTGGATCAATGGCGCATCTAATAAATATGTTAACAGTGGCATATCTTATCTTGGATTGATATTCTTTGCTATGAATAATGTTGTCAATAATATCAATATATGTATGTATGAAAACTAGTATGGAACCGGAGGCAAATTGAGGTCGTATTTTTATCCACAAATTTTGAACATAATAAAACATGCCATGCAACTTCTGTAATTAGCATAGCCAAATAAGAGTATCAAAATAATCTATATTCCAGACACTTAAAGAAATCGATACATAAGAGATAGCAAAAAAATACTCTGGAACTGTTAGAAAATGGAAAGTTAGATCAACAACACTTTGTTCAGCTTTGTTGTAAAAAGTTACACAAATGAACCTCTAGTTTTTTGAAACTTAAACGTTTGAGCGGCAAGATTAATTTTATTTCTTGTATTTCATTAATGAGAAAATTTATATGAAAGGTATTATAATTCTTATAAATACAAATTAAGCTTTCATAAATATACTAACTTATTAATATTAATATATTTATTTCTTTAAAAATCTTAGAAACTTAATATTCGCAGCAAATACAGCAGTGAACGAATTCCGTGAGACAGTATACTACAAAAATAACTAAAATATGGGTCTTCTTTTAATGTACATACTATAGATGCTGCAGCAGATCAAAGTATGTTTGCCGATGGGCTTAATTTTGAAAATCTTTGTATTATCAATAAATTCGCCACCCCATCATTCATTTCTACAATAATATACACTTTTTTACCTTGGTTAAGAATTATTGTCTGGAAACCGGTACAGTATTTCAGACAGTGTACTATTTAGAACATAACAATTTTCATTCTTCTATATACCTAAAAACTAATGAAGTATCATTTGCAAATAGAACTGCATCAAGATATCACAAGTTGTTTTTGAAATATGGGAGATCAGTAATGTAAATATAATATAATAATAATAATAATAATTATAGCTGGGTATAGTCTTTGGCTGCATTTTTCATGGTGCAGATAGAGATTAAACCCAGTTGGTACACTCCACGCACACTTTCATTAAATTTCGCTTGAGTGGCCTCTACGCGTTGGATCTGTTCCCCGCGCAAGCCTTGTAAAAGGACCGTGTCTTATAAAGATGCGTGATTTAAGCTACATAATAATAATAACTTTATTTCTGAAAAGAACATATTACAAAAAATTTCGGAATTATTAAAAAAAAAACCCACACTAAGCACAGCTTGTAAAGTGGGAGATATGATCCCAATATCGATCCCAGGGTAAATCCAGATTTATGGGTGCATCAGCTGACTCAGTTTTACTAATGGTCACTTTTGTACATTATTAGACAAAAAGAGTAAACAGGATCAATTGAGTTTATTCATAAGAGTTCATTTATAAGAGTTTATTCATATGAGTTCCGTCTTTGAGTGACCCTTAGTAATCTAAATTGATTAATGTGTAAAAGTTCATTCGATTTAAAATATTTTATTCTAAAAATGTTCATAAATGCTGGTAAAATTGAAATATGTCTATTGTCTATCTCGATTCTAATAAACTTGCTATTCTTTATTAGATCTGAGAAAACGCCTTCATCAAAATATTTATTGAAAATGATATCAAGTTATCTTCTCCAGAAGGGCGGTGGCCACGTTGGAACACGAAATGAGATTACTGGTAATTTCTATAGATATTTGGGATAAGATATCCTCAAATGCACTTATTTAATTGTTTTATCACTGACTTTTAGTGAATCGGTATATATCGTACTTTTAGATTTACCTGCAATATAATAAACCTGTTTTCTGGTTTATAATATTCTCGGTTATTTTTTTTAATTTCCGATAAACCAACATTGTAAGATATATACAGCATATATGCATAAATGCGCAGTTTCTTTAATATTTTAGAATAGTTTCTAACATAATTTTAAAGTTCAAGATTTTAATAACTTCATTTAAATAACTTTCTACTACTAATGTATATGTCTTCTTGTGGGCCTCCGAGCGCCGAGTCTTGGTCGCAGAGATCGGGCGAGATCTGTCTCCGCCGGCATTGATTGCGACAATGCTGGCGGACGAGGGAGGTTGGAGGGCTGTGGCCTCCTTCTGTGAAGCAGTGATGCTCCAGAAGGAGGCCGACGAGCGGGGTCGGGAGATGGCCGATCCCGCTCGAAGAAGGCGGCGCCGGGCTCGGTAGCACAGCTGCGGCGCCGCCGCGGGTCGCCGGCGGGCGCGAGGAAGTCGCGACTGCTGCGGCGACCCGGGATGGACCACGCCCCTTCCGTGGCCGGGGGGCGTCGTCGGTGGAGGAGACCGGGGGAGGTGGTAGCCTCCCCCGAGGAGGGCTCCCCTCTAGGCAGGGGAGCGGAGGCTGGGGGTTCCCGGAGGTGGCTTGGTGTTCCCGGGAGCTCCCTACCTGCCTGAGGAAGGCCATCCCTGAGGTTTTTAGTGGGTAGGCCTCCCCCTTCTGGGGAGGAGAGCCCCACATAACCCCGGCTCGCCACAGCCGGGGTATGCAATTTAATGCATTTTCCTCAGGGGAACAAAAAAAAAATGTCTTCTTCATAGATAATACATACCTAACGTACGAGTATCTTATATAGCTGTTGCTTTGACTCAAATTATTGTCTGGATAGAATATGCGTCATCTTATTTAACTGAGTTCCAGTTTATAAGAACACCTATTTAAACATGTTATATAATTTTAAACTAGAAAACTGGAAATGTAAGTAATCTGTCTAACTCACTAATAATAACGTTTCCCTGCTTCGAGAATTCCCATGAAACCGTTCATTAGTTTTTTTACCATAAATTGTTTTTCGTGTCACACGCAATGCAACGTTCGCATGCCTGTGATTTACATGTAAAATTATTTTTGTGTTCTCATATTATCGGATGGAAAACGAAACACTTTTAACATTAATGTACCAGTGTGAACTGAAATCAACCATTAGTTAATATAAATGAAATATTATAGTCAATTCTAACTAGTTATTGTAAAGCTCTTGAGATGAAAATTGTTAGTTTAACATTGATAGTTGTGACCTATACCTAGGTTTAGGGTCCCTGACGATATATCAGCACTCAACCGCAGCAACCCGATATCATGTAACAATATATAGAGAAAGATATATAATATCGTTGAAAAACACTCCATCTCCATCAGATGTTAAGTGGCGTATAAAACGTGTAGTTCTTGTGAGATTGTACCAACTATACTCATACAGGATACTGGTTGGTTATCAACGTTGTCACTGACTTTGAACGTTGCGATGAGATGTATAATTTTGTTAATTAGTAATCACTACATAGTATAAAACAAAGTCGCTATGTGCCGTCTGTCTGTCCCTATTTATGCTTAGATCTTTAAAACTACGCAACGGATTTTGATGCGGATTTTTTCAATAAATAGAGTGATTCTTAAGTAAGGTTTAATGCATGCATAATATAGCAGAGAAACACTGATAAATTTAGAGGTTTCTAATGTGATGTCGTAAATAAGCGCTTATATTGCAAAAACGCTATTTGAACCCTACGAGATAGGTCAAAATAATGTACTACAGTATTGACCTTATACAGTATATACCTTAAAAAGTTCAACAAAAAAGTCCGCGATAATATATGTCTATCTCTTAGGGATAACCTACCATAACCATTTTTTATCCTTTACTAAAAATGATTATTTACGAAGTGATTTTAAACAATACAGCATTAATCCTTATCCAATTAAGTATTATATATCTATAATAAATGCACAATTAATTTAATTATGCATTAAATAAATTATGCATTTATTATAGATCAATATGCTTTTTACAGCATGTAATTTAAGTGAATATTTCCGAAGATATTACAAATTTAAAATACAGGGACGTATAGTTGTTGCGGCGCCGTAAGCATTGCACCCGTGCGAAGCCGGGGCGGGTCGCTAGTTTTCTAACTAATAACTTTCAACCGAAACACAGAAATGCGAAGAGTGTTTTTTTGTGATAGAAATAGGTAAGATAATGGTATCCAAGTGATCCACTATGATATTAAATCTGCCTCTGACGACGGGTAATATTTGGCACAATTCAAGTAATACGAAGCTATTCCAAGTTTTTCCTGTGATTGTTTATCTTATGTTTTATTATATGAACTTTATATTATGTGTTGACCCAATTCCGATATTAAATCTATACCGAATCCTACTGACCATTCCAGAGGTAGTTTCAATTATTGTAGTTTCCATTATTAATCTTAAATGGACTGTGGGTGAGAATGTGGAACAGATAGAAATAACTATTAAATGGAGCCAAATTGGAGTTCGGAATACTGACAAAAAGCGGTCAGCGAGTAATGAAAATCGACATAGACATAAGAGTATTGATCACCGTTCTTACTTATATTTCAAGTAATAAGATATTGGCGTGAATGATTATCATCGTCATATGTCATAATCATTATATGTAGAATTGAGTTTTAACTTATTCAATATTAAAAAAGGTCTTTGGCAGATAATATTTCTTAATAAGACAGGAGAAACCATAAACAGATACCAGAAAAATATATTTTATAACTAATTAACTTAATTTTTAATCAATTTTATTATTTGTTTGTTTGTTATAAAGTCTCAGTAGGTAACGTTTATTAATTTTAAATCGAAAATAAATTAACAATTAAATAATTATTATAAAAACAAATAAATGTTTGACTAAAATTAAATAAAATAAATAAATTACATATTATACTGTATTCAGTTTAAAAGAATCGAGTCGACTACCTAGGAGGTACCAAATGAAAGATATCTATTAGCCGAGTTAGTAATACAGCTCATTGATTCAGCATGATACAGCGACAAACGCCACTGCGAGGCTAGTAATCTGGAAAGAGCTGTCAATAAGTGTCGACCGGGATGATGATGATCAGATAGTAATCAGAAAAAATTTAACAGGCGCTATACACCAATACACACAAACTAAGATTGTGAAAAAAGCAAAATAAATAACAGTACAAACAACAATAATCAACAAAATGATAATAATTTGGTAGATCGAGTATGGATCGATTGTAAAAAATGATAGTCCGACTTACGTTTTCATCGATTTACTTGAACTAGTCCATAGTAACAATACATATATAAATGTGTATATACTTATATATAGGATACTTATATATTAATACAATACTTGTATATTAGGAATGGATGCACAATATTATATGGCACTACACAGTTCACTAGATATAAGCGCGATATATGAATGTGAGAATGACAAGCGTTTTACAATTGTATTACCGTGGGAGAGCCATGCTTCGGCACGAGTTGGGCCGGCTCGACCGGAGTGATACCACGGCCTCACAGAAAACGCGGCGTAAAATAGCGCTTGCGCTGTGTTTTCGCCGAGCGAGTGAGGGTACCGGAGGCCCAACCCCCTTATTCCCCTCTATTCCCTTATTCCCCTATTCCTTTTAAAAGGCCGGCAACGCATCTGTGACTCTCTGGTGTTGCGGTGTCCATGGCGCAACGGTTATCGCTTACCATCAGGTGATCCGTTTGCTCGTTTTGCTGCCCTATGCTATATAAAAAAAAAAAATTGTTAATGCATTAGCGTATCATTATGCGAAACAAGAAAATATTATATTTTATAGTTGTAAATTCATGATTTCAGTTCCGCTACATCCTGTAACTGAAACTTTATCATCAGTTGTTATTTTTGTTAGACAGGTCTAATGGAAAGTTATTCCTTGCGCGAAAGACGGAATCATTTGGACTCACACCGTTTTGTGTTTGGTCAATTGTTTGTTTATTTGAGTGGTCTATTTTCTGTAACAAAGTGTTACCTTAAAAATGGCGTGAATCTTTCAGCAATTTGTTATGCGTGGACTAAAACCTTACTATAATCATGTGATTGCATATATGTGTGCAAAGAAATGGATACTTAAATCTTATGTATGATATGTTTATTATGTATTGGTAAGAACTTTGTTTATATAAACAAATAAATGGGCGCAAACAGACAGTCTGAGATTGTAAGAAATATTATTATATTTATTGATACGAGCGACAGGAGTGGACCCTGCAACCGTGTAATATTATTGTTTACGTCTTAGTATGTCATGTCTTGAAACCTTATATCGAAAAGCCGTACAGATATTAACTTGTACAAATATTGGCATTTATTATAACTTGTACTTTTAATAAAAATAGCTATAGTCACGTTGTAAATTATAACTTTTCTGTTAAATAATCCAAAAAGAATTTAAACGTTTACATTCGCTTTTTTAACTTTTCGAAAACCCTACAGTGAATGGATTCATAAATTTTGCGCCAGATGAAGATAGTGCTTGGCTGTAATTTTGAGACCAGCAAAAAATCTCATAAGGTCGCAATCAGGCAGCGCGAACAATATATTTCCCAGGAGTGTTGGTACATATGTGCCAACTCTGATTCTGGACGTGCCATATTTGTCGAGATCAGGAGTCCCATGTTAATCCCTGGACATGTACCGTGTCGGTATACTGAATTTGTTCATTTTGTGCTATTTAATGTTACGAAGCTCTTGGGCATCTACTATTCGGCATTTATATATCTAAAATAATACCTTTAAAATGTTTGATGCGGCAACGGGCAGAGCATAATGAAGAAATATATTTATAAAATCTATACTTATAATAAATCTGTAGCGGGGTCAATTCTGTACATGAAATATATTTTCAAAATAACTATCAGGGGGTGATTAGGGATCGATACTGATGCCAAAAATGCAATCAGTAAAATGTTTGTTTGTCTGTCTGTATGTTCCTTATAGAAACAAAAACTACTGGACGGATTTTAACGAAACTTGGTATAATTATTCTTTATACTCCTGGACAGGTTATAGAATACTTTCCATTACGCTACAATCAATAGGAGCAGAGTAGTGAAGGGAAATTTTGGGAAAACGTGAGAAGTAACTCCATTTTTTTAGCTTCCGTCGCGTGTGTAGCCTTAATAGTTAGTCATACAAAAATCATGTATGACGGAAATATTCTACATAAAATTGTCTAAAAAACATCCCGCAACAGCATATGTCTATCTTTTATGGTTGACTCACAATAACACGTGTAACTCCTGATAGCTTAGCAGTTCGGAGCATTCTGATTATATTTGCTTACTTTTACATTTATAATACTCTCACTCATCTCTAATTTTAAAAAGTTAACACTATTACCTAATTTCCTTAACTATAAAATAAGTAGGAACAAAAAACTGCCACTTTACAAATCTTTTTGACAGGACGAAGTCTGTCGGGTCCGGTAATTGTTAATAAAGCGGAACTATTATTTGCATTATGATAAAAATAAACAATTGAAGTTCTCCGTTAAGTTACTGCTGGCTTAAATACCTTCCATTTATGATATTTACCTAATGCCAATCAGTCTCCATGCTATATAGAAATAAAGGTAATTTTCCAAGTATACTGCAATACTGCGATATGTACAAGTGTACATTGTTTACAGTCAGTACTGAAACCGGGTCGCTTGGATATGTTAAATTTTTAACAAGAGGAAAACATCCCATCCCGCTAAAAAAGAAGTTAGAAGAAAAAACGTGTCTATCATGATTTTTTATGGGATGTATTAACAAACAAGTAGACTACCTACCTTATGGTAAGAGGTTAGAGTCGCTTATAGCACATGTGGTTCCTTTGAGATTTGCAGCATATTTGCAACCCCTATAAAAACCTCACTGTACATTGGCAATATTTAACACCACTACCTATATTAGTATTCACCCCAGAAGAACTATACTATTTTGCAGCAGAAATAGTAAAATACGTAAGTACTCAAGCAGACCATGCTGGTATAGACTCCCTTCGGAAAACTATTGCTGTATTATAAACATTTTCTTGCTTTTACCAATTGTTGAAATACCACAAACATAATATTCAAATACATTATTTCAGTACTTTAGTAGTACTGCAATACTCTGCCTTTATAGCGTCGTGTAACGTAAAACTGCTATTTTTTATATTACGTTTGAGTAGGCAATTGGCCTCGTCTTGCCAGATGGTAAACCCAGATGAAGTCTAAGGTGCAGTCTGCTTATTTAATAGAAGAATATTCACTTTCACCTAGAAAAAAAGTCTCGAGTTCTAATGTAGCTTGAACACAAAGGGTATTATTATTCATATATTTAATTAGTAATCTTAAATTTAGGTTTTTTTACAATATAGATATATAAAAGAAGGAGGGCTCCCCTGTATCGACGGCGGAGCGGAAGCTGGTGTTCCATCCGGGGATTCCAGCCGGGGTATGCAACTTAATGCATTTTCCTCAGGGGGAACAAAAAAAAAAAAAGGGCTGCAGACAGAGAAATCTCCGGATAATACGTGCCGTGTCGAGAATCACTGCCTTTTGTATCCGGCCCTTGATCCAACCGTCAAGCGAGAGCCTCTTAAGATGTTGATCGAGACTCTTCGCTATCAAGCCATTCGCAGACACAACTATCGGAACAATGATCGTCGAATCAACATCCCACATGGTGGTTACCTCGTATGCCAAGTCAAGGTACTTTCTGGCTTTGTCCGTCTCGGCTTTTACGAGGTTCTCATCATGAGGGATGGTAATATCAACGAACATTGCATGGCGTTGGGAGCGGTCGACGACCACGATATCAGGTTTATTGCACGCAATAGTCCTGTCCGTGATGATAGAGCAATCCCAATAGAGCAACGCACGGTCATTTTCAAGAACGCTGGTAACGTACTTATAGTACGGTGTCTCATGCTCAACAAGGCTGTATTGAAGGGCAAGCTGTTGATGGATGATGATGCTACTAGGTTGTGTCTGTGCAAATACTCGCCGTTTGCAAGATGAGAACAACCAGAGATAATATGCCTAAGTGACTCTCCGGGACGGCGGCATGCTCGACATATGTCAACGGTACCGTCCTTTAGGATATATTTTCTATAGTTGTTCGTCATCATTACTTCGTCTGCAATTGCATAGACAAAACCCTCAGTTTCCCTAAGGAGGTCACCGAAGCGCAGCCAGTTAACCTACGCAGGAGGGTCTACATTAGGGCCCATTAAGGCCCGATAAAACCTTCCGTGTAGCTCTTTGTCCTTCCATACTTCCTTGCGATTTTCGACGCTAAGCACCGATGGTTTACGCCAGTTCTCAATTGCCATAGAGAGAGGGGTAAATCCCTTGTCAACTGTCACATTCGTTGTTGAGGAAATAGTTCCTGAGGCTAGACACTACACGGTTATGGAGGTTTTTGGCATTGAGAAAGCCTCTACCACCACACTTCAGTGGAATGTACAGTCCCATAACAGACGATCGAGGGTGTAGCGTGCGATGTTTTATGAGTAGTTAACGAATTCTCCTATTCAAGGCGTCCAGCTCAGTCTGAGTCAGTATTATTATGATTATTATTATATTTAAAAATAAAAAGAATTCATTGTATATTAAGTCGAGCACTTCCAAAGTTAAAAGGTACTTGATTAGACTAACAAGTATGCAACGGTGGTTCTGGCGAAACTGTTGCTGACTAAAATGAAAAGACGGGAAAATAAAAGTATAAAAGGAGAACTGGTCACTAGACACATGGGATTCTTAGCTTCTCTCCAAAGCGGGAAAAACAAATCACAGGCAGTTCGTAAGCGAGAGTCGATGCGAGATGTCTAAGTGTAGTGTATCTATCGTATAACTATTATTTGTAATAAGGAACAATGGCTTCATTACAGTAGGGACTGCGAAGGAATGGATAAAAAATTCCATTCCTCTGTAGTCCTCATTACAAAAGATACGGCAAAACTGCTTTGCTTGGAACGGTAAAACCTCTGCAACGTAAGGATGGGTCTCAGCCATCTTTACTGTGATGGTAAAAAAAGCTAGAACAAAGACAAACAGAGAGAACACTCTCCAATATGTATCTCCAGTATTCTATAAAAGCGCATAAACTGGGGACTCTGCAACGATGTCCAAGACTCTGTAACTGTGAAGTCATTAGAATGTTCTCACTCTCAACTTCAGCGCTCGGTATTCTTCCAAGTCCAAACGTGGCTGCATTATTTTATATTTCATATGCATGTACGATGGGATTTAAATTTTGTATAGTGTATAAAAGAACATACTTAATTAAAATTGTTGTAAGGATAATAAAACTCCACCTCACCTTGTTCTACGTATGAGTTGAGTTTAAATGTGAGTAAGATTAGATTAGAAGAGGGAATAAACGCTGTACTAATCACTCATATTCTGATAACTCGTACACTTTGTTGGAAACGTTTGTCAATATATTGACCGCCTTCGTAGTCTAAAGGCTAAAACCACCGCGTATATATTTTATTATTTTTCTAGTCCAGTTAAACCATTCGCTCTTAATCTCCCCTCCTATCAGATCAAATTAAACCAAAGAGATTTTTTTTTAATTTTACAACATTAAATAAAACAAGAGCTATGAGCAATTCGTAGTTTTTAACAGTTAATAAGAATAATGAAACGTTTTTATATGATGGCAAAGAATGATATTCTGTGTTGAATAGAAAATAAGCTTCGTACAAAAATGTAACAAAAATCTTCTATCAATATTCACAATGCGAAGTCAAAACGTTGTCCTTCAATAATAGGTAAACTTAAAGTAAATTTCTTTTCGCTTTTACAGTTCATTAAACTATCTTTTAGCCTTTTTCTTAAAATTGGAACGATTCCAAGTAGGTTTTTGATGGCATTCGTGCTCATTCATTACACCAAAAACTTTCCAGCGTTTGACATTATTCAAATGTTTTAGTCCATTTTACCGATTTTATGATTACTAACAATCCACTGTTAGCTTCGCTGGCATTGAATGCATTTTCTTATGGAAAATATATTTTTTTCGCTAGTGAAAATTATACTATGTCCTTCCCCGAGCCTCATACTATCTCCATATCAAATAAACTAAATCGGTTTCGCTCGGTTACGTTTATCAGATTTTCCCACAGGAGTGAAATATTTTCTCGTGGTATAAAATAATATAATTTAATAATATTTAATAACTAATTATGAATAGTAATTTGGTATAATAAAACATTACATTAGAAAAAGAAAATTTTATACTGCCGCAAGGACAAATACCTATTCCTTTCAAAAGAGGCATGTGTATTGCTCAACTGGCACCATCACAAGGGTCAAGTGCAATGCAGGCAGTCTGAACAGTCAGCGAAAGTATCCGTAACACACAATCATTTGGATGTTATTTATTCTAAAACTAGTCACTCACACGCATTCACACGGCATCACAAATTGAATTCATTAACTGCAGCAGCCAAGAAGAATGCAATCTCAAAATAGAAATGGGGGAAATTAATTTATTACTCTTGTTTCTATGGCAACGCTTGCAAGATGCTACCTGTCTTCTTAAAGTTGCAGCAAGACACTTTAATTTCCCCGGGGTAGTCGGAGAGTGGAGCTCATAATTCATGCCGAGTTAACGTTTTGTCAGATCGCATTTGTTGGTCTGGAGCAACGCATGCTACTTTAAACTTTAATTTTGTTTTGCGTTTCGATGACTCCCTAATTAATTTGAGTAAGCTTGAAGAGGAAATGATATTTTTTAATTCTCGCGGGTGTTTTGATGTGGAAATGAAATAGATTTTTCACATCTCGAGATATAAAATCAAATATGCAATTATTCTTATTAATATGGGCTACAAGGATAATTGCATACATGATTATTGCATTCATAGTAAAAAGTTAGCTTATATAATACGCCTATGTTAGTTTGTTATTAAAAAAAAATACATTATAATTTAGATACTAAGCACAGCATTTATTTTGCATACATACAAATTCTACATACATTCAAATTCATGTCTATTATCTGTGAATAACTAGGCAAAAGTGCAATAACGGACTTATTATAAGTACTGCTGATGCTCGCGACTTGGTCGATTCGATATTTTAACATTGCGTGTATCTTTATAAATTGTAGCGTATGTGTTATTTTCATGTATGAGCTATTTTATTGTAAAGTTTTAGTAAAATACATTTAGTAGTTTTTGAAAGAAAGTTCGTGAAATAGTAATAAACATCTATTACAAACATTCGCGCTTATAATATTAGTAGGAATATTTCTATATTAGCTTTCCGACCACAGCCTGACCTGTTATATTTTCGTCTTCCTCGCGGGAACCCTGTATTTTGTAAGAGAATATTCCACGTAGTAAACAAAACAATCTGCCTAATCTTACAACGTTTTGTTAGTCTATAAACATAGTCTTTATATAATTAAAAGTAAATCTGATATTTATTATAAGAATATAATTAACTAATTATATGTGTGTTATCACTAAGTCTTATTAGCACAACTTTTGTATTGATTATGTAAACCCCTAATGATGACCCCTGATGATGGCTTTTTAAGGAGGCTTAAAGTTACTTAAATGGCAATGGAGGGAGTTCAGAGTTACCTCGAGAAAAAATCGATCGATGTGGAGATCCTTCGAAGTCTAAGTACAGTTGTTGGCTTCTCTCCAATTCAAAACGATATCCCAAGAAGTACCAATAAATACATCCCTGTAACACGAAAATATGAACTTCAACGTCGGCAAAATGTCAATTTAGTGTAAGTAAGTCTAATAACAACTTTTTAAAATTACAACAGATAAAATCAATTTTCACCATTACCATATCAAGTACCTTATAGATAATTAATAACCTCAGTCCCCGTGAATGCTCAGCGACCACAGGACCTACCCACATAATCCGAAGAACCACAACATTCGGTCAAACCCAGCGGGAGGTATGGCAAACATTTACTCAGGTTAATTAGTGTGCTCAAAGGCTACAAACGACTACGCATTTGTGCTAGCCGCCAAAGTTTAATGAATCAATGATTTGGTTTGACCCCAGCACGTTGGTTCGTTATTTATTGATGTTGCTAATCAGACAAATGGCTAATCCATTAAGTATACAGTTCACTTGCCCAATGATGTGATGAGCTTGTGGGTATAAATGTAAATGGAAACATCAAGCGATCTGATAACTTTGTTCCTTCTGTTTCGACCTAAGTAACGATATATTTGATTGAATTGGATGTAGTAAGCTATGAATGAAAGTAAATTGTAATTTGTTTTGCAACTGGGATGGACTGGGTGACTAGAATGGCCCTAATTTATCGGTGATTTGAGTTTTGTGGTAAGGGTTTTCATTTTTTACACGATGACATATTCCGACAAAGTTTTGTACAAGAACGAAAAGTCTTGTTTACGTTCTTCTACAAAGCTACGAAGACCCAGTTTCATACGTGTTTGTGGTAAACGTGATACTTATGGCTGCGCTTAGTGGTATTGGCATGTATGATTATCACACACACTGTTCTCACACATCTAACAGTGACCTATATTTTTAATTTACCTACACATTACGGTGTTGCTGTGCTAATAATCGAACTGACTAAACATATATATTATACAAGTTTTTTCAGGGTTGGCGAAATAATATTTAAGGAGCTTGTAGTTACATACTAGATACACCCTACGCGCTTGTCTAAGATCTAAAATCGCAATACTTTCAAAATTAACTCAATTCAAAATGAAAGCAAAATCTTTCTACAAACTAGGCAGCTACAAACACAAAAGAAATGTTAGAACCCTGAAGTAAGCGTAAGTTAGAAACTATTTTTGTGGTTGTTACTAACTTGATACGTTCTTCTTTCGGTTCTTTTTAATTTTTTATTATCTACATAATACCAGCCTTTATAAATAAGTCTAATTATCAACTTTAATGGCTAGCAGATTTCCTGGGAAGATTCGTCTCTAGAACATCGTCATAAAATAATCAATTTAAATCATCACACAATCGTCTTATTAGTATTTAAATACTAATTCAATAGTCTTATTAGGTTTATAGGAAAACTTAACATTACATTAAACCAAAGCATTCGATTAGCTCTGAAATCCCCAAGCTGCTTCCAACAATTTTTTAGTAGACTAGTACCCAATCTACGAATGTAATCGTTGTTCGATACTTGTAACAGCAATAACACGATTTGTGTATAGTACCAAAGCTGTGTGTAAACAAGTGATCGGTGTAGAAACAGCAAGACTGGTATAGTTTAGTTATATTATTATTGTGGGAAGCTGTTGTGAATATTGAAAGTATTATTGTGTTAGTAAAACCTATTTTCTTCTGTGGGAATTTTATAAGAAATTACATCGTGGCGGCAGGTGACAGGGACTACCTATGACACTTGTTTTTCCCTCAAAATAAAGGAAAAAAATATTTAGACCTGTTGTCATGTATGGATCGGAATGTCAGCCCGTCAAGCAAATGGATGACGAAAAATTGCATGTTGCTGAAATGCGTAGGTTAATGTGGATGTGTGGACAAGAAAGGATAGAGTTAGGAATGATGATATCAGGGGAAGTTGGAAAGTAGTTCCTATAGTTAATAAAATAATTGTTTAAATTCATCAATTGTACAGAAGTAATAAAAATATACTCGCCGTTCTAATGTCCAACCTTTAAACTACTGGACATTTTTACATTTTTGTTTCAAAAAGTACTACACTCTGATTTTTTCTTATTATAGCACAATATATGGTAACAACATTCGGCTTAATTTGATGGCTTCGTTGTGTGTTGGCCATAAATATTATTCCAATAAATTATTCGTATAAATTACGTGTATTATAATATTATAAACGATAATTAGAAAGTGCAGACAAAAAAGAGACTTTCAGAGTTTCTTTACTGTTCTGCATGAGAATGCTCTTCCAATATGCGAACATGAGTAAAGTTATTTCTTTTACATGTAGGTACGTATGCAAAGTATGATAGCTATTATTCTTATTATTGGATTTGTTTTGAAATCAATAGGTTCCTGTGGTCTTAAGTTGAATTAAGGTTATTTTGATTATGATTTTAATATTGCACATATTCTAGCAAAAGTTGTAAATTTATTTTAAACGAAGTATCGTGTAAATAAATTTAGGGAATAAATATATTTCTCTCGTTTGAGTGAAATTGATTTTTTTATAACTGGTGTTGTTGTTTTAATAACAGTATTATTAATGAATTTAATAAAGCTATGGATAATATTGCGATGTATAATTAAATTTAATTATAATATTAAACGTTTCAACACAAAGTTCAAGTCGAGGGTGCGAGAGGTAAATTAAAAGAAGTATGCTTTTAATTACCCTTTTTGGTCTAGAACAATAAATTGAAACAATTTATGTGTGAGTGCAAGACATTAATTATTATATTCACGTCACGCTTTTCAGTGCTTAACTAGCTAGCTTATTTGTACCAATATAATTGTGAAACATTAGAAACAGTTATTTATTTTTGTTTGTGAATTGAAACTTGACTAGTTGCTCTGTAGCCAGCTCAGGGACATGACACCTTTTTATCAGATATTTAATGCCGTTTATCTTTTGCCACCGCAGTGTTGATGTTCTCCTTTCCATCCTCTCCCATCACAATTATGTTATGGCTAGACAAAGCTGGTGGGAGTACCACCATTTTACTAATTTTGGTGGTGAAGCAGTCATGAGTTTCGATTGAAAAGCAGTAGCTCCTTCTTGCTCCTTTCCAGTCTCTGTTGTATAGAGGAGTCGGCAATATTCGAAACAGCTAGATTATTAAGTCGCTGTCAGTTGTTGCGACAGAGCGGCAGTAATAGAATCGAATCCAGAAATATTCTAGATACGTCACGATTGATGATTAGTCAATATGCACCTTGGATTTTCAGATTCTCCGTATTACTATCAGTCTTTTCCACCACTACCCTGCATCTGCGGAAAGCATTCGCATAGTCTGGCGGTACGAACTAGCAGTTTACGATGAACAGCAAGAGTTCTTCCATTGAAGCTGCTTTATTTCATTTCCTAAGATCTCGATACCAGCGCAGATTGCTTCTCTGAAACAGCACTAAAGTATTCTAATATCCCCGTCGGTAGTTGCACTGGTTCATGCAGGTATTCGGTCTTTCTGCACTGACTAAGGACTGCCTATCGCAAGTAGTGAGGGATTATCGTCTGGGGCAATACTACGAAAACGAGAAGACAACGCCGGGGCAAAATACAAGACGAAAGCTGTTGGTGAAGCTATGGTTGAATACATGGCCAGGGTTGAAGGATACTAGAATCGAACTTGTCTTTGACCCTTTAAGCGTGTGGGTGTTTGTAACTCTGTATCTTATAATTCGCACATATACTTAGTTAAGTATTTATATAAGTATTTTATATTTTTTGTTTATTTTTGACATTCCTGCCATATAGAACATCACTTCACAAGACACATCTATTGAAAAAAAAGATTTTTTGAAATATCCAGTTATTTAACGTCATAAGGCCTATGCCCAGCATTGGACGCCTTTCAGTTCAAATTATTGTTTATATTTTAATGCTGGAAAATTCAATACTGGCAGATTTTTTGTTTTATCAGTTTTAACCATTAGAATTTTATTATCAAGACTATTATTTAATAAGTTTTAAGAATGTAATTCTATATTTTGGACGGCATTATTCCTTCTATCGTCAGCTAGAGTATAACTTGCAAAAAGTTAAAATGGCGGATCACACGATTTATAAATGAAGACTCGTCTACGCAAACAGAGGGTCGGTTCGCATCCGTGTTTCCCGTCCGGGCTCTCCACTTTGTAATAACAGTCTGCGAACGTCTGATCACAGACTATTAGGATATTACTGTTTGATTTTTGAATTCATTATACGTTTAGTCGCTTATGTATTAAATAGTGAACATAAATTATTTTAAAATATTTTAATTAATCCATCTGATATATATGTTTTTTTGTGTTACTGCCCCCCTTATTCACTAACCTAAAAGCTCTTACTCTAAACCTAAATCGAGGTTTCTAATTTTCATTTAAAATCATAATGGATATACAATGTTTTTTCAAATTGATATTTAGGTGTTTGCAACTGAAATTTCAAATAACCGGCCAGTATTAGTTTGTGTAAAAAAGAAGACTTTTTTTTTTATGTTGAATGAATAATTTTATCCGAATCTTATGAATTGTATACATGCTGCAAACATCTAAAGAAAATGAAATTAACGATGAAAATATTAATGAACGTAATGGACGTCCATTAATATTTTTCCAAATTAATTTCCTTATTTGGCTTGATTAAATATCTCACATCTGGCAAGTACGGAAACGTTAATCAAGATTTATCCACTTTAAGCGCGACCCTCGTAAAAACTTCCACTCAAAAAGCGGACAAATTGACAAGTGCCGAAATATTTTACATAATTTTTCTCCTCCGCCTTGCTGTAGTCATCTCTCAAATTAGCGTCGGAGTATCCAGGGCCCTTTCAAATATCAATTATGTCGTCGGACCCTGTCGCAGACAATGGTGATTAATTAATTAAGGGTTGCCTGCAATTATGTCTCCAAGATATTGCTCGGAAAGTTGGAGTTGGAGGATCAACGAGTTGGTATTTAGCCCTCAAGTGGCTATCAATGTTGTTGTTGTAATTTCGATAGCTATGGCAACGAACGATCGCTTTGTAAAATTATGTTATTAAATTGAATATCAAATTCATGAAATTTTGTAGACTGATGTCTAAAGACACCCACAGGGTTCGCACACCCACAGGGTTCGCACTTGGCACCTTTATTTTTCAACGTTTTTATAAACGATATTTCTGAGTGTTTTATAAATTCTAAATACTTGCTATTCGCGGATGACTTAAAGTTTTATAGGGCAATTGATACATCTGCAGACGCTCTTTTGCTACAAGCCGATCTTTCTAGATTGGTGGTTTGGTGTGAGGTCAACGGTATGGACCTAAACGTCTCAAAGTGTTTTAGCATGCGTTACTCTAGAAAGAAAACTAACACGATTTTTCAATATAAAATCAACAGCGACACTTTAAAGAATGTAAATACAATAAAAGACCTTGGAGTATGGCTAGACAGCAAGTTACGGTTTAATACACATGTGGATGTTATTTGTTCGACAGCGTTTAGGAACCTCGGTTTTGTACTTCGAAACTGTAAGGACTTTAAATCGCCTAAAACGAAAATTCTATTATTTAACTCAATTGTACGCAGCGGTTTAGAGTACTGCAGTGTTGTGTGGAATCCTTTCTATGACATTTATAAGAAAAGGCTTGTGAGTGTTCAAAGGCGGTTCTTGTGGCATCTCGTATATTCTTGCAATCTGGGTAAATCCTTAATAAAATATGAAGATAGACTGGTTCATTTCAAAATGAGTTCTCTATCAAATCGAAGACGTGTGCACGACATGCTATTTCTGTTAAAATTGGCGAATGGCATCCTCGAAGCTCCAGAATTGTTAGAAGGCCTTTCCTTGTCGGCACCGTCAAGGCTTCCACGCAAATCTCGCTTCAACATACTGGCGACCGGATTCAGTAGAACCAATCTCGGGCAAAATGCACCATTAAATCGGCTTATGAGAGAATTTAACAGTTTGTCAAAGTCTACTGAATTGGATTTGTTCGCGGATGGCATCCGCCAATTAAAAAAGTTCTCTTTTATAGTTTTTGTATAACTTATTTGTATTTATTTTAAATAAGACAGGTACTCATTAGTTCCTCTTTAGGTATTAGTTAGTTATAAGTTATTTGTGCTTGTCTATTTCTGCCTTGTTTTCATTTTAATTTTTAACTTTTTCTTGTTTTTTTTTTTATATTTGGGAGTTACTCTTAGAAAAAATAAATGCTGTCATCACCTATAATTATATAGCATTAGGCTAGAGCATTTAACATGAATTATTATTCGTTGGTGTAAATGTTATTTATTTGGTGATCTATAAATAAATAAATAAATAAATAAATAAAGAAATATAGTAATGTAATTGAGTATACTTCTATTTGCATTGTATTTTAATGTCATCATGATCATGATTGCAGTCGAAAGACGCTCACAGCTGTAAATGAGTCTCTCCCAAAGACATTTCAGACAACAGTTTCACATCTTTTGATCCTGCTAGAATCTATCCGGCACCTGACTAGGATTTTCACTAGTTTGCAACGTCACATTTCCTTACCATTTGAGTACATTTTAACAGTCACTATACCCACATTCACTAGAGCGTTAGTAAGCTTTTGGATTAGCACTAGATGGGCAGATGATTTGGTGAAGATCATAGGAAAACGCTGGACGCTAGTAGCGCAGAACCGACCAGTGCGAAGATCCTAGAGGGAGACCTATGCCCAGCAATGGGTATCTAATGGCTGAAATGATGATGATGACACCTACAAGCAATTTACCTTGCCTAATATTCGCAATTCTTTGTGATATATCGGTGATTCTGGTTCTGTTGCGGATCTTATTGTTTCTCGTTCTATTTCGCAAAGTACTTTTTTCTTGAAGTATTACGGTAAATATGTCGATAATATACTGGATTAATTTCTAAAAGCTTAGATATAGATCTGTCGTCTAATCAAATGCTGGGAATTATACTTATCAAATTGGACTATGTCTCTGGTAATAACAATCGTCAATCATTTCCAATGAAGAAGCGCGTATTGTCCTGAGAGTGGGTGCTGCATGGAAATTCGATAAATAATTTTTACTTGTCTGTGTTTTTTTAGCATCGTGATACAATTTTTAATGGATGACACGACTACGATATCCTCTGTAATACGAAGATACATGTTCTCCATTCTCTGCCATTCTATTGATGCCCAAGACTCAACTCAGGTTTTGATGAAATCCTATGGAATTAAAGATTTTCTCATGATGAGAGGAATTTCATCCCGATGTACAATCAACAACACGTCGTGCTATACATTCACACTACGAAAACCGCTACTATTACGAGCAACATAAGAATTGTCTCAAGTTGAAAATGTACTGTGTGTGTAAATCATGAAAGAAAGCAATATCGAGAATGTAAATGTAAAATATATTAAAATTACACATATAAATACATATACAAAAATTATATAAACATTCTTATTTACCTTGACGTAACGCCTTTTATAATTACAATTACACAATATACCTATAAATTATTTTGATACCTAATTTAAAATGTCTATGACAGTAGTAAGCTAATACTGTCATAGATACATATTTTGAATTAAAATAATGTGTTGTGAAAAAATTAAACCTTATAAAATAATAAGATTTTTTCAATGTTGAAGATTAATTTACGTTAACATATTTATATGAATAAATCTCAAATTGAAATTTCTTAATTATAACAGTGCAAAGCGTATCTGATATATAACATTCCTACAAGCAGGATTCGATGTATGGCACATTGTCTTGATAATGATGAACTTAGTATATTTATTTCATATATATGTTGAAGATGATTTCATAATAATATCTAAAATTTATTATGAAGTACCTTCAACTACACCAACTTTCAAGGTGCTTATCCTTTCTGGAAAATCATTTTCTACGAAAAATATAAAGGGGCAAGTCTCAGGAGAAGGCTCAAAGTTCGAACGCTTTCCAATATTATATTGAAAACTTTTTGCTAACGTAGTTGATATGATGAATTGAGCTCTAAGCTGAAAAAGAACAAGGGTGGTTTTGGTCCAAGTCATGTGATGCGAACGAAATTCAAAACAATGTTTATTTTTCTCTCATCCATAGTCTGTATAAACTTTTATTGATAAATTGTATATTTTTACAGTCGATAGGTTAAAAATAAGTGACTGGGCAATTTGATATGGTGCATACTACCGAAAAAATAATGAACCCCTATTTTTTACAGTCACAATAAGAAAATACCTTATTCCGGTACGCTGGGGTCATACACAAACGTTCTTTGATAAAGTTTTCCACTAAACTATTTTGTTACCTGTGAAAATCAATTAAGTGTTTAATTTAACACAACCTTTCTGCCCGCGACTTTGCCCGCATTTTATTAACTTTTTTAAACACATGTCTTCTCGTGGTAAAAATCGTTAACGATCAAATCGAAACGAACACGATTAAATATTAAGAAAAAATTATAAAAAAAAAATATGTTTTGAATTTGAATAAAGATAAGATTCAATTGGTATCCATTAACTTAATTAGCTTTAAATATTTCAATCATAAAAGAAACTCTTGCCGACAACTCAATATTGACCTTAAATATTTCACGTTAATTGCACCCAAGTCGCTTTGATCTGGAACCTGCTGCTGCTACTAGAGATCTAAAATGAAATCAGTGGAAGTATTCATCCGAAAATTTTTATCTGAAGATGAGATTGTTGCCACAGAAAACACCAACAAATAAATTCTTGTAAACAATTTATGGTCAAACCCTGTGTACAGATTGTACAAGGAGGCTTCTCAGTATTGAAACAAATTTGCAAAATGTGATGCAACATCAACTTAGCACGATGCCACTTAACTTGAAAAATATATTGAAAGCAACAGTGTTGCTATGAATAGTAGATGAAGAGTTCTAGAACATTCATCATGCTTTTTCATGACTGCCATTTAAAAGCAGTTAAGAGTTGAAAAACGCTAAAAGGAAGCGATTCGTGGAGTACTCATCGTAGATACCGACGATTAACTTATTTTATTAGAAAATATATATCTTCTAATAAAATAAGTTAACGTCTATAAGAAAGTATCCCAATAAAATTAAAGGAAGCTCTTAATTTAATTATCTCTCTTAAAAGCCCTGGAAAAACCTTAAACCTCTTAGTTTCTAAATCATATTCCAAATTCATAAATGCAGTCACAGAAGCCAGTTTGTTACAAATTAGATTGCACCTAAACTTATTTTGTAATAAATTCTCAAAATACACGTCACAAATGTTGTTTTGTATATATGTTCACTTAATTTGATACTGGACATCAAGCCGTACTTCCAATCAAGCGTATCACTATGCTGTGCGCAGATTCTAGGCGTATTATATTATATATATGGTATATAACGGGAATTAACCTAACATACCAATTTTATTACCTGACATTTCGACCAAACTGTAATGGCCGTGGTTGTAGGCTGACTAGAGCTGCTATGTCAAATCTCCGTGCTACGGCGGTTTTTCGAACCACCCGCATTTTTTTTTGTTTTCCTCGTATCCATAACACTACACTCACTGTGTCCGTATTGCACAAACCGTTTGACGATCCTAACATAAACCTAGTTTATGTTTGGTTAAAGGGGTAATAAACCAAATTGGGACCGTGTGGAGAAGCTACTGCATTCTTACTGTGTTCACCCCCGGCTTAAACAATATGGTGGGTGGGTGTATTAACATTATACAACAACAACACAAACTCGAGGCGTGTACAATAATTATTGCGGTTACAGTAGTTCTTATATAGACCAAACGAAGCGGTCCATAGTTGAAATGGTCAAGGAACGCAGCTCTGAAAGATCGACAAATCAGTAAATCGGAACAATTATTAACATATTTTCGAGACGGTAGCAAACATTGGATAGAATTTTATCGTTTCGCCACGTGTATTCAAGAATATTGCGTGAATCTATTGGAAATAAAAAAACGTCCAAACAATTTTAGTCGGGAAGATGGTTTCAGACATCATCTGCTTGGAATCCAATAGTGACTAAAAAAGTAACTGAAAGAAGACTGTGCAAATCGTTTACATCTCGATCGTCGATTTGCGAAATACGGAAATTAACATTGATAACGTTGGTGAAAGTTTGCTGAAACGAAAGACTAAATCATTTCATATTCATATTTAATTATTCGTAATATTAATATAATAATAACTGTCTTCTTTTTTAAGTTTAGACTAATTGAGCTTGCATTCATTACTTAAAATTACAATTTGAAAGTATCACTAATATTTGGTGCTGATCTCATTGTAAATATATCAGCGAGTTTTGATTTAGAATTCAGCAATTTTAGTCTTTTCTAACTTACACCAATTTCTAAGTAAGAGCGAGAACTATCAAGTGATCCATCACATACACCCAAACATGGTAAGTCGTGAAGTATATAAAAAGTAGAAATTCTCCGAGTGCTAAAAACGGCGCCGGTTGTGTTAATGATTATTATCCAGAAACATTATTAATCCTATGTAAAACTTTATTAATATCACTGGGTTCAAAGAAAATTTGGATAACAATACCTTAATTAACATAGAGTTATAACATAATTTATAGATAATATTTTGAAATCACACTCAGACTTAATTCTTAATTTGAGACAGTCAGAAAAGGATGGTGCTATCGATCCTATAGCCCCATCTCTTTCCAACTGCATTCAGCAGAGATTCAATGTTGAGTTACATTCTGTAAAATGAGCCTATGATTTTAGAGAAGTTCTACGTTATTTGTAAAAATTTGATCGAGCCTAAAATGCAACATAGATAATTGCACACACGCTTATGATTATGTCAGTCACATTTAAAACAAGCTGTATCTGCAACTTCGTCCTCGTGGAACTTAACAAATAAGTTAATTACATAGTTTATTTAGTTTTCTTGTTGGTTTTTGCGTTTTTATTTTAAGTGGTATGTGCGTAAGCTACGCACGGTCCTGGACAGAACCTGGATTGCAATGACTGGATTACTTTATTTTTCTAAAATAAAATATTTGTTTTATAATAAAATAGCCTTAATTACTATCACAGTATATATAATAGTATCACAGTTATTAGTATTATTACATCAGCTACCTGCCAATAACAGTTCCGTCAAGATTGGTCCAGCTGACAGACAGACGACACTCCAAATTTATTTATATTTATAGATGTATACAGTTAATGAATTTATTTAAAAAATGCACCAAATAAAAATACCATTCTAACACCGAAAACATGTTTTATAGAAAACTAGTCTTATGCTTGTAGAGTAAGCAGCGTTAATTACAATGAAATGTCAGATGATATTGAAGTGTCGAGTCAATATTTTTTTTTCCTTATTCGTACGTACGGACAAGGTTTTTGTTTTTTTTTTAAGCTTTTTTTTTTGTTTTATTTGTTGACGTCAATAAGTGCCTGTAAAGGTCTATGTTGAATAAAGATCATTTTGATTTTGATTTTTGATTTTGAAAATCCTGTTCAACTTATAGTAAACGAGAGGCCCTAAAACGAATTTCTTAGTTTAATGATAGATTTTAGTATTACGTGATGCTAATCTAACTAATATAATATGCTCAAAACGTACATATTTTAAAAGCGATTATATTTACAAGTTCAATCAAACAAAAGCTCTCACCACTGTCAAATCCATTACCCCACATTATGATTTTAGGAAATCGATGAACTGTGACATCAGAATAGTATTTCAAAATGTACTTTTGTATGGCTATCCCTCCTAATTCTTTACACAAAGCTGTGCACGAGACGTGTCGAGTGCATGTGACAGTATAATAGCTCACACCCTCGCAAATTCCCAACTCAGATTAGTAATATTATATTGGTGTAAGTCCACTCGGAATGGATAAAATTGCCTTCCATTCGGCTTATATGAACGAGAAAATATGGCACAAAAATAAAGTGGTTGCATAAGAATCTGACAAAATTTGTAATAAATGGATGGAGATATCGATCATAAATGTCTAGAAAATAAAGCTATTGTCCAGCGTTGAATGAAGAAATGCTTTTCTGTGGTAAAAATACTACAAAAACCCTATGAGTACCATAAATGAAAGGCGTTTGAAATAACAGATTTAATCTAGCCCTCTTTTTACGAGTATAGAATGGTTTCTACTGATATGGGTTAAGGCACGAGTTCACATGATTTTCTTCGAATGTTTATTTTAACAAATAGACGTTTAATAAATTCTAAGACAAAATAGTCGTACAAACTCAGTAAAACATAGATTTTCATATATCGATATTTGATAGATCACTATAAAAAGTATCTACTAATATTTGTATATTCTATAGAATAAAATCTTATTGTTCAACTATCTAAAAGCAAAATTAAAGCACAGTCGTTTTATATAAGGTCTAAGTGTTAGGAGCTTCGTACACAAGCAACATTTTTTGATACTATTTAATATTCTATACTTACGTCGCGAATATGTTGTAAACAGAACACATATGCACACAATACCCTACATAATTGTCAATGAACCTACAAGTTTATATTATTGGTTTTAATAGTTTTTAGCTTGTAGTTATTGTTTTTAGGTGTTTCTTTATATATCTTTACACGTAAAATAAACATAAAAAGCAAACAGGTCTACTACATTACCATATTAGAGACTATTCAAAGTTCAAAGAAAAAATCCCACAGAAAAGGTATTTCCAAGTTTCAATTATACAAATAAGGATATTTCTCCACTTCGGAAAACCAACTCAAATTTGATGTAAATGTTAATTATTAGTATATTTCCCGCGATAATTCTTGGAATATCATGAGTACTTCTAATATAAGTAATTATTGATTAAGATGATTTTTCTGAAACGGTATTTCTGCCAGTGTTAAAGATAATTTAGAAATAATAAAAGACATTTGAAGAATGGAACCTATATTTTGTGTAAAATGTGACTCAGCCATTGATAAGTAAAAATTATAAGTAAAATTATTTATTTAACTCACATATCGCAGATGTTACCTACTTTATGATATCTTTGTATCTTATAGATTTTCTTTACAATCGCATCAATGAATGTACGGATTATGAACATAAAGTAAATATTACGTCCATTTCTTATATCGATCTAAAAAAAAAGTTGTTTTTCTGTTAGAGCTCTTAGAAATCTTTGTTTGTAAAGTCGTTTATTTGAACCTAGTTATTTCATGATTATTCATTCTGAGGCCAACAATCTATGTAAGCAAAGCAATGTTCTTTAATATTCAACAATCACTTACATTCTATTTTGGGAAATAGGAATGAATTTTGTAACAACGATCTTATCCGCCAGATATCGGCGACGAATGAACAAAATGTCGGTGACATATTTGTACGAACCTCAGTGGATTTTTGCTCTCTTCTTGTGTAAAAGAAGGGTATTTAAATTATTAAACGCTAATACATGAAAAAAAATATATATAATTTGTGTTGCATTATTTTTTTGTACACACTATTCTAACGTTATACATAAAATAGTAACTAGTAATAATAAGTTAGTTTTTCTACAGTTATCAGAATCGAAATGGTCGTAAATAGAACTGTTTAAGAAGCTTTTTAATAGTTCCAAAACAGCTTACCGATTGTGTAGTCACACCCTAAAGAATATTCCGATAAGTTTCGATAAAGGCTTCGGAGGCGCGGGTTTCTGATTTCCTTTCATTTCCTTTTAGGAAACTTAAATAGAACTGAGACTTCCCTGACGACGGGGCACCGAATCAATTATTTGTGTTACGAAAGTTTTCTTCGATTTGCTCCGTGTAATAGTGCCGCATAGTTTCTTTTATCTGATTTAATAGTTATGGTGCAAACTTCCTCGTAACATTGTGAATTATATTATTTTAGGATTTTTTTCTGAGATTTTTTTTAATCTAACTGATCCAACAGTCAACAAACGTTGTCCCATTTTATGTTGAAGGGAAGTTACAGATAGACTATCTCCGAACGCCCCATTAATTATCACTACGACCATAGCCGGACTCACCATCTCACACGTGTAAGTACGTCGCTGAATTTACTACTTCATCAACCATTGTACCGGGTGATATCAGTTCTGTTCTTTAGCCAGAAAGCTGTACTTCTCTTTTCAAGGTACCAGTGCCATGACGTACGTTCAGCAACCATCGCGATCTCTGATAACCTTTCTTCTGTCCAGTAAGGGCATGCCTCCAAAGTATGTTCAAGGCCATATCCACCCTAGTAAGTGGATATGGGCCGTAGTATCTAAGAGTGCAAAATAAGATGAGAGAAGCCGTGAGTTTAAACTAGTTGGAAATAATTTTGTAATTGCTGTAGTTTACGTAAAAGTCTTTTCACAAAATATTGTTTTTACTCATTTGACAATAGAATATATTCAAATATAAATAAATAGTTTTGTAGACAAAATCATCATTTATTGTACAATGAACAGCTACCGGTTTGAATCGAACTGTAATGAAAATTGAAAATATTTCTGTATTTGGTGATCGTGACTACGGATGAATGCGTGCTAGTTCTACTCAGACGAGGCTTACGAGGTCTTAAAAGGCGTAGCTTCGTTTCCAGAAACATCTGGAAGTGTACAGTTGAGCTAAAGCCAATAATAATCAACGCTGAACCGAAACGTATTAGAGTTATCGGATATATATATAGTTACGACTGTAATTGTTGTATCAACAAACGCAGACATTTGGATTTTCTTAGCTTTTATTAAGGATTATATTGTATTAGATTCCGGATATATGTAAATTATTAAATTCTGCGACTATCTGTATAATGGTTATAGCACACCGAATCCCTATTTCTATGATGTATCAACGCCTAAAATTTATATATATATATATATATATATATATATATATATAAATGAATTATGAAATACCGTTCTTTATAAACAAAGACAAATATATAAATATTAATTAAGAACAAATGTAGAAAGTTGTTAAACTATAATTATCTCATATAAGTAAATATTTTTAAGGGAGAATTTAAACTTCCAACACACACATTCCTAAAATACAAATACATATCCAAATATTACTACTTTCCATCCAACAGTGACACACATTTTGCTTTATCTGTACTGTGTCTATGCAAGTAAATGTAGAACGTGACGCGACAACGATATATCAAATTTGTTTTCACAGTACGAGGCCTGATGTTAACAAAGCTGATCTGCGAGCATGTTGCCTTGACTTGTTTTTTCACGCTTCCCTTAAAAAATGCAGGAAGTTCTACATTATAATTGTGCGGCAAAGAAAAGACCTATTGCTTCGAGATGAAATAGTTTGCACATATGAATAAGCAGGGCGGAATTAGATAGAAGAGCTCTTTGAAACATTCTCCATGAGCATCGTCTCATTACACGGTCTCGGAAACTATGTTTAAAATAATAAACTACACACATATGTATGTATATTATTTGTATAATCTTAATTCTAAATCAAACAAATCTTATTCCCACCATTATCTTTATAGACGCAAACACCTGCGTCAGCACAAAAAGTAACGTCTATAAAGCTCGAAAAACAAAAGGAGCGTAATAAAAAGTACGAAATCGTGACAAAGTTGACAGTTCCAACTCAAAGTAAACTCGGAAAGACATCGAAATAGAGGTTCGCGAACTCGAAAAGTGGCCCGTCAACAAATTACAGTTCTCGAGCACCGCCGTGGAGACAACTTGGTGGAGGAGTTAAACTTTCTCGGATACAAACTTATGATTTTCATTAAATTCTATTCCGACTGTAGCCTAATAATGTTTTCGCTCTGATGAAGGCCGTTGATTAAAATTGAAAGATTATCCCGATTTTAGGTTGAAAGTTGAAAGATTTGGCATTTAAAAGCCTTATTAAAAGAAGTTAATGAGATTATAGCTTCAGCGCTTTGAGACTTGGCGCGTAAATAAAAAATTTGAAAGCGATAATAAAGATAGACGAAATGTCTTTTCATTAGAAATTTAAATATTACATCTATTTTTACAGAATACATTTTTACGATGCTTTTTTAAACCTATTATAACAAAATACTTGTATGATGTAATACTTGTCGACGAAATAAAATAATAAAAGGAGCGTCTATTTTTGAATCTTGTGTGGATATGTGTATTTCGAGTAATTGTATATGTGTTATTCTGATCTATAAGTATCATTCATTGAACTCCATTTAATAGTTTTTACATGAAAGAGTAACAAACATCGATCGATACATTACTAGCAAATATTACTAGCATTCCTGTCTGAGCACTTCTCGGGGTCAATTTTTCATTATTTGAATGTCAAGGACTCAAACAGTGATATAGGCGGAGAAATACAACTATCAGCACCTTTGTATCTGGTGTTGACGAACCCGCACTGGGTTAATGATTGTAGCGGAATCATCAAGAGATCTTAATTTCATAACTCTTCAATGAATGATGACTGAGACATTAAAATTAGATTTTCAAATTAAGGCAAACTCGTATATTTTAGGAAACTCTAAATTTTATAGAATTCTTGTTTTCGTTGGTCATTTTGTACATATTTACTTGTAGAGAATGTATCACAAGATGTTAATTTCATAACTTCTCAGTAGATTGTTAGCACTGAGAAAGTGGAATATGGAACAGAGATTCCCAGTAGTTGCTAACTTGAATATCGCACGGTACACGCGAAGCTAACTAACTGAATGAGCGCCTCGTGAACTGCACGATACAAACTTTCAACTAGCAAGATTTCAGAAAACGCTCACGGCTTTATTTTTAGGGTATCTTCAGTGTGTGCTACTTACTTGATTTGAAAATCGTAATATGAAAATAATTTTAGATCCACATTCAAATATCAAGATAGACATTCGTATATAAGCGTATATATTTTAATCACGACTTTCTCCCTCGTGTAAGAAAATCGCGAGGTGTGGAGATGCTAGTTTATTTACAGTTGACTAATTTTAACAAATTTAGTAATTCAATTTCAAAATGTAAGCAGATAGAATCTCTATTGGATGTTTTGACGAATTTTAATAATTCACTTGGAAATTAAATCGATTTCTGGCAACCTTTCGTAACTTCGGTAATCGCGTGTCGAGTACAGAACAGGATAATGTTTCATTGCTTTTTGTTTGTAACCTTTTTTTTTGTATTATAAAAAATAAGGGACACTAAATATTATAGTACCTATTGGTAAATGTTCATAAGGGTGATACAGTCCAGACACTAGTTAATTTTCTTTAGCTTCTGTTTTTACTAAATTTTCTTTTTACTAAATAAAAAAGCTATGGTAGGTCATACCTTTTAAAAATACGAAAATATTCATTTCTAGCTTTAAAAATACTACCCTACCGAGTCGATATTTTTTCAACATTTGTAACATTTATTTTCATATCAAACATTGATAATGAACAGTTGTGATTTTACTATGAAAATTATTTATTTGAATAAAAGTTTAAATAGACAGCAAGTAAGACTAGCAAGAACAGTTGACAGTAAAGTCGCCGCGTCTGCTCCCGACCTTCGGTGTGACACTTAAGAACGAAACCAAAGTGGATTTGGAAACACGTAGTCGCTTCTTCGTCGTCTCTTTTTAACTTGTTTCGTATATGCCTTAGAAGTAGATTGATTTATTAAAGTTAGCTGTTTGTTTTTATTGAATAACAAGAAAAAGACAGTATGAAATTGAAGTTTATAGAACTTGATCCTGAGTGTTCTTGTGAGTGATACTCACACCAAAGGGGATGACGGGAAAAACAAGTGAAAAAGTGAATGTTATAGACGCTTGTCCTGATTTTACTTTTAATTGTATCCGTATTTGTTGTAATATACATATATATATATATATACAACAAATACGGAGTACGCTAGGGCGTATTTCGTAGTTGATTGTCCACTTCCGACGTTCATTTTTAGGTAAGTTGAAAATGCTCGACCCCTTGATACCGCTCAGCAATCCGGAAGCGAAGAAATAATTTTGTGAATTGACAGCTCAGTCCCAATAAGGATAGGATTAGGGTAGGTAGAGAATGCTGTTGCAATTTTTTATCCTCGGCACAAAATATCAAAAATGCGTTTCGTTATACGCAGGTTCTACATACTAGTCCAAACAAATGCCAAACAAAATGAGTAGGACACGTTGTTTGCAGGACTAATAGCTGTTGGGGTGAACTTCTTATTTTTTTATATTTAAGTTTTACACTTCATTAACTCATAGCCGGTTGCCTTTATATAAGATTTTTCTCAATTACGAAATTGTTTGAAACTTAGTGCAACAATTTTTTGTAACTATCAGTTTATTTTACATAGAACGTATTTAAAACAAGATGTAACATAGTATTGCTACAATAATGTTCCTATTCACTACAACTTACTTAATTTTGTAACTAGCGTCTTTGCGATTAATAAATTACTTCAATTTATTAATTCTAATTAATAGTTTGTTAACATATTTACAACAACTTCAGTGCATGATGATGCACTATACTGAAAGCTTTAGATCCTTAATTAGTGCCCGCCCCTGGCCCATCGCTTGCAAGACAAAATTGAATTTAGATCCCCTAATGGACTAAGTCATCATATGGTAGTGACAGCGTGGTGGTTTTAGCATAAAATTTGTAATTCATTATGTAAATCATTTCTGAAAAAAGGTAACAAATATAGTACAAGTCTATTATATTTTAAGTTTTTTTTTTTTATATTTTTCCTCAAGGAAGTGAATTTGTCAGTATTAATTTATTCAGACTCATACAATGCTTGATATAATAAAGTGGACAACTGATTTGGATGTTTTTACCTAATTTAAATAATTTAAATGTCATAAAGGTATGTCAAAACAGTAATTTCAGTTTCCACTTAAATAAATTAATTTTTAAACCTAAAACATTAAGCAATATTTATTTTATATAATTGGAATAAATTTAACACATTTTAAGCTTTCTCATATTAAATGTAACCGCTTTTAATATAGAAAGTCAAATTGTCAATAACTTGTTGACACGCTCATATAAATTATGACATTACTGTGGCAGTGTGTGGACCGTATTTGAGCGATCCACTACAACGCCACAAACATGTCGCTGGATCTTCAAAAGTTTTATCGCAGGTATATTATCTGTTCTCAGCTAATAATCATAATATATGTATATAGTTATAAAGTTTCATCTACTCAGTTGTAATAAGTTTCCATTTAAGATTTACTTTGTATGTGTGTAAGCATAAACATACATAAGATCTATCTTCTACTGATCAATCACGAAGTTTCCAAGCTACGTCGGCAATAATTCCCTCATTTCCCTCCCGAACCCTTATCCTCGTCATTTCAAACACCCTATCTTCGTCCGCTTTATTGGCAGTATCACCGAAATTGCAAATTAGTATCATAAAACCACCGGTTTTAATGCAATATTGAACGTCGTCAGGAACGCTGGAATTGGGGTATCTGGCACGGGCTTTGGCACGCTTGATGTTTGGCAGTGGGCCGGGTTCCACTCTTAAAAAGAATAACTGCAATGAATATTGTGCTCAGTTAATGTTTACTAGTCTACGGTTCGATTTATATCATGTTTTGTTTCATTGCAAATCATAAACAGATTTTTAAAAGGTCATCCTAAAGAAAAAGATGATACTCTTAGAGCAGTGATACTAACTTTTTCTATCTCTAAGATATAGATACTAATTTGTATTGAACGCAAAAAGAAAATTCACATAGATATTTAGTAACTTCAGATAAGTTATTTATAATAATTTATGAAAGGTTTTTCATTTGCAAGTGTTTGAATGATTAGTTTTGTTGGTTCACATTGGGATGAATTCTGGTCGATATTTTTAGTGTTGTTACCAATTGTCTACATATAACAATATTACAGTAATATACATAATATACAAACTTGACATATGATTTGATTTCCACAGATAGGACAGGATCTGTATGGTTAAGCTAAATTCAGTCTATTATAAGATTGTTACCTGCGTAAAATACCAGTTTTACCTCCGCATGGCAATTTATATTTTTTTAAATCCATGAATAGATTGGCACCACGGCATCTTTGTCTAACTTCTTTTCCAATATTAAACCAGGTTGGTTTGCATGTGCGCCCCACTTGTAGTTAAGTACAAGCTCTACAATCTTTATTCAGTGCCCGCACCAGGCTGCTACACACCTTTATGGTAAACCTTTTCTAAATCTACAAAAGCGCAATAAACTTTTTCGTTTTTGCCAAATAAAGGGGGTGTCCCTTTCATTCCTAAAATCCGCCTGTGCAGTTTAACTATCACTTTTTTAATCAGAACCTTTACAGACAACGCACAATGCTAGTAGGCTAATGTCGCGATAATTTCTACACTCTGGGTGTAAACCTTCACCTAAATTAAATCCTATAGTTACTTAAATTCTATTAGTTACACAATAAAATATAATTTAAATTTAAACAAATCGCTAAGGAACAGTCTAATTAAAAAAATATGTAACAATTATTATCTAAAATAAAAATATACATATAATATAAATGCAAACTCAGGACAGTTAACTCACAGTCATTATCCGATCTCTGTCTAACTGATAACATAAAAACTGTAACTTCATGGCTTTGAGATATTTATATAAATATTTTAATGTGTTGTTTGACTAGTATATTCTAAGATGATAATAAAAAAAGTGTATATTCACTATTACATAACGACTAATTACATACTAACGCTGCCCGATCCAATTATTCAAATGTCACTCATTCCGTAAACGGCCTCATGTAACGTAATTACAGAAAAATTATCCGAGAAACAATTTGTGCCATGTTTTCGCCTAACAAAGTTCATTATGCTGCGATTAAACGAGATAAATAGCCAAATTTACCCGTAGTCAGATGACCCTACTCATAAAGGTCTCTGAATGCTATATTTTACTATTTAGGGTTGTCAGTCTACTATATTGAAATAGCTACTAAATGATTTTTGAATTATAGAAAACTACGCACTATATTAGGAAAGAAGTATCATAATTCTAATTGCCAAGGATAATTACGAGAAAGCAAAAGTGAAGGTAAAAAATTTATGTCAGATTCTGTTTCCTGTTTCAGAACATAAAATGCTTATTTTAAAATATTTTTTGTAGAGCAATTGATTTCATATAATTGCACAAGGACAAATGCGTTCGATACGCGAGCTCTGACAGGTTCAATAATTATAAATGCGTGCCAATAAATGGCAACCCTTCGGAATCAAGGGCCGAATTTATCTCGACACAAAAACCACGCGTGTCCATAGTTAAAGATACTCGAGGAAGCATGGAATTTGACGGGTGGCTGGAATAAGGTTTATTTATTAGGAAAGTTTCCAACTGGGGGCAACAGTAAATCAGCGACGTGTCCAGAAAAGGACATATAATGTGTACATGGAACTAAACACGTACGATAGAGAAAGATAATGTTGGACAGGAAGTTTCGCCTGTGGGAAAGGATTTGTTTAGCTTATTTTTTCCCGATGAATTATGATGACTTAAAAGTTAGTTCGTTATCGTTCACCCAGTTATGGCGTATTAATCAAAGTAGTGGGAAAGTAGAAAGATACAGAGAGATAGAGAGATATTGATGTGACTTATGTGCAATGAAATAAGACGAGAACGGTATGAAAACCGATATAATCTGTGGACAACAACAGATAAATATCATTAACAGTCTTATCATGCCTTGCCTTTCGTCAGCGATTTACATTCATTCATTCACTCATTCATTTATGCTAAATATGCGAACTAGAATCACTTGGCCCTGTGCGGGTATGTCTTTGGGTATCCTTAGCATAAATACATTAAACTTAAATAGAATGCTAACTTCATCAACCAACCATTTTTTTTGAGGGGGGGAAATGCTACCTTGTGCACCCTGACACCGCGCTGGCAAGACGCGGCCGTGTGTGGGGCTCTCCGGTCAAGAGGACCGGCCTACCCACTAAAACCCCCCCGAGTTCTCTGGGCCCATACGGGGCACATGGCGGGGTGCGCTCACGCGATTCGACCGCCATGTGTCCCGGGGCCGGCTCGACCAAGAGTTGGTCAAGCCACCGCCAAGGGAGGGACTGTCCGAGAACCCCTGGACAGTCCCCTGACAGAGATACTTCACCACGGCGTGCGCGCTTAGCCGGACGCGCACGCAGCCTCACGGTAGGGTCACTAGACAGGCAACACCGCGCTTGCGTGTGCCCGCCTTCGCCTACCAATCCGCCTGCCGCGGAGGGGAGCGGCCTCGACGTCCCAGCGCAGCGGTTAGTTCGCTGCGCTGTTGTTGCCATGCCGAGCACACTGACAGTGTGTGCTCGGACGTGTCGTCGGGAGCACCGCAGTGGTGACACCGCGGCGTCATCTCCCGACGTGCGGTCTTATGCAGGTAGTGGCCGAAGCAACCATGCCCGGTCAGTACCTGCACCATGCGGAACGAGAGGCTGCCCTGCCGGCGCCCAACCCACTCCTCCAGCACCGGACGAATGGCTTCAATCGTCCGGTGGCCGGCAGCTGGGAAGGCGAGCACCTCACCCCACTGGTGCGGGAGGCTCTGCACCAGTGGGGTGAGGTGCTCGCCTTCACTCTGCATCCGGGCACGGACTCCCTCCACTTCAGGTGGAGCGAGCCGTTCCCCCGCTCACGTGCCGCGACCCGATGTCGATAGACAGCGGCGTGCACCTGTGCATCGACATCCCACGGCGTGTAGCCCGCTAGAACGCAGGCCGCGCCGTGGCTGGCCTGCGATAGGCTCGCACGGCCCGGGTCGCTATGACCCTCTGCGGACTTCGCAAGAGGGCCACCGCGCGGGGGGAGAGGCACTCTACCCACACCGGGGCTCCGTAGAGTGCCCGTGATACACCCGACGGCACGCCGATCCTGGCCCTCCCACGTTAGGGAGGACCCGCCCGAGTGCGGCTGCAGCGGCGATCAGCCGTGGAGCGAGGAGCTTGAAATGCTCCTCGAAATTCCATCAGGAGCATCAGGCCGAGGTACTTGAGGCGTGCCTCGACCTACGGACTCCCTCCACTCGGAACTTCATCAACCAACCAACCAACCACTTATTATATGTAGATCGCGGTATTATTTTAACAAATATAATTAAGTATAGTGTCATATGTATAGTTTTATAATATAGGTATAATGTATTAATTGCAATAATATAACGTATATCACTTACCCGCACAATGACTGTCATCTACTGGTTTAATTCTTAAATTAAATAAAAAAAAATCTAATTTATTTATATTTATATGTTTACGAAAAGAATATTATATATATGTCATATAAAAACAATCCCAATTTAATGATAATTTAAAGCGCAATGTAATAAAAATAATAGATTAAGTTGGAATTGAACAATAAAATGTGGTATTTAACAATATGGTCATAGCTAATAGTGTTTTGAGTCCACGATCGAACTGAATCAATTTTTGTGCCCGTTTGTGCGTTAGCCAGTTTGTTGAGACTAATTTGACAGCCACAATTTTGTGATTTAAGCCTGGACAGACCGAGGGCAATATCATTACTAATAATTTCCACCTTAGGGTTTTATCGTAGGTTGCCTCACGATGTTTTTTCACCGTAATTATAAAACAACTGAAATATACAATATAAAAATATGTTTTGGATTCCGAGACCTGAATCGACCGATTAAAAATCCAGACTAATTAGCCCAACTATTAGCGGCCACAGATCATTTTCGTAAGTCACGTAAGAACAGTGCAGGAACGTAGGACCGCAGAAATCCTTTATAGCCAATCTCTGCAATCAAACAACACTTTTTGTTTAAGTCACTAGACTTTGTGTAGCCGCAGCTATAAACTTTCTTCTTAATAAGCTCGGTGGCGAGTTCATGTTCCAAGTAATAATTATTTAGCGATTTCTACTTAGCAGCTGGTTCTTTTCCGTCTTTAATTGCGAGCACATTTTGTTAGACTTGAGAAGTTGAGATTCACATTTGTAAGAAACTCTTTCATGTATAATTTTTTTACTAAAGTAGTCCTTGAAATTTTGGTTATCGTTATGTATAACAATTAATGTATAGTGTAACGATCAAATATTTATGAGAATGATGAATAAAATCTGAATTAGGTCCATGATATATCCCAACTAATATTATAAATGCGAAAGTGTGTTTGTTTGTTTGTTTGTTTATTTGTTTGTTTGTTTGTTTGTTTGTTACCTCTTCACGCTTAAACTACTGGACCGATTTCAAAAATTCTTTCACCTTTGGAAAGCTACATTCTCCCCGAGTAACATAGGCTACTTTTTATCCCGGAAAAATCGACAGATCCCACGGGATGCGCAATAAAGGCTTCGCTCAAAAACTACTGCACAGATTTTTATGCGGTTTTCATCAATAGATAGAGTGATTCTTGAGGAGTTTTGCGGCATTTTTTATCTCGGAAAAACGGATAGTCCCACGGGAAGCGCGATAAAATCTTCGCACCATAAACCGACTTCCGCGTATATGTAGCCGTGGGCAAAAGCTATGACCCTTAACCCTCTATACACCCAATCCCGAAATCCACGCGGGCGAAGCCGCGGGCAGAAAGCTAGTATAATATAACTATTGATCGATTCAACTAAAAACGGTCTGAATCGCTGGTGCGGAATTAATATGTGTAGTTTGACTTGCAGTCATGCGTACATGTACCCACAAAAAATAGTTTCAAACAAACAGAATTGTTAAATCCGATAGCGTATGTTGACTTAGTTATATATCGCCCCTCTGATTGTGATGGTACCTTGGCATAATCAAGGGGCAGAGAAGGTGTAGGTAACGAATATTGTATTGGATAAGATATAAAGGTACGATTATCACGTAAATAAAAGAAACTTTACTACTTGCATGGCCTTTAAAAAATATGTAACAATATTTTTAATGATTTTGTTTATAATTGTGTGTGTTATAATACGATATTATATACGACGATGTAGTACTAACATGAATTATTGAAGCATTCACGATAATCTCGTTATTTTAATAGATTTATTATCACTATCCACTGTAAACATGGATTCTAACTAATGACTATAAAATTATTAAATCCAATTAATATTGTAGGTAACACATAAAATAATCTCGTTCTTGGAATTTTAAATACAAGGTAATGTAAACATCTATCATCTCATTATGATTCACATTACCATATGAAGTACTTCGGTTAATAAAAATATCTTTTCAATGTATCTTGAGCACGCGTTCGGTAAAAAATAATATAATGTAATTCTAACCAAACAAGTCATGTGGCGCAAATGGCCATTACAAAACAGTTCTTGTTCACCTAAAGATATATTTTTAAAGAGCCATCTAATTATACTTGCATAATGAGATCTCCTATTTGCATATGAACAATAAATTCCAAGTAATAGACATTTTATACTCTATACCGTTATGTAAGTGACCGTTTTGTCGTTTAAATCGTATAAGCATACGTTAAGACGACTCCAGAGCCATACATATGTATATCAAATTGTCGTTACACAGCGGGCAGCGTAGCTTAAAATTCAATATTTATCACAAACCTAACCTGATGGTCAACTTAAAAGCGTATACTACGCCTCATCTGTTGGAAACAATGGCTATTTACTTCAGTCGTCAGTTACACAATTTTGTTCCACAGGCCTATTATGTAATTCAAATGACAAGGGAAAATTAATATCACTGTAACTGATGATGTATATGAACATTGCTGGTTAACATCGAAATTTTGCTATTTTTTAACTTAAAATCAAGCAATGAACTTTAAATCATTTACACTTGTTATTTGAATTACGAAATAGAGATGCTGAATTAAACAGCCTAATGTTTCATAGTCAACATAATGTAGTCTGCGTTACATATAAATGTACCTCTAATGAGTAATCTTTATATATTTTTATTAAAAAATATTTACAGTTTTTATTATGAAAGTGTCTAATGAAAGTAAATTAAAAGCTAATAAGTAACACATTAACAATAAATTAACCGCAAGAAGTCGTCTATTTGGATAACGCTGTCTTATCTACTTTTGCCGCAAAATAACATTGTTCACATTTCTGTATTCCTTGTGAAAGGTAAAATAGACAGTGAAATTACTGGGTACCATAATTTCACTACTATTGTTACACAAGTTGGCAACGAACACTGTAGTTTTTGTAGGGATGGCAGATTTGCTGCAATGGTATAGGAATTATATGCACATAGATGACTGTAATCATTTACCATCAGATGGTAGTGGGCTCCATTATATATTCTGTAATGCAATCACAGCAATTCACTAGTCCAGTCACTTTAGGGTTTCATCTCGGAATTTCATATAATAAGTGAGTGAGTATACAGCTTTATTTTGGCGTTCTAAAAGTTGTCTCAAAAGTGTAATATTATCTCGTGTCTGCGTCGAAAGTTATTCGAGGTCAAAGATCACCGAAATCGGTTTTTTGCAATTATCTCCGTTTCTATGGTTCTAACCACTTCAACACCTATTATGAAAATTGAAGATAAAAAATTTGCCACAACTTTCTCGACCGACTCAACCCTTTTCGAGATAAAGGGCGGAAAGCACCCAACGCTCAGGCATACATACTATAATACAAGGTCAACTATGAATCTCGGTGAATAATACCTTTGACCTCGAATAACTTACGACGCAGACACGAGATAGTATGAGACTTTTGAGACAACTTTTAGAACGCCAAAATAAAGCTGTATACGAGTTTCCAGCTTATTATCTGAAATTACGAGGTTGACCACTTTTTATTCCTAAAGTGCCTGGACTACACGTAAAAACTACTGAATGAATATTAATGAAACTTCATAATATAGTACATTTTAAAATCCTTTGTACATCTTCTTGGCATCACTGCGTCACTATCATGAAGGTTGACTGGTAGAAAATAAGTCCGCCTTTGCACATCAATATATGGACATAAAATTTAAATAAATGAATAGCTTATACATGTGAATAGCACATAGGCTTACAATTTATAAAGATATTGTGTAAATTGATCAAAATATAACGACAAGTGACGTAAAATATAACGTCATTTTGTTACCATTTTGGTAACAAAATGACTTGTATGCATGTTTTGTCTTTGTATTTTCCGGACCGTTATTTTGCTTACCAAATAAACGTTTTTCTTTCTTTCTTTCTTTCTTTATTAAGTGTCCTACGTAGACGAAGCCGCGGGCATCAGCTAGTTCAAGTTCAAATATAATATTTAGATTATTTTATAATTATCACAGTATTTACGGCCGGAATAAGTATATCTTTAAAAGTGATAAGCATTATTCAGGTTCGCCCTATTATCCTTTTCTTGCAAGCTCGGACATCAGACAAAGTTCGCTCAATACGATTGGGATCAGACATCTACAGTCAGCACGATTCAGCAGTTCAGGGATGGCTTTCAAACTGGACAGTAAAAGTCCCACGATCATTCGAATGTCTTACTACTAAATACGATATAAAACTTTCAGCGAATGACGACTAGATACAATGTATACTTTATACACTTTTTATGTATCTCGAGATTTGTCTAAAGAATTTGAGTATTCTTAGTTATACATATAACTAAAATCTAATTAAAATTATTAGAGCAGAAAACATTGGTACTCGAAGCCGGCCATACGAGTATCTATCCAGTGTGAGTGGCCATGATGATTTTCTTTAAAACTATTGTGATTAAGGATTACGTTATTTAATTATAAATGCTAGCCAAAAAATTATTCAGTAAAAACTCGTAGATAATATAAAGTGCGATTATATAGGTATTTTCAAGCGAAGACCGTAGTGCCAGTAGTACAAAGTATATTGAAATTAAAGTCCTCAGTAACAATGTTCACGTTATTTGTCTTTTCTTTCGATAGGACAGCCTACAAAATCACACGGAATGTACTAATTGACGATTAACGTTAATCGTCATCAGTCAAACAATCAAAATCACAAAATTGATTTTTGCCCAGAATGTTACGAAGCAAGACACAACTGGCTGTGATGAGTGAAATATGTAATTGTGGAAACAGACGTTGAACTGATAGTGGAATTAAGTTTATTAGAGATCAAGATTAAAACTCAGCTGTTAACAAAGCTTGACGTGCAAGCAATTAGCTGAAACTTATGAGGGTACAATGCACTTGCTCCGGCACTCTTCAATTGAGTTTAAATACAAACGACCATTTATATCAATTAAGGTCGTAGTGTAATTTGGATGGTTACGAATTTTACGGCCACAAAGGATTAGTGCGGTTAACACACCAGGGCAAACACCGAAGAGTTTTTAAATGTTACTCCGTTTAAAAGGGTTCAGATGAAGATTTATAGATACTTTTCTTGTTTATTTACGTTCGTGGGTTAACATAAATTGGGTCAATTGTGTTTCACTTAAAGTTTTGGTTTAGGATTGATGTGGATAGATTATTCCGATCCGAGTATTAAATGAGATAATTCCTACATCTTTTTTGTTATCCTCAAAAGTAAAAAAATAAAAATAAAATAAAATTTTCAATTGTGAAAAATATGTATTTGTGAATTCTCACAACTGTCAGATTCTTGCACTTGAAGACAGGTCACAGATGTTACAATTTTTAAAACATAAAGTAAGTAGTTGATAAAAATATAAACTGAGAAACAATATAATCTAATGTCAGTTGGAAAAAAAGTCTCTGTATTTAACCCATTTTTTTTTGTCACAAACAATAAAACTTGCATTGCTATGTCATATTTATAACAACTGTAATTTTACACGTATTATCACAATTTTTCAACGTATGATTAAGTTGTTCGTATATAGGGATTATAAATTTACGAGTATTAACGGAACCACACAGATAATTGTAGACAGAAGAGAGAATCTATTTAACTCATTTTTTTGTCATAAACTACAGCACTTGTATTGCTAATAAGTCCCATTTATAACAATTGTAACTTTATACCTGTGCAAACGTTTCTCATTCTGAATCTTTCCCTTGTAAAAACATATGAAAATTGTTAAAACTTGTTTTATTTTTTTCAATTCAAAAGTCTTATGTCAGATAAGTACCAACATAATTAACTATATCGAGATTTATACTAAGAAAGTAAGGAACGATTCCTTATATACTTCAAATATGTCAAAAATGTCTATGTGATCACTCAAATATGTTTATATGACATCAAAATATTTCGTTCCCGCGTTGATAAGAAAAAATCAAATCTGACTAAGCATTATCAGAGGTCCCATCGCGGGACAGTATAAATTACATTTTAAAACTGGTCCATCCAATAATATTAACAATGAGTTCGAATGTATATCAATAGGGTTTCGCCCACCTCATCAACATATGTACACAAAGGCTAAGAATGCATTGGTGCATTACCATATCGATGTCTGGTAAGCATTTCGATAGCATTGTCGCGACGGTCCATCGATGAGACTGTTTGATACTGATCGCTAAGAAAAAGGTCGAACGACCCTCAACAGCCTAACCGATTTATTTTCTGCCATACTTCTGTTTCTCGATCAATTTTGAACCGTAAACCAATAGAATTAAGGCTACTAGATACACTGACGCAGGTAATGTGTATAGCAGCTGCTACATCTTATTTCATTTGAAATCACTGGTGACTCATTTCACCTCTACTCGCTTTTTATGCAGGCACTCGCGTTAAATTGAATCCTTCAAATAAGATTTCTAGATTTCTCCGAACCGATTTTCTGATTTGAAATTAAAATGTCTCGTCGTGGAACTATTATGGTTATTTAAAAATTGAGTGAATTGGTGTACCTTTAGAACTATAAAAGTTCTTTAAAATAAGGTTTATATCTATGGAGCATATTTTTATATATTTGTATAATTTGTTCAACAATTAGTGTTAATGATTCTGAAATTGTAGACAAAATATAATTTCGGTTCTTCTGTTATCGAAATCATTTCGATGTCGAACGGTACTGTATGATGATAATATGAATCATGCCAACTTGGAATCACTCTCATACGCAAAGAAATGTATGATACGAGCTAAGATTCGATTCCCTACAAAGTTTCTGGTCAGTTTGGTATATGGTAGATTATAAATATGTTACAGTACTCAGGTGCTCTAATTTAATTATAGTAAGTACATATAATATCATTATAGTAATAATGTTTGCTGCTTGTTACCGCGAACTATTCGTACATTCATCCAATTAGTCCACGGGGCCACTTGAGCCGAGTTGATGAATATCATTGTTTTCTACTGCACTTAACTGTATTAGGTATGGTTTCATTTTCAAGATTTACATTGTGAAGCATATCTGGGACTCTTTTCCGTAAATTATCCAATTGTGAGGTTATTCAGAAATTGGTAATTGTTTAGTACCAAGTTTGGAAAAAATGTCATACACATCGCTAACCATCGAATAGGACGACAATAAAAAAGCTTCCTAAAGTTAAATAAAAATATGCTTAGCTCATGCATGTGTAATATGGACCGTAAGATAATACAATGCAATAATTGAAACAACACGCTTACCGTAGAAACAAACATGTGATTGTTGTTTATATTTTGCATACAAAACAGTAACCACATACATAAACAAACTGGAACCTAAACAAAAGCCGCGTGGCGGGCTGGTTAGGCCTACACGTCGGAAAGAAAGACACCCACGGTTTTAACGCATGTCAAAATTTTGTCTAACAAGCAAGCTCTACGAAGAAAACAAATGATTGTTAGTATATCTACTATGGTGTTTGGTAATAATAACCATATATTATTTCGGAAATTCGACATGAAGATTTATACAGTTTAATATTGAAAAGTGATCCTTAAATCAATAGCGTTAGGGACGAATTTCTTGATTGTGTAAACAAACTTAACATTGTTCGAATATGTCGTGTAAGCATGCTATGCAGTAATGAACCACGATCCAGGTAGAATCGATCATCACGTGAAGCCATGCTTATTAGAATGAGTCTTATTAGTAATTTACTTATCGAAGTTTATGGGTTTAAGCATATACCAGGTTATTAAAATTTTATCAATGTTTCTTTGTGTATTTATCAATTCTTTAGAAATTGTAAAATTTTGCAAAAGAAAACCGCCAAGTAAGTTGTCGATTCGTACGGGGTTTGAACCCGCGTCTTTAACAAAAACAAAACACTGTTGAAGTTTCTTATCCCGTCCGCGTATTTTTTTGCAACGAAAAGACTACTTTTATATATGTATATTTATTTGTAATACAAAGTGTGCAAATTAAAACATAGATTTTTATTTAAATTATATAACAGTGACACTGTTACATTGTTAGCTTATATTGTACATACATAAAGTTATATTTTTAATGACAATTAATTTATCGTACTAAATGACGACTCCATACATTCTCTGTATTCCTTGCTTATATGATAATTACAATTGGGTATCTTAACTGTCGCAGTGGTAAATGATAACGATATTAATCGCTATTCAATGCTTCCATAATAAGACAACTATAGGCGACTGATAATAACTATATACCATAGCCTACCCATAATTTAAAAATGATTAGAATAAAATAGTAACTATAAGTAAAGGTTATTTCTATATATAAAATGATCACATATATATGGACGATACATACAAATTATATTTGATTGTTTTCAAAAAAGTAATAAATATATATTTTTTAAATTACGTGGTAATATAGTAATACGTTTTAATAGTATATATAATAGTAAAAAGAATTTGCATTTGTATGAAATGAAGCTAATGTAAAATTTCTAGATATCGTAGAAATTATTGTATAATCTTAATATACATATATATTTCTTGTGTGCGTGTGTATGTGACTGAACTCCTCCTAAACGACTGGACCAATTTTGATGAAATTTTTTGTGTGTATTCCAGGGGCTTGAGAATGGTTTAGATTCACAATACGGTCATATAGATATTGTTTTTCAGCTAAATTATTTATTTAAAAACATTTGAGACAACGTGAGACAACGTGACATTTGAGACATTTGACATTTGAGACATTTGACAGGACAACGACTGTTGGGCCAGCTAGTAATATTATAAAGAAGTAAAGTTTGTGTGTTTGTATATTTGTATATTTGTTAAATTGTAAGGGGTAATCTCGGGATCTACTGAACCGATTTTAAAAATTCTTTCACCAATAGGAAGCCACATTATTGCGGAGTGTCATCATCATCATCATCATCATCATCATCATCATCATCGATTTTAAAAATTCCGTCACCAATAGAAAGCCACATTATTGCTGAGTGTCATCATCATCATCATCATCATCATCATCATCATCAGCGGACGGCGCGCGATCGCTTCGGGTTTAATTCAGTTCGCTTTCGTGCTCGCTTCGGGGATTATTAATATTATGCCCAACGAAGTGGGCGCGGGTCAGCTAGTTTTAATATAAATTGGATTAATATAGATACATTCTATGATTTATGACATTATAAACATAATATATTAAATATTATTTTATATTAAATAAGCGTAAACTCGTGAAGGTTGGATGATGAAAGGACATATTAACATATTTTAATGACAGTACATATATTGATAATAATCAAATGACAAACTTGAGTTGTGAGAAATATGAAACGATAATTATCCCTGATCTCAATAGTAAAGTAAGTACCACTTTTAGAGTAATGGGATGTTATTTGCTTTCCAAGATAACAAACTTTTTCCTTCAAACTTTTCACAATGATTGTACATTCTAAGCAACTAGAATTCACCGGTAACAATTAGTTCTGACAACAAAAGTACCCGTAACCGATAAGTGTCAAGTCAGACAGGAAAGTATTAATGAAATTCGAGGAAGCTAGAGAAGTATGTTTGGATCGCAGCAATAAACTACGATCTGTGCCTACTAATGAAAAATAACCTGTTGACATGCAAAGAACAGGGTACAATATTGTAAGTACATCTCAGTGAAATCAAAAATATTCCATGATTGGTGTAATTTTTTTTAGTATAAAATAACAAACATTATACAAATATTCAAGTTAAGTGTCAAAACATGAACTATACGACAGCCTTGTTATATCTTTGTATTTTCAAAGTCTATCAACCTCATAGTTAATTCAAAAGCACTGTTGTGTTATACAAAATAGAGGGTACTCGTATTGGCCGTAAATTATTTTGCATTCAAGCTTTGCGCACTGCTACTTCGAACTTAAAAGCGGGCAATAAAAACAGCAAGTGTTTAGTATTCGCGTAGCGGAAGCTTTGAAATTCAAAAGGACTGACTACAAAAGTGGCTAATGTTGCCAATAATCGTTATCTGGCGGATAAGCACCCTAACGGAGTGGCTTGCCAATTGCCGCGAGATACGTAACAGTTAATTGCCAAGCTACCCTAGGTACGAAATAAATGCTCCACGGTACAGGTTTGGAGATAACAGGGATCCACATGAACTAGCAGAATATAATGAAATATTTCATATATAGTATATGATTACAATCCGTTTTCAGCATATTAAATCGAAGCATTTTATCATTCAAAAAAATAATTGCCTTGTACTTTTTTTTATTGATTTATTTTAACATGTAAGTATTTGAACTTATAAAACGACAAAGCAGTAACACTTTGTGGAAGTTTGTTGTAAAAAGTTACACGTTTCCTCACGAATAAACCTCTAGGTAGTTTTTTGGTGCCTGAACATTGGAACGGCAACAAAATTTTAATTAGTCATGTTTAAATTTTGTATTTGAAATGTATTAAATGTAATAATTTTTGTAATGCCTTAAATTATATATAACGCGAATTGATCTTTTTGGAGTACAAAACTACTATCAAAATTCACAGCGGATCTCCACAATAATAGACCAATCTCGTCGTTTTTTCATGCCTACCTATATAAAATCCGTCCTAATGCGTGGGTTAAGCAACGGTTCACAATGTAGGATCAAAACGAGTTTAATGGGTCCTGTAAATATCGTGAAGATCAAATATGTGCTGTATCTATGACTAAACATCGACCTCTCACTCGGATCCACCTGTCAGTGCCTGATTTGGTAACATTAACTTGGAACCATGGAGTGGTAACGTGATGGCAGATGTGGGGGTGTACCGTTGATAATCTTTATAGGTTTAAGATCTTCGAGTAAATATATCTACATCCCAGCTTTTATTATGATCATACTTCTATTCTTTTCCGTAGTAAAATCTATTATACTCGTATGCTCTTTCCTGATTTCGAACTATTCCCATTCCAAATTATTTCAGATTCGATAAGTTACTTTTAGTTGTTCACAGAAAAGCTTATTACGAGTATTTCGTGGTAAAAATCATCTTATCTCCGTTCTTGTATCTGAATCTACGTGCATACCTTTCATAAGCACTGATTCAGCCGTGTTGACTTTAACATTCAATTTTAGTTTTAATCTACAAAAGTAGTAAATAAAAAGTGTAATTCAACTAAGTATGCTTTTGGTGTGTTTGTATTTTTTTCTGTGTGTACTCTAAATTCAATAAAAAACCTACGACATGTTTAGTAAAAATACGGCATCCTCGGATCAAAGAAAAAAGGGGAGGCATGTGTTTAATGTTTACAAGTATAAATCATTGCATAACAACAAAAAAGTTTGGCCGAACTTGTCACAAAAATTTCACATAAAACTTTTTATATTTCCTTTCGGAAAAATAGGACGCATCAAATTAATTCAAATTAGTCTGTATCGTGCTTCCCATCGCATAATAATGTTACGCTTTTGAATAATTTATGGCGATGAATAAATAAAAGGTGTGGTTATGTGGACTCCACCTATGTGTAATAGTTCCGCCCATATGAACGGTTTTGCGTTTTTACTAATATGATTGGATTCTATACATAAAATAAATTTACTTTAATTTAATTTTCATCTTTACAATTGCTAATGTATTTATTTTCAAATTTTGAAATCTCTTCCTCTTCCACAACTGGCAGCTCACGTCTGTTCGTCTGTTAGGGTGTTAGGGTGTATTATGTATGCTCAGCAACACGTGAAGCTGGAAAATTTGCATTATGAAAACTGTTGATATTACATGTAGTAGAAGAGTTGTCTTAAGGTCAATATGTAAAGCCTAATACGTTGCTGTGTATACGAGCGAACACATTTACAAAAGGTCTTGTGTGTACCCTAACCTAAGCTTGAAATAACAAAATAACTACTACAGTAGTAGTAGCCTTAGTAGTTCTGGCAACACTTATATATATATTGACAAAATATTTAAGTTGCAACTAGGCTAACTTAAGACAGTTGTTCCAAATTATATAAGGAAAACATATATTATCCCACAATGGGGTACACCACAGATATCTATATCTGTGGGGATATCTGTGGGGTACACTGTGTCATGAATAATCACAAATATATAATCTCACATATACATGCATACATACACCCACACCGGAACAAATTTTACTTTTATTACTTTCGTGCATGCTCATTACGAGCACTCTTGACGTTGCCTTTCTTCAAGATATCTCTTATTTGGTCGAGGTAAATTCATCTAGCTCGCTAATTTATATTTATACGTTAAAAGATTTATTTGTGAATCCTTGTCATAATAGAAATTCAGACAGCACAACTAAACAATAGATAAGTTTGCTTTGCACAGTTTCTAATTATAGGAATTCGAGAAACAATGTTTCTTCTGAGCTAGTGATAGGCACTTGAATACCTATAATAATTAGGATATTAGATGATTGTTAAATTTATTCCATTGTTCTCGATTATACAGAAACATAATGAGATGTTATTCTTATAAGGGATGTTCTGAGGCTTCTTTTAACTGGCACAAAAGTAACGGATGTTGAATGACGGACTGACATTTCACGAGTTTTGTTCTAAAAAATATCGATTACATCGGAAGTGGAGGCTAAGTGATGTGGAAATTGTCACTGCCGAGGAATCCATTAAGGTGTAAAATGGATTGACGTCGCGTAATAGTGATCCACTATGAAAATCCACAAGATTGAATTACACCTCAAATGAGGTATCGAAATGAAAGAGTGTTAAGTTACATAAGGCAAATGTTGCCTATTGTTTTTCAACATTTGAAATTTAGTTGCTAAATGTGCACCTATGTTACCAGAGAACAGAAAAATATCATTGGTGTACGGTCAATAACATAGTATCAAAGAACCCAATATTGGCTATCATGTTGTAGAGAACAAAGTTAAGATATACGCACTGTATGTCACTACATTTTGCAGATAGATTTGTGATTAGTTTTATTTTTTAAAAGTATGTGTTGTATTTAACACTACCACTTATGTTTATCTACATAGCAGTTATATACTTACGTGTAGCAGCGAATCGCACTTACAAAATATGTTTATATTAAATGTGCTAACATACTATCTCCTAGAGCTATACAAATTGTATTTGTAAAAATGTGGTTATTTTTTCATAATTCGTTCATAGATTTAAAGTATATTTAAATTACTAATTCGTATGGTAAATTATTTAATGTGTCAGGACAATATGTGTATGTGTTCTAATCTACTTAGGAATTGTTTACTTTCGGTACAACAAATTTACATAAATAAGATAGTTTTCTTAATCTGTCTGTTCTCTTGTTATTCTCGTATTAATTATGTATTTTTTTAAATATCCCATTTTTTAAAATATAAATATAATTATATATTTCCTAAAACGTTGCACTAAGAGAATAATGTTTTGTACTCATTAACTTTATGACATATTTTCAGGATTTTTGCTTGTAGATTGTACATATGTATTAACTATGTTCAGTAAGTTAAGCCCAACAGCTCAATCCGCACTTAATTGCAGAATCCGCTAATGCAGTATACAGAGTTCGTCTAATTTTATTTTAAAGCAATTTAAATTTAAATATTGCCATTTTGCAAATGATTGCACTTAATTTATATCAAATTTTTATTGTATTTTCTTTCCGTTTCATTCTGTTATCGATTAAGTATGTAAGTGTGCGAGGTTACTTTGTCTAGGTTCTTACATTCACAGTTTCTATATTCCTTATCTCATGTGCAACAATTGTGGGTTCATATATTGACATGTTTTGAGTAGAATGTATGTGCATTATTAAAAATTTTTCGTAATTAATTTCTAAACCTATATTGCGTGCCCACTCGCATTCGCTGTCGAAATAAGACACGATAACTTAATAATGCAGATATCATCCTTGAATTCATATAATTGTTCATTTTTATAATATTCATTTGAGTATAGTGGGTATTCTGTCGGCGCTAAAATTTATCCTTGACAGGCGGCAACACTGCTAGATACAAGTTCACTAAGTTGGTTATTAATTTTTATTGTTGTGTATCAACTTCTGTGGTAGTCTTGAAATCATTCTGAAAGCCTTACTAAAGCCTATATATATCGCTATTATATCTTTACTTTCATTGAGAAGCATCTTTAAACCATTTGTAAATTTAATAGTTGAATGAAAGTTTTAGATACCTTGGATCACTGCAGTTATGGGGAAGTTGACCGAGACGTCAAGCGAAGGATTAGTACAGGATAGATGAAATGGCGGCAGGTAACTGGAACTACTTGTGACACCCGTATTTCCCTAAAACTGAAATACAAAATTTATAAAGCATTAATTAGACCTGTCGATGTATGGATTGAAATGTTCGCCCTTCAAGCGGATGGATGAGGAAAGATTGCATGTTGCTGAAATGCGTAAGTTACGATGGATGTGTGAACTGACAAGAAAGGATAGAGTGAGGAATTAATATACCAGGGAAGTTTGAAATTAACTCTTATTGTTAAATAATTGAGAGAAAGGACAGTTTCTTGGTAAGATCACGTATTAAGAAAAGAGAATGATCATGTTAATAGAAAAGTTATAGACTTGAAAGTGGATGGGCGTGTAGGAAGAGGAAGACCAAAAAGTTGGATGGACTGTGTGAATGTTGATATGTTGAAGAAGAGAGAACATTGATCTGTTTATTAAATGAGTTATGAGTAAGCACTGTAAGTCTTGTATTATGGCATCTAGATAAATATTTGTTTTGATTTTATGGTGAAATGTATATAAACAAACATTTATAAGGCCTACATGTTCATTTTCGATACACAAATATCTGCATCTCAGAGACTAGAAGCAGGAGAGAGAGATGGCAATCTTAAACGGAGAGGATTAAGTTGCTTACTAAAAAAATATTTTTTCTTTCATTTATTCCGGCTATCCCACGGGTATTCCCTGGCCAAGTTCTTACGTTTATTCCAGGGAGTTTGAGGATGGTTTAGTTAGATTCACAATACGGTCATCTAGATATTTTTTTTAACATTTGAGACGTGGGACAGGACAACGTCTATCGGGTCAGCTAGTCTTCTATACTTAAGTTATGACTGCATAGTAAACATGGATACAAAAATAAATGCATATGAACATCAGAACGTTCAACAAACGATAGTCATCCGTCACGATGAATTAAACGAATCAAGAAAACTATTTCACATTTCGTTGCTTCTTATTTATGTCACGTTATCATGTTGTAAAGAGGGTGAATATTTAATATCATTTGACATAATAACAGTTGTAAAATGCTACAGTTTATGACAGCGGGCGGGCCCTTTTCGTGGCTCTCCTATTTATGAATACTTCGGTGCTTGTTCCGTTGACAAATATTATCACGCTGGTTAATTAGAGGGCTATGGCATGTTAAATTACGTTGGTTATTCATACTTCAATATAATATTATGCTCTTATTTAACTAATATTAAAAAGTTATAGGACATCCATATTTTCTTATTCTCAAAAAACTGACGATTAAAGATTACTTATACGCCTCGTCTACTTTGTAGAAAATAAATACTTTAATAAATAAGTAACTTAATTTTTAATTTGAAAATAGATTATTGCTGACTCGTCTTAAGATCAGCTAATTCAACCTCTTAGTATCTTATACCGTATCTACGATAGATATGACACTCAGAAGATTTCTTCTTAGATAGATGCTGCTCTGAAACTGAGCCACTAGATCGCATATAAGGATCACCTTAGATTCTTATGACTCAGCTCCTCCTAGATATCCTATTTCTGCTCTTCCTTTTTTCCATTATCAGGTATATATCAGGATATACTCAAGATTCCAAGTCTATAGTGGTTTATTTGGTCGCATCGATCCTGATCGGCTCGAACTAAATAGTTACTTTACTCAGCTGTTGGTATACAGTATATCAGATCTGTTTGTAAGTAAAGCTAAAGATTCTTCAAAGTTCTTCTTCAATTTAATGTGAAGTTATAAAATAAATGTATGACTATAGCAAGAATAGCGTAATAAAAAAATCCTACAGCTAACCTGTCTTGGAAATAGTTCAATTAAGACATTGATAACTAGTAAAGTAGGATTAAAGAAAAAAAAATCACAAGGGATACTAAGGAATATTCCAGTGATTAGATCGTGAAAGATACTGAACACAGTTCATTAACAACTAAATTATTTATATGACTAGACGCGTGTCATTCATCTTATTTTATCTAGCGTATTTTACACACACAACTAATTGTCGATCAGATAAATACTAAGGCATAGAATTAACATTAGACACGAGACGTTACTATTCATGAGTGTTACAATATTTACGGCTTCATAAACCAAAGGTCGAAGACAGTTGATTCATTACACGAAAGCTATTCCTAAGGCGAACATTCATCGATTTACAAATGAACATTCGTTAATTGGGTATCATAAAAACTAATCACCTGTCTCACTCGGCCGCCGCGATCAGACGAACAATTAATAAAAAATAAGAACAGGCTGGCCCTAAAACGCATTTAATTCGTGATAAGGGTAACAAATTGAATAAAGATAGCGCCAATGTCGGAGACAGCGAGATCGTAAGTGCATCTCTGTGATAAGTCATGTGGAAGGGCTAAAGTAACGTGTGGATATGATCGGCGTTTACACTTTTATTGCAGCGTTATTTCCTTGTTTTGGAACGATTTCGAGTATGAGATCTAATATCTAATGTTTGATAATATTTTTGGATTGAAAAAAATATGTAAGTTTCTTTCAAAATTTTTGTTTGTTCCATAATCGATTAAAATTTAGAACAAAGTAAAGATTTTGTTTGTTTACAGCACCTAAATGACTTTGTGAATCTATACTTAGTATTTTCTTTTAGTAGTTTCTTTGCAGCAGTTATATATATATATATTATAGCAGTTTTTCATGTAGTAAGCAATAACAAATTACACATTCGTTACTTGTATTGTAACTTTTTATAGTAATAGAATGTTTTCTGTTTATGTAATTATGGATGTTAATAAGCTATTAAACTGGACCAATTGTTTTTCAAAATTTTCAATGGTAAAAAGTATTGAATTAAACATGAAACAGTGCAAATATATTTTTGGCACAGTGCCTTGGGAAGAGTAATTAATTGTTCAATGTAATTTGGAATGGGAATAGTTCGAAATCAGTTGTAATAGTGTACAATTTAGTTACAATTGTTACATAACATTATAATGCGGAAAAGGGCTGTGGGTGTTAGAAATAGAAGATGAGAAGTCAGATTTTGATGTAGTTTGGTATGGGGATGGTTGAAGATCACAGGAAGAATATATGTTCTTTTTAGAAAATCCAATAATCCTGTGGGCAGAAAGTTAGTAAAATATAAAAATAAGATATAATTTCCAAAATAAAATAAGCAGCAAATAATGTATTAAGATGTATTCAATTAATCGAAAAAATATATAAGTATGTAAAAATTGTATTATAGCGACCATACGGTATATTTTTTATCGGAGTTTATTGGTATTAAATTTTAAATGTAATATTTTCGGTACTTTTTGATTTTGTTAGTATTCGGAAAAATCTACATATTTATTTTTGTTATTGTATTACATTGACAGTATTCAATTTTTAACCAAGTTCAATGAGACTTAACTCTTTTTCAATACATATCCATATTATTTCTTTCGTGCGTCCTTAAGACGGTCGTATTGAAGATGTTTGTAATCTCGAAATGTCAAAGGTATTTAATTTGAATATCATCTGTTATCTCATTCCCATACCTTAAAATTTATCGATGCACTATCTTGAGGATAAATAAAGTACAACTACCATTTTAAAATCGACACAGAGTTATCTTACAAGCAGCCATTCAATGCTAAAACATGTTTTAATGCAGAATTGAAAATATTTTTGTCATGGAAATTCAATATTTACAACTTAATAGTATGTTACGAGTGCATTGGCACCCTACCCCATATATATGTTATATAATCAAACACAATTAGTCAGAGACCCCCCAAGAAGTCCCGATGTCGCAACACTCCATGTAAATGTCACAATGAGGACCAGCACAGGTGTCTTTGAGCTCCAATCGCGGTGGCGAACAGACAGATCAATCGTTGATCACTAGTAATAAGCCTAGTTATAGTTTATATTGTAATTAATTAATAAAAAGTAAAATTAATAACTTGTAGTTTTTAAAAAACGCCTGTCGACGGTCCAAAATCGTAATTGGCGCAGTCGGTAGGATAGTCGAGTCAGGTCGCGTATTCCTACTTCGAGTCCGTCCTGATAGTCGTTTCGCCGACGTGTCGACTATCTTCAAACAAACGAATCTACGAGACCGTCGTAGGCGCCGCAATAGAAGAATAATAATAGAAGAATCGTCTTCATCGCAGCGACAACATCAAGAATCGATGAGTCAACTTCGCGCTATGCAGATTACCTTGCATATGTGAGTAATTAATTATAAGACACAAATTTCTATTGGTTGCAAATCCTCGCACCATCCTCCCATATTCCTATTACTATCGAAGTAATTAGAATATTCACTTAAGTACTATCGAAGTAACTAAGTGCTAGTTAGATAGGATTTTAAAAAAATAGTACCTAATTGCAATTTTAAAGGTAAATTTTATCATTCAAAATTTTTCACCCGCGTAGTAATCAGAGAGCCACGCGCAGACAGAGCGCTAGGTGGTTCATGTTTAATTCGAATAGAGACACTTTAATAGAACAAGAAGAAGACGAGATGGCCTTAAACTCAGAATCGAGTCAAGTCCCTCACCTCTTTAACGACAACACTGAAAAAATATGGAAAGCATTGAGAATAGTTCCGGAGTTTGATGGAAACCCTCATGTTTTAATTAGATTTTTAGATATTTGTGACCAATTAGTAATTAACTTTATGGACCCAGCCCATGGTAACGAACTTAATAATTCAGCCCTGTTAAATGGCATCTTAAATAAAATTACTGGCAATGCAGCTAAGACATTAGCCACCAATGGCATTCCTACGGACTGGCAAAGCATTCGGAATACACTGATTAATACCTTTTCAGATCACAGGGATGAGTCAGCTCTGTACACCGACCTCTCTATGTTAACACAAGGCACAGACACACCCCACATTTTTTTTGAGCGCGTGCAACACTTACTGACCACTATAATGGCATATGTCCAACTGCACGAATCTATTAAAACCACCGTAGAAGCCAAACGCACACTATACAAAAAACTAGCGTTACAGACGTACACCCGAGGCCTTAACGAACCCCTAGGATCGCGTATTAGATGTATGCGACCCGAATCGCTTGAAAAAGCGCTAGAATTTGCTCAAGAAGAGTTAAACGTACTTTACTTGCGGAACAAAAAATTTAATAGCAATCCCAGATACGTATCTTCACATCTAAACATGCCGCAACAAGTCGTAAAACCATCTCAGTTTCCCAACTTTAACCAAAACTCTATTCCACACGTTAATCGTTTTCAGCCTCCTATCAATAACGCCCCTTATAACTTTAGATTTCCAAATACACCCCAATTCAATAATAGACCCCAAGGTCAAGGTTTATCTAGAACTCAACAAATGATGAGAGCTTTACCAAGAGATAATTTTTCTACAGGTTTTAGAATTGAACCCCGACCTCGCCAAATGAATCATCAACCTATGAGTGGCATATCACACCCAGTGGCGCGAACTTTACCACCCACGTCGCAAAACAGAGCTCAACAAAATATACACGTGCACGAAACAACTGATCCATTGTACTCTTACCATAATTCCGACACTTATTATGACGAATATTCTTACCTTAATGACTACACCGATGACACAACCGACTTATATTCTTCCTTAAACTCCGATAACCCCAACAACTCCGAACAAGAACAGCAGGAAAATTTTTTCAACAAGCCTCTGAAGAATGTCCCAGAATAGAATTAAATCTACAAAATAAACGACAGCTTCCTTACATTCAAATTGCAACCCCCCTTTAAAACAATTAATAGATACAGGCGCTAATAAGTCCTTTATAAGTCCCGAAGCAGTAGACATTTTTTTTCACGTTATCAAATATCTTACGACCCGTTTGTAGTCACAAATATTCACGCCACTACCCAAAATGATTACTCAATTACCATTCCATGTTTTCCGGAGATAAATGATGAAAAACCTATTAAACTATTTATCTATAGATTTCACGAATATTTCGATGGATTAATTGGCTTAGATCTTTTACAACAATGGCAGTCGAAAATCGACTTAAACTCGCATATCTTACACACTCCGTTCGCCAGAAATGCTATTCAAATGTATGAGTCACGGCAGAGCTTTAACTTAATAGAAACAGTAGTTCCCTCAAAATCAAGTAAACTTATAAGCATCCCGACAAATATCTCTCAAGGTGACATTTTTATAAACCATCAATCAATATGTATTGCTATATTACGGAATGCGTAACTACCGCGAATAATGGCAATGCATTTATAGAACTTTATAACCCCACAAATAACGATATAATATTTAATCTATCACAACCGATCACCGCTAACATCTTTAATGAGCAAACCTTATCAGTTAACGAGAACAATATGCAGCGATTCCGCGAAGTTTCGTCTCGCCTGCGTATGAATCATCTGAACGAAGAGGAACGCGCAAACTTAAGCTCTCTATGCAAAGAATACTCGGATATTTTTTACTTAGAAAACGAACCTTTAACTTTTACAAGTAAAATTAAACATCGTATTAATACAACCGACGAAATTCCCGTTCATAGCAAAACATATAGGTATCCATATATCCATAGAAACGAGGTACAAAATCAAATAAAAAAAATGCTTGACCAAGGAATTATTAGACCATCTTCTTCAGCCTGGAGCGCACCTATATGGATAGTGCCCAAAAAATCTGATCTGGAAAAGTAAAGTGGAGATTGTTGTCGACTTAGAAAACTTAATGAAAAAACTTTAGATGACAAGTACCCCATCCCTAACATTACCGACATACTTGATAAATTAGGAAAATGTCAATACTTTAGTACATTAGATTTAGCTAGCGGATTTTATCAAGTAGAAATGCACATGACATGACACACAAACCGGTTTTAGCGTTGCCGATGGAAATGGACACTTTGAATTCTTACGTATGCCAATGGGTTTAAAGAATAGTCCTTCTACATTTCAAAGGGTTATGGACAACATTTTACGAGGCTTGCAAAACGTAATATGCGTAGTATACCTAGATGACATTTTGGTATTTTCTACCTCACTACAAGAGCATATTGTTAATTTACGAAAAATCTTTGACAGACTTAGAGAATCAAACTTTAAGATACAAATGGACAAATCAGAATTCCTTAAACATGAGACCCCTTACTTAGGTCACATTATCACACCAAACGGAGTAAAGCCCAATCCAGATAAAATATCAGCCATTTTGAAGTATCCCCTACCAAAAACCGCAAAACAAATAAAAGGATTTTTAGGACTAGTTGGCTATTACCGACGTTTCATTCCCGATTTTTCACGCTTAACAAAACCTCTTACAAATTGCTTAAAAAAAGGACATAAGATCAATCTAACACAAGATTATATTAACTGCTTTGAACATTGCAAAACTTTACTCATTAATGACCCTATTCTTCAGTACCCAGACTTTACAAAAGACTTTATACTTACCACTGACGCTTCAAATGTAGCACTAGGAGCAGTTCTTTCACAAGGATCTATAAATTCAGATAGACCAATAGCCTATGCATCACGTACCCTAAACGACAGCGAGTTAAATTATTCAACTATTGAAAAGGAACTCTTAGCAATAGTTTGGGCAACCAAATATTTCCGTCCTTATCTTTTTGGGAGAAAATTTACAGTTGTTACAGATCATAAGCCCCTTCAATGGCTATTAAATCTCAAAGAACCAAATTCACGTCTTACCCGATGGCGGTTAAAACTGTCCGAATATAATTTTAATATAATATACAAAAAAGGAAAGTGTAATACTAACGCTGATGCACTATCACGTCTAGAAATACATAACCAGGATACAGATTCAGTGATAGTTAATATAAGCTCCAGTTCTTCGTCAGACTCCTCAAGAACATTAACTGCACCCGATGATCGCCCTTTTATTAGTGCAAGTTCGACTGACACTGCACCAAGTCCCATTACATTTCTTAGTAGCCCCTTTAATGAACCCAATCTTAGGACCCCCATCAACAATACAGCACCTGAAAATGAAGAAAATAATAATCAATCGCCGTCTCTATTAGCTGGAAATAATATATTGGAAAATTTTCATGGTAACTTACCTTGTGAAACGACGCACAGTAACAACGAAAACCCCATTCTTGAAATTCCCGTTTCTGAAGACGTACTTAACAAATATAAAAGACAACTTATAATTAATTTTACAACTAACTCGATTAAAAGTAAACCTAAAATTACCTTACCTTTTGAAACTTTCAAAAGAACCTCCGTTCAAGTTTGCCAGGATACACTAGAGCAAGATTTAATATCTATAGTTAAAAATCATATAAATCCCAAAAATATTACAGCAATTTTAGTAAATCCTATTGATCAAATGTATACCATAGTACCCATTTTACAGCGAATATTTAAAAATTCTTCTATGCATCTCATTTTAACAAAACGAATAGTAGACGATGTCACAGATTACTTAAATCAGCAAGATATAATTTCAAAATATCATGAAGGAAAAACGAATCATCGTGGTATTAATGAAACTTACCTTTCTTTATCTCAACGATACTTTTGGCCAAAACAAAAAGATTCAATCACAAAATTTATTAATTCCTGTTCGATATGTAACCGTGCTAAATATGATAGAGTACCGCTAAGATCAGAATTTCAAATTGTTCCCCCACCAACTAAACCGTTCGAACAAGTTCACGCTGATGTTTTAACTATAGAACGCGATAAATACTTAACTATTATAGATTCCTTTTCCAAATACGCACAAGCGTATATACTTCCCGATTGTACGGCACCAAATATATAAAAGCATTTGTAACACTTTGTACTCACCATGGATTCCCGTTACACTTAACTACGGATAGAGGAACCGAATTCACGAACCAAATAGTTGCAGAATTTTTAAAATTTCACAAAATTAATCATCACCTTATAGCTGCTCACGCACCCAATGAAAACGGAGCCATTGAACGTTTTCATAGTACACTTTTAGAACATATTAGATTACTAAGAATACAGCACCCTAGTGAACCTGTTCACAATTTAATTCCCTTTGCACTTATTGCATATAACAGCTCTATTCACAGTCTTACCAAATGTAGGCCCTATAATTTAATTACTGGACACTATGACCCTCGTGATCCCACTGATAATAACTTATCTGAACGACTATTACAGCAATACTTACAAGACCACAGACAAAAAATGGAGATAGTATATAAAATTGTACATGACGAGTCACTTTCGAATCGCGAATCCATTATGAATACACAAAATCTTGACAGAGAACCTGAAAAGAATTACGAAATAGATGAAGAAATTTTTGTTAGAAACCCCGCAGCAACACGACAAAAGTTAGCCCCCCGATACACTAGTGACAAAGTAGTTGGCAATCTACCTATTCATATATATACTTCCAAAAAACGAGGCCCAGTAGCAAAAAATCGTCTGAAACGAAATAAAAAAAAAATTAAAAGCTCTACATTGTTACAGGACACTGTTACTCACCCTCGCAACAACAATGTCCCTGGCCCAAGCAGACTTACAAATGACCAACATACGACTTGACGACTTATCGCAAGGACCCGGCCTATTGCCCTTTGAATTAGGAAAAACTAGAATCATTTCCCACAATCACATTTTTCTCGAGGATATCGATCTTGGTAAGATAGAACAACAAATCGATACTGTAAAACTAGAACTGACTGACGTAGCTTCTAAAATCCCTAACCAACACTTCCTTCTTTATAAAAACCAAATTACACATCTTTTTGACAAATTACAGAAAATTACTATTAGATTACAATCATTCGAACCTAGAAGAGCTAAACGTGGTCTGATAAATCCCTTAGGCACCTTTATAAAAAGTATAACGGTAACCTAGATAATGACGATGCATTGAAATTAGAAAATGCTTTGACAATTCTACAGAAAAATGAAAAAGAATTATCTATTAATTTTAATAAGCACATTAGTTTATTCAAAGACATGACTTTCCAACAAACTCAAATATTAAGTAATTTAACTAAGAATCAAAATAAATTAGGAAAGGCAGTAACTTATCTAATTAATGTTACTTCCTCAGATAAAGTGTACATAGCCCAATATGCGCAGTTATCGCAACTATTTAGTATATTAAGCGAAAATATCCAGGATCTCTCCTTGGAAATATTTAGATTAGAAAATATATTAGCTTTTAGTCGCACAAATTCTATGCACAATTCAGTTTTGTCTATTGATCAATTATATAAAATTATTATAAAAATTAAAGGCACTATATAGCCCTATTTCAATTTTAAATATCGATACAAGATATTACTATGATTTAATAAGCTTACATTCATATTATATAGATAAGAAGATAGTTATAGTACTTAAATTTCCTATCATGTCCTCAACGACCTATAACCTTTACATGTTATGTCCTGTGCCCAATAATAATTCCGAAATAATTATACCACCATATCCTTTTATTGCAATCAACTCCCAGGAATATGTGTATATGGAGGCTGAATGCCCGAAGATCGACACCTATTATATATGCAAGCAAGAAGTTAACCATCAGACCCGCAATCAACGTGACTGCATATCGCAGTTAATTTCTCATCAAGAACTACATGAATCATGTCACACAACATCTATAATTCTACATAAGGAAGCACTACTAGAACTTGACAGCCAGCATTATATCATTACATTCCCAAAGGCAACGAAAGTACATTTATTCTGCAAAGAAGAAGATCGACATCAGATTTTGCAAGGCAGTTACTTAGCAACGATCCCACGAAATTGCAATATCAAAGCACCTGCATTCTCAATCATCAACATCGATGGTAAAGTACGAGGAAAAGTTATTGAAATTATGCAATTACCGAAAATTGAATCATCAAACTCTTTGAAACGATCGCCCAGATACAAACTTACGACAATCGACTTAAGCAAATTGCACAATATCCAACATCAAGTACTTATGGAGCCCCATATACCTTATGAATTATGAGTTATGCGAATTATCTACCACACAACAATACCGATGTACGGAATTATAATAAGTGCAGCTGTACAGATAACCATTGGATGCATACTATACTATAAGAAGAAATCCGCGCGATATGATACCAAATCAGTTCAAGAGAATATCGAGATGTCTACGCAAGAGCGCAGAGCCGCAACATTTGCATTAGACATTGGCAAATAGTTGCTCATCTAGGCGGGGAGGTGTTACGAGTACATTGGCACCCTACCCCATATATATGTTATATAATCAAACACAATTAGTCAGAGACCCCCCAAGAAGTCCCGATGTCGCAACACTCCATGTAAATGTCACAATGAGGACCAGCACAGGTGTCTTTGAGCTCCAATCGCGGTGGCGAACAGACAGATCAATCGTTGATCACTAGTAATAAGCCTAGTTATAGTTTATATTGTAATTAATTAATAAAAAGTAAAATTAATAACTTGTAGTTTTTAAAAAACGCCTGTCGACGGTCCAAAATCGTAATTAGTAGGCTAATATCTATTTTCTAAATATAATGCAATAATTATTTAGAACTGTATATGAATAAAATATCTACATTAAGTATCATGAAAACATTTTAATATCTCAAAAAACCTTCATGTGATTTACATATAAAAAAATATTGTTAGATGAAGCTATAAATATGTTTTAAAATATTATTAATAAAATTAGTATAAAGCTTCCCACCAAATGATTTGTGGCAATAATATTCAAAATGGAAGTGCTTCGAACATGTTCGCGTGAATATTTTTCATTTTTAAACATGTTGTTTCCTAAAATTATTGCTATATCTCACGTCATGTTAGTTCGACACAAATTTTTAATTCATGTGTACAGTAAGCGCTACGTTTAGCTTTGCATTAAGAAATACGCCGGTATTGTGAGCGTAAAATCTTACTTGACTATGCTTGCTGGTGTAAATTATGTCTAGCTTTCCGCATGCTATTTCGACCGCGACATTATCATTCCTCCTGTAGGAATTCATTTTCAAATACCATCTGGAATAAATTACTGACCCATGGTGAAGAGGGTGTAATCTAATAATATTTCTTGAATTCATTACCTTTAAAATATGCAACAATTTTAATAATACAAGGTTACGGTTAATGATATTAGATGGTTTAAGATATTCAAGTCTTCAGTAACTTAATATACTCACCTTTAACTCTACACAGTCTTGTTTTGAGCAATCTACTATTTTTGATTCGAGTCGACAGTAGTTGTCGCTGACCCTATCCTTTCTAGGACGGGAATATCTAATTCAAAATTGTAGTATTTAACAAAAGTATATCCAGCGACAAAACTAATAAACCTTTTTAACAACTCCTTTTCCCTGCTTTTGTGTAATATTTGAACAGCTACTCTGCAATTATTGACGAATTCAACAAATAGGTAAATACGAGTATTTAATTCCACCGTTCTTGAGTTACAAATGATCTGGTTAATACAACTTTGTTTTATGTACATTATATGAAAAATATTTTAATAAACTCTCTCTCTTCTTTTCTACTCTCTCTAGTTTTCAATGAATCTGTAGTAATTAGAAATAATTAGCCTGTATTTTTTGCCATAGATGGGTTTACCAACAATAATTTATCTTACTTTGGCGAAGGTAGGGACTATAGTAGATCTTTTGACTTGCAGGTGAATGATAATGGTACATTTCTAGCTACTTTATATTAATTCAAGATGGACATGAATCAATGTAATATTGGAGCGTTTCATTACGGTACACACTACAACCATGTATGGGTTTTCGGTGGCGCCATATTTATGGATTATAAAGTCATTACTGCACGGAAAGGAATTCATAGAATTTTAGCAGATAGGCTACTATCATAACTTAAATGTAATTTACCAAAATATCGATTTTTATCTTTCGAAAAGTTCTTTCGCGAGATATGTCTATAAAATTTAAATGCTACTTTCAAAAACAAACGTAGATTTATTTTCACAAGAATCCACAAACATCAATTTCTTTTTAACATAAATCATTCTTAGTTGAATATAATGGTTAAAATAAAATATTGTCTCGTTTAGTTCGCGATGAACCGCGCTCAATGGTTCCCTGCACGCCATTAGAATTTAAACGAACTTGTTTGGTATTAAAGTCCCAGAGGAACCCCAAATATTATTTGCATATCACCTAGGGCCAATGCTCGCGTGCGAACCACCCATCAGCCGCACATTAAGCATTATTGATGGTACTGTTAGCTCGTATCTCCCCATCAAAATCGTGAAGTTATCCAGAAAATGGCACAGTGTTAATGGCTTTAATATTTGCTTTACTTAACTGCTTTTTGTGACGCTATAGTGGGAGCGTTGTTGTTATTTGACAGTTTATATCATATAGTATTAGCTACGCTTGTGTTGGAAACTATTAACCCTTTACTATTTTCCTTTTTATCTATAAATCTTCGTTTCACACATTCAGAGAAATGACTGTGGTTCCCTATAATTCTTCGACTCCTTTAGGTGTTAAACCTTTTCAAAATCCTTTCTGAGCGCATATTACTATACTAACTTTCCGCCCACGCCCTGACACGCATGTCGGATTTTCAAAAAGGTAAGATATATTTTCCCGGAATAACATCAAAATCTGGCCAACTTCTTTTATTATCACAGCTCATATACTTTCTCACTCACGGGTTCGAGTCTACCCAAACTATATTAGAGCGATTAAGGCCTTAGCCAACCACAATCGTCCGGCACGGTTTGGTTGACTACACACATCTATGAATTTTCTTCACAAATGTACGTATTGTACGTAAGTAATTCGGTACACGAAAAACGTATCGGTACATGGCAGGACCGACCCCGGGCCCCTCAAATCATCCTATTCTATCTTAGACCAGTATCGAAGCCACAGCGCTACTGACGTTCCAAAATTAGCAGATATGTATTAATTATTAATTCTAACATGATTCATTAAAATATACATATTAATCAAAATCACGGTAAATACCAGCCAAGTATGACGAAACCAACCCATAAAAGTTGTACAGAGAACCCACCTAATCCAATGGAGAAATCTCCTGTGTTTTAAAAATAATTTATTCCTGCTTCAAAAAGCAAGCGGACAGAACCGTTCTAAACAGATTAAAATATACTGCTTACACGTGTTCTTTCACAAATTAAAAACGTAATATTTTCCACCATACAAATCGGGGCCGAGCAAACGTTCTAATTACTCGAAAATTACATTTACATGTATAAAACTGTGGACAGGTCTGCTCATTAAAGCGATACGGGGGGTCGCAGGCAACTTAAGGCTCGGTCACATATGGCAACTCGCTAAAGTTGCTGTTGTATAGATGTGCCCTCCCTCCCTGCCATCTGGTTGAAATATTTGTTAAAATTAAATAAGCGAATGGCTTCTAGATTAAGTAGATCTTGGATCTTGGAAATTGGTCACAGTCAAACAAAAAAAATTGAAAAATGGTGTACACAGTAGTGAAGTTATTATTTAGCTGTAATACCAAGAGTCTAGAACGGCCAATACAACCAAATAGGCGACGCCTACAATTATTCTTAGTTGTTGATCTTCCGTTTGCTTTATTAGATTAACAAACGGCGAGTTCTACATTAGAAGTATGGCAGAAAAAAATTGAAAGATTCAATTTAATTTCCAACGAATAAATAATGTTTGCAACGGACATCTATCACAAACAGTGTTTTTGAAATTTGTGTAACTGAGGCCTTACGACACGACCATTAAAATTCACACGTAAAAGGGGAAATATTTGAGCGCACGTTTGGATGATTGAAGTTGTGACCGCGGCCGGGTTAAGTTCATGGGTTAAGCCATTACTTGTCCTGAATGGACCTTGACTTGGTTAAATTATGCACTTAATGGGTCCTTAGTTATTACCCGTTCTAAATGAGAGCCAATCCTGTTTTGCATTAAATCAATTAAGGAAAAATAAATTTCAAAAGTTTGGTGTATTTCTTTCACATCAACATCACCTCTGTCAAGAGACACTCATTGTTGAACTTGCGCTACTTATAACAATACCTTGAAACGATTTTCACCAAACTGTTCGTTGGTCGGTCTTTTCCTAAAAGGTAGATTACCGACGCTGCTACCGGCATATGCATACCCCTCGCGGGCCTTTCCGTTACCGCCGCCGCCGTCATTAGGAGTAATGTATGCTAACCGCTGATACATAAGTTTTGCAATTCATTGAGCTACGAGTATATCATCATTTCCAATTCAATCACGCAGAAGAAACATATTATATATGTATTTTCAAACGAATAAATCAATATTTTAAGGAATAGAAGGAATATATATTGTACATGATGGTTTACAATTTCCTGTACCACATGTGGTTTTCGTAAAATTCGCAGAAAATCTACAACTCCATAACAATCACAGTGTATGTTTCAAACTTCTAATATTATATGTAAAGTTATTGTTGTCTGAAAGAGATTTCTGCTTAGTAACAAGACTACTCTTTGCACTTTTGTATTTTGTACATTTTGTGTTTTTTTTTATTATTTTGTACTTTTTGTGTTATGTAATTTGTAAGCTGTTGTATGTAATAACTAATATTATTATTAACGTAAATATTTAAAAAGAATATTAGACCTAGTATACCACCAGCTCTGGTGGATAGAGCTGCAAGAAATCTCGTGTCAAAAAAATCCAGCACGTGTTGTTTTCCACAATTACTGCTTTAGTGATATCGTGATGGTATGTGCCGGATACAGAAAAACCTTCAAGCCTCTAAAGATTTTGATCGAGACTTTGCTATCAAGCAATTCGCAGACAACTATCGGACACCTATGATTATAATTGTCATTACTGGTCAAAACGTTTCCACCAGCGGGCGATGGAGTCGTCACGTCCCTACGATTATTATTATTATTAAAGTCATGATACCCAGTAATATATTAACTTCACTGTCTATCTAAGCCTTCAAACCGGAACATAGTAATAAGATTTTTTGCTGTAGAAATAGATATATGTATATTTTTAGAATAAAATCGAGTAAAAATCTATATTTCGTTACATTTTAAATAATAATTGTTAGAAGTGTGTTCTCTTAAGTAAACAGATGAGTCATGCAACAAATCTTAAAACGATTTCAACACAAGCCCTATAAACAGCTTGCACTGTAATGTCAGAGTTAGCAATATACAGAATAATTATGTAACACAACTTCCCATTACACTCTGCTGTGTTTAATGTTATGCACGTCTGCACCTAAGATTGCACCTCGAAATTACAACCCATCGCACACGCCCACACCAGAATTGATTCGAAACGCAACCTACGCAGGAAGTATAAATCAAACACATAGAATCACTAACGAACATTGTTCAAACACTGAAATCGAGTTATGCCAATAAAAACGAACGGAACAATGGCGACTCTATCATACTTCAATTTGTCAAAATGTGTCGGAATAATACTATTTGCTCTTCCTCGTTTCGGAAGTGCGCTACTGTATTCCAAATCTATTGGCACGCTGTCGCTCTCTCAATGAATATTGTATTACAAACAGAGGTGAAACAGAAAAGTTGAGATTCTGAGAGAGAATTTAGTGTAAAGTCCTCTGCAGGTTATCACTGGAAACGCACCGACAACACTTGACATTGTAGCTTTGGTATATACGCGTTATAGTATTTTGTGCTTCCTGACGTCATCTCGTATAAAGGATTTGTACCACCACAAACGAATAAAGAAGTGAGTAGAGCTAAAATTAGATATTATTTGTAACACCACGTAACTCATGATTGCGAAACTTTTCAAGAGATAAAAAGAAAACTGTCTAATTTCGCAATATATTAGAAAAGTACTCGTTTTTTGCCAAAAAATACTGCATATAAATAATTACCGTGTCTAGTTTAATTTTAAGTATCTGTGGCAAATACAAATCGAATTAATAGGATTATAGAAAACTATACCGATATTTTGCCATTTTAAGTAAGTAACACAGTCTTAAAATTTAAGCGACGTATGTATTTTCGCTGTACTATACTGCGTATGTATGCACGTAGGTGTAAGGAGAGTCTATTCACACCATAGTGCTTTTGCATAAATCAATACTAATATTTAGAACTAGCGGACCCGGCAACCCGGCAAAATTATAGCGGGATCCCAAAATAAATGTTTTACTAATTAAATACATATTTTCATTTTTTATTATTTCTATTTTGCTAATATTTTAATAGTTATATTGCTATTCATTGCGAAAACTAATTCGAATCTAGCGTACTAAGTGAGCATTTTAAACAATATAACAAGTTCGATTATTTCGTAATGGCAAAATCTATTAAACAATCTTTTTTAAATTATTGAATAAGTTTTAGCTGTGTTTTTTATAATTTCATGCATCAGACTAAAAGAGTGACGAAACTTAGTACCTACTGAAGATAGCAAATATACTAAGCCACATTCCATTTCAGTCTTATTTATTACGTCATAGGCATAGACGAAAAATATATACTTACTCATACAGCAGTTTTTGTGTCGTCCATCTGTCATTGACGTCAGAAGTTAACTGCGGAAGATGGCGGAATTATAAAACCGACATTATTGCAATTCATTTAATATTGATTGATATAATAGACATACGACATGGCGCATGATAAATATGTACCTCAATTAAAATTTCACACAAGTTTAGAAATCACATCATGACAGGTCAAATACGTCTCCATCGAGGGACATGACCCTATCCTAACTATGCTAGGGCGATTGGAGCCATAGTCAACCTCGCTGGCACAGTTCGGATAGGTTGACTATATATATCTTTGAATTTCTTCGCAGGTGTATGCAGGTTGGCTCACGTTGTTTTCCTTCTTTTTTTTATTGCCTTACGTGGCAGACGAGCAAGCGGTACACCTGATGTTAAGCGTTAACCGCAGCTCATGGACTTAGCAATCCCAGGGGTGGACACAGCAAAGCCGCTGCCTACCGAGGAATGTCGAGGAATGACCTACTTCTCCGTAGGAATGTCAAATAAACAGTTATGTAATTACATATTCTTTATTCGTAAGTAAGTATAAAACACATATTGCCGAGATTTCTACACTAGGATTTTGCCTGTACTGTAGACAATCTACATATTATTAAGTAATTCTTTAATTTTTTTTTGCTACCTACCAACACAAACAATTATTTTAGTTACATTATAAAACGTGTACATATTAATAAAAAGTTAAAAATAAATAAGAATTAAAATAAATTAAAAAAGGATAACTAAATATTGACATTAAATTGAACGTTTGTTTCTGTGAATGTGTGTGTGCGCGCCGTGTTTGTATGTATGTGCGTGTTTGTGTTAGTGCAATATAGTAGTTATGATTTAACTCTTAACATATTTTTCAGAACTTCCTATGTACATGTCCCCATACACTCCGTGTGCGATGTTTGATATCACATCATATGAAATTAGAAGAATAGAAAACACATTAGTACATGGCCAGATCAGACCCCGGGTCCCCTAAAGCCGAATTTACATTACGAAATTAGTTGCATGCATGATGAAATGACTTTCATGAAACTTCTTACAATTGCAATGAAACTAGTTTCGTTTAAAATAATAGTGTCGTGAAATCAACAGTATCGCTCTGATTATGGCTCCGTCGACAGTAAAGCTAGTTAGCGTAGTACAAAACGTTGTCGTATAGGTGATACTAAATCGAATTAAGAAAAGGTTATCTCGAAAAAAAAGACGTTGGTGGATTCGAGGATGGCTTCTCGGGCATCCCGATTTTTGTATCGAGGGTCTTTTGAATCCCAAAGACATTAGTTTCGTTGATATTCAATAATGAATTGTATATTTTTGTCGGCTGTCCAACGTTGGTTCGCCATTTTTAACGCGTTCTAGCCTGTACCGCGCCAAAAACACACGTCAACTCGGTGCAACCGCTTTCGCGACACTAGTTTCGCGTCACATTTACACATTGAAACTAGTTGCATAACATTAGTTTTAACAAAAAATTGTGCGTGACACGAAACTAATTTAGTGTCGTGAAATTAATGCATGCACTGTGAAACTTGATATTTACACGTGAAACTGTTTATAAAACTAGTGTCGAGAAACTAATTTCATGCCACTAGTTTCGTAATCGTAAATTCGGCTTAAATCATCCGATTTGTAGACTAGTGCCGAGATCACATCGCCACCGACTCTCAAATCAGAGAACTTGACAAATTGTCGACTAATTCAAAAAATCCGCGATACAAACATAACTTTGAGCAATAGTAAGAATGAATAATATATTAATTTACTTATTATAAAAAAATACTGCAATAAACATATAGATTTCGCATTGTATTTTCATTTTCTTGCATTTGCTTATAATATTTCAATAAGAATTCTTGATTAAGGTGAATCTAATAAAAATGTGATCATTTACATCTGTTCAACGATTCGGAAATTGTAAATTCAGAATAAATGACTAAAACGATCTGTGCTTTTTTGTATATACATACATGAGAAAGTAATTCATTCTGTCTTTACGATTTCACGTCAAAACGGCTAAACCAATTTTAATTAAATTTAGTACGGTTATAATTTTATATTAGGGGACAACCTTAGGACGAAAACCTAGTGAGGTTTAAAAAATAGTATAAATAGAGAAACAGACAAGCTCAGTTTAAACTTACTTCACTATGCGAATACAATATCAACTACCTATTGATATATTCTATGTCTTATTGACACAGGATCTTCAATTAATTGTATATGATTCTAAATTTAGCAAATAGTTAAAAGTAAGCTTTCCCGTTGGCGGTGGCAAGAAGCAACTGTCTAAATTCTATTTTCGCAATCCTTTCCTCGTTCCACATATCTTGACGATACGTTTACGTTTTTAAGCAAACATCTGACGCCAATGCTTTGTTCATTCGACATTACGACAAAACGATTTCTAACATGTTATTGCTTTGTCTTTTTATTACTTCTGGTGATATTACTTTTGTGAAAAATAGAATTGAGTCTCGGAATCTCGTGAATAGAATTGGTACTGCTACTGATATTTTGCAGACTAGAAATTTGTGATAACCTACTTAACTTTATAGACAAGATGTAGAGACGTAGAGAAGATAGAGTTTGCACAAAGCAGCATTTGTAGTTTAGTAGTTTCGGCACCTTTCAAAAAACAGTGGTCCGGGATTTGAACTTGTTATGTACCATACACGTTTCCAATTACAAGATACTACTATTACAATATTTCTACAATGCAACAGGACAGGAAAATATTCTAAACAGTAGGGAAACAATGGGTATCCCATTCAAAATAAAAATACAAAATTTGTTCTTCAAATTGAATTTTACAAACACTTACACATCAAAGTAGTTACACCATTAGTTTAGAAGCCTATGGCGAGTGAACTTGGACTGAAAAGAATATACATGAAGGCAACGGATATTTTTCGTCCTTGTATTTTTACAAAATCGTTTATTGAAAACTGGCCTCAGATAAATAGTCTGAACGCAACTTATTTTACAAGATTTAACAAGTTAACATCACATTTGTTAAGTACTTTACCTGGTAGTAAAATGATTGGGTACCATGACTTGAGATCTTACGTCACAAGTTGAAAACGTACATTGTTTCTCGGGGAAGTTAGATGTGCTGCGAATCTCACTTAACCGATGTAACTGTGGTAAAAGCAAAAGTTCCTTATTGGGCATGTATGAGATTCACAATAGAAAGGGAGTGAGAAAGATATCAAATAATCTATAGCTCACAAAATAAATAAATATAATCGCAAATCTAACAAAATAATATAAGTTCTGACTTTATTGCGTGAAAGAAATGCACCCCATTTCTTCATTTTACTTTTCACAATTTAAAATCAAAACAATTAAGCGCAGTAACAGAGGGGTATGTGCCAAGCGGAGGGTGCATTCTTTAGTTGAAGTGTGCAAAATGAGTCTCCGTCCAAATAGGCCCAGAAATTGAACCCTATTTCAAATGCAGAGAGTCTTGAATACTCCTGCATCTATTTAACCGAGGCACCGACGCAATTCTGATGAGTTATGATCTGACGAATTTTTCAGCGAAATTGCTCACATTCCAAGTGGAGGCTTTCAATAATATGCTTTGTTTCCTTCATTCAAGACTCAAGTTGGTGTATGTGATTTGCTTCTATTAGTAACATATCTATAGAGGCTATTTCTGTGTGAATTTTGCGGCGCTGGCTGATAATTTGGTATTTAATGAAGCGGGCTGCTTCGTCTCCGCTGGAATATTGCAGAAGAATGGTCTCGGTGAATTGTATTTTTCTCAGTTATTGTTTGTCCTTTTGTTTTATTTATGGAGGTGGAAAGGGGACAAAACGCTCGTTACATTTAAATATGTATTACACTGCGACGCACGAGCACATGTTTAATATTCGGATCGTCGTTAGTAGATTATATGATACAGTAGTACGAAAACAATGTTTATATTTTTAGAGAGTTACGTTTTAATGAATTCAGCTTTTACCTTTATTTTGTAATATATAATTTTGTTTTGTGATAATAAAGATGTCATGCATGCTAGATTTACGTTAAGCTCTGTGCTATTTAAACCCGTAGTCACGTTACGTAATGATCGCACTTTCATTACAGCTCATATATGTCCCCGTCCCCACTTAGGGGCACGAATACCTACTAACCCTAATTATGTTGTATACCTTAACTAGGCACACTATGGAGCAAGAAAGATACGTCATAGATTATATTCGTTCAGGAACCGGTGTTTGCATTCGCTCCTACACAGTTCTTCAGTTGTTAAGGTATTAAGTTGTTAAGCAAGTTTAGGTAGTTCAACTGTTCAGCTTAACATGATGGATCAGCCCTAAATACTTATGTTTGCAAATAATCATGGTTCACAACCAGGATCTCCATGACATTTACAATATTGTTAGTTACTAAAAAACAGGTTTTTGCCTTCTCACGTCTTTATAGGGATGTCAAAACTCGACAAAAATATCAAAAGGTCGTTTTCCTCGTCCTTTTTATCAGGGAAGTTTTCATAAAGGTTATTATCCCATCAATGTGTCAGTGTTTTTGACACTCAAAGATGAGTGGGCTCAGAAAACTATCTTCATCATTCATAAATAACAAAAGTTACAGAGCGTGAGACGTAATGATATCATTGTGGAATTACTTAGAGTTGTTTATTTGAAATACAGCAAATATGTACTTCACATTAAATGAAATAACTTTCTTCTCATTCCTATATGTATATAAAACTTAATACATTTTTGTTAATGTTTTGAAATGATCCCATGTCTTTAATCTTAAACCACAAGTAGTTTTAGAAGTCTTGTCTTGACACAACCTAAGTTGCAAATATGTATCTTGTATATGGTAGTTGTATATGGTACATCACTGAAGGTTTTTTGAATATTTTTAATTAAGCAATAATTTTATACACGGACGTTTAAAGTAAAAAATGCAGTTTATTGTCTCATTTTTGCAAAAGTATAATAATAAAAAAAAGTATAAAAATACCGCTAGCTAGCTAAGGCCATTATTGAATGACATTTAAATCGCCTGAGTGGCTACAGCAGCGTCAGCAGCTGAGGAGTCTCTTGACTTAAAGTGCTGTCGAGTATCACTGCCACTTGTCTTTTTGATTCAATTGAAGATTCAACATCTACTCTAGTATTACGGAACAATCACTAGTGACTCTTGCTATTAACAATGTTTGCTAATCCTTTATAATTCTTTATTTATTTTGTACTAGCGACCCGCCCCGGCTTCGCACGGGTGCAGTGAAAAAATGGTTATGGTGGGTTATCCCTAAGAGATAGACATATACCATCGCGGACTTTTTTGTGGATTTTTGTAAGTTGTACAATACTGTAGTACATTATTTTGGTCTATCTCGTAGGGTTCAGCCAGCGTTTGCAATATAAGCGCAAAAAAACGTGCTTATTTACGACATCACATTAGAAACCTTTAAATTTATCAGTGTTTCTCTACTATATTATGCATTTATTATACATAAAAACCTTCCTTAAGAATCACTCTATCTATTAAAAAAACCGCGTCAAAATCCGTTGCGTAGTTTTAAAGATCTAAGCATACATACGGACATACAGCGAAAGCGACTTTGTTTTATACTATGTATTGATTGATATTTTTAAACATATTTCCGATTGTGAACAGAGTAGAAAGAAATCTGTCTGGCAAAGTAAATGATGATTTGTTTACGAATTCTTTGTATCTCTATATATGAAAAAGGATTGGTGTAGAACGTTTTTGGCCTCCAGCTGTCTAGGGACTATTCGAACGACGTTGTTACGGTAGTTTATGTAGTGTGAATGATATCTAGCTTACAGAATGGTTGCAAGATGACATGGGAAGTCTCTGCGATCAATTAAGTACATACTGTTATCCATAAAAAAGTTCATTTTTAAGCAAACTTTCTTATTTTATAATAATAGTTAATAGAATTAAAATGAATCTGAATACTTCATATCAACTCATCAAATATAACATTTGTGCCAACCCTGGCTACCGAATTTACGGTACAATAAAACACCAATATCACGTCCTCCTAATGCTTCTGAACCTAAAAGTTTTAATTGTAATGGAGATTAGCCGTTATCTGATCGAAACTGGTGCGCGTTCGTAACAACATATTTATTTTCTTTTTGACAGCTGAGCTGTAGGCGGATTGATCACAGAGATATCGAGACGTAGTTTAATGTGATCTAGAAAGCTTAATGCTTAATGTAACTGTTCAGCAATTAGTGTCACTTTACGCTTTATCACAGCTGTAGATTGGAAGGAGAGGAATTTTGATGGGGGGGATCAATTCCAAGCAGAGCTAAAATATTAATATTTGCTACTATTTAACTGCCAATACCTTATTCTTATCTTTGATCATGATTCACATTATTATGCCATCAATGCGATTCAGTTCGCTATAAATTATCGAGGCAAAGGGATAAAGTAACAAGTTAAAATTCTTATTTATTTATTTATTTATTAAACTTTATGCAAAAAAATTACATAGGCGGGCTTAATACCTAAGGTATTCTCTACCAGCCAACCTTTGGGTGGTGTGGAGATGTGGTGTAGGTGCATCGAGATTTTGATAGGTCTATACTTAAATATGAAGGTATCTGTATGAATAAAATGCTGCAGGATACATATTATTATAAACTAATATATAATACAATTATATACATATATTTAATAAACTATGTAGTAACATATATATACAAGTATAATATATATTTATATAAATAAATAACAATATATAAACTATGTAAATATTAATTATTTAATATCTGCCAATTCCTTTACAACATCTTTGCAAGATCAAGCTTGTGCCATAATATCCGAGAAATGTTTACGGACCTTTCGTTTAAATGAGGCTCGAGTTGGTGCCATCCTGATTTCATAAGGGAGAGAGTTCCACAGAAGTATGGACTGAATTTGAAAAGAAGAGTGGACAGAGTGAGAAGTGTGCTGAGGACAGCTAAGAAGAAGATTGTTAGTGGACCGTAAGGTTTTAGAGTGAGTAGAACATAGATATTGGAAATGAGATAATAAATAAGAGGGAGAACAGGAACAGTTAAGCAGAGCGTAGAGAGTAGTGAGAGCACGCACGTTTCTTCTCAACCGGATGGGTAACCATTTCAGCTCTTGTCTGTAGGCGGAAACGTGGTCATATTTACGGAGACAATATATAAATCTAATGCCATAATTCAAAAGCCGATCAAGTTTATTCAGCAAGTCTGAATTCAGATCAAAGTAACACACGTCACCATAATCGATGATGGGAAGGATTAAGGTCTGCACAAGCATCGTCTTAGTATTGATGGGTAAAAAGTTCTTCAGTCTGTAAAGTGCTCGTAGGGTCCAGGTAACCCGCTGACTTACACTAGTGACTTGTGTCTGCCAATTCAATGTGGAATCAATGTGCAACCCGAGGACAAAGGACTCTTCTTCAAAGAGGACTACGTTTCAAATGCAAAAATGTGTGGTGGTATAAAAAAATATGATGCGGTTGGAGGAATCTTTAAGGAAATAAAATATGATCTTTAACAATACAGTGTGACTGTGCTAACGAAAACGTTATTTACGTGTATGGATTGATACAATTTAGAAACTGTAGCCAAGACGATCATGTACAAATTCCTCATATTTACGTTTAATCTATTACCTATATATTAAGCAAATTTATATGCATAATTATAGTTATATATTATAACTATAATTATGCTTTCATAAACAAATTGTAGCTTCGATAGATAATAATTTCTTCATTATTGATATCCAGGGATAATTCCTTAGAAAATATCTCAATGAATATCTTGTTTACTATATTACTTATTATGTTGTTTGGATTTAGTTGTCGGGAACTCAGAGTAAATAGAACTGGAGTAGGCATCAGTCAAATTTCTCGAACAAATTTTTCTGTCATATCTTGCGGGGGGCGAGGTTACTACTACACTCTAAACCAGCACACATAAACAGAAAATTTTAACGTTTTTACAAATGCACACATGGACACATGACACACAATTTTGAAATTCACGCACACAAACCTTAAAAAAGTACGTTGACGTTCTATTCGAACACAAAAATGTAAAAGTGTGGGAAGTAACGAGACATCACCCAAAAGAATGATATCGATAAATCACTTTCGTTCAATGAATGAATGTTAACTTGACGTTAATATTTCAACATAATTAAAATATCATGCTTCGACATTTAGTATGTAGTCAATATAAAATTGACAGATATCGAAGGTTAATAAAATGCAAACTTATACTCAGTAGTTTATTATAGTAAATTATAACATCTAATAATTTTCTCTATTGTAGCAGGTGTTATTTTGCGGAAGTCCATTGTATTACAAAGGATATTGTTTTTTGCTGATTCCGCGCAGTTCATGATGACTTGTCCAACAAGCAGACAAGGTCAACACGTGTTTCGTCTCTCAGCGAGACATCTTCAGGATTTGTTGCCCGCCCGTGAGTCACCGAGCGGGCAACAAATCCTGAAGATGTCTCGCTGAGAGACGAAACACGTGTCGACCTTGTCTGCTTGTTGGACAAGTCATCATGAACTGCGCGGAATCAGCAAAAAACAATATCCTTTGTAATCTAATAATTTTACCTAATTTTTGTGTCTTTTTAACTGCATATTTGTTATTTGGTAGGATATCAAGGTAAAAATACGAATTTTGTTGCATGAGAAGCTACAGAAGTCCTATTAAACCGGAAAATAAAATAAGTTTTATTGACACCAAGTTGCGGATACAACAAAAATTGTATTTTTACATCAAAATTAGATACTGCAACACCGACATTGTTATAATAACATTAAAATGCGTTTTCTAAAAGAAATATTTTATTGAAAAACACGTTTTGATACACACTATAAAAATAATTGAGTATTTTGACACGGGATTGACAGTTAGTTCTATTATTCCCATGTATGTCATTATAATAATTAAATTAGTTTAATCGTATTAAATACAGCTAAATATCAGATAGGGATCTTAATAATACTTTAACAATCAACAATATCTCTTAAACGAAATTTTTTGATTTTTATCCTTAATATGTTAGCAATAATTTTGAGTAATTTTTTTTTGCAGATTTATATTGGGTTATAATATTTTGTGAACTCCCATGCTCCGGTCACTGATGTAATTAATATTACATCATTAGGTAATTTTTCGACTGCACCTTTTAGTGTATTATAATCCGAGACGTCATTATTAAACAATATTAAATAAAGCGTACTTATTTGTTTGTCAATTATATTTTATTATTCAATAAGATTTAAGCATAATATTTTTAATTAATGTCAATTATTCCATTCATTCATTCATTCCTATTTACTCGTAAAACCAAAATATCGATATAGTTGCATCCCTATTTCAAGTGTGAAAATCAATTAGGGCTGCTGATTAAAAAAGATAATATTTTTTAACTAAAATTTTTAAGATGATGTTGGCGCTAGTTTACAGATGCTTACCTTTTAAGCATGGCTCTTATATTTCCTTTAACAAAATTACACTCACAAAGTAAGTGTTACTATTTTATTACTGCTATTTTTATAAACAAAAATAACATACAATGAGATTAACAGTGACAGATTGAGTAATTCGCGATAGATAAAAAAAACTATTGCAAATGTCCTCCTCATACATCTTTTTGATTTCTATATATAGAAACCGCTAATAGAAACTAAACTTGTTACTTAACTGTTATTCTATCAAGGCACCTTCACCATTTGGTATTGTACAAAAAGTGTATGTCTCGATAGAATAACAGCAGTGTGCTACTTGATTTATTATCTATACTTGATTTGAAGGGAAGTTTGAGTTTAGTTCATTTTTACATTATTGATTGTTTTAAATAATGCACCTATATAAATACTTATAAAAATATTTAATTTAAATGGTATAATTGCTAGTACATCGTTATGTATAGAACTGTTAAAGTATCAAAAAATAGTAAAATTGTGTATTATTGTAACAAGGCATCGGCAATTTAAGACAGCAGAGTACCAAATGATGCTGTTACTGATTAAATTAATACCTACCAGATTAGAAAATTGTTATATGAACTATACAAATTCTATATGTCAAATGTCATAATTAATTGAAATATGATAATGTTCAACCCTAGCTCACGCACTCCCCACGAGACTATATGACGTCAGACCGCACTCCTCACGAGACTATATGACGTTAAATTTGAATTTGCAGAATTGTAAAACATGAAATTATGAATTAAATAATCAATAAATCTTAAAAATAATACTTGCAAATGAAAGGTGACACCATCTTTTTGCATACTTGACGTGTTAGACTTCTTTTTACACGAAAAAACAGCACAAATAGGCATTTTAGTGGGAGCTCTGTTCGCCGCGACATGCACATGTTGTGTGACAGCCCATAAGGCAGCTCAACTAGTTTTATATAACGTACAAGATTCCGAGTCTTATGCTTTGGCAGAGGGGAATGTTAGACAATGGCATCTCCTGTCTTGGTTACTTTGAGGTCGGGAAGGATATATTACCTCTATTTTAAGAATATAATTATGATAGTTTATAAGGCAATGCAGGTCATATCTTTTAAACAGTATGTTGTTTATTTCTATCAAAAATTGTCGACAATTTGTAAAGAATAGGGTCTGATGATGGTTGAATGTGAAGGAGGATTACAAAAACATACCTTTAACTTTATAGCTAATAGCTAAAGAATTTTTTACAGCTTAGATACCAACAAGTCTACAAGAATATTAGGATTATATCGTCTCCATTAAGGGGTTACAATTTGATGAATTGTGAAAACGCTCCGTGGGACGTTAATAGTTTCTAGTATGGGGTGTACATTGGCGACGTCATTAAAAACATGAGATGCACTTTTTCTAATGATCGCTAGCAATGGGTGCGACGTAAATGTGAAGGGCATTTGAAAGCCGTCCTAATGCTTGTCAAATGACTTGAATTATCGTTTGTACTGATTATTTATATACAGATCAAGCTAAATATTTGGTGATGGTTTCGTGTTTGTACTTTGATTAGAATTCAGAGGATAATAAGTACCGATTTGAGAATACTTTAGAATTGCCCGTGTGTAGTTTTTTTGCATTTGGTTTCACAAGATTGGTTGGAAAGTTCATTCACTGGCTTAAGAGGCCTACGACTAAGCGATTTTGATACTTTTCCCAAAATTTTTATATGTATATTTTTATGGATTAATTTGTTATTGCTATATATATCGTATATGAAGAAACACATTATATGACGATGATATTATAAATAGGACAGATGATATTATTAAAAATAATGTTTATTAAATATTACTTAGTATGTTATTTAGCAAAAGACGGTTGTAGTTTTAAATTAAAAATAGCTCAGTTTATAAAAATCTAGTTACCAATTATATAGGAGTATAAATCATCATAAAACAGAATCACCTATTTGCCGAATTTCCATCAAATCGATCCAATGGTTTTGGTGTGAAAAAGCTTTAGAAATAATAGATAAAAATAATATCATAATCTCCTAATTAATCACCGTACATCCAGGCGGCTCATGAAATCCTGAACAGAAAGGTTAAGTTATAAGTATAACATTCATATACTCTCTGACAGCGCCCAAGTATTTCAAAGTTTTGTCTCATATTACGAAAAACTCCGTGCTCTCGGCATCAAGAAAATCAATTAAAGACATTTGAGAGTTTGATAGAGAGCAAAGCTTGATGTCCTCTATATGTACTAAAATTAATATATAATCGGGTATAAAGTTATAAATATAATATTTTGAAACGTAGTTGTTTCTATATGCGGTCGCCGTGCCAAGAAGAATGGTCCTATAAAATGAATACGATTTAAGTGTCCAAGAAATTTATTTCTTATTAAAATATCGACATAATATTATTATTTATCGAGATCGATCGATATATATATATATATATATATATATATATATATATATATAGAAATTGTCCCTAAAATTGCACAATGCTTGAAGAATTTTCTGTCAAGACGCTCTCGACTAATGGACGCAAATCATTGCAAATTGCATTCTAGGTTGTATTGGTAGTTGCTTTTAATAGTTCCATTGTTTAGTTCAAACTTTCACCGTTGATATATTTTTAAAACATTTATAAATTCTAGAAATGGTAAGTAGAAGTGTCATAAATATTCACACTTCACCAATTAGTAATTAATTAAATTACGACATAAACGGGATGGAAAATAGAGACCATATGGTGGTGCGTAGTATTATTTTAATACCTTGAATTAATTTATAAGGATTATAACCCAAATTGTAATAACACTTGTTAAGTAGATGCGATTTATGTCAATAGTCAATATAATCAATATTTAAATGCAATGAAGTGTTGATCCATTATCATAGTACAGTTATAAGATGACAATTTGTATAAAAATGAATTAATTATGGACCCTAGCTGACACAACATAGTCTAGTAAGAGACAGGAAGAAGATAGTAAGTAGATAATTAAATATATGTAGATATATATTATTTACATTAATTTCGGATATAATAATAATTAGTTTACTTAAGTTTAAATAGGTCTAAAATAATCCTATTAGAAATTCTTCAACCTGAACCTCTCTCAGAAAATATAAAATGTGTATTTGATTTAGCTAGGAAATTGACTGTCTAATGAGCTACAATAAGACTCACTTATCTTTATAGTCCTCCAAATAAATAGTATTTTTTTATTTTGTTAAGGTAGATAAATAAACCCAAAGGAATTGCAATACAGGATCCATTTTTTTTCTTACACTGGCTGTTTAAACAATATCATATAATTGCACATAATTAAATTTACTTTATTGTCGTGGCTATTTTATGTCACTTGTTTCTCGTAAATTTAAAGTAGCTACTGATATTGTTGAACTTTTGATACACACAATAGACAAGTGTACTGTTTTTGAAGCATTTTTGTTTCAATTTGAACAGTTTAACTAAAGCTTAACCGTCTTAATGTAGTTAGGGCAGCCTCATGCCCCTCGATCGGGACGCATATGAGGTTTGATGATAGTTTTGAAATCCTACTATCTTCCACAATTGTATAAAACACACATTTAGATACTTAAATAGATAAAATTGATATACAGACGCCAACCCGTCAAGAATCCACACTATTTCATTTTTTATAATTGATATTAAGGTCTATGCATTTAGCAGTAAATTGAAAACTTTAATAATAAATTGAACAGATTTGGATATATAGATATAATAATCAGTAAAGGTCAGTGTTTACTAGCGAATTATTGTGTTGTCAGCCCATCAATGTGCTTACTGTTATAACATGTTACATAAATAAACCCACATAACATATTCTTAGCCAGACTGAATTTTATATTTATAATACTGAAATATTAGAACATTTCTAAAATAACCAAGTCAGATTTAGATGATTTAAATGCCGTCGATAAAGTTATTTACTACTTGAGTTCGAACCGCTTGAGGTCGAGTAAGTAATTTTTTTAGTGCTTGCACTTCGTCGGCTTATTTTAATAAATCATCGCTTAATCGCTGCAATGTGTCCATATCAATTAAACGATAATTTTGTGTTTGACAGATTTGTATACTTCGTGCTATTTTCAATTACACAAATGGATGCTTAAATTGATGTATGATCAAAGCACCTGTAGGGTGCCACGGACGCGGTGCGTTGGAATATGCGTTATAAAAATAAGTGACTTTCGAACATAAAGGTTACTTTAATATGCAGTAAAATTTGAAATCAATTTATATTTAGTCGTAAAGTCGCATTATACCCATTCCAGTGACTCATTGCGTGCGCAAGTTACAGGTGTGATTTGTTAAGTGGGCAGAATATCTCGGCAAGAAGCGTCGTAAATCAAATATTGATGTGTTTAACTTAAATCATTACATAAGATACAGATTTATAATATCACCCTCCTTTTTTTTTGTTTTTGAGGGGGGGAAATGCGACCTTGTGCACCCTGACACCGCGCTGGCAAGACGCGGCCGTGTGTGGGGCTCTCCGGTCAAGAGGACCGGCCTACCCACTAAATCCTTCCGAGTTCTTTGGGCCCATACGGGGCACATGGCGGGGTGCGCTCTCGCGATTCGACCGCCATGTGTCCCCGGGCCGGCTCGACCAAGAGTTGGTCAAGCCACCGCCAAAGGACGGACTGTTCGAGAACCCCTGGACAGTCCCCCAGACTGAGAGACTTCACCACGGCGTGCGCGCTTAGCCGGACGCGCACGCAGCCTCACGGTAGGGTCACTAGACAGGCAACACCGCGCTTGCGTGTGCCCGCCTTCGCCTACCAATCCGTCTACGCTGGAGGGGAGCGGCCTCGACGTCCTCCTCCCGCTCCCTCTCCACGGCCTCCTTCTGTGAGATGACGCTCTCGCAGAAGGAGGCGACAGCCTCCCATTCCGCCTCGCCGCGGAGCATGGCCACGACCACGCTCGGCAGCGAGAGGTCGCTGTTTCCCAGCGCAGCGGTTAGTTCGCTGCGCTGTTGTTGCCACGCCGAACACACTGACAGTGTGTGCTCGGACGTGTCGTCGGGAGCACCGCAGTGGTGACACTGCGGCGTCATCTCCCGACGTGCGACCTTATGCAGACAGTGGCCGAAGCAACCATGCCCGGTCAGTACCTGCACCATGCGGAACGAGAGGCTGCCCTGCCGGCGCCCAACCCACTCCTCCAACACCGGATAATATCACCCTCCTAATATATATTTATAATTTATCAAACTTACTTCATTACTTTTATGAGTTTTTTTTAGTTTAAAATAACCTAATTAAAGTAATGTACTCAAACTTGTACTTTTAGAGCAAAAACGTAATGCAATAGTATAAATTTTCTTTAAAAAATTATACAATTATAAAATGTCAGTGTAAAAACAGCAATTTCATAGTTGAAAATCTGAATAGTGTATTCTTAGACACTTTATAAATTTAATTATTTGTAAAAATACAAAATTAGACAAATTCTCAATATTAACAAGTTCGACGTGTCATTATAGAGTTTCATAGTGAAGTGTCAAAATAAAGTAGAACTTGGGACTTATGACCCATTTTTAGCTTTAGAGAATCTTTACGATTTATTAGTACTCACCTTCAATATACTTGTATATCCTTGCTCCTCTTTCTCTACCTGACCATATCTATCGAAATTCCACTAAAGTCGCTTTCAGAAACGAAAGCTTATAGTACAGAACTTACGGAAGCTCTGCGCAAGCCGAAATCTTTTCAGAACGTATGAAGGGATTTAGCTGGTGCTTGTGTTCAGTATGCCAACCAACAATCTTTACTACATTGTCCTCGTTGGTTTTTAGGGATATTCGAATGCATAAAAATGGAAACTTAAGCCTTTAACGTGGCTAAGTACTCATAAGTACTTATGCTTGTACATTGGATAAGTTCAGACGAGAGGTAATCCTAGAAACGAGTAATCAAGGAAACTCGCTCAATACAAACATTGAATCAGTTTCGTCGTTCTTCCAAAGTTCTAAGGCTCGATTAAGATCAGCTACAAATCCAACCTAAAAATATTCATACATCATTTCTGATTTTATTGCACACGGCATTATGTTGCATTTTCTTTTTTCCTTAAACAGATAATTAGTAGTGGACTCTGTTAATACGATTTCGTTGTCCGTTTGTCTATCTTTAGGCTTATATGTCATGAACCGTGATAATAAATAAATATAATAAATAAATATTAACTGTAATATTATATATATTTTAGTAATATATATATATTTTAGTACGGAACACACACACATATATTTTGCTTGCACTTGGTCATTTTATTTTTTTCATTATATAGCAGTTAGTATAAAACAACTAAAAGCGTTTTTTTTTTTTTCAATTTGTCTGTCCAATCTCAGACAAAGACTAAAAACCTATCTCGAGACTTGTAGAAGACTTAGTCGAGCATCACTTTAGACTCCTCACATTATAAAAGAATTGGTTGTCTTGCTGGCTGATTATCGGAACACAAACTAGTTATCTTTCCTCAGACCGAAATATCTAACGCAGGATAACACTCGAAACCAAAATGTACACTACTTCGTGTAAATATTTCCCATGAGCTAATTTATTGGTAAGCGATACTTCCGATGATGTACGACCCGTAAGTAAATATTAGGGTTGTGCCATACGCGTATTGGTATAAAATTAACGATAGATTCGTTAATTTTTGTCTGTATTGGTATTTTGATTATTTTTTGGTGGCGTTATATAAAATAGATTAATTGTCTTATAGAGCAATGTATGTATAACTTAAGTACACTGAAAAAATAATTTTACAATTCAACAAGAACGTATTGTAGACAAATTAAATACACTATAGGAATAGAGTAAAATATAATTTTGTATTGATTTCCATCGCATTGTTATCATAAAAATACAGGTATGTCCTTTATCACCTATGGGCTGTATTTTACAAAATGAATTTATTGTAATAGGAACGTAGTACTCTGTAGTGCCTAAAGAATGCAATTTGTCAATTCCCAATCATACTAATATGTGCATCAAGAATTTATTGCGGTTCTTTACAGTGTTTACAGTATTGTTCGTTACTTACTGTCGTTAGTCTGGTCGGGTTTACAAAGAGTTTTGTAGATTTGTCGTCACAAATACAACAATTCAAAAGGTACTTTTAACAAAATTCTGCATATCCTAACGAGGTATTTTTTTCAGTGTAGCTTATAATATAGCAATTAGTAGCATTTCCACCAAACCAGGCTACAATTTTGTAATTGTATACTTATCATGTTGTCATGGTCATTTTACACATAATTTTATGCCGTTACAATAAGGTGGTGAATATTTACGTGTCACTATTTAATTTAAAGTGTATACAATCTAAACGGTGTAATTTTTTTATTCTGCCACCAAAATATTTATGTAGATTCTTACGCATCTGTTGTTTTTGCTCATACTTGTATAGAATTAAAGTTTGTGATGTACGTGACTGATCTGATGAATTAACATCTTTAATTTAAAACAATGCTTTTTTCATAAGAACAAAAGCGAAGTCCCAGAAATAGATAATGTTTATTTCTAGAGTCTGTGCAGTGATAATTTAAAATGCGGGTTAGCATTTCCTTTCTTTTCGCATATGTTCATTGAGATTATTAAAATTTGGAAAAGTACGGACGTTCTTACATACTCTTTCCATGGGGGTTGGGATTAGCCATATGGGTTATGATCTCGACACTGATTTTCGAATTACGCGATTCGAGAAACCCAGAGTTCCTGTTCCAAAACTGTTTTATTACATTGTCTGACGCTCCTAAGGTGAAGTAATGTGTATGTGAAGTCAACCAATGCACTCTGGCGAGCATGGTTTATTATTAATACTATTATACACCCTTGTCGATTATAGGCACTATAGATTTGCTCCAGATAAGTTTGTCTAGATCGTCCAATTGCCCATACGCATTTGCCTTATAAATTTTTATTCATCAGTCGTCTTTCGTCCATCCTTTCTATGTTCATGAATGTTTATTACTCCTCTGTCTAAACCTTAGGAGGCAATAGGCGTTATATCACCTATTACTATTCTGTTGTAAGTATTACTCTTGTATTTAACGTTAATGAACGAAAATCATCTCTATTATTGCCGGAAAATAACTATCCTTACGTTGTTGTACTCGGGTTTGAAATGCTAATAGGCAGTAAAATTACTGGGTACATCAAGGTAGATGTTATATCACAAGCTGCAAACGTACATAGTGGTTCTTGTTTTTGCTGCGGTGTTACTGCAAATCTGACAAGAACCACGTGTACTAAACGCGATTGGAAACATCAGGTGGGTAGTGGGCAGTGGAGGCGTGTATGCCATAAACTGTCAAATTAAGCAACAATCCATGGATTTCGATGGACCTCACGGGTGCCGAGTAAATAGTGTTGTAGATAGGATAGAGATAGCAGCATCTTATGATAGTCTAACTGTAGTATTTATTTAGATTGATTGATTTAGGAGACAGATATACTCATCTTTACTATCCTGGCTTCTCATTTTACCATCTCAGATCCATTATCATTCTGCCAGAGCCACGATTCAATATCAATTAATCAGCGCTTATCAGTGTAGCTATTGCTATTTGATTATATGACGGAAAGATAGTATGTATAGATAACTTTTGATATTTACATTTTATTTCTGATTTGTAAGGTGACTAATTCCCAATGTCACGTCACTAGTTTCCATCTATTCAGTAATTCGTGCCCGGCCTCCTGTTTCCTCGTACATTAATCGAACAAAGACACGTTGATTGAATAGTAACACAATCCTTGACGAAGCGAAGCCAAATGTTTACGGTCCCTTTATTGCATAACTGCAAATCGGTTCCTATAACTAAGGATTTTACCGACTGGCTGTAAAACTGAGCGTGCAACTTTTATTTATAAATACATTTTTACTTTACGAGATAAATTTAAAAACAAAATGCTAATTTAGGTGTTGCAATTAAATTAGAATCTTTACATCTACTAGAATAACTAGACGGGCAACAGGTGTGTTAAATATCTGTCACTATATATGCCGACATGTTACGTGTTAAGTGGGGTCACACTGAAAATATAGCAGCGGAAAAAATATTATTCTTCTAAAATATTGTAAGTATAGAAAAAGTCACTAATTATATAGGTATGTAACTTATTCAAGAAATATATTTTGCACATTTTGTACAAATATATAAATGGAATATGAACATTATTATATGAAGTCAAGTACTTTCTTTTATAATTTTACCAGTTTACAATGAACCATACGTTGGACCCGTGCAGATTGTCATGGCTCCAGTGTAGCAGTTGCGCAGTCTGTTTGTTTGTCAATATAAGCAAAAGAAAAGATATAAAACTTTTATTTCTTATTACCTAATATGTTTTTATAATCGGATAATCGTTAAATTTCTAATTTATGAACTAAACATAATCAAACATCCCTTTTGAGAGCGCGCTACTTAACAACCCCTCGCCTAACAATTTATACGAATTGCTTAGCGAAAACATTAGCCATGGCTCAAAGGCTTTCCAACGTAAATTGTACGTGAAATTCGACAGGCAACTGTTCGGGTCGCGGAATCAAGCCGTGATGCCGTGTGCTCAGTTTTAACTTAGATTAGTTCACTAAGGATTGTTTGGGCGCGAGCTTATTTCTGGCGCCCTGAATACCTCAATTTTGAACGTGGCAAGGACTAGAGTCTGTTATATTCGTATCGTCGCTATAATGGTACAACATATTACATGTTCCTGTCACAAAAATACTAAAAAGTTTATCTGTGTACCTTTCTTGTTATATTATACAGTTGATCTCGAAACATATTTAACAATAATAATAGCTGTACAAAATTATATTTATACAACAAACCTTCTAAATAATCTAATCTTGTTTTTTTACCAACAATGGAGAATAATGCAAAGCGTCTATCTCTCACAAACTCTAAGGTCTAAACGTGTGCGACACATCTGATGTAGTATTCTAAAAAACAATTTAACCCCATTAATAATTGGTAATTTAAAGTTAAGTCGACCGCACTGCGGTCGTATCGGGCACTTCACGTTCGTTTCATTCGCTCTTTGCAAATTCAAAAGCAAAATTGATAAAATGTCGAGCAAGCCTTACCCGCTATGAAAATTGTTAAATAAAACCCGTAAATAATTATCATTTCAATCGAGAAATGCCTACTACTGAACATGGCATCCCAGAAGGATTTACACACTGATTGATCCTAAGCTGCTCTAGCGCTTAAGCCTATCGACGAGTATACAGGTGTCGTCGTTCCCTTTCCTCCCTTTGATGTCGTGTAATCATCGATTTAATTAATATTTTTTTATTACCTAAGAATTGAATATTATTAAAAATCAGTACGGGTAATACGAAAATCTGATATAATATCTATCCAAAATGAAATAGGACAAAACCACCCTCTACAGCAACATTAACTCTTTTATTTAATTTTAAATTTATAACCAGAATTTTTCTTTTATGTATAGAAAGCGGCACAAATAAGGCAATCGGTACGCGTTCTCATTTTCGTTAATTGCCAATTCAATGCAAATTAATTTCGCGGAACTCACATTACGTCACATTTGCCCATTATCATATAAACTACGATTAAAGCTCGCATTAACTTTGTTTGAATTATTTTGTTTAATACGATAACATCACTTTTTATTTTGTAGCAGAGGTACTTAAAGTGAAAATGGTTATTTCATCGTCCGGGCATATATATTAGAACTGAAAAACAGACAGTACATTAAAAATTATGTTTTTACACATTTTTGCACACATATCTATGTATTTACACAAAAATTTATATTTTTTAATTCGTACATATCACCGTGTTTTTATTCTCTATTATGTTTCTTGTGACCGCGTCTACTTGATTCAACCCAACTATAAGCTATCACAAGATCAGTAGGAAAGCTAACGTAAAAAATATATAAGTAGTTTACCTCCAGTGATTTGGAAATGCGGAGCTTATGCAATTACGTTTACTTACGAATAAAAAAAACTTATGATATCAGAAATTTAATATTAAGTAATATTTAAGTTAAATAAAATCTCTTTTTACAGAACACAGTCAGTCGATAAGACTTTCTAATAATATTACATGTGTTTTCTAATTTATAAAAAAAATAAGCGATAAAATATAAAATTGTCAGCTGAGTATCCATGTCAGTAAAAACATAAGTACTAAATTAATTATTACGATTCTTAAAAGACATTCTATCCTTACTGTATTAAAAAAAATATTATGAAATGTGTGAGATTTTTTCTTTGATACAGGTAACATTATCATGTGACAATAATAAAGAAACAAGTTATATTGTAATTTTGAATAAACACAGTTATACGTTAGAAATAATATATAAATGGTAAGTATTTTTAATTAAGTGTGAATTAATCACATTCCACTTTTTTGATCTGTTGTGGCAGCGTTTCTCGTTGCAAACAATTCTATTTTCTCGTCAATAAAGCCAGTAGGGTCAATAGGACCAAAGGCTAGGCTGAGTTTAGTCGGTAGGTCTGTGTAGTCGAGCCGTCTCGACAGTACCAGGAGTCCGACATAATCAACGCATCCCTGCTTGCCTGTTGCGTTGGTATCCATGATGGATTCTCAGCCTCCTCTCCTGAGGAAAAAAAAAAAAAAAAAAAATCAATTCTATTGGTAAAATTACAGGAGCTGATCCCGTATCTTTGCTCGTTAACATTGAACTATACACAGTATGGATATGATTAGCGTTATCTATAGTAAAACATTGTTACGTTTTCCTATTTGATCTAAAACCTGGATAATTCCTTCTTTCTTCAATGTAATTACTAACAACAATGATATAGCGAACTATTGTTGTATCAGCGAAGCACAGCGGCTCAGTGGGCGTGTCCAAATGTTTACTTTGATCTTTGTACTCGTCTGGGCAAATACTTTTATCTTTGTTGACACAGTGTTGAGTTGCCGTCTACCGAATGCCTATTGAGTGATTTTTTGTTATATCTTGGTAGCTCTCAACGTATAAGAAAACACCTTTTATTGTCCCCAGCGTTTGTTTTACGAATTGGTAGGCGTAATGATGCGTGAATATTTTGACTACTACGAGTATGAGACTGGAATGCGATGGCATTATGTTTCAGATGCAGTAGCTAAAGAATTTTCTGGTGGTCAAAGAAGTTGGTTGCGACATGTCAGCTGCATCAGTATATGGAAATCTGTTTCGACTGCACACATTTCAAATCATACCTGATAGCATGACCCATTTCATTCCGAAAAACTGTTTAACTATTAGATTGTTTAACAGTTCAGGTTGCCAGATTTACATTATGCTTGAATATATATAAATGATCAGAAAACCTTGGAATATAATAAGTGTATTAATAAGATTGTAACAATATAAAATAGAAGTTAATGGTATTTAAAGTCGTATAAATGATAATGGGTCATTATCATTTATACTCGTACGACTTTAAATAAAACAATAAATAAATTTGATGTATAATTTCATTGACCAAACTAACAGCTACATAACTAAACTAAACAATCATCATACTAAATAAACATCAATGCGCATTATTCAGTTTATAAGTTTAGTTTTCATTATTTAGTCTATGTCGCTCGTAAATGCGGCGGTTTTTGTAGTGGAAATGTAAAGCTTGACGTGTTGCTGAATACCTAAGTATTTATTTAGTCCATCGATCACAGAGTACAGTTATTTTTGTAATCTTGAAGGTTAATCTAATAATAAAGAATTTATTATAAAGTTTCTTCAGACATTTTATAACACTCTAGAGTCGCAAAAATATTAATATTTCACGACTTACCTTTAAAGCAAATCTTCCGATCCATTTAAAACGAAAAGATAGTAGACAACACGATTCAGCCTTCGTCAACGAAACATCATTTGACTGTAATACTATAAATATTAAGGAATTGATAAAAAAAACCTATTTGTACTAACAGAAAACAAATTGAGACATCTTTGTTGCTCACACAGCGGAAATAAATTTAATTTATTGATGATGTCTTATTCAAACTGCGAATGTCTGTTGCGTCGAACGACGATTATTTCGCTACAAGCATTATTTGTTTCATCATAAGGTCCTTACACCAAAGAGTTAATGCTTAAATTCGCTTGCACAAACAACAGAGTTAACATGGCAAATAGAAGACCGAAGTGACAAAACTTAATAGGACTTTAACAAATAGCTAAATATTTCGTAATTCAGAGAACATCTTGAATGCATGGTTTGCTTAACAATCGAAGGGGCAGTCTCCCATTTGTACAGACACTCGTCCCGATGACAACATCTGCCGTTTTTTCACTTTATACCTGAAACTTATATTTGTCCAACTAGCCAGAAAATCGGTAGCTATTGTGTTTCAAGGAAGAGTGGCAATAAGTTTGTTATGAACAAAGGTTTATAAACGACATCCACCGACCGGTGCGAAATGCACATTGTCATTTGTGTGGACAATGTATCTGCATATACAATTATGCAACGTAATAAGATTGTCAGATTTCAATACAATAAAAATAATTATCTTTCATAATGTTGAACATCACATTACGTTTACATTCGACGTTCTCCGTAATCGAGTGCTTAGTTGAGGTTTCAAGGTGTTATCAAATATGAGGTCCCCGGTTCGAGTCTCGGTGGGGGAAGATGTTTGTAATGAATTCGAGTAGCTAGTCGTAGTTGTTAATATATATTTCCGTCAAAAATATTTATATTTGTATAATGTATGTATGTACATATGTCTATCCGTCACCCTAGATCCCATAAAACAAGCCTTATAAAGCTTACTTTGGGCGTGGCTATTTGGTGTATATATGTAGATATATATATGTATATATATATATCTACATATATATGTATATCGCTCACCTAGCAGTATAACGGCACATTTACAAGAAAAGCGAAATTGAGTTAACGGCATAAGTGTTTAAAAGTATATACTTTACAAAGCGGTAAAACGGCACGATGTTTGTTTTCCTATTAAATAGAAAATGTTAGACAGGAAAGTAACATCGTGCCGTTTTACCGCTTTGTAAAGTAAACAAAATGAAAATGAAATGAAAAAGTATAAAAAATGAAACAAAGATTATGCTGTTTCATTAAAGAGCAAACACAAGATAAAGGGCGCTGAAGATGCAAACTAACACTATCCCAGATATAAAAGCGTAGGATCGCAATACCCACATTGTGCAGCCCATTTGCATCAGAGAATGCCTTGAATCGGCCTCCGCTGGAATTTAATAAAAATATCTTAGAGGAGTTCAGTATTTATTTTGAATAACCCGCTTATATGGATACCTCTTTATGAATACCCTCTTTTGTGACAGAGAATGCCGTATTTTTCCCAGAGAAAGACAATTACGCTTTTAGCTTAATAGCGTTCCATTTCCGCTTAAAACGCATCCTATATATTTTTGTGAGTTCATTAATAGCTATTCGCAGTAGACTATGTTAGGACTTGAATTTCCTTCTATATTATCTTCTAACAATAACCAATACTGAATTTTCTACATTTTACCAATTGTAATATTAATAATTTTATGTTAATCAGTTTTACAAACTTCCAAAATTATTAGCATGCAGCTTTATTATCTGGGCAGTCACTGACGGATTCCCCTAAATGAGAGATATCTCTCACCGAAATTAGCATTCATAAGCTAACACAGACGGCATAAATAACATAGGGATAGCGACTTATTACGTAAACGTGAGTCTATGTTGTCTTATGAAATATTACACCTAATACAGTTTTTTTTTAAATTGTATTCTGTAACTAAATATAAGTTTAATCAGAGAATACCGAGTACAATTTTGTTGGTTGGTTTTAAATTATTAGTTATTTGCAACATTTTTATGAACTGGTTTTACTAGTTTAGTTTTATCAACATTTAAATGTAATTTTTCAGAAAAATATCACAGTACTGTTAACGATAAACATTAATAGTTATTGGTAACTAAAATAAAATTTAAATTATTAATTGAAATAAAACTAAAATTTTAATTATTAGACAGCTTTAGTTTCATTTAAGAATAATATTAATAATATTATATTCATTAATATCGTACATTACAAAGGGAGACGATATAGGTTTTATTACTTATAAAATATTGTAAATGTCGTCTATACTTTTAAAGTATTGTAATTATTGGTTGGCATATTGAACCCTCTTACTATCAGTGACATCGATTGTCGTATAATGATTACCATGATATTCTTATTATTATAGGTGTATATGTTAAGTCTCATATTATATTATAAACAAATGACAGTCTTTTGAAATGGGTAGTCGGGTAAAAAGGGCCCTAATACTAAACTTAATTATATTCTTAATTCTAAACAATATATTGAAATTAGATATAAATATATATATATATTTGATCATCATCATCTTTTAGATAAGAACGTTTTATTCATCCATTTGACGACCTCCATAGTCGAGTGGATAGTACACCGGTTTCAAGGTGTCACCATCTCTGAGGTTCCGGGTTCGAATCCCGGTGGGGGCAGATGTTTGTGTGATGTATGTGAGCATTTGTACCTTAGTCATGGTTTTTGATATATATTTCTATAAAAATATTTATATATGTGTAATATATGTATGTCTATCCGTTACCCTAAATCCCATAGCACAAGCCTTACAGAGCTTACCTTGGGCTAGGCTAATTGGTGTAACAAATATTTATTGTTATTATTATTTTAATAGGAAGCGGCGAAATCTCTAACAAAACACGAACGCGTCCCCACTAACTGCTCTGTATTCGCAAGTAGAGGAGTTGTCTTGTTACGATCTGAGAATATTACTCAGAATCAGGCCGCAAATACGACGTTTCCCGTTTGGTAAACACTCAAAAGACGTTAGATATTTTATTGGCTTCAATATTTAAGTTGACAGACAGCCGAGAATTATGGAGATCGCCAGACAAAATATATTTCAACTCTACCTAAAAATATATTGCAGAGTTGAGTAATAACATTCACACACATGGAGCTAGACAAATAAGTAGGGTGTAAATAGATATTCTTTGGACATTAAATCATGCGTTGATTCAACTGAATCTGATTTGAATTACAATAATTAATTATAATGTAAATTCTGTATTTGCTTATGCTAGTGGACGATACCGCGATGTGTTCCAAATTTAAAAATACCTGTGAAAAAGATAATTTTGGCGGGAGGGGAATCTGTTACGCTGTACCGAAATCTTGATTGTGTGATTTAGGTATTTAAGAAAAACAATAAATTCAAGCTAATTTGTTAGATTTCTTGAAATTTCGGCTCCAAATTCAGTCACGAACGAAGCAAATACAAATACTCGAAAATCTTTTGCCAAAAATTTCAAAGGAAAGATATTTAAATACATATTCCGACTTTATGAAGTGGCGAGATGCAAGGAATATAAAATCATTTTCTAAAAATGCTATTTTTTATTTTCCTTGCATTCGAAATGAAAAGTAGACTACTCGGACTATAGCCGCCCTCGCTGCGCTCAGGCTTCTAACAACCTCGTAGGGATTGATTCCTTTCCACCCTTATAAAGCAATCTACTATTGTTAAAACTATATATTTTTTTGTTTGTTTAGACTATATTTATAGTTCATTTATTGTAAAAGAGTAAAGTTTTGTTTTGATTATTCGTTATATTTTTTAGTTTTGTCCAAGATGGTGATTATCTAAACATAATAAGATATTTAGACTGATATAAGTTATCTAAAAGAAATTGTTTTTGTTTGTTCACATTGAATTAAATATATGCCTTGTCTTGTAGGTTCTAATAAAAATATTAATAGTAAGCTTCCTAATTAAAGAAATAATACCAAATTACCACACCACAATACCACAATGAAGACTGATAATGTGATTAGGTTATTAGTATTGCATTAAAAAAAAATGAATGGATTTTGATTTTATTACCTTACTATTCTATCTTCATATTTTTTACTGATATTCATATTCGCAAAACATTCGCATAAAATTTGCAAATGCGAACTCGAATGCGAACGCGAATGCGAATATTCGTTACATCACTACTAGGTTCATACACAAATAAAAACTTGTGATCACTACCATTTTTTTTTTTCTTGTCCGACCCGCCGAACCCATCACACGCGCAAATCAATCCCTCCGCCGGCCGGGCGAGCCCGAAGACCCGGGCCACACCTTCGTCAAACATATACCCGTACCGTCATGTACCGGGTAGATTCTCACCCTCCACTCCACTTACACGGTGAACTTGAGCGTTCGAGCCATTAAACGGCGCGCTAGCTGAGTCGATTCCCTTTGCTTCGAGCATAACGACACCGGAACGATCGCCGGTGTCGTTAGTTGGCTAGGTGTAGAACCTTCCGTTCGTGCGCCTTCCACAAACACACTCATTGCAAAGCTGAACATAGCCATCTGAGGCTTCAGCACAGGTCCGTTCAAAAAAAAATATCATAATTTTTTTTGCCGAAAATCCCGAAAACCCTGGGCTCAATCGGTCACCTACCTGGGTGTGACCATTGATCGAAATATGACCATGGGCGACACGTTGACCACACCATCAGTAAAGCCAAGATGGCAAGGATGGCACTAAGGCCTTTATTTACATCCCACCTGCCAATCAGGTCAAAGCTACACTTATACAAGTTGTACGTTAGAAGTCGACTCACATACGCAGCCCCTTCGTGGTAGTCACTGCTGAAGGCGAAGAGGAGCAAACAACAATTGGAGACACAACAGAACTTCGCCTTGAGAACGATAGCGCAGGTCCCGCGCTACGTTCGAAACGCAGTCCTGCTGAGGGATCTAAAATGCTCCTCTAAATAAATAAATAAATAAATAAATAAATAATTAAAGACCACATTAAACAACTGGCAACCCTCGTGTTTGAGCGAGCAAAGAGATCCACACATCCACTCATTAGGAACATCGCTCCTCACCACGCCAGACCGCCTGAAGGCAGACGAAGGGGCCTGCCAAGAGATATTATCATAGAAGAATAAATAAAAATCCTAGGAAACTACAATGGAAACCAACTGGCTAAACGCCAACCCCAAGGACCCACCCGTCGTCACGGGTGGCGTTGGAGACCACCGCAGAGGACGATCAGTCCTGAAACGGTTACCCCAGCCTAAGGGCTGAGACGATGCTCGGGATCCCTAGAATGCTGCTTCCTTGCTGGCAGCAGTTTAGCATCGGGCCTACCAAATTACTGCGTTTTCCTACTTGAGGACGTTTACATGAAATTGACCGTCAGTTCTGTGAGCAATATGCCTTGCCTACTGAAACCGTTTGAAGGTTTGAAATTCATAGGAAATTCAAAGAATACGTTTCTAAGACATTCTAAGAGTAAGTACATAGTCGGAAATATGATTTTGATAAATGTATAAAGTTTTACTTGCACATTTAATTCTACAATATTATGATTTTGTATTTGAGCAGGGAATAAAACATATTTAACATTATTAATCTGGTTATTGAAGAGAAATCTTTACGATGTTGAATCAAAACGATAACGTATATCTAAAAAAAATAAGGTAAAAAAATTCTTTAAAAACAAGCTTTTATTTAAATACGTTTGATGTGTTTTTATTAAGAAAACAACACCATTGGGTGCAGGAATAATTCTTAATATATGGTATACTGGTTTGGTTGCGCGATAAGTGGACTGTATTTTTGCGTATTAGTAACGTTATAAATGCACTAGATTGAGATGGATAAAATACAAATACAAGGAAAACAATAGGAATAGAACAGTTGTACTGAAATGGAAACAAAACATGCACTCTTACCAAAGAACTCCTGCGTGGCGCGACCTCGTGGTACACTTGGAGGGCCCTCCGGGATATGCTCCGATTTCACTTTTTATAATATAATTTACACTAGTCGTTAACTTTTATATAGCGTTTATTATTTATTTGAATATTTAATTACACAGACGTGCTCGCTGGCGGACGAGGGAGGTTGGAGGGCTGTAGCCTCCTTCTGTGAAGCAGTGATGCTCCAGAAGGAGGCCGCCGAGCGGGGTCGGGAGATGGCCAATCCCGTTCGAAGGAGGCGGCGCTGGGCTCGGTAGCACAGCTGCGGCGCTGCCGCGGGTCGCCGGTGGGCGCGAAGAAATCGCGCCCGCGGGTACGGCGACCAGGGAGGGACCACGCCCCTTCCGTGGCCGGGGGGCTTCGTCGGTGGTGGAGATCGGGGGAGGTATTGTGGCCTCCTCCGAGGAGGGCTCCCCTGTATCGGCGGGGGAGCGGAGGCTGGGGGTTCCCGGAAGTAGCTTGGTGTTCCCGGGGGCTCCCTACATGCCTGAGGAAGGCCATCCCTGAGGTTTTTAGTGGGTAGGCCTCCCCCTTCTGGGGAGGAGAGCCTCACATAACCGCCGGCTCGCCACAGCCGGGGTATGCAACTTGATGCAATTTCCTCAGGGGGAACAAAAAAAATGGGCACTTGTGTCAATATTTACATTTCACCAATCATTAAGTTCTATACCTAACATTTCCAGTGAAAAACAAAACATTTTCTGTCCGCGAGATCAAAAACAAAAATTATCCACTAACCTATTCTTCAGTCGGGTAAACTGAAGAATAGGTTAGCGGATATTTTTTGTTATTTTATATGTATTATAAGTACACTATTTGCTTAAAAATTAGGAAGAAACGGTGTAGCTTCGACTATTACTTTTGGGAGATGCAGCAACTGTTTGAGGCATTTTCCCGAATCGCTCGCAAACACTCCATATCAAATACATATAACGTCGCACGGTATTAAGTCGTTTAATTTGTATGAGCATGTAAACAAAATTGGCAATAACATTGTTGTTTGTATATTTATTTCCTGTATTAAAATTTGTAATATTTAATGCACAAAAGCAAAATGTAATTCATTTTATTAAAATTGTAGTAAAATTGTTACTTAGTTTTATACGATTAGAAATTAATTTATTAATGAATAAATCGAAATGTTTATTTTGATAGAGATTCTCATTTCTCTTGATAGAGAACTATATTTTCACTATATTTCGATATTTATACAAGTTTTGGATATTGTACTTTTATGATAATTTTATCTCAAAGAGTCTCAAATAATTTATCTCTCTTTCAAAGAGATAATTTTATTACGAAATGAACCTGGATTGGCTGTAACATAATCTGAAACGTGCAATGGTAAATAATAACCAAATGAATAATTCTATTAACACTAAACCTAACGAATTTTGAATATCAAATAATAACCTTAATTGAATTTTATTAGTATTATTCTACTGTATTTTACTAACATGTACTTAATGGTGCAAATAATCAAATATAACAAAGCTATAATTAAACTAACCTTAAAAATACTTAAATTAAAAACTTAAAAATAAATAAATCTAATAAATACTAATTAAATAAAAAATGGACCCCAAATCGCTGCGGTCGCATGGTAGAGTGGGCCCCATAAGCTGGCGACATTTCCACGTTGTATGGCAAGGCTCAGCCGTTGCCCAAAATGCAAGCAGCTCTTGGGTCTCCTGAGACGGTGATTAGGCGCGCGGAGATCTCTTTAAAGATCTGTCGAGTCTCCGCACCCACGGTCCAAGTCTCCACGGCAAAAGGCGCAATATGTATTGATCACCAAGCAACGCATATTATTTTCGCCTCTTGTTAGCCTCTGCCAGCCGCAAGCGGCCGCGCCTGCTTTATTGGTGGTCGCTCGTATGTGGGATGGGGCCACAGTATCGACACAAGTTGCATCCTATTATTTCAACATTTAAAATTAAAGGGATAGAAGTAAATGTAACAATATAGTGCTTTATTGAGAATTTTATATATACATAAAATAGGCAAAATATTTTATTCTCGCAAATAGATATCCAATTTAATCACAAAAATAATATAAGAGAATTGAAATCGATAGAGAAGTTTATTTGAAATTGTTGTAAGTTTACTAACTGGAAAGAGGTAAAAATTGTGTAATATAACTATCTTGTAACATTAAAATAACATCTATTTCTCATTTCCGTCCAAATGTAATTTTATGGGTAGGCTATACAAATATAGCCAATCATAAAGACATAAAAAGCAATCAATTATAACATACAAAGTTTTTACATTACGAACCATAAAATAAAATAGTAAGAATATACATAGTATTTTACGATTCAATATACAGGGTGTCTCATTCAAATCGGTCAGTATGGGAAAGTCTGAAACTATAAGACATACGAAGATCTGTTCTGAGGAACCATGTCATCGATTTTAATAACAAGAAAAACTGCATTCATACATTTTAAAAATCATCTGTACTCCGTTCGGGAATCGAACCGATTGTTTTGAAAAAAAAACCTACACTATTTCTATTTAGATATCGATTGTGTAGGTCTTAAGCAGTAAATGTCTCTATGAAAACATGATGAATAAAATGCATTGTTTTCACATACTTTATTTTATTTTAGTAGGTGCTCGAAGTGACCGCCGCCTTTTTCAATACAATATTCAACACGTTTAGGTAACGATCTTATTATTGCATTTTGTATCTTCATGTGGTGAATTTGCGTTAAAATTGTCTCTATGGCAACTTTTAGGTCTTCAACGGTATCATAACTTGTTTTGTACACTTCTTCCTTAACACAAGAAATAGTCCAGAGGCGTTAAATCGGGCGACCTTGCGGGCCATTTGGTAGGGCAAAAATGGCAATGTCTCTTGGCAACAATGCATTTTATTCATTTTAGACATCATGTTTCATAGAGACATTTACTGCTTAAGACCTACATAATCGATATCTAAATAGAAATAGTGTAGGATTTTTTTTCAAAACGATCGCGTTCGATTCCCGAACGGAGTACAGATGATTTTTAAAATGTATGAATGCAGTTTTTCTTGTTATTAAAATCGATGACATGGTTTCCTCAGAACAGATCTTCGTATGTCTTATAGTTTCAGACTTTCCCATACTGACCGATTTGAATGAGACACCCGGTATATTCTTATTATTCTTAGTCTGGAGTGACAAGAAAGGGTAGAGTGAGGAATGAATATACCTGAGGAAGTCCAGGTATGGTCACTTATTAAGAAGAGAAAGATCATGTTACTAGGAAAGTTGTGGATATTAAAGTTGATGGGCGTGTAGGGAGAAGAAGACCGAAGAAATGATGGATGGACTGTGTGAAGATATATAAGATATATAAGTGTTGATATGTTGAAGAAAGGAGTGAGTGTCGAAATGGCGAATGATAGAGGATAGTGGAAGGGGAAGACATATTGCGCGGACCTCAAATAAAATTGGGAACAGGGCAAGAGAAAGAAGAAGAAGATTATTTTTACTTTTTCTTTAAACATGTAAGAGAGTAAATGAGCATTATTTATTTTATACAATTAGATATTATTTATTATTAAATTCGAATATTCCATTTATTTTCTCTTTTCTCTAGTAAATATATATTTAATTACATTAACAATAATATTATTGTTAATGTAAAGGAAACCTGCTTTTTTCTACACTATCTAACATATATTGAATGTCTACTTTAAGAACACGTTTATCTTGGTCTTAAGAAAATATATACAAACATGACTGGTATCTTAATCTCACGTTTCATACAAATTGTTTTTATTACTGTCGTCACAGGAATTACATCTAATAATGTATCGTTGACGTTATAATTTGATTTTTATATCCGTGGGAGAGCCATGCTTCGGCACGAATTGGGCCGGCTCGACCGGAGTGATACCACGGCTCACAGAAAAACGGCGTAAAATAGCGCTTGCGCTGTGTTTCGCCGAGTGAGTGAGGGTACCGAGGCCCAACCCCCCTTATTCCCCCCTATTCCCCTTATTCCCCCTGTTCCCTTTTAAAAAGGCCGGCAACGCATCTGTGACTCCTCTTGGTGTTTGCGGGTGTCCATGGGCAACGGTTATCGCTTACCATCAGGTGATCCGTTTGCTCGTTTGCTGGCCTATCCTATAAAAAAAAAAAAAAAAAATCTTTTAGACATTTGATTTAAGCCAGTATCAAATATGATTTATGTAGATATGATAAAATATAATGTATACAATGGGATGTGTAAAATCAGTTCCGGTTATTTTTACAAACGCACCCATTCTCTGCCTCATTAGTATTTAATGACTTGTTATTTATTATTATTATGATGTTGAAATACAATTTATTTTGATAATGAAAATATAATATCACCAGCTCCTAAAAATCATAGCTGAACCGACACGAACCGTTGCGTTTGACTAATAAATTGCGCCTAGATTGTTATACGAGATGCTCGTACGTCGTGACAATGTGGCCTTCTCATTGGTTAAGGTTGGGTTGCGTATAGAACAGATAAAATTTATTTAGCAGAAATATATCATTTTTCTCTTTTACATATTTTTTTAAATAAACCGCTCGAAGATCTGGTATACATAAAGCTTTCTAGAATGTCACTTACGTTACCTTTACGAGGACGAATACTTTAAACTTCAAAATGTTTGCTTCATAAAAATCTCGATTTGCATTGTATCTTTTTTTTCTTTCAAACGAATGATTTAGTCAATGTACTATCAAATAAAACACGCTTTTGCTCAACCGTTCAAGATCGAAAAACAGTATTCAATCGAGAATAGCCCTTTGAAACTGTGGAAAGCTACGAAATATAATTTGCAATAAAACGTGCACACGATTTCGCTGCTCTCACACTTGACTACTTTATTACTTTTCGTTGAACAGGCGTCTTTATAACTTTAATATTTCATTCGGTCTCGTTCGAACTGACTGACGATTGTGATTTTTTTCCGCCATTGTACTCGAGTTGCCAATGATCGTATAATATTTTTATTGCCACTCGTTTGGAACCATTCCATTCAAATACACTAGTGTAAAATTTTTCGGTGAGTGTTATAGCACTGAGCAAAATCACGCTTCGTTATTTGAATCACTTCGAAGAAGATACATTAAACTTATATTTTTTCCCTTACGGGGAAAAGCAGAGAACCATCGCGGTTGTTTATGTTGGAGTTCAGTAGAAGATTCACCTATGTCAAGTCTAAGGTATTGTCAGCATCATCTGATGCCATTAAATCCTTAGGACTAACATTTTGGGACACATACGTTTATTTACCTGTTGGAAGATAAGGTAGTTTCGTATTTAAACTATAGATACTGTGATGGAGGAAGGAGGAGAAAACGCAAACGAGGCTGTCGGATCTTTCACATTGGATGAGTTTGTATAGAAGGTCTTAGTAACAGACCTTTTTGCCAGCCTTGGCGACGTAGAAAAGACTCTTTCGTTACGGGGGTAAAAACCGCTTTATGTGTACTATATGATCCGCTGCACTTACAAAGATAAAAATGCTTCGATCAATCTACGTGGTTGACTAACGCTTAAACTTACGTACGATATCAAATCACGTTTAAATTATAAATAAATTATAAAAAAGTACATAGGCAGTCGATAAATTATTAAAGTTATCAAGAACTATTCCATTTACACAAAATAACTGACATCTTTCCACTTTTTCATCATCGCTATCATGTTATTATAGATGGACATAATACGGAGAATTGACTAAGTACTGATGTTGTTGCTAACTGCAACTTTACAAGTGAGGTACACTTTTTCTAGAATTTAAATATAAGGAAATCTAAGTACTACAAAAGATGAATAGCAGAACTAATTTATTTCTCAAATAAGGGAAATAGCAATTCGAATTCAAACCCGACAAAGACATTCCATTCACGGTAGTGCATTTAAAAGTTCCTAAACGAACTGCCTCGTCTATTTACTTCTACGCAATTTCCGCTCTCTCGAATTTCATTAAAGAGATGCATTAAATGAAAGTTTGTTAGCGTTCCTCGGAGCAATTGTTGTCGATCCAACGTCCTTTTTCAATAGCCGGCTGCTTTCGTAGGAAAATACGACTGAATAAATTGAAAATAGATCTAGTTTTCAGTTTTATTCTTCGGGTTCGTCTTTCTTGCATGCTTTTGTTCAAATATTTTCTTAAGCTTTTGTCACAGGCTAATCTTACAAGGTACCATAAATAAATGACAAAATTGATATTTTGTTACTTTTCAAAGAAAGTTCTATTCACTTTATTATTAACTGAAGCAACGCATCCACTGCATCAGACAGCGCTTCTATTTCAGTATTTTTGAAAATAAATGCAATATGAAATCATTATCACATCTGCACAATGAGTTCCTGGTTCGATCAAAATATCTACGTCGTTAATTATTCGTTTAATGCCATAACTAATACATTATATGATTCGGTAACAATAAAATGTGTTAGGTTCGGTGTCATCAAAAAGTTTGCGGTTTTAGTGGCCACACATAAATACGAATTCTTTGTGTGTTGTTCTCTATTTGCTGAAGATAAATAATGTGCCCTCATATATTGATATATTGGAAACCTTCAACAGACATGATTATCTAGCATAAAAATCACGTAAGGAAGCAACTCCAAGCTCGTTTTAAGATGCGAGCTTGTGATTTTTCTCGAAAATAAATAGATAGAGCAGCCTCTTATTCCCACAAGACCTATATTTTCATAGAATTTAAAAAGAGCGTCATCTACTAGGAGCATTGTGTATGAAAGTTACCCCTATGTCCCCATATACAAAGCAAACTCCGCACATCGTCTGACTTAAAATGTTTATAGTTATTTCCTTGCTCGCTTGGAAAATCGACTCACGAGCATGTAAATAGAACTGATTTTTCATCGCTACGAAATATTGCAAAGTTGACACATTTTTTAAATCTCCTAGCAATATTACTTTTTACATATAGCAATGTTACAGTATTACGCGATGCATTTGCTTCAAGAGTTTTCATTTCTTCGCAATAACAAAACTTACACATATGATATGTAGTGATATTATAATTATGGTCTAGTATCAAATAATGTCATATAATGAATAATAATATCACAAAACAGTTATAAGTCCGTGCATGTAGTACATTTTAGAGCTAAATTTAGGCATTCATATATTTAATTCTAGTATACAATTTTTTTCAAGAATCAGATAATAAACGTGTGCAGTATGTAACGTCTCTTTTATATATTACAGTGTGTAGGTATTTTATTAATTTACGTACTGATTTTAAAGTAACCTGCTAATTGGTATGTTTCTTTTATTAATAGAAATGCGTCATTTGTTCTAGTTTTATGATGTTATGGTTGTTAATTTCTCAAACAGAAATTTAAATAAAAACGTTTTGACAAATGGATTAAGGTCAGAAAGATTTACGGAATAAATCTTCAACACAGAAGACAAATTACTAGATCAGGTGTTCTTATACAAGTTCCTTAATGGTTCTCTGGATTGCCCTCAGATATTACAAGAAATAAACTTTACTGTACCCTACAATCTACCTCGGTCATCTAGATATAAACTTTTTCAAACACACCTATCTAGGACTAACGCTCAGCATTTATCACCCATCAATAGATTGCAATATCAGTATAATACCTTATTTCAGAACAGCGACTTTGACATTGACATCTTTTGTAACAGTCTGTACAGTTACAAAAATGACGTACTGCAACACAAACATATACCAGCGGTGAATCTAGAATAAAAATAAAGATATCTGATACTCTATTCCATGAAGTAAAGCGTGGATATATTACTATCTGCGACCGATTTCTCTGATCGATGCTTTGATACTTGTCTTTAAAAGTATTTTTGGTTTTGTTTTGCTCATACATAATTCTTTCAATTGGCTTAGACGCTTTTAGTTGGTATCTCTCTATGCAGCTTTTCAATATGGGATAGAATATATATTATATTCCAAAAAAGCGTCGGGTGCAGTGTGGCCTCAACATTAATCTTCGAATCTGGAGATAAATACTGCTATTGTATTTGTACGACGTATATGTACAACTGTAGTCATGTCCAAACACCAATATATTTTCCGTTTTTCAAAAGGGAAGCCGCATACGTTAGCGAAGACATTCAAAGGTATATGTAAAGTCCAATACTGGGCCAGCGTGGTTGTCAAGGCCAAATCGCGCTAACATAAGGAAAGCTCGTATCTCTCAGTAAGGAGCTGTGATAATGACGATGATACCCTGAGACATATTCAAAAAGGGCAGTTATCTTTCACACTTGTGTTATGTTTATTTTAGTCCGTTTTGTTGTCAGCACCACTAAACTAGAAAGTGTTGGTAAATACATATATCCCACAGTGTTTACTGGCCTTTTCACTATATTCTCTAAATTCTTACGTTGAAGTAGGACAATTTCTCGGGATAGCTCCCTGTAATGGAAACCCGGATTTACTGTGTATTATTGGTGTTACAAATATAATTTTTAAACGTAACTAGTATCTACATATCTACATTTATTTATTTAAGAGTAGATTTTGAATAATGAATAATATCGATTATCTACTAGATGTTAACTTAGTCTCAGACTTGGTCTTACATTTTTTAGTTTTAACGGAATTCAAGAGCTGACGAATCTTGGTATCCTAACCTTAGTTTTTTTGTATCTTTTCTTAGCATTGATATCGGTTCGAGAAAAATATGATTAACTTTACAAATTATGAAAGCTTATACAAAGGTAAATCATTTATCATCACAACTCATATCTGATCCCACGGAGGGACACGAGGCTATAGATATTAGAATGGTTATTCCTTATTCTACGTCGCTGGTTCGATTTTTTTGCAGATGTTTGCACGTTAACTCTCGATGTTTTCTTTCAACACAGGAGTGTCAGAAATGCAAACGCAGCAACGCGTTAAGATTTAGATGTTTACCTTTAGACAGCTCTTATGTTGCTTGTAATAGCGATGGTTTTGTAGTGCAAATGTAAAGTTTAAAGTGTTACTGACTATGAAATCCTGAAAACAAAAAACATATTGGTACATGCCTGGATTTACTCCGGGCAACCGGAATCTCGCGATTCGTATACCAATGCAGAGAGACACAACAACACCGAAGAAATAAAAAATGTAAAAAATAAAAAAATCACAAAACTTTTACACGCCACTATATGAAAATGGCATTCAAGGAAACTGGTGACACGCGGCTTGTGCATGCGCATTCAAAATCACGACAAACAGCAACGTGTTACCCAGCCGTGTAACCATGTATGACGATTCTATTTCGTGACCAACTGGCTTTCTTTTCTTTTGAATTTGAACTTTAATCCATTGAGATATGGCCTTCAGATTGCCGGATTATGTCCTGCTGCGAACAATGTAGGCGGTTATCTAAGCATCTGATTGAAGTAGCAAGGGTCAAGTTTGTGAATTCGCGGTATTTATGCCTCAATAACGAAAATGGAAAGATTCTATTGTGACTGGGACGTGTCAATGTGATTTCCATGATTATGCGCCGTCGGGGCCAAAAGAGCAAGTGTTGAAGGATTTTGTATACATTTATGTAAATTAATATCGAATGTGAATGTGAATTTATAGTATTTAGGATAGAATTCTAAATCAGTAGATTAATAACTCGCTTAAATCTACCTAATTCAATTTATAGAAAAGTGGTTAAATTAATTGAAATTAAAAGTTTGATATATTGACTTTAAATATATGCTTAATTTTCCTTTTATTTTTGTAAGTTTCCTATACAGCTATATAAATACAACACATCGCCGTAATAGGGATAAATATAATATGAAATAAAAATACAAAAGTCACGAGCACTTATTTGTAAGTTAATTTAAATATTTTATGCTATCTTTGAAAATTCAATCATCGGCGGGCGTATCGCACAAAAGTGATATCCTTGCAATTTTACGGCTACAATTCCGCTCCAATATTCCTCAAATACCGCAAGAAATACGTTACCATTCGAGGGAACGTAATAAGATCGCAACGGTTGCACTTTCTTTCTATATCGCAATGCTAGGAAGTCTTCCGCTTTGTATGGATCATACGCAGCCCCTAACGGAAGTTCACGCTAAATATTTTAAAGCGGAAGCGGATATTTATGTGAAAAATCTAAAATTCGAGAAACGCACTTGAATTCATTCACAGACGGCTGGTAGATATCTTCCCGTTGGTACTTGTATATAGAATTATGAATAAGATATTGGAATAAAAGATTGCTCTGCCTGTGAATTTTTACGTACGAGTATGATTGAACATTAAATCATAAAGACAAGCGTAGGTATATCAGCCTTAACAACTGCTTATACAAGCCTAAATGCTAATTAATTCACTACAAAAATGCATAATGCTGTTATATAATTCGTCATATATCATTATCAACCCTTTAGAAAGAGATAGCGTATTGATGACATATTACCGATTAGTTAAACCTGGGACTTCGTCCACGTGGAGTTTAACAAAAAAGTTAATTAGTTTATTTAGTTTTTTTTTTGTTTTTAATTTTTATTTTAAGTGGCATGCGCGTGAGCTATGCTCGTTACTGGATAGTATTTGGATATTGCAACATTACTTTATTAGGTAAAATAAAAGTAGCCTTAGTTTCTTCTTATTACATCAGCTACCTGCCAATAAAAGTCCCATCCCCCAGAGATTAGCCGGAACAAACAAACAGACAGACAGATGACACTCCAATTTTATTTATACAATATAACAATATACTCGTAAATACCATAAATACCGTTTTTGATATTTTTCATTCATCATCATTAGATTGGAACCGAGGAACACGAGGAACTTTTTTCCCGGTTTTGGTACTGATGTTCGCACTGGACGTTTAAAATACACAGTCAGCAGCACGTCAAGATAAACAATTGAACTACGAAAATAGCTTTTATTGCATAAAGAATAGAGGCGGCGTCATGGTAAATATGTGTAGTCTGATTTGTTGCTGTAAGTAGAAATGTTTTTATTGATTTTAATGTCGTATGTATATTTATCTGAGTCTACACTCTGAACAACTTTAACAACGTGAGTCCATTTGCAGTTTTTCTTTCACACTGAAAGGTGTTTGTCAACTGACCGCTTTGGACCAGTGTAGTCAACTAAGACTAACTTAGAAGAAGCTCGAATCTTTCGATGAGCACGTATACCACTAAGTATGATGACGACTCGAAAAATGACTTAAATTTATATAATTATATAGTTAGAAAAAATTATTTTAAAACAATAAAAATATATAAATTAATTACAAACATTCGTATAAATGTCCAACAAAGTAAATATTACCTTAACAATACAATTGGGCCAAGTGAAGTTTTTACCATCCGTAAGCATAAGAAGCCGCACAAAGAACCTACAATTTCAAAAGCAGACGCCATCTATTCTGAAGATGCTCAAAATAGAGTTGTAGTGAGCAGTCGTAACACCGCAACCAAAGGTAGAGGACCGAAAGAGCCATCCTTATTCAGTTAGACAGTACATGCTATTCGTGACTTACATTTTGTATAAAACAATCCTCGGACAAAGGTTCTGGCCACGAGCGACTAACAAAGGAACAATGCAGTAGATGCCTTTACTTCATTTCAATTGTGGACAGCACACTCAAACGATTATTGCTCTGAGCCTCTTTATTTTTAAGGTCAACCGTTCCACTTGAGTTCTTACACAGAGCTTAGAAATAAAACTGTTTGATTATTAAAATTTAATGATGCTAACTAGAAAAGAATGAAGTATTTATAAACGTGTTAAAACAGCGAATGATCATTTGACCATACAAATAAAGTATAAAACTACATTTATTTGTAGTTTACTTTAATTCTTATTTGAAAAAGCTAGCTAAACAAATCTGTAAATATGCGTATCCGAAATGGTTATGGTGTCAACTATCAATATATGTATGATAAGGCGTCCACTTGACTTGTTGAAGACTATAATAAGTAGTTATATCTTTATTAAAACAATCAAAAAATTTCAATACCAACAATACTTAAAATGCGAAGCACGTTTACGTTTATAGAAATCAAAAGTCACAATTTATATTTTTGTTTATTTTCAGAATCACATAAATATCTTGTAGAAACTTAAATATTTGTTCTCACGAGTATCATACAAGAAGCAGTATCTACGAGTATTTTGCGGCTTCTGACAAAAGTGACAAATACTCGTATATTTAGCAACCAATAGCTACGGTTATCAAAGGCCACCCAGAAACATTCTGCACTAACAGGACAAATACATTGTTTGCGTGCAATTGTCCGCCAACCCATCTCTATTTCGAGGTTTTCATTTTTATAACCATTGATCTATAAATATTTGTTCACACGAAGAAACTGTACCAATACAGAAACGTTAACGTTGATTTGAACAGTACAATTGTGATAATTTTTAAAGATGTCACACTGTTGGTGATAGTAATGGTTAGTATTCAAAGATAAATAAAAACTGAAATCAAAAAGAGTTGTTCTTCTAGTCAAAAATCTAAAATTATTGTTTGGTAGTAGTTCTTTCAATTCGATCGCTAAAATTACACCCAGGACTATTAAACGTTTGATCGAAAAAGTTTCATGAATACAGGCCATGGCTAAGATACTTATCGCTTGGTAGGTATTAGAGTACGAAGTCTCCAACTTAGCTGACAATTTGATAAGCATTGCAGGAGACGTTATGAACAAGTTATATAAGTTCTTGGATGATATAACAAAGAAATCCACAAGTCCGTGCTTGGCAGATTTTGAATATATTCGACGCTAGCGTAGCTCGCTTTCTTTCTATAGATATAAGAAGCGACCACATTACAGTTCTGTGAAGAGGTGGGAAACTGAAACAGTATTTTAGACATTGTTAATAGTCAATGCAAAAAAATGAATTTAAAGTAAGTAATAAAAACTAATTTTTACCTACGTTGATACGTATTCATTAACAGTGAAGCCAATGATAAGTATTACTTTTGTTTAATAATAAGCAAAGTGAAGAATGTTTTTGATGTATTCGATTGGTAGGTACAGATAATGGTCGGTAGCTAAATTGGTTCAGACATCAACACGGCATGCTGGATACACGGGTACGTGTCCTGCCCGCATCGAATATTCTATTTGTGATTTTACTAAAGTGGAGCTATTTGATTGTGCAAAAGCAAAAAAGAATAAGTGGACAGCTATTCATAAATTAAAATGTCATATCTACAAGCGCAAATAAAGATGTTGTTCCAGTTCTCAAAGAACCAGGCGAACGACCGGATATCCATTACAATGCAAATTTGAGTCCGCCATCACAATGAACGTGTTACCTGCCGGTGACCGCGCTAACTTTTTGCTGAGTTCAGAAGTAAAATTGGGCGGTCACCGAGCGGAGTTTGCTGGCAGCGAGAAATCAACAGCTCGTACGAGTGACCGAAATGCGGAGATGCAAATTTCTACCGAATAGCTCGTTACACTGCAACTTCGACTTTTATTTCTGTTGGATAAAGGTATGAATATCACACGTGCTTGTAGTATTTAATGCAGCAGTATATAGCGGCCCTGAGAAGGCATCGCTGTAATGCTTCCATTCCTGAAGGGTAGGTCCGTATCTAAGGAAGCTATTTAACCATAAGGAAAACATTCAGTCGGTAAAAATACTCATCTCTACAACCGGGTCTATAGCGTATTCTATGAGATTCTGATTCTGATCTGCCTCTTCACTTTGTGATAAAATATAAAAAAGCGATTCATAAAAAATACAACATAAAAAATACTCAAATAAAACATAAAACCTAATAAAGAAAGCTAGATCATATTTCGGCGCGAATATTCGTAAAATTTTTATATAAATTAATACTACTATTGAAGATAATACACCGCTTATGTAAGATTTTAAACTTTCGCATTGCATTGTATACATAAGATATAGTTTCGGGACGTAACGCGACGTATATTACGTAGTATGTAAGTACTACTTACTGCTCGACGTTTCGGCTACGTTGCACTAGCGGTGGTCACGAGCTGACTCTCGTACTTACATACTACGTAATATTATTATACTCGTACGTCGCGTTACGTCCCGAAACTATATCTTATAAATACACCGCTTGTTTTGGATGTAAATAATTGTTTATAAAGAGGAAGTATTAAGTCCCGACATATAAGATACCGGATATGTTAGTTTTATAATTTACTATAAATCGCAAGCAAGATGTGATAAATTCATTAGAAGCAATCTCCGGCTACTATACACTGCAACTGCTTGGTGGCTAACCGTGCAGTAGGTTGTTGTACATATATAATGTCTATTGTATGGTATTTAGTATATATGATAACAGCAGTGCAGCAGATTTATATGTTGACTTTGAGACAGCTTTTATATCGCTTATAATACTGACGGTTCAAATATAAAGATTGGAGTTATTGATTTTTGTAAATTAGTGCATTCACCGCCTTGTAAAATTTTTCCTTATTTACTCATCGAATATAAATTTATTGATTTTCTGTGTGTACAACAGTATTTTGGACAGCTTAGAAATGTATGAATGTAAATATTTAAAAAAAATTGTTTTAATTGGTCATAAACGTAGAAAATAATCTTAAATTTATTGAAATCTACTTTAATATGTACTATACATTCACCAACAAGTTAAGTTGTACATTTTTACCACGAAACCCACCGCTATTACAAGCGACATATCGGCCCTCTCAAGGTTATAGAAAGTCTTGTGCTTTGCTATGTTTAGAATGAACAATAAATGTATGAAATGAATATTTCATAAAGAGGAAATAATTGTTTTTTTTTTTTAGAAAAACTCATAGATCGAGTTCAACAATGATCAAGTTTTACCGAATAGATGATGCTGATTAGATACTTGTCAAGTATATATGTAGATAATATAGCGATAATGTTTTTATTAACAAAAAATGCAAGGGCAGCTTTGAATCTTGAATATAGACTAGGGCTCTGAGAAACCTAACACGGTTCGTTAATAACCTGGCCTCGAACCCCACACGAATCGGGAACCTATTTTATTTGTTTTTATATCTACATTTATTTAGCATCTTACGTTTTATTTATTTTTACGATAAGGCTGTGTCTTATTTTCCTTAGTCTTATCACTGATCTATGGAGAATAGTTATGTTTCACATTTCATCAACCTAAGTTCAGTCATAATACAAATAAACAAGAAAATATCCATCGATAACATAGTAGTAACATCGATAACCCTGCAGTGTTTTGCTGTTAGGTATCTAATGATCATGAACCTTAATCGCCTATAGACTAAAGCAGTGGTGCAATAAATGTTTTATGTTCTCCTGTTAATCTTTACAGGCTCCGCAAATATTGGTACTGGCTTGTCCCATACTTATTAACATACTTATTCTAATGGCAAAATTATAGGTTATAATTATAGGTAAAGGTTTGAGCCCACAAGGAACTTGGCAACTGTAATTTCTTTAGGGTTTACTGATTTAGCATTTTCTTTATGTGTATCTATTTTACAAGCTTTTATTTAATTTGCAATCTTACAACTCAATTTTAAAGCACTTGCTCCCAACTGATTGAGCTGAAATTTTGTATACTCGTTTAGTTTTGATGACAATACATGATTAACTGTGTGATGTCATTCTAAATCCAATATGGCGGCGTACCCAAGATGGCGAACCAATCATTTTTAATGCACTTCTACAATATGCAAATAAAAGAACTTACCAAGAATAACTAGAAAAACTAAAAAATATAAAATAAAATTAAGGTTAAAAAAATCCTTAAAAACAAGCTTCTATTTAAATGCGCTTAAAAGAAAAAAATAAACTTTACACCAAACTTTTACTGTTAACTTATATCGTCATTTCAAATTTAACATATTTGACACAATTTATGTTATAAAAGCATGTCGCGAGATTTAAGTACTTATATTTACTTTCTTAGTCTTAAAATTTTAATAGGTAGCTAGTAAATATAGTAAGTAGTCGATTTAAGTAAATCTCGCGAAAGTTTTAGAGTAAAAGATGTTTTTTCTTTTTAGCGCATTTAAATAGAAGCTTGTTTTTAAATATTTTTTTTACCTTAATTTTCCACATTAAATGTAAAGTCACAAAAAATAATTACTTTCTTTAACCGACTTTAAATAAGAACGGGGTTATCAATTCCACTGTATGTTTTTTGTGTATATTTTTGTTAGGCGATTATTTAGCTATATTCTGTAGGGGAGACTGGGGCAAGATGAGATAGTTAAGACAAAACTCGTTATACAAGGAAAATTAAACTCTTTAGTAACATTATTTAACAAAAGAGGTAGTCATTATACATTTCTCTCTTATAATTAAACGTTGTAGCATGTATATTCACAGAACTTTTTTTGGCAAATAATGAAAAAATAAACTCGGCAAATTTCCCGTTTTGCCCCATAACTGGGGTAAGATGGAAAACGCTGTGGGGCAAAACGAGTACGCTTTTTAATCGGGTAGACAGCGTTCACAAATGTGTGCCTCTTCGTCTTCCTCATCTACTCCGGCACACGAATTATGCGCCCAACCGTGGCACACGCCGCAGATGACCCAACCTTCGGTTGAATCTGAGTATAAGTACCTACAATAGATACAAGCACAGTCATCATCCTCTTCTTGGGATGAACTATCTTTCGATTCAGTTTCTTTTTTGCACCTTTTGGTTTGACGTTTTTTCTGCAGATTTTACTTGTCAGCTGTCCTTTTAATCTTCTTTGCAGTCTTTTTTCCAAGTTTCTTTATTTGTTTTTTACCTTTTTCAGTCACTTAATTATCCGTCTTTTTCTTATTTTTATTTTCTTTAATACTTATATCTTTCATAAGTTCGTTTTTGTAAGGTGATTCAGTTAGTATTGCAGTCTTCCCTCGTTTCCTAGTCTTTGTCTCCTGAGTCTTAACTTCTTTAGGTATAGCCATAATATTTTCAGGACTTACCAGAAAAGAAGAAGTTACTTTTTTATTTGCTTTTCGGGAGTTTTGTCTTTAGCTCGAAATGTTGACGTCGAAGGTTGCTCGGCCAATGTTTGTTCAGGGTTCTTTCTAGTATCAATAATCTCGGGAGAATATCTATTGAAGTTAGCATCTGCAGCAACTTTTTGGGAAGACGTGGTAGTCATAGAAACGTCAATTTGAGAATTCAACTAGATCAGGGCATCCTTGTTATTCGAAAAAGATATGGCTGGTTCAACAATATCTTCTTTTTCAGTGGATAAAACTGGATGGACAGCATTTTCTGAGGATATTAGAGGCTCTGGAATACTCCCTTTATCAATACTGTAGTACGTGCTTAAAGGTCTCATGAAAGATACGTCTAAAGGCTGCAATTTGTGAGTGCAGTGTGGTGGTGTACATAATAAAATCACATTATTTTCTTTGCATTATCTATTAGGTCAATATTTTTGTTATGTGAAGAGTGACCGTCTAACAGAAGCAATATAGGCTTTTCTTTTGTTGGTTGTGCAAACTGCACGAATGATTTAAACCAATCAAAAAATATTTTTGTAGTAAACCAGCAATTGTCACTGCAAGTGCCCCAAAACCCTGACGGAGCATCATCCAAAAGTTCTTCTTTCATCCGCTTCCGAGCGTATATTAGCATAGGCAGGACATAGGTGACAACGGCATTAAAACAAATTTCAGCAGTGACCAACTGGCCTCTCTTTGAGCTGATGAGAGGCAACCGACTTGTTTCTGGCCCTTCATTGACAATATCTTAGATTGACTTTTTGGAACAGTACTGATCCCCGTTTCGTCTACATTGTAGATCCTTTCAGGCGTCAGTTTATGTTTGTCTATAATATTTTCCAACAGTGTAAAAATTCTGTCGACTGCCAGTCGGTTAAAACCCATCGCTCTTGCAGCTGATGTTGGTTCTGGGCGTCTGTATGCTAGATCAGAGTGTCTTTTTAAAAATCCGCTGAGTCAATCTTTTCCTGCCATACCAGTTTCTGTATTAAATAGGTTATCTATGTGATTCCACAGAGCCAACTGATAAGCTATAATACGAAGCTCTTTTCCTGTTAAACCAAAAAGGCCGTGCTTCCATAGATTTCACATACTCCGCCAACTTATTTTCTTGTTCGGCTGTGAAAACAGTTTTGAATCGTCCCAAATGTTTTTTCCCCCAGTCGTTATCAGAATCAGTGTCGGCATAAACAGTTTCACGAGCTTTTCTTACTCGTCATTCTAAAGTCGACTTCGGAACATCGTAAGTAGCCGAGGCTCGAAGAAATCCCATTCTATCAGTAAGAACAGCATTTACTGCTCTTCTCATATCTTCTTCGTTCCATTTGCTACGATCTGTTTCATTTTGCCCCAATCCACATTTCAGCCAATAGACGCCCACTGTTGGACATACGCCTCCCCCAAGGATCTCCACACAGATCGGTCCTGCGCTGCAAGCGTCTAGCGCCTACCCGCGATCTTAACCAAATCGTTGGTCCACCTTGTGGGAGACCTACCAACGTTGCGGTGTCCAGCATATGCCTGCCACTCCAGAACCTTTCCACCCCAACAGCCAGGACTGACTCCTGCGAGCAATGTGCCCCGCCCATTGCCACTTAAGGTTCGCAATTCTTCGGGCTATGTCGGTGACCCTGGTTCTTATGCGGATTTCATCATTTCTGATTCGATCACGCAGAGAAACTCCGAGCATATCCCTCTTCATTGCCCTCTGGGTTAGTTTGAGCCGCCTTATAAGGCCCATTGTGAGTGGCCAGGTTTCGGTTCCGTATGTCGTCACTGGCAACACGCACGAATCAAAGACTTTCGTCTTGAGGCACTGCGGTAGATGGGCCGAGAATATGCCGCGTAGCTTCCCAAACGCTGCCCAGCCGAGTTGGATCCGCCGATTTACCTCTTTCTGGAAATTGGACCTACCTAGTTGGATTATTTCTCCCAGGTAAACGTACTCGTCAACAATTTCCAGTGTAGAGCCTCCAACCTTCACAGGAGTGGGTGCTTCGACATGATTTTCGTCTTGTCCATGTTCATTTTAAGACCCACTTGTTGTGAAACTCTACTGAGGTCTTCGAGCATTATGCCCAAGTCTTCCATGGTGTCGGCCATGACTACGATATCATCAGCAAAATGAAGGTGCGTCATGTTCTCGCCGTTGATGTTAATGCCCAGTCCTCTCCAGACCAAAAGCTTAAGCACATCCTCCAGCGTAGCTGTGAACAGTTTCGACGATATCACATCGCCCTGTCTGACACCTCGCTGGAGGCGTATTGGTTTCGAGTTCTGGTCCGGAAGACGGACTGACATTGTGGCGTTTTTGTACAGTGACTTGGATGTATCGATAGTCTATATGGCACCTTTGGAGAGACTGAAGCACGGCCCATGTCTCGACGGAATCGAAGGCTTTCTCATAGTCCACAAACGCCAAGCATAGTGGCAGGTCAAACTCTTTGGTCTTTTGTATAACCTGCCGCAGCGTATGTATGTGGTCTATGGTACTATAGCCTTTTCGGAATCCGGCTTGTTCGGGAGGCTGGAAGTCGTCAAACCTGCGCGCGAGACGATTCGTGATGACTCTCGAAAACAGCTTATAAACATGATTCAGGAGCGTGATGTGCCTATAGTTCTTCAATCGAGTTCTATCCCCCGTTTTAAACAGTGCCACCACGCCCCTGCGCCACAGGTGGTTGCGTCGTCGCGTAAAGCTGTCCATAGAAGCGTTCGATCTCGGCCATAAGCTCAGGTCGGGATGTGACGACTCTGCCGTCCTCTGTCTTCAGCTTCGTCAGCAGACTCTGTCCCAGTGACAGATCTCTTGCGAGCATTTGTTTCACTCTATTGCCTCTCTAATACGTTCAGTATTAAATTGGCGTATGTCGCGAGTAATAGACTTCGAGATCTGTTTGTTGAGTCGCCGACGAGCATCCTCAGAGGTCTGCTGGTTCATCGTACGCCGTTTGTCCATTAGGATAAGAGTCGGTTCCGAGATCTTGCTTCCCTTCGTAGTACGGCGGGGTTTGAAAAACTGTGAACCCACCGTAAGGACAGCTTCCACAACCCTGTAATTATATGTGTCCACATCTGTGCAGCCCTCTAGGCAATCGAAGCGATTTTGCAACTGAAGTTGAAAGAGTTCGGGGTTTTGGATCTGGTTGGCGTCTGGACGGAGCGTAGACTTCATCAGACGATACCATTCGACTTTAACATTAAGATTCAATGTGCTTCTTACCAAGCGGTGATCACTGCCTGTGTTCAGTAAATTGATCACTGAGACATCATTGAATAACCGCGGCTTAGTCGACATGATGAAGTCAATCTCGTTTTTTGTCACGCCATCCGGACTTTTCCAGGTCCATTTACGATGCGGTCGTTTTTTGAAGAAAGAGTTCATCATATAGAGTCCCTCTCTCTCCATGTAATCGGCCAATATTTGACCACGGAAGTTCCGGTGTCCAGCTCCAAATTGCCCCACTTTCAGCTCATCATCACTCCGCTTGCCCAGCCTTGCATTGAAGTCTCCCATGACAACGGTGTAATTGATTGATAATTGTAGAAGCATGTATTGCCCGAGAAATATCCTTATACATTGCTTCCACTTCCTCATCGGGCTGCGTCGAAGTTGGGGCGTAGACCTGAATGACCTTCAACGAATACCGTTTGGTGATTCTGAGTATTAGGTACACTACCCTATTCGACATGCTTCCGATTTGTAAAACATTGTTTACGAGAGACTTGTGGACATTGAACCCGACACCACCTTGGGATAGATTTTGGCCCTCCCGGAAATAGAGCAGGTTGCCGGATTTCAGGACCATCGTATCCTCACCCTCTCTTCGGATTTCGGATAGTCCTACAATACTCCAACGAATTTCGCTCAATTCCTTCTCCAGTTCCAGCAGCTTCGATCCACACGTATGTAAAAATGATGAATGATGTTGAAATTCTAACCTCAAACTTTACCGGCGAAAAAATCTGGTTTAAATTTAATGATTTGGACTACTATAATAAGCTCGATTGAAATAATACATTAACACAGGTACTTACATGTCTGTACATCAGTTTTCGAATCAAATATCGCGTAAAAACACTTGCAATATCACTTTTTTCTCTCTGAGCAACGCAAAAACGAGTTCTTACCTGTTCGCTCTGCTTGGACGCACTAGCGGAGAGTGAAGTTCGTGCAAATGGCGCTGTTGCCGCTCCGAACACGATTACTATTCACGCACACAAGCTTACTTCCCGTGCTGCCCCGAACTTCATCTTGCCCCGGTCTCCCCTATGTAAAATTGAATTTTCAAAAATATATCATGTTTGGTTAGTTACATTTCAGATATCAAACCAAATTAACAATAACAAATCAAATACATATATATATATATATATTATATATATATATATATATATATATATATATATATATATATATATATATATATATATATACTAAAATTACAGTTTTCAAATATTATCAATTTTTAACAAATTTTATATAACTTATAAAAATTTTGTTGAATGTTTTTGAAGGCTCTCCAATATAATTTTCTACTTAGGTATTTGTTTGTGTTTGTATATATAAGTTTAGTTTATAAGTCCATTTTAGGTTTTATTAAGAAAATATAACATTTTAATCCTATTAGATAAAACAATCGGTGCTTAACGACTGTTTTAAGGATCATATTATACATCAGTTTAATATCAAATTTACTGCAATTATGATTCATGTACTAAAGCTGTAAATATCTAAATAATAATACGATATTGGTTGTAAGGCAAATGACATATTTACCAAAATGTATCATAAGAGTATGCATAATAAGAGTTAAAATGCATCGTAGCCTTTTAAACACTATTCTTAGATAACAAGGAATTAACTTCTAGATATATATATATATATATATATATATATTATATATATATATATATATATATATATATATATATATATATATATATTATATATATATATTTATTTATTTATTAAAAAATATAGCGTACGACAATGGATTTGCGGGCAAATATTTTTCATTCATTTTGACTCAAGTATAGAGCTCGAGTACTGACAATAGCGTCACTCCTTATTTATTAGACTTGCCTTAATAAAGATTCTTGCTGTTTATCATCTCTTATCTGCCTTAGATATAAAAGGGATAAAATACATAATATGATATTCTTGTGACACATTTGTTGACAACATGCAATGTTAGCGACAAAACTAAAAATAGCATTGGAGAAAAATGAAACAATTTTTATGATGGCAATGACGTATTGTACCGTTCGATTCGAAGCCGTTACCTCCTGGAGACCTATTTTTGAATTACGAATGCGATTTCGAAATCAGCGCTGACTAAATAGCCAGCGGTGACTTTGAGGTCACGGATTCCTAAACATCCAATTTTTGAAAGTCGATCGCAGAGCTGCCAATATAGATAAAATACACACATAAATGTAAGAGTTCGATTCCACGCAGAATGTAGCCGCTGCCGGTTATTGCCGGCTTAACCATTATGGTTATTATATATATATTGTATATATAGACTGAAAAATCAAACAAAACACGGATGACACTTCCACAAGTATGACTTGACTACGAGTGGGTGAGGGCACTCGTAAGTAATGAAATCACACCTGTGACTAAGGTAGTCACATCAGTGATATTCAAAAATAAGAATTATTGAAAATCGGTGATTATTAGTCACATCGGTGATTTCGAAGTCGCATTCGTAATTCAAAAATAGGTCTCTTGGCACATTCGCCCATATCAGTCTCCTGGCACGCCTGCCCCCCTAGACAAAATGCCTTTCTATTGGCGTTTTCTATAATAGATAATCCAATAGATCCAATAGAATTCCAATAGATACGTCACGTGACTTGATGACGCTGATAGAAAACTCGCAGACAAGATGCTAACTGTGTTTCTATTCTATCGCTCGTCTGTGTTCTATTTTGACAGTAGAACAAATTCATAGACAAAATGTAGTTTGTGACGTAAAAAATAGATACGGTTCTATTCTATTTCTACTCAACAAAGCGATTGCTCATACCCAATAGATTGGTGATAGATTGTTTGTTTGTTGTTTTAAAATAGTGTGTTTTTGCCAAATTATTCCTAAAAATGCACATGATAAGGCTTTTGTAGGCAGCTCATACCGAAGAAACGTTGATTCGGCGTAGAAAGAGGCTTCAAAATCGACGGCAGCTGGAAAATATTAATGACATGCCCGAAAGTTTATTTATCGAACATTTTAGAGTAAATAAAGAAATGTTTTTCAATTTGTGTACAGATTTAAAAAGACAAACTAACATAAAAGGAACCAATGAATTACCATTGGAAATAAAAGTAAGTATTTCAAACACTTCTTTACTTCACAAACATGGTATTTTCTTTATTTGTACAACATTATCACTTTTTTTATTAAAGGTACTTTTTGCCCTTAGTTTCTTCGCTACGGTGCTTAGCAAAGAATAGTTAGCGTCACACAGCACATAACCCAGAGAACTGCAAGCCGATGTATTCGGGTCTTTGTCTAAGAGATACAAATATTACTATGTTTCAATGCTTTAAAAGCTAAAGAAAAGTCTTCAAAGACATTTTGTTAACTGGTTTATATTTGTACTAGCTGTTCACCTGTGTTATATTCTAATTTCCCACAGGATAGAGATATTTTCCCTTTCTATTAATCGTTTCCTAAATCTTAAAACCATCCCCATACCAAATTACATAGGAAATGGTTTGCTTGTTATTATCGCAGTTACCCGCGGGAAAGATTAATTTTACTTCAGTCAAAAGTATCCTTTGTGTAATGAAAACCACCGTTCTTTGTTACAAATATATGTAATACTACAAACTTGTACACTGACTGTTCACTTTGAAACTAACTCGTCGACTGTTGCTTAAGAACTAAACTGTGCTTAGAGACTAGGTCACATTATATACCTTCATTTTGCCGCCATTTCATTTCAGTCCGCATCAGTGGCGCCAAAACCACAGTTTCCTTTTAGTCAAATCAAATACCATTTAACATTACAAGTGCTTGACTTATTATACAATTTAATACCTTTTTTATATAATAAAATCATAACATTCGGCCATCCTACAAAGTGTTGCCTCCTGGCAAACACCTAATAGTAAACTAAATAGACACATAACAAATCGAAACATTGCTTAATACATTTTTTTTTTTTAGCTTAATATGATTTACATGTAAATAATGTAATGATAGTATTTATTACATCTTCATTTTAATATATAATATGAATGGATGGAAGTTATGTATTTATACAATGCAATTAACCACACTTTGTTACTTATCATAATTAAACATAATATTAAAAACCAATCAATTTTCAAAAATATCCAAACATGAAAACACAATCATAACATTGTCGATAATTTTCCTTTTCTGGTTTAATTTGATACATATGTTTTCATTCATTTATATAAAACTATGTAATATTGTCAATAATAAATATGTTAATATATGACAGAAATTATTATATAATGTGCCTTAATAATAATAATAATTTATTTGCTAAAACATGGTTACATAAGATGTTACAGTTTATTTGATTTCCAGCATATTTTATTGAATTTCAATGTGCAAATATTATACATTTTAAAATATTAATCAGGATTCAGTACTATCAAAATCGTCATATTAATTTAATTAAAAATTATTACAAATAATAATTAATAAAATAAACATGTCATAAGAAATATTAAAAAAAATACATTATGGTCAAAATAATATTATTAATATTCTAGTAAAATGTCAAAATAAAAACATTCATTCACATAATATCTCTTTATATATATAAATCTCATGTCACAATGTTTGTGCTCATGAACTCCTAAACTACTTAACCGATTATAATAAAATTCGCACACCATGTGCAGTTCGATCCAACTTGAGAGATAGGATAGTTTAAATCATCATCATCATCATCATCATCATCATCATCAATTTTAAAAATTCTTTCACCAATAGAAAGCCACATTATTGCGGAGTGTCATCATCATCATCATCATCATCATCAGCGGACGGCGCGCGATGGCTTCGGGTTTAATTCAGTTCGCTTTCGTGCTCGCTTCGGGGATTAAGTATTAATATTATGCCCAACGAAGTGGGCGCGGTCAGCTAGTCTCTTTATAAATTAGATGCATATAGACGTCAAACATAAAAATATTAGGGCACTTTATCATTTAGAAAATCATTTATTGAATAATACATTTTGTTCATTAAATATTTAAATAATTCTGTTCTGAATTTAGTTAAGGTCAATTTTTTTATGTCAGAAGGTAACTTATTATACAAACGAATAGACATACAATATGCATTTTTTTGAAAACACCTTAAGTTTTTGGACTGGAACATATAAATCGTCTCCTTTTCTACCTCTATAGACAAAATCTTTTTTTTGTTCATATAAGTGGAAATATTTTTTTACAAACACTCCCATTTCAAAAATATATAAAAATGGAATTGGTAATATTCCAAGTGATTTAAACAAAGGCTTGCAAGAATCCAAGTAACCTGCACCACAGAGTGACCGTATACATTTTTTTTTTTTTGATTTTAAATACTTGAATTGCATTTACTGAATTACCCCACAGTATGATATCATAACGCAATACAGACGAAACATAACCATTACTTGAAATTGAATTACTTTTTCTTTTTATTTTTATTCTTAATTTTATGGAATAAGATCGATTCTCGCACGTCACGCAACGAAATTACCTGAATATTTATAACTATATTAATTGGCTATTATATTAACCGTTACTACTATTTTTATCGACGTTACTACAACTACTGTCATCTGAATTGTGTAATTCTAAAGCTTTAATACGGATCCATGGCCGCATCCTATCTGCGGCTATTACAGGTTCATATGTTTTGCCTTTCTTTGTAAATCGTGAAATCTGTGTCTCCTTCGTCACTGGAACTACATGATGAAGTTGAATCCCTTCGCCTCTTTGGTCTCTTCACCCGCCTTCGACGCATAGGCGGACTATCTGGAGGAGTACCGGCTTCATCTTGTGACATCATTGTTACAACCCACTGGGAAGGATACACAATTTTCGACATAATTCATTCAATAACAAATCCAAAATCAAAGAGTGGCTTTAAGAGACTACTTTTAAATTAAGTACTAAACATTAAATAAAAGGTACTGTGCAACACCACAGCACATTTTCTATAGATTGTAAGTGTCCTTTCAAACTAAGCTTAATACTTTTTCTGTTAAACTTCTATCGCATCATTAGAATTGGAACCTAGCACAAGTAGCCTTTTCTTTTAGCCTTTTATCATATTATACAACTAAGTAAGTTACTTAGTTCACTTATACATTCACATCCATTACACTTTATCCATTTACTCATACACTAAAACATACAACGTACCTTATATATTATAATACACTGATACGAACACCCATACACATCTATCAGCATTACGTAATAAACACCAGCTTTTATGACATGGTACCGGTTATTGTGATAATGATTATAGATATTTTAATTAAACATTATTTAAAAAAATATTTATTAATACTAAAACTCACTAACATATTCACACACATACCTTATACTCATACATTAGCACATAGAATATCTCTAATATATTATAATACACTAATACGGACAGATATATACACCTATCAGCGTTACGTAATAAATACCAGCTATTTTTTTAATACGAATATGATAGACACCACAAACATATTAAATGAATTAGATCGTGCAGAATTTGCCCGCTCGATTGGTTGTAATATTTAATCTTTACCGAACTTCCTTACGAAGCGGGACACATATAGCTTAAACATTATTACACAAAATATTAGGAGTATATGTATCACTAATTTAGACGACTTATTACTTTCGTTAGCACAGTTGACATTCGAGGTAGACATTTTAATACTCACAGAATGCAGACTCAATTTACTAAAACCGATCCCAGTCATACCTAACTACACCTCTTATCGCACAGTTAATAACCTAAATCAAAATGACGGCGTTGTCATTTACATAAAAAATTGTCATCTAGTAACGGTCAGTGAACTTGGTCTAGTGGAAGGAACCGGTTTACAACTTAAAATATGCAATTATATAATTCTAGGTGTGTACCGGTCACCGTCAATACATAATGCAACAAATTTTATTGACTCACTCGATAATCATTTGGCTTATATCGCATCATATAAAAATATTTTGATAGCGGGTGATATTAACATAGATCTTATAGTCCCACAAAATGAGACAACAATGGAGCGTAACAATAGATTAAACTACCTAAACACCTTGTCCTCGCACGGATTATTGCCAGGTCCATACTATATCGACCAGGGGGGGATAGTTGCCTAGACCACGTCATGCTGAAACTCGAGAACAATAGCAATAACTCGGTTATTGTAGCGGTTCTAAACCATCGGCTAGTCGCCATAATTATGACGAGGAAAAAATATTAACTATAAGACCATAACTGATTACGCTGCTGCTTGTAAAGATTTATCGGTAACAGATTTATCTGATTTAAACAGCTACCAGGACCCGGATATTTATGCACAATCATTTATTGACAGGATAAGAAATATATTGGCTAGTAATTCCAAAATGACACTAAATAACACCGAATATAAAATAATTAAACCATGGATAACGCAAGGAGCTCTGAAATGCATTAGGTTAAGAAATAGTATGCAACTAAAATTAAAATCTCATTCTCACAACGATATATTAAGAATAGCATATAAACGCTTTAAGAACTACTGCAGTAATTTAATTAAAAGGCTTAAAAGACAATACAACAAATCTCAAATTGACATTTCTATTAAAAATCCAAAAAAGTTATGGTCCACGATTAACAACATTTCCCAAAACTTCAAATGCTGAACTACTTTCGATTACATCGGATCCGCAAACGTCTAACGATTACGTAAATATTTTTTTTTTTTTTTGTAAACGTCGGCTCCAAATTAGCAGAAACTATTATCAGTAAACACAATATATCACAATGCACTTCCATAAGCAACAATAACATTTATATACAGCCAGAGTCATTTGTTTTATTGGATACCGATGTAATTGAAGTAAATAGCATAATAATGAGTCTGTCATCGGAAAGTGCAGCTGGTTGGTATGGCATACCTACCAAATTTATAAAGTTAGCGAAAAACATACTTATCCCCTTTTTAACAGCCCTAGCAAATCTTTGTTTTCACGAGGAGGATTTTTTTTTCAAGGCGCTTAAACGCTCAATAATTACTCCCGTGCATAAGGATGGTGATTAGACATATGTCGGCAATTTTAGACCTGTAGCCGTACTGTCTGCAATATCCAAAATAATTGAAAAGCTAATGCATGCCAGACTAGACAGCTGCCTTACTAAATATAACATACTATCAGAATCTCAATATGGCTTTATATGAAAACTCTCCTGGGTTTTTAAAACACTCGAATATTTGATAAACAGAGATCTGATCAACAGAACATACATTGCACTAGTAGAATCTATTATTGCCTATTGCATTCCCGTGTGGGGAGGAGCTGCTAAAACTAGATTTATTGATATTGAGCGAACACAGAGGTCCCTAATTAAAGTAATGCACTTCAAACCCTATAGGTATTCCACAAACATGCTGTACATTGAAACTGGTTTATTATCTGTAAGAAAATTATGTATACGGAATCCTTTATTAAATGGGAGACGCAATGACGTGATCGCTACAACTTACCCAACGCGTACAGGATTCGCTAGGCGACAATTTATTTCCCAATCGCCTTTCGTATATAATAAAATTAATAAAATTTTACATATTTACCCAATGCTTTTGTTTGATTACAAAAATGGAATAACAAGTTGGTTAAAATCATTGTCGTACGATGAAGTTGAAAATTTTCTGAAAAGAATTGCATAGTTGAATAAAGGTACCTACTAAAATGTTACAATGCACATAACGACATACAACACACACACTACACACAATCGCATACAAACACAAACACACACTTTCATACTTAAATAAACAAATACATCTCAAGTTAAGTTTTATATAATTTTGTAAGTAATAACCTACATTTATACTTGTTAAGATCGATTATACCATGTCACCCCCAGGGTGGAGCAGGACATTCCCAACTCAAGTATCACGATTACTTACTGGGAAGTCCTATAGAAAATAAGCAATGTAATATTATTTAATAAACCATTATTATTTTTATTTTATTTATTTAAAAAGTAAGCATGAAACAAGTAATATATCTTATTTATTCAATTACTGAACAGTTTGTTATCCATCTGACAAATAAGCATACCTGTTCTTTAACCCAGTGAGCACAGCTAGTGCGTCCCCTAAGAACCATTGAACAAGCATGGTTTAATAGTCATAAAAACTAAGTAAGCATAAAACATGTAACTACGTCTTATTTATCCAATTATCAGACAGTGAGTTATCCATCCGACGACTACTGGCTCACTCAACAACCAACAGGAAGCATACCTGTTCAATAACCCAGTGAGCACAGCTAGTGCGTCCCCTAAGAACCATTGAACAAGCATGGTTTAATAGTCATAAAAACTAAGTAAGCATAAAACATGTAACTATGTCTTATTTATCCACTTATCAGACAGTGAGTTATCCATCCGACGACTACTGGCTCACTCAACAACCAACAGGAAGCATACCTGTTCAATAAACCAGTGAGCACAGCTAGTGCGTTCCCTAACAACCATTGAACAAGCAAAGTTCAATAGTCATAAAAACTAAGTAAGCATAAAACAAGTAACTATATGTCTTATTTATTCAATTATTGTACAGTTTGTTATCCATCCGATGACTACTGGCTCACTCAAAAACCAACAGGAAGCATACCTGTTCAATAAACCAGTGAGCACAGCTAGTGCGTTCCCTAACAACCATTGAACAAGCAAAGTTCAATAGTCATAAAAACTAAGTAAGCATAAAACAAGTAACTATATGTCTTATTTATTCAATTATTGTACAGTTTGTTATCCATCCGACGACTACTGGCTCACTCAAAAACCAACAGGAAGCATACCTGTTCAATAAACCAGTGAGCACAGTTAGTGCATCCCCAAATGACCACTGAACAAGCATAGTTAAATAATCATAAAAACTAAATAAGCATAAAACAAGTAACTATATGTCTTATTTATACAATTATTGTACACTTTGTTATCCATCGGACGACTACTGGCTCACTCAAAAACCAACAGGAAGCATACCTGTTCAATAACCCAGTGAGCACAGTTAGTGCATCCCCAAATGACCACTGAACAAGCATAGTTAAATAATCATAAAAACTAAATAAGCATAAAACAAGTAACTATATGTCTTATTTATACAATTATTGTACACTTTGTTATCCATCGGACGACTACTGGCTCACTCAAAAACCAACAGGAAGCATACCTGTTCAATAACCCAGTGAGCACAGTTAGTGCATCCCCAAATGACCACTGAACAAGCATAGTTCAATAGCCATAAAAACTAAGTAAGCATAGAATAAGCAAATTAAGTCTTATCCAATCATCAAACAGCGAGTTATTAATCAGACAACGTCTAGTTCACTCAACAATTAACAGAAAGCATACCTGTTAAGTAAACCAGTGAGCAAGTATTGTTCATATTTTGTCCAAAAAAAAAAGTAGGTAGGTACATTTAATTTCTATTGTAATTTTGGTTTAACAAAAAAAAGTAAAATTCTTTATATTTCATTCTCGATATATATAGTTTATTTCATATGCGGCAAGGTAAAACCGATATGTGTCACTGCTATTAGAGAGTAGCCCTGATCAAACATCAACACGTTCGATTTGAGTGCACAATACTACGTGATTACTGTTAGGGGGTAGCCCTAACCAAGCACCCACGCAACACTATGCTTAATTCACACATCACGCCATCAGAGGGTAGCCCTGACATAACGAGATGCGTAAACCTCATTTTGCCCAATGCAACAAACCAATCTAATAGTACTTAATTAAACTTTCTGTTATTTACGTAGAAGTTTTCTTCTTTCTACCGCCTTTTGGTGGAAGTAAAACATTATGAAAACGAGTGTTATACATTTAATAAGATTCTTGTAAAGAAACAACAAGGAAGAATCAAATTGGATAAGGCATAATGCTTTTAACAAACCACATTTTCTTTTTCTTATTTACTTATCTTGTACTTGTTGCGTATCCCACTTCTGAGATGTAATGAAAACCACCGTTCTTTGTTACAAATATATGTAATACTACAAACTTGTACACTGACTGTTCACTTTAAAACTAACTCGTCGACTGTTGCTTAAGAACTAAACTGTGCTTAGAGACTAGGTCACATTATATACCTTCATTTTGCCGCCATTTCATTTCAGTCCGCATCAGTGGCGCCAAAACCACAGTTTCCTTTTAGTCAAATCAAATACCATTTAACATTACAAGTGCTTGACTTATTATACAATTTAATACCTTTTTTATATAATAAAATCATAACATTTGTTTCTTCCCGGGGAAACGAAACTATATTCATACCAAATTTCATCAAAATCATTAGTTTTGGAATGAAAGCCAGACAGACAAGAGTTACTTTTGCAATTATAATATTAGTATGGATCTTTAATTTGATAAACTTTTTATATAATCTTGATTGTATAAATATTAATATTATGTCATTTTGAAACTACCGTAAGTAAACAAAGCTAATTTAAATTCAATACTGACACTCTCTTTTGTAACGATTAATTGTAAATCTCATACTTACCTCTAAATAAATGTCTACGCAACGATTTTCAATCCAAAGTTTGTTTAATTTAGTCCTAATTAATGTAGGTAAATAATTGTGAAGTACGCACGTTTGAAATGTTTTGAAGTTTTATAATGGCATTTTTTCTCTTTATGCAAAGGAACTTAAGGCGAAACACGGTAGAATATTTTCTATTTCTATTCTATTTTCTACTGTCACGGTAGACACAGCCATTCTATCAGTAGATACACTTTGTCTAGCATTTTTCGATAGAAAACGCTTAGTCTATTATAATATATATAATAGTAGAAATAGAATAGAAAAGACGCGCGTGCTTTTTGTCTAGGGCTACTGTTTAGTTTGTGACGTCATTCAGTAACAGCGGCCAACTCGATACCGATTTATTCAGGTTGGCTGCTACCTCCCGCCACGGCTCCCCTCGGCGCGCGTCGTGTCGCGTTAGCCAACGCCATTACCATTAGTACGCTTAGCAACACATTCTCGTTCGCACGTGCCGCTTGCGTAGGTGCGTACATAAATTTACTACATCGCTCTCTTATCGTATTGTAGGATGGGTAAAAAAGGAAAAGTTTTACAAGGCGGTGAACGCACTATTTTATTAAAATTAATGACTTATTTCGAAGATGAGAAAAAGAAGAAATTCGCGATCACGCCATTGGACATGAAAAAGGTTATTGACATGAAAACTATTGCCAAAGTAAATAATCCATCATATTTAGAATATGGACTGTCAGAAATAGAATTGAAACTGTTAGAAAACGAAAGCAAATATCAATCGTTGTTAAAGCCATTTGATAATATTTTAAAGCGCACTGCCGCAGCTACTGGCGTATCAGAACGCACTTTAAGACGTATTAAGAATGAAGCAAAAATGATATGCGCCTCACTTCAGTCTGGTATTAATACTTCACCGGAACCCAACATTTCAAGTTTTCCAGTCCTACCGATTGCGATGGAAAAAATAAGAATACCAATATCACCTGAACCATGCAATTCCAGCTTACCAGTGCCGAGTAACACAATAAAAAAGTCAACGTCACCTGAGCCTGAGCCCAAAAGAAAAGTGAACATATCACCTGAACCTGACACTTCAAGAACACTGGCAGAGCCGTTAACCGATGTAAAATTATCTACGTTATTTGAAGCCAGTACTTCCAGAATACCAGTCTTAGATACTGGTACTTCACACAAGCCAATATCTATGAACGAAATAATATTACCTACACCTAAAAGAAAAAAACCTAGAAAAAGGTTAGCAATTGATGATGCTATGATTCACTCGATAAGCAATATAATTGAAGAATACAAACAAAAAAATGAAATACCCTCTTTGCGAAAAATTTTAGCTCAAGCAAAGAGAGACTTTAATTTTCCCGGTCAAATAGTAACCCTACGGAAAATCATTATTTCCCAATTAGGTTATAAAATGCCAAACTATAGTCGAAATTCGGTATCGGAGAAAAAATGTAAATTTTTAAAGAAAATATAATAAGTTTTTTTTATCTGTGATCAAATGTTTACATATAAAAGTGTGAACGGTTTTTAAAGTATGTCACAAAACTAAATAAAGACATTGTTGATTTAAACTTTTTTTTTAACTCCTACTGTGTTTCCTGTTTTTTTTTTTAATTATATACTTATACTAATATTAATATTTTATTACTGTGGTATAATGGCTGTGAGATTTAATAGAGAAAATTATTCTATATCACACCCAAATTATATGACAAAAATAAAAATAAATTATATAGTACGCCGAAAATGCATGAAATAGTAACTAAGTAAGGCTCCACTAACAGGACGAACATCATCAAACTAATGACTCACAAAAATATTTCCCGTGTCGCTTTATGCCCATCGATTAATCAGGACATGCGTTTTTTCGTTCTTTTTTCTATTTTTTTGTAAAGCATCAGTAAACGCGTTCCTGTGTTTGGTTGGACGGGCGACCACACGTCGTCCATTAGGGTATATTAAGAGTTCAGTCAATGTTGATCAATGTTTAATGACCAGGAATATAATAACGACGCAATTAAATTTTGCCTTTAGTAATGGAATGCTTAATACCCCCACGGGCGCCGATACTCAGGCTATTGTGGTAATTAATATGACTGGATTGCTATAATTTTGGCGTAATCAATAGCTTACCAACGAGCCGTTTCAGATGTGTTTTAGGGTAAGAACTCCCAGATAATTGATATTGATTCTTGTTTGTTTAAACGATAGCTTAACTAAGAAATAACAAAACCCCAATTACAAGAAATAATATTAATGTGAAAAGAATTAATAATAATTAATATAATAATTATATATAATTAATAAGAATTATAATAATTATATATATATATATATATATTCAATGACAGCATCAATCAAATGAGCACGTGCTATTTAAATTTGTACTTTCTCGTCCAAACATAGCTTTTAAAACTGAGTGAACCGTGATTTCAGACGCCCGTACATTTAAATCGAAGCTTTTTAGTTATTATTTTTACGTTCTTTTAGAACGTCAATATAAGCAGAGAAATCTTATAATCGCTACCAAATCAATAAGGTGTTTAATCATTGATTTATGATTAACACTAATAGGTATGAAATGTAACTATATTCTTATATACTTTTTTGATGTCAGTGTATTTTTTGACGAATTTCGATATATAGTAGGGGCCAATTCATGTTCAACACTAACAGAGCCGAACGAAGATGTCATTTTGTTTCCTCATTTTTAAGATCTATAATGATTTGAATGGAACTATAAAAACGACCACATATATGGTTTATGTCGTGTAATTAAATTCAATAACGTAGTTTTAAATTTTACAGCTTTGATAAACGCGCATTAAATTCCAAATAAAATTTATAGAGGCATGAAATGCGTTTTACGATTTGATTTGGTGAATAATAAACATCTTTCCGTCTCGTTTTACAAAAGTGTTAACTGATAATCTAGCAATATTAATGATACTATGAGTTTTATGTTCAAAAGAGATAAGACTCTTTAACTTTCCTTTCAAGAATGCTCAGAAAAAAAATCGTTTCTATCATGCCTGAATCTCCTTGAACTGGCGAAAAGACAGATGGCTAGAGATTTTGGCTGTACTATGCTTACATTTAATGTTGACAATAGTAAAAATAATTAGGTAAGATGGTGTAGTTAATAGAACTTTAAGATGGAGATTAAATTACCATTGATTGGTTAGAATACACGGTCCAGTTTTTCATACATACATATATGTCACGCCTTGTTCCCAATGGGGTAGGCAGAGGAGACCACCTCTCTCCACTTGCTACGATCCTGGCACTCTTGCTTCCTCCACTTTCATGAGCGTCTTCATGCATGCCAGTCCAGTTTTTCTCTCGGGTACAAAGTCGTATATGGGATTATCGTAATACCACAGTTATATAAAAACAATGAGACGGTTCACTTTGAAAGGCAAGCAATATAACATAACATCCTAACATAATAACTTCTTAAACAGGATGTAGAAAAATGTAAACAAGATGTTGGTCCAACCCTCTTTACCAGCATGATGTAGTAGGCATACATTTATTTAAACTTTATGTACAAAAGTTTGGTGGACGATAGCGGACTTAATGGCTAAGGCATTTTCTACCAACCTTCAGCGATTCAATAAGGTAGATGTATCAAAAGATATCAAAAACACTAATAGCTACACATAAAAAATGACCATATATAGAATCAATTAAAAATTCAAATAAATACTCAATAAATTACAATACAAAAATAGGTTTAAAATGAGTGAGGAATATTCACTACTTTACAATAAAAGTTTCTAATAAGCGAACATAGTTATAAAAATCGGGTCATCTATTGCCGTTCAAATTAAAATAAATTCAAATCTATATTGGCTTTAATGCACGCCAAAAATGTTTGTTTTAATGAATCAGAACTAATGTTTATCCTGTCCGTCTGATTGATAGTTACTAGCGTTTGAACGACGTGCATAGATGCGCTGTTATTTCTACGATTCTAGCCTCAAGCTAAACTAGTGGAGTTATGGGTTTGTCTTCTGAGGTTTATTTACATACTATATATAGTATAGTTAATAGGTAATATAGGTAGTTAAGCCGCGATGTTGCTGATTGAGTAACTAATTAGAAATCCTTTATTAAAAGTGGATTAATAATATAATGATGTTAATGGAAATATTTTTTCCAACCAAACTAATAATATGGAAAGTTGATAATAAGATGGGGACTTATATAAACAGTGATAATTTATTCGGTTAATACATTTGACTTGTTTTGTAGGACTTATTGGAAAACAAGTTAGGTATTTGTTTCCATAACAGTCTTGATTTCCAAATAGTGATAAAATTCTCGGTTTCGGGTTCGGGGCAACTAATCAAAGGGCATTAGATATTTAACTTTCTAGTATTAGAGTTTTGACTGGATAATAAAGACGAAGATAGATCCCATAATCCTGTTTTTTGTTCCCCTGAGGAAAATGCGTTAAATTACGCGACTACCTCGCGCCCGCCGACGACGACGGCGCAGCTGTGCTACCGAGCCCGGCGTCGCCTCCTTCTGGAGCATCACTGCTTCACAGAAGGAGACTACAGGCCTCCAACCTCCCTCGTCCGCCAGCATTGCCGCAATCAATGCCGGCAGAGACAGATCTCACCGGATCGCTCTGCGACCAAGACTCGGCACTCGGAGGCCCACGCGGGGCACTCTGCCAGCGTGTGCTGGGCCGAGTCGAGGTCGAATGCGCAGTGGTGGCATCGTGTCGATCCCTCCCGTCCTATTCGACACAGATACTCACCGAAGCAGCCGTGCCCGGTGAGTATCTGAGTCGCGAGGAAATCGCGCCCGCAGATACGGCGACCCGGGAGGTACTACGCCTCTTCCGTGGTCGGGGGGCGTCGTCGGTGGTGGAAATGGGGGAGGTATTGTAGCCTCCCCCGATGAGGGCTCCCCTGTTCCCGGATGTCGCTTGGCGTTCCCGGGGGCTCCCTTCATGCCTGAGGAAGGCCATCCCTGAGGTTTTGAGTGGGTCTCCCTTCTGGGGAGGAGAGCCCCACATAACCGCCAGCTCGCCACAGCCGGGGTATGCAACTTAATGCATTTTTCTCAGGGGAACAAAAAAAAAAAGGATGTCGAATGGGGGGAAGCGTCCCAGAGCCGTCGCCGCCTCGTACGATCCGTATGCCCATTATCCGCTGCAGGCTCCATAGCAGAGCTCTGCAGCTGGGGGACCTCGCGCAGTTTTGCGATGCGATCGCCCGCACGACACATGCCACCCCAAGCTCAGCAAACCTGAGCACCGGCCCGAAGTCGGCCCTAGTCGTCACGATGAGTTTTCATGTAAATATTTTCCCAAAATATTAGTCAAGATCTCAAATCTTATAATACGCGGATGACAGCACACTATTTGCACCGTCAGCGTCCTCGATAGAAGAAACTTTTCTGAATTGTGATTAGAGGCGTATTTTGTACAAGATTAAACGGCTCGGCGTATGGTAATTAGTAAGTCTGCCATGAATAGTTTTAATAAGATATAGATAAACCGCAACATTATCAATGCCATGAAAACCCAGTGTGTGGAATGAATTGTCACCTGCGGTATTTCCGAACCAATAAAAGGCCAGCAACACATCTGTAACTCCACTGGTGTTGCGGATGTCTATGGGCGGCGTTAATCGCTTACTATCAGGTGATCCGTTCGTTTGTTCGTTTGTCGGTAGGTATTTAATTTTTATAGGTATATAAAATAAAAAAAAAACGTTTCAAGCCTGTGAGGTAGGTTCCAAGCAAAGTTTAGTCGAGAGGTGGGACTGGTCTGTGTGTGATTATGTCCGATTCAGGGTTAAAGTCGAACATAATCAGCCAGCTGTAAAAGTATCCAAGAGGTTGGGTAACTATTTACTGCTTTTACCCATAGAAAAAAAATAACCTTCACCAAGGTCAACTTCACTTAACTTTTAGACTTCGTACAGCAGACAGACAGAGCTACGTTCACATTTACAACATTACTTAAGATTGTTTCAAAACTTCGTAGCAGATTTGTTAAGGCTTTTAGTTTCAAACTAGGCATAAGCAGCTGTCACGGAGTTTGTTCTTACTGAAGTTGTCGATTTAAATTTCAAAATACTTTTACTTAATTATGCACAAAGATAACTAAGACCTCGTAGTTGCTTATCATTGACTATGGAAAGATTCCAGTGGCAATTAACTGATTTAAACGCTCTAATTCTATTAATTTACTGAAAGCTTATTTAATATTTTGGTAATTAGTGCTTTATTAATATAGTACTTATTAAATCCCTAGCTATATTTTTGCAATAAGAATAGATTACATGCAAGCAGTTGGTGATGGTTTGTCGTACGGAAATCTGATATATTTAAGAAAAATTAATAAAAAATATTGTATATAATCTAACCAGACCACATAATATAACTATTAAACATAACTTATTCAATATATTGAAAGCGCCATATAATACTATCTCTACAGTTGCTACATCACCTATTAATTTTATTATACAAAATTGATATTTTTTTATTCAAATTGTACCTATGTGCTATCCCAGATCTCAATTTATCTCCACAACTTTCATCTAAGTTGTTTAAACTAAAATAATTTTTGTCTTTATAATATTAGTGTAGTTTTATTTAAACTCGATATTTTAATAAAATTAAACCTACCATTGGAATTTAGAAGGCTAAGAACAAAAAAAGCTAATTAGTACATTCTTATTGAAAATCATGAATAAACTCTAACAATTGTAGAATTTTACATTAATAATAACTAAACTGTTACTCAATTATCATGTTATTTTTTCCTACAAAAGGTGAAGTAACATCTCGTTAGAAATATTTGAACGTATCCACAACATCCTATCTCATGCTTCGATACTGCGGTCAGTTCCGTTGATAAAGCTTTATTTAATATGGTCCCTAAACGCATAACTTCAGTCCGATAGTGTCAACGACACTTGTTTAAGTGTAAACTGCTGTTCTCCTGCTGATAAAACGTCACATTTTGATAATTTAGCACATAAACGTGAAGAAACTAGTTTTGTATCTCCACAATATTAAAATGAATTAGATTAAATTATTTATGTAAACAATGCCGGTGTGCGCGTCACTCTGATACAAATAATTTTGGACTTTATGTCTATTGCTTTAAAGTAGTACTATGAAGGTACTGTTCGTTATGTCGGTATGTTAGACTAGATTTAAAGTAGTGTAGATGCTCTATAGATAAGGCTTAACTACATAGCTACATGACGAATAAAACTTTGGTGTTAAGGTCACATTTACCGTAATCTTTCTGATAAAATCCTCCCACATTGTAGTAACATAAAATTACTTTTTAACGCGACCGCTTCGCGAAATAAGTATTCCGATTGGAGTGACAGAATGATGGGTAATGGACATCTTTATTATCCTGTTAACGAGTTGAAATTTTGTATTCATGCTAAAATTGGCGCTGTCATAAGTTGAATATCCAGAAGGGTGAAGCCGGTTAGAGGTGTTACACGGCCCTTGATAATTAGGTAATAAATATTTATAAAGTATCTACTTACTGGCTTCTCATAATGAGCATTTTATTTTTATATATATGTTATGATATTTATATCATAATATTTCGTTTCAAAGACTTCGCGCGTTATGCATCGAAGGCTCTATAATAAGACGGGTTCAAGCAGTATTCAGGTTTTTTCCTTATATGTATGCAGTGTTTATTTAGAACTAGCTTCTGTCAATTTTTTTTATCATTTAGTTGGCTTTTTAGATTGCTCGCGAAATGACTGATTTTATACACAAATAGCCAAATTTTAATATCTTTCTTCAACATAAGCACTTATTGACATCAACACAAATCTAAAGATAAGAGAACTATTTAAGTTAACTCTGTACGTGAAATCTATTGTTATATTATATTTATAATCACGCATATGGACTTATTTTTAACCTATTTTAGATTAATGTTTTAAATTATATCTTAGATAATATACTTAGTTTTATTTTAATTAATTTGCGCCTTCTTATATAATATGTCTTTCCTTTAAGAATCGCAGATAAAAAAAATCATGACAATATAATAATGAATGTTTCCTTTATTAATATATTATTCATCTTCTGTTTGATAGTAATTCAAAACGACTATTTCATATATTTTAAAATATGTATAAAATAAATATTAAACAATTATTACAATTGCTTTTATGTCTATTCTAGAATCGATCTCATTTTTGCATCAAACTATCGACACCAATTCATATATACTTCACCACCGAGGGCCTTCCTTAATTATGATAAGTTGATTAAATCGTCAGATAATCACGATCGTCTTTACATATACTTTTCAGTTAATACACACTGTTTCAGAATGTTTTCATTTGTCGCAGGAATATGATAAAATCCGAAAATCCTATGTAGTGGCGCGCATGGCGTGTTATGGCGTGCTTGCTCTTAGGAAATACTTGTCATTCATTTATTTAAATGTACTTGATCGATCTATTATACGAGTATGTGATTGCAAATTAGACAGTAGCTTTTATAGTGTAGAATCGAAGTCAAACTGTACAAAATCATATCTATCTGTCATCCAATAAAAATAATTTACTGTAGTTTCACTAAATTAATAACTATTAAATTTGGCCAATAAAAGTCTTAATAAATTAGGCAGACGTCGAAAAACGAACGGAATGGCTATTCGGGTTGCGTCTGATGGGAAACATTTTGGTACAGTAAAAAGTTAATTGCTTGGAGAATTCTGGTTTGTTTTGATAAACTTACTTTACAGAGCCGCTCGTATTATTTGACATCGAAACAACAAAGTTCAATTCTAATATGGCCAGAAGTGCAGTTTTGTAGTTTGTCGATTGTTCGGAAAAGCTGTTGAATGGTGATTGTCATTGGTTTTTTGTGGTTAGTCTATCTATCATCAATAACAAATGTGTTTATTTTTTAGGAAAGTATTAATATGTAAATATTATTAGATACTTTTATTTGGAATTATCGCAATAACATTAAGTTGACATTATACAGCACGATAAATTGTACCAAAATACATGTATTACTTTTGAAGAAACACTTTAGAAGAAATAAATGGGCTAACCAGTATATTGGTGGATTAATTTGTCTAAATATGCCACACACTATGTTACAAAATGTTGATATAAAAATATAAAATCGCTTATATATAAATCTTTATAAATAATAGGGAAAGTGTATACGGTGACATATTATATGTGCTACCGCTCTATTTCTTTTCGTGGATGCCGTAGAAGTCGTTTTTTGCGAAGTACCCGCAGTAGAAATAGATTATTAAACACTTAATTTTATAAAATAAACGGAGTGTGCGTATTATTACACCTTTGCACAGGCTTACAGACATGACATATTAGGCTTCAATTATATCTATTTATTTGTATGTACATAGATGCAAAATGAGATCATTAATTCCCCGTACAAGCACAATTTATCAAATACTCTTGATCTCTGAAGATGAAATTTGGCACACATATTGATCGTGAGTCAGTCAGCAGAGACAGGATTTATGCAAAATCCCTCCCTAAGGGGGTAAAATATCCCTCCCTAAAGGGTGGAAGTTTGTTGTATCTACGATTTGGCATGTAAGTCAAAGTTAAATTAAACGTAATTTGTATTAATAGTTTTGAAATGACGGGTATGAAAGCCCCTTTGAGGTGCGAAAATTGATTATAATTAGTTTTTTTAATATCTTTAAATATTTTCTTTAATATTTCACATTGATCATTGCCACAGTGCATTGGTTTTTTACATGCCCAGTTAAAGTGGGAGGTGGATGTAATCTTCATAACTATTCAGCTCTTAAATAAAATTAGAACATCTTAATTGTGGATTACATTATAAAATTATTTGTTTAATTTTTCGGCAAAGTCAATAAAATTCGATCGGTTCATACAAGTCAATGGCACAACACTAATAGTAGAATTATGTAGTCGTATTATTTGACTCTAATCATTATATAATGATCAGAAGAGGAAGAACAGACGTACCATTGAATTCTTTATTCAGTATATTCCTGGCGTGCTACTATTTACAAATACGTATATTTAAATATCGAGGTAGCCAAAATCACTTGTATATTTCTAAAGCTCCCTCAAATTTACATTAATGCTTTCATACACTGTCGTCGGTTCACGTGTTCTATTTCAGTACAACTTATTATTGATTCAGGTAACTTATTGCTTTAGAACATCCCTTGCCAACTAGCCCATTCCCATCTGCTTTATAAATTTCTTTGGTCCACCGCCTTTAGGCCTATATTTTCAATATACCTAAATAATTTATGTATTCCCTTCTCGATTTTTGTGATTTAATTTGGCTCTAAATTCCACTTTCGCCATACATCGAACATACATATGCGACCAACACACTTCTGTAAACACCCAGATGTATCTTTTTTGACAAGATATGGTAATTCATAAAGCTACTTAAGGCTCCATTGACTTTGCTTCCTACTAATACTTCTTTTAACATCAGAATTATACGTATGGTATGTAAACATACACACCAAATATAAAAATTCTTTCACTTACTCTAAGCATTTGGTTCTACAATACAATATACATATATTTGTATTGTACATTAGCACCATTTTCTATCCAGCCTTGTAGATTTAGGGAGATCCCTTAAAGACATAAATTTATCGTATTATATTTTTATGTAAATTGTTTACTATACAATACAGGTATTCTTGTACTCAATTTCTTTAACTATAAGTATAACAAAAATATTCCGCTATCAAACAATAAAAATCTATTTATACACGAGCCTACTGACCAGAACCAATTCCACATTCTCCAAAATAAAGGACGACCAAATTAACTCATTAATGTGCGCTCAAAATTAGACCTTATACCTTGTGAATAGATACAATGTTTAAGGTACGTAAAATGCAACATTGTCACGCTGTTCTAGTCCCTCCGCGGTATCAGTGAGTCCATAAAATCTCCCAATTATTTCCGCTCCGTACTTATCAGCTGTAATCTTGCATCAATCCACTCGTATTACATGAAAATTTACGAGAATGAGATTTCTCTGGGCATGATGAACAATAAATTTCGAGTTAACAGTGCCGACGTCAACCAACAGATTCCACCCGCTTTATTTGAGAAGACGTATTCACAACATCTGTGATTTATCCTATTTGATACTGCTTTCTTCGTTTTGTTATGTTATTTATATTGTGTTTATTTATGCTATCAAATATTTTGTTAAAATTTTTGTTGCAACTTCGCTGATGCAACAGTCAAATGATAATAATATGAACACCGACGAATTTATTAAAACATGCTTTAGCTAGACGGCAGTCAAAAATCGCAAAAAGAAATTCGCTGCGAACTGTAATATATTAAAAACTGTAATAATTGTCTTAATCTTCTATAACTAATGACTTACTAACAAAATGAAGTTAATGCCTACATATTTTTGTGCTACTGTCTCGGCATTGGTTATCTATTGCTCCTACGATAGAGAAAAATATAATGAGGCTACCATACAGGTAGCCTCATTATATTTTGCCTCATTATATGTGCCTGCGAATAAATTCAAATGAGTATGTTAAATCAACTAATGTGCGCTGGGCCAGCGGGGTTGACGAAGGTCTAATCGCCCTAATATAGTAAGATAATAACACACATTTTTGTAACATTTACCGGACCGATCTCTCTGTAGTCCATTGTAAAATTGACAGTAAAATGATTGAAAGTCTAATTGACACCAAGAAACAAAAAATATTGATGCTGCTTCTATTTTTATACATCCACCGCGACGGTACACTAACCTAATTGGCCTCAATCCGAACGCCGTGAGCCACATAAATTATGGTCCAAAACTATCAAGGAAGGAAGGAGACCTAATTAAAATTTCAGTTTAAATGACCATCGAAAGTCAACAATAAAGTTGTCAAGAGCAGGGCGATAATTTAGAATGTACGCTGTTCGACGCAACGATAAAATTCTACAGCTTGTTTGATAAAAATTACCTCAGATATTCTATATTCAGATTCATTCAACCTTAAATCAAGGTTAATGAAAAAAATTAACACAAGGCCTCTATCAAAATTTAAAATAGATCAAATTAAATAGTAATTGATAATTCCAAAAGCACAAACTATGTGTCTGTGGTGATTAACTAAAAGCTATAAAAGAAAAATTGTATTATTTTTTTTTAACATGGATCGAAGAAATATGTCGTATTAAATCTTAACAAACAATAAAGTAACTACACCATCTGTCAGTTTTAATCAACATTGGATAGCAACTGAGTTACATAATCAGCTTTCAATTCTCGAATTATCACAAAGTAAACTAAGTATCACTTTTGATATTAAAGAAAGACTTATTATTCGATCAAAATAACTATCAGCAGTGCATACGAGTTTGTCGCTTTCAGAAGACAAAGTTTTAACCAAAGCAACTGAAGTAACTGCAACGGCGAACTTTAGTATTAAACTGCAATCGCGTCCAAAGATGTATTGTACTCCTTAACCCTCTGTCAAAGTTACAAATGTTAAGATTAGCATGAGACCGTTCTTACTGATGAACATGATCTGTGTTGCATTTTAGAAATGTACTTCCAACTGTAGTATAAAAAAGTGTGTATAATTATTTTATTTTATTTATCTAATTTATAAATTTGAAAAAATGCCTGCAAAATATTTGGCTCGCATGGGCCCTTGAATTCACGACCATAACATGTCGTATTGAATGCCGTATACAATTTGACCACCAAGTACTGACACGGATAATCGCAGCTGAAAATATTAACTTCATTGCCCACTCTAGATTCTATTCACTGTTATAATAACTAGTTATAATATATGCATTATGGTTTTCATTTTTCTTTATCCTTGAAGGAGAACATACTCGTACATATGTGTGTAAGTATTCCTTGTAATTGTATTTTCTGTAACTATTCTTTGGAAATACGTATTTATTGTATTCGTAGGTTCAATACGTTTTCAAATTTATGTAAACATTATGATTTTAACCTTTATGGTTTCTGTAAGACCTTATTGATCGCGATAGCCAACGACCATATAGTAACCAATAGCTGTGAGTATAACTATTGATTACTACAGTATACATACTCAAATTTTATTTTTAATTGTGTACATGTGAGGAGAAAAAAAGAGATATGTTGATTTGGAAGGACAGTTTTGCAAGTTTCTATGGTGCAGACTAACTACATCTTACCAAATTCCATCACAATTGCCTCAGCGATATGTAAACGAAACGTACAATGTAACTTTTATATTCTTAAATATAAACGTACATCTATATTGTTGGCTTTGCCTATGGTAAATGATATGTCTGTGGAAAGGTAGGAATAAGTTTCACGGCTACATTTCTTCCCATGTATGTCGTAAGAGCAGACTTATGTAATTTACTGCAATTATATTAAATCCAAGTGCCCGGCAGCAATATTCTCCCTTACAGCGGGATTCAAATTTATCGAAGTGTTACAGACAATTTGTTACACCTCGGGCTAATTTTTGGGCAGAACAGGCGTGATTATCTGTACGGCTATTTTTATTATATGTCTATGTCAGTGTTATAGTGTAGAATTGTATATAAATAAACACATGTATGTGTGTATATAATCACATTGGTACGGAATTATCTGTATGTATTAAGCCCACATTATAGTATATATATACATATAGTACATGTATTGTGTTATCTTTATTAATGTGCAGACCGTATGAATTAATACGATATAAGTATATTATTTATCAAACAAGACATGTGTTAGCGCAGATTTAAGAATTTACGGTTTATTAAAAATTATTTGTCTTCCTTTTAAATTTATTTAAACATAACGATAAAATTAATTTAAAACGAAGACCGAAGGAAGAATGGATATGCGCTTGGGCATATGAAGGTGTGCATAGACATAACAACTAAACATTTGAAACAGTGCTTAATAGCCATATACATTTATGTATTCAATGTTATAAACTATTGGTAACCTTCGAACATTTTTTCCACTAACCCATTTGGAGATATTTAACTATCGCTCTGAATCTAATTTAGTACACCCCCGAGCGCAATACCGTCTCGCATCTCATTAAACTGTTTAAGAGCCAATTAAATTGTACTACATAGATGTTTTCATACAAAACATTGTTTCCTGTCTTTTAGGTTATGCTTTGGACCGGTTGGCCCCTGCTGTTTCAATTAAATCACTGACAATACTTTGAATGCCTGGCCAGTTTGGTACCAAAACATACCGCATTTAGTCGTCATCATACGCCGTTTGCACAATTTTGATCCTTTAGATACGATGTGGTACGTTCATACATTTCTATATATCATTGTATACAAGTGATACAGACAAATAAAGTTAAAATATGAGGAATAAAGGTAAAGGACATTGTTAAATTTTGGCCTAAGAACCGATGTGAATATAAATTATACTATAATTTTTATTTATTTTTATATTATTTGAAACATATTTTAGTATTTCACGGACACTTCAAATAAATAAATTCCAAATAAAAAGTTGGGTCACAATTATTGATGCCGTATAAAATGTTTTCCGTCAGCCAGTGCTGCCAGTTTCGGAAGTTTTCGCGATTTCGGTAAACACGGATCGAATTGAAAACCTCCTCCTTTTTGAAGTCGGTTATTAAAATTAGTTTTTTTTTTTTAATTTATTGTTAAATTACATTGGTACACTTTTTTGTCTAATGTATCTAGTCCTGCCAAACTGAAACAGTTTGTTGGCAAGTAATCGCGCTTATTCTATATAATATAGTTAGGTGTACCTACATACTATTATAAAGCTTAATTTTAACTTTGATAACACTTTATTCATTTAAATACCTAAATTGACTAGCTAGAAAAAAACTAGTATTATATATTTTTTAAGCGAAATCGCGAATTTCTAGCTTGGCATTCAAGTATTATAGTTTTCGTAATTGGCAACACTGGTGTACTGCCGTGTCCGACTACCTGTTCGTTTCATTTAATTTTTGATTACTTTGCGACTATCGTTTCTTTTGAGATTTTCTATGCGTTTCATGGTTTTATTTTAACAACTTTGGCTTGATTACGGACTCCGATTACATTGCGTAGGTACTTGGTAGACTCGGCTGTGTGTAAAGGAGTGGATTTTGTAAAATGATAATTGTCAAAGAATTATCTTACACTTGACTAGGTACTATCTCTTTTCCTAGTATCTAGTAGAGTAGTCCCTTCCTAGTTCTAGAAGAGAACATATATAGCTGTACATAGTATTGTTAATATTACTTTGAAACTACTCTGATTTTTTCTACTGCGATTTCACGCAAGGTTGGTTATTTTTTATTTATAACCTCAAAATATTAACTTTTTTCGAGATTATTTTAGTTTCCTGAAGTGTCCGTTCGTGAAAACTTATTTCATAGGATTCCATATAATTTTAAGAGTTTACATAAGTCACTTTCGATTCGAACGGTTCTTAGGCAGAACATGTATGGAGCCGGAACAATGTCCTTTCCTTATTTAGAGATGTCTGTCTGCCAGGCCTGAAAGCTGTATAAAAACAAATTGGCGGCAAAATTTATATTTGATTTAAAATACATTGTTTTTATTTCACACAGAAAATTGCACACACACATGTGTGTCTACATAAAATTTTACAGATATATGAATTTATATATATATATACTACATATACTTGTATAACCAAGATAAGTCGCGTATATGATTAATAATGAAATTGTAATACATCAAAATGATATATTTATGATATATAATTTTAATATATGTTATGATACGAGTATATTTACTGATTAAAATCACAAAATGTATTGAGGATTGTATTTCAATTTTCATATACCTAGTAGAGAGTGATGTCGATCCTAGTATACTTATCAAACACTTTATTTAATGTGTCTGTCAAAGTTACAATTACAGTTTTCTTGGTTTATTAATCTTGAAGCTTTGTCACAAAACTTTATCACAGCTTTGTCATAAGCTAGACAATACTTGTTTCGAAACTTAACACAAACAAAACATTTCTTAGCTAACTGCGTCGTAGCAGATTTAACTTTGTATTAAAAGATTGATTACGATTGCTTATCTAAAATCCAACTTGGATATTGCATTTGATTATTTTGTGTTAATACTAAAACAATTTCTAGAGGATTTCGTTTGATTAATTATTCTAAGTCCTTTTTAATAAGGAATTAAGACTATTATCTCACAGTACAGCATACCAGATTAACAGACTCTAGTTCAGTATTATAGGAATAAAACTTGTACTTACATTTAAGCTATATTAATCGTAGTGATAATCCAATTAAATGGCGCAATGTATTTGACTTCTTCATATTTTACTATTGTACTATATTTATTTAATAATAGGTATTATTTGGATTACATACAATAACAAATAAAGCACACAGAATAAGGTAAAATTTACACAAAGATAAAAATGTACTCGTGTACTACGAATAATTTACCGTTATATTTAAGTTACAGGCCCTCTTAGTATGTTCGATTGTATTGCGATCCTCGGTACTCAGATTTCGGATTAAATGGAGCTTCGGAGTTATTTGGAGGAAAAAACAGGGCATTCAATGTTTTGAATATGAAACTTTACTCCTAACTTACGTCTGATGCTCCTCTATAAGCCTCCCGGAATACACATTCACAAGGATCAAAAGAAGAATGGTTTAGGGCCATCTCCCACCACGATGGCCCAGTGCTGGTTTATTATTTGCCCGGAAGCACCCATAGATTTATTACACTACCGTTAGATTGGTAACGTGAGAGAGGAATGACATAGTATACTTATGGGTTAGAGCGGGATGGAAAGGCGGCCATTCACATACACGCTTGCGGCCTGTATAGGCCCAATGCCATTTGTGAAGGAAACATATCCATATTTTTATTAATATCTTATTTTATAGAAGAAAATAATTGTGGTTTTTACACGCTTTTTATTGACTTACTCTGTCCGTTTGTTTGTTTGTTTGTTTGTCATGATCAAATCTTGTAATCGAATTTTTCGACCACTTCTACTGCTCCAATCGAGCTCAAATTTTTTTACATGTGTATTCTAGATGACAATACAATATTCAATCATTTTCGAATCATAAAAATACATAATTATGTTGTAATAAATTAAAAACTTTTTAATATGAGAATTGGTTCAATGAAGCAAACAGATAGAATTTGATATAATGCATATGTTTAATTCTAATACTACACTTTCTGAACAATTATGTACATTTCTTTATGTTTGTTATAATAATCACGAGACTAAAAAGTAGTAAATAAAAAAAAAAAATAAAAAAAAACTTTTTAAAAAAACACGCTTTTTACGCAAAGACTAAAAAACGTTTGAAAAAACTTTTGTTTGTTATAAAGACTAAAAAACATTTGATCTAAAAAGTAGTAAATAAAAAAAAAATAAAAAAAAACTTTTTAAAAAACACGCTTTTATTAAAAAGACTAAAAACCGATCTAAAAACTTGAAAATAAAAATAAAGTCACGCTTTTAGAAAATTTGGGTACATATCAAGAAAAATTTCTGATGACAAAAAGAAATGTAACTCAAAAATTTGTCTATAAAATTTAGCAAATTAGTCCAAGAACTCAATGACTATATAAAAGCGTGGGGTGTTCAAAATTAAACATTACTCATTTAATGGTCTTAACATTTACACCCCACGCTTTTATAGTCATTGAGTTCTTGGACTAATTTGCTAAATTTTATAGACAAATTTTTGAGTTACATTTCTTTTTGTCATCAGAAATTTTTCTTGATATGTACCCAAATTTTCTAAAAGCGTGACTTTATTTATTTTTCAAGTTTTTAGATCGGTTTAGTCTTTTTAATAAAAGCGTGTTTTATTAAAAAGTTTTATGTTCATTGCCTGATTGTATCTAGGACAGACAATTAATTATTATTTGATTGTTTCCCCACGTAAGTTCGATTTAATGTCTCTTTTTTTCTTTACATTAAGTCTCTTTTATTTTATTCGTGGTTTTAATAAAATAATACAAATTATATTATTATAACCTAAATAGTGTTATTAAATAACATAATTAATTTTCCTGTAAAATACTATAACCAAAGTAATTTTACTAACCAATCTACTAATAAAAGTATCAAGATTAATAAGTTTACAAATATTCTTGTTACGGACCTCACGACTGTGCTCATGTGCCGACAGAGCAATGATACCATCTAATCCAGATTTCCCCTCTTTAATTGATTATTTCGTAAAGATTAATATGACTCGTCATACTTGACGTTCTCTCGATGGTACACAAAAATTGATCCAAACAATATTCTGAGTCACGACTAATATGGCCAGTTATGCATGAGCCTTTAAATTTGAATAAAGCTTTAGAATGATGCTTCAGGGAAGGGTCCCGCTATTTTGGTCTTGTTAAATAGTTTCTCGCTAATAATTTTCAAGTTCAGTGTCGACTCAATTGTGTATGGTATTGTTATAGACATCTTAAATTAATTCTAAACGATCCGTTTAAGCAATGACATTCGATATTTTTATTACGGTTGAAATGAATTATAATTGTTGACGAAATGCGACTTATCTTGGATCGTAGTTTAGTATCGGACGATTTCGTAGAATTTTATAAAATATTTAACCTTGTAAAAGCAAAGCAAATTCGCAGAAACATATATTAAGGGTTCTTTACACAACAACTTTTTTGATATGTCTGTAATGTGATGAAGGCAGAAATATTGCTTTATTTAATACTTTGAATAGACATTTCCACTTGTGAAAGATTTAATTATAGCAGTCTATTACAAATTAAGCTTCTTTCAGCTTAGCCGATTCCGTTGTAGTTTAGTATCAAGATAAGTAAATAGGCACCATTTGGGACGTTATGTAGATCTTAATGAGGGATGTATACCTAACGGGCCTGCGGTCCGGACTTTAGAGCTCTGTAAACACAAATGACTCGGAACGAGCTTCGACTGGGTAATTGGGTTAAGTAGTTACACAACGACCAAGTGCTGTGCATTTAAATGCACACCAGATCATAGGGTACAGAAAAATATATCCTTTTAATTGAATTCATGTTATTGATAGTAAGAGTGATTAGATTTGGACATGAAAGCTATGTACATAAAAGTGGATGGGCGTGTAGGGAGAGGCGGATCGAAGAAAAGATGGGTGGACTGTGTGAATGATGATACGTTGAAGAAGGGAGTGAGTGTCGAAACAGCGAGTGATAAAGGAGAACAAAAAAGGAAGATATGTTGCGCCGACCCAAATAAAATTTGGAACAGGGCAAGAGAAAAAAGAAGAGTGATTAGGTGAATAGTTTATTAGTTTTATGACGTGTGTAAGATCATGTTTTTTTAATTATATCACGGTTATGAAACGTTATGGATTTTTAAATATAAAATGAAAAATAAATAAAAATTTTCTTGTTAAATTTGGTCTAGCTTAGGGTAATTTAACCGAGATTTCATCATTAGCGAGATGGGTCACAACAGTATATTCATTGCGTAAGAGAGTAAGCAACTATTTTTAGGGCGAGAGGGTTTTTGAATCCCGACCCAAGCGTAGGATTCTAAAGTGTGATGAGGGATTCTAAAGTAGAATGGTTTGTACAACAACACTCGATCTAATAATAGTGTTACTCCCCAGGAGAAATTCTACTTTTTATCACTGTAAGTAAATAATTACTTATTTGTGTAAAAATGTATTTATTTTTAGTAACTCGTAAAAATCGGAACTTACATAAATCAAACAATTACAAAAGCGCAATAGCATTATATTTCGCGGTTTCTGCTTTTTTTTGTTAATTCGCACGCGGTTTTTATCATACAGACAACTGTCTGTACCTACTTATACATACAATATCCGGGATCGAACAATCGATCAACTCCTTGATGAACAATTGATCATGAAGATTTAAATCCTAATTACAAATTCCAAATTCAAATCACTTTGAGATTGAAGTAGTTGTGATGAATGAAGAGCTTGTTGTTCACTTGCTCAATTTGTGTTAAAAAATTGTTTTTATGTTAATAGATCTCCCGGTCTATCTTCATCGTACATATTAGTCTCGAATAAAGCAACCTAAATTTGAAAAATCGAAACTACAACCCCTCCCATTCACAGCACTACAGATAGCACAATAACAATTAATCTAAATTTTAAATAGTTTAAAATAGTTACATTTCGTTCACGGCGTAATATAATGAGCAGTCTCACTAGCATGGTCTATAAACCGCAATTTGCTCACAGACCATGACTCCGTCTCGCGACCAATTTTATCAATTTCACCGGACATTAGCAGTAAACTATTTAGGAGTAACGCATAGACTATACTAGCGAATGACCGATTGTCCTAGATTAACGAACCATATCATTACGGCTAATGAATCGCGCTCGATCTTATCTACTCATCAACGTCAATCTCAAATCTATTAGGTGCTGTTATTGAGGAGTACGTGAAATTCTGTTGTGCCGTTACTTTACTATTCGAGCTGGTAGATTATGCCGTATTAAAAGCTGAAACTGATTTTATTGCACTATTTGGCACATTAATGAGTGTCCTGATGATGATCGCTCATATAAATACATTCAATGCAACAGCCGTACAGGTCAGCCACAGCCTATCTGGTTAGAATGGTGAGTAATATTTAGAAATCTCAACAGAACGACGTTACGAAGCCAAATTGGTATTACGTGATTCGAGTTTCCCAAACCGCGAAACTGCGTGACAAGTTCCTTGGTACGAAAAACCTAGAAGAATTCGCAAACGAAAGGGTCGAAAATTGGTTTATAGCTGGAAAACGTGGCTAGAAAAATATGATAATTCATTTCAGTAAAATGAGATGGTATTATTGCACAAGCCTCGTCTTCTTTGTATCAAAACTTTTCAGCATCTGATCCCTCACAGTAGAATTCTGTCAAATAACGACTATAAAACCTGAACCGTAAAACCAAAACGTATTTCGTCTACACAAGAAGTGAACATTGTTGGTAAATGGTCAAGTAAAGAGTTTGCCGCAGAAATAAAAGGTATGTTATTTCGTAAGGAAAAATAGTTCGATTGTAAGCATTTGTTTTAAAAAAAAATGAATTTCCCACGACAATGAAGCACTTAAGCTAACTGGTCCGGCTCTTATCTATAAACTGATCGATGTGATACGAAGTCACTTTAGATTGTACCTCCCGTGCGCTGCATCAGAGCGTGTCTCTGTCTTTATCTAGATATCTACACGGACTTACATGACGTTAAAGACTACCGGCAACAACATTATAGTAGCTTAAGCTCTATTGTGTGCCATGTGTCCACAACTTTAATTCCAAAAAGGCTTATTGCTTGTGCTGCAAACTTTTGTCGTGGTTAGATACTGGAAGCGGAATATAATGATTGCCGTCTGATGCGAGACGCTCTTTATACCTAAATACCTTCTTAAAGGCTTTTCTGAAGTTTACAAAGCTACAATATGAAATAAATAGCATGTAACAGTGGAAAATGTAGTACAATAAAGGAAGTGATCTTTAATAAAACTTTGTTTCACATAGTGGATCGAATGCTATACTCTTGGTCATAAATAAACTTAATAAATAATACTATCGATAATAATAAATAATTATTTATTTATTTGATCAGACATGAATATCCATTAAATGCAAGTGCCAAATTGGTTCATTGTCTTAAAAGGTTTGATCTGGTAAGGCATACAAAACCAAATCAATGTAAACATTGACATATTTCCTATCATACAACCCCTCAACTACATCGGTAAAGTGCCTGCACTGGGTCTGGTGATCTGCCATCACCACAATATAGTTAAAGTGTAAAATTAATAATTTTTACTAATATTAATGGTTTTGTTGAGGTGAAGGAATTTTACGTATCCAAAATATAGACCAATTATTTTTCTTTATCGTTCCAAATACACTACGCCTACTACTATAGGTGTTTTAAAGTGGACTTTGTAATAAATATACTGTTTTTGGAAACATGTCCCACGAGGGCTCGTACTATTAAAATCAAACTTACGATTTATTAATGGAGATATCGTAGAAATCTCGCTCTCATCTTATTGAGTGCATGTAGAAAAGGACATGGCGAAGAATATAAATTAAATTTTATGTTCAGAATGCAGGCTCAAAGCACGGTTTTTGCGAAAGTCCTGAAACATGGGACTCTGGAACTGACATTGGTTTGGTATCCATAGGTTGTTCGTAATTGACTTTTCATTACCTCAGTAATGCTATAAGCTATGCAGAAACAAAACATAACAACTGCTATAGTTAATTTATACATTTATACACCATAAAATTTACAAGTCCATGATGCATGACAATCCAAATTAAAATTGGATCACAAATTGCTTAATAACATCTATCAGCAGGTTTGGAATTTAAATTACTCGGATCCACACCTACGCCCCTAAAACTATAGCAAAGCCTTGTTTAAAACGAAACAAGAATATCCTTATTTTGATTTATTGGAATCTTGTGTTTATGATGGCACTTTTTAAAGTACATATTTCTTTAGAATCGAGATTTAAGTCTGCTAAATGAAACTTGGGGCTTAGATTAGATTGGACTTGAAACACAATGTAGCAAATGAATAAATCGTATGGCAGAAAACATCTATGACATTGGTATAAGTATTTAAATAGATTTTAATGCTCTGTTCATTCAGTCTAATCTGGGCCTTAGATAAATTATCACTTGCATTCGTTTTGATATGAATGCCTACGAGAATGCTATACACAATACACAATTATTCTGAAATATTCCTTTCTAACAAAACAAATGCGATTGTAAGAAATGGTACTTTGACTGCTTGTACTGATCTATCCTTTAACATTTTAATTTTTTAAACTAATTCTATCGTTCTACATCTAAGTACATATATTCTTAGCGTACTTCATATAGTATGACTTTCCCCTAACCGATTCTATACACATTTCTGGAAAATATCATTCAACCCTGTCATACTATGTAACATCAATTAATATCAAAAAGGGTAACGTTCTTAAAACTTTGTGACTTTCTTCATTGATATTTAAATTCAAAGAGTTTTTGTTATAAAATATTTTATCATTTTTATTTGTGTTATAAAATAACCATTTATGAACAAAACTGCAAAATATGAAGCCTAGGCTATCTCCCAAAGCGCTCATTCGGAACCGTTTCATGGGGAGCCTGAGAGTCGTGCATGGTTCGCTGTTCGGCAGGATGCAATCGTGCAACATGGGCAGGTGAGGCGACCTTAGGTCCTATTGGTATTCATATAAATTCTAAGATAATTGTGATAGTTAATTAATGAAGTATTTATGATAGTTTAAGCACCTTGATTGACAAAATCTTCATACGAATAATAATTTGTAAATGTTTTTCGTAAAACCTTGCATCATAATTAAGAGGCGCAAAGTCACAAACAAAAGTCAGTCAAAAGATTTGCTGAGTTATAGACGTAGCAAAAAGTACTTCGAATCTGAAATGGCAGTGACTAGAACAAACAGCTAAGAGTTAAAAGGAACTCGACTGGTCACATTTGCTGGATTGCGCAGTGTAGGTAGGTCTGTCATATGATAGACCGACATTATACTGAAGTTTGTAAGAAGGAAATTGATGCAAAATGCGCAGACACAATTGATGTTCCTTGGGGAACGGGCTAGTATCAGTGTCAGCAGTGTTTCTTGGCTAAAATTATAACAAAATTTATAGTGATTAGTAACATTAAATCTATGTTATTAAAAAACAATACCCCAAAATACAACGCCATTTGCATTATTAAAACACGAACTGCATTAAAACGCGCGGCACCATCGGAATTCATTTTTTATTTAGTACGCGTCTGTAAAAAAAGTTTAAAGCTTACCCTTGTTACTTAAGGCGATTTACGATCGGGTATACTTTGAAAAAGTTTAATGCACCTGTTCGGTCCATTTAGCGCGGTGACCGAGGTAAAAAAGGCGGGGTGAAATACGAAACGAACATTTTTAAAAGCAATTTTAACTAGATTTAGTTAAGATTCGATAATTTTCTATCATCTTTTATTTTTTCCCTAGCATTCGCGGATTTATTTTTATTCTCAATTATTTTTCCACAACATGATTTGTGAACAAAGAAATAAGATTAACTCATAAGCGGATTACGTCTAAGAGGGCAGATATTGTTATTTGTTTATAATCTTATTAAAGTTTAAATTGAAAAGACCTATATGTCACGAAACGAATGAGAAGAAGAGAAAAACTTAAAATAATAAATACATCAATGCTACCTACCTGTCTTTACATAGATATTGTATGAGTCAAGTATGGAAAATCATTGTATTTACGAAATTTCTACGAACTGCCCATAAACTGGTGACAGATTCACGCACTATTACACTGGGACTCATATCAGAATTATAAATTAGTGAATTGTGTTTATCGTAAATTGTAATCTTTCGGGGAGATCAGGCGTGACTATATGTACGAGTATGTATATATACAATGATCACCAGCAGACCTTACTCAACTACGCTGTACCAACTCAGATTGACTTAATATATATTTTTTTTAATTTAACAATATTTTTTGTTGAGATAGCATTGTCAATAAATATATGATATTTCTATAAAAGAAGAGATAAATATACTTTGCTGCAAAGTGAGTTATGCACTCTATTAATGGTTTACACCTGCCAAATCTAGTACAATTCCGATGGTTAGGGTTATCTAACTGAGTGCACCGCTATTACCAGATGCATCTGAATATTTGCATCAGATAATCTGATGCAGCTTATTGATCTTACTCTGGTTAGTAGAAACTATATCATCTGTGTGATGGTGTGAGGTCGTTTCCTGATTGGCTGTAATAGTGTTTCTTATTTATTTATCTACACTAGCTTTCATCTGCGTGGATTTCGGGATTGGGTGTTAGAGGGTTAAGGGTCATAGCTTTGCCCACGGCTACATATACGCGGAGTCGGTTTTGGTGCGAAGATTTTATCGCGCTTCCCGTGGACTATCCGTTTTTCCGAGATCGCAAAACTTCTTAAGAATCACTCTATCTATTGATAAACCGCATAAAAATCGTGCAGTAGTTTTTGAGCGAAGCCTTTATTGCGCATCGTGGATCTGTCGATTTTTCCGGATAAAAAGTAGCCTATGTTACTCATGTAGCTTTCCAAAGGTGAAAGAATTTTGAAATCGTCCAGTAGTTTAAGCGTGAAGAGGTAACCAAACAAACAATGAACAAACAAACAAACAAACACACTTTCGCATTATAATATGTTGGGTTACTGCTGATCAGAACTTATATTTTATTTCCGTTCTGTCCGAGGGGCAAGAAGACTACACTATGTTACACCAAATCTTGCGATTCGAAGACCAGTACCATGACCATAACGCCACCGATGCTCGTTACTGTGCTTATGGTTTTGTTTCTCACTTTTACAGTGGCAAACGGTAATTATCTACCTATAGAAGAACCTTGTCATTGATCTGCGACGTACATTATAAGCAAGTCACAATCATATTTCAATCAGAGCCCAGTATTGATTTTTCATTTGCAAGATTATGTACCACATCGTTAGCAGTTTCTCAAGAATGTCAATATATTATGGTATTAGCAAATATACCTTCAAAATGAAATAACATTGAAGATTGTGGTTAGATTCGCTGATACATGCTTCAGCATTACGGTTTGTTCAGATGTTGCTCATGAATATGTAAATCTTTACCCGCATTAAGCAACATATGTTCATAATATTATTTCAAGCTTCTATTTATTCCTCGCATAACATTTTAATAACCCTTTGATCTGTATCCACTTTATATTAATGTAAATTTGAATTTATTGTAAGCTCACGTGTTAGTTCATTCTTGAAATAAAAGGTGATTAAAATTTAAGTAATATGTATTCGTACATACCTACACATGTACAATCCTTTCGTAAGGCAGATGGGATGTACACCCCGTCAATCCCGATCCGCGAACGGTCTTCAAGTCCTACTAGCGCCGACATGTACCCCGCCACACTCACCCCAGTTCCCTTCACAGCAGCGTTTTGCTTAGTTACAAGTAGGCCTCATCCATCCAGACCAGAGTCACTTTAGTGTGTGGTGTCTGTTCAATCGCATATGTCGTGCCTCCTCGTAAGGGTGCGCTCTCACTTCCTTCTTGCAAGCCATAGGGTCCCTAAGATTTGGGTTGAATTTAGTTGGTTGGTAATGTGGGCTGGGCTGCCTCTAGCAATAAGAAGTCCAACATAATCTCTGCGGCACTTGGTGCGAGGGTATCATGGGCACGTTTTTTGTCCATTGTGACGGATTCTCAGTCTCTCATCTCTAGCAAGAAATGAAGAAAATATCCACACACGTAGACAAAGGATCTTATAAATTGTAGATATAAAATTTTACCGACAGAATACTTCATTGTACGTTTAAATACAATTTAAACTACAATAAACGGTTTTTAAATATTTGTCACTGTGAACAACTCGAACGAATCGAATTAATGCTAAACATATTTGGAACTTTACAATACCGTGCAATAATAATTAAAAGAATCTTAATTAAAAGAAAGAACAGAAAAAAATAGGAATGTAGTATTTTTTAAATAGGTTTTTATTACAATTATTTAATTAAATTTATCAAATGCTCAATATACTCCATTCTATTGTGTATAAAATCTCTATTCTTTTAATAATTTCGCTGCTTATATATTTTCGGTGTGGAAAATATGTAATACGTTTAAATTATGTAACTTGCAAATTATCATAATACTCCTTGTAAACGAAATCTTTTAAAGAATATTATTTATTGACCTCATAAAAATATTTCTGAGGTTTGAGAATCTCAGCTGAAAAATTTCAAGTATTTAAAGTAAACATAATTCCGTATTCCTCGATATTTATTAATTATGCATTTATAAACTCATTGAATTGGCAGTTGTTATTAAAATAGAAATGAAGCGATTTTTCAGTGTTTACAATATTCAAGACAGACAGTTTCCCCCGTGTGGCTGGCATCACTGCAGAGGATATATATGAAGTCTGTACCTTCTTCATTGTGGCGTAAATATTACGCCGGTTAGTTTTCAGTCTTTAGTATCGGGAGTTCACTGCACAATATCAATAAAACACCCACCTTTCACTAAAAGTATATCTCGTGCTGTATAATCCTTTTGACATGAATTGATTAAAGACATGAATTCATTTTATGAGCTTTCAATTCTAATTAAGCACTCTGAAAACATTAACAGAGACGTGATATCAGATGCGGTAAATTTAATCAAAATGAATAGTTATTTGTTTCGAAAACAAATTATCACCATCGCACATATTGACAGTAGTGAAATAACAACAGCTGTGGGACGCGTATCAATTTTCACAAATAAAGTCAATATTAATAACTCGATAAAATCGAAAGTCGCCCACACGTCGCCAATTTATGTCCGACGATCTTCGGGAACGTTTTAAAAGGTATAAATATTCGACTTTCGTTCGATCCGTCGTCTTAGATAAGCCCGGGGAGGATGACAAAACGTCGTCTGCACTTACTAATATGGGTCTTACCAAATTTATGTCAGCTTGGTAATATTGATTGCGGTTGGAGTATTTTTACGTCTTAAATTAAGTTGATTTATGGTGAGATTAATTGATACCGAGTTGTTTTAATAATTAATACTCATGTGTGGTAATTTATTAAGCGTCCTTACATGGTTATTTGATTTGATAACGGATATTTTTGTGTAAGTTAAATCACATTAAATTATAATTCAAGAACAACCCGATTTGAATAATCACTTATAGTTGAATTTGTCTCAATCTAGAAAAGCAGATTACCTATTGAAATATTAGAAAATGGTAAAGAAATTAGAAGACTGTTCAATTATTAGGTCAGCTTTTTACTGTGGGATATAATATATATTACCGTCCGAGATATTGCCGTGCTATGGCGTAAGATGCTAATAAAGAGAGGATAATAAAGATCCGGGAAAAGTTTACACGGCTGAATATGTTTTCATATTTACCGTCACGTCACATAGCTTAGCGTTGTCAGCAACTGAACAGACCAATATATCCCATAGTGTAGAGTCTACAGTAATGGCATTTATTAAAATATTATTCGGGAATGTATGTTATATTCCATAGTGAAAAGCAGGTCATATAATATTAATTTAGAAATTCTTTCATGTTTCTCAATTAATAATTCACGTTAATATAATATCTTAATACCGATTCCGTCTATATATCGATTATGCTGGGATGAAAAGTGAGCATTTTTATATTTTTTTCTTTTTACGATGTGGAGTCTTGTTGCATACCGTAACTATCGGCTAATGTCTAGATGATATTCGTATGAGGATCTCTGCGGAGTGCGTGATATATGTACTTAAAAAGCTTAAATATCAATCGTGTTCTTGACTAAGGACTACCTATGGACTGGAAAATCCAATTTCACACTTGTCTGTTGACTGTTCGGCTATTAACTTTTATAACGTCTGTTTGGGTAAACCGTGAAAATAATTATACTTCCTAGATGGTAGTTTCGATATTTGCGCGCTTAGGAATCTAATCAAACCGGCTGACTACGACTAGGGTGATAATTAATTATGGGCTTCTTATGTTCGTCTTCTAACTTCCAACCATTAGCGTTAGTGTTGTTATATTTTGGTATTCATTATTAAGTGATATAAAACAAAAGGAAATATGCCTGGTTATTCTTAATGACAGTCGGGGTCTTGTTAAAACAACCAAAGAAGTATAATTAATGTAAAGAAACAAAACCATGTGTATTATTTGACATTAACAAATTATTGCGAAAATCCTTAATGATATCAAACATCATAACTTTGATACTCATCTCTCGCAGGTAAAACCTTTGATGTCATTGAACAAAATTATATTCAAATAAACAAAATAAATAGTTCGCTAAATTTGCCTCTTCGGAATAAATTTTTCGATTCGATTCATATTTAGTATGGGTGCTTTGAAATCTTACCAAATCTATATATGCAAGCTAAGCGGACCAATGATCAACTTGAATCGAGCAATAACTCTTCAACCATTCTAATTTCCAATCTAGTTAATTCTACATCAGAATCTATAAGTTAACTGACGGCGCCCAAAACAAAATATCTCGTACCCGTGATCTCTGAAATATCGGATGTCAAAGAATGGGTTGTTTATTACAAAATAACGATGAGAGGCACCCGAAAATAAAACTATAAGCGGTCGGTATTAAATGACGATTGGAAAAAATGGAGATAAGTATCGATGGCTATTTATGTTGGGGAAACGATGAAGGAGTGCGATCAATGGTTAACGATTCCTATCAATTAAGATTATGGGTACGGTCGACAGGTTTGTCGATGGGACCCCCGCTGCGCGCGGATTTCGCACCTGTCCCAAAGACCTCTTTTTCACGACAGCGGCACCTAAACAGGGTACAGGTGCAACTTTACATTCTTTTCGGCGGTAGCCATAATCGCTAACAACACAGGATAAATGTGTATTTAGGAGAATTAACAAGGCACGTCCAGATTACTAAATATTAACAATTTTTAGTTGTATCTTGAACAAGCAATAATTAAATATTGAAGAAAAAGTTATAATGAACTATTTATATTACGATGAAGTAGATTAATCCTATTAATCGCATTAATTCTTACATCTGCATAGTTTATTGTACTTGTAAATAATAGAAATATATATTAGAAAATGCATTAAAGTCTATGTTATTGAAAGACATTGGATAAATTATTTTGTCATGTAATATAACAAACAGTTTTAATTATCATTAATACTAGTGAAAATGGTGTATGTTTGTAACTGTTCCCAATATTTTTAAATTGTCCTCTAATCTACCCGAATTTGGTTACTGTACTTTTTAGATAACTATAACAGGATTCCTTTTAGCGTTATGATAATCTTAATAGAAAGTGCCAGTGTCCTACTGAGATAGGGTGGAACAAATAGGTTCCTTGATAGCTTGTCTTCCGAAAAACAATTAATTTGTTTTACACGCAGTATTAATAGTATAATTTTTAGACAGATAATATTAATTTCTCCTACTTATCTTCAAACAGGTGCATATTATTAAAAAAAAAGATTTGATAATAAAACAAAATATGAGTAAATAAATAAATAATGATATACCATTTAATTTAGCTGTTAGTTTTTACAATACTCTAGTTTTACCCAAATTTGTTTTTTACTAATATTGGCCGGAGGTGGGTCCAAGAAAACGATAGAAATCTAAGTCCAGGCGAAGCTTTCAGTTTGATTTTCATTTCTCCTCTATATTCGTTGGTCTAGAAATGGCAATTACCTACTCATATTATAAGAGAAATGAAGGATAAATGTGCTGTGGATACTGAATTGATTTTAAACGGAGCCCTTGCTTCCCCAATATATAGACATTTATATTATATGCATTATTATTATATATCGATTTGTTTTATTATTGTTGTAGATATCAGATAAGACTTTTTCCGCATCCGAGTTTCTATAAATAAGGAAGAAATCCATCTATCCTCATTAACTTACATTGCTAATTAACAGCATAATTTGACCACGTAATTCACCATATATGCAGTCAGGTGTAAACCTCTTGATAAATTTAAAAGATTGCAGTAACACTGTTATTGTGTCAGATGTATTAAGATCAAAAGTCAAAGAAACTTATATTTTGCTTAGTATATTTATAATATACTATTTAACATTGGTTTTTGTGGCATTGTCATGTTAGAACTGCTAGATGTTAGAGAGGGAAGGCTTTCGAGTAACAGGTATATGCCGGGAACCGCAGCGTCTGTAGACTTCTTAGAAGGACCAATGATTTTTTAAAGATCGCGAGGAGCTGGATGCTAGCAGCGCATAACCCTTGGTGTCCTAGGTCCAGCGGTGTGAGCTGCAGCAATGATAAGTACGATACTATTTAATCCTCACCGTCTCCCAACTCTTCAAACCACAAACGTTCCAAAACGATGCACTACCTCCTTTGTACACTCATACTCACGTCAAAGTCTATATCTTGACGTGCTTAGGAGTTCTGTTTTTAGTTCAACTTTATAGTTGAACTACAACTAAAAACAGCTGTTATTACATAGGGAGTAAAGGCAGTTTCAAGATTAACATGTGTAGTTTTAGTTGCAGTCGTGGGAATAAGAAATCTTTAAAGTTTCTATATTGAGTATTTGTTGTAAGCTATTTTTTATTCTTAACTTTAAGTATATTATTACCTAAACATTATTGTAGAAGTGTCAGTATACCTGCAATTATTACCATTAAATATTAATATTTTTTTCGATAAAATAATAAATATATAATATTCAAGCTGAATTTGATGGATTAAAAACTGAATATTTTTTCCATCAATTTAAGCTGTTGATAGACTGCTCGAAGAAAATTGACATTGACTTTTTAGTCAATATGATATATCTAATCGAAGAACAGAAATGTTGTTATAATTTGCAGATTGTGTAAAACTATTACAAAATGACCTTTCGTTATATCTTTTTTACATAGAATAATAAAAATATACATAATATAATTGGATATACATTTTAAAATTGGATTGGATTTTTGACAATATACATATATTTTTTTGTACATCTATCTCTCCTTTCTATAAATGTTAACTTTGAGCTCCGATAAAATTAATCTCGAAGGAAAAGTGATATTTTAAAAGTGGTTTAATAATATTTCACAAGAGCATTCTCTTTTAATGCCAAATCATGGAAAGACAAGTATAGTATAGTAAGTAACTACGAATCAGTCTCATCGTAGTAGATTCTATTCCATCTTCCCAGGGTATTAACTTCTTAATTTAACTAAACACTTGGTCGTAATGAAGAGACACTAAACAAGAGGCTCTCTGGTAACAGTTACGTTTTCATTTAGCTCCAGATAATTGTGTTTGTTCCCAGCAACCGAATCCAGCTATTTCTTTGTGGAGACTATGAAGCGCCACGCTAAATTCAATCATGTTTCAATTATTCAAAATCCACCATACGCACCATACAAAATTTTTCAACCTTGTTTATTCTTGGTTTTTGTATTTATATATCTTTGCTTTTGTATTATAATGTCGACGATATGTTCGATTTCGATTCGAACGGGAAACAAGAGTTTTCTGTATAGGTAGGAACAAGGAAGAGATAACTGTAAAAAATTGTGTCTATTTGAACAGCTAGTCACATGCTCCTCGACCGCTAAATAAATAACAAAATTCATTGACGAATTGTAATGTAGTCTGTGACATCTGTTAAAGGCAAAATGTTGAGAAATGTTTATTTTTTATAGTTAATAAAATATATTTAAAAAACTCGAGATCCATACCATACTTATTCCTTATTTATTTGTATTTGTGATATGTTTCTTTTTAATCGACTACTATACATTTATAATTAGGGGGAACAGCTTAACAGTGTTTTTAAGTTTAAAGTTTATTTTATTTAAACAGATATTCTTAACTGTTTATTTAACTATGTGTCCATATATGTAATACATTATTTAACCCTTATTTAAAATTATATCACCATTTGGCTGAAGCAGTTGGGTTCATTTTCCGCAACTATATCGTTGTGCGTATCTAGACTTTGATCAATATAGTTTGGTACAGCGATCAGTGCAGCAATGTTGTCTGTAGTCAAGTCTATGAGTACGGTACCAAAATATGAAACATATTTGAATATCTTAAGAAGGCACTTTAATTAGTGGATCATGCGCCTAATCAGTGAATTAAAAACGAACATAGAGACATACTGCACTTGTGTTACCGCAGTCACTCAAAAGCAGATTAGCCTCATCCCACCATCTTTAACTAAACTACCGTAACTACTCTTAAACTTACACTACCTCAAACTACCAAAGCATATACGTTAACTAGAAGTATAGATTTTGTTTTACTGTGTCATCTCGCTTTCATAAGCAGGTGATGTACCTTTCGGTCCCGTATATACATCTCTAAAATCTATAAAACAGTAATGAATAGTTTTGGTTAAATTTTATTCACTATAAATAAATAAACAGTATAACAATATGATATAATAATATATAGGAACAGTATAACCTTAACAATTTTATGACACAAAGCTTTATTCAGTGCCATGTAAAAGTCAATATTTTTTATGATATAAAGGAGAAAACTTTTTCTAAAGATTATCCGATAGTCAAGATTTTTTCTACACAAATAATATTTCAGTAGCCAACTGAAAAGAATGATTATTACAAATTGTGACTCTTTAAAGCCTACTGAAAAGATGTCGTGGTGGAAGTTAATTCATCATCCAAGCTGTCCCCGGTCAGGTAAATTATTTCACTCAGTTCCCACGTCATAATTCATATGAAAGGTAGATTAAAAAAAGTTTTGAGTTTCAATTAAGCCGGTTTTTCCTTACTTTGCGCGTTAAAAGTTCTTCTTTGTTTTACAAGAGTTGAAACTTCGTTATTTCACCATTTCCACTTGCCGCGCTTAAGCGGCGACTAACTCCTTGAGCTTTTTATAAATTATGAGTTTTAAATTCTACTTGAGAATTATAATTATGCTTTAAACCTCCGAATCATTAATTTCATTAGTGATCAGACCTAAACCTGAAACCTGAAAATAATTCAGACTGGCCATGGCTTCGCCCATTTTATCATTTTCCCATAGGAATTAGATCTTTTGCTAAGGAGACAATTGACGTCTATGATTCAGCGGGTGTTAATTTATTATCATGTCATTACTACCCTGTAACCAAATTTCACGTTAGTACTTAGTACTTATGGCGTGAAAAAGTAACAGGCCGAGTACACTTTCACACTTATAATATTCGTTAGCATAATGAGATAACAAAAGCTTTAGTAAATTGTTTTGATTCTGCTTTATTTTCTTTTTGGAACTTTGTTTGTCACCTAGCAACTATCGACAAAAACAAATAAGAATCAAATTGATTACGAAAATGTCCACTTGAACAAGGGTTATCGCACGCAATCACGAACGCAGCTAAATCAGCACATACCCCAAATTGGTGTCGCGAATAGTTTTACTGCCTCGTGAACGGATTGAACCAATCTTATGTAAGATCTGGGTAGTAAAAGACTGAAAATGCCTTTGCTGAGTAATTGGGACAATAAAACTTTATCTTCTTTATTACGTGCGCACTTTTGTAGAGCTATAGTTTTCAGAAGTGTTTTAGCACCTATAAACAGAGCTGCCGTGAATTCGTTGAACATGACATAAAACTAGAAGTCTTAACGTTAAATATTTTAAACGTTTGCACGTGTTGTAACACTTTTTTTTCACTGATTTTAAGTACTATTAAAGACACTTTTTTTTTTATTCATATTGATTAAATTCACATTTACAATTGTACCTTGCATTGGTTATGTTTACGTCGAATTGTTACTTTGACATTGACAGTTCTATAGTGTGGGCCGCTTATCATGATCCTAACACCATTATCTATGGGCAAATTGGGCAACCAAATCTAGCCAAGCGTCGTCTACAAAGATAGGTTCTTTATTAATAATACTGAAACATCACTCCGGAATTCATAGATTAAAAACAGTGTCGTAGATTAATAACTGCCCACAGATTATATACCGGATACTAATTAACAACAAATTATTTGCACTGCCGATTACAAAAATATCGTTTAGGATTAAACTTAAATTTAGGAAGATCAATTCTTCCTTTCCTTTATTTGTGGCGGATCGACATAGTTTCCACATCATGCATCCTAGTTCCATTTAATAACAAACATCACATACTATACATCGTCTATATAGTCTTTGCCTCATCGGTGGTAAGCCATCTGTAACGGTATACTAATCTGTGACTTGGAGATCTGAAATCTGGGAATTGGGAATCGATCTATTGTAAAAATCTCACGCATATTTCGGTATATAACTACGTATATAAGTTACTGAAAGTGGTGTCAGGATCACAAATTTCAGGAGTATTTTATTTCCCATAAAATTATCCATATCTTTTGGAACCAACATAATTTAACCTAGTTGCCACCGGCACTTAGGAAAAAATAATAAACTAAAATATTTACATATTGAAAGCCCGATAAAAAGGTCAGTAATAGTTGCATTTATCTCTTTAATCTCTTTAATTTCAATTTGTTCCCAATAGTAATGATTTTCACAAATAATTATTGATATTTGTTTTGAGCGGGTAGGCTTAACCACCCATACAAAATCATGCTGAAATTAGTTGCTCAGATGCTAATCTCATGTATTTGAGGTAATTGGTGTTTGTATTTAATCATAATAATATAAATAATGTAAATTCTTGTTCTTTTAAAATGTAAATGCACCATAATTTGATGAATGTTCAATAGATCATGTTTGATATTTTTTCTTTGTAACCTAGTTGTCAGATTTAATTGTATGAAGAACAATAATGTATATGGGTTCCTTCTGAACTGCATAGACCACCCACAGTGAGTCCATGACTATGATAATGTAGCATTTTATGATATGTAACAGGGCAAAAAGGTACCGGGAGGTTGTTATACCCGGCCCTACAAATTTATGTAAGGAAAATATATAAAATAAAATATCCTTGAAGAATATCATATAAAAGTTAAGAAGAATAACTGCCATATATTAAAAGAAGAGTGTCTGGACCCAGTCTCAAGGAAAGTATTCAGTACTAACCACCGGGGGATGGGAATCTAGCTTAAGAATTCATGTTTTAGATTTTAGAATTACCATTTAATTAAATAGTTTATTTCAATACCCTGATCAACCATTGTTGCTAAGTATCCTTGCCGAGATTGATCAAACAGCACCAGAACCAACCTGCCCTTGTGATTAGTAATTCAAATTTGTTATTTTAAGTACATAATAAAGAGTACACTTATTTCTAATTGAGTATTATTTTATTTTTATTTAATTGTAAAAAAAACTTAAATATATATTGTTAATAAACTTAAAACTTAAATTAATAAATCAGTAACTTTGTTATTTTGTATTATTTGTGTTTTCTTTATATATCTAGTTGGTGAGTAGAAGAGTATTTTTATATTACAGTGTATCTTATATTATTATAATCAATTTTAGTGCCATAAATAACATTACGGTAACTTTATACAATGCTCATTTTACAAAAATGGAATGGATATGGAAATATACGAGAGTAGGGTATATCAGATAATTATTATTTTTTAAATAGTAATAAATGTTTATTACTGTTATAGAAAATGAGGACTCGTCTTCACTATGAGTCAAATATTTTTCATCCCACCACCTCGGAATGTGTAATTTTGCGCTTCGAAATCTGGCTGGAAAATTCTATTTTATTCGCTTGAGCGGCAAAGTAGATTTGAATTTAGAACATCACATATATAATGAGTACTCAATATAATTGTAAATTCAAAACGTCATTAAACCTATTTAATGTAACCTCTATGGTGCCAAATTTATGATTAGAACTTTTTAAATTGTGAATAATTTAAATTTGGAACCTTCTTGGTTTCTTTGTTTTATTTGCGTGCTTCGCGCCATTCTAGTTTTTCACGTTTTATTGCTTAATATAATTTGTCATTATAAATTGTTTTCTTTTTCATTTTGTCATTTCCTCGCTGAGGTGGGATGAAAAGTTACGTATTGCACTCGAGTGGAAAGATTTTTCACCTTGTGCTCGTTTGTTTCCCTCGCTGACGCTCAGGATTCTAATTTAGAATCACTCGCTGCGCTCGTGATTCAACTTTAGAATCCTTCGCTTGCTCGGTCATCCAAATCGAGCACGCGGTTAAAAAGGAACTTTCCACTCTTGTATAATAAATAACTATTGTTTGCATTTTTTATTTGTACATTCATCTACAATCTATACATATAATAAGACAGTAAAAATATTTTGTCTGTACATTTAGTATTTTTGACTGAAATGGATAGAGGGGCACTTAAATAGATTATTAGAAAGCAAAAAAAAATTTTTGGAATTTTTTGTCTGTCTGTCTGTATGTATGTTCACGTTTATCTCCGAAAGTACTGAACCGATTTGCTTGAAACTTTCACTATTTGCTTTGTTTTAACTCAGAATAATATCTAAACTTTGTTTCATCAAAATCGGTTCATTAAAAAAAAAGTTATCGTCATTTTAATGAACTCAAATAAATAAAACTGGAGTGTCATCTGTGAAAATTGAAGACGGTGAAATTTTAATCAAAAGTACTGTGAAAATAATATTTGTGGAAAAGCTCATTGTTTTGTGCCATACTATACATACATACATACTAATATTATAAATGCGAAAGTAACTCTGTCTGTCTGTCTGTCTGTTTCGCTTTCACACCAAAACTACTGAACCGATTTAAATGAAATTTGGTACACAGATAGTCTGGAGCCTGAGAAAGGACATAGGCTACTTTTTCATGCAAAAAAGGTTGTAAAGGGTTGTAAAAGGTTGAAAGGAGGGATTATTGGTTGTATGGAAATATTGTTAAAACTACTGAACCGATTTAAATGAAATTTGGTACACAGATAGTCTAGAGGCTGAGAAAGGACAGAGGCTACCTTTTAAAGCAGAAAAGGGTTTTAAAAGGTTGAAAGGAGGGGGTGAAAGGTTGTATGGCAGTATTGTTAAAACATATCCTTCCTGTGGGAAATTCGAATATAACCCGGGCGAAGCCGCGGGCGGAAAGCTAGTTTTTAAATAAATTACATAGTCACAAACACTATTTTGTTAGCTTACATTATGCTTAAACAATTTTTTAGTTATTTGAAAGCTTTGTAAATTCTTCTAAGATTTAAAATCTAATTTGAATTAGCAAAGGGGCAGGTGAAGAATGCAGATAAAATATTCGATTGGGATGGATAGTGCTCGCTGGATGATAGAACCCGCGGGATCTTGGTGCCGCCCGAATCGGATATTTTGGATGCATTTTTTTATGTTTATATTGTTTATTAACTTATGGACAATTTTTACGTCAGAGTGAGGATCATGCACACTTAAGACTGCTTACGTGGTAATAAGTGATTATAATTTGACGACCTCCGCATTGCGTGGTTAGTACACCGGTTTCAAGGTGTCACCATCTCTGAGGTCCAGGTTCTAGTCGTAGCTCACTACGACAGATATTTGTGTTATGAAAGCAAGCTTTGCACCTTCATGGTTATTACTATATATATCTATGAAAAATATTTATATATGCATGTATAATAGATGTATGTCTATCCTTTTGTGTTACGGGATCTAAGAAATATTTATTTATTTATAATGGTTTATAATTAATGTGGCTCTTATGAGATGCGTGCCTGCAACCCACATAACGACAGTCTTAAGTTGTGACATAAGATGCAAAGTTAGGGTGTCCGGTTAACATCACTGAAATAGCTGCAATGGCGGCAATATTGCTTTAAAACAGAAAGAGTTAAGACGAGAGTACACAAGTAGTCGACCATGGTATAAAACCTCGCTTACTAAACATTGTAACTTTTTTCACAATTTAAAATATTGATTTTTAAATTATTGATAAAAAAAAATATTGCCTTATACTAGTATCTTATTATAATAGTTTCATTCCAGCACACTAAAGGTGAGGTGCCTTGAAACACGGCATTGTTGTTTAAAAGATTACCAGCCCCCGTAGTATGAGCAAAGAAACATGATATGATATAGGATTTATCGTGCGATACAACCGCCATCTTGAAATTCATCCTTTATAGTTTGTCAGTACAAAGTGATAAATCGTTTTATCATATCGCGTTTAGGTGGTCATATTAAAGAGACGGATTTCAATATTAGGTGTTTTCAATATTTATTGATGTGCAAGAATTTTTCAATAACAAAGAAAATTATGGGCTTGTTTATGTAAAGTTTTAAGTAATTTACAGTAACTAGAATTAGGAAACTGAATCCTAAACTTAATATTCATATTATTACTAGTTTATCTGGCAAATTACGTATCGTCAAAGACATTATATGTAGTAACATAATCTGTCAACTCCGGCAGATAACGCAATTTGAAAACTGTACTGCGAGTATGGAACTCTCATTAAACAAAATTTGACAGCTAAGATCAACATACTAAATAAATCGGTAAAGTTGACAGAACTCTTACGAAGTGAAATTAATGGATGCTTTTGTCGATAGATATATCAATCGACAACTCCATGCGCGATATTATAATAAATAAATGAGATTTATGATAATTTCTTTTCCCTACTCTTTATAACAAGTGAATTGTTATTCTGCTATTTTTTTATGGATACGAATCCAAGTTATGAGTGATCATGTAAATCGGTTCTTGAATTTTAAGTTATGTCATTTGTAAAAATGCAACTTTAATTTATTTTCCTATATTCTCCTTAGATTCTATCTACAATATGCTTATAGATGATCTGAATTATACAACAACTTCTTTAATAATCGTGCATACCGTTCGAGTATTTCTTAAATTATGCATAGACTTTACGGTAAGTTTTCTTTGCTAAGAATTCGGGTTATTGGAAAACCATTGTATTTACAAGAACTTGATAAAGGCTGAGTTAAATAACCGGAGCGTTATTCAACGAGAAGTTAGAACTATTCGTACGGTCAGCAAAATGGATAACGCGGTTCGAAAGTAGTAAACATCTTGGACCTTTGTCTGCTTGGAATTTAATAGTATCTTGAGTACTAATAACAGTTTTCGTTAGAATATCTTGGAAAGTTATTTAAACTTTGGTAGCAAATATTATTTTGGACCTTCTTATGCAGATAGGATCTGCAGTATGTTAATTTAGATATCTATTTTTGTGTATTATTGTTCAAATTTTGTCTGACGATTTAGAACACCCAATAGATCTTACCCAACATTTTTATAGTGACAAAGAGACGCATAAAATTCGCAAACTGCCAAAGTTTTGAAGATGGGGACAAGTCCGGAGTGATTTAGTTAGAAGATTAGATATTCATAAATAACTAAAAGTTACTAACTAGCAACTGTATTTATTTTAATTTAGAGTTCACTGTTAAATTATAGAGTACGCATTGAAGTATATTTTTGCGGAAAATTAATCTGCAATGGTGCCAGCACCAAATCAATATCAAATCATCAAAGTTATTTATTTTTTCTAAATGTTTTCTATTCTATTTTATTTATTTATTTATTCACCTAGCAAACTTTACAACATAAATAATTTGAGTATAATATTTAACTAAAAAACGTATATACCAATTAAACTTAGCCTAGTGAAGGAGAAGTATTACTGTAATGGTATATACTACCAAAAAAAAACTTAATACTCAATAATTTTTAATATAGACATTTTCGGATGTAATGGATATAATGTATTCGATTACAAATTTACATGGTCTCGTCGACTATGTAGCTAGCTGATTTATTATTTAACTTCTTCTGGATCGAGGGTAATGATTCTCTGGCCGAACTATGCCGCGAGGTTAGATGAGGAGGCGGAATTATGCCCACCTACTTCTCCCTGACGGAAACCAGCGGGTTCCAGTTTGGAAGGACCAGGCCCTGCATAGTGCAGGCTACCACAAGTTGTCCTTTGAATGCTTGGGGGACCGTTAGCCTTCACCCTTTCTTTTATATTAGTGGGTATCGGCATAGTCGAGCTGATGCCGACGAGGACTTGGAAATATTCTGGAAAAATCTAATAATCGTGTCTGGTAGCGACGCTTTTTTCCGGCTTGCACTCCTTTGATAAAGAATTGATTGAAGTGCCAATTCGTATGAGATTGGCATTGTTAGGTTTTTTCTCGGTATACCGGGTGATTTGGCTAGCAATAAGTTCCAATGTTCGTGGAGAACTAGACAGCACATTTTACCACCGTAAAGAAATATTGATTCGAATTTGTCTGCACACAAATACACTTGGAACGTATGTAGAACGTAAAAGCTATTAATCTATAATCATATTGTTTTCCACTTGCAAACAGACATTCACACAGTACGGTGATGTTTAAATTTTAACATAATCCAGGTCAACCGTTTCCGGAAAAACTTGTACTTATTAAAAGTTTGAAGAATTTCGCTCCAGAACTGAGCCATTTTCAAGTTGACATTATTCGAGCGAGAGAAATTCCGCTCTTTCGAATAAAACTGCAGCTTTTCACTCGTGAAAATAGTTCATTCAGAGCTGAAATAAAATTTAACGTTTTTAAATAGGACTTCATGAATGTTTTGTCAGTTTGTCGGAAGGCTGGGAATTTAGTGAGAATTATTTTAGAAAGAATAAACATTATGACTGATTATTTAATTAATGTATTAAATATAACACGAAACTTATTTCATTGATTAATTATAATATTAATTATAGGTCACTTTTATAGGTTTACTTACTAGATATTGAATAACAATACATATATTACTTGTTTCTGTCCATGTTATATTGGATATTCCCAGAGAACATATCAAAAATTATGTCGTAAAATTATATGTAATATAAGCTCACAAACTAATCGCAACAATCGGCCTTTTTTTTTGAGGGGGGGAAATGCGATCTTATGCACCATGATACCGCGCTGGTAAGGCGCGGCCATATGTGGGGCTCGCCGGTCATAGAGGACCGGCCTACCCACTAAAACTCCCCTCTCAGTTCTCTAGGCCCATACGGGGCACATGGCGGGGTGCGCTTTCGCTATTCGACCGCCATGTGCCCCGGGGCCGGCTCGACCAAGAGCTGGTCGAGCCACCGCCAAAGGAGGGACTGTCCGAGAACCCCTGGACAGTCCCCCAAACAGTGAGACTTCACCACGGCGTGCGCGTTTAACCGGACGCGCACGCAGCCTCACGGTAGGGTCACTAGGCAGGCAACACCGCGCTTGCGTATGCCCGCCTTCGCCTACCAATCCGTCTGCTCGCAACAAACGGCCTAGTAAATTTCACCAAAAAGACTCAACACCGAAATCTAATTGTTTTCCATTCTGATCACGAGACTACACACAGTAGAGACAGATATTATTATATTAATTATATGATAATATTCCGGGGGTCCTGAACTACATCTGACGGGGGCCAAGTCAACCTAAAGACGCACCCTGCCAATGGGTCACTGGTACGGCCTAAAACGAATATGTGAATTTTAGGACAATAATAGAGTACTTAGAAATAAGTATCATATTCTATTAATTTAGCTTTTTAACATTATACTAGGCCGTATTCACGAGGCAAGAAATAAAATGTCATACTAACAAATTAAATATTTATTATAATTTTTATTTAACATCACATAATTGGTTAATTTAAAATAATGCTATGTATATTATGATAAGAGTCCGGTACAAGGGTTAGGTCGTGGAGTTAGAAACTCAGATCCTTGAGATTAGTTGATATTGTTTACATTGCAATCAATATGGCTGCTACACATATTTATTGTTTGACATTAATATTTTAGGCAACATTTAGGCAAGGACCTAATAAAACTTAAATAAAATTAGAATCAAATTAACCAGTCAGATTGTTTCTGTTGACCCACTTCTTATTATAATTGGGAAAACCTCAAGTCAGAACGAATACTAGGCTAGTGCCAAATCGAGCTCTGAGTTTGTCACATTGAGAACACAGCGCCAGCCGCTATGCGAACTACCGCAAAACGACCACTGAATTTACTCTGGGTTATTTTCAGCTACAACGAATCAGCGTTTATTATGACATGGTATATTGCCAGTGCCAGTCCAGACTTAAATTAAAGTTAAATAGGTTATCTAATATATCCGTATTCACGTTACTGTTATTTGATGCACAGTATCGGTTTCGCTGTTGTCTGATTCGTGATTATTTTACTCATATATTTTAGTTATATTAATTATCTTCTTGCTAATATAATTTCACATAGTTTCTAGGATTGGCCGAAAGAGATCTCTTTGTACATCATTTTTTGTTACATAATTTGTGATGAATTTTTCAAGTGGGCTTCGATGGCGAATTCCGAACAAGTTTTCGGAACATGTTTAGGAAAAGCGAAAAGTACTCAAAGGAGTAGGAGGATTGAGGAAAATTAAAACTGATTATTTGGATTTAAAAAAATCCATATGGGACGAAATCCGAACACCAAGGATCGAATCCGTTGATTTTGGCAAAAAAGGACATTTATTATTAAAAAACTTATATTATTTTTTACACCACCAAGGGGCAGAGAGTGCATTTATTTTCCTTACACACTACTACACTTGTGCTCTATAATGTCTTGACAAATTAGGCTCTGCTAAGATTGGCATTGTTCCACAAACTAAATCAAGGATACGATATGACGGTCGGCTCATCACAAAGGAAAAAATTTTTTTTTACTTAGGACGACCTGCAAACTGAGTCAAGAAGAATAACTGTACATCTAATTAGAAAGGATAAAGTGGTTTATACAAAATATTCGAGAGGTAACAAAGTAATTGCGTATTCCTATGAAAGCAGGTTGTGAATCACTTAAGATCTTTGCGATATTTTAATACCTAAAGTTAATGACCGTGCAACAAACTGGCACCATAAGAGTTATAAATGTTATGTTATGGCGAAGTCGCCGTACCGTATAGTTTACATGACACAAATAGGTATTATTTGACATTGAAACTGAAATTCCAGCCTTACTTGCATTATCAACGTTTTATAATATTTCAAAAAATAGGGAATTAAAGACTTTGCCCGTATGACCATCGTATTTGTTTGTTACAGCTGAATAAAAAATCTGTGATCAAGTTTATATTTTTTTATTTTGCTTTGTTAATATTAAGCAACATTAAAACCACAATTAGCACCTTTTCTAATATTTAACATTGTAATTTTTAACGACACCAGGTTTAAAAACAATTATTAGAAGATATAATCTTAGAGCTGGGTTTCGAGTTAAACATTTCTATGCAGCATATAAAATATAACAACAATAACATATAACATAAAATATACAACAATAACATATATATGCAAACAGCGTTTAAAACTGAACCGTTGAAGTTCGGGCAATTGGTGTTTCATTTAGTCTTCATCTTCATCTCAATTTCATTTAGTTGCATAGTAATATCCAGATAACGAAGACGTTATTCCTCGCTCCGATTCTGTTTGGCTATCGCAACGGTCTTTAAATCCCGTACTTTCTGTATTACCTGTTTTATTTACTAAAAATCTCGTGGAACATCATAAGTTAAGTATATATATTCACAGCGAGAAGATCCTCCCAGTGGCAGACATATACTGGACACACACAACGTTAGTAGACCTCCCACTAAATGGGCAGACGATTGGCAGAGAACCGCATTAAGCGCTGGATGCTAGCATCGTTGGACCGATCACTGTGAATATGCTTGGGGATGGCCTTGTTTCAGCAGTGGGCGTCTACGGGTTGAAATGATGATAATAATGCAAAGCGGGGTCAATATATAAACACCCCGCAGTATGAAAATATATTAAAACAACACTAGGTTTCATAATATACGATTCAGTAAATAGAATTTAATTACTTGTAGTAAAAATAGCGACAATTATTTGCAATGTTGTAAACAATACTCGGGAAGTAATTACCCGTTTTGGCGTCCAACGGCATAAATAAAGTTGAATAAGCTATAGTAAATTTATCCATACAAATGCGGCTATTTATTGCAGATAACAGATATATTCCGGACGTGTCACGGGCGGACAGTCCACGCTGTCCGCATTTCCGTGCCCGATGTGGGAGCACCAGTTTTATGTGTATTTTAGTTAGCGCTTCCAAATTATTCAGAATACTGTGCATGCGGACCAATAAGTTAGTTGTTACGTAAGTACGAAACGAACTGTTTTGTTGATTTGATTTCAGACCTGAATTCTTCTTGAGAAACCTACTACGAAATTTACTTTTAGAAATGTTACAATATTCATCATTATTCACCTGGCAAATGGCGCCCAATATGTGAGATAGGCATCTCATTTATCGGTCCTTCACTTTTACAATCAGCTACTTTCTTTCCACCTAGTATAGGATAAACTAACTACTCCTAAGTACTACTTGATCTAAAAACCTAAACCAAAAACAAAAAAAAAATTAAATAAAAAGGTCTTTCCAATCCTGTATTTTCCAAATTATGACAGCCTTCTCCAATAGCTGCTAGTTATTCCAGCAATGTGGACTGGCCACTTCCACGTGTTTCGTCACGTACGTCACAGCTCTAATTCAATTGCGCAAACTGTTCAAATCATAGGTTGCTTCCATTGCCCTTTAAGTAACTTCAATTATTCTTACAGTGTCCATGGTAATCCCTAAAATTTCTAAATGCCGATTATTCGGTACAAAACGGCAAGTATCATATTTTGATAAAGTAAAAATTTATATTGCAATTAAATTTGAATAATTCGAAGAAGATGCAACATTGCCATGATTTCTGTATAAATTGACGTATGTCGCGAATCAGATACTTGGAAATCTGTTTGTTGAGTCGCCGACGAGCGCTATGAGAGATCTGCTGATCTGATCTATCACACACTAGTTTTCTTATTTTTATGATGTTTTATTTATTAGTTTAAGTATCAATTCCTAAATCTAACTTCCAAATATTTTTTTTTCCACTTTTAGAAAAATTTCATATAAATATAAGAATACGAGTAACAGTACATAGTTGATAAATTGTACTGTATATTTTATAAAGCTACCAGCAGTTTGATATACTTACCGTGGTTGTATATATAGATAAAAACAGTGTTGGCTAAATTAGACGCCTAGAGGTTTTGATAATATCCAGATACACAATATAAACAGTAGAACGAGCAACGATGTTGTGAAGTATAAGAATATTAAAGCATTCGTTCAATCAAACCTACTTACAATTTGTCACAATCAATAAATATACAAGGCGTAAAAATAAATAAACAATTTCCATTTCTAATAGCTATACATATATATATACGAATGTGCATACCGTTTCTGTCACAGAGGCGACGGCTCTCCAACCGGACGCGGCAAGCCACCGGATATTGAACAGTAAACTGGTGTGAAACGTTTTAGTAGCTTTGACGGTATGTTCAGAATCGTGAATAGTTGAACCGCTATACAGTCTGCACGTGATTATTGTAAAGATACGCAATTCAAATTGGTAGATACAAAAAGCAAAATACAACGAAGATCTGTTTGAAGCTCTTCTGTACACCTGTATACGTTCCGTTACGTATACGTTATTCCACAGCTTTTTATAACTTAACATTTAAATTACTAGTGTCCATACAAAATGCCACCACCCCGCCACTTGAAAACAGTTGATGGGTATAATTTTAAATATTGCGTATTGTTTTTAAGGATATTTTATAGTTCAACCTTCTTCATAAGTCCTCAAAATTACTTTACCTACTTTAAAAATAAAGAAGAAAGTTCAAATGACTATAAATCCATACGGGCTCCTAGATTTATAAGGATAAGCTGCTGTGAATCCAAATTGGGGTCATAGGACTGTTAACATATAAATCTATATATAAACAAATTCGTATATAATCTATATGTATATAAATATCGTGTTCGTGGTCGCACTAGTCAGTAACGTCTCTCCAGATTTAAAAAAAGTTGGTTAGGATATTCCTGTTCAGACAATATTATTTATACTGATATTATAAAATTAAACAATTTGTTTGTTTAGCTGGATACGATAATCTCAGATACTAGCTCAAATTTATTTTTTTAGGTTAGATACTCCATTTATTAAAGAAGTTTTTAGGCTGTATACAGAATGTCATAAATCATTTATGTATTGAAAGTCGTCATCATAGATCACATTTAAAAAATCGTCATTTTTAAAATGTCATCTCAAAGTTACTATATTTTTCAGTTAAATGATAATTAAAAAGCTTTAGGTAAGAACTTGGAAGAAATTTAAGGGTTTTAGGCCACTTTTTTTTATTTCACATTTGATATGAAGTTCTTGAAGTAAGTGAATGAAATTTGTTATTAGTTAACAAAAGATACGGGTGGAAAACTGGTTTCGAATCGATGTACTTAAAAAGTAATTAATTTATTTATGTCCAGAGATAGCCATAAAGAGTTGTTTTGATGACTAATTGTAATGTATTTTCTCGCACTCGTAGTGAAAACTACCAGTTGTTACCTCGAGACTAAAAAACGCAGGTATATATTCCCTCGGATGAATTATTATAATATATATAGGGATTGTTTAGTCCCTGATTATAAAATATACTAGAAACCTAGAGATTTTCACGATTTTCATATTTGTTGTAGGTATTGTTATTTGCAAGGTAATGTACAGTAATGACTGCCGTAACCGTACGTACAAATTGCAACAGCTCGACTCCCGGATGTGGCTTAAGACCGGATATTAAACTGTAAACGGCGCTATGAAGCAAATAAGCTTAATTTAGCCTACGGGTTAATACTGTACATATATTTATATGCTGCTTTTCTTTTCAAAATATGTAATAATATTATAATATAGCATATACATATTATAGAAGTACCTATTGAAATAATTATAACGTTTTCTTCGCAGTTACAATAAAATACTGCGTGTAATCTTGTATGCTCATTGTATTTAATATAAAAAAAGAAAAGCAAACATTTTCATCTGAAAACGTTGGAAGTATGTCCACCGAGTTGTAACTTTGTTTGAATTGTTGTTTCTAAGACTAGTAAATCTATTTTTGTTTTCACGTAAAGCATTTTTGCTTGTAGCGGAGTTGTTAAGGGGTCACCGATAAAAGCTTAATTACTTACAATCCTGATCTTTAGTTTTAACTTTTAATTCCCTGTGCAGGTTATTCGTAACAGAATATGAAGTACCTTAATCAAATTATCGAATCATTGAAAAGAAAGACGAAACTAGATAAAAAAATTGACTTCAAGAACTCGCAACAGTAAAACAAGAACAGAAATAACAAAAAGCCGGGATAGCAAAAGTTCGTAAATAACAAACGCAAAGCCAGGATGAGTTGGAAATTGGGAATCCTTTGCTAATTTCATCTTGCCCGAGGTCTTGGCTAGCGAGGCATTATTTGGACGTTACTCCGGTGACGTCACGCACATCTGTTCCGGGATGGCCCGCTACCCGCTGTCATTAATCACTGGGACAGACTACGTGTCGACCTGCCTTAGCCACGTTCCGTACGTTTTGATAACGTTAAAATTATGTGATTATAGCACAGTTAACGGTAACTGTTTTATTTTTGACTTTAAAATAGCGTCGTTGATATTAATCGTTATTCCGTTCATAAAATATCAAAGTGATAACTTTAATTATTCTATTATTGTTTATAGAAATGAATTCAACAAATAGATTAGTTATTTAAATCCGTTCAGCTGTTACCGGATAATTATATAATCTGTGAATTTCCGTGTACTGTAAACGACGGTAACTTTATACTTGCATCCCCCATAGCATGACCACCTAAACGCGATATGATAGATTGATTTATCACTTTAAGCTATCAAAATAGAAAGAATTAAACAAGACAGTTATATAGCACGATAAAAGATTTCATAATATCTTGTTTCGTTACTCGGAAAAATGTTTCAAAAATAACGTTGTGATCATTTATAAATCGTCCTAGATAGCGTAGAGAGTATAGAGCGTATCTAGATCTCCATTCTAAAGTGGCTTTCTTAAATTACAAGTTGAAAATCATAAAAAAAACGATGAAATACATTTTTTTTAATAAATAAATTCCTTGATTGAGCTTATTCTCGTCATCTGTATTTGACTGTGACTAGGAATGTAAGAAGTTGGTAGTTATTTGACATGAAATTATTTAAATGCTAGGAGGCTATCTAGTTGAAGCACCTCTACAGAATTTTCATAAGTTTGCAGACATTTGAAATGAAATTCACTGAAATGATTTAAGGCTCTTTTATTAGATTTATTAGTCAAATACTTTTTTGAGAAATATCGTGCTCATTGTTAACTTAAATCTAAGTACTATAGAATGAAATTACTATAAAGTTACATAAAAAATGTTTTCTTGTTGTTTATACATATATAGTAAATATATATTACTATAAAGTAAGTAAAATATTTCTTATATTGTATAGCTGAAAGACCTCAAATAAAAGGTTCGTCTTAGCATTTCGATCTATTCAGGAACTTTATTGCTGCCCCTTCGTGGCCGATAATTTTTTCATCTCTTTATTATTATTTCAAATGAGAAACGGACAATAGATACCGAATAAGCCTCCCCCAATTCTCATCAGGTCCACTTTGTCTTTTTTCACTAAATTAATAAATAAATAAATATTTCTTACACTTATACCAATTAGCTTAAGGTTACTTGACGACCTCCATAGTCGAGTGGATAGTACACCGGTTTCAAGGTGTCGCCATCTCTGAGGTCCCGGGTTCGAGTCCCGGTGGGGGCAGATGTTTGTGTGATAAATGCGAGCATTTGTACCTTAGTCATGGTTGTTGATATATATTTCAATAAAAATTATTTATATATGTATGTCTATCCGTTACCCTAGATCCCATAGCACAAGCCTTACAGAGCTTAGTTTGGGCTAGGCTAATTGGTGTAAGTGTAACAAATATTTATTTATTTATTATTTATTAAAACCAAATTGTCGATTCATCTTTTGGGAGGCCAATCGGTGCTATGCTCCAGCACATGCTTGCTATTCGAAAACTTTTCAACTCCAACGATCATGAGTCCAGCAAGCGATGTGCCCTAACCACTGTCACTTATTGCACAATTCTTCAAAATATATGTGGGCGATCTTGGTTCTTTTACGGGTTCCAGCATTTCATATTCGATCACGCAGAGAAATCAAGTGGACCCTTTAGAAGTAGCTATTGATTAAAAATGGAGGTATAAGTCCCAAAGCAGTTGAGTTGAACAGGATCCCCAATCAGTTTAATTCGATCGGTACCAATGGGAGTAAAACTCAGTTGTGGATACTGTGACACCCAATGCAATGCTCCGCGAGCGAGCGAGCGTACATTTTCTAAAAAAATCTTTTTTATAGCTAAAAAAAAATTAAGCATATAGAATCGAAAATTACACTTCATTAACCTAGTGCTGTAGTTTTTTTTGAAGTGTAATTTTAATTTACATATATTTGATTTAATCAAATTTATTATATTAAAAATATCAAAAAGTGGGAGTAACCATATTGGTTACACACATAGTACATTATAATACTGAGTAATGTTGAAAAGTACGTTCGAGGCTGACATTGAGCACGAGCGCAGCGAGTGCTTAATTATCAGCCGAGAATGTAATTTTTAACTGCTCACGAGTGTTATACGACGTTTTTCAACACCATTGCGAGTAATTAATACAAACTTTATAGGTCAATAAAAAAATAATTTTAATAACAATGTGTGAAAGTGTAACGTTGGATTTCCACTTTCACCGCCAGTCATTTCTTGAAATATTCGTTATTATTTCATTTCGAAAATTATTGATTTCACTATCCGAATTAATGTCAGTATTCTGGAGACCTATTTTTGAATTACGAATGCGACTTCGAAATCACCGATGTGACTAATAATCACCGATTTTCAATAAATCTTATTTTTGAATATCACTGATGTGACTACCTTAGTCACGGGTGTGATTTCATTACGAGTGCCCTCACCCACTCGTAATCAAGTCATACTTGTGGAAATGTTATCTGTGTTTTGTTTGATTTTTCAGTCTATATATAATATATGAATGTATCATATATATATATATATATATATATAAGCTATATTCATATATACATGTATGTATATATTATAGGTATATAAAGGTTATTTACATATATATATATAACCTTTATATACCTATAATATATACATAGATATATATGAATGTAGCATATATTATATATAATAACCATAATGGTTGAGCGACAATAATCGGCAGCGGCTACATTCTGCGTGGAGCCGAACTCTTAATTTATGTGTGTACTTTATCTATGTTGGCAGCTCTGCGATCGACTTTCAAAAATTGGATGTTTAGGAATCCGTGACCTCAAAGTCACCGCTGACTATTTAGTCAGCGGTGATTTCGAAATCGCATTCGTAATTCAAAAATAGGTCTCCTGGACGTAAGAAGGTGACGTATGAAGGTGAAGGGCGTGCCAGATCTTGAATTTTCGATGACGTAGAAGGGCGTTGATTAATAATTTTAATTTATAAATATGTTTCAGCATTTTGCATATAAATTCTGTTTGGTTCTTATTTTTTTTTTTCTAATAAATAATGGCGTGACTTTTCTGTACGAAACTATTAACTTTTCATTACCAAATTGAGCGGTAATCGAATTTGAAATTCGAAAGATATTATAAGTTAGTAATATGATACATTGTGAAACTAAAATTGGTGTAGTTACATACCAATTACGAGCAATGGTGTTGAAAAATATTATCACTGGCACCTAACGCATGCGTATTGTTAAATAAATGTTACAATTAATGATTGAGTATATACGTACTTTAATGTCCTTTTGTTTCTTATTCGACGTCAAACCAAATATTTATTTGCTTTGTAACTACTGAAATAAATAATAAGTATTTTTATGATAATGACTTATTTCAGTTAGCGAGGTAAATGCCAAAAGCCTAAGCGTGGGATCTATCTGAAATAATGAGTAGCAATGAACCTAAAAAAGCATTAATATTAACATTTTCCCCGTTAAATTTCACAACAATATTGCCGTTTTCCATCTGATGAATAAATTAAGAATTTTATGAGTTTCATTAAAATTTTCACAAAACATAACAAAAGCTTGTATAACAAAATGGTCGCTTTAGCCGTCATTAACCTCGAATCCTCAATTTTGAAGGGCCCATACTATGGTACGACCAGAGGGCTAATTCCACTAATAGTCCACATGCATACCAAAACTGAGACCTTAGACAACCAATCTAAATACCTAAATTAGGTTAGACGAAGGTTCGTGAGTCCTCTTTTTTGCATTTATATCTTGGTTATTTCAACTATTGAGAATTTGATTTCATTTGGTATTAAAAACCGTGTATGTATACCGATTGGTTACATCGTGTCGTTAAACGAGTCGTTAGGCAGTTCCAACACTTCTTGAACAGGAATGGTTATAGTAAAATTACTTATATTAAAAAAAACTCATCTGATAACTATACTTAAAACACATTGATGTAAGGCCACACGTATTCCTCGTGCGAAATTTGTTTGCATGTTGCAGCGCAGTGTTCTTAATGACTACACTAAAAGGTAAAATAATTAGGATTGTACAGTAAGGTGGGATGTTATATTTTTTTCTTTTTTTTTTTTTTTTATATTTAAAGTCAAATCTGCAGACTCTATGGTCCGCACCTTTTTTAGTTTTTGTGTTTATTTGTCATTTTGTTTTTTTTTCGAGATATTTTACATCCGCATTTCTCCACAATAAAATTCTTCAGAGTATGTACTCGCTTTGAGGACTTACTATTTTTCGTCACAGTTGTCGCAGTACGATATAAAGAAAAAATACAAAGAGCTTATATATACAAATGTACATGTTCATTTTTTTACAGATTTACATATTTTACAGTTTTACATTTTACTATAATCTATCATGCTTTTTTTTTTTTTTTTTATTGAATTTTTTTTTTTTTTCTATATTGATTTTTTTTTTATATTATTTATTATTTTATAAGTTCATTTTTTTTTATTTTTTATTATTATTATATATATATACATTTTTTTTTATGCAATGCTGCTTACAATTTTTTTTGTCTTATGCTACTATTAGATACATGGTTTTTTTTTTTTTTTTTTTATAAAATTAATTCGGTCTAAAATCACATTCTTGTTGTTACATCAGAGAAGTTGGGATGTTATATTATAAGCACTTACTGTCATTAATGACAAAACATCAATATCATACTCGTAAGTTGCTAACGTACATTGACTCGCATTGCATTAAATTGAATTGTAATGTTGGTGTATTTGGGAATGTTATAGGAACAGCATCTCTATAGTCAATTTACCTATTTGCTATACTTGCTATAAAACAAAACTACTTATTACTCTAAAATTTGGCGACGACATGATTATATAACGCTCCGTATTCTGTATGTAAGTGAGTTGAATGTATTGGCTTAGCATCAGCTTTGATGTTTTTAACGGAACCAGCCCTCAGTATCAAAAGCATAACGCTGGGTACCTGATCCCAAACTAGTGTCGTGTTTGCTTACATCATAATTGGGCAATAATGAGACGACGGCGGTGTGATATCTATTCGCTCTTCAATATGAAACCAAAACAGGGAGATCAGTTGAAAATGCGGCAGTCGGCAGTATCATTAACAATAATTGGTTTTCCTTTAATTATTGTCAAATTTGTTATTTAATAATCCTTACTAATATTATAAGGACTAAAGTTTGTACGGATGGAGGCTTGTTACTCTTTAACGTTAAATTTACTTAATGGATTTGTCATGTCCACTGACTTTGTATAATATTATATCCTTGGCTTCGTCATTATTTGCATAGTGATATGGTTGTTGATAGAATGACATTGTGAATTAAACATATAATTATAACAAAGTATTTTTATATTTATCGATTGGCGACGAAATGCCCACAAATGAATGGGAGAGAGGCGACATTTTAGACAAGATATGTACAATCAAGTGTCGCCTGAGACTGATGTGACTACCTTAGTCACAGGTGTGATTTCATTACGAGTGCCCTCACCCACTCGTAATCAAGTCATACTTGTGGAAATGTTATCTGTGTTTTATTTGATTTTTCAGTCTATATATATATATATATATATATATGAATGTAGCATATATATATATATATATAAGCTACATTCATATATACATGTATGTATATATTATATAAAGGTTTATTTACATGTATATAATACCTGTATAACCTTTATATACCTATAATATATACATAGATATATATGAATGTAGCATATATTATATATATAATAACCATAATGGTTAAGCCGGCAATAACCGGCAGCGGCTACATTCTGCGTGGAACCGAACTCTTACATTTATGTGTGTACTTTATTTATGTTGGCAGCTCTGCGATCGACTTTCAAAAATGTTTAGGAATCCGTGATCTCAAAGTCACCGCTGACTATTTAGTCAGCGGTGATTTCGAAGTCGCATTCGTAATTCAAAAATAGGTCTCCAGGACCTAACGGTCAATCACCGTACGAGCTGATGTTCGGCCGATCTATCCGGACTCAACTCCATGCCATGCTCTACAAACCCACTGCTGCATCCACCAGAAGATTTTCTGGAGCCTTACAATTAAGAGAATTTCATCCAGGTGAAAGGGTTCAAATAAGAACGTATAACCACCTGCATGGTGATGCCTGATGGGAATTCGGCGTTGTTAGACAACGTATCGGGAATCTTCATTACAAAGTGACGACCGATGATGGTGCCTCGTGGACACGGCACCTGGACCAGATGCTGCCTGCACTAGGCGTACCACAGCAATGAATTACGGCGGAGGCGTGTCATGTCCACTGACTTTGTATAATATTATATCCTTGGCTTCGTCATTGTTTCTATAGTGATATGGTTGTTGATAGTATGACATTGTGAATTAAACATATAATTATAACAGGATTTTAATGAAATTTTACAATAATAACATCAAAATAACACAAGCTACTGGAATAATATAAGCTACTCGAAATACTAATCTTGCACACACAAAGTCGCGGGCACCAGCTAGAATTTTATAATTTGATCACTACAGTATAAAAATTTAATTATCGAGAAAACGAGTAATAGATTTAAATTTAAATATGATTTTTTTATTTATTTAAATAGTAAAGCAACAGATATTACGTGTACTGCTAATTAATATTTAAGAAATTTGTATATGCTACGTACATACGTATAGCTTACTCAATTTATATACACTGAAATAATTACAGATCTACACAACAAGTGACAGAATAACAAATTGACGTTTTGTTGAAGAGGCATTAACCTGTCATTTTGGAACAAACCACTCAAGAGGATTTGGAAAAATATATAACGATCATGTATCTTTATTTAATAAATAAAAAACTGGAATTATATATTTAACGTAAACAATACAAAAAACAACAGATCTAAAATATATTACGTTCCATCATTTTTCGAATTTGAAATCGATAAAATATTTAGACTGGCTCTCAACGAATTAAACTTTGGGAAAAATGTCAATAACAAAAACTACAAAATTCAATAAAGTTGCATAGCACTTCATAACGCCAAGGGACCTAGCCTACCCTGATAAGTTGTATTAGGGCGATTAGGTTATAGTCGAACACGCTGGCCCAGTGTGAATAAGTCGACTTTACATACCACCTTCGAGATTTTTCGTAGGTATATAGGAGTTGTGAGGCTGCGTGCGCGTCCGGCTAAGCGCGCACGCCGTGGTGAAGTCTCTCTGTCTAGGGATTCTCGGACAGTTCCTCCTTTGGCGGTGGCTTGACCAACTCTTGGTCGAGCCGGCCCTAGGATACATGGCGGTCGAATCGCGATAGCGCACCCCGCCATGTGCCCCGTATGGGCCCAGAGAACTCGGGGGGTTTTTAGTGGGTAGGCCGGTCCTCTTGACCGGAGAGCCCCACACACGACTTCGTCTTGCCAGCGCGGTGTCATGGTGCACAAGGTCGCATTTCCCCTCCGCAAAAAAAAAAGGTATACAGGAGTTGCCATACGCTGTTTTCCTTTTATTTACCGTAGCAGCGTCAAATAAGTGTACACAATTATAAAATTCTACAAACGAATAATATATTGAAACGTGGCAGACCACAGCGTCATCGATGTAAAGTGTTTACTTCCAATAATGAATGACAATAAATTCTAGCCCTGCTATTAGCAACATTGGCACCGTCAAAGCTAGGAAATGATTAGAATAAGCTGAACGCACCTATTGAACAAGATGTTCAGTGTTTGCTGTCACGGCATATTTTGGCATTCAGCAGCACCTAATACCATTTACATTTTAATGTACTCATTTATCAGGCCCTTAATCAATGGACTTAGCTTCACTAATTCGGTTAATTGGGGACGGCACACTGCGTAAGCCTTAGATTTTCAAAGGAGGTCACCGAACCAATACCCTCACAATAAGGAATTAGCATGCACCTAATCTATTTTCATTAACGCGTTGCTTCTAAAATAATTAAATTGGCGCTCTTAATTAAAAAATATACTTTGCAGGGCCAGTCTCATCTTGTTATTTTTGTGAATAGAAATAACGAAGTGGAAAATGTTATATTTTACATGATTGTTGATAAAACACCGATGTTAAATTAGTATTTATCAATAATTATTTCCATTGGGATTAAATTTGAAACATCAAATAAGACTAAACATTCAAAATAAATCAACTTTTACTAATGATTTGAAATTTGACTATAATATTCGATTTTCCATTTGCATATACTTATTAGACGTAGAGGTGACGGAAAACATCGCGAAACAACCTGCATATACACCAAAAATCTTCAAAGTTGTATGTGAAGTCGATCAATCTACACTGACCTTTTTTTTTTTTTTTTTTTTTTTTTGTTTCCCTGAAGAAAATGCATTAAATTGCATACCCCGGCTGTGGCGAGCCGGGGTTATGTGGGGCTCTCCTCCCCAGAAGGGGGAGGCCTACCCACTAAAAACCTCAGGGATGGCCTTCCTCAGGCATGTAGGGAGCCCCCGGGAACAGAAAGCTCCTTCCGGGAACCCCCAGCCTCCGCTCCCCCGTCGACACAGGGGGGCCCTCCTCGGCTTACTACCTCCCCCGGTCTCCTCCACCGACGACGCCCCCCGGCCACGGAAGGGGCGTGGTCCATCCCGGGTCGCCGTAGCAGTCGCGACTTACTCGCGCCCGCCGGCGACCCGCGGCGGCGCCGCAGCTGTGCTACCGAGCCCGGCGCCGCCTTCTTCGAGCGGGATCGGCCATCTCCCGACCCCGCTCGGCGGCCTCCTTCTGGAGCATTACTGCCTCACAGAAGGAGGCCACAGCCCTCCAACCTCCCTCGTCCGCCAGCATTGCCGCAATCAATGCTGGCGGAGACAGATCTCGCCCGATCTCTGCGACCAAGACTCGGCGCTCGGAGGCCCACGCGGGGCACTCCGCCAGCGTATGCTGGGCCGAGTCGAGGTCGGATGCGCAGTGGTGACAATGTGTCGATCCCTCCCGTCCTATTCGACACAGATACTCACCGAAGCAGCCGTGCCCGGTGAGTACCTGAGTCAATCGGTAGGTGACCTCCTCCTTCCCGTGGAGCCAAGCTTCGAGGTGCGGGAGTACGGCACCGACGGCCCGCTGGCGCGCGCAGATCCGTAAAATCTACACTGACCTAGTCTATGGTTAGGGTAGATTTGTGTCATTCGATAGGGTAGAGCTCTGATGATGATGATTATATTTATTGTTACATTGTTTCATTGCTTAAAATTTAAAGAATATAATGATACGACTCCAATCATAAATTAATATATCCCCGACTTTACCTTTCTATTGAGATTAAGCTACTAACAAATTTTATAGTTATTTCACAAAAATATTATATGCATTTAATTAAATTTACAGATTTACCAAGGGAGATGGTATACATATATGGAGTCACATATTTTTTTTATATTCCAGTGTGGTAAGAATCTATAAACATATACAACCTTTTGTACTTTTAAGTTGCCGCATTAGATTTCATTAATTTTTTTGCAAGAGAGAAAATGAAACATCGCGTGCAATTGACGTGAAACTAACTTTAGCCAGCGTTTTGCGGGTCATTGATTTGCGAAGAATCAGAGCCTCCCTAAGCAGTCAGTTCACAGAATGATTTCGGCAAATTTTGCACCAGTTACCTCAACTAATGAGGCTGACGTCCGAAATTACTTTCCTAAATAAGAATAAGAAACGAATGGAGCTTTCAAAATTTAGGAGAAAAAATCAAATTAAAATGTTTATGTTCAAAACAGCTGAAGCCTATAATTCTTCTATTCAAATAGAACTTAGAAAAATCTATCATATTAGTTACTGCTAGTTATCAAACTACACAACAATCTATTCATATACAACGTATTGGTACAAACTAACAAAGTGTCATTTGATTTTAAGTAGCTGCTTAGGCCTATAGTAGACATAATTCTTGTCAGATTTGTCAGCAAATCTAAAATCCCCATTAAAATCCCCAAAAAATAAAGAACTTGTATAGCCCTACGATTATGTTAGGTAGGTTTTGTAATGGTAAGTAAGTTTTTTTTTAGACGGACAAAAGGATGTAATGTGTAAAAAAATATTAATGTATATTACATATAAGTATACATAGGTTTACATATAACTTTATTTTTTCATATAAGTTAATTCATCGGAGATTTTATGCATTTTATTTTATTTTTTTACACAAACGTACACTTTAATGTATAAATAAAAAAGTGGTGAGGAGTGAAGTGGTGGAAAATATGATTTTGACTGAGAAAAAAATGTTTATACTTTTTATTCTAAAAAAAAATATCATCTAAAAATCTTGTATTCCGTATTATAATTTATTTGATTTTCAAATGAAGCACTTTAATATAGGCGATGAGCATTGTAAAAATTCGCAACCAATAAACATCAGTAGTCATCATAAGACCGTTAATTATGTCTTTTTACGGACATCATAATCTCAGTGATTGTAAAATTACATTCGAAACCAATTAAGAATGGCTAGATATACTAAATGAACCAACTGTGTCTATCTTTGTACAAAGATTCAATTTCATAAATAATATACGTTTATTGATATTTCGTAATGGAAATACAACACAATACACAACCAATTTATAATATAGAGTTCTAAACCCACACATTATAACAATCGTAGAAAAAAAGCGACATTTTTATTTTTAGAACGTTATTCATGCTAACACGAAGACGTTACCCGCGGCGACCATCAAACAAGCGTCCATTGTCTCCCATTCTCATAAATAACCAAAAAAAGGCGAAACAAAATTTGCATTCGGAACAAACCCTACTCCACGCCCACCAATCCCCAAAACTTCACACAACAGACCGGTGATAAACGATTGACTCGATGACTTGAAAAAGTAACGCCCAAAAACGAGGATGGGCGACTAACGATGTCTATTATCTAGCGAATATCACGAGAATAGTCTTGATCACGGATTTTCGGGCAATTTCTGTGAGCTAATCCTGACTCTTGCTCGAATGGCTCTAATTTAGATGAATCCAATAGAAGTCTGATGCAGTGGATGTGCAGGCGGTACCCTGCATTAGCATAAAGAGTTTACATTCTCATAGACATGGCACTAAATTCTCCCATGACAGTATGAAAATTTACTTTGTCGTAACAGATACAGAAGTTATTATAATAATCCAATACACCACATACACTTAAATATTATTTTTTTCTTTCAACATCAGTAAGATGAACTTCATCTAGTTAGTTTACAACAGCAAAATACTAATATAACAAATCATAAAAGACACAGATTGTTTTGACGACTTCTTTTATGTATGAGAATTAACTTAATCCTAGTTCTACCAACAGTCAACACTAATCGAATGTTATTATAAGAAATTAATGAAATTATAAACAATTTATAAATAGGTTCAGTAATGTTGAACATAACAAGTATAGATTGTTGCCAATTTACGATAGTTTATTTCAAATACCACCAAACATGATCAAGGGACACACTGAGGGTTGAACCTTTGTTTAATTTGCCCAATTATTACCTTTGATCCGCATCTGTCTTGGGTTTGGATTAGAGGGTAACTTAACAGGTTGGATGCTTTAATGTGTTATACTCCTATCCTGTGAATCTATTATACGCCGACCCACCAATATAATAATTATTATAATTGTCAATTTATTAACTTTGGTATTATATTTATCTAGTTTTAACTTGTTAGTTTAATTCCCAATAGAAGTTCCGATTCTTCTTCTGATTATCTCTCCGGTCGCGGTTTCGGTCGTGTTACATGGAATTTTTCCATTGGAATTAAATATCTTCCATTGGTAAAATCCTTTCATTCCTCGAGACTCAATCGTCATACATACCAAAATATATTAAAATTTCATCTCAAGAGCACTAGAGATTACTCCGCTCAACCAAATTCAGAAACTTTATCTGTTTGTAATATTAGCATATATAAAGACATCATTTCTAATATTAACTGTAAACAAACTTATCTTGTGGAATGTCTGTAACCAAATGACAAAACTCTTTATATTAAATAAATTTACTTACATTGCTAAAAATTCTAAAAAATTGCAATCAATATTTATTTATTAAAAGAGAAATTACAAGCATTGAAAATATTCATATTGTTAGTTTTTGCCATCTATGACGTTCACATAATATGTATGAGGATTTATTAATTTAGATTAAGCAATCTTGTAATTTACTTCAACTAACAGCGAAACATTGGTCCGTATCAATCGCCAGCTTTGGCTGTTTATTCGTAAGGGAGTTCCTAAATAAATCACATTGTGTTCAACCATTCATCAAAACCGAATCTCTGTTTATTTAAAGACTATATTCTCGCTCTTCAAGGATTAATTAACACCTCAACTTTCGTCTATTGAAATTACAACGATTTCACTTGCAAATTGAAGTTGTCGGATACAAAATCGAAAAACAAATTGTTTTTATTAGATATTCTAATTTCATGAATTTGGACTTACATATTTTGTTTCGGGCAGTTTTGTGAAATAGATTATGAATAAGTTATTAATTGGTGGTGAATAGGTTACTAATTTTCATGAAAAGAAGAATTTATCGACTAACTAATTTTAGATGTTATAGATTGCGTTGTGAATTACTTAGTATGTTACATTTTTATGCTACTTTGTAATTGCTAATATTATTCTTGTTGTTAATATATACCAGTGACATCAGATAGAATTTGTTTTATTTTGAAATAATACTATGCATAAAAATATAGATAAATTGGAATGAAATACCAATTTAGTTCCCTAAGCGCGAATTCTTATTTTCAGTTCGCTCTTTCGAGTACCGACTACTGTGAGCGCCTCAACTGAAAGACGTTATTCACTTTACATGGTCTAGTAGAACTGTAAATCTACCAAGACCTTTTATTGACTGTCTGTATAATTAACTTTCCGGTTCTTTCTCTCCTGGACGACGTCGCGGTCAAAAATGTAGTCGTTTTTTTACTTAAGATGGTTGTAGTTAATAATCGTAAATAGTCCTAGTCTTAATTTTATCTTATTTCCTGAAATAGGCCTGGAATTTTCACATTATAATATTATCGCATTATCAAAATAATGGATACAATTATTTATTTAAAAAGAAATTATAAAGCATTGTGAGCAATAAAACAATTCAATATGAGTCAATACCAGAAATATATAACTTTTATTTTTTGTCAAAAATCAGTCCGATAGTAGCTGTAGAGTACGCATTAGCTGAACTAAAAAGCTGTAGGTACCTATTTCAAATTTATAGATCCCATAAATTTGAAGTAGGTACAGCTTTTTTGAGTGCGGTGAGACCTCAGTGAAATATAGGCGTGGTCAGCCCACTTGAAATGGTACATTATATGACAAGCATTAATACCGAAATAGATGCGAATTAAATTAAACTTAGCATGCAAGTTTCAATTGCCAATAGATCCTTACAAATCTATATCAAAATTCAACTACAAAGTGTATACTTTTGTTATACATCAAGGTTCGTTTTTGAATAGTATGATATGATAAATAATAAATAATAAAAATGTGGACTGAGATCTGATACAGTACTTTCCGTAATTCCTTAAAATAATTTTTGGTCAAATTAGTATGGCATAACTGAGTTTGGATATAAAGAGTAGAGCGAAAGAGGAATATAGGGATATCGATCTACACTTGTGTAGTTGTACACTTGTGTATATACGCTAACGTACAGCATCTAACATTTGTTTTGGCTTTCAACAAAGTCAAATTTGATATCATTAAAACAAAAACTTTATTAAAGACATAACGCTACAATACGAGTACCGTACAAAAAGTATGAAATTATGATATCAATAGAAGGAATTCGTAATAAAAAAAACTGTAATGATATATACGCTATATACGTGTATATAGCATTTGTTTTGATCAAAGTCAAATTTTATATCATTAAATCACAAAAGAACTTTATTAAAGACATAGTTACAATACGAGCACCGTACAAAAAGAATGAAATTAAGATATCAATAGAAGGAATTTGTAATAAAAACTGTAATGAATATCAGCAACCGACTTTCGGATCTATCTGAAACAATTTCTCTAACACATAATGGGGCACAACGACGGGACTCGTTAGCGCAAAGACGCCGCTCATTGGATTAATTAGTTCCCCGTTCGGCAGAACATGCCGACATACTTTCGGAGCGTCTATATTCTGGGATTAATGCGAGAGACGCTCGATATTGGATACGAGTGTATATAGTTACGTTTCAGGCGCTTGCAAATAACGTCTTAGATAATAATTTCGTTATGCTGCAACTTAGAAAATGTGGGGCGTTCGTCACTAAACCATAAAAGGTATGTATTTGATTTCGCTGTAGCTTCTGTTATAATTAGAGACGTATACATTATTCGAATTCAAGTTTTTCTAATAATTTATAGAGCACGTTTATATCACGTATTTATTATTTACTAGAATAATATAGAAAAACAACAAAATTTAATAACAATCAAATAATTCCTGGGATCGTTCGCATTCACATCGCAAAAGTAGTTTGTATATGGCTCTTAAAAACTTGGCAGTTCTCATTACATTTTATGTGAAATTTAAGGGATATGATTTTAATTTGCGTATGAAATAATTGGCGAATTCTCTAACAATGTTTTATTACATAATCTATTATCATTTCTTTATACTTGATATATTAACGGCATTGCATTATATTTCCGTATTACAAACGCTTTATGAATCAAAAATACAGAAGTAACCGCTTCAGGGTTCTCATCTAATTACTTAAGCGATTCTGCAAATTTTGACGGTACTATGTACCTTGTTATTAAATTCAAAAAGTATACAAGCTCGAACGGAAGCCCTTTAAATCCCGCTAGCATATTCTTGCCAAGGTGAGGTACATCCCCACTGTTAGAGATGGCTTAAATTTTCATGTATATTTGAAGTTTTCCGGGTAGACTTCCCAACTCGTCTGTTGCCCCTTAATCCTTTAACAATGTTAGTGAGAAGTATTTAGGAAGCATTGGTAAGTTTTGCACACAACTGAATAGTAAATTTCGAATTAATGTGTAAAATATTCTAAGATGTCTTTGAGGACGTGCTTGACTTACTGATCATGTTTACTGACAAATTAAGTAACAGGTTGTTACTTAATTTGCAAAACATAGGTTTTTGTCCATTTATTCTCAATAAATGGACAAAAACCTATGTTTTGCTTGTTAAGTCGGTTTTAACTTATAATAATAAAAAACACCATAAATCGAATTTTCGAATCGAAATTACACTAATTATTGGTCTGTTTAATGGTTAATGATTTTCGAAGATGTTTGTACAGCGATTATTTATGAAGATGTTGAGCCGGTGAAGTATGATGACCCTCTAAATCAGAGGTTCCCAAACTTTTTTGTATCGTAGACTCTTTGCCATGTTCTTCGGTTTTGGGTAGACCTCCTACATACCTGATATTGAATGCCTACATCCTGCAACTTACAAAATTTTATAAACATACATATATAATCATATTAATTCATTAGTGCTTTTATAAATAATGTAGGTATATGTTTTTATATTAAAAGATAATGTAATATAAGTAAATAGATACTATCAGTGTATGTTGACATCTATTATTATGAACCCCCATTTTCATTTCATGAACCCAAAATTTTTTTTTCGCTGACGTAGACCCCTTGCAAGTTGTCATAGACCCCTAGGGGTCGATATTGACTACTTTGCGAATTACTGCTCTAAACGAAGTAACTAAATCAAAACAAACTATGGATGGGTGAATTAGACGTCTGATTATTACAATTTTATTATAACTATTTTAATATGTGCCATAAAGTTAAAATAGGTATTAGTGCCTTTCGACAGAGTTCGATAACTAAATCAAAGCTTAAGGAAATCTAAATATATAATTTATTAGTCGTATAAGAGCACACAATTGTTATCCTCGTTATTATGCCAACTATTCTCACATACTCATAGAAACTACAAGTAGTCTCAGCTCTTGCCCAAGCAAAGCTTTAGCCCTCTTAAGGCAGAATGTAGAGAAGTGCAGGTAGTAGTCTAGGTATTACTTTGAATCCGACTTTGCAATGGGATCCACATATTGAGACCCTATCAAATAGACTAAGTTCTGCAGCATATGCTGTAAAAAAATAAGACAACATACAGATGTTGAAACGGCAAGATTAATTTTCTTTACTTATTTTCACAGTGTTATGTCCTATGGTTTACTATTATGGGGGTCGGTTGCTAACATATAAAGTATTTTTGTTCTTCAAAAAAAAAAGTACGCGCTATTTATAATTTACGAGCAAGGGTTAATCACTTTAGCGGGCCAGTATATCTATGAAAATTAGATTTATGTGTATATAAATTGTCACACATTTCATACTAATTTCCAAATGCATAATTTAAACACAAGAAATAAAAATAAACTTGCCGTTCCAACGTACACGCTACAAAAAACTAGAGGTTCGTTTGTGGGCAAATGTATACATTTTTATAACAAGATTCCACATAGTGTAGCTGAATTGAGTTTTCATAAGTTCAAGGTACATGTTAAAAAGACGCTAATGACTAAGGGCTATTACAAAGTCAATGAATATTTAAATGATGCCAATGTTTGGTGTTGATTTGAAGATATTACATTCTAAATTGTATATATGTATAAGTTTTCCAGTATAAATTGTATATATAAGTTTTCCAGTATAAATTGTAAACACATATGAACATTGTATGATAACGACATAATTTATTGTAAATGTTGTTATTGCTTTTGATAAAGCTGATAACATTCTTGCGCCCATTTTTCTTATCAGCTAAAAAATACGTCCTGAATGGGTGGTAGGGGAAAAAAAATTGGACAATTCAAAAGAGCTTTCTATAAAGTCATATTTGAATAAAGTTAATTTTGATTTTGTTTTTTATGTACAAATATGAAATGTGAATGTGATGAATTAATATTTTTACATATCCATTTATGTCAGTATTATATTAACAAATATATAATGTAAATACACAAGGCGTGAAAATTTTGTTATTTAAACAAAAAAAAAAGTCATTCATATGATACAATTAATTACATTTTGTTTCAAAGATAAAAAAAACAGACTAAACTCCCCGTACTTACCGACTTAACCGACAAGCGTGCATGATAGAGAAGTACTCGTATGTTTGAATTGTAGAAAGTAGACAACTGTGATCTCTGCCTACCCCCATGGGAAAGAGGCGTAACTATATTGTATGTATATAATTACGAACCTGAAAATAAACGTGTCGCACATGCTGAACAAACAATCTTTGACAAACAGATAGATGCTAACATTTTAACGTCAGTCAATACGTGACATTATCTCGCTTCAAGACAAAAACAGATGCCTGTAACGTCTTCTGATTGGCAGCTATGATGGCAATGATTTCGTAAGTATATACTCGTAGTGACACAAAAGACGGCGGAGGCGACGACCGAAATACAGTTAATTCACTTTTTAATTTATCTAAACAACCAACAATACTCGAACTAAGTCTTGTTCCATTTAAATGTTAAGTTTATCAATTCTTATTAAACATGAACGACGTGTCGCAATAAGAAAACTGGAATCATGGTGAATGTTTCGAAAAACAAAATGAGAATCTGAACAAAAAAAGCAACTGTGAATTCTAAAGCAACTATTGTAAACCATCTCTTTATTAATAAAGATACATTGGACAAGCTATATAATAATGATTACCTACACGTCCGTACCTTTGATTATATACACGTCATATAATCAAAGGGAGATACTTATATAGAAAAAAGCAATAATCCTTAAATCATTTTAATAGAGATTCGTCTCCAACATATTGGAGACATATTTCTACTCCAACATTGTTCTGTAGCTGCACCAGCATCGAATGTCCTACCATATGGCCGACGGAGACAAAACAATAAAGAAAGATAATAATCAATGGCAGTTGGCCGCCTTGAAGACGGTGCTAATTACCTTTTTAAGTATTTTCTTTTATTGGTTGCATGTTTTGTGTGCATGGCAGAGTGATTGTTAGTCGAGATAAAGGCAACATGGTGACAATAAAATGCATAATTAAGGCTCGGATTGCATTTTATTTCTTTCTTTAATGCAAGTAATAACGAAAAATAAAATTAATAAAAGGTTTAAATACTCAATACATGTAAAGTATTGAAAGGATTAACTTGTGTCTGACAGAGTAAATAATAGAATCGAGTTAGAAGAGAATGTTAGGCCATTTAAAACCAATGCGAGTTCTTTATTAGAAACGCGGAACTACGAGTACGTATGCCATATTTGCCTCGTCAATTATGCGAAACCAAAACGCGCAAACAAGAACCTGTAACATGTTTATTATTTATTTATTATACGCATATGATTAAACATTCCGAGAATTTTGTGGTGGACTTTGAAAGAAAAGTCATTACCAGGTAATTGCTTGGAGCTTATTCACGCTACGTAAAAATAAGCACCTCCCGATAACGGGTTATGGGTGTAGTAAAACTACATAGATAAATGCTTTTGCGGAAAATAGTGCTTAAGAGGTCCAAGCAGAGCAGGCTGGTAGAATGACGAGAGAAACTAGAGGATCTCCGCTTGAAGATTGCTATTGATTGGTATTTGACATCGGTACAATTTTAGCTTATAATGTTCGCACTAGAAGTGCATAAAATATCCAAAAATTTACTCTGTCAATATCCACAGTCGAAGTAAATTCATAGTCGTGTATACAATTTTTTTATGAGGCAGTAGTTTCTCAAATTGCGCAACTGAAGCTGTCAACCCCACCGATATACAGCAAGTGGTTATGTTTTAACAGCACATATAGACACAATAATCAGAAATAGCGATTGGTTTCTATGACTATATGTGACCAATGAAAAGGAGATACGAAATATAGCATCTTACAAATGCAAGTCTGTTTCGCTGATGAAATGATTAGATTGATTCGATTTTTTTTATCTTTTGATATTGGTCATATAATAGATATAATTTTAAATTAATACTAGATTAAAATATCAATCAATGATTTGACTCAATATAAGATAAAACTCTCGTAAAATATAACAAATAATTTCCAAGACGCGAGGAAATATTAAAAGATTTTTAGAATTTAATCGAACAGATTGACGAAGGATATCGCCCGAGGCACACCCGCCATTTCCAATTTCTCAAAGATACGTCGACCCGCTTAATCGAAATATTATGTTGAACTTTTACGAAGAATAAATCACTGGGCATTTTTAAGAGTAACACGGGGACATTTATAATGACTATACCAATATTTTATTGTTAATTATCTTTGTTAGCTGTTTCAATTAGCATACAAAATACACCGTGACCGCTAACATACAAAATGGACAAGTTAATGACTTCGTCTTTGCTGTTATAAGTTTGACAGATAAAGTAGTTAGTTAATATATAAATTAATTCATGTTCTTTGGGTAATAAATATATCTGTTTTTAATGTACCGTCAGTTTTTCCTACTAATCTTAATCCCATATTGGTAATAGATTTTTTTTTATGCACGCACTATATAACGCACGCTACGCACATAGCTCTCACTCTTAATTTTAGAAATTATTACGACTTTTTAAGCAGCAGTTTCCATTGGCTGAAAATTTTTTCACGTATTTATTTAACACTAAATAAAAATGTTAACGGAATTGATAATTCTAATACAATTAGCAATTTTTCAAGTTTATTTTTATTCTGTTCTATGTTCAACAGAAAAAACAAAATAAATTTTATGAAATTTCATTTTATTTTATCGGTGTAGGTAAGCTGTTTTCAGTCATTTTTAATGCGATATAAATTTTCAATAATGGGATCTATTAGGAATAAACGATTAAGAACGCAATTTACTTTTTGTCTGACATGTTAAAATGTTTTACGTTTTTTGTTGCAACCGAGCTTATGAGCGAATGTGCATGTATCACTTATTACAATAACTAACAGTACAATTACATAACTATTTTATTTTGGCATTTCTATTTTATTAGATATTTACCAATCAACGTCATAATAAAATCTGTTTTCTGTTTGAGATTTCCTCAGACATATTGTTGTTAATAAAAAAGCGATGACCCAATTCGTGACATGCAGTATGCTGGAAATGTGGAAACCAAATGATAATCTTTTTTTTTGTGATGTTTACATGTTTTGTAGGTGTATCATTATTTATTATCGTGTTGGTGTTATTAAGAACGAGTAGGAACTTTTTACTTATTGGAGATTCTCTCTATATTATAGAAGAAGCTTTGCCGTCGAAATAATAAGCTATTACTTAAAGCGATTATTGTTACCAAAGAATATTTCAAAAGAATATATTATTAATCTACTTCTAAAGCCTTTTTATATAATTTCCATTACCGTTAGTCGGGATAAATAGATAAATAATTTCTTTTTATCATTTACAGTATCTTATTTATTAATATTATCATCGCATTATTTATTAATCTTAAAGTTGACATTATGTAGTTATATTGCTTATCAAAATGTTACCTTTAGTACTTATAGTATTATTAAAATAAGAAAGTCTAATAAAAACTAAATTAAATAAAGTGGTAAAAAATGTAACAACAAAAATTTTATTAAAACAAGAAAAAAGTAAGTTTTATATTGTGTCACTCATATTAAATAATATAATAATTATATAAACACCAACTCAATACTTTACACAATTTAATGAAATTTTTATCATAATTCACTTCTAATATACTAACAATTATTATATATCCGATTTTGCTTTTAACAATAATTTGAAATTCTAAATTTCAATGTTCACTGTGACTTCTCTGTGAACGAATCTTTAAAATATCCTGATTGTGTAGCGCTAATGGATGTTTGGATTCATTCTCCGATTCGGAGCTCAGTTCACGAGCGTCGGTCGACCTCAAAAATCGAAAATGCTATTTTAAAGTAAATATATTAGAAATATATCAAATCTTTCATTTTAAATGAGTTTTTTTCGTATTTTGTAATTTATCGTATTGTAATATTAGATATAAAATAAATTGTAAATTATTTGTAATATTATATTAAATCCTAGAGAAAAATGAAAAAAATGCATTTTGCGATGGCAGAGAAGTTACAAAAATATAATATGCGAATAATAATGCGACTTGCATTACATTTCTGCACTTCAAAACTAGTAGTTCCACAGTGTGACCTTAAAAATGTTGCACTGTTGATTAGTGTCTGATCAACATAGAAAAATCACATGAAGACACATTGAGATCGCCTTAATTCTCAAAGCACTTTCTACAACGAAGTAGCAGTCTCCCCAAGCAAGTAAACAATCCAAAGTGCTTTCCTATTCCTCATTGACATTACTCGACAATCCCAACATTTGTTCGCTTATGCTTCTGTTGTATGGTGGAGGAATGTTTAATTTATTTAGACAGGCTCTCGTTGCGTAAACCTTGATGGCGCGAACCTAATTACGTCACTAATAAATATTCACTAGCGATAAACTTAGAGAATACTCGTAATTTACGTTCATGTAAACGATTCATTTTGGTTCGGTTGCTCGGAGGTGCGACATGGAAGTTTCTTCGGATTGATTGTTATTGTTGATAGATATCGAGACGTCGCGATATATGTTTTCCAAAAGTTATCATATCAATTACCGTTAAAGAAAGATATACATAAATGTAAATAAACATAAGGGCGGAGAATATCTTATGAAAGTACAGATGCAAGCAGCAACATACAGATAAATATGCTGATGATATTTTATTATCTTTTATGAAGTATTTTTATGCTAAATAAAAGAAAAAAAAAACATTGCGCTGACTTGAGTTCCATAGCAGTATAATACTTAATAGTATGATGATTGTAAGAATGATTTGCTATTAGAAGATAAAACTGCGCTGCGCTTCTGAACGTTCGTGTTAAAAATATCAACCTGCAGCATTATAAACGCAGCTCGTAATTCAATATAATTATGTATCTTATAGTACTGATGATTTCGACACACACATTTGCTACATCAAGTTTAGAAATAATAATATATACCAATATGATTTTGTCCCAATCCCCCAATTTTTCTAATACTACTTTTAAAACAGAGTGTTTTGTAATTTACTCATTTTCTTTCAAAGGAATATGCCATATAATTTTAATAACTAATAATACTGTTTCTTTAGCGTATTTGTTTTTTCATTAAAAATTAAAATACATTTTTTCATCCACTATCTTTCATTACGCATCACATCATCATCATCACATCAATATGCTCATATCATTCACATATACATATCATTATTCACTTAATCCATATATATGCATCTCCTCTCATCATCAACTTAATTTAATTAAAAATAAACAGTTATATTATAATAAGTAATCCTGAAAATTTTACAGTTCAAATGTCTTTAAGGTTTTAAAACTTTTCTTAATAAGAGCCCTTTAACTTTCCTAACATGTTTATAGAATGTCTTCCTCATCTCCTGTTCCAAACAAAGTTACGTAAGTGGAAACGAAGATCGTCACGTATGTCAATTCTCAGGAGTACCTCCCGACATATTCTCTTAAAGTGGAAAGTTCGGGCGAAGCTCTTTAATTAGTTATTCGTATTAATTAAGTAGCGGGCTTAAGTAACCGTGTGTTAACGTTGTGGTTGCCAAGTTACTACGTAATTGTCATTTTCAATAGGGTATGTAAGATGAGTTGCAGTTAAGATAGCAGATTTTATCGAAATACTATAAGATATTAATTATTTATATATTATCCGTTGTATGTTTTTAATATTTATTCCAAAACAAATAGTGGAACTTGGCCAGTGAAGTGTGAATGTACTTTTAAAAAATATAAATTGGGCAATTGAGTAATAAATCTCCTGCTATTTTTAAAAATACTTCACAATTCAAAACGATTGTATTCGGAAATATAAAGTTTTTAAAATACAAACGTGACTTGACGAAAACCTAAATAAATGTCATAAAAGACACAAACTAAAACTTCAACAACATTTAATTTACGCAAATACTTATTGGAATTCACCTTTGAAGAGAACGGGCCGAATTAGCGAGGTGTGGAAGTTTTGTTTCGTAAATACAAGCACACCCGGCCGGATCACAATTGGAGGTGGTAACAAAGTTGCTGTGTTACCGTAAATGAGCGCAATTAAACTCCAAATTCGTGTTCACAAATAAATTTTAACGAATTCAAATTCAAACGAAGTGGGAGAATTCCAACTCGCGGCAACTTTACCGCCGTTCGCGGTTGGAAGTGCGGAACTCATTTCAATACACGTCTTCAATATTAAATACAAGTTGAATAAAGACAGTTCGCACAAGTGTTGGCTCACGTGGTGTGCGCAAGAAACAAGTAGAAATACAATTTGCGAAAGTTAGGTTTGTGTCAACAAAATTAATTTCATAAATTTGTAGAATAACAACATTGTTATTTCAATTGTTGAATAGAATCTTCTATCGGTGTGTTGCTTTTAACTGTTACAAAATATAATCAACGGTTTACCGGACTATATAGTGAAATTTTTATGCGCAGAGTTACTCATATCCACCTACGGCCAAAAAAAAAGTCCCTTCTAACGGTTTTCGACAACCACAGGTTAACAAATCTGCGGCTAAGTTCACGTCTACTCGTATATATACACATACACCATCTGCACTAAAATTCCTGCGTTGAAAATTCAGATGTGTGCAGGGCGTGTATTCGAAACAGGACATAAAAGATATGTCATTGCCGTGGCGTGTACTTTTGTAACTTATATATACACAGTAATGTTAGAACGAAATGTGCGATTATAATAGGCTTTTTGCCTAAATTTCAGTAGTTAGATACTAATATACCTTGATGCCTATTCTATACAAAATAATTATTATTTTTGAAAAAAATGCTTATTATAAGAATAATTTGCATTTAATTAAATATATTGACATTAGTCATCAAAAACGCTCATGACTGTCATGGCGTCTTGAATGACGTCACGCCGTGCAAAACACAGTTGTTTTAGTATCGGAATATTCGGTATTGTGAAGTTATTTTAATAAAAAATGGATTCATCGTATTACAAAGTACTGCATAGTGCCCCAGTGTACAAGCACAAGTATAAAAACACCAAAAAAAATATTTATATACGTGCCAAACAATCAGCAGATACGTAAAAAGTGGCTAACACTCGCGAGAAGGAATGATGCCCATTCTTTTTCGCACTTCCACAAGACACTTGGAATGACATTTTGACTTTGACGTTTCGCACGGCGTGACGTAACACTTTTTAATTGGTGTTTGCTGTCACGTGACTTATGGCTTATTTTGTGCAATTTTATTTTATAAAAATATAATAATCAAAAGTTATTATTTTATAAAACTTTGTTTTTCATAATTAAATGATCATCTTAATAGTTATGCAACCTAATGCATCAGATTTGTTCATAGTGGATACAAGCCTATTGTCGATGGTGAGTTCGCTCAATATTATGGTCCGTGGTTCTTCACCTTAGCGAACATATCAATCCAGCACAATATGAAATTTTCTGAAGTCATATTGAACATTTTGCGTTCTCCATTAAGTTGAAAATTATACAGTCTTTTATTTTTTTTATATATGTTGACAAACAAGCAGATTGCTCATATGATGGAAAATTATTATATATGGTTTCCTGTGTACCACGTAAGACGTAAAGACGCCTGTACACATCAGTAACGGGAACCTGATATATATTCTCCTTTCGATATATCCAATGTATTCAGTGTATTTAGTAGTTAAATGGACTGTTATCAAAATCAAAATCAATCAAAATAATAGTACTTAAAATAAAAAGTTACTTGTTCAATACTTTTTATGCAAAAACACGCCTTGAACAGTGTTATTCAACTTATAATTATTAAACAGAATACAATCCTAAGATAAAACAAAAACTTCAATGCGAATCGAATAAATTTGATATCTTATCAACGCGCGCCAGCAACTAATATAAAATCCAAGTAAAAAGTCGCGTACATATCGTATCTTCGGAGTCGGTGCCCTAAATCTTTGTCAAAGTCAATTCGATTAAGAAGCATTTAATCCCAGAGGGTTATACGAATGAGTTAGATATTATTTAAGTCTTGTCATGCGATAACGTGGTCGGACCACACAGCTTTCGATTGAACTAATTAAAACCCCCTATATCCCAGTAAGGTATTGCAAGATAAAGATTAATGCTTCCATGTCAAATAATTTAGTGAGATACCGCAGTTGTCAGTTTTGCATGTTTTGTTGCAGCCATATTGCTATTGCGATAGTAGGTCAGTTTTGGTGATTAAGTTGTTGTTGATTGATAACGTTTGTCTGGATAACGTTGTGAATGTTACCGGGAATAAATATTTTTATAGATCTCTGGCATTCGGGTGTACGTGGTTTGTTTAGGTAATAAAATAATAATTATAAGTTGATTGTTTACATACAAAACGTTATTGAAACTTTATTATTGATTATTAGGAGTAAATTTACGAATCATTATTTCAGACATTTATGACATGAATTAACCTTTCAAATAACATTATTTACTTATACAAATTAAATGTATGGTATAAGTAGATTCATTAGTTTTCATTACACTTGTAACATCAATCAGATTTCACGATTAAAAAAGAACGTACTATCGGCTACTCAGTGAACCTCAGTAGCGCTGTGGTCTGGATATTCTCCTTCTAAACGGGAAGTCTGAGATATTATTTGGGAAGGAAAACATAGTGAGAAGAGCTGTATAGACCTGATATATCTACGATAAGCTCGTCTGTTCAATGGGGACGTAATGCCAATAATGCTAATCTTCTCACAATCAGAATTCAAAACAATCTCAAAATTACTATTCAGATCAGATAATAAAATTCTGTCAGTAGTAGACCATTGTAATTAAAATTTACAAAGTAGTACCTAGCTACTACTTAGATTCAATTTTATTAAGAGGTAACATTTTGATAGAAAACAAAACGGTTACCATCTTTTATGCTCAACCTTTCTATTATTATGACCTAATCAATGGATTTCACCCGAAATCTGTGTTAGCACTTGGTTATCTGTTCGCAATTTTTTTTACCTGTTCTAATCTTTACAATTATTCCTCACCTCTTTATACTAGTACTACTAGCTGACCCGTGTCCACTTCGTTGGGCATAATATTAATAATCTCCGAAGCGAGCACGAACGCGAACCGAATTAAACCCGAAGCCATCGCGCGCCGTCCGCTGCTGTGCCTTTCACACTAAAGACGATGAGTTTACTTATTTTCATAAAGATTCATATTTTTTGGTTATATATGACTAATAAATACGACCTAATGATTTAAATTATTTTATTAATATAAAAAAAATAAATTATCTATATTTTTATTAAAAAAAAAAAAACAAATATAAAAATTAGACATATATTATGCTGTTGTTGACTTTTTGTAGGCATTTTCAGACTCCGCATCATTTCTTTAGAACTCAAAAATATATATTTCATAGTTAAGGTAGCGTTCGTAAGAAATGCTTTCATTCGACCGTTTTTTCTCCGTTTCACTTTGCAAAACGGACTACCATGTATTTTTTTTATATAACCTATGACACTCAGCAATAATGTGGTTCTATTGGTGAAATAATTTTTAAAATCGGTTCTGTAGATCCCGAGATTACCCCTTACAATTTAATAAATATACAAACACACAAAAATTACTTCTTTATAATATTAGTTTAGACTAGTATAGATATGTTCCTCTTCTAGTTTCACCAGTGCGCGAACTAGCCATCCACGATTCCACGTAAGTCCTCACAAATTAGACACTAACATCACACACATGGACTCGAAAATCAAAAATGATGTTTAAAAAATGGCTAACAGAACCCTCGTTAGAAAGTATACATGGCACGTTTAAACACAGAACAAACAAGTTTGCCAGTGGCGGCGCCTACAAACGCCGTTAATGTGTTTACTGTCGAACACAAACAAAAGTTGTCAAGTTCTACCGTACGCTTTCGTCTTCCCTATTTTTACTGAAGACTAGTAACAAGTTGTGCTAATTGTCCGCGTTTCATCTTCAAAGTGATGTAGTTTTGAGCAGCCACAAAGTTCCCTTGCTCCTTTTATTAGGGCGTGTTTATATCTTGAAAGTTTATCACGGATGTGTGTTGAAGTGGGAACGGAAAGTAAAAGTCTAGAACAATACGTATAATGCTGACTTTATAATATCAGTTATAAACTAGTTGCAAAGAATTTACAGATCAAAAGTAACAAACTTATATACGTTTCATAATTTCAAATTTTTTTGTATTCATCTAATTTGAAAAGTCGCTCGAAAAGAACTTGTATGAAGGTGTCGTAGATTGAAAGAGTTACAACGATATATGGCTTTTATGAAATGAGACAGTAAACATGAGACATTCACAAACGAACTTAAATTTGACATAACTTCATAAGCTTATGTCAAAATGAGTCCAACGAACCACGGGTAATTAAAATTACTCATGCACACGGTAACGGGTGCCTGTAATAAATGCCTGAACGAAAGGTAACGAGTGGTTTTTATAAGTAATGCAAAACTTACTTTTGTATTGATTTTGCTTGTACCGGTAGAAAGTCTCTTTTCCTGTACTTCGGTAACCACTTTCTAAAACGTTAAAAATACCTAGCCATGTGTTTTGCCCATAATAATAGATATATGTATACTCTATATATAATGTTTTAAGCGCAAACTGATTACAGTAAAGCTAACCAGACATGTTTGCGTATTTTCCTTTGTATATTTAAGCGAGATTATAGAGTTCGAATCAAGTTCCCCTAGATCCTAAAAGTAAAGTTTGATCAAGTGGGAAACGTTCAAAAGTTTATGCTTCCCGCAGGCAAGGAGATAAATATTCATGAGGTTTAACTCGGAAGAAACTTATTTCCACGTCAGTGTCTGTCCATCTGTACATTTGTAATGAAACGACTTATAACAGTCCGTCTTAATACTTTTAATTTGCGTTCCTCTTTAATATTCTTCTTTCCGCCCGCTTCGAAAGTTATAATGGGAATAGATAAGGACTGTGGTACGCAATCACTCTGAATTAATTGTTAAGAACGTGCGAAAGCTCTCTCTCCTTTTGTGTCTGCGCTGTTACGTTTTACGTGAGAAAACATTTTCTTATTAAAATTTGTCCTAATGCGGTAGATAAGTACGTTGTGTTTTCCTGATGATGAAAATGTATAATTTGGTACATTTTGGTTTGATATACATAGTGATTTTATTTTAATAGCTGCTTTCGTCGGATTTGTCTGCTTAAACATAAAATAGTTGTAGAATTTGAGAATAAGGTATTTTAAAATAGAGTAATGTATTTTAGTCTATAATATGCATTAAAGTTATAATTCACGTCAGTCAATTCAGAGACAGCAACATCTTTATAGGATCGAAACAATATTACACAACAGAATGGTCGTGTCATACGATACTTAAATGTGTGTATGGACATATGGACTACAAGGTCACGAGTAGAAACTATATATCATTGTTACATTTAATATAACGGATTAATTCTACCACACAAGGACCGTTTAGCAATTTTGTTATTAAATAAAAGAAATTTTGAGGCTGCTCTTGTATTGTAGACAAAATCTACAGTTCCTTATAAAAAATGTTGTATTTGAAGTGATCCTGCACTCAAGCAAGAATTGTTTGACAGCGAAACTCGTAACCACAGCAGGTGAGTTAGTCTAGCCGCAGATCTTATCTAAATACCAATAATTTGTAAGTAAAATAGATAGAACCTAAAACATTGGATCAAAAAGAAATATTTTAAATAAAATATGTACATTATAAATGTCAAGTTGATCTTCACAACTATAAATTATTTCATTATTATTAAACTAACACAATTTTGATATACACCTATATTCTTACATCGGTCACAGAGGCCACGGCTGTAGCGAAGCCTGTAGAAAGGCAGAGATAACAAAAACTTACGCGATCGCGATCCTATATACAAATATATGTAAAAATGATTACCCTCAAGCTCCATAAAAAGGAAGAATCAACCATCACCCCGCTGCGTAATTAAATTTTAAAATATTGCGAAAGAGGTCTCATTTTTGTCAAACAACTTTTCCACCTCATTAGCGTATGCCAAGTTACGTGCCCAGAGCTCTCAACTTCAAAACTGGTATAAAACATACTTTGCGAGATATTTTCCGCTACAACTTTTTAATGTTGTGGCGACGTAAGGGCTAAGTGGAGCTTCTAAGCTTCTTAATGGAGAAGTCAGACATTAGTGGTCATGATCCGACGTGGAGTTACCAAGATGCTTCAGCGTAAGCGAGCAAATGTTTACGACATGACTACTCTTGCAAGAGTGCAACAAATGATACATAGTTGTTTTGTTGTTTCACCTTAATCGGCATTTCGTCTATTAGCTTACGTTGAAGGTTAAGTGGTTGCCCTTAGTTCTAACAGCCTGAGCACTGAGCGCTTCCTTTCGTGTAATCAAAGTTAACTTATATTTTTCTTCTCCATAGAATTTCGGTGTAACAAGCTGTGAGGTAAAGTTAGAAATGTGTATTATTAGCAATTGACCATAAATTATTCGATCATAAAATTTCCTGTTTAAAAGTAAAATAATAGGTCAACAGTAGGCACATAGAAAGATTGCAAGCTCATTTGCTATATGTTTCACTACAAATTAATTATGAATGACAAATACACAGTGCCATGTTTATAGCTTATTCTGTAGGCTTACTCTATAATTCATTCCAAACGTCCGATTTTCAGATTGAGCCCCATCCAACTACGCTGACCCAGTGCTGATTTGTCGGCTTCACATACTTGGTTAAGTGTTTTCGCTGCTGTCACATACGACCGGAATCACTCTGGTCCGTTCGTACCCCAAAGATACCGATCACTAAGCTAACAGCAAGACAAAGCATCACTGATACTCTTTAGCTGGATAATATCATTAGAATCTTGTCTTTTGTTTAATTTTTACGTAAGTAATACGTAAAGCAGATTACTCTACTTTGAGATAAAGCTTTACCTTTAGAGTTCTATACGAAATATAAATATAAAATGTAGATACACACTGTTTTTTTGTGTTCTGCAAATAAATGTTTTGCGTTAAATGAAATAAGTGATATTTGACGAATAGAGAAATAACCGCTCCATCTTGAACTTGAGATATTTTCTTACACTCAGGGACCCTTGGGTAGCCAAGCACGTAGAAATCCCGTTTCGTTAGATCTCCAATTCGTGCCAATGGAGCCAAATGGTCGAGCGACATAAGTCATCGTTTAAGAATGAATGGAAATGATATTGCCAACAATCAATGCGCAAATTTTTCGCAAACCTTTTCTTTCCTTTTTTTACGTTAAATCAATATAAGTGTCATCTTCAACTACCAAGACATTTAAGCTTTGCAAGTGATATGATTCAATTTGTTTGGAAAGTAAAATATCTCTATATTAAAAAAAATCGTTATTTAAGTTTTTTTAAAGATATTTTAAATGTGAGTTTATTTTGATTATAGACTAAAAGTAATAATGGCAGTGCCAGGAAATATCTATTTATACTATTTTTTAATATACATATTTAATTAATAATTTATTAATTTTCCATTATTGTTTGTAGGTTAGTATTGATGTTTTGTCAATATTTTTCAGTAATAATATTATAATAATTTTATGAATATTTCTGGACATTTTTTTAATAATAATAATACACTAAAATATGAAGTTTAAAAATAAAAACGCTTTTTTAAATTAACTGGCAATATTGTGAAAGTAGCCACTACGCCAAATATTACTTCAATATCACGAGTCTTAACGAAATTGAAACATAAGCAAAAATAATGTAAGATATTCTGTTCTTTTTAAACAAGAGGTCGCTAAATAAACTGACAAAATAAGTCCATCGAATTTAAAAGAGAGCCTTTTGGTAATTGCCCTTATAACTGCTTGGGGATCGTAAGATGATGTAATGAGCACTTTGAGGGGCTCTTAAGGCTCCGATTTCCTTTGTTAGTTGCCGTCTTTGAGTTTATTGTGCTGCGGAATTAGAAAAAGTATCCAGGCTTTTCGGTTTGTTAAGTTTTTAAAAATATTTGTAAAGTTTTTATTATATTTACGCTTTAAGTAAGGCTTAAATCGTTAAAAAAAACCCACAAAAAAATTGAAGACGATTTGCCAGTAGAAGCGAACTACAAACATATTTCTAGTCATAGTGATTCTCGTTAGTTCTTTTTTCATTCAGTAATTTCACTCACAGTTCTTTAGCAAAATCGAAAAACAGTTTACTAAATACTTAAGCAAGCTGTGAATTCTCGCATACATTATAAAAATTTGAATCCCTTTTTCTCCATTCTCCTAAAGCAAAAGAAAATACCGGAAGGAAAGTGGTTTTCACTGTCATTACGGTTCATTATAGTGAAAAGCTTTTATTGGAGATGCTAAGCGTCTGCCTCAACTATCGTTACCGTTACCTCGAGATCACCTGAAAAATTTTCTCTTAAGTGTGGCAGCCTTTGATGTAAAACTTGGAAGCATATTTTAACTTTAAAATGAGGAAATCTTTCTTCAGATGTTACAATGGAAATTAAATTTGTTTTTTTAAATATATTTATATCCAGTTCGATTTGATAATGACTTTCAACGTTGTGAAACATATAACGAATGTTTTCGGCTAATTGTTTAATTATTGAAATTAAAATTTCTTTTCATTTAAAATACACACTTTGAAAAATCGTAGGAAGACTCTATACCAGAGTTTTATGGATATCTTCTTATTCCTGCCGCAAAACAATACTGTTCAGGATAAAAGATTAACATGTGGCAGTGAATTTACTGGGTTTACCATGATAATGCATACTAGTGTTGTTGCAAATTTGCTCCAATATTCAAAACCACATATAGTAAGGGCGGCTGTAATCGCTTACTCTAATGCACACTAGGCTTATTTCATTAATGTAATAGTTAAAAAAATAATACGATATTATTATGTCTAATTATATAGATCGCTTATAAAAAATATTTTATGAATTTGCAATAATATAATATCGTTTTAACGTAATTATTAAAATTATATGATATTTTATTATTACAATTGTTTGTTTGTACAATTGGACAAGATCTATAATTCTCTTACGTTATTAAAGTAGAAATCAGTTTAGTTAGTTTCTTTCTAAATGTCATAATATTAGAAAGAGAAATTTTTGTCTCATGGAAAATAGCATTCAATGAAATTTAATTAATTATCGTAGCATTCTTAGGTGTGTCAATAATGCTCACATAACAATCACCTTCGATTGCGTTGCATAAGCACCTTCATAACCACGCAATAATGGGTCGTTGAGGTGTAGCTCAGTTTTAATTAATAATTAATAACACAAGTGCGCCAGGGCGAGCGAGCGTGAAATAGAGCGTGGTTGAAATTCAACCACTATTATTCTGCGACTCTGGCACCAAACTCTATAACAAGATTAAGCCGGCTCTCACTGTGTTAACCGGGAAGCGTTTACGCACATCGATCGACTCTCATGAACGATTTAGAGAAGAAAAGAAATACTAATGACGTATTTTACAGTATTTTCTATCTACATTAGTGCAATATTCGATACTGCATTACTGCATCTTTTTAGATTAACTTTTATAAATTATTACCTTTATTTACTGAGCAATAGACTTGTTAAGACCACGTGAGAAGAATCAGCAAATATCGTGAAAGTTTCAAAGGCTGCTGTAGAATGTATATATTGTTTTGATATAACTTACTTATTAATTATTACTTTATATACTGTTTATACTGGGATTGGTTAACTGTTGGTTTTAATAGACCATTGATTACTTCTATACAAATACGTTTTTCTTGAAGCGATAATAAAACCGAAACAATAAGAAATTCGGAATCTCATTACGATTAAACAAATTTTTTGACCTTTATCCTATTGCTATATATTTATATAACAGGATTGAATAAAAATACGCTTTGTTATAAATGTCCTCGACAGAATGTCTTGTTTTCGCAACACCCAATATATTTGATATTCGATAGCTTATCCCTTTACTCCCATATTCGTAGTCGCTTCTTCCTTGTACGGGACGAAATCGCTTGCCTCTTGGAAGAGGTCGGTATTAAGGTTGGGCTAGCTTCCAATGTCTTGTATTTAGTCTCGCGATGCTATACATATTAAATTTACAACGATCCAACACGGCAATGGCCTATAACATGATAAACCATCATGTACTTAATACACCAAATCGTTCACATGGTCATGTGATGTACTTATTAAAGTAATCAATTTAAATACATTGTGTTACAAGATTAATTCTCCTATGTTCAATTTGGGCTTAGGATAGGTGTGCTTGATTTACTGGATGAAGACTCTATACCAATCAAATCAAAACATTCACATTATGTAGATCACTGTTTTTATTGAATTTATTATAGTTTCTATATACAAAAACTAAATTATCATATATATATTGACTAACTCAAGTTAAAATATTAATTTCTTTGAACAATTCTTTTAGGGATTCTTTAGCCCGTAAACAGTAAATAGCACGAATCGTTTTTTTTTTTTGTAAAAGGAAAATACTCTCAATATTAGCCGCTGATCCCCATAGCAGCAGTCCATAGGACATAACACTATGAAATTAGCTGAAATAAACAATTCTTGCCGTTTCAACATTAGTTAAAAGTCTAATCTTTTTTACTGCGTACGCCGCTGAACTAAGTTTGATTGTCAAAGTTTCAATATGTGGATCCCACTGTAGTCGTGAATCTAACGTAATGCCTAAGAATTTAGTATTATTTACTAAGTCAATGACATCACCATTCATATTTAAACGAGAATCAACCTGCCTTACATTGGGCAACGAGAATTTGATACATCTAGTTTTCTTACAATTTAAAGACAAATTATTAGTTGTGAACCAATACAGAATTCGAGAGAGAGTACTATTTACATCGTCATAACATTCCTTTTGTCTATCAACTTTGAATAGTAAAGAAGTATCATCTGCAAACAATACTGTCTCATACGATTCTGTAATGTAGTAAGGAAGGTCATTTATACATATTAGAAACAGTAGAGGACCCAATATTGATCCCTGGGGAACCCCCATCGTTATAGGTGAGCTAGCAGATTCTGATCTATTTATAACGACTTTCTGCAATCTGTCTGATAAATAAGATTTTAAAAGGCTAACAGCTCCATCCGAGACACCATAATGTCTAATTTACTTAAAAGCATTTCATGACACACAGTCAAACGCTTTGAAAAGGTCGCAAAACACTCCAATTACATCCCGCTTGCCCTCCCATGCGTCAAAAAAACCGGCCACACTCTCCTTGTTAATCAATATTTAGTTATAAAGTAATAAACTAAATATGTCATCTGAAAACCATTTTAAAAAACATGATTTCAATAAGAACAGTATATAGTTTTGTATTTTATTTACATTTCAGTAGTATAAAAAATATTTACTTTGATGACAATGAGAGTTTTGAAAGCTTGAACGATAATTTTGAAGCTCAGCTACCTGCATTCTTCCTATAAATTCCGAACTCGTAAAATTGTCGATAAGAAAATTAAGATGTTCTCTTGTCTCAGTGACGAACCCACCCCTAACGAGTTCCAAAACTCTGCCCATAACTCCAGAGTTATGGGCAGAGCGCCCAGGCTCTCTCATAGTTCTCTAACGTCACTGAATCTCTTTCTCTTTGGATAAACCTACACTAAAGCCGAAGATGGCTGAATTCAGTTTTACTTTAAGTATGTTAGTTCAGGATACGAGAACTGTAGGTTCTGCGCGTAGTTGCCTGGATGATAAGAATCGACCCGGTACATGTCTGTACCGGTTGTATCGGTGATTTGAATGTAACGGTCGAATGTAATCGGAGGGTTACGTTCCGAAGCAAGAAAAGTTCAAGGGTGCTGGGTACAAGGTCGACTAACTGTGGGTAGTGAATAGGGGACAAGGAGCGAGAAGGTCGAACTTCAGTCCTATAGTTCTCGTTTTTTTTTATTACCTTAATTAGACGTTCAAAAAATATACGAATCAAAATATGGTATATTTGAATATAACATTACTGAAAAAATATAATAATTCGTGTATGTTTGACCAATCCTCATTTAATATTGTTGCTTCACATATTTTTTTATGTGTAGTTATAATTTGCAGCGGCTAACATTAAACAGGCAGGGTGTGCCTGTACAGTGTTAACGACTTTGGCAACGATTCTCTCGTGAATCCGCCGACAAATCTAAATAATAAACAAGGTTTCCGTTTGTGATGAACACTGCGTTAATCAAATAAGATTGTTTGTTTTAACAGCAATCTCAATGATTTCTTTAATGAATTATTTCGAACATTGCATAAAAATATTTGCAACATCGAAAATAATTAATTAGAGAATCATCATTGAGATATTGGATGCAATGTCGTTTTCAAACGCGTCTTTTCTTATAGAAGAGCTAGGTGGAGCCAAAGGTTTATCCGACTTTACGAATATACTGTCAAATCCCACTATAATTAAGGGCGAGACTTGAGGTAAAATTCTTTCAGTCGGCTCTTACGACAGCCATAGTAAGAAGTATAACGGTGAGACAGAGACAGCCACATACACCCTGGAGTGTATGTGGCCGTTGTACTCGTAAGTAGTAACATTGCAATATGAACCCTACCACACGAAGAACCCAAAACAATAGCGAGAACACCGTGGGACTTTTGTGAGTGACGCATAAATTCCTTAAAATATTCCTTAAAATATTTAACTTTTTATGTATTAAGATAAATTGTGAAGACTAATAATACTTTCTTCGAATCCCATAGGAACCACATGCACTGTATGTGTCTGTCACCGCTTACTATTAGGTGGGAAGTTTGCGTTTATATCAATTAATTTCTGTATAAAAGTTACAGCTTGTGGCCTGTAGCTTAGCAAAAATAGTTGGAATAAGAAAAATACGTAAGTTTTACAAGTTAAGATTAAGATACCTTTTTTTTTTGGTCCCCTGAGGAAAATGCATTAAATTGCATACCCGGCTGTGGCGAGCCGGCGGTTATTTGGGGCTCTCCTCCCCAGAAGGGGGAGGCCTACCCACTAAAAACCTCAGGGATGGCCTTCCGCAGGCATGTAGGGAGCCACCGGGAACGCCAAGCGACATCTGGGAACCCCCAGCCTACGCTCCCCTGCCGGTACAGGGAAGCCCTCCCCGGGGGAGGCCACAATACCTCCCCTGATCTCCTCCACCGACGACGCCCCCCGGCCACGGGAGGGGCGTGGTCCCTCCCGGGTCAACGTATCCGCGGGCGCGATTTACTCGCGCCCGCCGCGCCGGCGACCCGCGGCGGCGCCGCAGCTGTGCTACCGAGCCCGGCGCCGCCTCCGGGATCGGCCATCTCCCGACCCAGCTCGGCGTCCTCCTTCTGGAGCATCACTGCTTAACAGAAGCAGTTTATCGTTATTCTGCCTCCAAGCCATCTGCTCAAATCCATCGATTAAAAATACAAACGAAAGGAATAACAATAAATAACTAACATGTCTGGAAAGCAATGCAATTCTTGGATATATACCAGTAGGTACCCAGTGCTGCAATAATTTAGTCGATCGCAACACAATATGCTGTTATGCGTACATTCTGACTGAATATAAAAGAACTGAATTTTTGTACGAAATTGTTGTAACAGATGAGTCGTTACTACGAGTAACCTCTACTCTTACACGCGGATCGCAGTGATACCCCAAATGCGAATTCCTGCGTGACAGCGATGTGTCGTCTCAGCGCGTACTCCCGCGCCAGTCATGTAACACAAGTAGGTATCTACCTAGTTCTTGAGATTTCTGTAACAAAATACTGCTTTAATGGGCGGAAATCATATCCTTAAGTAATAAATTACATTGAATGATGAACAAGAATAATTTACACAAATAATTAACATAACCTAAAAAGAATAGAAATAAAAAAAACTGGCATGTTTTATATCATATTTGTTTTTTCAATAGCAATAAAGAATTTAATAGTCATTATTAAGATTCAGACTAAGACTTGTATGGAATCTCTCCATTCTCCTTTTGTAATCTATCAAATCTTAAAATCAGCATTTAATGTACTTAATTAAAATACCTAGGTTGAATTCGTGAATATTTTTTTGAACCAACTGTTTGTAAAACTGCTTAATATTCTTTTCTTGTTACTTATACAGAATTTTAACGTCAAGTCTAAGTGAATTTTTATCTGAAAGTACAGAAGTGTAGTATGAAAGAACAGGAATGTTCTGTCACGTTGTTGAGGTAATTATTAAAAAAAAATCATGAAGACAGTTTGGAACACTGAGTTATATGTAAATATAGTTATATGGAAAACTAGTTACGTATAAACATATCCTACTAGAAAAACAAATACAGTTTCCCATTAAACAAGCATCATCTATTCATAGAAATACAACAATAGTACGCTCTGTTAGTACAGAAGGAGTTTCGATTTCCAATTAAAAATTTCGTCGGACCAAACAAACATTTCACCGTGTTTTATTGGGAAGTTTAACAAAAACAAATATAGGGCCATTCAAAATTCGGAATATTAATCAAACAACGAACGGCAATACAGCGAATAGTGTTGCGATTAAAAGTTAGCTACTTCGAATTCGGAGCGACAGGTGTTTTTTACGAGGCCCGTTGATTTAGCGCGCGAGGATCCGCCATTAATCCCGTTCGGATACGAATAGAAGTGCCAGAGTAAACAATGTGCTAACAAAGTGTTTTTGTTCTTTGACTTTGTAACTATTCTCAAGTATGTCAAGATCGCTCGAAGTTTTCTGTTTTCTAATGGTCGTACCAATTTTTTTCCGACCCCGTAGATTTTTTCCCTGTAATTTATTTTTGTAAGGAATTTCAAAATTCAACTTACTACGAGTATAACGAATTTGCGGTTGACGTAGGTGCGAGGTGTATACTAGCTATTAAGTGATTTCATAAATTGTTATAATCGAATATAGCTACATAGGTAGAGGGTGGTGAAGGTGAATGCTGATGAATAGTAAGGGGCCCCTAAGTCTAAGCTTGGATCATAACTCACTGCTTCTGCCTCCACTATTCAACGCAATGGACCCGACACGACACCGCGACAAAGTATGGTGAATCTAACGGGATCTGAAGAGTTTTATCTCTTAGCACAATCACAACCAAAGTCTTGACATTTTATGTCTCCCGGCAAATAAAATACAATATTTTTTTGTTATGTTATTTAATAAATATTAGTGGATAGTATTATATATTTGTTTTTAAAAAAAGTAGGGTTCTCGGATTCGATTGTCACTAATGAGCAACACTTGGGTTGGAGTGTTCGGCGTGTATGGTTCTGTAGAACCGACTTACTCGGTTGCTCAGATCGGTGTAATCAGTACTGAATGTTTTTTGAACGTTGTACTGAATCAGTACTGTAGTTTTCGGATTGATAGGGTATTAATTAAACACGTTGTCTAACATATAAGTTGATGGTAAAGGTCGAACACGGTAGCGAATTTAATCTGGACGCCTTAACAACTGAAGAATTGTCTATCTTACTTTACAATTGAAATTAAGATGGTGGTATCTAACTAAGCTCAGAAACTCTGTAACTAATCATACCGAACAAAAAATTACTATGTATTTTGAAAAAAGAAACTTAACAACTTATTTTTAATATATAGATTTAGAACGATTGGTAAGTTACAGCCTGTAACTTTTTTTATAGAGGTTAATTGACATAAACGCAAACTTCCCACCTAATAGTAAGCGGTTATGGGACACATACGAGTATTATGCATGAGGTTCCTATGAGGTTCGCAGCAAATCTGCAACCCCACAAGAGACGAAGTACAAACAATGATTTTACTCGCATTTCTTACTCTTCAAACCGGAACACTGCAATGCAAACACAACTGCTCTGATGCAGATATAGGTAATACGGAAGTACCCAAGCAGATGACTCGAGTGTAAAGTCTCTTCAGAAGTAGTAAAAACTGCAAGCATTTATTGTGTTGCTTCATTACTTAGGGTCCTATGATGTGGTGAATGGTTATGATGTGGTTCGTGAACCTATATGTTGATTTATGTTGATATGTTATGTGGACCGTAAGTTCAGCACCGCAGGCGCAACGATTTGGTTTACTTCAAGCAGTCAAATATCAACTCGTTACCAACCAGGAGACCTATTTTTGAATTACGAATGCGATTTCGAAATCAGCGCTGACTAAATAGTCAGCGGTGACTTTGAGGTCACGGATTCCTAAACATCCAATTTTTGAAAGTCGATCGCAGATCTGCCAACACAGATAAAGTACACACATAAATGTAAGAGTTCGGTTCACGCAGAATGTAGCCGCTGCCGGTTATTGCCGGCTTAACCATTATGGTTATTATATATATATATATATATATATATATATATATATATATATACATATATACATATATAATATTATATATATAATATATGTGCTACATTCATATATATATATATATATACATATATATATATATATATATATATATATATATATATATATATATATATATATATAATATATATATATATATATATATATATATATATATATATATATTATATATATATATATATATAATATATATATATATATGAATGTAGCACATATATTATATATGTATATATAGACTGAAAAATCAAACAAAACACAGATAACATTTCCACAAGTATGACTTGATTACGAGTGGGTGAGGGCACTCGTAATGAAATCACACCTGTGACTAAGGTAGTCACATCAGTGATATTCAAAAATAAGAATTATTGAAAATCGCTGATTATTAGTCACATCGGTGATTTCGAAGTCGCATTCGTAATTCAAAAATAGGTCTCCAGATCTAGCTGGACCCTCGATACGTGCTCGTTTAGAGAACCGGTAGTAATACATTCGAAATGTTTGCCAGTGTCGCTTAAGAGCACTTTCATTCTATAACCCGATGGTGTGTCCGCCGGGTAAATTAAATTTGTTAAGTTTTCTATACCAAATGTAAGGCAGGTTAATACACCCTTAAATATTAATGGTGAAGTGGTATCTCTTGTTGAGAGTACTAAGTTTTTAGGCATACACTTAGATTCCAGATTACAATAGTATACCCATATTGATGCTTTGTCAAGCAGACTTAGCTCAGCTGCGTATGCTGTTAAAAAAATAAGGCTTCTAGCTGATGTTGAAACAGCAAGGTTAGTTTACTTTAGTTATTAACATTTTAACATTGGCGGGGCAGTACATCTATGAAAATATAATCTATGTACACAAATATTACAAAAAATTCATTAAGAATAGCGATATTCATAAATTAAATACAAGAAATAAAAATAAGCTTGCTGTTCCAAATTTTAGATTACATAAAACACAAAACTCATTCTTGGGGAAATGTATAACTTTTTATAACAAGTTACCACACAATATTGTTAATCTACCTTTTAATAAACTAAAAACCCGAGTAAAAAAAACTTTAATGAGCAAAGGATATTATCGAGTCCAGGATTACTTGGATGATCGAAGTGTCTGGGACTAAAAAACCCTCGCTCGTTGAAATAAACAAATTGTTATTGAATTCTTAGGTAACTGTGTAACATAATAATATGTATATTTAACTGTACCTATTATAATAACACTTTTGTTACTTGTATCATAATAAATGATTTCTAGTTCTTAAATGATTGTATGCGCGTGTCCTGCGGTTGTTTTTTTTTTAGTTGTGATAATTTACACGGGTACCTGCTTTTGGTAATTTGTATCCTTTTGTGGCTTAAGGGTAGTCATACTCTCATTAAAATCTCTTCGGCAGTGTCGTGTGAGGCAGGTCGTTACGTTCCCTAAAACATGGTTGAGCGAAGCAATGGCTGGTTCATGCGTCATGCTCGTGACGGGTGCTGCCAGCGGAGATGAGTCTGCTCTTTGCTATACTGGGTACTACTCGTATTTATTATAATTTTAATTTTACTTTAATATATTCTTTTAAAACTGTATGACACGGCATTCCTAATATAGGCATGTTTTCAAAATAATTTTTTATTAATTATATTATGTAATGGAAAGTGACTTCATGAATTATCAATATTGAAGTTATTTTCCAAATTGACGACTCTGTATCTATTTAATACAAACCAGCCATTGCTGAGTTTCTTGCCGGTTCTTCTCAGTACAAGGTCTCCCGCCGTAGATTTGCGAACCGATGGCGTAGCTTTTCGACATTCACAAGTGCTTGTAACAGCCCAGACTGAATAAAGAATTTGAATTTAAATTTGGTAACCATCCTTTCTCTACTTCAATAAGTTGGGGAAGAACTCACTTCTCTGCCACGCATTGAGAAGAGCCCGAAAAATGAGCGCCAGACCATTCCTGGGCGTATAAGCTCATACGTTGCTGGGTAGTCCTTTTGGGCTGGGGACAGCCCCTGATCCGGATTTTGGCCTGAAAGCGAAGCACTGCTACATATCGATTTCGGACATATCTGAAATTTCTCCAAAATAGTTTGTTGTCCCAGTTTGACTCAAAATGTATGGCATTGTTTTAGTCGTGTTTCGTCTCATCGTTTGTAGTGGGAAATACTGCATATTACTTAAAATTTAAAGCTCAAGATAGTAAGATATTGTACACGAGACGACACAATGTAGACAAAATAAATCTCAAACGATCACATTAAGATAAGATGATTCTAATGATATAAGCTCGAACAACAGCAATTACTGGTTGGAATGGACAATTTTGTTAAATGTTGGATAATTTTTATCGAGTAAGTCTGTAAGATATAATATCACACTGCGAATAATATCAGTAAAGTATTAATAAAAAGTATTTGAAATAATAATAATGATATAAGTTTGAAGCTCCGCAGCAGATAGTTCAACTGACAAGGAAACAAAAAAAAAACACAAAATTTAAATTTTTATTTATATATAGACTGAGAATGAAATCGATGTCTTATTTGTACGACGAATAATGAATTTAATCGTCGAATGTTCGAACCCGGTGTCGAATTGCGCGGAGGCCACCGTCGTCGGGTCGCCACCACCGCCGGCGCAACCTTTCCATTGCAGCCTTTCCAAAGCTTGCGTTGCCAGACAGCAGCGAGGCAGTGTGGTGTGGATCTGGTAGCAATTATGAAAATATTTACTGGCATTGCCTACTTCACGACACTTTTAATGTTGAACTCCATTTATCAAGAAAGTAGGCTATAACATTATACTATGAACAATTTGAGCAAAGCATTAACTTGAACAAAGCTTGACGACCTCCATAGTCGAGTGGATAATACACCGGTTTCAAGGTGTCGCCATCTCTGAGGTCCCGGGTTCGAATCCCGGTAGGGGCAGATGTTTGTGTGATGAATGCGAGCATTTGTACCTTAGTCATGGTTGTTGATATATATTTCAATAAAAATTATTTATATATGTATAATATATGTATGTCTATCCGTTACCCTAGATCCCATTGCACAAGCCTTATAGAGCTTAGTTTGGGCTAGGCTAATTGGTGTAAGTGTGACAAATATTTATTTATATTTATTTTATTATTTATTATTAAAGAAAAAGATTTCTTGTTGGTTGAAGCAATAGGTATGTAAGTCATTGGTTTCAAATATTTACCGTACGATACATTAGCTACAAAAACGAAAACATTGTTATTTTCAATCAACAAAACCAGTAATTTCAAATTTATATTCCTCGCCCAATTTTAAATCCTTTGAAACGGGAGGCGCGACAACATCACAAAAGAATACTCGACAATACCTCATTAAAGTGGCGACTAAAAACTCGAATCGCATAAATGTTCTTGGGCGTCCAACAGGAATTCTTGAGTCGTGCGAATTATTCGGGCTTTAACACGTTTGAGCCACTTGCGATGTATGTTTGACATTATAGAATCAGCACATTTGTTCTCAACGCAGCAACGCCATAATTGATTTTCTAAAAATCAGTGAGGACAACAAAAGCGCCGATATATTTAGCTCGCATGCTCGAACACCAGTTTTTAGGAAAGAGAATGTGTTGAGTCGAGATATTTGGTAAAAGCGTTTGTTAACACGACATCGGTTCGTGTGATGATCAAAAAAACAACATTCTAGTAGCGTTTAGGAATCGCGAATGCTTTCCGTAAGCACCTACCGGGAACCACTCCAGACATGCAGTTAACGAGACGGGCGCTCTCTGAAATTCGAAATAAAATTTGTGAACGAACGTAGATACCTATTAAAATACTCATATACCTTTCTGTAGGATCCAAAAATATTTTAAAACCCAAACTCTCCATCTCAATTATATTACGTAGCAAGCCAGATCGAGTTGGAATTGTTACACACAAAACCGAGCGATCCAAACGAGAGCACAATTAATTTGAACAATTCATTTGTACATAAAAAGGTGTTGAATTTGTTAATTGAACGAAAATTTTGTTTTGTCACACACAAATTTGCCAGGATACCTTTCCAGTTTTCAATTAATCCCCAAGGAACCCTTTCGTAGGACGTGCTACGTCGTTATTCGACGTGTTTCGGGACAAAAAACGTTGGAAACAAATAAGTAGAATTTTAATAAAAGCCAACGAGACAAATCGGAACACGCGAATATCGTTGAAAAGCTGACAAAACGACAAAATGGAGGAGAACACAATAGCTTTCAAACGGCGTATGGGATGAATTAAAAGACAAAAATCAACTCGTTATCTGGGACTTAATATTAATTTCAGTTCCATACAAAAGGAACTCTAGCGAGTTACGCGCAATTTTCCCTTTACCCTTTTTGCTTTTATCTATTATTCATATTGAAATCACTTGCAATAATGTACGTTACTTCGCGGCTGTTTATCTTGTGTATGAAATATTACTTTTGCTATAAGACCCTGCCCCACAACTTATTTTATACACTATGGGAACCATTAGAATATATTAGAACGGCAACCAAATTAAATTCAATATTTAATTTGGTGGCCGTTCTAATATATTTTTGATGCTTAATGTGGAATTGAAATTTATCAGTAAAATAAAATATTATTAGTTAACAATATTAAATACTTATTATATTTTATATTTTAGTTTACTACTTATCGTTTATATATTTTGGGATTTATGTTATCGTGCAACGTTTCTATTTGTTTTATCATCTCAGATTTAAATTTCTTCGCAGTTGTATAGAGTTTACCTTACGATATTTTCCAATCGTGTAGGATAAAGGCGGTACATGTATAGGTATATAATCTCGGGATTCGAAGACCAGTGGCGAGGCCATAGCACATGAGTTTTCTTTACTCATGTAGCCATAGCGCCACCAACGCTCCAGATGTCTGTGGTTAATGAAAAGTAATTATTTTGATGCATTTAACATTTCGTTAGATTCTTCACCCGACCAGTTATTCAATGGTTTCCTACATAATATCTGGTAACTCATCTGGTAGTTCACTAAAATTATAGCTTCCAAAACTCATCTGTGAAACAGAGAAAGTACACCACAAACAACATAACGTCGACAAACTTAACCTGTTTACGACTCTGAAATAATTTATCTAGGGGTACATTATCAGATAGCTATAAAGTTATTTGTCCCTGAATATGAACTGTTTACTCCGCTGGGAATGTATCAACAAGACTAAGTAAACAACATAACCGTTTAATCTGACAATATTCATGTGAACCAAACTCACTTATTTCAACCTATATACTTGGCTTTCTAACTTACAAAATATGCTCTACTAGTCTGCTATTGCGAGTCGAGTTGGTAGTATAACTTAAAGTTTTCCAACACTACATATAAATATATCTACAGTAGATTATTACCATAAGCACGAAGGAAACCTAATTAGCCTGCGAAGATAGTTTATTTCTATATTCGAGGACTTAACAAAGTCTTTCGCCCGAGGGAAATATTCCAGTTTTTTCATTACCGCTTCGTTATTTATATTTTGTCTATGAACATTTACGAGCCGTTATATATTTCATATTTGAAGATAGTAAATAAACTAAAATCTATGCAAACTAATTAACATCTGAGTAAAATATAAATCATAAGTATGAGATAAAATTAAAATTGATACACGGTTGACAATATTGTCTACGTAAATTTATTTAAAATAGTGAATTTAAATGTGATGTAGGAAAGTAAACTTTAAAGAGTTTGTTTTTTTTAAGCAATTTAAGGCTCGGTGATGATCATAAGCTCAATTACATTCCACTGCCTCAGTTACTCTTGTAGTTCCATCACATCGACCTAGGTTTGTTTCGGGAGACATATTTTTGAATCATTAGACGTGAATTTGGAATCCGAATACGAATACAAATCGTGCGCGAAATTATTTTCTGCTGCTTACAATTTTTTAGATTTTTGAATCACTCGAATTCAGTGTTGTCATTAAAAACAAATTCTTAATTAAATTCCGTTTCACGCAGAAAAATTTAAAATCACAACAACAAAAACAAAAATCCGGCGATGACCCACACGTGAAACCGATCACTGTCAAGGTCACTTCAGCGTTGAATATTCTACTACTTAGTAGAAATCAAAAACGAGTGAGTTGAACCACTCGTTGCACAACGCACGAAATAAAAGTTCAGAAATAGTGAATTTCGGTAATTCGTATACAAATCTCACGATTTCGAATGCGAATTCGTTTTCTATTGTTTCAAACATTCGTCTCCTAACTTGCTTACTCTTTCTACTACTCGCTTGTGGAATAAGTTAGCTACTAGTCTGAGATTGGCCAGTTCTAAGGATTTATTTTGAAAACTAGTATGAAGACATTTTTCGGAATCTGTGTAAATTTTGTTATAACAAAGGATATGTATATATATGTGGAAATCGCACAACGTCCACAGTTGTCAACATATTTTGCAGGTTGACTGGTAGAGAATGCCTCTGCCATTAAGTCCGCCATTTGTACATTTTTTGTGAATGTAGTGCAAAAAGTTTAAATAAATATCAGAGCGTCATCAGTGACACTGCCCCTTCCATATAAGCCAGTAGGCCCCCTTCCATATAAGCCAGTAGGGTCATTAGAACCAAAGGCTCAGGCTGAGTTTAGTCGGTAGGTCTGTTGGGTCGAGCCGCCTCGATTCACCAGGAGTCCGACATAATCAACGCATCCCTGCTTGCCTGTTGCGTTGGTATCCATGATGGATTCTCAGCCTCCTCTCCTGAGGAAAAAAAAAAAAAAAAAACAGTGACACTGAGATCGTGTCACTGGGTAGTCTTACAATGAACTTTTGGTTGTTAAAATCTTATACGTACATTTATCTGACACCTTCACACGTAATTTAGTTTTTGCAACTATGGCAATACAACTAATCTTCAGTAGCTGATTTCATATATAGTAGTGATTATTATTATTTATTGGTTTCAACAGAATCAGTAACAACAAACAATAATGACGACATAATCATTGGCCTTGATGACATACCTATCTATGAGTCAACTGATTCCAATAACAGAATCAGAAAATAAATGCTTCAAACATATTGACATACATTATTGCAGACTTCGCCAGGTGACAACAGTATTCTAAAATTCTATGAAGCAAATGGGCATCTTAATACAACCAAAAGTAACCAGTTAACTGACATTATTGTAAAACATATTTACACAAATATTGTCAATAGTAATTTTTTACTTACCATAACAAAATATCATTACAATTTATTATTTTACAGTATATTAACATATGAAGATTATAACCGTTTACAGTATGTTAACATATGAAAATTATTTTTTTAGTAGCTAAGAGGCTGCTAAAGTAATTACACTGTTCCCTAAAGAAATAGTTGGGGCCTATTTTACTCACCCTATTTTACAGCTTTGCATAGCCATAATGTTATATGGTAGAAACAAAATTCAGAACCATGGGATGAAGTACTACGGAAATGGAAGAATACATTTCACATAAGGGAATGTGAATTTGATAATATCCATGATTTGTTCCTGTGTAACGGTGTATTTTTATTACATACGTGTATATAATATAAAGTATCTACCTACTTTTATGTATTTAATCTTACTTATTATATTAGACATATTCTTATTGTATTTATAAATAAATATAGTCAATAAACCATACCTATATACATTTATCAAATAGGTGCATAGTAAATAAACACGTAAATACTTCTACTGATTAAAACCTCCTTGTAGGTTTTAATCAATATTTTTAGACAGATACGCGGTGACGGCGTTTTCCGGCGCTGGTGAAAATATTTCGATCTTTTTTTGTTTTTTTTGCTTGGATTTGGCGTTTTTATAGCGGCTTGCTGAGATATGTTTATAAATGATAAATATTTTCAATAAAACGATATTAATACAATAAAAATATAGCATTTTATAGTGAATAAGATAAATGCAATATTAATTATATAAAAAATTAATACTCAAAACAGTTATAACTTGTCGATCGGGTAAGTTTATATATTTTTCATAGAAATACAAAACCATATATATTTATGTTATTTTGTATATTTTATAAGTATTTATTAACACATAATTTATTATAATTGCAGTATGTACCACCAATTTGTATACGAAGATCTAAGCTGGATGTTTGTATTATATTACTTTTTTATGGGTATCTATAAGCGCATTTGTTTTCTTTATATAGGTAGTATGCATATAGTTGTGTTTTGTTATATCTCGTCATGTGTTTTTGTATTTTTTAGGCGAGGCTGAGGAGGGATTATTTTGATATTGATATAACTGTATCTTGATTATTAAGATTATTTTGTTATCTAGATAAATGATCTATTGATAATTGATCTATTGATGGATATATATTTTATTACTTAAATGCCTGTAAGTTATCTAACTAACTTACCTATTGATGTCTACATTCTCCTGTGATTTGCTGTAAGCTTGCTTACTTTTCTATAAACTGTTTTTCCTGCTGCTGTTATCTGAAAACCATCTTGCTTCAAACACCTAACTACTCAACTGCCGATGAGCTGAATACTTACCTAATATTGCAACACGAGGCTGTATCACGGTCTTTTGAAGTATGTAAGAACTGCTGGTATTCCTGGAATTTCTACGTTACACCTTTAAGAACAAGTTAGTAGATTAAATAAAACTATTTTGTTATTATTTTAAAAAAGGTGGTGTAATAATGTGTATTTTTAATTTTTTTTTTTCAATTCTAATAGAGAGAGCAAATATTTTTCTAATCTATATGAACCCATATTTTATACACTTAACTCTTTGTTGTCTGTTGTTGTGTTTTTCTAAATTTCTTGTAAATATATTTTGTTAATATCTTGTACTAGTTTTATTTTCTGATCGCAACACTGCTTTGTCTTAGCCGGGCCAGGGAGTGATGTGACACCTGGAGTGGAATATCTTGTGTATTGACTCATTGGTTAGCTTGGCACAGTTTATTTCTAACTTTATTGTAGGACCCTCCCCCTCTAATGAAGAACTTTATTCGACTAAGTGGATTCTATCCCTGTAGTTGGTTACTTTTTATCTGAACTATATTAAGTGCACATTCTTTAGAACTTTGTTTTACCACTCCTCAATTTATTCTTTACATAATTTTACACCTGTTTGAATAATGTAATTCTTTTAAATACCCAAGCCAGAAAAAACATTTATTAGCAAGTTTACACACCTTGTTGTGTGTTATTTCAATTGTCTAAAATCTCATAAGTTGTGTTAAAACTTAATATGAACAGCAATCAAGCCAAATATATATATTTTTCTTAATATTTATTGTTACAGATCAATATAGATTTTGATTTATTATATCCTTATAAAGGGCTTAATCTGCATTAAAACTGGTATACATTTTATGATAAGTTATTAGAACTGAAATGTACAGAAGATTGTGGCAGTCACAGAACTAATACAAGATTTAGCAAACATTAATGATGATGGTAAATAAGTTTCTATTATATTTAAGAAATGAAACATTGTCGTTTTTATGCAGTATAAAATTATTTAACTGCTTAGCATTATTCATTGTCCTTATTTTTTTTATTAATAAAAAATAAGGACAATGAAACTACAAGCTCAGGAGACCTATTTTTGAATTACGAATGCGACTTCGAAATCACCGATCGATGTGACTACCTTAGTCACAGGTGTGATTTCATTACGAGTGCCCTCACCCACTCGTAATCAAGTCATACTTGTGGAAATGTTATCTGTGTTTTGTTTGATTTTTCAGTATATATATATATATATATATATAATATATATATATATATATATATATATATATATATATATATATATATAAAAATATATAAAAATATATAAAATTAAAAGACACGACAGTACGACTTACTACGAAATAACGCAAATATTATTCGAAATATCGAATTCAAATACAAGAAAATCATGTAATTGTACCACAATGTAAAAGTACTAGGTATTACCAAAGTACCAGAATTTTTATTTTGGATCTAATGCATACCTACCTACCTATTAAAATACGTAGGAAATGGCTAAAAGCTATAAAGAGCTTGGATCTATTTGGAGATAAAAGCAAAGAATATTGTTTTTAAGATCATTTTTACATAAGTACTTAGACAATCTATTACGTTATTTGTATAATAGTTTTTGTATTTTTATAGTATGCAATTGGTAAGTATCCCTTATATCTAGTTTGTATTTGGTTTGTACAAGTATCTAATTACGAGCCGATTCCAAGAAAGGATGGTTCAGCTACATAGCACAAACGATAAAACTATAGTCCTCCAAGAGGTCGCGTCTCTGGTGCGAAACAAAAAACAAGTCAAGGTCAGGCAGAGCCTGCCCGGGCGCACCGAACGTCACTCCGAAACAGGTCGCCTGAGCGCCGCCGCCGCTCCAATTTATTCCCCATTCATTTACTACAAGTTCACACAACAGTTTCACTCGCGAGAACATTTCTATCTTCTAACAAAGTCCTTCCCAAATCTTCTACTACTTTGCACTTTCGAAGCATAGCTATATGCTGTAATAAAAAGATGACAAAAGTCATGTAAATAATTCAAGTAAGTAACTAAGCATTCTGTTTTAATACTACATTTTCTCAACAGATGGCACTAAAACAACGGCGAAGTAACAAAGAGAAAAATATTTATTATAAATTTTTCGTCTTACATAAAATATTTGTAAAAGACAATCAAACACTGTTAAAAATAAAAATAATCCTTTAACATTATGTAAACGTGCATTATGTTTCAAGCGAGTGCAATGAGCTGTGTGGTATGAGTGACGCGCATTGAATGGGGAAACCTACATCGCGGTTATGAAATATGCTATAGTTACTACACAAATATAACTTCTTTGAATAACTTAGCGGGATGTCCGTTTCTACACAGTTAAATGGTTTGGGGGCAGAGCCACTAAGTTTGCCCCATATCCCGCTCACAAGTGCGTTCAAGACTCGATTCTAATCGAAATCTCGTTATCCATGATCTTAGAGACCTAGTGTTTCAGATTCACAATAGATGTAATTGCATCACCCCACTGCTGTAGAAAATTTGACATCCTTTTGCTTTTTTAGATAATTTGCCACCCACATATTAAAGTTAACAATGTTTAGATTTTAGCTATATGAATGAAATAAGTGAATATTATTGCAAAGTTATATGGAAGTCGTTTACATGAAATTTGAATATGTTTATGTTTTGAATTTTAACTAAAAGAAATACGTTGCAATTTATTCTAAAAAAAGTACAATATATTGTATTAAGTAACATGAAAGCGCTAATTATCATCTAACTTGTTTATTTAATAAGCAAAGTATAGTGTTTAAGTACTTCTAATGCATTTCTTGCATCGATTATTCTTAACAGTTCAAAACTTAAATAAAACAATTGATTCAAAAGAGTTTATAGCAAGACGTCATAGATATACATATCTTTATTTAAAACCATGACATACAAGATATGTGTAATATGTACATAATACACGTCAGTGTATTAATAAAAGTTTAAAATAATGAAAGATTTAAGTTCAATTTTAGTTTGCAATTTCGAAGCATAGCGATATGCCGTAATAAAAAATGAAAAAAGTCATGTAAATAATTCACTAAGTAACTAAGCATTCTGTTTTAATTCTATATTTTCTCAACAGATGGCACTAAAACAACGGCGAAGTAACAAAGAGAAAAATATTTATTTAAAATTTTTTGTCTTACATAAAATGTTTGTAACAAACAATTAAATACTGTTAAAAATAATCCTTTAACATTATGTTAAGTCCTTTTGTACCGATAAAGCAAATTACTCTAACGGTTTCAAGCGAGTACAATGAGCTGTGTGGTATGAGTGATGCGCATTGAATGAGGAAACCTACATCGCGGTTATGAAATGTGCTACAGTTACTACAGAAATATAACTTCTTTGCATATCTTAGCGGGGTGTCCGTTTCTACACAGTTAAATGGTTTGGGGGCAGAGCCACTAAGTTTGCCCTATATCCGCTTATCACAAGTGCGTTCGAAACCCGATTCTAATTGAAATCGTTATCATGATGTGAGACCTAGTGTTTCAGATTCACAATAGATGTAATTGCGTCACCCCACTGCTGTAGAAAATTTGACATCCTTTTGCTTTTTTTTTAGATTATCGTTAATTAGCCACCTGTTAAGTATTGTGAAACGGAACGTTTGTATTTTTACTCTGTGTGTGGTTTGGTGAGAAAATGAGAGTTAACTTTGTGTCTTGCGTATAAAAAAGTATTAATATAAAGTGTAGCAGAGTATGATTTTTAATCTCAAACACAAAAATCAACATCCACGGACCTCTGTTTATAAAGAACAATGTCGGAAAACAATTATCCGCAGTTAAAAGACGCGTCAAATTTCATGCTGTGGAAGTATCGACTAAGCGTAATATTGGACGAAAAAGGAGTTGGACATACAATCAAACAAGATGCTGAAGATCGACAAGATGATAAGAACTTTATTAAAAATGATGCCAAAGCAAGAAGTATCATTGTGCAATGTCTGCCGGATAAATATTTGGACGTGGTCCGAAAGAGTGAAACTGCATCCGCCATGTTGGCGAGTTTAGAAAATATATTCGAACGAAAAAGTTTGTTCAGTAAACTGCATCTGAAGAAACAATTATTAAGCCTAAAATGTGGTAAAAATGAAAAACTTCAAGATCATTTCCTGAGATTTGATAATCTTATAGGAAAATTGGAATCAATCGGATGTGACATAGATGAAAGTGACAAGGTATGTCATTTGTTATTAACTTTAAATGAAGACTACGAGACTGTTATAACTACTCTAGAAACTATGGACAAACATCTTGACATGGAATTTGTGAAGTCGCGATTGCTTGATGCAGAGTTGAAAAAAGATAAAAGTTCTGAAAAAATGGATGAGACAAGTTTTTACATTAAATGTTACAAATGTGGCAAAAACGGCCATAAATCCTATCAGTGTCAAGAAAGAAATATAAATTTACATCATGGAAATCGAGGTCGAGCTAGAGTATATAATAGTAGAAATAATTTTACAAAATATAAAAGGAATAATATGTATAAAACAACTAATTTAGTAACTGAAGACAACAATGAAATGTTTATAGCATGCACCACCAATATAGACACAAGTGAATCTAAGGTAAAATTTATTGTAGACTCAGGAGCAAGTCACCACTTTATAAAAGAAGAAAATGAATACATGATGACGAATATTAATACATTAAAAGAACCTATTAAGATAAAAATTGCAAATGGAGACATTTTAATTGCAAAAAAGATTGGAACACTAAACTTAAGTTATAAAAATAAAAATATAAGTATAGAAGGGCTAATAGTACCAAAACTAAAACATAATCTATTATCAGTAAATAAATTAATGGAGAGAGGATTTAAAATTGTGTTTAATAATGGACAGTTAACAATTTATGGTAAAGTAAATATATACTATGGAGAAAAATGTGGAAAATTACATATATTGACATTTGATTCTAAAATACAAGGAAAATGCTACAATGCCTGCAGTGATGATATGTGGCATAAAAGAATGGGTCATTTAAATAGAAAATGTCTAAGAATTTTAGGTCTGCCCACTAACAAAGAAAAATGTAATGGATGTATGTTAAATAAATCTACAAGGTTGCCATTTAAAAGTATAAATTACCAACAATCAAAAGGCATTGGTGAGTTAATACATACAGATATTTCAGGGCCTACCAGAACACCAACTAAAGAAGGATATAGATACATACTAAATATTATAGATGACTATACACATTTTACATATACTTACTTGTTGAAAAATAAAAGTGAAGCAAGTGATAAAATAATTAACTACATTAGAGAAATAAATACTGAAAAAGGAATAAAAGTAAAAAGAATCCGATGCGATAATGGGGGTGAGTTCTCCTCAGGATCATTTCAGAAGTTTTGTAGAGATTATGGAATAAAGATTGAATATACAGTGCCCTACAGTCCCCAAATGAATGGAAAAGCTGAAAGAATGAACCGTACAATTTATGATAAAGCAAGAACAATGTTGGACGAGTCAAACTTACCGAGATATTTATGGGGACATGCTATTCTAATAGCAACATATTTATTGAATAGAGCTCCAACTTCAGCAACAAAATACAAGGTACCTGCTATTGAATTTGGTAGAGAATTTGACCTTAATAAATTGAGAATTTTTGGATGTAAAGGTTGGGCAGTAATATTACCCAAAAAAGACAAGTTTGATAATTGTGCTGTTGAAGTAAGAATGATAGGATACGCAAGAAATGGATATAAAGTTTGGAATCCCAAAACAGATGAAGTATTTGTAACACGAGACATCAGATTTGACGAGACAGATTTAAAGTATAATGAAATTAGTAATTATAATAGAAAATTATCAAGTCAAGAAGAAATTAATACACAGAAATATAATGAAATAAATAGTTACAAACGAAATAAGGTTAGTGAAGAAGAATCAGAGAATGAAAAAGAAGAATATAATATTTCAAGAAATATGAACACTCCATGCATAGACGAAAACGATAAAAATATAGAAAATGAAAGACAGTTAACGGAAGTTAAAGAGAAACTCGATATTGAAAATACTGTAACTAGAAGTGGTAGAACAATAAATAAACCAGAATACTTACAAGATTATGATACAAATTATGAAGCATTTTGTTTACTAAATATGGCAGATGATCCAGTAACCTATTCGGAAGCAGTAAAGGACAAAGATTGGAAAATTTCTATTGAAAAAGAGATTAATGCATTACAAAAGGCTAATACATGGACACCTGTAAAATTACCAAATGGGAAGAAACCTATTGATTCAAAATGGATTTTTCGCACTAAGGATAATGGTATAAAAAAGGCTCGCCTAGTGGCGCGAGGTTTTCAAATTAAAGATAATGCATTTGCCAGTAACTATGCCCCTGTTGCTAGAATAAGTTCAGTGAGAATGCTACTAGCACACTCTATACAAAAGGAATATAATATATATCAAATGGACATGCCATCTGCATTCTTGAATGGTATACTAGAAGATGAGGTATACCTAATACCTCCTGAAGGATTACAAATTGATAGAGACCATGTTTTAAAATTAAATAGAGGGCTGTACGGACTACGACAAAGTCCAAAATGTTGGAATGAACGATTCAATAAATTTATTATAGGAAAAGGTTTTGAAAGATCGAGAAATGATTTTTGTATGTATATGAAAGAAAATGTATGGATAATAATTTATGTTGACGATTTGCTAATAACAGGAACACAGCAAAAAGCTCAAGAAATAATGACAGAATTAAAGAAAGAATTTTGTGCTAAAGATTTAGGTATTGCTGAAAAATTTTTGGGAATGGAAATAACAAGAGAAAGAAACACCATAAAAATAACACAAACAGGGATGATAAATAAATTACTACATAAATATAAAATGGAAGATGCAAATATAACAAAGACACCAATAACAAAAGGTTTTCAAGTGGAAGAAGACACAATAATAGAAAATGTTCCCTATAGACAACTCATAGGCGGTCTGATGTATATATCAACAGTATCTAGACCCGATATATCATACGCTACTTCATATTTGAGTCAATACCTTGATAAACCAACACAAAATCTCTGGATACAAGCAAAAAGAACTCTACGTTATCTAAAAGGAACAAAGACATGTGGACTTACATACAAGAAAAGTGAAAATAAAGATTTAATTGAGACTTTTTCAGATGCTGATTGGGGAGGAAATCATTTGGATAGGAAAAGCCTAAGCGGATCGGTCACTTTGTACAATGGGAACATAATATCTTGGCTGTCAAGGAAGCAAAACTGTGTTGCCCTCTCGACGACCGAGGCTGAGTATGTGGCTGCAGCTGTGAGTGCTTGTGAACTTATTTATATTAAAAGGCTGTACTTAGATTTGAATCCTAATCAAAATATTAATTGTGTACTTTACATAGATAATAGAGGTGCATTAGAGTTAATTAAATCTTTTGAAAATTCAAAAAGAGCCAAGCACATTGACATAAAAACTCATTTTATTAAAGATCTTGTCAAAAAGGGAGAATTTTGTATTGATTATGTTCAGTCTGATTACAATTTAGCTGATATATTGACTAAAAGTATGTCAAATGAAAAGTTTATTAATTTATGTAATCTTCTAAAATTAAACTAAAATATTTCATTTAAAAAAAATAAGGGGGGAGAGAGAAAATAAAAGGCAAATTAGTTTATTTTATTTTATTTTTTTTTATTTTAGTTAACAGATTATAAAACATGTAGACAGACACAATGGAAAACTCATTTAATTCATTTTGTTAAAATGTCAAGAGTCAGTACATATTTAAATAAAAGATAAATAATCATTGCATTAAGTGTAAACATAATATACTATTATAAATAACATTGTATTAGTGTAAACATGTATAAATATTTGCTAATGTTTATTGAAATAAGAAATAATTAATGTAAAGGAAGTAACATAGCATTGCATTTTGTTTGAGTGTTGTAGATGTAAAAAAATAGTTTTGAATTTAAAAAGGAAAAAAAAAAAATTAATTGATAAGTGAATTAAGATATGCGATTGTAAAAGATTTTTCTTTGAAAAACCCTTTAAATCGAGGGAGAATGTTAAGTATTGTGAAACGGAACGTTTGTATTTTTACTCTGTGTGTGGTTTGGTGAGAAAATGAGAGTTAACTTATGTGTCTTGCGTATAATAAAAGTATTAATATAAAGTGTAGCAGAGTATGATTTTTAATCTCAAACACAAAAATCAACACCACCCACATTAATTTTAACATTGTATAGCTAGATGAATAAGTGAATATTATTACAAAGTTATATAGAAGTCGTTTGGATGAAATTTGAATATGTTTATGTTTAGTGGCAATTTATACTTAAAAAAACAGAATATGTATATTCTTTCTTTTTCCTCTCAGGAGAGAGAGGCTGAGAATTCTTAAAAAGGAGCACGAAACGTGCCCAGGATACCACCGCAACGGCAAGTTTTACGGTGATTATATCGGACTACACCGCACCGGCCAGAACGGTCTGACCACGTGACCTACCGACTAAACTCAGCCTGTGCCAAAGTTCTAAGGATATAGGCAAATCGAGAGAGATTATAGTCTATTAAGTAACACGAAAGCGCAAATTACCATCCAACTTGTTTATTTAATAATCAAAGTATCTTTAAGTACCAACATCTAATATATTTCTTGTACCCATTTTTCTTAACGGTTCAAAACGTAAATAAAACAATTGATTCAAAAGAGTTTATAGCAAGACGTCATAGACATATCTTTAGTTAAAACCATGACACACAAGATATGTGTCCTAAAATGTAAATACATAGTATACGTCAATTTGAATGAAGATTATTTACTGTAGCCAAAACATTTATATCTACATTTGACGAAGGAGAATATAATTCAATATCATTTATTAATTCTTTAATTTTTATAAAATTTAAGGAGAGGTTATTGGTATAGTGTTTATTAATAATCCATAGGTGAAGATTCCATTAAATAGACAAGTTGAATGTATACAATGAGATTTGCAAATTTCAAAACCGTTTCAAACTCAAAATATGTTTATGTAGTTTAACCCAAAAGTTATCTATATGTAATCAGAATGCAATTTTGTTCAATATATTTGGCCACTTGTAAGTAGTGACATGATTACCTACGTTGCTTTAAAAAAATAGGAATTACTACTGATAAAATATAATCGATAAGTTGTTTTGATAGTCTCCTTGACATTACCTTGATACTGCACCAGAAATTCTGAATAGATAGAAATAAGTGAATATCTAAAGGTATAAGTTCAACTATATGGCACATGCACCTTCCCGTAAAAGTATTAACTTTTGCTGCGTTGCTAAAGATGTGTATGGTTTAGCCTTCTCGTGATGAAAATACTAACTCATTCTATTGATCAATACCGGCGACTTTCACTAAACTTCTTACTTTAATCTAATCAATTGCTCGCAGTAAAGATACAAATCGTCAGTTTTCCGGCGGTGATAGCTCATATTGAACAGTGCATTTTTCAGTTAGGTCTCAAAATATCTCCATACCAAATTGCTGTAGCTTTTTGAAGTGTAAATGTAACATACCGATAGATTAACCATCATATTTGTATTCTTAGTAGGGATAAAAAAAACTTTATGAAGGATGTAAAATTGAAATATATTTCTAAGAACGACTTAAGTAAGTCAATAAGAGATTTTTGTTATTATATATAACGTTCATTGACAGTGAACATCGCACATTGTTGCAAAAAGTTTTTCTACTGGTAAGCATATGTCTGGAAATACAACAATCGCAGGCAAGGCGTTATAGGTTGAGTACCTAGATGCTTGAAGCATATGTTCAACTGTGGGCTGTGGGCATCGCTCGACTAACATGATATTGATGCTCGTACAACAGACGCTTTTTTAGGTTAACGCCTGTAGCATTCGGATTAACTTGCTAGGAAAGAACTCACACTGATGTAAGTTGAACAAAAACATCGGGGACAACGTAACCCTACATACATAAAAAACGTTGCTATTGGACTACTAAAAAGGCTCCAGATTCGACATTGATTGATAGTGGACTGGCGTTATCTAAGTAAATTTCTTCACATTTTTGTGGGCTAGAAGAGGAATCATGTAGCTCTCTGGCGGAAACCGACTATTCAAGAAATGATATCTTCTCAAATCTTAAGATTTTATGTCGGCAATATATTATTGTCGACCCTGACGCGACGCCGCATTCCTGATTATGCGGGGAGATTTCTTAAATATTGCCTTAATTACTAGCGATATTGATCAGCATTCGTTTTATCATTCCTTTATGTTGTTCGCCATGTTGGCTGGCTATTGTAATGTATTATTTAATAATTCTGATACCTAAAATTTTAAACCAAGTCTTTTTCAATTGCTGGACACTAGAAAAATAAATGACATTAAGGTTGCTTTTGTGCCTAAAATATTTTCCACTCATATCACATCAAAAATAGTAATGAATTTGATATCGTTTGCCATAGGCGATTGTCTTATGGTAACGATTATAGAAGTTATATTAATCTAGTACAAAGCAGATGTAAATTTTGTTTTATTTAATGTTGAATAAAGATATTGATTTGGATTTAATATCACATAAATTTCAGCTTTTTACGTTTCTGCTACATCTCATACAGCTCATTAAAATTCCATACAAAAATTAACGCTGTCACATCTAAACTCATGGTAGCTATACAATTTAAGAAGTAGTATATACCATATAATTATTTGATTTTTTTTTAATATTAAACCGTACATTTTTGTGACAATAGTAGTATGCTTGTTTTCGATTATTACTTCAGAAGATGCAGCTACACATATGCGGCGTGGTCGCGCATGGCTCATAATACTAATAACGCAATATATTAAATATACTGCAATACACACGTCATGATTGTCATATTATCTCATAATTAATAGTATGACATAAACAAAATGACCAATAACTATGCTATTTAGGCGTTTATAAGCATACTTCCTATATTGAAAAATGTAACATTTAACGTCAGATATCTTAAACGGTGTTAAGTATATTGTATTTGAATTTGATATAATACATATATTTGAATTAAGTATATTAAAACATATTTGCTTAATTTAGTATTAAAAATTAATTTTATACTAAAATAAGCCGTATTTTTTAATTATATATATATAATGTCATAAGATAAAAATTATTAATATTGGATTAAATTATAGACAAATATATAATAAAAATATCTCACTTCAGTTACAGGATGACTGATATAGATTTTCGAAATTCTGGTTGGTGGTTGAGAAATCCAAATAGCTAATGTATTGAACGAAAGTCAGGTTAAGTGTAACCGTAACCAACGAGGGTGTATGAACCATTAATGAAAATCGAGAAAGTTAGGTAAGTAAGTATGTTTGGACCGTTTGGATACCAATAACAATATGACCATTAAATGTTACTTTTTTTGAAAATAATAGTGTAGGTTACAACAGAAATCTAACACCTTTTTTCTGTAGTAGAAAAAAAAGTATTAAACCGACAATGCATAACTATATTTAATTCAAGTACAAACATTTGCAAAGTGAGACTACCGACAAATAAATCAGCCGAATGAAAACGATGATTGTAATCGATTGTAATTCATTCTCGTACGGATTCAATATAAATGTGCTGTGAGCCGTACCGGCTATTTGTTCGTTAAGGGAATAAATGCACCTAAATTGCGCTACATCGAATAATTTTTCTGTACTACTACTAAGAGATAAGTAACAGCGATAAATTAAACAGAGCAGACACTACTATAGTATCAAATTTAATATGATAATATTAATGGGCACCAATTATTATTTTAAGTCAGTTAAAAAAGGATTGAACAATTATTTATTGGCTTATGTAGTGATACCAATAATATCATAATTACTGCCTTCCTGTATTTAAGGCCTACCTTAAAAAAAATATATAACTTTCATAGAATTATCCACTTTCTATTTATCTAATTTATCTTATACTACTTATCTAATTTATCCACTTTCGAGGTTTCACTGTAAGCTTAGAGTTACTGAGTATCTGAAATCGCTGGACTATGAAGAAACTGAGTCACTACTTAAACCTCCGAGCTAATTGTCTTCAGATTACCAAAATAATTAAACACATTGATTTGACTGTTTTTTTTTATCTATCATTGTTTGTCATTATTTGTCTTTATTAATTACAATTTTGTTTACTTTTGTTTAAATTTTCTTTTGTCGTATGTGAGGGGCCCTGGTGACCTGTATCACAGGTTTCTCTGAAACCTACTTCAGGCACCAGTCTCCATACATACAAAAACGTGCCTTGTTTAGAATTAATTACCTAGTACTTAATTAATTTTATAATTGTGTTGTTGTATTTTTAGTTTTGTCTTGTGTGTGTGGAGATAAGTAAATGCGATTTTTTTTTTATTATTTTGTTGTCAGTCCCTTTTTCCCGATGTAACGCGGCGGTGTAAAGTGGTAATTAACATCAAATACTGTCTGTGGTCCTTGGATGCTATCAAATGTTTCGAAAATAACGCAATTCAAAGATAGGGCCATTTAAGCACATGTTCTATTAAAAACTTAAAAAAGAGTACAGACCTATAGATTTTTTTAAATAAAGAAATTTGGCAAAAAGGTTGGTTGGTTATTAACTTTTTTACTTATTTTCACTTATTTTTAACGTTGTGCAAATAATGCAGTTGGTAAGATCACCTTTAAATACGAATATAGTCATTATGGGTCATACACAAAACACTCGAAAAGAAAACGCACAAAATAAAAGTCACGCAATCGATTCAAAATGTTATAATTTTTATATTATCGCACGCCCGTGACTTTGCCTACGTCAACTTACCTCGCGAGAAAATTTTATATAAAGCAAAACAAAGCTAGTTTTGAATAAAGTTGATAGTTATTTGTCGGTAATACTCTAAATCATCAAAATTAATTCAGTAGCATTCAAGTGAAAAGGTTATAAACAATAAACTATGTACATTTATACTTGAAATTAATAAGTCAAGACATATAATAAAGCTTATTTAAATACCAACTTATCAAAAGAATGAACACAAAAGTCTAAATTTCACTTCTGTAGAATTTATCTTTTCTGTAGACATGATATCTGCAGAAGAGATTTCTACAGGAGAGACAAACGAAACAAAAAAAAAATAATACAATCAAAATTTTAAGGTTAGAATCTTAACAATGGCACAGTTACAAACTAGTTCTTAAATCACATAATGCCAAAGTAGTTTAACATAAGAAATAGTCATAATTACTTTGCAATAAATCACTAAGAAAAGATGCACTGATGTTTGACAAAAACTTGTGTATTTAATTATGATAATATTTTATCAAAACGTATAGGACTTTCTTCTCAGCATTCAACCGGCAACTGATGCGTGACTCAGTGTTACCAACACAAAAAATAAAAGTTGAATATGCGACCTGTTACGAAAAAAATAATCGTTTATTTTTTAGTCTACAGGAAAGATGTCAAAATTTAGAACAACATTTTTATTTATTTTAAATGAATAATTAACACACTTATTTCTGAAAATCTTCATTAAGTGTGTACCTACATACATACATGTCATTATAATAAAAATACCTGTTATTTTAAAACCACAAAAGTATTTTTTATTGCCCTCCAAAGATCTGTACTCAGTATCTGAACAGTCTACAGGAGGAGAATTTTATAATGATAAAGTTAAATTTAAATAACTAATTGAATATTTTTATTTTTCCTTTTTATATAATTAAATGGACATAAATGTGATTTTCATAAATTAGAAAACTAAGCAAGTTAAGTAAATACTAAGTTAGCGTTATAGTAAGTGAACGCTTTTTTTTCAATTTTTGTGTATGACCCTTATACGTTCTTGGGATTGATTTTAATTTAACGGTATTTAAATCGAAGTTTACATTCAAGTTTATGCGTAACCCTCGGCGCATGACTTCGATTCGAGACATTAGTCACTCATTCTCTCTCATTCTAAAGCCGAATGTTGAAACTACAAAGCATCTCGCAAATTGGCTCCTTATAGCACAGGCAATAGGTACACGGGAGAAAATGTCTCCACAACGCGAGACTATTTCCTTGAGACTTCGCGAAGCAGCCTCGCAATCTTGAAATCTTTAGCTTTTAGTCTAAATACATTAAACCATAAATGTTAACTTTTGAACTTAAATCTGACATTAGCCAAGCAACCACAAAATCTTACACATTACTGTCATAGTTTATTCAACGAAATTGCTTTTGAACTTTCCCAAACAAGGCCAAGAATTCGGCGTTATCTTCGTGTTGCTAAAGCATTTCAGGAACTTAGCTTTGTCCTATAATCTTGTATTACCAAAAGCTTCATAGACTTTGTTTACGCCAAATAGAGCAGCGTGTGTTGGCCTTTGGCTAAATGGTATCTCGTTTACGGCAACACGATTGCGAGTCTAGAATCCTTTCAGGCATACAGACGCCTTTGATAGCCTGCATTAAGCGCGTAAAGGTGCGTTTATAGCTCTTCTTTATAGCCATTTTTATAACATTATTTACTTAACTGAATTTCTTGCGTTTTGTAAGCTTATACGGTTTATCATATTTTATTTGGAAAACCAACAGTTATACGAGGGGTAATCCAAAAGTAACGATAAATCAATATAAAATAAGGTAATCGTAACTTTGAATTTAATTGTTTTGATTATCCACAAATGACAAACCATAAAAAAACCCAAAATGTTCAAAATTAAAAATTTACAAGAACTTTAATATTTTTCCATTCGGATAGCAGAGGTTGAGAATCCTCCTGTATACCACCACAACCAACGTTATGATTATATGAGAGAAACCGATCGAGGCAACTCGACTTATGTGACCTATCGACTAAACTTAGCCCAAGAGCCTTGGTTCTAGTGACTTTTTGGTTTGTAATGAGAAGGACCGATCTTCAGGAAAGGGCACGATGCATGATCGTTACTACCCCAAAAATATGTTGTAGGTTAAAATTTGAAGTGTGCACAGGCGGTTATTTTGTAACTCATAGATATATGAAAAACTTTAAACTGATCTCAAAAGTATGTAACCTAATAAATAAAATATGGCCATAGATTAGAATCACTGTTGGATTTACATTTTCCGCGATTCAACCATTGGGGTTGTTGAATCAGAAAATGTAAGTTCGTTATTTGTACATTTATATTCAAATTGGCAAGATCGAATGATTAACAAAAAATAAAAATCGAAATAGTTATAATGAACAAATACATTCTCGTGATTAACAAGAATACTCATAAGTCATAACCGATTGGACGACTGACGCATACCATTATTACGATGTACAATGAAATCGATTATAAGTCTACGCAAGCCTTGAACTCCGCCCGTTTCACCGTAACCGCAGCTTAAGACCAATATTAAACACACAGTGCACTACGTGTTGAAAGAAAAGCGGGAGAGCCTCCAGGCATCTCAAACTAACGTGCCTTCTGCGTTCCCTACACCGCTCATTACCATTTTATACGTTCAGTTAGAAACACTGTTATTATAATCTTGTAAGGGCGAGCAATAACTGCCCGCTCAGAGATGTGATTATCCCACTTTTTGTTCGAATCCAATGGTCTAAGAGACCAAATTAGGATAGTTCTTTATCATTTCAATTCGTTAGATAGTGACGGAATGATTGAATGTTCGGTTGGCCAGACTACTAAAATTTTACATTTCGTTCTGCAGCTGATATATGGATATGGTATCTGTGTAATTATATGATTTGGAGTTCGATGAACCAGTGTTTTGAAGGTGTAAGTTATTTTGAAATTAATTGTTATAGATGTTCATTTCTAGTTGGCCAAATTATAACCTATTGACAGTGCGAATAGGGTATAAATTTGAACACTGCTAAACTTATTCATATAATGGTATAAACTATTCACATATTCACGATATTCATATGCTTAAATGTGCTGATAAACTATAATAATGACATTCATTTTGGAGCAACATTCCAGCGCTATTTCTTCACAAGGGCACTCAAATGCTTAATATAAAATCAGTCGTTGTTTTTACTTCTGTATAAACATCAGTAAGTATTACGTTAAGAATCCGGTAATCTAGTAATCTTTTTACTAGGGGTTTGACAGAGTATGGTACCAAAATTCCTGTTTAGGCTCTGGTGTCTGACGCATTGTGTTATCATGAGTTGTCATAATGGCACGTCATGTTGATCTGAATTTGAAGTTTAGTGTATGCATTACTGTAGCTATGAAGGCTTGTTGATTTCAATTCTAAAGACGCTAATTTGTTGTGATTGTAGCGTCAAGTAGACGAATTGAGTATAGTTTTTCTTTCTATTTCCTTGCTTTTATATCCTAATTAGGATGATTAAATAAGATGTATTATATTTTTCTTTGCTATATGATCCATATTTCATTTTTTTTTATTGGAATAATATCGTTATATCATTAAATGTTTCATTGGTATCTTTACCAATTTGCGAATAATAAATGCATAGGATTTCTATGAAACTATAGAACTTATGAGTATTAAACATTACTATTAAACTTTAATAACATCTCCTTTAAACATTTATAAATAAATTTTATAATTATGATATTTGCAATTCAATATCCTTTATACATTTCAGGTTTCAAGGTAGGTAAACATAGTTCTGAAGCCATTTCTCTTTATGTTATTAATATGATATTATGATTTTTTCATCGCCTCATGTTCTAAGTGATCACAAGTATTATAATAAATATGTATATATAATAAATTAAGTTGAAATAAGTTTTTTGATTATAGTTCATGTACTTTTATTTTGTTTACATATGTGGTATCAGAACAAAGTGTTGTTTTGTTGAACAACATATTCTTTTACTAAAGAAATTTAAATCTAAAACTATATTTCCTCAATTTACAGGTAGCTTAAAGTACTATAGAGATTGTATTATACATAAATAATGTCTACTTTGTTTACTAAATAAACGAAATTTTTGTTTTTTTTCTTACAGTATAGTTATATTGCACGAGTGTTTATTTGCAGGAAACGAAATTCATAAAGCAAATAGTCGCACGAATTCCATTAAAACGCATTAGACATTTATCAAAACTAAACATATGTGGAAGTGAAAATAGTAAAATCGGCTTTTAGGAACAATATATAATACAAAAATATGTAATGTAGGATAATGAACACAAAATAACATTTAAAAAAATAAAATTGAGAAATCTGTAAATATATATTAAAACTATAAATCCGTTTATTTTCTTCATATCGATAGAATAGTAATTAGGACAGTTATTGATATAACAGCATTAAGGCATTGACAGTCGATATTATCGCGTGCTATGCAAGGTCTTCTCTTTGATTGTCAAATTGATAGTGCAGGCTAAATGCAGGTGCAAGCCACAATGGTGATATATTTAAAGAAGGTTAGGTTAAGAGTACCTACTTTTAACCAACGGGCGTGCATGAAAGTCGAAGAAGCTAGGGAAGTATGATTGAATCGTAGCAAGTGGAAGATTGTGATCTCTGCCTATCCCCACAGGAAAGAGGCGTGAGTATATGTGTGTATGTAAATTAGGCAATTTAACCAATAATAATGACAGTATATTAAGTATTGAACATTTTCAATATGTTGCTGTATCCTTAGAAAATAATAATCACAAATATATTGCTAATTCTACTATATTTGTCAGTTAATAGAAAATTATAATGTTCCCAACTCCACAAACTACGATATATTTTTTAAGTATTGTAAAAATTAATTTACTAGTACTATTAAGGTATTGATTCTAGACCGCGATGTGCTAGTGAAAACTTTACAATCTTAAAAAAAAAGATTTATGTGATCCTTAGATATCGATTCTACGACTAGAACCTTATGATAAGCTAATATTGTGATCGACCAAGCCAAAGAAAAAACTATATTACTCTGCTTCATTTTACAATTATATATTCAAATCTGCATTAGGTACCATCCTGATAGCTTGCCAAGCAAATAATATTAGCGTAGTAGGTACTTTGTTGAAATGTCTGTGTAATGACCGCATATATCTTTTTAATGAACTAGTAGCCCGCATTCGCTATGCGAAAATGGTCCTTCCAAAATATACGGTTCATCTTATAAATACCGGTCTACTCTTTAAAGTAACGCTAAGTGAATTTGCACATTAAAATGAAGTTTTATTGCTGGGCCGCTTTCGAAGCTGAATTTATGTTTGAAAATATTTTGTAACCAGTACATTTGGCAGGATATTTTTGCAGGCAATTTAGGAAGTACTTATGAAACCGATTTACTACTTAGCAGTAGTTTGGCTGTTAGAGCGATTGATTTACCTCGTAAGGGAAACTTTTGTATAAAAATAGATCAGTTGATACAGGTCATTGAGCTATCTATTTAAAGTTGCTGCAGATCGTTTATATCGATATATTTTTATTGACTTTTATAGTTTTATAATAAATGTTTATCATAGTACTTTAAAATTCCAAAATTAAACACGAATATACTCGTAAGTTATTAAATTATACTTCAAGTAAACTATTTCAATATGGGTTTCAAATGTTGGGTGATTTGTATCAAATAAGATTAGTATTATTAGACATGCTACCTAAAATAGGCGATGATATCAACCAATCTAACAGTTGCTGTTGTCAGCTGTCAACTAAACAACTGTCACTTAATCAACATCAACCAAGCACTATTTTCGCGATGAAAATATACAACGTGTAGGTTATTCACGTTAAAACGTTGCCAATTAAAAAAAAAAACACCTATTGTGTTACTTTAAGCCTAAAGTTTTAGAACTTATTTAGAATTGCTATTATTTTTCATATTATTCATAATAGAACAGTTTTTTTTATTCAGTTCGTTTTAAATGACAGTTATTCTTCTATTGCATTCACTTGGCAGTAAACCAAATCAAACCAAACATCTAAACCTAAACAAATTTCTAAATAAAAATTTACAAATTATATAAAGTTAACGATTCGTAAATATAACCATCCGAAAATGACCCCCTACAACTTTAGACCAGGAAGGAAGAGCAAAGCCGAAGGTTTAGAACATAATATTTATAATTTGCCAATATTCTAAGCAAGATAAAGTAATAAATTTATCGTCCATTCCGGATCAGCGGTTTGAAGTTTTGCTTGAGGAGCGCGTCACCATAATGTGAAATCGTTCAAAGCAAGATCCCGCGACCGTAAAATTCAATTGGCTACAAACTAGGCTTTCTGCATATGGTCGTCCTATTTCTCTTCCAATACCTTCAGTTGAATTCAATTAAACGACTGATATGTATTATGAAAGACGTAAAAAAAAATATTTTATTGCTGTTTTAATGTAATACAGCAACATATGATTGATTGATTGATATGATTTGTAAATCTTTGGGGGTGGCTTATGTCCAATAGTGGGCATCTTTGGGCTAACAGTTTCTATATATATAGACTGACGCTCCTCAATAATTCGCACTGGGTCAGTATGGTGGGAGACAGCCCAAAACCCTTCTGTTATGATCCGTGGGATAGGCGTATTTTTTCTCTCAGAAGAGAAGCAAAGAATCCACATAAATTATCGGGGAGCCTGCACAGGATACCCCCCACTGCCAAATGTCGCGGAGATTATATTGGACTCGGACTGAATTCTGGCTCGGACCAGCTTGCCTACTAACTCTGCGGTCAAGCCTTGGTCTTGATGATATTATTGATGGTAGTGAGAGCAACCGCTCCTCAAAATAAGGCAGGGTAAAAGTGTATTATCAGTAGTGTACTTTCATTTCAGTCAAAAGGGGGTATGATATGAGATATTTTGGCTTTAAGTGGGTGCACATGAGAAGAATTTGTATGAAAATGCTTTGCGAGCATTGAGTTAATACGGAGGAAAGTATGTCGCGTCCTAATCGTAATCCCGTTTGCAAAAATGTTATTACTCTAATAACATCATACCGCATAATAGAAAATAAGTATAACAATTTCTTTTTTATTTTAAGACCGAAATTAATTTACAGAAATTAATTAATTAATTTACTAAATCTGCTGGTGAAGATGCATAGTGAAGAAAAACATCTTGGTAAGTTCGATTAATAATATTAATCACGTTTACTAGTTTACATGCACTTATGACGAAGCCAATTATATATATATATATATTTTTCAGAGTTCTATCCAGAAGAAGATTTTTTGTATGTAGACGTCTGATGATGTACATACGTTTATATTATAAAGAAACGACTTATAGATTTTTATTAAAATTGCAACTTGAGGAAAAATATTTAATAACAAAATTTTACCATGATCTAAAAATCAAAGCACATCATACACAGAAGCAACAGCATCGTAGTTGCATAGGTCGGTGTCACATAGTGCCCACCAATAATTATACAAAGGCTGCTTGACGCAACCTCTCCACATATAACCGTCTTTTTTGACAGCTTTCACTGCGCATACTTCATTTTCTCCGCAATACTGAACTGGTAGATATCCTCTGCAAAAGATTTTTTTTTTATTGCTAAAGTTGACAAACAAGCTGGCTGCCCACCTGATGGTAAGTGGTAACAGTCGCCTATAGTACATGTGGTTCCCACGAGATTCGCAGATTTAAATATTATCAAAATTGATTCCACTGTCTAACTAGAATGCAGGCTTTATACTATGTGATATAAAAAGCAATTATCCCTTATACTGTGAACATATCTTCAATTAACCAGCGAATAATAGAGAATGCATCTGTCATTAACCCCGCTTTCTGTACTTTGATTCTTCGATGTACGAAAAAGAATAAATGAATAAATAAGATTACCGTTAGCCCCATAGTTAGCAACATGCTCTGCGAGTATTTCTCAAGAAACATTGTCATTCGTTCATTGTAATTTATCAACACGTTATTACTTAGTGCTGACAGTAACATAACTGGATAAAAACATATAAAAAAATATATTAGATATTTAAAACAAACATGAAATGAAACAAGTATAAACATGTATACGTAGGGCTTATCGCTAATAGAGGTTTCTCCTAACCTCCCAATAAATCGACTTTGTTTTTAGACATTAATTAGTGGATATGCTTCTTCAAATGCAACCCATATTCATATGAAAACATATACCTACAATTCTATATATATATATTTCTTTTATCTAGGGGAAATGCGTGTAATCGCGCCGTACCCGTCCCTTGGCTAGGCATTGGGCGTGGGGCTCTCCTAGCAAGAGTGTCAGACCTAACCACAAAATATCACCGGCGTTTTCCTTGCCTCTTTGTACGCATGCGGTAGGGTCCACGTTGCGATGTCACTACACGCGCGCCTGGGTATTCGCCAAGGGGGATTGTCCGAGAAAACATGACAATCCTCAGAGTTATAACTAATTATTCAATTCAAATTGACATAAAATATGCTTTGTCAGTCTAACTTTGTAAATCTCTACTGATTAACTATCACGTATCCTATCAGACAACCAATTCCAAAAACGTACCGCGGGAAGGTGAGGACCATACCAGAGTGTGAAGGGTAATTGCACTGCATATAAAAATTGCGAAATTGAAATTATACGAACATGTTGCCTTCTAAACAGTTTGTCTCATCCATAGAGTTCATTCCATTTACAATCGACGAATTTGTTTCGCACCTTAGACATGACATCTCCTTTAGCACAGACTTTCTCAGACGACGCGCATATGAGAGATCGACAACATTGTCGATCCAATCGAGTTTGCTTAGAAATATGTACGGCATTTCAGTAATTGGTATGTAGTTGCATAAATTGCACGAGCAGACGTAGGTGGAGAGGTTGTGATTTACGCTAAAGCATCCACGATCTATCACTCCAAAAGGCGTGTGCTGCGAGTAGCATAAATCGCCGTCACGCTCGCACACCGTTGACGGTATTCTGAGGAGATGATTATGGAAATATATGGATTATAAATAGGTAACATCTTCAGATGAAATTTCATAAGTTTCAATAAGCTTAAATAACAATTATACATTACGTTAGTTTTAGTCTTATATTTTATATCAATGTATAAAACTATAGCTTTTGTAAAAAACTACTTGTAATCTTATAATCTACACACGGAATGCTTAGATTCTCTGAATTCAGTACGTATAATTTCTAATGAATTAGTTCTTAATTATACCAATAACTGTTAAGACCTAATTTTAATTTGCATAATTTTTTTTATCTATAGTTTACGTTTTGGTATGCAATACCACAACACCACTAATTAGGTCAATGCTATAAGTCGACCATTATATGAAATAACTCATACAGGAAAAAAAAACAAAGTGTATTTTTAATAATGTGGTTGCCAAGGTATCATATGCGGCTCAATAGCACCTTTCTAACATTATTCAAGCAGCAATTTGAGTTTAAATTTCAAAACTAAAACAAACATACTCATAATCGGATTTAGTAATTTGGTTTCTTTTTACATGCATGACGCAATCGAATCGAGGCGATCTACATACACGTACCACTTTAATATTTCTACTAGTAGTTTCGCTTTTCAAGCTATTCTGGTAGAGTAAAGAGTTCTTGTTCCACCCTGTTCTCACTTCAGCTTCTGTTTCGTTTTTTAGCGGACACTATGCCAACCGAAGAGTGTCTATATAATAAAGGTAAAGAAGCTTCGCTCCCCAAGCGTTATTGCTATACATCAGTAAATATGTCTCATCATTTTTGAAGTGAAAACTTCTTTAGCGGCGCTGAGCACTTTTTGTATGGGTAAAAACTTCCAAACTCGCGTCAGGGTCACGTGATGCTGATGGAAAAGCGTAAGATCGAGCGAGAGGAAGGGAGAGAAACTAGTATCTCCCACTCTTTCTACCGTGCCTGAGTGTGCTGCTCCGTTTAGGCGGCACAGGGCGCTTGCGCGAATGTCATATTTGTGTACGATAGCGCAATAAATAAATATTGTATTCTACCTCATAAATGATAGTACTTTAGTACTTATAATTAAACACAACGTTAATATTGAAGTTTTCACTTCTGCCGGCACTCCCGGAGTGCTACCTGTGTTTTTTTTTTATTTTGTTTTATAATGGTAGGGGTCAATATTTTTATGAAATTAATTTACTTTTCTTACACAGAAACCTGTGAAAAACCTTATTGAGATGCATAATGAATTCCCTTTTTTGTGCCTTCTTATTACACTATATGTTATTTCAATATGTCTGCTTAGCCACGTATAATTTTACAAATTCGCTTCATGCGCAATCACACACAAATACTGTATGAGGGATTAAAAATGATAAATAAAAAATCAACAAAATTAAAAATAAACGACTCACGTGCTGTTCTTAGGATCATTACAATTTTCCAACGCAATATTGTTACAATGTAGACAGGACAGGACTCCGTTGGCAGATTTTGTTTCATTGATGGTATTATATACGTACGTGTAAGAGTTCATCTGTTGAACTTTGTCATTTTTAGAATCTGTTTCAAAAATAAACATACTTTTATTAGATTTCCTTAAATCTTCACTTCATTCCGTTATTATAGTACTACTAAATTTAAAAAAAATATCTCGGTAGCAGAATATAGCTCTAATGTTAATACTTCAACAAAATTTGGTGTTCAGCGTTCGCGTTTGATATACACTAATGAACAGTATTTAAATTATATTTCATGTATGATGATCGAGTGCTGTTTGATTCGTACTCGCCAAAATAGACATCGTAGTTCAATTTACGTTTAAAACTGTTCGCTGTTTCGGTAATATTATCATCACCTACAATCTTTGTGGTTACTGATGTGGTAGGAGTATTAGATGAATTGCCCCCGAATGCTTTATTAATTTCTTTGTACATATCTTTTATATTTCTTATTAGAAACAACACCGAGTCACTATTCAAATCGTTATCTAGAGTAACTTGTGAAGTGTTATTATCGTTCATTCCATTTATGTGTCTTCTATAATAAGGTAGTGGGTTCTCACATTTGATAAAATCATCTTCATTGCAATAAGCTTCACAAATAAAATAAATAAATGTGTATAAAAATATATTCATTATGGGGAATACAAAACGGCTTATGTCAAAATACAAAATCAGTGAGTACGTCATTTTGAAGTCAATATAGTTTTCATAGAAATATTATTTCAAAACAGTCTGAAATCGACGAAACGCTTCTGCATTCATAATAGTAAGTTGACAATAATTATGATCATATTTAAAAACGAGCTAGGTATCATTTTTCCAGCTTTATTATTAATGCTTCTAAATGAAATCATTGATTTAGGCGATGATGTTAATTCGTAATCTTTTGTATTGCATCTATTTGTTGCACAAAAAGCATAGAATGAATTGAAGAAAGGCTTGTCTATACAACCACGTGACACTTGACCAATTTCATTATTGATATTTATAAAACACAATTGATTGGTCTCACAAACAGTGTAATCAGTGCTGAAAAATTAAATAGTGAAATAAATTTAAATTATTCATTAAAAATAGAAGATATGAACAGAAAATAATAGTTGACCCTGAAAATCAAACATTATAATAATGAACTTTATGTAATCAATGGAATATATATTTATTTATATAATATAATTACTTTTTACCAATCCTGCATTTTTCATCCTCAGTATTATTTATACCTTTCGTTTCGCATCTTTTACACATCAAATCGGGTCCCACTAACGGGTTTTGAATGAGACTGTTATCATATTTCCATTCATCAATGGACATATAGGTGTAAAAAGACATATCATTAGAAGATTTGTCGTTACATAGATGACACTTGCAAGCAAACGTACGATTAATTCGGCTTGGTGTAATGCAATCTCTTCTGATAAAATTTGGATTAATTTCTGTGACACATTGTTGATCGTGATTGCATTTGATAAATTTTAACCTTGAATAATTTAAAAAAAAAGTAACTGTATTATGTCTATAAATACATTTTTCAGATGTGTATTCCTACTTACGAAGTTCTAGGTTTGTAACAGCTCTGTTTAATATCCCCATCTGCTAGACAGGATAAACATTCAATTCTATCCAGAGAAGGAAAATTTTCAAACATAAATTGATTTTCTATCTTAAAAGAAACATTCCTGTTTCTTGCATCCACTAAATATTCAACACTTTGAATTGTATTTGTATTTGTTTTATTTCTTTCCTTGTTAGGATCATCAGTGGTATTGATTCTCATAGTTGTGTCAGAACTGGTATCTATTAGATTTCTTTCCATAATATTTAAAGTTTTATCATCATTAAACTTGGCATTAACACAAAAAATTAAAGAAACACAAATGACTAATAATTTTAAACCGTTACTTTTTAACATGTTGGAGTTTTTAAACGGTTTTATTTAGCTCAGCCCGGTTCATTCATTCTTGGGTCAAATTTAGTAAATCAAATTTCACCCTCTTCCTGTCAACCGATTAATCTGAAATTTTGTATACACTTTGGATTTTGGTGACAATACAATTATATTTATTCATTATCATTATAAATTCAACATGGCCGCCGCTACAAAATGGCGGACAATTTAGGTTTTATTAATCATCATTGGGTATCAAATGAAAGGGCTCAACAAGCAGAATACAATATACTATAAAAAATTAAAATCCAAGATGGCGGCCGCTACAAAATGGCGGATAACGTAGGTTTTATCAATCCCATCAATATGGGTATCAAATGAAAGTGCTCAACCAGTAGAATACAATGTACTATATAAAATTAAAATCCAAGATGGCGGCCTCTACAAAATGGCGGAAAACTTAGGTTTAATCAATCCTATCATATGGGTATCAAATGAAAGTGCTCAACTAGTAGAATATAATGTGAATGCGAAATAAAACTAAAAACTAGAAAATAAAAATAGGTAAAAAACTTTTTAATTTAAACGTTTTATGTTAAACATACATTGCAATGTTTAAGATAAATGTACTAAAATGTACTAAAAACCAAAAATAATAAAATAGATACGTCGTGGGAATTATAAACATATGCATAGACTAGACTAAAATAAAACCGTGGGGCGGTTGAACAACTGCCTAATTATAGTGTAATTTACAAAACAAACATTTAATCACGATTGTAGACAATTGATGTGCCCCACGGTTTTATTTTAGTCTAGTCTATGCATATGTTTATAATTCCCACGACTGTATCTATTTTATTTTTTTTTTGGTTTTTAGTACATTTTTGTACATTATCTTAAACATTGCATGTATGTTTAACATAAAACCGTTTAAATTAAAGTTTTTTACCCTATTTTTTGTAAAATATTTTTAACAAATTTTACGAATTGGTAACTGGGTTTGTGCAACCGATTGACAGATAAACTGCCAAATAGATTAAATAGACACTAGAGTTCATAGTAAATAAATTCACCGGTTCATAGTGGAAACACAAAATCGACCACAACAATGAAAATGGTAATTAAAACCAAATTATAGTGAATTATTTAGTTCAAGTCCGAGCATTACTTGGATAATATAAAAAAGTTGGTCGTGGAATATGCAGGCATACGAAACGTAAGGAAAGATTTATATTTCTGTAGAATTGAGTGGCGCCATATAATTTCTATAGGAAAATCTGATATAACGAGGGTGCGCTAAGGATTGTTAGTGTTAGTATTAAATAAAAAAATATAATTTTCATTCTTTAGCAAATATACAATATAATATCTTTATCAGTTTGGATTTTAATAAAATCTACAGTTTATTTCAAGGGACTATGTATTGACGCAAGTTCTAGTATTGGTCCTAAGTGCACGAGTTATTTTGCTCGCTTTGATTGGTAGTTTGGTATCTTAACCTGCCTTGCTGGTTTGTTTCGTTTAATTTATGTATATTTTTCATATGTGATTACGTGCACAGAAGGCGGACTTAACGTCATAAGCATTCTTTATCAGTCAAACCACAAAATGTGTAGTATGTTTTATCTTAATTTGATAGTCAATTCCTTAGTTATTGAGGAGTCCAGGAAAGCTTACATTAACAATTGACAGGTTAGCTCAAAGCCTTCTCATGTTGTGCAATGGCAACAATTGTAAAGAAACAATTATTGTCGTTATTATTACATAACACGTGAGGCTTTGAGCTTTATCTGTCAAGTGTTAAGAAAAGATTTTCTGCATAAACTTGTAAATTGAAATATAAACCTTTTTTATTATCATAATCAGCAGCTTATATTCGCCCCCCTGGAGGATCATGATAAGGGTACCACCTAATTAGTTTAGGCATATTCGCAAAGTGCGGGTCTTCACAAACGCCTTTAAATTTTTTCGTAAGTGTATGAATGTACACCATGTTTATCTTAGAATTTTGATCACAGCTCAGCTCTTTCGGTGGGAACGGATATGATATATGTGTCATATCCGTCCCCACTGAAAGACACAAGTCTACCCCTTAGTTATGTTAGGGTGAATTGGCCTTAGTTAATCACGCTAGTCCAGTGCAGAATTTTCGACATCACAACTTTGAATTTCTGCAAAGGTATGCAGGTAGCTACGCAATGTTTTTCACCGTATGAGCATCTGATAGGATATCATATTACAAAAAAGGATAAACACATTGGTACATGGCAGGACTGAACTCGAGCTTTTGAATCGTATTTATTATAATTTTAATTTAACTTTAATATATTCTTTTAAAACTGTATGACACGGCATTCCTAATATAGGCATGTTTTCAAATTATATTTTTATTAATTATATTATGTAATGGAAAGTGACTTCATGAATTATCAATATTGAAGTTATTTTCCGAATTGACGACTCTGTATCTATTTAATAGAGGGAAAAAAACAGCCCTTGCTGAGTTTCTTGCCGGTTTTTTTCAGTACAAGGTCTCCCGCCGTTCGCGAACCGATGGCGTAGCTTTTCGACATTCACAAGTGCTTGTAACAGCCCAGACTGAATAAATGATTTTGAATTTGAATTTGAATCTCGCAATCTGAAAACCATTGCCAAGACGACAGTACCACTGATGCTCTCAGAGGAGTAAGAGTACTAGATAAATACATATATAGTTATGAAATCTGAAGTTAAAAAGAAATTCCGCTTATTTTTTTCTTTGCACTTCCTCTTTTATATTCATTTATTAAAAATAGCTAACAATAAATAGTGATATAAATGCATGACTAAAAAGGAAAAAACGGCCATTTCAAGTAATGTTCCTTGTTATTTCGATGCGCACGCGGCGGGCACCATAGAATAGCCTCCAACCGAAGCTAAAGGAGACTTGATAACACCTCTATGCGTTATTGATGCACCGCATAATCACAAATAACAAAAGCATGGATACGGTATTAGTTAATGTTGCTAATTATATTTTTTAACACAAATAGGGTATAAGCGATTACGAATTACAAGTAACCCAACTGCTCATAGTACGCCCTGTTAATTACCAAACGAGGTTCTGGCGCTCCCCAGCAAACAGACGAGTATTGGTGACAGGCCAATGATTACCAAATAAGACTGGCCGGTGTAGGGATCTTTAGGGGAAACTTATATTCAGCAGTGTAAGTTTTTACGTTTTTTGGCCGTAATGATGATGACGAGGTAGATCTTACGACTTCTTACTTTTTTTCTTTCTTCATAACTCAACTTTCGTCCTATCTTTGTGAACTGATTTCTTAGTCCCATCCAAGTTCATCTGAACTCGAACCTGAAGTTCACATCTTAAGTCTCTTCTTTATATCTGTTCCCTTAATATTCTTTCTTCTTTGTAGTGTACGCAGTCAGAATTCGGATTGTACGCATCATACATTTTTAAATAATTTCAATTTCCGAACAGGTGTAGATTATTTTTCCTTCCTTCGTATAAAGTTATTCGTATATCTTTGTATCGTTCAATTTTTTAATTTTTTTGATGACGTCTAATATATATAAAATTTATTAAATGCCGGTAAGCTTATATTGAATAAAGATTATTTTGATTTGATTTAATATACGTAAAGTACACTACTTTCCTGTAAAAGAAAACAAAATGAATATCTATGTACCATTCGTTTAAGCTATTGTATAAGATACATCTAATAACTCACCAACACTAAATAATACATAGGTACATATTTTTTAAATGAAAAATACGATATACAGATAGGCAGTATAGACAAGGATGCATTACCTCATCCACCATATTTTTCACATTCCCTTGCACTTGCACTTGCAGGTACTTCGAACATGACTCCGAACTATAATTCAAGCCAATAATGATTCATATAAATTTGCAAAACGAGCGAGAGGTGCAAACTGTAAGAGTGAGCGATGTAGGCTGTAATTTGCACGAGGGTGACCGCGGGCATATAGTGATGTTCTAGAATCGATATGGAATACCATGTTATAATAGATCGATTGTATTGTATTTAATTTATAAACATATATTTTCTTTATTGTCTACAAAAAACATATACAAATTATGTAAAAAGGCGAGGTTATGTCTTTAAGAGATCTCTTGCATTCAACCCTAGAAAGAATTTCAAATTATATTGGCGGAAAGAAATTATAAAGAAAAGATGATGTACTCTACATTTATATTTCTAAAATACAACAACAATATATAAAATACGCATACGCATCACAGCATATACATCAATTATTATCGATATATACAACTTTATACATACATATAAAAGATAACTTTAAAGAGTTTAAGTATGTCAGACCATAAAAAAATATATATTCGTAGATCTTGGAACTGATTGGTAGCTGCAACTACTAAGATTTTCAAATAAAATATTTTATGTTGTGAGTACAAAGTTGACTTTGATAAATATCATAAATATGTTAAAATACTCAGAAAAAGGATTTGAATATTGAATCTCTCATAATGATGTTTAAATATGTTCTATATTGACCCTTTCTTAAATAGTAGGTATTAGGTCGAATATGCCATTAAGGATAGAAGATCGTGATACTAAACAGAGAGGGATTCCAAAACGAGTTGTAACTAACTTATATGTAAGTGACAGAGTCTTAATATTATATTTGTACGTTTAGAATCCTTTGAAAATGTGTAGCAGCCTTAATAAAGATAATACTTATTTACGTTGATTATAAAAGTTTTGTGATAACGCTCGTTAATTTTGAAGTAAATATCTCATACGTGATATCGACAAAATTTTATTGCTTATTGTTCGCTACACTATTAAAGCGTGTCATTCAGTTTTTATCGATGTGATTAAGCCTCGCTCATTGGAGCATCTCTCTGCGTCGACTGGTAATTGCTGGTAGTTTTGTACTGTAAAAAAATGTATAGACTATATAAAAAATTCCTCGGCAAAGTTTTCTTTATACGAAATTATCATATTTGTTAACGTTATACACCGTTTAGGAAATTACTCTAGAACTACAAAGGCGGTATCCATACTATTAAAATAAACAACTGTCACTTTATTATCGACACGTAGTTACCACAAGAAATAATCTAGTGTTTCTATTATTATAACTATTATTGATAAATCGCACCGCTGGGTAAAGGTTTTAATCCTGAATAAAAATTGTCTTTCCACTATATATATTTGTGAACATTCAAGGCCTTGCATTCAAGATATTGTTTCAATTATTATTCATTAATTTAAGGCACGGGTCTAGTTAGAAAGGTACAGTTGAACTAAAGAACTAGATACTCAGATGTTGATCTAGCAATCACAAAAATAAGAAGATTCAAAAATCTTGTAATCAGATGTTACAAAATTCTTAAGCTTTTGTTTTGAAGAAGTGTTTGAAACACTTAACTTTTTCCACGATTTCGGCGATGAACCTTTTTAAATTATTCCAGTAATTGGGCATAAAATAACATATTATCTACACTAAATCCAACTAAAGGATTTATTTTAGACTTGCTTTCTGCCCGCGGCTTCGCCCGCGTGGATTTCGGGATTGGGTCTATAGAGGGTTAAGGGTCATAGCTTTTGCCCACGGCTACATATGCGCGGAAGCCGGTTTATGGCGCGAAGGTTTTATCGCGCTTCCCGTGTGACTATCCCTTTTTCCGAGATAAAAAATACCGCAAAACCTTGCTCAAGAATCACTCTATCTATTGATGAAAACCGCATGAAAACTGTGCAGTAGTTTTTGAGCGAAGCCTTTATTGCACATCCCGTGGGATCTGTCGATTTTTCCGAGATAAAAAGTACCCTATTATTTAATCCTTTAATCTTTACGTCTGCAAAATTTCAAAGCAATCGGTTCAGTAGTTACGGCGTGAAAGCGGAACAAACAAAGAAAATCACTTTCCGATTTATAATATTAGTCAGGATATTGTATCTTTCTTTACGATTTAATTCATCAATATAATATTACTTTAATTTATAGTGAAGCATAATATTAGTTTCTTAATTTTATAGCTACAAACCTCTCCTCTAAATATTTATTAAAACTAATTTCTTAAGTTAAATTATTCGTTCTCCTTGAGCAATTTATTCATGTCTGGGTTCGCGTACAATTAAAACTTCGAAAGACCTAGCTCTGTGTATAATTCAACCTAACTCTCAGCTAATACGGCTCACCAACTTGAAGATTATTACATAAATCAAAATTGACTCATTGACAATCAGAATACTTGTCGAACTCAATATACATTTTGTATTTTTAATATTACATTATCATATTACTTTGTATTCTTTATTTTTTACAACAAATCATTTTATTTGAAATGTATATGATAGAAATGGATAAAAATAACAAGTCAGCCATATTACCACAGATTAAATAACAGTCACTTTAGATGGCATTGAAACACATTGTACTGTGAAAATGATATTAATCACACGGCATTCGAACTACATGTGCATACAAAATTATTTAACGATCGGTTGGAGATTTAATACAAATAAAAATTCCGCGTATAAGATTTGTTGATTTATATGTACTTTATCAACGCTTCTACGACGAAAGAAAACATCGCGAGGCAACTTGCATACAACTGCGAAACTCTAGGTGAAGTCAACTAATGCATTTAAAGTTGTTAGCGTGGTGAACAAAGTCATAATCATAAGTCATCCAGGTTTGAATTCATTAAAGGGCTTAGGAAAATACGTCTTTCGCTCGAATTATCAGCGCTATCTTCATCAATGGCTTGAAATTTACACGGAGTCAACTGACTTTGGTAGTACGAGTAAGAATCTAAAACTCATTTTTAATTACAAATTACATGCGAAACCCATTCTGTTCAATTAATAGGCAGATTTCACATAATCTAACCTCCTATTGCTCAAATCGAATTGAAAAATTTAACAAATTTATGTGCTCCTATTGGTCAAAAACAATCTTTCAATTTCGATAAAGCTATGATTTATGTACAGAATTGGCCGCTACTGAACATTATGTTTAAGAAAACTTAGTTACTACATCAGATTCATTGTGTTTCTACCGACGAAGTGAGGCCAAGAATTTTAATTTAAGCAGTTCGTCATAGTAAAAGAAGAACAGTAAAAGTATTATATGAACTGCCCACGTGGTAGTTGTGACGATCGGATATTGGATGAAATGGTCCGAGTTTTCGCCTGTAGGTTTTTCAGCACTATAGGGTTGGTGGTAGAATTTGAAAGCCTGTTTAGTTTCTACTTCTTACTTAACTTTTTCACCATTATTGCCATTATACTCTTGCGTTAAATAGAATAGATTATAGATCTTTGTCCTAATCGCTAATTACCTAAGGAGAGAAAAATCCAAGAACTTCTCTTGCTTCTTGTAAATCTTCTTGCTTGCAGCTTCTCTTGTAAAATTATGTAAGGACATATTTTCAATGATTTAACTCCCTTATAGGTTATACAATCATGTAAGTTACCCGTACTACATTTCGTATTGTATTATACTTATCTGAGTCCAGATATTATATTCCTTTGTCTTAATTTTGAAAAATATGCAACGATATTACGTAGCTCGCATTGTACCTTTAACTACTAGTCTATTCTTCGGGCTAGAAACGATAAATTGGCAAATACAAAACAAAAAAATGTTTCAAGGAAAGTGAATCGTATTGACGTTAGATAAAGTCGGCTTTATCGCGAACTTCAAGTGCATAAAGTAGACAAGAGTATTGCGGGCGCGCATCGCTCGCGGACGCACATTGCACTTTGCTGCGCATTATATGGTTTTTTATTACCTGTAATTTAATACACTCACTGAATCACCGCACTGGCTTACAATTTATGGTTTCATGATGTACTGTTTTGCATATGGTGAGTGCTGGACGCGAACGTTTTGATGTGAAAATTGCCACTTTATTATTCGCCAAAAGGACTTTGGTGGTTGTATGGGAAACAGGTCAAATTGTCTGTTGCGAGTTATTATTTTATTATATTTGTTTTAGTTATTGTATATTATTGTGTATATATTGTCCAGAGCTTAGTTTTATAACTATTTCTGCCGAAATACTGCGTTCCATTAAACCATTCCAATTAAACCAAGCTTAACTGAGTATCGACCTACCCCTTCCTAGAATAAGAATCCTTTTCAATTCACTAAAAGAGCCTAAGCCTAAATATATTAATATTTTTATTTATTTGTAAATACTACATGTTACAATCATACACATTTTCAAACTTCTTTATATGCAAACAAATAACCTAATTCTGAAAATAAACTAATCCTAAGAAACAAAGTGATATATAATTCTAAACTTACCGCAGTTATAAAAAGAAAACTCTAATATAATAAAATATATATTTGTTAAAAATTGCGTTTTCAGTTTAATATCTTGACGTGTGATTTAAAGTTTTTTGAAGAAAACTTCTTTGGTTATTGAGTATAACACATGATAAGGACAAAATATAAAAGTTTAATAAATAGTCTTCACTGGATATAAAACATATTTATCGCGAGGCTGACGAATACCTTATACATAGCTTATTGTTAGATATCTACGCTTTGTTTTTCCAAAATCATTTCTTGTAAACGAGGCGTACTGTATCGTATTTCCAATCTGTACTGAAATCAAAGCTCTTAAACAAACACGTGCCGTAAGAACGTGCTATACCTATATTAGATAACATTTTTCTGATTCATCGTCGTTTTCGTCATCTCTGTGCTTCTTCAAACGCTAAAATATAAGCTATGTAAATCCTTACCACTGCCGGGGGCTCTGAATTAAACCATTTATAATGAGATATTTGTGATTGAACCTTTCATTCTTTGGACGAATTTGTATTACTGAGATGTGTGAAATATTTGTAGGTAAATATAGTTTAGGTTATTTTAGTAGTCTTCCAGCCAACTTTTCCTCATCACACCTATGCGTATTACTATTTTATTGTTTTATATGTTGGGAGTTTTTCGCTTTGCGTTCTTTTGATGCGTATTTAACTTTTGCGTATGCGGAGCTTCACCTCCCAACTCTCTAGATCTTCTATTTTGACTACACTTACTGCCGCACTTAACCAGTTATACATGTTTTAGGTCAATTTATTAAGATGGGTCATCCACTGATCGTTAAGAATTATGTTTCATGGAGATTTCTTCCTGTACGATTGTAAAATATTATTTGCGAGGAAATACTAAATTACGCAAAGTATTTTATTACAACTAGGTGCTAATTAAAATCTTTATATATATACATCTCTGTACGTGTGTTAGTCATTGAATCTCCTCCTAAACGATGAAATTCCTAAATGAAATTTTTTGTATGTATTCCAGGGGGTGTTGAAAACAACTATAGTTAACTTTTCGTTCAATTCATTGAATTGTAGATAGGAAAAAACTATCTAGAATAAATAAAATAAATTAACACGTAAAATTCGTGTATATTTGGTAAAGCATAAATCTTAATACAAACGTTGTCATAGCAACGGTCATAAAGCACGTTTAAGTCAAACACAAACCTTTTTTATGTTTCTAACATAAATTTCCACACAGGAAAAAATATAAATACATATTCTTAGGATAATTAGATATAAAATAAAAATCTATCTATTACGCGCTTAAAATTAAACACACAAGAACAAAATAAACACATATTCTAATGATAATTCTTACCTAGTAATAACAATATTATGCATAAATTGGCAAAAGCGATACTTTTGTTACACTTCTCTTGTGAATTTTTTTGTCAGGTGTTTGTACTTCTACTACCCTGACCAATCCATCTGATCCTGTAAATATTTTAACTATCCTAGCCATAGGCCAATGCAAAACTGGTACGTTATTTTGTCTTAAAATTACCAACTGACCAACTGCTAAGTTATGTACTGGCTTTAACCATTTTGGTCTGCTTTGCAGTTGACACAAGTATTGATTTTGCCAAACTTTCCAAAAATTTTGTTTTATTTGAATGCAAAGTCTCCAAAAATGCAATCTATTGCTTGGTATAGTAATACAATCAGGTTCAGGGTACATAGTAAGAGGGCGACCTGCCAAAAAGTGTCCAGGTGTCAAAAAAGTGAAGTCTGTAGGATCGCTTGATAGCGGCGTCAAAGGTCGCGAATTCAAAATACCTTCTACTTCCGTTATCACTGTAATGAACTGCTCGTAAGTTAACAATGATTTACCTATAACGCGTTTAAAATGAAACTTTGCGCTTTTAACGCCAGCTTCCCACAGACCACCAAAAATAGGGGAATAGCTGGGAATGAAATTAAATTTGATTCCTTTTTGAGCAGTAATATTTAAAATTTTATCCTCGTCCTTTTTTAAATTAGTAAATTTTTGTAATTTATTATTGGCACCCTTAAATGTGGATCCATTATCACAAAATATATTACTAGGTAAGCCTCTGCGATTAACAAATCTTTTTAAGCTGGCTAAAAAACAATCGGTTGTCATATCTGAAAGGAGTTCCATATGAATTGCCTTTGTAGAAAAACATACAAAGACAACTACAGCCTTTAGTAATAATACTTTTCCTAATACGACTTTGCTTGATTTCAAATGGTCCGCAAAAATCAATACCTACATTCTGAAAAATCTCGCTTTCGGAAACTCTTTCTTTAGGTAATGCTCCCATGAGCTGTTTTGACGCGTCACATTTCAATTTGAAACATGTGATGCATTTATGAATGATTTTCTTGACTTCTCGATTAGCGTTAATTATCCAATAGTGTCGACACAATGATGCCAAAGTCATTTTAGGTCCAGCATGTAACAACGACAAATGTTCGTTTAATATAATAAGGTCAGTTACTTTACAATTCTTTGGTAATATGATTGGATGCTTTTGGTTATAAGACAAAGCAGAATTCTGAAGCCGGCCCGCTATGCGTAAAACATTATGTGAATCGATGAACGGACTTAAATGCTTTAGATTAGAACGAATATCTTTTTTATTTCTAATGGACTGTATTTCTTGTTTAAAATGTAATTGTTGAAAAATTGATATTATTTTGTTAAGGCTATATTGCAGTTCCTTTGGTGTAAGATTTTTTGTATCATTTCTATTTAATTTATTTATTTTACAATTATTTATAAATCTATATACATATCCAATCACATACATCATTTTTGTTAAGCTAGATGTGTTTTTTAATATAGACAAAATATCTAGACAAATCTCATTATTTGCGTTCAGTTGTACTAATCTATTGGTTTGTATTACTGATTTAATAGGTGGCACAAAATTTTGGTCCCTTATAAACTGTGGTCCATGCCACCACATGTCACAAGAATGAAGTGTTCGTGGGTCTGTACCGCGAGACACTATATCAGCAGGATTACTGCAGCCTGCTACATGATGCCACATATCGGCAGAAGTTATTTCGAGAATCTTTTTACACCTATTGTATACAAAAATACCAAGTCCAGCCTGATCAGGATTTTTGATCCAAGCTAACGAGACTTGCGAATCTGAGAAGAATAATGTCTCATTCACAGACGGCAAAATATCTTTAACTTTAGCATACAACTGAGATAGTAAATAGGCACTACACAGTTCTAACTTAGGTATAGTTTGCTTACTTCTTAAGGGTGCAACACGAGATTTGGCACAAACTAAGTTCATCTGTACACTATTATCATTATTAATATATCTTAAATATATACAACAACCGTATGCATTCAGTGTCGCATCACAAAACCCTATGAGTTGAATACTCTTACAGTTGATATTGCAAACTTTCCTTTTTATACATATTGGTAACATTTCTTGTAGAGCTATACAATATTGACTCCATTCTTTTTGCAACTCAGTGCCTAATTTGTCATTCCAACTTAAATGGGCTTGCCAGATTTTTTGTAGAAAAATTTTTGCTACAATTAGGATAGGAGAGACCAAACCAAGTGGATCATAAAATCTACCAATACATGCTAACACTGAGGCTTTGGTTGCACTCTCCGATGCAATACCCTCCGGAACAGCAAACTTGAAATGATCTGTATGAACATTGTATGTTACACCTAATGCCTTCATTGTTACAAACTCTTTGTTGAATTCAATTTCATCAAAATAACGATCATTTAAGGGAATATCTCGCAAAATTTCAATATCATTAGCGCACCACTTGTGCAGTTCAAAACTACCTTTACTTAAAAGTTTAATTACTTGATCCCGCAGGAATATCGCCTCGGGAATGGTAGCAGCACCACAAATAAGATCATCGATATATGTATTATCGCGCAACACACGGGCAGCTAATGGGTACTCTTTTTCGAACCTATCGGCTAACTCTATCAAACATCTCGTTGCTAAGTAGCTAGAGCTTTTTAATCCGTAGGTTACAGTTTTTAATTGTATTATTTTGACTGAATCATTCGGACTATTTTTCCATAGAATGCACTGTAACTTGCGATACTCAGGAGAAACCATAATTTGTCGAATTTTTTTAATATCAGTAAGAAATACAAATTCATAAGTACGAAACGAGATCAAGATTTCGAATAGATCTCTTTGTACTACGGGACCATTATATAATATGTCATTTAAACTTTTACCTGAAGAAGTTTTTGCACTGCCGTCAAAAACAACACGAATTTTCGTTGTTCTTTTATCTTCCCTGATGACAGGGTGATGAGGCAAAAAATAAAAATTACTAATGTTTATATCATTAATACAACTGTAATATTCGGCATGTCCTGAATCAATATATTCATCAATAAACTTTGAGTATTCAACTTGCAAATTAGGATCTTTATAAAATCTTTTTTGTAAAGTATTTAACCTTTGAATGGCCTTAGGAAATGAATCACCTAACTCTATACAATCAGAATCTATTGCAACATTTACAGGTAAATCGACATAAAACCTATTATCAATCAATTGTACAGATTTTTGAAAACTGGCTTCGCACAATTCTTGCTCAGCTGTTTTTATATTAGATGGAGTAATTATTGTTTCTATCTCCCAGAATTTCTCTAATAATTCGTGTATCCCATGACTGTAGTCAGAGACTGTATTTAAGTTACATGAAGTAAAACTAACCGACGGCATGGAAGGTAGATTTACCTCCCCCGCGACCACGTATCCGAACATAGTATTTTGTAAGACAACCTTTCCAAAACCTACGCGTTGTCGTTCCGGAAGCAATGCATCGAAGAACACATCCGCGCTCAGCAACATCGAGATTGGCCCTGGAATATTAAAATATTTATCAGCTAACTGAATGCAGTTAGGTATTTTTAACAGCTTCATATCAATTTTGACCTGAGGCATAGGTGTAGTTATCTGTTTTACAATTGATAGCTCTACATCCTTACAATATTTGCTGTTCAAAGAACACCCTTCAGGTACACACATTTGGTTACTGGGTTTGAATGTTGCCCTAGAGTTATGATATTTTTGTATTTGTCGTTGGTCTTAAGACCGAGCTCCCTTGCTAAGTCGGCAGTAATAAATGATGTCTGACTACCTGAGTCAAGTATAGCTCGTACCTGTTTTGAGCGTCCGTCCTCAGTCTGCACGCGGACCGTGACAGTAGGCAACATTACCAGCGAACATTCAGAACTCAATTGAGAACTGTTCAAACTACTAGAAGTTTGACCTTCAGTAATGTGAAGGATGGAGTTATGCTCCTTACTAGCACACGTATTACATTTAAAATTGAAATGACATTTCTTTGTATGGCTATTGAAACATATTTTACAAAGATTGTTTTTATCTACAAATTTACACCTGTCAGTAACAGCAAGAAGAAGAAAATTTTCACATTTATATAATCTGTGCTCTTTTGAGTTACAGAATGGGCAAAAAGTAGGTTGTGAAATAACCCTTTGTTTGATGTCTGTAGCTATATGGGTGTTAGCACTAGAATGAAACTTAGCTTTGTTAATCGATGCTGTGTTGTGCGCAGAGAACACGTTGCTTGCTTCTTCCAGACTGAGCGCCCGCCGCTCGAGGAACTCTATCAAGTCCTGAATTGTTGGCAGCTTGCCACGCTCTCGATCCCCGAAGAAGGCTCGGCTTGTGAATTGATCCAACTTCCGTGACAGTAGCGGGATCAGGATCATGTTCCATGAATCGACAGGAAGCTTCATGTTCTTTAAAGCACCTAAATGCTGTTGCAAAGACGACGTGAACTCTCTGAGCAAAGAAGCAGTGCTCTTTGCAATTGGTGGTAAATCCAATATAGAATTCACATGTGTACTAATTGTAATGTATGGGTTGTTATAACGTTTGTCCAATACAACTAACGCTTCATTATAGCTTTCGTTACATAATGGCAAAATTTCAATAATATTTAGCGCTTCATTTTTTAAGTATCGTCGCAGATAAAATAACTTTTGAATTGGTTCTAAACTTTTATCATTATGTACAATAGCTGTAAATAAATCTATGAAAGCTCTATACATGCTTACGTCCCCGCTGAACGTCGGTATATCGAGTTGAGGTAGATTGTTGAATGTTTTTGGTTGCTCTCGGATAGATGGAGCTTGCGCAGTTGACCAATCATCTACTTCCGACAATGCGTGTTTTATTTTGGACGCGATGTTCATGTACCGTTCTTCCAACTCATACTCCACATCTTTTTCGGATAACATATAAATTTGTTTTTGAATTCTCTCCAAATCTTGATTAGTTTCATCCAATTTTTTCAATTTAAGTTCTAAATTTATCTTTGTAATTTGTTCAGAAATATCTAAACATTTTTCAATTCTGGTGAAGATGCCTTTTAGGTATCCTCTTTCTTTGATAAGTTCACTTAGTTTTTCCGACATTTTAGTTTTAGTTATGCAATTTTCACAGTAATGTAAGTTATATTATGTAACTCACCTGGAATGTGGTAAAATTACTTACGGCGTTGAAGGACCAAAAACTATGTTGAAAACAACTATAGTTAACTTTTCGTTCAATTCATTGAATTGTAGATAGGAAAAAACTATCTAGAATAAATAAAATAAATTAACACGTAAAATTCGTGTATATTTGGTAAAGCATAAATCTTAATACAAACGTTGTCATAGCAACGGTCATAAAGCACGTTTAAGTCAAACACAAACCTTTTTTATGTTTCTAACAGGGGGTTTTTGAGGATGTTTTGATTCACATACGGTCATCTAGATATTGTTTTTTTTAGCTAAATTATTTATTTAAATACATTTGAGACAACATGGCACTTGAGACATTTGACAGGACTGTTTACTGTTTTCTTTTTGTCGAATTTTAAGCATGTTAATTTCGTATAGCAGGTTCACCATCAGGTTCATTCTGATCAGTACTACCGCTTTAATTACGGTTAAATAAAACAAATTAAATATGTTCCGGGTCTTCAATCAATGGACGGTAAGTGATACGTACGTAAAATCGTAATAGTTTCAAGCAGTGTTGATATATCTAAGATGTCAGACAAAACCTATGTAAAATATAAATCATCTGTAAAATTATAACATTTGATTATCACAATACAAAATTGAATCATAATATTCCATCAAATAAATTAGATTGGACCAATATCGATATAACTCAGTAAATGACTAATAAGATAGAGAAGCTATCCACATCCTTAATGATATATCTGTAACGAACTGACCATCATTCGTTATTACGTCACTGAATTCCGTACGCAGTCATATCGAGGAACTAACCGTATCAATCCACTGGAGACCCGCAGCAGTGATAGGGTTACGTGAGATTCTTCGGAAAATGGAACATGAAGTTATGACAATATCTAGAGAAGGCATCTTTAAAACACTTAATACAAAAAGTACGACAAATTATATTAAAGCACTAGTAGGTACACGTGTTCGGTTCATTTCAGTAAACTCGCTGAATAAAGAGAGGAATCGTCAAACCCGCAAAATAAAAAGCATGTCATCTGTAATTTATAGTTCGGAGGCTCTGCTGAGAACCATAAAAAAGAACATTTAATCAACGTTAAATTTTAGGGCTGCGTAGCACAAGAAGAAAACGCCTTATTTCACTTCTGATACGTCATTTCGTCTATCTGTCAAAACATTTTTTTTGTGTGTAGAAGTATCCATTTGAAAGCAATATTTAAGACTTGTCTGCGATTGCATGAAGTAGTAAAACATGATGCTTCTAAATGAACGTAATCCAAAGATTTAGGCCTTATTTTCTAGCATTTTGCTGACAGTTAAAAACTATTGTGTATTTTCTGAAGACTTAGAATTATGATAATCGACAAAAAGAAGACACAGTACAAGTAAAAGCAACGACTGAAATTCGATAGTGAATAGCTCTATCATAAAAAGTAATAGTTCAACTATTTACACACAAGTTTGCATGACAGTATTAACGAAAGTCGAGGAAGCTAGGGAAGTATATTTGGATCGTAGCAAGCGAAAAATTGTGATGACTATGTAGGCACATAGGAAAAGGCGTGAGTTATATATTCACCCCAATTTAAGTAAGTGTATGTAAGTTTGTAGGTAACCTTCATTACGCGAATTCGATTCGCATTTGACCAGCCTTTTTTCTATTAGTATCACAAGCAACTTGACTAATCTTTCAATCAACACTAAAATGAAAAACATATTATTACGACGGGTATCAACACGGGATGGCTATGTTCAGTTTTGCAATGAGTGTGTTTGTGGAAGGCACGTCAACAGAAGGTTCGACGCCTTGCCTGCTAACGACACCGGCGACCGTTCCGGAGTTGTTAGGGTCGAAACTAGGAAGTCGACGTAACTTGAGCGCGCCGTCTAGTGGCTCGGACGCTCAAGATCGCCGTGTAGTGGGGGGTGAGAATCTACCCGGTACAGAATAAAATATGTGGAAGTACTTCAATAAATAGTAGAGAATAATGCTTAAAAATGACACTGGTCTCCATGATCTGTTTATTTGGACTAAAAATGGGATCAAATTCTTTAATAATCCATTTTATCATTGTTTTACTTGCCTACGTGGACGTTATTTGGCATTTATTAATACTTACTACATTGTCAATACACTGCTTAAAAATAATTTTCTGTCTACGCTATCTGCGTTAGTTATTGCTTCTGAATACACTACAATACCTTCTCCAAGCTCTGCTATATGTTTCGCAGTGTTTATGTTTTAAAGACTGCCAGTAACCCGACACTTGCGGACAGCCATCTCGGTCCGTTGCGTCCCGGCTTGTCCCATTCGCTTCCCACACGTGTTGACATATTAGATTGTCATTATCGAGATGATTTTGGACCTAATGAGTGAGGCCATAATTCCAATCGATAATACTTTAGAAAAAAAAAACTGTCTACGAAATCGGCACATTGCCACCCAAGTAACATTTTGTTAATTGTAAATTTCTTAATTAGCTGGAAGCTCACTTAGTTCACACATGGGAATATAGTATAATTTTGCTTTTCCTAGTCTCGTCGGAAGCGTTTAAGAATAACAGTGCTAAATTGATCGTATCACCCATACAAAAGTTATGTAGAGGTGTAATTTATACATTACATGTACTATTGTATTGAGATATATTGTACTGAATAATAGCTTAATTGTCGACTCGTGGAGGGAGGAAAGCGAGCGGTGTCACATGTATTCATAATAAAGTATAAAATAAATTTAAGAAAGAATTTTAAATAACCAGTTCTTCATTAACTGTGTCAAAACGTTTATAGGCACTTCAACACTGCGGAATACAGGTTAAGTAGTAAATTTTTACGATACTCGTGTTTGCATGCACTAAACGGAAATATGTAAACGGAGCTCCTCATGCGCCGCTTAACTGGCGATGTTCACGATCGTGTTTTAATGAAACCACCGGTTAGCACGCTCTGTTCAAAATATGAAATTGTGCTAGTGACAAAAACAAATCCTAATTGTTAATATTTGATGTATGAAATGAATGAACGTTTTAATAAACACTCAACTACATAAAATCGAGGCATATAAAGATAGTCACGTTTTTCTCTCATTGATAAAAAAATATTCACTACTTTTAAATTTGTGTTGATATATACGCCAGATATCCATCTATAATAATTAGCTATAAATTAAAATCAGTTACAGGGATTTCATTCATAAATATATATCAGAATAAAAATAACCATGATGCAAATACCTCATAGTGTTTCAGCAACTCACAATAGCTGAATGCCATTATGACTCTAGAAAAGTTGAGATTCCATGGTGAAGATGCTGGTTTATTACATTTATAGCTTAAAGTGGACAATAAAAAGCTGAAATTAAAATATAATTATTAATTTACTATTTTTAATATATGCAGCAATGTATAAATAATTAAAGTTGTATAAGAAATTACAGAATATAGTTTTGAACAAAACAATAACCAAGGAAATACATAATAAAATACTTAAGTACCATGACTTTTAGGGATTCGAGAACATCGCTCTATAGTAATCCCTCCAATTAACTCTAAAACAGTAAAAAAATTGTATTGAATAAATAACGGAATCCAATCTACACTAAATGAGTAACCACGCTGACCCTTTTCATCCATTAATTAATCCGTAGCGGGCCGAATTCACAAAATAATAGTCTCTTAAACCGATTACCCACGTGGAAGCGTCAATAGGACTCTGAACAGATGTCAATTACAGCCATTTTTGTGAGCAATCATATTCATATGAGCGACAAAACGGTGTAAACTTTGTTGTCACATGTATCTCTGACTTTAAACTGCAACGCGTACTGCCAATAAAGTAATTAAATATCTAATTAAAATTATATTATTAGAAGTACCAAAATAACTTAGTACCAAGATAATTTTGGTTCGATATGCAATATCGTGTCCTATATTAAAAAATCTGTCCATATCATTGCTAATCTGTATGAAAATATTATGTTCGGATGCTGATTTATCAAAATATAGTTGGCATAATAACTTAATACTTTAATTTTGCTTTACTAGGAAAGCACATCGATATAACATATATTAGTACGAATTTGAGGCATTGTAATAATTACAGCATTGACACAATACATCGGCTTTTGGTATCTGTTTCGTGGTGAAGACACAAAACTTTGTGTGGTTCACCTAAACCTTTTAACTCGAAATATTACATATAGGTATATAACTTTTATACAGTTTGCAACCTTGTTCTTAACTCAAGCCGTTTCTAATTTTGATTATGATTTAAAACTCCCTAATTTTGATAAGAGAGGTATCAAAATCAAACAAGAAGTATCCTCGCGTATCATTTGCAAAAATTTACATCATTAAATAACATAAAAAAAATATCGTACCAATAAAAAGTGGTAATGTTTATCTGAAACACAAATATAATTGGTGTGGTGCCCTTACATTAATATACAATGTTGAAATAAGAAGGCAAAATAAATATAGTTTTCTTCGTTACCAGCTGAGGAAATATTATGGTTGTATATTGAATACGACCTATATTTTAAGGTTCTTATTTGTGTTAGGCTAGTTCACTAGAATTCCTCATGTAGCAAAGTAACTGAACGTAAAAAAAATATAAATTATTAAAAATATAAATTAATATAAATTACTACGAGTTTTTCGCGAAGTACGCGATGAGTTTCGGCGACGTAGAATATAAATTATTTACTATTTTATTCGATTTTTCACCTGAAGACTTATGACGCGATGAGACGCATTTCCAGTACAAATACAGATACAATCATTAGCTGATTGGCAATTCCGGCTGGTTAGCGGCGTCTGGCCGGTATGGTTAATTGGGGTGGTGGCTCCACAAAGACAATTACAGAGGCACTCGGCCAGTGATTGCGTGAGAGCTTAGCAGGAGAATGGCTAGACGGAATAACTCGAGAACCTTTGATACATGTTGAATCACATAGAGCATTTGGTTTTATTTTGTTTTGTACTAGAATGAGTGTCAGGTGTTGTGTCATGTGTTGAAGTATCATAATTTGGTTTAGTTGATTAAGCGATTGTCATTTGATTTTGGTAACATGAAACGTATAGTAATTTGCTGATAAATATGAGTAGCTATAGTACTTGATGTGCTGGAAAATGGAAAGTATATGAAGTGAAAAACACAAATTGTTGCGACGAAACCAGGCAATTAGGTGTGCATTGTAGTATTTTTGTGGCGCTATTAATACGTATTTTCCTTTTCAAAATAGTAATTACTAATGTTATATAGAGAAAATATTTGTTTTGTTTGTATGTTTTAGCGAATAAACTCGAAAACTATTTGATCTATTATGACGTTATTTAAGAGTTATGGAAAATATCTATCTTTAATGGGATATGCGATAGAATGGGGACGTAAAGCTATTTAATAAGTGTGTTCTTGATAAACAAAATCTATAACATAATAAAGGAAGCTCTTAAATAACTTTCAAATAATTATATCAATTACTCGTATTTCGAAAGCTTTAGTTTCAAAGCTATCTGTCTGACCTTCGTCACCGAGCAGCTTGGGATTTTCGAGTAAGTAAATGAGAAATTAATGTCACATGATACCTCTTGTGACTAGGGTTATTTTAGAACTGAAACCTTTTTCAAGGATTTGCATATAGATTGATGTTGAAAAAATAGCAAGGGGTTGGTTTCAAAAGAGAACTGCTTATCTTTCACCGTTTCAAAAAGAATATTATTTTTAGAGTGTTCGTGTTGTCGTAAAATATAGCAGTTTTAATTTTAAACTTATCTTTTACACGTAGCTATCTATTTTTTCTATAAACTGCTTTTACATATCATTTGAACATCCAAGAAAGATAGGTATTATTTCAATAACTATGAACATATTTTTCAAGTAAAATAAAAGTAATGCACAATTTATGCTGAATATCATTATTCAGCTGTGTGTAGTATTAGAATATTTCTTTCCACTCTGGAGTGGAGAGGCTGAGAATCCTAATACATACTACAGCAACCAAGTACCTTAGTGATTATGCTGAATTCCTAACATATTGAGGCGGCTCGACCAGAAGACCAACTGACTAAGGTCAGTTTGAGCCTTGGCCATAAGAGCCCTACTGTTTGGGTGGAAGAAAGTATTAGAATACCAAAGGTAGACTTTATACTCGTGTCCTCTGCTAAGGTAACTCCATCTTATCTATTTCAACAAGCAAGAAACACCAATGTTGGCATTGCTGCGATCCATGTTGAAGGGAAAATTAGGCATATAAATCACTGGGTAGTATGACATTGCATATCATATCATAAGTGTGCAACGTACATCGTGGTTCTTATGAGGGTTGTAGATTTGCAGCGAATCTCATAGGAGATTTAAGCTACGAGAACTATATATGTTTGGTCTTTAAGTTGAAAGTAATATAACCGTAATAGTAGATAGTAAAATATCTGTACTATTGGCGACTGCCGATCTTGAGATCAAGTCAATCTGCTTGTTTAGCAATAAAAAACTATAAATAATAGATACGCTATCTGTTTTTTTTTTATTTTACCTGCTCAATGGTTAAGTTGTGTATATAGTACATTACATATAAACGTTTTAGCTATATATCAGCTCTTTTGACAAATGACAGAGATTGAACTGTGTTCGTGATAAAACATTCTACTGGCAGTACCGTTATACTGCTATATAAACCGCACATTTAGGACCACAGCGCTTGCTCGTTAGAAAGAGGATACGCAGTAAGGGCGACAGCAGCTTTATGTTGTATAACAGTTGTACTTTGGTCAAAATTATGAGAAATAGCGTTTTTTCTGTAAGATATTTCATGACAAACAAGCAAACTGTCTACCTAAGGCCAAGTGTTTGCAATTGCCTAACAAGCGATTCCTATCAAATTTTCAGCTAATCTGTTAACACTACTTCGTATCGTGTTTACAAGTTAGCTGCAAATTTGATACGAAAACGTACATATGGTTCTCCGTACGTTTACCAACTTGTGTACCAACTTGTGTTTACGGTATCTTATACTATATTGTATTTTTATATTATATTGTTGTAATTATTAACATTGTAAAGAGGAGATAAAAAATAGACCTTCAGAGTTTCTTGCCTGTTCTTCTCGAGAAGGCTCTCCCAATTTCCGAACAGGTGTCGAGTCAATTTTTTTCTTTTTTCTTTTTTTTCCTTTATCGTTCGTACGGACAAGGTTTTTGTTTTTTTTTAAGCTTTGTTTTTTTGTTTTGTCTGTTGACGTCAATAAGTGCCTGTAAAGGTCTATGTTGAATAAAGATTATTTTGATTTTGATTTTGATTTGACATAAGATGTAAAGTCACGGTACCTAATAGTTCTACTGCCTCTTTTTATATACATATAAATATATAAATAACAAAGTTATTGACGATTTTACTTATACCCTCATACATATTAAGCGACTCAAAATCAAAATCAACATAATCTTTATTCAACATAGGCCTTTACGGGCACTTATTGAAGACAAACAAATATAAAATTTAAAGGACACAAAGAACTTAAAAGCTACATACGTAACCCTATGCGTATGTACTTGCTAACATTACCAATAATAATATCAGTGTAATAAACATGGAGCATTTTGACCGAACCTCAGCAACGTATGTGTATTAATGAAACAACGGTGGTGACTCCCTGAATAGGTTGATGAAAAGATTTTGATGATCTTGTAGGTATATTGCGACATTATTTCAACTATACGTTTTGTTAAAGTACTAGTCCATATCGTATTTTTTATCTTTATTTTATTTGTTCATTGTATGCTAAGAGAAATGAAGCTTAATAATTCTTGGGCAATTAGGAATCAGTAACAATTCTACATTAGTTACGTGATTAATGTCTGAACCGAACGGAATAACTAAGGTATAGTCTCTATATTGTCTACGTATGAAGCGTGTGAATTACGCCACCATATTCTCCTTACCACGAATAATACATCAACACTAGACGAGATTTACAACAAAAGCCACCACAGAGGAATAGAGCGACACAAAATACCCTTTACTTAAGCTATAAAATGCATGTCGAGTAAAAAATGCACTGACTAACGATAAGAAACTAGAAATATGTTTTATTGATGCAAGTTCTTAGTGAAAAATTATTAATAATATTTCAGCACACATAGAAATGAATATATAACACTTTAAAATGATTGTATGTTCCGTTATTTAAATAATAGGTACAAATAATATATAGTTTATGTATCAATGTGTTAACAAAAAGTTATTGATATTTGCTACGAATTGAAAATGTTAAACCTCTAAAAGAACTAATGGCGTCTACGCCATATAATAATTAATACCCTGCATTTTATACTCTTAGATTTACCACAACTCAAGTGGTTTGTTTATGTGCCTCAGGACACATCATTCCAACAGCTACATTGTAAGTGCAAGCCAAACACTTGAAATGGGTAATTTATTGCGAAAAATGCTTATAAATTATATATGTACAAAGTCGTTTAAGCGTATCATTTAGTTTACTTCGTCAAGAGTAACTAATAATTTGTGGCAAGTTCACACGTAATTCAGAGTCGATTTGTTTTAAACATCGATTTGGCGATACGAAACCATTTATTTCCTTGTTCACATTGTTATCTCATCTTTTACACTTGTTACACGATGCTCACGTACAGATAATACCACAAGGCTCACAAATTATCGTTTGTGCCGATGTCTGCTTCTTTTTGATCGAAACCACCTACTTTGAGTTATGGAATTGCAAAAATGAACTTTCCCATGGTGATTTAAGGTTTGCAATGGACAGTGATAATTGACCGATTAAAGATGTTTCGCGCTTGATTCGGGGTCAGCGGTCGGCGGACTGGCTAAGACATGATCATGACTGGTGGGCTTATACTCCACACCTCGTTACGTGTTAACAGCCATATTCGCTCACGACACGATATTTATCTGGGGAATTTCAAATGTCTGGTAAAATGGTACAATAAAAAATGAAACACGAAGTGATTACCGTCAAACAAATAAAAATTACTTTTCCTTGCAATTATAGATTAGATTTTTATAATATTTCTTTTTAAATCAATTATGTAATTTTTTTGTGTCTTACAACAATTCTGACAATTATTTGTCATTATTATAAAGTTTTTATTATTTCGTTATAAAGTCTTATTCACAGTAAGACTTTATTCACAGTTAACTATTTTATATTAACATCCTTAGACATAGAGTTAGAAATATTTATAGATTTCTCGAAAGTTAACTAAGAAAAGAGTTCCGTCCGAGACGAAAATATCGTTTGCATTTTTTCTTATATTAATTACAGTAGGTGTATCTTAAGAAAATGATCTAAATATTTATTACAAGATAAGCTATCTGAACTGGAATTTGCTTAAAAGTGGTGATACTGGCCCTTGCGGCGACCAAAACACATTATGCGACGTTACAAAGTTTTCTCACCTAATTCACATCAAAACTTTGTTGTTAAAATTTTGTTGTGGTTCACCGTCAGCCCATCGAAATAATGGAAGCATTTTTACGATTCCACGTTTGAAGCTGGCAGATTGATCGACACATTTCCAAATATCAGTCCACGGCGCCTTTAAACCCCGTTTGTTAGCTTGCTTCATTCCAATACAATACGATTCGCCATTGAACTGACTTTGATGCAGGTGCCTTCATTCGTTTTTTTTCCAAAGAACTCTACATTCACATAATGTAAGTAACCTTGTGTGAATGCAGAGTTCTTTTATTTCAGGTTCCTAAAAATGACAAATAAGAAAAACTATGTGAAATGAAGGCCAAAATTTGATGCAGGCCGAAGAATGTAAATAAATAAATAAATAAAATGCATTTATTTAGATAAATCATTACAAATAAGTTGCTGGGGTTTCCCAGAAAGTAGTCGAAACACTTGTGATGGGAAACCTCGCTCTAAAATTACAAAGTAAAAGAAAAGAGATTCTGTTGATATGCGAAAAAGTAAGTATAGTAATTATGTGTAGTGTGTGTGTGTTTGTGTGTAAGGGTGTGTGTGCGTGTGTGTGTGTGTGTAAATGTGTGGTGTGTGTATGTCATTGAGTATGTGTGTGTCCTTGTAAATGATAAATTATCGTCGCCTGAATATGTATCGCCTATTCCTGAATTCTTTATTTTCCTTATTTAATAGTGAATAGAAATAAATCTATAGTCGATTTATTTCTTATACTCTATACTAAAGACAAATAGATATCAAATGTGAATCGGACTCGCATATCCAGGGTTTCGAAGAAACTTGTATGTAAACTAGTTTGTTCGATTGGTGATTAAGACTCCAAGATTTTGCCTTTTTCGATTATGTTCTTTGTCCTCATTGTATCGAATTATATATGTATATATATACATATATATATATATACATATATATATATACATATATATACATATATATTTTTCTTGCAAAATGTCAAACAATAAATAAAAAATGCCCGCATCTTTGAACCGAAAAACGTTCTTTGGGAGCTCCGTTTTCCATTTGAGATACGGAACCCTATTATTCTACAACATAATCTATGAAACATTTCAAGTGAAATCAGTAATTAGACCTATCGTCATGTAAGGAACGGAATATTGGCCCGTTAAGCGGATGGATGAACGAAGATTCCATGTTGCTGAAAGGCGTATGTTAAAATGGATGTGTGGAGTGACAAGAAAGGATAGAGTGAGGAATGAATATACCAGGGAAAGTCTAAAAGTAGCCACTATTCTTGAAATTGTGAGAAAGGAGACTTTCCTGGTGTGGTCACGTATTAAGAAAAGGAAACGATCATCCACGTTACTAGGAATGTTATGGATATGAAAGTGGACGTTCGTGTGGAGAGAGTGAGACCGAATAAATGATGGATGAACTGTGTAAATATTGATATGTTGAAGAAGGAAGAGGAAGAGAAGTGGTTGCGCCGACCCCAAATAAAATTGGGAACAGAGCAAGAAAAAGAGAAGATAATCTATGAAACATTTACTTGATGTACCTAAAAAGTTATTATACGATGAAAAATATTGTACACTCTTTGGGATATCAATCTTCGATACATGGCCGCCTAAACTATCTACGAAGTTGATGATAAACGGTCCGCTATGTTTTGCGAGGGAAACATAATTTTACTGCCCTATAAATGAAGATAAGATTGCCGCTTGAACCCTTATTCATTTTACGGGTCGACGCCAACTATTTTATATTGTTTGATTGATCGCTGTTTGTAAAACGAGACATTGAATAAACGGTCGGTTTCTATATTATTTATTGATCTATCTTTAACAACTATAATATCATGTAATAATCATCATTTAATGTAATTCTTGACCGAGCAACTAGATGAAAGGCTTAAAATTCATCAAGTGTCATTTATTATTATTTTTTTAAATATAGGAGATCGCTAATTAAAGGATTTGCGCATTGAGGTGTAGGAGGAGAGGATATAAAAATTCGAACAGTATATATAAATTAATGCTTCGTGGTTTTATGAAAAAATATCTTTAGTTTATAATATTATTTTACTGATACTTTTCAAATATTGCCAAATACTATTTGAGGCTAAATACGAGTAGTACAGTCAGCAAAGCGTCTGGATTTATATCTTCACTGAAAACTGTCGTTATTAACAAGGGTATAAGAGCTATCTCAGTCTTTTGACTATAATAAGATACAGCTCTAAGCATGATTATTAGCAGATGTATTATAATATAGACTGGATTTCATAACTGTTGATTTAGTATGCCGTACCCAAACAAGAATAATAGAACCAAGGTCAAAGAATAATAAACAAGCAACGTTTGTATACAATATTTTATGCGCATAATATTTAATAAGTTATACAAGTATGAAAGTCCTTTACTGATTTCAATAATACTATTTACCACAATGCGAAGATCACTTCACCACAAAAGCAGAATCCGACGGGATTAGCTCGTACTGATGAGACGCTGAGGTCAGAAACAGTTATACGGGCGTATGTGAAACATATGAACCTCTGTGGGTATAAATCAACTCGGTTGTGGTGTGTTTAAACCGTACGTAAGTCAAGGGTAACGAGCGATTTTCGATGTACACTCGATTGTATTATATATTATACATGTTGACGTTAAGGCGCCATTTATTCCCTAAGTAATAGGAGCGATTTTGATAGTTCATTTGTATACTTAAACGAGCTGCTGTCTTATTGTCTACAATTTCAGCTAGGATAAGAGTCACCACAGTTATAAAAATAAGTCGTATATGTACGTAGAGTGTAACCACGAGGTTTATAAATACAGATTTTCGTTTTTCAGGCGATATATAAAAGACTACAACTTGCACTGACTGGAGAGGATGTCTTATATATTTAATCTTAGTGTAATATATAAAAATGTATAAATAAGTAAACATGACACTATATTTCAGAAACAGTGATCGCTTCCAAAATAACCCACACTTACGCCCCTAGAGCTTGTTATCCGGCGTCTTGCAGAGCTCCCTTGGCCTTCATTACAATTTTCATGTAATATAGCACATACATAATAAACAAGCGGAATGGCCCACAGAATTATTCACTGTCTAATTGTAATTTCGTATTATTTGATAATGTATCTTATACTCTATTCAGCTGGGCTTGACTTACAAAGAAATCAATGTTTATAAAATCTGTTCTTATCTTAAACTAGGGTGCCATCGGGAGTGGCGCCTGAACTACCTTTCGTAAGGTAAGTTAAGGTAAGCTACAGAAATATCCGGAAACGTGCTTTTTATTTTGATGAAATTGTGATATCAAAAAGGGTCACATAAGATGTGATAACTCAACAACCACTGCACGGCGTTGAGTCTGGTCGACCGCCGCAACATTAAGCTTATTGCAAGCAATAGTCTTGTTCGTGATGATCAAGCGGACTTAATAGAGCAACGCACAAAAATTTTCAAGAACTGGTGATTGACACATATTTTTAAAACAGATTTTCATACGTTACAATGCCTTTTCTAATGGTAACTTGCTGACGAATGATCCTGAGTTTGGGATGATTTTGTAAGGGTTCGTAGTTGGGAATATAAGATAATATGCCTGAGTGACTTTCCTGGACGTTTGACATGCCCGATAAATGTCGACCGTATCAATTCTCAACTGGCATGGAGAGAATAATTAAGTATTTTGTTTGTTGACTGTCACACAAGACACATTTAAAAAGCTACGATTCCCCGACTTCTGTGAAATGTACAGTTTCATAACAGTTGAACGAAGGTGGTGTGTATATGTGTTGTGAACAATTAAGGGACTTTTCGCTAAGCAGCAAGATCACTCCGAGTCCATCACAGTATATTAAAGTATTAATAACGGCATTGCTCAATCTATGAAAGCGCGCGTCTTAATGACACTAGACCAAAGACCTTTGTTAACAGGCAAAAGAAACGTGCTTTCACTGCTTTTTCACTCATCGATATACCTGACGACTCCAACGTGCCGAGATATTTATCTATGTTAGCTTCGGAAATGTGTGCCGTTGTCTCAGAAAGTTGCATATTCGGTAAACTTATAACTTTCCCCCTCAGTTAGAATTGGCATTGTTAATCATACCTAATTGTAATTTCGTTAAAGCCGTAACTATACTTTGTTCAACGTCGAAGCGTTACTTAACGGAATATTTAATACGAATTCATGTTTATCGTTACTCTGTTAATTTGTGTTAAAATTGTTTCAAACAATCAAAATAATTAACTGCTTATAAAAACTATTGCTGGTGTGTTCTGGAAGCATTAAGTCAGGTACTCGTGCTCGAGGTATGCGCCGTGTTAATTTTGTCGACTGATCCTAACGCCCTTGTCTCAAAAAATATTGCATGGGGCACCTTGGGGAGTTGCATATCTTTTTGGTAATTAATAGTACTGTATTAACGTATTCGAAAGAATAACGGAACTTAAGTGACTCGTTAACGGAGCAAATAAATTCCATTATTTCATAATTACAATCCACTCTAATTGTACAGTCTCATACTGTACATAGCATCTTGCTTACATGCTCAGCAATATTTTACTGTACATATCATCTTACTAACATACTGAGCAATATTTTACTATGTCATATAATTTTAGCTGCGTTTGCAACCTTTTTTTTTTTTTTGTTTCCGAGGAAAATGCATTAAACATAGAGTTGTTATATATTAACTTTATTAATTTATTAATATTCCTTTTATGTTTAGTGTGCGATTAACAGCCACAGAGGAAGCATTAGCCAATTAACTTTTACCCTTTACTTTTATAACTTTTATTATTAATATTATTCGACAATATACGTCAGTTTAACTTATGGTTATCTTTCTCAGCACACCGACCAAACTCAACCCCATCACATTCATACTCAAGTGTACACCGTACACTAATATATAAATAAAGAGGTTCTAAAATCCTGTACCTTTAATACGGCTTTGTATCATAAGCCTTCGCCTTTAATCAATCCACGCAATAGAAATTGATCTTCTTTTCCGCCGAAGTTATATACAAATAAAAATCTTCGAGAAAGACCCTTGTATAAACATAAGCTTTGTACATAAATATATTGAGCAAATACTTACCAAAATCAAAATTGAGAGTAAAATATGTGCATACTTTAATTTGTTCAAACCAATGTTGAGAATACTTACATTTTAAAGTCTATTAAATTTAAGCTAGTTAATTAAAAACATTTGTTACGAAAATTGTAGAATGTTTATAGTCTGCAACTGATTATATGTTACCATTTAAATCGAATCATTATTTTAATTAAACAATCCATTTATTACATGTTCAATGACTTCAATGACAGTCAATGACAATTTTCCAATGGCTTATTCTTTTTAAAATAATAGATAAGATTAAAGTATCTTAACTATTACTTTAACTAATAGTTACCAGGGGAGACTATACCAGTCTCATCTGCTTGGACCTCCTTACTAGTTATTTCTGCCGCAACATAGCAATGTTCGCTTTGAAGGTTAAGATAGGCAATAAATTTTGTACTGTAACTTTACCTTATGTCACAATTTGGTAATGCACAATGTGGTTTATCTGTTGGTTTGCAGATTTGCTGCGAACGTAACCACTTACCAGCAGTTGAACAGTTTGCATATTTGTCAATATATTATATAAAAATATAGCCGAGCTGAATAACTCTTATTCAGCTTGGCTTTAGATATACTTTGCATCTATAATCATATATGATAATAAATTAAATATACATGTTTGTATGGTGTGTTTCGGTAACAATGGTATATGGTCTGTAACTCGGTAAACTATTGCTAAAGTTGTGAAGTGCTGAAGTTGATCGGATTCAGTGTTATGAACAAAGACTGATTTGTTTTCCTTTGGCTTCTTTTAGTAGTTCCCAGGAGCTGTATGTTTTTGTGGGCGTGTGGCGGTAGAATCGCGAAAGCGCAACCCGCCATGCGCCCCGGTATGGGCTTAGAGGACATCCGGGGGTTTTAGTGGGTAGGCCGGTGTCTCAGACCGGAGAGCCCCACACAGAGCCGCGCCTTGCCAGCGACGTGTCACGGTGCATAAGGAGCATTTCCCCCCGAAAAAAAAGGAGCTCTTTGTTTTCGTTCCACTATCTCCGAATCGCCGAATGCCGACTTTGAAATAATTATTAGTACTACTATAACCCCAGTCTTTTCAAGTCCAGATTGCATAGATTTTATTGAATAAGAAAGCTTCATTTAGACCTCACCTGCGCTTATAATAATGCGAAATCATTCGTACCAAGTCATACTACAACATCATATAAAATAAAATATGAATTGAGAACTTGAGAGAATTGAAGAAACTTAGCCGTAAATTCTCTCACCGATCTCACACATCAGCCATTATCATTTAGTGTGAAACTTGTGAAATTCCCAACTAAACATGTTGTGCGGTACAAGTTTGTTAGATTGGAGTGAATCTCTGTTGATGAGCGGGACTGGAATATCGACTTCCCGTGATCAACTTTGTCAGCTTTTATACGTTCTGATTTGGATACGACACGACACGATATCGTTCAGTAATTTATTTATTGTAATATTACCCATGGGGGTAGGGAGAGATCATAGTTTTCCACTTACTACGATCCAAACATACTTCTCTAGCTTCCTCAACATTCATTAATACGTTCATGAACTCTCGGCGGTTACGAGTACTCTTGACCAGACCTTCTTTCAATAGCTCACCTTTTTAGTACAAGTATCTTCGTCTAGGTCGCCTCTTACCAATCGCCTCATTTATATTTGCCTTATAAATGACTTTCGTATTCGTCTTTAGTCCATCCTTTCTGTGTCCAAACTATCTAAGCTCTCGCTTTTCAATTTTTACCACTACATCTTTTTTCACGCCGCACATTTCCCTTCGCTATTATCCTTCATCTTCACATTAGCCATTCCTCTTAATACTCTTATTATTATTATTATCGCTTATCTCACGTGGTTTTATAAAACACATCCTTTATAAGGCGTGCGCGGGGATACAGATCCAACGCGTAGAGGCCATTTAAGCGAAATTTAATGAAAGTGTATGTGGAGTGTACCAACTGGGTCCAATTTCTATCTGCATCATGAAAAATGCAGCTAACAACACACACAGTTAGATGCACAGAAACTATTGTCATTAGTGGTCAAAAAGCCTGTGGACTATTGCATTTCAATTTCGGTGGTAATAAGAACAGGTCTATGGAAGAGACTCCGGTCACCTGCCTTCTTAAAGACTCCTAATTGATTTTAAATATGTGTGTGGTGATTCGCCGGGAGGGACCACGCCCCTTCGTGGTGCCCCACGTCTCCACGTGGTGGAGATCGGGGGAGGTATTGTAGCCTCCTCCGAGGAGGGCTCCCCTGTATCGGCGGGGGAGCGGAGGCTGCGGGTTCCCGGAAGTAGCTTGGTATTCCCGGGGCTCCCTACATGCCTGAAGAAGGCCATCCCTGAGAGGGAACAAAAAAAAAGGTCGCTCGCCACTCACTAAATAGGCCCCCCAAAAAAGCAAACCTATATTGGTGCGAAGAGAGCGACATTGGTGTGAACGGCTAAGGGGGTAGAGAGGTGTGTCTGCGACAGCGATCGAGACGCCGTCGGCGTTTTATTATTATTATTATACAGCAGTAATCTTGTAAATAAGAACTTGTAAAAAATAACTGACTATTTTTCTATTTTTTTTATTTGTTTTTCTATTAGAAATTACAAATAACGGAGAAATAAATTTAATGAAAGTCGCGGTATATTGGTAACTTTGTTAAATCTATAAATGTTGATATTTAAGATGCACTTCGCACTGGACGCCGGATAAAATGACAGCCATTTTTGAATAACTGCTAAGCCATTTGCGATTCCTTACGGAGACATAACCAAATCAAACTGTTTTTGAAGGTATTGATTACTGATAATAAAACGTGGATCACATATGACAAGAACGTGCAAAGACTGGTTACTGATTAAAGATCAACCAGGTTTTATAGTCATATAGCAAAGATCGGGTTAACTAACTTATTATTAGGGTCAACTTAGTTTTTTTCTACCGATTTTCTATAAGTGATCTACTTAACACATTTAATTCTAATGCCCCAGTATTTCTAACTCCCAACGGATCACCTCATTGTTCTTCTAATTTGGAAAAATATAGTGTGGATTGTAAGAACTTTTAAAACTAAGCTTCTTAATAAGAAACATTACCGGTATCACAAAGACAGGTGACAAGGAAATGGTGAAAATAACAACTTATTATATTTTCTGTAAACACAAATAAACACGTGTATAAATAAAATAAAATTATGGCCATAGTAATACAAAAGCAAAAATTTCAATACCTAATTCATCTAACATTAATGACATTATAATAATTAATCGACAAACAACTATCTACACACATATATAGAACTTCCCAGAATAATAATATTTTAGTTTGCTATTTAAAACACGAAATTACACGAGCATCGATGAAAAATTAAACACTACCTGTTAACATCTTGAAATATTAGTCGGCGTCTTAAAATATCGCGTTAAAATTATTAATACCTAAATACCACACGGTAATATTTTATCTCTTGTCTCGATAATGAAATATACAGCTATAAGTTACCAGTTCCTGACCGGGAGAGCTGCTACGTAAGTAATATGACACTCATATTAATGCTCACGATGATTTAGATAATGATAGCAAACCACAATAAAACTCTCAGCGATGCGCTGAATAAAACCTCAGGAAGGAAAATACCTTGATATAAGAGTCGACACACGACCGTACCACACGTAAAGCTTGACACACCTTGACATAATAAAGATAGAGACCATATTTGTAATTAATGAAATCAATTTCCATTTAAGCGAACAGCGTAATCAAATAACTGGGTGGCAGCGTCGGCTCCTTTGATAAATAATAAAATTCCAGGGACTATCTCGAAATTCATCTTACGTGGAGTTGGACATCGCTCCGATTGATGTATGTTAATGCAAACTGCCCTTTATTTATCGCTAACTTTAATAGCCGTTTGAGACGTTCGAGTGGTCGTTATTTTAGTATTGATCGGTAACAGTTAAAATGGCTGTAACGTTTTACGATAGATTTACTTTGACATTGTTTAAATGCAATACCTTGTTTTATGGTCCTTTGTGCCAGTTACGTAACCCTTAAATCACAATCGACACGATAAAGTAAACATCATTCAGAATTTATAAATATTCTCGTATCACATAAGCTCTGTGCATTTCCCTAATTTCACACTATTCGAAATAGTTTATCGTAAGTATTAATCACTTTGCAACCATTCATAGTTTTGATCACTCATGCGCAATGTGATTCGGTTTCTGGTATTCAACACAACAACATTTTTAAACTTACCGAAGTATTCCACAACGTCATCTTTGACTGACGGTCTACAGTGATTTGTGTCTTAAAAGTTTCAGATTAAAGCTTACAATTGAATGTTGGAGTAATGATACATAGACACCTACTTGATTTAGCAAGGCAGGCTCAGATGTGATACCGCGAGAAACGCCGCTAGCTCTGAGATGTTATCGCCGGCCACCGGTAATGAGACTTGGTGTTAGTCAGATGGAAACAGTGGGACATGTATTTTTAATTCATATTTTTAAAATGGAAGGGCTCGAGCAATGCTGCGATTGTATTGATTTGTACGATAACGAACTAGATCTGTAAATGAAGAGATTACGATCCTTTTGAATGATAAGAAATACTAATTATTGATTTTCAAAGTAGCCGCTAACTTAATATCAAGAAACTAATGTTAAGGAGAGTTGTTAATGTTATCTCTATTGAAGATATATTTTCAATCTTACTGTATTAGAATATCAATTTCATGATGTTTAAATATGAAAGAGAAACAATGAAATTTTTGTATCAATGTCAATCAAATTTCGAATAAGAAAATATGAAATGTTAAAATAACCTATTTTTGTTTGTCTGGCCATTAATATTTGTAACGTTATATTGCCATTCGATTACATCGTATCGAATACTCTCGCCGCATATCGATCTTGATAAGCGACTAATTAAAGAATCAGCCGGCTGGATAGCGAAGTAGCCTCGGTATCAGAAGGTGATACGTCGGTTTGTAATCGAGAACTCGATGCTTGCGCAATCGAGCAAATGGATCGATTCCGATTACGGCTATAATTAGCTTCTTCAACATAGAGCACGCGCTTTCTTAGAATTTTTTTGTAACATTTTTTTTATCGACTCCGAGTATTGTGTTGCGTGGAATCTAAAAGAAACACGACAGGTATAAATATGAATGACTTTTACATTTCAACAATAATGAGAATGTTATTTTATCATAAATGATTTGTTATTTCGTTTCAGTAGAAGATGTTATAGTTTCTTCATATTGTGATTTTGTTACAATATAACATTATTTATATTTTGTTAATAAGTTTTTTATAAATTCATAATTTGAGTTAGTAACTACCATTATCAGTAAGCGTCTAGTTAAGCAAGATTCTGGCTGATATTGCTTAAATATAAAGTTTAATTTAATTACTTTCTGATAGTAAAACTATATTGATATTAAGAAATAAACGTTATTTTAATACGTAATGATAGCTTTACCTGGGTAATTTCAATGTTCGTAAAATTTGATTAAATATCATTCTAGTAGAAAGAAGATTGTCGTCCTAATATCTTTCATATACGATGTCGGCTATCTAACCTGGGGAACATGTAGGAACCGAATAACGAATGAAAATGTTAATTTGTATGATTCCTGATCGATCGCCATGTGAAGTCAAGCTCGGACAAATTGCGAACGTCAAATATCGTGGGTCACCCGATGCTGATATTCAAGGACACATGTAAGTGACATATGAAGAGTTTTGAAATCAACGTCAACCGTTGGGAGACGCGCGCTAGTATTAGACTAGAGTGGCAAATTCATTTATCTGCTGGAATGTCAAAACACGATATGTGTCGATTTGTCGTGCCAGTTTTGGTCTGATTTTACAACTTTAAGCAGGAAAGGCTTCGTTCTCACTGTACTGTACTCTCCAACTCGCGATTCTGTTGTGACAAATGCGGCAAAAGAAAAGAAAGTTGTAGCAGATTTTTTTCTAGTCATTTCCGGTATAAGATATTCTTCCATAGTGTTGTAAACCAATTGTGTAACTTCTTTGACGTTTAGAAGACGTGATGTTAGAAATCTATATTGAATAGACAAATTAAATTATCTCTATTTTTTATTTTTTTGAAGAAGCACTTTCATTTAAGTAAGTTTATCGTATTTAATAAAGAACATCATCATCATAGTTGATCTACTATATTACTGTTATAAATAAGTTAAACTGTTTAGGTCTTAGATAGCGACGCTGCTCAGAGTGGGTTGGTTAACTACAAAGTGCATGCAAATTATCTATTTATTTTCACCGTAGGAGCACCGTATAGACATATGTACGTATAAACTTTGAATGACAATTTTTTATTTTTTTATAGGATAGGGCAGCAAACCAGCAAACGGATCACCTAATGGTAAGCTATAACCGTCGCCCATGGACACCCGCAACACCAGAGGAAACACAGACGGGTTGCCGGCCTTTTAAAAGGGAATAAGGGGTAAGGGGTGAAGGGTGGGTTGGACCTCCGGTACCCTCACTCACTCGGCGGAACACAGCGCAAGCGCTATTATACACCAGTTTTCTGTGAGGCCGTGGTATCACTCCGGTCGAACAGTAAAATTAAAAATAAAAGTAAAGTAAAAAATTAAATAAAATTAAAAGTAAAGTTAATTAAAATTAATAGTGAAATTCTGTAATAACTTTGCAAAATCAAAACGCGATCGTATCAATCTCTTAATCGATCATAAGTTACAGTCAAGCCCAGTTTTCATATCCGAAGTGGTACTACGAACTAACGTCGCCACGCCACAACCCCTCACAGCTGCTGCCTGACGTCATTATTAAACGCTTTTCAAGCACAGGTGTTGATATGAACAGGGTTGAACGCTTAATTAATGAACTAGTTTCTTATGTAATTAAGCTTTAGTTCGTTGTACAGGATGATCTGGATTCTTATTTCAAATGTTTTTACTTAGGCTAGGCTAAGCTTGACGCTTACGATGGACTTTGGGTTATTTTGATTTAGGATACTACTGTGGAGACAATTTATATATTTATTTTATGAAGAATTTATTTCAGATTTTATTCGTAGTTACAGATATTTAAATAATCATTTAAAAATATTTCTACAATAGAAAAAGGGTTATCCGTAGTTTTTATTAGTGAAACTAATATGTATTATATTTTTACATAGGGATTTACTGGATACAGATAGTAAGTATAGATAAAGAAAATGGAAAACTGAAGAAAATATTGATAAATCACCTGAAAAGTGATATGCGTGTAAAAAATATGACCACAGATAAATAGATGTAACAGGATGAAGAAAATGTGTTCTTACCCTTATGTAGAAAAATGATGATTTAGTGAATAATTTTGATTTTTGATCAAGATACTTCACAGATACCGAGACAATCATATCAAATAAAAGATTGTAAGAAATGAAGTATTTATTTATTTAATGAGTGTCAAAAAGACACTCATGAGTAAAGGTATATAAAGTAAGTGACTATCTAAATGATCACACTATTTGGGAATAGGGACACTATTCATGGAGCCATGTTTGGTACTTAACATTATTTATAATATTGTATTATTTTATATGTGTATGTAAACATACATACGACTGTAATCGTATTAGGTATGATTGTATCTTATACTATTATTGTATTTTTATATTATATTATTATAATTATTAACATTGAAAAGAGGAGATAAAAAATAGACCTTCAGAGTTTCTTGCCTGTTCTTCTCGAGAAGGCTCTCCCAATTTCCGAACAGGTGTCGAGTCAATATATTTTTTCTTTTTTTTCCTTATTCGTACGTACGGACAAGGTTTTTGTTTTTTTTTTAAGCTTTTTTTTTTGTTTTGTTTGTTGACGTCAATAATTGCCTGTAAAGGTCTATGTTGAATAAATATTATTTTGATTTGATTTTGAGTATTTAAAATTAACTTTTAAAACGCATTATAAGAAAAGAATTTAAAATTATTACACACATTTGCTCGCACATAAAATGTAAGGTTTGTCAATATATTTGATGCCCTGATCACTCGTGTATATTATAAGTAAGGCAAATTAGTTATCACCATTTATATCAACAAATCTGTTTTCTAATAAATTCATTAACTCGATCTCTAATGTATGAAGTTTAATTAGCAACAAGTTTGTGAATGATAAATTACCCTTTGTGATAATGTTAAGTAAGATGGTTATAGGAAAATTGCTCTTAACGCATTACTATGCGTAGAGTAATTTTCCTTTTTGTTTTTGTTGAACTGTAGGAAGGATAAATAAATGATATATCAAAAATATCAAAAATTGTCTAGATATCGTCAAAACATAGAATCTCATTTAGTCGGCTGTAACTCGAAAGCTCGCGCATAATTCACCAGAAGTCATGACTCGCCAACACCTCGCTCGCGTAAATGGCCCCTCAAACAAGTCATGTACGCTTTAATGATCTGAGGATAGAAAATCTAGATGTATTTAATTGGATTTCGTTATGTCGGAGCGCCAGAATATTTGCAGGTGTCTGCACGGAATATAGATGGACTGTGATTTATGTAAACTTTTTCAGATATAGAGATGCTGGAAAGTTCCCACAATAAGTCTCTTTTTAAAACGTTCATTGACATGTTTCTGGTAATTCGTCTCGATCGATTTTTATAAATCTCTCAAAGTATATTTGGTAGTTATGAGAATAGATCATAATAGTATTGTATGCGACTGTTGTGAAAAAAGGTCAAAAAAGACAAGTGGCTTAAAAGAATAAAAAAAGTATCTAAAATTTCCATTCTAAATTCAATTAAAGAAAATATTTTAAAATAAATGTACACATTGGCTTGTACATAAATTGATTTTCAATCCATTTTATCTATAGTGCGAAATGTTATGCAAACAATTCAATTGTGGAATGTTATAAATCTTGACATATATTTGACGGCATTTGACGTATCTTAACATTTGTCTGACAGATTGAGTCGATGGCAAATCTGTTCTAGATTAGACGTATATTTTACGATTACTTTAAGTTACCATTGATGATAGGTTCATTTATAGAGATTAGTGTCATTGAGCGAACATAAAATTTAAATTATTGCTTTATTATGACTGATTATAACTGTATCTCCAAGTTTAGCAGTTAAATATATTATTAAATATAGACAAAAATTATGATTTATTGCTATTGTAATAATAAAATTTATTTTCATTCATATGTATAATCATAAGCGATTGGAAATCTGTTTGATCTGTGAAAATGAAAAGGATTATGAGTTATTAGGAGAAGACATTTGAAGAATGTTTGCAAATTCTCTCGATAAAAGCATAATACGAGGTGGATGTGTGTATGTAACTTCGTAATTAGTTTACTTAGGTTTTTGAATACGTCGAAAAATAATATGTATCATACATACATACATACACTCACGCCTTTTTCCCATGGGGGTAGGCAGAGATTACGTCTTTCCACTTGCTACGGTCTTTACATATCTCCTTCGCTTCATCTACTTTCATAACATTTCTCATACATGCTCGACGATTGCGGGTACTTCTGACCTGGCCTTTTTGAGGACACTATAACAATAACAATATGTATCAACAGACTGTTAATAAGCTTAACTCAATCTAAGGCTCTTGACATTACCCTCTCTATGTACATATATTAGAAGTTGCAATATTTGATATGACAAATCTTTTTGCCAAACTATCTGAGCAATATAAATGGGCAGATTCACTTCAGATCTCAATATAAAGACCTACTGCGATAGGATATATACTGAGTAAAATTATTAATAATAATAATACGAGTACTTTTGATTTATATAAAATAATCTGGATTGAACATATTAAAATCAGTATTTAAAATTATAAAATCAGCTAGTAATTAAAATCAGAATAAAAGAAAGTATAACAGAAAATCACCAGCCTTAAATTATACGAGTATGTTTGCATACCGTTATTAATTAGTAGATTGTATACGGAACTTCAATTAATGTTCAATTCAAAGATCAATGAATGTTTAAATCAAAACTTTAAAGTTGTACCTACATTCTGGGCAAATAAATATGTTTGATTTGATATGTTTGATCAATATGACTGAGAGTGTTATATTTTTTAAATACGGTCTTTTAAAATGTCCCTGAAAATAAAACAAAATGTTACGACTATATATATATATATATATATATATATATATATATATATATATATTATATATATATATATATATATATATATATATATATATATATATATATATATATATGTTACTGATTATATTTTAGAGAAATCCATAAAAACGATGATATATCCTAATTTATGACCACTCTTCAGGTCATCAAAATGAAGTGAAAGCAAGAATCAAATAATCGTCAATTGTATAAGTTTTAAGATTTATAGGTTTTATTATTAACTTGGAAAGATAAAAAAGAATAAAATGTTTTTCATATTAAATCCGTAATGGTGCTAATAGGGATGAAAATCCATAAAACATTGAACCAATTTTTTTTTCAAATATTAAAAATGAAATAAACGCCTAAATTTGTGGAATAAAAAGCAAAATTCCTGAAACTAAACAGCACGTACGAAGTAGTTAGCAGTACATATAATGAACATAAAAAGTAAGAACAGCTCATTGTTATAAGACACATTATTACATAACATTAATAGAAAAAGAATTAAAAATAAAATTAAGAATAATACAAACTATCTAATTGATGCATATGCGTCTTCTAGAATACTTGTACTTCTGCAAGATGTAAGGAGTACATCTCAGCTATAGATCGTGCGACGTGGGAGGCTGGCTAGAGGCAAAACTGTTTAAATTTCGATTTGGTATTCTTTATGGAGCTGTTAGTCTCGATTCATCCCTATTTTTGAAGTATTTATTGCAGTTAGACTTTCACGATATGAAAACATAAATATTAATTTGCATTATTCTCCCATAGCAGAACTTTGTCGACTGGAACGGTATTAAGAACTATAAATTTACGATGTCGATTCTGTTAGAAAAAGTTGTTGTTAAGTTTAAAATGATTTATGTAGTTTACATCTTTAAAGAAGCCATGCCACTTATTGTGTGATTTTCATCATGAAGTAAGTTGTAAAATAAATGTTCTGGATAGTAACGTTTCTTATTTTGTATCAGATACACAGGCCTTGTCAATTTATTTTCCCAGTTCTATGTTTCAGTACAGTTCAGTTCATTACTGAACTTCTAAAAGCGGATAAATCGTTTTGACAATTACTGTTTGATATTCGTTTTCGGTCTTACAAATACGAATTTCCATCAACTTATCAAATAATTCTAAGAATAGCTAATTGCTATTTGTTATTTGGATGGAATAATCAACATATCTAATAGGAAAATAAGACGATGCAAATAATTGCAAATTGGTTTGATTAATGATGTCATATAAGTAGAATTAAAAATAAGACGTAATTGATAACTTTATCACATACATAATATAAGCTGAACAATGGGAGGGGAATAAAAGGAAATACCTATTTGAAATTTCAACAAATTCTGTGTAAGCCGACGAAAGGGCTGACATAAACATCACTGAATGTCTTGGCGAGGTAAATAAAAATGGCGTCCTGCGTATTGCCTTTTACGACGGCCGTAGGGCTCTTGTCACAGCGGATGGCACTTAAATCAGCTGCCAATGCACCTGTGGAAACGTTGATTATGCAAATAGGGACCTTTTAACTAAACACCGCGCATCGGTGTTGCGCGGTTGTCGATAAGTGGCATTTTATTTTCGGGTGACACTTTTTTCCTTATTTATACGCTTGTCGAAGTAAAATTGACCATTTGGAGACATCTGTGCACTTTTAACGACTCGTTTAACTATTTCGTTGAAACATTTCTCATTTGACTTATTCAAAAAAAGACGCTGATGTTAATATAATAAGTACTTATTGTGCAATAATTAATTGCATTCAATCGAATTTCATTTGACAAATTTTCTCAGCCCTCCTTTTAATATTTAGGTTGATCTTTTCGGATTAACAATACTTTGGTCTGATGTTTAACATAATTGAAACATTATTGTATACTTTCTCTTAATTTCTGAATTGATCCAACATTATTAATTAACCATTATCGAACACCTTATTTCATTGTTATTAATTTTTTGAATAGGCAGGTAATCATTTAACTATCTTATTAAATAATGCAATACTATTGTCTCGGAAAAGTATGTTGTTAAAGTTAAACTAAATGCGATAAAAAGCTTGTTAGAACAAGCTTTGGCTGGAGTTAAAAGAGACTTAGTAGAAAGAACTTTGCAAACGGATGGGAACCGACAAAATAAAACCCTAAGCATATCCTCTATCATTCACCGACCTGACCTGACCAGTGTAATGTTCGTCCTTTCATCTTTGTATAACGAGTCCTTATCTTAAAATCCCTGTTTGTTGATTCTTGGTACGATAAATTTTATTTAACGTGTCTATATCTAACGAAACCATGTCTACCGAGAGCCCCTTGTCCACCAGTCGGATCTTTATTGGTTAATGTGATAATAACAGTGCATTTATTTTAAAAATATTCTTCTTTATTCTTCTTGAAAGTTCTCCTTTCAAGAAATTCTTCTTAAAAGTTCTTCTTTCAAGAAATTATTTTTGAAAGTTATTTAACACACAAATGTAATATTAAATCGATAAAATAAACATTTTTCTTCATCAATTTAAGATCGACTTTTATATGAGTATAAAAGCTAGGTAAATATCAAGAATTTAGCTCTTTCCAATGTAGCGAGATATACGCCGAAAAAAGTATAAATGTCGTTTCCTGTGCTCGCTCAACCGAAACGCAAATAAAAAGTCAGTCGACATGTAAACTGGCAACACAATCCGCTTGAAAATCGTCGGCTCGCGCGCCTCGCTCAATGGCCGGGAGAAATGGCGACTGTGCCTTTGGCGAATCTGTCTAATTTGCCCATACCGGTGCCGCATACGATCTGGCTCGCAAAGTAAATGACACGTAATACCTTAACGTCGTGACAGCGGCTACTCACGAGCTCAATCCTTAATTTGGGAATTTCGAAATCGGAGTAGAAAAATATAGTTGATTTCAGTCCATTTATCAATTAAAATATTTTACAAATCGTTTTTGTGTAACATGAAAGTGACATGAAAGAGCCAATCGTGCATACAGTAATCACCGTAGGAGAAGATTTCAAAACGTGTCACGCGATTGTTCTGTAGACCAGGAACGTCTGCTTGTAATCCATACTACTTTTTTTAGCTGCAGTGCAGTAACTAACCTATTCTGATTTGAAGTGGACAACGGAGAAATTACGTACCCTGTGGTTCTTGCTGTGTTGCATATTTGCTGCGAATCTCACAGGAACCATCTCGGATATACAGTCAGCAAGCTATCAAACTGTAGATTGGAACTACGAAAACCGCCGCTGCTGCGAGTGAAATGTCTCAATATCATCATGTAAAATCTAACACGTTACTGTGAATACTATAGATGTATGTGACCACTCAGCATAAAGTGAGCGTCTGAGTGTCAATATGATGCAACATAAATAAAATGAGGCACTTACAAAGGTTTTTAATGCGCGTAAAGAGATTTATTGTTTTTGAGTGGAACACAAGACTTAAACGAAACGAACGGACTAACACGCCCATGTACACTAGCTCACCATAATGAGGCATTGCGTATTTAATTGTGCAATTAATCCGGTACAACAGGCCAATTATTGGATACGGATCGTTCTGTTCTAAGGCCGACTCGTCTCAATGGTCAATTAAGCAATAACTTCAGTTCACATAGTACCGTATAAGTTATGGAGATATTACTGCCTAATAAAGTTTATAGAGGGCCAGATTAATTTGGTGATTGTATTTAATGTTATGACGTGTCCACTTAGATGAGAGCTCGGAGATAGGGATTTGCATAATATCATGATTATATTCCTACTGTGGGCTTCTAATGTTGTTATCTGAGTGTATAGTTTCCAACCTTTGCTCTGCACAATACTTTGATATTAACTTAATGAGTATATAATCATTTAAGTTACTATTTTAACAAACAATATATTGTTTTGACAAATTTAAAAGGTGTTCTTCAATTATATTCTAATTACATAAAAAGTAAACATATAAAACCTCATCATAAAACAGGTAAGTATTTTAATTTTTAATATAACAAACCTTTATTTTTTCTGCTCATCTAGTCAGCCCAATGCCAATTTGCAAAAATTACAAGCGCACCTTATTAAAATTTCCATCCCAGTCGTTCTGCGTCTTCCCTAAGTACTAATCTTAGTTACGATTTAGATTTGGCTCTCGTACAAAATGCAAACAAAAGAGATTAGTTTCGGGATTGTGCTGGGCTGCTCGCGTTATTGCTTTTAATGAAGCAACCGTGCCGCAAGTCCATTTCTCTGATGTGTAATCCTGGTTATGGTCGACGAGTGTAATTTGAAGAAGGAAAATGATTCTGTTCTTTTTTCGAGTCGAAATTTTTTCAACAGACGGATAAAGAGCTGAAGCTTGTGATATATAAGTTTCATAAAAGTGTTTTTTGCTATTTTCATTATGAAATAATATTTTTTTTGCAATAATGTAAATGAGAAAGTTATTTGTCACAAAATTAGCTATAACTTTGGTCGAAAACCTTTTTTTCCGCCACCTAGCTTTTGCATTTCAAGTGGGATGACGTCACTCGACGATCATCACATCGTCATGACGATTCAATGAAAGAAAATGTAGTCCTCAATGTCCTCTTAAAAGACGGGTCGCTAGCACTAATACTTGTTGAGATAAATGCATTACAATTTTCTTTTGGATATTCTCAAAAATAGCGGGAGGAGGGACTTCGGAAATCTGACATCAAGTTCATTACCTGCCTCTCTAACGATTCGTGTGGTCAAATTCCGGTTTGTCACTTTTCGAGCAAAAATTGCAGATTAACTGTAGTATTATTAATAAATAGCTATTTTTTTAATCTCCAAACATCAATCACAATTATTGTTTATCAAACTTAGATTACTCAGTTCGGATCAGTATCATCTGATAACACTTTGATTTTCTATCCAACATACTCCGACTTTTAACAATTCATCAATCAACCTAAGGATACCTATTTAAAAATACATCAACTCGCTAACTTGAACAAATAAAGGTTTATTTGTACAAACAGGTGTTCTCTCGAACATTCATATTTATCTACATTCTTATATAATTATTACTGACGAAACTCATTTGATATACTAACATCAACATTAAACTGTCAGGGAATCATTTAACAATCATTTATTATGCCATTTACGAATTTGTGGGCTTAATTCGACAAAGGGTTATGTACGAGATCCTGTTGGAGTAGTAGGACCATTTCCAATTAAACACTTTAAACAAACGATATCAGATTGAGTGTAGGAAACGGAAAGTGGGGCGGATGTGAATCTGATGTGGGCTTGACATAGTGACGCCATAATGATAGTTTGGTGGCTCGTTATAAAATAAAACTCTGGGCGTCATGCTTGGGTACATTCGGCCTCAGGTACGCCTATCTAGTTACGTGTGAGTATATACTCGTAATATGTAGCATACTTGGTCACACCTGGTTGAATTTGAAAAAATCTTAACGAGGGAAGTTCTCAGTTAAGTGAATTCCAACTATGTTCGAATAATCTTATGTAATTCAAGTATTTTGGGTGTTGTCCTATGTAGCATTTTATAAAAAAGCGACTAACTTAACACCTATTATAAGTATAAATATCCTTGTTTATCGTTCTCTTAATTTTTGCAAAATGATTTAAAATAAAAATAAGTATTTTCTAAGTAATGGTGTCAATACTCGTTATTTGCTGCGCTAGTCGTAATATCGTTATATGTTAACACGTTTCCCATTTTACAAAGTCATCTCCCCTTGCAAAAATAAAATAAGGAAAACTAGCTAAACTAAATACTGAAAAATACAACTCGACGTTTTGTTTCTCGTGGGAACGTTCTTAGGAATACTATACTCTTGGGTGGTGTGTAGTAAGTAGTACACAGAAGAATGTATTACATGATATTTCGCGTCAGATTCGCTATACAGCCTGTGTTGATCTTATATTCCACTATACAACTGAAAATAAATATAATTTTATACGAAACTCTGATTATATCTATATAATATATCCAAAAGTACAAACAAGTCTTTAAAATTTTCATTAGCTTGTAACGTGTTATTTTTTACTATTGTTTTCAGCACAATTTAATCATCAAAATACTTTTAATTTCATTATTAATTTACAATTTTAATTCTTGTTTACATATTCTATAGGATTTTGTGACAGATACTTATTTTCTTTTGTTAACCTTTTAAGTGAAAGTAAGAGTGAAGGATCGGAACCTGTACAGCCTCAGCATAAGTGCAATTCTTTTTTTTTGTCTTAATAAATATTTCATAAATTTTACTTATAACAAGATGGACATAGGGACAAAACATTTAGTTTCTGTATTCATTTAATTAACATGCAGATGGTGTTGAGTCTGTGATAGGAGTTTTAGTTGGGTTTGTAATTTAAAACTTAAATTTCAATATACAGATTTATGGTTGTAGGATTGATAGGGTGAAGCCATAGACTGTAATATAAACCTCAACATATTTCATAACTAATATATACCTAATATTATCTATTAGGAGTTTACTTAAAACAAATTCTTTTGTTTTGGTTTATTAAAAGAAGTTTTCGTTTCTTTCTCCTTGTTGGTCAATTCCGCCTTTTCTTCACTCTGATACTTCCAATCGGAACGGACGGCTTGATCTATGGTGATCCCTCCGTGGCTATTTATTAGCTATCTCGAGTCTTGGCTGTCATTTGACGTCGGCGAGGAGGACGCGAAAGATGGGTCTTTCGGCGTTCCTCTCCTGGCGGATGTTGCCGATTTAGGCCGCCGTGATATAAAATTTATTTTTCTTTTTTAAATGTATTTTCTTTTTAATTATTTTTAATAACGCTTAATGCCTTAATTAATTTCATCAAGCAATCCCAGATAATGGTGAGTTGTATTTTCTTCTTTTACTCAACTTTAAAGATTTCCCCACATGTCGTGGGATAGAAATTAAATCTTTTATACATTGTTGTAGGGTTCACGGTATACCTCGTAATCATCACAAATATAGGGCGTTTGGGCCGTTTCATCACAACGCGACTTCATGCACCCAGCCATGCGGTGATGTAGATTTTACTTATCAGCGGAAATCCCTGCCATCACCGATGGAATCTCAACGTATAAGGTGACCTCTTACAATTTATACCTTTTGCGTGTGTGAACCACCGTATTTGGAGGAATTAATTTTCTTTTGATGACATTCACCTTGGGTGACGAATGGAGGATGGCTCAGCTCAACTGACTTTTAAATGTTAAGTGTGCAAATACCGTGCCCATTGATTGTGGACGAATATATATATTTTTTTGTATTTTACATGTAATAATTTTAAAATGTAATTATAAACTTACATATATAAATTTCTTGGTTAATTTTATCACCTAACCATTTGAAGGTCTGTTTGTATTTATGTGGAGGCGCCCATATCATTAATCCTAAATATCTACATATATCACCAGGTCGGTTCGATTCCGATAAGGATTATACCACACCCTGATCTTAGCTGGCAAAATTTTCTTTTTCTTAAAATATCATAAATAGAACGCTACAAGCTTTAACTTAATTACGCCGCCATCGAGATCTTATAAGTTATTTATAAATTATTTATCCATCCATTTTCAGTAATGATAAAATTTCAAAGAAAGGAAATGTTCTCATTCGTCATCAAAATCAATTTTAATGTTTTAAGTCTTAGAAGTTTCCTTCACGCTTAATACGGCGAGGGGAGAAAATTAAACTTGTTAGTACCTTAATCTAAATCCAGGTAACTTTTTAATTCTCTTAGTGAAATCGTCATATTTTCCTTTGAGTCGCCCATAATGAAATGAGCGGAAGATGGGAGCCGGGGTCAAGTCTAGAATTTTTATAAGCTGTTTGTATTCAAGTGGCTTGTGAAGTTGTACACTTTGCGGCAGTTTCCAAGAGAATTTGTTTACAATACCGAGCTGAGGGCTCCCGAGGACATTTATAACGGCTAACTCAATAAGTGCGGGAGCTGTGAAGTCGCTCTCACCAAGTCGCAGTCTCAACTAAGAGACAACAGGGACCCCTTTACGACTATTCTTCGAGAGTATTTCACCAATTAAATTCGTCGCCTCTTTCTATATTTAATGGCAACGTGAGAAACTTTTAACTCATGTCGATATTATGCTTCTTTTCTATGGTGCTGCAAGAATCAGGTTTATATGCTTCTCACTTTAATGATTACTTATGTTAGTATTTTGTTTTCAGTATAGTAATAGATAAAGGCTTGTATTCTAAAATCAAATTAAAACTCAACTCTTGAGTACATTTAGAAAGAGATGGTGCTATTGAGCCAACATATCACCATCTCTTTCTGACTGAAGTCAAGCAGAGATTTAAATTTGAGTTTCGTTGGGTAATATAGGCCTTACATTACACGTACGATCCTTCCCTTTCATTTCATAGAAGTAGTGTAGGTGTTGATTTCATGTTCGTGGATATTTATATATTAGTATATTGAAATAACCATCAATATATGTTATATTATCACTGCAATAACTAGATATTGCAGTGACAACGTAACATATATTGATATTGCATTGATTTGATGTAATCATTCTCTTTTCGTTTCAACTAAATCTATTTTAGTTGGATAATTCCAATTTCCACGAAATTCAATATCCATTCCAGGAATGACGAACAATGTTATTAGACCGTCCGCTTGCCATATTGCGCAGTACGCCAAAAATAGCTATCAATGAGCAGCTGCCGCAGTAATTGTCTTTGACAGGGCACACCATCCCAAACTCCCAGGAACAGTGGACTATAAAAGTCACATGTTCACCCTGAGCTTATTACCGCCATAACAATTTAAGGAAGCCGAAAGGGTGGCGTGGAATTCCGCCAAAAACTTTTGTTTGTCAGTCCTTCGAAGTCTTCCATAAACAATGTTTGAAACAGACACTTTATGGTCCACTTGGTTTATCTCCGGTCTTATTGTGCGTCGAATATTTTGAATAATAAAATTGCCTTGTAAAATATTATGACTCAAGTTTTCGCTTTTGTTTTATCAATACTGGTGGCGATTTCGCCTTCGTTTACTGTTCTATTGTCGCTTGCACCTTCGAGAAACGTCGTCGTAAAATCGAAAGTTACGAAGGACTACATTACATAATCATTGTTATCACAATAATGACAGCAATTTTACTGGTGCTGTTGTTCTTTTGGGCATTTTTTTTGCTGATATTCTCATTCCGGGAACTATTTGATGCTTTCACCTTCATTTGTTGTTCTCTATAGAGAAAAAACCTAAATGAAGTGTTTAGCGTAAAATTGAAAGTGAAGGACATAGACCAATAAAGCTATTTGTGATGGTCTTATTGTTACAACAAGAAAAATTGATTTATAGATGTTGGAAACCTAACAAACTATTGTTTTGTGACACTTTGAGCTTGCGCCCTATGAATCCTCAGGATTTCTTACAATCTTTACTTTTATTTTCACTGCAATGGTCAATACTAGTAGTTCACAAATCAAATTTGTCCTTTCTATAATTCACAAGGATTAAGGGATTTGTTGATGTTGTTACAAAGGTTACGAAGAACTGGCGAACATCCATACATTTATAAAATTCGATTTTATGTTGTTTTAGTTTAGGAATTTAATGACTGTTTTCTAAAACTAAACAAGACTAACAAAAATGCTTTTACTTTGTACCTTCTAAAATATATTAAAGTATATATATTGATATAAGGAATCGAACTACCGTTTCTATAATAAGTATAAGTAGTTTATTAAACGTACACTGATTACTAAAAATTCGAAAAACACTATTTAGTAGTGTATGGCGCTTTGAACAATGTCCAATACTTAGAATAAATACCTATTTATTCTAAGGTCCAATACTGATTTTCTAATTAAAAATATGTTGCTAATCATAATGTAAAGTTAACCTTGAGACAAGATTCTGTAGAAAAAACGATTTTTATAAAAATTGATAAAAAAAAATCAACCCACAGTAACAATTATTCCACAACAAAGCACTACATTGAACCAACGACGAGAACAAACAAACCACGAACAGACTAATAAAAATAGTTTGCTTAGAATTTCCATTTTATCTCGTAATTAACAATAGATAATCTGATTACCTATCGTTTTGTTTCAACATGGTAAGGTTTTTGTTCAATAAGCTGATGGAAAATATTTCGTATCTTTATTTATAGTTTAAAATAATAAGATTCGAATTAAATTGTGCGATTAAAACTTTATGTACTTTCATATTTCTGACTAAGTATGATTTAAGTAATTATTGAGGTGAACCTATAACATTCTACTTTGTATTTTTAAAGCAAGTATTCAGTTTTTGACATGTTATGATTATCTTTTCGGATAATGGTTATTGCATTTTAGCGCATATAAAAATATTAGTACTTCATATTAATACATATCAATAAACACGAAAGAAAACATCAAAATATAAAATATATCATCTATCAAAAAAAATAACTCAAGAGAGAATAGCAGAGATAAATCAGAATTATTATAGCTTACCGTTTAATTCAAAAATATAATTAGATCACAAACTAACAAGCCGTTTCATTCATTTATCGTACGAAACGTAATAAATACTTAAAACTTAACTGCCTCATTAAAAACAAACTAATTTATTATAATTAACATTATTCAACTGCGGTCCCGTTATTACCCAAGGAAACTCGTCCAGTCGGCGCCCAAAATATAAAAAAAAATCTAACATTTAATAAAAGCTAATGAAGGGTCAATTTCAAAACATTTACTCGAACTGAGAGGCCGGATCTTAATTTACAAATTAGGGTCATATCGAAGTCAGCTTTCGTATCCCCTGCCTTGTTAAATACGAACCTAATAAAGTTAAAAATGCCCTATAAATGATTATCCTTTATAAGCTGTTATTTTAAATGTGAAAATTATTATGGTGCCAGTTTTTCGCGGCAGCTGCATTAACATTGTTGTGATGTTTATTGAAATTAAATGATACTGTTACTAAGGAAACTAATACAAGTATTGTTATTGAAATTTCCACCTTAATATAAACAACGTAAGTTTTACATTCATAGCTATATATTTCTAAAATAAACAGGGAATAAAGCGTGATTCGTAAAGTTTGCGGTTGCCCTTGTAAATTTGTCGGCTGAGCGTAAAGTGGGGGCCAATTAAGAAAAGTATAGTCAGTTTGCGCTATAAAACAATAAATCCGACAATAGTCTGATCGTTATACATTCAATTTTATGAACCAGTCTTTTGATTTATCAACGCACCCATTAAACTCTTCTCTATATAAGCTGATTAACTAGACCACATGTCGTTTCGTCAATAAAAGTCATACTAAGAAAAATATTTTGCGAACATTAGAGAAAGTCTTTTATTCTTTATTGACTGGAAACTTTTATGTGTCGTATATTATTTATCGCGATTTATTATGAAAGAAATCACATTGATGATTAAAAAGATTACACTTCCAATTAATCCCTCTAGTTACTATCGCAGAGTAATACCACATTGAACGGTATTGCGCTGCTAACAGTCAGCGCCTTCCTACGATTTTCACCAAAGTCGTATTTCCACTATGTTGCTGGTCTACCAAGAACTGTTTCACTCCAAAGTCCATCAATTCTGCGAGTTATGTGGACTATTCACTACTACATAAGGTTCACCAGTCTTTGGGCTATATTGGTGAGTCTGTTCTTCATGGGAAGTTAATAATATCTAATTCGATCACGCAAAAAAAATAACCATTCTTCTCTCTATTAAGTGACTTTGAGCTATGTTAGAAGGCCAATTATAAGTAGATAGGTTCTAGTTCCATATATTAAGTACATAGGTCTATATATTAGTAAGTCGACACATATGTACGTTTCAAAGACACGTAAGGCCAGTGCCATCGACTGGGATACCGGGCCGAGAATATGCCGCGTAACTCCATATACTCTACCCAGCTGTCCGTCGATTGAACTTCTGGAAGTTGGATCTACCTAGTTGAACTAAATGGTAAACATACTCGTCAATATGTTAAGGAGTAGAATTTGGCGTGACTTTTGTCTTGTCTTCATTTATTTTAATAGCCACTTGTTGTGAAATTTAACTGAGATCTTTGGGCATTGTGCTCAAGTCTTGCATAGTCTCCGCCTCCTTCATCCGATTCCGATCCGATTATCATAGCTGTGTAGACCATGCAGTAATCTACGGTATCATCAGCAAAATGAACAAAGTATTGAATATTTGCAAATGTTAAATAATTCTTGTGGAATTATTGAATATTTGAAAATGTTAAATAATTCTTGTGGAATTTAGTCTAACATTGGCTAAATTACATGAGTCACATTGGGTGCGCTTACACATGATTGGTGAAATAGGTCATATAATAATAGCGGTGTTAGTGTCGGTCTCTGAATGTTATCTATCTGTCCACTAATGTAACCAGCTAATGGTTGGCATTTATTATCACTGATAGAAAATCTGATTCTAGTTCATGAGACAACGTACTTTATATTTTATTTTTAAAAATCAATAGTCTACGGTGCACCTTAATACCCTTCCACTACGTAAAAAAACGGTCGAAACACAATCCTGTATAAAAGCTAAGCTCCTGTTGTTGGAACAATTTTCTAAGACTTCCCCTTTTTTGGTGATATTGTTATTAGTTCAAAAATCTCCAAAAATGTACCCTATCATCTGACTACTTCTATCCTAAGATGCTACAAGATTCTATATTTTTTGTACTGTAATATACTATTTGTACGTTACCCAATCTAGGGTAATTCTTATTTCATGGTATCATTGTTCTGGCCATGTGACTGAACATTTATTAGATTTTGGAGATCTATTATTATTAATTTCGCAGCTACTTGTTCAATGGCTGTTTAAATTCAATATTATTGCAGTTAACGTAAGTATATCTAATGGCCAGCTATTGCCACATACATATATCTTAACCTCAACTAAAAAAATTCACTAGGAGTGAAAATTATTGCATATTTTATTTATCCCCTTCTATTGAAGCTGTAACTAGTTTTAATTTAAAATGCCTCATCCCAGAGGACCAACTAATTCCGCCATTGACGTCACTGTTACTAATATAGTGGCCAGTGTGATAACCATCTCTTTTAAATTCAACCAACAGGGAACCTCGGTGATTGTTGAACGAAAGTGGCAGTAGGCTGTTTACCACACCGGGGGACATATAAATCTCTCTAATTTATATCCGAAAACATAATAAGAGGAAAATGTTATTCACGGTACCAAGCTAGTGACCGGACGTCTCACTATGGCCGGCTAGTAATTTATAGCAAAGACTTCTACGGCATCAAGCGTCTATAAAAGTAAATAAAGCCAATGAAATAGCCATAAATCGAAATACAATGAAACGAGATGGATACAGCGAGTACTTAAGTTAAACATGTCTGGAGTGCATTTCGTTTTGAGTGTGTAATTTGAAATTTGTTTATGGACTCGTAATTTATCTAGATGCGCTACAAGATTTCGAGACATCAAGGACAAGACAAAGTAAATAATATTATCTGTAAGATTTTCATTAAATAAATATTCTGCATGGTGATGACCTCAAAAAAGAAATTTGCCACTTTGACTCCTTCAAACCTTTTGTGCTACACTCTCTATTAGTCCGTAAAGTTATGTAAGTTATGCCAGTTAATTATGCCCATACGCTTGAAGATATCTTTAGGTGTCATAACCCCATATTTCTCTATTCATGGATGTCCAATGCCTTTTAACATTATCATTATGTAGGCTAGAACAACGAAGTGGCTGAATACGTGTTTTATGCTCTCCTATTGTTCCTTACTGCAACTGCTGCTAGCTTGCAACCCGCTCAGTATAATACCAGTGCCAAATCTCACTGCAAATGTTATAGTTATCGCCAAAGCCATGTACGTGAAGCATTTTGTGTAAAATAGAGGGATGATAATCTCCCTACCCAAACTATTTTTATAGCAGAGTTTGCATTATTGTGTTTAAATGAAAAAAGATATAGCAGGGAAATTACTGGGTACGTTGATTTAATATTTTATATTACAAGTTGGTAACGTAGACTTGGTTTTTCTAAAGGTTTCAGATTTGCTGCAAATATCGTAATATCGTAATGCATTATAGGTAACTGTAGCAATTTCCCAGGAGGCAATCAGGCTGTTTATCAATAAAGTTCATAAGAAAAATAACTAGGATATAATTAAGGTTGATTTTAATAACTTCCTTGCATTTTGTGTCTTAATATTATATTTTTATAAACCGAAACACTATCTATCGTTCTATTATTGAAACTAATGAAAAAATGTCAAGTCGACAATATATGAAAACGAAAGACTTAGCGACAAAAAATCAGTGCGTGACTGTTTTAAAAATGCGTGAATTGTAGCCTCACGTAAGCGAACGTTGAATTATATTGGCAACCTCTAACGAATTGGCAATCCGTGCACCTCTGAAAATCACCTTTTAGGAATATCCTTCTTCTTCTTTCGTTCTTAACTACTTTTAATATTTTGTATTTAATCGAGTATAGCTGGTAAGAAAATTTGAATACACATTTAATCGACAGTAAGTCAAATAGTAGACAACTTGGCAACATGTAAGGCGTCCATTTGACATTATTTCAAGTATCAGTCGATTTCAATAACCGAGAATTGTGTTTGAATAATGTTAGAATTATAGAATAATATCGACATTACACGCTCAATCTAACTACGTAAGTTATACTCGTATAAAATATGAGGTTCACGTGTCCACAGTACATTATATTATAATTTTGATACCTTTACATTATCCAGATCATAATCGATTCATATTCGTCATTACTGTTACAAGGATTACTGGTAGACATCGGCCTTACCGCTTAAAGCCATATTTGAATTTTCGTACCTTCGAACTTATCAAATTCGCTTTCACGATGATTTGACGGCAGGAATAACGCTATTCATGTAACAAGATGGATTCAACCTAAGTATGTAATCACCAGGACTTTGTTGCGTAATTTTATCCCATCGCCATATCTATTGTAAAAATCTTTAAAAAGTACTTCAATACTCTGCAGTTTTAACATAATCAAAGATTATAAATTCTATACAAACATATTAATATTCTTTCGAATAAACATAATATACAGTTAAACATAGAATCACCTATACATGTTATATACAAAAACTAATCTTAAAGTCCGTTGTCAGTGGGCATTATGCCCAAAACGCACGCAGGCGTTGCCCCTTTGTGTCGCAACTCGCTGATGCGTTGTGCGAAATAAAGACGGCATTTTGGTCCCGTGTGAATTTTGTAAATTTTGTAAATTCTTTAAAATATACTTTAATGTATTCTTACCAGAATATGTAACTATTCAGTTTTCCATAATCGTGGAACCTACATAAAGATCGCTTCTTTACAACTTTTTATTTATATTCCTCCTCATAAACACTTTCTATACATAATACTAATGGAACAGGTTAAATAGATCAGTTAAAAAAATGAGAAATAGCTGTACAGGACATTATAGAAGATATACCTTATTAATAATCCTCCATGTTTTTATCGTATTCAAGTACAAAGTTGATAGAAACTCTCTTGTAGTTTAAAAGCCGACATTTGAGCAGGTATTTTCGACAAAAGCTTCCCTAAGTCGGCTTAAAGGACGTAGGGATTTAAGACCTAACTAACATCATCTCTTGAGGTTTCCACTAGTGGCTATACCTTTCATTCAAACTTTCATACTTTAATTGCTTAAGTTGATTGTTTAGTATAATTATAATTATTTTGTGAACTATGTAAATGTTTAAATAATAGCATGCAAAACGAAAGCAATTTAAAAGTAAACCATAAACAATATGCTTGAATTACTACTCGTTACTTAGATTCAAATATGAATCTAAGTAACTTGACAACAACACTTTTACTAAAAATGTAAAAATATGGAATAGCCTTTAATAATATTGGGTGATGTTAAATAATTACTTAACACCTTCCTACGGTTCAGAAATCACACCTTTAACGTTAAAATTAAAAAGTCTCGTTTTCTTACCTCTGGAATGAATGACTAACCACTCTGCTAACAAGGTATCATTATAAGGATGTCGAACTTTTTCATTTGATATCGATGATATAACGATATTTTTTTCTATAATAAAACAAGATAGTCGTAAAGTTTACATTAGATATGCTCATAAATACGATTTTTTAAATTTTATTTCAAAAGTATCTTATTAATTATTAATTCACTTGTACATTTAATAATGATACAAATTAACATGGTGCCATTTTAAAATAATATATCAAGAAACGTCACTACGAGTTCTACAAACAACTCGACAAATCAAAATTTTATAATCAGGCAATTAATCCGTGGTAAATATTTCCAATTGAAATATATCATGGGTCACTCTATATGTTATAAAATAGAATTTATTTGACTTTATTACTTATCAAAATGTATTTAGTCTAAATTACCATATTAATGACATGCTATACAAAATAATGGCTTTGATTGTTGAATCTGGCTTTTGAATGTAAAATTAAATTTATAATAAATTTGTACGCAGCGAGTAGTCTTCTCAGTTAAAAAGTTAATCAGTTTATATAATTGGCGAATTGATGTTAGAATGATGATAAAGTTAAGAAAAATATACAGATATCACTTTGAAAGTCAAAGAAGTTTCATTGTTTGTTTATCAATGGTAGGAAATCGCGAAAATCAGCAATGGTTTTTTTCTCTTCCTGAACTGTTATAGCCTAATCTATTGGGAGCTGACCACAGAGCAATAACTTAAACTTAACGTCCATTAGAAGATTGATAAATGTCAGATGTTCGGTACAATATCAATTGAATTATTTACTGCACGTCGAATCATTACTAATTTGATTTTAATAATTAATTTTACTGGACTCTTATTTGCTATGATAATAACCACGAAAAGAGTATAGCACCGTTCAAGAGCTTCACCAAGTCTTTGAAACCAGTATTACAGAAAAGGAACAAGCTTCCAATTAATAATGAAACTTATCGATACAACCCATCACTATAGTGTTTGGGCAGGTGGCGAAACACACAGACAAAGGCGGTTACCATCATTATGTTGTCTTGTTACCGGCGCTCGCGCATCCCAGCCGCAATATAAAATACAAAAGCAGTAATTACTTCGTACACTAATAGTGTATAGCGATCCTTATAATGCTCTCCCTTGACTTTCAAGACGTATGTCTCGCTTTATAAGACATTACTTCGTGTAAATATAAAGATAGTAATGTAGGTAGGTTGTGGATGCAACATTTGCTATTATTTTACAAGTGCTTTTGACACCTGTAGTAATTTGGTATGGTAACTAGCATCTTACTTTACCTTTGGGTATGAACTTTATATAAAGATCTAGTTTGCTTGAGCAATATTAGTGAAAAAGCTTTTTATTTTTATTAGACCTTATTACATGTTTATTCATATTTCTATATAGTACCTATATATACGAATTTATTATTCTATATTATCAGCATACTGTCTGCTGACTGCTGGAAAAAAAATCATTTTTGAATTAATAGTACTTATTTCATAATTTTATGAAATAAGTACTACCTATTTAATATTGCGTGCATAAGTTGTAAAATAAATATATTCATATTTTACTGCGTAAGAAGAGAAATAATTTTCAAGACGTATCTACTTACAGCAATATATGTTTTCCGAAGAACCTGAAGAGTTTGTTAAGTATTTCCGATAAAGGTAGGTGTAACTAACACTAGTTTGCTAGTATTACTTCAGTGAGCTGTGTCTAAGGAACATACCGGCTTACACTTGGACCCAACAACTATAAGTTGTGTTCCGGTGACTGTGTAATGTGAGATAGGCCGCTATCCTAAGCTTTTTAGTCGTTGCAGATAAATAAAATTATATGTAGATGAGAGATGTTCCTGACAGACGTTCTTTTTAAAATTGCAAACGCTTAGGAACGTAATCTATGGGTTGTGTTGATTAGAAATAATTGGAAATCTATTTTATTCGTTTTGTATTAACCTCACAGAAGTAGGTTGTGTATTAAAGTATATTTCAGGATGATGTAACTTTTTGAGTTATTTAATACTACATGTCATATGTTCAAAATAGAATAAAAGTGAAAACACCTTTTTAGCGAGAATCATAGGAGCTGGAAATCAAGAAAGTATCCTCCCTCTACTTACGTTAAATCTTTTGTATCTAAAGGTTTTTTTTAATAAATGAATTTGATTTATTTATGTTTTACATTATCTTTTAATATAATAACATATTATCTACAAGATTTCAAAATACTAAACTCTTCCTTAACATGTCCTAAAATAAAATAAAATTTGTGATTCCAAAATATTTAAATCCACAAAATAAATAATTTTAAGTATTTTTAACTACAGATCATTGTACATATATATTTGTAATAGCAAGCATTCGATTTTACAAATCAATACAACAACATTCATAACTCGTACAAAAACAGTGTTGCAACTACTCTAGCGTTTTGAACAATTAAAGTTACACCAATTTTACGACATTCAAAATGTCTCGCAGTAAAATACTAAAAACTTGTAAGGCGTAATTAAGACAAAAGTCGTCGTATCTCGAGACGTTAAATTGAAATCGTAAGACAACAAAGTAATAGAATTAAAATTGATAAGGAAACATCTCGTTTCAATGTGACGCCTACTCAAAATTGCCGCAAACTTAGTCATTTATATAATCCAAAATAACGACACTTCATCTAATACGTACAAAAATATTGTCTGCTTGTCTTTATTTTACGTAATATGTCTTTAAAAGGATAGTTAATTATATATATATATATATATATATATATAAAGGCAAATACTGTTTCTCCGTATTGAACAAATACACATGAGTATTCAACATTTTATAAAGCTGTCTATATTTTTATGTTTATATTTGTTCAAAAAAGTAAATATATCAAAAACAATATCAAAGATCAATAAAACCGACTCTATCGAAAGTAGCGAACATACCGCATAGTGGAAAGTCGTTCAGTTTGATAAATCTGAACAATTTCTTTATTTTTATCACACATTTTTTAACATTAAAATAGTGCAACGCTAGAAAATCATATACATAAAAGATTAGAATCTGCTTTTTTATGTGTTATTTTTTAGCATCGAGACATTTTCGGTCAATAAGCGTTTTTCTAACAATCACTTTCCCATACAATTATATTATATGTTCCCATACAATTGTACACAAAGTAAAGAAAACAATATAAATAATGTATTGGATAGTAAACATTTAGCGAATGAAGCTTTATTTGAGAATCAGGCTGACGTTGAAGAATGTCTCTTGAAAATGTTTGGACTAGCTAAAGCAACAAAAAAGCTGTACCGAATAGTTAAGACGTAGACATGTCCGGTGATTACACATGCTCCAGTAATGTTTCTGAATGGTTACAAAACAGGTAATTAATGCCGTAGAAACAGTCCAGCCCTGCTTTCGTTTCGATGAACTCATCAAACTTGAACATTTAGAGATTATCACATTAGTGGTCCGCCGATAATTACCGTCTTCATTCTTGGGCGTTCACATATACATCATTTGTGTTAAGATGTTACCAGAAATGTACGCAAGTTCAACTTAATCGACTCGAACTGTTAATTTGGGAGATCTGTTATCCGTTAGATGCCCGTGAGATTTTCTCTTCGGGCATTAACAAATTTTGTTGCTAGTGGTACTGTGCTTTCGACTATTTGATCATTACTATCCCGAAAAACGTGATCAATATTTAAGTGCAGTGCTAAAACTGAACGAAATAACTACTTATATTGTAATAATCAGTGGTGTGTATTATTTTTTTTATTCTGTAATAGATCACCTATTATATTGGTACGTTACATCTATAATTTGAAAAGGTGATTGACTAGCTCATTATAATGAATGTAAATTATGATAAATAGAGTGAAGAAGTTTATACGCTCAATAATGGGCAGCTCATTTGTTCATCGTAATATTTAAGTGACTCCAAAAGTGGTTCAGCTCATGTTTGACTGGATAGCTGTTTCAAGTTCATGTTCTTGCACGTTTTGATATCACGTTTGCTGTATCTTACTATGGCGGTAATCTTTAGTTTTCTGTGCAGCTCGTTTTATTAAGAAACAACGATTGATTGATTACGTACTTTGCAATATCGAAACGAACTAAAATATACTTCTAAACTATTGAAATATTTCGAACAATGACGGTTGCTGTATTTTCATATCATCCTAAACCGTTTATCACTACCTTTAGAAATAATGGCAACGATTAATGAATGAGCTATTCAATTGTTAGGTTTTGTAACAAGCGTATTATTTCTTCTTATCCATTATCTCGAACACGTAGTCACGCTTTCTAATACAACCATTTTTTCAAGTTTAATTAACTCTCGACACGACCTATACAATTACAGTGACAATATTTCACATCTCGAGGCCGATGGGTGTGGTTCGCCGGGTCAGTCGCAGTTTGGATACGAGTATGATATTAAGGTAGTAGATGAAATAATTAAAATTTCTTAATAAAGTTGCCACGATACTTCGTGTTTATTTAGTTTTCTGTTAACATTCGATGCCGTTGTGTTACTTCATATTGAAATTATTTTTTTTTTCTTATTAATACACTAGCGGCCTGTCCCGGCTTCGCACGTGAAGTTATAAGCATGCTAATTAAAACGAAATAAAAATGTGTTAAAAAACTCGAAATATTCAATGTCGCTTGCGTCCATTGCGTAAGGAACCGGCTGCGCGAATGAGTTTTTTTTCCTCAGGAAAGAGAGGCTGAGAATCCTCACGAATAGCACGAAACGTACCCAGGATACCCCTGCAACGGCAAGTGTCACGGAGGTTATATTGGACTCCACACGACCGGAACGGTCCGATTGCGTGACCTACCAACTAAACTCAGCCTAGCCTTGGCCATAAGGGCCCTACGGCTTGGACGGAGACGTGAAAGAGGGGTGCACCATTATAAACTAGGCAGTTCATAATGGTGCACCCCCTTCTCCCGCACTGCCCCTCTCTCGTCGAGTTAGTTACTTTTTTGTCCTATCATTAATACTCTTCGCAGCGTATGCGATGAAAGACATTTTATGGCAATTTTTTTTACACCTTAGGTTGGTTTTACCAGTACTTTTTGAGTTTATTCGTTACATACAAATCTTTCCTCTTTATAATATTAGTGTAGATTTCAAAATAAATCGTGCATACACTATCGCATAGTACGGTTTAAGTTACGAATAATTTGAAGGTATACGGCAGTTTATAGCAATTGAGCTAATACCAGTTAAAATCCAGTCTCTATTAGGGTATTTTATTTTTTGTTATTATTTTACTCGCGATATTCTCGAGAGACTAATGTTATCGGTACCCCATAAATAATAAATAGATTATTATGATTACTAGTTTTTCAACATAATCATATCATCACAACCGCTATATGAACCTTGATGAAACAGTATTTGCTACAATCTTAAATCGAATATTGATATGTACAACAGCTATTCGTTCTATAATATTTTTATTTATTTATGATAATCAACATAACATTGCATAAAAAATATACAAAAAAATAAAACATTAAATAAAATTATGGACAAATGGCGGACTTATTGCTAAATGTAATTTGATTCAGGCAACTTAGGATCAGAGAAAAATGAAAAAGAACTTTAAATACATATAAGTGCAAATAATAGAAAAGTATATTAATGAGTTATGATATATTAAGAATTAATTGTCAGGAAATGATTACAGACTTGGTTCTTAAAGGATTTTAACGTGCGAGCTCTCTTAATACTCTCAATGACAGAATTTCAGAGTCGGACAGCACTCGGAATGTAAAGGGTAAAATTAAGTTAGATAACTAAAATCGAGAGGAATAAAAAAGGACCGAAATGAGAACAGAGATTTAAGGTATGTTGGAGATGTAGGAACAACAAAATGCTGTAAAGAAGAGACAAAGTATATAATTCTCTTTGCTGACAAATTAGGAGCCATTTCAGCTGAGAACCATAGCAAGAAACATGGTCAAATTTACACTATTTAAAAATAAATAAAACTGCTACATTTTGCAAGTTCTTCAGCTTATTAAGGGATTCCGGCAGACCCAGTCAAACACCGTCACCATAGTTAATTAGGGACAATAACAGAGATTAAGCTAACACTGTCTTTGCAGGCGTTGGGTGAAAATTCCGGAATCCATTATGCGATCTAAAGGCAGCAAATAACTTCATACAAACACTCAACTTGTGGTCGCTATAATAAAGACTGACCAAAGACGATTCGTAATATTTTTAACAATTCGCTAAAAAGAATTATGGTTCCTCCAAAGATCACTGCGGGTGACAGACTGTAATCAATACGTGAAACAAATTAAAAACTGTCGATATCAATAGATTCCGTTTTGTCAGCTTTAATATTATAACTGTAAGACTCACTCCATTGCATTAAGGTCACTATTAGTTACCGTAATCAAAATCAGATGGTGAATTTTCCGGGTAAATCTGCAGATAATCTGCATATAAATGATAAAGATATGAATATGACTGTGTAATGTAGTTTGTCAATTTTGAAATAAGCAGTGGATGTAGTATGCTCCTCTGAGGAATACCGGCATTGATGTGGCACCAGTCAAACAAGGAGTCCTTATTACGTATACACTGTCGACGCTCCAATAGGTAACTATGAATACAGGCAATTCGATACGAGATATGTCAAGATCGTAAAACACTAGTAAGCACATCAAAATCTACCGAATTAAAAGCTAAAATCTTGACAAAAATAACCTTAATGTCTCGTTGTATTGTCGTCCTGATGAAATCCTATAAGGGTGCATCGAGGAAGAAGAAACTTTTTATCCTGAGTTATCAAACATGATTATATTTACATTTATTTCGACAAATCTTATATACTATACGAAAACATTAGAACAATAAAGTGAAAAGAATATTTTTAATTTGTTCCTTTTGTATTTTTATTTTTACTGTATTTAATAAATACTATACAATATAATTAATGTACCATAAGTAAGTGCAGAACAAAAATAGTGTAACTTACTAATATAACAAAATTGTGAATTTACTGAGAAATTTATAAATATAACAAGCATATTACGTTAATAAATGTGAATACAAGATAATGTTGAGATATTCTTATTTCTAGTTAGTATTTCAAGCTATACGGTATAAGGTAGGTATAAAGTAAGTAGGTACTGAGAATTGAAAATCTTATAATGATAAGTATTATACTTGTATATCCTATTCCATCCTATCCATATTTTGTATAGCATATACGCGATGAAACATATCAATCATTAAGTATAAAGTGCACCTACACTAAATGCCCATTCCCCAATGAATTGGAATAAAGTTATATTGAGCTTGGGTCACGTCTCCCCAGTACGCTTAATACTAACGGGTAGTGCAGTGGTGGAGTATCCCATTGTATCATCATCATCATCATTTCAGCCAATAGACGCCCATGTTGGACATAGGCCTCCCCCAAGATCTCCACGCAGATCGGTCCTGCGCTGCAACCATCCAGCGCCTTTCCGCGATCTTCATCAAATCGTCGGTCCACCTTGTGGAGGCCTACCAACGTTGCGGTGTCCATTGTATATTTCATACAAATCGGATCTAGTAAGTACAATAAGTAAAATAGCAACTATCTTAATATGTTTATAGTTAAACTATATACATCCATAAAATTGATTTATACTAATATTGAATATTATAGACGTAGAGGTTTAGTTACATGAGCCCAGTCTAAAAACTAATAAATTTACAAATTTGTATTGTATTTTCAAGATCTCGTTGTATTTGAGAACATTCCAGTCGTACAGCCACGTTCCACGTTGCTTACTTGTGATATAAGATGTTAAGTTACGGTACCCACTTATTTCACTACATTCCTTTCCAACCGAACATAGAAAAGCGAATACTGATGGTACGGAACAGAAATGGATAAGAAGAACGCACCCTCGCGGACACGATTCAAACATTAACACTGGTTTGACAATAAAGGAGGTAGTATAATATAACAATAGTAGTATTTATAGTAAGTATTCCCAGTATATTTGTTTCTAATGATCCACAACATAATTGAGGCGAATAATAATTTATTACTCCAATTAAATAGAACCCAAAAACGATTAAGCCAATCGATGATGTCAATCACTTTGAGTCGTCAGCCTTAATTGGTCTCGCGTGTGGAATTTAATAGAGCTATCCATATTGAGTTCAGAGTAACAATTTCAGATTTTTAGCTGATGGTGTCAAGTCGCAAATTTTATCGAATATGTGAATAGCAACACGGCAAGCTTTAGTTTAATTAACTCTACCACCGGCTATCAATGGCTGACGAAGCGTCAACTTTACAAGATTATAGTTGTTTTGACTGTAATAATAACAGTGTTTCAAATTTCGAGGCGGAAATTTTAAATAACCTTCGGGAGTAATACTACATTTTAAGACATAAAATAGTTTAAAACGATTACGAAGCGTACGGTAATAATTTTTAAAACACTCGTTCAGAATGTGCAGCGGGTACCTACCAAGCCTCATCCATAAAAGTTCTTACATTTGTCACACGCGTAAAGCGCAAGTCGGTCTTTCCGAGTTATATCTCGCGCACGTGAAGCTCATAACATTCATAAAATGATTACGTGAGGAAAGCTAGCTGCGTTCGTGACACCTGCATTTTTCCAAGCAACACTCTATACTGATTCTGTGTTATTTGAAATACTGGTACCGACTATATATATGTACTAGCTGACCCGCGCCCACTTCGTTGGGCATAATATTAATAATCCCCGAAGCGAGCACGAAAGCGAACTGAATTAAACCCGAAGCCATCGCGCGCCGTCGCTGATGATGATGATGATGATGATGATGACACTCCGCAATAATGTGGCTTTCTATTGGTGAAAGAATTTTTAAAATTGATGATGATGATGATGATGATGATGATGATGATTTAAACTATCCTATCTCTCAAGTTGGATCGAACTGCACATGGTGTGCGAATTTTATTATAATCGGTTAAGTAGTTTAGGAGTTCATTGAGCACAAACATTGTGACATGAGATTTATATATATTAAGATAATATACCAAAAATCTGCTTTCTTTGTATATGCGTATTTTTTAGAATATAGAATAAATATTGAGTAACAGATTTAGTAGGTACTCAATTTAAAAAAAAAACCTTAGTATTTAGCTTAATTAAATATGATATGTTTAAACACTATAAATTATCGATTCTATATCGAATGAAATTAGTCCCGAATTAGTCTATGGTATGTACTGGCATGACATTGGCACTTATTTCTTGCTTTTTGATATATTTTATTTTCACCGACCACTGCTATGGTTTTACTGACACCGAATCTACTTTGTACGACCGTTTTTAATCTCACACTAGTTAAACGAACTTTTACTTTGTATACTAAATCATATATTAAAATGTAACATAAGTTAATTATTAAAGACTAGGTGAATTATATTTCAGACCTTGTTAGAACTTTATATATCTAAACTCTGTAATGGTTATTAATTAAGATTATTATGGCAGCGTTCGTATCACAATACTGCATATTTTTTATAAAAAATTTCGCTAGAAAAATATACCTACAAGGTCACCTGTATTTCACTGCATTGTATAATTTTATCTGTGTACAACAATATAATTAACAACAAAAATGTATAGGGGTTCAACTTGGGTTACTTGCTTCAGTGAGGGATCCAAAAATATGTCCCGTCTCTCCTGTGTCCATTACTAACCAGTAGACTCTATACTCAATTCTTGTTTTAATGACGCCGAGTTTTGCCTGTCGTAATTCTTACGAACCCTGTTTCGGATCAGACATTAACGCTTTTACATCCTGCGATAAAGTATCCTTATCAATTTCATTTGTTGCTAACATTCTGAGGGTCGACGTATATGAAATTGTATCTAATTCGACGCCAATAGCAATAAACATATCCGGAATAATCGTGGACGCTGTCTTACGGTTTACAATGCACATCGAATTATACATTTGGTGTTTTCTCGATGGAATTTATTGTATTCTCTATATTCAATTCAGAGTAAGTAAAGAGCGTGTTTAATAGAAATGACTAATTGCTAGTTGAATTCAAATTTTAACAGCTGTTGTTATCGTGGCCATATTGCTTAGACATCGCAGTCAAAAATTTTACTATTGTCAATTCATATTTGCCATTTATGTAATGCAAAGTCCATGAAGATAGTTTTTTGAATCTATTTTAACCGTGTCTAACACTTGTTTTCCGCTTTTTCACATATAATATGTAAAAGGACTAGACAATATCACTATCTATTGTCTGTGAAAATAGGCCTTCCCCAAGGATCTCTATACTGATCGGTCCTGGGCTACTAGCGTCCAGCACCATCTTTTGATCTTCACCAAATCTAACACATGGTGGCTGTCTAACACATGGTGACCGGCATATGCCATTTCTTTGATTGTAGGAAATTTTTAATCTTTTTTTTGCCATTGGATTTTTTTCTTATATTTTAATTAAATTGAAAGACGTAACTTAAAACTTACCTGCTGCTATATAAACGAGTCTTATGTGATTTTTATGGTAATGACACAAATTTTTAAGGCCCGTTAACTGATGCAGTATCCGTTAAACTATGCCACAAAGGCACCACGCTTTTATGTGGACCCTCCGCCAGTGACCAATTTAAATGTTTCTGTTATCAGTGCATGAACTTAATGTTCACATGCCAAATTAGACATTGTATTAATGTGTATTTTATGATAATTGGAGATAAATAACAAAGATTAGCACTTAATTAACTCAAATTCTAATTGGATATATAAAACAAGAACTGTATTTATGGGTTCGTGAAGTTTTTAGTAAATAACTCTGTTTTGATAAATATACTAATTCTAGTATATATTGTATCATTCAAGAAATGTTTATTTCTCTAGCTACATATACTGTTTATTTTCCGAATATTATAGCACTCATACTATATTATTAATAGATGCAAATACGCAATAAATAATTAAATGATTTGGTAATGGATTTCATACAATATTGAATATTTTTATGTTGTATATCTTTGAAAATCATACATAACTAATGATCTGTGAGCACAAAATCATTTAAACTTTGCAGACATTACGAAAATTATAATTTTATTTGCATTACTTTAAGTACGTTTGATAATCACAACTACATCATTAATAGCAAGATGACATTTGATAACTTTACCATTAGTATAAAATACAATTATTAATAGATTTGAATATTGAATTCAAACTACTTGTTTAGATTTATGCTGACAACAATTAAATATTCTACTAATAAACAGCTTCTACATCAACTTCAAACGTATACTGTTATGATGCTACTCTAAGTCTTCTGTTAAGTTTATTTCATTACTATAAACAACACCTACATATTCTATAGCTGAAAAAATGGGGTATACTATTGTATTTTACGAATTATGTTAGTATACTATGAATGAAAAATTTCATAATAGATGCATTCATCATACCGCGACATAAACATTCAATGCTCACCCTTTGTTTCAGACCCTTCAGCTCCATGCTCGGCTCTATTAAGCAAAAATTAAAAAATATAAGGCGAAATAAAAAAGCAAATTAAAAGCCATGACTAGCGACCTAGTCATTGAAGCGGGTATAAAGTGTTTTAATTAAACTCTTGTTATTGATGGGGACCCGCGAGATGGCGTTTAATCAACAGCCGTAGCTTTCTTTCGGCTTTATTTTTAATTCGACTTAATTGCAAGAGTTACGACGCCGTTCGAACTCGAATCGCAACGTTTTACTTTCGAACCAATAAAGGCCGAGCGGGTTCGATCTTAATTACTGAAAACGTATTGTCGTTGCAACCTTCTAAACTGTTTGTACTAAGACAATAGTTGCACAAGAATGTAATTGAAATGTCTGCCTTAATTTGCGACTTTGGGAGTTCGCTGCACGTTGCCGCTGACGGGGTATGCGCTTCCGTTAATTAAAATTATTCGGATGGCATAATTTGCTGTCGGAGGTTTTCAGTAGAGTTTATTTAGAAAGTTATATATTTAAAGAATTGTTTGAGAAATATTTACTGGAATAAAAATAGAAAATTGTTGTAAATGGACATCTGTTAGTTATGTCTAGAGATCGGATAATCGGATGCATATTTACCTAAGTTAATTTTTGGCTCACAAATTATGGAAGCGACTTTTTAAAATACATTCTGTTAAATAAAAATCCCGGGAAAATACGGGACTGCAAATTTAACGTAGTGATATTGTTTGAAAATTACTAAATTAGCACGTGGTATTTATTTTCAAAAGACCGAGACTCCGGGTTCATTTATACAACTATGCATACGTACTTACCAAAATGTTCTACAGTACCGGAATTCCGGGATTTTTATTTATGGAAATAAAATAAAAAGGCAGTTCCATACTTTGTCAAAAACTAAATTAGGTAAATAAATAAACATCCGGCTATCCAATTCCGCAATCCCGGGATTTTTATTTAACAAAACAATAAAAAGCCGTTTCCATACTTTGTCTTAAACTAACTTTAGGTAAATATGCATCCGATTATCCGATCTCTAGTTATGTCAATCTATTTGAACTACTAATATTATTAACACGCAAATTTGTATGGATGGATATTTGTTACTCTTTCAAGTAAAAACTACTAAACGGATTTTAATGAAACTTTACAATAATAACGCTTATACATCAAAATAACACATATGCTACAATTTATAGATATATACCACGTTAATATAAGCTATTCGAAATACTAATCCTGCGCAGACGAAGTCGTGGGCACTAGCTAGTTTAAAATTAAAAGTTTCATTGATATGCAATTAAATTCCGCATTCTAGTGTGGTGACGGGTTACGAATGCATATGTTATCACTCCCGTTCATCCTGTAAATGTTGTAAGAGCTGTAATAGATCATCTCCCTATCATACGAGACAATAAACATTAGCGACGTGTGGGTTTTTAATTACAACTTTGCGTAACTTTTCGGGAATAATAGGCGTGATGCATTATCATCATCACAGAGGCCATCATCCCATTGATTTTAAACATAAAACGCACAGTGGCATGTTAGACCCTTGGCTTTCCGACTAAAAAACCAGTGCCAAGACCTCAGTGTGATAATTAAGTATGTATTTCTTAGTAAAAAAAAAAACGTGAAAGGCAATAAATCAGTCATTGTACTTTTAGCTACGATAAATTCAATCATGAGCTTCTGGTGGTTGATTGCATCGATTAAATTTATTATTACACCTGTAATATTCTAAAACATTTAAGGCATTGTTTTAACTGATACGAAAAAAAATATATGTTGAAAACTGTAAAATTTTAATGAAATTAAGTTGTAGTGTTAAAATCGTGACTTGTAACCAATTAGTGAAACTTAACGGAGATTTAAAAGTATGATCTAGTTATCGGCAATTATCTTGAGTCTTAATAATCACCACTGTTCACTTTCTTTAATTGATGCAATAAAACTTCAAAAGTTGATTCTTTTTTATGATTTCCCAGAAAACTGATCTATAATTAAGGTGCAGTTTCTGTATAAATGTATAACGTTAGTTCAGTGTGCGTAATATTAGTTCAAAGAATGGTTTACTATTTGTCTCGTGGTTATTTTATGATTTTCCTGTTTGACGATTTGGATGGTCCAAATCGTCAAACTTTATTGTATTTAATAATGAATGCTCGAAAGAATGGAATTGAAATTGTAATGCATAGCGTTTAATTGAAGAGCCAGCATATTCGCAGAGCAGTAAAAAATGAACACAACATTAACTTTAACATTGTAAGTGTTAATGATGTAGTTAAAGAAAATATTTATTACATATACTTATAATTGTACTTAATCCGTTCCGGAGTATTCTATAAAAAAGAGTTACTTATAAAAATAAGTACACAATAAATTAAATTGGAAGTTTTTCGTTTTATTCGCTATCGATTGCCATCAAATAAAGATTAATTATACTTATTACTGTTGCGGTATGGTTGAAACTGGGAGCGTTCGAATCAGACAATTACGAAATGAGATTTCCGATTAAATCTAGTGCTTGATATGTATATGGAATGCGATGTGGCCGGCAGTCTAATATTATTTGAAATTCATCAGACAAATATTCAGCTGATTTCGAACAATACATAATTAAGTTTTGATGAGAATTTGACCTGAAACAATTTAAAGTTTGAATGACTTTAGAAATAATTGCTTGTATTATTATCAAATCTGTTCAGTTATCGAAAATTGTAATTGTTAAATTAAAATTATTTTATTGATATATCTTATTGATAGCAATATTTCACGCAAAAGTGTCGGTCATTTCGTGTTTTCGTTCTTATGGCACATATTCTTATCGTGAGGGAAAATGATGTCATTGGTCGGCGTTGGTACCAGGATAACATGATATCAGATTTATTGCAAACAACTGTTCTTACCTTGATAATAGGAGATCCCTATAGAGTGCCTTTTTAACAACTATGGCTAGTGCATATTTCTAATACAATATCTCGGTCTCGATAAGATCGAATCGAAGTTCAAGTTGATGGTGGATGATAATTTAATTGTGTGTTGAGGTAATTGTCAATAGCAACATATGAATAACAAAAACAATATGTCCGTAAGATTCTCCGGTTCCACTAAATGTTGACTATACTTCCCTCAGTACGTATTTAAAATAGTGATCGTTTTCATTATATCAGGCATTAAAGGCGGACGATTGAATTATATTGTGATTGATTTTTTTATAAATTCAAAATAACCTCAGAGATAAAAAAATGTATATTAGTCCAATTACCTCTTGTCGACTAGATGTGATAAAATATATTAATTGTGTGAAATAATATAATTGCCGCTATAATTGTGTACCAAAATATAAAATTACAATAGCGGTTACATAAATACCAAATCAAATAACACACAACTGAATTAGAAAGTGTTATTAGCAACAATTTCCACAATACGTACATGTAATGACAGCCGAAATAACATGCAAATGCCTATACGATCTATGGTCATCTACGACTCTAAGCAATGTTATTTAGCAACTGTTCGTCGAGAGTTCATTGGAAAATAGACCTTATTATTAAAACAAATTGACACTATATACATAACTTTTCAGCTAGCGCTCGGCAATAAATCTGTGTTCGAATCGTAATAACTACGTATGCACTTGGTCTCGCGTCTACCAAAATGATACCCATAATAATCACAAATCATATGCTATAATAACTGTTCCACAAAAAGTGTTTGATGCAAAACTGCCAGTAATTGCGTGAACCTTTGATCTTGGCATTCGATAATTTTACATTTTACACAAAATGAATTAGCCACAATGCAATAGTTGTTATTTCTGATACGTAACTTTGTAAACATTATTGAACAAAACCCATATTGTTCAACAAAAAATTCAACATTCAATTCAAACAACTCTATCCGACAGGTATATACATAATTTATCATATCAGCCAATAAATGCCCAAGTTTGGTCATAGTCCTCCCCCCAAGTATCTCCAAACTGATCAACCTTGCAATACTATCGCCAAACGATTTTTGGAGATCTTTACCAAATTTCATTTAAATTAATTATATTATATGACAAAAGTAACTAGATAATACTTACTAAAAGTTCTGCAAAAAAAACTTATTTTTAAGGACACGCTTTACTCATTCTTTCCTCATCTGTCCTGAAGTTAAAACAAAAGATAATGTAATAAGAAGAAAGAGTGGTGTGAGAGAACATATATAGTGAAATTATAGAGAAATTAATGCCAAGACGGTTTGACCATTTTAGGATAGATAGATGAAAGACGAATGATGAAAAAAAAAGAGACTAACGTCAAGTTGGTACACGTCCTATGTGTAGAAAATGGGTCATTTTCTGAAGAAATGCTAAATGAACAGTACCCTAAACTACAGAGCGTGTATCTAAACATTAATGAGCGTTGGGGAAACTAGAGAAATACGTTTAGATAGTACCATATGAAACGCTATCATTTCTATTTAACCCCATGTATAACTATGTAATCACACATGCAGGTAAATACATATGTAATATTACATCAGTTATTGTTCTCATAGCTGAGTTTAGTAATACATACATACACATACTTACAGCTTTTACTCATGGAGATAGGCAGAGATCACAGTTTTTTTTTTTTTTCTTTTTATAGCATAGGGCAGCAAACGAGCAAACGGATCACCTGATGGTAAGTGATAACCGTTGCCCATGGACACCCGCAACACCAGAGGAGTCACAGATGCGTTGCCGGCCTTTTAAAAGGGAATAGGGGGAATAAGGGGAATAGAGGGGAATAAGGGGGGTTGGGCCTCCGGTACCCTCACTCACTCGGCGAAACACAGCGCAAGCGCTATTTCACGCCGGTTTTCTGTGAGGCCGTGGTATCACTCCGGTCGAGCCGGCCCAATTCGTGCCGAAGCATGGCTCTCCCACGGTAAGCCACTTACCTTTTTTACCTTTTACCTTTATTTTACCTTTTACCTTTTTTACCTTTACCTTACTTTCCACTTGCTACGATCCAAATATACTTTCTCAGCTTCCTCGATTTTCATTAATATGTTTTGCTATGCACACTCCATCGGTTACGGGTACTCTTGACTTGGCCTTCTTTCAATATATTTTATTTAGTTCAAATACGTTCATCTAGGCCGTCTTCTACCAATTGGCTCAAGTACATATATGGCCTTATAAATTTCTTTCGTCGCTCGTCTTTCGTCCATCCTTTCTGATTGCTAAACTATATTTTTTACAATTTGATATTTTATTTAGTTTTAATTGAATTACAAGATTATATTTATTTACATGATGTTAGGATTCATACGCAGTGGCGGCGCAAGACCTAAAGTTAATGTGGGCATGGTACATTTTGCGAGGCCCTCTGTTGGTGCAAGAAGGGAATATAAAATAAGATTTTCCATACTTTTGAAATATATTTTCGCCTGTGAGGCGCGAGGCCTTTTGCACCGCGAGGCCGTGGGCGGTGGCCCACACCGCCCACGCCTTACGCCGCCTCTGTTCATACGTAAACTGCGAACTGGACATACTGCACAACTCTGGTACAGCCCTGGGAAGGTAGTTTGTAGACATGAGAAATAGCAGACATACTAAATCACTTTCCTGTGATATCCATATACTTATTACAGATAATCCTTCCGTCCTTGTGTTTTGTAAATTTTTGTTTGAGCAAAAACGGAGAATATTGTCAATAAAATCCATAAAAGTACCAATAATACACAAAAATTGCGATAGTCATTAGTAAGTCTATGTGTAGTGTACTCTACACATTAAACTCAAATCAACAAATCTTAACAGAGCAGAGAAGCATGCTCAAATTGCGCCGTAAGCCTAGCACACGTGTACCCGCTTGCATAGGCAGTGTAACATGGCCTGGGGACAATAATTTAACGTCACCGGCACATGCATTGAAACCACAGCACAATTTAAGACCTATGCAATAAGGGAGCTGCCATTGTCTGCCGAGGCTCAAGTTACCGCATTCATGTACTACGCTTTATGCGAGCTTAATCTAGTTAGTGAATCTGTATTGTTTTTTATATGATGCCGGTTATAGGGGATGACTGATTTAAGAGTATATATTGAGTTTGGTGTAAATGCGGAATTCTTGATAAGACACTACGGATTACGTTCTTAAAGACGTTTGTTGAGAGCTTCACCCGTTTATGCATATGTGGATTATGTTTCTTTATTGCATCTGTGCTAAAACAAAATTATGAAAACTACACGAAAAATATAGTTTCGGAGAAAATAAATCTTGCAGAAGCGTACACAAAATTAGGATCACATTGTATTACTTTGGGTTTTCTCTACTAAGAAAATCAAGTGGGCTTCTTGTAGCCGAGAGATGATTCCGCGCTATGTCAAAACCTAGTGCTCATCACCTGTAATAACCACCCTATTTAGATGGAGTGGACTTCGAGCAAAGCGAAAAACTTTTGCGCTCTCCGAGGCAGTCATTAGGTTCGCTCTTCATGCCAGGGTGGCAATCAGATATCTAACATCATGAAAATTTGCTGTGATTTTATCTAAAGCCTCTTCTTCTACTTCTTAATGGACATTATTTTGTTTGTACGTTGCTGAAACAGATATAACAAACAGATCGACTAAATTGGGACTTGACTAAAATGAACAGTTTAAATTAATAAAAGTGTATATGTTCAACAAAGGTTTTTACCTTTGTTTATATCTTTGAAAATGGTGTAAGCTTTATTATGAGATAGCCATAATCCATCATCATATTAACTGTAATAACATATTTTAAAGATACAGAAAAAAAAATATTGATGTATTTTCTTTTTTGAATCTGAAATTTTCTATGTTTATATTTACAATAAAAATACATATCATTGTTCCCATTCTTCAAATTCATTTTGTAAGAGGCGACTCATGGTGTTTATCGCAATAGTATCTCTTGAAAATAGCGTTCTCTATTACACTAAGATTTATCGAAATTGGCGAATTGTGGCTATTTATTACATCTATGCCTAAAACTTCAAAAAAACAGGCGCGATTACCTCCAAGCTGGTTGAATCATCAAACTAACAAATTGAGTTCTACACCAACTAACACCAAATAAATAATATTAACCAGTTCTTCTAAAGGATTTGATTTTCCTCCAGGCAAACATAAATAATCATGAAAATAGGATTTCTGTAACAAATATCTACAACCCCAAATACGTCCCGCGCAGTAATACCCGTTTGTTGGTAACGCCGTTCGGCTCTACATAACTCTACGCGTAAGAGGATTGCCTTCCCATAAGGATATCGAAACAAATTGACTGTAATTTTGTTTTTTCTTCTCACGGGCATAAATCTGACGGTGCTCATAAATGCAATGCACTCGTCTGAATAACGTTATACTTATTTGCGTACTATTGTTGGATTTGCAGTGTGTTATTATTTTGAAAATATAGATATTTTTGTTGTACACGTTTTATACACGTTGTATAAATTAGATATTGTAGTATGAGATAGTATTGTTAAATGTCTGTTGCCCAGACTTATTATTTTTCTTTTATATCTAATTTTCTTATCTATGTACCTAAAGGAAAGTCGTGTTAGTTAGATCACTGAAAGTTACTTACTCGAGAACGGCTGAATCGACTTATATGATTATTTGTTGGATTTGGTCTCCGTCAAGATTAGCAAAATACTTCTTCAAATGTTATTAATAACAAGGAAAATTTAATTATATAATTTGAAAATGATGACGAAAACTATTTGTCTATACTAATATCATAAAAAAAATTTTGATTGTTTGTTTGTATTCAATAGGTTCAGCAACTATACCGGACCGAAAGTTATAACATAATATAATAACAAATTTGAATTTCTCACGTCTTTTAATTGACAATCAGGCGGTACAAAGTTTACTGGGTCAACTTGTGAATACATAAACTTAGTTCAATTTAAACAAACATGGTTTAGTTCAGAAATACTTTAAAGAGTATAAAGGTTATTTCATGTATCCCATATTCCTTAGCCTAACTTTAATATTATTTAAGGATTTTGAATAAGTTATTTATGAACTTTGGAAGTAGGAACACTCGATTAGTTATTGTAAAATAGTTCTTTATAGTTGTTTGCCGTATCATCATCACTGAATAAGATTCGTCAATTATACATATAAAGAGATATACTTGTAAATAATATCGATTTCAATAAAAGAGGACGTTCTCAATTCGACTAGTATATTTTGTTTGTGTTTACTTTAATTTCGTCAAATATAAATCCTAAGTTAAATAGCTATTGATATATCTAGGATAGATAATACATTTTACAACATTTTATTTTAAGATATAATACATTTTATTTTAAGATAGCGTAGGATACGCTATCTTAAAATAAAATGTATTATTCACTACTCAATAAAATGTATTACTCCACCTGAACTAGTCGCGGGTTTGGTTAGGAAATCCATTTTTGTCAAGTTCGCAACCCAATTAACCTAACTTTTATCAACGTATGAGTTATCCCAACTAATATTATAAATGCGAAAGTGTGTTTGTTTGTTTATTTGTTTGTTTGTTTGTTACCTCTTCACGCTTAAACTACTGGACCGATTTCAAAAATTCTTTCACCTTTGGAAAGCTACATTCTCCCCGAGTAACATAGGCTACTTTTTATCCCGGAAAAATCGACAGATCCCACGGGATGCGCAATAAAGGCTTCGCTCAAAAACTACTGCACAGATTTTTATGCGGTTTTCATCAATAGATAGAGTGATTCTTGAGGAGTTTTGCGGCATTTTTTATCTCGGAAAAACGGATAGTCCCACGGGAAGCGCGATAAAATCTTCGCACCATAAACCGACTTCCGCGTATATGTAGCCGTGGGCAAAAGCTATGACCCTTAACCCTCTATACACCCAATCCCGAAATCCACGCGGGCGAAGCCGCGGGCAGAAAGCTAGTATATTAATAAAAGAATATTGTTTAAAAACTTGTAGCGTGAATACTTAGAGAGCTTTAGCGAGTAGCTCTTCTGAATGCAGGCTCTCCAGCGCGGGGCTCATTCCAGACAACGAACAAGAAAATTGCTTATTTGGATTCATGCGAGTACTTGTATGCCTTATTCGCCTTAACACCCAATTCTGGAATGCACCACTTTGCAGGTAAACTGAAATGTATTACAATACTTTAGTAATTTTAGCTTTTAGTTTGTTTTATTAAAGAGGTGTTCAAAACTAGCGAACATTAAAGTAAGAATGCGAAGTACAAATAAAAAAAAATGTGTGTGACTTTGTAATTATAATATTTGAATTAAAACCAGTTTCTTTCGTAAAGCAATGTCTTTAAATAGATCGTAGTACTGTAAAGCTAATATTGAAAATAATTTTAATTAAATATCAATACTACACGCAATTTAATATGTGGAATTTTGCAAAAAATGTTATTCATCTGTGAAATATTTGACATAAGTAGAAAACGTTCAGCGTCATCTATAAACAAACTTAGAATGCTCTTTTGTCTCTTGCAAAAATTGTTACAACACTGCGCATGTAGTCTAGTATTGTCACTATCTCAGAGGTCCCGGGTTCGAATCCCGGTGGGGGCAAATGATTGCGTGATGAATTCGAGTATTTGTACCTTAGTCATGGTTGTTATTATATGTTTCTATCAAAAATATTTATATATGTAAAATATATGTATGTCTATCTATCCATTACCCTATACACACACACACATATATATATACACACATATATATATACACACATATACATATATATATATATCTTTTATACACATATATTTATTATACATACATTAAACTCATGGGAAAGAGACATGAATATATATGTATATCTATGACTATGTATATTCATTTTGGAACACGAAGACTTCCGAACGATTAGAGCTACTTAATACTACGAGAAAGTGAATTTATTAGTGTCGTCAAAATAAAGAAGTAGTTAGACATTAGTGTTTTCGCACTGCCAACTCCATAAAAATAGTTGACAGGTAGCTGAAGTTGCTACTCTGCAGTTTTTAAAGGCTTTGCCGGCTTAGTTCTTCCTGATAATTTCTCGGCCGGAAATTAAACGTTGCCAGCCCGAGCGAAACGGGAAACTTTAAAATTAAAACTGTAAACTTTTATCCCTTTGCTTTTTGACGAATTCCTTTGTGCCTCGATAATCTTGTAATCTCGGACAGTGGCTTTGGGACGCGTCCGTGACTAATTTCGCGAAAACTTTTTACAATTTGCGCCCTACTACGAACGCAATTACGTCTTTGATCTTCTAATCTCGATATCAACATAGTCTATAGCTCAAATTGAGTTTCCAGTCGAAATACATTGACGTTGTTATCTAATATTTAAGCAGTCTGTACAGTATTGTTAGTGCAAGGTTAGTTGAAGGAGTCAGTCGTGACTAGAGGATATTAATGTGATTATAATAGTTCTCAACATGTCAGACTGTATACATAACTCTTACATTACTCGAAATAGCGACTTTTTTCTTAGGGCAAATGTAAATCTTGACGTGTTTTTTGATGAATTGAAATGAAAATGAAATTTGTTTGAAATGTTGTTTGTTAATTAAAAGCGACAAAATACTTATTTATAAATGTATAATATATCTAAGATTAGTATAGTCAATAAACAAGTCTCATTTTGAATGAATATTTATATTTTTTCTTTATAAAATAAATAAGAGAATAAATAAATTATAGTCATTTTGAATTGTATTATAGAAGTAATACCATTAGATATACATTACACCGTTTCAAAATATTAATGTGAATTACAAGGAATACAATCGTAATTTTTAGACATACAAGTATCAAAATCGTATGATCTAGATTCGAGGTCCACGTCGTATATATGTCGCAGCCAACTGGTTAAAATATACAACAAAGATATAAAACTAACAAGTTAATAGTAATAATATCAATAAAAAATAAAGCTTTTTTTCCTTGTTCGTATGCTCTTACTAGGTTTTTGTTCTCTTAGGCCAACAAGTGTCTGTAAAGGCTTATGTTGAATATTTAGAATTTCAATTTACACTATATACAATATACATATGTATATTAACTTCTCGACGAGTTACTCTTCACTTAAAAATTGTGTTGGAAACATAATTATCTACCACTTCTACCAAATAAAAGTAGTTCCTAACATTAAATTACTACTGACAGATTTTAATACCATGTTTCATAAAATAGTCACTTCATATGTGTTTCATAGAATAGTCACTTCAGCAAAATACATATGCATTAGGAGTCTAATATTTCGAATTCGATTAGCACGGATATAACATAATAATTAGATGGATGACTTTATAACTAAATTGACAAATGAAAATCCTCGCCCGTCTTTGCCCACGCAAACCCCAAAATCCTGCACAAACTCCAGGTAGTGCAGAATAAATTCTTAACCCGAGCTACCAACGCTCCATATTACGTTAGACGCCACGATCTCCATAGGGACGTGGACCTCCCCACCATCCAACAGACCCTTAAACAATTCTCGGAACGCTTCTTCAAAGCGGCATCCGTACACCCCAACCCGTTAGTCCGAGAGGCTGTAAACTATGCACCCTCCTCCTCCCCCTCATACCGTCGCCCTAGAAATGCGCTCACCGACCCTCCCGATCTTATTACTTGCAAATTGCAAACCCTGCTGGACGCGGCATCTGCGCCGCCGAACAGCACGGGTCACTAAGTACCTTCTGTACACAAACAAGTTGACCGACCCACTCTGGGAACCGGCCTATCCCCTGAAGCGTATGCACCGTTAAGGGCTGCGCTACCTCGCCCCCTCCCCTGAGAGGGCGAGCGTTCCGATAAAGCCGATAGGGCCCCAGGCTTTCTGCCCGGCCAAAGGCATTAGGCAGTGTTTAGTTGGTAGGCTGACCTTCCGTCAGAGTCCAACATAACCACCCGCCGTAGACCGGGCGCGGGTGGTATCCGGTGCGAGGTCGTCCGAGCACCAGGGGGTGTCAAAACGACCACTGTGGTGGCGTGCCCCCTATGAGGATTCACTGCCTCCTCCCGCGAGGAAAAAAAAAAAAAAAAAAAAAAACAAATGAAAACTTGTTACCGTTGTGCTTATTATTTTAATACATTACGCTATTATTGCCTGCGCTAGAGCGATCTTAATAATCTTATTCAAAGGAATCCATCAATAGTTATAAACGATGACAAGTATCTGATTCGATTATGCTTGCTGATCGAATGATACGTCAAAAAATAGTTACGTTCCATCTTAATCCAACACTCAGCTCCCCCTTACAATACTTTATTTAACATGACTGAAAACAGTCTTGTAAAAAATAGGAGTCAAGAAATTTATATAATAGGTTATTATTGTTAAAATTATCTTTAAAAGTAATAAAATAGAAATCCTTAATAAAAAAATCGATGTTACGAATGTGAATTAAAAACAAGATAACAATGTAAGTGCAATTAAAATTTACAATGCACCCATTAATAATTCAGCAAAACTGCTTCAATAGCAACGACCAGCGTTTGCTGTAACTACTGAACAAATCTTACTGGTAATACCGAGTTTATAGGAGAGTTGAGTAATTGCTAGCGTCATAACATTGTACAATAAACTTGCAAGGAACAGTGCACACAATAAATTCCAGTTTTACGTCTTTGATTAGCCGCAGCTCAGGTTACTGAGTGTTCGTTCTTACGCATGGCTTTTATGTCGACTCGCTATGCCTCGTGTGTCGTACACAATGTTGGACCACCCTATATAGAAGTCTCGGTGTGTAATAACCAAAAGTTTGTTTTCTGTATAGTCGACCATAAAATTGTTTTACCACCCTTAGGACAAATGTCGATTGCATGCCATAACAAAAAATACTATTTTTGGTTACAAGGCTTACGGACAAATCTAAATGTCAATTCTTCTCTTAAATAAAACGAAGGAAGCAATATGTCATTTATTGTTCACTATGCACAATAATGTTGTCGTAAACACTAATTTAAAATTAATTCACCAACTTAGGGGTACATTATATTTTTTTAAATAAATAACGAAATCTATTTCTTCAATTTGTTATCTTAACCACTGTAAATATTTTATACTCTTTCAATGCATAGATATAGATAAATAAATTCCAAATTAAATTATAGCAATATAAAAATGTTATGGTTACGGTAGTAGTACGAAAAATGTGAAGCATTTATCAATATGGGTGGAGCTCAAAATTTATTGTCTGCTATTTTTGCTTTAAATTGTTAGTATTGATCGTTAACCTACTGACAAATATGCACACTGACCAACACTTTGAACTATTACTTATTACGTCCGTTGTATGACAATGTTATAACAAATTACAAACCAATGTCATAAGTCAACAAATTTTTTTTATTATTCGGAAATATGGTTGAACAAAATAAAATCTTTCTACGAAAGAATGACGTCATTTGCCTATTGATTTTAATCATATAAATATTAAAAAATATTTTTAATATTTTGATAAAAGGAAAATGTGATACTACATTTTTATCTAGTTTTAATAACAGTAAATAAATGGAGTTTAAAATTATGAAGTGAGAAGTTATTTTTTTTATAAAATGTGTGGCAAAATTCATGGTATAAAAAAAACATGGTGGCCCGATGATAAGCGTGTACCGTAGCCTATGAACACTCGCAACACCTGCAACTACCCACGCGCGTTGCCGACCCTTTAAAAACCGGTTTATTCCCATCTTGAAGGACCCTTTACTGTAGTTCTCCGGGAAAACCTCAGCAGGGAGCTCACTCCACAATCGGAGTGTATGAGGAAATTCCTCTGGAACCACACTGCACGGGACCACTTTTTCATCACTCAAAATGAACTGAGTAAGGAGTGTTAACAGGTAACGGCATTAGAATGGGACTGATCAGGAGACATATAACAATTGTGAAAATGAACAAGTGAAATTTAATTGGATAGAAGTTTTTATTAAAATTTGTTAAGCAATTTTGTATGTAATAAGTAAATAAATCTGGTTACCTTAAATACGAATTAATTACAGAATTGGATAGAGTATTCAGTAATGTCACAAACAAAAATATTTCGACTTATCACAGAAAAACACAGAAACATTAATAAGTTCAAAAAAATATGTTTTTAAATTAATCTATAACTACACTAAAATATACTACATTGTTTCTGAATAGGTATTAAAAATGCCGGCCAGTAGTTGTAGTAAAAATTTTTTTGAATGTTTTTCTACTAACCGAAACAATACATATGAAGATACGAGTAGCTCCGAACATCCTCTGTACTGGATTGGTCACGCTGCGAGATGTCGACATGATGACAAATGACTTGAAGTATTCATATTATTATAATGACGCACTCTATTACGATCTCATTTAATAAGCCAATTATAAATTTGGCAAGCTGGTTATTATTTTAATCTTAAGGAAAGCTTTGATGTTACAATACCTTTTTCGGAGTAATGGGACTAATTTATGTAGGAATTGCCTCTTATTAAACTGAAATCAGTGCTGACAAAGTTAATGTTACTATTTCTCTTATTGAAGTAGAACTCTACGTAATAATATGTGATTATATGATGCATCTAATAAAAATTATATATAAAAATTATGTAATTTTTATTGTGTACTTTTTTCCTCTCGGGAGAGGATATACTGAGACCCTCATGGCTACCACCGCAACCAAGCTGGTTACGTCGTACTCCTGATCGATCGACGCGGCTCGACTAATGTGATCCACTGACCAAACTCAGCCTAAGCCAATGGTCCGAATGACCCTGTGGCTTGAAGTGAAAGCGAGCGCTCCTCGGCAGAGGACGCGGTGCAAGGTAGTAAAATAAGAAAAGTAAATAAGCAGCAAATCTATTAATATAAATTCTAGTTAAATATTTTTGTAAGTCGATAGGCAAAGGGTATTTAACCTATATTCAACCACGCTGTACAAGTGCGACATGACGTTGGTTTCTTTGCAAGTTTTTACTGGTTTCCGTGATGGTTCGAAGGGAATGGGTTCCCCAGTCACCAAATCACCATAACTACTGCTTGAACTGTGAATATGGAGTGTTATTGACATAACTATATTCTATTTAGGTTAAAACAGGCAATTAAATCATGATGTTTTCTTTGTCGTAGGAATGTCCGGTAAATGTACCAATTGTACGTTTGTGTACCAATTGTACTCTACACATAAGATTACAAAATCCCGAACACAGATTACACCTTATATACTCCACAGATACTAAAAAGCATTGCCAATAGAAATTTAAATTTTCAACAAAATATCTGTAGGAATTCTCCTATTTGAATTCCAAGGTTTTGTGTTTCGTTTGATAATCATTATAAAAACATGGTATTTCAAATTAAGACATTTCAATTAACGATAGGTTTTGCAAACCATTCACGGCTCACTCAAAATTAAGCTCCAATCACGGGTAATATCGCGCACAAAAATGCAAAGCGCTCACGAATCTGACGATAGGTATTATTATTTTTCTGGTATCACGCAAAAAATCATAAAAAAAGACATAGAAACGTTACAAATGACTCGAGCATGTTTACGGTCAGTGCCGGATGACATAGCTATACTGTGATTAATTGTCGCAACGATTGAAACGGCCGAGCCCCCCACTGGCACACGAAATGGAATATTGTGCTTCGAGTAGGACCTTTTTAATAAGCGCCAACGGAAACTAATTTATATGTACCGTCTTTACAGTTTCTTATTCGGCGGTTAAGTAGATGTAAAGCAAACTTTATAAATATAACATTATTTAATATCGTTTCGGCTGCGTCCGCGTTTTAAATTGATTTTCTCTATAAGGTAATCGATACATTAAATATGGAATTGCATTTAGTTTCTTTAAGGTCAGTTGGTATTTTATATTAATATGTAAAGTTTTTTTTATTTTCATACTTTGGTGTTATAATTTATTAGATGACTTTGTGATTATTTTAAATTTTGCCAATTTGTTTGATTTGTGTTTGTGTAGATTAGTGCTTACTTGTTGAGTTATTCATTAATAAGTAAGGATCAAAATACTTATTTTGTAATTAGTAGGTAAGCTAACACGAAGTAAAGTTGTATTACAAAATGCCTCTTTCTCCGATTTAAATGAGAATACTCGTACGCATGAAATGTGTTAACATTTATGTGACAAAATTATGTCATATATGAAAGATAATAAAATAACAATGAAAATTACACCTAAAATTGCAACGCAAATGGTTATTACACTGCCTATAAAGGGTATAAAATGTCAAGATGACATTTTACAGCCACACATATTATTAATAAATATCAAAAACTTGTCTCGAATATCCGACAAACGAAAGCAATTCCAAAGATGGAAACTACAATAAAAATGTTCGGATGAGATTTAATAAAAAGTGCCAGCTTAACGTCTGCAGCGCCATAACCGAAAATAAAAAAAAACATAACATGTCATAATTTCAAATGCGTTCCGACATTTATGCGAATGTTCAGGTGTTACTCTCTAAAAACAAAATCGATGCTTTAAATCGAAGTTTGCCGTACAATGAAGAGAGAATTCACGAGTTTTGGTAACGCAAGGGTGTTTACGCAGTAACGTACAGCGTTATCATACATTAAATTTAGATTAATATCTTAGATTGTAGCCCTTTTCATACAGACTCAGCGGGCAGCCATATAAACATGCTGGTTATCGCGAGAACAAACGATGGTTTACGAGTTAACATCTTTTTAAACGTCGCCTCTGTCTTCGCGCAAAATTAAACTACTCCGCCATTCAGTAGTTGTTAATGGGGACAAGAAAAATATTTCATTTGTGAGCTATATACTTATACTTAGTTGTTTTTGTTAAATAATGCAAATGTGTAAGTACACACTGATAAAAAATCATTCTAAAAAATGTAAAATCATGTCAATGGTATGTATTGTATTTAGGCATAAAGAAAATAATATCAATATAAGAGAATCCAAGTAAATGTAGAGCAACTTTTCATAATATAAAATATAATCACTTCCGCTATTTGTTCAATCAGTAAATTTTAATGCATTTCAGCAATAGAGTGATTTAAGAGAGGTTTACATTATAATAAAAATATATAAGTGTACCTAATCAAATCACAATGAGAAATATCAACAATGTAAAACATTATACTAGATGCTAGTGATAATAATAAATTTGTTTGTATTGGCGACTATAATACCCCTGTCCTGGAGTGGATGAAAACTTCTGGCTTCGCTTATTTAACACCCTCTCCCCCGTCAGATCGTAGATCGAATTTGTTAATAGATACTCTGTCTTTATGTGGTCTTTATCAATATAATGGTGTACCCAATAAGAATGGTCGCTGCCTGGACTTGATTCTGAGTACAATAGATGACGTAGCCGTTATCGAAGGTACCCCTTTGAGTAGAATAGATTTGCATCACCCAGCGTTATCCGTCTCATTACCTTTCTCTGTTCACCCAAAGATTGCCACACCGAAACCTCCCAAACACCTCAACTATAAAAAATGTGATTTCGCCAAAGTTAGATCGGAACTATCATGTATGGATTGGACAAGTTTATTAACTTCTTCCGACGTAAACGAAAATACTAAGTCCTTTTATGACACTTTGCAAGGTATAATTCGTAAATATACACCTTATTCTCTGGCAAATAAAGATCGCTATCCTCTTTGGTTCAGTAGTAGCCTGAAGCGTTGCATCGCGGAAAAGCTAAAAATATCATAAACGATACAAGAAATATAAAAATCCACGTGACTACGATGTGTTTGCCATGCTTCGTACTAGAAGTAAAATGTTAATGTCATATTGTTATAATAATTATATAGCTTCCACTGAATCAGAACTGTCAAAAAACTCGAAACCATTTTGGTCTTACGTAAATAGTAAACGTGACAAAGGTAACGCCATACCCCCAGTAATGAAACATAATGACGTCGAAGCTTTTGACAGCAAAGGCATGTGTGAGTTGTTTTCATCTTACTTTGGTTCTGTCTTTAGTACCCATAACACCTCAACGACTTCAACACCTTCTTTTGCCCTTGGGCACGCAATTGGTACTCTTGCCACTATCTCTATCACTAGTGACGAAGTATATAAATACATAAAAAAACTTGATTCCACTAAGGGTGCTGGGCCGGATACAATACCTCCTTCTTTCGTCAAGCAATGTGGCAAGGAATTAAGCATCCCACTTTGTATCCTTTTTAATCAGTCACTTAGGACAGGCGTTTTTCCAGATTGCTGGAAGACTGCCTACATCATTCCAGTGTATAAAAGTGGGAACAAGTCAGATTGTTCCAACTACAGGCCTATTAGTATTCTCTCTTGCTGTGCAAAACTTTTCGAGTCAATGGTCGCCGAGCCTATCAAATTCCATCTTAAGCCCCTACTTAACCCTAATCAACATGGTTTTGTCACAAATAAATCAACTATCACCAACTTGCTCGAATATAGTAATTACTTGTGTAGTGCTTTCGCTAAAAATAAACAAGTGGACGCCATATATACTGATTTCTCCAAGGCTTTTGACAGGGTGGACCATAGTCTCCTCTGTTGGAAGCTTTCTGAGTTAGGTATACATGGTTCTCTACTGCGTTGGGTGGAATCATACTTGAATCACAGAAGTCAGCTGGTTGCTTATAAAGGGGTTTTATCTGAGCCTGTCCTAGTCACATCCGGGGTCCCACAAGGATCAATTCTGGGTCCTACATTCTTTAACGTCTTTATTAATGATCTTGTTTATCAACTAAAATGCCCCAACTTACTCTACGCTGACGATCTAAAAATATTCTCCGTAGTATCTACTACTTGTGATGCTGAAATTCTGCAACATGACCTCGATACACTTTCTAAATGGAGTTATGAAAACAACATGTCCTTAAATGTAAAAAAATGTTTTGTTTTAAGTTTTACGAAAAAAATTAATAAAATTGATTATGCATATACTGTTGATGGGCAAATGCTTACTAGACAAACTCAAGTAAAAGACTTAGGTATTGTATTCGATGAGAAATTATCTTTTCGTAATCATTACAGCTATATACAAAGTAAAAGTTCGAAAATGTTAGGATTCATCCTCCGCAATACAAAAAAGTTTAAAAAGGCTCAGAGTCTTATATATCTGTATAATTCTCTTGTTCGAACAATTTTAGAATATGGTGCCGTTGTATGGTCTCCTTTCTACGCAGTGCATATTGATCAGTTAGAAAGCATACAACGCAAATTCTTAAGATGTGTTTCCTATCACCAGGGCTTGCATCGAAAAATACCCCACTACTTGGATAGGTTAAACAAGTTTCAGATGCAAACACTGGAAACCAGGCGTAAGCACTCTGAGCTAATTTATCTTCATAAGATTGTCCACTCTATCATAGATTCCCCATCTCTGCTAGTCTTAATTAATCTCATTACGAGCTATAGATCTCGTGACTGTCACCCTAAGTTGTTTTCACTACAAGTTTACCCTAACAAAACATCCTATCATAATCCAGTGGCACGCATGTGCCGCCTATACAATGACATAATTCAAGAACATAGTGATGTCGAAATTGATGTTATGAATTCTAGTCCTAGTACCTTTAGAAGGAATGTTCACAGACTAATTTAGGTTTTAGCATAAAAAAAAATATGTATTGTTAATATAAAATTATATAATATACCTATATATATTGCCTATTCAACGTAATTATAAATTAAAACAAATTTATATCTATGTATATATATTTATGCCTATTTTATATATTTATAAATATTATTATAACTATGTTATTTTACCTTTGTTTGTCACAGAAAAATTGTAATCTTAGGACGCATATTATTGGAGCACAGTCAGAACCATTAACATATAATTCTTATTTTAAAAAATATACATAACTGTACTCTGTTTATGTGTAATAAATAAATAAAAAAAAAAAAAAAAAAAAAAATACATGCATATTGTAGTAGAGATAAGCATGTTACAGCCGTTCGAATTCATGCCTAGTACAATTTCATCTATTGCATTATACTGAGTGTTACAGAATCTCGAAATATGTAATATACATATATCATGGTGTGTATTCATCAGAAGCGAAGATTTTGCAGAAAAAAATATATAAATGCTTATCAATATCAAATCACAATGAGAAATATCAACAATGCAGAAATTGAAAACATTATCTACGAGTACATACCAAATAATAAAAAACTTAATGCGTCTATTTGTAATAGGTACATGAAATAACATCTATTCCACACACAAGTGAAGCGATGAACAGAAAAATGCCAATAAAACATCAAAGGTTCTACACGATATTGTTTATGATACAACCGAGTATAAATTAGTCCACCTTAGCAGAGCCACTCTTTAGGGGTCCACAGAACAGGTTCAATTGGTTAATTTGTTTCATTTTTTTTCAATTTTGTTATTGGAGAATGACTTCGAGAGTCCTTGGGCCAACGAGGTGTGACTAAACGGTCGAATTTGAAACGAATTGATCTCTGGATGAACTTGAATCGTGATCTTTGATACATCTGCTTGGTTATCTCATAAATTTCTAATTAAGTAATTGTAGTTTTTGTAAAATGTTACCTTTGTTACTGTTAAATTGATTGGAATATAATTCTGTGGTATCTTTTTATTATTTTGAGTAGTTGATTAACATCCTTACTTATTAACTATTTGATTATATTATATTCAGGGGATGTAGATATTGATTTAAATTACATTGTTCAATAATGAAACAAACAAAGCTAAAAATTGGACAGAACTGTAGTTGAGCTGATCATCTATCATGATCGAATTTTGAAACTTATTTTTAAATGCATTATTATTTTAATAGTATGAAATTCGAAGTTTTCTCCTATGTTTCGTTATAAAAATTATTGTGAATTTGAATTAATTATGTCGTACTTATTATGGTGATTGGCTGAATGTAGAGAAAGAAAACATAAACATTCTACAAAATAATAGTCAACTGAATTGCTGTTCGAGGCTGGTTCACATAAGCTCGATAACCTAATTTATGAATTTAAATTTATATGAAACTCCTTTCTTAATCACTTATATTATAAAAACGATTAGTGTCTTTGAAGTTTTCAATTCCAGTAGTTTTATCTGTGCGTTAGTCTGTCAGCCAATTTTTACTTCTCTATATGTTTACATTCTCATAGTTTTACCCCTATAAATGTAAAAGAGCATATGAAACGCTGACAAAGTATAAAGACAAAATTACTTTTCTTGTGGAGATTTTCATGAAATTGTTCATAAAAATACCAGAGTATTCAGTTTTAGAAACGATGCTCCAATAAGAGTGTTTACCAAACTTTTCCCTTAATTGCCCACAGCTTGGTCTGGCACCGAATTAAAACAAGCGCTGACCGCGTTACTGTTCAGTTATCAAGTAATCGACCTTATTGATGTATGAGCTACTGTCCGATCATGATTTATAGTGGCTTCCGTCTAGGACATCATACCTCTATGATTTTCAATCATACCCGACGGTTCGTTAGCCGGTATCTTGAATCAATTGTGATGACATAACAAAATGGATGCGGCACTTTACTTGTTGTCGTCAGGATATTTATTTAGATACCCAAAAGTAACTTTTGATATCTTTATTTAGATAAATTACATTAATTATTAGTTACTAAATTAACTACTATTGAACATTATTGATAAATCCAACTATCAATATTTAATACAGAATATATTATTAAACTAATTTGTGATTAACTTTTCGTGTGGATTTTAGTACTGTATTTTGTTGCTGAAGAATTATTCGGGAAATTGGAAAAGGCTATTTTTTTAAATTTAGGAATATAAAAAACAATAATTAAACAAAGGTTATAAAATAAACATATAAAGATAAGACAGGTAGTTATTTACGACTACTAAAATAATGTATATAACAATAATAACTTGAAGATTTCTTAGATTCGTAAAAAAATAAGGTATATTATTTATTTTTAATATTAATAATTTGAATTTTCAAGCCGTATACAGCAAATAAACTGTCTTCTCCATATTTAGTAAATCTTAAATCAGGGCGAACAAAAGTAACTTCTGCTGTTGGCAACATTAACAAGTGATACAAACACATGTAAATAAATTGAGACGAGTATTCCTCGGTTGGCAGCACGATCTATCAGTAATTCACGTTGCATTATCAATCAAACCACCATGATTGATGGAACATTTTCATCGGTAGCTAGATAGCTTGTCTTCTTTGAACTTAATTAAGACCTCTACGTACGTTTTTTGTAATGCATATACTTTGGCTTTGCACATACGACGATACACCGTTATGATGATGTGACATTCGTATATAAGATCCGTTGGTGAAAGGTTCAGATAGATAAATGCGTGTCGAACAGATAACAGTTTTCGTTTCTAAGGCTGCCATTGTTGCCGAGATCCACAATCAAAGCTACAATAAAATGTAGAATTACAACGATTTGTAAGAGCGCTGGCGTCTTCTTTATTTTTCGACCACGAAATTATGGTTAGAGTAACAAAATTTATGATAAATCGAATATTTGCTGATAATTAAATATTTTAGTGATCTCATTGTTCTGTGATAGATTAAGAATGTATATATCACTCTCTATTTTCTTGTGAATTGTCATAAAAGGCTAAGAGACTTTATCGCATTTATACCTGCAAAATACTGAATTGTGGGCATAGATCTGCATAGGCATAGATCCCTATTATACTGGGGTTTATAAAAATTGGTTTATTGTATGTGTCCGTTATAGCTCTGCCACCTTTCGAAGAGGGAAAGCGATTATAAGTATATTCGTATTTACGAAATATTTTTAAATAAAATTAATTGGGCATAGTTTTCTTAGACCATACGAAAACGTTATGATATATCCTTCGTTTAGTTGTGGTCTCATCAGTGTGAATCTTTAAAAAACCCTTTTCTACAAAATTATCTTGACACAGTGATGATTGATGAGAACTTCGACTTAGACGTAAATAATTGAAAACCATCACGAGCTAGGGAAAATGAAGACATCCGAAACTATTTTGGTGAAGTTCCCCCTAAATTGACATGAAATAAATCTTCTGGATACAGTTGAATGCCAGTTAAGTACACTATGATTTATAAAAATTATGATTGATTAGTTTAATTACTTACAAGTAAAATCTGGTCACTTACAATGAAGAAATTTAGTATCGTTATATATGTTAGAAATAGAACTTATTACGTATTTATAACGGGCAATTAAATGAATAGAGGGTAGGTAACGCTGTAGATTCGACACTGACCTTCTAATCGCAGGAGATCCAAGCTTTATTCTACCCATATTTACCCGATACTTCTATTGAGAAAGAAAACAATGTGAACAATATGAAGCATAGAGTTGCTTCGAGAATAAATGAAATCCACATTAGCACTAGCAATACAAAGTCCGAAGAATTACGTATTACAAAACTTACGTGGCAGTGTGCAAGGCACGTTGCATTTAAGCAAAAAGGCCCTCCGGAGGCAGGCTCGAGTCTCATAACCTGAACCAATAATTTAGTGAAAGTCGTAGGAACGCATTGTATGCTAGCTGCGCATGACTCATGTGAGGAGAGGAAGAAGTGTTGATATGCTTGGAAAGTTCTATATCCAGTAGTAGAGGTGTCGACGAAAGAAGAAACTATGTAGTCGCCCAACCAACACTGGGCTAATATAATTGAACTAAGCCTTGTACTCTGATCCGATTTCGACGGATATCGCTCTATATTTCACAAATATATATTTGTTATAAACTTTTACTTTAATTAATTTACATGTGGCAGGAAAGCCTTGATCTTACAAGATGGTAAGTGATAATAAAAGGTGGAAGCGATGTTAACCTTGATTTTTTAACAAGTAATGATTTTTTTTAATTCAAATTTCTAACTCTAACTCAGACTAAATTTGAAATTGATGAAAAATTGTTAAACACTTTTTCTTTAATAGAACACATTTGAGCAATTTCTTAACTAAATAAATTATAACAACTTATATTGAGGTTCAAAGGTATCAAAGAAACTTAGCAGAAAACTTCAGAACGTATAAATAGCCAGTAATTTAATTATAACAAAATATCCCTTAACTTAGATTCTACTTCTTCTGTAACCAACATTGTAACAATTGGATAGATATTTTATTTTTTAAATTAGCGACAAACTGCAAAACTTTTTTCGGAATTACTTAACCGTTAGAATTTGTTCTGTAATCTTGTACTGCTAATTTAATCTTTGTCGGCGTTTGGACCATTGTCTTCTTTATCTGAGCAAGGATAATCTCTATTACGGAAGATTGGTTTTGTCTGTATACCTTTTGTAATTTTAACGAGTTTACAGGACTGTGTAGGCATTTGTCTAAAGTTATTAAAACTAAAAACTAAGATATTTCATTTTATATTTTATATGTAAACCAGTATAATTTTTGCATATAACGTAAAACATTAATATTAATAAAACATTATTATCACATAGAGAACTCTCTTGGTCATAAAAAATACATTTACTCATAATATTATGCAAGTTTCGAATAAATGAACATATTCACATTATTTTTCTCGGTAAACCTTTATGTTTCTTTTTTCTTAATTTCAGTATAAAATTTATCAACAGCAACAGATATTTTTTACAACTGACTACCAATATTATTAAAATATGATTGAAAATCTGGATGTTTTAAAAATATGTCAGTTGATTTATGAATATCACAAATTGGACACAGTTTTACACAACAGAAGTACTCAAGTAGACAACCCTGGTATAGAGTCTCGTTTCGGAAGATAATAAATTTTTATCTATAATTAACATAATTCAATAAAAAGAAAATAGTAAGCTTTCAACAAATCAAAAGTCTCCACAAAAAGGATATATTGGTGTACAAATAACAAAATTATTGGCAATTTTGTTTATACTCTTATACAAATTAGGCGACATCGCCATACTGTGTTACATTTTACTATGGAGTATTTTTGAGCGATCCGTTACAATACCTAAAACATGTAAATATGTAAAAATAGTCGTATGTATACTGTTACGTCTGCAATATTTCACAGAAAATAATATATCAATAAGATGCAAAAAAAAAAACAAATACACAATTGACAAAACATTCTGGTATACCTTCGAATCAAGTATAATTCGTATCAAATGAGCGATAGACCACGTAATAATAGCTGCCTAGTTAATCTAAGACTCCTCCAGTAGGCCAGGAACTGAACTAATGACCCTACAGAATTCCAAGGCACACGGAGCTTTTGATTAATGAAATCGTTCCGACCGTGTGGAACTCAACAGCATCGGGTCATAAATTTTAATTTAAAACTTTAATGATTGTCTTGCTGTCGCTGCTTGCTTGCTTGCAGAGCCTGAGTGTAAAGAAGGATCTTCGCTAGATTGTTTGACCAGCTATCTTTACACAGTAGTTCAGTCAATTCTACTAATCGTTAAGTATTATCAGATAGTGGTGTTATTGCGAATGTTTCAAATTGTTTTTGGTTTTAGTTTGTTGTTAGCTACAATAAGTTTACATTTGCTTTTTGTTGATATAAACAATGTAAATTTTTAAATGAAAACTTTGTACAACGACCCTAACTAAAGCGTAATGACCTATAATTGTTGTAATTTTAGTTATCAGATTGATTTGATTTCTGAAGTTTACTACAGAGTCAAATCAGGTTAAAGGCTGAAAGGCTATTTAAATGTCTATGGGCAGCGGTTATCGCTTACCATCAGGTGATCCGTTTGCTCTTTGCTGCTCTATCCTATAAAAAATAGAGTGTGGTGACATTAAAAAAATAAGTTATATACGTTTCGGTGAACAGAGGGTATTTCGACGGCAATTTTTTTACCAAGTTCATCTTCTTAGCTTTCATCTTCTCGGGTAGGTACCTACCTGTCTTAACAATATCTGCAACGCTTCAGCAGCAGTATTCGTGATAATTTAATATTTGGACCGAAGTACGGACACGTCATTATTATTTTTTTTATTTTTACTGCATGAAAAGACGTAACCAATTTGTTCAAATCTTCGTGATATCCTATTAGCATTTTTTTATTCGCATCCACGTCATTTCAAAGCATGAACTGAGCGAGAGAATTCTAATATAGTGTGTTAAACGGAGTCCGCGCCCCGCTGCGTAGTATAGTTTGCCTGAACGGAGGTGACTAGACTGCGTTACTTCGGTGAGTCGAAATGAAATTCCTGAGGAACCGTTTCACCGAACAGATACGCATCACCTTTACTAATAGGAAAATGCATTTAATTATTATTTTTTATTTTCACATCAATTTTATTTTGTAAAGGTTTTCTTCAATCGTTTTGTTGCATACCTTCTGAAGCTACATCTTTATGCAATCAGGTAATATATATCAGATCAGATCAATCAGATAATAATCAGGAATATAGGTATCAACTTTTATATTTGAGTTGTCCTAACGACTTTTTCTAATATTTTATCATTTAACCTCCTTACTACTTAATTGAAATGAAAATGTTTTAAAGAAATATATAAAAATGTGGGTTTAACTTGTAACACTGTTTTTCTCACTGATTTTAAGTACTATTAAAGACATTTTTTTATTCATATTGATTAAAATCACTTTTACAATTGTATCTCGCATTGGTTATGTTTACGTCGAATTGTTACTTTGACATTGACAATTTTAATAGATGACATGGACAGTTCCATAGAGTGGACCGCTAATCATGATCCTAACACCATTATCTATGGCGCAAATTAAGCAACCAAGTCTAGCCAAGCGTCGTCTACAAAGATAGTATTTTAATCAGTAATCCCACACACTCCCCCTAAAAAATATTAAAATATTATAATGTCACAATTAGTAGTTTAAAAGAATAGTCTTATGTCAATGAAAAGTTAAATCGCAATTGATCATCATAAGTGTAGTCGTTTAACCTTATTTTTATTATTCCTCAGGCAAATGTTTGTCTGTGGCAATTGAGTCTGTAAACTAGACCTAGCTGTGAGGACTAATAAAGAAATATTAATCCTTCTACAGATTAACATAGTCAGGCTAGATTGCTCGGGCTAGCATAGATTGTGTCCTTTGCCTAACTAAAAAATTAAAAACTTAATAAAAAAAAAAAAAAGATACACACTAGTCTGTGGCAGTGATTAGCGGATATTATTTGGTTTTGGATCAATAGCTGTGATCGATAACTATTCACTGTTCTAATTTAAATAATTGAAAAGATTGTATTTGGCTGTTGAGGCCGAGCTCTGCTACAAAAGAGAAGGAGTCTATATATAGACTGACGAAATAGATCTGCTTTCACCGAATATAAATTAGAGAAAAAAAAGACAATCATCCCGAAAGAAAGGTACCTAATTTTCATAATTCTTTCTTTTATTATATATTTAGAGTTTTTAACTGAGATTCATATATACATTTCATATACCTAAAACATCGTTCTAGAACATTTCCTGAATATCCGTTGAGTGTGGGTAGAGAAAATAACTGTGGTAAATTGATATAACAAATTTGGTCTTTTACAATAAAATATTGATTAATCATCATAGTATGCCTGGTGGGAAACCAATATTTATGCAATTAAATCCATTAACTACCTCTCATAACCGTTACATACATGGGGATTTAAATAAAACAAATTAATATTTTAACCAGATCAAATCTTGTAATATTCTAGAATCAATTGTATCTTCATGTTTGTTTTCATTTTCTACATCACACTCTTCGCTTTTGAAAGTTAATAAATAGTAAAGTAAATGCCAAGAGAGTTGTTATTTGAAATGATTCATGTCATCTTCAGGGAACTATATTTGGGCTGAACATTAACCCTCGTCACCCAGGGACTTTCAAGTGACCCAGCTGCATTAAATAGACCGCTGGTCTACCTTAAATTCAAATTGAAGACGGCGACTTGGTAAGCCAAGGACAGAGAGTAAACTAACCCAAACACGGCCATCTAACCACGGTTACCAGTTGCCTGGACCAGTTCCTGAAGGACTTCTGAAGGACTACCGGAATACTGATTTCTTTTTATCCTCGGAATACCCTCTTTTAATCTTTTACATTATAAATTTCAACTTAAAACCAATATCGATCAAACGGACCTATAAACCCTGCCTGTACCTATATTAATTTAAGTCATTCTATGTATATGAATTGATAGAATTGACAGTAATATTGTTGCCTAGTAAACATTAGTGAATTGAATTTTGTTTAAACTCCATTTGAAATAAAGATTTTGTACTCATACTTCTAGTGATTTATTGGTATAAAATATTGTTGCATAGTAAACATTTGTGAATTGAATTTTGTTTAAATTCCATGTGAAATGAGGATTTTGTACTTATATTTCTAGTGATTTATTTGTATAAAATATTGTTGCATAGTAAACCTTAGTGAATTGAATTTTGTTTAAACTCCATGTGAAATGAAGATTTTGTACTTATATTTCTAGCGATTTATTTGTATAAAATATTGTTGCATAATAAACATTAGTGAATTGAATTTTGTTTAAATTCCATGTGAAATGAAGATTTTGTACTTCTATTTCTAGTGATTTATTTGTATAAAGTATTGTTGCAAAGTAAACATTAGTGAATTGGATTCTGTTTGAATTCCCTGTGGAATAAAGATCTTGTACTCTAAACTTTTAGTAATTTATTTGCAAAAATCCAATTATTTCATAAAATAAATAAAAATACATTACAAACTGAAAAAATGACATACGATAGTTAATCTACAATGGCTACCCTGCTGCCCGCACAACTTAATGACAAACAATATCTATATCCATATCCATATCCGTGGGAGTACTTTACCGTGGGAGAGCCATGATTCGGTACGAATTGAGCCGGCTCGACCGGAGTGATACCACGGCCTCACAGAAAACCGGCGTAAAATAGCGTTTGCGCTGTGTTTCGCTGAGTGAGTGAGGGTGCCGGAGGCCCAACCCCCCCTTCCCCCTTATTCCCTTTTAAAAGGCCGGCAACGCATCTGTGACTCCTCTGGTGTTGCGGGTGTCCATGGGCAACGGTTATCGCTTGCCATCAGGTGATCTGTTTGCTCGTTTGCTGCCCTATCCTATATAAAAAAAATCAATCTATATCAAAGACAAACCACTCTAATTCGACGTATTACTCGAAAATTCTAAAAGCTAAGAAAGTGAACATAGATAGATTACTGAAATATCCAAAAAGTGTCGATAAACCGTAGTGAGCTTTGTGTACACAAAACTATAAATAACAAATTTCAAACATACAAACCAAAGCTCATCCACACATTCTCACCCACCGTTGACGTTTCGTAATAATGGAATCGAAAATTTCGAAAAGAGCCCCATAATTGGCACAAAAGATTGTGTATCGCTGAAAAGAACTGACTCAAGCTTTATCTTTTTGGAGATTAATATTTTGTTCGTCGTTTTTTCTTCGTAGCGCCGATTCTATGTAGCTTCTTTTTTTACCATTTTCATAGATTTTGATCGACTTTTTTGTGTAATCGGCGGATTGTGCCATCCATGGAGTGGCAAGATGTTTTAGCAACAAGAAATTGCGATTTTTGTTTCAATTACTTTAGAGGTACAGAAAAACTAAAGATAGATTTTCGCTACGATTATTAGAATTTTTGAACTTACCAACTCTTGTGAGTTGTTTATTTATTCATTAATATACTTATTACTGGTTTTTTTTACATATTGTGTCCTACAATGATATTTTGCTAAAAATGACATTTCAAGTTGCATTTTTTCTTTAAATTTAATTTTAGTTTTATAGTAAAAAACATTCAAATTATTAAATGTATAAAAATTTTGTAACAATTTCACGAGCCCCATAGTTTCTTGTTTAACAATGCACCTTTTTTAGCTATAAACAAAACGTAAAGTGATAAACTTTGCTACCTGAGCGTGGGTGCCTTCTAGACACCGAACGTGAATTATTGCAAGCCGGCCCCTGTCACACATACACCTTATAAAAATCCCTTAAAAACTCTGCCGAAAAAGATAGAGCTTTATAAAAAACTATAAACAAGAAAAGGACAGGTATAGTTAGCGGCAAATAAAAGAGCATTCTTAATTGTGTCGATTAGATTTCAGGGATATTAATTCAGTGATTCACGCATTCTGTCAAGGTTCATATTTTTCGATTTTATACGGTGCAAGCTTATAATATATGGTGGTTCATTGTGAATAGTGTGTTTACCCTTCACGGGTTTACAGTCATTGTTCACTGTTTGACATAATATTATTTGGAGGCTACGCCTTGGTCGTTGCCTCGGGATAAAAAGTTAAGAAGGATATTTCGCGTATTAAGAACTTCCGCAAGGAAGTTTGTTATTTATTTCCATTCGCGTCGTGGTGGGCTTTCGTTTGAATTTATGGTGCTTTTTTCATCGCAATAAATATAAGTGTAACAGATTTAAACAGATTTGATGACAAATTTTTCATGGCAAAAACTTAAATGGTATATTTCGTAATGGAAATGGGATGAATATTACATTTTGCTAAAATTATTGTATTACAATATTGTAATTGAAATGTTCCTCATATTATGATTAATCTATAAATACATAATTGTTATTATGCCTTAATCATTTTCTTAGTATTTTTTTGTTGGATGTGACTTCCAAAAGAAATAAGTTATATCTGTCAAATCCATTATATAAGACTGCAAACTTAATTCGTGCAACATATGTGTAAAAATTGAAATATTCAATATATTCAATATAATCAATTATTTATTATACAAAGACTGACTTTACCACAGTCTAAACTATCTCAGTACCAAAATTTAAAAGTACCGAATATTACCTGAAATGTTACAGTACAGTATTCGAACTTCATCTGTTTATAATATTAGTAAAGTAAAGTTACTTAGTAAGTAGACTTAGTTATATATATTGTATAATAATTATAATATTAGTAAAGTACTTATCAATATTAAAAAGATATAAATTTGTTGCCGCAACTATTTCAAAATCTTTAATTCTCGGCTTTCTAAGTATCTGGATCTGTACTTTGTACTTCTTAAACATGATAATGTTCTAATAAAGGAATAAGGCCACTTAATCATATAGAAATAATAAAAAAAACAAACTCGTAACAAACGTATTCAATGGCAATTACAAAAGCTGCCTGTTCCCAAAAAGGTAGATTACCAATAAAATAGAACACGCGTGTATATAAATATTGTAGGTACATACTTATATACCGAACGTAATTTCTATGCTAACAAGGATCCTTGTGTTATCGTGTTTGTATCGCATCGTTGCGGAAAACACACGGGGTGAATATTTTACCAGTAACATTTTATGCCTACGGTACGAACACATAAATCCAGCTATGTTTTAGAGTTGGCGACAGTTTTTCACAGCCTCCGGCTTGATGAGTAGCACTTGAGTCTAACAAGCTCCTTGACTTGAGATAACATTAAACATCAAGCGCATTTATGAAAACAGAGCAAAGAATAGCACTTTATTATATTTGATGTGTTTGATTATGGGTCACATAAAGACATTTATTTACAGTGCACACTATATATAGTTCGTATTGCAATAATTTACAACTGGTACTTCTATCTCTTTCCCGAAAAACCCTGCATTGAACTTTATTTTTTCGTTTCGTTTTCGAACTTATCGAAATTCTAGAATATTGTCAGCTTTATGCTACTGTTTAAATTGCAGACAAACTATGGAAATATTTTCTTATTAGTTCTTTTTTTTTTGTAAATGTAACAGTTTCTTTCCTGTGCTCTATTTCGTTTGACTTTATTAGCATACGTAGTAAAATAAAATATTTTCGTGTTTATTTTATTACTTAGTAGGTTTTTGTCAAGGTAAATGGTAATTGGAAATACAAACAAAGATAATATTATCATTATTTAAGTTAATTAAAATTAATAAAAACATTCCAATGACAATTATTTTCATACAATTTAAATAACTACTTATGTTTACTATAATGTAAAGAGACAGGAAACAAACGTGCTTTATGTACCAATATTGTTTTGTTGAGCAAAAGCCCATAAAATACCCTTTTACAATTCAAACATCGAAAATCTAATGCCGAATGCTTCAGAAAACAAAACTAACGATACAGAAGTATTGTAAATATTATAATGAGTACAAGACAGAATAATCAGTGGATACCAAATATTCTGCTATATTAATCCGGAGCATATCGCTCTTACGTAACTAGTTTAGTTGCGTTTAGTATTTGTTTGAATTGGCTAATATTTTTTAATTACAATGAGGAAAGCCAGTGTTTCTTTGAAAAAATATATTTGAAGGAATTTCGTTATTACAAATTATCTATTAAAATTATAACATTGATCTACACGCAGTCCCCAAATAATAATATTACCTACGTAAAAAAAATATAAATAATACAAATTCAAATATTTACTATGGGCAATTAAAAGCTGTGTACACAGTCACATAAATTATACCGCACACTTAGTAGTTAGCCATTGTCAATAACACCTACGTATTTTTTCGACCACTTACAATCGATTATCTCAATCGATTTGAGCACGATTACAGCGAATATTTCATCGGCTAAAGTCGATCCATGCGTGGGTATGAATACACCCCGACGGGCAAAACCAATTGATCATTATTCATATTACCAAACTGACAGATTGTGATGTGAAACACTTCAAAGTAAAGTAATAACCTTAACACGTCTGGTGTCTTGGAGATGGATGTTTTGTAAAAATAACAGAAATGATAACATGCGCCATTGTATAATTACTGCAGGTGTGACATATTTTAAATTTATTGCTTTTAAAACTGGTCAGGCATCATTTTCATGTTGTTATGTAGTCAATGCACACACCATTAAACTAGAGTGTACTTATATGATAAAATAAATTACTTTAATTTCATTTATTTTCTTATAAAAACTGTTATGTTGTCAATGTATACTGACTCGATATATATAGACATTATCAGAATTCTTTTCAATATGAAATCTCACTCTAAAACGATCACAGTGCAAGCGATTTGCTCGCATTCTTACATCGGTCTCTACACGTAGCGCCATCTGTCAACAAAATGTTACTAATACAACTTTGCCAATGTTTTCTATTTTGTGAAATTATGTGCACGTGTACATGTGTAGATAATTTTAAGAATGAAGATTCTTTACACCAGTTGCCAGGAAATATTATTCTATTACTACATATATTCATTGAAATTTAACAAGTTAATAATAAAATTTAGTTTACCCAACCGAACTATAAACTTTATTTTTACTTAATATATTTGCGTAGCATCATTCAAAATTTTATTGATTACTTAAAAATTTAATCACGTTTTACGTAAAATAACTACATAAATGGCTACATGGCTTCCAAATCATCCACAACTTGCCTATGACGCCTACATACGTAATTAATTAAGTCTACAATTTCGTTTTATCAATAATAATGTCAGTTATCATTTATCTCGCGCTAAGCATCAACGCGTCAGCCGGAGACAAAGCAAAGCCGAGACGTTAAGGCATCTGTCTTTTCATAGTCAACTTAACTAAAAGGATTAAAATGATATCTTCCGTCGTCTGACACCCAGTGTGGTCTACCAAGCGTGAACACAGAAATCTTTTGTTAGAGCCTTTAAGAATTTTGTTGCCTTAATCTCTTAATGCTTTTATGTGTTAGTTGCTTTTTAATTTTGCCATTCGAATAGAAGGGTTGCTTCTAATCCTTCCTGTAGGTAAGAGTGTTAGGATCTTTTGTCAGTCCGCATTCTCTATTCGTCTTGCGGCAACTCCGCTTAAATTTATTTTAACATCCATTCGCTTTAAAAAGCTTTAGCGATTTATTCACGAATATCCTATTAAATATTGTTTATCTTATATGCTATGTTTGTATAAAAAAATTCAAGATTTGTTTAAGTCGCAAAGAAAATATTGCATTAATAAATATTAATTGGACCACTAATACCGATCGAGTAATTAGTAAGCAGGTAATTATTTACTACTACTAATCATCAATTTCGAACGAGTTGGTTTTTATTAATTTCCATTTCCTTTATAAAATAAGGCTTCCCATTTCATCAGTTTCTTGGTAAAATGTTTTATGTCTATCTCGTTGAGCCATGCAAAACTTAGACGGTTTCCGAACTGTCGCTAAGATTTCACATTGTTATCCAAGGAAAAAACAGAAATGTGTTTGGTTACATGGAAACTCATATTACAAGCGCGTGCATTATTAGAAATATTTAATAGTTAAAATGTCAAATAAGTTTAAAGATGCTCCTAAAGACTACCGAAAATCTATTTTCAGTAAACACAATGAGACAGACTGGATGTAAAACACGTAAAAACAAAACTTAAATCAGACTTCATCGTAACTATTGCATTTCTGTTATTTTGCTCTAATATAAAACTGATTGAAAACATTTTTTCTTTTCTTATAAAGTTGACATTAAATTATTAATTAATGGTTATTGCCAAAATCAGTTGACTGCTGCGCTTATTTAAAGTTTGCGACTGTTAAGCGCACCGACAATCGCTTAAAGCTTTCGGAAAAAATAATTTATTGTAACTAGTCGTCGTGAGCGTTCGCCGCAGCTCGGCTCATCTGCTCACCGCCCCTCCCCGCTGAGCGTAGACCCAAACTGACTGCAATGCCTCTACTCGTATTCACTTCAGTCGGCTCCCAGCAGCGTCGAGGTACGGTTGCGTCACTCGATGCTATACCCGGGCTTTCGTGTCTAAGAAAACACGCTTATCACGTACGCGAAACAATAACAACACGAACTCTGTTTATCATAAAAAATTCTGAAAAGTTTGAAAATCTCAACGAAGTGGGAACGTAATTCAGTGCTTTATTGGACCTTTTAGTAATTGTGGACGTCTGAGTGATAAACTTTAACGTAACTAAAAGGACGCCTAATTGACTGTGAATCTTATACGTATCCTATCATGTGTGACACCACAACAAGGACAATCTAGTTGAAATGAGTTAAAATAGTCTTTACAAATTGATGGATACCTTACATCCGGCAAGGGGACGCACCGCACAAACAACGACGGAAAAAACATGACACTGAGATTAGTGGCTCCAGTTTTCTTTCTTCCTTAATATTTGATTTTCCTCATAATGGCTAATCAATATACTTCAAAACGACCCTTTAGCTATATTTTGATATGGTTTGTCATCGGATTCAATGTCGCTGATCAGAGTTCACTACCGCTTAAATATGAAGCTCCTGATGACTGTCAATGGTGGTTACGGGGTCCAAATGACTCACACGAAGTTTCACTAACATGTAAACTTCGCACTATCAACAGTGAATTTGATACTACAAACTTCAGTATTATTCCATCGGAACACACGACATCACTTAGGATTGAGTGCAATGAAGAAATGATGTACAAAAGCTCACTAGACGAACGAAGTTTTGCTCACTTAGTGAAACTGCGGGAACTTGTTTTGGATAGCTGTAAAATTGGACGATGGCCGCCTGGCGTACTCTCAGGCTTACGAGACCTTCGAAATTTAACGATCCGAACTAAAAACACGGAATGGGCCGCTATGAGCTTAGAGATAGCATCGGAGAGTTTTACGGCTGTTCGACAGCTAGAGAAGTTAGATCTCAGCTTCAACAACATTTGGTCGTTTCCAGAAAACTTGTTTTGCCCCTTGACTAATTTAGTGTATCTGAACGTCTCTTCGAATAGATTACAAGATGTTACCGATTTAGGATTCCGAGAAAGGGCTATGCACCAAGCTCTAATTAGTGATCCAGATGGCTCGGTTCCTACTGCTGCAACGGTTCCTCATGCGACGTGCTCTCTAGATATTGAAGTATTAGATGCTTCCAATAACCACTTTGTTTTAATGCCCGACAATGGATTTATGGCATTAAGAAGGCTAAAAGAATTACATATTCATGATAATGAAATTTCTATGGTAGCTGATAAAGCACTCACCGGCTTAAAACAACTTCAAATAATTGATCTCTCCAACAACAAAATTGTGGCACTACCGCAAGATCTATTTAAAGATTGCCGCCCAGTTATCAAAGAAATATACTTACAGAACAATTCCATTAGTGTACTTTCATCCAGTCTCTTTGCTAATTTGGATCAATTGCTAGCGTTGGACTTATCTAATAACCATTTAACGAGCACATGGATTAACGAGAATACTTTCACCGGTCTCATAAGAATGGTGTTGTTAAATTTATCGAACAACAGACTATCAAAACTAGAACCAAAAATCTTTAAAGATCTTTATACCCTGCAAATTTTAAATGTGCAACACAATATGCTGGAGAATATAGCAGCTGATACGTTTGCACCAATGAATAATTTACACACGTTGATATTGTCATACAACAAAATTTCTCATATTGATGCATACGCACTTAATGGATTATATGTGCTTTCATTGTTGTCGATTGATAATAATCGTCTTGACGAATTACACCCTGAAGCATTCAGAAACACCTCTTCTTTACAAGATCTAAACTTGAATGGCAATAGATTAAAGAAAGTTCCTACAGCACTTAAAACTATGCGTCTATTACGAACTCTTGACCTTGGTGAAAATCAAATTACATCATTGGAAGAGCCAGGCTTTGTAGGCTTACATAACGTGTATGGATTACGCCTCATCGGAAATAAAATTGAAAACATAAGTAAAGATGTATTCTCCGATTTGCCATCACTACAAATCTTGAATTTAGCCCGCAATAAATTAAGGCACATTGATATGAACGCATTTGAATCATTAACCAATTTACAAGCAATAAGACTCGATGCTAACCAGCTCACAGACATTCAAGGACTATTTGTAAACATCCCGTCTCTCCTGTGGCTGAACGTGTCGGACAATCAGATAGAATGGTTTGATTATGCTGTTATTCCTACGGGACTTCAGTGGTTAGATCTTCACAGTAATAACATTAAGGAATTAAGAAATAACTACCGAATGGATAAGCAGTTACGATTACAAACACTTGACGCTAGCTTTAATAAATTGACAAGAATATATACATATTCGATTCCTAGCAGTGTTGAATTACTATTCCTGAACGATAATCTAATTACGCAAGTTGAAGCTCAAACTTTTGTTGGAAAAACCAATTTAACGAGAGTCGATTTGTATGCAAATCTGATAACTAGTATGGATCTCAATGCGCTTCGCCTAACTCCTGTTGATCCAGGGCGGCCCCTACCCGAATTTTATATAGGAGGAAATCCGTTCCAATGTGACTGTACGATGGAGTGGTTACAGAGAATAAATAAACTTGATCATCTACGGCAGCATCCCCGTGTTATGGACTTGGAGAGCATATATTGCAAGTTGTTGTACAATAGAGAAAGGACGTATATTCCGCTCATTGAAGCGGAATCATCTCAGTTTTTGTGTACATACAAAACTCACTGTTTTACGTTGTGCCATTGTTGTGATTTTGACGCGTGTGATTGTGAAATGACGTGCCCATCGAACTGTACGTGCTATCATGACCAACCGTGGTCAGCGAATATTGTGGACTGTTCCGCGGCTGGGTATTCTGAAATACCCAACAATATACCTATGGACGCTACTGAACTGTATTTAGACGGTAACAATTTTGGTGGTTTAACAAGTCATGCTTTTATTGGTCGTAAAAACTTGAAAATATTGTATGCAAATAACTCTAATATTGATGCACTTTATAATAACACATTTAGTGGACTAAAACGCTTAACAGTTTTGCATTTAGAAAAAAATAATATAAAAGAGTTGTTAGGTTTTGAACTATCGCCTTTGGAGAATTTGCGTGAATTGCATCTACAAGACAATAAAATACATTACATCGATAATCGAACCTTCATGGAGTTGAGGCATTTAGAAGTGCTGCGCTTGGAAGGGAATAACATTTACGGTTTCGCGGTGTGGCAATTCACGATGAATCCATATTTGGTAGAGATAAGTCTGTCCCGCAATCCGTGGTCGTGCGACTGTCAGTATATGCATAAATTTCGAAATTGGTTTAAAAATAACATCGGGAAGGTGGAAGACGCTGATAAGATTACTTGCATATTCGACAACATAACAAACGCAATTGGACCGCATATGTCTGATTTTAATTCAACAATTTGTACGAGTCACGTCGGTGGAAGCTCCTCGATAATCGAAAATCAAGTTATAAATGATTACCTTCCGCTGTTATTGATATCGTTATGCGTGTTCGTTATAAGCTCGGCTTTAATTTGCGGTGTGTTTTATTGGCGCCGCGAGCTTCGAGTCTGGATTTATTACCATTGTGGCTTCAGGATGTGTTACAAAAGTACAGCATTTGACGATGAAGCCGACAAAGATCGCTTATTCGATGCATACATAAGCTATAGCGTCAAAGACGAGGCGTTTGTCGCGCAAATGCTAGCGCCAGGTCTAGAATCGACTGACCCGAGCTTTCGCCTCTGCCTGCATTACCGCGATTTTAACGCCTCAGCCTACGTAGCCGACACGATAATAGAAGCGGTAGAGTCATCTAAGCGAACGATAATAGTGTTATCAAAAAATTTCATCAACAACGAATGGTGTCGTTTTGAGTTCAAAACTGCACTTCACGAAGTGTTGAAAGAGAGACGTAGAAGACTGATAATAATATTGTTAGGGGACTTGCCGAATAGAGATATCGATCCGGAGTTGCGTTTGTGTTTAAAGGCGAACACGTGTATAGAGTGGGGTGATAGACAATTTTGGCAAAAACTAAGATTTGCGATGCCGGACTTGAGAAAGTGTCAATATCATCGGTCGACGGTGAATATTTACGCGTCAGTGTCACCTGTGGGGGCCGGGCGGGCGCCGGCGCCGCCCCCTCCACCACCGCCAGGCAAACTGCCTCCCCTCTTGGGCGACGGGCTGGCGCTGCCGGCTGGCGTCCACACGCGAGATCCTCACCCACACCGCATGCCGCCGCACGCGCAACTATGGGCGTAGCGAATGCTTCAACGCAGGTAATCAGACACAGTCCATACTTGCAACGCTTAAGCGTATTAGTCTAATTAAACGTGATAATTATTTTTAAGTTGAACTATACTAAACCTGAAAGCGATAAATCGAGTCATAATCTGTATATTGTCAAATACAACATTGTATAAAATATAACGCCATACTAAATTACGCCTTCAAAAATTTATATTCGATTTATTGTCAGCATGGGATTCGTAGGTTTATGCGCTCCCAAGTTAATATTTATTGTATTTAAAACCTAAATAACGACTCTCATCAGAAGCTAAGTTTTGTTTGTATATTCTAGAACGCTTAGTTTTTATTTTAGTTGTTACAAATTTCCTTTGTTTCTGCGATAGTAATTTGTAAGAATTTAAGAAAAGATGTAAATATTTGTTGTACATAAAATCATAAAGAAACTATAATTTAAATGCTTAATTTATTATAATGCCAAAGTTTTAAACTTACTTTGTACAGATGAATTTATATGGTAACTTTGTTATGCGATCATATTTTATGTGACGAAATAAGACTGTATATAATTTTAATTATGTGTAAATAACTATGTAAATATGAGATTATTATTGAAAGAAGACATGAAATACACACATTTTTCAAAATTTAATTTGTTTTGTTTCATTTGCTTTTTATTTTCCATTTATATTATTTTGTTTTATTCCTTTTGATTTCGAAACCTAATCACGGTTTTTTAATTAAAATTACATAATATATAGAAAATCACAATATTTATACTCAAATTATGATGAATCTTAGTTGATTCTCAAAACGTACAACTAATAACTTAAGACTAAACATATGAAAGTCTACTAAAACATATGAAAGTCAATCCACTGTTTATATTATAACAAAACTAAATTTCTTAATCATGAAACAGCTATTCAAATAATTAATAAACCATAGAAATTCTAGTCCATTATTGCGAACAAGGCATACTTTTGACAGACGACAAAAGATTTTAAATTCTAAGTAAGTATGATCCTACTTTGTATGAATTGGTTTAAGCTATCTACCTAAACTGGAGGTGAAGGTTGGGTACTCCTAATCTGTTTCTTGATGTATATAGTCATGAAAGCAGTTTGCGACCCAAGGAACAACTTAGGACTAGGAAAAGTGCCAGGGAATTAATATCACAAAAATGTACCAATTTTTTTGAGAAAATCCGTGATTGGTTGTGGAATTTGGTAGGCAGAAAGTTAGTATTTATTAATAAGAAATATTGAGATACCGATATAAATAGGAAATCTAATTATTAAAGTAATATAAATATCAAATGAGCTTAAAAGGTTAATACATTGTACACAATTCAATTAATATATATGATTATAATCTTCGTCTATTATTTGAAAAATATAAAGAAACTCTATATACTAACTGATAAGATTAAAATTGCTTCAGCACTTTGGAAAATTTATAAACCAAAAAGAAAAGCAACGTTAAAGAATAGGCCAACAACACTTTTCCGGCTATTTCAAAACATTCCACTGCTGCTAATTGGAAACAAATGACAACCGGTACGTAAGTTGTCCTAGAAAAACGCATTTCTTTTGAAACAATCAAAATCCGGTTCCGCTTCCTTTATGTAATTGTTTACAAATATTAATTCCGAAATAAACTATAGATACTAATTGAAGAAATTTTCCTTGTTTTTATTTTTAATCATTTTTTTAATTAAATTTAAATAGATTAGATAGCACAATTTTGTGGGTGCTTATTACTGCCTATTGACCTATTAATATACAAATTGCCAATTGTGAATAGCTGTCACACTTTATGCATAGATTTATAGGAAAGATGTTTTTTATACCTTTGATAAGATGCAAAATATATATTTCATATATATAGTATTCATAAATGTTTTAGTTGCAATTTTAATTTCACCATAAATGTTTCGTTGTACTGTAGGTATCTAAGTCGTCAGTATTTGTCTTTAAAACACATTTCAAACAACAATTCCAGTGCTATGCATATATTCTCAAAATAATAACATTATTTATAGTCTGATTTCCGTGATTCTTTGCCTACTAAGATAGTGCACAAATATTTAAAATTAAGTTGTTAGTCTTAATTGTCTCAAGGTAGATAAATATTAACTTTCGAATTTTGAATCAAAAGACGTATGAATTGCTAGAGATCTAATGAAATATACTGTTGTATTAAATCTTGTCATTATCATCATAAAGTTATCTAATGAATTGACGCCCACTGCTAGACATAGGCCTCAGATCTTTTGATGCATTAAATAAATGTTTGAAAATAAATTCACTAAATTCATGCAAAGCTATATGAATCCTGACTTTCAGGTGGATACTATGCCGAATTCAGAATCTACATTTTCATGAAAGTTTTGTTTAATATTAACTATTAGAAAGCTTGACATAATCAAATAGTGTTTATCAATTCCACAGAGACCGTAGACTTGTAACTAACTTGTAACTGACGTAGACTTTCTAGATTTATTTGACTAGTAGAACACTTACATGATGCTTGTCACGTAATTAGCTATGATTTTTAGACCGTAAGTAGCTATTTGGATAAAATTTTTAAAAAAGACTTATAAATAGTAGTAAAATACAAATTTCGGGTATATTGAAAAATTGTAGGATTAAGCTTTATATTTACATTCTGTTCAGGGAAGAAGTAAACAATTGTAATCCTTCTCTTGATAAATCAGAAACTTTTCTATTTTTATACCAAACACTACCAATAACTGAAAAGTACTTTAATTTAGATGACCATTTATTATCTATCCGGCAACTATCTGCAGATAATATTTCTATAATAAACCAAAGAAATCCATAATCTATTTCCACTATCGTGTTATTTGTTACCATTCGTCACATAAAAGACGACTTCGTCCCCATGTTTTGATATGCTGATAACACGATCTTCATTCTTGTTGCGTGACTAAGTATATAATAAGTAGATATAATAAATACTATAATATTAATAATAATTTAATGCAGTTCGTTTCGTAATTTGCAAAAACTATTGTTCGTAATTTGAAACTCAATTTGTTTATGATTCTCATGTAAACACTAAATATCTCAGAACACTAATTAAACTGTAAGCTGTAATCAAAATCTTTACAACCCTAAGCTCTACTTCATTGGCGTCACAGCAATCAGCTTAATTAGAAAATCTTTATTTATGTTTCCTAGTTTGACGAACTATTATTAATGTCCTTCAACGAAATACTTCACTTAGTTCGTAATGTGGCGGCAGCTCAGACTTTGGTACGAAGATAGCGAAGATAGTATGACATTCTTTTAGATTGAAACGAATACGATCACAAAAATGCGAATAATAATTTTATTGCGAAGCCATGTTAGTTTTAGATTTTCTTAATTAACAATTGCAAGTAATCTGTACAATAAAAATGCTTTTACTTTAAATTTAACTTTGGATGTCATTCTTGCAAGAATTTACCATATTTCTGGCATATTCTTAATAATTATGCTATGTATAATCATAATAAAATCAATGAGTATAACCAAATCAGCAACAGCAACATTAGGCTCGTTGTAAATTTTACGAGACATCTGCCTAAATGGGTAACAATTTGATTCTAAGCCATACTAAAACGATGCTTCGACTAACATCGGCTCTATACACGAGCACACTAGAAACATAAGTCACGTTCAGATTGCGTTTTAAATATAAACTTATTTCTATTCAAGAGCAGCAAGTTCGACGATAATGGCGATTTAGTACACAAATCTATGTTACAAAGCCATTACACACACTCGCTGAGAGATAAATCCTCATATTTTTCTACCCAGCTACATTTAGCGACTGTCGAGAACCTACTCAACTCATGAAACTGCTATTATCTCCTTGTGGACGAATCAAAACGAAATCAACATTGGCTACTTCCGCACCCTTATCAAACTGAGACGGGTCGGTAAAAATAATGGGAAAAGTTTCCTGAGCACATACAATGTGAATGTGACGCATGCTATGGTGTTTGTCATCTGTCTACAAAACCAAAGCTATGAATATTTAAAAAAATCCCCTCGAAAACCCAATAGAATATCCACTAGAAAATGAAGTCCGTATTTTTCAAAGCAATTTTTCTGGCGATTTAGGCCTCACAAATTGAACAATTTGATTTCGTAATGAAGTAAACTTGTTTCGAACGAGTATTAATGTTAATTACAAAAAAAAAACTCTGTGGGAAAAATATATTACTGTTATTCGTAGCAATTAAACATTATTAAACATTCCTAAATTATATTCCAAAATATTAACATATTCCAAATGTTAACATTTGATGAAATTTTGAATTTCGCCCCACCAGAAACGTTTATATAGAATCTTTTTCGTTTGTATTAAAAAGGCTACAATAGAACCATCTGCTAGAAAATGCCATATGTCTCCATGAAAGGCGCATGCGCAATTTAATAGCATCTACTTAAAAGCATCGGGATCCTTTGAAAATTGTCAACTAAATATACACAAAAAAATCCTATATTGTCATCCGATAATCCTTTACGTGCTCTAGAGATGTCACCGTCAGAGATCAGCTTTCGTCTAGCAACGGTATTCGGTTTGCGTAATTCTATACAATATTCATAATAGATCTACCAGTTCAACAAATCGGAACTTAAGTAAATAGCTAATAAGATCCATAATAGGTTGACGGTATTGACAACCGACCACAGACCGCAAAACAAGGACAGACGGGGACAAAAGAAGCACAGATAATGTCCCATCCCTTAATCACATGCACTGCTGCTCTCGTAAAAATATTTGGAAGTCTAATAACAGCATTCAAACATTTGTGTTCATCCAATTTTCTAATTCTAGCAACCAGTTCTATTTAAATGTTCAAAATGGGCTTACAACATTTTTTCCTGTAAATTTGTTGTTAAAATGTTACAGGTTTAGTCCAACGGTCACAATCTAAATTTGAAACAATTCATGGAATGTTGTTTAGGGCGCTCTCATTACGACAATAGATTAGGTACTGTTGATTTTACTAGGCATTCCGTGATACCATGCACTTTTTAGAGTCGTTAATACAAATTAGAGAATTCGTGAAGAATTTGAATAGTGTCCCGGTCACGAGAATTTTGAGAACAGTAAATAGCTCTTCTAAGAGAATGTCATTATGGCGGCTTCATTCGGAGTTCTCAACATTAGAGTTTAATGTCTTTAGTCCTTCCGATAATAAATCTCACAAGTAATTCCATGCAACACACGGCCGTTATTAAAACAGAAATGTTCATAAAATTTGTAGAATAATCCATTTATAACGACTTATTAGTAATAATTTCTATGTTGTATTAGTTTTAGCTATTTATTTACGTGTTTTAAATGGCATTGTCAAATAAACTGACACTAAAACAGTGTAAATAATGTTGAAAATAAACTTAACCCTTTTTACCTTATTTACGATGGAGATCTTGATTGAGAACGGATAATTTCTAAAATCTAAAATAATATACACGGCAACAGGATAGAATTTTTAAAATTAGTATTATAATGAACTGTAGCTTATTATAATACGGTGTAAGCTTGATTGTATGACAATGGCCAATATCATAGTAATAAAAGACATATCATATTGTAACATATATATTGTCGCTTGTTTTCCCCGAAAGCTTAAGCAGAGATATAATTCACAAACATATCACAAATTTTTATTAAGTTCCAGTGTAGGGGGCTGGCCTATTGCCACTGTAATACAATTATTACAGTGGCAATAGGTGTTTCACTGTGGTCTTTTCTCTCATGAATGTCATAAGTATCAATTACTTATGACATTCATGAGAGAAAAGACAGTGAAACATTTATTCTTATCCATTATTTAATCCATTACCGTATAATGTTATCTTCATAGTTCCAATAATAGAGAGAGATTAAACCACGTAATGGCGCAGTACTGATTCTTCCAACTTACCTTTGAATTTACTCACAGATACACGAGTCCCAATGCAAATTTTTCATCCCTTTAGAAGCATTAGATAAATGTAACGAAAATCAAAAAACAAAAACGTAATGGATAACGAAAATGAAATGACCTTGTAGCTCCGCTTTATAAGGAGTGTCGTTACTCTTTTTCAGTGCGAATCAATGATTTAATATTATATCTATCTCTCTGTATCGATATAAATACAAAATATAAATTACCTCGAATATTTCTTCACAAAAAAGATAGAAGCTTTATAAAAGTAAGATACGATGAAAGTTCGATACTGAGGAAATAAGAATACAAATAATTTCCACATAACCGCCCACGAAATTGATTCCCAAAACAAATAATTTTGTTAGTTCATTGACATAACATGATACCTATTCAATTCATAAGTCACATTCGTATTATAAAGGACATTGTTCCGGCTCCATACATGTTTTGCCTAAGAACCGTTCGAATCGAAAGTGACTTATATAAACTCTTAAAATTATATGGAATCCTATGAAATAAGTTTTCACGAACGGACACTTCAAGAAACTGAAATAATTACAAAAAAAGTTAATATTTTGAGGTTATAAATAAAAAATAAGCAACCTTGCGTGAAATATCAGAGTAGTAATATCAAAGTAATATTAACAATATTATGTACAGCTATATGTTCTCTTCTAGAACTAGGAAAGGACTACTCTACTAGATACTAGGAAAAGAGATAGTACCTAGTCAAGTTTAAGATAATTCTTTGACAATTATCATTTTACAAAATCCAGTCCTTTACACACATCCGAGTCTACCAAGTTCCTACGCAATGTAATCGGAGTCCGTAATCAAGCCAAAATTGTTAGAATAAAATCATGAAACGCATAGAAAATCACAAAAGAAACGATAGTCGCAAAGCAATCAAAAATTAAATGAAACGGACACAGATAAGGTATGAAGTACACCAATGTTGCCAATTACGAAAACTATAATACTTGAATGCCAAGCTTTCATTTAAAAAATATATAATACTAGTTTTTTTTCTAGCTACTCAATTTACGTATTTAAATGAATAAAGTGTTATCAACTAATTTTAATAACCGACTTCAAAAAGGAGAAGGTTCTCAATTCGATCCGTATTTACCGAAATCGCGAAAACTTCCGAAACTGGCAGCACTGGCTGACGGAAAACATTTTATACGGCATCAATAATTGTGACCCAACTTTTTATTTGGAATTTATTTATTTGGAGTGTCCGTGGAATACTAAAATATGTTTCAAATAATATAAAAATAAATAAAAATTATAGTATAATTTATATTCACATCGGTTCTTAGGCCAAAATTGAACAATGTCCTTTAGGGTAGGAGCAAGAACACCACAGAAGAGCTGTAGTACCGACCTCTATTTGCGTACTGGGTCTGCTTATGAATAGAATATTAGATCTACTGCAGTAAATGGCGCTGAACATAAGACATTGATCATTAATGAGTCAATGTCAAAATCTTCATATAATATCTAAAATATTATTTTGCGAATGACTTTAAATTAATTTTTAAGACATTAATTTATTGAAATTCTTTTTTAAAACCAAGTTAAAGGAATACTGTTTAATGATGAACTAGGCTTTTGTTTTAGCATCGTAATGGCATAAAATAAATATTGGTAATATAACATAATAGTAACGACTGATTTTATACCTCATTTCGATCAACTTGGTTTCTTTTTTCTTTGTTTGTTCAGGTGTCAATTCGCCATCGACATCAGAGTCTTAGAATATATTTTTGATAAGTTTGTAATGAATACAAAATTAAGTATTATAAACACTACAAATAATAAAAAATATTTTTTCATTTAAATATGTGTATTTAAGAATGCTCTATATTTTTCAAGACGCAAACTTGCGCTCAACGTAGCGCTCAAATATTTTTGTGACTTATCCAAATTAGTACATATACGTTATTTATTTGATTTTATGATTCTGAAAGGTCTTTCTCTTACTTAATACTTTCTCTTTGGTTATATAGGGAGAAATAATTTTTTATTCATCATTTTTTGATTTGTAGCGTGAAACAATTTTGTTTGCAAAATAAACGTTTTGAATGCTCTTTGCTCGCATCAAAAACTCAAGTACAGAGTACTACGAAATAAATTGAAAAAGAAAAAAGTTAGGATCTCGAGGGACCGGTTGCTGTCGGAGTCCGTAGTCCGATCGGGGGGTGGCTCTGGCGGTGTCTTTAGACATCGTCAACGCCTTCGGCACCCTCCCCTGGCAGGCCATCAGGGGGGCATCCGACCACCACGAGTTGCCCCCCTACTTGCGGGCCGTGATCGGGGACTACTTGCGCGACAGGACGATCGGAGTCAGGGGAAGGAACGAGACGGAAACGGAGAGAGGGATAGAGTGCGGCGTTCCGCAGGAGTCGGTTTTGGGACCCCTCTTATGGTCGCATCCTCCTCGCATTCGATGCGGTTCTTCGCACCAGTCTTCCTTGCGGCGTGAGTGTCGTCTGTTACGCTGACGAGACTCTCGTCGTGACGACCGGGGCCGACTTCGAGCAGACGCTCAGGCTTGCCGAGCTGGGGATGGCGTGTATCGTGAGGGCGATCCGCCGGCTGGGTCTAGAAATAGCGCCGCACAAGACCGAGGCGCTATGGTTCCACGGCCTTTCAAAGTGCCGGGAACCACCCAGCTGCCGGATACGGGTAGATGACGCGGAGGTCCAGGTGGGGCCCTACATCAAGTACCTTGGCCTCACCTTGGACAGCAGATGGAGCTTCGAGGAACATTTCGTGCGAATGGTCCTCCGAATCAAGAGGGTCGCGGGCGCCTTACATCGCCTGCTGCCCAATCTCGGGGGACCGAGGGATGGTGTTCGCCGCCTGTACGCGAGCGTCGTACGGTCCATGGCCTTGTATGGGGCCCCCGTGTGGTCGCAAGACTGCACGAGGTCCTCCCGCTGCAGAGTTCTGCTCCGGAGCATGCAGCGGACAATGGCTATACGGATCGTGCGAGGCTACCGTACAATCTCGTACGAGGCGGCGACGGTTCTGGGGCGGTCCCCCTCTTTCGAGATCTTGGCCGATAAGTACACGGTGATGTACAACGCACTGCGGCATGTCGGTCGGGGGGACGACGAGGGGAGTCCCCCGGCACCAGCGCACGGAATGCACAGACGGAAGTTGCACCGACGGGCCGAGAGGGCGTGGCGTGCGCAGCTAGAGCGTGCGAGCGGTACTCCCGCACTTCGAAGCCCGGGTCCCTGGCGGGCGCGACGCAGTTCGCGCCCGTGGAGGCGACCCGGGAGGGACCTCACCCCCGGATGGCCGGGGGGTGACGTCGTAGGAGGTTGGAGGGGAGGAGGTGGCAAGATCCCTCCTCCCCGAGAAGGGCTCCCCTAGCGCACCCAGGGGAGCAAAGGCCGGGGGTCCTTAGATGCGACACTCGATCCTGAGGGCCCCCTACAACGCCTGAGGATGGTCATCGCTGAGGTTTTTAGTGGGTAGGCCTCCCCCTTTTGGGGAGGAGAGCCCCACATAACCACCGGCTCTCCGCAGCCGGGGTATGCAATCCAATGCATTTTCCTCAGCGGAACAAAAGAAAAAAAAAAGGATCTCGAGGGAATATAGCTATATGTAGCCTAATAATAATTATTGTTCAAATACATTAATTTACTATATATATCGAGTATAACACCTAAACAATATACATATTAAACGACTCTTAATAAATTATGGCGTTCATATATTTTACATTTACTATACATATTATATTGCGTTTATAAATTTATTTATTTATTGATACATACAAGCATGCTTACAGTACATAACCAATACGCTTACAAGTTAGTTGTCATACAAAAAATGATAATAAGAACATATACATGCTTGTCAAGAAATTTAAAATGTGAACAAACACTTAAAACATAATTAAATAGAATTAATAAGAATTATAGTCACCATAATTTGCCGATTACATCTAAAAATTATGAATAGTAAAATTATACAATTAAATAATGTCAAAATCTAAATAATAATAATATGTCAAACAATTTAAAATTATATGTCATTAATAATTGATTCGAAACAATTGATAAGATGTCTTGGTGAATATGCAAATATGTCAATATCACAGTGCTGTGCAAGTATGTCACTTATCAGATTTAGTGCGTAATTTGTTGGTGCGTGAGCTGTTCGAACAGTGCGCGTAACAGACCTTACCAGGAGCCGATGATTTCGGCGCGGAGCTAGCGCTCCATCCTGATTGCATGGCAATCTAGTTGGTACTCTTAGTCCAACTCTACCCAAAATCGTTGGACTATCTATCTTTTGTTGCAATACAGATAAATAAAATTTTATGACCGCCATTATTCGTCTGAATTTGAGGGTTTCCAAGGGTTTACATACATATACTAACACCTGCTTCCCGGGGAAGGCAGAGATCACAACTTTCCAGTTGCTACAAAACCTAACATACTTCCTCAGCTTCCTTGACTTTCAGTAATATGTAGTTTTATGCATGCTCTTCGATCACGGGTTTTTTCGACCTAACCTTCTTTCAATATATCACCTATATGGATCAAACATATTAAATATATTAATACCAATATATAAATATATAAAAATATCAATTTTACTGCATAATTAGGAACAAATCATAGACTCAAATAATTACAGATATCAAGATTTAGAATTAAAGGTTTGTTTTTGGTTGTTGTGTTTTCGACAAGTAACAAGTGTTATTATAGAACATTCAGTATTATTGTAATATGCAGTGAAACGAGACGGAAACTTCAAGTTCTTTAAAAATTCGAAACGACTATGTTGACACTAATAATAATACTGTAATATAATGTATGCTCTACCCAATTCATTACATCATTACAGATTCATTAACAGTACCTTTGTCGTGTACTGTTCGTAAGTAACCATGATACATTTGCACGTTTACAACTAATAGCGGCTATGTAATCGTTAATCAAAATTTGATATTGATCCTGTGTAACGAGAATTGAGTTATATCGAGTTCTCAGTAAAGTTATCGGCTTCGATAATCGTATTACATTTAGATAGATATGACAATTTACGTCTCAACACGAAACGTAATATTTAGAATATTTGGCTACTGGATATTCATAATATAAATTCGTTTAATTTGGACACTATTCATCTCGATTATATTTTTTAATATGAAGTATCTATGTAGAAACATATTTATTTTCGATAAAATTCAGACTTAAACAATTATTTGGGTTTGTTTTTAATGGAATTTTTTACATAGACACTTTTATATTTTTTTATACTAAGTATGTGTTATGACTATATGACGATACCCTTTCAAGCAAAAACTTACTTATGTTAACATAATCATTTAAAAGTTACGATATTGTTGTGAAATTCTCCATACTTTTTTATTGAAACCCAACTATTTATAAGATGATGATCTATACGAGTATATTATACATGTTAATTTACATCATAACGTTGACACACTATGTTACCATGGATACACTTTGGCTTGGTAGGGTTTTCACCTTAAGTCGTTGTATGTGAAATTAAATATAATAATGTACGATTTGTGTAATAATACAAGATTTTGACACATAATATTTACATAAATTTTATTTCGATTTAATTATTAATTAAAATTAATAATGAAGAATACGTTAAATAGCTTTATTTCTCAAACTTTCAAGCACGACGTACATTGATTAAAAGCACTTTGAATAAAAGATATAGAACATATGTATTGTAAGTGCTTTCAGCATTGGACGGATTCAGGGTTACACTAACCCATGAAGCGATTCTAGTGCCGAGTGGCAATAATTGACTATCAAACTTGATTTATCGGTTTCTCGGTGGCTTGACGCCGATAGTTCTATGAGTTATAGAGGACGTGGGTCCCGAGGGACGCCCTACCATTTTGTTAAGTCGCGTAATGCGAGCTCTGATTTTCCCTACAGGAGCTCTATCGATATACTCGTAATCTCTTGGCAGGTTCTAAGTAAAGGTAACGAACAAGCATATTTTTTGACAAATTAATATATAAGATACAAAACAAGAGATTTAACATCTAATTTTACGAGATCCACTTAGCTGTTAATTTCATAACTGAAATCAGATATTATCATTGATCAAATTGAGAACTAAGAAAATTCACAGCAAATTGCAATTTTAATGAAGGTTTTTATTATTCTTTAGTCTTTAAGAATTCATTATTAAAATGTACTTGCAATAGCAACTGATTCATTCATGATTCATCATCGATTGTAAATTTATTAAGTGTAAGTTTTACAGATTCATCCCTCTCCGCCATTATTCCGCCTCAGGAATCAAAGTTCTTTATTAAAACGCCTTCTAGTTTATTTAATTTAATTTTTTATAATGAGAAAAATTATGAATTAATTGAAATTCATTTTGGCGATACAACGAAAGTAATTGCAATCAATGCCAAAATCATAGATCGCTCTAAGCTATTAGAAGCTTTTATTTCAAAGCCTTAGCTTTAGAAACGCTGCATGTGTTAACAAAGGTTCCGCTCATTAAATATTGACGATACCGCCATAATTTACAATGAGTCTGTATTGCTTAAGCTTGGGGTTATGAAATTTTAATCAAAGTTCCGACCCCCAAGTGTATTGGTACGGATACAGTTTAATGGGATTCAGGCCGTATTTCTGTGTTGGGCTGGGTATTTGCGTCGGATAGTTGTTTCGTTTTGATAACACGAGTCGGAGGTTATTGACAAAAGGTGTTGAATGAAAGTTTGATACGCTGAATTACAATCATAGCAATAGCAAAAAAAAGTACACGTCATTCATCTACAAAAAATATCATCATGATTATTTGATGAATAAAAGATGTTATCTTTGAGAGTAAAAAAGAGAAAAAGGAAGTGTAAAATCGTATAGAAGATATATGTAGAAATCTATCATGTAGATATAAAAATTGAGTCATCAATATTTTCATCCCATTCGTTGAAAGTACGTCGACCCCAGTACCCCTATGCAATCTACAGAAATAGAAAACATTTTCAATTTCAGACGTGGTGCTGACATGTGCGAGATCATTAGGGCACCTAACGAAATTAAAAAGCATCTCATACTGACAAAAGTCCATTAATTTTAGTTTGTCATACACATTCTAATTTGTAAAATTTACTGCTCCCTACTAATGGCACAGTTTCCGGCTACATATACTTGGAATATAGAAAGTCTTTTGAGTTTTTGTGGTTATAGGCGCCGTGGACGCATTTATGTACTAGTTAACGCCGCGGAACGGTGGAGCAATCATTAAAAAGGCGTTAAAATCATTAATTGTGTCAACGTTGGCTGTTCCCTCTGGGGTGGTCTGGTTGATAGCGAATAAAGAGGAAAATATCGTACTTACTTATTAAAGCAGGTAACTTGAAATTGGTTCTTTAGATGAAAAGTATAAGAACTTCAGCAGCCTCACAATGTAACGTATCACTTGATAACTTTTATGTAAACTTTTTGGAAGTTACTAAAGGTTTTCGTTGATATCGCCGCCGAGCTAGTTGGGAAGTTCGGGGTTTTTATCTAGTGCTCTTTCGGTGCACTTCATACACCTGCAAATTTATTCAAAGTTATATATGTAAAGATGAACAATTCGCACAGGGATAGCGTGATTCTAAGGCCTATTATCCTTATTTATTATACGTTCATGTCTTATTGGGTGCAGATTTTAATTAAGGTTTTCAATGTTTATTATGGATTACCCCTTGACTTATTTTCCTGTTTGTCTTACATAGTAATAAAAGTCTTCAATCATCTGTAGAAGATCTGTGCTTATCTTTTTTCTTTCTTATGTCTAGCTCATCTTCTTGATTTCTTTTGCTAGTGTCGCCTATATATTAGTGAGTGAGTTAGCATCACTGATTGGAAGTATCATGATCAGTCCTAATTATGCCGGATATAATGATCTATGGTCGGACACAGGCTAAGCAATTCTTCTCAAGGTGACAAAAGGTGAATTTAAAAAATTTACAATTTTTTTTTTAATCTTATATATAAAAATGAATCGCAAAATGTGTTGGTAAGCTCATAACTCAACAACGCCTGGACCAATTTGGCCAATTCTTTTTTGTTATTGTTCGTTGAAGTTCGAGGAGGGTTTTTACTATGAGGAAAATCATATTGCAAGCACTCACTGTTGTCTAAGCAATGAAGGTGTGTTCCTAACATCAAAGAGTCAATTTGCACTTTATTAACGCTACATATAGTTGAAATTCAATCATATATATCAAAACAGTGTGCGTGCGTGCGTTGGAGCACAGAATACATCGTTGGAGGATTTAATGTCACGTTCCAAAATTGAATAGCCACAAAATGTAATAGGTCATTTAGACTTTTTTTGCGATTTGGTTGGCTATGCGACATTATCTATAAAATAATTAGGAACAAAAAACTGCCACTGTACAAATCTTTTTGACAGGACGAAGTCTGTCGGGTCCGCTAGTACTAAATAAATGTCTAATAATCTCGATATGTAGTGAATAACAATGAAAAAAGTCTAACTTGACTTGACAAAGTAATGGTTGAACCAGTTGTATTTTTAATCCCTTAACAACTCTGCCCCTATAGCCGAATTGTTAAGGAATCGGCAACAAGGCTTGTTGGAGGACATGAGTTTAACTTCCAACCGAGTTAATATTTTTGTGTCGATTTTTCCTTTTTCGAAAAAGTAGACCCGCTAATACGAAAATACAAGGTGTTTTCTCGTAACAGTTTCAAGGTGTCACCATCTCTGAGGTTCCGGGTTCGAATCCCGGTGGGGGCAGATGTTTGTATCTTTAATATTATAATAATTAATTTAATATATAATATGGTATATTTAATATATATTGGTATGAAAAATATTTATATACTTATGTATATTATTTGTATGTCTATCCGTTACCCTAGATCCCATAACACAAGCCTTACAGAGCTTACTTTGGGTTTGGCTAATTGGTGTAAGAGTAAGAAATATTTATTTATTTATTAAGCTTTAGGCAGTAGATAGGAACATAATAAAAGATATTAAAAAGAACTGTAGACTAGTATGCAGCAAACCAATGCTGCATACATGCAAGCGTCGTGATAAAAAATTACTACCGAAACTGGTTACAACTTAGCACCTGGAATTCTGAAGTGTCAAGTAAAGTCTCGTGTAACCAATAAGCACATTTATATAAAACTCTTGAATTATTCAAAGCCCGGGGCTACCTTTAATTATCGTGTAAGCGATTCAAGTTTCGCCTAAACACCTACAGAGAAATAAATCAAAGGAGTTGGACGCATTCGATAGATAGAAATCATATTCTTCGTTTGCTATACATCGCAGCTTGAAAAAAAAACGCATTGTCCTTGATCAATATAAATAGAACAACTTACGTTTCATGGTAGCAATGTATATATAAGCAGGATATAGAATTCAGATTTGAGTAATCGATATGCCGACGACTTCGTATGGCCATAATTCAATGTTTAACTTAAACAATAGTTAAAATCACGGTGTCGATGGTGAAGAATAATTATTTGGAATCGTTTTAAATAAATCAATACATATATTAGACACTGCTATTATGTTTGATTTAGATGGCAGCTCATTTGTTACGAACAAATTGTGTTTGGGATGGGAAATACGATACAATTGAGAGGTGTATTAAGTTATGAAGTTGGAATAGTGTTAAAAATATTGGACAATTTTATTGGGGCTTTGTTATAATGAAACTGTTGTTAAGCCTGCGGAAATTTGAATTTAATTAGAGTTTGTATCTTTAGTGCATAATTACATTAATGGTTCACGAAATATATATGTTAAGCCTGGCAAATTTATTGTTATTGGTTGAACAAGGAGATAATTATCAAGCCCCAATATTTTGAGGTGCTAAATATGGGCGAATTTAATAGGCAATTCAAGTTTTATACCATTTAATAATTAAATAGTCATCCGTAACTTATATAGATAGACGCTAATGTAATTGATTGATTTCGTCAGGACCTAAGTAACCAGTTGCAGACAGGACCAAAAATATTTTTCTGCATTAGTTACCTCTTCACCGGACTTATATTATATAAGATTGTCGATAAGGCGGTAATTTAAAAATACAAATCCATAATACAAATTTTACTGTAAAAAAGTTTGTATTAATTTTTATTGAATTGTTTTAGAACACTTTAACTCAATTGAAAACTTTAAAAGCTAAAGTTCTAGATAGTTCATATATAGAATGTTATTTTGGTTGAATTCGCTAACATAATTTTTATATAACACCGTAAATTTTGCAATAAAAAATTACGTCATAATATAGGAGTGTTAAACTTACCAAGTTTATGTTTGAACTAACCTCCACCAACGGGAAGGCCAAAGGTGTGAAAAATTACAGAAAAAGCTTTTATGATGATTGACAACATAACCTAAATGGCTAAATAAAGTTCGCAGGCCAAAGCTAGTATGAGAGAATATTTCTTATCTTGGTTTTTGTTTGAAATTATATTTGATTCATAATGACAATATAAATGCCTGTTATTAAAATGTATTAGGTCTACATAATAGCATCAATAATAAAATTCTTATTATGCACATCAATCAACATTAGAACTGCAATATAAATCTCACACAAAAATCATTACATCTAATTACCATACGAAATAAAAGAACCGGCCTCTTAAATAACCTTAAACGACTTCAATTCATCGAGTTGCTAACCAATCGGAATAAAAAATAAAACTTTTGTTTCAAAGACCCACAAAAAGAGCCAGCGACTATTTCTCTTTAACTTTTTTATTTTCCCCAGTAAGGCATGGTAATTAACCGAACAGGGCAGTTAGCCCCATAGCGGTGGCTCCTAAACGCAGTTTCGTCTGGCATAAAGACAGTAGAGAATGGGTCTCGGGGAAGAACGTTTTGTTTTTATTTTGACTAGACTCGACACTTTTATGAAATGAAACAACACACATTTTTATTTATAATTAATCTGGTTGGTACTTCGGTGGTTCGGTGCTGTGGTTCAATTTTTTTACGTCGCGGAACAATCCCTACTAATATTACAAAATATGTGTGGATGGATTTTTGTTGCTCTTTCACGTAGAAACTTCTGAATGGATTTTAATGAAATTAATTATACAATTTTATACTTACAATAATACAGTTTATACATTAGAATAACACATAGGCTACATTTATTTAGATATACGCCACGCTAATATAAGCTACTCAAGATCTTAATCCTGAGCTGACAAATTTGCGAGCATCAGCGTTATAACTACGAGTATTTTTAGAAAATATTGCATTGTAGGTTAGTACTAGGAGACTTGAGTCAAATCATACTTTTCATATACACCAAAAAATCATATTTTTGAATTAAAATAAGACAAACAGCATATGTTATTATATTAGACTATCAAAATATTATAAATTATTTTGTTTATATGATTTTACATTATAATGAAAATGCAAAATAAAGCTAGAAAAAGAGAAAAAAACACGTATGGTGTAATATAATTTATTGATGCCTCTATTAGTATATAATCATACATTTTAATAACACATTCTTGGATGGATCTGGATAAATTATATGACAAAATATTTAAAATTATGAAAATTCCAAATAAATATCCAATCCAATATTTAGAAGATTTTACATTAATAATTATAATGGTATAGCTTTGTATCTACTTTCTAGAAAGCACAATATAGAATTTACTATTTAGTGTACAGTAAAATGGAATTAGGTCGCATAATATATTTCATTTTATTAATGCTTATCTAGTAAATGTTTTATCCACGTTAATCTGTCGGGACTCCAGCCATATAGGGATTAGGAATTCGTGCGGATTTGCTTAAAGAGGAAAAGACGAGGAAAATTGCGAATTGTTTCCTTAACCACACGTCGGTAAGCTGGCTCTTATGTGGTGAATGTTTGTGGAAGCATTAGAGTGTAAAGGGTTTTTCGAAGCATATATTTTTTCGTTTGATGATCTAAAACTTTCTGGCTCTGAATACGCGCGGAAAGATTTCTGAAGCATGATTAAATGTTTATTCGATTAGAAATGAAATACATACAGTATTTGTACCTAATGTTGCTAAGCAGATCGCTTAAGGCTGCCTTAACTTACCGCAACTAAATTTAGTATTATTACAATTAAACAAGAATGAACCAACATTTCAAAACTGTAACTTAGACCAAAACTGTCCTGCTTTTTATTGAAGAATAAACAATTTTGTATGTGTATGATTCCACACGTTCAAAATGTGCAAGACTAAGAAAGATTAAATACGAGCATAGATCAGACGACTGCAGTCTTATATTCAGAATGATTTCCAATCACTAGATTTAATTATTAAACACGGCCGCGCCCTGCCAGCGCGGTGTCATGGTACATAAGGTCGCATTTCCCCCCCTCAAAAAAGAAAAGATTTAGTTATTAAAATATAATGTAATGCGCATGAGAATAATAAAGATTTTAATTTGGGTTGCTTTATAAGCAGGAACACTATATTCTAGCTTCTCATTTGGATTATGGTTATACTTCTTGAGTATTTTTTCAAACACTTTACATTTTACCCGTGTTCCTGAAAGCCTCGCGGCAAACATTCCTAACATTAAACAATAACACGTTATATGGACAAAATATAAACAATGTGGAAGTTAATCTCAAGGGTGGGTATATAGTATTAAGTTAAATGACCACAATATAGCAATAAAGTTATATTTAATAATGGATACAAAAGTAATATTCTAGTTTTTATGACTGCGTTAAAAGCTTATCGTCAAATGTTTAGTAGTGCTATATTTAACAAAGGTTATGCTATTATGTTTTGCTAACTTTTACGTCAGTTCTCTACATGTGTTGCTCTACATTTCATTAAAATCTAGTTTTCCGCTTTTACTGTTCCCTCTCTGATTGTTCAAAGTGCGTCTAGGAGGCTTCTACTGTGATTAAAAGGACGCCGGCAATAATGAACATTTTATTAGGGCATTAAACACACCGTGAGATAGTAGCATTAAGCGAGATAGCTGGTGATACAGTAAAGTTTACGGTAATAACTATTGAACTTCGGCCAATATACGACACAGTTATTAGGTTTAAGCAGATTATGTATTGAAGTGTTATATCTCCTATATATAAAAATGAATCGCAAAATATGTTGGTAAGCGCATAACTCAACAACGCCTGGACCAATTTGGCCAATTCTTTTTTTAAAATGTTCGTTGAAAAATTCGAATAATTATCGGATAAACCCTTATTTCCCATACAAACGTTTTCTAAATAAAACGTACACTCAATTTGAGTGTTATTGTTATTGTATAAAGTTCATATTACAAGCACTCATTGTCGTCTAAGCAATTGTAGGTGTGTTCCTAACATCCAAGAGTCAATTTGAGCTTTATTAACGCTATATAAAGTTGAAATTCAATCATACAGTATGCGCGTGTGCGTTGGAGTATAGAATACATCGTTGAAGAATTTAATGTCACATCTCAAAATTGAATAGTCACAAAATGTAATAGTTCATTTGAACCTTTTTTGCAATTTGGTTGGCTATGCGATATTATCTATAAAATAATTAGGAACAAAAAACTGCCACAAATCTTTTTGACAGGACGAAGTCTGTCGTGTCCATTTTTGCCTCAATCTAGGTTTAAACTCGCATCTTCAATTTCACCATAGAATACTATACGAGGCAATCATAAAAATATCTAGATAAATCAACAGTAGTGCAATCATATCATTTAACCCTCAAATTATAGCCGTAACATCATACTGGACTTAATTAAGTTTGTTTTATCGCAGCATTTTCTAAGGTAACTAATAGCTTTTATTTGCGGCACTACAGCATGGAAGCGCGTTTTAGTTTTATATTCTCATCTTTTGTTTCGTTTGTGCAATTAGAACAGCCTATCTAATAATACTATGAACTTAAACAAATATCATAAAAAAGTTAAAATAAGATTAATGATTTATTACCCCATATTTAATATTTGTTTTTTATCTTCATTTCCTTTTCTACTGCAATTATTAAAAATGGAGGTTGGATAATAGGTCTGTAATGATTCCAGTTATCTAAAAAATTTTTACAACTATGATTCATTATTATCAGTGTATTAATGAAAAACATTAGATTTACTTACTTACTTTTAATGACAAGCGTTTATATGAAAAAGTTTATTATGTTCTTTTTAGCGCACATAATAAAAGCTTGTATTATTTTTTTTTTACTTTTAATTTATTTTCCGACTAAAAAAACAAAGATTAGCAAACCCTTTCATTCGATACCCATATTGTAGGGGTGCATTATAAAAAATTGGTCCGGCCATCTTGGAAATGTCCGCCATATTGGATTAAAAGTGATGTCACATTATTTATCGAAGTGTTCTTTGCAAGCCCTTTCATTTGATACCCATATTGTAGGGGTGCATTAAAAATAATTGATCCGCCATCTTAGTGATGCCGCCATGTTGGATTTAGAATGACGACACACACATCACCATGCATTGACATCCGACTTACACGTGCATGCAAAATTTCAGCTCAATCGGAGACCGGAAAGTGGGTCAAATTAAGATTCCAAGATTTTCTTACATAGTTACAAGTGAAGCTAATATAAAAGCTTGTAAAAAAACAACTAATAAGAAATATAAATACTATAAAAAAACTCTACACAAAACATAATCAAGTATATCTCCCTCCTACGTATATTTGACAACTCGCCGTTTGGCGGAGCGGTCGAATGCCGATCACTATATACGCAACGGGTCGCGAGTTCGATTCCCGCACGGGATAGGTATTTTGTAAGATCTTAAACATGTGCTACGGTCTGGGTGCATGGGAGTGATTGAGCTTTTGACAACCACGTTGGCCCAATAAGGATTAATATATAAATAAACAAATTAAAGATAATTTAGTTACAATTCGCTGTATGAAAATTTTGGATTAACATTTGTTTTGCTAAATATACCTTCTATACACTAAGTAATCAATTAACAAATCGAGCCAGTGTTTTAAAATGAACACAATGTTCATTAGGGATAACCAACAGGGAAAATGTTATATCACTATCTAGTATAAAACAAAGGCGCTTTTTCTGTCCCTATATCCATATGTATGCTTAAATCTTTAAAACTACGCAACAGATTTTGATGCGGTTTTAATAGATAAAGTGATTGAAGAGGATGGTTTATATGTACAACATCCATCAAATAATGGAAAAATACTGATTTTTCAAGGTTTCTAATGAGATGTCGTAAATAATTACATTTTCTCCGCTTACATTGCAAACGCAGGCTGAACGCTGCGAGATTTATCAAAATAATGTACTAAGTATTGAAAAGGTTTCCAGAAAACTCCGCAATGGTATATCTCTTATGAATATCCCACAATAACATTTTCTTTTCATTTACTTTTCTTCCGTTTTTAGTTTTTTAAGCAATCATTTATTTTATACAACTTGCACAACAAGAGTTTTGTAGTGTATTTAGTATCATTGCACTCGTGCGGGCGGGTCGCTAGTTTCTTTATAATAAACAACATTCACGATAGCATAGACACCTATTCTATCGTTAAAACTTCAAAGCATTCTAGTCTCACACAGAATTCAATATTATCCGGGGATCAGTCGTAAATGAAACGTCGGTCTAATATTAAAATTGATTACCCCGTACATGAAATACTTTCTTGTGCGCGTTATAAATAGCACTTTTTATTTAATTTTACGGTGCCCACCCGTCACTAGCGTGGTTTTACGAGGTACCCTAGGCGGTAAACTTGGGCTATCTTTGTCAGCTATTATAAACTGTTTAAACCAACACAAGATGCTTCCATAAAGCTCATTAATTACCAATAGTAACTTCGTCAGGCAAATATGTTTTGTCGGCCGTAATTTCTATTTTCATCTGTCGGGCTGCTGTGGCGTTGTCATATCTCTTTTGGGAGTAGAGTTTATAAATTAAAGTATGTGAGATTTGAAATTTTTGAAAAATTATAACAAAATTGTGTCAATGTTGTGATTTGTTAAGTGGATTATGAAATAGTACTCAAATACCGATATAAGATATAAAAAATACTTGAAGACTCGTGGAATTTATCAGCAATACTACATTTGAAATACGAAAACACCTGCAATTGAGGGCGACATAGGAGTTGTTTCAAGGTCAACATGTACACCGGATGTGTTCCTATGTGTACTTCGAAAATGTCACCGTTATTTCTTATAAGTCGCTACTTAAGGGCAGTCTGAAAGCCAATGACATGTGTCCTTCCAGAACACCTGTTGTACGTATACACATTTGTGATCTGATAAAATTTACAGCGAAATTACGGCACATAGATTTATCTTTATGAATATTTTAATGTTTTTTTTTAGTAGAAAGATACCAACAGTTAACGGTCGCTTTACTGCCGGACTCATTTACGCTTTATCGCCATAAAATTAATGAATTAAATACGAAAAATTGTGAAAAACATTTACAGTTATGTCTTATCAAGGAAGAAAAGTTTCATAATAAAACATTTCGTACATATTTTTGGATTTATTGCGGCATAATTTCGACAAAACTTTGAGGTAGGTACGCGTAATCTTTGAAAAGAAGAATTTATTACGTTGTTGGAGATGACATAACTTTGGCACTAAAATTTTTTCCTTTAACCAAATACGTCATATAAGGGGGTAATGCTAGAATAAATGATAGACGCATCTAAAATAGAATGCAGGAAGTATGACAATTAATGATTGTCACAAAATTTCTTTTGGAAACGCTTTGCGATTAAGTCCCATTTGCAAGTAGCATTTAGATTTTTTCATTTTTTTTTTATTTAATAAAGAACAATCGTGCTCCTCTGACCTAATTTTTTAAAAATAATGGGTGCTAGCAATTTACTTTCCTATTATCTGAGCTCTTTATCAAACTGAAAAGGACTTGTAAGTACATTATTATAGTTCTAACTAGAAATAGTAGCAAGAATAGAATGTAAATCCAGTATAAGATCGGGTAATTTGAGAATCTGGTAAAGTGCTTCGGGGACACATCGATCTCGTCTTCTTCTTCAAACTGCCTGGTGACTCTACATAGTTAGAAAGACATCCTCATCAGGAAAGTTCAGAACCCAACAAAGTTTGCTTACGAGTACCTAGTGAGTATGCCTATTGTATTGCTCATCATATCGATGTAGGTTGCGACACAAATAGAAATTCATGACTATCATGAAATCTGTCTACAAGTGTATTGCCTTTATTTTCGTTGAAGGGAGACGTTTTTTCATCTTAATATTTAATACATTTTATTGATATTCTTGTGTACTGACTAATCCGAATCGAAGTAAAAAAAACTTTTTTGAACATAGGAATTTGAAAACACATACGAGTATAAAAATAATATACCAAGATATTTAGTTTCATTCAAAAATGTGGTATGCTGTAACGAAAATGTAAGCTAAAATTGTACTGATTTCAGTTGATAAATTATCATCTATTATCATCAAGTATTAAATATAATTGATAAATAGACATAGTATTATCTCAATAATTATTATATTTACAAATTAGTTTCGTATTATCATGTATTTGTAAAGTATAAATATCTCATTCAGTGTTCAAAAATGTCAAAAAACGTCTAACTTCCGTGTGTATATAACCAGCGATGAAATACAGCTTACCTAACCTAACCTACATTAAAACTATCACAAGAAAAAGTGCTTCATAATAAACAAAACGCGAGGCTTTTTTGGCGAAATCGTTTAGACAATTTATTTAAATTACTTTCCTATGCTAATCCGCTTCGTGTTGCAAATATATTCTTCACGAAAAAAGAACGCGAGCCGTAGGCATTTCGGATCGATGAATTGCCTCGCCTCAAAAGATGTGTTGTGGAAGCTGGATGTTCAGCAGAAAAACAAGATACTGCAAGCCATTACACGGGCTACATCGTAAATAATCGTTTTAGCTTCGTAAATAAATAAACGTATAGACTGGGCCCGTACGAGCGCTATCTGATCCAACCGCTGAGGATGTAGTAAAGCCTTGGAAAACGCTGTTTAAGAGTCGAGATAGGGGCATAACGCAGCCCGGCATAAGTTCTGCGGCGCGTGTTAAAAGATAATGAGTGCGGATACAACTTATAAGAAATAAGACGTTGCGTATGCCCTTTTTGTAAGGCATTATTTACTTATCTCACAAAGACGCGTAGCTAATCTTGCTTAGCCGTTTTAACTCTAGGCGACTTTGGACGCCGTATTTTACTGAAGCGTGCGATAAAGTTAAAATACGAGGTATTCTCAATCCTCCGGAAGATGAAACTTTCTAATAGGCAAAGACCAATCCAAAACGTTTTATGAAGTGCCTCCTCCAAAATTGGATTTTCTAATATTCATCTTCTTCCCAGCAATAAGAATTTGATTTCCCGACCCTTACTCGTGGACAGTAAGTTAGGAAGCTTAACAAAGTATTAAATACTTAATCCACGAGTATTTGAAACACAAAACATTGTAACAAATGACTGTACGCTTTTGATAAAACGTTGACGGGAAACAAATTCGATCGGACGCTGTCTATCTGTTATGAAACCCGAGTGAAGTTTTCGGAACATTAATTAGAAATAGCAGACGGAACATTAAGAAAATCATAATCAATCAACGCCAGCCGGTGTCGTAAAGCGTTTTCAATTATCGATTCTTTCTGTTCTTTCGAACGTGATGATCGGAGTTGTCTACGAAAGATGGACACCCACATATTGCTCGCTTGCTCGTACCGTTCGACTTGTGTTAATGAACAATTGCGTTGGTGGACAGAGAACAAACTTGATCGTTCTTCTGATTGCCATACCAATCCTATCGAATACATAGCTTCGAACAATTAGGATATTGATTCTGACAAGCAATACTTTAATTGGATTTCGTGCTGAGAGTTGCCACTCGTTATTTGTGAAGAGATTGATCATATCTCCGAATGCTTTATAAGAATGTATGTCTAATTATTTATCCGTGATGATCATTCTTGTGGGTTTCAGGTGGATGTATGACCAAGTATTTTGAAGCACTCAATACTATTGAACTCTTGACATGTTTTAAATAAGTTTATTTTTAATTTATATGAAAGAACTATATAAAAGCCACTTAAATAGTATTAAAACAAGACGAAGAAAATAATGATCAAAGTATTTAATGTTGCTTTCCAAAATAAAAATCTAAAATGGTTAAGAGTGGAAAGTAAATACAAAATATATCTTAATTTAGCTCTTATCCACCCGGGAAATACACCTTAGTGTAAGACGAATCACCTGCGTTAACAATCCTAGACTGCGCTTACAGCAGTTTACGGTAGAAAGCAAACACGATCTAATCTCGGATCGGATTGAGAGAGCGAGCTCAAGGCAATGCATCACCTAGCTTCCGTTGCAGCGACGATCTTGATTCCTTCCCTAATGTACCTCCCACGTCCTACACACGTGAGTGATGCTACCATTTGTACAAGACCTCCTTCTTTCACCGCCTTTCGAATAATTGTGAACGTGACTGTGAAAATATTGTGCTCTCAGAGTTCTAGCTATGTTGGTTTAAGCACATCTCCACTTGGGATGTTTGACGTTTCACTGATAAGATGGGCTGCTGACCGTTTGACACCTACGCGGGCTACCGAATATCGATCTATTGTTCACACGCACATGACTTTCGTAGTTACGTAACCCTTATGATTATCAATTTCATGTCAGAATCATGATATATGAATGAGTCATAAGTAATGAATTCACAAATTATTTAATTACACAGTTCTATATTTATAAAAACATTCATAATATGTTTTTTTAAAAACGACCTCTATATAATATTACTCTACGAATCCTCTACGAATATGTTTATAGTCATCGCATTTGATTCTATGTCGCCATAATAATGTACAGGAACGTTTGCAATATATGGCCATCAATTCGTAGGAGCAACAGACAATCGATAATTTAGATAAGAAAAGTCATTCCAAGGTGCCGCTACCAAATAAACGATGGGTATTCCGTACATATTCAGGGCGCCGCACACAGGAATTCACGTCTACGGCGATTGTAGATAGGGAACAGCAACCCGCCTTTATGTACCCTTAAAGGCGCACTTCAGCACTCTTGCCAATATTTAGTCAAACTCAACCGCTATCAAAGTACACCATTTGGCAGCGAAAACACCCCTCAAAAGTACAGCGTACACGTAACTGAATACAAACTTCTTTTTGTCAACAACACTATTGGCAAGGGAACTCTCCTGCAGTCGTATAATAATTCGTATGCGAAAAAAGAGTTTCGGATTGAATTTAAATCGTGAGCCGCTTGCCTTTACGAGAAAATAAGTTTTCCGTTACAGTGAGGAGTGCTTTACTACTTTTTGTTTGCCGGTATAAAAGTTTCTGATGCTGCCAAGTTTATGAATAGAAAACTCTAAACCGTCCCTGAATACAAAGAAGAATATTCCTGGATCTCATCTCATCGGCTCCGATGAGTAACTGAATTTATTTCTTGTTTAATACTTTGGTGTTCCTTTTGTGTAGCATTCATTTTAGTAACAAAGTAACAAATATTTGGATTTATATTACAAACAATGTCATAGAAAGCTATTGTCTATTAAAGACTACGATATAATAAACACTTTATGCTTTTACGAAGTTACATCGTTAAGTGCTATGTAAAGTATATTATTTTTTTCCTATTTCATTGCGGTGCGGCATGTTTCGGGGACAAGCTCGCACCGGCATTTTGTGACATCAGGCTCCATTGGTTTTGAATGTGTCGGTTTGTGCCGTACCCGAACAGCCTACTCTTTTAAATAGATAAGCAAATGAATTGGAAAGCTTTTGTATTCCAAAGTATTTGAATATTTTCTGTATCTAAGACGAAATAAAAAACAAAACTGCTCCTGATACATCTAATTACACGAGTTGAATGTTATTTTAACTTTGGAGAAATATAACGAAGATTTATGAATACATTATAAATTTTCATTATTAAACTGTAATTAAAAGATAAAAATGAATTGTTGAACAAACATTTGTATACTTATTTAAGTAAGAGTTTCGTTAATTATATTGTGTTCTACTGTAGTGTCAATAAAAAACCACTAAAAGGATTAAAAAAATATGGAGAGGCAAACCAAACAATATTATCACAATTATATCAGTAATAACTTAGGTTGTGACTACTAATTATCAAAAGTTGAATTTTATAAAATTGATTCAAATTATTATAACAACTCAGTGTTACTTTTCATTCAACATTTTTTATGGAAGTACAGAGGGGGTTTCGTCGTTTTCGTCGTTTTTAAGAAGATTGTTAAAAAATCTATGTAATCTAAATAACAGAACCAATACAACTCATATTACATATGATTATAATGTAGAAACCACTTACTGATACAAGGGTCGTGCGCTTCTTTACAACGTAATTGGAATAAACAAAACCCAACTAGAAATAGAATTTTCCATAATTCAGAATAAAATCGGATAATACGTTCTTCCTCAAACGAGGCAGGTAGAGACTAAGCTGCACTTCTGGTATTGAAAATGTCCATGAGCAATGTATCTTAACACTTACCATCAGGGGGGCTATTGACTCCTTTTACCTCCAACAATAAAATTAAGTAAAATTATATATTCAAAGTTGTGCCTAGTCTTGCCATAAACATTGATACAAACAAAAAAAATTTGCTACATTAAGATTTCTATTGTAATATACGATCAACATTAATATAACAACCTTATTGATCAGAAAACCCACCCACGTTAATGGATATCAACATACACTGATAGTACCTATTGACTTACATTATACTATCTTCTAATATAAAGACATAAAATTATTTATAAAAGTACCTATGAGGTAAAAAATAATTATAATATTTATAATTTTTTGTAAGTTGAAGGATGTAGGCATTCAATATCAGGTTTATGGCGGTAGATCGTGAAAGCGCACCCCGCCATGTGCCCCGCATGGGCCTAGAGAACACTGGGGGGTTTTAGTGGGTAGGCCGCTCCTCTCAGACCGGAAAGCCCCACACACGGCCGCGCCTAGCCAGCGCGGTGTCAAGGTGCAAAATGCATTTCCCCCAAAAAATCATTCATGCATTCAGTATCAGGTAAGTAGGAGGTCTAAACAAAACCGAAAAAACATGGCAAAAGGTCTACGACACAAAAAGTTTGGGAACCTCTGTTATAGATAGCTAATTGAAGTTTATTGAAAATGATCTCTTTGCCTTTATACAACATTATTCTAAACGCTAAGGAAAGAAATTAATAGAAACACACAACCTTCACGTAGGAAGTTTCTTCACTGTCAATTATACTGATCACTTTATTAACTTCATTTTATCATGCAGTATTATCTCAAACTAATCATAAGTAATTATCCAGTGGATTAAGATCTGAACTAGACGACAACCAGTTCTAGGTCTGATGAGGTCCAAAACCACATTTCATGACCCGATACTGAGTCTTATTGAAATCGGGTTATGACCCTATTAATGAAGGCAGATGCAGATGTTATTAAAAGGCTTTGAGGCAATCTCCTCAAAAATCACATCGTGATACGCTGTGCCGCTATTTTGACACTTTTTTCACAAAAACATGGCTCAGTAATTTGATAGCTAATACTAATGTTCTCCTAAACTACTAATAATGTATATAATATTTTATATCCACCTTGTACCCTCCTAACTAATTGGAAAGCTTTTATGAAGCTTTGAAAATAAACTCTGTGATTGCTTGTTAAAAACTGCTTAATAGTAAAATTTTCATGTCATTAAATAACATTTTTGTTTGATCTCCCTACGCGTACCAGATTATTTACCTACCTTATATACCAAATTATTATCATTGTTTCGTACGGGTGCAATGCTGATACTAAATACACTACAGAAAAACTGAAAGTTGTATATAATCGCTTGCAATGTACGCGGAAAAAATGCAATTATTTGCGACATCATATTATAAACCTCAAAAATAACATTATTTAATGGTTGTTATTATACATATTAATCTTCCTTAAAAATCACTCTATCTATTAAAAAACCACAGTATTAAATCCGTTGCGTAGTTTTAAAGATCTAAACATACATAGGGACAGACAGACGGCAGATAGCGACTTTGTTTTATACTATGTAGTGATCAGTTAAATATGTTACATTTTGAAATACATGACATGATTTTTACTACTACATATATTAATTTCCCGAGATAAAATCTTTTGCTTTCGAACAGGATTTTTCCATCTCAGTTTTGATCGCCTTTTTCGTGGACGTGGGCACTCTTTTCCGTTACAAACAGTCGAGGTTTCATTGTACCTATTAATAAATCAAATAAAACAAAAAAAATATTAATATCAAGCAGATAGAATAAATCCAAAATTGTATTTGGCTCCATACCTTTATATAATGCTATCACAGCGACTCGGTTCTATTTAAATATCACAATAATATTTAAAATCGATTAGATCGAAAATGATAAAAACTATTAGAAAAGCACGATCCCCAATTTAAATGTAATATTTATGTTTATTTTGTAATTGTAACTGTATTTATAAAGCAGAATTATACTTTTTAACTGTCTTGTATTTAGGAAGTCTTAATCCTATTTCATGTAGCGTTGATACCTGATTAGTTATCAAAGCTTCAAAGCTAGGAGATATACTTATCTAACGACAGCAATTCTATATCTAATCTAATCAGTATATCTACTAATTATATATATATATATATACTAGACGTCGCTTGCTTGCCGCGGGGTGCAAGCACCCCGCGGTGGGGTGGTCCATCCAGGCTGCCTTTGACAAAAACTGTGGTCTGTCAAAATTGGTGTGAAAATGTCGTCTTTTTGTCACAAAATCAAATAAAGTACAAAACTGTGTACGGTCGTAAATACATTAAGAAGCTCACGGTGAGTGTGATCGCGTGAGTGCCGCGAGGTGCACGCACCTCGCGGTTGTGGTCCCCGTATTGAAAAGTGAAAAATTGGCCGTCGGCCAAAAATTGGTGAAAATTTGTCTCCATTTAAGTCAAAACAAACTAAAAAAGCGTGTGCAGTTTAAAATACACTAAGAAGCTCACGTCGACTGTAGTCGATAACAATTTGTGCTTACTTTTATTGTCTGATTTCACTCCACGATTGTAAAAAACGATGAGAGATTACAAAAGATTTTTTTATTGTATTGCCAGTTAAAAAAATCTATTGTAATCTCTCATCGTTTTTTACAATCGTGGAGTGAAATCAGACAATAAAAGTATATATATATATATATATATATATATACATATATATATATATATTATATATATACATATATATATATATATATGTGTGTGTGTGTGTGTGTGTGTAATTTTGTATTGCCAGTTAAAAAAATCTATTGTAATCTCTCATCGTTTTTTACAATCGTGGAGTGAAATCAGACAATAAAAGTAAGCACAAATTGTTATATCTTTACTGGCAATTTTAGCTTAGTTCCCTTATCAGCAAAATATATATTCTTATCACTAAAATTATAGTTGTACAAAGAATTATTTTTTTTTGTGATTACCCAAAATTATTATTCAATGCTGTGTGGCCTTCCTATTGAAAGCATTATTGCCGACTAAGGGAATTTAATTTTAATTTAATACTGTGAATCAAACATACAAAATTGGCGATGTGTGGATGCTAATTTAAAACAGGCATGATTACATCTATCTGTATGTATTGTTCAATGGTTACAAGTAGCTTGATTAACAATGTATGTGACTTGAACACACAATTACTGCAATCAATAAAAAAATATATTTTATTTGATTATACCAGTGTACGTTATTGGTTCAAAACATTTCTTTTTTATTTCTTATTGAATAAAGTAATTTAGTCAGTTCAGTTTTGGAGAAATAAGCATGGAACAACTTTTATTCCTAGATATTTTCTCTCGAAACTATTGTGTTCCAAGTCACACACTACAGCACAGCGCAAGAAAAATAGATATCTTGTCTATTTTTCAATTATCACAACCTTGATGTTACCTCTAAGACCACAATAAACTAACATCTTCTAGACAAGCTCCAGCTATCATAGGCGTCGTTTTTGTTTTAACTGTGAGGAAGACTCGTCTTTGCCTTCATGTTAAATTGTGATTAAGTCTAAATAGATTAATATTAAAGAACTTAGCATGGTTGGATAAAATCGAACACATTGATATATGAGAGGAGAGACGCAGGAACTTTCAAGTAGAAGGCAAGTACAAAAGCCACAATACTACCGATTCTATCTATAGTAATAACACACATTTGGATACGCAATATCAGTATTTTGATCACGGCCCTAGAAAGTGCTTGTAGAGTAGTAGCTTGAAGACGTGATAGGAAAAACATGACGTCATTTATTAATCTAATGTCACTAATTAAACAAGCTTTACCCTTTCCACTCGGAAGGATTGGGGAATATTTTGGCAATTAAGCCTACGGTTATATTAAAGAAGTCTGTGGAGTGAAAAATTAATTAAAATTTAAGCCTTTCAGTTTTCCCTGTGCGGCAGTGGCAAAATAAAAGGGTGGCAGGCACACATTTCAGTGAGCAACTAAAGATCAAGCAGGTTAGATAATTTGGACGGGCTTATGCGGTGTGCGGATGAGAGGATTAAAATTTAATTCACATTGACGTAACCGGGAGATGTCACTTTAAATATCTGCCTTTTTAGCATTCCATCGAGTAGCCTCCCAGGATTTCGTTTTGATTTTTACTGTACTTCGTTACGCTTACCTTTCCGTTGAAATTAAATTATGTACAGGATTTATTAAATATTATAATGACTATTAATTGTTATTACAAATGATTGAGTATTCCACTTATTACTTACTTGTACATTTGTACACTTGTTTCACTTATATTATTAGTAATATACTTCGTTTGCAGACAATGCATTCAGGAGTAGTTATTGAATTGGTCGTACGCTAGTGTACAGTATAATTACACTATTATTCATACTTAGCATAATAATATAAATAAGGAAAGTAAGAAAATCGACTATTTCTGTTATAATATATTTTTGTTGTTCTAGTTAAATTTTACTTTATTTTGTTATGTAATTTAGGACACGATATTTAAGCAGAGCAATTATTGTTAAAAGTATTCAAAAATACGATGCTGTAAATAATGTATGCGTATTTAACATAGTACCAAAAGACGCAGTTTTACTTCAATAATATACACATAATCACACCTGTTTGCTCCGAAAGACTATGCGAAGGTGTAAATTACACCCATGCATCGTTTAATTTTTTAATAGCTGAACCTATTACCACACATTCAATAAAAATATGCAATAAACTCCCTTAGTCGACTCAGTACGTAATTTATTTTGGTTATGTTTCAAGTCTTCACATATATATAAGCGATGTCTGGCTATCTTAGGCTAGTCATAAAGTGATTATAAGATAAAGAATAAAAAATATTGTTCTAGCATTGTTCTGTTCTGGCAATTAGAGGTAAGATAAACAATTCCTCAGTTACGAGTATTATAAAGCGAGAAAAATAAAGCTTGATTAGCGCAAATATATTTTGTAAAGAACCTTTACTTCTTATGGATACACATCACTATATATTATTTCGGCGACCCTAAATTAAAAAAAGGGTGGAGCAGGGTGTCTCCAAATAAAAATTGGATGACACATATATTCTAATTTATACACAACTACATAATTCTAAACGAAATTTACATCCAACATTTCTTCATAGAAATCCAAAAGTAAATTGTTTCATTACAGCTTAATGCCGACTTCCAACAAGAGAACAATAATTGCATTCAAAATCAAGATGTACGGACCGATATGGTGCGGGTATTTTCACTAATTAAGGCTCGACATGCCCGGCAACAATTAAGAGGCCGATCCTCGATAATGCGATCAAACTTTGATACTCAGCGAGGGTCTCAGATTTACACCTTATAAAGGACATTGTTGTCAAGAATCCAACGACTGACTCTTGCGTACCCTACTTTGATGAAACTTTAGATTGGAAGATTGAACTTTAGATTGAAAGGAATATGATGCAAAATAGGAACACAATATTTTTTCACGTGAATATAAGTGTCATAGTCACCTATCGGTATATTATACACCGGAATTTAAAACGGCTACGATATTTAAAGAAATACGACTTTTCACTAAAATTTAGGAATACTGACAAAATTCCTTGTAGAATTAAATCTATATTACGCTAAGAAAATAGTGTTTCGCAAAGTCTAGTCCTTTTCAATCTGAATGTGTGACTGCTGATTTTCTGTCTAAACAACCTTGTTTAAGCAACTCACCTTAAATTAAATATGAAGATTCTATGAATAAGGCACAGACAAAAAGTTCATGGGGAATAACATTAAGTACAACATTACTGCCGCAATGCAATGACTGCGTTGCAGGCGACGCTGATGACGGCGAATCACGCAGCACGGTGCATCCCCAGGCCAGCGCACAGCACAGGGCAACACTGCTGACTTTGATGGTCAAGCTGTAATAAACTTCACAGCGCCTACGGGATGGTCTGCAGTGGTGACCGAGCTAAAGCAGTGAGACCGAAGCTCAGTTAATCTCTAGGTCATTATAGCGTGACCGACATCGTTGTCATTGCAAATCATGGATTGTATTTTACTCAAACAGTATATCTAATAAAGTTCAATATAATGATACTTTTGTTTATACTTTGTTTATAGGCAAAGATAATTTTACAAAAGCATTTTTATTGCATTTGATAAAACTCGATTGACGTTAAAATAATAACCACATTAATAATTCAATCTGATCTTTATAAAATAATCGATTACTAATTCGTATTTTTGAAATGAGTTGTGATTGACTAAAACATTTGATTGTTTATAAGTAAACGCTGCCCTTACTCTTCCTAATTTTGTATTAAGGAATATAAATAGACTTTCTTACAGAGAATCTCTGACTAAAATAACGCTGATCTAAATATAACTAGCCGTTTGATGTATAGAGTACAATATGAAGTGAGAAATATTGTTGTGTGTTTTGGACGAAAATATACGAAAGTATAAAGTATTATGTTTTTGAAATTATTCAAATTATAGCTATCATAGCATAATAAATGTTAATAGGCTGTGTTGTCATACAAGGATTCATGCAACACTTCACACAGGTAGAACATTACTTATCAAAAAGGTTTTGACTGAAGTAAATTTGAGTTTTGAAAATGTACAAGATACATTTCAAATTTTAATGTTTTAATTAAATACATGTTTTAGATAAACTCCGTATTTTTACATGATTGAACATTTTATATTTCATATAACTATTATTGCTTTTAATAATACGTCTTGATTGATTTATCCTTGAAACGGCTTATTAATCATTCAACTGTATCTAACACGCTTATGGTTATATTAATTGATGTTGTAAAAACAAAGTCAACGTCCTCGAGCAAAGCGTGCATAATGTTTTCTTTTTCCTATATTCGTCTCGTTAGCAATTTTATTATTTTATTGTTTCTGAATAACTTTAATTAGAAAAACGATAAAATGTAAGAGCCGCTTAGAAATAAGAGTGTATGTTACGACATCATTTGTTTGTTATACAGCAATATATTTGCAAAACTCTATGTGATAGAATTTATTATTGAATCGTACATAGGACATTCACATTCCGTGAACCTATATTATAAGTTATATTACAAGATTCTTTGGTACAGTTTCAGGAATCAACAAAAGTTTTCTAAAAAGAAATCTCCGAACATGAAATTCAGCTAAGTATAATATAATTTCACAACAAATTAATATTCAAATGCTGAGGTCTTTACCCGTCTGAAATCTCACAGCCCGCCCTCGTAGCACGCCTCGCTATAGCCGGAAATTACGTCCTTAGAATTATAAGCCACTATTACCAAGCTAAGCGCACGCTTACCATTTTTAAATTCCGAACGCGGCGAAATTCAGAACAAAAGAAAAACGCAAGCAGTCCACGATTAAGGGAAGCTTAACCCTTTTAGCGTCACTCTTATACAATGCAGAAGTTTGAACGAAAAAGTCATTTAAACGCGCTATTTAACCCCCGCGGTAATCGTAACACAAACAATGGTTGAGAAAAGTAATGTTGAATTCCGGTCGACAAATTAGACGACCTTTTTAGGGAGGGCGTTTAAAATAACAGAAAGAACTTTCACAGTCCCGATTCCGGTGCCGGATTACTTGCAGGCGACTGAGCGCTGTCGCGGTTCCTGTATCGGAGAGAGATGTTATTCAATTTAACGCCGAACCTAAGTAGGTCACTGGGACATCGATTAAAATTGTAAGAGATTTTCTGTATCAATCTCCTAGTCGTACAAGATCACTCAACTCACTTAAATTTATTATACAATTACCTTGTTTATCAAATAGACTATTGCACATAATGTATTGAGTGACTCTTTAAAAATAAATTTTGAGGCAATTCTAAAAGTAAAATAATTGTTATCAATAAAATGCACCTTCATAGAGATATTGGGGCTCCAAATCGTTTTTCAGATATTAATTCCCAACAATCGTAAAAGTTATTTTCATGGTGGCCCTAAAAAGTTATGAGCGCATTCACGGGGATATATACTTCTTGCGGACTTTATCTGGTGGCCGTTTTGTCTACAAGCAGGATTTGGATAGCGAATGCCAATATAGCAATAACAGTACTGGGATATTCTTTATTAGGGTTTGAATCGGCACACCGCGTGAATATACTTAAGACATTACTATAAAATACCCTCCTTTATAGGCTTATGTTTACGTTTATTATTTGTTATTTTGCTTAGAACAAGAAATTTGGAAAATTATTTATATTGATTAAATTAGTAAGGTAAATTTCCGTATATCGAAGAGTATAATTTTTCGTTGTGCTAAAAACTGTTATATTTACAGTTAAATTGTAGAAACATTAAATCAACTATTAGATCAATTCTTATTGTTTCAGTATAATTGCATACATCTAAATAACAATTAAATATAATATATAAAACTAAGAGGAAATGCGTAAAAACAACGTTATCGTTAACGACAACAACAATGTTATAACAGAGCTAGAGGGAGCAGAATTCCAATTTGCCTTCTACTGTATTCTATTTAAAATTGAAAATAGAATACATTGCTCTTTGTGATTTTCCTCCCATTCAAGGAAATCTTATAACAAAAATTGGAAATAAACACCTCTCCTATCAACAGCGGCCATTCCAATTCGTGTCGAGAAATTATTTCTCTTCTTTTTTTCTACGCGCCGCGGACGCAATTGCGTGAGGTTTTATAATACAAGTTTGATGATATCTTTTTATTTTTATTTCGAGTAACAAGTCGACAACGAGCGGAATCGAGACAATAAAGCATCTTTCAAGGCTGATGAGTCGAGAGTAATGATTATTGCTTACGGTTGTTGGGCCGACCGCTTCTGGTCAGTTTCATCTGTAATTTGATGTCTACGTGTTGTTATAGATCGTAGTGGGAATCGAGGTATTAATTTGGTGGTGGATTTCAAAATTATTAGTACGATCTGATATAAAATATTAATATTATTGTATGAAAAATATTTTGTTTGTATTATATTACGTAATGTATCCAACTTTCGTTCTCAATTGAAATAGCTCTGAATTCGTTCAAAACTTTCACGTTTTATCCGTACTTTTTAATATTTTGTGTCTTCCTACTTTCTCATTATACATTGAGTCTCCGGCCCTTTTCGATCCCGTTTGTTGCGTCACACTTTACTCTGAAGTTGTCGGTATCAACTGTCAGCGATTGCTTCTTCTTGAATTGATTCAGGCTCAGTAATGCTCAGTACAAGTAGTTGCAGGCTAGGCGTCGAACCTTCTGTTGGTGCGCCTTCCACAAACACACTCATTGCAAAGCTATATATTCGACAGAGCCCCTTAGCGGCAATTTTTGTCGTAAACTTTTGCTGAAACTTGTATATTCGTGATCAGCTCGTCAACGAGAACAATACTATCGAAAATTTGGAGTCCATCGCCGCTCGCCAAACTGCCATATAAACTGTGCCATGTACTTTACGAAGCTCGCACTCGGCGTGCGAATTATAAATGGCAGAGTAGACGCGGATTTTCGATATCCTAGCGTAACATACGTCTTTGGGTGTTTACAATGTAATTAGTTCAGCAACAGCAACCGACTAATTCGAAAGTTTGCATTTTAATTTAGTTATATAAATTACTTTTTATTTAAAAATATAATGATATAGAATCTTTCAGATACTTTTGTTGTATGAACGGTTCATTGTACTATTTATCAGACATGTGCATAGGAAAAAACAAAAGCCGCAAATATTGATTTTTATCTTTCTATTAAATTAAATATAATAAATATTTATTTTCACACTAAGCCTTTTGCAGAGGAATATTATAGTGCACTGGTGTAGTGTAGTACTCATCATAAAAATAAGGGTGTATACAAATTGAGCGCTCGGCGCTGTGTTTGAGCGCGCATTGATAGCGTACATTTCTGATTAAGTATGAAAATGGACGTTGAAATTATCACTTTTGTATAGCTCCTCTACAGTCGCTATAAAAGATGACGACAGAGAGATAACTTTCGGTGCACTCTATACCGACAAACAGACTAACGCATGAAAAACTTAATCATAATAAATCTAAAGTAGCTTACGGGCTTAAATTTTACAATAAATTTGGAATGTTTATAAAATATTTATATTTTCTCCACACTATCTATCCATCTTCAGTGTCACCAAAAATGTCTACCATCTACTCCCAATAACGTCATTTTACTACATTATTTTTATAATCTCTCTCTTTTTCTTTCCATGTCTAAAATAGCTGTGTCGCTTTTGTATTTTATTAATACACGGAAACGCGTGGGCTAATGCACGTATATCGCATAGATATATCGCAACGTGCGATCGTACGAAAATATGTGAACGCGTAGTAGACATGCATGCATGTTTGACTTGAAGCGCGGGCTCAAAAACGCGCGTTAGCAAAGCGTGCGTTTGAATTCGCCCAATGTGTACAAAGCGTAAGAGTTACAATAAGCCGCTACGACAGGGCCATTTGATGTTGAAAATTGTGAGACTAGAGAACATTCGGGGCTACCTAGTCTACGTACTGATTAGTATGGGACGATGTAATGGCGGCTTGGATGTTACGGTGTATTACTTTAATCGTCATCAATGGAGTAGAGTCAGCAAGAAAGTTGTGAAAATCCCATAACATTTTTTATCTTACCTCTGTAAATAAAGTGTTCTATCCATATAAATGTTGGTCACTATCCTATTCCATAATGGCTCAATTTGTATTATTTTAGTTTTATGTAGATATTTGACAAAATTTGTAAATTACTGTATACTACAACTTGGATATGTTAACATGGTTTTTTACCCATTATACGAGATTTTATTTAACACTAACGAAATAATAATATATTTTATTATCGAATTATTGAAATAATGGTAGTTATCAAAGATATTTTATTAGAAAAAGAGGTATTTTATTTAACATGTCAATAAAATTTATAGTTCTATCACCGCTCATTTAAAGCTCGGAATAGTACCAATTTTTAGCAGTACAAATGTAAAAACATATGCAGTGGCTGGCTGCCTTTTTAGTCATTGTAATAAAAAATTGTATCGCGTGGTTACTAAATAACCAAAAGGATGTTCACCATCCCTGTATTATCATTTATTAATTAATATTTTTTTTACTCTAAAATTTATATTACCAAGTGCATTTTTATGCTATACTGTTGACACGTAAATTGTTTTTGCTAACGGTACACCAGCCAACGGCCGCGTCAAATGTTACAGATGATTGCATTACATAAGTCATCATCATCAACTTATTTTGAGAATCCGTCGCAGTGAAGATGGCTATTGGGCTTTTAGGGATCCGTGGATATACAAAAATGTCGTAAAGATAAAAAATATTTACATATCATTTAAAGTCAAATTTTTAAAGAACGTTATTAAAATTTATGTCCATAAGGACTTTTTTGACTAACGGCTCATCTGTGTATGTTGAGTAGATCTATGAAAGTAGCGTCCTTTCAGTGGATTCTTGAACTTATGAAAGGATTGATGGAATTAAAAATAAATAAACGAACAGATAAAGCTAATAATGCTTTATCTATTCGTTATTTATTTTTAATTCCGTACTAGGCCATGTATTTTTTTTATTATTATTATTAGGCCATGATAATATGTATGTATTAGGACATGCAAATTTAAAGATATTCATATACGACATTTCATTAAAAAGGTTTTAGCTGCAACAGTATACGACCATATACTTTAACCGAACCGAAAAAGTAACTTTTCTTTTAATTCAAGTTAGAAAATTTGTGTGTGCCTAGCTTTGGTACAATTTATTTAGGCGTTTTCACGTAGGTAAGTAAATATAATTTATTTACGTACCTACGTGAAATATTTTACTACCTTTGACATTTATAAAATTACATATTTGAAGAGATAACACAACATTATATATATTTATTGAAACTGACCTCCAAGTACAGATATATTTCAATTTATACACAACTCATAACATAAAAGAGCAATACATTTAGCCAAGTAAATGTCGCAAATTCATTATAGGTAGTGGTAAACAGTTCTCTGGACATATTACACGGGCGAAAACATTTAACAAATGGATTTTCTCGGGACCGTATATGTAGGCGTGAAATAATATTATCTGTAGACTTTACTGAGGTTTGTGCTAACAAAATTATTTGAGTAAAACATAAGTATGAATCGAGAGTTATATATAGGTATGTCTGAATTATACATAGTTATATCATACTGTGTTTTTATACATTTTTCTCACTAGTTCATATATAACATAAAATCGGAATGGCCATAACTCAATTTTAAAAAATTGTAATTGATTCGTTCTGCGGCGGTTATCAGTAATTGACATTTATGATACGAGTACATTAATATTACTTGCTGAAACAACAAAATACAGTTATTACTTTGTTCCTTGTAAAATACATATTATGATACATGCATATGCACATATTATGATTAATTTGAATTCATTATATTCGTTTCAACAACTTTGAAGTTAATGTGAATTCCTAATTAATTCCTTAGCTTGAAGCAATATTGTATTCCTTGGAATTCACTAAACAAGTTCTTGACCTAGAATATTTAGAGTACTTTCAGAATGGTCTATAAGTAGAACTAACTATTTTACAGTATGTAAATATTGGTCTGCGATTATCTATCTATGACCTCCGCAGAGACCGAAACACAGCATAGGGTTGGGCGAAATACAATCCACAAATACCACGCATAACGAGAATTAAACTCTTTGGTCTTCCACATAACTTGTAACAGTATATATATATGTAGTTTGTAGTCTTTTTAGAAACCGATTTCATTAGGTGAAAGTCGTCAAATCTATACACGAGCCGTTTTGTGTTGACTCTCCTGAACAGATTGTAAACATAGTCAAGAGTGATGTGGATTAAACTACTTTCTATTCCTCCTTTTTGAGAGTATAGCTACTTTGACGTACTCAAGGCATTTTGAATATGATGGACTTGAAGATACTCTAAACATAATAATCCACCTCCACCCTCCTTGAGAAGCTCGGCTTTTACTCCATCACCACTCAGCAGATTATTCATGAGCTACTTGAGAGCCATACTAATCTCATACAAAATACTATGCGAGATATTTTCGTTGAAATGTGAGTTAATTTGGTCATAAGGTGTGTGCTATATCCTAAATAACGATTGAGCACGATGTTATGTAACCTGTCTCTGGAAACATTTGACAGTTGAGTCTACAATCCTGTCATCAACTGCGTCAACAGACTCTATTCAAGCAACGGATGTCTTTTGAACACCTTGGAGACTTTATTTCATTCTATAACTTGTTTAATACAATTTATATTATAAGCGCATGTTAGCTGCTTTAACTACAACCTGTTCATTCACCACGAAATTTCTTCATCAGTTAACGTGTCTCATCTAGATTTGCTCGTACATTGGAAAACTTTGAAAGCTTTGAACTTTGAGAGCGAGCTTGGTTGCAGCATTTTTAAAAAATATTTTCCGAATCAGAAATGTACATTATACCTTAACTTAATTTACCGAATAGCTTCTTTATTCTAACCAAACGATGTCACTGACAACTCAAGCTCTACAAAAATAGTGACGTTAATTAATTGTCCCAAAATTCTTCATTCAATTAGAAAACTCTTCACCGCAATCCTTAATAAAACTGGTAGAAGCATTTCAATTTATTTGTACGGAACTAGAAGATATAAAGTTAGGATCGGCCTACATCAATCACGCCAAACGAACTTGTGATTGATGTCGACTCGACGACGGCCTCGTAATATTGTGATTAGAATTAAATTTTGGGTTCTGATTGTGTACAGATAATTAGTAACAATGTTTCTGGTACATATTTGCTATTCAGTTGTAGATGTTTAAGCGCTCCACCTACAGTTGGTAAACATAATGTGTGTGTCGTTTAATATAAAATAAATAAATAAATATTTGTTACACTTACACCAATTAGCCTAGCCCAAGGTAAGCTCTGTAAGGCTTGTGCTATGGGATCTAGGGTAACGGATAGACATACATATATTACACATATATAAATAATTTTTATTGAAATATATATCAACAACCATGACTAAGGTACAAATGCTGGCATTCATCACACAAACATCTGCCCCCACCGGGATTCGAACCCGGGACCTGAGAGATGGCGACACCTTGAAACCGGTGTACTATCCACTCGACTATGGAGGTCGTATATCGCGCTAATGTATAATAATAATATATCGCTAATATATCGCGCTAATGCAGCATTAGTCACGAAATCTGCCACTAACGCTATACTTCCAAACGGCTACACCACCAGTATTGTTTAAAGAAAGTTAAAATTGCTACCCCAATAAAATATCAAAGAAATATATGCAATTAAATGTTAATAAAATGGAGGTAAATATAAATTAATCAATATAGGCAATTTGATTTTATTTGATTTTAATATCTTGATTTAACCATATTGACGGTTATATATAATTTTAACTATTGGGCCATCTGTTTCGGGAATAAGCCACAACAAATGAATATACATAGTTTCATACAAATTTAACAAAAGAGCTGTTTTTGTACATTACATATAGAAATTAAGTTTATTTACTTGTATAGTTAGGTACCTACCGACTTGAATATAGACTACAAAGTTGATGCTTAGATTTTGATTAATAAAGCTTAATTGATGTGTTGTAGTAGCAAAACAACAACAAGATACAGTAGAATTGAGAACCTCTACCTTTTCTTTTAAAACGTTTCTGGACATAATTCTGATGAAAAATTCATTTTTGTGATACTTTTACTTGTAGTTTTACAGTATTTTTAATATACTTTTGAGTTATAACGAAACATTTTGGTGATGATGATAGTGTACACCTATTTATCGGTAAAATGAAAATGACTACTTTGCGGTACTCAATATTATTTTAGAATTACAGACGCCGACGCTCCGCCATTACATTCGAGGCAGTTTTAAGGCACAAAGAGTATATTATTCTAAACGATGGAAAAAGATATAGGTACATTGTTCGCTATACATTGTTGCATGTGGTACAGTCTACGGTATCATAACGAACGGAGTATCTGAAGATGCATCAATGTACAGTAAAAACAAAAACGGATTTACGTTTTTCGACATGAATAGCCCCTCGGATTCCAACTTTTTTGCATTTTATAACATACCATTTGGCTTTTGATGGGATGATTGGCCCATGTCTACACGGGGAGCGGGATACTGCTCGCTTAAGCGTCGATAATGATTGCATTGGGCTTTAATAAACCTCATTTTGCGGCGTACATAACTACACATTTATAAATATTTATACTGTAAGAAGAGAACGATATGATACGCTTGTTTCGAAAGGTCAGTGGTGCTTAACATTTTTATGGAGAAATAATCTCTCTTTGAATACCTTTGTTCTTCAAGAGTTTACCTTTTCTAATATTAAGCGCGTCCGTTTGGGGAATAAGGCAACCCTTCCAACTTGGAATCTGTAACGTATCTTTATACTCGAAATATGGACAAACTTCTTATGTAGTAAATGCTGACATCTAAATTACGCTACTACCAGTAAACAATACAATAGGCTATAACAAAGTCATAAATAAGTAAGCTAGTATAGCAAAATAACTATGTTATTGCCTCTTAATAGATAGGTATATGAACAGCGTAACACTTGTTGCTTTTAGTACGAAAACTTTACAAATACGAGTATTGTTCAGTCACTTATCAATTAGTCTTTTATGTTAAAAAATTAACACTAAAATATTATATGGGTCAATTGAGTTATTATGGTTATACCAAATTTATTAAAAAAAAATCTGTTTAGGATCCATAGGGATCTATATAGATAAGCTTTATAATTCTTTGAATACGTGTCAAGTCAACATTTAAATAATATTGTAATCTCAAGATTAACTTTGCAACTGACGTAGCGTCTGCTGAAATTCCCAAGCGAATTGTGACCAATATGTAAAAAAAAATTCTTTAAAGTTAAACGCATTGACAATGTTGCACCAATATTGCACTCAATCATTCATCAAACTGACAGATCTATCTGCAGACCGGAATTGCAAAAAGTCCCTCAATGAACACAATCGCGAACGCAACCACACACAAAGCGGTGTGTTCGAATTGTAAAAATTTTCTATTACACGACGGAATCGTAAAAATGTCACGAGACAATAAGAGATCAATCATTCTAAAGAGGATCACTCCAGTAGTGATTCAACGTGGAAAAATAATATCTACAGCCTGACCCACTTCGAGATATTTGCATTCAAGCGGGGTTCACTGTAATTTATCATCCTTCATGTGCCAGCAAAAAATATGAAAATATCTATGTTGCTACGTCCGCTGCTTACGCCGGATCAACTAAGGAACTGATAAAATGTAGGTACTTTGTCTCCCTTTGTCTTTACGTTTTACGGAATATCATTGACAAACTGAAAGCTAAGCGGTTGTAATTTTCCTACTCCATATTTTTTTTGTGCTTGAATTAATTTTGGGCTGAATTGGAAAAAGCTTAACAATGAGGGACATTTTTCTTTTCAATAATATTTTATTCTATATTCTATCATCCTTTATTCTATATTCAATAGTAGCTCTCCGCCCACGTTATATCGGATTTTCAATTAAAATTTTCTGTAAAAATTATTATGTTATTCCCTGAGTCTGTAACCATTTTCTTTATCAAATTGAATAAAATTTCGGCCAAATTTTTTTTTCTAATTTTTCCGCAGGTTAACAAAATTTTCCCGTAGTAAAATATCCCTGTATTCTTCTCTTAAACTATCTCTATAGCATCTTTCATCGAAATCGGTTCAGTATTTTAGTCTAGTCTATTCAAACAAAATTTTTCATACCTCATTTTTACCCCCTTTAGAGTAAAATGTTTACTTTGAATAATATATTTATTTATATCTAACAAAAGTTTAAAAAATAAGTTTTAATGGATGTACTTTCCATGCAAACTGTCATCCTTTTCTTCAATTTCCTACAATATTTCAACCCTTACAGTTCTTGCCTGGCATCAAAAAATAACCAATGCCATTTCTTACACTCTGGACTATCTGTGCACCAAACTTTATTTATATCAGGTCAGTGGTTTTGACGCAGCAGACAGAGTTACTTTCGCAGTGAAGATGTTTAAAACTCTTATACTTTAAAACTCTTTTGTAAAATACTCATAATCATCATAATAATTAAATAACTTTCCTCCTGGCCTTTTTCGCTTATACACTTTATATAATCCCTATTTAATTATACATGACAAAATTGCTAATAAATTATTAACTAAAGTTATTCAATAACACCAAGCTGTCCATGAAGCTAATTGCTTACATTATTTATAGCACCACTAAAATTCAGAACAAATGACAATACGCATAAAACCGTCAAATTATTTATAATTTGGCCCCTTACCTCTTCTATTGAAATTTAATGATACGAATTTTAATCAAGCCATAGAAAAATGACGATCGCATTATGTTAATTGGCTTATTTGATGTTGATTTTTATTTGTCAGTGGGACAGAGGTTGTTAACTTTATATTTACACGGAGATGCCAAATTTTCAACTGTACGAAAATGGAAATAAATTGCCTCCTGGTATTTTAATCTTTAACGCTATTTTTATTGACCTTAAGTAATATTCATATGATTTTAAATTACGATTCCACTCGATTAAGAAATAACTCGAAATATTTGAATGAGTTCATGTATTTATCATGTAATATAATTTAGGATTAGCGTGATGTTTATGCCTTTTTTAAGTTGGACTATACAGCCTAAAGCAATATTTATGGCGTCCAAAGTGACTAATAAATTAAACCATAACAATGCGCAGTATTCGAGGAGAGTCGATGTTTCATAATAAATAATTCATAAATATGTTTTTATTAATTAATAATGAAGTGGACTTCGGACAGTATATCGGGAAAAAATATTGTATACAACTCAATTCTTATAATTCATATTTTCTTACAATGTTGCTATTGTTTGATTTGACATTCCATGTTGCTGCATGGCATATGAGGAATTTAATAATTGGAGCATTTTATACCGTGATGGAGGGAAAAACAAATTGGTATTCTTTTGTGAGACGTCACAGGCCCCTGGGCTTGGTTCGTATCAGAGGTACCGGTACTAATTCGAGATGATCCTGTAAAAAGCTTTCGATGCGCATTCCATATTTTTATGAAGACAATATGGCATCTATGATTAATATATCTGGAATCTTGATTTATATTCTTTGCGTGGCATTTTAATTATAATTTACGATTGCCTTTATCGATGCCTAACAAAAATGGTGGTTAATATTTGACAATACAATGAAAGTATTTTCAGTATTAACAATTCAAATAGGATTTTATAGTCACATTAGCAATAAAAAAAATTACTTCATTACTTTATAAATAGAGGACCATCTAAACAACCAACATTTTTCTGTATTATTAAGGAATCATCAATTGTAAGCTGGCTCGGGAGCAAAAAGTCCGACGCTTACTTCCATTATCAGATTGGATAAGTGTCATAATATATTTTTACGGTACAATAGCAATTTCAGATTTACTATAAACTAATTAGCAATTATGTGCCAGTATGATATGAGTTAAATTTTTCGAAATGTAAACCATTCCTCCAGAAATGAACCTCGAGATATTTGCTGATTGTTCATTCGAACTGCAAGTTTATTTTTGTATTCATTTTTTTTTACAAATATGTATATCAATTTATAAAGCGTATGTAATATATCAAGGAGATTTTCTTAGTGCAATAAAAATACTTTCTGCTTTTACAGCAAACTCCCACAATAGTACGACATAACACTGAAAATAGCTAAAGTAAAAAAATGAATTTAGCTGTTTTCACAACAGTAAGTTGTCTTGCTTTTAAACTGTATATGTTACGGAACTATGTCGGTTCATGTCACTTGATATAGAGACTCCACTGCAATACAGTACAAAAACAAAAACTTTTGAAGTATCTATAAACTCTTTAGTTTCACAATTCATTTTCACTTACCTTATATTTGGTATCAAAAAAATGATTGATTTAATTCATTATAAACTAATCCAATGTATTATTACTAATAAATAAATTATATTTCTTTTTCAAATTTTAGGCGAAGTTTTTGTACCAATAAATGTAAATTTAACAAGCCATTATATATTAATACTTAATGATCTTGACTGGTCAATGTACATATCCTACTACAGTGGGCTAGTTACTAACAATCAATTTAATTTAGACAGCGTACTAATGAGAACGTTCGTTAGAGTCTTTATTTACTCAACCATATTTAAATATGCAGTACTATTGCAGACAAAGTATAATCTGCTAATAGTAGATCGTACAAGTTGTTAGTGAAGTCTGGGAAATCATTAAGTGTCTTATGAAAGCCTATATATATATATATATATATATATATATAACGGATAGACATATTATATATATTTACATATAAAAATATTTTTGATTGAAATCTATATAAACCATGACAAAGGCACAAATGCTCGTATTCATCAAAAACATGTGCCCTCACCGGTATTCGAACCCGGGACCTCATAGATGATGACACATTGAAACCGGTGTACTAACCACTCGACTACGAAGGGCTTAAAATATCAATATCAATCTCTTTGGCAGACTCGTAATTACAGGTACATCCACCAACTTAGATTTTAAATTATACGTTTTGAAACCTATTTGACAAATGAGATGAAATATGACAAATTGGTGTAAAAATATATAACCATGATAAATTAAGTTTATCTTAAAAACCTGATGAGTAAAGCTTTGGACCGATTTCAGAATATACTGAATACTTCTGGTATACTTTTCTAAGCAGCAATTATGTGTTTAATTGAGTAGTCCTGTATTTGTAAGTAAATAGATCCTTGGTGAAACCAAATTGGATCAAAATGTACAAGTTAATGACATAAGCATTAATTTCATAATTTGTTACCTTAATTTCTGTTACTTGTGGTATCTGTATTTATTTAAATTTTTTATTAAAAGAACATTATTAGATTACTATCCATAGAAACATTATGTTATAATTGTACACTATTTTATAAATTTTAAATTCAGAAAAGTTGATAAAACCTCATGTTTGATATGATTACTAACTTTAATACGTACAAAAATTAGGAAACACGAAATCAATTCTGTGAAATAATTTTCTGAAGCTACAACTGTGAAAAAAGGTTACTAACAACCATTACTTTGCACAAAAACAGATACATAATAGGCGCGCAGCGAACGGCTACAGAGGAAACTCGATTCTAAGTACTTGATATTGAATTGATAGGAACAATTTTCTGTTATACGTCTTCTTCAATTTATGTGATACAAGATATGTATGATAACTACGCTCGCAGTAAGCAATACAAGAACATTTTGTCACGTACAAATTTAACCCAGTTTCCTGCCGATACATGACTATTCCGACAGATATATTATGTTGAGATCAAATGAAATATTCATACGGACATAGAGTGAGGAGCGTTTGTCTTTATGTCGCGCAGATGCTGACTGAATACGCTAAAATAGGGAAACATCAGATATGTATAACATAGCTACCAAACTGCTCGTTGGTAATTGGCGAGCTCCATCAGTTTTTAGACAGCTTTGCTGTAACCGTTAAATGTGTAGATTGATAAAATTGTTTGGTAGTTTAGAATGGAAACATATTAATGTTTTTGTTGTTGATAACTACTTTCCAACTACCGAAAGCTGAAAGTTTGCTACTCAAAAACCGCACTTTTGATCCCTTCTTCAGCAACTAAAACAAAACAAGAGTTCGATACGGAAACAACAATTCAGTAACAATCCTTAAGTTCAGGGTTTACCTAGATTAATTTAGGTAAGGCAAGTTGAGAACTAGAGATCCGCTCACTTTGCCGACTAACGACTCCAGTCGGTCCAGCTTCACCGCAAGGTTTGTTGCCGGGACCGAGGCGAGGCCTAAGACAAGCCACCTATAGTAAAATATTTTCAGTAACTGCTACGAATGGAGGCATAAATGCAGACGTAGCTCATGCGACGTTGTGACTGTCGTAGGCTGGCAGAAATGGTTATACGTGGCGGAAGAGCTGTGTGATTTGTATATGCATGTTCGAAAAAAGGCAAAATATATGAAACGGTCATCAAATCTGCACCACTCTTGAGTGTTGAATGCTGGTCTATTAAAAGGCTATCTAACAGCTTGTCGTAAGATTGTCAAATGATTAGGAATGGTTACTAAACTTAATGAAGTTAGAAACTTTAGAGACAGTTTTAAAGCAACCCCATATCCGAAAATATTGCAGACAGTTGCTTTAGGTGATATAGCCATGCTATGCCAAGACATGATATGTACGTAGTATAAAGAACCCTAAGCTTGTCCACATATAAAAGACGATGAGGTTATCCTCCGTCCTACTGGTGGCTCGAACTAATTAATTAAAGAACACAACTTCCCGACCCGACAACCCGAGACAGAATATATTGGTTCCACAATATTAGCCTGAATCCGACCTAAAGTAGGAAGATGTGACTAACGCACAAAAGAAAAAAGAATTGAATATGTGAAGAAAATACCGTTGAGCTTATGGGTCATTTTGAAACTTTCCTTTCATTCCAAATGTTGTTTCCGATGACATATCAGTATTTATAAATCATTTGGAATACATATTTAAAATTAAATCTATATCTCATCTATCCATTTAGGAAACTAATTCCTGTTTAAAGGATACCTTTCAAGGATAGGATAGACCTTGAAAGCAATGGAGCTACATTTTTTACAGTTAATTTAGACTTCAAACATACTGTTTTACCTCACTTTTATTACAAGAGTCGATTCGGTCAAAACAGAGTCAAACGTAGTCAAAACGGAGCATATACTTCGTGTTACTCGTGTTGTCACATATCCTACCACAATTCAGAAGCAGACCTTATCAAGCTCACGTATTGCTCAGATCATTTGCTGGTTTTGCATTGGAGTGTGCGGAAGTTACGGCACGCAGACGCATCTGACCTACTAGAGGACACAGATGATTATCTAGAATATACTGATTTGCTGTAGCCATTAAACGAGTATGTTCGTAATATATGTATATGTGCAGATACATCTGTACACTTAACGATTGCAGTAATGATCGGTCTACTGTATCTAAGTACAGTACTCATATTTTTTTATCTCCTGTGTAAGCTTCTTGTGCATCCAGTAAAATGAGCTTCAATGAAGGTTTATTTAAACTTTGAATTAATGTTGTTCAAATTGTCGCTTGATTATTACTTGACTACATCATTTCTCTGTAACACGCTCGATGACTCTTAAGATTTGAGACCTACACATATATTTAAAAGAAAATTACAATTTTATATTGACTCAAGCATAAAATACGTCATACTAATTCGCATTTAGTGCTTTACACTCACAGAAATGTATTAATTAAATAATACTCTCTTACAAGGCTTGCAATGCATAAAAACATACACGCATCATAAAACTAAGCAAGTATTCTGTTGTATAAAAATAAGATAACTAAATCCTGCATCCTATCCACTCGCCAAACTTGTTGAAGTTTCTTATCTCAAGCCCTTCAATAGTAAAGATAAAATCACAAACGCAACTTGCTCGGTATATATTTAACAAAGACCAACAGAATATGAGAATATATATTCACAAATGTAAGATTATATGAGCTGATTATAACTGATATAGAACCAGTTTTTTAGGGTTCCGTAGCCAAATCGCAAAAAACGTAACCCTTATGGATTCATCTGTGGATTCATGTCTGTCCGTCCGTCTGTCCGTCCGTCTGTCCGTCCGTCTGTCCGTCCGTCTGTCCGTCCGTCTGTCCGTCCGTCTGTCCGTCCGTATGTCACAGCCACTTGTTTCGGTAACTATAAGAACTATACTGTAGAAACTTGGTAAGTAGATGTATTCGGTGAACCGCAATAAGATTTTCATATAAAAATAAAAAAAAAAATTTTTTTTTTTAGGTTCCCAATACTTAGAACTGAAACTCATTTTTTTTTTATCAAACCCATATGTGTGGAGTATTTATGGATAGGTCTTCAAAAATGATATTGAGGTTTTTTTTTTTCTATACTGAATAGTTTGCGCGAGAGACGCTTCCAAAGTAGAAAAATGTGTGGGGGGACACATTTTTCCACATTCCACCATTTTATCATATTACCTTTTATTCAATCAACTCCAATATAATAAAGAATAACGAAAAACATTTATTTAGATGTATGTATAATGGTATGGAATTACATGCGCGAGTCAAAATAGCACTTGGCCGATTTTTATCATTGTAATTTTACATGTGTGTGTGTGTGTACAATGACCTTATCAATTAATCGATAGGCATCAAAATAATAATAAATAATATTATCCTTCATTCATTGCCTAATTTAAATAAAATATATCTATATCTATTTAATAATAGTTTGACATTGTTTGAAATTGTTACTGCGACCGTACCGTTATAGGGTTCTTATAAAACGAGATTGACATAATACAATATTCTGTATGTTTGACACCCAGCATGACTGGTAGACCTCACAAAGCCGACTTGTGCCATCGCCCACCACTATGGCCAATATGAGAAGTACTTCAGAGCCTGAAGAGTTCTTTGATCGACATATTATACAAGCTGGAGGGGGTGCACACTGACATGACTTTGGGAATTTCATCAACGAATTCGTGCCATCAACCAAGTAATCATTAGCGTATGCCTATTTACGGACGTATATTATCAGATATTATATCCCGCACAATTTCCCTGTCCAACAACAGTCTTTATTACTAAAACACGTACATAAGCTTTCATGAGGTATGGCATTCCGGCTAGTTTTGTTTTGACTATAACTAAGATTAGAATCTACAACCGCGCACAGTCAAGCTTATGTTAAGTGATGAACTTAAAAATTAATTAAGTAGCAGGGACAACTTGCTTTTTAAAAATAACCAGTCGCAGCGTTTACGAGTTCCCAGTACATTGATAGTGATCTGATAACTCAACGAAATATTTCCTAGAAATACTTAAGGATATTAACACAAATATTTTTTGCTTTTTATAACTCCTTGGATAGTCTAATTTGTATTTTAATTCGTATTATTTTCGGTTTGTTGGAGTTCTTGAAAACACTTAAGTAAAATTTTTGCTTCTTTTTATGATATTGTTACATGTTTGACAACCGAAATGATAAAACAATCAAGCTTGAGAAATCCTTTTGTATAGTAAAAATTACGATAGTTGTTTTTTGTTGAACGTAGTTGGATGCAGACAATAAATGGAAAGTTAATTCCACATTTAAAAACAATATCTCTCAGAAGTAGGCAGCGTAGAGTGCGCGGGAAATGATCCTAATATCATTCTTCTCTGGTGCAGATGGTCAATTGATAGAATACAGACTTTTAGAGCTTAACTTCCATAATCACTATAGGTACTCGTATCGCCTGCTAATATGTTTACAGTAATCCTTTACAGGCGGTTGATCACCCTTGAACACCCACTCAGCAATGACCATCCTACACACGTCTATCAACTAGCTATTGGCGAGAATGCTGTGCAACCGTATTCCACCGCGTAAAAAACTCTCACGAGGTGAAGAAGTTTTCCAGGGTCTAAGAGTTGATTGTGTGATAGTAAATTAAAACACATGGAGGACTGTATATATGTAGATCTATATAATGAAAGTATTGTTTAATATGTCTTCACGATAGGCTGACAGTTTTAAAGACACTCCTAAGCAAATGAAGGCAGATCTGGAAGTTTCTAAGTCACGTCATACCTCGATTAAATATAGAACGTATCAAAGAGTCTGGTCGAAATTAAACTAGGGACACAAATGTATATTAATGCAAAACAAATCCGTTCCGATTCTCATGCCTTACTGTGAGGATTTAATTCCTTAACGAAGTCCAAAGAGCATGAAACAATGACGAGCTTAAAATACATATAAGTATTCCTTTTAACAAGGGTCCTGCAAAGCAACACTAAGCTTTATTGTTCACAACACATCAGATAATCTTAATTCAAGTCTGTACTTGGCTCACGTCTCGTTTGTAGTACTTTATTAGAAATACATGTCGTTACTCGTTTTGTGAATGTCATTCAATGCTATTTTCATTAATCTCTTGCTTTATGATCGTCTGTGGCACAATAAGGATTGTTTGTGATTATTTATTTTGTCTCCATCAGTTCATTGTCTGACTCAGAATACCATTGACTGATAGTGATACATTTATGCTCAATCATTTTATTATATATATTTGCATTTGCTAAATATTTTGTTATCAGCTAATTGTTATAGATTTGCGCTTTTAATGTTATTTACAAATGCTGTGACTTTTTGTCGGTCTATGTTCGTTCTATATTATGTCACGTCGGTAATCAGTATAAGCGGTAACACTAAGCAGGCGTTGTAAGGTAATTCAACACTGTCCAACGACCTTAATGGCCACTAAACTGAAAATCACCAGACATATCTCAGCAGACAACATCAAAGTACTAAAAATAACACTCAGCACAAATTAATATACAAAAGTTGTGCATGCTAAGCTAAAAATAAGGGAATCAAAGGGACTACTTCGAGCAAACGAAGATCATTCTATTTATGTTAATGTCACGGGCGTGAGGAAGCGTTTAAATCCAGTCATTAATTATTGTCACAGCTAAAACAAAATGGATAATACGTTCACTATTCATTGCCCTTCCTAAAGAGCAGGACGAAAGAAGTAACAAGGAAATAAGTAATATTCAAGGAGAACAGATTGATGATGGAGAAGCATTGAAAAAACCGTGTCCTTAAAATTGACGATGGATGTCCTTAAAGCGTTCCATAAATGAGTTTTGGAGCATGACGCAATACACACACATATGTGTGCTAAGAACATATTAAAAAGTATTTTGTCAGTTAAAGTAATTTGTGGATGCTAGTTTTTGTGAACACGATATATGGTTGTGACGAGGCTCAGGAATGTGAAGATTTTGTGATGTTTGAAGAATAGTTTCGAGAAACCTGTAAATTTTACTTCTAGTTGTTTGTTGTATTATTAATTTGTCTAATAATTACCACAAAATAATACTCAAACTAAACGATAAAAGGAATTTAAGTACTTATGAAAAAATAAATTAAATGTTGGCGTCAATTCAAATTATACCATTTAAATATTATTACTTTTTGAAGGACCAACTTTTTGATTTAATATAGTATAACAAATTAAAAACATTTGAGCTTCCATAAAAGAAAACTGCTGCTAATTACAATAACTGTAAGTGATACAGTACTTATGTACATTTATATCGTATTCAAGTTTAATTGTATTACTATAAATGGAACTCAAATCTTAAGACAGGAATATTTAAGAAGTAACTAAACCTCTCAAATTATCTAATTTTGATTATGCTCAATTCAATTCCACATTCGAACGGTTGGTAATAATCATAAACGTAATTAAAGACGGAGGCGGTCCGTTCTTTGTGAAATTAACAGTAATCAATTAAAACAAATTTATAGCTCCAACTTATACGAGATCAGTTCCACAAGAAATATTTGGACCGGCTTGTTACAGTTTCTAAATATATGTTTGTTGGACGTTTAATATTAACTTTTGAGAAGGTAATACGTGTAATTGGATTGGTTATCTCTATGATATATTTCAACCGTAACTGTTGTTGGATAAAATAAATATTATGTCAAAACGTGTTACTGTTTGTTTCAAAACAGCGTAATGTTTATGATTTTTGAAAATTTTTGATTTTGTGGTCTAGAAATCGTCTAATTTGATGTCAAAGCTATATTATAAAACATAGATTTGGCTTAGCTTACTGAAAAATTTCAGAGATTGTCTCGGTAAATTAAACGTAATAAATATCAATGTCAAAGGACATCATGCATAAGATTATGTGTTTTGTACGAAATATTACATAGCTCAAAGATTTGATAACAACTAGCATAAAAAAGTTGTCGATTGGTGAACCGACGAAGGTTGCTTGAAAATGAGAATGCGAAAAGCTAAATGAGAGCAGATTCTCAATAAATTTTATGGCACTAAAGATCAAATCAATTTAATGTATTGAGTAATAGCTTAAGTTTACGTTAAATATTTGAAAGATAACATATAGCTCTAGTGGTAGAATAACAGCTCACAAAGGAACAAGCCTATTAAGGTCTATTACACCAACGTGGGATGCTAATAGACCAATAGAACGAGGTCCGGAGAAATCAAGACGAATGATCAAATATTTAGTTTTGTTTTGATTTTTATATAAGAAGTGTAAATAGTATAACGTAAATATAGCTCTTAATAATAATTAGTTACTTTTCCATAATTTCATAAGATAAAAGTGTACGTTAATCTAATAATTTAATATATAAAAGTAATGTCGTGAAATCTAAATATATAAATTAGGATCTATTAATTTATAAATTTAAAAAGATATGTATATTTTTAAGAAAGCTCACAGGCGACTTAAAGTTTCATTTTATAATTATGCTATGAAGTACAAAAACAAAGCGTTTCCTGTTCGGATCATTTGGCGAATATATTAAATTAATATAAATTGTAAACTGTAATATTCAACTGTCAAGTCGGAACAATGTTAACCGATATAATTATGTCTTCAGCGGATACCGAAAACACATTAGCCGAAGATCATGCAGTGATTAAGCGTGCACGGAATAGAACAAAAAGTCGAGCAACACTTACCAACTGAGTCGGCGGGATCGCAATAAATCTTCCCCGGCCATACAACCAGTCTATAGGCAAGTGTTATAATTAAGTTAAACTTGCATCTGTTACACATTAGGTGAAGGCGACGCACGACTAATCTCTCGTACTAAATTCAATTAGATTGATTACAATGTCTGTGATTCAGATTGGTACATTTAATTTATTCCTTATTGTCAAACTATAAGAAGTTTACCAGAACGACAGAAACATTATAATTTTATTAAAGGTACTAGTAAATTTTATTATATATCAGTTAAGACACTGGTTATTTTTTATATCCATCTGCCCAGTCAGTAACGGTTTAGTTTTCAAAGTCCCTAATAACCCTACAGTTTGGTAAATTTAATCATAATATCAAATATAAAACAAACAAAGTCTACGGATTAAATGAAAATCAGCATAGATTTTGTAGAACTTAACAAAAGATTCAAAATTAAAGAGAGAAGAAGACTATTACCCGTCAGTAATCGATCATATAGCTTTAATTATTCAAAGTTTACGTTACACCTTTACACTTTTCACAAATAAGCTTTTAGGACGTTCAACACAGTATTCTTGTCTTAATATTTACTACACAGCGAATCCTTCACACAGATGGTGTAATAGCCGGGCGGTTAGCAAAGGATAAAAAAAAACCTAATAACGCTCGCACACCAACCCAATCCTGCATATGTTGTTTTTGTGAACCAGACCAAGAAATACTAATTAAGTTAGGCTACCACACAGAGAACCGTTAATTGATTCTTCATACTAATTTGTTGCCACTAATATCTTATTAATGTTCACATGCGGAACCGCTGGAGCAGAAAATATTGTTGCCTACGTTCGGAGAAACCTTGGAGATGAATTTATTGGTTTGGATTATTTCTGATTAAGCATGAGTTCTGTAAAAAATGTTTCCCACCACGTGCCCAAGACACACAGTTCTTCAATTAGAAACATTGCGCTAAGGCAGGGTCATTTGCTGGTCTTGGGCTCTATAAAATATGGCCAATACATGTTGTTTCTTTTTTAAATGTTTACTCCCGTGTTCAACGTAAACACCACAGAGACCTAAAAACATATGGAATATATTATAATTATATTGGATATTATTATATTAAATCTTTTATGACTATTTGACTATATTAGGTCTTAGTAGTTTCCTTTGCAACATTTCAGTGTAGAGTGAACATCTAAGCACATAGAGGCCAATATCAGCCTTGAATAAACAATTTCCTCTCCTCCTTAAGTGGTCAGTCCGTATTCCAATATAATAGGCGTATCACTTTGTGACATACTAAATGAAGCACCGTCGTCTATTTTGTTAAGGAAAATCGTACGTTGCCTTTGATGCTTTAAATTTAGCTAGGCATATTTAAATTACTGGCCGCTTTTACGTTGCTTAGTGTAATTAATTAAGTGAAGACTTCTCTGTTGCGAATGTACCCGACGTTTGTTTAATCCTACAAGACGTTAATTAAAGTTGTTGAAATCAATCAACAATTGTTGTCGGCCGTCGAAGCTCACGAGCTTCTACCATTGTTACCATGTTCCTATTGATTATACTTTATTTTATTGTGATCAATGACAGCTGAATGATTTATGAACTTGCATTCTTGACTCGTCGGCTGAGTCAGTAAAATTTTTTGCTTCGAGATGCGGTAACGCCGAGAGCATTTAACGCTGATTAAACTGTAAAATTACGAACGCAACAGCTTTTGTGACAGTATGCGGCTCCGAATAATAACATTATACACACACGTACTGCAGGGGTAGCAGTGTCATGCGGCTAAGGTCTTTGAAGGTAACAAAATCCACTTACCAAAGAAAGAATATAAAGGGAAACTTTGGCAAATCGTAAAATATACACCTAATTATTGGCATTGAAGTGTATCGGACCGTTGAGATCTTCGATCCCAAAGGCATTGAAGGCGGTGCTTGAGGCTTATGAAAACATTTCACAATGGACGATGTATCCAGTGGCGGACGATATTGTGATACGTGATTATGATTTCTTTATTTTTTTTTTATAAGTATTAATACGTGTGTGATATGTTTCAGTGGTTGTTGCAATTGTTTATGGATAATGGAATACTGTATAGTTTTAATGTTACAATTATGGACTATACAATTTATTGATTAGTTCTTAACTCTCATAAAAAACTGTCTTCTTTACTTTTCAAATGTCTAATCATGCAATGATCTGTAAGAATTCTAACAAGTCCTATATTCGCCGTTTGCACAAGACGGCTGAAGCACAAACAGCTATATAGAGAAGGTATCTGTCCATATCCCCACAACTTTAAATAATGAACTCTGTATTTACTTTCGAAACAATATTGTATTAAATTGCCAACCAATGAAATATTCCCTGCAGCATTAGGGACAACACAATGATTTCTTTTGAATATTTATTACTTGTTAGATTCCTATATCATTTGGTCCGCATCTATTTAATTTTAAATTTATTCTATACAGTTATACAATTTAAATTTAGGATAAGTATGTATTTTACAGAAAAGAATTGTCCTTAAATTGCCTAAATTCACGTATTAATTTTCAAAGTATTACTTATCTAAAATAAACCAATCATTAAAATGTTATTTATTTATTCTTTATTGCATTTAAAAGACTTCGCAATGTAGTTTGAATGCAATAAAATAGTATGTGTATAGAAAAATAATTACCCATATATTGAAATACGGGGAATATAAATTACATAGATATTCAATAAAAAATCATCAGTTTAATGAAAACAAAAGAACGTGATGCTTAAGACAGAAAAAGATAAAAAAAAAGAATATTGAGCAATAATAATTTTACTACACCTATCCGACAGGTCAAGTAGTTAATATTATGAAATATTACTCTGCTATCGAAACCATTTCGCCTAAGCTTTTTTTGTTCACTCTTGCTTTTATTTTTGGGTTGATTTCATAAAATTTTTATGAATAGATTCTCAGACCGCCCCGTTTTCGCTCGAGAGCCGATTGTTTAGTCAGCGCAACACCTGGGGGCCAACAATGCGCGTGCGCACGTAACGGTCGCTAAATCAAGATGGCGCTGAAGTAGTAAACTTAATAAAATAGCGCCATTTCAAAGCACAAGAAAAGTTAGTTTGACCTAAACTTTGGTATAGAATCATAATTATATTTATATCACACGTTGATATTAGGTTTTGTTGATTTGTTTAGCTAAGCTACTGGTTATTTTACATTTCATAAAACATTAAGTTAAATTGCTTTGAACAACAAATATTTTTATTAAGAGTGATGAAAATCATATTATTAATCCTATTAAAATCTTTGAGGGCTGTTCATTATCAGCATCAAATAAATATTAAATCACGATTCAATCGTAAATATAGATTGTTTTTTAAAGGATTTTAATATTCGTAGATTTTTAAATACTTATGCATATCAAATGGTATAGAAAAATGAATGAAATAATATAAGAGAAAGAAAATAGCTGTCAACATATATAGTGTTCCCACCGTGTGAACTAATATCGTCCTTAAACGCCTTTACATAATTATAAATACTACAACTTACATATTTTCAAATGCTGAGATTTTGTTTCTAAACTCTACAAATCAACACTACCACTAGTCAACTTTGTAGATATTTCAAAGATATTCTATAACAAGATGATTTCCAGATCATTACTTACAAGTGACATTATAATCTCCTTGCAAATCCGAACAAACGTTTTTATTCATACACATAGATCTTTGATGAGATAAAACGAAAAAAGTGTTACCTTTCATTCATCTTTTGTTATTTTAATTTGCTGCTCTCTTCTTATTTTTGATGGACAATTTTCAACAACTTCAAGGGCTTCAAGCTTATAGAAAATTAATTCACAATAATTATAACTTCTTATTACTTTGCCAAAGTTAGCTCTACATCTGCTGTTCAATTGAAAGTTGCCTAACTGTCTTAATTATAATACTAAAATAAGAAATTCGAGTAACAAAATTACACGATCAACAAAATTAGCGAGTAAATTAGATTTGCTTAACACAAGAAGTTATTAATTATCGAGTTAAAACGTATGTTTCACCTATCTTTGTTTGAAGTAATTGTTGCTTTAAACAAATATATTTACTGGGTTTTAACTTACTCGTAAACCTAATTTGTTACTTGGTTTATTATTTTTATTCATAATTATAAAGGTCTGCAATTATATAACTTGTGAGGCGAAAAAATTTTTCTCGTTGCTAAAAGTGTATTTTGATTGTAATACAACCTTATTTAATACACTCGCATAGATTCCGACACTTTTAAATTATGCAAATAACTGTCTTTTTTATCTGTTGTTTAATGGAAAATATACATGTTTAATATACCTTTTTTTACATCTTAAATAGCACACATCCACTTTTATAAAAACATCAGATTAAAATATTGTAATTTATAAAAAATAAATAAATAAATAAATAAATTTGAAATTACTCATTCTTAGACACTGTAAATGTGTGAAATCTGCTACTTTTTTATTCCAAACTGTGCTTGGGTGCTTTTGATTTGTTTATATCTGCCCTAAAATTGCAGTGATTCGGTTTGAAGGGTACGATGGATAATGAAACTTCAAGGTACATTACAAGTTGGCAAGGAGCCTTATGGATTTTGTCATTCATTCAAATCTCACAGAGATCTATCCGAGTGACTGTAACCATCAGGTAGGCAGTCTGCTTGTTTCTAGTAGCAATGAAAACATTCAACGTTACCGCTACACTCGTTCATTTATTTCCTACAAGAACAGTTGTGGGAAAGCGTCCAAATTTATTATTCTTCATTCATGAATATCAATAGACACTAAAGCATTATCATATAAAGATGTGCTGAAACAGATGTCAACTATTGATTGAGCGTGTTCTCGCTTGGCTATAAGGGATCTTCCCAAACCCTTGCCCTTTACGCTTACAACACTGAATTCTATTTCTTGCCTCTTATATTTTTCCCGAAATAAATACACAGTGATATAAATCTCTGATATTTGTATGTGTAGTCGTGACTGGCCATAATTATGAACAATCGCGATAGAACGTCTGAACTTAAATTGGATTTTGTACCGAAACGCTAGGAAATTTATAAAAGGGAACTTAAGAACCTACATTTTAGACTTCAAAGCAATGACAAAGGAAATTTCAATTAACGCCCGCTGTTTCTTGGGATTTAATGTAACTCTTTCTTGGTTTATATTGAAATAATTAATTGAAACTCTGAGATTTGCAACTTTGTGACAAAAATTTAATAAAAATTGATTGAGGTCATAGGAAGTGAAAAAAGTTTTAAAGGTTAAATAAGCCTGACATTGACTGACATATTTTATTTGAGATTAATTAGTCAAAAGATTGAAATTAACTGGATTTTAATTACATTGAAATTGATAAATGACATTCGTCTTTTTTATTTCATATTAGGTTCAACGATTTTCGGATATTTTATTATATTCATTAATAATGAAATTTTTGCAATTATATAAATATTGATGCTAGCTGAAAAACAATCTAGAAACTCATTAAGCAACAAATTAGTATGGCGAAGAACTTGATATATTGAAACTTGACTTAACATTTTCTAAATAGTTATGGAATTTCTGCCTGCAATTTATATTATATTGAAAGTTAGGTATTTTAGGTTACAAATTGTCTAATTGCTTTTAGACACCAAAACATTTAAACATTTTAATTGGAAATTTTGAAAGTTATTTATAATATCTGGTTAGATTCTCGGCACATTACTACAAATTATTATACTATGATTTAGAGTCAAAATCTATTAACTCTAAAACAAACAGTAATTTTTCTTACAGAAAATTAAGCGTGACCTTAATATACGTGATAGTATATCTGTATCGGAAATAAGAAGTCGACGACCTGCTGGCCATTAAGTATATCTATCTTGACACTGCGGATCTTCGGCAACCCTTTCATCTAATAGTTGAGTCATTACATATAGTGTCATAGATTATTAACAATGAACTTTATTTACCTAAATTCTCTGAGAGACAACACGGTGCAAGAGACATAAACACTATTATTTATATCGTAAATTCAAGGCTTATTACTACTTGCTGTCTTAGAAAAAGTTTTGTTCGAAAAACGAAATAACATAGACACATGTTAAGATAGTCTTCAAGCCTTCCCATATAAAAATCGATGCAGAGACAGCACTACCCATGCTATTTGTATATTTTAGATAACAATATAAAAAGCGTCGTCAGCTCCAAAAAAATAATGTAAAATACATTATATTTAGAACATTTAATTATGCTTCAATTCATAAGATGGTATTATTGGTGTAATAAATAGAATCCTCAGCTAGATCTATATTGTAAATTGATTCGGTAAATTAATCTTTGCGATCATCTGCCCTATCGTGATCTTGCGCACGCGATGCACGAAAATTTGTTCCGACGACGACGCAATACCAATACTATCTCGAGCACAACAAAGCGTCCGTCCAGGAATTTTGTGGCGACAAATAAACGTATTATAATGACTCTTTGTGCTTATTAATTCATATTACACGGCCGCTTAGAGCTCTCAACGCGGTGACAAAGGATGCCCAGGACAGCCACAAAAGTCAATGGATCGGAGAGAACTGAATATAATAAATTACTACGACTCGAGCTCGAGATGCGTATAGATGCGTATTCTTATGTGAAGCTTTTTGTTCCTTTTTCTTCCCTCTCGACCACGTTTATTTGTGTACCGGGACAATTTATCTTGCGATACGAGCGGCACATGAATGAGTGAGCTTATGGTTATCGATATGTAAGAAATGTCGCTGCCGTATACCAACCGCGTTATGTCTCAGATGAAATGAGTATTCACACTAAATAATAAGTGGATTCCATTAGAGGCATTAGCAAGATACGTAACAAAACTATTCTTTATTATATCTGTCTACTTAAATACTCTTTATGTAATAAATATATTATTTACTGTTGATAAAACTATAGAACGGTCTGGAAATCAAACCGATTCTATGGTTTAACAGTTGGTTTGATACTAACATTATAGCAAAATAGGAAAATAAAAAATCGCTATTCCTCCATATGAATTTTTTTGACAATAATTTTATATACTTTATAATTGTAGATTCCAAAAAATTCTGAAGTGAAAATTATGATTTTGTATAAAGTGCTAAAAAATTTGTCTTTTCTATTGACATCAAACGAAACCTCATGTTCGGATCCTTTTTAGCGAAATTGCAAACTAAGGTTTGAAACTGGTCTCTAAATAAACACAATAAGACAAATATAATTACAATCAACATACTCAAATTACAATCGATAAGATCATCAACTTGTATTCATTTATTAAAAAATAAATGATAGAATCCTAATATGATAATTTAGCTAAAATAACAAAAGTGCTCGGTGTTACTTTTACTATTAGCAAAGCAATAACAACAGTCAGCAAAAAATAAGTAAGTACTTGCGAAATACACGACTTATTTCTTTGCACCTATTCCGATCACGTGCGCTGGAATTTCTCGTACTTCAATAGAGCATCAAAGTTTCTTTATGTCATTTGTACCCTTGTCAATTGTCTATTCCGTGCGATATCTTTTTCCACTCACCTCCTTATAAAATCCTGAATATTTTTATATTGACCGTGTTTTACGTTGTGGCTATCTTGACTCAAATCGCTAGTTATTTAACCGGCTTACAAACGTTGATTTGGCGATAAACCGGAACTAAATTGTATGTAGCTTGATTCAATTTAGAAAGCTATTTTATTTCGATATTTAGCACTTACTTGAGTTTTTATTCGAGCGTTTGTGGTATGCAATTGCATACTAGACATTGTAGATTCGGACATCTAATCTAATTGGAATAGATAGACAAATTTAATTTACGTACATCATTTCATTTTAAGTACACCAGCTGTCCGTGATGATGGTGGTTGCGGTACTGTTCTTTGAATCGAGAGGGCCGGAGTTTATCCTGTCATGTACAGTATGTGCTTCTCGTTATTATAATTTCATGTGTATATTTAACTGATGATCCGTGACATAAGCTGTATACACCTTCAAAGAAATTAAGAAATTAACGTAAAGTCGACGAATCGGCTGTGGACCAGTGTAGTTCACTAAGGTATAATCGCCCTTTTTTTTTGTGGGGAAAATTGCAACCTTATGCACCATGACACCGCACTGGCAAGGCGCGGCCGTGTGTGGGGCTCTCCGGTCATAGAAGACTGGCCTACCCACTAAAAACCCCCCGAGTTCTCTAGACCCATACGGGGCACATGGCGGGGTACGCTTTCGCGATTCGACAAGGTATAATCGCCCTAACATAAAGTAGATTTTAACCCTTCGGTGGATACCTATATCAACTATGTTGAGGCAGACTTCACGAACCTCTAATTTCTGTACCCCGCCTTCTCCTGAGGGCTACAAGCTACAAGCTGTTGGGTCATTAGGATCAAGGCTTTGGCTGAGTTTGGTTGATAGGTTACATCAGTCCAGCCACCTCGAGCGGTCTGAAGTTTGACATAATCACTGTGGCAAATTGTTCCTTTGTCCTCTGTCAATAGTAAATTAACATTTTATAAAATTATTTACTCGTGGTTTAGTGTCTTTACTATTTTATCACGTATACATACATACTAGTTATATGATGTGATTTTATAAAGAGATTTTAATAATAATAATTTAACATTGCAGACCACAACTATGGAATGTATATTGAAGCGCATTATTGTTTCCTGAAGAGTATTACATTGGCATTGGAAATCAGACAATTTGAAAAAAAAAACTGCGATGCGATTTAAATTGATATGAAATATAGTAATTAATTTTTTTTGTTCTACGTTCATGGACATACATTTTATACGATGCCAATTTATGAGATATTTATCTATCCTTTACAAGTTTTACGATTTCATTAACGCATATCTATTCCTTTGTCCTCATATTTCACCGATACGAAGTAAATATATTTTTATTTCATATTTCGGAACCTACAACCTACTTATTGTCAAGAGTATAATGTAAATGAAGCTATCATCTTTTTGTCCTATATTATTCACGTGAATATTTTTCTTTCTTTTTCTTCTTACGATCACAATTATGACCATACTCTGGCAATTGGTAAACTCTCACCCTCCCCAATGTATTACATGCATATGCCTTCTAACTATAATAACTATATGTATTCTGGTACTACTTTCAAATCTCCCCTTATTTTTTTCACTGATTCCAATTAAATTATCGATTTGACATGAGGGCGTTTAATCAGCATTCCTTATTCTTACAATTAGAAGAATAATTTCTAGCTAATTAGCACGTAGGTCCTAAAGAGAACTCGTATTGTCTCGTATAGTATTGAATCACTTCCAACATCTGCTTTCATATTCCGAGCTCCTTTTGTCTTTTGTTTTTCCCAGTAATTTAACAATAGCGGAATATTTGTCATAGGTAACGCGTGTAGACATATCCCTACGTTCGTTGTGTCGCGTTTGAATGTCGCATATTACACCTTGTGGATTATATATACCTTTTTATTTGGTTACCTAATCTTTGTTTATTTCAATATTAGGTCATGACAGCCAAAATTTTTTTATTTTCTTACTTATCATTCAAAATGGAAGAATCTTATTGTAATTAATTAACCTGATCTAAGGAGCCATAACTACCACAGTGTTTACATTATTTCGAGGCATTTATAGTAATCGAAACTAATATTATCAAAGCGAAAGTAACTCTATCTGTCTGTCTGTCTGTTACGCTTTCCTACTTAAACCTCATTTTGATGAAATTTGGTATAAAAAATCTTTAGACCCTGAGACAAAACATAGGTTACTTTTTATTTCGAAAAAAAAAGGGATGAAGGGGTTGAAATAGAGGTTGAAAGTTTGTATGGGATTTCTTAATTTTAAAAGATAAAACCATGAAACTTTATATTTAAGCACTTGATAAGAAAACATTAAACATTTGTTCTCTCATTTTTGAAATAAGGGTTGAAAGTTAGTATGCAAGTTCGTTAAATATCACGTCATAAGAAACAAAAAATCGTTTGTTCTAGCATTCTGAAATTTTTACCAGTGTGGGGGTGAAATAGGGGTTGAATTGAAGAGAAGACCATGGATCTTGGTACCTTAGACATAAGGGACCAGGTTTGACAAAAACTAATTTCACGCGGGCGAAGCCGCGGGCGGAAGCTAGTAGGTACCTATAATATAGGAGACGATGACAAAAATATTAAGTTATATTTGACGGTTAAGAAATATAATGATTAATTCTAGATATTCTTGATATTTGATTCTTGATGACTAAAATATGTCATATTCTACGTCAGATATTTCAATATCAACAGTCTGTTTATAAGGAGGAAAAATAATGGATTCAATCAAATGTAATATTTTTTATTTACACGCTGTCTTGAAGATTTAAGAAATAAAAAACATCCCAAAGTAATTTTAGACAAAATATGTCTTTCACTTATTCTGATATTTCCGATTCAAGGCAATCGCTCGGAAAGTTTGAGTCGTAAAATCAAAATGATTTTGAGGATCGGAAACTTGGCTTTGGCGCTTTGTAAGGATTCAAATATGATGCTTTTGCGGAAATCCATAAAGTTTGTTTTCTAATATGTTTTCATCAGTGGACTTTAGAATGTTACCGATGATTAGGTATGAGAATATCGTAATTTTATAAGTATGAAGCATATAGATTGTAACAGATTGTAAAATAAATATAACAATATTATTTACCTCATTAAAAAAATGAAGGTTTGTCATTGTGATAACCTATCAAACAAGTGACAAAAGAGCAGTTGAAATCTCACGATTAAATAAATATTTATGGTAATAATCTAACACCAGCCACTGAAGATAAGAACTATGCAGTTCATTGCGCTAGTAACGATGCACCGAACGCTTAATGTGATTGTAAAAACAATAAAATTGACCTATTTATTGCCCACAGCCTATCTGATAATGAAGAAAGTTTGAGGTCATTAACACGGCGCGATAACGTGCGGTCTATTTTCGTAGACTGTCTTTTGTTTTTATACCAATGATAAATCACGCGCACATACATCAAGCCGTATGGGTAGTATTTTTCATTGTGCTCCGTAATCTTCTTTAGGATCACGGTCACATCCAACTAGCGGCGAAGAAATGACATTAATCAAAAATTTCGGCTCCGAGATAAGAGAGCCCAGAATTAGGCATTCTAGGTGGCTTGTAAGACGTAATAAAATGATAAATTGCCTTATCTACGTGTATTCATTACCATAACATGACAAGTCCATTACTGGGTTGGACATGAAGGGAGCTAGAAGTAGAACTTGGTAAAACGTTATAAGTTTTAATATTATTCACTGTGTCGGTATGTGTTAGCTGCAGCTTTGAGCTAAGTCATCGCCGGCACATTTGTTACCGTGGTTCAACGAATTTCGATTCCGAGATAAACTCGTAATAAGAACGCCTACCTTATTAAGTTGCTAACAAATGATACAGCTTTATTTTGGTGAGGGTTATCAGATTGTATTTACAGAGTTATTACAATTAGTTCATAATGGTAACTCAGTGTGGTGACGGTTTTTGAATTCTTCATCTAAACATCAGTTCTATATCTTGTATTGATTTAGCATGCAAACTAAAAGTTTATCTATGGTATAATAAAAAAAAAGATTGTACATTTTATTTGAAACTATTAAGATTATCTTCCTATCTATTAACAATATATTTACTACTTAATACTTAATACTACTCAATTTATTTACTTAATCCACAATATTTTCTATAATAAGTAGTTTTCCTTTGTTTTCACTATATTTGAAAATATATTTCTCTATCATGCAAATCGCACGTTTAAACTTTTTGGTGTTAAATAACAAGTTTATGTTTAATTTTTTGTTGTATCTTTGATTATGTGAAAGGGTGGTCTCAATTATCACGGTGATTTCAATTAAAGTTCGAAACAACGAGAAATGAGATTACGATTACACGCTAACCTAAGGAAACACAAGTCATTTCCTTATTAATGAACTCTCAGTCAGTTCATGCGCATCGCTGTTTATAATTTTATCCCTATTAGCAGTTATAACTTCTTCTGATAGTTATAACTTCTTCTGTAGAACGTTTATTTTTATCAATCATAGTCGATTGAAGCGACAAATATTTACAACGAAACAGTGTCAACGACAGTATCTATTTTTATTTCATTTATACCATAAACAGAAACTACTGCAACAACCAGTTAATGAGGTTCAGCACCACCTGTAATGTTAACTTATCGTCCAAAGCTGCGAAGCCACCGTTTCACCAATTACCCTTAATGTTGCAACATTCTAGCAGACGTAATTTCAAATTATCCTTTTTATTGCACATATAATCCATGAAGCGCGAATCCCCCGCTCGTATATTAGCCAGAGTCGGATCATAAAGGTCTACTACGTGAACCCGTATATCTCTCTTACGGATGAGTTTTTTGCTGTTTGTTTTCACGCAACAGCCTCGCATTACGTTTACCCGTGCCCGGTTACACGACGCAATGGCTTCGCTCATTTATTGTATTATAAATTTTGTGGGAGGAGCTCTAGCGTAGTACGTCCTTCCCACATCACTAGTACGTACAAAGCGGCGATAAGTATAAACAAAGCGAGAGAGCTAACTGATATTTTCGTGTTTGCTACGATAGAAAAATGGGAAGCATTGACGGCTTCCCCTCATTAATAAGCTATTAGATTACGCGATGTCGCAGGGCCGATTGGTAGGCCGAGGGAATCCCAATAAACGCTGCCCCCACTTCCACTTCGATGGCTGATCGAGATTCAAAAGAAGCCCGGCTTTGAGCGAACACGAAACAAAACGGCCGTTCGAAAAAGACCCCGCTCTAATTCTCTTTACGATCTCCGATTTCAATTGCTCCTTCAGAAATTTGAATGTAGGGAGGGACAAAGTTTGTCACGTAGGGCCGGTATAGAAATCGCTTACACATAATACGGGCTCGCCTCATAGGTACCCCATTAACGAGAGTGCCCTAGAGGCGCGGACGATATCAAACCAAAGATCAGATTGACAAAGGTAAGGAAAAAATAAAGCTAGTTTTACGAGCCGCTCTGTTATTAAACATTGGAAATAAATACGTTCTGAGCTATGTCCATTTTTTACTGATCCTATTCAATATACAAGATATGTGGACTGATCTCGAACCCTTTGGTACAACACACGGATATTCCGGTGGCTTTTTGTCACCATTTGTGCCAGCGTATGTATTTTCTCTGGATATTTTTGTCCCTCACTCGTTGGTGCTTTTTGATAGCGATCATTTTTTGTGCGCCCATTATTACGGAGCATTGTGCGAAGGTTTAAGTCGGATAAGATCTCTGATGTGTCACTATAGAGCTTCCACTGTGTTTTTATTGATCAAAAGGAATAACCTTTTAGTGAATCACATAAAAAGTTGTGAGAAATGGCCCTATCTTACTACCCACGTTTGTACCATTGCAATGAGTGAATGCTAGACGTCGCGGCATATACTACAACTGCTTTTATGAGTCAAAATCATACATTGAATTTAAACTTTAATATAAAACATGAGTCCTTGGTATATGAGAAAAAAATCTGACGAAATCTTTAGAAATTGATCGTTTATTATCTTATTATGTGCGTTTCTATCTACATGTTATACATAACAATCTAATAAATTATTTCTAAGATTATAACATACAAAATTCTTGTGCTAAACTCGCTCAATGTCTAGCTGGCCAGTTTAGTTATCAAAATGACCATACCACGTGAATTGGTAAATTAATAACACAAATAATTTTTAGACAATATCTCTTGTAAGCTAAAAGAATGGATTTGTATGTACCTACCATTGAAAAATGATAAAACATAATTCAGAATTACTGACCAGTATCAAATGTATTGATCGGTGGCACTGTAGTCTGGGCACTAGTCAAGAATCGGATGGTTGCCATAGGTATACCAATGTGTTGTTCGTTTTTCGATTTTCATATGTACATTTGTCTGACGCTCCTACGGTAAAGAAAAATATGATGAAACAACTGCACCTGCGAAGAAACTCAAACATTTATGTAGTGAACCAATCCACACTGGGCTAACTAAGTAGTTGACTAAGGCCTAATATAGTTAGACATACATAAATGATCGGTGATAATGATCAAATTTATTATATATTATATATATATAGTTATATATATATATATATATATATATATATAGTTGAAGACTAAATGATCATATATCTCTGTATATCTATAGCAAATATTTCCAATATGAACACAATAAGAGGGAAGTATTTTAAGTCAAGTTGACAAATACATAAGAATTCAGATAGATTTGTCAGCTCTTCGGACAAAGCTTTTCTCGATATCGGGTCTGATCCCTGTATGGTGCCATCAATCATTTCAGATTATGCCACAAATCGAACCATCCGCACGAATGACCATAAAATTGCATATTCAGCGAGATATAATAAATCTAATTTAAATGTAGAAAATTTTAGAAGTCAAATCACACGATGTCGAATGAAAATAATAATGTTTCCCCGTGACAACTTTCTTCGTGTGAAAGTATATTTGAAGAAATACGAAAAGAACGAATCGTTTGTGACAAACGTATTTCAGAAATCTCTTATTTGAAAGATATCAAGTCACCGAGTTGTCAGAACAATGGGCTTCGGGAGTAATACAAGATGTCTACTTGCTCTGTAAGCTCGTCGAGTTTGAAATATTTGCTATTTGTCGATGGTTTGTAAAGATAACTTTCTCATAAATCGTATTCAATGTCAGTTACATTATTTTCCGCATTCGACGGTAATACGAAGCTTAGAGCTCGTTCACATCTATGCGTAATTTACGCTTTTGTTGGTTGTATAATTTATCTCGTGTTGCATTTGACGTATTTGGCTTAATATCCAGATTAATTTAATTGTACTATATTTGAGCTTGACCTATTTTTCGTATCTCCAAAATATATCCTCACAAATTGCATGCATTTGATTAATGAGTTTAATTTTTGTATCGCTGTCTCATATCAAAGGGTCTCTATTAAATACTTGTTATACAGTCGGTAATAATAAATGTTAGATTTTTAATTATCGGCATATACTGCAATCTACGAGGGATTAGGTAAGTGTATTGATTATCTACACACTGTTCTTGAAATCTCTACACATAATATAAAAAAGTAGTTATTGCATTCAGTCCCTAATCTACTTCGTTTCTTATTTGTAATTGTTAGTTTAAACAGAAGCCTTTATAATTAATAGGAATAATTATTGTGTCTATAAACATACCATTACAAAAATTTCACGCAGTTTTTGTTATAGAAATAGTTACGTTAATAATAAGCAATGATTGCTATAAAATTAATATATTCTTCTACCGTTATTTTGATAACGAGGAAAATTGAATCCAATGTGAAGTTCTCAGGCGCCACAATACGTCTATTGTTTTGAACATAACTCAATTTCTTTGATAATAATGTAGATCTCGATATTTCTAAGTATTTTGGAATATCTGGCTCTCATTAATAATAATAACAGCATAATATGTTTTTGTAATTATTTTATGTTACTTTTACAATACTTAAAATGTATAAAAAAGTTAGTTCCTATCTACGTTTAAATGCATTTAAAAGGTACCAAAAGATTGTTAAAAAGAATACTATTCCAAACATTAAACTTAAATTGTTGTTTACAAACATCAATGTCACACTTAAAAGGGGAGAGCACGTAAATTTATTTTATTGCTCTCATGCAATAATTTTCTATCTCATATTTTATATTTTTTTCTTTTTCCTGCTTTTATGACACATTATATTGAGAAATGATGTAACAGTAAATCTGTTTAACGCGAGCAACCTTCGATAAATACTAAACGTAACATTTTATTTTGACTTTCTCTCATGAAATTTTTATGTTCACTTCTAACTATTAAGTATATGTAATGAAATGAAAAATATGACTATACCATTTATCAGTCACCAGAATAACTGTAATCACATTGCTAGAGAAGCGTGTATCTTAGTGGATGTCCCTGCGCTGCAATGATTAACAAATTAATAATAGCAGCAGTAAAAAGCGGATAAATTTACAAACACATAAGATTTATTAATGTATATAGTGTTAAAAATCTTGTCCTATATCTTTTTACTTATCACTTTCAATAGTTGAAAATCTAATCAACGCAATCAAAATAAAAAATGAACGTAAAAAAATGACGTACGTTTCAGGAAAATTATGAATTTTTTAATATAGCACTTTACTATAAGTTTTTGAAACTTCAAACGTAGAGCAATTTGTTTCTCTACATTAATTTATCTTACGTAGCGAAGAGAAGATCGTATAATTAGGATTGATGTTTGTTTCCGTATTACGGCATCGGAATAGTTCTCACGAGTTTCCAAGTTTCAAATACTCCATCAATCAGATTAATCGTACCTCTAATTATTTGGAAAACTTTGTTGAACCACTTCCAAGAATCTCGTCACATCGTTGGACAAATTTTGGGCACCAGCTGCCGATTGCGCCACGAGATTGTACAAAACCGAATCTCTGGATTGCAGTGCCGTATTGAATTTCTTTTGCGCTCGATTGAAAGCGTTTTTTGCATGTCCCAGACTGTCGCCTAAGCTTCCTTCAGGCTCAGATTACACGGTAGCCTCTTTGAAGTGCTTGTAACTTTAGAGAATGGCTGTAGGTGCCATTCATATCGGTTTACTTTGGCCCACCTTTTTGGTTTTTTTGTTGTTGAGTCTGTTGGTAGGAGGAAGATGGGGCGGGGGAGTCTGACACATAAATACACACTTGAATAACACAAGTGTTACTTCATTAAAATCTTCAATAAAATGTGGCTTGTTTTCTTCTCCTTTTTGTCATATCAGATCATATGACATAAAAAAGGGAAAAAGCTAGGTTTGAAAATAGCATTTTTGTTATAATTATACAATTAACAAGACAAACTTTTCCAAAGAAAATAAAAACAATTGTGATCTTACTGTAAATATTTTATCACTATCGTGTCTCGTGTCTTGTATAATTACAACTATACGGTTAACATAAAGATAACATCTGAAAAAAATTCTAAGACAATAATTTTATCTGTACACATACTATAATAGAAGCTTAGATAAACACAAGCTTTTTCTTTATTACATCGCAAAAATACGGGCGAGTACACCGAGAGCAAACACAATCAATAAGAAATTAACGGCAAATTAACTTTCCGGATTCTCAAATAATACAGCTCGGCTGTAGGTAAAGAATGATGCATCCAAAAACAATATTTGTATAGCGATACACAATAAAATACTGTCAATACAGTGAGCAATTACTGAGACGCTAACATGTTTGCTTAGGACTAAGGAATTGAAGTGTTTTCGGGCGTGCCAAGACATTTTGTTGGAGGTTTCTTCGAATAGCGTATGTGATTTAGGACGCGGCTCAGAATTGAGCGATTACAAATTTTGTTTGCTCTTTTAATGTGCTGATAGAACTGTATTATACTACTAAAACATATCAATCGCTTTCATTTTTCATCTAAATCTATGTTCCTTTACTGTTTTAATTTTAAGATAAAACAAATATTTGTTAACCTAGGTATTATCGATAGGTTAAGAAATTATATTCTTATAAAAAGAAGAAATTATATTAAAGTCTTTTGAATTCATTATCGAAATTCAATGAATGATGAAGTCAATGATGATTCGACAACCTTTTGATTTTTTTACGACTTGGTAACAGATATTTTAAAGCCGAGTATTTTTACAATTGGGTAGGTATATTGAACTGGACGGTATTGGTTAATAGTCTATGAAATTTATTGCGCTTTTTGGTCCAGTAATTCTTACGGAAGTCGAACAACTCAAGGTAAAAAATAATAATTTTACCAACCAGTAGTGCGTGGTATTAATTTCTGTGAAGAAAAATATTACTTGAGACAATATTGATAACGACTATTTTATTCTTTTCTGTCTTTGAATTTTAAAATGTGTATTCAGATACGAGATCACTTGAAACTGTATTTTGTATTGACAACTAAATTCATACATGCAAATGTCTAGTGTGTAGCTCATGCACATGAACACAACTGCATTGGACTACACTCTTAATAATTTTGCACAAATCGCTTAAATCAGCTCCTCAGCCTTACATGCCTACCGTACTAACTCTGTTCAAATAGCAACGGATGAGAGACAATAAGGAATCGGAACAATCATGCGCTATCATGAGCTTGATTTATGGGAATCCTGGAATGAATATCATCTGTGACGTACTGATGACCCCCCCAGCAAGGATAACATTATTATTCATTCAGGAAATTATGATGTATCTTTTTTATTATTACGAGTATTTACATACTTGTGCAGTAAACACTAAGCCAAGCTAGACTTAGACATTTTGGAGTTTTCTTGCTTAAGGCGCGAATTTCATAGTGCAGACATAATTCCTCAGAAATTTGTCTAAAGAACATTAAATACAGTAACTTAATACTTTACTTTTGAATTATCAGTTTTCACTAAACATATGAAAACCCTCACTCTTACTTAATACAATAGCTTAGCTTCAGTACCTACTAAATTATAAATTCTTAAAAGTAGTCTAGACAGTTTAAATTACAATAACTGCCCGAAATATTTAATATACCTATCTTCCCCATTTGCTGAATATACGCATCTACACAGAATGGTCCTCTGATTCTAAAACAGACAAGACACCAAATTGAAATTCTACCAAGCAAGCATCTAGCTCATATAAACGTTCACCGAAATAAGACTCTACTTCCAACGGGCTTAGTTGATATCACATTGAACCTCGCACAACTAACAAAAGTAGACAAAATGCAATCTACCAGTGCTTAGAAGGTATACCAGATGTTGCGGCTTTGGAAACTCAACGCAACTAAAAGCTTCAGAGGAGTTGAGAGCTTTGCGTCTAAAATGTACACATGACGCAATGTCAAACTTTACATTTGCTTTTCAAACTCCATCGTTATTTTAATCATTATAAGAACCACCAATGTGTAAAGACTCGGTACCACGTACACCTAAATATAATAATCGTACTTACAGTGAAAAACTACGCTTAATTAACGTCTGTTTTGCTTCTTTTCATGCATTCGCCCGACGTGCCGTTTGGAATGGAAAATGGAAAACAGGTTGGTGAAAATTATCTCAGATTTAATTTTAAGAAGAGCTACATTCCCTAAGGCTTACGTTGTGAAAGGTTTGGAACGAAATGAGTTTTATATTTATAAAAAATGAATTAGCAGTCTGGCTTTAGTGGACTGGCTAGTGAGTGGTATTTCAAACGTATGTTGTTCGTGAGTAACTGTAATAATATTGCGTTATAAGATCAGGTATTTTAATTCAACTCGTAATATTAAAAAAATAACATAAAAGTGTAACTTTGAAGCTAGTATCGAAATCTTTTTTTTTCAAGTAAGATAGCTAATTAAACATTCATTTTAGACGGACACCCTCTGCTAGACATAGATATAGGTATACACCTATCGGTTCTGTGCTGCGAACAACGAGCACTTACCAGCGGCAGCGATCTTTGTCAAATCATTTTGTAGTTATCAACGCTGCTTTTCCTAGCATATGTCGAACTAATTGCAATCGCTATATGAATCGCATTCATTCATAAAAATTTCGTTATATTATGTAGCACTTAAATTTCAGACTTCACGTATTTGTACTCGAATGTGATTTTAATTTTACAATATTTACATATATTACTCATAAATTTTTGCATCACAAATTTATGTCACTTTTTCGTCTTCATAGACTATTTGTATTCATTATTCATCATCTTCATTATTTTATTTTGTAAGCCAGTCGATAAGCGTGTGACGGAGAACTATGCACACATATAGTGCAGGTCATACCTTCTAAGCATATACCTTCAAGACGTCCATCTTGTAATTGATCCAGGTGATCCAGGAACTGGGAATTCACTTTTTACAGAATACCCAGGGACAGATTAGTCCTAATTTTAACACCTTTGGCGTCATTGCATTATAATATAGCTCCCTCTAGGAAGGTTACCATTAGACAAGAAGGCCTATAATGGTGTTACTTCTTGGTCTACCTTCGCATGTAGGCTACAACTAAGAAAGTCATAGAAAACAAGCTTAACTTAATGCAAAATTGTAATTTGTTAAACATTAAAGTAAATAGTCATGTGTTTGATTTATAATTTAAGAATTTAAGAAGTTTTTGATTTATAATTTAAGAAGTTGTTGAATTTTTAAATGCGATCAACATAAAATGGATTGATACGAAATAGTACAATACAGCTTAGGAAGTTATTATCAACTCATTTTTTTATAGGTCAGTCGACTCATGAATTTATATAAACGGGTTATTGGTAATTTTTTAAAGTAAATTAAGAAAATAAAAAATATTGATAAAAACAATTTATTTTAATAAATATTGGAAAACAAACAAACATTTTTCTTCTGTAGGTTCTAGGTTCGTCGTCTTTTAATGACGCAAATTTTCAATGAGAAACTTTATATGTTCAAACTCTTTAAAAACATTAATTTTAGGCAAGACATAAATCAAAACCATTGTGCTATTTACTATTAATATTATTGCTTTAGCTTTATTAATAATTTTAAAGAACTTCGTAAACAATTCAATAGAGATATACAAACAAGTATTTTCAAGAAATAAAACGCATTTATTATTATCAATTGGTACCGGTTGCGATATAAGAAGTTCCGAATTACACCTAACCCAAGCCAACGTCAGCTACTCGCAACCAGCCGCACCTTGCCAACTAAAAGACGAGGTTGTGGCGCGCTCCCACAACCTTTACTTTACCAACCTGATAGAATAACCCTAAAATTGTTCGTGATAATTAGTAAGAAATCCTCGAATGGCGAACTAACATTAGTTCGTTACATATGTTTTTTTTTAAATTCCGTATTTGAGTGCGTTTTACAACGATCTCACCTGATGTAAAGTGAAGATATTGCCTAAGGTGGAACACGCAAACTCAAATAGTGCCTATTTACTCTTGCCTTGAAAATCACTATATTATAGGTATCGGGGAACAAAGACGCAGGCAGGGAATTCCATTCCTTGGCGGTTCACTTAATGAAGGACGAAGCGAACCGAGAGGTACGAAGAGGTGGAATGTCGATCACATACGGATGGAGTCCCTGACCGCGTCTTATCGTGCGATGGTGAAAGGGTGCAGGTGGAATCAATTCATGTGACATCCTATAACACTGCAAAGGGGGTAAAAGCATTAAAATAAATGTGGAAAGTGCTAGAATGAATTGAGCAGGGTTCGCTTAAATATAATAATATATTAAACGTGTATAACAAAAAAATATATTTTAATTCTGTTAATATAGTCATTAAGCCGGTAATTCAAAGAGCAAATTACGATTACTTCGATATCCTCGTTCCGTGTCCCTTTGTGGAACTAGCAAGGGTATTGTCAAATTACAAAACCATCGTACCCAGGTACCCAACCCACCAATTATAGGGTATTGTCAAAAAATATCTCAGCGACATTTGGGATCATGTCATTCATACGAGTGCGTGTTAAACACGCAATTGAATGTATACGTCGATGCGATTTTGAATTTTCGTAATATCGGAATAAAACTCACTGTAGCACTCCCAGCACCACAAACAATTTTTCCATATTCTCTGAGAAACTTTTGTGCTATGGTACTATCTGTCACATGTCCTTACGCTCTGTGAAATGAAATTGAAAAGAATGGCATGTTCTATTATGTTGATTTTTTTAATGGATTTAAAAGTAAAGAGTTCGGTCCACCTGCTTTCATATAATCCATATTGGTGCTACATAAATGTAAAAAGTACTGTTCAATTGTAACTATTGTGGGATGGTAGTGAATTGTTTTTTATAGAACTAATCAAACTTTTCAAATCGACGATATGTTATCAAATGTCACTTTTTCTAAACCTTTTATGTAGCTACATTTTTAATATATATTCATCAGCAGTATCCAAGTATTTTATTTTGTTCGGTATAACAAATATTTCCATAAACGAATGAACGACGTAAGTATAAGCCCCTTGTTAGTTCCACTCTCAATTATATAGGGCCCTTCTCTACCACCAACATACAATTTTGCAACTAACAAAAAATCATCTGATGAACACTTACGTCACGATTTGAAGTCATTAGAATTTCTAATCATTCTCTGTATTCTATAATTACGCACAGACAGGGAATTAGCGATTATTAACCTTTTACTAATTTATGTAAATTACAAAATTATTGTTTGCATTATGTGAAGTCTCAACTAAAATTGTACCTTCAAGAACAAAATTACTACGCTAACTTCACAATAATTTACATATCTTTAAAAATCCTTACTAACTCATAAAGAAGACAAATATATAAAGATAAGAATGCCGAAGTAATAGATACAAATTATAAACCTTTATAGGAACAAGTAGATCTAAGGCCGCTGTTGATGATGCGTGGTCAACATATAAAGCCTGCCGCGTTGCTGTGTGTACTAAGGTAAAAATAAAAATGATTATATTCATAATTCATATAAATCATAATGATTTACATAATTATTTTGAACGTCAAAGTTGGTATGACATTAGTTCAAAAACTTAATAAACTTTATAATGGAAAGAACCAGTAAGAAAATTAGCATTTCTACACTATCTGCACTTTAAATATAGTCTTAGACCAATATGTCTCCCTAATGTCTTCATTTCGATGTTAGTTACATCTTAGTGCACTTTATTCAAATTCGCTGTATAGGATTTATACCATTAATTATACACAATGTACATACATTTTGGTTTACATCGGAAGTTTAATTTAAGTCATATATAAGAATTAAGCACAAACATTGTTTTACCATTTATGTAATTACAGACTTTATAAAACCCTTTTACAATAGAATATTTTTAAAATGTACTTTAAAATTATTAAAGGCAAATCGGCAACAGTTTTTAGAACTTTATTTAAAAAAAATAATAATACATATTTTTTTCATAAACGAACCATTAATAATGATAAAATCTTTAAGAGATTCTGTTAGTCTCAAATTAAGCGCACAATGCGCCTTTTTTGTAATACAAAAATACTTTCAATATTCGCAGCACATTCCTACAATAGGACAAAAGACAGGTTCAAAAGACATGACACTATGAAAATATATTCGAAATAAGTGTATCCGATATTTTGTACAGTCAATTCTAGCTCCAAATGATTGATTACCAAAAGTGAATTCATTTTGTCCGCTGCTGAGCCATTTGCACTGGATATACTCGCATACAATGGCTGATGCCACGATATTCACATAGCCCCAGACTAATTAAAAAAAATAGACGAATAAGACAGCCGATTTTTATCGCTCGTCGAATCATATAGCCAAAGGAACGTAGGCGTTGTCTGTCTTATCTCCTTCTCACGCAACGCACACGCCAAATCCTTTTTCTCTCTCTTTAGAACATTGGATTTCTTCATTCATTAATTCGGCTCGTAATTGTTTATAATTACATTTAATTTAAATAAGAGAACTGCTGCCGCTTCTTGGCTCAAATTTGACTGTGAGAATTTGATACTTTTATCTATAGTAGTGAAGCTGTTATTCTACCGATTTATGTTAGGGTGCTCGTGAAGGTGTTTTACGCAAAAGTGGACTTTCTGTCGTATTTCTAAGATTGTTCAACGTAAGTTTGAACGGGAACATACAATTTAGAGAGTATTCGTGGTTGAACATCGTAAATCGAAATCAAGCAAGCTAGCGGTGACACTTTTTGTTTGAACGTTACTGGTTTCGTGTAGATAAGATTTTTTATTGCCTTAATTATTGTCATGGCTGCTTTAGCTGTGATGTTATGGCTCGATAAAATTATCGTAACTGTTTATTTCCATGACATTATTCTGTAAAAACACTAAAATACAAATTGTTACGTGCCATCTTTCTGATGTTGCGTTTCAACGATTGTGAAACACTTGTCCGGATTCGTTAAGATGACATTTTTATATTATTTTAATTTCTCGTTTCGATTCAGTTTGATTTAATCAGTTTCTTAATACTTTTTTATATAGTGAGTAATATGTTGGCCTTCATCTGATCAGATGGTGAAAGCAGATTAGGCTGCAGGTGGTGGCGATGGTATCGATGACATTCCCTAACCACCAAGAACAGAACATATTGCTTATATATGTAAAATAGCATAGTTTATTGATGAAAGATAATAAATACAACCCAAGGTGCTTATTCAAGAAAGAATTCAACACACCACTTTTAAGAAGTTTAATCTAGATCGACTGTGTTTAAACAAAGTTATGCGTACGACTATATCTATATCTGTGCGTCATCAATTTACTCTTTATTCAATCGTCCTCGTCATTGTTTTGATTATTATTTTTAAGACCAGCGATACCAGTTCAACTGTTCAACATCTGACCAGTTCCAGCGCTTCAGGTACACAGTCCTTGACACCATCTGTTGTTTACCAGGATATGTTTTTCTATTCTTCTTAGAGGTAGAGCTTCTAAACCCGCCTGACTTGTTACAATTTAATTTAGGTTTATTGCCATAATGACATTCACATTTATCATCATTTACTATCAGGTGAAGGTTTTTTTGCCACATGTAAAATAACGTTTTGTGGTGAAAGTCTAGGTAAACACATTAAAATTTCTAATTTTTTCATTAAATTGTCTAAATAAAAATCAACTTCTAATTTCTTTTTTCCTATCTTAAGAGAGGGGTAGACTGAGTGGTGTCACTCATTGATTTTGAAATTACTTTTAATAAATTGCATTCTTTTTTCTAATAATAAGAAGTAAAATACAGGGACAATAATTTAATATCTAGCCTATCTAATATCTATCTAATAATATGAAGTAAAATAAGGGGAAAAGACAGAGACTCAAGTGAAGCTTGATTTCATCTTCAGCCTAATTGTCACTTGCTACTTGTTATTCAAGATATTGACCAATATCATCCCTGGGTATATGTAACTACAGTAATATTCAGTAATATTTGTAAAGATAACATCAATCACAGAACCAAACAATATTAATTATTCCTATACCCTCCGAATACATTTCCTATTTTCAAATATAAAATACATAACTGTGCAGTCGTTTAAATGTAAATATGAGTTTTTAGTTAAACGTTATGCAGTTAATATAACTTATGGTTTATAAACAGTAACCTGTTTACGATAACATTTATTTTTACTTATTTTTATAAATTACTTAGCGAGAGTACAGATGAGATCACTGATTCTATCTCGATTACCGAGTGGATTTCACAAGAAACCTATTCTGAAGCAGCTATAAGAAACGAAACAATATTTTTTTCCAAATAAAATACAAATCTGCCAAAACCAATCATTTTTACAAAGCTCGCTGCCACTAAATAACATGCAAGTCCTAAGCCTTTGGCATATGGTGTTATAACAACTCGAAATACCAGTAAAGCTTGTTTGTTCTTATCTAAGCTATAATTAGGCGGTATCTTGTTAACTTTTTCGTTCCTGCTCAGGCTTTAAATTAAAAGGGAATCGTATTCGTATTTCGACCGCAACGTGCTAACTCCGTTAATTTGATACGTCGCCAAAGGAAAATGAACTTCTACTAGCTTGAAATAAAGGCTATATGTCGATTTCGTGATAGTGGTTTCATGTACAGTTATTAACAATTCCGGTGCCGAAAATATTTTACTTCCACCTTCTTATTAAACTTGTTTCGGGCCCTTTCTGTTGTAACTTTACGTATTGGTACAAAATACATAACAGGGATATGCTGTGTTCGGAATTCATATTTATTTTAGGTAAAATTTATAGAAATGAATATCCTCCTTACAAACTGGAAATGTAAGCATACAAATTGTTGTAATGCTTTTCGATCATATATTTTATCATATATTTGTTTATATATATAAATATATCTATATAATATTAGATCATATATTTATTTATATATATAAATATATGATCGAAAAGCATTACAACAATTTGTATGCTTACATTTCCAAAGAAATTGCTCAAGTGATGTGAAATATTGTATAACCCAGGCCTGCGTCAGGTGTATGGGGGTAGTCCATCAATCAGTTGATAACTTTATTATTATGTAAAATTGTTGTAAATATTAGACAAAGTGTATCAAAGCACAATATGAGTCACATTGTGAAACCTTTATAATAATATGTTTTTAGAAACGAACTATAGACTTTCCAGGAAGATTGTGCGACAAGGCACATTCAGCTAAAGCTTAGAAACCAGCGTTTCAGATTTAATAATATTACATATTAGACTGACCTACATCTAACAATTTTTAAAACCATTTAGACTATAAATTATGATCCACAATGAATCGAGGTTCTGCAACAATATTTCATGTTATTTTTTTATCTGTATTGTGTACATTATTTAGTGACTTATTTAAACAACACCGAGATTCTACTAAATAAAGACATAAATTTGATACTAATAAATTTGGTATTTAAATACAAATAACGTATTATACTAGAAATTAATGAATCTATTGATAAATTTTCATAATAAGAAAAACTAATCTAAATCTACGCTAGTGGTCAGCATTCCTAGGTACTTTTATCGTCTCGCATTTCATTTTAGTTTTACTATACTCGTATGCACAAACGAGAATAGAACGTGGCGACAACTACACCGATACATTTGTTCAGAGTACAGGGCAGAACTTATCATAAGACTAGATATACACTGACGGACTCATAAACTGCATCAAAGTAATAGACGACTTTGAAATAAATATTTTAACCAAGTATGCAAACTTTCTATACAGATTTAAATTGAAACCTCTAGATTGGTTCGTGAACTTTAAAACAGCGTAGGGTCATATCTTTAAGTTTAAGTTTATGTACTGGAAAGGACCTTTAGTCTTTTTTTGAAGAAAAAACAGAAACTTAAGGAAAATTGGTTTAATTAAAAAATTGGTTTTAACAATAGACACAAACTTTATGCAAGGGTTTATTTGTGTTTTAATAAGGTGTATTACCCCCACGTGCCCTTATTACGGATTCTAATCGGTTCCGCATAGATTTTATAAGGGTTATTAAAAGATCTTGCGGAATATTGTCCCATTCTTCTAAAAGTGCTGTTCTTAGTGCTGCCACTGTCGTGGGCGAAGGGTTTCTCGCATATACAGCTCTTTTTAAATTATCCCAAACATGCTCGATGGGATTAAGATCCGGGCTGTAGAAAGTAAAATTTTCGCTTATGAATCCCATGTAAGGCACCACGTGATCTTCTAATATCTCTGTTATGTAGCGATGTGCTGTCAAACCCCCTCTATTACCGTTTTGACGGACCATGTCTATGAACACAAGTTCTGTTCGCCCGTTCATCGATATGCCACCCCAGACCATACATGAACCGCCTCCAAAAGGAACACGCTCCTCAATGCAACTTTGAGCATATCGCTCCCCACGTCGACGATAGACTCTTCTGCGACCATCTGCACCATATAAACATGTCCTACACTCGTCCGTGAACAATACAGAGGCCCACTGCTCTTCTGTCCAATTCAGGTGATGACCCGCAAATCTTAAGCGAGCTTGTCTGTGAGCTGCAGACAACTTTGGACTATTTGCTGCTCTAAAAGGGGTGATATCTGCTTCCTTTAACCTTCTTCTTACTGTTCGTGCACACACGTTTACTCCACGCACTTCATTAAGCTCGGTTTTGATGTTAACTGACATGAGGAAACGATTTCGCAGGGAAGTTGTAACAATAAATCGGTCATCACGACCTGTGGTTGCTCGAGTTCTGCCTGTACCACGTCTCCTCCTGTAAGAACCTGTCTCTACAAACCTTCTGTATATTCTAGAAACCGTAGACTGGTTTAAATTTAAATTTCTACCAATCGTTCGTTGATCCAAGCCCTCCCGCACCAATGCTACAATTTGTGCCGCTTGTTCGGACGAAGTATCCATATTATGGTTCAAAAACTCTCGATGTGTTAAAAAACTAACCCAACAATTATGCTGGTAACAATAATTCAATTGACAAACCAAAAAATCAATGAGAATCAATTTAAAATTTGCTATAAATTAACACGCAAATCTGATACTACGAGTAAATTTTCTTTTCCCGGCTATATTCATTTGTTTTACTGCAGTTCTATTTTTAAATTTAATTTTTTTTTAAGATTAAGAGCCAGTTTTTCCATATTTATATAATTTAATCTAAAAAGTTTGCATACTTATTATAAAAAATCCTTTTAGAGTAAACCTGAACTTTGATGCAGTTTATGAGTCCGTCAGTGTATATTGTCTATATACCCTACTACATATTCTATACTCATATTTCCAGCATTAATATGAATATTTTTTGAGCTTATCCATAACATTCTCAACGATATGTAATTTATATTTTTTGGTCAAGCTAGCCTATAGTTGAGGCGTCATTACCCAGAGCGGCGAGGGTGCGCAATTATGTAATTACAAGTTAGGAGATATGTTTTTATCACGTCCACCCTTGTCTATCGATAATTGACCTCTTGTTTTCGTCGTAATACCTTGTTTCTAGAAAAAAAGTCTCACCATATGCCGCGAGTTTCATTTTTGCCGTCGCTCCAGATTGAGCACTGATATTAGTCTTTTTAGCTTAACTTTTGTAATTAATTTTACTATATATATAGTAAAATAACCGAAAAAAAAAAACGAATAGATATTAATGAATATCTCAAACTTAAATCGAATATAGATTCATTGGTAAACTGTGTCTCGCAAAGCGAAATCACTCGCTTAGTTCAACGTTTAGAAAAGTTCGTTGTTTTAAAGATTTATTTTAAGCTTGTGGTATTTTGGTCATCTCGAAGGTTCATTTTTCCGCAGCAACAGAACGGTATTGAACTCGAATGAAAAGTAATGGAATCAAAATCATTATTATAATAATAATAAATCTTTATTATGACTTATACATGTCCATAGAATCAAACATAATGTACTTATTACGAAATTTATACATAGGTACCATTTCAGAGTCCTGTAAGTACACTATGAGTGAAAACGTCGGCAGCAGTAATAGTGAAAACTGTGTTACTACCGCCAGCGCCCTCCCCTATAAACATATGTAAACATTTTTATATCTAAGAACACATAACATTTATATAAAAGTAATAAATGGTTCTATATTCAAAATGATTTACCTTAATTCTTAGAAAAAAAATTAAAAATAAATTATATATATAATTAAGTTTACATATTTATTTAAACATTTTTAACTCGGGTATAATGTAATAATTATATCTTCGTCTTCGTTTTTAGAACTAGTAAAAATAATTTGAAACATGACGAACAAAGGAGCAGGATTTATTTAATAAATTGTCCAGGAAAAATTGCACCATTGAACTGCCGGTCGATATGAATAAATACCTGACGACGTCAATTGATTGGCGCGATATAAAACTGTACGACAAACCAATTTGTTCCCTACAACAGTGAATGACGTTGTGTGAAAATATAGCATTGTTAACGAAAATTTATAGTAGCTATCAATTATTTTCAACTCAATTTACCTATAAATTTCGATGCAATATGTGAACAATGGATTTTGATGAAGTCAAAATATACATTTTTTTAAGCAATGCCTCGTGCACTTTCTGGTGTCAATTTAGTTGTAAATAGTTATTTTGTATTGGTCATTTTGTATTTTGGATGTTACTAATAATGAGGTTCAAAAGTGTACCTGATGCAACCAGGTAGACATTGAACCATACATCGTAACATCAATTGACATTTCTTGCCTGAAATAATAATAATAATATTCTTGCCTGAATAAATGTGAAACTATAAGTCTAGCATGAATTTGAAAGAATATTGTACGATAAATGTTTTATTTGTACGGATAAAGTTACCGTCTAGAATATGATTTCAAATATCATTAATAATTCTGCTTTTATAGCATACTTAGAGGGATAATAAGTTATTATATTTCGGAAGAAGTAAAGAATAACTTTGGTAACTATAATAATTACAAATGTCGCCGTAGTGTGAAGTTGGATAACTATATCGGTCCTACAAGATTCAAGACTCTACCCCCTTTTTAAACAAATAATTGAAAACCTGTAAATATTAGTTTGTAATCAAATCAGACGAATTTTCAGATAAAGTATTACACTGCTAATAATTTAGTGTAAGTAATTCTGTATTGAACAAATCAAAAATTAATAAATAAGAAAATAAATATTTCAATTTTTTTTTTATCTATATCATCATCATCATCATCATTGGCCTTTAACATCTTAACCAGATGTTTTAAGTAGCGTCCGGTTGTGAAAAGCATCTGCGCTGGTGACTGAATAGCCCAACCCGGGAACCACAGCAACGACCACACCTCTGGCAAATCCACGAAATATTATCTGATAATGGTGCGGAGTCAGTAACTCGAGTGTGCCTTTGTAATCTTTTTTCGGCCAACACCATCAGCCAGTCTTTATCGTGTTTGGTGAGGCCGTCCGCTGTGATCTTTCTCCACTGATCACGCTCTACTGCGAGGTCTTCCCAGTGGGAGAAATCAATATCAAAGGATATCAGGTCCCGCTTAATGCAGTCCTTGAACCTTAACAGCGGACGACCCACGGGTCGCTTGGCATGAGCTATTTCGCCGAGGAGAGTTTGTCTAGGCAAACGAGAGGGCTCCATACGGTGCACGTGTCCCAGCCAACGCAATCTTTTCTGCTTCAGCAGAGCTGTTAAGCTAGGCAGTCTCGTAAGTTCGAGCACTCTCTCGTTCGTCACTTTGTCTCGCCAAGTGATACCTAATATGCTTCGAAGACAGCGCAAGTGGAAAGAGTTAAGTCGTCTCTCTTGCCTGGTGTACGATGTCCAGGTCACAGCTCCGTACAAAAGCACACTTAAGACGCACGTTTGATAGACAATCGTCTTGGTATGCGTAGTCAGATGTTTGTTGTCCCAGACTCTTGTACTCAGCTTCCCGAACATCGTTGCCGCCTTGCCGATGCGGCTGTTGATCTCTGCATCTAGCGAGAGATTGCTCGACACGGTCGACCCTAGGTAGCAAAACGACTCAACTACTTCCAAGGGTGTATCGTCCAAGAGAATAGTTGGTCTATCTTCGCACCCTTGCGCCATGATTACGGTCTTCTTTGCATTTATGGACATGGAAAACAGCTTGCATGCTCTTGCGAACTTGTCCATCATAAGTTGGAGCTCTTCAGCAGAGCTAGCAACGAAGGCCGCGTCATCTGCAAACAAGAGACTGTCGGTGAATAGATCGGTACGGTGACGCTTGGACCTCAAGAGGGAAATATTAAATAGTTTACCGTCCGCTCTTGTATGCAGATGCAGGCCCTGTTCGTTTACGTCGAAAGCAACTCTTAAGAGAAGCGAGAAAAATATTCCGAACAGGGTCGGAGCCAGAACGCAGCCCTGACGAACCCCTCTTCTCACTTCGAAGCTAGAAGAAGAAGCGCCGTTGTACACTACTGTGCCCTTCATTTTGTCATGAAAAGCGCTGATCAGCGTTAGAAGTTTTGGTGGGCAACCGATTTTCTCCAGCACTGTATACAGCCCGTCTCTGCTAACAGTGTCGAACGCTTTATTCAAGTCGACGAAGGCTATAAGCAAAGGTGTGCGCTGCTCACGACACTTCTCCTGCAACTGACGCAGCGTAAAGATCATGTCCGTAGTTGACCGCTGGGCACGAAAACCACACTGTGACTCCGGATACACACGATCCGCAAGCTTTTGTAGCTTAGCCAGGATGATGCGGCCAAATAACTTGCCTACAATACTGAGAAGAGAAATGCCGCGGTAGCAGTTGCAGTCGCCGCGGTCGCCTTTCCCTTTGTACAAGGTGATAATGTTAGCGTCGCGCATATCCTGAGGCACAGTGCCCTCCTCCCAGCATTTCACAAACAGTCTATACAAGATCGGCCCGACACACTTAATTTTCACTATCTCAGCCAATATACCATCGTTGCCTGGACTTTTACGACCTTTTAGCTGGCGAACAGCTGCATGAAATTCAGCCACTGAAGGAACCGAATCCAGTTCGTCGCAGGATGGAAAATGTGGGAGTTTGTCTACCGCTTCTTGTTGGATACTGACAGGTTGTGAATAAAGCCCGGTGTAATGCTCTACCCATCGAAGTAGCTGGCGATCAGAGTCCAATATTATGGTGCCATCTGTTTCCTTCAGAGGTGCAGTTTTTTTAGGTATGGGACCGAGAGCTTTTCTTATACCCGCGTATAGACCACTGGCATTTCCAGTAGCTGCACAGGATTGGATACTGCTACAAACCTCTGACCAGTAAGCATTGGCAGAATGTCTTATCTGATTTTGAAGGAGTGATTTTGCTTTAGTTAAAATAGATTTTGTTGATGCGGACGGATTTAAGCGATGGGACTCTGCAGCTTTTCGTTTAGCATCAAGAAGCGGTTGAAGATGGTGGAGATTCCTGTTGAACCAGTCGTCATTTGCACTGCGTTGGTAACCAAAAACCCCAGCTGCTGATTCAGTGAGCAACTGTTTCACTTGACTCCATTCATCTTCAGCAGATGACTCGGGATCCCAGGTGGATGTTATTTTGGAGACAACATCTGAGAATAGATTGACTGTCTCAGTGTCATCTGAGGCTGGAAGATTTATTCTCTTCACACCCTGAGGTTTTGAAGAATGGATCTTTTTTGGAGCTAGGCGAATAAAAGAAATAACAAGGGAGTGATCAGTATCACAATCAGCACTATGGTAGGAGCGTGTATGGGTTATAATTTTTATGTCTTGCTGTTTTGTTAATGTTACGTCAAGTTGATGCCAATGGCCGGAGCGAGGATGTTTCCAAGAAACTTTGCGCAGGAATTTACCTTTGAAAAATGTATTGGTTACACATAATCGACTGCGGGAACAAAATTCCAAGAGCCTCTGACCATTTTCGTTTTGGTTACCCACGCCGTGAACGCCTAAACAATCTGGCCAAGATGACGCATCACGACCTACACGGGCATTAAAATCACCCAATATCACTAAACGGTCACCCTGGCGAACTTGTTGGACTGTTTCAGACAGTTGCGAGTAAAATGAATCTTTTGATTCCGGGGAAGAGTTTAGTGTCGGCGCGTATGCGGAGATTAAGGTGACAAAACCGCAGTCAGTGTAAAGTCTCAGTAGCATAATACGCTCCGACACCCCCTTCGGAGTTTCAATGGATTTCAAAAGTTCATTACGAACTGCAAACCCTACCCCGTGTTCACGGACAGCCGAAGCGTCTTTTCCTTTCCAGAAGAAAGTGAAGTTAGATTCTTTTATAGAACCTTCATCGGGTAGTCGGGTTTCTTGTAGGGCTGCAATCATCACATTGAGCCTGAGAAGCTCGCCGTCTATCACAGCAGTTTTGCGAAGGTGTTGTACGCAATCGGAACTTCCACTGGTGTCCGGGAAGCCTGTCCTCATGGTACGGACATTCCATGATCCTAAGCGCATGGATTTGTTAGCTATGTGGTTTGTTTTTTGGTGTTTATTTGTTTTGTTTGGCGCAGGTGATATATGTAACGGCACCATCTGTCCAGCTTTAAAGCTAGTACCCGCTTCACCCAGAGCGAGTAAGACAGCACCGAGGCGGACTAGTACCTTATTGACTGGGGGCTGCCCAGCTGAAGCGGGCGGTGACTAGTCAATGGATCTACGATGGACCCTCCCACTGACGAAAGCGACCCCTGGCGCCCGCGCTGACGCCTATCTGCACGGACTTATAACCGGTCACTGCCGCTCCCCGTGTTGTTTTCCACACAGCAAAGCTGTAGTGGGTGAAGTGACCTCTTCACGGACGCTACTGTGCCTGGGACGACAGACTTTATGGCAACGCAGAGATGCCCAGATTCTACGCCACCCTCTCGACCTCACTGACTTGACCCACAGGAACGACGAGTCGCTACGTGTGGAGCCAGGTTGGTTGCAGGTGCTTCACGGATGCACCAACCCGGGTTTATGAATAGTTTTCCTTCTAGGACAAGGATATAGGATTGGGATAAACGAGGGAATAATTGTGGGATTTTGTGCGGGATAAGGTGCTATAGGATACTGTTGATAACGGAGTGGATAGGTGGGACATACCAACAGTAGCTGGGGAGACCGGGGTCGCATACCCGCATATTTACTTAAAACAAAAATCCCCCTGGACCTATCTATATACACTATCGATAAAGGGACAATTTTGTATATTTGCATTTAACCAATAAACTACTGGCCCGATTTTGATGGAAGTTGGGATGGTATGGGGATGATTAGAAACCCGTGGACGGAAACAAAAAATTTACCACGGAAAAATATTTTTTTTCAAATAAGAAAATAATATAATGCGAGCAAAGTCGTGAACGGAAAGTTAATAAACAAAATAAAGAAAAGATTTATAAAGAAAGCAAAGGAATTTTTTATACTGTTTCCGTTAACATAAGGATTAGGACTCCGTTACCATATGGCGTTAACAATAGGGCGGGGTCAATAACATGTCTAAGGGTCCCGTCATTGGGACATATTACATGATATGACCGAAAGGCAAGCGGAGGGATCTAGTAAGAGCTGTTAATCGTAGACTTTGATTTTATCAATATTTTAGTATTACTATTAACTGAACTAAAAGCTTACGAATATTTACAAATATTTACAATACAATTTTACTACATTAATAAATCTAAATTAAAATGATATAACGCAATCTGTCAAGTACTTTCATATATAACTGTAAAATGTGCAATGAGTAAAACGTAATGCCTCTTTTTTTATCGAGGGAAATGCTTTGACGCACTGTCCAAGCCCCCTGAGAGGGGGACAAGGGTGTGTTGGACTCCACGGCAACCGAGACTACCCACTAAACCCTCGGGAACACCTCACAGGCCATGAATGAGCGGCTACGAGCATGTGCAGAGCGCTGCACTCGCGTAAGCCGCTCGGCCTAGCCCGCACCGCTCCAACGTGGAACAGCACGGGCTTCCGCTAGAGGCATGGGGGTAGCTAGTGTTCTCCGTAGCTACCCCCACCATCGCAGGAGTCATGTGCAGGCGATACGGTACCCATCCGCACCGCCCGCCGACCCCCACTAGGACGGCGGAATTAGGGCATTGTAGCCCCTCCGTCGCCGCCCTATCCTCTGACGCCTCCTCACGCTTGCGAGGGGGTCAAGCTCGCGTTCTCGTTCGAGGCTCTCCTTCACCTCCATCACTTCATGACAGAGTTGACGACGAGACGGCATCCCACGCCACCGGGGCGGTGAGCATCGCTCGAACCACACCGGGCAGCGTTAGGTCTGCTCCGCTTATGACAGCCAATAGATCACGGTGCTGCACGCTCCACGCAGAACAGTGCACGAGTGTGTGCAGTGCGGTGTCTTCGGCCGCTCCACAATGATGACAACGGGCGTCCTTCTCACGTCCAGCAACTCTGTGCAGGTATCAGCCGAAACCGCCGTGCCCCGATTGAACCTGCACGAGGTGGAACGTGAGGGTCCCGTGCCTTCTCGATGCCCAATCTTGTAGGACTGGCAACAGTGCCGTGTTGGTCCATCGCCCGTACGCCGCATTTTCCAGCCGAGCAGGCCATAATGAGCTGAAAACGTATTGCCTCTACTCGCAGAATAGCTATCATATGTTATCTTATTTGTATATGTTTCCAACTAGTTAGGAAAAGTAAACGTATTTATTGAACATCAATATTTAATTACTAATTAACTTATGCAATATAACTATTTTTTCTAACTTAACTACTCTGCGGAAGCCAATAAAAATTCTTATAATATTACTTTTTTAATGTTGATAATGAATTTTATTTCTTTTGTTATAAACTATTCCTTTACTGTTGAAACTTATTAAGATTAAGTTATTAATTATATATTATATAAATATATATTATTTTTAATTAACGTATTTATTTATTTATGACTTAACACGAAGGCAAAGACGAGCCTTCCTCACAGTGTAGCGTGAAAACAAAAACGCTTACGGTGGCTGGAACTTGCCTAGAAGATGCTTGTTTATTGTGATCTTAGAGGAAACATCAAGGTTGTGATAATTGAAAAATAGACATGAAACCTATTTTTCTTGCACTGTACTGTAAATGTGATAGCGAAAACAACAGTTTGGATAGAAAACACCTGGGAATAAAACTCAACGTTTCATAGTTCCATGCTTATTCCCCTAAAACTGAATTTGTACTTGAACTTTCAATAAGAAATAAAAAAAAATGTTGCCGTTTTAAATTAGTCACATGAAACTTATGTACTGGATGCGTGTGTGCACGACGAACAACTCTATATTAGATACTTCCTTGTAGGAGTCCATTATAACAGGTCCAATCAAATAATCATTTTTTACCATATTTAACTTTGACCGGACACGGCTTATGAAACGTAATAGTTCGGCGGCGTAATGATATCTATCTGACGTCGATGGATATCATTACGGCTTCTACCTAGTTTACATGAGAGACCATCTATACTGTTTGTATGCCATGATCCTAGATAATCTAATAATCATGGCTTTTGTCAATACAATTGTGATGTACTTTATATAACTTAAAAACAAACCACACTTATAATATTTATTTATAATATTAATTAAAACAACGATTGTTTGCTTATCGTTCCGCGCACCTGTTTCTGAGACTAGAACACTCGATGTCTGCGGCGATCGGTTGCTAGTACGCTTTTTTTTTGTACCCCCCACCGGCTGCGGCGAGCCGGTGGGGCTGTCCTCCTCAGAAAGGGGAGGCCTACCCACTAAAACCTCAGGGATGGCCTTCCTCAGGCATGTAGGGAGCCCCCAGGAACACCAAGCTACTTCCGGGAACGCCTAGCTCGGACCTAACCACTATATTTTACCCGCGGACGCATACCTTCCTATTTTACGCGCGATATTTACATGCAAAAGTTGTTTTGTCTATCGAACATCCATAAAAAAACCTGGCAGATGTCTCCTTTGGTTAGTATCTTCATAATTTTGACTATATGTTATCATCATCATGACAGCGATGAGACATCCATTGCTGGACATAGTGCTCGCACATCGATCGGTCTTATGATTTTCACAAATATGAAATAAAATTCATCATCACATAAACACAGGCCCCCATCGGAATTCGCATGCAGACCTCGGAGATGGCGACACCTTGAAACCGGTGTATTCACCACTTGACTACGAAGGTTATTAGTTGACCTTATGAGAGGTTTACATGCTTATGACCTTTCCCGGCATATGCTAGCCACAAGAGGATCATACGCCAACAGCTGTAAATCCTGCAAGCAGTGTGCTTACAAGAACACTCCCCCACATTGAACACTGACTACTTATGACATAATATATGTATACACGGTACCAAATAATTATATTGCTTACCTTATGCTTAAAAACAACGCTGTGGAAACACTTCAATTTTGCGACAGAAGCGTAGAGCGGTAGCACCCAAGCAGAAGACCCTATTATAGATTCTAATATTTATTTTCCTAGTTTTTTATTTATTTATCATGCTCATGATATTCGTTTATCTCTAAGGGTGTGCAAAGCAGCATCAAACAACAAATGCCATTATATACTCTTAAAACTCTTAAAATATTATTAACTCTTAAAATTGTTCGAAATGTAATAAATACTTTCTGAAGTAGGTATTTGATAAAAAGGGGAGTCTGTGCTTAGATATATGCCTTGTATTAATTTCTCATAAGTAAAAAAATCTTATTTCTTATAGAAATAGAAAAATCCTCAAACATAGTAACGTAACGTCTCAAGTATATGAGCTTCTGTAAGTCTCATAAAATGCCACATGCTGGTTTTAAATCTGACTTAACCCGCCAAGAAACCATATAAACCAAACCTATAAACCTATATAACGGCGACCACCAATAAAAACAAGTTAACAAATATGTTCAAATAATATAAAAACTATAACGTACTAAATAAAATATTATCCTAGCACTATTGCAGACAGAATAACATTTTCAAAACTAAATCTCGAGAAAGTGTCTCGTATATATGTCGTAAACTAGCAACATATACTTGGAAATGTTCGCCCTAGTACATAAATAAGCCCTCTCTAACAAGAAACAAAAGACAAACCTCAGAGGGAGAAAACCCCAAATAATCCTGTCCTCAGAAAAATAATGCAGCCACAATATTATTTGGATGGGATATATAAAACAGTGATGTCTGTGTAAGAATAAAACGAGACTAAAATAGTAAGCTTAAGATCCACTTTGAAAAATACATGGTTCCGTACAAAACCGTACAAAATTCACGGGAAAATAATATGCTCATACTAATATCATTTTCCGTATTATTCCAGTGAATATGGTTAAGGAATTTCATATGAACAAGGAGCAGTGATTAAGAGGGACATCTCTCTTCAATCTCACAGAGAGGCCTCAATCTCTGAAATTATAGACATATAATTTGTGAGATTGAAGTTTACGATCGATGCAAATGCAATTTCGTTGTCCTACATAAAGCACGATCGGTTTAGCATCTTCGTTATATATAATAATCATGATGTTCATAATCGTCAATATATTTTTACCTTTCTTGAAGTTTCTACAAAAAACTTTATAAATTACTAAGCGGTATTTTAATCCAGTAAAATGCGAGAATTTCTGATACGTAAATTAAAGAAAGATATTAATATAGATAATTAATATAGGAAAATTTGTTAGTTGACTTCATACTATTCTTCTCCATTAATCCCGTTAGTTAAGTAACGATTTATATTTCAAGTGATATAGTTCTACTGCTTCAAGTAGAACAATTATAAACATATTATATCAAGACGTCGCGGAACCCTAAAAATCTTCTCAGTTGTTATGGCACAAATTTCGTATACCTCAAAATATTCATAGAGCTTACTCTCTAGAGTAACCGACGCGGGTTGATGAAACGAACACAAAGAGATATTTACGAAAATGTTTGTTCCTTGTCTTCAGTGACATTCGTAAATAAAGCATGGGACACTTTAGTTCGCGACATATTATTATTTTCGTTCTGATATCACACTTTCATAATCTATTGTATCGTGTTGTTTCATTTTTGATAGCATAATCATTTAAATATACTGGTATAATACAACTACTACTAGCAATATTGTGTTAGAAGTTTTTTTTTATGTATAATATTGAAATAATAATTTGATAATGGTTTTATAAAAATCACGAAAATAACGTATCAAATTAGTAAGAAATCACGTGTATTTATTTTTTCGTCAAACACGCGATTTTTGACCAGTGCTATATCTTGACTTGCCAGGATGACGATGACGTTTTTTTTTTGATTAATTTTCCCATTCTGGGAAGGCGAATATGACGATGACGGAGACGTAAAACATTTTTAATTTTTTTTTTAACATTGTTTCGGCAGTAGGAATCCACGCATACCGAGATTAATTTAATCCTATACTTATGTACTATTTATTTAAATAAATATTATTTGATTCGCTATGACGGGACTTTCAACGTTACCGGCTCCCCGCTTATTATCATGGTCTATAATTTCAGAATAAAATAAACTTCTAGTTTATACCTGTATTTAAAGGTAATATTTTGGAATTTTTAAAATTCTTTGTAGGTACTAAAAATATACGTGATGTTTTTAGTCTTAAACCTCACTACGTATCACCAAGGGGGAGGGGGGGGCTTAAAATATGCTAAAGAAAATCACGTGATTAATGGACGGCTCCTAACATGTCATATTCTGAAAGTTTAATTTTAACAACACAACAAACATAATAATGACTAAACCACTTTTTGTGAAACAGTTCTTCAACATATTGTCATTGAGACATTTTGAAACTTATCTCAATGTAATTCTAATCTAATTATTCTATAGAGTAATTTTAGAAAAACTGAAATATGTTCTTTATGACGATATATATGAGATATATAATTCTTTATTATTTTGTAAACTACATCTTCTCTTAATTATATAACAGTTATAAACAATTAGAGATTAGCTTCTCATTTCTTCGCTAGGTCTGAAGTGGTGGTGGAGAAGAGTATTATTTTACGATAAGATTTATGAAACTTTATAATAGTATCCCTTTTCTTAGTCTTCACACATCATAGATGGCGCTTAAACAATATTATTTAAGTCGAAAACGCTTATTTTGCTATACTATAACAACGTCGTTTTCAGTTTTTGTCATTCAAATTCAGCCAAGCGTTCAAAATTTCCATTGTTTATTCAGTTTAACAGCACTCAAGGGTGTAAGATCCACCAATAATTTCGGTCATTATGTCCTAAATAAATCTACGTCTTCTCAGCTCGCATAAAACTCTCGTTAAATTCACCGGCGAATAATTATACAATCGCAAATTATTGGACGGCTGGGCCGGCACCGTACCAACCGTTGTTTATCTTTAATCGCCCTCTGTTTTCCCCGCTTCACCCTTTCGCCCCCAGTTTTTGATTCGCAAGAATGGCGGTGCCCGTGTAAAAAATTAAAATAAAAAAGTCTTTCAGACGTTTATTGTTCACAATTTTAATTACAAATGGTCACTGTGTCTGGTTTTTACTTTTAGAATTTGATTTCCGCCGAATCACAATACAGATTTAATTTTATGGAAATCATTTGGAGCAATTGGAAGTTATTTTCTCGATAGGTCTTTCTTTTGTTTTATGAAAATTTGAATTCATTGTTCCGATTAGATTTGTATGGTAGTAACAAAAATAACTTTCAAGACTATATCATATTGTAAAATTAATATTATATTTTCTTTAACTAGAACGAAATATAACTACTGGCGTTTATTTTGTGAATTAAAGTTAAAAATATATTCGTAAGGCTACACTTTAATTTATAAATTAATAATAAATATGATATAACTTTATAAGCTTAAGTATGTACTTAGCTTCCTCTACAAGTTACTGAAAAATGTATTACTTTTAAATAAACTGTTACTATAGCCAATCTTATTCAATTATATTCTCTATTCACTGAGTTTTCAGTAAAAGCGGAGTGAATATTAGCTCTCGAACGCTAGGTATGTACACAGCCCATATACTAAATTATGCGGCCTCACGCTTTCGGATTCTTCAACCCTTACCTCCTTCATGATTTTGCTTATCCACCCGAGATCGAGAACAAATGCGATTTAGCAGACCCTATTATTTGGCGAAATTACTGGATTGTTTGTGATTGTAATGTCTGTTGATGACTGCCACGTTATTACAATTGATTCTGATCTATCGATTCCTAACACAAAATGTTACAAGGTAAAATGTAAGTATAGAACAGAATTTGTTATGACAAATTAAGAAATTGAAGTTTTTTCCACAATATTATTGATCAGTGTATTATTATCAGAATACGCCTTTTCTCTTACTCTCTTTACTTAACTTGCTATACTTTTACTTTCTGCAGCCATATATAAATAGTTTTACAACGTTACTATCAATATATATAGGGACCACACATATCGCAATATTTAAATATTTATGCAACTATTGTATAATACCTAATTATAACAGTTGCATACAAGACTTTATCTGCAATCATGATGTGAATCCTCTATAAAAGAATTGCAATATTCGAGTGAAAAAATGGCGGGAAATAACACGATAAGATGAGAATCCGAAATTACGAATTCTCATCTTATCTACAATTTATTGTTCTTTTTTAAAAAACTTTGCGATCTGGTGGTGAAAATGTAATTGTATGAGAATGTTCTTTTTTTGAAATTCATAATATCACGCGTTTGGATGATATAATGATCATAATATCATTGAGTGTTTTAATGTTAGCAATAAGCTATTTGTTATAGGTTCTTTTATAGAGGATTAATAGCATGACAGTAGTACTTTATAACAAGTTATTATATGAAACTAGACATTAAGTAATATCGATCACTTTAAAAGTCCTTGTCAATTCTTTCGAATTCTACCACAAATAATTATTAAAAATGTAAACATTGATAGTTCATACAAACACACTGGTTTAATAAACTATCACTTTATACACAATATAAATAAAAACAGTGGTAATTGTAATGTTATTAAAAAATAATTATGAGGAAAAGAGGAATTATGAGGTAAATTTACTATTTGCATACTTATATTATCTTTAAGATAGTCTTAAAAATAAATTACATAAAGCCTGTGATAATCCTCCGATTGGTCATGTAAAACCACCAACTAAAATTATGGTCGACCAAAATAGTCAAATAACCAAGATAGTTTGTGCAGTAATAAAACTTAATGCATCTATACAAAAATATAATTTTCAATTTAATTTTCATCAGTATTCGCTAGTATCAAAGATTAAAATTACAAATTTATAGATGAGACATGGCAACTGCGTGTTCTTTTCAAATTTGCTGCTAAAAGTTACAAAACACATACACTAAATATTTTTAAGCTTATATATTTTACCGATAGCTTTATTAGAATATTATTCAGGGTAGACGGATTATTCAAATGTATCTATAATTGACATATAATGAACATTTATTTATAATAATCGTAATAAATTAATCCCACAATGTCATGAATTTGCGTGAAAACAATTCCACAGCCTACGCAGATATCACCTAACATTGACATATTCCATTACAATCGTTAATTTATATATGTTTCGCCACATTCTACAGTATAATATCGAGGTTTTTTTATGATTTTTAATGATCGTGTCCAAGTTCATTAGCTTTTGTTTAACACGTTTTACCCATTTCGGATCAGACAGGCGTAAAATGGTAATGACATAATAACACGGCAGTTAAATTTATGTCACGAACCAATCAGGGGAATTGCTTTGCGTAATAATGATTTGTTGATAAAATAGTAAATTAATGAAGCATTGTATTGAAAACTGTAAAGTACTGATTACTTGAACTTATTTTATATATTTATAGTTTTTCTATTTATAGTTGTCCAATCCAGACAGATAGCAAAGTTGATCTTCATATCTATACTAAATGTATAATTTTAAGTTCACTTAATATTTGAGTATTGGATAGCTAATTAATTGAGAAAGAACAACTACTGATGTTTCCACTTTTTACAAGTGATGTGGTACGTAATATTTACAACTTTTATATACACGGTGTAAAATACCTATTGAAGTTCATCACCATCATGGTGCACATAGAGATAAGTTATAGTATTGAAAATAATTAATGGCATTTTAACCGGTAAGTCTGGGTTCATTCCGGCCATGGATCATGTTTTTTTGTTTTCCCAATATCTAATTAACATTCATCCTGATCATGACTTCTACGATAAAGAAAAATATTACCTGTATACACATGCGACGATATTTGAATGTGCGTATAATTGAAATCGACAAATCCGTACTGGGTCTGCGAGGTTGACTAAAACTTAATCACTAAGAGTGATTCGTGCCCCTAGGTGAAGACATAGCAGATTAACTCTGGTGGTGCTTTGTGATGCTTTCGAGCCTACTCTAACTCTCTTGGGATGTTTAGTCTTTGGATTTCTTTACAGGTATATGGTGGAAGTCTGAATATCTTTGTTAATTGCCAGTTCAAAGCTTCGAACAAACGACAAAATTTGAGACTTTGAGTAGTAGAATCTTTAGCAGATTTAACTCAAACTATAACATTTTCCGTTCTAAGCATGCTTACTCTTTGGTTACCTTCCAAATTCGATGCATTGATATGCGAGCATTTATGCGGTCGAATATCTCTTTTGTTGTTCGCGTTATTACCGGCCTAAAATACAGCACCCCCAATTTACATGTTATATTAATTTAAATAGCCCTCCAGTCGGCGCGGTACTCGGTAGAGCATGATTGAATTATGACGCGCATCGGGTAATATCGACATTAATAAGTCCTGCATTTGTAATCCAATATTGTCAGTATTCAACGAGATATTCAACTTTCATAAAAATTTGATTTATAAATTCAATAATTAATAAAACACGTCTTATTACCTTATAATTAGAATACTTTTAGTGCTATCAAACCTAAATAGATTCTGTCGATGTGATGTGATAGTTATGATCTTTCAGATTTATACATTATCTGTACATTATCATTATTTGTACATTATCAAATCTATTATGAAGTTGTATTATGACAAGCTGAGTTGCTAATTAAAACACAGAGTTATAATCTTTAGAGAGATCATTTAGAGGTCACATTCTGTAGGAAGAATCCAGAGTATCTGTTATATCAGTCAAAGTCTCAGTCAACTCATATTAACATATACATACATATCAAGGGAATTTCAAGAACACTTAAGGTACAAGTTCTGTACTAACATGACAGGTGTGGGAGTGTAACATATCTCATCAGATAGTCAAGAAGAACATTATAGAAAAAACATTGTCTTTAATTATTACTCCTGTAGTCACCACCTGAAATTTACGTACTAGGATTAGTAGAAATTTAAAAAGTAGAAAGAAAGCGTTGCTTTAAATTTTGAGTTTACATAAAATTTAATATTAAGTATAATACAATTACGAGTATCTCTGTTGATAAAGCGATGCAGGAAGTAATAAGATTCAAAAATAGTATATATATTTATTCCATTGAACTATTTATGGATAAAATCTCATCCTATATATTACAACAACTATAGTAGGTATATTACAAGTTGCACGCACCATACTTACCGCCCATTACGCTCGTTATAAATCAAACTTGATCTATACACAAAAATCATTTTACGGTACGACAGTTCGCCTCTCGAACAGTTGTATCCAATGTTCATGGCGTCAATATCTGTCAAATGGGGTCGAAAAAACGATATTGCTCAGTACAAACTATTTAGATGTGGAATATAGTTAATGGTGCCATTAGCATTAATATACCACAGGGATGGAGATGAATATGAACATGTACTAGCCTAGCTTACCTTATAATAAGAGTTATTATTGCCATAGTATACTATAAAATATTTGCGTTGTCTTGAATAACTGTTTAATAATTCGAAGATCGATATTATTTACATAAATATTAATGTTAAAAACAAAAAATAAAAATGGACACACGTCATAATTTTCGCTTTTGTCAGCTATTAGTTGTATTAACTATAAGTATTAAATAATTGTATTTAATAAAATGGTGACAACGTTTCAGATCATATAACATTTTTGATTACTTAAATTTGACATTAATAAAAGTGTACCTACAAACAAAAATATTAGATTATTGTATTTAACATAATATTGATAAAGTTAGATGAAAATTAGTATTCTGCCATAATCGTGTTATGTTCACACTGGCCTTTCGTGACCCATGATAACCATAGGTTACGAAGTAAGCCGACAGCCAAAATTCAAAGAAATTATGCTTCTACCTTATAAAAACGTACTTATTACAACTAGTATTAAGGTCTCACTTCTTCATTCATCTTTTTCATAAATCATAATCACAAATTATGAATCTTCCAACTAATCGTTAATCATTTGAGAAGTCCACATTGACTTTGTTTTGAATTTTATAGTTTTTAAATATATTATATAAATAACATCTACATTAACGCATAATTTGTTTAATAACACTTTAATGGGTCTGTAACATTTTATCATGCGTGCAACATTAAATGCAGGCATCCATTGACTTCAGTCTTTTTTTACCATGAGGTAAGCCTTTTAACCAACAGTATTATAAAAAAACCATGTCGCTATTACTATTAAGTACCAGTATTTAATTATGTTCTTATTGAGATATCACTATTAACCAGAAACAATAAAACATACTGTTAACTAAGTCGTCGCAAATCATTACAATTTGTAAGAAAAGGAAAAGATGGAATAGTTCAATTATCTTTAAAGTAACAGCTCAACACATTATAGGTTATTAAGTGAATAAAAATTGTAATAATTATGTAAGAATCGTCGACGTATCACAGCTAAGTAATATAATCTAAATGATGTTAACATTTACATTACGGATTCTAGGTAGAGAGTACAATCCGTTCCAAGAATTATCTGATATCTACATAACCGTACCTGAAACCATACTTCAAAGGTATATAATATTACGTGTACTCAAATTTAGCTTATCACAGATTACCCAAGGGCCAAACACATTATTATATCCGATCATACAAAACCTATTTGCTGATCAAACAAGAAAACAAAGCAGCAAAATATGAAATAATATTTGCTACACCCGCAACCCTGCTCTCTCTATTTTGACGAATAGCTCTTTACTGCAAAATAAATAGAGGTCGAAATTAAGTATATTTTATCATTATTACAATATATTTAAAGCAACGTTCGGGGCCACTAGTCACAGTTAAGCTTAAGCCGGTTACGTCCCACCCTATTTTCTGATGGAGATTTATGTCAGGGGATCAAAACTTTCCAACCCGCACTATGGTGGTTCACTCGATCCGAACTCACGGTACAGTCACATACTTATAACTTATAAGAATATTGTGTTTTTTGGTAAACAATAAATTAAAACCCATTTTTCAACGCTGTCAAATCAAAGGAAGGAATGGATGGAATGGATTGTCTTACAATGTTGACAAGTAAACTACATATTTTATCAGATGTTAGATTCATAATTTTTATTTTCTCAACGTCACATTTCTTTGCGTTTTATTCATAGCAAATAAAATTATTCGTGTCGACTTTATGATTACCACCGAGAAACAAAATCATACCTTTAATAAATTTAGGCAATTGTCACCCACGATGGCCCAATGCACATAGATCACATACACTTTTTGAATTTCTTAGCAATAGTATACACGCTTCCGCAAGGGACCTCCCGATCACAATATGACACTCCTTTTTTTTTTTGTTCCCCTGAGGAAAATGCATTAAATTGCATACCCCGGCTGTGGCGAGCCGGCGGTTATGTGGGGCTCTCCTCCCCAGAAGGGGGAGGCCTACCCACTAAAAACATAACATAAGATAACATAACCTCCATACCATAAACCATATACCATAAAAACCTCAGGGATGGCCTTCCTCAGGCATGTAGGGACCAGGCTCCGCTCCCCTGCTTAGAGGGGAGCCCTCAACCAGAGAGAAGAGAGAACTCAAGAAGAGAGAACCTCCCAGAGGGGAGGCTACACTATCTCCTCCGGTTTCCTCCACCGACGACGCCCCCCGGCCACGGAAGGGGCGTGAAGATGACACTCCTATTAGCAGCAGTGTACGAGTTGGTAGCAATGCCACTTGATGTATTAAATTAATTAGCTTTTATTAATATTTATGTCATGAACTTTTATCCACATAAAAATATTATGATTTTTATACCTATATTACTACACTTTTATAAGAACATCTTACAACGACTAATAAAACTAAAAAATAATTAACACAAGTAATAAGGAAGCTTGTTAAAAATTGGTTTAAAAAATAGTATTGTACTAACAAGCCATCGACTTTGCACTTGGCAAATGCAATAAACCTTGCGTAATTTATATTGGACTCCTGAGCGTAACATTCAACTGTTCTCGTTCTAATCATTTTCTCGTTATAAGATTTCATAACAACGTTAGATTTTATGTCGACGTATCGTTAAACTGGACGAGCGTTGTGAAATGTTTCGAAAATAACCTACACTAGTTTTGCATCGTCATAATCATTGCCTTACATGTGACATGCACATTACTCCAATTCAAATTATTTATTGTGATTTGTTACTTCTTGTGGTTTAAGATAATTGTTACGACACCAATAACGTCTCGTCATTGTCTGGAATTGAGTTGCACGTGTTTGTCATATATAACTGTTTCTAATTTCAATTTGTAATAAAAGCTAGTTACAAATGTTTAAAAGATCCAGATTAATTGTGTTATAAACATATCTCTACTAGCCTACTTGTTTTTTTATTTATAAAAACCTAAATAATTGTTTAAAATATTCATTTAAATACGTAAGGCTTATTAGCTACAGCATTAAGTACAAAGCAATAAATAAAACAAACGTTTGCAACTTTTGCATATGACTGTACACTGTTTAGTGCCAATAGTTATCTTTAATATCACTGGAAGGCACCCAAGAAACCAAGCAAGAATTGCGCTCTGTCAATTTGGCACAGATTTTTTTCTCTTGTGCATTTATAAAGTAAGTATTTCCAATGGAAGACGTCTAACAAAATTTTTAGATTCTTTCGAAAATAGAATACGGAAATTCACATGGAGAATAGCTGACTGGAAAATATTGTGTATCGCTTCCAGTCAATTACTATAGCCAAGGATACAAAAAGTTTTTAGAGGATCAAAACTACCCGCAGTGAGTCCTATTCAGCTGATAAAAATATATTGCTAAGCAAAAATGGACCTTTTTTAAAGGCTGAAGGTTGCAATTTATTATTGGTAGATATGTCCCTGCATATTTGCACTCGCTGTTTGACGTTATTTATTTATGTGAGCTTTGTTTAATGATTGGGGTGCTTTGATTCCTTTGAATTAAAACGGCACGTACCACGTCCCGGTGTATTATTAGTTGTTTTTTTGTTATTGCGTGGCATGTCACAATGCAAATCGCTGTTTTATTTATTTTTTAACGTTGTGTAGACTTATAAAACATGCTAGCGAAAAATTTATATAATAAATTTAAGAATATATGTCAAAGTTACAATTTTACTGTTTATTATTTTGATAATTATTGAAACTTTACAAAATTTTGTAATTATTAAATAGCAAACAAAACTAGAAGACATAATATTCATGACCTGAATCTAATACTGAAAGACACATTTCTTGTTATGTTAAAATAGCGAGTATTGATCCTGCCAGTTCTATTTATTTGAACGTAACCAAAAGCCCCGTTTAGTTTTGATGGACATAAAGCTACTGTTTCAGCTAGTTAGGATAGCTTGGCCACCGAAAATATCGCGGTGTCGGCGCAATACGGAAACTTTACACTGAAAAGTTGCAGACATATGAAAGAGTGTCCAAATTTACTCTTTGAACAGGATATTTTTAAAAGACCAAATTTGATTGATGTTCACCTATTTAGCTCAAAACTTTATAGTCAAACAATAACAGTTTTTATATGTTAGGCTCTGGTTTTTGTATATTATGTATAATACATCTTTGTCAACTTTTAAACTTACCTACCAAGGATTCGAATTTACATTTAGTGCGGGTTAGTCAACTATGTTAACCTAGTGGGGGTGTCACATTCACCTTAGAGTTTCTTCACAGTCTTATATCTGTTGCCTCTATACGAGTACTTATGAACTTATAAAACTAAATCAAACGTTGCTATTCCTAAACCTATTGGCTAATTTTGTATCTTCGACAAAGTAGACCTATTTAAAATAATCAATTTATATTGTTTAAAGTATGCATAATATACTATAAACAAGATTTAAAATAAATTAAAAATAAAACGAGTTTGTATATGATAACTTGATAAGCTGTTCTTAATTTTAGCATTCGTCAAACAAAAAGCGGTGCGGGAAAAGCGCATCGCGGTGCTTTGAGTAATCTCTTCTAAAGGCTCGTATTATAAAATAATTAAACTTAAACCTATGTGTGAGTACAGTTAAAATAGTATGGTGCTATTGAGCCCACATAACGCTATCCCTTTCTACCTGCACTCAAACAGAGATATAAGTTTGAGTCTCTTTCTGTAATACGGGCCTTAATGTATAAGCAATTATGTCACATGAGAGCCGCACCGCGTCTATTTAGTGATGTTGTTCATAAAGTATATATAGCGCATATTTCCCTTTTGGTATTTCTTAATACAAATATAATTTCTTTCTTTATTGTTGCTCCACTTCTGTTGAATGCAGATTGATATTTCAAATTACCTATAAACATAATAAATTTCAACTCGATAATCGGTTTTATAATCTAAAAGAAATTTCTATCTTAAACCAGTATTTCTTGAGTTCTTGTATTCAACAAAGCTAAAAAGTTTCTTTGAACTATTTGCGTTTTACGTATACCTATTCTTGACTGCTAAATTTTAAATAACGCCAAATTCACGTTTGACTAGATTTATACTGAATCATGGTCACCTTACAAAAAACCCTTCCGAACTTTATCTTGAATAAAAATAGCACGCTAGCACATTTTGAATAATGCCCTATGTGATTTAGCGCGCGGCACATAAATCTTCATCAAACCGGTGTCTGAAGACGCGGCCATTTTGTTCCTTTAAACGACTTTGCGACCGCTTATTACGAAATTACGATATATGTGTAAAGTTTTACATAATAAATATTTATAAGAGAATATATTTTCTTGGAAATCTTGGATACTGTGGGTTGATCCCTGCCCAAGCGAAATTTCTTGAAATCTTTTTGTCGGCTACGAACATAGGAAATATTAGGAACATGCATATTTACCTTTTGTGCTACTCGCCAATATGATTCTATTACACCATTCATAAAAAAATAAAGATAGAAAGTACATAAATATTTGGGAGTAATATCAACTTTCATTTTATTTTACAAATATTTTTTATGGTAATGTTAATTTTTATTTAAAAGTGTATGCAAAGCTATGTGATATTCGGAGTGCTGTAAAAATGTTCTTATTATTAAAAAATATATATGGTACGAAATATTTAAGATTTGATAAACTGCACATTAATTTTATTCTCATAATGCATGAATCAGTGATGTTATGTACAAACAAAAGGTAGATCGCAGTAGCGTGTCGAAACTGTCGCGTTCCAATTCGAGTAATTGATGATATTTAATTTAATTGCATATATTGTTATTAAATATATATAAAAATATACTAATAAGAAAAACATTGCTCCTTGCTCCAAATCTATGTTAAACTAGCGTAACGCTATCTCCTTCGGTGCCGTACTTTCTGTATGATCTGCTTCATGCTTCAATCTCGTGATTGAAAAATAGAGTGTAAAAGATAAGCATGTATATGCAAAGGGTTTTTAAACGTCTCACAGTGTCCATATGTGTAATATATAGTAAAATGTCATTAATATGGTACTGAAAGTATAAAAAATATTGATGTTAAACTAAATCTGAGCAATTTTTGTGTATCTTGACTTATTATCTTATATCACAAGTTAATAAAAAAAGAAGATTCTTTTATTTCCTAAACAAAGTGTACATTATTCAAGCATCATCATCATCACTCTCATCGCAGCTCATGTACCTCCCCACCGAGAGGCACGAGCCTACCCTAATATATTTGAGCGATTAGGTCTTAGTCATCCACGCTGGCACAGCACGGATTGGTTGACTGTATGTAGACCTTTGAATTTCTACGCAGATGTATGCAGTATGTCTCATAATGTTTTCCTTCACCGTGAAAGCGACAAATGAAAATAAAAAAAATGAAAAACACATTGATATATGACAGGAACGACCCAGGGTCCCGAATCAACTGATTCGTAGACCAGGAAACGAATTATTGAAACAATTAAAAACCAATTCGCATCCGAAATCGTGAGATTCGTATACGAATTACCGAATTCACTATTTCTGAACTTTAATTTCGGGCGTTGTGCAACGAGTGGTTCAACCTAATCGTTTTTGATTTCTACTAGTAGAATATCCAACTGAAGTGACGTTAACAGTGATAAATTTACTCTGGTTAATGTAAAGCTTGTAAATAGGTACATAATAATAATAAGTATTGTTTGAGTAACATTTGTTGTTAATTTTCAAAAAGTTTTAATTTTTCTGCGTGAAACGGAATCTAATTAAGAATTTGTTTTTAATGACAACACTGAATTCAAGTGATTCGAAAATCTATAAAATTGTAAGCAGTAGAAAATAATTTGACGCAGTATTTGTATTCGAATTCCAAATTCATGTCTAATGATTCAAAAAACGTCTCCTGTGTGGAGACCACAGCGCCAGCGACGCTCATATTATTTTTTTACTATACACACATAATTTTCCTAATTATATACTAAACATAAACTCCTAATTTACATATATGTACATTATGTTGTTACCAAAATAGTCATCACTGACCATGTCAATCGTGAACTACGTCGCGGATCTTGTAACGTACACAAGAACCACTTCTTGTAAGGGTTGCAGAGGTTAAAACTCATGAACACAGAAAACACATGTACGATATCAGACTGTAACAGTATTATGAGGTGGGTATTCTGTTTGTTTGCTAATATGTATTGTAGCAACAAAAAAGTATAGGTCGAGTAATAAAGTTAACATTATTTATTTAGATAGCTCTATATTTATAGATGCTACTAAAACACAGAGCTTTCGCATTTCATGGGATTCTGGTGTTTGCGTGTCTATTTAATTAATGGCCATTGGGTATAAGCACGTAGGAGAACAATTAAGCGGCGGGTGAAAAAAAATGTATGGACGTTCTCACACATTATTTATTTTTACTCAAGAACATTCTATTTGTATTGGTTTAACATGAAAATATAACCGGTAACTATTTGTCAGTTATTACGTGACATTAGAAAATTATGAATTATTATTTTCGTTATCGCCAACTTTAAATAAAACTTTTATAAAAGCTAAGTATATCTAAATCTCTTTGTAGAACATTGTAAATGAGAAACATGCTGATGAGTATAAAATAAACACACGAGCAATTATTGAAAGTAATCAACATGATTCTAACAGGCACAGGGCACTGTTTCGGAACTTTTTAATATTCAGGTATTATAGTGCGTAAAATGCCTATGTGAATCTAGTGATTGAAGCATAAATTTGCGATAAGTAAGAAAATTTGTCATGTTTCTTTATTAAAAATAATTCAGAGTTTTTTTGATTGTCGCATCAACATATTAATAGTAGTAATATTTAGAATATACATATAAGTAATGTTTTTCTGTCATTAAAGATTATTGTATAAATAACGTACTATTCTTTCGTTGAAGTTATTGTGATTTTAACGGGCGAATTAGTGATCATTACTGAACTAAACTTCAAGAGATAAATTATTGAAATAATTTCAATTTACATTTGCAATCGAAAGTTATAAATAAATTTCAAAATATACTATTTGGTTAGTCATTATATAAATTCTACTTAATTCTGTTTTTGTGTAACATTGACAGTTAATCTGAAGTTTCTAAATTGACAATTGACTGACAGCGAGACGACGTTTTGCTTTAAGTTTCAATTCTCGTAAGATTCATATTTCAGTTAATGAGCTATTGCCTGGCGGCTTAATGTTTTTGCGTGAAATGGAACCCATAATAGAATTTGATTTTAATGATAACATTGAAGGAGCAGCAAATGATGTCCGATTTTGCACATTTTTCTTACGTTGTTATTTTATACTCTTTGTGTTCGTGTTTGAATGAAGATTTACTTCAAATTATTGAAAATTAAGTTGTAGTTAATTAAAGCAACGTAAGAACCACTTTTTATAATAGAAAACATGTCGACAATTATGTATGAGGTTTTGCCTAAAGCATAGTCCCACTAGGTCAGTTATTACTATTCACATGAGCAGTGCTGAATCACGCACTGATTCGAATATGTATTTACTGTAACGGCGATGATGCTCCGCTCTTGTCTATTCAATGTATTCTATTAACAAGTTTTTTACTATAACAATTTACAGTCAATATCATTACGTGTTAATAACTCCGTGACGGAGCACAATTTTTCTAAGCAGCCATAATTTATAACTGTTAAGAAAATTTTATACATTTTATAGTTAGTTACTCTTGTTTTTCCTTCTACATTTCTAGTTTTAACATTTTAGTTAGTGGTCGTGAATATTTTGGGACAATAAATTCAATTAACATGTTATAATTTGAAATAAGTATGTAAGCAATGTACTCTTATGACTTTGACATGTCTGACAAACTTGCAAAATCGCAAAACAATGTTATTAGTCAACAAAAGACTTTACGACTTTAATTTAAATAAAGTTTATAAGCTTGTCAAGAAATTTTTGAATTATCTTTTCTTCGTATTATATTCTTTATAGCGATTTATTTATTTGCGAGCTTAATTTAAAAAATTAAAACGTTTTGAGTGGTGCCTCAAAACGTTTTAATTTTTTTAAATTAAGCTTTTACGCTAAATATTCGTATTTTTATTTCATGTAATATTGACATGCGTCTAAAATATTTCATTATAACTTGGCAAGGAAAATTAGCAAACTTTATCTATAGTAGAAATAAAACAAAATCTGATCACTGCATATTTTTATCACACACTCTTTTGTTATCAACTTTAAACTTCAACGTACAATTTTGACTAATATTTCTTACTTTTGATTACTAGAATAATGCATTAATTGTTCTAAGCCTGGAGATACGCGTCGCTGGTAACATGCCGCAGCATGATGTATACGCGTCGACGAGCCGTAACTAAGCTGGCTTTGGATACTGCCAATATCTCCTGGCTGCCGGCTAATGTATGGAGCTTTGAATATACATGATGAACTTACTCCAATCATGTGATACTACATTGAAATTATAAAGTAGCTGTGCCTAAATTGTACGATTTGAAATTAAAATTGTATTGTTTTGTGTATCTTCTACTGTCTTATTGTGAGCACCATCATTTTTGTTCTACACTTGTAATTAATTACCTGTGCACCTATTACCGCGAAATAGCAGGACGCATACCATAATTTATATAATTTTAACTTATCATTTATAATCAACCTCCGTGGCCTAGTTTAGTACGTCGGTTTCAAGGTGTCATCTCCGAGGTCTCGCGTTCGAGTCCCGGTGGCTGTAGATGTTTGTGTAATATATACAAGCGTTTGTACTTTAGTTATGGCTATTAAAATATATATATATTTTTATATAACTATATTTATATATGTGTGAATAATATATGTATGTCTATCTCTTCACAAGCCTTTCAGAGCTTGCTTTGAGCTACACTAATTGGTGTGAGTGTAAGAATTAAAAAATATATATGTTACCTAGTTAAAGATGAGTAATTCATAATAGAAAAAAGACATTTAATTTAATTTATAAATTCAATTTTGGTCAGTTATATGAATGAAATTAAATACTCGTATATGAATATAAATTTATATGCATTAGCTAACTTATTCTAATTATTTCAAAGCAAAAAAAAATTAATCTTAACCTTAACTAACAGAAAAAATGCACCGAAAATTATAGTGTACGCTCGTAATTTGAACACGCGAAGCAGTTTCAATAATCAGCTGGGAAACCAGTGCATGCTACAACGTAGATTTTATCGCTATGGTGTTGCGCGCGGTCGTTTGCATGAAATAATGCTTAATATCAATTCCGTTCACATTAACTACATGTAAACTTTACTCAACTACCCATAAACTTCGAATTGGCGTCGTTACCAGTCGTCGAACTACAGAGGGATGCATCGATGACTCGGTATACATTATGATAATTTTACTGCTGAAACTGCACTCGTCACAACTTTTGCATTTCTACGGCCAAACTTCGTTCTGAATTAGGGTCCGCGATAGCAACGGGCAAAGTTTATCCAATTTGTTTTGACTCGAAATTGTTTGATTTGCGATTAAAGGGTTACATCGGGATGTTTGATATGTTGTAATCTGTGCACAATGCATATTTGAAAAGGAGCAGCCAGTCTAAAATACGATGGTAGTGTTTGCCGAAACGCAAGTTTGTTTAATGTACGAAATCGAAGGGTTATTGCTCCTCGGGCTATGAAAGCGGATAATTTTGTTTGTTCACAAGCGAATGGTTAAGCTTCAATGCGAAATGAAATTCCGTCTAATAATGAGTTAATAAAACACACGAGCAGTGTAGGTGTTTGCTTCGATATTTGCTATACATACACGTGATAGAAATTTCTGTTCTCCAATTGGTTTTGTTTGCCTTTTAATGTTGTGTATTCATATAGCAGTGCATTGGTCTATATGTTATATTTTTACTCATATACAGAATAGGCTGAATAAGCTAAATAAGAATCCAGTTATGGTTTCATTTGTAATTTCATTAGTTTCATGAATAATATCAGAAAGTATTCTACGGTACACATATATTTTTAATGACATATAAAAATAAATAAGCCAACTAAACTAAACAAATAAGCAAACTGCTCACCGGAAGTAAGTAATTGAAATCGCCTATAGTATATGTGTCCAGTGAGATTCGCGCGAAAATAAAACGAAAACCTCAAAAAACCGTAGACTTCGCATATTTTGTAATTGTACTGTTAATAATTGTTGAAAGAAAAATTGTCATTCAAATATCTTGCCTGTTCTTCTTCAGAAAGTCATTTTTTTTTATTAATTCTTTCCTTTTGTCGTGAGACTTCCTATAAGAATCTCCACACCGATCGATCCTGTACTAGCTAGCTAGCTTTGCTTTCAGTAATATTCGCCACGCCAAGTCGTCGATCCAGCTTACGACCAACAGATGTATACCAACGCTGCGTTTCCTGGCATTGTCTGCCTGTGTATTTGTGTTTGCTAAATTCTTAGTCTGTCTAGAACTGCCAGTCAAACCTACCTAGATAAAACTTTCTAAAGCTGGCTGGAACGATTTTTATATGTAATTTTATTGTGTATTCTTAATTTTTTATATTTTTTAAATAAACATGTGTGGATGACGTCAGCCAGATCCGCTGGTGTTAATCAAAATATTTATTAATGTTTAATGTTAATTTAGATAATATCTTAAATATTGTGCTTTTGACATATTGACGTATTGAATTTATATTTGACCTCATCATTATTATATTATAAGGCCATAGTCAATCACGGTGATCCAGTGCGGATTTATCGACTACACAGACACCTTTGATTATATTACCTAGTGATGATTTACTCCACCTGTGAAAACATGGAATGAATGTGCATATGAAATTCAATTAACGAAAAACACACAATAGTAAGATCGGTTGATCTTACTATTGTTTTTCTCGATCTCGTGTGGTTACACGTCATACTTTTAAATATTCACTACAATAAACGACGCTATCGTATGCGACGTAAGAGCTGTCTCGGGGTTAATTGTAAAGCGTTGCTGTGTATACGTTGATAGATTAAATCCCGGACCTTCCGATTAAAATATCAGTGCCGAGGTCAAACTACCACAAAACGCTCAAAGATTGCTTGTAAGCATGGATGGACGTTTGTTAATTTTCACTTAAAAACTACTAATTAGAAATATAATGAAACCTTATAATAATGTAACATATACATCAGAATAACATATAAATTACAATTTATAAAAATATTGTGTAAACTAGCTGACCCGACAGACGTTGTCCTGTCAAATGTCTCAAATGTCATGTTGTATCGCTGTATGTAAAAAAAGATTTTTCCGCTTTTCTGTTGAAAACGGCTTTGTCGGGAAAGATTCGATCGTCTTGGTCGCGGCATTATTAATTAAACTTCACTTCACTTCAATCCACTTGTTAATTATTTATTTAATAGAAAATTTTTAATATTGATTTCTTACAAATATCAAATTGTCATCCATACGTCATTACATAGCTGTCATTTTACGTCAATTACATAGCTGTCATTTGCGTTTTGTTATTCCAAGTCTGATTCTTTTTTGTAATACCACGTTTTATAGTGACTGACGTTTCATGTCAAGTCACACAGGAACGCTGTCGAACGGGATAAAAATCCTATCCTATGTCCTATGTAGGTATCCTATGTCCGTCTCCTGGCTCTAGCTACCTCCCTACCAATTTTCAGCCAAATCTGTTCTGCCGTTCTTGAGTTATAAGTGTGTAACTAACACGACTTTCTTATATATATATATATATATATATATATATATAGCTATATATAGCTATATATAGCTATATATATAGATTATAGTATAGGTGCACAGCAAAGAGGCGTTTACATTTCAAGTGACATTTTCATAGACAATAGGTTGGCACCCATCAAATATGTCAACACATTAATTATTTTTATATTTTGAAATTTAAATACACGATGTTATAAGCAAAGTTGATATTATGTTGTCGATTCAAAGTCTTGTTTTAATGCGTTCTTCAATTCGAGTGGAACATTTGACGGTTGTAATACCGTCAAATGTTTGACAGAAAGTAAGTGATCAACTTTTATATGGGAAAATGAAATTGTCGTCTTACTCTATCTTACTCGCAATTTTTCCTTATTTGCTCACCGTTTAGACCTACCCTGGACTACGACAAACATTTTAAAACCAAAATCAGCTCAATCGGCCCAGCCGTTCTCGAGTTTTAGCGAGACTAACGAACAGCAATTCATTTTTATATATATAGATATTCTGAAATATGACTATAAGTGTCCTGCGCAGACGCAGTCGTGGGCACCGGCTTGTTGTATTATAATCTGTGGTTACAATAAAACTAAAACAAAAACTCCATAATTTTATTAAATACTATAGATTGAAATGAAATAACTATTCAAATTATTTCGTGTATATTTTGGTATTGATACATAAATATAGTTAACCTTACCTTTTGAATGCTTTCCAGCAATCGTAGTTATGCGATAACTGTTATCTCGTAAATGTGTTAACACCAAAATATACATGTGATATATTCAAAAATTTGTTTCATTTCGACGACATATAAGTTACCGAAAACGCGTTAAAAGTACTTACTATATTCGGTTTATCACTCTATTATGACTTACTAGAACTTTCGGCCAACGTTATAATCCTTCGATGGGAACTAACGTGGTTATGATGATGATAAATTCACTCTCTATGTCACGGGCTAACCGGCGTTAATTTAAAACGAGGTTGCGTGTAGCCTACTCCTTAATCTGGCCTCCATTAACAGGAATCATTAATCATAGTTTTAATAATAATTTAACCCCAACTAGATTAATACATCTTCATTTGTTCAGCACCAGAGCAAGTTGAGTCGAACTTTTATCATTCAAATTCGGTCGAGTCCATTCAAAGTATATGCCGCAACTAATGCATTCCTTTTTCATGTACATGCCTCAGTTGTTGTAATGAATTCGTGTGCAACTGTTTCGAACACTCTCTTTTGTTGTTTAACCATTGTGTACAATTAAACTGGAGAGATGTAATAATCTCGAATATCTTTTTGTGTTTTTTTTCCACGCAATGACATGCGGGGCTACAATAAATAATAAGTTATGCGTTCTCGCGCGAACATTTTGATATGAATGAATTGAATCAAACGTAGGGTTGTGCGATCAAAGCGTGCGTGAAGGCAAACGCTAAATTCGGGGTGTACCATTATTTATTACGGTGTAATATTTTGTTGCAGTCCACCGTTTATGCCACGTTCTTTTTATGAATTATATTTTATTAACGTCCCAAACGGGTGATTATTGCGCATTAACTGTGACGCTGCTCATTAAATTTGTTTGTGTTTCTCACAGGCAATGTGTTTATTGCTTTCATTACACTTAATCAATGAAAGTTTTAATACACAATTTCAATTGGATCAGGGTTACATCTGACAAAAACTACTGGACACTTTGTGATTGTGGCTATAGCAATTCAAATCACAGAAAGGATCTAGGAAATCACAGTCGTTTTGGTTTTACAGAATGCATGAAACCATTATTTTTTTAAATCGACTAACAGTTTACATCCGGTAAATTCTAAGTTCATAAGTTAAAATGATTTCTTTCTAAGTAATTTAAAAACTTCAATTGCGAAATGAAATTTAACAACTCTGTCATTCTTTGTCACAATTCAATGATTGGTGTTCAATGACTTAGAATAGTAGGCTAGTATAATTGTGATTAAAATGTGCTTTAACAGTTATTGCAAATTAATTGATATAATGTCAATGACTATGTGTGAATCCGTGTTCTTAATTACAAGAGGAATGTCTCGCTATTGTATGCGTACATCGTTCTGGTTTGAACTAACTGATTTCGGTAATATTAAACATAACCTTGATAGCCTTTGATCATAGACTTTGTAAACGGAGCTCAATCACCTCACAGAGGAGAAAGTTTGAAAAGTACTTCTTATTGAACATACTTCAAATAAGTTTTACTAATTTTAATATTAATACTAGATATTTATAAAAAAAACAGACTGTCCTCCTGATGGTAAATTGTAACAGTCGCCGGAAGCTATTAGACTATGCAAAAGGTTAATGTAGACGTTTGTTTAGTAAGAACTTCTACCCGCACATACCTGTCAACTAGCTATTGGAAGATACAATGCATAAAAGGATTTGTAATAGAGGGAGATGCCATTGTAATTTAGCATTATTTTATTTAATATTTTTTCAATATTTTAAAGTATAATAACAGAATATAAACAAAAATTTAATTATAACTGTACAAACGAATCACAAAGTGACGCATTTTACCTATGGCATTACAAAATACCTTATATCTTACTATCACGAATTAAAATAATACAAAGAAGTAAATTAATTTAATTAAATTAATAAATACACATCTTCATTGGGTGCTGAGTCTGTGGTCAGTAGTTTTGCAGTACTTAGTCTATCATTAGTTATTACTAATAGGAAGATGTCCTTTCAAAATGTATCATTAGCATATCACTATTACTATCTGCAATGATATCTTTGTTTGTTAAGACAAAGCAAATATAAGCTATAATTTTTACCGGTAAATGGTAAACCAATTAATAAGCTTTATTAACAAAGTATCATAATTTCCTGTCGCTGCTGGGTAGCTCCAATACTCTGCTCGTGATATTAAAAAATACTACTACTATTCCACTTTTCGCTGATTTTGAATACTTAGGTTCATTATTACAACATTATGGAAATGTAGCCAGGGACGTCAATCATGCCGTATTAGCTCGAATTGGCGATGGAGAGCTATAACTTGAAAATGCTGTAACAAAAAATTTGGCAAATTATATAAAAATATATCCTGTGGAATATTGGGCCGCAAAAATCAGTGAGGACAGTGGATATCTCTCAACAGAGATGCGAATGTTAAGATATATTAGACGTGTCACGCAGAAACGATAACGAGTATCATAATTATGACCATAATATGCTATACCTAATGTATAAACATCCAAAATTTTCAGAATAATTGATGACAAAAAATTCAGCTTTTCCTAAATTATAGAATGAGTTCATTTCTCTGTGTACTTAACTATACGAGTACGTCTCCAGAGGCGTCCCCAAATTACTGGTTTGTCCCGAAGCTATTTGACAAAATGTAACTATATTCGTTAATAAGCCGTCTCAACAATTGTCGATTGTAATTCTCGCAGTTGAAAGCCGATTCGACCATATGGTGCCAGGAGCGAAACAGCAGGGTTTCCTATTCCCGTCGATCAAATTTTATTGCATTGATTAGCTGGACTCAGTAAATTCACTATTCAATAACTAATAATTTCGCAACGGTTCACACTGAATAATTTGTTTGTAAGACCCTTGAAGTTAATAACTTGATCGTATGGTGTTATTTGTAACTATATTGTGATTGTGTTAAATACCAAGCTGAGTAAGCTTTATAATTATTATGTTTATGTATGTACTTTGTAAATAACTTATATCAAATATCTTTTCTGTTCAGCTAAAACTTCATCCTAGTTTAAATAGCATATTAAAAATGTTTTTTATTTAATAATTTAAATCTAAACTTTTTGCCAAGGGATTTGAACGACTGAAGCCAAAATAAACTTGCATGTCTCCATTATTCTAGAAATTATATACTAATGTAGAGAAAATGTTTATGTTTGCTTTAAAATTAATTTAAGTGTGACAGACTATAATTATTTTATTCCTTCAGACTAGTTTTTTTGAATTCACAGTTAAAATTATTCCTTCTAAATTAATATTCCGAGTTTCTTCCATTAGCCTCGTTTCATTAAAATGATTTTTCATTATAAAATACCAAATTGTATAGCCATTAATTTATCTCTATACGCATAAAATCCTGATTTAATAACTGACTTATTTATAATGGCCTTGTGTATCTTTTTCATTTTAGACCTATGACCCATGAACTTTGATCAGTACGGTAATTTTATTAAAATGATACTACAAAATAAACTTTAAAAATTAACTGGTAAGGCGAGGAATACTGGTTTTAAATTTGTATTTGTTATAGAAAGTCGGTCGATTTTGCAGTTAGAAATATGAAACTCTATTTTCGGATTGTAAATAAGTAAACAACTGCATCTACGTTTATATAAATTCTGCGTTTAACGGAAGAATATATGTGTTTTCCTTAGTGGCTTTCTTATTCCTTTATAAAGATTGTCTGCTGAGAAAAAAACATCACACAACTAAAACAAAGCTAAAACTTGTTAGTTATTAAGAAAAGTTTATGGTAAATCAACCCTCAAATAATTAAGAGATATTGGGAATGTCGGTCATTTTTTTAAATGAGAAATATTAAGCTGCACATACAAAGGGGTGGAACAGGGATTTTATGAATTGTACGAGGGCGTTGAAAGTTTACGATGCAAATGAATTTGCGGGAAAGAGCTAGTATTTAATAAAATACCACAAACGACTTTACAGCTTTGCAGTAACTTATGTAATTAAACAATGGGACTTACTGTAGCTTACAAAGTTGGGCACACCACAATACGGCTGGCCTGTGTACACGAGCCCACGCACGCACCCCTCCCATTTCATTAAATACGTTTCCGCATATCACGCACTATGTCATTTCCTCTTTTAGTGTTGTCCAAGAATATAGTGTACCATCGATACATTTTGACGTGAATACGTCTTTAAAATTGCTTCCATAGGGACGCAAATCAAAAAATCGAATGATAACAAAATCGGGGGATACAGTTTAGTGTTGTAGCTACATATCTATCATCCCCATTCAAATTCCAATTACACCACTGGATAGCTAAAGGATCAAAGAATTTATTACGCCCAGTAAAGACTGTAACACATCGCGCGCGGTGGAGGGGGAGCCCCGCCAATTTGAAGGCCATTTTGCTGCGTACTATTACCCGTTACGAGACGTATTCACGTACAACAAACGGCCGTGTCCATAACACAGCCACACCCCCTTTTTTTGTTTCAAATATTACGCCCCACACTACTACCTATTTAATCCTGTATCGTGGGTGCAGTAACAAACATAAAATATTTGTCCCATTTGTGAATCGAATCGATCCGCGATCCACGGCGCAGTAGCCAATCACTCACTTCTGCGTCAAACGTCTTATATTTTGTGGTATTCCGGTATAATTTCGGTAACCGTAAGAACGGTCAATAAAATGTTGGTAACTAATGTTGCTTAAACAAATTGATACAAACTGTTTTTTAAATTATTCACCAGTTATAAAAATTTAATTCATAGTACACATTTTATCAACTCAACGGTAAAAGCTATGAACGCATACCAAATGCGATAAATGTTATTCGATTGTGGATAAAGATGAACATTTACTAGATATCTTTCTGAAATTTTTATTATATGTATATACATAAAAAATAAGTGTATAATGTATATTAGAATTTATGTAAATAAAATAAGTGTGTTAATACTTTTATATTTTATTTTAAAAACTAACTCTACGACTACGAATTTTAATTCTGTAATTTTAATACATTTGAACTCAAAAATGTCACCGTGATTAGTCCAGCTGTTTATTAGCTGTGTTCAGTCACGTTAACACGCACAGAAAAAATATCTATAAGAAATATATAATTCTTACAAACAGATAGATTTCTATATTTATATTTAAATATTGAAGTATACTTTCAATTTTATCGATAAAACAAAATTCGTTCCAAACTTACCAACACTGCACCATCCCTAGTGTTAAGCCATGGGAAGCTATTTGCGGATCCAATCAAATCCGCAGAATGGTAATATTATTGACAAAGTATCTCTTCACAATTGAAGTTTAACGTTGCAATCAATTCCCGCCAAAACGGAAGAGTAAACCAGCTCCTGTTTAATACTCGGCACCATTAGGCACTTTGGAATTGCTCAAGTTAACAACGACAGGACTGGATCGCTGGAAAACAAACAAATGTACCTTCTCATTATGGGCACGCAAGGCTAGTTTTTACAATAATTGGTTCTATGAAATAAGGATAACAAAATGTATATTTTTACTCTACACATTGCTGGCAATGTAATTATTGCAATACAGTATGAAACAGTTTAAAAAATGTATTATGGGGGAAAATAATGCATGGTTATGTTTTGTGGAATTGTTATTTTTAGGATATCACTGTATTAGAATCAGTTTGCGTCTTTACATATGGATGTTGAAGTGTTTTGCTTTAAGATTTACACGAATAATTAATGTTTACAACGAAAAAAATTATTTAATTATTGTCATAGTCGGACGGAATAAGGTTGAAATTTGAAAATATTATTAAGAAAAATGGTATCGGATTCCCTAATGGTCGAATCAAATTACCGAATATATCAAGACGGACAACGATGTTACCAAACGAAACACTATATTCAAAATTGTTTTCTAACAGAATTAGCGAGTCAAATTTGTTATACATATAATTAATCTTCTAAACTCTTAAAAATTCATATAAAACTTGGTTAGTTTATATTTGAAAATCCCACAGAAATATATATCAACAGAATTTATCTTTTTATTGCTTTTATTATTGCTATACTCGTACATTGACATCATTTAAAATACTTTCTTGTTTCATGATAGTGTTTACTGTTGTCTATTAGAACATGTGGTTTCAAAGACATTCACTGTACGTTTTCAATTTGTGATATAAAATATAAAGTCGCAGTGTCCAGTAATTTTATTTAAAACGAATTTAACAGAACAATGTACGAATTAACATTAATGTGCTGCGAAATAAATAGGTAAGACGGAGGTATTCAAGACGAACCTAGTGCAAAATCTGTTGTTAGTAAAGTATTAGAAAGTATAGAGAAACGATATAGAAAGCTACGAAAATCCAAATAAATCATATGACCGTAACCATAGCTACAGAAATCACACAAACAATGTTATCACACCCGTATCAATGACCATTCTTCCGTGCGACAATTATAGTGGGGTTGATTGGGTGCTGTCGATTTACAATCCCTTATATTTGGTATTATGCACATTTCCGGAATTGTTTAAAGTTTTCCCAGGCTGTTTGTAGCGAGGGCTGGTTGGAAAGCCATTTCATCCCCTCATTTATTCCCGAATTAGGGCTTGCGTGAGAATGATTGAGATTAACGCGTAATTTCTGGGTTAATTCAATGTTCAATATTGGACCTTTTTTGTTCCATTAATACTAGTTATGAGCTTCATTTCTAATTTATGACGTATTAAGCGTTGATTAAAAAGTAAATTATATTCAGACTCTAGATATGAAAACTGTATAATATTGGTTCCCTTTTGCTATCTATTTTGTTAATCCACTCCTGTGTAACTGTGTATCATTCAGCCGAGAACCGCCAACTGGTCATAAGCCTCTCCAAGGATCTCCACACACTCTGATCGATCCTGAGCTGCTGGGTAAAGATCGCCGGATCGTCGCTCCGCCTCGTAGATGGTTTCCCATCATATAACTGGGAAACATCCGACCGAGCATTGTGCCCTGCTCAATACCATTTAAGGTTCGCAATTCTTCGGGTTATGTCGGCAACCCTGTTTTGTTTTGGAGTTTTAAGAGAGAAACTTTAAGCATAGCCGTCTCCATTGCCCTTTGGTAGACTTTGAGCTTTGTTATAAGACCCATCGTAAGATATTAGGTTTCGGTTCCATATATCATCACTAGCAACACACGCAAATTAAAGTCTTTAATATTTCGTATTACCTACAATTATTAAATATTTTGATACAATTAGTGGACTACTTTCTTGCAAGTAAACGTAAAGTTCATGGAAATATCAGAATTATTTCATTTATTACTTATAGAACTGACATAAAAAATTTCGCCTGCGTTTTAGGTTTTTTCTATAGACATGTATTTTCATTATTTTCAACTTTTATTTATTTCTGAGTATTAATTAGCAGACTGTCCACTTGATGGTCAGAGGTTTCAGTTGTCATATCTAAAATCTACAACATCTATAAAAACTACAGCGTATATTTGGCCAACATGTCACATAAGATGTGGGTCATACACAAAACACTCGAAAAAAAAACGCACAAAATAAAAGTCACGCAATCGATTCAAAATGTTATAATTTTTATATTATCGCACGCCCGTGACTTTGCCTACGTCAACTTACCTCGCGGGAAAATTATATATAAAGCAAAACAAAGCTAGTTTTGAATAAAGTTGATAGTTATTTGTCGGTAATACTTTAAATCATCAAAATTAATTCAGTAGCATTCAAGTGAAAAGGTTATAAACAATAAACTATGTACATTTATACTTGAAATTAATAAGTCAAGACATATAATAAAGCTTATTTAAATACCAACTTATCAAAAGAATGAACACAAAGGTCTAAATTTCACTTCTGTAGAATTTATCTTTTCTGTAGACATGATATCTGCAGAAGAGATTTCTACAGGAGAGACAAACGAAACAAAAAAAAAAATAATGCAATCAAAATTTTAAGGTTAGAATCTTAACAATGGCACAGTTATAAACTAGTTCTTAAATCACATAATGCCAAAGTAGTTTAACATAAGAAATAGTCATAATTACTTTGCAATAAATCACTAAGAAAAGATGCACTGATGTTTGACAAAAACTTGTGTATTTAATTATGATAATATTTTATCAAAACGTATAGGATTTTCTTCTCAGCATTCAACCGGCGACTGATGCGTGACTCAGAGTTACCAACACAAAAAATAAAAGTTGAATATGCGATCTGTTACGAAAAAAATAATCGTTTATTTTTTAGTCTACAGGAAAGATGTCAAAATTTAGAACAACATTTTATTTATTTTAAATGAATAATTAACACACTTATTTCTGAAAATCTTCATTAAGTGTGTACCTACATACATACATGTCATTATAATAAAAATACCTGTTATTTTAAGACCACAAAAGTATTTTTTATTGCCCTCCAAAGATCTGTACTCAGTATCTGAACAGTCTACAGGAGGAGAATTTTATAATGATAAAGTTAAATTTAAATAACTAATTGAATATTTTTATTTTTCCTTTTTATATAATTAAATGGACATAAATGTGATTTTCATAAATTAGAAAACTAAGCAAGTTAAGTAAATACTAAGTTAGCGTTAAAGTAAGTGAACGCTTTTTTTTTAATTTTTGTGTATGACCCATGTATGTCCATACCATGTTTAATCCAATATCGATAATTTAAAAAGTATCGAAAATCAAATATATTTACCATCTGACCATGATTATAATAATAGAATAAATATTTAATTTTGTTACCATTCATGTAAAGGTAACAAACATAATGAAACAAATCCGAACTAAAACAAAACTCTGCATGACATTGTAAAAAATGGAATCAAAGTAATAAAAGTCACGCAACGGCATTTCAAAGTTCGTTATAATAAAAATCAGCTTATTAGAGTCATTTAGCTTCCTAACTAGGGACTGGTTTCAAGATGATTCCCAACATTTATAAGATAATGAGACGTCAAAACTGATGTTAAAAAGCAACTGTTTCTTGAACATTTACGATCAATAAAATAAGCATCGAAAATAATTATGAAAACATAACGCCAGGAAAAAAAGACTACGTGCTTAAAGAAATGTATGACGAAGGTATCAATGGTGATTAAATGGGTTACCTAATAAAGTTGAACATGAATAGGACCCAGAAAGAATAAAGTTAATTAGACCACCAAAGATGTTGAACAATAATCTCTATAAATTAGATTTTTAATGTCATTTTGAATTCATATTATTACTATATATTTCACTATATTAATATAGGTATATATTAATATAGTGTCTATAGATACCGGGTTTAATTTTAATAACTAAATAGTCAAGTTGCCAAATATTTACATACAGATAAACTATAACGTGAATTTGTTCAATTGATTGTAAAGAAAGTTGGGTTCTGACTATTTATCTGAGGCCAGTTTCTAATTGACGACTCTATAAAAATACAGGGAGAAACAAAAATTGCCCTTGCTGGTTTTCTTGCTGATTATTTCCATTACAAGGCCTCTCACAGTCGATTTCCGAACTAATCGCCGTGCAAAAATAATTGTAAAAATCACATTTGAGGAATAAATTGTTGAATTTGATTAGATTCAACGATCAGATTCATTATTATTATTTTTGTACCAGTGGTGTTCGTCTATTATTATCATTATAAAGTTTGTTTTATTTTGTATATACAGAAATTGTAAATCTCTAAAGATATTTTGTAAAACACATAAGTTTTGTTAAACTATTTAAGCATTTCACTTATAATTGAATGTAATCAAACAGCTTAAAGTTGCATGATAGGCACACTCGGTTGGCGCTACTGAAGATAGAATAGCGCTGCCATCAAATTGAGTGGCGATCGCTTAGTCAAAATCAGATAAATAAAAGCATGTGTTTATCATAACGTGCCAAACTGCAGAGTAGTTTATTGGTGGAAAAAAACAAAGACGAAGAATTAGGTTTACACAAAACTTTAATTGTTTAATTTTTCCTTTTGTACGCTTGCATAGATACATTTTCATTTCTGGTTTCATTTGGTATATTATTTAGTAGGTAGATTAGTTACCAGAAATGCTTTGGCTCATTACCATGGTAATTAAATTTACTAGGCCTGGAAAATTTATAAATAAGTGCACTTCTTATATCGTAACTATTAATAATTTATTTGTTTAAAATCATCTTCTAGTTGCAGCAGAAATAACACTGTCATAAAGCGACAGTAAATAATTTTACATATTCATTTTTGCAGTTATTTTTGTATGTTTAAATTTTTTTTTGTTTCATATTACAGGAACACAGAATGAATTAACAAACGAACATTTGTTCAAAATACTAATATCGTCACATTTCGACGCGCCGTTGCCAGCTTTCGCAATTTAGCAATGAGACCTGAAAAATTTCGTTCTGATACTTTCAGCCGTCAGACGTGATTGAGTACCGGCCCTCTACGAAACATTTAAACGCTCGAGTTCTGAAATTAGAGAGATGAGTTGACAAATTGATCTTTGACGTTCATGTTTGGGTACGCAAATAACATAGAGGTTTAATTGATGCTAGTTATCGCGATATTAAGCAGTCGCTATTACCATCAAAATCGATTCGGTATCGGTCGGAAATGTATCGCAATGATTCCACATTGAAGTAATAAAGCTATAAATTCGGGAATTAACAAAACGTACGCCAATGAATTTTACTTTATATAGAGACCTAGGGCTAACCATCTATTTTAAAATTTATTCTTAGATTCGACTTAGAATTTAGACTATAATCATTTATTCCATAAAAACTTCTCATTCTAAGTGATATAATGTGAAAAAGAAAATTAAATTTATTTGGTACAATAAAAAATATATTAGTCATACATACTTTACATGTCGCCCCACACTAAAATCATGTGTGTAGTAATAGTAAAACATAGCATCTTACATACACCTAAACAAAGCAGGAGCAAATTTCTGCAGGTCATACAAAATATTTGTCCTGTACCGGAATCGAAGCCACGACCCGATGCGTAGTAGTCAATTACTCCAGCACAGCTCCAACTGTGCCGCCTTACAAAGAATAAATTAAAGCTATTGCGAAAGGTAGTTGAAATATACGCCGCTAAATAATTGTGAAGTGGTTGAACAATAACTTAGTAAATTATTAAAATTTGAATATTTAGTATTAAAATTTGGATATTTGGAAGTAAAAAGAAATTCTTTTTAATCTCTGTTCTGTGTTGCGTTTGTGTTGATTCTATTAGTTTTAATACAACATAACTTTGATTTTTTAATTATTTTTTTAAGATCATCGTCCCATTCTAGAATTAGATTAATTATTACATATTACTGTGTGGGTTTTGTCTATGACAAAATCCTAATCTGTAATCAAAACTACTATGTTTTATAAGCATTGCCCAGAAATATCAGCCGTATTAGTTTTCAATCAAATAAAATAAGGTAAATGAAGCAAAATAAGTATAAAAATGTACTATAGTTACATATACGTTGATTGCCTTACGTTGCGCAAATCGTGGTCCTCAGAATACGCACCCTCTCGGCACCATAAAGCGAATCACAGGCACTTCGTTCCTCGCTTACTGGAGAATAGCTTCCATCGTATCTTCTCCCGTGATTAAAACCGTCACCGTTTCATTTACTGCTTTCGACTAGTAATCCCATCAATAATGTTGTAACATTTCCTCAATGTCAGTGCAAACAACACTAATCAGGGGCTAGACAGCAGCGTATAATGGAACTGGCTACCGATGTTTACACTTACCAAACGAGTTTTGTAATGTCAATATTAAGTTTGCCACACAAATGAATACATGTACAATGGGCCTTCCATTTCGGCCGCTGCGTTTGTTTGCCCGCACGATTCACCCCAGCTCAAGCTTTAGAGCGAAAAACTGCTTTGTTCTACAACTGGAAATTTTATATTCTTTATTTTAAAATATTAATTAAGCGCTTTAAAAGTAGTATTTTACAATGAAATACATTTTATCAAAAATCACTTAGTGAGTGTTTTTGCTATTTGTGATATATCAAATATGTAATAGCGTACAAGCTCACTCCCACTAATATTATAACCGCGAAAGTTTGTTAGTATGCATGTTTGTTACTATTTCGCGTAAAAACTACTGAATTAATTTTAATGAAAATTTATAATAATGCTATTATTTTATTAAGATATTGTGTGGAAATATAAGTTACTCGAAATACTAATACTACGCAAAAGGAGTCGTTCGCATCAGCTAATAAATTATAATACTGTCTATTAATATATTAATGCGTTCATCAAATCTAACATTGTCCATACTATAAAGAACTACGACTGAAGGTCAAAGCTCAGACAGTTAAAAGAAACACGTCTCATTTAACCTTAGGTAGTCAAATAAAGCTTACATCCTAACCTAAGTCGACATAGCTCTACTACCATAAAATCAACTGTCAAACCAACTCTTAGGGCATCATTCACTGGGTGTTCGTGAAGACGACACGCCTATCTGGATTTCATTGTAGACATCATTCGCCTCTCAAGGCAACGCCATTTCCCATACTTTCGCATTCTGAGGATTAAAAAAGGTTCCGAACGTACGGGCATAATATTGTTATTCCTCACAGTTACTCAGAGCTCTGGGCGAAGCTATTACTCATCCTTTTCCCGCGTCGAGGGCTCGTTTTTATTGCTAGACGTGAAAAATACCAGAAATTTCATCCGGTACGTTCAAAGTAGCTGGATTAATTCTGAAGGCACTTATTTCAAATTGGATTTCGCTCAAGCCGCGACGTCGCTGAAGTCGCACTCATTTCCTTTTAATAGTGTCCGCCTTGTTCCCTGTTGGTCACCTTTAGAATGTCTATTGTGAACTCATTTGTGCTCACAAATTGATTTACGGTGATGTCAGAAATCTTTTCTGTATATTTTGTTCGATTAAATGGAATTGGGAAGTTGTGTTAAGTTGGTAGTGCTAATCTCAAGTGTTTCTCTTCTAGAAAGAAAGATATAACAAAGAAAGAAACATTTCTTTTAACACGGAGGCACATTATAAAAATGGAATAGAATAATAATATAAAGAAAAATAATCGGAACAAACAATTTACAACATATATGTACGTATAATATTTATTCCCACGACAAGAACAGGTGGTCAATTCAGCATAATTTCAGGTACCGAATAAATACCCGACGCTAATTTTCAATTAGCACCTTTTTTTTGACAGCCGAAAATCTGTCATGTGTATTTTATACTCATATGTTTAAAATATAATATAATATAATTATATATGAATTAAATTAATTTATAGTCGACAACTAATATACTTTTGTTATTAAATATGCCATAAATATTAATGACCTTAATAATAGACAGATTCACATTATAGTGTTCTATATCACACTTCTCGTTTTGCAAATGCCGCTTCAATTTTATTCAAAAATGTGTATGGTGGTTAATGTCGCAGGTGTGGCAGGATATTATTTCAGAATTTAGAAGTAGCATATCGAAAGGTGCCTCTAAAAGATGTAGATATATATACCGGCGTGACTATAACTGCGTATATAACGACTGGCATATATATAAATGCTGTGAACAATGCCTTCTTTCGCAGTCACCGATTCCAAATCCTATCAATCTTATGATACAAATACGCTTTCTCGCGTACCTATTTGATCACTCTTTTTCAATAATCTTCTCATGATTTAAATATTTTAGTTAAATATTATCTTATAATTAATAATTCTAGTCAATCAGTTGATAAAAGGTTAAAGAAATAGTTAAGAACATAAACTTGAACTTTAAAATAACCTCGTATTTCTGATCAAGCTTATAATTCTGATGTTTCGATCACTCCCGACCACTAATGACACTAATTTAATAAAAATGGAGGATTTCGACATATCCTGTGTTCTGATTCGCTGAGTTCAAAGAATATGTCGAGTTCTTTTTTTGCGAAATGTGTACGGTATCGTAACGAGTCTCTATACTGAGAATAGAGATCTTTAGATTCAGTCCTGTTTACGATAAGTCATTATCGTATAAATTTTCTTTCCAATATAGACTTCAATTTCTGTAAGGTGAGGCAAACCTACAGTATGCTCTGTTTTCCTAAATCCCAATGTAATGACATTTAAGGCCATCCCAGTGTAATGGCATGTAATGAGTATTGTCACTGTTTGGGCATTTCGCTGACATTCAAAATATGTTAGAATTCTATCTAGTTATAATATGTAAGAAACTCGTAAAACACATGGCGAGAGGAAAGCAAGCGGTGGCATATGACATGTAATATGAATATAACTAAATAGCTTTTTTGTATTTGTGTATCACGGAAGTTTTTATACAAATCGTCACTCACTGTGTCATTAGGTGTTGCTGTGATGGGACTGTGCACTTGTACGAGTATATAAGTGTAAACACATTTTAATACACCTTTCTCATTTCGACACTACTCATTCTAATTTCGATAAATCAAAATTAATATCTCCAACTTCAACTTGGGTTCCGGTAAGCACATCCGATACATATAAATGAGATATATCATAAGTTAAGATTTCATCCCAGTTTGTCAACATTCGACATTTCTCAACTTTCAAATGAATCACGTTGCCGGTGGCGTATTACTAACTTTTAAATTTATCATACCTTTGATAACACTTTACTTATTTTTTAATTATGTCGCAGTTTGTAGAATAAAAAAAAGTTGCATCCAAAAAATAAAATAGCAAGGGACCATTATTATTAATGTATAATATAATAAAAATACTTAAATCCACAGTTAATTAGTAACGAATGATATTAAATCCATTCATTTACATAACTGCATCCACTTTACTGAGTGAACAACTCAAACAACATGCTTTGTTATGACATAAGAGAAATAACACCTCCGGTTAAGTAAGCCTTTGCAGTTCGTTCAATGTTCAAATGCATTAGCTTTACAGTGCATTTCCGACACTTAAGGCTATTTGATTTTACCTTTAGCAATTGTTAATACATTGAGTACCGAGAAACATATAGTGTAAAGATGATTAACATTTATGTTAAGCACTCAATATATATAATACTCTCTCTTGACGTGGCTTGAAGTTATCTTGGATATAAATATCTCCATATTCCAGCATCTCTTACAGACACTTAAATCTGGCTCGTGGCTGGCCGACCTGCTTCAAGACGATCCGGAAAAATTGGGTTTTCTAGTATCAGGATTGCCTACTTCAATTACGATGGTTCTCAAGAACATATTTTAGACACTTTTCATATGTGTATGTGCACTGAGAACGAAACCGGTAAGATGTTTTGGAGAAATATTAACAAGACAAGCCAGTGAATATAGCGGTATATATTACAAACACAATTATAATTTAGAAAATGTAAATTCCTGACTTTTTCGCAATGATGAATGATTTTGCAGATGCCCATAGAATAGTCCAGAGGGATTTGTAGCAATTCTGCAATCCCCACGAAAAACGCGATTTAGGTTGCCAACTTCTAACATTTAAGGTCACGGTACACAATACTTTACTGCGTACTCTTCATACCGAAGCTCAGCAACACTGCGGTTTTGTGGTACAAATAGGTAAGGCGAAGTATATCAGACGAAGTATACACAGATATGTTTCCTATGTACACTGAAGGTAATATCAATGATATTACCTACATGTTTAATAATGCTTAAGAGAATCAAGTAAATGTAGGCTTTTAATGTAATGAAAAAAGCATTAGTTACAAGCGTGTCAGTTCACGTGGTGATAAATTACCTGAAAGAGTAATCTATGTAGCAGGACATAAAAACTTTCCGCAGTATTGCCTTAATGTTATTTGGTTTGAATTTAGAACGAAATTATGTTAATCGGGTAACTTTCAAAATTTTTTTGATTCGCTCCTGTCTGTATCGCCAATAAAAGAGTAGATGTGTATATTTTAGTTTGATGAGATGACAGCAATACCCAAACTGTTCAAGGCTGAGTATTTATTGATATTAAAATACAAAATATATCCATAAGACGACTAACACCACACATCATTTTGTTGGCATAAAGCTTAACGTTCCGTATTATTTAGAAATAAATCATATGCGCTATAATACAAAGACTATAATAGTTCATATCAAAGTTAGTTCTGTGTAAAATAACAACAGTCAAACCGTGTGGTAGGAACGCCTTTGTTTCGTCCAACAAACCGTGTACCGCTTTTGCCTGAACGTTGTTCCTGATTACCATTGAGAGCGTCTAACAAGTTACAAGCGATGTTGAATTTCGCCCTTTGAATATGACTGCGAACGCTAATTGAAGTTGAGACAAGCAGATTCACTTTCATTAGATTGTCATACCAACTTCCCTGCGGATATTTCAAAAGTTCCACGCTCAGTAGACCAATCAGCTCTCCAACTTTTCAATATTAGTTTAGTTTGACATCAACGCTTTTGTCAAATGCTGCCTTATTTATAGTTATTAGTAAATAAACATGATAGTTAACAGATATTTAGACTCGAGTTCATACATGCAATAGGATTTACATATTATATATAATAAGTTACGCGTTTACAATCAAAACCAAAACAACCTAAAATTAAAACCCAAAATAATAGATAAATAGGTAATACCTATGAAAATTCCGATTTGTGTGGAGACTTAAGAATGTTTATTTTTCTTTACTAAAGTTTTCTTTATTTGTTTATTATCTAAAGAATTGAGCAAACTTTTTTAAGCTTTTGTTGACATGTCAATAGTGTTTAAATTAACTTAGGACAAATATAAAAACTGTTAATTTTGTTACCTGAAATTGTTTTTTTTAGGATAGGGCAGCAAACGAGCAAACGGATCACCTGATGGTAAGCAATAACCGTTGCCCATTGGACAACACCAGAAGAGTCACAGTTTTTCTTTTTCCTCAGGAGAGGAGGCTGAGAGTCCTCATGGATACCACCGCAACGGCAAGTGCTACGGTGATTATGTCGGACTCCTGGCGAATCGAGGCGGCTCGACCTGACAGACCTACCGACTAAACTCAGCCTAAGCCTTTGGTTCTAATGACCCTACTGGCTTGACGTGACAGAGAGCTATGGAGAGGGCATATGCGCTAGAAGAGGCACGGTATACCAAAGTGGATCCGGCCTATATTGACAGGGAAACTCCACGTGGCTAAGCAGAAGGCTGCCAATTAGGGGGTAACAAGGGTAGCGACGTCTCAGACGCCGCCGCTTGCAGGTCTTGAAGGTCCTGCGTTAATTGATTAGGGGGATCGCTAAGGACATGTCGCGGACGTCGTATCCTCTGCCGATATAGACTGTTGCCGAATGGGCTCACTGAAGGCGGTGTTCACGGGAGGAGTCACAGATGTGTTGCCGGCCTTTTATAACCCCCCCTGGGTTGGGCCTCCGGTTCCCTCACTCACTCGGCGTATACAGCGCAAGCGCTATTTTACGCCGATTTTCTGTGAGGTCGTGGTATCACTCCGGTTGAGGTGGCCCAATTCGTGCCGAAGCATGGCTCTCCCACGGTAAAAAATGTTGTGTTAAATGTTAATGGATTTCAGCAAGATTCAACCAAAGTACAAAATTCTGAAAAAATAGGAGCTAATTTCGAGCGTAATATTTTATTTCAATAAAATAAACCTGAGAGTGAGATTCAAGAAATGCCAAAAAATTCAGTGTAGGGATAAATTAAAATGCGATAGTAAATATTTTCTAAAGCTCTCAAATAAAAAATTTATATGTACGAATAAAAAAATATGATTATTCCATAGCGTAGAATATTAGCAAACTATTGTATAAAATATAATTAGTAGAGACACAAATATGTAGGTAATACATACATACAAAATATGATTTTCAGTAATTAAATATATATTACATACATACATATACTTACTCACTAGTTTTTCACTTTGTCTATAATTTAACAACAACGAAAATATTCAGTCAACCTAAAAAAAGGAACTTCTTTTAACTGAATGTTTTTTTGTATTTCTTTATCATCATTGTTTCAGCAAACAGATACCTACTGCTGAATATGGTTTCCCAAAGGATCTCCACTGGTCGGTTCAGCCAGTTCCAGTAACGTGATTATTCTGCCAGTTATGAATTGATAACTACATACATACTTTGCAAATAACTTATCAAAAATCCAAGTATTGCCCCAAACAAATAAAGCCCTAAATGGTACAACATGTATAATTCTAATTTAAGATCGAGGCAAATTACGCATTTGATTCAGCGAGCGGCTTCAGCATTAACGTTATACCCACATTGAATTCCAGGGATTGCGAATAATCCCGTCATTGACGGAAATAGTTAAAGACGGCACTAATGAAACACTATATTAAATATTAACGTATAATATAATTTTTGTACACAGTAACTGCACATATAATATTATTAGATTAAGTTTCAGAAATATGATTTTATTGTTCTTCATCAGTTAGAAAGGGATGATGCTAGCAAGCCTACATAGCGCCATTCCTTTCTAACTGTATCCAAGCAAAGATTTGATTTTAAGTCTCGTTCTTTAATATGAGCTTTAGTTTCACATACGAGTACCAACAGATAATATTAGTTAATACGAACAAAGGATAAGCAGATAGAGTTTAAATGCTAATACTTACCTTAGATGTCTAAACTGTATCTTAGAGGGGCCGTTTTATTTAGATCTTTTGGGTTCCTTCTCTTACAAGTCCGTCTCCCCCTTCGGCCCAGTCAATCATGTCGATGAACTTGATCATTCAGTGGTTTAGCCTTATAGTCTTCCAGTTCTGGGTGTCCCGTATCCCTTTCCCCTCGGGTGTTTCATGCATCCTTACAGGCCCTACATATCTTGGTACTTGCAAGTATAATCTTTGTAAGTATTGTCCTAAAGATAAAATGGCCGGTAAAATAATTAGGAGGACTTATGTCTTACTTGAACTCAGCACAAACTTGAGCCAGCAATCCGTGGCCATGAAGCGCGTGTTTCATGGCATCATTCCTTTGTCTAAAACGTAAATAATAAGCTGTGTTTTTTGTTTCAGTGCTTCATCCGAGCGCACTGCGTACACCTGGCTTCCAGACACCAGGATCGAGTTCTGCTCCCCCTACAGTCGCCGCAAGAGCTCCAACTCCACCATTTACGAGAGTGACTGATGGTACGAGAGCTTCGATCAACTCGAAGAAGCGTTACTGTAACTGTGAACACTTAAAGTGTGAAAAGTGTTTAACTGTCGTCATCAATACATGACACATGTTGTCTAGTGACTATTGGTGGTGATTACGGTGGTGATACGTGTGGTTAATTTGAACGAAATAGAATCTAATATTAATTTGTGGCCATTAAATTCGTATTCTTAAAGTGTTTATCAAACGCCTTTACTGACCTAGTCATTGTAAATATTATTAAGTAACATTAATGTATTATATTAACCATAAGTAAGGCGCAATGTATGCTTCAACGTTTTAATAGATTCTACGGGATAAATATAAACAGATAAAAATTCAACAAGCAAGGACCCGAAATCTTCTCAAACTGCGGAACATTTTTGCTCATAAATTCGCTAATATTCCCGCATCTACTTCGTAACGAGAAGCGCGAAACTTCGTCTTGGTTGCCGAAAATGAATATTTATGACAGGCCACGAGTAATGCGCCATTTATGGACAAAGTTAGAACGTATTCTGCCGACTTATCGAACGAAACTGGATCACAAAACTCTGTTTTGCCATCGTTACGTGTTCCGATACAGCATTGGTTACGTCAATATTGAGGAATTTCTCGTACTTAATACAGTTGACATCAGAGACTACAAGAAAAGATATTAGACTTTTTAAAACCACTAACCCCATTATTGGTTGTTTCATTATGCTTTTTTTTTTCCAAAAAATGTAAATATAACATCCTAAAGCTTAAAATGGATAGCATGTTTAAACTCATAAGTATCAGTAAAATATCTACCAAATACGAATTTTATTATTCAAGTAAGAATTGACGCAACTTAAGTAAGATTGACACCACTGAATATAATATTAAGCATAGATAGGTATCATTAAAACTTAGATAGGCAATCGAGATTCGCTGTGATTTTTAAGTTAATGTCGGCATTTGAATTAAGTGTTAATAATATTAATATTCTCGCCGTCCTTTAGTGTGCAGATTTGCTTATTAAATGAGTTTTGTTATTATTTATACATTAAGTACAAGCGCATTTATTATTATATAATATATTTTCATATATGTTGTTCCTAGGTCTTTCTGCATTCAAATATTTTTATCCTAATCTTCATGTTTGTTTAGTTAAAATCTGAGTTGCAATCTGCCTTACAAAACTATATTTACCTAATATAAAATATAAATGTTAAGAATTAATTAGGATATTTATTTTTATAATATACCTACTTGTTAGCTCACTACAGGTTTCATGACATACGACCCATATTACAATTAAAAAGCTAAATAATGTATATGTAAATAATCTAAAAATAGATAGAGTTTGAATGATGTGATTTAATTCATTTTTTTATTTCATACTTTCTTTACAAAATGTAATAGTGAGATATGACAATTTGTAATGAAATGAAGCAAATATTTTTAATGGAATATTCAGAACTATTTTTTATCTTTTAATATATTGTGTTACCCATTTAATTAATTATTACAAATGTGCGAGCATATACATTTCAGCTACATATATGTATAAGATTATACCAAACTCACCAAAAAATTATTAAAATTTACTGAACCAGACTGTACCAGTATTACCTTTTATCAAACAGTTACTTAATTTGTTTCCAATGATATTTAACAACTAAGTTAAAACCTGCTATCCGAATAAAATGTCTACATTATTCGACAAACCAGAAACAATTTTCTATTTATTCATCACTTTTATATCTTTCTCTAGTGTACTTTTTCATTTCCGCTTGTATTAATTAATATTAGTCCTAAACTGACTTCACTATATACTCCCTAATATTATATATTTTTAAGGATTTTGTACTTACACTTTGTAGAAGTATAAAAGTTCTCAGTCATATGTAAAATGTATACGTGATATATAGACGAGATTGCATGTATGCAAAACTACCTATTTTAAAATGATATTTACAGTGAAAACAATTTTTCCCATAAATTAGAATCAGATTAATTTCAGTGTGAGTGTAATTTCATAAGAATAAAAGTATGAAAAGACCGTATGCTTCAATATTTATATAAAAAGATTCAAAAGCAAAAATGTTTAATCTGAAGAAATAGAACTTATTCTCGAATTTTGTCCACTATTGTCCAAAATTTTTGAATTTACTGAAAATTATCTGAGTAATTTATTTTTATGCAAAGAAATCGAAACCAACACATACTCAAAATCAAAATTAACTATATTCAAATATGACTTTATAGAAAGCTATTTTGAATCGTCCAATTTTTTTTACTATTATTTTCTCGTATCCTATGTCACCCATGTTTTTAGTTCAGTCACCGTAAACTCAAGTAAACTAAGATAAACCCAGTTAGCCAAAACTAAACCAAAAACTACAAATAATAGTTAATTTATTTATTATTTACACCCTATCATACTTCCACGTGATTAAAACTGATATATATATATATATATATATAAAGAAAATTTGAGAAATTGAGAATTTTAATACTACTTCAAAAGCGTATCACTTAACTATAAAAACATCATAATTTGTTTTTAAAATTAACATAAATGTTTGTAAAATGATATGATTTGTAATAAAATGTTGTATTCTTTGGAGTTTTTATTATTATATTTCACTTTCGCACTTATGACATTATATCGAAATAGGAATAATAGGCTGTATCCTAATACTCAATATCGTACTTGTTTGTCACACCATTTACAAAAAAATCAAATCTATTAGAAACGAACCATTTTGATCCCCTTAAACGAAGACTAATATAGCTCATCCATCCGTAGCGTCTAAAAACGATTTGAATTTGGAATATGGATGTTAGGGTCAAAACTTCATGACGAATTGTTTTCTGTCATGAATTCTACTCCAGAATCCTTCACTTCACTCAACAAACCGCTCGCTTGGATTCATAAAACATTCTCACCTTAGAAAAAGTAATTTTTATTACTACTTTACACCTACGAGTATAGAAAAACCGAAAATATAGAATCATAAATTGAAAGACCTTTTTGAATTTTTCTACACTAAATCAATAGAAATTTTAATACAAAAAATGTAAACGCCAATCTGATATATTAAAGTTGGACTTAAAACGTTTAGACGTTTAGATTTTTGAAACAATATTGTTAAGCAAACACTTAAATAACGATTACTATAACAAAACCCGCAACAAAATTATTAACTGTAATATATACTAACTAGGGACTATGATAATTGATATAAATGTCAAATTGTAATCAATTTTGACATTTAAACACTTATAGTTTGACTACACTGTTCAACCATATTGTAATTATATTATAATAGACTCGAAGGTTTTCGCAAATTAAAATCGAAATTAAATATCTAACATACTTAAGATTAACATTTATATATATATATATATATATATATATATATAATATATATATATATATATATATATATATATCTTAATATATATATTTCTTGTGTGCGTGTGTATGTGACTGAACTCCTCCTAAACGACTGGACCAATTTTGATGAAATTTTTTGTGTGTATTCCAGGGGGCTTGAGAATGGTTTAGATTCACAATACGGTCATATAGATATTGTTTTTCAGCTAAATTATTTATTTAAAAACATTTGAGACAACGTGAGACAACGTGACATTTGAGACATTTGACATTTGAGACATTTGACAGGACAACGTCTGTTGGGCCAGCTAGTATATATATATATATATATATATATATATATAATATATATATATATATTATATATATATATATATATAATATATATATATATATATATATATATATATGTGCATGTAAATTTGGAAATACTAGCGGAACATCCAAAACATACCTTATTCTGAAAATGAACATTTTCCTTCAAAATTCTGTCCATTGGCATTGACAGTAAACAAATCTGCGATTCTATACTAATTTTATGACGAATAATAACAATGAATAAAATTTAGGAATACATAGCAAATTACTGATGTACTTTTTGCTATTAGGCAAGCGAATGCTCTTATTAATATTCAAAATTAATCAGAGCTAATACTTATTTAATTAATTACATGCAGAAACACGCGTGTTTTGAGTCGTAGTAACACAGTAATGTAATTTAACATTAATTTATTCAGAATTCCACACATTTTTTATATGTACAAAAAAAAACATGAAGCTCTGTGTGACTTTAATTGGATCTCAGTTGAGTTTTTGTGACGCATCGCCATACAAGGTGCAAGTTCGGAACGAATTGATCTTCGTGTTTCGTATTACAGAAGCTTTGAGCCGCAGACTGGTTCATGTCACAAGGTAACATTAACTTAATTCATCATACCTACATTCCGCTTGTTCAGCAAATTTACAAGTGGATAAATTGAAATTTTTCATCGCTTTGTATAGGCAACTTGCTACAATAGTTTGTTTCCAATATCCTACCAGTTCACTAACGCTATAATATCTGCCTTACCATAGTATGAATAATTTAGCCTTTATGTGTTTCACCATAAAGATATTTCATCAAGGCCCAGTCTTCCCAGTTGTATTTAAAACATATATGTATATACTAATGGTTGGCTAGTACGAAAATCATGAAAAGCGATACTATATGTAATCCAATCCGCGGATAACTGAATGAGTAAGTTATACGTAACTATTGTTTGATTTAAGATTAATTGTGCAAGCTGTTTGTTATTCCTGATAAATAAAATAAAAGTATAAGTCAATTATCGCACGGACTTTCTCAACTACATAATTATACATAGTAATTTTTTTATGGAACGTTATGTTATGATACATTTATTTCAATGGCGCTGTGGCTGAGGGGATTTTGTGGTATAAATTCCCTACTTGCTTAGAGATGATGTGTTTTCCACTCAAATATGAAATAGATTTGTTAATCTAGAGAGGTTAAGAAAAACAGGGAGAGTGGATTTTCCTAACAAAATTAAGTAGTTATACATAACTACAGTAACATGTTACTGTAAATCGGTGATTTTGCGAGGGCTTCTTTTCTTCTTCTAGGTACATTTTTATTGTAGTGTGGATCAGTTGCACAAAGAAACGACTTTTTTTCTCTCAATAATGAAATATTGATTAATAAACTTACCCAAAAAAAGATATCATTAAAAATTTGTAAGGTATGTTAAAAAATTAAATTGTATTTATTTGAAATAAGTCATCAGTCATTCTCGCATAACGCGTTTCAGTTGTAACCGTCACGGTCACGAAGACTATTGAAAAGTTTCACCTGAGTTTATTTGAGTTATCCCATTACGTCAAGAGGAAACCAGGAAGAGGGAATTTGGAATCCCCGTAGGGTTAACAATTCTAATGGCTATTGAACGTCGCTAATTTTAACTTCAACTGTGTATTTTTTAAGGATGACTGTCGCTTTTAAATTAAGTTATCAGTAAAAAAATAAACATTCACATAAATAGTTTTAAGCGTTGTTAATTGCCGGAAGGAGCAATTCAAGGAACGGTCCTCAAATTTAATGAACTGATCTCAGCTTCATGAAATAATTAATTTTTTGAACAAGGCAGGAAATTAGAAAATTATTTAAAGTCATGGTAAGTCACCACAATTAATTTGTGATCATCAGCTTTGTTAAAACTAATATTATTCGTATATCAATAGGCTTTAAAATCATTTAAATCACCTTACTGTATACAATATTTGTGAGATTTGCACGTAATTGGAACGCTTTGGCGTTCTTTACTCTTCCAGAAGGAAAACAAAAGTCAATATCCATCTTCATAATCAGGATTGTCCAGTTACTGGGAAAAAACCAAAAGCCTCCAGTCACTCTTGAGACCACTGAAGTTTCCTAATGATTGAGTTATTTTAATTAATATGCGAAATGAGAGACTGCAATTGCCTCCACGTGTTCCCCATGGACTGGAAGTCGGCCAGGCTGGTGCTCCTCACAAAGGAGGGAAGGACCGACGACGTTCCGTCTTCGTTCCGTCCGATCTGCTAGAGAACGAAACTCTTTGAGAGGATTATCTCCGCCCGTATCAGCGAGCATCTGTCGCGCGTGGGTCCCGACCTATCGGACTGCCAGTTTGGATTCCGACGGAGGCGATCAACGCTGGACGCCGTCCAGCGTGTCCGTTCCCTGTCGGAGTCCGCAGTCCAAGCGGGAGGGGGTGGCTTTGGCGGTGTCGTTAGACATCGTCAACGCCTTCGGTACCCTTCCCTGGCAGGCCATTAGGGAGGCGCTCGTACACCACGACCTGCCTCCCTACCTGCGGGCCGTGGTCGGGGACTATCTGTGCGACAGGACGATCGGCGTGATGGGACGGGACGGGACGGAAACGTCGAGGAGGGTCGAGTGCGGCGTTCCGCAGGGGTCGGTGCTGGGACCCCTGCTATGGAACCTCGCATACGACGCGGTCCTTCGCACCAGTCTGCCTTGCGGCGTGAGTGTGGTCTGCTACGCTGACGACACTCTCGTCGTGACGACTGGGGCCGACTTCGGGCCGGTGCTCAGACTTGCCGAGCTTGAGGTGGCATGTGTCGTGCGGGCGATCCGCCAGCTGGGTTTACAAATAGCGCCTCACAAAACCGAGGCGCTATGGTTCCACGGCCTTCCGAGGCGCCGGGAACCACCTAGCTGTCGGTTCCGGGTGGGTGACGCGGTGGTCCCGGTGCCGGGCCTTACATCAAGTACCTGGGCCTCACCCTGAACCGCCGCTGGAACTTCGAGGAGCATTTCGTGCGGTTGATCCCCCGAGCCAAAAGAGTGGCGGGCGCATTACATCGCCTGCTGCCCAATCTCGGGGAACCGAGGGATGGAGATCGCCGCCTGTACGAGGGCGTCGTGCGATCCGTGGTCATGTATGGGTCCCCGTGTGGTCGCGAGACTGCGCGAGGTCCCCCCGCTGCAGAGCTCTGCTACGGAGCCTATAGCGGATAATGGCCATACGGATCATACGAGGCTACCGTACCATTTCGTACGAGGCGGCGACGGTTCTGAGACGCTCCCCCCATTCGACATCCTGGCTGACATGTACGCGGCGATGTATGCGTCGCGGCGTGTCGGCCGGGGGAGCGACTGGGGAAGCGCCTCGGAACCTATGCACGAAGTACCTAAGCGGGAGTGGCACCGACGGATTGTGGCGGCCTGGCGTGCGCAGCTCGAATTACGGATCTGCGCGCGCCGGCGGGCCGTCGGTGCCGTACTCCTGCACCTCGAAGCTTGGCTCCACGGGAAGGAGGAGGTCATCTACCGATTGACTCAGATACTCACCGGGCACGGATGCTTCGGTGAGTATCTGTGTCGAATAGGACGGGAGGGATCGACACGATGCTACCACTGCGCATCCGACCTCGACTCGGCCCAGCACACGCTGGCGGAGTGCCCCGCGTGGGCCTCCGAGCGTCGAGTCTTGGTCGCAGAGATCGAGCGAGATCTGTTTCCACCGGCATTGATTGCGGCAATGCTGGCGGACGAGGTAGGTTGAAGGGCTGTGGCCTTCTTCTGTGAAGCAGCGATGCTCCAGAAGGAGGCCGCCGAGCGGGGTCGTGAGATGGCCGATCCCGCTCAAAGGAGGCGGCGCCGGGCTCGGTAGCACAGCTGCGGTGCCGCGCGGGTCGCCGTATCCGCGAGCGCGACATTCTCGCGCCCGCCGGCGACCCGGGAGGGAGGGGGGCGTCGTCGGTAAAGGAGATCGGGGGAGGTAGTGTAGCCTCCCCCAAGGAGGGCTCCCCTGGCAGGGAAGCGGAGGCTGGGGGTTCCCGGATGTCGCTTGGCGTTCCCGGGGGCTATCTACATGCCTGAGGAAGGCCATCCCTAAGATTTTTAGTGGGTAGGCCCTTCTGGGGAGGAGAGCCCCACATAACCGCCGGCTCGCCGCAGCCGGTGTATGCAATTTAATGCATTTTCCTCAGGGGAACAAAAAAACAGATTATACAAGTAATTATCATTGTGTTTGAATTTGTGAAGAGGCATCCGTATTCCTCTTTATGTGTACCTCTCTGATAAAGCCCCCCTCGTACAGTGAAAATCAAAGCTCTTAAACATTGTGTAAGGGGTTCGGAGCCATACCTGACAAGATGCAAGCCACTTGCTCGTGGTGCACTCTGCCAACTAATAGACGAGACTCTGGCGCTTTCCATAAGTTCACTCTAGGCCAGCGTGTTACCATAAAACCCTGCTTTATTACCTATGTCCAGCAGCGGGCGTCTCATGACTGAGATTTTCGTTCTGAGTGACTTAAATGAGACTTAATGAAAATGAGAATAATGAGAGAATAAATGAGACTTTCATTGAATTTCCTAATTTAAATATAGATCATTCTCGAACGAGCTTCTTCCTTCAAACAAAGCCGCACATGATGCTTATTACCGCATTCCCTGACGAGATGCTAATAAGGTAAGCGCGGGAGCTGTAATATGAATCCGCTCAAACATATTAATGCACCAGCCGCGGTAATTGTGGTTGCATTACGTTTGTAACGAGCTACTGGCTCGGAAGGTAATGTACGATATGCCGTCAAAGGTACCAAGTGCGGATTATTATTAACATGTATGACTGTATTGATTAACTTTACAATTCGTGAATATTATATTATTTTCATTGAAACATCTGTAATTACGGAGAAATGGAGAATTATTTCTTTTTTTTTCCTTGTACATATGCACATACAAAGTAATGTAGCGTTAAGTTCTTTGTGTCCTCTCAATTTTATATTTATTTGACATCAATAAATATATGTATAGGGCGATAATGAATACATATTTTTGTATCGAACATAAAAATTGTATTTGCGAGAATAGCTTCTTTTTTTCTTCAGGAGAGGAGGCTGAGAATCCATCATGGATACCACCGCAACGGCATGTAGAGATGCGGTGATTATGTCGGACTCCTGGTAAATCGAGGCGTCTCGACCCAACAGACTTATCGACTAACTCAGCCTAAGCCTTTGGTCCTAATGAACCTACTGGCTTGATTTGACGGAGCGGGAATAGCTCGTCATATCTTATATAAAACTTAATTGTAGACTTCAATAATATTAATATTTTACGTATAAACTCAAATTTTATGGATTATCATCATTAGAGAAAATTGTTTTATTGGTTAATAACCTATGATACGCCTTAGATATATTATGCATAATATATTCAACAAAACCAAATCCATGAAAATGGACCTACCAGATAGAATATAACATTAAATCCAAACACTTTACTCGTTCATTTACACATCCCTAAAAACCAGGGAGCTTTAACAGTAGCATGCTAGATATTTGATCGATCAGACTCAGGAGAACTAAAACGTTAGAAACCAATTCTCACGGCAAAGTCAACACAAGAAATATTGTAAACAAATTTCGAACAATACTCATACCTGTGGATCTTCATTTCGTAATCATTGTTGTGCAAGCGATCTCATCCCAATGTTGTAAACCACAAAGTCGATATTCAAACAAACCGAATAATCATTCAAAATTTCTAGCTACTGCATCGTATTGACTTTGCCTTTGTAAACACTAATAGGAAATTCAAAAGTGGGAACCAGTTGAGATGAAACAGTGAATATGTTAATTCTGTTAGTGGAACAATTCCGTTTACTAAGTCAGTTCGAATACGTAAAATGAAATTATGCACTCTACTAATAGGCTTGTTGAGCGGCACTTTAGTGTCGGTTACAAGAAGCTAAATAATTTTACAGAATAATATATGAATATTTATATCCAAAACACCGCTGCAAATGTTTAAATATAGCTTCAGATTATAAAGTACATGACACTAATCCACCTTTTTATACTCAAATGATACACCTACACTCATGATGTTACACATTTTATGATACTTTAGGGAACTCGGAAAGGATTTAAGTATACATCGGTTGACATCGAAGTGCATAAATTAAGGAATTAATTTTATAAAGTAAGGATCAACTATTGTGATTTTCCTTATGAAATTCTGTTCCTTATGAATTTTTAAAATACTTGTCAACTAGGAATAGTTTTTGAAAATCGAAATATCAAAAACCATTTAACGATAATATGCGGAAAGTTGGTACATTAAATATGTAGTTAAAATTTTGTGAAGAGGCTTATTGAAGAACATTATATTTATGTCATTTTATTTTTAAGAATATTTGTTGGTATATAGTCAATACCGAAATACAATTCTTTAACGAGTTTAGGAATCAGGACACAATCAACATATACTTGTTTTATCAAAATAATCTCTTGTTTTCATTAAGAACTAAAGAAAAGAGATGTGGAAAAATAAGGCTACAGAAAAATTAAAAAAAGTGATCGTCGTGTATAATATAAAAAAATAAAAAGATATAAATGTAATAAAATTTTAATTCATGCATGACTGAGATTAAATTAGTGAAGTTATCATATCTTTTTATTATATTAAGATGGGGTTCACATTTCTCAAATAGTTAGATATACATTGAATATTCTTGTTTTAACGAAATGTCCACATGCGGCCTTTGCACATTTAAATGATACATCTACCGAGTCGTACATTAGCTTGATATTCTATAAATGGTATTTGTACGGACGCAGGATAGTTAGCAACAAGTAATGCTAACAACCCAGTATTCACCAACACCCATGATCCTGATAGTCGTTAAATGCGTGCCACTACCGGCGCCGACGCATTCACAGGCGAAATAATCAAAAGATAAATCAAGCGCTGTAAGGGCAAGGTTGCACTGATACAATCTAAAGCTAAGGCTGTGCATATTTTTAAACTTATAATAGTTTATGGCATTCGTTTATAGTGTGTTTCTGTATTTTATAGTAATGTTAGCAAGTAAGAAGCATTGTAATATTTAGTTACACTACATTTTTGCAGCTTTTAAGTATTAAGTTATTGAAAAGGTAGAGGGCCGGTTTTCTATATGATTTGTTGACAAATGAGCTGGTAAGTGGTTACAATCGCCTATAATACACATTATTCTTCTAATATTCGTAGCATATTTGCGACATTTGTCATAAAATGTAATACATGTCACAGTAAACAGTAATTTAATTACCTATTTTACCTTTTACGCCAGAAAACAGCAATGTGAACAAAATTATTATTATTATTAAAGATGACGCACAATCACAGAATTCTATGTTGAAGAGTAATGACGTAAGGTGTATTTGCTGCTACTACTATTCAGCAGAATTGGGACAGTCTTGCGAGCTACAAAATACTACCAACTTAGCTTATATATTGCCCACAAAGCATTTTCTTAAACTTATCGTTCAAAAACTAAGATAATTTGAATGATCTTGTTATTAAAAAATCGTTCAAATATCGATCATGTTTCAAATATTGATATCGAAAAATATACATTGCCACAATTTAGTTTTGAAAAGAGTGCAATATTTTGTCACAACCAATTTACATACAATCTACAGAAATCTTGACCCTAAAAGGGCACTTTTTACACCATGCACGCGTTATGAAAAGGTCACTCGGTATAAAAACTAAAGCGAGTATATCCGGAGTCGAAGTTTAGTTCATAAGCATTTAAGTACACTGCAAGTGATGAGACATAATATTTTATTTGTTAGTGCCTAAATATTTTTTTATGACTAGAGATTTAATAGTTTTTTTATGTATTAGTAAACTAATACCTAAGGTTAGCACTTCGTCGACTGCTGTCAATCTGTCCGTCTGTTAAGAGTCAAGGTACGTTTCTCATGAACGCGTGTTTATTTAATTAATATCAAATACTGAGGTCTGCAATCTCTTACAGTAATAAAACAATCAAAGCAAATCCAAGAAATACAGCCTATTATTCTCTTTTTATGTAGCTTTCGATGCAAGAGTTAAACTGTTCACCTGATGGTAAGTGGTGTATAGGTATGTGCTTGTGCCTATAGTATTTGTGCTTTCTGTAAAATTTGCAGCAAATCTGCAACCTCTACCTACAAGAATTTTAGTACCTACAAAATTTGACAATGCTTAAAGAAATATTACAATTTCTTCTAATAAAAACTAAACCTACTAGTTTCTATAAATTTTATTAAGGATTTTAAAAATATTATTACATTTTACCTCAGTCATATTTTGATAAGTTTAAAATATTAGCTGGTTTCGTTAAAATGATATCTTCATAGTGTAACATAGTTTGTCTTTCAGTGTGCTCTACTATCGTAGTATTTCTCTACCATATACCGCCCACCGAGTATTGTATGTAAAATTGCGCGCGTGCAACTGAATAGGTACCTCGTTGTAACTCGATCGCTCTACACGGCTTGGGACGAACCACTTTTGGTTAGGCGTTGAATATGTTGATATAAGACGTGTATTTATTTGACCGCCAATTAGTAGACATTCATGCATTGTGTGCGGTCAAAAAGTTCAACTGCTTTAGTATAGGAATTTATATTCAAGATCAATATAACGACTATACTGTTTTTTATAATTTAACCTAAAATGCACATATATTGATTGGTACATCATAATTATCAGCTTACAATGTAATGAATATGAGCACAAACTTAGATAAGAGGATAGTAGCTGACTTAAAACGTACATAAAATGTAATTTTATATCCCAACCAGACGTTCTTTTTAAATATCCTCCCAGCGACACCCAGATCGTCCTTTTAAACCTAGGTGCACAAACATTTGAAATTGACTTGGATTTGTACCTACAAATCATTCCCATAGTAACTATCCCACCTGGAGTCAAAGTCTAGTATGTAGGTACGTGAGGAGTGCGCGCACTTCTCTAATTTTTCACGGATAGTAGGTTAGAGTTTAATCAAAAATAATTACTTCAACACATTAGAGTTAGAAAATAATTATACCAAAAATAAAACGCATTGAAATCTTAAATGGCTTAGATATGATCTTTGTTTTAAAGAAATATTTTAAAAGTACTCGTCTATTAACATCCAACACACGGTATTTGATTTGGCAGCAAGTCACAAGAGACTCTTTAGAAACAATGTTAACTTGCTAACAAAATAGAGTGCATCTTAAAGTACAGTTTGCCGCTCGAACACGGGAACGAGGTGATATCATCGAAAAATGTCACGAGAGTACTTTCCGGCTTATGCGATAACAGGAATATGGTTTACTATCCTCCGCGGAGTTCTAAAGAACATCTGAATATTTCACGAGCTTCAGTGTCTGTTGTTATTAGAAAGTTTTCGCTTAACTTTAGTGGTGTGGGTACTTTTTACAAGCTTGGCTCGTACACCGCTTGCATAGTAAAGGTATCGATGAGAAATAAATTAAGACAACAAAGTTGAGAACTTTGCGTTCCGGTATCTTCTGTTTGGGAATTATTGTGTAGTTTGAGTAAAGTTGATTTCGAAAAGTTTATCGATAATTTAGTTTAGCTTGAGCAGCGTAGCGCTTTTGTGTTCTATGTAATTTAATTAGCATAATGTTTTGATTATACAAAATCTAGAGTTATTAGTATAATTGTACAAGTTTGTTTGCGTATGGTGAATTATGTTACTTGTACAATTGTGTGCATCTTCTAAGTGTGAGCAAGTTCCTACCTAAAGATTCCCTAACAGTATTGCTCCGGGTTTAAGTGACACGGTTCTCTACAAATACACCTATATTCGAGAAATATATTGTAATTTATAACAATATCTATGTAAATTATTTTATGGTCCATCATAATGGACCATAATGGTGGCAAAGACTATATATTCGTAGTTTCAATAAAAGAATAGGCAGATACTATTGACAGTATCAACATATTCTCCTATTTAACAGGTGCAATGCTGTTGCGTATTATCTTTCTATGATCAGTAAACAGCCGTGTATGCGACTCACCCGTCTGGAAACAGGCCACTAATTCCGCATACCCAAATACTTTCGCTCTGAAATACTAACAACCTGCCAGCAATTCACCCACTGACAGTCTACCAGTCTGGTGTGGTCCTGTGCCATCCGGGTTGCGTGAAAATTCTCTCTAAATATTTCTCGTATTTGTTAAGAAGCACTGCCATCCGAAAAAACTTTTTTATTTCCTAATTTTTAAATTGGTAAGCCCCTATTAAATAATAAGTTATAATTGAGCATATCTCTACATTTTTCTCGCGTGCACCGACACAAGGTTGACATCTTCCCAATAACCCAGATATCGAAGAAAGAAGAAAAATCGAAATCACATCTAGGAACAAAATGGTATGTCCTAACACCCTTACAGTCATAAGTAAGTTTCCGTTTTTTAAAACTACGGTACGGACGTATAAACTAGAAGACACATTCCATAGCTAAAGTCACCGATGGCCCCGCATCAGTCACGGCATACAACTGTACGTCATCTGTCGAACACCACGTTATAACCTAATGGATCATTGAATACGCCCGTTTCCAATATGGGCAGTATTTTTTGCGGCAAAGCGTGTCACTAAGTTTTAGTATCGTGATTTGTTGCTGGGACGTGTGGGCGTTGTTACCGACGCTTAATTGTTTTGATTGATGCCTGAACTAATGGCGTGGATGTTCCGTTGGCCCTGTATTCTCTGAGCTTATAGAGAAAGTTCTATTCTAATGCACTGTACAAAGTAGCGGTAATGCGCAGTTTTTTGTGACGGGAATATAGCACACAGCAATGGAAGTCAAACTATGAACGCGCAGTCTGTTTCTGCGCTAGAAAGTTAACCTCTCTGTTTTGGAATGTCGGAAAATAACAGCATTTTTAATATCGGCTGTGGCTTCATATATAAAATTTTACTCCATTGACTGTGAACTATTTTACAATTAAATACTTTTATATAAGTTTGTATATATGTACATGTTATATAAATTGAAAAGTTTAGATTGTTATAAAATTCATGAGTGAAAAAACCAAGCCAAAGTAAAAAAAAATAATTACATTATTAACATAGACGGTTACCTCGAGTGAGACTTGGTTCGAATATAAGGCAGAATATGAGCATATCCAAATTATTAAGACGGAAATTAAAATATTACATGTTGTTATCTAGTATCGATTAACGTTATCGACTCGATAATATAATAAAATATCATGAAAATTGATTCAGGTGATTTCACGTGAGATTTTTTTTGGACGGACCTATGCTGAAGCCTCAGATGGCTATGTTCAGCTTTGCAATGAGTGTGTGAGAGCGTAACAAACAAACCAAATAGATAGAGTTCCACATTTATAATAGTAGGGATGATATTGTATTACCGCTGCTATAGAAACAGACAATACAAAAAAATTTAAAGTATCCAATATCAAATTAGAAACTTGTGAAATTACTTTTAAATTACATACATTTATTAATACAGGAGCTATAAAGACTTATAATAGAAACAGTACAGAGCAAACATTTTAAATATTGAAAATTAATCCGAAGATCAATGGCAAATATTTTAAAAACGGTTCGTTCGATTCTGGATGGTTAAATTATTAATTTATGTAGTGCCGCTAATTACTTCGTACATAGATTACTCCATAATTACTTACTGTATCATAAAATTAAATAGCAGGGAATTAGAAGATATAGGTATAAAAACCTTACGAAACCAACCACACATAAATTTCTGAGGTTTTTAAGCAGTTAAAATGATAGCATTTCTGTAATTTCCGTGTCACGTAAAGTATCTGTTACATATCTTTTGTTACATTGTAATAATGTAGTAACTAAACACCTAGTTTTAAATTAAATATGTCAGCACCAACACCGCAGTCCATACGATACAAAGTTTATGTCAGGGCTGGACTTTTACCAAGTCTTAATATCGTAAATACACACCAACAACATCTCATTGGTAACGTTTAGGGCCAATTTCATCCAGTAAAGGAAGACGCGTAGGTTGAATAACTTAACCGATTTAAAATGACCTGAGGATCTGATCGTAAAGTAGTTTTTGAATTACTTTTTAAGAGGAAACCGAGTGGATGTAGGTCTTTCGTAATTGGTTATAATCACAGAATATGTAAGACTATAATCTCAGATTAGCATTTTACTGTGCAGAATACGTAGGAGGTTTATGGTTATATAATGGGTCCATGCATGTAATAATATACCTAATACTGCTGCTATATCGACGGGATGACGCTGCCAATGATAGAAAATAATACAGACATGACAATGATATTTACGAAAAACTAATGAGGGTATTCTAAAATTGACTATAACAACTAGTTTATTAATAGTCATTCCACAGAAGTTTATAAATAAATAAAAGACACCGTAGCACAAAATATACTCGTAAATTCATACGAAAACAACAGACCTGAGTTACTCTTATTTTATCATTATTGTATGATTATTTACTTTTCATAGTGTGCCCGTTTTTGAATTGTATATTATACAAAATATACACGAACAAAAAATACGCACAAAATAACTATAACTATGTATAAACAGTATAAATTGGAAGTAGTAGTAATATAGTTAGATAATTTATATTAAACATTATTATGGGTTCCGTACACTGTATTAAAAATGGAACCTTTATAGGATCTCTTCTTTGTCTGTCTATCTCTCAAGAACTTTTTTCTCAGGAACGCGAGGAATATTTTAAGGTTTTTGCATATAATAGATGCTTTTTGATTATAATTTTTATTTTGTAACATTACACAAACTTGTATGGTGATAACTTGCAACTGTACACTCACACTGATGCTTATAATGTTAATAATGTTATTAATACAAGTAACCATAATCTCACTGCATTTAAAAACCATTGTATTAAGTTTGGGGTTTGTGTTAATCTGACTATTTAGTCATTAATATTTGTTAATTCACATAACCCATGTAGTGATGTAGAAAGTCTAGTCTGTTGTTTTCAAACATGATTTATTTCTTTATAGAAAAAAAATGAAGATTTCGGCATTGTGCATTTACTTAGTTCTTAGTTAGCACCCTTAGCTTGTGTCAAAGGGTAACCGCAATATTAAGGGTCTTTCATTGGCAAAAGAAACTCCTAACGAGAAAAGAAGTGCTTGAACAAAGTTAAATGCTAGTCTAAGGTGACGTCTATATACTACATCGACCTGAATGTAGATTTAATCAAAAAACTACACTGATTGTATACAAAGTTTAGAAGGTAAGGTTAATTCGCCATGCTTTTTCACAAATGAATTGGATACTAGAAAAAAAAAATATTTGATACTAAAAAAAATATTGGATAATAGAGATAGCCATAACTTTCGATAAGCAAGTTCAGTCCAAAGAGACCGTGTCACTATCACTTAGAGACCCTGGGGAAGAATCTATAAATTTGGTCTATACAGTAAAATTCTCAGTAGACTTACACTTGAGTTCTCTTGATCGATTATAGTGACATATCAAAGGAGTCTAAGGAGAACCTAAGGTACTACTAACAGCCGAATTTGGGACTACAACTTATGTTATTAGACTATAAGAACATTACTTAGATAACAGCGTTTTTATAATTGTTTACCCATGTGTGCTCCACCTGAGATTTCCAACCTAGATTTAACAGACCTAGTTCTAGAACCTACCTATGTCAATTGGCAATAAAGACGTATCATATCATTATTATATATATGATTTATATTAAGTATGCTCAATTTATTATTACTTTGAAAGTAAATCATGTTTGTTTATTATATATGTGTTATTATATAAACTTGATTGTTTTTTCCTTTAATACCATAACATAAAAAGTTTATTTACTATAACATGGAAAATAATAAAATTTACAGTAATTTATAGAGCAGTCTTCTAAAGAATATTGTTAAAGCTTTTTTAGTCTTTCCGAGTAATCTAAAGGTATCCGTTTGACCGCCTCAAAGAGTCTGAGAAGCCATCATTAGAAGCCGTCATAAAGAGCGGGTAAAAACAATTCAAAACTATCCACGGAACTCCCGAAGGTTTTGTCGGCTTCGTGCTCCGGATTCCTCAGAAATGAGCTACCAGTGCTGTCAATCTTAACACCAGTTTGTTTTTGTTGCACAATAGGCTTAGCACTTCATTCGTATTTTATGAAAACAATGATATAATATATTGGGAAACTAGTCAAAATATACATAATTATATTTTATTGTGTATTAATATGTCTATATTTAGTGTAACCTTGTCTGTACCTTGACGAATTTAGAATACTTGTTTCTATCATCCTGTTGGCGTCGTAAGAGCTGTTTAAGAGAATTTACCACAATCACAATAATATCTATTTGTGAAGTGACTACAATAGACTGTAGCCCATTTTAATGTTATTTAATAAATTAACATAATTAAAAATAAATAAATAATATAATGTAGCGAAGTGTTCATATTTATTACACCTCCGCCAAACCTTAAATAACAAACATAGGATAGGTATTTTTTTACAGTGATGTTTAAATAATCTATACATCTATATATATAAATAAAATTGGAATGTTGTCTGTCTGTTTGTTCCGGCTAATCTCTGAATTGGCTGGACTGATTTTGACGAGACTTTTATTGGCAGGTAGCTGATGTAATAAAGAGTAACTTTTATTTTAGGAAATTAATGTTGCATGTCTAAGTACTGTCCAGTACCGCGCGCAGGTCACGAGGGAATGCCAGTAGTGTTGTTGTTTTCTCCCAAGAAAATCGTATACCAAATACTATATAGAAATATTGTGTATAAATAAAAAACGAAAATAAATGATAATTAAAATAAAAATTCAAAACCCATTAACTTTTTATAAAATTCCACGCGGACAAAATCACGGGTACAGCTAGTTTTAATATAAATTAGCTCTAATTAATATTAAAATACATATCGTCGGATAGTAAACAACTTTATAATTGACTTTTTAACTTGATTTAACAAATCGTAAGCTTTAGTCAGCTATGCAAATCTAGTATAGTTTGTGCGATGTCACGAATGTCTTTCCGTTACTTTACAGATATATGTATTTGAAGACCATCGAGTAAGAACGACATGGACATCGAAGTTGGTTCAGTGGCTATATGCCACACACTTCGGAGAAGCTTCAAAAATGATCCTCATAAGTATTTTTTTGTACTTTCCTTAAGCACAACCGCCTAATTTTTATGCCTGTATAAAACTACTCGGTCACCTTCAGATGAGATAAAGAACGAATTTGCTTTACAGACAATATATGCAATATTTATTTTAAGTCTTGATTGTATTATGAACCCAAATAAACGTGTGGTAATCCTACACTTAAACAGGTTAAATATAATTACACAATATTTCAGTTTGTTTTTACTCCAATTATGAAATTTTGGAGCGCGGGTACCAGGCGCGTTTGAACATTCCATCGTAACAAGGCCGACAGAGACCGAAGTATTAATTTGGTGATAATATGAAGCACACAATAGAAAATAACTCATACATTATTGTAATTGTGTTAAATAATATTTAAAAAAAAATACCCGTTTCTGTTGGGTCTGTTTAAGTCCAAATAAACTGCATTATAAATAAACATCAAAAATTTGTCACTGCATTATTCCAGAATCACGAAAACCATTGTTAGCATTATTCAGTTTAAGCTATAATAGAGAAGACTGATTGCATAATTAGAAGTATAATTCTAATTAAATTAATCTCAATAAAATGTAATTACTAACATAGATAAACATTTGAATGGTCATATGTAAATCTAGATTTATCAATAAATTATTGAATTAAATTGAATGGACATATGAATATAATTTCAAATTTGACGTATATTTTTATGCCTTTTTATGTCATTATAAAAATATAATACAATAAATAAATCTCAAATGCACAAAACATAATTTTCCCAAATCTTTGCCAATTCATTCTCAAAAAATTTTCTTTTTGCTAAATTATTTATCGAATAATATGAACATTTGTCAACTCAAAATACCTCTCAAGAATTTGTTATTTTTAGTGCATACAGATTTGAATTAAATTGAGTTTTATTTGATGTAAGAAATTCCATAAAATGTATGTATATATCTAATTATTTTTATCATAACGAGAGGTACCATACCTATCACCCTCGTTTTTCTCCCGAGAGAACTTCAAATTAGATAGAGACTTAAAATAATTAAGTGGTTAAGAATTAACCAATAGTACATGTGCTTCCCATGAGATTTTCAGCAAGTCTGCAAGTTCCACAAAAACTACAATATCCATTGCCAATATGTGACGATGATAATTTACAGTACCTAATTTGAGAGCACAAATAATAGTAACAAAAATGTTATCTATGATTTCGAATACATGAAAAACAACTTTTTTCCGGCCCGTTTGTATCCTTATTAAAGATGTATAAACTTTTTTCCTGCCCATCTTAATTTTATTGAAAGAGAAGTAATTTTTTCGTGGTGCTTTAGACATTATCATTTTATGAAACAGCATTCTGTATTATTTGTATATGTTGATAGTTCAGGCATATGAGTTTTCAATTATATATGGAATATTTCAAGACCACTTATCAATTTGTGCTCATTATAATTTACCGAAACACCCTTCATCGTAAATAAACGAACTAAGTGCACTTGATAATCTGTAATATTAGGGCTTAAAGTATGAAATTGCTGTTTTAAATAGAGGTTTCCAAGAATTAGGCTTATTCCATACTAATGTTTACCTTATTTTTCCAATAACCAAAAAAGTAAACTTCGAAATTTTTACACATACGTCATAAAGTTATTGACAATAATGTAAAAAATTCTAACGTAATACAACAGCAGGTACTTTTTCTTCTTTTCATCCTTTTCTGTTTAAATATCCAACTTTAAAATAACCAAAACGTGTATTTGGGTTCACGTTAAAAAGTAATACAAGTATATGTTGTAATTTCTATGGCGTTTAAATAAAAAAAAATCTTAAGCTTAAATACAAACGATAAAACCGCAATTTCATAGTTTCATTATTTAATTTCTATTATTTTGGCACTATTATAAGTATATCCTGAATAGATGATTTGTTTGTTTGTTTGTTTGTTTGTAAAACTCTTTATTTCACATACACATAAATAATACACAGAAACATAAATAATACATTTAACATATTATATGCAAAGGCGAACTTATCCCTGGCGGGATCTCTTCCAGTTAAAACCTTTGACACATCAAAGGACTGATTCATACTGGTAGATATTTGTCAGCATAACGCAATTTTAATATAGGGAATTGTATTCATTGCCCAAATCTAAATCCTATCCATTGGCCAACGCTAAATCTCAAAAGCAGCTACTACATATTTTTAAAACTTTTACAGCAACCACAAAAAAAGATTTATGTCAAACAAAAACCGGAGCTCCTGAAATACGCGTACACGAAAAAAAGGCTAATAAGTTTTATAACGCATGGTTCGACATCAAAGAGCGGCCGCACGTCACACCGCATCACAGCACAGACGCATCGACACCGCGCGGCTTGTCGCAAAAATTAAGCCCCCAGATTAAAAAAATTAATGCCTCCAGCAATCCGACCCGCACAGATAATTAACCCGGCCCTTCAACTCGACGTTTCGTTCTTTGTTGCAAATCAATTATTTCGTACGATGTGAATCGAGTTTTTAGTCCCGATGCTATTGGATGAAATTGGACTGACTACAGACGCAGCTGAGCTGGATAAAATACCGCCGATTGAACGGATGTGCACACTGTTCTTTATTTAACTATCGCATTCATTAAAATAAATTAAGTTCATGTGGTTTCGGAGATCCATAGCAAATCTGCAACCACAGTGTACGTTGCCAAATTGTGACATAAAATGTAAAGTCACAGTACCAAGTAATTGCTTATCATTCATTGCTTATCTTACCCTACATACCGGAACACAGCAATGCAAATACTGTTCTTTCGCGGCGGAAATAGGTAATACAAAGGTGTCTTAACCGACGACTGTGGTATAGAGAACTCTGGTGATAAATACTTCGGTGACACTAATTTCATCAGTTGTCAATTGAATTACCTATTTATTAGAGAGGCAGCTAAATCCTCTACAGGTTTTCATATACAAAATTTTACTATTCTATCGATGTGAGTAATTTTACTTTTATCTGCAATGGGTTCACAAGACGACAATTGAATAATCATTATACTACGATAATTTTTTATATATTTTTGTGGAAATAAAGAATATTATTATAATTGGTCGCCACTTCGTCGATATTATAAGTTTTACCTTAAAATAAAAATGTATAAAATAAAAAAGTAAAAAAGATAAATTATCATTTGATTAGTAATTCCTACCAAGCGTCTACACGTATTTCAGATTCCCTACAAACAGCAGAGAGTAGAGGTGAGAAAAAAGCCGGTCTACTGAATCGCTCATACAACGAACTAAATCTACACAGTTATCTGCATTTCTTTCTGTCTGTCGAAGGAGCGTCGGTGGCGCTGTGGTCTCGGCACTGGTTTGTGCGCCGCATAGAATCGGGAGGCCCGCGATCTAATCCCCACCGTGTACCAATGTGTTTTTCGTTCCGAATTTCATATGTACATTTATCCGACGCTCCTACGGTGAAGGAAAACATCGTGAGGAAACCTGTGTACATCTGCGAAGCGATTCAAAGGTGTACGTAGTCAACCAATCCACACTGGGCCAGCGTGGTTGACTAAGACCTAATCGCCCTAACGTACGTAACGACGTATATGAGTTTGTTTTCATTTCTATTTGTGTACGTTCTCAATGCATCTCTCGTTTATTCTTATAATAAGTTTTCGTCTATTTGCATAACTTTTTTCTCATTATATAATTTCCGAACATAGCTCTCAATTTCAGTTAATTAAGTGATCTCATATAAATGAATAGTACTCAACACGTGTCCCGAGTTCCCGCCAACGGACGGCCATTGTATTAATTGTGTGAATAATACCAAAACATTTCACATTTCATTTATCAATTAGGTGTTTGGTTAAGTATTAATCAATAATTATATGAAGATATATGAAATATATATGTGTTTTATGATTATGAAAGGTCTTATATTTAAAATTATAATTAAATATATATTGTGATGTCATGTGGCTTGGTGTCCTACAAATTGATCCATTACAGTTTGCGATGCCAATACGGAATATGCAATAAATTAAGAATAGAAATCTAAACAAATTACTAAAGAAAGATTTATTTGTATAATGAAAAACGCAAATGTTATTAGTTATACTACAATTAATATTACAATTATATAATATAATTTATATAGTTATATTACAAAAAACCGAGTCGAGATAATTGTAACGTCTACCTAAGCAAAAGTACACAACATAAAATTATAACCAATGTTGCAAAAATCACAGCATTTTTATTATAAGGGCAATTTTACTTTTCGATTATTTGTGAAAAAATCAAAACACGTCGAAAATTTCCATATCAAAAAAATATCAGTTTGATATTCCTCGAAACTCTAGTTTGACAGTTGGTCCAGTTTCTCCATTCGCGTGAATCTTACTCACGCGACATTCGAATACGAATTTTCGGAAAAGTATTTAGAATTTACTAGTTTTATTGGACGTAACCGACCGTAATGTACCGACGAAACAGAATAGTAAAGTAAGTATTGAGGGACAAAGAGAAACTCATTTGGCAGGTATCATTTCCACATTTCAGTGACGATCCGGCTTAATTTCTCGCCATCGATTCGCAATTATGCCCCACAAAAAGCCTTTAATGAGTATGCAGTTCGCTTTCGTCACATAATCCAAACGAACACATTCGGGTTGGAGATGGAATAGCAGACTAATGAAAAATTCCATATAACCTTCTGCTAGTATTGACTGATACATCTTAATTATATTTCATTTCGTTAATACAAACTAGGTACATTAAAACAATAATCTTTAACATGTGGGTGCATAATATATATTAAAATGTATTTTTTACAGTTCATGCATCTTTACAGCATTTGTGATTTTTTTTTCCTCAAGAGAGGAGGCTGAGAATCCTCATGGATACCACCGCTACGGCAAGTAGAGAAGCGGTGATTATGTCGGACTCCTGGTGAATCGAGGCGGCTCGACCCAACAGACCTACCGACTAAACTCAGCCTAAGTCTTTGGTCCTAATGACCCTACTGGCTTGAAGTGACAAAGAAGCCGCACCTCAGGAGAGGTACAGATAGTGCTGCCCCATGGAGAGAGAACCTACTCGTGGCTGTGCAAAAGGCTGCCGGTTAGGGGATGACAAGGGACGCGACGGCTCAGACGCCGCCGCTTGCAGGTCTAGAAGGTCCTGCGTGAGTTGGTTAGGGGGATCGCTTAGGACATGTCGCGGTCTACGTATCCTCTGCCGATATTGACTGTTGCCTAATGATAGGCTCGCTGAAGGCGTTATTGAAGGGTGCATTATGTCGTCTTTATAAGACACAGTTCTTTATAAGGCGTGCGCGCGGATATAGATTAAACTCCCGTCAATATAAGCCAGTAGGGTCACTAGGATCAAAGGCTTAGGCTGAGTTTAGTCGGTAGGTCTGTTGGGTCGAGCCGCCTCGATTCACCAGGAGTCCGACATAATCAACGCATCCCTGCTTGCCTGTTGCATTGGTATCCATGACGGATTCTCAGCCTCCTTTCCTGAGGAAAAAAAATATAGATTAAACGCAGAGGCCATTACATCGAATTGAATAAAAGTGTGCATAGTATACCAACTGGGTCAAATTTACCCAGTTAGATGCACTAAAACTTTTATGAGTCATGTCGATTTAAATGGATATGTAATCGGGCTATGACACTCCGGTCACCTGCCTTCTCAACGCCGCCTAATTGATTTAAATGGTGGTGACTTGCCGGTCACTAAATGGGTTCCCCAAAAAGCAAACCAATATTGGTGCGAAAGTAGTAACATGGGTGTGAGCGACTAAGGGTGCAGTGAGATGTGTCTGTGACAGCGATCGAGATGCTATTACATAATTATAGATGGCACCAACACGCTTTTTGCTCCTTATGTGGTAAATAAGTATCTTTCACTGATCACTACATAATATCAGAGCACCTATTTATCTTTTAGAGTAAAAACGTACCATCTTCACCAGCTACCCCAGTAGAGTTCACCCGTGTCAATTGACCTTATCTAGTTACACTCACAGTTTGGTCTCAACGTTCATTTCTTCCACGTACCTATATGCAAACTTTGGGACAAACTCCCAACTGCAGTTTTACCATATATATTATACTACAAATGATATTTAACAAAAAAACATTTTTCGCTTGATACTCGTAGGTAGTGATTGAAATGTGCCCCTGACGTTGCAAGTCCAGTTCTAGACGATGGATACTACTTACTTACAAATGGGAAATTTACTCTTCTCCTACAAGCAGTAAAAAAAATATATAAACTAGTAACTGCAGCTTGTTACTTACAACATAATAGTAGGATTTAAGATGTTGTATATAATATGTTATGATTCCATTTTAAGTGAAAAATCTAATATTATGGAGTAGGTTTATTAAGTTCAACTGTTTATTCGCCCACATATATCGTGTATACACGCGAGACCCAATGATCTTGGCAATAAAATTTCAAAAGCAGACAACAAAAATGTGAGAATGGAACATTATTGAATAAATCCCATTTGATATTGCCATTGTAGTATACATATAACATTTAGATAATGCATACTTATTAGCTTTTTTATTCATTAATTAACTCCAAAGCCCTTTCGCACACAAAGTAGAGTTGGCAAAACTGGTTTCATCATCCACTCGTATTTGTGTTCACACCTTAACTTCAAACTCCGTCTTCTTTTCTCTCCATTCACATTGATACTCATGACTTGGCCTGTCCAACTTATTTTTCCTCAACTTCTTTGTCACTGGTGCTACTTTCAGGCTTCTTCTAATATATTAATTTCAAATAATCGCATCTGAATTCTGATTTGAAACAATCACATGTAGTCTTCTGTTTTCTATCTATTTGTTTGCACAATACCGTCACGATCATATAAATGTTAACTTTTAACTTCAAGGGTAAACCCAGCAACCTCTGACATCCAAAGCTTCGGGACATGTTCTCAGTGCAATTGCACTCTGCAGCAATGCACGTTTGCGTAGTCTGTGTAATATTAGTATTCATTCTATGGTAACAAGAACTTGTTAAAGCGATATTGCAATTGATGATAGAGTGGATGTAAAAAAAATCTTTGTAGCTTTATACCTATTTTATTACAGCTTTGTAGCTATTATATTTCTTCTTCTTTTCAGAGGTACCCAAGTGAGCAACTAGTAGGTAATAATTAATGTTTAATATTAAAATAATTTTAATGTTAATACATAATTTTTTTATAGATTTCGTTGCGAATTTATTTGAACGTTTATTTAAAAAAATAAGTTAAATGTATTAATTAAAATAATATCATGCATTACTCATATAAAGTTATCGATCACAGCAACACTTAGTTAGATTTACGAACGATGAATTTATTTATTTACTTTATTTCAAAATATTGATACAACTTAATTTGAGCTGCTAAAAAACAAAAAAAGAAATGTTGACCTAAGCCGAACTGTACGACCTAAGTATTTTTTTAAACGTCGCCCCACACTAGCATTTTTACTTCGTGTCGTAGGTACAGTCACAAGCGCACGTGCAAGTCATAATCGCACGTGCACATACACCCAGATCAAATTAGACCAGACCCGGAACAAATTTTTGTAGATCATACAAAATAACTGTCCCGTGCGGACCCAAAATAAAATGAATAAAATTACATATCAAACATTTACTTATTGATTACTAACAGTAATTAGTGAAAGTCACAAGTCTCAAACTTAATCAACAGTTGTATTCTTAAATTATGTACATCGCTCACGTACACACTTAGGCGGGATGATATGACTTTATTTACTGGCATTAGCAACGTAGTAAATTCCATATAATATATCTTTACAGATTTATAAATAATCTCTTTTAATTAATGTAAGCAATTTTGTAAACCTTAATACATATATACATATAAAATTCAATTTGCATTTCAATAATTATTTTAAATAAAGCTTAGTTAAATGCAAAAAGAAGTACTTATAGCAAATATTAAGGCTTATAAAAATAAGTAGGTTTAATATGATTCGCAATTAAGACACTCTAAAAATTATATTTGATACACATCCTTATGTGACATAAAAATTTTAAAATATATATAAACGTTATTTAATTCCATTTTCGCAATATATTTAACTAAATCTGGGTGAGAGTATTACAATTCCTGAGTTGGTGGGTTCGATCTCACTACAATCTATGTATTTTTCGTATTTCAAATTTCATGTGTAGATTGCGCTACTTCTTTGGTGAAGTTAACATCATGAGGTAAACTGCAAAGAAATTCTATGTGATGAGAAAGTCTATGTGAAGTCTACCAAATCCCACTGATCCAGCATAGACTAGGATTCAGTGCCTTCGTAAGGGGAGTAAATAAACTATTTACTCATGAATGAGTGCCTTCGTAAGGGGAGTAAATAAACTATTTACTCATGAATGAAATTTCAGAAATATATAAATTCAGCCACTGAGCATTGTTCGTCGCAATAGAATATCTCGACTGCATTCACTTGTGAAGCCAATGAAGACTCATTATTAATAATTATGTATGTATATAAAAATATTCACAAATTTCTTGAAAACTTGATAAGAATAATAATAGGTGCGCTCGCTTTTACGTAGTAAACTATCTATTCCTGTCGTAAAGCTGCAAAACTACACTTACTAGTTCGATGTATTGTAATGGCTCTATTGATCTTAGCGTAAAGTAAACATGGCATTGAAATACTACTCGGGTACTCTAAACTTACATTGGTAATTTTACGATTGGTAAGGCCTATGGCCTATTTTGGCAAGGATGCTCTGCTTCTAGATTCGATAGGGGTTGCACGTTTCGTAACTATTATGTAACCATATTGTAAAATATATTATTCCCCATATCCTTCAGGCCAAAGTCGTATCCGGTGAAAGTATTGCAATTTAAGAAATATATAACAAAGAAGTGATACGATTGCCGAAATCCGGGGGCCAATATTTTCTTGGCCTCTTGAATTTATGTCGGGCCGCTGACGGGCACTCCGCTGTGCCCACAACAAATCACTTTGATTTATTTGAGACTCTCCCTGGCAATACTTGATGTGCTATTCGCACAATTTTTAATTGGGTGGCGAGAACGAATGAAAATGTTACTTGATTTGGATTTGTTTTTATAACTATATGAAATTTTATCTCAGCTTTAGTACAATTGTCTTTACCACCACAAATGTTTTGTTTTAGATTTCTTTCATTACAACATTTTGTGAGCGTGTGAGGCCTATATAATCCTAGCACTCATATAATACATATTACATTGTATCACTAGAAATACACTCGAAAGAGAATAGTGGTGTCAAATCTAAGTGAGACGTAAATAATTAACAAAGTAAAGATTCAAATTTCTGATTTTTTTTATTAATCGTATTTATGCGCTAGTCGCCTGCGCCTGCGGTATCCATGCGGCAGAGATTACGTCCTTCCACCTGCTACGGTCCTTACATATCTCTTTCGCTTCATCTACTTTCATAACATTCCTCATACATGCTCGACGATTGCGGGTACTTCTGACCTGGCCTTTTTTGAGGACACTTTCGATTTGTTCGAAATATGTTCGCCTAGGTCTTCCTCGTCCCGTGTCTCCACTCACTCCAGCTTCATAAATCATTTTGGTTAGTCTACTTTCATCCATCCGTTCCACATGCCCAAACCACCCAAGCATCCCTTTCTCTATTCTTGTCACGATATCCTCTTTCAAACCACATTTCTTTCTAATCACTTCATTATACAATCTGTCACTCAGTTTTACTCCTGCCATACTCCGCAAAGCTCTCATATCCAAATCTTAAGAAAAATTTAAATTACCGGCAACGCACTTGTAGCTCCTCTGGAGATCCTTTGCCATCATGATTATATAAAAAAATGCAGCACATGTCTTCAAATATTTTTTGTTTAAATCGCCACGGTTAGTAAATTAATATATATTTTTTTTATATCTACAACAGATAAAAAGGAACGATAAAAAATTAGCCAATATTTATTCTCATCAAACTCCTTAGATCTTTTTTAGTTTACGACTTCTAAGAAGAAATTATTATAAACCCCTTTTCAACTATCGCGAGCACATTGAATTTTAAATGTGACCATACTCCAGCAAACTAAGTCTGTCAGCAATTTTTCTGAAGCGCGATGCACCAAAGGCCCAGTGCCAAACACTTGTCTTCGTCTAACCCAGTTTGTTGTACTAAAACTTTTATTCACCACCCCTACCATTGTTATTAATTTTTATTTCAATATTTCACAGTTCACTACGAATATCACACATCTAACTATATTAAATCACTAATGGACTGAGACCTCTCCAAGAAAGATTTCGGCTTGAAAGTCATCAGCTGTTTACCTTTAGTTTCCATGTATACTTGTATCCTAGCTCGCCTCAAATTCTTCTGTTAAAGTGACATCAGCTTGCTGTAATGACGCTCCCACGACAAAACTTAAGATCGAGATTGGCGTGCAATAGGGCAAAAATATAGGGTTTTATGAGTTATAAGAGAAATGCTACTCATATAAATTAATACAATAGATACTCAGTTAAGTGTTTTATTTTCTGATTAATATCATAATTCAAAAGTTAGAAATATTAATTCATTTTATACTTTCGTTCACAAAATACATGTAATTGATTTTGAAACGCTTAAACATACAAAGTGAAACACCAAAGCAATATAATACTAGACGAGAGCCTTCATCATACTCCAAAACCTAAAGAAGAGGAAACGCAAAAAATAAAATATCACCCCAATTTCAAAATGGCACTTGTGGTAAGAGCTGTAAATGTTAACCTCCGACCGCAAATGGGTCAATGGAGCCCTTTGATCCAACTTCTTACCTGTCTCATCGAGAGCCTGCCGTCTCGCAGGCTAGGCGCTTTATGCAGTATCAGAATTTGTTTACTATATAGGCTTTGGCATCCAATTACTTTAGATTTATCTTTAGTGCATTATGCTAATAACAGAATAAACGATTTGCGTTGATACTTGATTTATTTATTTCGTTTGCACTAAATTTACTTGTATCATAAAAAATAACTATAATATTTACACATAATATATTATAACAAGTGTACAAACATATGTGTCAAATATATGTTTGTACACTTGTTTCAAGGTCTCGTCATCTGTGAGTATCCTGCTTCGTGAATCTGTGGGGCCTGATTTTAGTATGGCATTTTCGTCTTAACCGTGGTTGTTTTATTTATTTTAAAAGTGATATTGTAGATAAGGTATACATTAAAGTAATATAAATGATATAATAATGAAACTTAAATAAAATTAAAAACTAAACTATATATAAAACTAATATTATCTCTAATAATTATTTATTTATTTTAAAATATATTTATATGCGAATGAACGTAATGGAACGTCAGTGGTGTTGCGATCTCCACACTAGTCTTCGAATCCGACAATCTGAGGGCCACGGGGTCAGTCCTGACTTGGATTTTTCGTTTTTATAATTTCATATGTAATTTATCTGATGCTCTTACAGTAAAGGAAAATATCGGCATGCAACCTGCATATGCAATCCGCATTCGACCAGCGTGATTATGACTAAGACCGCAAAGTCTGTCAGTCCCCAAAAATAGCTATATAAAAGCAGTTTAAAAATTCATTTTTTTTTTTCGCAGCATATTGAGCTTAAACATCTAAGTACTTACGTAGCTCTATTAAATACACATAGGGCCGACGCTACGCAGCCTTTTGGTTAGTAAAGCTGTATAGGTGCTGCTTAAAGATGTAAGACGGAAGCTGTACAGAATCTGTTAATCCGTGTGAAGAAAAGGAGTAACTCTCTAAATAATATTTTATAAATATGTATCATATAAATAATAAACCTAGCACAACCTTACAAGAATTATAACGACAAATGTTTTATTTAATTGAAGATTGAAAAAAATATTATACTCAACTTCCTAACATTACTCAATCATAGCTACTTTTTGCAATTCTGAATTTTATTATTTCAGCCGATAGCCTCTTCCAAAGATTGACACAGATCTGTCTTACTAGCACCCAGCACCTTGACATCTTCACTAATTTATCGGTTCGTGGGAGGCCTATCCAGGCTTACTCGGCATATGAGTCCCACTCATGGACCTTTGTGTCTCATTGGCTATCACTCCGCATATGAGTCCCAATCATGGACCTTTGTGTCTCATTGGCTATCACTCCTGCGAACAATGTGCTGTGCCCAAAGTCATTAAGGTTTCCGATTATTCAGTATTACTAACTCTTGTTCTTTTGTGGATTTCATTTTTGATGAGATCACGGAGGGTTACTCCTGGCATGGCCTTGTGACTGAAACTTGAGTAGAGCTGCCAGTTTAGCTGTCAATTTACTATTTATCTTCACGGCGTAGTACGACTATCCTGCCGAACTCAATTTGCACAATATGGATACTGTGAAATGTGTAATGCTTGTTATGATAAAATCGATGTAAGGTCAGTTGTTAAGTTTAATGCTGTTTTTATTGCCTGGTTAGTTTTATTTTGTTATTATAGTATTTGCCTAAGAAAACGTAAAAGATGGAAATCTTAGTCAGACTATGTACTTACATTTATGAAGTAAATTGATTGAAAACCGTTCTCTCTCTCCTAGCTCCTTATTATCAAAAATGTATGTTTAGACATGCCGATATAAATTCAGTTTAAAATTTATTCATTAATTAATAATTTATTCAATAATAAATTATTGTTCTCAGTTTTATTAGTACTTCAAAAATAAACTGCAGTGCCTACAGTGCGCCATAAAATGTAATATAAGTACGAAAGGTTAATGCTTGAAAAGGACTTCAAATTAATTATCATATTTTTATTACTAGCACATTATAAACTCTCATTAATAACTCAACAGAGATGATTAATGGTAACAGATGTATATTATGTGAAAAACGTGCTTCATATTTATATGCCGCAATAAAAATAAAGTGGGCACAGCGCCTTAAAACCCCGGTAATCCCTTGCGAGCATTCTTTCTATGATAATTTATTAATCATGAACACTTCCTATAAACGTGACATATTAAAGTCCTACCGAATAAATATCATTTAAATGACACACTCGATATTATAAAGGAAATATTTTGGGAGACATGTTTTCTTTAACTTTTCGTATTTTTTTTCTTTTCTGAATAAACGCCGGATGAAATGGGTTCCCCGTATATTGTTAGCCTAATTTGAATGACAATAGTGTTTTAAATTTATTTGATCGTAAACTGGGAGTGTGTTGGTCGGATGTGGCAGAGGTGGTTTTATCGCGTCAGGTCGTAAATTTAGGACCTTAAGTCAAAATATTGTGCATAGAAACTGTTTTTGGGCGATCAATGCTAGTGTTTCAATACAGAAGACAATACACAAGTAAGTTTTATTCATTTTTAAATAATGTTAATCGAATTATCACTTCAAATTTCAAAAGTGACACCTTCATTTAAAAATAAACTAATAAATCCAATTAATTATTGACGACATTTATTAAAATATATAGCTGTGAAAACCAAATTGGTTGATGCAGAGCTCTTTTATATCGAGATTTATTTAATTGGAGTATCTTTCCATTACTTTAATACATACACATATGTAATACACTGTTGTTTAAGGGGTCGTAGAAAAAAAGATATAGAGTAAATAAATGACACAGACAAGACGACTTTGAATTAATATAATTTAGTCCTTTAAGTAGTATATTAACAGTTTTCAAGTTACTAATATACGGAAATGTTTGTAGATTTTTTTTTATTTTCACTAATCGCAGTAATGGCACTTTCCGTTTGTTAATACATACAGTCATTAAAAATACATGTTTCTAATGAAATTACTAAAATAATATATAGTGTTCAATTTCTCAAAAAAATTAACTACTTTACAGATTCAATTATACATGTACACACATATATTAAAATTTTTATAATGACAGCATTAAGTGTAAGTTCATATGTTTGATTTTAAGGCCTTTATTATAGAATGAGACTCACTCTTATATCTCTGCTTCTGTGCAGATAGAAAGGGATCTATTGAGCCCACATAGCACGAACTCATTCTTACTGTTCACGCGGAGATTAACTTTGAGTTTTAGAATAAGACTCGAATCCAATGATATTCTCAGTAAGTCTGCAACTGCTATAAAAACATAATGTAAGGCGCAACATCATTTTACAGGAACTTCATTGCCATATCTTACAAATCATACTGACCACAGCAAATCCAACATATTAGCTGCTTTGTGATGGAAATAGGCAAGACAGTTATACCCAAGCAGACGACCTTGTATTAAACCTCCTTAGTTATATAAAATATCATATGGTACACCTATGGTAGTGACGCCGGTTTATATCTTGACCTGAAAAAAGCTCGTAAGTTACTCGTAATAGCCGGGGTTTCCATAGTACAAATGTAAAGCATGAAGAATTGCTGACTGTACCATCAATTGCGATAAAAAGTGTCGATGACAAAAATCTACAACTGAAATAACACGCTATAACCATACAATTTGAATAAATTCTTATCAAAAAGTTGCTGTAAATATTAGAGTATTAGATAGAGATTCACTAAATTTAACATTTTCAGTCAATATTTTTTTTCAGAAAAACAACATTATGATGCTAGACTTGAGAAAAAACATAATTCTAACAGTACTATCTGCGTCTGGAAGAAAATTTAATAGAAACAATATTTAAAACGAAACGAAAATAATGATGAAAAAGTCACCAAAATATTCTTATCTGGATGTACTCAAAGGGAAATAACAAAACATTTTCCAATTTTATCAGACACATTGTTTTATGAATATGATATTGATAAGGTTGTTTGAACGCCGTTTAGGACGGCGCGCGGCCCGTCATGTCACTTCTTTGAAATCGAACGTTTGAAAACACATTTTTGTTTCATATCAACATATTGTTGATGTCTAATGTTTACATCAAAGATAACGCAACCATTCATTGTTTCATCTAAAACAATGTTTTTCAACGGAACTATAAAATGCGTTCGAATTTTTTGTATTTATTTATGCCTTCGGAAATTATCTGCGATTTCGTTTTTATAACATAAAGAATTTTAAATTAAATAAAAAGTCAATGATACAGCAAGCTTGTAAATATATTTGCGATATTGGATTTTATTAAAAATTTTCAAAAGAAAACGTATAAATCAAAAGCAATTGATGGACGACTTAGTAGAACTTTTAATTCTGTCGCATTCTCACATAGATACTTCGTGGCTTAATTGGTCGAAACGTCGATAAGACATGGTAAAAATGCGAGATTGATTCCTAATCGGGTGCCAATATTTTTCTTGGTTTATTTTTTAGATTTATTATTAATATAAGATTTGTTCGACTGTGAGCATAGTTTTATTGACTTTGGGGTTACTTTGAATCTCTTTACAAAAATAAGATCGCCCATTTTAAGAATCATACAAAATTAAATTTTTCTCCTTGGGGGTCAATTATGGACACTATTTCTTGGGGAATAAAGTTATTTGGACTAAATGTGTTAAAGAGTAGATTCCTTTCCAAAAAAGGAAAGAACTGTAAATAAAGTGAAATTATTGTTTTAAGAATACAATCCAGTTGAATTTTTTAACTACGCGATAAATTATGTCTCAAAACTGGGTTGAACATTTTTCACAGAAAGACAATGAATCCGTCTATTACAATAATAATATGATTGTGCGCTTTCAGGAATAATATTATTTCTTCTTAATTAGGCTTTACAATAGTCACATAAACAGAAAATTATTCCAAGAATAGAAATATACCAGCACATATGCGCAATCAATTATAGATATAACACTTTCCCGATTTTAATCATCATAAAAAGTTCGAAAGAAAAAAACAGAAGCACCACTGATAAACAGTAAACAATCCCCGTTCTCGCAATGGGGTCGTTGTGGCGCTAATTTACTACAATCGTTGTTGTGCATATTGCACGGCTCAGTTGCGCCGTTTCCCTGTGAATAGTACGTACTCGTTTCCCCTTGTTTTCCCCTTTTCCATACTTTTTATTATTTTAATTTTCAACTCAAACTCACCTGTGGATGGAAGTTTCGAGAGTACATACAAAAACATACACACAAAAAGGTTGAAAGTTGTTCGTTGAAAGTTGCATGAATATTCGTTTAGTTTCCAGATTTCTATGATCACGTAGGGTATAATGATTTTTGTGGTACCAGATATAAAGAGTTTTCAGTTTGTTAGTAACTGCAAATATTTGACACAAAAATAGTTATTATCTTTTTAAATATAAACTTAATGAAATAATAACCAATTTCATTTTAGGATCCAAATTCCATCCAACCAAATCCAAACACTTTTCAGAACAAATACACAAAAGAATTTTAATTACAGAGAAATGGCGACCTTGTTGCTAATAGCAATCTCTTCCAAGTAATCCCAGATCAGAGAATAATGAAAAGGAATTTCATGTATACTTAATATACAAGTGTTTAACTTGTGTGAAGTTTAAATTAGCTACATTTTCATTATTTGAGACGTCGCCATCAATAGATTTTGGTGCTAGTTTTTACAGCTATTTAGTGAAGATTAAAATATGAGAATGATAAATATGAGATGTATTCGCAATTTTGTAGCATTTATACTTAAAAAGGTTGCGATTATTATCATCGATTCAAACGAAGTTGCAACTTCTACAGTGTATTTTGTATTTATAGCTATAAAGAGACTCTTCATTTAAATTCAGTTAAGTGTTAACTACACGTAATTAAATTGAAGATAACATCTCGAATCGAATCAAGAAATTTTTGAAATCGTTGAGGTTTATTATTTCCTAGTACATTCCCCTCTTCACAAACATGGCGGGAAATAATGGAAAAAATAACTATGGGTTTTGGGGTCAGGATAAGCTAAATTTGCCAAACAGCCCTACGTCATGAAATACAAAGAAGCATTTTTATATTCTTTGTATACCAATCAAAGGCGAGCGTGATGAAAATCCAAATTCAACCTTCATTAAGAGATACATATTTCCCTCTCAAAAGATTTCCATTATTCAAGCCCACGCCTTGTTTTTTAGATCTCGTTCATTATCAGCAGTTAGACAAAAAACAGACAAGAAACTAACTTGAAATGAGACTAGAATTCCTAAGACAATTCCCCTTATTTGCGTTTACCAAGCAAATTATTCTATTCGTGATTGTACAAAGATCCAGTGGAAAGCTGGGACATCTCTCACAATATTGCTTGTGTAATGCGCTGGCTGCTTCCTTAGCGGTAACCATATTCCTTGTTACGCCGAAATAAAATTAGCCTAAGGGGTAATAAATTCAAATCACAACCCACCGTAATTTTAGCCTCCTTTTTCAAGAAGATATTCGTTGTGGAATCCTTAATTTGGTTTCGCTTTATTGTTGTGGCTCTTTCCGTTGTTATTTCTCGCTTTGTGCCCTTTATCCAGCCACTTTCTGGTCCTAGTAAGAAATGTATTGGTTAAGAAAATTGGGTGGCAAATAAAAACTCCATTGATTTGCACGAAACAAGGGATTTTTTTAGGCCAAATCAAAGTTTCTCAGAGTAATGCTATCATTGATTTCGATGGAAGGGTCTACATGGAATACGTTTCACCTCAATACTGAATCTAAAATGTTTTATTCCACGGCGAAGAGTTGAAGTTAATCTACTTAATAGGAATTCAGATTTTCACTTAGCTCTGAACTCAATCAATTTAAGTGAAAATGTTATTCGTACGTACTATTTATTCAATTTAAAATACTGTCTATCAATGTTTCCATTGACAAATTTGAGAAGCTAACTTATTATTTTTTTGTAAATATCTCAGGATAAGTAACATGTTTTATCTTTAAACGACGTCAAAGAAATACACTGATGAAGTAAAAATATTAATCTACTGACATACTCGAAAATATTATATGGTCCACAAGCGTTTAACACCACACATCAAAATTGTGGCTTTATCTTACTCCAAAATACTGTTCATTGTCTTTAATAAGGGCGGAAGGCGCTCTGTTTGCTACCAACTTCCTGCTTGAGCAACAGCTATATAAAAGTATTGTTAGAGATCCATTAACCTCTACTCGTAATCAGTTCAACCTGATACTAAATGGAATAATTTTTCTTAAGTAATATAGTAAAAAATATTTAAACCGCACTTAAACTAGACGCATCTGTTATTTCAAGTGTATAACTTCTTTTAAATGCTGACTAAATTGATCCTGTATATCAAATGAAGTATTACGTAATTTAGCACTAGTCTTAACATAAAACTAAACAAAGGTTCTTCCTAACGAACAAAAATTTTGCGTATTAGCTATTATTCTCATCTATATGCTTATGTGCATTCCTCAAACACTGACTATCTACTCATATGCATTAATCATCCGACGCTTCTATTACAAGCGATGTTTGATTTAAGTTTACTCGCTATGGAACTTCACAGTAGATTGCATTTCCTCGTTATTAGTTTCGGCATCTTCGAACAAGGTGTTCCCTCTTACTCATCTCTGATGCTAATGAATGCAACGTCTCTTGAACGATATCAGTATATAGCTATTGCATCTCAGGCACAATGTTATTAAAGCCTCCCTATGCCTGTTCGATGTCTAAAGCTTACACAGCAAGTTCAGAATATCACGGAATTAGTTGTAGGTATTTATTTTTATGAGTAAAATGTAATACAAATTTAAATAAAATTGTAGCACTAGTTTTGTTAATGTTTCATTACAAGAATATCCTATCCTATACGACTATTACTTCATTTTTTTAAATTAAGTTGCAGCTAACTCTCACATGTGTTGCAAAATATTAAGTAATTATATTATTACGCACATTCTATTCACGTATGCAACATAACCATAAATTGATAAAAAAACATAAACAGAAATCCCAAAAATCGGGTTTTAATACGCATTCTTACATTTTTACTGTACATAACACGCCCAATGGCAAAATAACCTATTTGATAATAACTATCTTGAGACAATAAGAAATCATGAAAAGTCAAGGCTATCAAAAGTTATATCTTAGGCGGTAAGCGCCCTATATTTATTCTATCCAATGTGTACTTATATTGTTCAGTACATACGAAGGATGGTCAACACGTGACAAGCATGATAAATGAGGAGTTTGGGATCATGCCTCTAGGGACTCCCTTTGGCTGCAAAGAATATTTGGGAAAACACTAAAGAACATGTTGAAAACTAGACCTTAGGTTTAAGAAAATAAGGATTTTATTAAACAAAAAATGTATGAGCACATAAAAATTCTAAAGCGGCCGCAAATTAGTATAGCGGAAAGTAAGTATAGCATTTCATTGTTAAACGAAACTGACTCTTTTGTCTTAAGTTCAGAGTCCATTTTAGGCGAAATAAAGTTCAGTTGATATTTAGATATTTTTATTTTTAACAAAGGGAGTGTGTATCAAGTTCGGACTACTTCATTAAGCGGATATCTACAATAACATTGATAAGATCATAATCAATAGCAATATTCATATTTGAAATCTATTACTCGCCTGTAGGATGAATTATTAACAATACACATCCAATTCCTGAGAAAACAGGGCCTATAGTCAAATTGTCAAGGGTACAAGACTTATAAGACAGTTTATTATGAGACAGTTGTTGATACAGTTATCAATCATAGACTGATTGTTTTCTTGGTGCCATTTTTGTTACTAACTGTAGCAATAAATAGACTTCATTCACTAATTGTTTATTCAAAATTGGAGATATCACATTTTCTTTACTTTTAAGTGGTTACAGTCATAGCTATTGTTACTTGAAAATTATAACAAAATTATTGTCGTGTTAGTATAAAATAACTTTATAAACTTACGAAATCCAAATGTCAATACTAAATGTACGATTACATACGCACAGTATGTAAACGTTCCGCAATGCAGATAGTCAAACACCATCAGCTTTAGTAATCCTTTCCCACACACATTTACAAAATATCCGACACACATTTCGTCGTCTTTCGTTATGATTCCACACGTTTCACTATTTCGAGGCTTAGCAATTTTGGCAATTTGCGTATATAGATGTCCTTATAGATACCATGTTATTACAATTTTAAACGATTTTATTTACTAGGAATATTTAACTTAAGGAATAATTAACTCACCAAGAGTCCACAAATAATATCTAATAAGGTTATAATGCATAACACCCGTTACTTTCAACTATAATAGAACTCAGTAAAGAAACATGTTTGACGAAGACAGACGTGAAGTCCAATAAACAACAAAGCTTTTTATAATTTTTTTGCATCAATATAAAAACACGATCATATTAAATATGATTTTGAAAATTTACATCCATTTTTGAGTTTGTATAGTAGTATTATAATACAAAAGATCAAGATAATATTGTCAAAGCCCGACAATGCTTTATCGTGTCCTGAAAGGGCAATAATCCCTCCTAATTGCTTCACGGTTTTTGATCTACGACTTCAGTAATCGAAAAGGGTCTGTCAATTTTTCTGTCATAAGGCGAACCCTTTGAAAATTGTGCGCATTTGGAAAAAAATATCTTTGCATTCTGAGGCGTCGTCTCGTCCGGCGCCCTCTGACCGGCGGAGCTTGATTGTGCTCGCCTTGTGAATAATACCCACTTTGTGCCCTATAAAAGTTTTCCTCCCTTCGATATTGGAAACAATGGCTTTGACTTACAATTTTTCTGTCGTAGCCTAGCAGAGGAAACGACGGGATTATATCGCTTCTTTGATTTGAGGCTAAACGTGATGTCGTTTCAGATGAACCTTTATCGTTATTTCTATAGTTATTTGTGTGATCATGTAACTTCGTTTCTTTTTTTGTCAACGCCTAGGCTAGAGATATGTATGTTATCACGCACTACAGAATTAACTCGCTACTGAAACTCGTAAATACACATCATACTCTGAAAGGACCGAAACATGATTGGGATGATCTCTATGGACCTAATAAGCACGGCCCTCTTCACTTACTATACTATTAGTACAGAGTCAAACAAATACAAAACAGAGGTTGAAGCCAAGAGGAAGTTGCGGCTTTTGAAATAAATGGCACTAAATAAACTGCTGGATTGAAGTGCGTAAATGAAGCGCGGGAGGTAAGACCTGACAAAATATCTATGATGATTTTTAGGTCAGCGGCTAATCAGGATCGAAAAGTGCCAGAACCCAAGATACGGTACCTATCGGGTCGTCCTTCGTATTAGCAGAAAAGGCAATATACGCAACATATATATGAGTACACCTAAACTATATTGAAACAGATTGATAGACATAACTATAATGACATTTCGCCAACTATATATTCTATTTATTCAATGATTTAATGACATCTTCATAATAATTTTCTGATTTAAAAACCATGAAAGAATATTCAAAGGTGCCGCTTTATTTTCGTTAAAACCTGACGACTCAGGCCGACGAAACTCTACTTGCATTTATAATATTGTGATAGTACCGATCATAAGCTATATATATCATTCGGCTGGCCACGAACAAATCTGTTCACATGCAGGCAGCTATTAGATCAGTTCCAGAAACAGAGCTACGACTGGAATTAAAAAAAGGGCAGCCCTAACTACGCTCTATAAGCTCACTGTTATATTGGACAAGCAACACAAATGGGCCGCAGATACTATGTGGCTTCTAATAATAATCAAGCCTATTTGTGGAATGTATTACCACAAATAAGCTTGAGAAAGAGAATCTATTGATGTATGGAACTAGCAATAAAAGGGCACCATTACATTCATTCATTACATTCTAGGGGATTAGCATGATTTGGTACACAGATGATGCTTAGATAATATTTGGAATATACTGCAATGAAACAGATATCCATTAAGCTGGCTATTGTGTTTCTGGCTGAAACCATACTAAGGATAATCTAGACAAGAGTCACAAAGGATTAAATGTCTACATACTTAACTATAGTCTAGCAATATTCTGGAAGTGTTCTACAAACTAGGTAAAGACACACTATATCTAATCTGTATACCAAGTTTCAAAGTTTTCACTGGAAACTAGAAGGTAGACTACTTAGTAAAAAAAGAACCGAAAACCATCTAGTGAGACCGGAACCATCTGTCAGAATAATACTCGTAAATATAACAGTCAGCACAGTCCTGTAAGCTATCCATAAAAAAAGTATTAGGAGGAATGGGCCATTCAAAAAGAGATGACATACGTCAAATTCTTCATGGGCATAAATAATTGACTCCACATTACGTTGAGTTCAAACAGAGTACAGCTTCGACTAATGTCGATTCGTGATTTAAATGGGCATATAGATTATGTTAACCAATATATGATTTCCCATATGGAATTCTTCTTGTACCACTAAATTGCTCTAGCCTGAGCTCCTCTACTTCTTGAAGTAGTTATTTGCCTTATTTTACCTTAAATCAGTTTTGTCGTCAATAATTGAATAAAGATTATTTTAATTCGGTTTTGAAAAATAAAAGCTGAGCCAGTGCAAATGCAATGAGATACAATTTTTTATTAAACTGAATTGCAAGTCGTATTGGCTGGTTTGTCTAAAACAAGCCAACACGACTTACAAGCATTGAACAAATTGTTGACTTTCAAGGCATTATTAAATGTATTTAGTTTGGAAAACATTTATTTTTTGTGGCAGCAAATTGTATTCAAACATCTACGTTTAACATTTGTTCTAATAAAGCTTCATAAAGCCCAATGATAATATGTCTCAAACATACATTTTTACCGATCGATTTAACATTGGCCAAAGATATTCTGAAATTAAACAAAGGCGGTATTAATACGAAGGCCATTAAATTGAGATAAGGACCACAGCAGATTGGGCGCCGCCCTTCGGGTAGCATTAGTCCGTAAGTCCTGATAAGTGAGAGTTGGGGGTTTTATTTGAGACCTGACATAGATTAACATTTGAAAGCAGATAGTAAATGCTAAACAGAATTTGTAACATTAGAAATGTTTGCTATTGCTATTTATTTATTTAATATTAATGTGCTATTTATTTCACCTAACATTATTCATAGTTCAAACTATAAATAAAACACAAACAGATTGTAATTTTGTTCTTTGTGTGTGTATAAAACTATTAGGCTTCTTAAAACTGTTATCTACTACTTGAGAAAATTTTGACAAAAGCATTAATCTGACAAGTCAATGAGCTGGTAATCCATTAGATTAAAAATATATTTTATACGTAAACTAAACTGTTTGTGATAATTTTACAATAAAATAGTCCTATCTCTGACCCATGGGTGTAGGTGAATATCCAAATTCTCCACGTGCTGCTCAACTTACTTTTATACATAGTCATTGGTTAAGGGTACTTTTGGTCTAGATTAGAAGCTCTTGGTCGTAGGATCGCAGGAGAACATGACTATGTCCTACTTTTCCTATGTCACACAATTTTCAATTCCGTAATCACCCACATAGTGCCATTCCATAATTTTTAGACTTACCAACATTCCTTTATTAACTGTACTCAAGCAGAGATTTAAATATGATTTCAGAATACGATCCTTACTCAATCACGTAGTTATCTATTTTAAAAGTATCGACCAGATCTTCTTCAAACTTGATCTATGACCACGTTCGCGGGGAGGGTGAGCTTGTGTTGCCAGTAATTGGAACGCCGGCGGCCAGCGGGTTTGTCGTTCGACAATCAACACGACGTGATGCGAAATCCGATGCGACCGGTACGTATGGCAATGCCCATTATCCTCGGCCGATCATCAGGGGAGTTTATCTCGATACATGAGCCGCGGGCTTTTATTGTAGTTAACGTACAGATTACAGGTTATATTAGTGAAGGTTTGATATAATATGAATTTGTGTAAAACTTAATTATAAGTAGAGATGGGCCGAATACGGTTTTTTCCGAATACGAATATTCGGCCGAACATTCGGTTCAGCTCTTACCGAACCGAATATTCGGCCGAATATTCGGTTTATACAGGTTTATACAGGTTCGCACTCAGCCATTTTTAGCCGAGGCATTGAGAAACGGTGATGATGAGAATACTGACGAAGACGATGACAATAATCGGGTGGCTCAGACTGTTTCAAATTCTACTCATGCAGATTTTTGGAGCTGTTTTGAAGAAGTTGCCTCATTAAAGCTACCAGCGCCAGCGATACCGACCGATAATTCAAAAAGTCCTGTTGCAACTGAACTGGACAAATATTTACAGGAGAACCTTCTACAGCGAGATGAAAGTCCTTTTGAATGGTGGACAAAAAATAAAATAAAATATCCCTTAATGTCAAACATAGCTAAAATATACTTGGCAGCACCTGGGTCTTCAGTGTATAGTGAACGACTTTTCTCGGAAGCTGGGAATGTTTATGAAAAAAAAACGTAACCGTCTCATGCCTGATTAAATTATAATAGGACTAAACTATTGGTGGCTTTTTCAATTTAATTATTTTAAATTCATTTCGATCGATTAAAAAGAGATTATGTTTTATTTTAGCGAAAGAAGAAACACCACTTTTATTTAATTTATTTCTTTATTGAATGAAGACTGTTACTCGTAATTTAGATTATAATATGTTTAAAGCTGATGTTGAGTTTAAAACTTTAGAATTATTAATTTAATAGTTACTTACGTTACCTATCGTTCCTAAACATACATTAGGAATGACATTAGGGAACATTAGGAATGTTCCTATCATTAAGAGCATGCAAATGCTAAAGCTGATTAATGATTAATAAAACAATTTTGGTTTTTCTTACTTAAGCTACGGTTTATTGCAAAATATTTATTATATATAATATAAATATATTATATTTACATTTTGACGCATATTTATATCTTTTTGTTAGTTGCTTACTGAGAATGCTGGTATAGGATGTCAAACTGACAAATTACGAAACAACCTACACTCGTTATTTACTTTGTTTATTCGGTAATTATTCGGCAATGTAACCGAACTATTCGGCCGAATACGAACACTGAAATAGTTGCCGAATATGCCAAATACCGAATATTTACCGAATATTCGGACCATCTCTAATTATAAGCCTAAGATATTTTCATTACGTAACTTTTTATTGTTAATATTATTGTTAACAAACCTGATACTGAAAGGAAGTAGTAGTATGTTAGTACCAGGCTACAATTAACTTGAAAATTGGCTTGCTCTTCAAAAGCTATTGCGATACACATAAATCCAAAAGTTAAATATTATTGCTTGAGGAGTATTACTCATTGTATCGCTTAATTGCTACCAAGGAAGGTAATGCCAAGCATTCCTAGGTGTATTCGTCATAAATACCAAACATCATTTTATATTTGTGCGTGAGTGTTTATTGGCAAGATGCATTGCGTTTATTGTGAAAGAGTTTAGTGTAGATGATTCAGGTATTCTTTTTAGTTTACTAACATGATACCTTCTTGTTGAATCAGCAGATAAATGACAACAGAAAATTTCTTAAAACTAATAAACAGTAATAATAATAATTAATACACATTAAAATTAAACCTAAAGTACAACATTAAATTTATGTTAAAATGCATATGCATACAAAACAATTTGTCTGTCAAAGGTAGTAGACAGGATCTAGATCCCATTTTGCTAAAAATACACTTTCATTTATATTTTGTTTATAAGAGCAACGAAACACAAATTTAATTTGCGCGATGTACAAACAGAATCTATAAGTGCAAACATGCAAAAACAGCTCCATTATGCTTAGCAAAGTAGCGTAGGTACACTTAATTTCCGTATTATAAGCGCAAAATAAATATTTCCAGAGAACTTACCTATTAACATTGTTTGCACACGGGAGGGCGCCACAGTAGATATGACAAAAGCAGTAAACTACTTTAACAAAAGATACGATCTAATACAAAAAATGTTCATAGAATAGTTTGTAAAATCAATCTACTTATTTATTTAATTTATATTTATTTTAATATTCATATATATGTATATATATATATATATGTATGTATGTATGAAGTGTCCAGCAGTCTGACGCGGGGATTTGACATTGGAAAAGGTGTTTAAAAGACATAACTAACTGTATGCATTGTGCATTAGAAAGAAAAGCAATGAAAGTTAATGTAAGGAAATAGAAAGATAATATTTGTATATAATCAATTTGTGTAACTAGGATCACTGCTTCTTACAAGAGATGTTAAGTATGAGTTTGACATTGATAGAAAAGGAATGGAAGGAAACAAAGTGAATGGAGCTATGGGCTAATGATCATACTGGTCCCTACGCTTATGTATGGGAGTGAATGCTGGGTGTGGCAAAAGAAGGATAAAACCAAAAATAATGCAATGGAAATGAGAGCATTGCGGGAAATGGGTGGAGGAATGGTGGAGGAAAAGGTGGAGGAAAAGGTGGACCAAAGGAATGAGGTAAACATAAATAGACTAGTAGGTAGGCGACGTCCTAGACAAACATACTCGTACTTGGACCAAATAGATGATATACTAAAGTAAGGTCCCAGTCAAGAGTACGCGTATCGCACGTGCGTGCATGAGAGTATTAATAAAAGTCGGGGAAGCTACAGAGTTAACAACTCCTTTAGTTGGTACTCACCATTAGACGTCTAGGAAGGATGGAAAATTAAATTACAACCTATACTAACCCAACGTGGTTGCCTCACATAGTGTGAAGGTCAAGCGAAGAGCTTACTATAGAAATGATCCTATGTAGTAAGCTAATTCCTGCTCCCCTTAGGAGTGACCCGTGTCTAACATATATGGATTGAAGTGAATGAAAAACTTGATGACTACAATGCCGAGCGCAAACATTCATAACAGCTTCAATTACAGACGCTATTCCATCCAAATCTTCGGGGGAGCAATTCAGCGACCCATGAAATTATTTAAGAGTAAAACAAAGGAAACCGTAGCTTACATTTCAATGTGCTATCCCTATTCCGTTCCCAATTACACAACGTGTGCTCCGTAAAAAAGGTTCCCTTAGCGTCGCCTCTCATTCTGTTCGCTATAATTTTCCTGTTATTTTCTTTTCAACGCTGTCCACGCCATTGTGAAGGAAAATAATTATCATATCATTAAATGGAATCAAAAACTGCTGTTTCCGGACTTATCGTAAAACTTAATAAGATTGCATGGCGCTTCGTGTCCTTTGCATTCAGGCTTTTTATTAGATAAAGAGACCGCAAATATGATTTTAGAAATCAATTTTAAGCTCAATTTTCTCCTTAGATTTTGTTCGACAGTAAATTCAAATATTTATCTGCTTTTTTCTTTGCATTCTGCTTGAAATTTAATTCAATTCACAATTCCAATTTCTTTTCACCTAACAATTTCAATTGTCCCAAAGGAAAAGCACTAAAATATTGATAGTTTAGTTTGGGTAGAATGTATGTATATATGTAATTAGGTTCTAACCAGTAACATACTTTTCAAACTGTGATATTGTTTTTATTTATTTAATCAGCTTGAAACATACTTTTTGTTTATTGTTACTTTTCACTGCCACAGGAATTGAAACTCATTGTCCTCTTTGTGAGGGTTATTAACCTAGCAAAAATGTGCATTTCAAAAATCTGAAGTAATATAACTCTAGATAGAAAATATTTAGTACTGTAGCAGTCATAGTAGTACTTCTTACTTTCCTAGCCAAATGCAATACGACTATTTGAAGTATAACGCTGCAAAACGTCAGTGAGATTTTACTAATTCGCAGTCACATTTAGTCGTATATTGATTAAACACGTGACACGAGGGCTGGAAGGGTAACGGATGCTTGTCAACAAATCGCACGATGTTTTGTGTCCGACCACCCGTATCTATGCATTTGTTTATGCCGGGGCGCGTCCATGCAATGAGTTTTATAGCCTTTGGAAATAACCGAACCAGACGTCTATTTTTGACGCAAATGTTTACTTCCTTGGGACGACAGTATTTTTTATGGGTTAAATAAAATGTCTTCATACATATAATAATCATATTTCTCATTAGGTAGACACTATCTAATGTAGGGAAATCGTATTACCTATTATTAACCACAGTTGGATAAAAAAAGGCATTAAGTTATGCATGTATTTGAAATCATTCTGACAAAATTGTTCGACATTGATAGATACAAATTAAAAATATAAAATACTAACTGGTGCTCGCGACTTCGTCTGTCTGTATACCTTTATAAATTGTAGCCTATGTGTTATTCTGATATTTAAGCTATATTATTGTAAAGTTACATTAAAATCCATTCTATAGTTTTTACGTGAAAGAGTAATAAACATCCATCCATACAAACTTTCTTCGTTTTATTCTTTCTTCTTTTTTCGTTTACAATATTAGTAGAGATTCCCTTTTATTATCTCTATGTCTATAGATTTGTTAAGCCATATTTTAACAAACTTTTTAACAAGCACAATTGTCTAATTTTGGTATTGTGTGTGACGGTAGGTGGACAATAAAAATATATGGGTAGTTCAAGAAAACCGTCTCATCACATGACAGCGTAGCTCCTTGCCTACGACCACGACCGGTAACACCTAGACAATCATAAGATTGCTACACCGTATAATTAATACGTTAAAAATTATATCGTCTAATTTAATCAATACTAAAAAATGAAGCTTACTTAATATCATCATCTCTCCTGTTTCTTTTACTACAACTTCATGCTTCATTATAATAATATATTTTTAAACTAAATTTTCCACAAACTGTTCAATACTTTCATTTCTAATTCTTACAAAGGCTCGTTTATCAGTGTCGGCGTTTATTGTACATGTTTGCACGGCCCGCACGTATGGTAGACAAGCGAATTTTCCGGTCTACGTGATCCTTTGTCACACATTTATATACATATAGCACAATAAATGTATACGAAAATACGTAAATTTGGCCAAAATTACAATCTACCATTTATAGATGTCAAATCATAGGTACAGGGAAGTGTTTGTATCTCTACGATTCAAAAATATATGTATAGAGACATCTTTACATCAGGATGAATGAAATAAAGAGTAGCTTGAATACTTTTGTCTTGTTGTTGTTAGTTATTTCAAATGTGGATTGTTAATACGTTCTGTGACATTCGTCCTGTAATCTTTAGACCATATATCGGCGAAAGCTTGTGTCATAGAACGCATGACGCGAGGCTGGATGCTTCAATTGGAGTTACCCCGACTGTAGCTAACAAGCCTGCTAATGAAAAGCCTAAACAAGTCGATACGCTTTGCTACTCACACTTCACATGCAGGAGCCGCAGGACAAGGTGCTCACTTAATGTTCGAAGGTCTAAAGTCCAACAAACACAACACTCAGCGTGGACACCGTCCGAATAGAGTGCGCATCAACTAAACATTCGCTCAGTAGCGATAGATTTCATCTATGTGTCGGAAAACCATGTGTATTTGTTCTGATCCTAAAACAGTTGAATGTGTATATCGGTTACTCAGGAACTACGTTTTGCAAAGCGTCCTCCAGTTGCTTTTTTACTTGGCTAATTACGTTCATGCTGACTTTATCTCCTTCATTCATTCCGTGTCGATATTGTTGCCTCTGCTTGGCTGCTGGAACCAAAATAGGGGAAACAAGTGCGGCAGATGGGCTTCGCGAAGTAGCCGTAGTGGCTATAAAAAGTATTTTCAAGCGAAACGGATCAAGTATAGATTGCTTAAACAACTTGCAACTTTGTATCGCTCGTATTTGATTCGATAGTCGTTGGCGTTCCCGTCACGTTAGTGATCGTGGCAACGGTGTCAATCACGTCATCCGAAAAGCTGATTGCATTCGAGATTTCCTCCAGCAACACTCTTGACAATAACGGAGAGTCAGGTACAGAAGAAGATGATGCATTTTGTTACACTCTCGATGTCTTCGACCCTGTAATTTTGTATCCTTGATCCTGTAGTTTTGTTGAATCTTTGCTAGTTTAGTATAGTCTACTAAGAATATATCTTTACATATCCCGAATATTAGTCGTATTAAAAAAATATTGACTTGCTTAGTATAAGAAAAGATTATTATGAACTATTAATAAATCTAAGACAAAAGGATTGTCTTGCGATCAGCAAAACAATATACGAGTTATTAGAACGGTTTGTGTTATAAGTATTTTTTTTAATTAATAATTAAAAAAAATACTCTTATTATAAATCCATTTTGCTGCTTATATCTGTTTACACATAAATATATATAATAAAATATTTTTGATTGCCGTAAATTTAATCGAATAAATATTTCATTAATTGCATAAATTTTATTTAGAGACTAAACATTTTTAATGGTTTTTTTTTTCAATTTATGTTTATTTATTAAGTACAGCAACTTTAACTGTTGCCAAACTTCATATTATTAACTGTTACTTAATTATATGGAAATTTATAATACAAATATTTTTTAATAATTTATTTAATATGAATTACTCTGTCCTGGGACTCATTTAAATATAGGAAGTGACTTATACGTATTTCCTCATACTGAATTTAAATACATATATATAAGATAAATTACAAAATATATAAAATAAAAGGTTTTAATTGACACGTATGTTGTACTTGCAAGGTTTCATATATGAAGTAACTATAATGTAAAATAATACCAAAACATACAACATGAAAGCAACAAATGAACATGAACTGATGATGATGATTGATGAATGAATTACAAAATACGAAATGAAGTCTATTCTAGCATTTTTTACAGAATTATTTGCTCTAGTAATTTTTATTTGCTAATTCTTTATATGTCGCTTAATATCACACCTATTTATAAGACACGGTCCTTTATGAGACAGGCACAGGGATATAGATAAATGCGTTAAGGCCATGTGGGCTATATTCATGAAAGTGTGTGCGGGGTGTGTCAACTGTGTCTAATCTTTATCTACATAATAAGAGATAAGGCTAAAGAATTGCCGTTGCAGTATAAAACGCTTAATTGACTATTACATTACGACTTTTATGGTACTGAGAACCGGGATGTAGAAGAGACTCCGGCCACCTGCCTTCTCAACGACTCTTAATTGATTTAAACAGCGCCAGTAGTGACTCGCCTATCAATAAATAGGTTTTATTAATTAATATCTAAAAAAGGTTCCAATATTAGTGCGAAGGGAGCCACATTAGTGCAAACGACTAAGGCTGTAGAGAAATGTATTTGCGACAGCAATTGAGACGCCATCGCCGTTAAGATATTCTTACACTTCATTATTCGAGCCTCTGGTCTTGCGACTCCACTCTGACCGGGTCACTAAGGCGACATATAGGCGGATGGCAAACGCTCTCTTGAAGTAAATAGGGTAGTAGAGTAGATCCTCAGTGTTGCAACTCACCGATACCCCGCCACAAATTACCCTTAGAGAGACTGATTGCCTTTATAAGCCACTTACTTGACATATAAATATCCCAACAGCCAGCAATGAATTCGTCACTTTCCTACGCACTATTATTATTATCTAAGTAATGAAAGTATGCAACGAAAATCTTTCTATATTTAAAATCAAATCCAAATACTCGCAAAGACTATTTTACTTAAACAAAAGTATTACTACGTTTGATTATTTTCTTATTTTTGTATATAAATTTACTTATCTACAGATAAATAAGTCATAAGCAAACGAAAAATAAATCCGTTTATAAGCCTATAAACACTGTAGCGGCTTCCTATAGGTACAGCCCTAAGACTGCATTATGCGGAATTGTGGCAAATATATTTTGCAGATTCCAACGAAGTGTGTTTCCGCAAGTTACATTTTAAATCTTATAAATCCTCCAAGTTGCTGACTTCTTATCCACGCCAAGCAGCTCTTTGAAATTTTCACCTGCAAGTTATACTCAACTTGCAAGTCTATTTGTTTACTGGTTTTTTAACTCATATTTATTTTGTTCAGATTAAAACTTGTATAGATGTCGATTGTAGCACTAACGACAATAATCGCAGAGATAATATCTAAATTAATAAGCAGAGTTGTCTGCATTTTATATAAGTACTTTGCGAAAAATTACGTATTATTTAATAAAGTTTTAAGTAAAAAATTATATGTCAATAAATGCCAATTATAGTTGAATTTTTAGAAAAAGCTTGATGTATCTTTCGCAATGGTATTACATTAAAATAGTGCCAAAAAATCACAAATTTTATACTTACTTATACACAATTAGTTTAACGAATAGAAAAATGAAAACTTAATATTTTTTAATTGAAATTTGTTAAAAGAACATAATAAAAAGAGTTGAAATAAATTAATGACTGCCAAAAAACCAAATAAATCTAGTTGTAATCAGCCAATTACATATATAGCTCATAAAATCATCCTAAGTATATCTATAAAATAGAAAGATATCATGTAAATGTACCTATTCAGAAATAAATCTTATCCAAGCTTACTCGCACTTAAATGCAAAATAGTATTAACTCGGTATAATTTGGACTCCTTATCTACCCAGACGGCAACGAAATTCAAATGTTGAAGACTTTCCAGACAAAATTTTCTTGCTCCTTGTTTTCGGTTACAGATGGTGTATCTACATAGTAATAAAGTCAGGTTAGTTAATGTACTTTCTTAGTCATTTTTTACCTTCTCGTAAAGTTTATGAATTTATATATCACTGAATAATACATAAACGTAATATCATTATGGAAACGTTATATGTATTTGAGCATAATAGAAAACAAAAACAGATCTCATACTCTTATTCAAATTTATAAAAATTAAAATTAACACACAATATCTTTTTACCTTTAATTTCAAGATAAAATAACATTCACATCATAATAATAGGTAATATCTGAACTTCATGTCCTCGGAACTCTAAGTAGGTACGGACTTATTTACTTTTTATTCTTAAATAGTTTGATCATCTTCACAAGTTATATTATAAGATCGCCCCAAGGAGTTAGAACTAAGATATCTTAGTACACTATGTGGTGTATGATATATTCAACTACACTGATCCATTGCGATTGATTGATTTTACAAATCTATGGTTCTTTTGCAAATGTATAAGATTGTCTCTCGATATTTTTCTGCAAAGTAGAGTATTCATCGAACCCCAAATCTCCTTTGAACAAATCAGTGCCAAGACCAAAGCGTTAATTATACTTATTGCAAAACTGAACATAGCAATCTGAGGCATTGGCATAGGTCCGTCCAAAAAAATAAACAAAGCGCTAATCCCTAAAATTAACCGATATTTCAGAATTCATTCATATACAAACTATACACAACTTTCTACTCCTGCGACCTCTCATTGTAACATATTTTATTAACACACAGGAAACTCAAAATAATCTTATAAAGAAAACTAACTTTCGCCAAAGTTATTCTCTAAGGAATAGGTACATAAATAATGTTGATGACAAGCCAGTGGAGTCGCAATGACATCTTTTGTCCACGAAATCTAATAAAAATCAAATCTTGCCCAATTGCAATATTACAGACTCAAACAGGCGAAAACAATATTTTTGGTTAATGCAGTTTACAACTTTCCGTACCAGATTCTTTTATCCCCAAAAGTTCAAACAGTGGTCTCTTCATTGTTTGTCCAAGGAACCTTTTTGTGGAGATTTCCCGTGGGGAAGCCCGCATCATTCTTGTGCCCAGTACTTCCACGGAAATATGCAAACAGATTTATGTGGTTACGAAAAAAATGCAATTCCTCGAGGAAAATTATGAATTCTCAGCGGGAATATTTGGAGAGGTCTATTCAAACCAGGCCAGTTATTCCGATCGTAATTTATTCAACCGCAATTATACTTCATAGCGCTCTTTTAACATTCAGATTGGAGAATAATAGTCTTTATGGAGAACATCACGACTCAATTAATCAATTACCCCAGAAGCTTCCATTAATTTCTTCTGTTTAAGAAAACATTTTTGAAATCGCACGGAAAATTTATGAGCTTTTCTTTGATATTTAAAGATATACCTATAGCGTAAAGCCAGCATTTAACCCCGATACGAGTATATCCCGAAGTAATTATATATTTAATGACAGCTGAGTTTTGTTAACAAAGAAACTTAACATTTAAGAGTAGTTGTTTTTACTTTAAAATTTTTTATTTATTTAATCCTTACGGACGTAAAAAAATATAAAACGTAGAAGTTCTCAGTTAAAAATATAACAAACGTACTCATTGATATTACAAAAATAAATATTACCCTTTCTCGTTTTAATAAACCAAAGATTTCAATTTTGATTATGAAATTAGACAAACCCGACATACAAATACGGATATAATCAAAAGCAACCCTAATCGCATTGGGGTGGCGAAGCAATTACTTGCACAAACAAACGGAGCGTTCTAAATACCATTATGTACTTAGATCAATAATTTCAAAGGAAACAAAGCATTTAATTAGCAGACGGCGCAGCTGAATGGACGGCGCGGCGTTCAAAAAGGGATTCTGTACGACGCATACATTCCGATACTTGTTTAATAATCGGGCACTCTTTGAGCTACGCTTATCCTCAATGACGCGGACAAGGAACTAGTTTTGTGGAAGTGAAGATGTAAAATATTTACTTAATTTAAAAAGGTAGGTCAAAAACAGATTAGAATATTAAATTTGATAGCGGAGAATTTCCTGAATAAAAAAAGATAATCGACATTCATACATTAGGTTAGCATCAAACATACTGATTTCTGTAATAGATCTGCAAACTCTCCAAACGCTCGTCAGCGACTCAACAAACAAATCTCGAAATCTCTGACTTACGACATACGCCGATTTATTACTGAATATATAAAAGAGACACTAGAGCGAAATAAAGGTGCCAAAATGTTCATAACAGATCTGTCATTGGGGCAGATTCTGCTGACGAAACTGAAGACAGAGGATGACAGAGTCACCACATCCAAACCTAAACTTATGAGCGACATTGAACACTTCTATGAACATCTTTATACAACGTCCCAGGCACATATTATTTAGGCCTTAGACACAAAATTAACATAACACTTCACCGAATACATCCCGAACGTCAGCTTGATGCTGGTAAGTGCTCTCAAGAGGCTTAATAACATCAAGGCGTTCATTGATGATGAAGTTGCAGCTGAGATTCTGAACGCGGGTCTACTATTCATAAAGGCTTTTCGGAGACTGCTCAATTTTGTCATATTCGAAAACGAAGCCCATGGCATGGCATGGCATTTTTTGAATAACAAGTTCAAAGAATATCAGGATAGATCCTGATATTCTTTGAACATGTTATTCAAAAAATGCCATGCCATGCCAACGGGACAAAATCCAATTGCGTTTAGGTTTAACGACTTCCAGCCGCCCCAACAAGCCGGATTCCAAAACAGCTACAGTAATAATTGTGTTAATGGTCTTCGTTCGAGCAGAATCAACAATACGCCTATAGAAGATCCTCAAAGTCGGCACTACATATAACCCTCAACACTAGACCTTCATAGACAAAGGAGCTTATGACAAAATAATGCATAACAGCATCAACCAATATAGCGATCACTGGATTGTATTTTAAGATCATAAACAAGTTAGAATATACTATCGCTTTGTCGAATTGCAACGTATTTCTTTTATTGGACTCAAAATTTTCATAAACTGAAAAATTATATGCTAGCAAAGAATTTCATTTTTTGATAGAGCGACATAAATATGAGTTGCCAAATTTTATTGTTTGCATTACTGTAGAGACATTGTGGACAAAATAACATGACAACGTTATGTTATCTCGACATGACAGAAAATAAACGAATTTCCGATATTTGTCACATCCAGCAGTCTCTATTTCAGTGCCTTTGAAAAAATCGATGGCCAATTACTATTACGCGACTATGTGGCATCTACAGCATTAACGCATTCACTCGTTACGGTTTTTATCGTCGGTTTTGCTCTGAAGGTATTATTTACAGACACGCTAAGGTGGCTGAATGAAGCATAACGTCTTTCGGGAAATAAATTATTGTTATGGAATGCATTTATGAATGTCACATTTGTTAATCGAATCTAACTGGTTTTGTGTCTTAGTAATTAGACACTTTACAATAAGATATTTTATGAACACACCTTAACGCGTCAGGCTCGACATGTTGACCTAGATACAGCCTTATGTCGCTCATAACAACACTGGTTTTTGAAATACAAATGTTGATGTGCTGAACACAACAGAGAAGTATCTCTGTTTTTAATTTTTTGCATAAGCAAAGCCACTGAATAACTTGGAATCTTATTTTGCAAACGTAAACTATATCAGATTTTATTGTAGAAATGTCAATATGAATTCAACTAACCAGCGCAAAGCTGTTACTGTGTGCTTGACTCGGGCCTGTCCATTATAATAAAGATTAAGCTTTAGCATTCCATTATATAGCTTTTATTGATATGTTGTCGCAAATAAAACCATATTAGTAGCAACTACGTCAGCTTCTAATAATGTTTATTTATTTATTTAAAGGTATACTTACAGGTAGTATATACAGCATTTTGACAATAGTAGAATCGTATAAGAAAATTATCTAGTATACAAGCCACTTAAAAGTGTACACAACATTTAATTATAAAAATGTAAAATAACACGAAAACATAATATAGAAAAAACATAAAAATTGAATGTGAATTAAGTGTTATGATTATTAAGTATATGTTAGATATATGAATTCGTGATAAGCTTACAATAATAATATATAAATTTAGTGCTTGAATATAGTGTAAATGAAATACATAACAGGAGAAAAAATAGAAAATATTATTTGTCACCTAACAACCAACGCTTTGAAACTATTTTGAAATCCGAAATTAATTAATAACTAATATTGTCTTAATCTACGCACAAGTACAAAAACAGTTGGCAGAATTCCATATCATATAATATTAGCCTTAGAAGCGACAACTCCGCACCATTGAAAACGCATTTCCATCCGGAAGTAGTAGAGACTATCTTCGTATCGGTCGACATTTTGCAAACGCAAGCCAACCCAACATAGTCCACCGCATACATGACAATTGCCATTTTCACGACTACCACAACATCATATATCCTTGTAAATCACAACCAATTGTAGGCTTAAAATTCAGAGAAATAGAGTCAGTAATCTTTTACATAAACAGCATAAGCTTATACAATATTTTAACAACTGAACTGAATATTTTTCACTATCACAAGCAGCAAATCGTGAACTATATTTCAAGCTTTTGTGTGACGTTCGATCTGACTAAGTATTTCCACTGGCAACAGTTCTTCCACGATTTGTTTAAGCACTGGATAATTAAAACCGGGAATGAATGACTCGGCACTTTTAATCCTGCGATTCTTTCTATCTCGGCATGTTGTCCTTTTTCCCCGTTTCCATGAGTAGACAATGGTAGTCGCTTGTTAAATAGTTAAGAGACTTATTAATCAACTCTGCTGTTTAATTAGCGTCAGACGGCTTTCAAGAGTTCGTTTTCTAAAGAGTAGATGATAAAAGTTGCCTCAAAGAAAGAGCTGAAGTTTAAGCAAGTATTTAAATTAGATGTTTAATCAATTGTTAATTGATCTCGTGAGCCTTCTAATGTATTTTTTTATTTGCAACGTGAATGAAGATTTTTGGAATGACATATTTCAAATGAAATTTATTCCTAGTTTAAACTGCGATGTGATATTTCGAAGCGAGATTTAGTTAATGTATATTTATCTTAGCGATACGAGCACATTTTAATTCCGAAATGCGTATGTATTGAATCCATGAAAACTATATTTTTACAAATATTTCTATATCGACATTTAAATTGGTCGAGCAGTATTCTAAACACAAAATCTGATAATAATATACCTAATTGAAATCCAATCTTTTTGAAGTATGCACGAGATTGGAATTCGCGTATCGACTCACGTAGCACCAAATGTTTCTGGCACGTTTCTAACTGAAATTTTGAATTCAGTTTTAATGAGCAACTCAGAATTAATTCTTCTAAACTTTAAAAAATGTGAAAGCTCTCTATTATCGACCAACAAAATCAAGAAAAGTAGTTTCGATCAAAACCACATGATGTAACTAAGTACTCTTAATGCAATTGAAAAACTAATTATAATAAGAATAATATTATTTCTAAAAATAATATTCTAAAATAATATTCTAAATAATGAGCACCGTTAGACTACAAACGTTAATTTAATTAATTTATCATTCTTTTCATCTAGTTACATGGGTGGTCACCAATTTGGTCAAATTTCACCGCTCGACAATTACTACTCAAATAGTTTTCAGAAATAATTGCGTTGATCACGCAACTACAACTTATATAATACTTATTAAATCTGTGCACACGAATAGAGCTTTTAACCAATGTGGTTATAACGTACGTGGGTTTGATGTAATTTACATTACTGGACAGTGCAGCGTTTTGCAATGAAATTCGAATTTCGAATCACGAGATTTGGGAGGCGTGGGGTCGATCCTGACATTCTTAGAATTTCATGTGTACTTATTTGACGCTCCTAAAAACGCCGTGTGGCAACTTAACAAATACACTTGACATGAAATTCAAATGGCGTGTATAATATGAAGTCGACCAATCCTCACTGGGCCAGTATTGTCGATTAAGGCCTAATCGTCCTTACATATGGTAGATTCGTAGCCGTATATTGGAACGAATACGACTGTAATGATGACAAAAAATTTATTAATTTCCATTCTTCGTCGAATCTATCACTATATAAGTATTTGTGTCGAATCATTATCTTGAACATGTGCCTTTTATATTCTGGGAGCAATATTTGTGATGAATTGTCACTTATACTTTATTTGGAGAAAAAGGGATGCGATGTTCAAATATCCGACATCATGAAATTGTAACTCTAGGCTCTCAGAATTCTGTCACGGATTATATACTTCAAATAAGGATAGAATATTTATAGACATCCTTTATCTCGATATTCTACATATTGTCTGTGAATCCGCCAGTTAAACTAGAAACAAGTAGCTGTCAACATCTAAATAAAGGTAGGTTATTTATGTGTCTGAAAGAAACATGTTCTGGATGCTCATTGGGTGGCTAGGCTTGATTATAATATGAGGATGCCGATAATAATTTGTCTATAACCACATAAATTAATCGCGTATTTAAAAGACGCCCAAAGTTGTGCCAGCGACCAAGCGCTCAACTTATAATGGATATTGTAGCAAAATATAAGTCAGCTAGAAAAGTTGGTCGCCTTTGGAAGGCAACGCGGAGACATGATTTTAGACCTAGTTTTCAAGTGAGTATGAGGTAAAATAAAGAACCGCTACACACCCAAACATGATACGAGTTCACTTCTAAGTCAAGCCTTTCAGTTCTTGTTTAGTATATTGAACATAAATGTTAAGGAGAGGTGTCTCGGAGTCTCATCACTGTTAAGCAAATAAGAATGATTTAAAGAATATGAATAGTGATCAGTCTCCCGGAAATGACGGTATCAACGTCGAGTAACTAAGATAGAAAGACCAAAGCTCTCCAAGTTAATGCTCTGTTTTCCACAATAGGCTGCGGTTCCTGTTTTCAAGGACATGTTTAAAACTATCGTGCTCGTAAAGAACTAATTTCATAACATCACCGTTAAGGCGAACTATCAAAAATTAAGTATATAAAATTCTGTTTTACACAAGTTTTACTTTTTATATTTATTTGCAAGTTTTGTTTGTCTTTAAAAAATAAACCTCTTTGATATTATTAATCGATATTATAAGGCAGGGCATATTAGATTTATAATGGTATTAAACACACATATCATCAATGACCACAGCATTATAAACACTGCGTTACAGCGTTGTGGGCCCACGGATTGTCATGTGCTGTTTGGGTGCTATTAAGTCGATACGAGTATACTATTCCACATCACAGAAGTTGATAAAGCAGGACGATATCTATTGTTATAACGATTGTTTTGTGAACAAATGTATAGTTTTCCAAACATCAGAACAACCAGTCTACAGAATGAAGAAATTTTTATTTTTGAAAGTATGATTTGTCTTTTTTTTATTACATCATGTTCTTTATATTTTGACGTAAATAATTTTGATATATATTCTTACTTAAGAACAAAGAGATGAGTTAAATAAACCATATAGAACGTGTATTAAAATTACATATCCAAAATTTTGTCAAGTTGTTGTGTCCTAGTTTACTCAGGGTCAGACGACAACTCAGCTTGTGAATTTCACTTCCAAAAGTTTGAAAATGTTGCTTTTGAGAGTCACTTCGCAAACTAACATTTCATACATGGAAATATTTAGTTTGTTTGTCTATTAGAAGTAATCATGCAAAATATCTTCGACTTGGACGGGACTCGAACGCGATTATTTTTTTTTTATTTTGTCAAGCCAATGTAAACTTTACTCTAACTGTAAACCAAACTTTTTAATTTTTTGGTATAAACAACGTGAATAAGTCTTTAGCAAAGGACGACATCAATTGCGTCTTCTTTATGTTATGATATGACACACTGAAATCTTTAGATAATACCTGTTTGTATTGAATTTCGAATAATATGTAAAAGATATTGTTCTCATCATTGCTCCTATCATAGATATCTAATTTATATCCGTTTGCCTTTGTTTTATTTCTAATGGTATTCTGTTGCGTATTAATATACTTATACTGAATAAAGGCAATTGATATGAATAACGCCATAACATTTAAGTTAATTAAGCCTATGTATGAAACAGTCATCTGTCATTCTGAGAGTACAACTAACATTCTCCCAGCAGCGGTATTTATTAAGCCGGCGCATAAATTTATAAGTCGATAATTTTATTAAGCACAGCCACCTTGCTCGTTAAGCACATTAAGATATGAGTAGCACCGGTACATGCAATCTCACGAATTGATAATTGCGGAAGTGTTTGGTGGAGATTTACGAGTCGTTGCCTATCGTCCCTAGAGTCCCACACAAGTGAATTAGGGTTGTTGAACCAGGCGTTTTTGTATAAAATATTATGTAGAAATTTGTTACTTCCGTTTTTTATATTCAAATTAAAAATTGAATATAAAAAAACGGGTAAACACAGGGGGCAATAGTGGCCAGAGGTTGCCCACAAGGGGGGAGTACTTTCACCACTACTCTGGAACTTGGTTGCCAACGAACTCATAGAAAAGCTAAACAGGAAAGTTACTTCACAATAGGTTATGCTGACGACCTGGCTATAACTGATTTACAGCAAATCGACAAACATGGCCTGCGACCTGATGCGAAGAGCCTTCCTCATAGTAGAAAACTGGCGCGCTGAATATAAATTAAATGTCACCCATCGAAAAACAGAACTCGTATTGTTCACAAAAAAACGTGTATTCGGAAACTACAGACTACCGAAACTCCTTAACACCGAACTCCCACTCAAAACGGAAGTTAAATATCTCGGTATAATACTTGATAATAAATTGTCAAAAACACATAGACTCCAAACTTGAAAAGGCCAGCAAACCCTTCCTGGCAATGCAGAAGGATGCTAGGCAAAAGATGGGGTCTGAACCCCAAGCTCACGCTTTGGCTGTATACCGCCATCATCCGACCAAATGATAAGCTACGGAGCACTGGTCTGGTGGCGTAGAACAGAACTGTCCACCGTAAAACAGAAACTACAAAGTTGGCAAAGATTGATAAGCATGGCAATCACGGGTTGTATGAGAACAACCCCCTCTACTGCACTAGAAGCCTTACTCAATCTAACACCACTTCACCTCTTTATATAACAGGAAGCCACACTCACAATGATTAGGCTAAAGGAACTAGATCTTCTCAGCAGACCCCTACCCCACACAGGCGCTCCCTGAAGGAAACCATGATTGAACTCCCTTTGATGGAAGCCCCAAACGACGGAATGTACATCCGATACTGCTTTGACAAGAAGTACAAAATCCAGCTCCGTGATGACGGAAAGGAAGGCCTCAACATAAAAGATCTAAGAATCTTCACAGACGGATCCAAAACAGATTCGGGATCAGGATGTGGTGTTTTCTCATATGACTTTAACATGAACATCTCCATACCTATGGGAATTCATAACACCGTATATCAGGCTGAATGCGTGGGAATCATTACCGCCGCCAAAGAAATACTGAGAAGGAACATAAAAGGACAACACATAAGAATCTTAACGGACAGTAAATCTGTATTACAATCACTGTCAAACAACCAATGCTACTCTACATTAATCCACGAATGTCACCCACGTCTTGATGATGGCAGGGAGGGATAACCTCATCACCCTACAATGGATAAAAGGTCACAGCAACTCGTGCGGCAACGACAAAGCGGACGAGTTAGCTCGAAGAGGATCAGGAATGAAGGTCTACGGACCAGAACCAATAGTGCCTCTCCCCAAACAATGGTCTAAAAACCAAATAAGAAACAAAACTAAGCAGCTCCATAGCGAGACCTGGAGAAACACTGAAGACTGCAAGCAAACAAAGGCTGCATTACAGAAATAAACACAAAACTGTCAAAGAACATCCTTAAACTAAACAGGAAACAACTCAATCAGATAACCGCGGCAATAACTGGCCACGGACCTTAACAAAAACACCTCTTCAACCTAGGTCTCACTGACAGCCCCATGTGCAGAGCATGCTTGGAGGCAGAAGAAACGGCCGCACATGTGATCATGGAGTGTCCAGGGTGTGGTGGACTACCGGGTAAGACATCTCGGACAGCCGAGCTCACTGCCGAGGTTTTCGGTAAGTTAAAAAACTTATTGAAATTTCTGACGAGCTAAGCTGGCGAGAATAGCAACATCATTCCCACACACGCAAAATAGGCGCTTAGAGGTCGAGTTGCGGAAACCAGCAAGTTTGACCTTATACCTAAGTCAAATCGAAATAGTATTGTAGAAACGTACAACCAGTTAAGAGTGTTGTCCAAAATTTGAGGATTTTCTAAATGCGAATAAAAATGAAATTGTTAGTATAATAATAAACATTTTAATACCAAAATGAGTCAAAATTATGTTGATTTATCACGAAACAATAATCGTCAACAACAATCAATTCATAAACATGTTTAATGTTGTAAGGAAATGTATTTGTAATCTGTAGCATAAACACCAATAATTTTAAATAATATGTTCTTTCTACAATGTCTATCGAAATTATAAATAGTTTTTAATCCATCAAATTTAAGTACAAGCGCAACGCTATATCTATAAAAACATGGTTTGGAAAAATTGTTAATCTATCTCTCGAAAAATACCCATCGACATATCTAGAGTGCATTTACTATTTACTATTTTTAGTTTGAATTGGCAATCATCGATGACATCATAGATTACTACAGACCGCTAACAAAAAAAGCACAAAAGCAAATAAGAACCTACCGTTTGCATGCTAATATTGCACACGAACCCTGACAGCAAATTTTAGACTGCACTCTGCCTAGATGTGTGCTATTATAACTTTAAAAAAGTATGTTGCAAAAAAAACAACATCTTTCTTATCAATAATGTTGCAAACACGCAAATTGCTTATCTGATAGTAGCGGACTACATTCACCTCCCTAAGGGATTCGTCAATATGCAACTAAATAACAATAACATTGTCATCTTGTGAGAAAATGTTAAGTCAGTGTATCCAGTAGCCATAGCGTAACAAATTTTTCGTTTATTTATATGCTCACATGGTGAAGAACCTGCGGTTTGTAAAAATTCCTAGCCATACAAGTCGTAAGTTCAATTCCTACGAACTATTAAAAAATCCAGTAGTCATTCGAGTGATCATTCTCCGTGGTCCAAATGGTCTTAACGGTGCTGACTACATGTGTTATGTTAACAAGCTGTAGACGACCTGCCGATTATGTTATCAGAACGTTAGATATAGCCTTCTAACGCTTTACGCAGTTCAAATTACGCGCTATGGGCACACATACCAGTACGATTACGTTTCGCTTGTCATTTATTAAATAGGCCTACAGCTGACTATATGCTTATTCAACATACCTTTACCTTAGCAAGCCGTAAATGTAAAACTATTCCATTACTCTAGGAATTGATACATACATTATAATTTCTTTGCATGTTATCAATTAGCAATATTCTTCAAGTTTAGAACCAACTTTGATGAAAACAAAATATAATCATGTATGTATAAAAGTCAAAATAAAATAAAGTCCCAAGCTGAAGCAAAACATAAAGTATTACATCATCTTTCCTGATCTAATTTTCAAACAAGTTTCGTGGCAAGACGCATGTTGTGGGCGCAATATTTTCCAGGGTCGTTCATCCTTGTCAAAACTCTGATACTGTCGGGATATCAAAAAAATGATATCACACTGAAGATTATGTTTGAAATCTATTGATAAATACTAAACTCCTGCGGTATAAAAACAATAAATCAGGTAAACCAAATAATAACTAAGATAATAAATAAATAATGTAATTACTAAAAATAAGTAAAATACATACACAGTTTAATAAGTCGTTTTCAATTTTCTAGTTTTGAGGGTAATTGGCGAATAACTTCATATGTTAGAAAATTACTACTACCTGGAAACGCCGAGCTTTTATTTCGCCTAAAACATTTCACCCTACTCGGAGATATTGTCGAAAATCTAGTTCGAAAATATTGTAAAGTTTGGCAATGCAAAATGACCACCAGTTTGGTACCGCCATTTTGTTTTCTGCTGCAAGATGACCAATCCCGAGAACAGGACAGAGCGACTCCAAGAAAGTGCCCGAAATCGCAGTTGCACTTCATCCTCATGATCAAATTTATATGAAATCGAGTTTCATTTTCATCATGAAAAAGACTAGTTTCACCTTGTGATATCGCAGAAAAAATCATAAGCTATCATGAGTGATTTGTATGATTTGAAACTTCTGGTAACTTATAATACTTTGTACGTTTAAGTTGTTAGTTACTTATCGTGAAACCAATGAATATGATTCGATCGGTCCATTAGAATAATAACAATATCCAATCAAATATCAGACGCCTAATGAATGAGATTAAAATCTACTACGCGGTTGGACAGTCGTAATTTACGCACGGAGTTATCGCGTATCGGAGGAGAGTTCGCGGCCGTACGCGTCCACGCAGCGACATCTAGCCCTTGTTCGCTCCAGGTTTAATTGTGAACAGAAGCATTAAGCAACGATATACAGAACTGGAATAACCTGAGTTTTGCATTTTAAAATAACGACGATAATTAAGTAAGGTTAGTGGGAAGCAATTTCCGTTTTCAAATTGCAGTATGATTGAGTTAGCGCAACTGCAATAAAACTATCAACCAACTGCAACTCCTCGAATTGCTGTTGAAATCGATTTGCACATAGTTTGACCTTGTTTGAAAAATATTTTTAATCACATTCGAAAAAAATATATTTATAAACGGATAATTGCGATATCGACCAAATCAAATACTTAAATTGTTTTTATTCATTCTTATTAAAATTCTTTCCAGATTTTTTTTTTTCACTCATTTTTAATACAAATTTAACGTATGTCACTTCCAGGCTTATATGGTCACACGTTGACCGTATAGCTTGTTCAGTGTTCATTTATCGCTGGCCCGCGGTAGATTCCAATCAAGCTCTGCTAGTGCAGTGGTGCTCGCAGCCTTATATTTCACGCACCATGTACACTCTTACCTGCACACAAATCTTGTCTATGTCGCCAACCTTACCTTTAGCTTAGTGGAGGTTTTATGTTTTATAAGTATAATTCAAACGGAAACGACAAAGCTATAAGAAACACGCACACTTCGTCTTTTATTAAAAGTCACTGATCAAGGACTTAGAATGTTCTTAATCTGGTAATAAATACTGTTACAATTCAAAATAAACAAATTACATTTGAATTTAAAATCCGTTATTATTGTATGATTGCTCACAGTATCACAGTGTATCCTCGTTTTGGCGCCAGTCGGATGTCAAATATTTTTGTGATGTTAAAGTAGAGAGAGATAAAAAGAACCCAATCGCTGTGCATTACATAAAGAAGATACCCACCCAAATACAATTTTTGAAACTGTAAATCCGCTTGGAAGTAGAATGTATGTGTACCGAGCTATTGATAGGTAAAATGAAACCTCCTCTGTCTATGACAGAAAAAAATTGGCAGTTCAAAGAATATCCGAAAATAAAATATTTTATCACGCGAGATGAAGATACGAGTAGCATCTAGAACCATATCGCGTCTTTAAAAATTAATTTGGTGGTGTGTTTAAAGATACCAAAACATCGGGACAAGTGTATCAAATTACTATTCCTGAAAATATGGCTAAGCTTCTCAATAACATCATGTTCATAAAGCTCGACCCATAAAAGCTTGATTGGAAACGAATGTTCCGGACTTCAACACAGATCTCTGGCTGAAGTTTAGAGGACTGCATTGCAACCAATGTAGGATAGGTTATAAGCTTCATATATTTTTAAAAAATTTATATTAACCATAAAGTAACACACATAAAGTAATAAATGTTATATGCTAAATACTAAGTCTATACTTGTACTAAACTCTGCTTGCTTTGACAACCTCAAGAAAGTGCTGTACAGTAACATATAAGTATGTTAATTAAGTCACCCAAGAGACAGTGATGATTTGATGTTATCGTAAACGAAATAAGAATAATTAAAATATTATTTATATATTCCATTTGAGCCATTTGTTTTCATAACTATCTCATATCAGCAGAATATTCTTTCCAGTCATTGTAGAACATATTTTTGTCTCTTCTGATTAGTTATACTTTTAGTTGATTTAAAATAAATATAAGCCACAACATAAGTATGTTTTTTTTTATAGGATAGGGCAGCAAACGAGCAAACGGATCACCTGGTGGTAACCAATAACCGTTGCCCATGGACACCCGCAACACCAAAGGAGTCACAGACGCGTTGCCGGCCTTTTAAAAGGGAATAAGAGGAATAAGGGGGGTTGGGCCTCCGACATCCTCACTCACTCGGCGAAACACAGCGCAAGCGCTATTTTACGCCGGTTTTCTGTGAGGCCGTGGCCACTCCGGTCGAGCCGGCCCAATTCGTGCCGAAGCATGGCTCTCACACGGTAAAACGGTGTATTTTTAAAATTTAAGTATTTATTCTTAAGATTTCAATACTAAACACAAATATATATCTAAGACTAAAAATAAAACACAAATCTAGCAAACAGCTCCTCAACAAGACTTACATGATCGATATAATACCAATAAATATAATCTTAAAAAAATATTAATTCTCGTTACCTGATACTTACCATCATATTTCATATCTTATATCTCCGCTCCATAGCTCCGGTATCCATCCCAGCCAATATCGATCAGACATTAATAAGCTTGTCAGTAGTGTGATGTAATTATTATAAATGTTCTCAGATACAAGATAAAATGTTATTATTTCCCCTTGTACAACTTATTGCTTAGTAGAGATTCGCCTATCATAATTGCGGTGTAGACCACACCATAAAAGATAATCAACCGTACCTCTTAAGACATTAAGCTTATAATTGATTGAGGTTTGACGTATGAGCAGTACCCGTACAAACGATTTGGTTTATTTGCGTACAGTTAGTAGGTGATAAAGTGGTACTGGTTTCATTTAGTCTTAACAACAGGGTGGATATTACAGATTCAAGTGGATTATGTTATGAGCTTCCGAGAAGAGAATCAAGAATCTAAATATCATAAATCTTTTAGTAGAGCTAATTAGCCGCCCATTTTTATATTCTCTCTCTCTCTTTATCTAATAATCTCAATCGACCTTAATGCGTATACCTTAACATTTATGAATAATTATTTTATGTTCATAGAACTATCATTATTTTGAGAAATATTTTGAAAGTCATAAATTAAACACGAGAAATAAAAATAAGCTTGCTGTACCAACGTACAGGCTGCAAAAAATTAGTCCCAAGTCCTATGAAGCATAAAGACAAATAGTGATGGCAACCGCCCTCTCAGAAGAGAGACGATGAAGCACTAGCACGTAAAGGGGCGCAGGAAGTCATAGTCGGCCTTTGTCATGAGAAGGACCTAATTATGGCTATGCTGAAGGCTGCCGATTAAGGATCATGGAGGGAAATTACTGTGCTCCTGGAAATTGGGAACCTTTTGATTTTATGTTTTTAATTCGTAAGCCAATAGTTTTATTTACTTGATACATATATTAAATTACATATAACTTAATGAATTAAATATTTCTCGGCGATTATCATACATACGTGGTTACGTTCCTTTAAGCTATCGAAGCTACGAATTAATAATTTGTTAGACTTAATAGTTTGTTATTTGATTTAAACACTTGACATTAAATTTTAAAATAGGATCCATAAATTACGATATAAATAACATAGAACTATTAATTGAAACGGCAACAAGCTTGTATCATTTTCGATTTGCGTTGCCATCTTAACATGGCAAAATATTGGAATCATCATTCATATTTTACGTACGAATATGTTTGCAAGGTTGTAACACGTAAAGTACACGAACTCTTCAGCCGGTCCGTCTTGATTTATTTTTCATATTAGTTTTATTTATAGTCACAAGCATCGTTTTGAGAATATTTATCTTCTTATTGATTTATGAAACTTGTTGAAAAATTAAACAAATAAGCTAAGAAAATCAGGTTGAATTTCGGTTAATCATTACATATGTATTAATCTAGACTATTAACATTGAGCTAACTGAACCTGAATTATGGAGGGGAAGAAATATTGCTCGGGCAAAAATAAATATAGAGGCAAAGTTGTTTTATGCAAATTGTATAATCTTTAAGCAAGGGCTTTTTATAGTATAGCAAAATATCTATACTGCAAACATCTAACTCCTAGCTTTTCTAAAAAGTATAGCTTCCCTTTATACTTTAAATATATATAACCCCTTAAACATATTATGAAGACATTTTTTATTCAATTTTTTTCTTCACTTTTGTAACGCTTTGTTCAAGTTATAATATTATATCCTAAATTTAAATTGTGTCAAGTTCAAGTAATTTATTCACCATTTGAGAATTATAGCCATGAATATTAAGAAAATTCGTCCATCATATAATTATTATTGCGTCCATTAAATTTTGCAGCTAACTAACAAAGTCGCTTTCTCTGTCCCTATATCCCTATGTATGCTTAAATCTTTAAGACTACGCAACGGATTGTAATAGATAGTGTGATTGAAGTGGAAGTTTTCTATGTATAAGATCCATTAAATAGTGGAGAAATACTGTTACTTTGAGGTTTCTAAAATGATGTCATAAATATTTCCATTATTTCCGCTTACATTACAAACGATTATATACAACATTCACAGTTTTCCTGTAGTGTATTTAGTGATAGTACATACTACTGCACCCGTGCGAAGCCGGGGCGGGTCGCTAGTTTTAAAATAAATGGCAATATTAGCAATCCAGCGAGAAGAGCCTACGATAAGAAAAAAAATCCGAGAAGTGTTCTATGTATTTCCAATTATTGAATCAATATATACATGAAATTCTTAACAAACTAATGAACCTTAATGCCTACATATATACCTATTCTTAAATATACAATCAAATAAATAATAATATTAAATCTACAGCTATCGTATTACTAGAACTAATCATATTTTAACCGGGTGAAAATTTTTTTTTCCTATATTCTCTTACACAAATGGCTTTACTACGTCACCTTAAAGGTATATAAAAGATATACCCATAAAAAAATAATCAATAATAATATATACTTTATACTGTGGTAATATTCTTTTATCAAATTAAATTAAAACATATAGCAAGTTGCTCCTTCTGAAAGTTTAGATTTGGCTAGATATTTCAAATATAATTTTTGTACTTATTTAGTATTATTGTACAGTTTTCCCTTAGTGAATACTAATTAATTATAGAGCAGCTTATGTTATATTAAATCAGACGTGTAGACATGTTTGACGCAGCGGTCCAGGTCATGGCTACTACGCAAGAGGTCACGGGTTCAAATCCCGCACGGGATAGATATTTTGTATGACCTACAAAAATTTGTTCCGATCTTGATTTTTGTGCATGTGAGATTTCTATGTTTGTGACTGTACCCACGACAGAGGATAAAATCCACGTGTGGGGCGACGTTTGTAAGAACAAAATTAAAAATTGTATATTTGTAATTTTCCAGGAACTGTTTTGGTGGCGTTTTTGAAAGAATATTGTCCATATCATATATACGCGATAGGAGTACTGTAGAATAAGTGCACAATAAATTAAATATTTTTATATAAAATATCATACTAAGATACATACATAAATTCACGGCAGGTGTCTCCGAAGGGATAGACAGACGTACAAACGCTAATACATCTACTATAATAATAAATATGTCATTTTTTTGTTTAAAAATAGATTAAATAATATGACAGATTTGTATAGCTTGATGTGACACACACAATCGCTAATATTCACATCTTACCAAAAATATAAGATCGATAACTAGTAAATAAACAGGGGAAAACATATTAAAATATGTGAAAAAAAATTATAAATCACAAAATCTACTTACACTGAAGGCAGAGTGATTAATATTGCGATATACTATTGTATATTTACTTCGAAATTTTAGTATAATCAGAAAATGGGAACGCTAAAACTGTCACCCGAAGTTGTAAGAGCAGTGTATTAATATTAAACGTAGTGCTTAAACATGGTATCCAACATTCCTATCTCATAGACCACCACCAATTATGCTGCCAAGCCAACTCCCGTCAACATCCGTAGATGGACAAAATAAATGTTTGATTTACGAACTATTTGGGGCCGTTACGCGTAAAAAGGTTCACTTAAAACGTCAAGCGCGTTCGTGAAAGCGCGATGACCGATCGTTAGCTGGCGTTTAATTACTGTTATTTAAAAGTGCCCATGTCAATCACTCGGCCGCCATATTTTATATTCGCTCGTCGCGAATGAGCTGTAGTTGATTTTAATCGATCAAGATTAAAAAGGTGTAATTTAGATGTAAAAACGTGCAAGATATGATGTGTTGGTCGATGTGCTGTAAAAAATATTATACTAACTTTTAAACTATCGCGTTGCATGTTGATAATAGTATTATTCCGGGGATTAACGCGAAACATGCATTTTACCATTATTGGCTTGACGTTTCGGCGCAGGTTGCACCGGCCGTGGTCGCAAGCAGACTGAGACAGACAGACAGACTGACAGAGAGAAGCGGTGTTTTGGCTCCGTGTGGGAGGCAGAAGATTCTTCATCTACCTCCAAATTTTGATTTTTCGCGATACCGCCTCTACACACTACACTGACTGTGTCCGTACTTTGAGCGCGACCCGACTGCGCAGTAAAGCGAGGTTGTGTTAAACAAAAATAAAATAAATGCATGTTTCGCGTTAATTCCCGGAATAATACTATTATCAAAAATATTATATAAATACATTACATATTAACAATGTTAAAATACAATTGTGAAGCCTGCAAGATTCTTTTTTCGTCCAAGTTTATGTCTTGAAAATTTTGTGATGTATAATGCCTAAATGAAATCTCATTATTCATTAATGTGGTGTTCGATAGTAAAGTCAATCTTCATCAAAAAATACATGCGATCCCACACAACATGAAGTTGCACAATTGCTATATTGCTATTATTAATACAACAGGCGTCTGAACTGGAGACAGTATTTTAATCTCTTGTTTTTATGCAATTACAGAATATTGTGACATATTATAGGCAATTTATTTCACGACGAATATCTGTCACGTAAGCGTATATTATATTATAACAGTCATTGATTGATAGTGAAAACTGCACGTCATTTAATGTCATTTTAAATTACAATTATTTTTTTCTATTTCCATTTATATAGCATTGTTTTTTTTTAATTGAAAGTACCTATAGAGACATGTTTATTTTTTAAATTCGCCTTATTTGTTTCTCATTATTTAGTAACCAGTAAGTGTTAACATCTCTGTTTGTTCTGACGTCAAATTGAATGCATTACATTACGAAAAGGGTTGAGTTTAAAATAGAATTTACGTTTTATTATCTTACTGGAGCTTAAAAGCGAGTAAATTCAATTATTTTCGGTTGATTAATCGGTGACTCGTAGTACAATACCGATGGATATATTACCCTCCAATGTATGCAAGATCGTTTTGTTTAGATATCAAAATTATAACTACATAGTCTTTAGTTAAAGATTCTTTAAGTAATAACACATAGTTTTATAAATTAAAGTTGAAATTTGTATTACAATTAATACAGTAATAAGCAGTTCTAAGTTAAGATACGTTACAGTATATTATATAATTATAATGTAATGACAATTGACGACCTCCTTAGTATACCGATTTCAAGGTGTCGTCGATCTCTGAGGTCCCGGACTCGAATCCCGGTTGAGGCAGATATTTGTGTGATAAATGCGAGCATTTGTACCTTAGCCATGGTTGTCAATAATATTTCTGAAAGAAAATTTTTATACATGTATAATATACGAGTATGTGTGTTTATCCGTTATCCAAGATCGCATAACATAAGTCTTACAGAGCTTACTTTGGACTAGGCTAATCGCTGCAAGTATAAAAAATATTTATTTATTTATGTCATAAATTATGACATAAAAAATCTTCCTTGAGCAAGTTAAAACTTTAATCCATTTAGACTCATAATGAAGCAAAGTCTTAACTTGCTCAAGAAATATTTTGTTTTCCTTAGGAGAGGAAGGCTAAAAATCCGTCACAAGGGGCACGAAACGTGCCCAGGATACCCCCGCAACGGCAAATGTCACGGGGATTATGTTGGACTCCACGCGACCGGAGCGGTCCGACCGCGTGACCCACCAACTAAACTCAGCCTGAGCCTTGGCCATAAGGCTTGAATGAAGTCAAGAAAGATGAACTTGACTTCATACTCATGATGAAAATAAGGATTGCTAAACTAGCGGAACCAGTGCCGTCAGTCTCAGTACAAGGTCTCCCGCCGTAGATTTGCGAACCGATGGCGTAGCTTTTCGACATTCACAAGTGCTTGTAACAGCCCAGACTGAATAAATGATTTTGAATTTGAATGAAGTGATGGTCTTAAAGGCATAGGTCCGCCTCCTACTCGTAAATAAAAACTTATTTTCTGATGAGACTCTTATAGTTGTGATCTTGATGCATGAAAATTCAAAAATATATGCTGTTGGTAAAATTTTCATTAGCACATCGAGTAAGTTTTTATATATTATTCTCTTACTCTTGCTATTGCTCACCACTTATTCCATAGGATTGATCGCTTTACTACTATTGAACATGCTAAAAATAACCTTGCTTTTTTTTAATTACACTTTAAGTTATAGATTAGAAAACATTTTTTTTTTGTAAAATGGATAACATTTTTTATGATTTTAAAAGAAATTTGGTATTAAACGAACATCCCCTAAAATCTTTAATAATACCTACATACATAAAATACAAATAAAGCTTCATCAGTACATAATGTTAATTTACGTTTCAGTGGGAAAACATGTGTTAAGATAATCTTATGGCATCTCGAAGAATTGTATTTATCCCGTGATCTCTTAGATATTAAGCTTTTCTGTTCTTTTAGCAGATTTTTAATAATTGGAAGGAACTGAATGTACTACTCGTCGATGGTTATTTACTCTCTGATTACGACCATACGTTTTATACGTTAATACAGAAGATTAGAAGACGCACGTAGGGTACAGATGGAACGTGCACGTAGGGTATTGCCAATTATTTGAGCATAAAAGAAAAAAAGAAAAACAATCTGTTAATGAATTCAACTACTAATTAGACAAATCAATAGTCTTAGTCAAATGACTTAGTAGTATTGATATAATCGTAAATTAACGTAAGGACAAACGGAACATATACTTCATTAATAGATGTAGTATTATAAATAGCCAACCTTTGCATAGCAATTAATAGACGCTTAATTCCTTTTTACACTGGAGCTTAAGAATATTAATAATACAGTATTTCGCTTAAAATATAGCTACATTGAACTATTTTAATTACCAATATTTGAAAGTCACAAAGATAAGTACTATTATAACCGATTAATTAAGAATTTAATAGTATCTATATTTTGAGCCATAAATTAATTACCTAATTAAGATAAGTGTACTACACATTTTCTATATACTATTTCTTAAGAATAAATACTTTGATCAGGCGAGAATTATGTAGATAAAATTAAATTACTCGCGACATTTGCAAAAATTCTATGGACTGAAAAGAATTAAATCAAGGTCCGTTCAAAGCTGGCGCACAAAAAATCTCCAATTAATTACAAGTCGATCAAACGGCCCCACCTCCCGTTCCCTTTAAATAAAATTGAGATATTTGACAAAGCTTTTAGATGATTTAGCGAGAATAGATATATTTTTTTCCAAATCACTATAGCTTTCATATAATGTCTGCATTTTGCTCGATATTAAACATTTTAATGATTTCAGAGAGAGGGAGATGTATTAAGAGAATTTCGACGGCAAAAAATTTTCTTTCTTAATAACGTACGATGTAATATTTTGATTAATAAGTCTTCCTACTTCTTAACAATTTACTTCATATACCCATAAGTAATAATCTTTACTAGTGAAAAAAATTCATGATATTGAGTAATTTGTTTTTGTTTTGAATTTTCTGATTCTGACAGTGCGTGACGCTAATAAGGGTAATGTGCTTCTCTGTGCATGTCTGTTATTGATACTTTGGAGCCCTTTTTTTGAGGGGAAATGCTCCTTATGCACCGTGACACCGCGCTGGCTAGGCGCGGCCGTGTGTGAGGCTCTCCGGTCAAATGGACCGGTCTATACCCACCACAACCCCCCGGTGTATCGGGCGCGTGGAGGGGTCCGCTTTCTCGATTCTATATGATATATATGTGATCCTTTGGAGCCCTAATAGGTTTAATAGTTCAAGGTGTTTCACTCATCAGTAATAAATTAAGATGTAGTGAGTCCCATCGCTTGTGGGGATTTGTGAGAATTAGATGGCTAACTCGCTCGCAAAACAGGCTCTTATAATGTAATAGAGATTAAAACCGAATCGGTTTACATTAATTTCTTGTAACTAGAAATAAAAGATATTTGATTTTTCGATCGAATATTGCTGGAAATTTCGGTATTTTTTTTCTCGGGAGAGGAAGACTGAAAATCCTCACAAGAAGCACGAAACATGCCCAGGATACCAGGATGCCAAGACTTACCGTTGCGGGGGTGCAACGATAAGTGTCACGGAGATTATGTCGGACTCCACGCGGCCAGAGCGGTCTGACCACGTGACCTACCGACTAAACTCAGTCTGTTCCTAAGTTCTAGAACCATATAGGCAAATCGTGAGGGCAACTACTCCTCAGGAGAGGGGCGATCAAAATATGCACATAATATAAGAAGAAACTTACCACTGCTTTTTTTCCCAATTAGTTGTATCAAGGTATTCCGGATTATTCCTTACATAGGACTTACAGTTACTAATAAAACTCCCCATAATTCCTCCACAAGACTAGATTAGTAGAAGTTAACTTACCGCTATTCAGAATACTCAACGCCTAACAAACTTCAATTGGCCTGCCGCATAATTATTCACGAATCGATAGCCTCATGGTGGGGCACGTGGGAATTCATTCAGTCCCTTTCATAGTAGGGAAACGTCTGGAAACTTCCACGACTGAGTAGCTCGGTTAGCCACGGCTAACGCAAGTGAGTTCCATAATGCGGAAACTTTGCTTTTGATGGACGTGTTGTAATGCGCTTCACGAGCAACTGGCTGTGCACACTGTACATACTCGAACATATTTGGGCGTTTGAGTTGTACTTCTAAATCGTCACTTTCTATTAAAGTTTAATAAAATCTTACAAGTTCCATGCGTGGGCTTCTCGTGATGGCTCATTGAATCTCGAAGAAGTGTATTAGATAGTCTGTTTTATTTAATCGTCAATGACAATACGTCCTCAGCCTATTATTCATAATTGATCTTTAATAGTGGTTCTTATCGTGAGTGATTTTTCGTTAATATTTTCCCAAAAATACATAATAAATACGTTTAAAATAATAAGAAAATAAACGAGGATGCTCATAAAATATCGGCTTACATAAAGATTAAGGATAGAAAGTAACGGTAACTCGGAACGTTAAGCTCAGATTAATCAAGAGGGCATTTTGGAGAAGATCGGCAGAACTGTTAATATATCAACGCCGAGTTGTGACTAATTTATTCCACGAAACCTACATATAGCATGCTGACGTGGCCTTTACTGATCGGAAGGTTGAAGGTTCAATCGTAATCTCAAAAGAATCTGACTGTCGAAGATTGTGGGTACCATGGTATAAATAGTAGTCAGAGAAATTACGAGTACCCAATGAATAGATTGACTAACTGAGCGATTTTGTCGAGCATTTCAGCCGGACTGTTAGGTTAGAAAAGAGGATCGTACATTAGTGAATTGGGAATTCAAGGCTGTCCAGGTCCAAGTAAGAATGTAATCGCAATCAAGAAGGAACAACACATTATTATTGGAATATTCGTTACAAAATGAATAAACTAGAGATTCTGGAAAAAAGGCGGCATCTAACAAACTGACATTATTGGTAACAACTGTTTTTTCCAGATCTCTATCTAACTCTTTTTACAGTTACAGGCCCGAAACCCGGATACCGAAACCAATGTTGCGACCTAGTGTCGCGACATTAGTGCTTTTGAGAAGTTGTGTTAGAGGAGATTGGAGACTTGAGAATCCAAGGAATGAAATTACTCTTTGGAAGCAGACTTTTGACAATTTAAATACGCAGAATACTTGATTTCTTCGACCATTTTGCTAGAAAGAAATATTTAGTCTTAGACAACTGATTGTAACTCGTCTCGTCGATCGTCTAGAGGCTAAGGTCGACACCGCACTGTAATCTGCTGTATGCAAAGGACATGCAAAGGACTATAAATAATTTCCAAGCTTATTCCGATTAACAGCTATCAAAAATGTCTAAACTACAGCAAAATTAGGAACTATGGCAAATTATAAGTAAATCAATAAATATATAATAAATAAATATAAATATTTGTTACACTTACACCAATTAGCCTAGCCCAAACTCTGTAAGGCTTGTTATGGGATCTAGAGTAACGGATCTAGGGGAACGGGTAGACATACATATGTATATATTATACATATATAAATATTTTTTATAGACCAACTAATATATATGAAACTAAGGTACAAATGCTCACATTCATCACACAAACATCTGCCCCCACCGGGATTCGAACCCGGGACCTTAGAGATGGCGACACCTTGAAACCGGTGTACTATCCACTCGACTATTGAGGTCGTCAATCAATAGATAAGTAGGAAGTTTGATAGCTAAGTAAGAAGTCGTACTAAGCATTACTGCTTCAATTTAAAGACATTGTCTAAATAACGTGTCTGTAATTTGGTAAAAGATAATACGAGTTAAAAAATAAATGCAAACGATCTATAAAAGCACAAACGCTTATTTGATTTACACAAATTGACTCAGTTACAGGTGGAACAAAACACAAACAATAAGTGTGAACATGAAAGGTATTTGCAGAACACTCAAATTGGGCTGAAAAACACAAAAATATTATAACATTAAGATTGAGTTTATTTCAAAAGGAGTGCGCATTGTTTTTTGTTGAAATTGAATAGTATTGGTCTCGTCTATTGCGTATGTAAAGCCTTTATTTTTAATAAGAGTATCATGAAGCCTACCGTGTTTGGGTTTCAAGGAAAATGTCAGCAATCTGTGGTAAAATCCCACTTTATCGTTACTGTGCCGCATTTATTCGAAGCTACAGAGAAAAAGATATAAACCTGGAAATCGGTTGGGAGTAAATAAAGTCAGAGTTGGGACTCAGGCTGGGAACGGGTGGATCGCTGAGATAACAATTATTGGGACTTTATAGCATGGTTACCGATAGTCCTATAAAACGGCGACTCGAAATAAAAAACGAATTTCGCTGTCGGCTTTATGTTGCCTGGGTATTCTGACCTGCGTCAATTTAACAGAAAAGTTTTCACAGGTTTGCACGGATATTACACTTTATCTTTACAATACAATGAAACTTGAATATAAAATAAAGGACAAAGGAATTGACAAGTTTTTAATTAATCTAAAACAAAGTTAATAAATATGTTAAATTCTCTTCAAAATAATGTTCTTTTATCACACACAAACTCATTGATAACAATTTCATAAATATGCTGTCATAATCTATTCAGTCTTCTTTAAAGTATTTTATTTTATACTCAATATTTATCAACAAAAGTATTTGCGTCAGAAATGCACGGACAAACTTACCTACACTTCTTCTAATCACAGCATCCCTTGTAATAAAATTATTTCCAAAGTGAGTATCTTTGGAAAAGGCCTTTCGATCTTTCAAGTCTAAATCCAATTTTCCTTCTTTCCGCCTCTAATGAAAACATGGCCGTTGAGCAAGCCGACTCGAAAATCGTATAAAGTTAGACCCGACATCAAAGATGCAATGTAACCGTCAGAAAGTCTCTGAAAGAGTAATTGAATAAGGTTAATTTTAATACTAAAAGATACTTTTAATGAAGATTGCCTTCAAGTTTACAACTAATAATTATTGTATAAGCCTCATTAAAATCAATGTTTGGCAATGTCTAGAATATTTAATTTGAATATTAAATACAATTTTAAGCCGTAACTTTATCGGCGTTACATATTACGTGAAAATTTATGTGGGGTTGAAAACGGAAATGAAGAATGAAACTGACTGTTCCAATACATTCTTTCCACCTTAGATAATTACCTAAGATGATCTTAGGTAAGTCTAAAATGTGAAAATGGATGCTTAGAACTTTTGGAAATATAATCCTTTCCAAATCATTTGTCCTTAATTTTATATTCAAGTTTAATTGTATTGTAAAGACTTATAGATAAAAAACTGTTTAACTATAAAGTGATTTGTTAGTTTCATCTTCTTATGAGACAAACAAATCGTAGTTAATTAAGGATTTAATGCAGAACAATTGTTCACTGACACCAAAAAATAGAGCATTTTAGTTTATCTTTAGCATTTTATTCAACCTTCTATAAAGAAAGTAAGACGAATTTTTTATCCGCCATTCCCTCTCCAGCTCTCCAAACATGAACGAGCTGATGCTCACTGGTAACATTTCCCTGCAAAGTCTGACATTAACAAATTGTCCTGGAAGAGACAGTTTATTGGTTGATGTTTTAATATATTATGTACGATCCTTTCTATTCGTATCTGAAACCGATTTAAATTTCTATTCGATTCTAAATAAGCATTTAGAACACACATGCTACCAGTCACACTACAAATAAAACCGTACACTAACACATCAGGCCAATCCCTTCCATACCGCCTTCAGCGAACAACCCCAATCCATATCGGCAGAGGATACGCAGACCGCGGCATGTCCTTAGCGACCCCCCTAATCAACTCACGCAGGAACTTCTAGACCTGCAAGCGGCGGCGTCTGAGCCGTCGCCTCCCTTGTCACCCCCCAACCGGCAGCCTTCTGCTTAGCCACGTGTAGGTTCCCGTCAATACAGGCCGGTCCCACTTTGGAGAACCGTGCCTTCTTCTAGCGCTTATGCCCTCCCCATGGGGCAGCGCTAACCGTGCCTCTCCTGAGGTGCGGCTCTTTCGTCAATAAAGCCAGTAGGGTCAATAGGACCAAAGGCTTAGGCTGAGTTTAGTCGGTAGGTCTGTGTGGTCGAGCCGCCTCGACAGCACCAGGAGTCCGACATAATCAACGCATCCCTGCTTGCCTGTTGCGTTGGTATCCATGATGGATTCTCAGCCTCCTCTCCTGAGGAAAAAAAAATCAGGCCAATGTGAAGTCGAACGTTGTTCTCCATCTTACAAGCATAAGTGGAACTTGTGGAAACAGTGGTGAACAGTGGAACTTGTGAGCTAAAGTGTTAAGATACCAAAACTCTTTTAAAGGACGAACATAATGGCTCTTGTGTTGTTAGCGTTAATAATTTTATCACAGCCATCAGGACATCAGATAAAATATATCTATTAATTTATGCCACTAAAATTAAAAATTAAAAAAAAAAGCAAACGCTCTTTACGAAAAGCAATTGCCCTACCTTACGAAAGATAATACCTTAAGAAAATGAATCTACAGATGTAACGACACAATAAATCCGAGGTTTTGTACATAAGAATAAAATTGGAAATTTCAGCAAAATACAAATATTACTGTGAGTAAAATATATGTATCTGTGTATAAGGTTCACCTTTTTATATTACGAAGTGAAAAATAAATAGCTGACTTATCTAGAACTCTCTGTTCTTGTACACTTAAAGCCCTCGCACGGCAAAAGATTTTCATATTCAATTACAAATAGACAAGTGCGTCTCGAGTCTCGCCTTTGACGTCTTCACGGTTTAAGCGAATATTAGGGCCCCTGCCTAGAGGGGCCGAATCAGTAATATATTTTAGTATTTGCACGCTCTCTTTGAAGATTGTCGCTCAATGATTGATGCCCCTCAAATCTAATTACCTATGAGTATTAAAGATTGCCCTTTCGTTAATTGAGACTTGTTTCAGTAACGTTAATTACATATGAATGAATCGTTTGTCGTGCAAAGTGATTAGTCATGCCGATTTTGCTTTGTTTGGTGACGGAAATCGAACGGTTCCGGGATTTGTTTAATGTCAGTTGAATGTTTTGGGAAATATAGGAGCAGATTTACATTTATTGTTGTGTTGATTGATTGGCATCAGATGGTTTCAATGATGTACGTAACTGAATAATTGCTGAAGTAGAGACAAAAACCTATATGTATAGGCAATAAGATATGGCATATGGCAAGAAAGATATTCTATACCTAGGAATAACTAAATGTATGACATGTGGCATCATCGCAATTCGCATTTAAAAATAAAATGTCGTAAAGTTTGTAGATACGACATTTAGGTACTTGCCTAGGTATAGTTGTACTAGGTATTAGAGAGATTTCTTGCAGCCAACTCTAGATGTTTTGTAAGATTTAAAATAATAGTGGGAACTTGCACTAATAGGCACTCTAGCCCAAAATAAGCACTATAAGACTTGAGTTATGAAATCTAGGGTAGGATAGCATATATTAAATAAATAAATAAATTATACATATATAAATATTTTTGATAGAAATATATAATATATATTTACAACAATGATTAAGGTACGAATATTCGTGTTCATCTCACAAACATCTGCATCTGCACCTCAGAGATGGGAACACCTTGAAGCCGATGTACAAACCACTCGGCTACGGTCACTATTATTAAATCAATTTATGTATCAGATATATGTATTTATAAAAAAAATCAAACGAATCTCATCCAGATGTTGTTTGTATTCGAATGACACGAAATTTTCTACATCAAAGCGAGTTTAAACAAGAAGCGGTTCCATTATTTGTCCACATGTCAGCAGTTGTTGGGTATCACAGCTTTGTACAACCCTGTGGAACAACCCCACTCGATATTCAAATGTACGCCGATGAAATTCGTATGTTCAATCTAAACATTCATTAGCCATTCGTAAGGTTACACTGGCGAGCCAGAATAGAAAATATAAGCAATTGCACTTTAAGAAAACGACAAACAAAATCGCATAAATGAACTCCAGCAAACGAATAATGTTCAGAACAAATTGTACAGACCAGCCAACGATCAAGATAAACAGTGAATAGACAAGATTTTCTCAATGTACACTTTTTCTTGGTATATATCTCACTGTTCTTAAGAATGAAGCTCGCTTGACATCAGATAAATTTACTCCAGCACAGTTCTGTAGTTATTAGATTAGTACATTTGTAACTAATACTTATATTATGATAATATGAACGTCGATTATTATTATACCTTATTAAAAAAAAAATTGTTTAAAATTCAATAATCCTATTATCGTAGAAAGGAAACAGTTATCTCTTGATAAATTAAAAATTTCACATTAATATTACATATCATATATGTATGTATTCAATAATTATCAATAACAGCGTTACAACATAACAAAATTTTTCAAAAATTACTACAATTTACCGTGACTGACTTTCCTAAAATTACAATTACTTAGTATCTATTCGAGTTCTGTAGGAACTTTTGCATGTAACAGCTTATATTTGCATGCCACTGTATTCCGAGTCAGACAGAAACACCCCTCGTTAAACCGCTTAAGCTAATTATATAAAACATTACAATAGGGGTAAGCCTGCATCCGACGCACATTCTCATCCTTAACGCAGGCACATAATAAAAGCTCATTTCGCTGGCGACAACCCCCACTGCATTTATTATTTTGTTTGATCTTCGGCTGAGCGGGTAGGGCAGGTTCTACTTCAAGAGCGTATGGGGTGTTCGTTTATTTGAATTAGCATATAATCAAACAGGTATTTTAATGTCATTGTATTGACGTTCAGATAAAAGGCACGATTAATCTTTGAAATCGTTGAATGACATTTGTAAGTATTTAACGTTGATTATCTTTTTAGTGTGTGAATCGCATGTAAGTGTATGAAATATTACTCGAGCATACCTCATACAATAGTATTTTTAAAATGTTTTTAAATAACGATCATTACGAGTTAAAATCAGGGTTTAATTGGAATATTTCTACCTTATTTATTTCGAATTCGCTAAATACCTTAAGTGCATAAATTATAAAGTAATCAACATACAAAGTAAAACCATATCAACATAATAAAATGCAACTTAAAAAAAATATCAATAATGTAATTAAAACCTCGTGATAGTAGTGAGTTAAAAAGTCTTACAAAAATATTTAAAAACGGGTGAAAATAAGTATATGTAATGCCAAAAGGTGAATATTTCCAGTAATTTTTTCAATGTCTTTTTATTTATATTAGAAGGTCTTTTCACACGTACAGACAGAAAATAAAACCTAACACTGCAAATCAACCTAAGTATTCTCGCTACTAGGAGGTATTTTTTACCTGCCTTCTATCTGCTAAACCGATTTCATCATTTAATCGCAGATGACAAAGTTAACGTCACTCACATTTGATTTCTATTCAACAGCTGTCATCGAACTGTCAAATTAACAAAACCCTTTTTATAAAGCTCCTTTTATGGCAGCTGAGAAATATATTAGAAAAGATACAAAGGTAGTAACTAAACGGGTTACACTTTAATAAAATCAATGTTTATTTTTTGACAGTTGCATTGTCACAGGCAAGTTGAGAATGCGGTGTTACATTAAAATACTTTTTTGGTGACAAAATTACCACAATGGGTGCCATAAAGTGTAACAATTACTACACCAAGAATTAGAAGGGTTGATATTAATTTATTCAATGAATATTTTTCCAGGTATATAATTTTGTGAATGCAATGAAAGCAAAGTTTCAAACTTTCGAATCAAATTTATTTCAATTTTTATTTTTTATATGCACAATATAAAAAATGGTTTGAGTCAAAATACCGTTATAGCGATAATAAATATATGTATGGTATTATATAATTAAACATATATTATTTCACTCAGTTATAATAATTTTGCTGATCCTTTATCATATGCACATTGCTGTATCAACAAAATATGGCCTCCTTATCGCTATTAAAAGTAATTAAACATAAAACTCTATAAGTAAAAAAAGAGATGCAAATAGTATGGAAATATGTATTTCAATGTAATAAACAAAGAACGGAAAAAATCCAAATCAAACACATTTTATTTGCATCAAACAGGGTGAGTAAAGATTTTACAAATTTTATATTCATGAGCTAATTAACTATTTAAAACTAGAATGAATTTTTCATTTAATTATATTTTATCCATCTCACTCTATTGGTTGATATGGTTATTTCGCTGATATCCCAATATCACCTTCGTTTGATAATTGATATTCCCGCACCCCACGATAGACTTCTCATGAAACATACTTCTTAACAAGCTAATCAGCTATTTAAACATGGGTGTTTTTTTCATAGATCATTATAGTTTTAAATCAATATATATTATTAACAGGGGGAATTGGAATTCCAAATAAAAATTGACAACACTTATCACTCAACAAAACTTTTCATATTTGGAACTTCTATTTGTTTTATATAATAAATATTTTATTCTGTAGTTAATTTTCAACAACAATTGATATTTCATTGATACATTAAAAGCACCATAAAAATCAATTATTTTATAGCAACAATACGAATACATATTTGCGCGAAATTGCTATACCAAAACTTGTAGGCGTTTTCTGTCCCTGTCTTTCATTATTACGAACGTATATTATAATAATTATACTGGAAATTTCTTTGTCATTCTTCGCTATATCTTATATTTTTAATCATTCACATTAATATATTTAGGGTTGTTATAGATGATTTAAAAAATTAAGGTAAAAAAAATTTTAAAACTAGATTTTATTTACATGCGCCAAAAAGAAAAAAATAAACATTTACACTAAATCTTTTACTGTTATAATGTTATTTCAAAGGACAATGCCCAAATTATAAAGAGCTGTTCCCCAGTAACATTTATGCATACCCACTAATGAGATTTTTTTAATGTGTTCGTAATTAACATTGCTTCTTAAATGAAGCAGATATAAGTCGAAACTTCGTGCGAAAATAAAGATAATAGACAAATAAAATGAGCGCCTACTAATATTTATTAGCAAAGTTGTAAGACGACGTTATGCATTTTGTTTGATATAAAATATTTTTTGATAAAAAAGGAGGTATGTGTAATGTAATTAGTTGGAATCACAGTATATTCCTGGTATTTACGTGTATTTTTAGCAGCTTACACCATAGTGTAACATAGAGAACTTATTTTTACATTGCACATATGCAATGTAAAAATAAGTTTATTAAATATACATAATGAAATAAGAAATCTTGTTTTCAGTTTGAATTAGAATATTTTTAGCTTTTTCTTTGATTTTCAGTAACTTACATTATGTGCAGTTTAATAATAGAAATTTAATTAATTTATTGCGTCGTTTTGACTTTTGGCCATTATAATCGGCCATATAAATGGTTTCATATTTATGTCATATTGCCATTTCCGTTTCTAAGAAACACTTTGTTTTATTGTGTTTTTCTCTCGCATGCCTATTTGCGAAATAAATGCCACTAAAATTCGTAATAATATTTTTAATATTTATTTACATTTTGTTATAGCTTTCAAATTCAAATTCAAAATCATTTATTCAGTCTATAGGCTGTTACAAGCACTTGTGAAAGTCGAAAAGCTACGCAAAGCTTTTGGGTGTTCTGCCATATTGGATTCAGAGTGACTGAATTTTTTACTTGATACCCATATTGTAACGAGTGCATTAAAAATAATTAGTCCGCCATCTTGGGTACGCCGCCATGTTGGATTTAGAATGACGTCTCCCAGTTAATCTGACTTTGACATACAAAGTAAACGTGTATACACAATTTCAGCTTAAGCGGTTGAGGGCAAATGCCTTAAAATTGAGTTGTAAGATTTGACCCGATCATACAAACATGATACATACTCGTATATTGCAAGTTAAATAAAAACTTATAAAACAGAAAAATTTGCTACTTATGTCGATAGATATACTAACACATCCTCTATCCTAAGACCTTAAAAGATCGAGAAAACCGGGTGCTGACAGTTAGAGCTATAACCTAAACTTGGCAAAAACAAACTGTTCAGATTTCATAGGAACTGAAGCCTGAGTCAAATAGACCAGATATGAACCCTACAATGTATGATCAGTTAATGAGCTTCAGTTTTAAGCAACACAATAAAGTTTTTCAAAAAAAATCTAGAGCAAGCAGAAATTAATTTCTCATGGAAACAATGTTTTATTATGAATAAAGTATGGCAGTGATAAATGTAATATAAAAAAAAACGCTAGCTATTGTACACATTAAGCAGACCGATCTCAGAAATAGTCAATGTTTGTTTTAGGTACCATCATTCGACGAGCTGGAGGTACTTTAACAACAAGAAGCGCGAAGGCGCTCTCTTTGGCCGTGAATATTTGATGCAAAATCCACAATCCACATTCCAGTGGCGGCGGCGTGATGCATTAACGTACGTCACTGAGCTTACTACGGGTAGGCTTGTGTAGCGTCCAAACATTTATGGTTATTGTCGGGATAACAACATTCCGACTATTCCTATTCTGTTTTACGTGGTATGTACATATTCCTTTTGCTGTCTAGGTAGATTATGGGGTATATTCGCAGGCTAGACCTGCACTGACTTTAAGAATTGATCTAACACCGGATCAGCGGTACAATAATGGTTTTTGTTGTCGTGGGACTATGTCGACCGCGGTTATTTATATTATTTCTTAAATAGCTGATAGTAATTAAGTGTCAGAAATTAGATTTGGCAGCCCGATTCTGAATCCTCCAAATAAAATCAAATTGTACTTCATGTACGTTATTTAGTAGGTACTAGCGACCCGCCCGGGTGCAATGTAAAAATGGTTATGGTGGGTTATCCCTAAGAGATAGACATATACCATCGCGGACCTTTTTGTTGAACTTTTTAAGAGTCGGGTTTTTCGTAGGGTTCAGCTAGCGTTTTTGGAATATAAGCCCCAAAAAAAACGTGCTTATCACATTAGGAACCTCTAAATTTATCAGTGTTTCTCTACTATATCATGCATGTACGAGTGTTATACATATAAACCTTCCTTAAGAATCACTATATCTATTTAAAAAAACAGCATCAAAAGTCGTTGCGTAGTTTTAAAGATCTAAGCATACATAGGGACAGACAGACGGCGGATTTGTATTAGTAATATAGTAGTAAACGGGGATTTTTGAAGTGACTCGAGCGTGTCAGAAAATTATATAGGGAGAATCCTTGCACCCTTTAAACTACCAAGTATGAACCCTCCATATGTGGGGGGTGTTGAGGGGAACCCGTCTGATTGGTTAAAAAAAAATCGATTCTTAGAAAAACTCGAGCGCGTTAGATTAAGAGAAAGTTGATTAATTACATCGAGAAGATTGTATATCTCAATAATCTGACAATTTGAGCGTGACATAAAGAAACAAGCGAGTCTCGAAGTTTTAAAAAAAACGTCACCTTGAAATACTTGAGCGCATTTCATTTTTTTTCATTATGAAGGAACACTATTAGAATTACAGAGAACTAATAATCTGACAGTTTTCATGGGGCGATGTTAGTAGAATCGTGGAGCAAAGGTGAAGCGTGCAGTGGCTGAGAGCTGTGTATTCCCCACTCCGGTAAATTGCTTTTTTGTGGAGAAACGTTCACAATAGTATTACAAGCAAGTCCTACTATATTGGTTACAAGCAAGAAGAGTAAACACATGTCTGTGTCATCTTGTCTACTAACCATCGTCAGGTACGTTGCGTAACAGTATTGTCCCTATGTACGAGTATATATAAATAAGAGCTTATACTAAAGTAAAATATTGGATAAACCTAGATACGATTTTATTCATTTTAGTTTTGTATGTTGTTTAGTTCGTATTAGTTTTGCTCGTTTCATGATAAATGACTGAAAGGGTAAGAAAAATTAGTTTACTTGCACATTTTGTGAAATTATACATAATATATAATACAACAGTAATGTGTAAAATAAAACAGTATGTTGTCATCTTTTGAATTTTAAGTACCTATCACAGAAACAAGTTGGCGTCGATTTTTCACATAGCAGTGATCCGATTTTCAAAGATTTTTGAGAAATATAATTACATTAATTTAATTTTATAATTATAAATTAATTGTATTTATGCCATTCTCGATAGAATGATAACTTCCAAGGATAAAAGGATTAAAATTCAATTGTGTATGAATTTAAAAAAAAAATCAAAAGCGTAATGAGAGAAAAAAATGCTTCAAATAGCAATTTTTTGTAAAACTCTTTACAAAAAATTATAAATATATAATCTCTATTTCTACCTAAACTTCTTTAATAGAACAAAACAGATTCAGTAGTCGGAGTTACTTATCCGAGATCCGCATAAAACGTATGTGTCTTATATTTACGACTCAGCTTGGTCACTTTACTGTCACGGTCGGCTTGTCTGCTATCCAACCGAGGCTAATGCAGGGATTTTTCTGAAACCTCCCTAAGCCAACACTAAAATACTTAAGAATTAAAATTAAAAAAAGGGTACGTTTACCCCGCGCTCTTATCTCCAACGCAGACATTTTAGTGTAATTGGCCAACAGCCATTATTATGAAAATGTAAATTGTACTATTAAATTAAGTGTTATTAAAGAATATAATTATAGAACACAGTTAAGTTTAAGCAAATATAGTTGGTTTATTATCAAAATATAGGTACAAATAAGAGATTGTTTTGATTTAAATAAACAAAAAACAAAAGAGAAGCTTATTTATTTGTTACGGAAAGATATATTTAGACGAAACAACAAGTATAAATAATACCATTTGTTTACCAATTACAATCGAGAAACATCCCTCTTTAATTGCTTAATCATTTTCTTTGAGAGCACAATCTACCCACGCCCATGTGCATTTTCCTCATGTCCAAGTACTAATGATCACTCTTATGAAAACGACAACACAAAATTTAACATATAAAACATGAACAGGAATACGAGACTAAAGATTTCTGAAACAACAATTTGCTAACAAATAACAGATAATATAATAGGACGTGTAAATACTTTCTTTGAGCTACGAAAAATATGATGCGTCTTCTTTTGCTTACTTCATTACTTTTTTATGTTTCAATAAGGAAGTTTTGTTTATTTCCGGTATTTTACATATAAGGAAGTTCAACTTTCTTATTCGTTTCGCAATACTGATTTTGGAAAGAAATAAAAGTTGCTTTTGGTATACTTTGTTCTAATAAGCTTCCATTATTATTGAAATATGTATTTAAGATATATATAAATAGTTACTTATAGTTACGTACGTTATAATCACGTCTGTATTCTTCAAAAGAATAAACAGAAATGAAGTACACAATTCGCCAATTTATATTCAGTATCAGTGAAAGACATAATATGAGACGAGTCTGTTGGAGCAAACTCCCCAAGTAGATTCTGAGAAGCAGCTGAAGAAAGGGAGCATTGACACGTGGATCCAACTGAACTAATAGAACTTCTATTAATTTTATTTCCAATTACGAAGTTTCTACCTTTAACTTCACTTGATGGCAGTAGATCCTTTGGCCTGGTACGAATAACCAGTTACCATCTTTACGTATGGTCCCAATTTTTTCATCTAGTTTATGCTTGTCCACAAAACCTATGTTTTGTCTATTTTAATATTCCGCCTTATTTCGCCTGAAATTTATCTAAAATAATTTTATCACGTTTGAACTATGAGTTCACTAGTGAGATCACTAACAGACACAGAATCATAAATTTGTAGCGCCACACACACAGCGCCTCCTAGTCAAATTTCCAGCACGATTTTCACTTATCTCAAAATACAATCCACTCTTCACTAAAATTCATAATCTCCACCAAACTATTCGAGCAGGAGTTAAGTACCACTTACTATGTAAACGATACCCTCTTAACTCCGCAATGTGATATATCGTGAGAATCTTTCAATATGTTCCAGCACTACTTAGCGGTTTGTACGTTTGGAAACGCTGAGTGTATGGACGGAAGCCTCTTTTCAATTTTGCTCTACAATCAAAAGGTATGTTACTGATAAAAAAAAGCAGGGGTTTACCTATTATTGGATGAAATTTGTAATATTAATCCGAAGACAACTTTAGTTTTACCTGTAAAGATATAACTTGGCTCGGTGACAGTTCTTAAATAAATATGGTAATACCCCTGAATGATTCCGTTCTTATGTACAATCCGAAATTGGAGGCTTGAAATGTGTAGCATTTTAATATTTTGATTTTCTGACTTTATTTTAAATGCACTTTAACTCTTTTCCAAAACTTTGCAGACATCATTTTGAGCACTTCACAGTATTTGTTGAAAGTTTCTAGTAAGGAGATAATTTTGAATTTTAATAATTAAATAACTATAGAAAATCGTCAAACTTCCGGAACTAATACAATAAATCAGGTTGGTGCGTCAATCAATAATCACGATATTACTAATTCCTTACGGAAGCTCTGTTTTTGTTTAGATTTGTCGGCAGTCACTGACCGTAGTGGCGTTGGAGCACATACTTAAATTAACTATCACAATTTCTTCTGTAAAAACATCTCTTTTGTAATAACATTCATTTAACTTGGACTTGTATTGGTTTAATTTCGGTAAAAATGGTAAAAACATTAAACAGCATTCATCGCAGTATGAGAAAGTCAAGCACACAAAAAGCAACTTAAGTAATTGTTTTCTTCGAGTTCTTGATGAAAATACAGCTTACAAATACATTTAGCAAGGGAAAACTTACTTTAACAAGACCAATTCGCTTGACGGACACTGATTTAATCTACGTCCATGAAATAATTTCCCGGCAAACTTCTTCAACCACTAAACGTTAGACTTGGAATAAATAGTACTTTTTGTAATCAATCTAGCAGTGGCAGATGTTAGGAGTAATATTTTTTAGGATATCTTCGCTTTCTGTATTCAGATTTTTGCACAATATTTTTTCCTTCAAGTTTCTTCATCCAATCGTGAACAGGGTTCAGATACCTTGCTTCTACGACTTGTGTAGGGAATCTAGTTCTGCTCAAGAGACCTTGAAGAGCCTGTAGCAAAAAGGATAAGATAGATACTGATACGACGATGTTGATTGGATCAAAGCCAATTGAGTGATGATGGTAGGCTTGCACATGACCTCCATAATTCCCGTTGCCGCTAACACCAAATCCAGATGTTCCATGGTAGTTGTTAAAATTCCTGGAGTCCGGAAACTCCTCATTATCTATAGTTTGCAAACTCTTTTTCAATATCGGTGACTCCACTTGGTGGTCATCTTCTTGATTTCCTTTTATATTATCAAACGCTGATGTAGCAATAACAGAATTGATTATTTCTCTATTTTTAGATTCCTGTTTTAAGTTGTCTATTTTTCTCAGAACTGACTGAGCATTTGTTTGAATCTTGTTTAATACAGACTGTATTTTTGAACTCTGATCTTGTATCAAATTTGTAACAAATTCTTTAAAATGTTGCACAGAGGGCATGTTTGTGGTTCGCTCATTTACCACGCTTGATTTGACTGTCGATAACAACACTAAAATTATAAACAGTGTTAGTGAAATTAGTGACATTGTAATGGCCACTGTTAAGAAATGAGTATTTTGCAAATTCATGAACTCGCGTACACTGATCGCTTAAATATGAAGATTCATTTCTCTGCGCTACTTATATAAAGCTTCCTTCCGAGGTCTGTTGCCTAGAATGATAACTTGTCACAGGTACAATGGTGATAAGCATAAAAACCTTGACATTTGACCTGACTATTCATGAACCATATTTCCTACTTTTTATACAAATTGTACCAATTTCTAATTTACTTTATAATTTAGGTTGCAGAAAGTATAACTCATACAAGAACACTCAATTCATATTGTTTACAGGTAGAACATTTTTACGCTTGTGTGGTGTAAATGAAATAACCACTTTCACCAATACCTTAAATTTAATAAAATGTGATACTTATATGATAATTAGCAATTTTAAATATATATTATTTTTTATATATATTATTTAATATATAATATTTGAAAAATTACGAAACACTGGCACAATGATATCTAAAAATCGTTTACGTCTATAAACTATATCATTACGAATATGTTTTAAAAAAATATTGTGGTTTATAAAAAACATTAACAATGTGACAAAGTCAAGGACAAAAGCAACAATTTTTTAGGATAAATGATTTAAATTCTAGTTGAGGGTTTTGGGCGACATACTACACACATTACATTTATTGACTAAATATAGAAGATTTCGGTACGTACGTAAACTTCAGTAGCCGTGTTAAGCAATATAAAATAAATAATACATTCTACTTTTTATTAGGGGTATTTTACAAAGTTTCCACAAAACATATACCAACCTATACGTTCTCGATATCGATTATAAACGAATGTAAGCTCATGGTGGCTACCTCTATATACAGTGTAAATATATGTACTATAGATATTATAGTAATATAATTAATTTCATTAAACTGTTATAAGTTATTGAAAAATGGGTGTTTGTTTAATTTATACAAAAATAATATGCTTTACTGAAATAGCGCCATCTCTAAAATTGATTGTGAACTTGCTTGCTCGTGAGTTTAAATCATGATTGGAATACACTAGCGACATCTACAGAAAAAACGACGAACAAGAAACATCGCTCGAATGAAAGCTCTTGCGCATATGCTTTGCGCTGCAATGGTACGCAAGATAAAGTGAACTTCGGCTTTGAAGCGAGAGATGGCGTTAAACACATATAATATGTGCGACATCTACGGAAAGTACGACGAAAAAGGAACATAAACCGAGCGAAAGCTCTTGCGCATGTGCTATGCATTGCTATGTTATGCATGGTAATGTGTGTTAAGACGAGAGAGGGCAATATAAATATTATCTTGTAGAATATATAAGATCTACTCCGTGAGTTTCTTTACATGTTTATTTACTTTATGTTTAAATAATAAAATATACTCATATTTTTCTTGTCTTTGAATTCTATATAACTATAAAATACTGTCGAAAGTTATCGTAACCTCATCACCATATTATCCATTAGCATTTGTTGTGATTCCTATACTGTAATTAAGAATGTACAGAACAACAAATACAGAATGTTCAAGCTTTTACAGGGATTCTTATGTTGTGCTGACCTGTCGGTATGAAGATGCTATTTGGTCATTGGGGTACTTGCTGAACGCTATAAACTAAATGTAATTTCAAGCTCAGGCTTTCAAGACTGGTGAAACAATTTTTTTTGCCTCAGGAGAGAGAGGCTGAGAATCCTCACAAGGAGTACGAAACGTGCCCACAATACCACCGCAACGGCAAGTGTCACGATGATTATGTCGGACTTCACGCCAGCCAGAGCGGTCTGACTAGCGTGACCTACCGACTAAACTCAGCCTTAGCCTTGGCCATAAGGGCCCTACGGCCCTACGGGCCCTACGGCTTGAATGGAAGAGGGAGCACAGTTCTCTCTTATAACAATAGTGGGAGGAGGAAGACATTGTTCCTCGCCCCAATGGTATGCACGATATCTCTTTCCTTCCTGTACTTTCTGGTGAACTATTTCATTAAAATTAAAAGAAAAGTATTTATATACAAATCAGGATCAGTTTTATTACAGGTTTATTAAAATAAAAAATTATGCGTCCAGCATTCATATGCGTAATTTATAGTAAAATATCAATGACCTACGTAATTAACTCTGCACCTGCACTTATCGCCTGATCTCGTTCCATTCGTTCTTAACGGTTAACCATACAACTAAACTTCACATGTCAAAATTACGATATGCGATCACTTGGAATTTTAAAATGTACAATTAAATGATGACACTGATTTGTCGGGTCAAAATAACTAATGCATTTAGCATGAAAAAAAATATTACTGTTTAACGTATCGCAAACTTTTTTGATATTCATTCGCCTTCAAAGACTGGAGTCACAGATTCGTCACTAGTGATAAAAAATGATAATAGCGATGAATAGAATCAACGTCAAATATTTCTTCCCAGTGACCTAGAATCCGGAAATTGATTACAAAACAATATTATAAACATAATACACAGGTATGAAAAATAGAACCGTATTTGTTTCATAATAATTTAACCGTAACTGCACCATCATAGAAATTATTTCTCCATTAAAGAAATATAATACTTATAGGATAATTTTGTTGTTCGTCTGTCTGTCCATCTATCAAGACACTTTTTGTTAGGAATACCTAAAATGGACAAATTGATATTAATACGAAATACTCACATCTGCAATCTGCATCTGAAATGTTATTGATACGTCTCATGTTTGTTATCTCTTCGTAAAGGCGCTGGTAATCTATCTCTGTTATAGTGAAGACACAATAAAAATAAAAAGTACAGTTTGGAATTTGGATAAACTCTTTTTTTCTCGAATCCAACAATAAATATAGTAACCAAACAATGTAGTCGTAAATAACAGCAAACGCATTCATAACACAAATATAAAGAGATAGTGTTCAGATTTTCAGACATTTCTCATTTTAAAATCAAAACACTTCAGTCGTAATAATTTCCCATGACAGTATGACATCAAAAAGGTTCGCGACCACGTTTCCACTCTCAGAATTCAGTAGTCGGAACAAAGTAATAACTCATTACGGTCAAACTTAAGCAAACAATAAAATATTCGACGCATAATTACTTAGATAAGGAAGGGCCGGTGTTATACAAAGTGGGAAGTGGGAAATAAATGGCAGCAGATCCCGATATTAATTCCTCGTTTGTATCTGACTCATCGGCGGCAATTTTTCTGAAGCCAGCATTGTAGGGTTAATTGTAACGGAGCGACGCGCAACGCTGGAACCTTAGAATAAATATGCTGGAACATAGAAATGAATGGAATAAGTAATAGCAAATTTATGTAGTATCCATATTTATGGCAAAGACCGGCGGTTAACTAACTTTGAAAAGATATTACACTAGGGCGGAACTTATTTGATGACGTTATTTGTATGTAGTGTCAACTAGATTGTTGTATGAAACAATACATGTGCGGTGAAGGATTTCATGTTTTTTTTTTTATATGCTAGGCGCGGCAGATGACCTCCTCCCGCCTGATGTTAAGCGGTGAAAGAGGCCCAAATGAGAATGACAGATAGGATAGTGACTTTACTCCACTCTCCTACCTGCCCTATCCCTGCCGGCCCAAAAGATGCCTTTTCACGCCTCTTTTGAAGGAACCCATGTTGTAGGATGTAGGAAACACATACGCAGGCAGAGAATTCCAAGTGCGGGAAGTACGGCAGAAGAAGAAATCTTGGAATTTCTTAGTGCGGTGTGGAATGGGGGACGTAGTGTACGGATGGCTCCGAAGACCCTTACGTGTGTTTCTATAAAGGAAAGGAGAGGGAGGGATAAGGCTAAAGAGTTCTTCAGAGCATTCCCCATGAAACATTCGATAGAAGGCGCTAGAGAGGCGATATCACGACGAAGTTGTAGAGGCTCGAGGGTGTTGGTTGCCTCTACATCGCCGATTATGCGGATTGCGCGCCGCTGTATCTGTCCAGAGCTTCGAGAAGGTATTGAGCGGAGCCGTCCCATAGGTGCGAGCAATATTCCACACAGGACCTGACCTGAGTTATAAAGCAGGCAGAGTTGGTCCGGGGTAAAATACCGTCGCACCTTGTTCAGGACACCGAGTTTCCTTGAGGCAGTGGTTATGACGGACTCTATGTAGTCTCTGGTATTCAGATCGCAACGAATGCTCATACCAAGCAAGGTGATGATGCTCTGGGCGGGAAGAGTAGCGCCCTGAAGACAGGGAAGGGGAGGAAAGGTGACTTTTTTTAGCCGAGAACGCGCAAACCTGAGTTTTCTTAGCATTGAACTCAACGAGATGCTGGAGCCCCATTCGGAGATGAGATCCAACGTCCCGTTGAGCTCAGTAATAAGGTCAGTAATAAGTTATGTATCTCACTCCCTGTCCTTGCGCGGATATCGTAAGAACCGAATAACGGAATTCGCCGTAATTATAACTCTGCGATTAGGTCAGACAGTTGCAATAGCTCCACTCCTTATTATTCTGGCACTAATAAAAATTACGAAGTGTATGTATGTATATATGTGTATACATATATATACATATATATATATATATATAATATATAATATATATAATATATATATGTATGTTGTATATCGCAAGTACATGTGGTGGATAATTCCATAGATGATGTTTAATAAGATACTAGCTCGACTTAAGACTCCGAGTAGTTACAACATCGGTTTTCAGCGAGGGCCTTATAAGTGGTGCCCGCAGTTAAATAGAATTTGCTAATTACATCACCAATAAAACTAATGGAAATAAAAAATATATTATTCATAATAGCAGTTATGCGTATCACGAAACTATCACTATTACTACACGTATAAAACAAAGTCGCTTTCTCGTTATATGTTAGTTTTAAAAATTGAGCATATGTTGCTAAATCTTTACAACTACGCAACAGATTTTGATGCGGTTTTTTTAATAGATAAAGTGATTGAAGAGGAAGGTTTATATGTATAATAACATTTATTATATAGTGGAGAAATACTGTTATTTTTGAGGTTTCTAATGTGATTTAAATAATTACATTTTTTCCACGAGATTTATCAAAATAATGTACTAAGTATTGTGCACATTGAAAAGGTCACAAGGTACAGGAAACTCCGCGATCTCTTATGGATATCCCACAATAACATTTTTTTTCATCCCACCACCTCGGAAAGTGTAATTTTGCGCTTCGAAATCTGGCTGGAAAATTCTATTTTATTCGCTTGAGCGGCAAAGTAGATTTGAATTTAGAACATCACATATAATGAGTACTCAATATAATTGTAAATTCAAAACGTCATTAAACCTATTTAATGTAACCTCTATGGTGCCAAATTTATGATTAGAACTTTTTAAATTGTGAAAAAATTTAAATTTGGAACCTTCTTGGTTTCTTTGTTTTATTTGCGTGCTTCGCGCCATTCTAGTTTTTCACGTTTTATTGCTTAATATAATTTGTCATTATAAATTGTTATCTTTTTCATTTTGTCATTTCCTCGCTGAGGTGAGATGAAAAGTTACGTATTGCACTCGAGTGGAAAGATTTTTCACCTTGTGCTCGTTTGTTTCCCTCGCTGACGCTCAGGATTCTAATTTAGAATCCTTCGCTTGCTTGGTCATCCAAATCGAGCACGCGGTTAAAAAGGAACTTTCCACTCTTGTATAATAAATAACTATTGTCATTTACTTTTTGCGACAAATAATGGCTAACTTTCGAAGCGATTTTAACAACTACAGCATTAATCCTTATCCAATTAAATACCCTAAATACATTGTTGATTTAATATAGATCGATATGGTCCTTTACAGCATATGATTTAAATAAATATATACAACGTTCACAGTTTTTCTGTAGTGTATTTAGTATCAGGATTACACCCGTGCGAAGCCGGGGCGGGTCGCTAGTAATGATATAAAATGTGATTAAGCCTCTGCTTGAACTTTCAGGAAAAACCTGCGTGATTATATGTGAGTATATCTTTATTATGTAAAATGTTTTATGGCTTGCGAAATAATATTTAGCGGTGTGTATGCATCAAAAGGAAAGATTTTGTTGACGAGCTATTAACGCTAATAGGTTACTTTTGTCCCTTATAAACTAAATAAATTATTTAAAGCATCGACAACTTTATTTAGATGTACGTGAAATACTAAAAGTAATATATTGAGCGCTATTGCGTATACAATTAGTTTTTGTATTATGATCTGATTTATGGTGTCATTTAAAGATTTTTCCTTGCAACGAGTGTGCTTCGTTAATAACTGCCCTCAACGCTTAAACACTGTATTGCAGCGAATCTAGATCATTTCGTATAAGCTTCATTCAATTTCTATATTTTTACATATATGTAGGAACTAACACACATTAAGGTAAGAAATGTTATATGCAATGGAAAAAGTGTTATCTTTCTTATTTATGGCAAGAAAAGAAAAAAAATAGAAAAAAAAGAAATAGAAAAATTAATCACATATACAATCCATTGGAAACCATTTAAACGTTCCTAGTGAAAGTAATTTGCTTACAAAAAATTGAGCCCAGGTTAGAATAATATTTGTACAATTTCTGTCTTGTATTTTTTTAAATAAGAACATATCAAATTAAGTGTATAATGTAGTGTTGTGAAGGGAACAAGTTGCAAACTCAATATACGAACCTTCGCAGAATTTCTTGAACTCGCAACATTTGTCTTCCAGTTTATTACTCCCCAAACATTTCTTGTCAAGGTTTTATCAGCTAGGAATGTTGGGAAACAACGTGACTCCCTGCTAAATCGAATTAAGATAATAAATATAATAATAAATATCCATGTATCTACCGCGTACCTGTGTCTTGCCTTTCAAACATTATTTCGTCGGAATAGAAAAATAAGCTAACTAGGTTAACTAAGGAATAAGTATTTTCTAATTAATAGCTTTAAGTTTATCTTAAATTAGTATATCCCAACAAAAAGAACATTAAATAAAGTTGATATTACACTGTAAGTGCAAATAAGCTTTATAGTGCCAACAAACTGTTCTTTCAGTTTGGTAGTGGTGTTAAAACATTGAACATAAAAGATGTACATTCTTTATACATTTATAAAAGCAGTCAATTCTGAGGTAATATCTAATTAAAAACTACTCTACGATACGCTGTTCAAAAACTCACGGTCAGCTAACAATGTGAAAAAATGCTAAGTATAAAAATTCTTCATTAAACTAAGTCTTATCTACCGTGTTAATCAGTGGGCGGGGGCTAGTAAAATCTGACACATTAAGAAGCGACGTAAAAGCTACACGGACACGTACAAAAATAGAATTAAAAAGTACTTTGAGAAGGTGCATTTTTGTATGTTTCACGACATTTTATTATTCCTTTTGCAACCCAAAAGGAAGGCTCTAAGCAAACTAGAGTCTAATAATAACGACAGTGGATTTATTGGTACACCCTGACACAATTAATTTGAAATTAAGACGTCGGAAACCTCAAGCGTTATAACAATTTTTTATTTTATCTCTAGATAGAGTTAAGTGGTAGGGTTGACACTTAAAAATTGAGCTTTTTAGATTGAAGATAATAAAATGTGAGGTCGGTGAAACCCTTTCATCATAGAATCAATTTATGCTCACAGTTAATTATTAGTTTTAGCAAATGTTTGCGTAGATGGAGATGGTAGACATTAGTTGGCGAGGAAAATGGAGACAGTTAATTTTGACTATCAAGAAATGTTTGTGATCGACACATAATGCGTCTGACATTATGACTGGTTATGAATGTTGGACTAAAAGGCAATGACAGAAAAAAAAACAAGTTTCAAAGTTGTAAAATTGCAAAATTGATTACTAATGGATATATAAGTTTTAAAGTTACGCTAATGTTAGAGAAGATAGTAAGTAAGGGACTAGCTTATTCCAGCAGCACATACACGAAGAATGATAGTAATTTTATAATATGAATGATGGATATTAATGTGGACGGACATCACAGTACGGCAAGATTAAAGAATTTGTGAAGTAGGATATACGTGCAACGAATCTCAATGCTAAAGCTACGTAAGAGGGGGATGAATAGTAGATTATAACATGTTTCGCGTTAATGGAAAGCTGGAAAACTGTACCAGAAAGGAATTAAAATTATGTGTTTGCGCATTCACTGACGTGTTACTGTGTGTACTGAAGGGACCTCTCACTATTTGCGATAGGTACTTCTTGCAGAAGTTTGAGTTTTGGACATAAATAAGTTTTTAAGTTGATTGGACGTTAGATGTCATTCCGCCTGGACGGCGAGATGTAAAATTATTTTCAACATATAAATTGTTTTGTTTAATATTCAATACACATATTTATTATTATCCAGAGGTTCCGTTTTATTTGCTACATAACAACCCCCGTTACAGAACACACAGTAACACGTCAGGCTTAAGACATGTCGTTCGTAATGGCGGTGGTTTTCGTAGTGCAAATGTAGCTTTACTTGTTGTTGATTTTTTTTTCCACAGGAGAGGAGGCTGAGAATCCATCATGGATACCAACGCAACAGGCAAGTAGGGATGCGTTGATTATGTCGGACTCCTGGTGCTGTCGAGGCGGCTCGACCACTCAGACCTACCGACTAAACTCAGCCTAGCTTTTGGTCCTATTGACCCTACTGGCTTTATTGACGAGGGATTTGTTGTTGACTACATCTTGATGTTTTATACCTTTCCATTTTCAGGCAGGAATTAGCCATCAACTTTGCCGATTTTACAAATACATTACTGTATCTCTTTTTACTTAATTTTTTATTTCGAAGTAAAAGTATATAAAAATAGTGTTCCGCCCGCCTTTGCACGCTTTATATAGATATTTCCCATAGCACAAATATAATTAAAATTTGATAACCTCATAAACTTTAACTTTTTATAATATTATAGAAATGCGTTTATTTTTAAAGTTACATTTTTACTATTTTTCACTCCTTGCAATAAAAATACTTACTAATAAACTAATTTAGTGTAAGTTCTACACACCTGCTGTAAAATAAACATTCCAGACACACAACAAACGGCTGCCAACAATAGTTTTCCACACTAGACACCGAGATAACATCTGAACAATTCACGTGAGATTCAATTTGCCGTTGGCGTCGTCGAAAAATAATTAAAAATGCAATTAAAATACGCCATAAATCCGTCAGCTGCCCCGCCTAGTGCGTAAACAAACTCGTATTAAAAACGTACTATAAATAAATGCGTCGTCGTGTTGTTAGTGTAATCGTATATTGACGCTCCTGGTTTTTATGTTTTTTAGCCAAGAGACGTATTTACTGCGCATCAGTGGTACGGCAAAAGAACGTACGACGTACGTACCAAAGTAAGTAAATTTTACTCTGACTAGAGAAGTTATATAATGTACATTTAACTGAATTGATTTATGTAAGTTGATTCTTTGGCAAAGGCGCTATGGTCTTCTGATCGAGAGTCCCAAGAATGGTCCGAAATGCTTGTATTTTTTTTTAATTTTCATATTACATTTATCTAACACTACTGCGATAAAATAAAACATCGTGAAGTCCAGACATATAGGAAAAATTATAAATATGTATGTGAAATCGAGAAATCCATACCGGTGTAAAGTGGTTAACTTATTTCCTGACATAGTTCGTGCTGCCCCTCAGTGGCATCATATATCAAATTGGTGTTATATTCCAATAATTATCAAATACATTCTATAAGCTGTTCATAACTCATTTCTTTTTACTACACTTTTTAAAAAATTACTCATTTTTTGAAGATTATAATTGTTTGTTCGGACATTTATTTATATGCTTTAAGTAGGACAAGTAATGAGTTATTGAAATAGAGATTGGACAATGGTACCAATAAAGTTTACACTGTAACTAAACTTTACTATTTAGTTGAAAATTATTGCTCAATTGTTACTTTATGCAATTTTGATTATTTTCGATTTATTCATATATAACATTGTCGATTCATTCCAAAAACAAGTATGGGAGAAAAAGAATTAATAAATAGTTTGGCTCTATAATCAATAAATAATAATTAAACACGAGTACTTATTAATAAAACACCTTACGTTGTAACGTGTTATTTTTTACTTTTGTTTTCAGCACAATTTAATCAACAAAATACTTTTAATTTCATTATTAATTTACAAATTTCATTCTTGTTTACATAATACATATTCTATTAGGATTTTGTGACAGATATTTAGTTTTTTTGTTAACCTTTTAAGTGGAAGTAAGAGTGAAGGGATCGGAACCTGTACAGCCTCAGCATAAGTGCAATTTTTTTTGTCTTAATTTATATTTCATAAATTTTACTTATAACAAGATGGACATAGGGACAAAACATTTAGTTTCTGTATTCATTTAATTAGCATACAGATGGTGTTGAGTCTGTGATAGGAGTTTTAGTTGGAACTGTAATTTAAAACTTAAATTTCAATATACAGATTTATGGTTATAGAGATTTGATAGGGTGAAGCCATAGACTGTAATAGTACACCTTAACATATTTTCATAATTAATATATACCTAATATTATCTATTAGGAGTTTACTTAAAACAAATTCTTTTGTTTTGGTTTATTAAAAGAAGTTTTCGTTTCTTTCTCCTTGTTGGACAATTCCGCCTTTTCTTCACTCGCTGATACTTCCAATTCGGAACGTGACGGCTTGATCTATGGTGATCCCTCCGTGGCTATTTATTGGCTATTTCGAGTCATGGCTGTCATTTTTGACGACGGCGAGGAGGACGCGAAGGATGGGTCTTTCGGCGTTCCTCTCCTGGCGGATGTGCCGATTTAGGCCGCCGTGATGTAAAATTTAGTTTTTCTTTTTTTATTATCGTTTACTTTTAATATATTTTTTAAGTATCGCGCGTAATGCCTTAACTAATTAGTTTCGTGCAGCAATCCCAGATAATGGGTTCACGGTATACCTCGAAATCATCTCAAATATAGAGCGTTGGTGCCGTTTCATCCCAACGTGACTTCATGCACCCAGCCATGCGGTGATGTAGGTGGTCTTACTTATCAGCGGAAATCCCTGCCATCACCGATGGAATCTCAACGTATAAGGTGACCTCTTACCATTCTTACTATATTGCGTGTGTGAACCACCGTATTTGGAGAATTGATTTTCTTTTGTGACATTCACCTTGGGTGACGATGGAGGATGGCTCAGCTCAACAATGAACTTATATAGTATAAGAGTGTAATGTGTGCAAATACCTGCCATTGTTTGTGACGATATATATATATTTTTTTTTGTTTTGAATTTAAATGTAATATTTTAAAATGTTAATTATAACTTACATATATAAATTTCTTGGTTTAATTTTATCACCTAACCATTTGAAGGTCTGTTTGTATTATGTGGAGGCGCCCATATCATTAATCCTAAATATCTACATATATCACCAGGTCGGTTCGATTCCGATAAGGATTATACCCACACCCTGATTTTAGCCGGCAATTTTTTTTCCTTTTCTTAAAATATCATAAATAAAACGTTACAACGTTATTTAAAATAAATGGGCCAAACTCCTGGTTTATAGTTTGATAGAAATAGAATTCGATATCTTTGTGTATAATTTGCTATTTCGCGAATTAGCGATGCAAGCTCATTTGAAATATTCATGCACAAATCTACAGGTTGATCTGAATTATTAATATAAAATATAATATAATGAATTATTAATATAATATATAAAAACGACAATAATTTATTTTATATATTTATTTTTCAATATCAAATTTCACAAACATAGTACAGCTTATAAACAAAATTACAATTTCATTGAACACTAAACAATAATTAGTTAAATGCATCAGAAGTTTCTTGATTAAATAATGAAGAATGTAACTCATTTTAATTGACAATGAGAATACCCGATACGTAAAATGCCACATATGTATTAATTATTATTATTAAGAAACAAGTGATAAATTCATTACAACGTAGTTGTAACACGAGAGAAACCAACAATCTTTTTTAATTACGAAGAAAATTGTTCTTACACTGGGCAATTCAAAATGGTGAACTTTTTAGGAGAGAAAATATCTAATTTTGTTACATTCCAGAAATATATATTTTTTTATTTTTTCACATATTCTTAAATTTGTCGTATTTCGAAGTATTTGTAACAAAAATAAAATACATTTTCGTAGTAAGTTATAAAATTTTACAGTTCTTTTCCCCCTGAAAAGTTTAATCAACTCAACCCTTTTGAGTTACCCAGTATTACAGCTTAAGCACTATAATTAAGAGAATTATTAACATTAAAATATAAAATACTTCAGTCAATCCTATTTTTTCTTAATAAATTGTATCGATTTTGCCTTTTCAAAATGAACTTTTCAGGAAGTGGGATTATGTCCCAGTTTTTTTTTAGTCTTTGAAACAAAATTAATACATTACAAATGTTGCACGATCGATTAAAAATCAATATTTTACATGTAAATATGTAGATATTTTAAAGAAGACTTATTAGTAACAGTCAATAAAATATTTCTTACATACGAAGTAAAAATGAACTTTACAGAATTCAACGACATTGTCACATTTTTTAAAACAAAGTCAATTATATAACTTTTTAATTCTTCATTTAACTAAATTGTACCTATAATCACAAAGTTGCAAAGTAACATGTTTGACGGCCTTAACTTCTTGAAATAGTTAATTCAAAATGTTACAAAAAATTAATTTCAAATTATCGAAGTAATTACATAAGATGCTAACGACATAAAATGAAAAAAAAATTAATACCATAAAAATAATGCATAGTATTTTGTTTAAGTACAATTGGGATAGGACAAGTTTGGAAAGATTTCAAACGGATTCGTCGTTGTCAGGTAAGTACTTAATATTTGAGTATTTTCCTAACACTGAAATGTCTATATCATCCTAATTCTGTATTTGCCAAATTTAAACTACATGGTTTTTATAACTGTAAGACAAAATTTATATTTCGGTTTAAATAAATTTATTTCTAAGTCAATATATAATACTTAGTCTAATTTTAGCTTGCTTTTATTAGTTTTTTCAATTTAGGACGTATGTTATAAATAACAGAGTTATTGGCAATTTTATTTTTACGCTCATACAAATTACACGACTATACCATGTCATGTTATGACTTCAGAGTGAAGTACATTTTAATATGGAACGGTTTTGAGCAATGCGCGGCAATGCCACAAATATGTCGCTGTATTTTTAAAAGTAATAATGGCTGGTATACTCTTACTACCACCATATTTATCTTCTAATAGTGTCCTCTTAACCTATACAGATTAAAAAACCCAATTATAAATATAAATCACTATGAAGACAACATACAACATTATGCTCACTTATGTAATAATAAGGTAATATTGTATAACAAGTTGACATGTGAGTAAATTAGTATATTTGAAATGTAAATATAGCATTCCGTCTCGTTATTTGGAATGAAAATTTAATACAATGTTGGCACGACTAATAAAATGCTCTAGTGACTTTAGTGAAGCAAAACGAGACGAACATTTTCTTAGCACTCGCTATCGAATCACATTTATACTTAGTTAAATGGTTATACGATTGTAACTTAAACTATTGATATATGTGAACATTATAACAAAACTAATGACTTATTTTTAAATTAAAAGACAACATTACAGCTGTAACCACTTCATTCCTCGATGCTATCTTAAAAAAATCCATGACACCGCTTACTACAATAAACTTATATAGGAAATACATTACCCTACCAACAAGCGGACTTCTGAGACCACGCTCGAAATTGACCTAATAATGTACACTCCGCATCGCTTCAAATTTTCTATGTTGACTTTGAAGCAGTTCTTGTGTCGCTCATAATAGCGGCGACTTTCAAAATGCAAATATATAACATGACAATCGGTAACTACGTGTGAAGCAATGTTAAGAATTTGTTTTCTGTCTATTGTCTTCACAGACATTTTGTTGATTTTTCCGAAAGTATAATTTATCGTATAGATATTAGAATCTCAAAAATTGGTATGTCAGACAAACTATTCGAGCTATAACGACTGAACTGATTTTGAAGTATGCTTAATATCGGTTCCAATAATTATGTTCAAAATCAGTTCCGCTAATTTAACGTGAAAGCATAACAGACAGACAGACACATAGATAGACAGATATAGTCAATTTCTGATCATATAAACACATCAAAAACAATTTGCGATCATCACTCGGTAAATTGCAATATGTTTATTTCAGAATTACCGTCTTAGTTGAACGGATCCGGTAACTATTCATTATGTATATGAAACGACATAGCAAATAGAAAGCAAAAAAAAATTAACATTATAGCATGAAAAATTTAATCTTTTCAACAAATAATCGAAAAATTTTTTGGTGGGCATTACAATTATTATTAATTAATTATATTTGAAAACATTAACATAGGCACTGATACTCATTTTCTTGGTACAGGGGTACGTTTGTTGCTAAGGTAAAAGCTAAAATGACTTTATTTAGTGCGTCAGGAGGTGTGGGCCTCTGCTGGCAATGATGGACTGCAACTGTATAATAAAAATACATAAAATCATTGTTTGAACCAAGCAATAATATTAGCCGCTTTATTTATAAACGTTGTTTAATACTCGTTCAGTTAAACATTGTTTGTCAACTAAAATCCAAAACACATATTTTTCAGGCCAATCTTATTTTATATAGCATGAAAGTTGTATGAGACTATTTGAGCTTAAGTACAAGAAATGTCAGAAGTCCTAAATATGACCCTTACATAATGTTATTTTAAATGAATGTAAGATCTAGTTACAAAAATGAGTTTAGCTCGTCAGGAGTCCTTTCTAACTGTAATATTAGTAGTTTCACCAGGGACCGCCTCTGCCTTACTGTAATAAGATTGTCAACAACCTAATGTAATACTGAAATGAGGTTATCTGCGGTTTCTGAATAGCTTATTGATAATCAGCATTTCTGCCAGTGACTGCCTCAACGGTACATAAATTTAAATGTAAATTGAGTTTACTTAAGGTTTTAGGCGTCATGGCTGGGTTTTAGACGACATGGCACAAAAACTGCAGATGAGACCATCAGCAGTTTCTGTAGTGACTTTTTTTTTATAGGATATATGGCAGCAAACGATCAAACGGATCACTTGATGGTAAGCGATAACCGTTACCCATGGACACCCTCAACACCAGAGCAGTCACAAATGTGTTGCCGGCCTTTTAAAAGGGAATAAGGGGGGAAGGGGGGCTGGGCCTCCGGTACCATAAGTTGTACTTTGTGTAGCTAACTTTCACATTTTTATGTAGCTAAGTGACTTTTTGCACCATCTGCCAGCGCATCACAATATCACTTTATAGATTAAATTCAGCTTCACATCTGAGCACTTTAAAATCACAATATGGCACATTTGGAGGGCATTGTGGCGGGACAGAGGAGTCTTGAGGATAAGGTTAAAAAAAGGTTGAAGGGCCCCAGGTGCAGCTTCTTAATGCGGGACCCCATCAAGATACAGTGGCCAAAGCGGCAGAGGAGTTTCGGACCTTCAGGGAACTGACTTTTAGTATGATTGGGCTTCTTCGTAACCAGATTGAAGAATGTATCAAGCAAGCTGTGTGAAAATAGATATAGACAAAAATAGGGGTTGGGCCTCCGGTACCCTCACTCACTCGGCGAAACACAGCGCAAGCGCTATTTTACACCGGTTTTCTGTGAGGCCGTGGTATCACTCCGGTCGAGCCGGCCCAATTCGTGCCGAAGCATGGCTCTCCCACAGTAAATGTGGTAAATAATAAATTGAGTTTACTTGTGTCTTCAGGAGGCCTGGCTTGCGGCAGCCGCGGCGGCCGCGCTGGAGATTGGCGGCTGCGGCATCAGCAGGTCCGCCAGCCGCCCGGCCTCCCGCAGCCCCGACAGAAATGCGCCGTGAACCGTCGCCGGATAGTTGCGCATTGTGTGTTCACCTGTCCAAAATTATAAGAAACTCAGATTCATCTATTTAACGGCGCCCGAAGTTGTCAACACAACATGTATCATGAAAGTATGGCGTCGATAAAAGTTTTTATAAGGCCAAGTCTAACTAACGACATAAAAGTAGTAAGTTTTATATTTATGAATTTGCATTTTATTTAGATATTCGTCGGTGTTGCTGGTACTTATCGGGAGACTTAGGGTTGTTGCTGATTTCCATATTACATTTTTTGTTCGTCCTACGGTGATAGAAAATGTTAAAATGACTGTTACGATACGATACGATATAAAAAGGTACGAAAACTCTTTTATCTTTGCATTTTTATATTTAAGAAAGAATTAAATATTCTGGTATTATAAGATAACATTGTATATATATATTATATAGTGATAAAGGACCAAAACTCCACTCAGAATTTAAGTTAGGCCACTACGATATGATAGCAAAGAATGTGGGTTCTTCTTTACATCATCAACGAAGAGTGAATAGATTTTACGACAACGGACTCCTGCTTAATCTGTCTAGAAGCTATAGAAGCCGTTAAACTTTAACCTGCGATGTGGTTAAATGGTTGGATACTCTCCAACAAAGCGGAACCCTTCGCGATTAGAGATCGTAGTCAGTTACCTACAAGTCGACTAAGCTAACACATATAATATGGTTGGATGTTAAACAGCCAAATAGAAGTTAACAGATCATAGTCAGTTGGCAAAATCAACTCCACTAAAAATTGACTAGCAAAGATGAGTCTAAAATCAACCGGACATTACATATCGTTGGATTGTCACCAAAAAGAATAGCCAACTAAAACTGTCACAAGCATTATGGATGAATAGAACTTATTAGTAAAGATCCACGGAAGTTATATTCAGTCTAAGACAATCCGACTCAACCTGTCACATAAAATGTGTTTGGATAGTGGTATACTGACCAGCAAAGAAGAGCCTGTTCTCCCCCGGAGCGCCGGGCACGGGCGCCGCCAGCAGGTCGTAATCAGTTCCCGAGGATCCGACCGCCACGAAGCTGTACGAGCCTCTGGCGAACGGATCAGCACGCCATCTGAACAATAACCATATTTTTGTCTTGTGATATGTTGACAAATAAACAGACTGCCCGATGGAAGTGGAAATCTTAATAATTGTTATTCGAATAACAGCAAAAATTTCTGATAAATATATACAAATCAATTTATTTTACGGATCATGTTGATATCTAGAACTTGAAACATAAGAAAGATTGAGCGTATACCTACAAAAATGAAAATAATTGCCGTGCACCCCTTTTGCTAATAAATATGTATATGTGAACTATAAAGTATGTTTATTGGCATCAATAAACTTATTTAGCAATCATAATATTATAAATTCGATTTGTTTTTGATTTCCGACTACATGAGCAGTGATAATGATATTCATTCTTTTTTTAACGTTATTCAAATATGACTTTATAGAAAGCTCTTTTGAATCATCCAATTTTTTTTCCCAAAGGGCGCAAGAAACTTATCAGCTTTATAAAAAGTCATAACAACATTTACAATAAATTATGTCGTTATCATACAATGTACATATGTGTTTACAATTTATACTGGAAAACTAATATTTACAATTTAGAATGTAATATCTTCAAATCAACACCAAGCATTGGCATCATTTGAATATTCATTGACTAACTTTGTAAAATCCCTTACTCATTAGCGTCTTTTAAACATGTACCTTGAACTTATGAAAAGACAATTCAGCTACACTATGTGGAATCTTGTTATAAAAATTTATATGCATTTGAAAAATGGGATGAAATGTGTGACAATTTTTATACACATAAATCAAATTTTCATAAATTTACTGGCCCGCTAAAGTCATTATATTAATCTCTTTAAATAAATCTCTAAGAGAATTCCTTGCTCGTAAATTATAAATAGCGCGGACTGCTCTTTTTTGAAGAACAAAAATACTTTCTATATTAGCAGTCGACCCCCATAATAGTAAACCATAGGACATTACACTGTGAAAATAACTAAAGTAAATTAATCTTGAAGTTAACATCTGTAAGATGTCTTATTTTTTTTACAGCATATGCTGCAGAACTTAGTCTATTTGATAGGGTCTCAATATGTGGATCCCATTGCATTTAGTGAATTCTACCACTTCATTATTCATTTTAACAATAGCATCTCTACTTTTCTTACATTTGGTAATAAAAATTTGATACATTTAGTTTTATTGGGATTTAAAGATAAATTATTAATCGTGAACCAGTGCAATACTTTAGAAAGAGTACTATTTACAAGATCAATAATGCCGTTTCCTCTGTCAACTATATAAATTAATATAAATCAAGAAAAACAAGGGTCCCAATATCGAACCCTGGGGCACGCCCATAACAATAGGAGTACCTGCAGACTCAGTTCCATTAACAACAACTTTCTGGACTCTGCTGGACAAATAAGATTCAATCTAGACGCTGCAGCAGAGACACCATAATACTTCAGCTTATTTAATAAGGTCTGATGATCTACACAGTCAAAATCTTTCGACAGGTCACAAAAAATACCAATCGCATCCTATTTACATCTCCAAGCGCTAAAAATGTGTTTGAGAAGTGCATCTCAAACATCTATATATATAGAGCAACGTCCTTTGGTGACGCCATACTCTGGTCTGGAAAATTAGGCCAGAAATACAGTTATTTATGACATTATGCCCTAATTGGTACCCTTATCTCTACCAACTTACCTCGTCACAACGCACTCCTTGGGTTGTGGCACGGCCGCGTGGCCGAAAATGCTCTTTAGTACGGCAATGCAGCGGCCCACAATGACGTCATCCGTCACATTCTCCATCACGGCAGCTGCCTCGCCGGCCACCAGCGCCAGCAGGACGGGCGCGCTGTACAGGTTCCAGAAGAGGAACAGTTCACCTAATAAACGTAACATATGACGTAGAAGATTTAAATGTCGTGTTAAATTTATTGTTTATTAATTTAATAATTTATTACACACATAATTAAGAACATCTAAAAGAAATCTTCCAACCCACCTATGTTGTTGGAGTTGTGCTGAGAAACGACAGACATGTATAGACATAAAGATATTCAAAAGACAAAGACAACACCTAATTATATAACACAATAAATTGAAAAATATTAATACAACATATAAATACAATAAATGGTGAATAGAGTAATTACGATATTTGTTATAACAAGACGAAGGAAATTTAGGCTAGGGAAAGATAGTGGTTTTTAACTAGGAGAAAATGACAATGTGTCGCAAATAGCAGCGGGAAATATGTTACACAATTTCACTAAATTAACAGTAAAGAAGTTAATAATAAAATTATAAAAGAAGACTGTTCGCAAGTCCGCAACATCTTCCGCAGTTTGATAGCTTTACGTCTCAAACAAATTTATTTTAATTATAAGAGCTATCAGTTTTTCATAGACTATTAAGAGGTATGAAATTCATCGGATCACTTTTTGATATAATCAATTTATCTAGCAACACTGAGGTGCAACTTCAATGGTATTGGCCCTTTCTGAGCACTGCTAGCACCGTCTAAACAAACGTCGGTTGGCGACTCCCTGCGATATCACAGAGAGAGAGAGAGAGTATCTTAAATATTTTAGATATAAAATTTAACTGATTCATATATGGAACCCCGGAAATTTATAAAGAAGACATCAGTAATTTTAATAAAGTTCAAAGGCCTAAATCATAGACTTTTTTAAAATACCAACCTGTATACTAAGACACTAAAACCTAATTAACTAAATTCGAGATAAAAAATATTCTTTTAGTTTAATTTGGAACATTATTATTAAAAATAAACAGACAAAACATTATCACCACAAGACTGAAGTTATCAGTTATTAATTAAACAGGGTAAGCTCATTTCGACACAGCCTAGCTCTGAAGATGAATACGATATAATAATGACTATACACGTCGTAAACTCAAAGACGATGTCAACAGAGAAACTCATTAAATATTTAGACGGCGATTGGCGACATATCATTATTAGTTCATTGTGTAGGTACGGTATACCCATTATAGAACTTACGCTTATAATAGAAACTGTCAAGTAGTTCACATTGTACGCATAATTGTGAGAATATACCGCATACGGCCATGTTTTCACAATAGGATGTAACATGTATACAGTCAATATATATTTCAAAATGCAATTATCTATAAATACTATTTGATATATATATTTTTACAAGTTCCGTTGATAGCGTCACTATACTTGTTACTTATTGCACACTAAAAGTTTACGGAATTATCAATAAAAAATAATAGTACCAACTTATGATCAAAAGTAAATTCATTGTTTGTCAAAATTTTCTCGGTTGGCGTAAATGCAATTTTTTAATCTGAAAACAAGTGTGCCATTGATTCTTGGTGATGTCAAATACATGTTTTTCATACACGTCAACAGCCTTTTCTGGTGATGAGAATTGTTGATTGCCTATTTGGATTTTTTATTTGTTATAAACAGAAAAAACTCGATGCGAGGTCAGGACTGTATGTAGGATAACACATGTAATCGTTTAGGATAATGGTAGAAGATAGAAATTTGAGAAAAAATAAGTGTTTATATCATAAACCTATTTCTTGTTGCCCGCACGCGCTCGCTAGTAGGTAGATAGTAGTTAGTGTGTTGCAACGTGGTGGCTGAACTGACGCGATAATAACAGACCGACCTAGACACGACCAGTGCCTTTACATTTTTATTGTTATTTATTGTGAATGTGTCTAAACTGTGCCAGTGAGAATACTGAACAGTAGAGAAGACTCAGTGGGTAATTTCTCCCAAAGCGAAGTGAAAACGCAATAACAATTTGATTTAACATTTAACAAATAACGATAGATACGTTGTTTATATATACAATTTTTTCCCTAACATTTCTGGAAGCAGAGCGTGGTGTCAGCGGCTTTTAACTCTTAATATATGTAAATATTTAGTCATTTATTTCTAACTTGTTGTCTTAAAATTAACGCGTTATATAACGTAAATTACATACTTTATAATTTAACCATTTACACTTGTTTACAAGCAAGCACCTTGTTTAAATATACAATTTTTCCCAATAACAATAAGGAAGGCAAAATTACTATCGACTCAACAGAAATCTCATTGTAAAGGTCTTCTAATATGAAGCCTATTAACAAGCAAAACCAACTTATCGAACAAAAGCCAAGCCTCCCGTGATTGGAGCTCAATATACCAACCCTCACACCATGTCACCGTAAGTCAATCTGGCTCCGCGTGGCTGCGAAGCATGACTTGTTAATAATATCGGGTCTTGTTTGAGTTAAAAGCTTACTTAGCCCATAGTTTCCAATAGTTCAGCATATTGTTACTGAATTAACGTTGTCATCATCTAACTTCAATAATCTTCAAAAACTGTGGATGCACGATGTTTATGTGAAACTTGCGGGTTTGTCCGTGATATATCAGGATTTCTTTAAGAAAGACATATTTTCCTGTGGTAAATTATTTTATATCCTTACCCTTAAGCCGAATGTTACCGCGAACACCCACACAAATCTTACCGTTACAAAATTTAGTCTATTAGTCTATTGAATCCCTATTGTTACGTAATATTAATAGCAACTTATTTAAAGATTATACAGATCCAGATGGATCTGTATAGTAACATAACTGAGTATTTATGGAAAAATTTAGACAATTGGAGCTAATATCGTTATCAGGTAACTGAAACCATAAGTATTTTACAGATATATCAATCCAGCAGAGGAGCGTTTTTTACAAACGCGCAGTGCTCCAAACTTTAAAAGGGAAACTTAGAAAAATCGTACCAACCGGGAGGACCGAGGGCGAAGACGCAATAAATTATGGAAATCAAGCCATTGATTTCTGGCGGATACAAGAGACTGCGGTGGGCGCGTTCTCACATAACTCTCGGGCGACACCGCGCGATTGCACCGCATCAGATAGTGCTTTTTAAACACGAACAAGACCAAAAACTTTAAATTGGCCACGATTAAAAAATCACGAAGCTATGTTCCGGCGCCCGGAACAGGGCCGGGCCCTTAATGAAGTGCCCGTCGTGAAACAAAGAGATACAGAGGTGTATCTAAAGTTTGATGGATCTTTTGACAAGGCTGAAATTGGTTTTAGGAATAAGGCACTTTTGTAATTAATTTAACATTACATTTAGTAATTAATATTACAGAAGAAGTTGAAAACTGTGATCTCTACCTACCCGTATGGGAAAGAGGCGTAAGTATATGTATCTATATAACAGAGGCTATGCCGAACCTCAAAATTATCATTGGATCTGAGAAATACTAGCAATGTTTATTATTTAAAAAATATAATTCATAAAATCGGAACTGTAAACGTTAACTAAATTGTAAATATAAAACTACTTAACTATTACTAGTCATAATTTTATGTATTTCAGTTCCTATACTACAAAATGATAGACCTTTTTCATTGATGTATTTAATATTATTTCACAATTGAAACACAGCATAACATTATACGGCCCTTCAATATCACATCTATCAGGCCAAGTTAGCGACAAAGTGATTTAGGGGTTGCATGTGTTTGACGGCTAGACGTCCTAAGTGGAGTCTGATTGTACTCGAATGGACGACAGCCGCTTAAATAAAAATTATGGGAATTTAATTTTTGTTTTCAGTCACAAAATTATTAAAAACCTGTCTCGCATATGGTTTATTATATAAAAACTATGATAAATGATAAATGTTACATATAAGATCATATTATAGGCAATAGATTTTGTTAACTGGTATTTATATCAATGTTGAACATATTCACAATAATTGTATTATTCTGAAAAACTTTAATATCAAGAGAGATTAAGCTTACGTTGTATGATGATTATTTTGATTTTATTATAGAAAACATCGAACAAAAAATGATGGCTTATGGTTTGATAGGGAATGTTTTTAAGGATTAGATATAACATTACTAGATACCATGACTTAACAGGTTAGATCACAAATTAGAAATAAATACTGTGATTGTTGTGGGTATTGTAGATTTGCTGTAAACCTGTAAATAAAAAAAAACATGTATTATACGGGACTGTAGCTATCTACCAGATGGGCAATCATTTATGTAAAATTGATGGGGATGTCAAATCAAAAAAATACAAGAATCTTCATTTAACAATATGTTAAGCATCTAGTAAAAATGTAATAAATGATATTCGAATTTTTATGTATTTTAATTTACTGACAATCTGATTTGCATTCATTACGACGTCAATGTCATAAGGGTGTCAAAATAAGAAAATGTAAGGATCTAAATTTAACATACAAGCCGGCATGTGTAGGTTCTCATCTAACGGTAATAAATACTATTGTGCTTTTTTTTATAAAACTCAAATTAATTATTACTTTGTGTGCCGCACAAAAAATCTAAAATGCGTAAGCAACAACAATTAACACGGAAAACATCTGAGTTCCTTCTATCACTCCACGACAATATTTTATGTAATAATTTCGATTGCTTGCATTATATTAGCATTTTAACTGCGTTCATTAAGATACGGGTCCCTAAAAAGCTCGTCTCGCGTGTGATTTGTAGCCGCGCGCGCCCTCTTACGGTCAGTCAGTAGCGTTAAATTATTCAGCTTTTAATTCGTTATCGCCGGCGCGTTTTACACTATTAAATATTTTAAGCTGCGTGCTTTTGGGGAGGAAATAAAATTAGCTACAATGAAAATTTTATGAGAATCATAAAATATGCCAAATCAGAATACTATATTAAGTGTTATGTTTATCTGAACTTGTCACTGTTTTGACTTACTTTTTATTATACGAAATATGCACGTTATCTTATCTTCAGCTTCATGATAAACGCAGATGGCGACTAAGGTGGAGTGCGCCTATTCAAGGTGAACAGTGAAGCGGGAACACAAAGCCGTTAAATAGGCCGCTCAACGACGATGTTCAAGATTATAAAATTTCAGGCCTTAAGAGTATTATAAAACTCACTCAAATGGCCATGTACAAGATAGTTTGCAGCTATGCATAGAATTCCGTATCGAGATGACGGATTTTCATATTGAGATTCACGACATCTACAATTTCACAAAGAGATGAAAACCTAACGTAAATAAATCGCGAGTAAATGGCGCCTGCGGATACGGGATCCGGAAGGGACCACGCCCCTCCTGCAGCCGGGGGGCGTCGTAGGTGGAAGAGGTCGGGGCAGGTATTGAAGCCTCCCCGAGGAGGGGTCCCCTGCATCGCCAGGGGAGCGAAGGGTTCCCGGAAGTTGATTATCTTTCCTGGGGGCTTCCTACGTGCCTGAGGAAGGCCATTGCTGAGGATTTTAGTGGGTAGGCCTCCCCCTTATGGGGAGTAGAGCCCACATAACCTCCGGCTTTCCGCAGCCGGGATATGCAATTCAATGCATTTTCCTCAACGGAACAAAAAAATGCTTTGAGACGTTGCAGTTGACATTACTAATTGCGTGAAATAAGATCGTATGTATTTATAACGATCTCCGTATTTGAGTGGTTGGTATACCGGTTTCGCCAAGGTGTCGCCATCTCTGAGGTCCCAGATACGAATCCCGGTGGGGCAAATCTTTTATGTCTTGGTTGTTATTATATGTTTGTATCAAAATCCGTTACCCTAGATCTCATAACACAAGCTTTACAGAGCTTACTTTGAACTAAGCTAATTGGTATAAGTTGAAGAAATATTTATTTATTATTATTGACCTAGTCCATGTACTTTACCAAGTAATCCTTCCCTTCCCTTCCTATGTGGAGTCAGTAGAATTTAACACTAAGTAATCGTTATAGTCAACCATTTATAAGCGCCTTCTTTCACACATTCATATCGGAATAACGTGAAAGGGAAGTTTCGTGTAATGAACATTGATCCGCACAACGTTATCGGTACCAATTTGGGCATACATTCTTCATTTCTTATAACTCAGCAACAATACTTAGGGTCAAAACCTGATTCGATGTCCCGTAACCAATACGAAACCAATTGACATTCCAAGACAGTATACGTCTACTGGATCCAGGAGTTATTCCTGTCAAAGATTTTCATGGTGAGGGACATCATTTTAATACCGCGGTAGTAACAACACACCCCTGCACCGTTCCTTTGTCTTTGAAGACTAGAGTAACGATACTGAACCTACATTTGCTTAGGGTACATCTAATGAGTAGTACGCAATTCAAAAGGTTTATTAGAATGCTTATATTTTCTGTATACCTGTTAAATTGTCATGCAATCCTAGGTTTTAACCTATTACATAAAACTAGATTAGACATCGAACATTTTACTTCGTACAAATTAGCCTGAGTTAATACCCTCAAAAAACTACATACGGATGGTACTAGTGGTTCTTATTGTAGTTCTCGAAAGTCTCGTTATTAGCGAGACTAAAAGAAAAAGCTACGAAAATCTCACAATTTTCAAGACCTCTTCAATAATCTCCTGAAATAAATTCCATAATCGTAACACCTCAACTTCAGCGTTCATCACTCTGCCATTACAGTAGCCAGTTGGTAGTTAGTAGATGACAGCATTGTATACATGATTATAGATTTTTTAAGAAAACCCTAACAAAAGTCATTTGTGAAATCTATCAGCACTATCGATCTGTACCGATAATTGCATAAAGAAACGAAACAACTTACCCCTGCTCGCAGTAGTAGTGCCGACGTGTCCAAAGAGATTCGCACTTGGATCCCAGAAGGTCCGCTCGAAGCACAGGACGACTTTGTTCAGATTGCCATACCCAAGCCGTTTGATGGCACCCACCTGCAATGCAAGCTTTATTAGGACCTCTTTAAATTTAAACTTTGTTTTTGAGAAGACTTCGTATTAAAGATGATATTTCAGTTTTATAAAAGTCAGTAAATTAATGAGTACCGATACCACATTTGTAGGCCTCCGACAAGATAATTTAGTAAAGATCGTAAGATTTTATAGATTATCTACTTGATTATTTTCGGATTATGACCAGTTAAAACGATCATTTAAGATTTACTTAGGCAGTCCGACCAGCTAACGGACCGGATATTAAAGTCTGTGGGGATTTCCGTGGACGTATCAATCCTTAGACGCTTAATGTAAGCGTCTAAGGATTGATACGTCCTTGAACCTTAAGTACAAATTTAAGGTTCCTTTATAACGCACAGGTCACACCGAAGGCGGTTAAAGAAAACATGCTGCATATGCCAACTTTCTACCAACCAACTGTCTGTGTCGGAGGATGGGGTAATATTAATTTTCCCGCTCCCTGTCCACTGCTTATGAGTCAAACAGACGACGCTAGTGTAAAGTCTCTACATTTGACACATGCTGAAATTAAAGTGTGTCACATCAAATTTAGAAACTTGAAACCAGACGTTAGTCGCGAGATAAAAAGAAATCGCCTAATAATAGGATGTAAAGTAATGTCTAAACCAAGAGATCCTTATTCATGGACCAACAACTTCCCTAAACAGACTCCATTATGTAATTGATAGGGGTAAGAGTATGAAAAGTTTGAAAACTAACCTTCCAATCAGGCAGAGGCGGATCAAACTTGACGTAGTTCTGTTGATTTTCTCCTTTGTTCGCCACGGCCACCTTGAGGACGCCGAGAGGAAGTGTACACAACACTACGTCAGCTGGAAATATGAGATCAATTTTTATATCTTTTATGTTATACAATTTATGTAATATTTATGTGAGCACCACGTCAAGCTAAACTGTATAAAATTTGACTTATACCACTCATAATAGACCTTCGACCTTCTTCCAAAACTAAGTCTTTGTATTGTAAAAAAATTATTGATTAAAACAACGTCAGATTCAATTACTATGTTAAAATCTGTGTCAATATGCAGCTGGCTAGTTTAGTCATCAAAAACTTCATAACAGCAATCAATGGTTATATATACCATAACTTACTTTTTTATTTTAACTTTCCTATTTGCTGCCTCTTGAAAATAACTGAAAATAGCATCATAGTCTGTGTTCCCATTCAAATCAGGTTCGTTGTTATCAAAAGTTGCGATGGTGTCTGGAAATTCTTACTTCGCGCACTGAATAACTAAGTTAATGTTAATGACTTTGTATTATAGCTTTCAAAGGATAACCACTTCCTCTGGGTGTAATTTCAAGTTATCTCACCGCGTTCCTTGCCCATTACATAGAAAAATGTTTAGAGTGAAAAGTTTACTTTTAATTTTGATTTAATTACATTACTAGATTTTATAACAAATGCGTTATTAGACACGTTTCCTTTACATGCTACATCTATAAACTTCATTTATCAAGATTATATTTTGCTTGACTGTTTGAAAACAACAATAATGAAAAATATGTATTTATTTTCATAAAATACAAAAAAAATGCCAAATACATTTTGTCCTACAACGAAAACTTCGTGAATAAAGTAACCCACGTGGGCACATGCGAAGAAACTCAAGCTCTTCTATTTCTTATTATCAGGTTCATTTGTACCTTCTGTTATCACGTTACAACGGAAAAAATCACGAAATCGATGTAGGCCGAACGTAATCAGGATGAAAGCAAAAGTTTAACCCAAACAAATCCTCGGCCTGGCCACGATTCCGCATGCTAACAAATTGTTCCTCGTATTTATTCTGGACCTTCATATAAAACATTGTAATTTAAAAAAACTCCGGTTTAGACCGCAGCACTCAGTTTATCCGAAGCTGATTTTATAAATTGCTTTCAATGTAAATATACATTCAGCCATATTGGTCGCGGAAGACCCTAATTACTTCTCGGCTGATGTGTGCCTAAATTATTGTTACGTAATATCATACACATACATAAATCATGTCTGTTCTCTCTGAACGGAAGTGATGACACATGTATTTAATTTGAATGAAACTAATTAAATATAGCAAAAAAAAATATTATTTAAAAAAAAGTTAGTAATTTGATTCATAAAAATAAGATTAAGTGTTCATCATCACGTATAAAAATTCTTTAGGATTCATCTACTTCTTGGCAGTTTCTATAAGCAAAGAAACAATTAAAGTCCATGAAACATCAACAATATGTTTTTTTATATTTAAAATCACTGAAAACAATAATTAAATAATCGATGAAAAGATTAAGTTGATCCAAATCAAACAACCCGAAATATTGCACAGCTGCCCAAGTAAACGGCAAACACCCCGGATCTCCGTATCAAAGGCCCTTTTGATTACATTGTAATTTGGTAAAACCGTAAAAATTCTGTGCAAATCTTGAAAGGCGATTGAGCACAAAATGGTTATCCACAAAATGAAAATGGTTTACTCAAAGTTGAGCTATACCCCTGTAACCATTTTGTTTAAGTAACAAATTACTTTGGCAATGATTTGGCTCATATCCAATGTACGAGAATTAAGAGGATATTAAAGATTTAGTAAAGTTCCAAGAAATGAAACTATAAACCTATATATATATGTATATATTTGTTATTAACTTTAATGGTGTTTTAATTCTACTGCTTCTACTGGTATTTTATTATAGGTTCGTTTCAAGACAATAAGTTTCAAATTGTTTTTATGTTCAAACTTAAACTATCTATTTGCGATTCACTAATCAAACTTTATTTTCCACTGTTGTGTAAGATATGACTCTATGCATGAAAATACAAAGAAAATTCTTATAGAATTCTTACAAATCTACTATCAAAAACCTACATTAAAATCTCTAAAAATATATGCGACAATTAATACGTTAGCTAAAGAAAACAACACGACTGATTTGTCGACGGGTGGACGAGCAAACTTTCCCAACGATGAAACCAACAAAAACACATTAAATACTTTTTAGGTGTTTCCAATTGACTTGTGCTAAAATAAGCAGCCGATAATTACTCATTCATCAGCATGGCCCATTTCGGCCTCGAACTCTAAGCTAAAATATACTAATTAAAATTCATGAAAGCGATGACTACGGCAAAGTATCTGCGCCACCAGCAATAGTCTGCTGACCTGAATGTTGCCCTTAGCACGATTCAAAAGAAACGATAATACCGCCTGTTTTTGTTCCGGATAATTCAAAGCCGCGAGGCGTAGTAAAATGAAAGCATGGTGTAGTGAGTCTTGAGGAAAAATCAAGCTGTTTTAGATATTTATAGACATGTTTTAGATATTAAAAGAAAGTAACTATTATTGAAATTTACAAGAGTAGTTTTCTTCAATTTATTAATAACTAAATTTAACAAAAATCATATGTAAAGTGCTTAAGATAATGCTCAAGTCGGAAGTTGATGAAGTGAAGTGACTAAGAATGAAGTGAACAAGACTATATATAAACTTTTCAAATAATACCAACCAACTGAAATTGAGTAACATGTTAACATGAAAATTAAAAATTACGCTAACCCTAAACTAGCGGTTAGTTAGTTACGTCCGCACTCTCTAGAGCTCAGAGGCTGTAATTAACATCGTATCGCACTTTATCTGGAAAACGTGTGTAGTAACAGCAAACGAGCCAAGATAGCTAGTCCAGCGCCGCCTCCTAAACATCTAACTACCACTGGCACAATAGACCTTGCCTGTATGCAAATCAGAATGCCTCTGGCGGCGGGCGAGGCGGACACCGGGTCAACAGAGACCCGACCGTATTTTTGCCGCCACGACCTCATCAAAGTAAAATTAACGCGTTAGAATTGCAAATCATTCCGCGACAAAGAAATGACAAGGAGCCGACGGCGTTGTGGATTTTTCTCATAACGCCCATTATGGAGCTTTGTTTTTTTTTTCTGTTCACTTCCTTAATATTACGGTCACATGAATTTGATTTTTCTATTTGGGTCTAAAATGAAACGTGAAAACAAGATGGTTGGCAGCGTGCTGCAATAATTTATTGAGTGCCTCTATATTTTTGCAGTTTTTGTGTGTGTAATTTCCCTTGTCTTTATCGTTAGTAGTTACTGTTAATTCGAATTGATGAAAAGTTCGTTTTAATTAAAATATAATGTCAATTAAAACGAAGTTTTGACCAATTTGAACATAATGGGTGTTAGTACTTCTATTTATTTTTTATATGATTGTACATATTATTGTGTACCACATAAATAAAATAGATGAAAAATGGAATAAGTTGATATTCACTTATTCCATTTTTTATATTTTGGAAATAATGGCATAATCCATTATTTCCAAAATATATCACACTTATTTAATATTTACATTTTTTCGACAATATTTATAATATAACAATCTTTAACATAATTGTGCCAGCTGAGTTACTACAAAATTAAAAATATACCCCGATTATTTACGGTTTGAAATAAACTTCACCTGGTGGCGAATTTCACCTAAAGTGTAATTTCTTTTTAGAAGGATTAAACTAACAATCGCAGGACTCATAATAAAATAAAGCTTAACCTATAGTGTATGCTGATTCCGGGTGACGGAGAGCGAGCTCGCCGGGGCCGTTTCGCGGCTCTCTGCGCGCAACACTGCCCCGGGACCGGATGGGGTCCCGGGAAAGGTGCTAGCGCTGGCGCTCAGGGCGTTCGGGAGCACGGTGAGGTCTCCGCGAGGGCGTGTTTCGCGTTGACTGGAAGTCGGCCAGGTTGGTGCTCCTCAGGAAGGAAGGAAGGACCGGCGACGTTCCATCTTCGTTCCGTCCGATCTGCTTGCTGAACGAGGCGGGGAAACTCTTTGAGAGGGTTATCTCCGCTCGTATCAGCGAGCACCTGTCGCGCGCGTGTCCCGACCTATCGGACTGCCAATTTGGATTCCGGCGGGGGCGATCAACGAACGAACGAACGAACGAACACGCTGTCGGAGTCCGCAGTCCGATCGGGGGGGGGGGGGGGCGTTGGCGGTGTCGTTAGACATCGTCAACGCCTTCGGCACCCTCCCCTGGCAGGCCATTAGGGAGGCGCTCGTATACCACGAGTTGCCTCCTTACCTGCGGGCAGTGGTCGGGGGGGGACCTCGACTCGGCCCAGCACACGCTGGCGGAGTGCCCCGCGTGGGCCTTCGAGCGCCGAGTCTTGTCGCAGAGATCGGGCGAGATCTGTCTCCGCCGGCATTGATTGCGGCAATGCTGGCGGACGAGGGAGGTTGGAGGGCTGTGGCCTCCTTCTGTGAAGCAGTAATGCTCCTGAAGGAGGCCGCCGAGCGGGGTCGGGAGATGGCTGATCCCGCTCGAAGGAGGCGGCGCCGGGCTCGGTAGCACAGCTGCGGCGCCGCCGCGGGTCGAGGAATTCGCGACCGCTACGGCGACCCGGGATTGACCACGCCCCTTCCGTGGCCGGGGGGCGTCGTCGGTGGAGGAGACCGGGGGAGGTAGTGAGCCACCCCCGAGGAGGGCTCCCCAGTATCGACGGGGGAGCGGAGGCTGGGGGTTCCCGGAAGTAGCTGGTAAGTTCCCGGGGGCTCCCTTCATGCCTGAGGAAGGCCATCCCTGAGGTTTTTAGTGGGTAGGCCTCCCCCTTCTGGGGAGGAGAGCCCCACATAACCGCCGGCTCGCCACAGCCGGGGTATGCAATTTAATGCATTTTCCTCAGGGAAACAAAAAAAAAAAAAAAAGGTGTATGCTGATAATCACAAAAAAACACAAATCACTATGCAGTTGCTATTGGCTTTTGTATAATTAAGTATTGACAAATAGGAAGACTGCCCACCTAGTTACAGTTACCTGTGTCACATGTGGTTCCTGTGAAATTCGCAGTAAATATGAAACCCCCATAAGAACCACAGAGTACGTAGCCAAGTTATACCATAAAGTCATAATACCCTGTGACTTTACAACCTATTCTTAGACTTACATTCTATACCGAAACGCAACAATGCGAACACTGCTGTTTCACAGAAGAAGTGCGTAAGACGGAGGAACTCAATCAATGACCCTGGTATCTTTCTCCGTCTATTTGATATGATGCGAAAGAATTCTTAAGGAATGACTATACCTTTGAACGTTTGCGCCTGAGAAGCGGTCCTCGGATTAACAGCTTTCACGGTGACACCCGGCCCTGCGTAGCTGATCTCTGTGACGGCCGTCCCCAACCTTATGTCCAAGCCTTCAGACAGAGCGACCGGTACACATGAGTAGCCATTGCGAACTGAAACAAAAGGAACAAGATTAAAGCAAATTACTAAGTTAATTCGAACAGTAACCTGCTTTTATACTCGCTAAATAATAAGTACTCACGAAACCCTCTCACGAGATTTAACTATGTACCAGCAGCACATGTCAGGCTTTACATTAATACTACGAAAGAGCCACTATTACAAAGGACGTAAGAGCTGTCTTAAGGGCAACATGTAAAGACAGAAGCGATGCTGTTTGGTTGAATTTCGTGAATCAAATTACGGCAGATTGTATTATAAATTTTCGAATTTTCGTAGCAAAAGATTACGTAGCAAAAAGGAAACGGGAGCTAAACGAAAAGAAAAGCAGAGTTAAGAGTAATTTGCGATTATTCTGCAAATAAATAAAAATTAATAATTTAATTAATTAAGAGAGAACGGCTTGAAAACTTAAAACTTAATATTAAAATGTAATATTAAACTATTAAGGAAGAAAAGACTGACTAGGGCAAAAGGCACCAGATAGGCTGGCACGAAGTCGCAAACACAGACTGTAGATAAGCAGCAGCAAGATTAAACAAACAGCAGATAGCAAGCTCCAACAGTACGACGTAGGGCTGCAACATCTCAGCGAACTTCACAGAGGATAATGGGTAAAGCAGCAGGCAGCTTCTGCCTACTTATCTCGCTTTTGTTTTTTGAACAGGTGGTAAAATCCCTTTCAGAATTGCAGATGGAATGACCTGCCTAGCGACCCTGATCCGCCTTATACGATCATTGGGTTCGAGTTAATTTACAACACTTTATGTAAATGCACTAATACATTACACCAATTTAATTAAACAGATTAAATATACCATTACATAAAAATATGTTGTATAACATACGATTATATATATACAAAATGGAAAAGTATTTTAAACCGGGAGACGTAAAACTGTTGTGTCAAAAGACCTGCATGAACAGAATAATCCATGTATTCATCATAAAGTATTCATATTAAAGTTATACACAAAATTAAATAAATTCGCTTGTCGCTCATATTCTGCATTTAGTACGATGTTTTATACTAAGTAAAAATATAATTCGACTTATTATATATTTACTTTCTTATTTATTTTTGGGTAATTTCTGAAAGTTAAAGGTCTTACAATCACGATCACTTACGTCATTGATGCATTCAACACCAAGATATATTTAACTGTATAGTTACAATTAATTGAAACCCACTTCGCCTCTAAACTTGAAGTAAACCAATGACCACTTAGAAAACTATAAATAATCAAAATAATATTATACTTATTCAATTCAAGCCTTTACAGGCAATTTCTTGACAAATATAAATAAAAGAATTGTAATCGTATATCTAAAATAAATGTGATCCTGCTGCTAACATCATATTAATATTATAATCACAGGATTTGAGTCTTTGTAAGTATTTAATCGGGACATAGAAAAGTTTCGGTGATTGACGAGTTAGGAGTCTAGAACAGGGTCGTTTCCATGCGCCCTTCCAACTTCCATATCGCAAAGTTGGGGCTGACAGGAGCTGTTGGATAATTATGATGTGTTGGATGGGCTTAAAACTCTGTTCGCTGTTTTACGTTGAGGCCGAACATTCTAGAGATTCACTTGGAGGCGAGTTTGGGAGATAATTTATAATGAAAAATCGTCGGATCCTCTGTTATGATTTAAGGTCGCGGTTTTTATAGGTATATAAACTCGCAGCCCGAGTAAAAAAAATAAAATACAGAATCACTAGTGGTTGTATGAAATTAGTTTGTGAACCAATTATTTAAGTTAATGTATTGTGAATATTTGCGAATCACTAGTTTTATTACTAGTTTCTTAGAGTCTAGACGATGTACTGGAGGACAACGATCATTAAATTATATTCATTTCAATATAGGTTCCTGAACTGAACAGTATTAAATTACATCTTAGAAATAGACTTTTTTCCATAACCAGTAATTTTCCTAATAAACGGATATCATTTCGGCGGTATTTTCTTTTAGAAATAACATTGTCTCTCATTTACTTTATATATTACCTATATTTTATATTTCATTTACTTAACATTGCCTCGTGTCATTCTAATAGCTGGGAGTGCTGAACTATAAAATAAGCAATATATTGCGAATAGTTAAAAACATCGCGCTCTAGAATTATTTGTGATAACTATTACGTATATACGTATGTGGATACGCGAAACTAATATTAAGTTTGAGTGATCTAATGTACAACATTTACAGTATAATTCGGTTTGCAAATCATTTTCGAGCGTACGTAGGTGTGATTGCATAGTTATTATCAATGTGCATAAAGTAAGAGCACTGTAATAAATTTCTTTAGTCTTTAAGTTTGTAATTCCAGCTAGATATGGCTAAAAGTAATCTCTATTAGTCCGTTAAGTTAATAGGTTCACTATACACACGATGGTATCATATTATGATAATCATTTTTAACAAATAAAAATTGATATACTTGTTTTAACCTTTGACCGACAGAGATTTATATATAGATATATGTACATAGGGTCATGTTTTTATTATTTAAAATTTATTATCATATGAATTTTATTAGTTATTATAATGATGAATAGATCATTAATTTAGTTTCCAACTGATGGTGCAACTAAAAAAAAGAACCAAATTAATAAATTCTGTGAAAATTTCCAGAATTCCAGTTCCCGGGATTACAGTTTGGACACTTAGATATACATATACTTACAACCACTACACTAACACTTCTGTCTCTTGTATTTATTAATAATAACTGCACAATTTGATATAGTTAAGTTTCTGTTATATCCCGCAGGGGTCGTATAAACTAGTTTAGAGTCCCAAAATCGCTTTTCGGTCGGACACTAGTTTGCGTATAATATTTACCAACCAAACCCGCTCGCCGGCCACAATGCAGTTTTCAATTAGGCTGATGGCATAGAAGCACCACTCTATTGTGTTTTAATAACTTAAAGTGGATTTCTTACTCTATTGTGTTAGTTCGTTCATAGAACTCCGCTCCCGGGGACATGTTGCCTCCTTTATTTTAAACTGTAACTGTGAACAAAAAGGCTTTCCTTCGTAATGCAATATTACTAGAAAGGATAAATGATGTTCCATTAAAGTCGAGTTTCCATAGCCTATACAGTGTTTCACTGTCAATTAGGTATTGTTTAATATTTAAAACGAATTTACAAGAATTTTTAAATTTATTAAGTTGGTGTCATTTCTAGGGACAAATCTATCAATAAAGTCTATCGAACGAAATTTAAAATGCTTCTAATAAAATATAGACTTACACAAAATATCAAAACGAGAAAGTTAACATAATTAAATGAGGACAAGTAAGTTATGTGAAAAATAAAACCTACGAAATATTGAACATATTGTATTGAAATAAAAATATTGTACAGACATTCAAAAATGTATTAGGGTACATTAGGGTCGAGGTTTATTTCACGCCATGAAACAAGGTTTTTCCAATTCCTAAAACAACAACAATTCCTCTTAGAATACTTTGAAAGAGAATAGTACCAAACCTTGGATATTACAAATAGATTTGTTACAAAACTGGTAGAACACATTCTTAGCCGACCGCATTTAACAAGTACCTGGAACATAGAATCTCCATTATACTTACTACCACCAAACTAATAAAATGACATTATCTATCCTACAATGTCGATAGACATACCGCTGAAAGAACTAAAAATAAAGCTTTGTTGCCACTTCTACCAGTGTTAATGGTCTGCAAAATATACGCTCGGGTTAGCTTTCGTCGTCGCATGCACAACACATGCAACAATGTAACATTTGACGATATTAACCCAGATAGTTGTCGCAAATGCTAGCTCGAGCGTTTGCATTCACTTTAGTCGGTCTTTCTTTTTTATAAGAATACATTTCTCAGCGGAAGAGCATTTGTATAGGACTTGACACATTCAATTAACCAAATATAGTGCTATTATTTATTAGTAATCTATAAATGTATGTCTTTATTTGTAATCTTTATTTTATGGCCGCACATTTCATGGGTAAATCGAATCAATAAAAATTACAATAGAAATATGATTTAAGTGATAATTAATATCAAATCAAATCTCGTTAATTACAATATTCGTAAATTACATTTTAGATATTAGTAAATTACATTTACTGTTTACCTAATTTTTCTGTTTAATTACATACTATACGAAATACAATCAACTTCCAAAATGTATTTCTTTTTGTACAAATAAAAAAATGTTTGCGTCTAATATATACAATTAATGTGCACTCAAAAGTTTACATTTGAAACAAAATGTATCGCGTTTGCATCGCTGCTAAATGTCGTAGTATGTAAACAATAAAGTTATAGGCGAAAAAATTACTGCAACAGATAACAGTAATCAAATTTTACATTTATTGAATTAAAATCGATCTATTAGTCTTTGCTCTATTAATTTATAAAACATTCTAACAAAGAATACATTGATAAAAGACCAACAATAATATATCTTGCAAGTTAGAAACCACAACTTATGTGATATTCGTCGTGTCATGCACGATGCATTACGTACACTTGAAGTCTAACACGATACAACTTAGTGTCGTCAAACAAGAAAATTCGGAAAGTTCTTATCGTAGGGCATTATTGGGCAGCATTATTGCGTTCCCAGTTCTTAATAATAACGCAACCCATTTGGCAACTTAGAATGAAACAACTACAAACTACAGAAGAGCATTACGAATTATTTGTTATCGAATTATAGCCGTCAGCTCAGCTAACGTTCTTAATGATAATCATATTTGTGTACAAATAAAATGAAATTCTAACCCCTTCACTATCAATCAAAAGTCAAATTAGCTGTGACGAAAGAAATTAATCTGTGAGTAATTATTCTTACATAAAATTTATAAGTACGGGACCAAATGAGATGATTTCAGTAGTAATAACAGAAGCCTAACATGCAATCATAATTTTTGGGTTATCCAAAATTTCAATATGGCCGCCATTCCAATATGGCGACTGACATTTTTTGCAATTTAAACTATATGGTTATCAAATGAAGGCACTCTAAGAGTAGAACTTAGCCTTATTAGTGTTAAGTCCTTTTTTTTTAATTCAATAAACTATTACTATTTGATGAGGAGTGTAAGGCTGTTGTCTCCTATGATGCATTAGTTTGTGCTCACTTAACATGTTATTATAGCTGTTAATTATAAAATTGTAATAAAAAAAATATATAGAGACATCACAAGAAAACCATACCTTGGTATATGGTCAGGTCAAGGAAGAAGAAGCCAGTTTAGTGCCTAGCTGCAATGGCAGCACTGAGGCACTTAGCGTCGTTGCCTTGGTTTGTTATCGTATGCAAAGTTTGGCGAAACTATTGAATTCACCCAGTGCATAGATATACAAGCAACTGAAAGAGCCTACACCGTATTCATGTACTTTCTACGCAAAAATCCTGTAAGCCCAACAATAAGTATGGTTATTGTTGGACTTATTGTTACCAATATTACTCTTCATATCGGAACACTAGAATGCGAACACTACAAGAGTAAGACGGAAGTACACCAACGATGACTCTGGTATAGACTTTCTTTCGGTAAATTACTGAGTACCGTATCATTTCAGTCGCAACAAATTCGAAGCTTTTAATAATTTGTGCTTATTAAATAAACTTATGTGCGATATGACGTGTAGACGAGACATAAAAATATTGGTAGGTAATGTTTACATGGTATAGCCGATACATTATCAAGTAATTTTGGATAGGTGCACAATGAAGTAGAAATATTACGAACAAGTCCATATACTATACTAATTATAATTTATTTAGCTAATAACTCCTGACATAATATTTAAAGTTAAAACTTATCAAGAAATTATTGATCCTCTTCCAGGGATTCAGCGACCTTGTACAAGTTCAGATTACGTTCCCTACACAGCAATGTGATTTTCTGCCTCAATAGCGAAGCCACATTCGACAATGTAAACGTTTGTCGCATGTGGAAGATAGTATTCATCTCACCATTTCAATAGTTTTGGTGGCGGAATCGAATATTTTATCCTAACACGCGAGTCTCGATGAAATCGTAATAGAATTTTAAATCCAAACACATGTTTCAACATTGTAAAAACGTTTTTGATATTGCCTTTTCCATATTTACAAGAAAGTACATATACCTCGTATTGCAACGACTTCTCGATAGTTTATATGCGAATATTACACGAGATAATATTAGCAGTACGTGTTATCTAATAAAATACTTAAAACGCCACATTATGGGAATGCCATATGTACAATGGCATGTAAGTCCTGCTTTATATTAAGCTAAGGCCACACTGCAAAGACCCTTACTAATTACTAAGAATCAATCGATTCTATTAGTGACGGAACCTAGTGAATAGACGCATTACCCCACTGTTAGCAATACCCAAGTTAGATGCTTGCGTGTATCATCAAGCGAATCGCAAAACAAATGAACGTTTTGGTTATTTTTTGTCAATTGCCCAGTGACTGCTGTTTTTAAGAGAACACGATTTTTGGTATCAAATAAACGTCACAAGAACCGATGAGATTTTAATATAGAGATAGAACAAATGTGGTACGTGAGCCAACTAAAGATTTGGAACGAATTTGCTATGACTAAATCAAATTACATCATACATTCAAATTGTAATGCCTCAGTTTCGACGTGTTCGTGCGATATCTATCTCGTATTTGTATGTTATGTGGGTGAAATCAATATACTTAACTAATACATATTATAATATAACTATTATAATATTATTACGTTAGTTGAAAATTGCTAGTCAAACAAAATATCTGTCGCAGGAATCGAATCCGGAACCCGTTGTGTAATTTACAAACTACTTATCAAACTAGAGTCTAACCGATAATATTGTTATAACCTAATAAGATACATAAATAATAATACTTTACTAGCATTGCGTAACTTAATCCAAAACTTACGACTAGCCAATAAAACAACAATAAACTCATTTACATATTTTAACCTAACCAACACATAAAACACAAACATTCACAATGAACGAATTTTATAAAATATTGATTGATATTAGAAACAACAACGATATGATCGAAGTACATACAAAACAAATTTTGAAATATTATATTTTAGTTAAGTAAAATAAGATCTTATCTTTAATCATTGAAAATTTAAAATGCTGTGAGCAATAAAAACGTAAAATATTTGTAAGAAGTCGGGTGCGCAGTTGGTACACGCGAGTTCACGAAGATCCTAACAGACGTTGTGGTAGTACGCAGATACATTCTTAGATGGCGCTGTTTAGCAATTGCAAAGTTCTTGGAAGCTGAAATTGGTAAAATTGACCAATTTTTTAGGTGGTATTAAATAATCACGAATTGAAATTTTCAATATATAGGAAAGAACGTATGTTCGATATTTGTCGCTTTTTAGCAAAGTGAGTTTAAAAACCTAAAATCCCAACTAATATATAAATGCGAAAGTGTGTTTGTTTGTTTATTTGTTTGTTGTTGTTGTTTGTTACCTCTTCACGCTTAAACTACTGGACCGATTTCAAAATTCTTCACCTTTGGAAAGCTACATTCTCCCGAGTAACATAGCTACTTTTTATCCCGGAAAAATCGACAGATCCCACGGGATGCGCAATAAAGGCTTCGCTCAAAAACTACTGCACAGATTTTTATGCGGTTTTCATCAATAGATAGAGTGATTCTTGAGGAGTTTTGCGGCATTTTTTATCTCGGAAAAACGGATAGTCACGGGAAGCGCGATAAAATCTTCGCACCATAAACGACTTCGCGTATATGTAGCCGTGGGCAAAAGCTATGACCCTTAACCCTCTAAAACACCATTCCCGAATCCACGCGGGCGAAGCCGCGGGCAGAAAGCTAGTATAATATAAACGTGAGAAACAAAAAAAAAAAAGAAATACTCTTTTTCTATATTGTTTTTTTTCCGTATTGCCCAAAATACATTTTATTTCCATATATACTAAGGCCGTGTGTCTTTGTCATTATTTATAATCTTAAGCTCATCAGAGCCGTTTGCAAGGTGTCACGTGCTGAATCTTTTTACAGTCTTAATATTTCTTTTTAAGTCTTACAATCTTTTTACAGCTACATATGTATTCATCTGATAAGCGATGAGTATATTTTCGATTAGTCCGTAGTTCAGTTGATTTGTTATTTACGCTGCATAAACCTGCTTGGTGAGATATTTACGAGTACTATTGGTTTGTGATTATAAACATTATAGTAAGTAGCAGTTATTTGTTTTTACGATAGTTACATCAGCTTCTAATAAAATACTTCCAATTGGCCGTACCTAAGCTTTTAATTTGTTCAATACTTACATATTAAGACACATATGAACTTGTGTAATGACTAAATCTACAAATAACCCGACGATCCTTAAAATAAGAGCCTATTCTTCGTTGCCATGTAATGAATTGATTGGATAAATTTTGTGACAGACATATGTATGTTTGACCATCTATCCGTAGTAAGTATTGATTAAGATAACGTAGATGCTAATACTTTTCTTTGTATATATTTATGTAACAGTAAGTTGAGTTCAAAATTACAACAACAAAATTGTTTCGAGTTTATTGCCGCCTAATTTAATTTGATTAAAAGACTCTTTTAAATATAGAAGTAGTTAGTATAGAATAGTTGATTTTCATTAACTTTATTTCATAATTTTTATTTGCTTCTTTCCAACACTTTCGGTGAATGCTAAAATACCTGGAATTAGTAGTTAGGAATGAGAATTACTTATATTGAATGTATTGATGTATATAATTTTCATTACTAATTCCTGGTAATGATGTAATATACCAAAACATATCTATTATAAATGCTACACTAAACAGAACAAAGAAAATGTATGGTCTGAAAACGTGAAAGTTTTGTATAAATGTTAATAGAAGCTAGTAACTTGTTCGACATACATGATGTTTATACTCGGTGCTTGCTCGTTTCAAACTTTTTATATTTTTTTTTTAAAAAGTTATAAATTTTTGTAAAACGAGATTGATGTTACCTCCCATAGTTTTAGTGCTCGCATTGCTGTTGCATTTCGGTTCAGGAAAGAAGTAAACACAAAATCTTCAGCTTTAGTGACTATTCAGACTTAATCGAATACCAGCTTCATTGGCAACCCTAACTAAGGTGAGTGCACATGAAATCGTTTCGGGAAATAAATTAAATATGATAAAGTTTTCTAAACTTTTTGATATTTTTTATTAACGAATTTAATTTTAGTTATTCTGTGCCTTATCATACAGTTCTTCAAAACAAAAAACATTTGTCTAGTAGTCTATAAACTCAATTTGCGCTTAAGCTTAGGTTGCAAAATAAACGATGATCGAATGAGAGGTTGAACTCTCAGCAAGAGAGTTCAACCTCTCAGTATTTCATTAAGCAAACTCTAACCAAAATATCAAACAGAACGTTAGAAGAGTCGAGTTAAATGGCGAAACTTGGGCGTCGTTTTAATTTTATGATGAAATTTAGTGTGGCTCAGACGTGTACGTCGTCTCAAGACTGTTGAGATGTGTTATAGGCAATGTGTATAATGCAGTCATATTATGAGATGACTAGGCAATGTATACAATGTCGTGCACGTTAGAACAATATATGATATGGTTTTAATAGATATTATATACTTTATAGACATAATATATGTGCTGGCTAGTCTTTATATAAAATGCTCTTAACTGGCAGTATCACTTAATTTAGATTAGATTAGGACTGCGAGCACAACAACGCTGGAACTGAATTTTACCTATTTAATTGTACCCCGATTTATTTGTTTTAAATCTTCATATGCATTCGACATTATATTCAAAGAGTAAGAAAGAATAAAAAGTTTATCACATTTTAAGCAATATATAAAGATATTGTATGAAAGTATAAGGCCGGATGCTCCTTATGTATTGTTGCAATATTTATTAATGTCCACCTACTTATTAAAATTGACAATGTTGCAAATGATTTCAACAAATTCATACAGACATTACACTACTAGACAAATAATACGAGTATTAATCAACGATTTGATTTGTTATGGGTAAATTATATAGTTTTTTACAATAAAATTCCACAAAGTGTTACTGATTTGCTTTTTCATAGATTCAAGGCAAGGCAATGTGAAAAATACTCAAATGAAAAAAGATTATTGCTATGTTTAGATTATTTAAATGCTAACAATGCTTGGGTTTAATATTAATGACTCAATTGTTACGTTGCTAAATGATTTGAGTAAAATTAATAACACAATATAACTATTGACTTTTTTAATGAAACTGATATAATATAAACTTGTTTAATAGGGAATTAATCTCTTTTTTGAAAAGAATCTTAATTTGACCCTTGCGTGTCAGTAAACCATATACTAAAAATATAAAAATTTTATACACTCGTTAAGTACCTACTATAAAAATTGCATTAAAATTTAATATTTTCAAATTTCGCGCGTAATTAAACGAAGGCGCCGCACGAGTTGTTACTCTGTAGCGATGACGTCAATACGGCATGTAAATAATAAACAAAGCTCTATGTTTGATGCTATGTATTATTATATTCATAATTTAAAAATGAGTTATTATCTTTTATATATAAACAACTAATAAAGGAATAATAATAAAAGAATAATACTGACATCGATGTTTTAATACTCCGTAACTCGGCAGAACAAAAGCCGGGATTTGCAGCAAAGAATTTTCCGACCATTAATGCATTTATTTTTTGTAAATTCGTACTACCTCCTTTTACCAAACTGCTTTCCATAGTGTGATTAGCGTGCGATTTCAATTTAACTTACGTATTTATAACGTTCTCTTACATTAAAAAAGCAACCTACAAACTTCTTTTTTTATTGTTTTGCGGCTTTATACGTACTACAATGATATTATATCATTGACGTACTATGATTCATAATGACATTGACACGCATAAGTTTACAGTACGACATGGCGTCGTATGGCGTCACGACATGGCGGCCTATGTTTCGCTCTTGTTTTACGTATAGATTAAAAAGTGAATACTTTGAAACTAATTTTTATATTATTTTTGTTATTTTATGTACTTAAACATGATGGTTCCGACTATTTAATGCATAAGCTATCATAGTTATATGCTTTTAGATCTTTTCTAATATAGAGGGAAGTACCCTATTTTGTGAAGGAAGTTGGGTTCAGATTATTTACCTGAGGCGAAACTCCAACTGATGACTGTAAGAATAAAGGGAGAAGAAAATTACCTATGCAGGTTGTCATGCTAGTTCTTTCCAGTACAATGTAGATTCCCGCCGTATATTTATGAACCTATGGCAAAGTTTTTATGACGTGCAAAAGTGATTGTAAAATCCAATTTGAAGACTAATGGCCGTATTCACCAACCTTGTCTTAGCTTAGGTGACTCCTAAGTGACATGCTGTCACTTTTTATATTAACTGAAAAGAGTGAGACAGCATGTCTCTTAGGAGTCACCTAAGCTAAGACAAGGTTGGTGAAAACGGCCATAAATATTTTATTTTGAAATAATTACAACGTTGTTTTCCCAAAAATTTATACATGCATGAAAATCGAGTATAGTAAACACTCATCAAATAAAGCTTGTGAGTACTTGAAAAATTTGTACGTATTGTGTAGTATTTAGTTTTAAAATATACTGCTTTTTATTTTAAAACTAAATACTACAGTGATTTGTCACCTTATTGGATGGCCACGATAACATTACTTTTCTTATACGAATGAATATTTTAACTAATAGGGTGGAACTAGGTACTCGAAGTTGTACCGGGCTGACGTTGAAAATTTTATAAACATTGTTAATATAAATTTTACTTAATTTGTGTATGTTAAACACAATACTACTGTGAAATATTTCATAGTTAACGAACGCATAAAAATATAAAGTTAGTAATAAATTCGTTGCTATTTGACAGATCGTAAACTTTAGTATTACATACATATTTATCAAGAGAATACAAACTAATACATGTATTCCACTGCATATAATGTATCCATTAACTACATAAATTTATAGGTTAAAAGCAATTAAGATATGTCATTGATCGGACTACGTTGTCGAAATAAGTGTAAGCTACCTTTGACTTATTGACTCCACTAATAACTTCGAGTACTTACTAAAGTAGTAAATCACTTTAAAATAACTAACTTCAACGGATAGTGGCAGCTCTGTGATGACATTTATGATCCCTTTCCCTATACATGCCAGCATATCCCATAATAAGCTTGTTAAGCATTAATCATTTCAATAACTTAATTACTCAGAATGGTTAAAAGTAACAATACACTGTAATTAGTAGTCATAATTCTGTAAATAAATACTGTAGACATAAAATAGACAGGATTAATGGCTTGAGGTTCAAAATATGAGATGGCAAGTACAAGAGATACGTGATAGTAGTAGTAGATTCTGCCAAAACGTCGGTGCATTTCACGTTAATGACACAGAATCTAGTTTTGTAAACAGTAAATTGTTTGGTTTCATAGGTAACCACAGCATGCAATTACAAATACCATAATAACAGTTAGTAGTGCTATTAATAATAACGCATGTTAATAATCTACAAATAAAATTAATTTTCTGTTCGACAGCCAGTTTAATGTTTCATTTTCATTCTTAATTTTGTCTATATCCTTTAATCCAACACAAACCGACCTCTTGTCATCACGAATCAAAGTCAAGTTTTAAACGTCAAAATAATGTAAAATAAAAGGAGTTTCTTACATTAATATTATAAAAAACGTATAAAACAGCATACAACAAAACATGAAGCTAAACATTAGAGAGCATCAAAAGTTTTCAAGAGCCGTATAAATTTAGGAACACTTTGAAAGTGAATGAGATCAGGCTCAACTCTTTGGTGAAATTGTTGCACAGACGATCCAAGCGGACAATTGGAGAATTGCAGTCCATTCTAGTCTACAGATTTTTCTTAATAAAGCATAAGGATAACTTGGAATTATTGAAGTAACTGAGTTCAGTCAAAGTTCAGGACAGTCGATACAGTTATTGATAACTTTGTACAGAATTGCACGTCAACCAGGTTATGGCGTAAATAATGTGTATGTAAATGAAAATGTTTAACTTAATCTCATTAATCTGATTAATACCCACAGGCAAAACAAAGCCTATATATAATAAAAACAACTCAAAAATGTTGATAACATATTCCATCAGACTAAAGTGACGTAAATGTTTGACGAAGAAAGGACAGATAATAATTTACGAGCCGAGAGAGACCAGTTAAGTGATTTGTAAATAGACGGTAATTTATTTTTACACAATATCTTGAACACCATTAAAATAATGTTTAGACTTACGCCATTATTTTAGTAGTACAAATTACATAACAAGCATATATTTTAAGGACTGGTTTAGAAAACTAAGCATTCGAATGTATTACCATACACATTTATAGTACGGGACAGATCACGAGTTTGATGATCATAATTAGAAAAAGATGATACGCGCAAGGACATAGCTGAAGAAAAATAATCAAGTTGGGTTAATTTTTTTTCATGTCCATCCCTTAACCGATAAAACCAAACGGAAACAAATATATATAGAGCAAAATAATACTAAAGTAATAAATATATAGTTCAGTAAATAATTAAGTAAAGTAGTTAAGAATATTGGTTTCTGTTTAAACAAAAAATATATAACGAATCTTGGATATATATTGATTTCTTATACATAAATTAGTAAATGTTCAGATGTTTATTGAAGCAGATTAGCTAATATTTTAGGTGTACCGCAACTCACTACTTGTAATTATAAATGTAGAGTTTGATTCAAAAAAAATTAAATCATACTAATGGGAATTATAACTAAAAATGACTTCGAGTCTGTGGAGTAATAATTGTTAGAACAAAAAAAAATCTGACTATAATCAATTAACATATGAATACTCGTACTTGTTTAACGTTGATAGGCACACACATTGAAAGTAAGTAGTATTATCAAAAATGTAAAATTGTACAATATTGTACATTTTTTATAATACTACAGGCATTATCTGATAAAAATGGCAACACCCTTAGAAAGCGCGTGTGGTTGGGTGGAACTGTCTGTGTACCAATAAAATAAAAAAAGTTGTTAGCTACATTCAAAAAGCGCATGTTCCATCTTTGGCAAATTCGTTGCTTTACATCATGCTCTAACAACAATATATACATTTTGTTTATTTATTTTATTGTAAGAAGTCTATTTTGAGCTGCGCAACTAGCTCTAGAAATCACATGAGGATTAGTCATTATTATTAAATAATTTATCCATAAGACAAAAAATAAAACATGACAAAGTCTGTGAACAATTAATTTGAATTAAAAATTAAGCTAAGCCTTAATATTTAAAAACAAAAATTATATATTTGCCTATACGTTATATTTTCTTCTGCCCCAGTATGAAAATCATTTCTGCATCGTGTAAGCCTGGGCGCTATGCGTGTAACTTCAGTGGCCACTTGTGCTCATCCCGGCGCAAGTTCAAACTGTCGACAGTTTCAGGAACGCTTCAACAATTCAGTTTTGCGGTCTTGCGTTAAAATTTTTGCTCAGAGCAGCGCTGCACCACTGCGGTTTTTGAATTATGCGGGTGCTACAATTATTAAATACGAAATAATAATTCCATATTTTAGCACATTATTGCTTGTTAGTTGAGCGTACCTATAGATATTGTGAAATAACATGTGGGTCAATTGAAAGCTATATTGGAAAATTATATACCAATGTACCATCTCAATTTACATGACTAGTTTTATGTTAGTATTAGTATTAGCAGGTGCCCGTGATTTTGTCTGCGCAGGATTAGTATTTGTGATAATTTTAATTTCATAATGTTAGTTCTTTTCTACGCCACGATACTCGAAATATTAATCCTTTGCGACGAAGTCGCGGGCACTAGTTAGTATCTTTATAAACTGTAGCCTATGTGTTATTCTGATGTGTAAGCTATATTATTTATTGTAAAGTTTTATTAAAAACTATTCAGTAGTTTTTACGTGAATGAGTAACAAAAATACATAATTACAAATTTTCGCGATTATAATTTAGTAGGGTTTCTAGCTTGGGATTATATACCTTAAATTTCCGCTTGATAATCCCTTTTATTATATATTCTCCACTACGTTGAAGTATTACATAGTAAATTGGAAAAACTTCAATATTTTGCTTATCCGTTTTATCTTGATCATATAAATTAACATTTTAATATATATCATGACCTAAGTGTGGAGGCGTGCCTACAGCGCACTTCGCGTAAAGTACAGCAATGCCTTCAGGGCGATGGTGGAGCTGCCACGGTGATGCAGTGCGTCCACCATGCGCATGCAGTGATGCCCGCACGTTGTGCCGCCGTAATGGTTATATTGCGCCGCAGCTCCAACATACTCTTGAGGATATTCACTAAACGGTAGTATTCACCCATACTGAGTGTATGGATGGGATATAACTTTAATTCCAACAATATATGAACAAGAATTCCATATCCCAGCGCTCAATATGGTGAACTATTTCCAAATAAGTTTAAATGTTGTAGTTTTATATTTTAGGCTCTAGTGCAACTTTTAAAATTTGTATATTAGTCTTTAAGTTTGTGTATGTTTTTATAGACTTACAATGGAACTTGTCCCAAATAAAAATTATATTTATATTTTATTATTAAGTGGCTATCTGATTCGTATCCGCAGACACATTCCCACTTATCGCGATAATTTGTTTATTAAATAACGTCCCAAAAAATTCTAAAATAATTGGGTTGCAGGTTTCACCATATACTTCTTTACTCTCGTCGTTTGTGATTTGGCGTTCTTCGTCTAATACCAAATTATTCTTCCACTTCACTGCGCGCGCTGTGGAATTTGTGTGTGTGTGGAACAAATTACTCGATATCCACGAGATTATGACAGTTGATAATTTAAAAAATAAATATAAAAAACGCTATCTACGAGTAGATAATATACAACACCACCAACTTATTAAATTGCACAAAAATGCCATTATAATAGAACCTGCCTTGACGGATGATTTCCATTAATAATAAACTTCTTGCTCTAAGAAAGATTACGAAATTTGAAGATAAAACTTTTGTTTATGCCCAAGGTGCACGGGTAAATTTACGGTCGCCCAATTTAATTCAGGAATCGGCCATTAACACGACACGGGGAAAAAATACGCAGCAATTCGTTGCTTAAACAACATTAAATTAAGCGTAATTTGAATAATTTTACGTGGCGGTGAACACAAATGGTCGTAATTAAAGATGCCTAGCGATATTTCGCGAACTCGCGCTAACAACGGCGCAACAAAAGGGTGCAACCAGTTAATTGAGATGACTATTATAACACAGTCTCACTGAAAAACTTGACCAGTAAGCAATATTAAAGTGTATGTATCTAAGTAGTATTCTACTTGTATTTTAAGATTTTGTAAAATTTGATGGTGTTAATTTCACACTGTGAGTATAAGTCATTAGATTTAAGACAAATAGTCGCGGAACACGAGTCTGTAGAGAATAATATTAAATATAAAAATATTGAAAACCTCAAGTACTAGAATACAATCCTATCCCATTAGAGTGTCTCCACAGTCAACTGGTGAACTGAAACGTCAATCAATTATTGAATATTTTTTGTGTATCTGTCTTTGTCAGATTGAATGATTTTTTGCACTTATTATCCACAACCACCACACATCTCCAATGAAATAAAATATATGTTCTATATATATAGGACTACGTCAAAAATAGGTATACACATACGCTATAATATTAAATTTTTTTCTTGTTTTGCTTTCCATGTTGAATATCTTTTCTTTTCTTTCGTTAAGTAACGCTTAAGTACTGTTCAGTCAGATTTTGTATATTACAAATGCCGGGAAACGTAGCGTTGGTAGGTCTACCATTAGGTGAATCGTGGATTTCGTTCACACTCATTGCAAAGCTGAACATAGCCACTTGAGGCTTCAGCATAGGTCTGTCCAAAAAAAAAAAAGGATTTCGTGAGTATCGCAGACAGGCGCTAGGCGAAGATACTAACAGTGCAGTGTGGACATTCTTCACAGAGAGGCCTATGTCCAGCAGTGGGATCACTCTTTGCTGAATTAGATTCGGATCTCGTTATATTTTTTCTCAACTTTGACGAAGAATAAACTAATGGAGCTAATTTCACTTGTAAAAATTACAAATGCGAAACAATTATTCGCAATAGAACGTGTACAGTGAGGGAGTCAATCATGATATTAGCTATATTTTAAAAAAAATATGTATCTTTGTTAATCGGTATTATAATACTCAGTATAATATCCGTTAGCCTGCTAATAACAGATATAATCTCAAAATATATAACAAATTCCTTGACTGTACATTTTATTTTAGCATTAACAAAAAGTTTACGTAAAATGCTACACCGCGTGGTTTAAATGAACTTTTAAACGGATATACTGAAACAAACAGCGAGACGACACATGAATGAGAAATTAACAATTGAATTGACAAACAAAACAATTGGATTCGACCGGTCGAACGATCGCTAATTATTCAAACAGTCAATAATTTACTGTTTGCATACTGAAATTGTAATCATTCATTCATTTGTAAGTTGATTGAATGATTTATTGTTTTGAGATGAGCATGAAATAAATTATATTTATGTTTGTGTTATGTATGTTATCGCAAGGAGCAAGTGAGAGTTTATTCTCAGCTAACACACCCTAATAAGAACTATAACATATAAGCAATTATACCTCGGAAGCATCAGATTAAATTATTAGGAACCGCGTCATCTTACCTGTCCTGAAAATAGACAGGGTTAGGTTAAGTTTTCTATTATCAGTTTTGTGCAGTACTTTTATGCATAGCTATACGGAAGTTTATTTGGTCGGAGCGTTACATGCATTTGTTTGTATATATTTTCAGTTAGGAAATTAATTTATTCATTTAGCTACAATAAGTTTATTAAGTACTATAATATATAAGAAATTGTTTTTTGTTCGGCAAATCAATTTCACCTAGGCTTTTGTTAATGTCATTCATGTTCTTATTATTGTATTTGCAAACATTTTTATAAAAACAAAGAAAAACACACGGGCTAATGTGTATATATGCACTGTAAATTCGATATATCGATATAACGAAATATTTCTAAATCTGAACTATCTACCAAAGTGAGATGAAAATTTAAAAAATAATTTTCTAAGGTGCAGCATGTTAGTTGGTTCTAGGTACGAATGTCATAACTAGTGCTCGGAATAGGTAGTTTAATTTTATGTACTTGCGATTTTGTGACATCAATAGTATGGATATGCCTGGGAACATACTATTTTCAGAGATTGTAAAAATATTATATTGAACTTTCAATAAAATTAAACTACCTATTCCGAGCACTACTCATTACCTAGAACGACGCACAGCCGAAACTAATACATAACCAATGTTATAGAAAGATTAAGAATAAGGGAGCTAGTGATCTATAATATAGGCAATTAAATGCCTATATTATAGATCACTATACCAACTAAACTAATTCCAAAATATTACCGAAATATTAAGTTTTTCAGTAAAAATACAGCATTTTATTTAATTTATTTCATTATGTCAGTAACAAAAGTCAACTATAAAATAATGCAGAGACGCTATTTACATGTAACAAAATTTTGTCGGTTTCAGAACATGTTCCGAATTCAAAACTCATAACGACATAAAGAAGATATCTTTAAGAACCACTTCAATAGATTAAAAAAGCTTGCAACATGGTATTTAAGCACATTTTAAGAAATTTGTGATATGGATAAAAAGTTTTGAAATGGATAAAGAGTGTTAGATAGCTAGTTTTAATATCATTCGACATTTTAATAATAATTATTAATATTATTTTAAATAGCGGAAAAACAAATTTCATTCACGTATAAAAAGTCGTATACCATGTCATAATAAATTGCCTTTACACCCAAATCGCAAAAACCCATCCACAAAAACGCGAACCTACAAAGAAGTCCTTTTAGATCACCGTGCGATGTAACGTCAGATGACGTAGCGATAAGCAATAACAAGTGTATTTTCACAGGAATATCATTGATTGGTCTGTCGATCCGAATCTTATGCTTCATTACGACTGAGTACCGGGCTTGGCAGCCCGTATCATTCGTAACACATTAATTATAACACTTACATGCCCAAACGTCATGTCCCGGCGTCACAGAAACGTTGAAATGGGCCCGTGTGCATATTCCGGACAGAGGACCCGTGTCCACTACGAACAAGAACTCTTACGTTTCTAAGGAAAAATCGGATAAGATAAAACAAGGCCTTCATTGAAGGGGAAGCTATGGGGAACATATAATACTCGACATCATCCGACCTATTAATTCTTATTCAGTCTTATTTAGATATGATAATATGTTCAATTTCAAATAAAAATATTAGAAATCAATTTGGACAAAATTACTTCTTCGCGCGTTGGCGAGCATTACTCGACAGATACCGAGACTGAAAGAGCCCTGCCGAGTAAATTGTTAAGAAAAAAAAATATATAATAATTAGTGCGCACACGTTAAGCTAATCGAGCACTTGACGAGGGTCGAGCGGGGTCGCGTGTAGCGGTAGTGAGCCGCTGGGAAGGGCACTACAACTTGGCCCATTATTCGGACAGACGCGCTCCGACGCCTTTTAGCCCTTTGACGTGGAAAGACCCCATTAGCATCGAGCGGCTTGTTGATCTCCCCTGTTAATTACTGACCTCCGATCTAACTAGCTCTAGTTTGACAATCCCGATGACCATTAATAAACTATGCATAAAACTGCGTTTCTCTTTTATTTTCAAAACAAACTGGCGAAGAATACGTGTTTTTAGCCTCACAGGCTATAATGACCTGACCTAATTGGCCAAGAGGTGTATGAGACTCGCTAGGTGTTTTGTAATCAGTGATTTGATGTTGGTTTGAAACATCAGCAGCTACTTCGACACCACAAGCAAGAGCTTCGTCGAGATGTTCTTCCGTTCTGCGAGATTACGAACTACACAAGACCGATCGAAATACATTGTCCCTATAGGCTACTATATTAGCTAACGACTGATCGTTAGTTGTCCTGCATTATTGCTTGTAAGCCGATCCCATTTTTTATGGTAGTAGGATTTTGACGTTTTGCCCAGTGCCGTCACTCTAATTATTAATGTCTGATTGGGTACTAAAGACGAACATAGCTTGCCGTCAGATTCTGCTTGTTTGTCAATATATGGATGAGAAAAACAGAAGGCGACGACAGACTTCATTTGTTGAATTTTTATTTAATGGGACAAGATAATCTAATAGAATCTCGACGCCTTGTTGTATACGACAAAGATACTGGCTCAAGAAGATATGAACGAAGGATTGCCAAGTTGGTAAGCCGTCAGGGTTTCGGCACAAAATCAAGGCAGCGCAATCGCTGAATATACGTATGTGTTGATTACGCTGCGCGCACATTTACGCTCCGCCGACAAGATTTTTTATTTACTTATGATGGCTTTTAATTTATGATCGTGCCGCCTTCAGTGCGAGACAGAATTGCCGATACACGTTTTATTTTTATTCATCGCAATGTTGATGAATATTAAATACTAAGGGGGCCTATGTTGACATTAATTGAGAAATAACACAAATGTATACAGATTTAATAAAATTGTAAAAATATTGCATTGTTTAAATCAAATCTTATGTTACCTAAAAACGAATATATTTGAATCGTCTTCAACAACTTAATAGAATACTTAGACGAATCATACTCATGATCGTATCTATTGGATTTAGTAAACTTACCTATTGTAGTATCCACTGGATTTCGTAATCATGCTTCTAGAATCTACTACGGATCTTAGTATTTTTTTTAATAATGTTTGGTCCTCTGCGGACTCCTTAGTCCGCACTCTTTTTTTTGTGCTAGTATTTTTTTATGTCCGTATTTATTGGATCTTAGTATTATACCTAGGGTCATATCTACTGAATTTTGCATTTATGCCTATGGCAGTTTGCTTGTTTTTGAAACAAAACAACAATAAATTTTCGCATATTTACGTTTGATGCAGCGGTCGAGTGATCGGCTCCTACGCAACGGATGGGGGGTTCGATTCCCGTACGGGACAGATATTTTTATAAAAATTCTATAATTTATTGTACACACAGTGATAAGTCACATTTAAGATCTTGATATAGCTCTTATGTCCCTCTATATCGGTGGTTTTCGTATTGCAAATGTGGAATTGATGTATTGTTACATTATTTATATCTAGAATATGAAGTCTGCTTAAATAAAATCACAGTATTAAGATGGTTACTTAATTAATTAATTGATGTTAACAATCCGCATTTTTAATTTAAAATCATACTTAATAGCCTTGGTAGATTGTATACCGACTATGTTACTTTAGTGTGCATATAAAGCCATAAGCCTATTAACTCTTTTCCCTTTTGTGCCGTAAGAGTAATTGAACGTGGTATTTTGCAAAACGTGGTGGGCAAACTGGCTAAAGCCAATAAAGCTAGCCCACTTCTAAGCGGACGGACCGGTAGAGTGTAATCGCTACCACGTAAAAACTTGACACAGGATTCTGCTTGACTGGACATGCGAGACTTCCATAATGAACCCATAATATGAGCCTGGCAACTTTTAATTTGATTTTAAAGCGTTCTATATTTGTTTGTTTTTGAACTATTTCATTATTAGATTCTGTCGCACGCATTGGGCACAGTGACAAAGTGATTAGAATTATAATAGATAGCTTAATAATGTTAAAACTTCAGTTTCGCTCCTGACGAAACATATTATTAAAAAAATCCATAATAGATTGTAATAAAAATAATATAATAAATAGTATCGATTCTTGTTATATCTCCTTTAAATGAAAGAAATTGCAATATAAAATTAAAACGTCATTTTTAAGTTTCTTCTGGATACGACGGTTTTGTTGTCAAAGGCATCAATGCAATTGCTATAAATATTACTTTTACGTGAAAAACGTACACTGTTGTCGAGAAATACAAAACTATTGACAGGTCAAGTACAATTTCAGTACGAGTCGAACTGTTTCCAAGCTAGAACAACAATGGTTCTAACGTTTCTACTATGATTAAATCAAATCATTGCAACAAACTTCCCTACATGCGAGCTTAGAGACTGAGATTGCGTCGATCTCTTAGTGACTCTATTCGGTACTTTGTGGCAACGTCTGACTGATAAAAATTTATCAGGATTGTTAGTTTACAAGGCAGGGCTATCTCTTATATCTAGGCACTATCTCTTATATCTCTATAAAAGCCTTAAGTGATTAATAACAATAATAAGTTATTGAAAAATAAAATGAGCTTGCCATAAAGTAGCTACAACAAATTTGGAAAAAATATTTATTAATATTATATAATATTTATTGAAACTAAATAGTGTACCACAAAATACGCAGTAAAATGACACCACTGTATCACAAACATCGCTGAATGTAAGCTCTGTACATGATGCCTAGTTAGTCAGACGCACCGGCTCCCGGCTTGTTCTCCCAGTAATTTGTTTGCGGTCGCTATAAGTGGCCATTAAGGGCCGCTCATCCGCGCTTCTCAGATGATTTTATTCAACGTGACACTACTTAAGAGATATCAGATAGTAAATTCTCGGACACATCTTGTTACAGCCGCGTATGTTTAATTGGATAAATTATTGTACGAAAAAGAGGAATAAATGAATCAAGAAAATAAACTTTCTTGATATTACTTAGTTACAAGTATGGATATTATGAAAGTACTTCCTTGTGTGTTTGTAGGTTTATTACGTTATGCCTTTCATCTTCTCTTAAAATAGAATTATTTAGATTTTATAGCGTTCAAAATATTTTCATCATAAGCTTTTCTCGTACCCATACGGGTAATATTGCTGCTGTATAGCAGAAATTCTAAGAGTTGAATGATAAGTAAACCCTTACAATTTCATGTACAATCCCGGTGTCACATCAAACAATACTTATGTAACTAAAATTTTGAAAATGTGTGACATGCTTTGTATTTAATTGCACCGGACTGATTAGTATAACACCATTCTGACATGCCAATTTCAATTATTTATATTATTATATCTTATAATGTCAGTTTTTTTTTCAGAAGATATCAATCTTCTTTCACATACCTATACTAACCATCAAAACATACGAATCTGATATAAATAAACAACAGCCGGAGAAGACTTTGCCGCTTCAGTTAGAGTTGTTAAAGTGAATTGACCGTGACACTGCTTCAAAGATATTAAGACGGTAAAACCTCGACTTATCTCGAAAGCCAACCCATGTGTTTTATACGTAGGATTACTGCGTAAAATGTTGCGAGGATCCCTTTTGTCGACGGCGCGTTAATTTTTATCACGTCCGCACAATACACACACAACAGTACACTCGTAAATGCGCTGAGCAGAAAGTTTTTAATCTTCTCGGTTTTTGATAACTGTGTAGCGATCCACATGTGTAAATAAACTTTAAAATACTGGAAGCAGATCCTATACCAGGATTTATTTTGAGTTGCTCCATCTTTCCTATTTCTACCAATAAGCAGTAGTATTTGCATTGCTGAGTTCCGGCTAGAAGAGTAAAGCAGTAAATTTACTGGATACCGTGACTTTATATCTTATCCCACAAGTTTGCACTATCACACTGTGGTTCTTCTAATTGCAGTGTGATTGCTTATCTACCAGAAACAGTCTATTTTTGTTAATATATTCGTATAAAAATAAATAAACAACACGTTGAAAAACAAGAAATGGTAATAATAAGTGTGCTAAGTATGAAATACATCACCTGTTAATTGGTTTCTCAAGGTTTCTGATATTTTTAACGCAATGTGGCATACCCATCCCTAAATATTCCGTCCGTACATTTGCATGATCTAGAAATATACATACACTTCGTTAATTATATCGTTTATTTTGTTTGGATTATACGTATAATATAGTCATAAAAAATATAGAATTTCCTTACGCTAAAGCTGTACTATACTGCACTGTACGCTGTACTGGTATATTTCAATAGATTGGACGTGGAACTAATTTTAATGTAAATTTCAAATTCCTAGCGGTCACCATAGTGTGATTAAATAATATTGTAATGAATGTTGCGAGAGAAATTAATGAAATAATATACAACTAGCGTACATCGGCGATGTATTTCTAACAAAATCGCGTGACCACAATTACAGAGACAGTATAAATCATTATTTACGATACACATTCATTTCCTTTCGATTGTGGATCTCAACACGCTCAAGAAACGTGAAACACCGCTTATTGTGGACACTATGAAAAGAGTCTCTATTTGTTATTAATGTTGACAGGCCAATTTACTGCTGAAGGAATTCACGATCACGGCACCAAGCAGCTTAGATTATAGGTGGAAGCTACACATACATATACACGACGACTACATTTTTCTTATTTACATCATATACTAGTTAGGTAATAAGAATTACGCGGACGATCACATTCAAAAGGAAAGGAATATTTGTATGGCTTACATGTATATGACGGCTAATAGTTAGCCACTGCACTGAACATCTCTAGAATCGTGTGCTTGAATTGAGCTTGAAACTCAAAATCCAAACGTGTTCTGTATTTGTCTATACATAATATGTCTATATCTAATTTGTGCTATACATAATCTGTGCGCCCGCCGTCATTTTGCCTTCCACTTCCATTCCAAATCAAAAACCGGGCGCATTTTTATGTCTTGTCAAATATATTTTTTTAAAACTAAGCAAAGATTCAACCGAGAAAATAATTAAGATTCATCGGGACATGGCAAATTAATTTTTGCTTATGTTTTTGAAGTTATGTTGTGTTATAGTACTGTAGGTTATTTGTTGTTGTTTTATTTTATTTCATCAGATAAACTTTGTTGATTAGATGGATTATAATTTGAGTAAACGCTTTCGTTGAATATACTCGTAAATTCATATGATTTCAGTTGACCATATTTCATATTACAAAATATAATGCGATGGTAACCCTTAGAATGCCCCGCTTTATTGGCAGGTTCTATACCTGCCAACAACGTTTACGTAATCATTTTATCATTCACTTGACTGTACATTAATTAGACCAAAGTAGATTCCAAGTGGTGCACGCATGTTATCAATATGCACTTAGTTAAATAAACAATACTGAACAAAGGCACTAATCACTACTTTTTTTTAAACATTGGTCGGTTGTAATATTTATTTTAAATAGTACACTTACTTTTGAGTTATTAGTAATATTATTGCAATTAAAATTTATCTTTCTGGGTTAATGTAGACATCTTCAATGTTATTATTTGTAACAAATGGAATTATTTAATATTTTATTCTTTAAAGATAGAAATAATAATAAACATAAATTGAGTAGAATAGTCAGTTTGCAGCGACATTTATGCGATTGAATCGTGGATGTTATGACATTCTAAATAACCTAAAATTTAAAGCTCTTGATCATTCTACGTAAGTGAATACGAGTGAATTGTAAAGTGTTTGACTGATAATTTAGTGGAAATAAATGAGACACCCAAAAGATGACATGTTTATTTAGAGACGGAGGTAGGCCTCCAGCCCATTCAGCAAAACATAAATCTATTAGTGTGTTACCTTTTAAGCTAAGAACCTTGTTTTCTATAACAGTATTTGTTATATGTTTATTATTGTGTAATTAGTGAAAACTTAAAAAAAATGAAAGAATTCTTTATAGACATCGTAGCATTTAATAAAACTTATGAAATTAAGTTTGTTCATAAAATTAATCTTAGCAGAACTCACGTAAAAGCAATACACTTACTTATTAATAATAATACTTTCAAAATTGCACGAGACATTAAAATAATGTAATTTATCTTTGAAATCATTACAGATTAGCTTCCATTATATTGCATACGTTGATGCATGATGAGGTGCGCAAAACGAACACATCAACAGCCAAAGTTCAGTTTAAAGATGCCGAAACGCGATGGACACTGCGCACACGACTCCATCTGCTGACATGCGTCAGACGAGACAAAAAGGTTTCGCCTTGTAAATCACCGCGTCAGCCGCGCGACTGACACACGCAAATCTGAAACCTCGTGCCAAGAAATAAAGTTGTGACAATTATAGGGCAACCGTACTCTTGGGACCAACAGAAAGAGTTCTTGAAACACAAACCCGCAGTGACGTTGACGCACAGTGGAAGGGCCCGATCCGTATCAGTTTTCGGTCGATTGACTATCGAAAGATGGATCTGGTAGCACTGCATTTTTCAATGCCTGCCGAGTATAAATTGTTTCTCAAGCGAAAAATGTAATTCATTTATTATTATCACGTGATCAGAGGCCATGACAAAATATAAGATATTTCTTTGTTAACGTTGTGTTTATTTGAATGAGCATATAATATAGTACATCAATATATATCTATATATATGATCCGTTGTAATGTATTCTAACCAATATTAAGGGAATATAATTATCACTCATATTAGCTTACATTAGTTTTATTTGTAAGTATAATTTATATATGTTTAATTGATGTTTTAATTTTAATCCTTAAAACGTAACGAAATTAATACGAGTATAAACATTAATATTTGTATTCTTTCACAAATTTATTATATAATATTTATACTTATATATATTATATACTAATTGTAAGTATAGTTAAGCCAAGCTATAGCCTCTTGTCTAATCTTATTATTACACAATTAAATTTTTAAATAAAAAGCTTAACGCTTCTTCCCAGATTTGTTTTATTGGTCGCATTTTAGTCTACATAGTTTATAATTTTAAAACATGAGCATTTCTAAGTTTTGTGCATTTTGAGTGTAAGGTTAGTTTAGCGCAGTGGCGTAGTAATCGGCTTCTACGCAACGGGTCGCGGGTTTAATTCCCGCTCGGGACAGATATATTACCTACAAAAATTTGTTCCGGTCTGGGTGTTTGTGCATGTGAGATTTATATGTTTGTCACTGCACCCACGACGCAGGATAAAAATCCTAGTGTGGAGCGACGTTTATGTAAAAAAAAATATGAGGAGAGGTCTTCATGCATTCTCATACATATAGCACCGCCGGCCACAAAAGTAATGTCGGACTCAAAATATAAATTACAAAATAAATACTGACGATTGTTTATTACCGGCAACATTTTAAAACAATATACGATAAGACAAACAATATAGAATTACATTATTACTCTTTGTGAGCATTAGATCCATAATAAAAACACTTTTTCTGAAATAACACACACATTGGAAATTGTAACAAATGTGTGAGTCAACAAATTGTAACGAATGTAATCTCACAACATGAGCTGTGAAAGTTTGGAAACTTAAGTATTCTAAATTTAATTTAACAATATATTCTCTGCAAGCTTTTTCAAATAATTTTTATTTGTACAAACTAAATTCAAGGCTGTAGATTTGAAACAGAGGGTGAGACACGCGCGCAATAGAATAGAGTGTATTGAATTAGCAACCCGCGCGTTATTAAATTGTAGCGTTTGTAACATGTATAGCCTTGCAAATATTTAATGTAGAGGCTGTGGTCTGTGACATAGCGATTTGACAACGAGCAAACAAATTTTGTGAAGTATGGGAAAAATATAAATTTGCGCCAGATAATCATTTTAACTATGTGTATGTATGTATTTTTGCAGTAATGACAATCTCGACAAAGAGGCGCGAAAATCAATACCAAATGTGTTAATTTTTACAAATGAGTAAAAATAACAAACTTTTCGGTCACGGAGTATTCATCATTGCTCTACATCAACCCGATTGCTTGTAGTGTAGTACTCGTACAGTCAATAGACCAATACCTTATCATTAGAGATCGGATAATCGGATGCATATTTACCTAAAGTTAATTTTTGGCTTATGGAAGCGGCTTTTTAAAATTCATTTTGTTAAATAAAAATCCCGGGAAAATACGGGACTGCAAATTTAACGTAGTGATATTGTTTGAAAATTACTAAATTAGCACGTGGTATTTATTTTCAAAAGACCGAGACTCCGGGTTCATTTATACAACTATGCATACGTATTTACATGAAGTTTAGTTTCAGTTCCCCGTGCGATTTATGAATGTACGATTTATTACATGAAGAGTGTTATACGAAAGTAGTGAGCTAGTTTGACTAAAACAATAATCAATTAAATAATTTAACAATTTTTTTTAACTTTAACAAAACAATAAAAAGCCGTTTCCATACTTTGTCTTAAACTAACTTTAGGTAAATATGCATCCGATTATCCGATCTCTACTTATCATCTAAACGAAGAGACCCCGTAAAGACAAGATTAGTGTACGGGGGTATAGTTATATCAACATATCTATTAAGAAATAATTGAAAATAAAAATTTGCTGGTAGAAATTTTTTTTGAAATAAGCAGAACCTATGCACCTCTTGATTCACATTGTTTTTCTATATGTTGATATGTTGTGTACATAAATAAATAAATAAAATTATTTTATTAAAAATATGAAAAATTTGGTTTAAAGCAATTTCGAATGTATCACTAGTGAAACCGCAAATTAAGCAGATGAGTTGATCGATTTTTAGTTTTCATATTCCACTAATAACAATCTAGAACAACGATAAAAAATATTCAATTTTACGCTTTATTATAAGTCGACGATTATAAATTATTGCCAATAATCTATTAATCAATTAAGTAGTTACATTGATTAATGTTCTATAAATCACATATTATCTTCACCATATTCTAATCTACTTTTAAGATGGATCAGCACGTTTTCTGTTTCTGATTGAAACTCTCTTTATCTTTAATACGACGACCTCCATAGTCGAGTGGATAATACACCGGTTTCAAGGTGTCGCCATCTCTGAGGTCCCGGGTTCGAATCCCGGTGGGGGCAGATGTTTGTGTGATGAATGCGAGCATTTGTACCTTAGTCATGGTTGTTGATATATATTTCAATAAAAATTATTTATATATGTATAATATAAATGTATGTCTATCCGTTACCCTAGATCCCATTGCACAAGCCTTATAGAGCTTAGTTTGGGCTAGGCTAATTGGTGTAAGTGTAACAAATATTTTAAAAAAATATTTAAAATACATCTCAAAAGAGAAATATGCGCATATACATTCTCCACAGACTCTATCCATAGTTTTTTTAAGTCTTTCCCTAACCTTGTCCGTTTACATTCATATTTATAACTCTTCTGGTATTTTATCTCTTATTTAGTCTGTTACTTAAGATAACATCTTTACCTTTTTTTCATTTTGTCTTTTTTATATAAATTTAGATGACAATGTTTTTTTTATATTTTATTAAAATGTTAGCTTTGGTAAGTAGGAATTAAAAAATATATCTCATAAAAGTCGAACACGACAATGATAACAGATGTCAATTCTTTCAATACAGTTTTAATTATTTTTAAGCAAAATGGCAAATCTATTTCTACAATAACTTTAGTTTTAAGTACAAATTGTTTCAGCATCGTTGTTTAGAACCGCGGCTCGCGATGGACGCTATTTTGAAGTACGTTGAAGTAGGGTTGAAACGATTATTACGCAACCATTCTTTTAGTGTATCATAAAATCGCTAGAAAGATAAAAGATTTAAGGAGTCAAGCGAGTCCACAGTCGACCGACTTTTGTGAACAGATTTACAAGCGATTTCATTGGCTCTTCCTTTTTTCCGGCTCAACATATTTTCTTATGGATGTAAGAGATTTAAAGGTCATAATTTCGCATGGTTGTTTATGTATGCGATTTTATCGATATGCAATATTTTTTATCTGGACAAAGTTTATTTTTAGTTTCTCGACCATCGTAATATTTTATTCTCGTATTATTTATTTATTTTATAACTTATGCATATATACATATTTCTTAAGAAACAAAATTAAAAATAAAGTTAGCAAAAGTACTGCTTATTTATAAAATGAAATTTCTTCCATTAAACCTGTAAGACAATAAATCCTGTTTAATTATTGTCATACAAGACAGAAATAAGAATTTAGTCAATAAATATATATTTAAATGTATGTATGTAATATATATATGCATAAACATATGCTATAGCTTTATAGAACATACATATACCAATATTAAAGATGATTTTTAAATATAAAACTGAATCTTAAGGTAGGATTTAGAGAAAACCTCCCTCAAAGGTAAGGAACATACAAGGGATTGAATAGTAGGATAAACAGGAAACAGATACTCTGTATCCACGAAACGAATGAGTAGCCACTGGAGATATTTAAAATTCAAATAAATTATCGATTTTTTTTAAATCGAAATATTATAAAATAGAAAAATCTTTTTAACGCTCAAGTTTGTTTGAGTGCTCCAATAACCATGAAGTAACTTTTTTTACCATCGCCACACAGACGGTTACAGTTTTGCAGACATAGTATTGTATACTTCTCCAAATCGTGATCAGGCAAACCCAGGTTATACTTTTTCTTAGTTTGATCACGCCTTTTCATGAAATCCTATTCTAATCTCATCGACTTTAAATAATATACGTCACTTGTCACATAAGAAAATGTTTAAGGTACAACATAACAGCGAACAGTTAACCGAACTTCGTAGATTAACTAATGTTTCGAGTGAAACAGCTACATATTTATGTACTTTCTGAAATTTCTTACAATGTACGAAACAACAAATCAATACCTTACATTTGAAAATCTATTCAAGTGGGATAAACAGACACGCGTAAATCGAACGATATCAAAGCTCACGAGAGAGCGCCTTTTGAAGTATTTTCCATTACATTAAGCAGCTTGTTAATCTCGCTAAGCTCATTTTTACACCAGCCCTAATCTCAAGGCTGGTAAATGCCTCGAGGCCTTTACAAAAATCGAATACAAGATTTTTCAAGAAACATTTCGCCTCAGTTATAATACATTACGGCAAGATTTTCAAAGTAGCAAAGACATCTTGTTAAGGAATATGGTGACGTAGCTTTACACTTTTTTGCTTTCAAATTAAGCGTAATTTTATCAGTAAACTATAAAATACATTTATTTAATATATACATTCTACTTACTATAAGGTTATGTGTAAGTTATGTACTTTTGTTTATCTTTAATAAAAAGGAAGGCGCTGGATTTACAGGATGGGTGTGGACATTCTTAGAGGAGGCCTATGTCTGATCGATGATGAATAGCCACCTTTTCAATTATTTAATACCAATTTACATATGAAAATTTGAAAAAACAGATATACACATATAAAATCTAGTTTTAAAATCTTTCATATAACGGCCTTAGCTCTTGGAAATCAAATATTTTAAATATTTACCTCGTAAATATTAACTGTATAGTGCATATAGTGGACTAACGTTTATTGCACATAAATACAGTTGCGTACTGTGATACAGCCCCTTCCTAAGGTTACGTAACGGAACGTTTTACGCTTTTGTTAAAATTTACGTTCTATCGTAAAACGTATTTTATACTAGATAACGCATTTGAAGAATAAATCCTGTATTTACAGAAACGCGGTTATTCTACTGAGTTATTTGGTAATTTGTTTTCCAGACGTTCCCTTGTTTCTGTCTTGACAAATGGAAGAACAATATCGTTTTTATTGAAACTGGGAACAAATTGGGCAGACAGCCTGTAACTTAATATTCTCACGGAGTAACTAAAAAACCAAATCTCACCGTTACAATACTTTTCATTGGTAGCTGTAACCATGCCAAACATATATTTGTATAAACGATTACTTTATTGTTTAATATCTCGAAGCACGTACAATGCAGTTTTCACTACTCGCGCCTACATAATCGACACGTTATATTGGCTTTTTGACTAAGTTTCATCATGGAATGAGCGGAAACTTTAGGAACTACAAAAATAGCCCAGTAGCGCCTGTAAGGGGTAGTTCTGCCAATAATGTATATTGTTTTCAATAGTTTCAAATTACTCAGAATCATGGCCACTTAGCTCTTCTCATCTAATTAAATTTCTAGAAAAGAGAAGAAAGAGAATTAAGTTTTATGTCATTCATAAATTGTACAAAGAGCGGAAAAAGCGCTGACTATTGGAATAACAGGCAAAAGTTCACCGGAAGGAGACCCATACCAAAGTAGTCTGGTTCGATACCTCTGTCTAATCAATATCTGAGGCAAATATTGTAACATATTATTTACCACTGAGTCATAAAAATTAATCCAAAGGTTACAACTTAGTTAAAAATTAAGTTTGTTGTAACCGTAATCCATAATACTTATATTATAAAGTACTTTAAATTCATGAAAAACAAATCAATAGCCCTTATGAAACTTTTGTAAAAAGCTGTACACTATTAAAATGTATCTATTATTTTATTGCAATAACACCTATTAAATCATAAAATTACTTAACTATCTGTTTGACTTGAGCTCATATGGGAATCCCACATCAATCCAACGAATTCTACAATTGCATTGTTCATTTCTATTTTCTTTACCATCCAGTAAGAAATACCGATTATATCCTGTTACGCTTCCACGTAAAAAAATTTTTGAGCTGCACAAATCTATCAGTCATGACAGAAGTACTGGATTTAGTGACAAAATATTGATTTGTAGTAAACGTTTATGAAATACGAATCTAACAAATAATTAATTAGAAATATTGTTTTGGATTTTCTTTTCTAAATGCAAGTAAAATAAAAATAGGTCTAACTTAAAGGAGTCATACAGAATACGGCTAGATTTATGCAGAATGTATGAAAAAAAAATGTGTTAAAAGGCCTGTAAAGTTCACATTTATAGCGTGGTTTGTGATTGACTTAAACTTAACTGTAGCATCGGTTAAGTTTCAGTTTAACTCTGTTTCTTGAAATTTGGTGGAATCAACCCTCTGTTGGGAAAATCTGTCGATTGATCTCGCGGAAGTGTGGCGTTTATATGCCGTAAATCAATAAGCTTATCAGCCCACGACCATTCAGCGTCATCCACCAACTGCTCGTGGATCATGAAACGGAACGACTTCGGTTGTAGCTCCTATCGATAGTATTTATAGCGGTCACTAAGAGACGGTGCTTGGTTATAGCTATATTTTTCGGGACCTGCGGGAATATGCACTCTAAGAGAATTAGAAGTAAACATAACAGAACTCAAGTCATTCTAACCTGCTTGCAGTTCAACTTGCCAATCACCAGATAAGGTCTTGTATCATCCAGTGCTAATTGAACTCACATTAACTGACATTAGAGATGGAGATCCAAACGCCCTTATATTTTGGCCAAACAACCAACCCTGTCAAATGTCTTTTGTCTCAAAGTAGAGTTCAAAATCGATATCTTGTTATACGTAATCCATAATACGAGTATTTAGATTGGTAAGGTAAGTATTATTTTTATTTATTTAATTTAACATAATTTAATAATATTATTATGACTTATGTATTAAAGCGAACCCCTTGCTGGATAGTTCTTTTCTTTGCTCCATGGCTATCATGACATTTTCAATGACATCCGAACCAATCAGAATGCATGCAAGAGCCACCAAGGGGCATTAGAACAATAACAAAGCGATGGAAGAATTTTTCGTTTCCTTTCAAGCGTCAAGGTCAGGAATCCGGGAGCAGTTAGTAGGGCGCTCCAGTCCCTAGTTAATTGATGGATAAAGTTGTATCGCGGCATTCTCCTACGCTTTGCTACAAATTTTCCAAATATCTCCAACAACGATCGTCATGAATAGTCGCATCCTTTTTTACCGGACAGACAGTTAGTACTATTTAATGGCTAACGATATAGCCTCCAAGAGTTATGTCGGTGATGTCACGGCGACAAATGTCTGGCCATTAAGAGTTTGCGAGTCCGTTGCAGTTTCACATTCCTATTTTGTCGTATAAAAATTTACATGGCACATATTACATTTAAACTGCCAACAGATTTATTTTGTACGAAAATAAAATGGTGCGTTAGATTTATTTTTAAGCTGAGTGCAATGTAACAGATGGGACTTACAACTACCACATTCCTGCGAATAGCACTGAACAACTGGGTCAATATATTTTTTTTTTATCTGTTGATAGTAGCTTATTTGTAGCATTACTTTAAAGACACAGAGGGCCTAGTAAAATCAAGAACAACGACGTATTGTGTTCTTGCATAACATTAAGATAACCAAATAGTTATGCAGTATGCAATATTCTAATAAGGAGGTCCCGGATCGATTCTGCGACACCAATTTTTCGACGTTCATGTTCAGATATTTATCTGATGCTCCGAAGGTAAAGGAAAACTTCGTGAGACGACCTGTACACACCAGCGAAAAAATTCAAAGCTGTACGTGGAGGCAACTAATCTGCACTGGGCCATCGTAGACAGTGTTAGGGCAGTTAGGCTTCACTAACCGCTTTAACATAGTCAGAAAAAGCTTGTATCCTCGCAACACCAGAGCAGTTACAGATGCGTTGTGGGATTTTTAAGCGCATACGCTTTTTTTTTTCTAAGTTTAGATATCACATCGTATTGGCAAGTGACGTCATCAGCGTCAGAGGGATCATGTTGGTACACTTTGTCATACACGTCTAGCTGGCTTACTACTTAGACTATCGGAAAACTATTTTAATCGATCATTTTCTTGTTAAAAAAAATTGTATTTGTTATTTTTTTCTGACAAACCATTGCCAATCTTTGCAACAAATCATACATGTATAGGTTATATTTAATATTGACTGCAATCTGCTTAAGTTGTGAATTAAATTAAGCGAAGCCTTTACTAGTTTACTATCTTGATAAAAACACAAATGAAACTTGGTGCACGATAGTTAAATCTTCTAAAAACTTCATTAAAGAATGAAATAATTCTTTTATTGTTATTGCCGACATCAATATTATCCAAAATTATGTCGTATGCAGACAACATAACATCGTCATTAAAACAACATTAAGAGAATCTACAATCAAAAACCTTGTATTAATATTTACAAAACTAGCTGTCTATCAAAAGTTCAATATGGGTAAGTGGACGTGGCTGCACTGTTGGGCATTAGTCACCAAACCAATATCAGTCCAACTGACACATGAACCTGTCCAAAGAGAGACAGAAACGTAAAATCTGTCACGCCAAAAATATCTGATCGCCGATAGACAGCACCATTTCCCCACTGACCAACTTCCAGCTCTATACGTTTCCATAAAATCTTTTTAATGGTTTTTCCATCAAGCTGCTGCCTAACCCGAATGCAGGTTACGTGTTTGCAAATAAAAAAGAAAACATCAGAATGAGGGTCGGTATTTTTTATTCTTCTTTCATTGGTTCCACGGCACTTTACGCTGAAAGCCCTTCATATTTAATTGTTACTGTAGCTGTCGTGCTCATAAAGAATACTCGTAGTCATACAGTTGTATTACGGCAAAATTTAATTATTAAAGTATTTAATATAATATATTCCTTTTACACAACATTATTAACGCAAAGTAACAGAAAAGTATTAAGTTTCTATACACACGTTTTAATCCAAGCTGTCAATACTGATCGATTCAACCCGCGAACGCGTGATTATATATTAAATGACGTAATTTAACGATCTTCGAAGACCAGACCCCGCATAAATAAACATTAATTAAACCATTACCACGAGTTACAACCACTATAGCTACATAAATCAATTGGCTAACCACATTCTCGGAGCAAGAATCAGTATAAACTCTCTGGCTGCAAATGCAACTGATATAAAAGTGTTTCAATAAAACCATCTGAAATGGTTTGAATAAGATGTCATTTTAATCAAGACCAATTAGTGTATTTGAACAATTATTTGAAACAATTTCAGTATATCTTAATGTGAGAAAACAGTCCGGTCGTCCATTTATATCAACACAAATACGAGCGCTGGATGTTATAAAATATATCACATTTTTAATGTATTTTGTCTGCCGGCAAATTCTCAGGTTCCTGTGGGATTTATATAAAAAAAAAATCGCTCACTTATAGTGGGCGTAATCTACATATGCCACGGAACTCCTTTATGGAATTTCATGCTTCTAGTTCCAAAAGTTTGGGCTCAACGTATTATTAGACAGCCACTTAGACAGTTTCCAAAACCTGAATAGAAATAAATACACAATATTTTAATATTCGACAACAGTTGATATTATCTATTCTGGAAAATAGGTCATACTATCTATCCTCGAAAACAGTTTATATAATTTGAGCTTTATTATCAATAAATAGTGCCATTGAATACCCCACATATTAATATTAATTTCTGCTTTATTTTTAACAAGTTAATATAGCGTAAGACTTATGAACTTAAGACCTCAATATTTTTGTACAGCATGCCAAATCGCTAACTAGGCCGAGTAGTACAAATAACATCCAAATAAATTTTATCGTTAATCAATAAGCAATACATGCGTGAGGCAGACCGCGTTACCGGATCTACTTAGCTTGCACAACACTTAATCGCTCACTAATCGAAGGCGGAATCGAGTAGCCGATTCACAGATCCCGAGCGCTCTGGCGTGTCTGTCTTCAGTGATTGACAGCCATCCACAGATTAGATATACCGCGCTATCTCCTCACCGGTCAAGCTACGTTTTGTATGTAAATGCGCACGTCACGCGAGCATTACGTATGCTGACGCCTCTCAAAATTCTGAACACACTACAGTAAAAAGAATGCGTATTGATGATTTTTGCAAGTCCGCGCAATCGAATAGCACATACATACATTATATATAGAGTGCATTGTCATTTCCATTTATGATTTTGATAGAAATTAACGAAATACTTTTATGTTTTAGCATAAAAATTCAATATAGTTACGACTATAAATATTAAACTTTATTACTTTTATTCGGTAATTTGTTTATTAGCATCTGATTGAAACTAACTGTAAATGGGTTTATAAAAATGGCAATGGTTTCATTTACTTCAAAAACAGTGTGTTGATCTTGAGTATTTGCAATTTTGTAATCTATGTATAAACAAATAAATAGAATATATCCACGGAGTAAAACAGCGATGCTAACTTATTATCGCGACTACAGATATATATGCGACTCATAACGCAAGCGTAAATTTATCGTTTCGGTATCGGTGTTGGTCATTGCAACCAGCAATTAATTGGCAGACGGAGGAGGCACTCAGGATAGGAATTTGTTAAGCGGCGGAACCAGTCTAGTCTAGCCATATAGGGCGTCGCTATCACAATTATGTAGGTGAAGACCAGAGCCCTAGGCATCGAGCCGGTCGCACCATCGCAGATTGATATCGCCGGGACACAGAAGAAAAATCACCCGATGAATAATGAGGTGTGAGCCACAAACAATGTGAGCTCAATTGTTAGTCTTGTAAGTCTGTATATCTTATAAATTAAGGTTTTAACGAGAAAACCTAGCGATAGACACTGTCACTTCTTCTTAGGGTTCCGTACACCACACCGTATTAAAAAAGGAAGCCTTACAGGATCACTTCATGTCCGGTTGTCAAAACCCATTTTCAGATATTTGCAATTCCTTGCAGCAGTAAAAAATTAATTTAGTCGACGTAGCTAAACGCTTTTTGTGATACGTTTATGTCGTATATTTTGGCATTCGCAAGGGAATCAAAATCTATAGGGTACTTCTAGTTGACCTAGAAATATGAAATCTGTAAGATATTATAAAGAAAAAAAAAGAAGTCCGTAGAATTTAAATTCCATCACAAAAAATATATAAATTATAAACAACGCGAGAACCTCAATCGCACTTGGTTATTTTACAAATAAGAAGGGTGATAGCATGCTACTTTAGTTAGCCCTAATCTATGTCAAGGTTGGTGAAATTATTTGTAAAGTTCGATTTTTAATTCGAGTCAGTAAAATGACATTTCCAGTGTCATGTGTCACAAATCATATTATTTAATATGGTATGTATTACATATTTACAATAAAAAAATGCTTTGATACCTAATAAAATAAAGCATGACTAAATGTCTAAATCTATTGATTGCCGAACATCACTATTGTGGTGGGTTGTAAAGAAGGGTGACCCACACCCTTCTTTGTATCAGTGACAGTTGCACTTGTCATTTTACTGACTCGAATTAAAAATCGTAGTTTAGTTGAAATATGAGACCGCTAAAAATGACTAAGAAATAATGTCAATTACGACTGACATTGCTTTCATATTGATTCTCTATGATTCATCGTCTGAATGAAAAGGTAGAAACTTACACATGTCAAAAATACAACTGCTAGTCAGTTTACATATATTGATATTGAGATGACGTCTATTCTTTAGATAAGAAAAGTTATTTTCATAATTTAACTGTATCACCTTGACATGATACTAACTACCTTAAAGATAGTTAAATAGACAAAAAATATACTAACGAAGCTGTGAAAAAATGTCCCAAATATAAACTCAATAAATTCATTAAGTAGGTAATATTTAAACTAAATTCAACGCTCTCAATTCTACTGACATTCTTCATCCGCTTATCTCGCAGCCCCACCCGAAGGCTTAGCGAGAAGTGAAATGATCTGCCGTAAATGTATCGTCTGAAGATATTCGCTTTGAAGCGACGATCTCAGCTGAGAGCATCGAATAACTGCATAAAATGAATTCGCATTAGCGTTTCCATTCGATGGCTTTTCAATATCAACGCAAAGAACTTTTAATTTTCTCGACGCGCACTCGAAGTACCATCTGCCATGAGCAGTCATTATTAAAATATTAAAAAAAAATTACACAGTGTCGTCGCGGAATCTAACCTAAACAACAGACATGTATGGAACTCTCCCGGCGGGAAGCAGGACGTACTGAGACGGACTTATTGGGAGTTCACCTCCTTTCGTATCCACGGCTAACGTGTCGAATTTGAATAAGGATGACCATAGTGTTGCAGGCATCCATAAGTTATGGTGATCTTCAGACAGTCATAATATTCAGAAATAGTTTAATGTTTATGAATAATTACAATTATTATTGTAGTAGATATATATCATTAAATCCCACATTTATTAAGTCTTTTCATGAATGTTGAGCTTAAATCATTTGGTTAGAAATCAACTTCCAATTGACGTCTCTAGTACAATATATAAAGATAGAATAAATAGCAGATATTTGCTGGTTCTTCCCAGTGCATTGCCTCTCATTGTAGACTTGTAAACCAACAGCGTAGTTATTGTAACTATTGTATTGTAACTAACTGTTTTTATGAATCCAATTTCAAAATAAATTATATGATTTTTCTTAAATTAACAACGAAAAAATCCAACAAAAAATTACAAGTAATAACAAATAACAATAATTGTAACAAGGATATAAGGATCCACGATATTTTCTGGAACGAAATGCTCAAGTCCACAAGTTAACTGGATTAAAATGACAGCTATAATATCTGTACATTTTAGATTTAGTATGCATTGGAAAGTTATGAATTTAAATTATGCTAAATTATTAAAATATGATCACTGTTTTAATCGAATTATTTCCTTTAAATAACTAATTACTGATTTTACGTGAGGACCTGAAAAAAAAACCTTTTTCATGGTATGTATTCCTTGTCACATCCCGAGCTGAATTGGTTACATACATATATCCATGCCCAATGTATAGCAAGATATTACGGGTAACACTTCTAGCGGTAATTAGCGATGAAAGTGCTTCGACGTAATTAACTAGAGCTCACAGGTGTGTTTGTCAATTGTCTGAGCTAATATGCATAAGCGACAGCCTGCACTAGAAATTTAATAGGTAGATGCTTGTGATATAAGCAACGTATAAGGGTTTCTATTATAGTCAAATATTATATTCAAGAGATATATTATGGACATATTATGGCTAATATAATATGGAATTATTTGTCAGTGCATGTGTTCCTTCTTCTTAAAATCCCAGCGGAGGGTAGCTAGTGCAGTGCGCAATTCTCTTGTTCAAGTTATTTTCGTATTTGGACACTATTTCCGCCTATATTCAGAGTATTGGAGTCATTTACTTGGGTTTTATTTGCGTTTCTTCTTTTTTGACATTTCGTATATACGTTAACATTTTGATCCACAATAAAATTTTACTCTCAAGTAAGAAACATTATTTTCCATAATCAAGAACTCAAAACCACGCAAATCAAACCTTTATAAATCAAATCAACTAATAATAAATGCAACCGGCAGACTATACACGCTAACCACACAATCTTAATATTACAGTAAACTTGAACGATTTCCAGTAAGAGCTATCATAAACGTCGCACAAATGCGGATGTATTGTGCGCGATATAATAAGCTTGGAAGCTATTCGGCATCACTTCTCCGCGTGGGGTAATTTCCTAGCCTGATGTTTCCTTGGCAGAGGAAGAGTAAATCAACCGTTTAATCGCCTATATTTTACAATTTGCCTCTAAGTATTCAGATAATAAGACGGACGAAAATCTGAGCAACAGAAGTGCGAGACGTTGAGTTGAATTTGCTGCAAGGGTCATAACTCCGATAATTGTTTCCGAGATTCAATTCGCAATACCATAGTTTCGTGGAGTAACAGAAATATGAACAGGAATATATGAAGTTGCAAAGAAATTGTAAATTCAAAACTAATTATATTAACAGCTCCGTGTACTTAATAGCTAGATTTTCAATTAACACTATCTCAGTGCGAAAGCTGTTCTGCGGTAAATTTATTGTGATAGGTTGTAAACGCTCACTGTGACTGTTTGAATTCTATTTCACAGTTTCTTAGCATGCTCATAAATCTTGACAAAACTATAGTTAAAAATAATTAACATATAAATTAAACAATAAAAAAGTTTGCGAACACGTACTTTATTATATTTAATAAAAATATAAATGTGTAAATAGCAAGACATTTCTTGTTATAAATAATGCTCAAGACGTTTCGGTGATGAGACTATCAAAAGATTTTTACTTTAATATACATAAATAAATAAAAATAAATATTTCTTACACTTACACCAATTAGCCCAAAGAAAGCTCTGTAAGGCTTGTGTTATGGGATCTTGGGTAACGGATAGACATACATACATACATATACATAAATAAAAAAAATTGGTAGAAATATATTATAATAACCATGACTAAGGTACAAATGCTCGCATTCATCATGCAAATATCTGCCCCCACCGGGACTCGAACCCGGGACCTCAGAGATGGCAACACCTTGAAACCGGTATATCAACCACTCCACTACGGAGGTCATCATGCGCGCATATAGTCACGCCTACTTTCTTTGAAAGGTAAGTTAAACATGCAATTATCATCAATAATTTTCAATATGCTAAGGCTGTTGTGACTACCAGTGCAATTTGGAGAATAATTGTTTGATTCGCTTTTAGGCTATCTACGATATGTATATTAACTTCTAGCATTAAACACATATGCCCCCAAAATAGCATAACATATATCGAGTAGTAAAAATAGGTAGGTCTACATTAATAATAACAGATAGCACCATATTCTAGGCAAGATGTAATTGCAGTCAGTTGCCTCCGGCTTATATATGAGGGGATACAATTAATAGGTTCTCGGTTACACATTTCTTCGGCTCACATCCGAGCAAACAACGGCAACGTGGCCATTCAGTTCATCCCTCATTGTATCGCCGTATCTTATTGTCAATACGCAGACAGCTACAGGGGGCGTGAGTGGAAAAATCGTGCAATTTTCCGGATGCCGTTATAGCTAATATGGCCTTCAGAGGCGGCACTCGATTAATCTCTGTCGACCGCGATGGGTTCCGACTGCTCGATATAAAGAGCCAACTGTACGAGACCTCTTCGACTCCCTATAGAGCCCACAACACCTACCACCTCTAAACAAAATACCCAACCGGGTGGTTCTTAATACGTTGGCTACGTAAACGATGATTCCCTTTGTAGAACGTAGCCGAACTGATCAAACCGTTACACCCCATAAGAAGAAATTATGAGTGCACTCAAACGTTCAGAGATAAAAGTTGTGTGAATACAGAGACAAAAATTAGGACGTCTCGAATGATATCCACGTCAATCTATTGTAATGATTCAAAGGCAACTGAATACCTACCGACAATCAACCTGTAATACAGTTTAGCTAATTAAACTAAATACATATATTTTTTTATTAAATTTACCTTGAAATTAATTTTGATACTAAGTCCTTTCAGCCATATAAGACGTGAAACAAATTATTTTTATCAAACATTTTTTATATTTCCAATCTAGATTTCGCACTTAATGTCAATTTGTGTGCAAGTTATCACACAATTTTTTAAAGAAGACGGAACTTCTACAAACGTGTACTGTACAAGATGTAATATATTTAAATATCAAAAAGTTTTGATTTAAATATTCAGCTTCATAAAATAAAAGGTGAAGAATGCAGTGGAAATTAGGAAGATATGATTCGTACGATTAAGACGGACGGTGGCCGAATTGGACAAGGCACGTTCGAAACGGGAGTTCGAAAATCGAATTTTAAATATATATACTTTTAGCGTTTTGATTTAAAATGCTAAGTCATTAATACAAATATTTAAAGGTTATTAAACTTTACACATTATGACGGGTTATAAAGCTATTTCATTGAACGTGAAGAGCGCTAACGCCCACAAGTCAAACGTACCCACCATAATATGCATATGCAATAGTCATAACGAAATTTACATACCATAATATTATCATTGATTTAAGATTGTGTTTCCAGTGGAGTTGGCAAACGTGGCGCCATTAATTAATTAGCATTAATAGAGTCAGCACAATGCATACATTACAACCATAACTTAAATTAACATATGTACCGATAATTAACATAAATACAATTATCACCACGACGTAATTGAGTTTTCGGTAAATGAGTGCTATTTGATTTTTCGTCAAATAAATTGATGTATATGTCATACTTATGATCTAAGTAAGAACAGTACAAGATAAGTAGCGCTACCAAGCAACGATATAATAGTCTTGAATTACGAAAGTATGATTCTTATGGCTCCCAATTCCACATATAACTTAAGTGACTGAGTTTTGAGCAAATACTTATATTTATTGTCTTGTATTCAAATTAGATATAAACTATTACACGTAATGTATAAGAGTGCGTTGATATTACTTCCCCGTAAACCTCTTCAGACGTTTTAGAAATTGTATCATAAGCTTTTATTATGCGCTCTGGTATTCTGAAACTCACTACCACGTACTCGGTTCTAGAAGCGAGCACTATATATCCCAACGTTGACAATGTTTCCATTTTATTTGTAAAATAAAATTTAAAATATAATTTCTTAGTTTTCCGGTGTTTTATCTAGTTAGTTTGCTCTTTGAATATTATCAACCTATCTGTTAACGAAAGTGACATACATTAATTAGTATGATGACCATATTAGGGTTATCATCACCGCCCTTGCACACTATAAATAACTATAATTTTAATGTTGTACAATAAAGTATTATATATATATCATTTTTGTACATCTAGGCGATACGAGATCTAATTATAAAAATATTAAACACGAAACGAAGTAATTTCATTTTTAAAATTATACATTCATTCAATTTCTTTCGTACACTCACAATTCAACAAAAGATTGAAGTGTTAATAATTAAGATCGATAATGATGCATATTTACTAAATTATTTAAACAAAGTAAACGGCTTTATTGTAATAAAATTCATTTTTTTTTTACAAATTATTTAATTGATATTGTTTAGTCAAATCTTACTACTTTCGTAACACTTTCGTGTAATAAATCGTACATTCATAAATCGCACAACTGAAACTAACTTCATGTAAATACGTATGCATAGTCTATAAATGAAGGAGTGTTTTTGAAAATAAATACCATGCTAATTTAGTATTTTCAAACAATTCACTACGAAATTTAGTATTTTCATAATTAACAAATGTATTTTAGCCGCTTCATAATTTGTGAAAATTAACTTTAGGTAAATATGCATTATCCGATCTCTAGTTAAATATTGATATATTGAATGTATATTATTTATATCATAATAGTTTTCAATTTCGTTTGTTTTTTCGTGAATTATGTATCCGCACATAATTTCTATCTCTATATATCTAATATATATTTAATTTGTATATTTATTTTGCATTTCGTGTTTTCTCCTGTACGCTAAATTATTAAACATTTACAATATTCTATTTCCAAAAAAAGTGAACAGTTACGCAAATTAGTGTGACCAGTAAATGACAAAGAATATTCTACACATTCACAATGTTTTAAAGTTCTGCTTCCTAAACTGCAGATGCTTTTTCCCAGTGGAATTAAGTTATTAGCAAAGTGTCCGTTTCGAATACACGGTTGGCCACTATCCGGACATTTTACTCTTCAATTTGAATTCAATGGACGGAATTAGAGACCGTCCAGGCGACACGTACACCGAACTGGAGTGATAAAATACCTACATTATAGTCTAGGGTTTTCTCAAGCACAGCTGTGCTAGTTTTCACTAACGCACCACTCAATAGTCTTGTTGCGGGACAGATTTTCTGAGTTCTGAGCAAGTTACGATACCAATAAATAACGTGAATAGTGGCTTTTACAATGTTAAGGTTGTAATTTTAAACCTCTACAGCCCGGGTTGTATACGGCGGACAATATCTACAATTTCACATTCTTGAAGCCCAACTAGTAAGCGAGAATCAATGCCGGTGATATATATCCGAGAAAATGTCGCAGATAGTAAGATACTATCTGAAGAATATGGTAATAACTGTCTGATAGCGATGGAGCAATAAAGTAACACCTCTATCTCGCGTCGTTTCGTTTAGTTACCGTTGATAAGAATTCTTTCGCTGACTGTTATCCTTTGTGTGGATTGCCAATAATATAAATTTGTGTGTTTATCTGACACAATCTTAGTAAAGAGTGAACTAAGTGTGCTTAGGCGACAAAAATTATGACTATATACTATTTCAATGATGACTGCAACAGCCTTCGTTGAGACTCTTTATAGTCAATGCTATGATACCATCAAAATAACATTTCTCTTCTCGGAAATTAAATAAATCAAACTGTGTATAATATATACCTTAGATGGAAATATTATGTTGATAACGTATACAAAATACGCATACTTATGAACTTATAATTGTTTCAAATTCCACTTTCATCTCAGATTCTTTCATTCGTATTTTCGTACCGTTGCATCAACTGCTTCGAGATACGCATCGTTTACTGTTAACAAAACCTGTGAATGTATAAATCTATAGGACACGTTTGTGAAGGATGTGCGTGCGAATTGGCAATGTTCATTGCTTTGATTGGGGTCATTAGGGGTAATGTCAGAGACGCGCGACTGGCGTATCTCACTCAATTAACTAACGAACGGCCGCTCGATTATCTTAATGCCTCGCAGAGGATATCGTTCAGCATATGTGTATCAAGTAATTTTCATTTACAATCATTTACATATCCGTCACTTAAACAACGATTACTGCATCGAGTCCAGTACTATACAATATATGTATACTTCCACGTGTCGGGAAATAGAACACAACATTTATTATCAAATACAACTAGCTTTAAAACACCAAATCAGGTAAGTACATTTAACTCTGTCACAGTGTTAAGCAGTGGATATGAGTTTCATGTAGGCCCCAGCCTCTATATAGATAAGTCTATTTTTTTATAAATACCTACACAGAATGATGTATTTCAAGACAATAGGGAAAATGCATGATATTTTTTTATGTCTTAAATTAATCATGTACATTTTTATAAATAGGCGTAGAAATAGTAAAGTTTTTATATAAAGTGAAATTGAAAACATTAAATAAAATTGAGCCGTTCAAACGCCGCCATTTTTCGCGCGCTTATGATGACATCATCGGTTAGGGTCTGTTTGTATACTAGTAGCGTTTCAGTTGCTTAGTACTAATTTTCAATTTCAATTAGCAAACAAATCATGGAAGAAGTAAAAAAAACCTTGTTACAAGTACTGTATGGTAGGTATCGAAGTGTAAAAATACTACCATCAGTACACCAGATAAAGTGTTCTTTCGCATTCCACGCGTTGAAAAATTACGTAAACTATGGTGTAAGATGATGAACAGGGAGACTATATCTATATTATCAGTTGAATCACCGTAACATTCTGGTTCAGATCTCAAAAAAAAACAAGTATGTACTTAAATACAAAAAAAAATGTTCATGTAAATTAGATATCGTATTTATCTAATATTTACAAAAAGTATATAAACATAGCTTACTTAAGTGAGCTTCAACAATATAATATATCGTTAATATTAATAGTTTTAATATAGTAGAGGTAAATTAGGACTTATTTAAAATACAAATGGTTATGTTATAGGTTATGTTTTGTTGTATTATTTAAACATGAACAAAAATCTATGTGGTTTACTAAAATATACTGTGTAATGTAATAATTACCTTGCAGCTTTCACTTCTTTGATCTCTGCGCTCGTAAAATCGAGATTTGATGCAAAATATGCTGACATCATAAATGCATCTATTTTCGGCAGATTATCGGATTATGCTTTGACAAAACCAGTTTCTGTCATCGTCTTAGATTGACTACAAATGTATATTCACATAGTAAACACACAAAAAAAACGTTTTAAACAATTTTTCTCGCAAACGCAATTTAACACAGTACGAACACGTATGAATATCGACGGCGATAAATGCAAGACATAACCATTGAAGTCACATATCGTTTCGACCAATAGTGACGCGTTGTGTAAGTTCGAATTTCCCTCCCTTATTTTTCACTTTTAAAAATAATATTTTTTGGGCTTTTACAATAACTAAATAAAAAAAGATCCTTTTAAGTATAATATAAGATCAATAAAGAATCCCGAAAAAAATATTTGAGACAAATTTAAATTTTATGCATATTTCCTATTAACAAAGCAATAGAGCATATTTTGTTCTAAAAATATTTTTCGAAACCAACATATACATTGATTTAAAGAAAAAAGCAGTTGTTTTGTCACAATGTAACCAATTTAACTGTAAGGCATCTCCTTGTAAAATGGCTATTTTTGAATCAAGATGAATAAAAGAAAATGTTGCAAAAAATACTAATCAATTTCAAAATTAATCTCAAAATACTTTAAGGTAATAATATTAATTAAATAAAGAAATAGATTTATATTACTTAATACTGAACGGTGGTCGCCAATGACCTTCGATATGTAGAAGCGGCCTTAAATATATAAATTAAAATAAAAAGTGTATTTTGTAGTGACCTGAGCAAGCAGAAAATGAGCTAAGAAAATATGGATGGATTGTAACGCACATAGAAAATAAGGACGATTTAGATGACTTAGATTGGAAAAAGCAAGTAGTGTGTCTTCTATTACATATTGATGATTATAAAGTACTTCAAAACTCATTCTACTGTTTCTTGCGAGCAAAAACATTTTAATTTAAAAGATATTCTTATTGAGAAACCAATTTAATACAAACATTAATTCCCAACTTCTTTTTCTTCGTCAATTCAATTCCGAGCAACATTTCAGTGTATACCCATTCCAATTTATTTCATTTATTGTGGCTCCATTTACATTTCCATTATCATAGTCTTGAAAAGTAGATACATACGAAATATATGTCGTAGAGCAGACAGATAAGTCGCAGGGACAATTTTCATACCCGAATAAGGTTTCTGCTTATCGAACTTAATCTATTCCTTAGGAATGTAATGCGCTATTTTGTTTTAAAGCATATATATACTATAGAACATTGTTTTAATTTTTTACTAAAATGACTTAAGTTTTTTAGCCCTCGACTTTAAACTTTAGCTTGGAAGCAGAAGACTTCAATCTCTAGCTAACGAATGTTAAGTTTGATTTATAATGTAGTAACTTTTTGACATAGGTCAAAGCATAGTTTTCACGTGTACTGGTGTATAGGAAATATTTATTGTCATTTCCGAAAAAAAAAAATTTAACTATTTACCTACTTTTTTTTTTGCATATTGATCATTATATTTAATAAAGTACTTAAGCTAAACAAATAACTTGCTTTTTCGAGAAGGTTCTCTCAATTTTAACATGATATACATATTAAAATATATTATTTATTCATATAATATATATATGGATATATATATATATATCCATATATATATTATATGAATAAATAATATATATTTCAATATAAGAACTTTAAGTTAGGTTAAGGTTAAGTTAAGTTTAGCTTATTAATCGTTTAGATCATAGATTCTAACCGAACATTGGTAATTCCCAATGAATTTCCTATCCAATACCCTCGAAAAGGCTAGCAAGTGATACAATGAGAAACGGTAAACGGATGATTAAATCGCACAGTCCTCGGTAATAATATAAACAACTGATTAAGCTAGCCTTGCGGTCACAAAAGGAGACATTAGTTAAGAGCCAGTTTTAGTTCCATTGCAAATTCATAATGGAGGAAGAGATAATTCACACGGACACGAGAAATCGTACACGAAAGCCTTTTATGAACAGAACTGATTATTGAAAAAATCAAATGTATTTTTTCCCAAATCAATCGTACGTATATAGCTAGACCAATGTTGCATTTAAACAAAATAATAAAACAGGTGAGTGTAATTGTCAGCACATCTGTCCTGCCTAAAAAGAAATAGGGCCAATATGATATTAGATACATTTATTATTTTAGTACATTTGTTGTTGCTATGTAAACAAACATAGTGACGGACTTGTAACATAAGATGTACAGTCGTGGTACGCAATAATTTCACGCCAATCTCACTCTTCAAACGGTACACAGCAACACAACTACTGCAATTTTGTGGAAGGAACGTAAAAAAAAACGAACGCACCCAAACAGACGCTGCGGTATCAAAGTTTCAATTAACTACAAAAAAATATTATAAACATTCTTTTCAATGTTTAATTTTATAATCATAACGCTAAAAACAATATTCGTGTTTCATACACACAAACTACGTATACTGGTTGGGTTAAATGGACCGATTAAATTTTCACAAAAATAATTAAATTGGGAATGTAGGTAGTAGTAGTTAGTAACACGAGCTATTTTACCATACACAAAAAAATATAGACACCAAAGTAATAAATTGGTATGGACAAGGCTTGCAGGGTGGATGTTTGTAATTAGACCAAGAGATGCGCAGCCACGGTATTTCAAAGTTAATAAGTGGTACAATTACAATAACAGAGCGGAACGCAAAAATAAGAAGTTGACAATTGACTAAGGTATTTATATATAGAAGTATGCATCGGCAAGTCCCAGCAGTGAGACTCAGTAAGTACAAATAATCTTCTTGGCACTCCCATCTATTTCCTTTTCTGAAATGTCTCTTCAAGTCTCACTGATTGATAACATTCATATTTTGCAACTCTGAAAAATTGTGTCAATTTTACTTCTGAGTCCCGCGACTCCATGACAGCCACGTACATAGATATTCTTGTATTTCGAGACCCGCTAATGGAACTAGCTGTTGGCACCTCATAGTCTACGTGACCTGTACTGGCCGTGGGGTAAAATAGGGATCCTAATCCCTAACATTGCGATAGCTTTACGCAGACTAATACATTACATTTAAATACAAATATTTTAACTCGTCAGTTGATGTCGAGAAATTGATTGGTATAGCAACCATTACTCGCGCAGGTCACCATATGTTTTTATTCAGTAATTTTCAAGCATTTAATGTAACAGAATACATAGTAGAAAAAGACATGTTGTTACTAGGGTCGTTTGTTACGAGCTATACTCGTTTTGAAGGATAAGCTATGGCAGTAAATTACTGGATATCGTGTTCAAGTGTCACAAGTTGCAGATATGGTGCAAATATATAAAATAAAAATCATATGCACTATACCCCCATTCAACCAGGTAGACAACATGTCAATATACTCGTAATAACACAAGTAGTTGTGACACAACTATGTCTAAATTAAAGTTGATTTAGTAACAGTGTTGGCATCGCCAGATTGAACAAGATTCTCGCACTTATATAGTGCAAAATAAATCCTAATACAATATTGTAAAACAGAAAGAAACGCTATCTCCTATTAATTATACCGGCCTAAATTGAGCAAACAACGCTATCGCATCGCGCACTCGCTAATTTACGCTACGGTGCGACGTCCATCCCACAACTCCTGAAGTGTGGACAAGATTACTGATACTAACTTGATGATTTATTCCACGCCTGGTTTCTGCTTCAAGCAATTAATGCTTATAATTTGACATAGCTGATGGCCAGTAGTTGTCCGTGCGTTGATGGGTGTTGAGAATACTAGATATATAATTTTCCCATGTATGTCGTACAAGTCGTATATTAGAAACTGGAGATTTAAGACAAGTCACCCAACTAGATGCCTTAACATAAGTATACGGTGTTTTCAATATTATCTAGCTCATAATATACATTAGTGCTACAAAAGAGACCTTGAACTATATTATCTTTTGGACTAACAGAATTCTCGGAAATATTCCTATATTTATATCGGACAATAAGGTATAATAATAATGTCGACAGACGTGTATCTTGTATGGAATAACAATCTACATGTATTGACATAATGATACCAACAAAAGTGGACCCAATTTATTATTAGCTACCATCATTGGTTAATGATGGCAGCTAATAATAATTAGGGCTCACGGGCTTTTACTAGTGTAGGCCGTATTAATATACAATGTTGTTTCAATGTGCATCTGCGAAATAATTAAGCTAATGCTTTTAAATAGAGTCTTCTTTTTATCTTGATTATATAAAAGTGACATGCACACTTGACATTAAAAATCTCGGCTCATCCATTTCTAGATTCTACGCACCAAAAGCGCAGTTATGTTTGAAAACACCTCGTCCCACGGTCAGAATTATTGAAAAAAAATCCTTGAACCAATGTAATAAGAGTCATAGAATGAAACTGGCCTAAACGCAATGTTTGTTTGATTTGTTTGCTTGAAAAATGCATGGTACATTGCTCTATTAAGCGACACGAGGGCCTCCACAAAGGCACGTACTCACTCGCCATATCACGGAGCCGGTACTTAGCAAAACAAATATGAACGGTCGGTAGCGATCGTATGTGAACAGGGGGGCTTATAATGATATTCAAAATCAACGTGATCACTTTTATTTCGACAACCATTGCCGTGTCAATATCTGACTTTATGATTATTGACTTTTTATAAAATCGTAATGGATGCAGCAATGATCGTGGAAAACATTATGTTTCTTAAAGAAAGTGCAAAGATGATTCGGGAATCCCTTCCAGCATTGTTTATGTTACCGCATAGCGTATCACCGTTTGCTTTCGACATGTTAAATCAATTAGAGAACTACGCGGAGACATGCATCCTGTTTTAAAAACTTTAGAATCACATCATATAACGTAAGCAAACGTGAAGCAATTGCAGGATACGCAAAAAGAATATAACGGAATGCAATCAATTTTCACATAAGCGGACGTTATTTATTTATACATGACTAGTGGAAGACTATACCAGCGTCGCCTGCTTGGGTAGCTCTCTTATCTCTTATCTATTCTTAAGCAGCAGCAAATCGTATATTGATATGCGATTTGCAAGCAATGGAGATAGTGTAGTGCGCATGTATTAAAAGTCATCACCATTTATTATATAATTAGTGAGCATTAGTTAAAACGTACAATCAAACAAAATCTCGCCACTAGTACGAAATGAATACAAAACATGTCACCGGAGCAAACAAATTTATTAACTATTAAGGAAAAAGTCAATGCCTGAATACGTGTTGATAATCCTGGCAGACATAGCCGGAAGTCCGGCAGGGCGGGCGTGACGCGATCCGATCCGCTATTCCGGTAGAAGTTCCTGAAGTATCCTTAAGTTCTTCCGATACGACACGCTACACACAAATCGTTTTGTACTCCTTTTGTTGTTATTAATTTCTAATACCAATACAACCAAAACAACAAGGAATAAAGGATAAATAATAAAATTTATTCTATCGTTTACATATGATTCGTTGATATGAATTTTTTCTTATCTGTATTCAGGACTATTCTTCCATCAGTGTCTAGTTGATTTTTAAGGTATGTGGGTTCGTAGAAATGTTGTTTTCAATTCATACTATGATTATTATGTCAACCTGCTAAGAAAAGTGTTTATAGAAATGATTTTTTTTTTTTTTAAATTATTATTAACCAAAATACACATTTACATTTTTAATACAATGTTAGCCATGGTCAAAAACCTCTAAGGGTTTATCTAACCATGCGAGCCGCTTACAAATTTGCATGATATTTCTAAGTACTTATATTTAGTTTGGAGGTAATACCGCTTACATTTACATTTGATTTTTTTTGCACTGTTCCTGTATAGTACTTGCAACTCTTCCGGAAGCCCGTTGAGGTAGAACGGTATCGAATACTGAGCTATTCTTGTTCCGTATACATTGTTGGCTTCTGGTAATAAAAATTTATTTATATTAGACAGCGATCTCAAGAAATCGGGTCTTATTTTTTCCTGTAATAAATCAGGCCTATTGTCCTCCGTGAGAGTTAGGAATTTAATCTTTTTATACACATTCATAACGTTACAGTATTTAAAAAGCTCGTCGTAATTATGTTAGAATTTTTGTTTGATGTGTTTTGGAACAATGGTTTTTAATATCCTTAATTGCAAGTTGTAAATATCCGTCAAGTAAGTGTGGTAAGTTTGTCCATAGCTACTGAGTCCATAGCTGACCACCTAGTCTGCGAGAGCCAAATATAGCATTCTCAATGTTTTATATGGCAATTTATACTTTAATATGCTAAGCTTACCTAGAACAGACCTTAGTTTGTTACAAACGTACTCTTTGTGTGGACTCCAACAAAGACGGCTATCGACCACTAGACACATGACGTGTTGATCGACTTTTTCTAATATTGGACAATTGCAATGTCGCATCGGGTTATGCAGGCAGGAATGCTCATGGGCTACGATGGATGGAGTCATGGAGCTTTTATTATGCGATGAGTGTATATGCAAAATTTTTGTTTTAGAAGCATTAGGCAGCAAGACCACATCATGCGCCCATTTGCACATTTGATCGAAATTATGTTGGAGAGATACCTGAGCTTCATAGATGTTTTTATTCTAAAGTATTAATTTCATATTTAATAAATGGCGCAGCTTAATACGTACATTTATAATTTATGCAAAGTTACTTGTATTCAATAAATCAAAAGTAATAAAAAACTGTATTCTGTTCAGGAAATAACTATGTACATAATATATTCACCGTCTCACAGGTTATCTAACTAGGCCTACGGTCAACCGGTCTCCTTGAGATCAGCCTTTGTGAACAATCGTTATAGTTAATCTTTCGTTTTTGTAGGAAGCAAGAGCAACATACAATCGTTTCTCATTTTCCAAAAGAATGGAATTGCAACTTTTTGTATTGTCGGTCAATCTCACGGAATTTATAATAAGCAGTATTTAATGATACTTATTGTAACTGGTTACCAAAATAAAAAACAAATAATTTTTTTCCAAAATAGAATATTGGAATTTTTTAGTTTTATATTATTTTAATACGTATTTTATCCTTTCTCTATTAATCATAAATGTACCTGTGATAACTCACTATTTCTATTATATTTCGTAAGTTTTTTTAAACAATAAAAAGAAATAATAACAAAGAAAATCTATTTGAAATTCTATAACCTTACATAACATTCAACATGCGGTTTTATTTAAGTCTATATATAATATTAAAATTACCTTGATCATAGCAAAAATTTGATCGTCTTTAAGTAATCTTTTCTTATAAAAGTCCTAAAATCCTAGCAGATAGTCGGCGCTGATTTCCTCGGACGTCGGGCCGCGCGTATCCGCGCTTATCCCGGGGAAGTCTGACAGCTTTCGTACGGGAGCTTTATTTCTTAACAATCGCTTGTATTCCAAACGCTACCGCCGGTGTTTTTAGATGCCGTCTTGCCTCACTTTAGCTCTAGCTTCAGCTTTGTTCCACGAACGACTGCGTTATGTATGAAAAGGATTTCTTTACAATTTGGTATAATTTCTGCGGTCGTGTCTTATTTCTCGTGATAATTCTATGTTACTACCAGCATAAATTCTCTTTGCCCAATGTAAGGCAGGTTGATACTCGTTTAAATATGAATGGTGATGTCATTGACTTGGTAATAATACTAAATTCTTAGCATTACGTTAGATTCACGACTACAGTGGGATCCACATATTGAAACTTTGGCAATCAAACTTAGTTCAGCGGCGTACGCAGTAAAAAAGATTAGACTTTTAACTATGTTGAAACGGCAAGAATTTTTATTTCAGCTACTTTCAAGTGTTATGTCCTATGGACTGCTGCTATGGGGATCTGCGGCTAACATTGAGAGTATTTTCCTATTACAAAAAAGAGCGATTCGTGCTATTTACTGTTTACGAGCTAGAGAATCCCTAAAAGAATTGTTCAAAGAATTTTTTTTTTAACTTTAGCTAGTCAATATATATAATATGATAATTTAGTTTTTGTATATAGAAACTATAATAAATTCAATAAAAACAGTGATCTACATAATTGAATACTAGAAACAAAAATAAACTTGCCGTTCCAATGTTCAGACTCCATAAAACTAGCTGTTCGTTCTTGGGAAATATCTATGTTTAACAAACTTCCGCAAAGTGTCATTGATTTGCCTTATATAAATTTAAAATCCATATCAAAAAGACACTCATGAGTAAAGGTTATTATAAAGTAAGTGACTATCTAAATGATCACAGTATTTGGGAATAGGACACTATTCATAGAGCCATGTTTGGTAACAATTATTTTATATTGTATTATTTTTATATGTGTATGTAAACATACATACGACTGTAATCGTATTAGGTATGATTGTATCTTATACTATATTGTATTTTATATTATATGAATTATAATTATTAACATTGTAAGAGGAGATAAAATAGACCTTCAGAGTTTCTTGCCTGTTCTTCTCGTAAGGCTCTCCCAATTTCCGAACAGGTGTCCAGTCAATTTTTTATTTTTTTCTTTTTTTCCTTATTCGTACGTACGGACAAGGTTTTTGTTTTTTTTAGCTTTGTTTTTTGTTTTGTCTGTTGACGTCAATAAGTGCCTGTAAAGGTCTATGTTGAATAAAGATTATTTTGATTTTGATTTGATTTCCAGTCTTTTATTTTTCCAGCCTGCTCTAGATCTTGGAAACACATACACCCAATAAGAAAATCTCGTTCGCAAATAGTGTTCACCAAGATTTTCTTCTATATCTGATATTAATGCAACCAAAGTCAGGAGCAACAGATATGAGGTTAAAACCAATTCTTAGTGTTAACTCAACAGTATTTCCATGGCAGTTTCTTTACTTTAACAGCACAACAGAACCTCTCGGGGTACTCCATCATATCGCCTCGAGAAACCTTATTGGAGCCAATTCAATGTCATCGATATTGCACAGTTATAATACTTACTGCACAATTCATTGCTATGACCGGTCTTCAGTTTTGCCTTATGATCTGAAAATATTACAAAACTTCTCCTTGCTCCTTCATTCGTTCTTATGAATCATGCTTATGTTCCTTTCCACGTGTTTTGTTCGTGAAAGTGTTGCGATTGTGTTGTGATTTGCAAACAATAGCTTGTTGCTACCGTGTCCCTGTCTTAGTACATATAAGGTGGCAAAGATATGGGCGTCAAAATAAGCGATGACCCGTTCTTAAAATTAAATATTTGTGACTAAGAATAAGTTATTCATATTAGACAAGGCTATGAAAACAGCGAATTGATTGATGCATTTCATGGTCATTATAGATACATCATGCTACAATATCATAGCATACTTATAATGTAAGAGTTATAGCTATATATATACATATATAGTTTTGACCGTATGTATCGCTGATGAGTTTCTGATGTTAAAATGTTAGTTACGTCTTCTGTAAATACCGTAAACCATTTAATTTAGTTATTAGTTTCATATAAAATATAATTGAATGAGGTAAAATAATTCAATTGTAATGGAATGGAAAGACAATAAAAATGTATAAAAGTTCGCACAACACAATGATCCTAATGCGGTTCTGTTTCGATGGCACATACCAAAGACTCTTAGTGGTGGCACCATTAATAATGGCACTTCGTCTTTTAAGGCACCGGGCTGGCACGCATTGTTGGATACTATGCGACGTCGCCTATTGTGGCCGAGCGATAATTCGCAACCAAAACTCGTTAGATCAGAACTTACTACGAGTAAAATTGCTTATATTAAGGTTAAAACAACGGTGAAACAGGGACGCCGCTATTGCAGAGTATAAGGCTGTCTCGCGGTTTTAAAATGTTTTAGCGATCTTGGTGGGGGCCGAAAACCCGTATGCCTCGATGCAGTGTTGCTGCATTTGGTTGATACTGCTACGTAACATAATAACTACTTTCCATCCGGTATTAGAAGTGGAGACATTTGGAATTGTATTATGTTGTACTCGTGAGCACATACATGTGTATTACTGTTTCAACAATTTTACAATGGAGGATTGTTTTAAGTTAACATGACATAAACAGAAACTAATGATTAACTTTGTTATGCAAAGGTTATGTTTCTATAGTGATACCATATTCCAGTTTTTAGATGTAACCAGAAATCAAATCACCCATAAACAATTTGACTTGATAGTTTTTGTGTATTGTAATGTTGCAACTTTAAAAATGTTAATGTATATATACTTAACAAGTGGCCATGAAATCTCTTTAAATATGACCAAAAAATAATCGGGTGGTTCTTGAGATGGCAGATCTCTGCGTCTTTTTTTTTTAGTTTTTTTTTGTTTTCTGCGGACTATTTGGTCCGCACTATTTTTTGTTTATGTTAGTCTTTTTTTTTGCATTTCCTTATATACTATTTATTCTACACGATCTCTGCGTCTTCGCTGTTTGATAATTTTTTGACTTGCGATATTGCAGATCAGCGCTAAGTGTAATTTAGTTAGAGTGCTGCGCAACTCACGTTAATGTTAAGTCACGGAATAGTATTATAAGATAATATGACGCTGTACGTACAGTACGTAGTAGATCCAAACGAGGACAGTTTAAAAAAGGCACGGACTACGAGTCCGTGGAGTAGACACATATATATATATATATAATATATATATATATATTGTATATATATATATATATATATATATATTATATATATATATATTGTATATATATATATATATATATATATAAAAGTGTAATTTAAAAAAATATTATTATTTGTTATACAACATGAATAAATTATTAACTCATGTAGTAGATTATTATATAATACCTGAATGAGAATTTACGAGTATATAATAAAAAACACTAATAAGAAATATTGGCTCATATAGGTAAATTTACAATGTAATGATCATTTACATTAATTTATTATATTAGAATCAGTCATATCAAATTTGCTTAGTTTAATTAGTGATTACTGTTATTGTAATAACCTACATATATAATAAATAACAAGATGCTAAGCTCCACACCAAATACAAAGAATGTTATAACAAACTATTTAACAGCATCGAAATAGAGAATGAAAGAGTTTATGAATGAGGAGTTATATGTATAGTCAGCATCTCATCAGACATTATATTTGCATTACGAAAAATATCGCAATTAAGAGCGAAATAAGAGTTGTCTGAAGGTCAACATGTAAAATCGCAAGCGCAGCTGTACTTACACGGGAGAGCGAAATATACTAGCGATTAGTCTACATAAATTATTGTAATATTAATAATTACTATTGTTTTACTACATCGAGTATATGATATATGAATAAAATACTGCAATTTTACAAATAACTTTACAGATAATTTTACAGATCTGAACGATTAATACGAACAAAGTAAATAAAAGTAAGAGTATATTGCAAAATAAACAAACACTACAAAAAATGCATTATCAACGTCATGTTTCCGTCTGACGTTCTCAAATTCTTTAGTTTTATATTCGATAGGAAACTGCTGTTTTCTAACGACTTCAATAGGAAAATTGGAGTTGTGACAAATAAATGTATTGTTAAAACGTCACCGCAACCATAATAAATAAAATTAATAGTAGTCCTTAATGTAAGAAAAAGTTGTAATATAATATGAACGATACTTAGGCTCTGTTCCTAACAAAAAAAATATCCATATATACTACAATGTTTCATACCTTCTAACGTCACAGAACACAAATCTTTTTCTGTGTTCTGTGTCTAACACTATGGGTTTTATTACCGGAATATCCAATCAGTTCATTCAGTCTATTATTCTTTCCATATCATTTGAAAAGGCAAAATCAAATGAGGTTGATTATTATTATTAGAGATCAGTCCACTGAATTGCAGTCTTGGTAAAGGAAAAAGTCGATTGCAATTTTAAAATAAATCTGTTTCGTATTAAGTATTAAAGTAAACGCTGGCTACGCTTGAAACGATAAACAAGCTCGAAGAGTCTAGTTCATCATTCACCCATTTTTGTGTATTTCTTGCGAATTTCCTATAAGCACTCGGGGGTGGCAGACGATAATTTGCAAGTGGAACACGCAGGATCAAATAACGGCGGCGTTAGTTCGAAGCATTAAACGCTCAGGTGTAATCCCTCAGCTAAGCTGGATTACTTGGCCTACCTATTCGCTTGAATTAAGCGTCTTTAGTTCATCTAACGTCGTATTTGCAGGTTTGATACGTGTAACTTGAACTTGGTTTTCAATTTGAGTAAATCTTAGTATTAGAAGTAGAAGAGCGAGGTGGCGCTGTGGTCTCGGCACTGGTTTGTGTGCCGCATAGAATCGGGAGGCCCGCGATCTAATGTACACCGTGTACCAATGTGTTTTTCGTTCCGAATTTCATATGTACATTTTATCCGACGCTCCTACGGTGAAGGAAAACATCGTGAGGAAACCTGCGTACATCTGCGAAGCGATTCAAAGGTGTACGTAGTCAACCAACCCGCACTGGGCCAGCGTGGTTGACTAAGGCCTAATCGCCCTAACGTAGTTAGGGTAGGCTCGAGCCCCTCGGTGGGGACGTATATGAGCTGTGACGATGAAATCTTAGTATTATATTGGTGTTGCAAAAAGTTGAAGAATAGCTAGCTGTACTTTGATTTTAAATTTTAAGATACATACATATGAAATGAAAAAAATCTTATCCGTTGTAGAATAACAAAACTTCTTTAACCTGCTTCAAAAATCAAGAAAAGCGTTTCATTGCATATTTCACTCTCTTGCTTTCCCTATTATTTGAACAGTTATTCTATTCTTGAAGGGTAAGAATCTAACAAGTAGGTGAATGCAGTTCAACCGTTCTTGAGTTATAAGTTTTCTAACTGTAGATGATGGTAAGTGTGGCGTCATCATACCGGAAGGGGCAACAGTCTATATTTTCTAATAAAAGTTAATTTTGTAATACTAAAGTCCCAGAGGTAGGAAGATTATTCTTGAACACATTTACATAATTTTCGTTTTAATCTTTCATGAAATTTACATAGTTGTACTAAATGTACATTCATTTACACGACAAATTAACTCATATAGGTAGGTACTTATTGATTTTGTCTAGCAAAATACTATTTTTATCTATTCTTTTTTTTTTTTTTTGTTCCCCTGAGGAAAATGCATTAAATTGCATACCCCGGCTGTGGCGAGCCGGGGTTATGTGGGGCTCTCCTCCCCAGAAGGGGGAGGCCTACCCACTAAAAACCTCAGGGATGGCCTTCAGGCATGTAGGGAGCCCCTGGGAACACAAAGGCCACTTCCGGGAACCCCCAGCCTCCGCTCCCCTCTCTAGAGGGGAGCCCTCCTCGGGGGAAGCTACCACCTCCCCCGGTCCCCTCCACCGACGACGCCCCCCGGCCACGGGAAGGGCGTGCCAGCATTGTCGCAATCAATGCCGGCGGAGACAGATCTCGCCGATCTCTGCGACCAAGACTCGGCGCTCGGAGGCCCACGCGGGGCACTCCGCCAGCGTGTGCTGGGCCGAGTCGAGGTCGGATGCGCAGTGGTGACAATGTGTCGATCCCTCCCGTCCTATTCGACACAGATACTCACCGAAGCAGCCGTGCCCGGTGAGTATCTGAGTCAATCGGTAGGTGACCTCCTCCTTCCCGTTGAGCCAAGCTTCGAGGTGCGGGAGTACGGCACCGACGGCCGCTGGCGCGCGCAGATCCGTAATTCGAGCTGCGCACGCCAGGCCGCCACAATCCGTCGGTGCCACTCCCGCTTAGGCACTTCGTGCGCGGGTTCCAGGGCGCTCCCCCCATCGCCCCCCCGGTCGACACGCCGCGACGCATACGTCGCCGCGTACATGTCGGCCAGGATGTCGAATGGGGGGGAGCGTCCCAGAACTGTCGCCGCCTCGTACGAGATTGTACGGTAGCCTCGTACGATCCGTATGGCCATTTATCCGCTGCAGGCTCCGTAGCAGAGCTCTGCAGCGGGGGGACCTCGCGCAGTCTTGCGACCACACGGGAGCCCCATACATGGCCACGGATCGCACGACGCCCTCGTACAGGCGGCGGACTCCATCCCTCGGTCCCCCGAGATTGGGCAGCAGGCGATGCAATGCGCCCGCCACCCTTTTGGCTCGGGGGACCAACCGCACGAAATGCTCCTCGAAGCTCCAGCGGCGGTCCAGGGTGAGGCCCAGGTACTTTATGTACGGCCCCACCGGGACCACCGCGTCACCCACCCGGATCCGGCAACTGGGTGGTTCCCGGCGCCTCGGAAGGCCGTGGAACCATAGCGCCTCGGTTTTGTGAGGCGCTATTTGTAAACCCAGCTGGCGGATCGCCCGCACGACACATGCCACCCCAAGCTCGGCAAGCCTGAGCACCGGCTCGAAGTCGGCCCCAGTCGTCACGACGAGAGTGTCGTGACGACTCCGTCCGTGGAGAGGGACCCATGGGGGCGCCCGTACCGGATGGTACTGGGCAAGCTCCGACCATGGGTCCCTCCACTGACGGAGACCCTGGACCCTCCCGTCGTGGGAAGAGCGGTGGATACGCTCTTCCCGAGGTTCCGGGACAGTCCCCCCGCCGCCGCGTCGCCTGGCCCTTGGTCGGACGACCTCCGGGTGACGGAGAGCGAGCTCGCCGGGGCCGTTTCGCGGCTCTCTGCGCGCAACATTGCCCCGGGACCTGATGGGGTCCCGGGAAAGGTGCTAGCGCTAGCGCTCAGGGCATTCGGGAGCACGATAAGGCAGCTCTTCACGAGCTGTCTCCGCGAGGGCGTGTTCCCCGTCGACTGGAAGTCGGCCAGGCTGGTGCTACTCAGGAAGGAGGGAAGGACCGGCGACGATCCGTCTTCGTTCCGTCCGATATGCTTGCTGAACGAGGCGGGGAAACTCTTCGAGAGGGTTATCTCCGCTCGTATCGGAGAGCACCTGTCGCGCGCGGGTCCCGACCTATCGGACTGCCAATTTGGATTCCGGCGGAGGCGAGCGTGTTCTTTCCCTGTCGGAGTACGCAGTCCGATCGGGGAGAGGGGGGGCGTTGGCGGTGTCTTTAGACATCGTCAGCGCCTTCGGCACCCTCCCCTGGCAGGCCATTAGGGAGGCACTCGTATACCACGAGCTGCCTCTCTACCTGCGGGCCGTGGTCGGGGACTATCTGCGCGACAGGACGATCGGCGTGATGGGACGGGACGGCATGGAAACGTCGAGGAGGGTCGAATGCGGCGTTCCGCAGGGGTCGGTGTTGGGACCCCTGCTATGGAACCTCGCATACGACGCGGTCCTTCGCACCAGCCTTTGACACTCTCGTCGTGACGACTGGGGCCGACTTCGGGCCGGTGCTCAGGCTTGCCGAGCTTGGGGTGGCTTGTGTCGTGCGGGCGATCCGCCAGCTGGGTTTACAAATAGCGCCTCACAAAACCGAGGCGCTATGGTTCCACGGCCTTCCGAGGCGCCGGGAACCACCCAGCTGCCGGATCCGGGTGGGTGACGCGGTGGTCCCGGTGGGGCCGTACATCAAGTACCTGGGCCTCACCCTGGAACGCCGCTGGAGCTTCGAGGAGCATTTCGTGCGGTTGGTCCCCCGAGCCAAAAGGGTAGTGGGCGCATTGCATCGCCTGCTGCCCAATCTCGGGGGACCGAGGGATGGAGTTCGCCGCCTGTACGGGGGCGTCGTGCGATCCGTGGCCATGTATGGGGCTCCCGTGTGGTCGCAAGACTGCGCGAGGTCCCCCCGCTGCAGAGCTCTGCTACGGAGCCTGCAGCGGATAATGACCATACGGATCGTATGGTCTTTATACACTTTGATAAAGTTACTACTGTGTAGTTCGCATGATAGTTCAGTGACAAGACAAACACGTGAAGGTCGTCCAAAAACCGCCATGACGCAAGAGAATATCGAAGCCGTGCAGCAGATTTTAAGATGGTCTTGTGTCATACCGTGAAATAGAGGCACCCGTGGGCATTTCAGAGCTCACTGTCCAAAAAATCCTACATGAAGAATTTGGCGTAAGAAAGTTTATCTCCTGTTGGATACAACATTTGCTTAGCAACGACCAAAAACAGCCTGAATTAGTTGTTCTCGCAAAACTCTGCAGCGATTCAATCGAGGTCAAAGCATGTTTATGATATGGTTAGTGGTGACGAGTCTACATCAGTCTAGATATATACTTACGATCCAGATTCTAAACAGCATTCTACTGTCTGGATCTCCTAGGATGACCAAAAACCGACCAAGGTCTTTACGCCCCTACTATTATACTAAAAGATCGCAAGACGGTTAACGCTGACTGGTAACTGTTTGTTTGCTGACGTCGTATGAAATTGCACCATGACAATGCAAAGTTCGCACACCGCCCGCCAAACGAAGTTGTTTTTGAGCACCCAAAATGTAGAAATTTTAGACCATCCGCCTTACAGCCCTGAATTAAGCCCTAAGGATTTTTTTATGTTCCCCAAAAATCAAGCAGTCTTCGTTTCAGCTCACCCAAAGAAGCTGTCGATGCATTTATTTTGACTACACCCATTTCGGAATGAAATAAATATTTTAATAACTGGTTTGAATGCATGCAAAAGTGTGTTAAATATCGTGGAGAATTCTTTGAAAAACAATAAATGGTAATAACCTATTAGATTGTCTATACTTATTTCAAATGACTTTTTTTATTACTAATTTGATTGCGTTTGACAACGATTTCACCTGATGTTAAGTGAAGATACTGCCTAAGGTGGAACACGTAAACTCAAATAGTGTCTATTTACTCTTGCCTTGAAAATCCCTATATAATATGTAAGTATCGGGGAACAAAGACGCTGGTAGAGAATTCCATTCCTTAGCGGTTTGCATAATAAAGGACGAAGCGAAACGAGAAGTACAAAGAGGTGGAATGTCGACTACATTCGGATGGAGTCCCTGGCCGCGTCTCGTCATCCAATGGTGGAAGGGTGCAGGCGGAATCAGTTCATGCAATTCCTGAGCACACTCCCCGAAACGTAACCTGTAGAAAACGCACAGACACGCGCTTGGCGGCGATGTTTGAGGCTCTGGAGAGTTTTGGTTGTTAATGCCTCGTCGTTTATTAGTCTTCTGGCGCGTCTGTCAACAGCTTCCAAGGCCTCAAGCTGGTAGCGGGCTGATCCATCCCAGAGGTGCGAGCAGTATTCCACACAAGAGTGTACCTGGGCTGAATAAAGATTCAGCAATTGGCTGGGTGTGGAGTACCTGCTCACCCTGGCAAGGATTCCCAATTTTTTTGATGCTGTCTTAGCCCTGGATTCTATGTGATTACCAAAATTCAGGTTGGTTGACAGTCCACGTCTAGGAGATGGATTTGTTTGGTAATAGGTACAGATACATTTCGGAAAGTAGGAGCCATGGTGAACGGGTTCCTTTTGGCTGAGAAAAGACACGCCTGGGTTTTAGCGGTGTTGAAATTGACAAGGTTGTTCTCCCCATGACACAACTTAAAAGGCAACCCTCGTATTTAGAGTTTAAGGCAATACTATAAAATCTCGAGGAGTGTTCTGGAAGGCTTAGTATACTTTATTTAATGCTACTAAGACCGCTCTTACGTACAACTTTAAAATAAGCAAACTAATTCAATCCGGGGCTTATTTGTGATGCTACGGTGTTCCACCCTCTTCAAAGCAAACTGAGCCGAGTCAAATAAGCTACACAAATGCCAGTTCAGATTTTCATATAGTAACATTGAAAATTATATTTATCTCATGCTTAAATGTTTTTTCCTTCATATACAATTAACAATTTTGCAACGTGAATACGTCACTTCTGCAACTGAGATCAGTTATATGGATTATTTAAGTGTTTGATTTATGAGTAACGATATTAGATACATATTGCGCTTTCCTTTTCAAAGCAATACTTAGTATCTAAGTTTAGCAATATTGAATTACAAAACAAGAAAAATGTTATAATTTTGTAAATATATATCTCAAGAGTAGTCCAAATATTGTTTCACTAATACATCATAAAATTATATTTTAATAATTGATATCAAATTGATACTTGTCAATCAACAACATAATCCTTACTCCGGCAATGTTAGGCAAAATATACTACTAATTATATAAAGAAATATTTGTTATAAAAGAGATAGTTTATGAGTTTGGAAGCAGTTGAAAAGCAACGAGGCGCTGGGTGATGAAAACAGCCGGCAGTTTCGAAAAACGGCTGGATTACTATTCCGAAAAGTACTTCAACACCGTCATAATCGGAGGCAAAACACAAAAAACTGCCGAATAAACCAAAATCCTAAAACGATACACTACAATTAAAACATATACGCTGTAGAACATTATACCGAAGACGTAAGACGTGCTTAGGCCTCTCCAGAGATTCCACATAGACTATAGATACAAGAGTTGTAGTTACTATATTAAATCGTTACCATGTCCACTGGACTTCATGATCAAAACTCAAGATCGATATGACTTCAGCGGGATGTAAAACAGGACAACGTCACGTTGCCCAAATTATTAAAAGTGTTTACATATTTAAGGTTCTCCTCCCCCTTCTGGGGAGGAGAGCCCCACATAACCGCCGGCTCGCCACAGCCGGGGTATGCAATTTAATGCATTTTCTTCAGGGGAACAAAAAAAAAAGCATAATGTTGAACGTCTTCGAGCACTCCACCCAATTCTTCCAGTAAAGTTCCTCAATTATTGGTTCTTAAAATGAACATGGACAAGATGTTGAAGTACTCTTGTGACGATTGGAAATTGTTGACATATAGACGGACAAATAAGCAGTTGTAACATCCAGAAAGAAATCAAACGACGGATCCAGCTCGGTTGGGCTGCGTTAAGGAAGTTGCTGGAAGTTATGCGGCAAATACTCGGCCCATCTACTGCAGTGTATCAGGATGACAGTCTTTGATTCGTGCGTGTTGTCAGCGATGACATATGGAACCGCAACCTGACCACTGACAATGGGCCTTATAAGAAAGCTAAAAGTCATCCAAAGGGCAAAGGAAATAGCTATACTCCAACTTTCTCGCGTAATTTCCGTCTCAACGACCGTCACTCCTGCGAGCAATGTGTTCTGTCAATTTCATTTAAAGCTTACAATTTTTCGAGCTATGTGAGTGACTTTGGTTTTGTTACGGATATTATAATTTTAGATTCGATTATGCAGAGAAACTCCAAGCACATCACTCTCCGCTCCGAAAATTAGACAGACGTCCGCTAGCTCATGAGACTAAGGAATCTCATCATTACATCTTATTCTTAATCATTCATCGAACATACATAGTAATCGCAGAATAAATATATAAATAAGAAAATATTATTGAAAGAAAAACTGTCGTCTCTGTATAATTCAAATCATTGCCTTTGGCGATAATTTGAGTTCAACCTTGGTAATTCAGCCAATAAGTAGTTATATAAAAATTCTAATCTTTGTTTTAAATGCAGAAACATTAGCAACGTTTATGCAATATATGTATCTATCTTGATTTTCATTGTCTCGTACATTTTATTACAAAGTATTTCGTAAGGCACAATACATTGTTCAAACAACGTAACTGAGATGCACTAGTAGGTAGTAGAAACATAACCTAAATAAAGCAGGTAAATAAAATAAGTGAATTCTATAATTCGAACTTAATATAACAATCATGAGCATAACAATAATATATCAAAAAAATAAAATATCCGAATCAGAGTTTGACATATTTTAACAAAAACCATTAATAATTGAACCATGTGCATAAAATTCATTTTTTTAAACACTAATGGATTGAAAATACTACTGGAAATTTTTATTCTATCGAACACAAAGAATTTATATAAAGAGCTTTATTACTCACAAGAAAACCTTATAGAAACTTAGAAGAATGATACTGAGGATGAGGACAACAATGTTGTAGTTATTGTGTAAGGCGGCGCCCGCCAGCGGCGTCTTGAAAATTGACTCAACCTTTAAAACTCACAAACACTGTGATTTACTCACCTGTAAAATGCTACGTTAATTTATTAATTATTATTATGTTAATGCCTGAAAGTATTTTCTTTAATCGCTCTAGTCAATTTATGTATGGATCAATTACTTAATAAAGCACCAGCCAACCATTTAAGGGTTCTTAAATTAATGGTTACTAATTCAATTGTATGATCGTTATTGTATGAACTTATAAATATCAGAAAACACCATGGCAAACCCACGATTCTGTTTTGGAGATTACCACTTCATTCAGTGCATTATGCATCACCCATCCACCTCCACTAAATCCGTGAACTGAAAAGGCGTTTTTGTTTTTCCATAGTACAGTTTCAAGGACAGTATCGCCGGAACGGCAATCTAATCCCGTTGAGCGATCTGAGTCGCTCATTAACTAGATTTATGAACGAAAAACCAGACGTCTGAACGTCGCCAGGCGGCCCGATACGTTATTTACGGCGAACACAGAAGATCGCCACGATACAGTGTCCACGGTGGTGCCTTATGAGGGGAAAAACTCTGATTATAATTAAGACCTTACTGAGCGGATCGAACAAAAGTTGCCATTAATGGAATGACAGATATATTACTTACCCGAAGTTCTATTGTCCGCACTTGACGTTATATACGTTTATAACTTTATTATTCGCGTTCAATCATTACGAGGTAGTAGTAAAGATGAACGCAATATAGGTTGAACTTCACATCTTGGTTAAGTGCGCATTGATTGATTGTAACGAATATTGTCGTGATCGTGAATCGAAATAACATCATTTTATGTCGAATCAAAGGAAAAACCAACGTGTAATATTTTGCTTCGAGGAATTGACTTAGATTTTTTAAATACTTAATAAAGTTAATTTATATCTATACCTAAATATTATTGGTACATTTGGGGGTAAAATCATTTTCCCAAATTATATCATGAGCGTAACGAAATTATAGAGGTTAACTCAAGTACATACCTTAGCTGCTGTACGTTACCTTAAGTTTTGAAGTACTTCTAGTATTGCCATATCCGAGACATACCTGCAACAAAGATATTATTACTACAACAATCGTAAAATGCAAACAGTTATAGACGTAGCACTATCGCAAGCATGAGGTAGATTTCACTAGTTCTCGGTAAGCAAGAATAATCTTTACGTGAGATTAGTGCTGAGCTCTTCCGAGTACGCGCGTATCGGTGAACAGTTCGTGCAGAACGCCAGCCGAATCCGCCAGCTGTATCACAGGGCCTGTAATCCGATAGTAACGAATAAAATGTACGCTCGCAAATATCCAAAACGCAAATATTTTGCATCTTATTATAAAATCTATGGAAACGGAAACGATAACACCTATATTCTACATCCGTCAGGCATCGGTCACTTACGACCAAGTTACCGTTCGTGCCATTAGATTGTGGCATGAGCTGCCAATCAATATTCAAGATTCTCAATCCATTGCTTCTTTCAAATGAAATGTCTAGCTAGCCGTAGACTTTCTTCTGCACATAATCATATTATATATATGTAATATGGATGTGTATGTGTTTGTATATATATATATCATATCTATTTTAATAATGTACATAAATATGACACAGTATAACAGTTTTATATAAACATTATTTTAATCATGTGTCCCCGCTTAATTTAGTTGGCTTGAAGAAATCTCTCTGAGAGATAAGTCCGCCTTTGAACTTAATAACTTGAGTCTGTACTTTTTATCTATTACTATTTTTTATTGTTATTTTTAAAGAGTTTATTTAAATTCACTTGAAATTCCGTTTATTCTGTACTCACAATTTATAAGGTCTCTCGATATATTGACCATAAGCTGACAAAAAAAAAACATTTAAGGTTGTTTATGCCTTGCAATAACCGTATGTAATACGAAACGGAAATGCTTTGTAGAAAATGAAATATTGTGTGATAAGTGTTATGTGCAGTTGTTAAAATATAATTTCCTAGTGCTTAGTCTTAAAAAGTGTGTAATTAGTGGATAAAATAAAAAGGAAAGATAGGCAAACGAAAAATATTACGAATTTACGGAAAATGATAAATAAAAATTTTATTTTTCCTGCGATATTAAAATAACCATTTAATGCCTTTCACATTTTTAAATAATGCAGTTTAAATTGATTTAAAGAAAAAACTACAACAAGGCGACCCACGTGATTCAGTCTTCATCGACAAAAACGCAAAACTAATTAGAGCTGTTTCCGTCGTAACCAGGTTAAGATGAAATCAATTATTAACTCGTAAAAAGATCGTAAAATTCGTCAGCGGTAAATATCAATTTCTTTGTAATTAAAACGGCGAGGATTTATAATATTTTCTGGGAAATTACATAAGTGAATCCAACAGTATATAAACTTCTGTCCGATCTTTTATGAGGCAATTAATAAACAATTCACTTGAGCATACTTGAAATAAAGCACTTATTACGAAACAATAATCCTCGTTGCTGTTAAATTATAGACATTGAGCCCGAGGAATATAAATTTAAAGTTACTGCCATCTAAAATGATAAGGTAGAAAATGTTTACCGTTTCGAATTTATTTCTTGAAATGATGTTGAAATTGTGAAATTAGTGACCTTTATCTACGGAGACTATGATTTTATACATATCTTAAAATAATTAGTTAAATCTATACATATAATAAGACAGTAAAAATATTTTGTCTGTACATTTAGTATTTTTGACTGAAATGGATAGAGGGGCACTTAAATAGATTATTAGAAAGCAAAAAAAAATTTTTGGAATTTTTTGTCTGTCTGTCTGTATGTATGTTCACGTTTATCTCCGAAAGTACTGAACCGATTTGCTTGAAACTTTCACTATTTGCTTTGTTTTAACTCAGAATAATATCTAAACTTTGTTTCATCAAAATCGGTTCATTAAAAAAAAAGTTATAGTCATTTTAATGAACTCAAATAAATAAAACTGGAGTGTCATCAGTGAAAATGAAGACGGTGAAATTTTAATCAAAAGTACTGTGAAAATAGTATTTGTGGAAAAGCTCATTGTTTTGTGCCATACTATACATACATACATACTAATATTATAAATGCGAAAGTAACTCTGTCTGTCTGTCTGTCTGTTCCGCTTTCACACCAAAATACTGAGAAAGGACATAGGCTACTTTTTCATGCAAAAAAGGTTGTAAAGGGTTGTAAAAGGTTGAAAGGAGGGATTATTGGTTGTATGGAAATATTGTTAAAACTACTGAACCGATTTAAATGAAATTTGGTACACAGATAGTCTGGAGCCTGAGAAAGGACATAGGCTACTTTTTCATGCAAAAAAGGTTGTAAAGGTTGTAAAAGGTTGAAAGGAGGGATTATTGGTTGTATGGAAATATTGTTAAAACTACTGAACCGATTTAAATGAAATTTGGTACACAGTCTAGAGGCTGAGAAAGGACAGAGGCTACCTTTTAAAGCAGAAAAGGGTTGTAAAAGGTTGAAAGGAGGGGGTGAAAGGTTGTATGGCAGTATTGTTAAAACATATCCTTCCTGTGGGAAATTCGAATATAACGCGGGCGAAGCCGCGGGCGGAAAGCTAGTTTTGAAATAAATCTATATATAAATAAAACAATGTTAACCACATAATTTTTAACAACAGATAAATTAATTAAATTCATATGTTTTTGAATGCATCTCCGTCAATAATATAAATAAGTAATCAAATATTATTAGAAAATCATGGAAAAGGAAAAATCATGTTATTAGCTGACGTCATTGCGTGTTAGACGGCACAAAGTTAGTCAGACAAGTAAAGGATAGAAGATTAAGTTTTCATATTTAAGATTAAGTTTTCATATTTCAGATCACAGAAAACCGGCGTAAAATAGCGCTTGCGCTGTATTTCGCCGAGTGAGTGATGGTGCCGGAGGCCCAACCCCCCTTCCCCCCTTATTCCCTTTTAAAAGGCCGACAACGCATCTGTGACTCTGTCTGCCTCGCCCCCTCCCCTGAGAGGGTGAGCGCTCCGATAGAGCCGATAGGGCCCCAGGCTTTCTGCCGGCCAAAGGCATTAGGCAGTGTTTAGTTGGTAGGCTGGCCTTCTGTCAGAGTCCAACATAACCACCCGCCGTAGACCGGGCGCGGGTGGTATCCGATGCAAGGTCGTCCAAGCACCAGGGGGTTGTCATAGCGACCACTGTGGTGGCGCGCCCCCTATGAGGATTCACTGCCTCCTCCCGCGAGGGAAAAAAAAAATCTGTGACTCCTCTAGTGTTGCGGGTGTCCATGGGCAACGGTTATCTCTTACCATCAGGTGATCCGTTTGCTTGTTTGCTGCCCTATTCTATAAAAAAATATATATGACGTATATGGTTCGCGTCATCTCACTAGTTACTTTGATACATAATAATAATATAACATAACAAACACTATAAAAGTGCATAAAGATCAGTAACAGCCGTGACGATACTTAAATTCGAAATCACTATTGTCGCACTAAATAACAGACTATAAACAAACACAATTAAACATATAAACGAACAACAATAATGTATAGGCTCTAAAAACTATATTAGTTTAGAGACCAAGGAAATTTAATTTCAGCGACACCGAGGACGGTGGAATGTCGTAAATTTTAACTTTATTTTGCACTATAAAATTTTTTATTGACAGCATTTATCACGAATACAACTTATGGCACTATAGTCGCCGGCAGTTGCAATCGTGCCTACTCTCTAAACCGGCAATCTAGATTTTGAGCTCACATGCTTTAGCCACGTTTATGACAACTCACAAAAATAAACGCCGAAATTTTGTATTAAAGATTTTTGTTACGAAGCTAGAGAGTAACTCTGCTGACTAGACGTGACTTAGCTCGACGCAGCAGTCCTGTTTCATGCAATTTTAATATCAAACGAAGTGTCTGGACGTCCCTCGTACATATACTTTGCTCGCTGATCACGTATCGTAGTTTGAAATTCGAAAACGTAAAATCAGCGTCTGAATATAAAAATTTAAGAGCACGCGATATGAAGGTGGAGGTTTCCAATGGTCACATATCCTCCTCAACTTACTGTACATTGCCAAGTGATATTGTACGACTCTGAGGTTACTGCGACTATTTTCTGAAGACAATATTATTATGGTCATAATATTTAAGATAGGAATTCAGTTCATAGTTAGCAGTTCCCATTCTTTCATATCTCATACGATACAAAACAAATAAGTTCATAAAGTTTGTTCTATGGTAATTAGGCATAGGCAATACCTTTTTTTTTTTTTTAGGCATAGGCAATACCTACTGCCTAAAATTACTTTGTTCGGACCCAAGTATTTATTATCCTTACTGCCCTTTGTATAGCGGCTACAGTGTGCTATAGCGTTTTTAGAAAACAGTATTTTCTGTTTTTTAATCCGTTGCAATTTAGAAACAAATTAGTAAGTAATGCCAATTTGATTGATTTATTTATCAAGCACGTATTTTATATCACAATAAATAAAATATGAAAATCTTTACAAAAAGGTTTTTTAAAAATTTACATTAACATAAACAAATTGTTGACAGTTATAAAAAAGTTATTGTCATATATTTCACAGAAGACACATTATAGGGATTAGTGTAATAATTCGAATAGAAAGTCGGATAATTATTATTGACTTGTGAAATTGATAAATAACAAAATTCTGTAATTTTGTGTTCTGTAAAAAAAATTATAGCGTGAATTAAAATGTTTCTGTAATTTATAAATGTTTTATTCATTTATGAGGTCAGTTATTTACTACATTAGCAGAAATCCAAAAAAAAAATACATGTAAAAAAAGTCGGTTTTACGGGCGAAGATTTTACGTGACAACGTCTTTTTCTCGGTAGAATATTTATTGATATGAATATAATTAAATTGCACAATAGGAACAAGGAATTGAATGAAAATAAGAATTGCACAAATTTTAACTATAGAAATATATTTTGTTTACTAAAACATTGTACATGTAAACTTAAACTTAACTAATTCCTATTTGAGTGATTTTGTTGAGGATAGGACGATGATAGGAGAAATATGAAATGAAAGGAAGTGTTTCTGCTGTAATGTGTCTTGCGAAAGTCAAGTCGATAGTTGTTCCTTTTAACGTAGTTGACTTAGAAACGTTTGATACGCAATCAAGATTATACGTATTTTTTCATGAAATTATCAATCTAACAATTAATCAATCAATCATAGTTTACGATAATGAAATATCAGTGTACAATTATTTACCTTTATTGTTGTAGTTGTTGTAAATGACGAATCTAAGCACTCCACATTTTCACTACAGACACAGCTGACGATACTTTAACCACACGTGTGAACTTGTATTATGACGCTTTCTTGTTTTACCAACGCCAAGAACGTTCGAGAAAGACAAAGACAGAGACACAAGCATGAGCCGATTCAATGCGCCTAATTCTCTAGTGCTGCGCGCGCGGCAGACCGATCATAGTTGAGTGGGAGAGAGACGCAAGGCATTCGGCGGGCCTCTCTCTCGTTCGGTGACTCATCGTAACGTTACCGAGCGTTACACTTTTTCATAAGTGACTCCCAGCCGCAACCTAATTTAAGACGTTGTCACGTCAAAATAGAACGTAGCATTCTTGAAGAAAATATTTCTTTTGATAAATATATAAAAAAATAAGTTAAATACATATTAATTTGACTGTTAGTTTCTTTCGCCCTAAAAGAATGTAAATGTAAAATTATATTGATATGTAGATAAATAGTAGTAATACTTAATAAAATGTGCAAGTAACCAATATTTAAAAAATAATAAAAAACTCAAGGAAAAAAGCTAACACACACTTGTCGATATTTTTGTTGACTTGTCGGAAGCAAGCTTACCCCAAGCTGACCGTGCGTCCAATCGATTCAGCGTTAGACTTCCGTCAGCAAGCAAACCGGCACCGTTTCGGGGCATCTTTTGTTCCACTGTCGCCACCCTTTGTTCTACGGACGTAGCCGAGAAATTATTTTCCACGATCCTTCCCAACTCCAATCTTGTTCCATTTCTACCATATTAGTTCCACCCGATGCGTAACAATTACGCCCTTTATGTCTGGATGACGCGAAAATCATCCTGTCTTGCTTCACAATTTTACGCTTCAGTATTCAATCTTACAGTCAAATTAGCAACAGAATCACTTTTGAGTGCCTTTGATAATATTGAACGTTTTTTTGGTGATCCGTAGGCGTTTTTTGCATGCTCGATGAAATATCAAGCGTTTGATATGTTTACGTATATCTTACGTCAGTTAAAGAACTGTACTAAATTTAATTGTACTGGACTTAAACTAGTCTACGTAAGGAGAGGCGTGTTTATATACTTTGTACAGTCCAAGAATCAAATATAATAACGATAAATTATGTCATGTTGATAGCATTTTCTTCCAAAAATCTGGCCGTCAACATTAAATATATAATAATGATGACGGCCGGATTTTCGCCCACATTCGCATAACATCAACATAGCGATTACTACGTCGCGGTTTAGTAAAGGACATTTAGCAAAAATATGATAATTTTTATCACCAAATATTTTACAACCACTACGATTAACGCATGATATAACCACTACGATTTTTGCAAAAAACACGGGAACAGTTATTGATAAAAATAATGTTGGTTTCGGCAACCAAGAATAATATTATAAAAGTGTAGGTAATCAAATATAATATTATAAATTATACTATATTCTTTGTCACACTTCTAAATTGTTAGCGTTTGTAACACTAAAAGAATCGATATGATAGATAACTCACCTTCCTTTATCTCTACTTATATTATACTATATTATATTTCTGGTAATGCACATTATTTTTATATTAGCACTTTTAAAACTTTCAGAAATTTAATCTAAATATTAAATGTGACTATTTATCAGAATTAACGATCCTTGTCAAATATTTTAGGATTTATATATATTCAGTTATTATATTTTTTCCAATTTGCTATTCTTTATAAAAAGTTATTTAAAAAAAATGTATTAATTCAAATATAAAACCAAATTTAAAAAGCTGGATAATGAAGACATGCAATTGCAAACTCGTTTGTCAAATTTTAATAAAAAGAAAAGCAGCAGCACCATACCATCAATATAGTTCAATGCTGCTAAATTACAGCTACATATTCACTACACAACAACTATTTATAAATACTGTTTCATAATCAAAACATTCGTGTTCGTGAAACAAATTAAGAGCCACGTGGAAGCCTTAGACGACTCACTTATGTCAGAGTAGAAGTATGCTAGTATATAGAACAATTTTAGCAATCATTTATGTGTATGCAAAAACTAATGACATACTCTTTGTTGAGGACATATTTCACCAACTTAAATAAGCGCGCTGAATATGCGACTCATAAAATTCCTATATGAAATTGTTCATTCCGATACTCACTTAAATTTTAAACGCGATGTCGGTCCTCTCGGAATTTTATTGTACTTTAAATATAATTCCCGGTGCATCGTATATTGTGCGGTCAAATAAAATATTTGAAAAGAAACTTTCATTAGCGGACGCAATAAAAAACTGCATAAATTTGAGTGATTAAGGCAGACATGCTTGCGGGGGGCCACTGCTTTCCGCTGAGTGGTGAACTTTTGTTTTTCTTGTAACCAAACAATGTAGCGTCACATGAAATTGGATTTAATGTAGCGCTAACTTGACTTAATTGCTAGTTTAACTACTGCATATGGGCACTTTAAGGCTGTGATTAACCTGGTGCTTTAACGGCGAGTTAGCGTGGCCGTACCGAATAATTTTTGATGTTCCTCGCCACTGAGATTAATTGGTCGGTTTAATTTGAAAAGAGAAGTTATCATCAAATATAAATTATGATTTTATTCCTTGTATTACGTGAAAGTTGCAAAATAATACTACTTAGTAAGTGGATTCTTGGGATATCAACCAATAAAAAAATAATGCTACAAAAAATAAATATCGGTAATGAAAGTATACAATATGCTAGAGAAAAACGGCGGACTTCATGTTTCGATTTTATATGTAACATTTATCCGAGGCTCCTCCAGTGAAGAAAAACATTTCAGACAACCTGCATACACCGACGAAGAAATTGAAAGGTCTCTCGACCAAAACACGCTGGACCAGCATGGTTGACCAAGATATAATCATTCCTAATGTTGCTAATGGGAATGTACTCGTATATTAACTGATGAGGAAACTTGGGATAGTACTTGTATATGGAAGCCTATTCAACGATCCAAATCATCGTACTGGTACAAGAATCTATTTTTCTAGATAAAGTCAAATTTCATTGTGGTGAAAATGTTAGAGGCAATGACGGGACAACCAATAAAAAAAAGGTAAAGTCAATTCATTATACCTACATGAACAATACTGTTCGAAGTTTTGATTGCAATCTAGCAATACATGGTCTCGACTCTAGTCTACAAATCGGATGATATGGGGTTACTGGGCTCGATCCAGTCATATACGTTTCGTTTCGTATGTTTCGATGTTCGAATTTCATATATACATTTATCTGTCGTTCCTACGATTTAGGAAAACGTCGTGACAACTTGCATACACTTGTGAGAAACTTCAAAGGTGTATGTAGTCAACTAACCTGCACTGGGTCAGCATGGTTGACTAAGACCTAATCGCCCTAACATACTCGTAGTTAAGGTAGGCTCGTGCCCCATGATGATGAATAAGCTGTAGATGTTGAATACTATTGTTGAATACTTAATTCAAAGTAATTAGCTACGTTTGCTTCTCAGTGTAGTACACCTAGTGTTCTTCCTCTGTATTATAGAGCGAACACCTTATTCGTAGTTTAAATGCACGCTTAGAGAGTAAGCCCTTTTGGTCCAAGATAATTATGCGGCGGCGATGCACGCACCTTGGAGCGGTGACAATGATTGTCGACTTGGAGTGCCCTACACAGCGGCTGACTGAGCAATGATTTCGAGTTTGGTACAAAGAAAGGGTACTAGCGGGGTACTACAACTGCAGCGTTTTAAGTCAAATCTTTTTTTTTATACTACAACGGTAGCAAAAAGGCTTACGGCCTGCCTGATGGTAAGCAGTCACCATAATCATAATCTTACATTTATTTTTTTATTTTATGTTATAAAGGTGGCACTGGTCTTCTATACGGGGTTGATTCTGTTGATTCTGCCATATACAAATGCATTTTACGTTTTTAGAATATTGTATGTACATTTTGCTGCCGCTTTTACGGTGAAGGAAAACACCGTGACGCAACATGCATACACCTACGAAGAAATTTAAAGTTAAATGTGAAGCCAATCAATGTGCACTGGGCAAACGTGATTGACCAAGGCCTAATTGTTTTAAGATAGAGTATCCGTATATATATCCGGTGCGAACATAGAAAAAATAAAATACCCAATCTGTTTAATTCACAACAATGCTTTTTTTTATGTAAAACTAGCGACCCGCCCCGGCTTCGCACGGGTGCAGTGAAAAAATGGTTATGGTGGGTTATCCTAAGAGATAGACATATACCATCGCGGACATTTTTGTGGATTTTTGTAAGTTGTACAATACTGTAGTACATTATTTTGGTCTATCTCGTAGGGTTCAGCCAGCGTTTGCAATATAAGCGCAAAAAAAACGTGCTTATTTACGACATCACATTAGAAACCTTTAAATTTATCAGTGTTTCTCTACTATATTATGATGCATTTATTATACATACAAACCTTCCTTAAGAATCACTCTATCTATTAAAAAAAACCGCGTCAAAATCCGTTGCGGTAGTTTTAAAGATCTAAGCATACATACGGACATACAGCGAAAGCGACTTTGTTTTATACTATGTATTGATTGATGATAAGAGGCAAACGAGGAAGACGGGTCACCTGATGGTACGTGATTCACCGCCGCCCAACGCCACCAGCGACGCCAAGTGCGTTGCCTACCCTTCAGGTAATAATTTAATATTATATAAACAGATATCTTATTAAACTACATTACCTTTACGCCACTAGGGAGTGGCGTAACAGATAAATAAGTTTGTTCGTGGAAACTGAAAAAAATTTACTTGATATACTGGGTGCTTCTCACCAGCCGATACGTACCGAACTAAGCGTCTGATCCTGTTGCAGCCTACTTGAACTCTATTTGTCTCTATTTCTCTTACTCTACTCTACTAAGACTCTATTTGAACATGGAGACACCCTTTTGGTGGCCTGACTGATAGACAATCAATTGTGATTAAAGTTCGCTTTTCCTTAAATAATTCTCAGGTAGCTGTAATTATATATATATTATATATATATATATATATATAATATATATATATATATAATATATATATATTATATATATATATATATATATATATATGCCATTAAAAATTACTACTGCCGTAGTAAAATACATAAAAGCAGAATAATTTTAAGGTGCAGGCCGAAGTCAAGACGCCAAGATTTACAACTTAGGCCGCCTGCCAACTGTTGCGCCAACAGGTGAGAACGTTTGCCGTTTGTAAGGAAAAACAAATTGCCGCACTCATTACGACTTCACGACGAAAAATGCGCTGCGATTTCAAGCGCCATTTAGTTTTATTATACGTTTATTGTCAAATAACAGAGTACCGGGTCAATTATCTGAGAGGGTCATGAGAATAACAAAAGTTAAAAGATTTTTTACATTTAATAGAAATCGTCTATTCAGATTATGAAAAGTATTTCATACAATAACATAAATTAAAGGTTGAAAAAGGTTGTTTTTAACATAATATCTCTCAAGTTAATAATGTTACTAGACTGGAGCAAGAATATTTACATTAATGTATTTCTTAGGTCGTACAAATATTCAAATATTTTTTTTTGCCATAATGTAAGTAATACACATTAATGATGATTTAATATATAAGAACTAGCTGACCCGCGCCCACTTCGTTGGGCATAATATTAATAATCCCCGAAGCGAGCACGAAAGCGAACTGAATTAAACCCGAAGCCATCGCGCGCCGTCCGCTGATGATGATGATGATGATGATGATGATGATGATGATGACACTCCGCAATAATGTGGCTTTCTATTGGTGAAAGAATTTTTAAAATTGATGATGATGATGATGATGATGATGACACTCAGCAATTTGAGATTTAAACTATCCTATCTCTCAAGTTGGATCGAACTGCACATGGTGTGCGAATTTTATTATAATCGGTTAAGTAGTTTAGGAGTTCATTGAGCACAAACATTGTGACATGAGATTTATATATATTAGATGTAGCGCGGGCCGTAGGTGCCGTAATCCCGCACCTCGAAGCTTGGCTCCACGGGAAGGAGGAGGTCACCTACCGATTGACTCAGATACTGCTTCGGTGAGTATCTGTGTCGAATAGAACGGGAGGGATCGACACATTGTCACCACTGCGCATCTGACCTCGACTCGGCCCAGCAGACGCTGGCGGAGTACCCCGCGTGGGCCTCCGAGCACCGAGTCTTAGTCGCAGAGATCGGGCGAGATCTGTCTCCGCCGGCATTGATTGCGGCAATGCTGGCGGACGAGGGAGGTTGGAGGGCTGTGTCCTCCTTCTGTGAAGCAGTGATGCCCCAGAAGGAGGCCGCCGAGCGGGGTCGGGAGATGGCCGATCCCGCTCGAAGGAGGCGGCGCCGGGCTCGGTAGCACAGCTGCGGCGCTGCCACGGATCGCCGGCGGGCGCGAGGGAATCGCGCCCGCGGATACGGCGACCCGGGAGGGACCACGCCCCTTCCGTGGCCGGGGGGCGTCGTCGGTGGTGGAGATCGGGGGAGGTATTGTAGTCTCCCCCGAGGATGGCTCCTCTGTATCGGCGGGGGAGCGGAGGCTGGGGGTTCCCGGAAGTCGCTTCGCGTTCCCAGGGGCTCCCTACATGCCTGAGGAAGGCCATCCCTGAGGAGAGCCGCCTGCTCGCCACAGCCGGGGTATGCAATTTAATGCATTTTCCTCAGGGAATCAAATATATATATATATATATTATTATATAAGAATAATAGGAATAATAGAGATAAGCTCTAACTGTTTTATATAATTAAGATGTATCTTTTCTAAAATATATAAAAACATATATTTAACATAAAAACATACAATGATCATACATCTAAAGTCATACAAAGCATTGTTTTTCAAACTACGAACAAAGTTATTTCACTATTTGCCCTTCATCGTCGATTAATACGAAAAACAATCGGGGTCACATTTAGACCGTTAAAATTCACAGAGGCGGAGTATTAGATATGTCGAGTGTTGACAGGATGCCGTCCCACAGTCATTTCACACTTCGTCGGGTTTCAATTTGCCGCGGCCACTGCTTCTGTTTATCATCGGCAACCAATGTATCGAAGAAAGCGCGATGGTTGGTCAAGCTGTGAAACAAGTTTTGACAGTGTTCGGTCTACAATACTGTGAGGCCGAGGTAATTCCTCAGCAGAGCTGCATAGGGAGATTAAATGCTTTATAATTAATAGAACTAGGAAATACATACTTCGCTACTATTGCAGAGTGAAAGGTGAGATTGTAAACTACGCGGTTGTAAATGGGTAGAATGTTAACGTACCAATCGTGACTTACCTACCTATAAGCGCACGTCTTAGTGTAAACATATCCATCACCGATGCAAGGAGTAATGTGTTTTGAAATATTGCATTGATATTATTTCTGTTCATAATAGGTTAGCGAAGATTTGCCTTAATTTGCTTGATATTGTGACGATACAAGCTTTACCAAGACTCCACAACATTTGCGAAACGGCCTTCAATTGTCGGAACACAGCAATACTATTAACATGTCGCTTGTTGTCATAAACCTAAGGATATGTTCCTATATGTAGAAACTATTTTAGCGAATTAAATTACATGTATATGATGTGTACTAAGTCTGTTCAACCGGTATCTGTACATTAAAGAACATACAAGCAAAATGCATTAGAACCCTTACAACTATTAACATGATGGTTATTATGCGTAAAATAAGGATATGTACATACTCAGATTGTTCCAGTCCAGCAGCATTTCCACCAAAAATAGAACAATTAAGGTTTTTATTATGCGATATATCGACAAACAAGTAGGCTGCCCACCCTATGGTAAGTGGTTACGTGATAAGTCGCCTATAGTACAGTAGTTCCTGTAAGATTTTAGTAAATCTGCGACCCCAAAAAGTCAATCCACCACCATCCATCCAGGTTGCTAACGTGTAACATAAATAAGTAAGATGGAAGTATCAAAGCCGAGAAGTATAGTCTCCCTCCGGTAACGTCTACCCGACAGGTAAACTAAACACCTGACCTCACGACTAACTTCAGTGGTTTTATCTTAAAATGTAAGGTCTGAGAGATTTTCTTAATTTGCCAATGTGCTATTAGTTTTATAACGAAATGCGATTGACAGTAGACAGGGATGCGCTAATTGTGAGGAGAGCTGAGCGGTGGTAAGATAGTCATATACATATGCATTAAACGAAATGAAATAAATATTAATTCAGGCAGTTTTATTGTACATTACATTTTTAGCACAATATCTATAGTGCGCATCAACATGATTTACAGAAATTTGAAAGCAAATAAAATCATTAAATTTAATCACCTCAAGCTATGTGATCGCAATTAAAAATCAAAGCAAACAGTAATTAAAACAAAACGATGGCCTGTTTGAAATACTTCGCCTGGAAAATATTTCATTGGGACGGACGCCGACAGCACAACAAAAATAATAAGCCAAAATCGCCCGAGGTAGGAGTAAGCGTCGGAATAATATTTGATAAGCAGTAAAATATAAAAACCGACGTAAAGCAGGCCGTGAAAAAAAAGTGATCATTCACTTTTTTTTTTCACATGTGAATTAGTGATCATAACTGATGGATGTAAGTCGAAACTGCAACTCATCGCGGCACTATTGAACTTCCGACAACGACGTTATCTGCTCTTTTAACAATGAAATGTTTCTCGACGTACTGCAGTAAAAAAAAAACATTTGCAATAGTTAATATTTGTACCTTCCTAATGTTGTCGGCCATTGAACTGGCCTAATTGAATCCATTTCAGAGAGTTGTTTCAATTTATTTTGAAGCGTCTAATCAATAAATATCAAACGCGTCAAGTGTGAAACGTTTTCGTGTACAAACATTGTGCTCCGAATGCCCCGGAGGATTATCATGATAAATAAGATTCACGACCGCCGAGACAAGGGAACCAATCACCATACATCACTGCTCAGAGTTCAAATAAAAACAGGTGAAACAAAAAGGTATCTGTTTAACGTGTCATGAACAGTGTTAAAGGAAAACAAATTGTAGCAAGGGAGCGATGGTATCACGCTAGGCGCCTTCAAAGACGTGAAAACTAATTAAGATCGGACGCTTTTCTAAGGCGATAACTTGAGTCGGACAGACGGGCGGACGTATTTGTGTATTGGCAATCAAAACAATTAACTTTTTGCTGGGTTCACCACTATCTAAACAAAACGGATATAACTTTTTCTATCAGCCGCGCGATGACCTTGTTGTTGGTTATAACGTGGAGTTATATTTTATATTAGATAGACCTTCGGTACAACAAATTGAATTCCGAGATGCATTTATTCAAGGTTACAATTACATCAGAGATAATAAACAATAAACCCTTGAATTCGAGTTTGTAAACTACTGTCATATGCCAAATGGAACGTTCCATATAATGTATTCACTGCAACTCTGCTCATGTGAAAGAATAATTTTAACATATTTCTACAAACAAGTACATACAGTTTGAATAACATCAAAGTAAACGCGAACGCCAAATCAACACAAAAATAAAAACGCCAACTAACTAAGCCAGCGAGAGCTTCGCGCGCGATCAAAGCGTGAAATAAATAAAATGGGAGGAAGAGCGGGAGAACGATGAGCAAAAAGGACGATTAAAAATTGTGGCGTTAATTTTCCAGCGAGATTTCCCCGCAGTCCCCGGGGTTCATGCGCGGGGATGGCGCGTGCACTGGACACGTGAATTAAAAACGTTAACAATGCCACCGTGGACCGCTCCTTAATGAAGGCGCGGCGGCGACGCCGCGCCGCCGGCTACAGCTCTTCATACCGCCATTGGATCGCACGCGCTCCGCAGTACGTTGCGAAAATGCGATTGATTTTAACGTTTCTAAACGCTAAATGACACGAATATTTTTTAGGCATTTTTAAGTCTAACTTGTTAGTAAGGGGCGACACAGAGTCTAACCAGCCCTAGTACTCCGAATTTGTCATGCCGTTAGACATATTCGTGAGAATGTTTTCATAAAAAATAAGGGTTTCTGCATATGCGTATAGACTGGTACTGTCTGTATTTCTAGTCAAGTTTCCTGCATTTACCGTTATTGAAACGACATTTATCATAGAGTGAGGTAGACATTAGTGTGAGATTCTTCTAAATTATACGTTTCAGCTTACGGCTTATACATTTCCCTAATAAAAAAGGGTAATAAAATAAAAAGGCTTATACTATTTTGTTTAGGACTTATGAGTTTCGGACCGCGGAAAAGGAAATTTAAAAAAGTAATAAAAAAAAAAGATTTTGACATTACGGTTTCGGCGGATTGACTGTCACTTCGTCGATTTTTTTCAACGGCATTTTTTATTGAGTTTATTTTCGGCGGATTAATAATTGGAGAAGTGGTCGGCCACGCGTTCTCCTATTTATTACACTACAAGTATTGTAGTTTATGATATATATTTATAACCACATACGGTAGGGCACATTAGTACACACAAAACACACTTCAAGCCAAGCCAGAACTACGGACCGGTAAGCAATATTATTATATAATTAAATAATATAAGCAAATTACGGGCGTTCGGGAAAACGCAACATTTTTTGGTAGCAGAGCGTGGTTATATAATTATTAAAATGTCGGACGGTTACAAACGAAATTCGTCGCATATTGCAATGGTTGGTAAGCGCATTTTCTCTGGTGAGTAGACCAGACAGGGTTGAGGCCTTGAAAGAGCGGGCTTCAAATGCGAACAGATACATGGCGGACCTGGATCAAGCTTTACAAATGTGTTATGATAGGGCTGACATGAATCCAGACAATGAAACTTTGCAGGCAAGGTTGATTCAAGCTCAGGCAGACTACAAGCAATGCTTAGAATATTATGACAGCATTATTCAGGCGGTAAGGACACTGGATCTGGCCAGTAGTCCCACGGTTAAGGGTCAGTCAAGTAGTAATGCCTCAATTTATACTAGATTGCCGGATTTAAATTTGCCCAAGTATTCTGGTGGGTATGAAACTTGGATGTCATTTATTAACATTTTGATTCTTTGGTACATTGTCGGATGGATATATCACTCTCACAAAAATTAAGTTATCTGTTGAGTTGTCTATCGGGAGACGCTCACCAGGTTATTTCACATTTAACCATAACAGATAAACAATTGAGACTGCAAGGGCGCTATTGATGGGCAGATATCAAAATATTAGGTTAATTGCGGATGCCCATGTGGCAAAGATATTAAATTTGCCTTATTTAAGGAATATCATGTTTATAAGGGATGATTTTTTAAATCCATTAAAGGTGGCCTATAATTGTTTGGAGAAATTAAGTACTCTATTGTAGCAGGTGTTATTTTGCGGAAGTCCATTGTATTACAAAGGATATTGTTTTTTGCTGATTCCGCGCAGTTCATGATGACTTGCCCGCTCGATGACTCACCAGCGGCTCAAAGCCGCTGGTGAGTCATCGAGCGGGCAACAAATCCTGGAAGTCTCCGCTGAGAGACGAAACACGTGTCGACCTTGTCTGCTTGTTGGACAAGTCATCATGAACTGCGCGGAATCAGCAAAAAAACAATATCCTTTGTAATGGAGAAATTAAATTTACCAGTAACGGAGTGGTCATTCTTGTTGCTCCATGTTGTAATGAATAAGTTACCCTCTGATTTAAAATTAAGATTTGAACAAAATATGGAAGCGGAGATGAGGCAAGCCCGTTGCCTAAATTTATTGACCTTTTGACCTTCTTGAGGAAGAAGCACGGATTGTTGACAATGTAGGCTCACCTCCTGCAACGGCTACCTCAGGGCCATCTGGGAGGCCTGTGTCCAGTCAGGGAAGACCTGTATTCAGTCAGGGTAGGATTAGGCCACCCACTCGGGGGACTAGGGTAGGTATGGCTACATCGGACCATACAATTAATAATAGGTTGCAATCCAAGCGGGTTGGTTGCACCTTTTGTGGCATCATAGGCCATTTTATATCTAAATGCCACCATTTTATAAATTGTTCCCCTCAACAGCGGAGGCGTTTTGTGCAAAATCACAAGTTATGTTATTTTTGTTTAGGGGATCATCTTGTTAATAGTTGTGCAGTGGCACGGCCATGTATTCATTGTAACGGCAAACATCACGGGATGTTATGCCTGAATAGGAATGGTGGAGTTAGGCCTGCAGCGGCACGGATTGGTTCTCCTTCAGGAGGGGGTCAAAGCGGACAAGTACGGACTTCACCTCCTCATTCTGGACGAGCGTCGCCTCGACGGGTGGACGTGCGCGCGACACCTCCATATACGGGTGGGGTGGCTTTAGGCCTACTTCACAGGCATCTCCACATACGGGTGGGGGAGGCACCGGGCCTATGGTACAAGCACCCTATGCAGCGGGCATAGGGCATATTCAAGCGGACGAATCTCGTGACGTCACTGCGGAACAGTATGCGTCTGCGGCCTCGTATGCAGCGAGAGCGAGGGGTTTCTCACCACCACTCGCGGAACGGCCGCGATTGAGGAACACGCCGCCATCTTTCGGTCATCCGGTTGGTTACCGGACACCGGATGCCAGTTGGCACCTGACTCGGGCACCATTGGGGCGCTCGAGACCCCCTACATATAACCCTCTGGCGCTGTCGGCAGCCCAGGTTTTTAATCGGGTGAATGCTTCATTTCATAGTGACGTTCAAGAATAGGTAGTCGCCGCCGCCACGCCAAATGCAACCTTTTTAAATACTATTTTATTGCCTACCGTTGCGGTAAGGATTTGTGATATGATACGGTTTCTGATACGGTTTTTACGGGCGTTTCTCTTTCGGATTTAGTACAGCGTTTTTGGGAGACAGAAGAAGGTACCCACGGTTTCACGGAAGGACCCGCTCGACGAAGAATGCGAGCGCCATTTTATCGAAAATGTTTATCGGTTACCGAACGGTCGTTTCGTTACTCGGTTGCCCTTTGTGAGCATTCGCAAACCGCTGGGGCAGTCCTACCTCACTGCTGAGAAACGCCTGCTTTCTATGGAACGTCGCATGAAGCGAGATACAGAGTTTCGCGACAAATACATTGAGTTCATGCGGGAATATGTACAATTAGGTCACATGTCCCTGGCACGGAGGGACTACTCATCGGAAGAACACTATTTCATACCACATCACGCGGTTTTTAAATCGGATAGCGGTAAGATACGGGTCGTGTTTGACGGGTCGGCCCCTTCCTCTAACGGTGTTTCATTGAACCAAATCCTGCACTCGGGTGCTAAACTACATAAAGATATTTCGGATCTTATTTCGGCCTTTCGTAGACACCAGGTGGTCTTCGCGACGGATATACGCATGATGTTCCGGCAAACGGTGATTGATGAGGCTGATAGACGGTATCAGCTGATTCTTTGGCGCGAGGACCCGTCTCACCCATTACGCGTCTACGAACTGAACACAAACACGTACGGTTTGAAATCTAGCCCCTGGATGGCTATGCGGTGCTTGTTGGAACTCGCTCAACGGGAACGCGTTCGATTCCCTCGTGCGGCGGACGTCTTAGAGTCGGAAATTTTTGTCGATGACGTTATCACGGGTGGATCTTCGGAACAGGAGGCTTTAATTTTACGTAACGAGCTCATAGCGTTATTGGCAACGGCTGGCTATGAACTACGGAAATGGATTTCGAACAGTCCACGTCTCTTAGAAGGACTACCAGCGGATCACGTTCAAGATCCATTGTTATTTGAGAATCCGGACTCTCCTCGTTCAACATCGGTTTTAGGTGTTCAGTATTTACCGGTTCCTGACATCTTTTCCTTTCGGGTTTTAACAATAACGGAAAAGATATGGACTAAGCGGCTAGTCCTGTCTACGGTTGCTCGTATCTATGATCCTAACGGGTGGATCGCTCCTATAATATTTTGGGCTAAATGTTTTCTACAACGGTTATGGTTGGCTGAGCTTAAGTGGGATGAGACCCTACCTACTGAACTCTTAACGGACTGGCTCGCATTTATTGATCAGTTACCCACTATCGGAAGGGTTGTTATACCTCGTAAAATACTTCCACCGGGAAGTATCATGCGTCACTTCACGGTTTCTGTGACGCCTCGGAATCGGGTTTCGCGGCAGTCGTATATCTTCGGACGATACAGCCAGATGGTTCAGTAGCGTTACATCTAATCACGGTGAAGAGCAAGGTGGCTCCTATACGCAACCGCCAAACCATACCCAAATTGGAGCTCTCGGGAGCTGCGTTACTTACTCGGTTATTGAATCATGTTTGTGATACACTCGGGAAGCACATTAACATAGGCAACGTTTATGCGTGGACTGACAGCCAAATTGTTTTGGCGTGGCTCCAGACCTCGGTACATAGGCTGGAAACATTTGTTGCGAATCGGGTTTCGCAAATTCAAAACTCGTCAGTGAATCTGAATTGGCGGCACGTACCCGGCGAGTTGAACCCCGCCGACGTGGCCTCTCGCGGCTGTTATGCCTCCTCGTTGGTGAGTCATAACCTTTGGTGGGGACCTGCTTGGTTGACGGCACCGGAGTCGTCATGGCCCCCTACGGTTTTAATCGGATCGGATCCGCTGCCCTGTGTGCGTGTCATGGCTGTGGAGAAAGAAATCGTCACAAACCCTCTTTTACTGCGGTTTAGCTCTCTTAATAAATTACTGGCCGTTACGGGATGGATGCGTCGGTTTATAACGAATACTCGCAAACCGGTTGTAAGAAATACATCTTTGTTTCTGACGGCAGGCGAACGGCGTGCTGCTCTCATGTTTTGGGTACGACGGGTACAATCGGAACGGTTTTCTGACGAGCTTAAATCGTTACGGACGACGGGTCGGTTAAAGGGTGCCGTACAGAAACTTAACTTATTCATTGATGGCGAGGGATTACTTCGTGTTGGCGGACGGCTGCGCAACTCGAAGCTGCCGTATTCGGCTAGGCATCCCCTTTGCTGCCCAAGGACGGACCCTTGACGCAGTTGATAGTAAGTGATCGGCACATTACTAACTCGCATGCAGGTTGTACGGCACTGCTTGCTATTCTTCAGCGGGAATTTTGGATACTATCGGCGCGACGGTGCGTCCGATCGGTTATATTTAAGTGTATACCTTGCTATCGGTTAAAGGCTAACACCATGCAGCCTATGATGGGTGACCTACCTAGCGATCGGGTTAGTGTCACCAGACCTTTTCACGGTGTCGGTACGGATTTCGCTGGTCCTTTTATTGTCAGGGCTTCTCACTTGCGGACCTCTAAGACTTACAAAGTTTATTTATGTGTATTTGTTTGTCTGTCAACGAAGGCAGTACATTTAGAAATAGTATCTTCGCTTAGTACGGAAGCGTTTATCGCGGCGTTCGGACGTTTTGTTTCACGGAGGGGGTTACCGAGTTTGGTACGGTCGGACTGCGGCACAAATTATCAGGGTGCTGACAGGTATCTTAAGGAGGTCCATGATTTTTTAACGAAACATAGTACGGACTTGGGACAAGCAATGGCTACTCAGGGCATTACGTGGAAGTTTGATCCTCCTGGATGTCCTCATTGGGGAGGCATCTTTGAGGCTGTCGTGAAGGTGGCTAAGACACATTTGAGACGTGTTATTGGGGAAACGGTTCTTACGTTCGAGGAACTTACTACGGTCTTTTACAGAGTGGAAGCAACTTTAAATTCACGGCCTTTATGCCCACTCTCTTCGGATCCCAACGATATGGAGGTTTTGACACCGGGTTATTTCCTCATCGGCCAGCCCCTTGCAGCTCTCCCTGAGTATCCCTTTGGGAATGTACCACTGAGTCGACTTTCTCGCTTTCAAATGCTGCAACAGATGTCACAAAATTTTAATAAACGGTTTTATTCGGAGTATTGGCACATGTTGCAGCAGCGGCTGAAATGGACAGATAAAACGGCTCCTGCACGGGTAGGGGATCTTGTCCTGATTAAGGATTCAAATCTTTCTCCTCTACGTTGGCGTAGAGGACGCATTTTGAAGCTTTATCCAGGCTCTGACGGTGTACCTCGGTTCGCAGAGGTCTCGATCGGCGACTCTGTGATGCGCCGTGCGGTGGCAACCCTGTCCCGTCTACCGGTAGACTAGCGAGATGAGGGTTGCTCATCTCGGGGTGGGGGATTGTTTAGGACTTATGAGTTTCGGACCGCGGAAAAGGAAATTTAAAAAAGTAATAAAAAAAAAAGATTTTGACATTACGGTTTCGGCGGATTGACTGTCACTTCGGATTTTTTCACGGCATTTTTTATTGAGTTTATTTTCGGCGGATTAATAATTGGAGAAGTGGTCGGCCACGCGTTCTCTCCTATTTATTACACTACAAGTATTGTAGTTTATGATATATATTTATAACCACATACGGTAGGGCACATTAGTACACACAAAACACACTTCAAGCCAAGCCAGAACTACGGACCGGTAAGCAATATATTATATAATTAAATAATATAAGCAATTACGGCGTTCGGGAAAACGCAACATTTTTTTTTCATTAATAAAACTAAATGCAGACAAAATATTTCACCCGGGAGGAACTCGAACTGGTGTCTTGAACAAACCGTATTACTATTGATAGTGTGACTATCCATCCGGTTACCGAATGGTAAATAAAATGTGTTAGCAATAAAGAAATAGAAATAAAACATATTAACTGAGTCTACATGTGCAGATCGCAGTTTGTCACATGAGAAAGTTAAAAGGAGAAAAGGTAATAAAACTTTAGAGAAAGTTGATATATATTTTTATTATAGCTGCAATTTTTTTTATTATTAATAAACTTATAATATTAACAAGGTCCATATTAAAATTTGTAACTAACTACTATCGTCACGGAACGAAATAAAAAGCGTTCAATATACAAAAAGTGTCGACATGTGGCGATGACAAAGCAATCGTCAACAAACACTTGGCGGGAGCGTGCCGCTTAGCGCACACTGTGGGAACAGTCATTTGGCCCACAATTTGTCCCTTGAATATTCAGCATTAAGGCCGGATAATTACCTTAGTAAATACCAAGCATAGCCCCCATGCCATAAAAGAGCAAAATTTCCGCTGCGAGAAGGAAAAAGCGTTATTGAAAAAGAGGCGAGCTGATATATAAATAAAATACGGGTTCAGCTATCGGCGGCTTGTTATCGCATGCCTCGATCGCGGCTATTATTGTAAAGTATCGGTTATTCGAGAGGCCGTGGGCACAGTTTGCTTTGCACCGTGCCGACGCGCCGCTAGCTCGTTATAATAATGTGAACTTCGGGAATTGCGACGTCTTCAGAGAGGGAAACCATTGAATGTTTAACGTTTTTATCATAGGCATTGATTGTTAACTGTCACCGTAACATTCATATACGATTTCGATTAACTACATGTAGCAAGTGCTGAATGTCAACATTCACACATTGATTATGAGTATAAACTCTCGATTCAAAATATAACCCCTAAGTCCTGTGATATATACACTTTTTTTTTTTAATTTATGTCTTATTCAATTACACATTTAAGACGATTATTAATATCATAAAAAATTGCACCCCACTGCACACCATTTTATGCGCGATGTCAGAAGAGAATTTCTTTTACATATATAATAATTGTGAGTTGTCTTGAGGCGTCACGATCCTGATGTATAATGACAAAGTACGCAGTGACGTGAAAATTACTCTACACGTTTAAGTCTGCAGACCTCTTTCATGTTAAATAGTTACATCAGGCTTGTAAACGAGATCATCGAAACTGTTTAGATTAATTATACTTAAATTATGTATATTAAAATGAGGCAAACCGAACGAAACCAGCTGTTTCATAGGAAGTCGTGTGTGCTATTAAATCCTAGATCAAAAATTATGTGTTTTGTTTTTATCGTCTTTAATGTACGTCTTAATTGAAATCTAATCGATCTGATGGATCGCACAACTTTCAGAAAATGGTTTCGCCTTTTGCCTTTCATGCCTTTTGGTTACTTAGTTTCAATAACCCGAAAAACATGGTTGCCTTCCAACTTTTATTACCACCCGTATCACCTTCTTGCTCTACAAATCTTGAAACACCACCGATTTAAAAAAATATTAGGTCCATCATGACAACAAAAAATTATACACAAATTGTCTCAAAAATTCAAAACTCAGAATAGATGTAAGAGCTAGACTGAGCTGAACATCGTAGATAGAATAGTAAGCCAACTGCTCATAATACAGCGCATGCTCCACCCAGCTTGTTTGTTCTGAGTCTGTATATTCTGAACCTCAACAACCATGAAGTTTGTAACTTTAGAAATTACTAGAGATCAGCATCAAAGATCGCAAGGATGTGTGGAAGAGCAAAGAGCTACACATTAGCTTTTATCAGCCCTTAACGGGTCTTAATATAAAACTGCCCGCTTAAGTGACTTGGTTGTGGTTTTGTGAAAGGGAAATCAAAATGATCAGTAACAACTTACTGGAAAAATATCCTGAAGGACGGTACGGTCGACATCTGTCGAACGTGCTGTTGTCTCAGTGGGTCTGTATGTTATCTTTGATTGTTTTAATCTTATCAACAGCGAGTACTTACACAGGAACTATCTAGTGGGAATCATCTATCAGCAGTTTACCAGTCGATATAACCTTATTCAGTGTGAAACGCCGAATTAACTGGCGCTAGCACCAGTTCTTTAAAATGATCATGCGTTGTTCTGTTGGGTCCACTCTATCAACTTGGAAGAATAGTGATTGCAATAACTCTGTTAGCATAGTGATAAACCGATCCTAAAACTGTGCTTGTGGACAAAGTCAGCAAGTTCCTCGACTTCGCCCACAAGAAAAAAAAAACTTGAAATATTAACCCCACACATACGTTGACTTTATCACCACCTACGGATAACAAAACACGCTATAGCTCGACTTTAGCGCTTACTTACATTTCATATTCTAGTATAACATTGAAATTAAAACAGTAATAAAGCTCACAAAAGAAATGTTGGCAAATAACATCGTGTAGTAATAATGGAATAACATCAGAGACAATAAAAATGTGTCAGCGCTCTTTATTCAAAAGATTTTATGAACGTACATTACTGTAAGAGCTGTTCTGCATAAATGAAAGTAAAGCAGACTAAGGCAGACACTTGTCACCTCCTAATAGAAATCTAGTGACGAATAGAAAGTTGTAATTAGATTTCTTCAACAATAACCGCTTAGCGCGTATAAAAAATACGCACAAAGCCCAGCAACAGAAAGAGAAATAAAATTTGTAAGTGTCAAGATGTTTAAATCACGGGAACCTAACGAGGTTCTTTTCAAGTGAATACGGGACGAAAATACGTACGAAAGCAATCTGCCGATTTAACGAGATGGTATGGGCGAAATTTTTAAATTGAAACTCAATGTTTAACGCTCTCGAAGATATATAAACCGATTAAGGCGATTGAGGATTTTTATTGGTGCATATATTTTTTTATATGAATATCCCATGTGTGTGTCTTAACTTATCTCTCGAAACCAATTTACGTTTATTTTCTGACTTACGATTAAGATGACATTTAAATAGCTCGAAAAATATTAATATACAGTAAAAATAATTTTAAAAAATCTGAACCATTGGCCTGAAATAATATTTTTATATAAATATACTTTAGTATCGACTTAATTAATATGTTATTACTAGAGATCGGATAATCGGATGCATATTTACCTAAAGTTAGTTTAAGACAAAGTATGGAAACGGCTTTTTATTGTTTTGTTAAAGTGTTTTACTTTCGTATAACACTCTTCATGTAATAAATCGTACATTCATACATCGCACGGGGAACTGAAACTAAACTTCATGTAAATACGTATGCATAGTTGTATAAATGAACCCGGAGTCTCGGTCTTTTGAAAATAAATACCACGTGCTAATTTAGTAATTTTCAAACAATATCACTACGTTAAAGGACATCATTCAGGCTTCATACAAATTTGGGCTATTTTTTTTTTAGCCGGCCAACAAAAAATAATTAAATTTTATCATAGGCATAATTATAATAAACATTTTGTATTATGACAGTAAAGCTCGAAACCTATTGGTTGAGATGATAATCAGCCTCAAAGTATTTATTTTATTACCTACGGCTTGCGGGGTGAGCTCGTGATTTCCAGGTAAACATTATTGTTAATGGTGTTGGTGTTCCAGGTAAATATTTACAACTCTCCTGGCCTTACAATAATATCTTCTTAATCTTCGGCAGCAATGTGTATCGTTGGCTCGTGTCTGGCAAACCCCATGTACCACACAATGCACACGACGTGTGAGCACCAGCCAATGTTTCTTCGGCCAATGTTACATGTACAGTAATAGTGTTTTATAGCCTGTCGCCCTTCGAGAGCCCTATCTTGCTCACACTTGCAACTCGGCAGGTAAATGTACTTGTAACGTCTTCTCGCTCGCGTACCTTTTATGTCTCTTGCTCATACATGCAACTCGGCAGGTAAATGTATGTACTTGTAACGTCTTCTCGCTGGCACACCATTAACAATAACTGTTTAATATTTGTTTTACCTGGAAATCACGAGCTTGTTTTACCTTTTTTTTTTTTGTTTCCCTGAGGAAAATGCATTAAATTGCATACCCCGGCTGTTGGCGAGCCGGCGGTTATGTGGGGCTCTCCTCCCCAGAAGGGGAAGGCCTACCCACTAAAAACCTCAGCGATGGCCTTCCTCAGGCATGTAGGGAGCCCCCGGGAACATCAAGCCCCTTCCGGGAACCCCCAACCTCCGCTCCCCTATCTAGAGGGGAACCCTCCTCGGGGGAGGCTACTGCCTCCCCCGGTCTCCTCCACCGACGACGCCCCCCGGCCACGGAAGGGGCGTGGTTCATCCCGGGTCGCCGTAGTAGTCGCGACTTCCTCGCGCCCGCCGGCGACCCGCGGCGGCGCCGCAGCTGTGCTACCGAGCCCGGCGCCGCCTTCTTCGAGCGGGATCGGCCATCTCCCGACCCCGCTCGGCGGCCTCCTTCTGGAGCATCACTGCTTCACAGAAGGAGGCCACAGCCCTCCAACCTCCCTCGTCCGCCAGCATTGCCGCAATCAATGCCGGCGGAAACAGATCTCGCCCGATCTCTGCGACCAAGACTGGGCGCACGGAGGCCCACGCGGGGCACTCCGCCAGCGTGTGCTAGGCCGAGTCGAGGTCGGATGCGCAGTGGTGACAATGTGTCGATCCCTCCCGTCCTATTCGACACAGATACTCACCGAAGCAGCCGTGCCCGGTGAGTATCTGAGTCAATCGGTAGGTGACCTCCTCCTTCCCGTGGAGCCAAGCTTCGAGGTTCGGGAGTACGGCACCGACGGCCCGCTGGCGCGCGCAGCTCCGTATTTCGAGCTGCGCACGCCAGGCCGCCACAATCCGTCGGTGCCACTCCCGCTTAGGCACTTCGTGCGCGGGTTCCAGGGCGCTCCCCCCACCGCTCCCCCGGTCGACACGCCGCGACGCATACGTCGCCGCGTACATGTCGGCAAGGATGTCGAATGGGGGGGAGCGTCCCAGAACCGTCGCCGCCTCGTAACGAGATTGTACGGTAGCCTCGTACGATCCGTATGGCCATTATCCGCTGCAGGCTCCGTAGCAGAGCTCTGCAGCGGGGGGACCTCGCGCAGTTTTGCGACCACACGGGAGCCCCATACATGGCCACGGATCGCACGACGCCCTCGTACAGGCGGCGAACTCCATCCCTCGGTCCCCCGAGATTGGGCTGCAGGCAATGCAATGCGCCCGCCACCCTTTTGGCTCGGGGGACCAACCGCACGAAATGCTCCTCGAAGCTCCAGCGGCGGTCCAGGGTGAGGCCCAGGTACTTGATGTACGGCCCCACCGGGACCACCGCGTCACCCACCCGGATCCGGCAGCTGGGTGGTTCCCGGCGCCTCGGAAGGCCGTGGAACCATAGCGCCTCGGTTTTGTGTTATTTCTAAGCCCAGCCGGCGGATCGCCCGCACGACACATGCCACCCCAAGCTCGGCAAGCCTGAGCACCGGCCCGAAGTCGGCCCCAGTCGTCACGACGAGAGTGTCGTCAGCGTAGCAGACGACACTGACGCCGCGAGGAAGGCTGGTGCGAAGGACCGCGTCGTATGCGAGGTTCCATAGCAGGGGTCCCAACACCGACCCCCGCGGAACGCGAGCTTGTTTTACCTGGAAATCACGAGCTCACCACGCAAGACGGGTGCAAGCCGTAGGTAATAAAATAAATACTTTGAGACTGATTATCATCTTAACCAATAGGTTTCGAGCTTTACTGTCATAATACAAAATGTTTATTATAATTATGCCTATGATAAAATTTACTTATTTTTTGTTGGCCGGCTAAAAAAAAAATAGCCCAAAATGGGTGATGTCCTTTGCAGTCCCGTATTTTCCCGGGATTTTATTTAACAAAATGTATTTTAAATTTGTGAGCCAAAAATTAACTTTAGGTAAATATGCATCCGATTATCCGATCTCTAGTTATTACGTGTTGTTTTGTAATGATAATAATGTGGTTGTAATTTGGTTTCGTTTCTTGAAACAAATCAATTTTTAATTGTAACTTCGAGATATGTTGTGTGAATTTTTTTCATAATTCGAAATCCACTTATCGTAAGTGTTACATATTATTAGAGATGATCCCCAATATATAAAATACGACAAACACAAGCAATCCCCAATATATAATATGCAACTTTAGAGGCGAACTCTGCGTACCTCTAACTTATGAAATTCTATTGCAAAAAAAATGCGCTTGCATAGATTACATAGGTGTATACGTAACACGGGCAGTAGACTTAATGGACAGATACTATAATTAAGATCTCACAAACAATGCTATCACTAAAAGTTATAATTTGTCAGTTGAAATGTGGCATTAACCATCGACCAGACAGTTTGCTTATTTGTCTTGTGGTAATCGACTTAAAACGAATTTCAAATATACCAAATATGAACATTGTTATTAAAATTAAAATAAAACCTAACAATTTTAAAGCATGATCATGTTAGGTGTATAAGTGGATATCAGTACAACATTTTCCCAAATATGTTGAATTAAGAAGAAAGTGTAAAAATAGGTAAATATTCCCGAATACATGAATAATTTATAGGACATAGTGAGATGTAAATTTGATCACGACGTCAAATATACATACATTTTAAAGAAGTCGCCTGAGGGGTCGAATGCTTCAATTATTCATGTGATGGTGACCAAATGACGCTTTCTATTTTCGCATACTTTTCCATCAAAGTATATTACCTTATAGTTACCATAATATTTAAAGTAATGAAAATAAATATAATATTTACAAATATATTTATTAAAGAAGTATAGAGTTGTTATTTCTTTTTGTAACTCTATCACTGTATGAATATAATACAAAACAATTTGTTACTTTGCAAAGATCAAAAATATTGTTTAATCAATACTAATGTTTATGTCATATTGGAACTCGGCTTCACAACCAGTTGCGAAATAGGACTTTTTATTTATTGTGGATAACTAGTTCATATAGACGAAAATACGTATATATACTTGTGCTCAATGCGGTGTACACAATATAAAAACGAGAGCACTGCAATTCGGTAACTTTATTGTCTTCCTTTTTTAAACCGGTTGTGTATCAGGATTTTTATTTATTCTTGTTACTCCGTTTCGTTAGAAAAATTATTAATTAATTCATGACAAATAATAAGCACAGTATTCTAATACGGTGTTTTCAACCCTTTGCTGAATATAAGTTTAGACTTTAGACTAGTTTCTCAGAAATCACAATAATATCAAAAGCATGATAAGTGTTGAAGTTTTCACTCTTAGTAGCTCGAATTTTCACGTTGCCCTTCAAGCAGATTGGTTTTAACCGCAAAGAGAATTATATACATTTTAACTTCTCAAGGACCTCTTTAACGTTTCCAACATTTTATTATCAGATGTTATATATATATATATGAAATATGAAGTGATACAAGTGTATTAGAAGTATGAAATGCGCAGTGACCAAGTGGTTCGAGCTGAACGGCGACAACACCACTCAAAGACGCCGCTAGAGTTCGAGTCTCTTGCCAAGGCTTCTGGTTTAATGCACCAGTGTAAACCAGGTCTTGCCACACTTGCTCTACGACAGGCGTGCTTGGATAGCGGATTGTTTGACTTCCTCTACACCTTTGGGTTTCTTCTCAGGTATTTAAAAGCTACATGATGTTTTCCTTCTCCGTAGGAGCGACGATTAAAATATTCTTATAAAATTTGAAAATCGGAAACCAAATTAATAAATTTCCTGTTAGAGCTCCTAGTATACCAGTTAGAATATTAGTACAGATAACACGTAATCGATTTTGCTACCTATAGACATAAACATAATAAACAGTAAACTATATAATAAACAATAAACTATATTTATTTATTTATTTGACACACAAAACAGAATATAATATATTATTGATACATTTTTCGTATATAATATTACATTCCTAAGCATGTGTATACAACATGAACGACACATAAATAGAGTAGTACACATATACGGCAATATAAAACGTAAATTTACTTTACTTTAATTATAAAACAAAAACATTTAATATATTGATCGCCTATCACACAATATGTTCATCACGTTCTTTTTAAATTTTTTGAGACTTTGTCCAAATATGTCTATTGTCTCGTGATGATTCTTTGAGACATCATTGTATTGGCGACACATCCTGACAATTGGACTGTAAAAGGAAGTATGATTTTTGAATACCTGCAGCGAGAAAACGTTTGTAAAGCCGTTACGCGCCCTAGGTTTGATGTTAATATTTATTGATGATAAAATAGGGGGAGAGTCAATTAGGGAATTAATAATTTTAAAATGTGACAAAATCTATATATAAGCGACATGATTTTAGACTTTGTAAATACATTTTTTTTTAATTTGTCTGAATATGTACGAAGTGTACGATTCAAGCCAAGTCTATAGCACAAGATATTCAGGCATTTCTTTTGAACTCTTTCGATGCGATTGCTGTGTATTTCATAATATGGTGCCCAAATAACTCAGCAATATTCAAGTGTACTACGAATCAAGGCAAAATAAAGTGTCAACAGAATATAAGGATTTCGAAAGCTAATGGTATTACGAGCTATAAAACCTATAAGTTTTTCAACTTTGTTAATAATATGATCGTAATTATCTCTGAAAGTAAACTGTGCTGTTTTTAGTCATAAATTAATCTCTGATATTTTGATGTAAACGATATTATAAAACATTTCCCAATATTCAACACCATACGAGTATTATTTTCAACACACCATCTATTTAAAGTGTTAAGGGTCAATATATAAAAAATAAAGTATATATCTAATAACAGAACAAAATGTAATGGAAATTAAATTTGCTATTTTTCAATTTGATTCACGAGACTACGCAAGGAGCCCTTGTACTGGAAAGAATCAGCAAGGAAACAAGTATGGACTAGTTTTTTCTCGCTGTATTGTTACAGAGGAGTCAATTGGAAGTTGATTTCAGATCAAATAGCTTAAAACAAATGACACATCATAATATACATATCAGCTACAATAACAAGTGTATTTTACAAAACACGGTTTTTAATTTACAACAATACTATATAATTGATGAAAACATCGACTTTGTAATAAGTGTTTTGAATTTATGAATAGGGAAAGCACTTGTGGAGTTTTGTTGTGAAAAGTTAAAGTTAACAACAAATGTAAATATGAAAAGCAGCTGCCATCAAGAAAATTATAACATATTTCATAAAATATATCATTCAATCTTCAAAGGTGTAATTTATTAAAACACCCTTCAAAGAAAGAGTGAACGTGAAAAAAGCGAAAATTATATCTCTTATTTGGTAAGAAGACCATGTTTACTTAGCTGCGTCGGTGCGGAACATGCGGCCAACTCAATAATTACGGTGCTATTGCAGGAGGATACTATAATCATACTATATACAAAAGGCAAAGGCTAGATAACAAGTTTTACTTTTTACAGACACTCTTCAATAATACTCGTACATGAACGTTTATTTAAATGTCATTTTGAAAATACATTCATACAATATGAGAATCTACTTTGCAACTGCCATATCTGTGGTTTTTATACAGTAAAAGGAACTGAAGTGAACATACAATTACAGAATTTACAGAGGTTGATAGGCCAAAAGTCAAGACAATTAGTAGATAGTAAAGTTTTAGCACCTTTAGTTTAATCGGCCATCTTGAAACCAAATTAGTCGTACCCGTCTTTATACTAAGGATCTGTTAGAATAGTTTAATTTTATTTGCAATAAAATTATCCGCCTACAATGTCAGAGACTTATTGTCCAAAACTCGGGAGTTGAGATTTCAAGGCTTGGGGTCCGGTTTTCCAAAAGAAACAATATTCAACATCTGTTGGATTCAATTAAACTTGTGAATCGTACCTAGCTGTTAACTGACAATAGCATTATTATATTCCAGCAGTGGATATGATAGCCAATTTCTATGGGATTAAGGAATTCAAATTAAGTTCGCTTAAAAATTCTAGCTTATTGTCATAACAATTATCAAAACTAAAATCTGCATTGTGAATTTTTTTTAAATAATACAATATTTGGTTGTCTCTGGGTTTAAAAGAGGAATAAGCACTTCGTAACATATGGCAAGAATATCCGCTACAGCTTTAGTTAAGATTGCGCCATAAAAAAAAACAACCATATCTCTTAGATTGAAGAAAACCAATCCGATATTATGTTGCAAATAGCCATCATCCAGACTAAGGCGGAGTGTAATCAACAGCGATATAAGCCGCCAAATATAGAGTGTCAGATGTTGGCATTGCAATTGAAATCGAACGAGACTTGAAAGCGAAGTGCGAAGAGCGTCGCCTGCGGCCTCTACGACTCCGGAACGCATCCACGATCAACCTTCGATAATTTAATTGGGTACCTGACATTTAATCAATACGGTTGATTAAATTAATTGAATGTTCCAAGCCGATGCACTTTTATGGCGTAGTGACCGCACCCGCTTTGGCGGCGCAGGGTTCTTGGCCTTATTCAGAGTTCCCATCCGATACACATCGACAAACGACAGCGAGTGAGATTGCAATCCTAAATCCATTGGATGTCTTCGTTACGTAGGCAGTATGTCTTTGGATATATAGAAATGAATTGCCTTTCCATACACAGCATTTATTACAGACCATGTGATATTCACGAAGGGGCAACTCTATATAGTACGTAGTGTAAGATTTTCGTTTTTTTTTCACGTACGATCACGTACAAACACCGTACTGTTTCAGTGATCTAAGTGTAGGAATGTATGTGAATGTAGTGTGAAATTAATTTATAAAACCTTTATCGAAAACAATAATTAAATACAAAACAAACAAACTATTAAATATTTTACTGAAATTTAGAGTAAAGTTTCAAATTTAATATCCTTAGATGCTCAAAATAAAAACTACGGTTATTTTTTTAATATAAAATTGGTATAGTTATAAGTAACATCGAAAATCGTGTTTTCATATACATACATCGAGCCAAAAGCTATTTGTCCAAATGTGATGCGACACGCGAACAAATTTGAAACATTACAACACGAAATTACGTGGAACACAAACGTTTCAAGTTTAATGACAAAAAGGGAAAGCAAATTACGCTTCGCATAACGGCACTTTATGGTAATAGAATAAAAAAAGAATCAATGCGAACATGTTTTGTTCACAGAAGCGATTTGTGTCACTCAAATTACGTGCAATCTTGATTATACGCTTACATTGTCACTCGAAATTTGATCATCGCGCGAATAATAACGTGTATAACAAACAATTTTCTATAAATTGGCCTGCCACAAAAACACTGAGAGCACAATGTGTACACCCAGCTTTCTATAAAACTATTTTGATTACTTTCGAACTTTTGTTGCGATAAACAATAAATTACATTAAACAATTTTTTGGTGTTATTACCCCGTTGGATTATTTAACAGTCTGATAACCATAATGATAACCATGAAACAGATTACTCAAATCTATTTAAATTTAATTATATTCGTCTTTATTATATTTTTTTATTATATCGTCTTAAATAATTCTGAAACTTATGATAAGTGGAAAATTTATATTATATTAATTTTCCACTTATCATAAGTTTCAGAATCAGTCAGCCTTGATCTCCAAATATATAAGTAGAAAATATGGCAACTTCAAATATATTTTCGGCTCGGGACACATGGGGCGGTCGCGGGACACATGGCGGTCGAATCGCGAGAGCGCACCCCGCCATGTGCGCCGTATGGGCCCAGAGAACTCAGGGAGGTTTTAGTGCGTAGGCCGGTCCTCTTGACCGAAGAGCCCCACATACGGTGCACAAGGTCGCATTTCCCCCCCTCAAAAAAAGGAATATTTTCGGCCGATCGATCGCGGTGTCTCAAAACAAAGGTCTTTGATTTGTACGTTTTGCCAGTGATGACGTATAGAACCAAAACCTGGATACAATAGGTTTTATAAGAAGCCTCTAAGTCACCCAAAGGGAGAGGACTATGCTTGGATTTTTCCTGCATGATCATATCAGAAATTATGAAATCCCTGTAATTTCATAAATCATTACAGAAGTAGGCTATGGTCCTTAAGTGGCAGTAGGCTGGGCACATTGCTCGCAGGGCTGACGGTCGTTGAGATGAAAAGGTCCTTCAGCAGCTGGCATATTTCGGATATCAAAGCTATGGGCAGGCGACTTGGTGATGATTGCAGGAAGACGCTGAATGCTAGCGACGCAGGACCAATCGATGTGGAGATCCTCGGGGTAAGCCTATGTCTAGCAGTGAGAGTCCAATGGCTGAAATGATGATGATGAATACGTCAGCCAAACCAACCAAAGCAATTTATCGTTATATTTACCACATCGTTTGTCGTGTTTTTCACATCTACATACCCGTAAGCAGCTCAAGCCTCCCACCTTCTAATAGAATTGCTTTAAGAACGTTTATCAGGAGGACAAGTTTTTGCTTTCACTCCTTCCAAACAACAGTCGCGAATCTCTGCTTAAACCAAAATCTACGATCAGTCATTGCCTATGTCTTTGGTTAAATGGATAATACTTATTTACATCGTATTGCTCATTCCTGATATGAGATTATATTTTTTTAGTACATTTGTAACAGCTTACTAAATATTTTTGAAGTTCAATATTTTTTAAAAACTAATCAATCACTAACATTGAGCTCGTGGTGCTTTATAAGAACTCAAATTACTGGAGCACTTTCCTGATAAGCAGCACCCTAACGGACACGATTTAATACCGGGCGCTATAACTGATTTATGTCCGTTACCACTATTATTTAGCAATCAGTGAATCTTAATACGGCACTAAGCGGCTCCACGATAAATGGCCGCGATTCCATTCCCGTTCACCAATTGTCGGCTTGAAATGCAAAGTTCTGATGTGAATCGCGAGAATAATTTGCAAATGCCACGACGTACTTATATAGAAGACTTTTTCTCGAAACTAACTTCTTAATTTATTAATGATCTTATCCATTGACAAAATTACCTATATAAAACACTGCCCATGAAATAATTTGATTGAACTCATATTTCAACATATAAAATATACATTTTAATTTAATTAAGAAAATGACAGACATCCTGGAAATATTTTCTGTATCTATTTTTGTAGCAAAACAGCAGTGTTCGTATTATTGCGCTCCGCATTATTAGAAAGGTAACATAAATGCATTATATACATGTTGTATCACATGCACCTATTATTCCTACCGCTAAAACCATAAATAATTCTTGAGACGCATCGAAGTTTGGAGATAGTGCAAAAAGTGATACAAAGGCGAAGCATTCGATACCTTTTCGTAGAAGACGAGAAAAGAATTCAAATTCAAAAGTGGCGCGGATCGCAAAAGCTTGAATTAAATAAAACAAGACAATGAACAAAGACGACCGATGCGAATAATTTTGATTTGAGAAAATATGTAAATTCAATTAAAATCAAAGCTAAGGCACATACCGTAAACAGACGAATCAATCAAATGATAAGAGAATACCAACAAAAGGAAATGGTAATGAACATAATGATGGCTCCATTGCGATAAACCATTAACAAAGGCACCGTCGATTGGCAAATACAATATGTTTGAACAGAGGGACGAAATTTTAGTTTTAACTGCTGATAAATTAACAAACAAGATCTGATACCCACTAACTGGAGCGTGAAATTTAAACAACGACAACAAACAATCCGTGGCCATAATAGAAACGAATGCCGAACTTCAGAACTCCATTAAAGCGGCATCCAAACTTCCTATTCGAGGGCAAGCCGGTGCGCAGAACACAGAAATGTTTATTTTATTCATCCCGCTACACGTTGATTCACGATTGGTAGCCCATAAAACTTCGCTCAGTAAAAATAAGGCAAAACGATCAAATGTATCTGTCACTCGGCCCTTGTTCTTATTGCTAAAATTTGTATAAAATATTCCCAAGCAGGCACGTCGGCAACAAGTTTTCGGTTGTAGTGACGGTTTTGTTGCGAAAAAATCTTTGTAATTCGATTTTACCTTCTTAATTCAATAACTACAAATTCCTTTTTAATTTAATAGCACAGACTATAATTAGAGTTTTGTCAAAATGTTGTACTTTTAAATATGACTTAACATATTATTATTGAAAACAGATTTTGTCTGCTGCTTCTCTTGAAAATAGAAATTGATGACGTATGAAAAGAGAAATATCTCAAATTCTTAATAACAAACAAATTACTTACTTGATGAAATGTGACAACAGTCATCTATAGTAGTCATAGTGACCACAAAGTTGCTTTACAGCTTTCGACAAAAACTTCTATCCAAATGATATTTCACTAAGACTTATTATTAATGTTCATGGCTAATGTAACGAATTGATGACAATGTCTTTTTGTCATTCTAGTAAGCAAAATACATATTGTTCTTTTGTAAAATGCATACTACAGTGTTCTTGAGAGATTAGCAACAAATTGCAACTATGATAAGAGTCACACTCACGGAACACAGAAATTTCTTTGCACTTTCCCTACAAGCTGAAACATGACAATAAAAAACACTGTTGTACGACAAAAATAGGTAAAACGGTGGTATCCAAACAGACAGCCCTATTACAGAGCCTATCTACATTGTGTATTTCAAACCAAAAAACAAAATATCTTAAACTGTGTGAAAATAGACAAATGTCATCCTCTTCACTAAGAAACACTTCCAGAGCCGATAATTAGACTCGTTTCCAGAATTAGGACGCGGCACTAGATTCCACACATTCAAGACATCATCCTTCCTCGAATAAGGATCGACAATGCACGTCAGTCATTCCATTAACGGCTGATTTCCTAAAACAACGCGACTTAGGGCCATTGAAGAAATATTTGACGCTTTAGAGACGAAGTCATTTCTCACGTGTTTTGGGTTCACTTTTTTATAACCTTTGTCGTGGGAAGTAAGGTTTTATAGCATTGTTAATGGCACTGTCAAGATAAAAGTTATTCACTTAAGGGAACTATCTTTAGGCTACTTGTACTTAACATTTTTACTTATTCTTGTCGCACTAATATAATTTTTAATACTAAACATTAGAAAAACAATAATGGCTTAAATGTATGAACATAATTAAAAACTGTATATTGCTTTTGTTAATAAACATAAGTAATTTTTTGACATTTGCTGTATAAAAATATGTCAAATAAGCTATATACGCAAACAAGTACAGACCAATTTATTCGTTTAGTTCGTGGTACGCTAGTAATGCTTTTAAATTTGCTTTAACCAATAATTAAAGAGATTTTATTAAATAAACTAACAAATAAAAATTAATAGAGTTGCTGTTCATTAGTATTTCTAAATTGTTCTACCAAACAGATTGATTGGTAAAACTGTACGTAAAGTAATGACGGCCACTTTCTATATTACTTGTAGTAAAATAACCACGAATATTCTTTGCGAATATTTTAGCAGAGTTATACTATATTGCTACGAATAAATTAATAACTATTTACATCACATGCAGAGCCTTCTTTGTCAACATTAGCTTAGATAAAATTGTAGAAAGCAAATTATAGTTATAGAACTACATTTCTAACATCAAGACATGTTAGAACTATGTATATGCAACTATGATAGGATGAAGTCATTGGACATATTTCTAGGTTACTGTAACATATTTCAAAGTAGGCACAACATATCTTTTGGTATTACTTCAACCTAAGATAACTCACCTTGCAAAACATTAAGAAATTTAAAAACCTATAAAGTTGTACAACTCCATTGCGACTTTTCAGAAAGCATCTTAGTTAGATGCCACTGGAACATAAGTGTACAAACGAGAAAATCCGGTAATATTTATGTAACTACAACTTAAAAAAAACTACTAAGTCATGTATAACAATATTAAAATAATTATCGTAAAGAAATTTACTTAAAGCAATTACGAAAATTTCAATACCAATATAAATTTTATTGACCACTAACGATTAAGGGATAGGTATGCGAGTATTAAGGAAAAAAATAGTTTGTCTAACGGGTGCGAAGTAGCGCCGTGTGGCGGCTGGTGGCTGGTGTCTACTACGCCGTCACAATAGCACAATTAAAATGCCAACAAGTCCAGTCGCCAGCCCAATCCAATTACAGTGGACAACGATTCCGACGAGTAATTGGAGCCGAGCCTATACAGGAGCCGAGAACGATACATGGAAAAGAGCGCTGGAAAGACTCATTCTACCAATAATTGCTCGACGCGGAGAGATGTGTGAGTCAGTACGCCAATTGTATATGTATAGACGTTTTGGTCAATTGTACCAAAATTAAATAATTCCCGCCTATCTTTTAGTTTGTTTTTCTTGTTAGTTTTTCTGTGAGTTTTGATAAATAATGTCATAGTAAACATTTCTTAAAGATAAATATAAGATCTTGAGAAGAAATTATGAATGGTGACTTTGTGGTATATCTCTTTAAAAACACTATCTCACGATTGTTATCAATCTTGGGATGCAATTTTAATACGAATTTTATTTTATGCGTTCAATTCTGTCGATCGATTTTAATTATCAATCATCAATACATAGTATAAAACAAAGTCGCTTTCGCTGTATGTCCGTATGTATGCTTAGATCTTTAAAACTACGCAACGGATTTTGACGCGGTTTTTTTAATAGATAAGAGTGATTCTTAAGGAAGGTTTTATGTATAATAATGCATAATATAGTAGAGAAACACTGATTAATTTAAAGGTTTCTAATGTGATGTCGTAAATAAGCACGTTTTTTTGCGCTTATATTGCAAACGCTGGCTGAACCCTACGAGATAGACCAAAATAATGTACTACAGTATTGTACAACTTACAAAAATCCACAAAAAAAGTCCGCGATGGTATATGTCTATCTCTTAGGGATAACCCACCATAACCATTTTTTCACTGCACCCGTGCGAAGCCGGGGCGGGTCGCTAGTTAGTTATAAAATATTTAAGGAAATTTTTATACGGAGTAAATATATCATTGATCAATGTGGCCAACTTATTTGACTTTATGTCCTTATTTAAGAGTGTCGTCACATCACATATTCTTCCCCACTGAGGGATACGAGCTTATCCTAAGTATGTTACGACGAATAGGCCGACAAAACGAAAAGTTTAAATTCAGAAATACATGGTACTGCACTTAACTTAGATAATTAAAATACTATCAAGTCCTATGTGTTTGTTTACAGAAGTCCGCTTTGCCGTCTTTGTCTCAAAGCCGGACAACGTAACTTGCGTAACTTGCAGCCCAAAGGCTGATGTTTACTAGGAGCAGGAATCAAAGAGAAAACAATGTTAAACTATAAAACAAACTACTTGCGAAGCAGCGCTCTCAACTTAAACAATCTATACAATTCCATGAGAGTCTGAACACAAAAGGCATTGGAAGGTCCTTCACTAAAAGTTGAAACGTACTGACATGAGCGTTCTTTTATTGTTGAAATATTAGAAATGAATATATGATGTGCACATATAGGTATTCGTAATGATCGTACTGAATGAGCTGATAAAATCATAAAGAAAATGTCAATTACAATGAATGTATAAAAGTTGAATAAAAAAATTATTAGATTTAAAAGTCAACTTCTCATGTTAACATAGTTTTTCTATGTATTCTTTCCTTTAAACTGATATACTGTTGTTAGTCATATATATTATATATATATATATTATATTATATATATATAATATATAATTATATATATAGCATATATTCATTGGCACTTTAGATTTTTTTTATATTTCGATCTCTTTTTTGTAAAAATTATATCGATTTTTTTCTAAAAATTACTTTTAGGAATCAGAAGAGAAATTCCTTAAAAAAAAATAATTGGCAACAACATAATTTTACAGAGGAACAAAATCAGCCTAACGCCTACTTTACGAATACGCAACGTTACGCAACGCAACACGTAATAACGTTACGACCGGTCTACCCGCTCCGAATGCCCGACGATAAGTGAGTCGCTAGTTTTTTTTTTTTTTTTTTTTTTTTTTTTCCTCAGGAGAGGAGGCTGAGAACCATCATGGATACCAACGCAACAGGCAAGCAGGGATGCGTTGATTATGTCGGACTCCTGGTACTGTCGAGACGGCTCGACTACACAGACCTACCGACTAAACTCAGCCTAGCCTTTGGTCCTATTGACCCTACTGGCTTTATTGACGAGAGGGCCGCACCTCAGGAGAGGCACGGTTAGCGCTACCCCATGGTGAGGGTATATGCGCTAGAAGAAGGCACGGATCTCCAGAGTGGGACCGGCCAGTATTGATAAGGACCTATTCAGGCTAAGCAGAAGGCTGCCGTTTAGGGGTTGACAAAGGGGAGCGACGGCTCAGACGCCGCCGCTTGCAGTCTAGAAGTTCCTGCGTGAGTTGGTTGGGAGTGTTCGCTAAGGACATGTCGCGGTCTACGAATCCTCTGCCGGTATTGATTAGTGTTGCCTTGTGACAGGCTCACAGTTGTGTATTGACGGGTGGGTCGCTAGCCAACCGCAGCGGCTTTTATAGGCAACGGCCGGCAACCTTACGCAACGTGTGGGGTAACCGCTTATATTACATATTTACACATTTGATTAGTAAATAAATTGACAATTATGCCTCTTTTTCTAAGTTTAGAAAAAGAAACAGGCATTAAGCAAGCTTTCAACAATCAACCAGCTTTGAAACAAGAATGCGAATCAAAAAATAGTTTACGAAATTTTGTGGAGTAACAATAGTCCAGTCTTGTTTGCCAGCCCGGCGTTCCCCGGCACTGGAATTTAACCAGTTGAGCTTCAACTTTACTAATATTAGAAACAAAGACGATTATTGAATAAACTTCAATAATTGAAAAAGGAACATAAACGGTACAAGTTTTTTAAATTAACGTAACACATATTCGGTTGACGATTTATTGAACATTATCGTCGCCAGATACAGTTCTTATCTGCCAAATTACCTTAAATAATTTAAGCATATACTTAAATCTTGCTGGAACACGAACCGGTCAGGATCGGTACATGACGACGAAATGAATGCAATCGTTATCATCGTTTCCATTCCGATTAATTTGAATGATAAAAGATATCATTTGTCTTCTATTTATTACTACTGTGAGTCAGAGCCTCTGAATCCATCTCTGCACTCAAAAGCCGGCACTATATTATTGATAAAGATAGCGAAACACAAATAAGGATTTTGTATTATACAAGAACACGGAACTGTATTTGCTTATTCACGACATAAGTCGTGCCACAGAAGACCCGCTACATGCCACCTATAAATTTGATGCACTGAATGCAGCAATGTGATAAAAACGGAATTTGGTAAAAAATACGAGACATGTGCCGCATTGGAGTCGTCAGTTTAAATGTATTTTGTGCATTGTTGGCAATTCGCGCGGGCAGTGTGCGTAACATAAATATCAAGCGCAGTGGGCACGCTCCCGAATGCATTGGATGGTAAATAAATCGGGGCCCATCTTTTCAGGCGTGAGACGGTAGGCCCCCGGCGGCGGCGCGCAGTAAATTGCACCAAAAAGAACGGGCCAATATGGCAGCCGTATCGAACGGTGCTAAGTTACGATCAGTCGCGACACGGTGCACTAAGTGGCCTATCGTGTTTTCAAAATTTTCGAAAAGAAAAATTGCCTTTTTTCGTAAAAACAGAGATTGTTCCGACGGCCAAGAGGCGACATTAATCAGGCTTAAAGAGGTCAGAAGCGTTTCGGTACGATGCCGTACCGTCCAGACACTTGGACGCCGGCCCTCCACACGCTTAATAGGCAGTACATGTGAATAAAAAATAATTTGTTGAGAGCTGTGTAAATAGATAATAAAAAAGGTTTCAAGAATATTTATGTATAATAGCTGTGTTTATCACATATACGTGTATGCCTTAATAAGAGCTAAGACTATTGTTAAGCTGAAAAGCATCTGAGCACCATTAAGTATGTTATACAATGTTCGTAAGTAGATACTTATGAACATACTGTACAAGACACCACCATGTCAGCAATGATACTTTCGAACAGAAACACAGTAAAAAAGAAGTTACGAGTTCTTTTTACTATGTTTCTTTATTTGTACAATATTGCATACATTCCTTTTTCTGCCATCATACATTGTTCAATATCACTTTATTTATTATTTTCGGCAAACTAATCGCGGTAATTGAGCGAGATATATGTATGTGATATAATTCTCAAATGAAGAATGTTTAAAATGATTTATTTCACAAAATGTGGCTAAGACTATTTAACTTTGTATCAATTATTAAACCATATCAAAATACGTAGTATTATGCTTTTAGTGAAGACCTTATGCAGTGAAATTATACTTAATTTTATCATATGAAATAAAGTAAAACTTCACCTCTCTTCGTTTGTACACTTTATCAATACTGACACTGGCTAATATCTTGATAGGATTGACGTGTATAAATTGTGTACAAAACTCCTTCTATAAAAAGGAGTTTCCCATTGCCTCTGCACTTCTGAAGTAATCAGACGTGTTCCTTTCTTATTTATGAGGAAGGCATAACACTAAAGTGTAATCTCTCTGTGTACGTGTTGTGTCGCGAGAGTAGTGCTACAAAATATTTTCTGTCTTCTTTGGTTACGTATTGACAGCTGGTCGTCGTCGTGGAGCTTAAATTATAATTGACGGAACAGCGTTCTAGTACCAACTGCCGCGCACTGCCCACGAAAGTAGACCCGTGCGGCTGCAATAAGTATAACCCACGAACAAATTGTGTATGGTAACAGTGTATCCTCTTCTCCTAAAGCTTATCAACGCCTGGTACCTTGTGATCAAAATTAAGCGGGTCTGCCATTCGACACTATGCCATTGCGACATTATCCGCGTGCTTCACCTACTCGATCGCATGCTGTAACGGCGACGTCGGACTGTGATTCTCTTTGTTTGTCAGATTCTAATGACGCAGCAGCGGCTACTTCTAATGTTGCGCACCGCTATAAACGCAAAAGGAAAAATTCAACTGATATACAATTGGCAAATTTTATGACTGAAATGAAAGAAAAGTTATTTAAATTAAAAGAGGAACACGATAATAAATAAAATAAGTACCGCAATCGAAGAACTAAAAAATCAAAACAATGATATTAGAGCTTCCATCGAATTTCTCTCTGATAAATATGACTCTATTGTGGAGCAAGTAAATATTCTAAAAGAAGAAACCTCATAGAATCAAAAATATATTGCGTCGTTCGGAGAAAAATTGGAAAGATTTGAAAGGAGTTCCCGTTCTACCAGTATCGAAATCAAAAATATCCCTGTAAATAAATCCGAGACAAAGACTTCATTGATAAAAAATGTGACAGGTATTGGAGGGTTACTCTCTGTGGCTTTACAGCCTCAGGAAGTCAAGGACATTACCATATTAACTCTAGAAACTCAGACAATAAAACTATGCAAAATAATTAGCAATAAATTAAAATTGCAACGATAATTTGAGATTTAAACTATCCTATCTCTCAAGATGGATCGAACTGCACATGGTGTGCGAATTTTATTATAATCGGTTAAGTAGTTTAGGAGTTCATTGAGCACAAACATTGTGACATGAGATTTATATATATTCAGATATAATATATATATATATATATATATATATATATATATATATATATAATATATATATATATATATATATATGTATGTATATATATGTGTATATAATAACCGCAATGGTTAAGCCGGCAATAACCGGCAGCGATTATGCTTAAATAACGGTCAGGCCACTAAAATTCGCCTCGTGAATGGTGTACTTCAGAAGTCTGCACCTGATATAAATCTTGTCTAGAGAAAATATTTGATAGATTAAGCATTGAATCTGACCTCCAAAAAACATATGATGTCTTTATTGATAGCATAAACATAACAGCAGACCTTTTTTTTTTGTTCCCCCTGAGGAAAATGCATTAAGTAAATACCGAAATATAAAATAACTGCAAACCCTCAGCATTTCGCGAGCAGTTGCAATTCGAAGACCGTGTTAGGTACTAGCTGGATTCCGTCGAAATCCAACCCCGACTAATTTAGAGTTACTTAAATTGAAATGTCATAACACTCAGCGATTAATCAGGCAAGCGAAAAATAATCAATACCCTTAATATATTAAAAGATAAAAAAAATAATATAAAAATACAGTGGATTACGTCCCATATTGGTTTGATTGGAAATGAACAGGTAGAGCAAATGGCTAAAATGGCCATAACATGTGGATAATAAGGATATCTATTGCCAGACCTTAGAGGAAAATGTTTCTCTATGTGGTCGGAGTATTTTGATGAAAGGAATCGTTCTAAGGGTATATGGTACAAAACCATCCAACTTATTATTCTACGCATTCCATGGTTTCACGAATCCGATTTAACTAGATCTGATATTTTGTTAGCTTTAAGACTGCGCTGTGGCCATATACAGCCGAATAAATTTGCCTACTTCATAAGAAGGACAGATAGTCCTCTGTGCTCAATGTGTGGTGTGGTAGAAGATGTCCATCATATTTAAGCAGAGTGTACTTGGGGACAGACTCACCGTCAACACCTTCTTGTCGGTCATTCTCATGAGGTGGGCAGGTTTAATAGTATACTTGCGCAACCACTATCCAAAGAAGCACGAGATACGTACACATTTGTGAAACAAGTTAAGACTGTAATCATTTTGTATTTTCCTGTGGGGGTGAAATATTCAAAATGAATAAACCTTCTATAATAATAAAAATCTGTATTTTCCTTTTGTGATGAATATTTAGACTTAATTATGCAACCCTTAATGTATATGCTTAATAATGTGTGGTAGCGATTAAGGTGACATTACGGTTCAAATACTGTTATAGAGAATAGAGTATATAGATATTTCGAAAGTTATGTAAATATGAAAAAAGAATCTAAAGGTTCGACTTGGACGGGCCTCATATCCGCCTCTTCAACATGACGTTAACACGTCTTATCCAATTTGATCACAGAGTTAAAAAGCAAAATCACAACTGTATTCGTACGTTTTTACTTTATTAAGACAGGTTGGAAATTTTGTTTACATTTTTTGTATTTATACGTGCAAATATAATTAAAAAAAAAGTTAATTTACACGTAGAAATATACTATTTATGTTCTTAAAATAGTGTTGGTGATATAGGAGTAGGTACAGAGTAAATACTCATAGTCGTATCTATTTCGTAAATGTAAATAGAATATTTATATGCACTTTTACAATGTCCGTAAGTCTATACAACATAATTATGAGGAATATTCAACTAATGGTTAACAGTTGAATTCAACCAGAAGTTCGTTAATCCATCGAGGTTGCATACAAAGGAAACTGCGGTGAGCCTGAAAATTAAGTTGGCACGCTCTATTGCCCTTGAATCAAGCCACTGCTACTCAATTGCCATTCTTATTATTCCCATCCATGAAATCCACTCATTTTGTGAGCGCGTGAAGAATTCGAATTTCGAATGAAGCTATTTGTTTGAATGCCCGAAAACGAAATTTAGTGGTAGAATTTTTCATTTTATTCATAATCAGATATATCAATCAATAGAGAAGTGATATCTACTGTTATTGTTCGAAGTGTATAAATATCTGGTAATGTTACAGTTAGAACAAGTTACTTATATAACCGTTTTATTCATATGATAAATTCATTGCATATTTACATATTCGTTGCATAAATATACGCGAAACTCGTAGTGTTACAAGGTACGAGTACTTAATCAATTTCTCATATTACAAAAAATTACCATGGTTTATTAGAAGTAAATAAAACAACTCAATAAAGCAATAAATATTAATATCCATATATTCGCATATGAAATAAGCGAAACACCATAATTATTCCATGCAATAATTACATGTAAGTGGGACGCGTGCAAACTTCCCACCACTTCCGTGTTTCGAGGGCGACCGGCTGAGTGATAACGATACTTAAGTTTTCAACACGAATTGCACGTACGTGTGTTCTGTATCGATGCAAATTATTCTTGTTAACCTTTACCGTTGACCTTAACTTTGGGTTGGTATTGTTAGATAAAAAATGGCTAGTTCCGACTTTCGTATGGTCTGTGCAAGGCGATACTTGTGGGCGACTCGTAAATCCACAAGTTGCGATGACGGCACTTGGCCTCGGGCACATCGTGACCTGACTTCGCCTGCTTCACTTAGCGTTATTTACGATTTTTATTGTGGCGTAAAAATGCGCGAACCCTTACAGGGCACGCCTTGGTCGCACGTGGATCCACGCGGCGATAGGCTTTTCGTGAGGGCCACGCCAACGTTTATAACTTCGCAGCTCTCAGACTAGCGCGGCGTGTCTGAAAGCTATCTCAGATTAGGTAAATTATACAATACTTACATAAACGTACAAAAGCAGGCAACGCGACACGTACTCATGAAATAAAAAAGGCAGTATATCACTCTGACATTTTAGGTAATGTGTTTTCGACTGACTCTAAAAAGCAAGGCGAGAGTGCCTCGTCGTCGCCTCGCGTCGCGTGTCTCATTATTGTCACAGAAAAGGGTAAGATGTGTCAAGTACAGAGACGCTTTTTTTACACTTTTAAAATAAATATAATTTCGCAAGTTTCAATTTAAGTTGTTTTCAATTTACAATTTGGACAAATATAGTTTCAGGGTGGAAGCAAATACTCTTAAGCGAATTACTAAATGCGAGGTTGGTTTAAAATTTAATTTTCCAACCAAACAAAGCTTTTACATTTTCACAAAACATTGTGGCTAACATTAACGCTTGAAACCCTTGTGGGTTTTCATAGGTTTATTTTCAATGCAATTTCCTATAAAAATCAAAGTAGCAGATTGTAATTTGCAGATGCTTTATTTTTAATGTGATTTCATTAATTTACAATAAATTGTACAAACGTGAATATGTTTTTCAACAAATTTCAGGCAATAATAAATATTGTTTAATGGAAACAAGGTGAAATACATTTGGTCGTTCTGGTGTTAGATGAAATCATAAAATGCAAAACCGTCACAACTTATACGCATAAATCTACGATAAGCCTTCTCCTGAACGGCTCGAACAAGTGTTAAAACATTTTTCTCGATCGTCAATACGGTAGAGACGTCGTATAAAAGGCGTTACGATAGTTTGAATAGAGAAACGTTGCTTGTTTACAATAGCTGCGGGTAGTTCGTGAGCCACTCTCCATTTAGATGGGAAACGCGTCGATACCGCGTGCCGCGGCCGCGGTCACATGAGCCGCCGGCCTAACCTGACCTCTCCACCCTCGTCATCATTAAAGAATTTACAAGCAGCAGACAAAACTGGATGGGATACTAGGGTTCAGGGCGTACCGGCTGATTCAACACCAATGTTCTTTTATAGAATTTTATGGAATGAAGTGAGTTTTATACGGGTTTTGATCTTCAGTTTCGCGCTCTTGGCGTAGTTCCCGAGGGGAAGGTAATAACAACATCGAATGAAGTGCTCATGGTCTTAAAATGTATATCTCAGTCTTCAAAAAATTAAGCTTTCGCAAAGGTAGCTGACAAGAACATGCATAGTGATTGATCGATTATATTTCAAGTAGATATGATTATTTCCTAATATATTTCAAGCGTCTCAAACATAATATAAATAGTTTAAAGATTTGGCTGCAGAATACAATTCACAATATACTATAACCAAAACAGAGAATTCAGTAGGGTAATTTCAAAATAAATTCTAGGGGAGGACATTATTGGAAGTCGGAATACGTGGCTCAACTCCGCGTTTCTAGTGAGCGTAGCGGTCGCATCTAATTAAATGGAACATTCTCATTTCGTTGGCCACCATTTTATGCACGGATTTAAAGACTTCTCAGAATAAAACGCACAATTTACGAGCGAGGGTAGTCCCTGAAATAAATAATTACGTCGTTTATAGCTTCGGATGATTACGAGACAACAGAGCAATCTGACTGATTACAATATATTAGTGTTGTCAAAGAATGTCACGATTTCACAGGAAGAATTTCTGCAGAGAGTACTAGTCGGCAGACATATTTACACCTCCATTCCATGTCTACTAAGATTGAGACTCGCAAAGAGACCGTTACGAAACTAAATTGCCTGTCTCTCATTTATTTAAATCGCTTCGGTTTAGCCTTTGTCTTTATTTGGTGTTTACATTTTATGTAGTTTCCCAGTCAGCCATTAGGTTGGACTGCTATAAATTTCGTTGCGCTATTGTCGCCTGCTCTTTACAGTGTCCCAATTCCTTTTCAACTGATTTCATTCAAATTTCGCAGAATTTATTATGTATTTGGTGGGAAAAAATAAGGTATCTATTATTTTCATAGATTCATTAAATAAAAACTAATAGCAATAACACTATATGAAAGCTACTTTCCAAACTCAATAGAATCGTCGCATCTTTAATACATAACTCATAAAATATGAACAATTAACAAACTTTCGAGACATCGCTTAGAAAACTCATTAAAGAACTAAGGTCGTTACTTTCATTTCTTTGATACAGTTGCAGGTCGTACGTCGCCTCTAACAGCTATAAATATCATGAATAAAAATAATAATAAGAAATTCTTATAAGTTTATTTTGAGTAAAAGCAGTGATAACATTCTAACGGAAAATTCACAGTTGTTCGACCTCATCAATTAGTTAAATAAATAAACTTTGTTAGTCCGTTTTGTTATAAAACAATTAGTTGATGAACTGTCAATCAAATGTCTTCTGGTAAGTTCGTTCGTCGTTCGACTGGCTAATCCGGTGAATCTAACCAAGTAAACTATTTTCCAATTAATATTAAGTATATTCTCATCTATCTAGCTACATAGACTACTTGATTTTTTTTTTATTTTTTGGTTTTTTCAAAGTTTGCACAGGCTTACCAAGCTTCACGTGAACCTCTTTAAAAATTATATTTAATATCAGTGATAGAATTTAATTTGATTTGGATTTACCAGTTATTGTGAAGCTATCTGTTTTAAAACCACAATAAAATAAAATGCTACCGACATATGTTTGCGGTTACAACACGAAATGGTTTCATTATAAATGCCAAACATTTTCTTTTCTTTCTTTTACTTCAGCACGAACTGAAAATAAACCCTTATTATAAGTTAAGCAATATGTGTAACATGTACCGTCGGAATAGAAAATGATTCATCACTTATAGTATACATTTGCTGGCACTTCTGGCACTTTACTGGCAACGTCAAACCAGAAGGATAGTCACAAACACAGTAGACTATTTGTTGGAGACCTCGTATTACGGCAACGAACCACGTCCTCGACGACGGACGGACGATCTACTTCCGAGGCAAATTCGCAGGCCACTATTAAGGCTGATGCCTTCAGGATTATGAAGCTGGTTGGTGAGTGGGGCGCCCGCGAAATAGATTGAATTTTGCTTTCAAATTCTTTAACTATAACACTTAGGTTCTACAGACCTCTTGTCATCAGGTTTGCAAGCGCCTCAAAGCGTAGAGTTGACTACGGCGGCTGTTGAAGAGAAACGTGCAAGGCTGTCATTTTCACAACACACTTTGGTGATACGGATACGGACGAGAAACTCTTCGAGTATATTAAGTACATACAGTAATGCATTTATTAATTTGTGTTTTGTATGATTCACGAAAGCGAACACTTCTGCCTAAAAATGGGTACAAAAAATGTTTATAAAATTCCATCATAGAAGTCTTAATAAAGAAAAAAATCATAATTATATACCTGATTAATATGAAAAGTAAAGTTTTTAATAAAATTAAACTCGCGAAATATATACATTTATTTAATTTTCTCTTCTACTCTATTTTTCGTTTCAATATTTATACTTGTAACTTATACTGATATTGCAAAATATCAGTTTATTTATATCTGAACGTACAAAAATATTTTCATAATTTCGAAAAGATAAGTAATTTGTAGCCTGATGATGATATTATAAAAATTATGATTGTAATCAAACATTTTCTAAATACAGTGGACCCCCGGTAGTACGACAATCATTTTGTAGGGCAGTGTCGAACTATCGAATTTGTCGGATTGTAGAGTACTGCCTAAAACCCCTTATAGTGCGAATTTTTTCACAAAAGAGTACCTTGTAATCCGACAAATTCAATGATAAGATTCTTTATATTATATATATACATAATGAAGTATGATCTGTACATACGCTGAAGTACAAATCATACTTCATTATGTATCTCAAATTTAGTAAATTTAACAACACAATAGAAAGCTTACGTTTTATTATAACATTAAATTCATTAATGCTATAGAACTTACAAAAAATACGCAATAACTTCACATTAGGAAATAATTGTGTACAAACAAATGTAAAGGGTCTTTCAACAAGAACTTTGTTTTTTAAAACAAAAAATTTTGATGAAGATGATTCAAATTTTTATTGTATTACTAAGAGAAAAGTTCGGCAATTATGAATGAAAAATTATATCTGGCAAATGTCCACCACGACCACGCTGACAGAAGTCAATTCTTTCATCAAAATTTTTAACCACTTTTTGCAAAATGTCGGGTTTATTTCGGCTATCACATCACGGACTTTGAGTTTTAAGGCTGTAGTCGATTCGATTGGCTCCGTATAGACTCTGTCCTTAAGATAGCGCCACAAAAAATAATCCAGTGGTGTTAAATCACACGATCTGGCTGGCCATTTAACAGCTGAATTTCGGGAAATTACGCGATCAGCAAATTTGGTTTGCAATAAATTGATCGTCTCATTGGCTGTGTGACATGTGGCACCGTCTTGTTGAAACCACATGTCAGTGATATCCATGTCATCAATGATAGGCCAAAATTGAGTTGATAACATCTCGCGATAGCATGATTCATTCACCGTTACCACATTTCCAGCCTCATCTTCGAAAAAATCGGCCCAATCACGCCTCCAGACCACATAGCGCACCATACAGTGACATGTTGAGCATGCAAAGGCTTCTCAATAATCGCTGTAGGATTTTCAGAAGCCCAAATGTGGCAATTTTGCGGCAAGTGAAAATGGGCTTCGTCTGAAGAAATGATTTTTTCAGAAAAACCAGCGGGTTGTTCCAGTATGAATTGTGCGAATCTACGGCGATGTGAATGGTCGGTCAGCTTCAATTCCTGCACTAGTTGAATCTTGTAAGGCTTCAAAGTCAAATCCTTACGCAAAATTCGCCATGTGGTGGTTTGGGATAGCCCCAGTTGTTGAGAACGTCGAGAAATTGACAAATTTGGGTCTTCTTCAACACTGTGGCTCACGGCTACGATTTTTTCAGTTGAACGGCCCGCTCGAACACACGTTGGTGTTGGCATATTTTGTCGACTCAAATTTAGTGACCAAATTCTGAATAGCGGTCTCAGAAGGACGATGTTGTCCGAAAATATCACGAATTTTACGGAATGTAATTTTAACAGAACCACCATTTTTATAGTGGGTTTTAATTATTTTAATGCGATTTTCGAGCGAACTTGAATTCATTATAACAATTGCCAAAGCTTCTACGACGAATATGTCAAAAACTAACTGTCAATTCTGTCATGTCGTTGGTGGTCACAATTAAAAAACAAAATTCTTGTTGAAAGACCCATTACTTACATACTAAAATAATCAAAAACTATGAATCAATCAATTTAAGAAGCATAAAAAACATAAATTATTATTTTTTAAACATTCTTATAACGCTAGATTAAAGCTTTGTTGTCAAATGTAGTCAAATTCAAAGTAAGCAATCAGAATCAAAACAATACCCTACATCATTGGACATCATCAGACATCATTGGAAGTGATTATTTTGTAAATAAAGCTTGATTTTAATCAATGAAATCAGTTTAGGTAACACATTTTAGTGAAAATTCCATCTCCCAATGACATCTAAACCCACTGTAGTATTTATTTATCGTAATAACAACAACACTAAAGATTATAAAAAAAATATTAATCAAAGTATGTATTTACTTATTAACAGACAATAGAAACTTTCCCAACAGTGTAAGGTTATCTGTTATCACAATTGAAGCTGAGATATCCAACGCGTGCGGTGTAGTTCATAACAGGAAAGCCGTTACAATGACTGACCGAGAAGAATTACACAGCAGGGTTGTGGATTTTTTGAATTGCCACTTATTGAATTGAAACGTTATAATTAACAAAATGGAGATAACACGTTAAGATATTACTTATTAATAGATGTCCCATAGACATTGATAAAATTGATTCTCCGCTCCTATTAGCCGTAGTGTGATGAATAGAGATCGGATAATCGGATGCATATTTACCTAAAGTTAGTTTAAGACAAAGTATGGAAACGGCTTTTTATTGTTTTGTTAAATAAAATTTTTCACCATTTCTGTTTTTTTATTCAATTATTTAATTGATTATTGTTTTAGTCAAACTAGCTCACTACTTTCGTATAACACTCTTCATGTAATAAATCGTACATTCATAAATCGCACAGGGAACTGAAACTAAACTTCATGTAAATACGTATGCATAGTTGTATAAATGAACCCGGAGTCTCGGTCTTTTGAAAATAAATACCACGTGCTAATTTAGTAATTTTCAAACAATATCACTACGTTAAATTTGCAGTCCCGTATTTTCCCGGGATTTTTATTCAACAAAATGTATTTTAAAAAGCCGCTTCCATAATTTGTGAGCTACAAATTAACTTTAGGTAAATATGCATCCGATTATCCGATCTCTAGTGATGAACCTTTGTCAATAAATGGACAACCCCACACAAAAAGATTTTTTCAACTTGAACCATCTCATCATAATCTAAGCTATCTCAGCCACAGCTGGACATAGGTCCTACCAAAGTATCTCAACATAATCGGCCTCGTTTGAATGTTATGGGGGGGTTTAGGGCAGGCACACTTTATTCTAGCAAAGTGCGGGTTAGTGAAGTGGGTCTTTACCCCGTCTCTTCATTGTACACCGCGAGCAGGTGAGGTTAGTTTGGGACCCGTCAGATGTATTCGGAAACCATTACACGTTGAACCAATAGTAAATCTTTAACTTTATAATAATATTAAGTACAGATTCATATATATGTGTGGTTTAAATGCGTGTAGTATTTAAGAGTAAGGGATAAAAAATGACGCTGAAGTACTTATATCAGCTATATGTTTATACTGTGTGTGATGTTTCATAAATAAATGAGAAACTAACTATTTTAGTATATGACGAAATAAATAGCACTAAACATTCAACACGTATCAATCGACAGTAATATGTCATCACATTTCGATAACATGTGTGGTCATTTAATATTTTACTGTTTTATTTTAGTTACTACTTACAATAACTGACTAAATATTATTAGTAGTTTACGAAGGCAATAGTAAGGTTATGGTCCCTGAACAAATCAATCAAAAAATTTATTTATTGATGTAATACAAATACAAATTTAAGAGGAAACATAGAACTTACGACCTATATCTTAATATATATATTTCTTGTGTGCGTGTGTATGTGACTGAACTCCTCCTAAACGACTGGAACAATTTTGATGAAATTTTTTGTGTGTATTCCAGGGGGCTTGAGAATGGTTTAGATTCACAATACGGTCATATAGATATTGTTTTTCAGCTAAATTATTTATTTAAAAACATTTGAGACAACGTGAGACAACGTGACATTTGAGACATTTGACATTTGAGACATTTGACAGGACAACGTCTGTTGGGCCAGCTAGTAACTTTATAATTCTACAACTTTTCTAAAAATTTGATAAGTACCTACTATTAACGGATCATCATCACCCTAGATATAGGATTAGAGAAACCTATTACAAATATTATTACATAAATCAGATCCAAATGGAAACAAGAAAAAGCTAGAAACTCGAGTCTGTTGATAATTATTAATATTAATTGAAGAAATCATTAGAATTTTGAAACGTAGGTAATTGATCAAAGGGCTGACAGCCCTGAGCCACATTCCCGTATCGGCGCAGGGACGTGAGGGGGGTGGAACCGGGCACGAGCGCGCCACCTCGTAAATCTGAACTGCCCGGGGCTCGAACCTGCCTCTGAGTCTAAGTGCACCGACGCTCTGCTACTTAGCACAGAGACAGTGCCTAATAAAGTACTAGCTAAAGTTATTGTAGGTGCAAATTGTGCAACCATTGTTCCGATCGAATGTAACGCTCAGTTTGTTTAAGTAAAGATGGACACTAATTGCACACATTGGACTTGTGAACATTTTAGATACTTAATTGCGCTCAACAGCTTAACGTAGTAGAAACGACTAAACTGTTACTTACACTTACAAATAATCATCTTCACGAAATTTATTATATTGCTTATTTTCAGAAATAATTCTCATATCAAATAAAAGCAAATCAAACCATTTATTTGCACGAATGGTATAATAATGATAATAAATTACAGTAAAGTAATAGCCGTATAATAATAGTTAATAAAATAATAGCCACATCTATTATTTCTGACTTGCAAAAGTTACATAAAATATGTTCAAATAATCAAAGAAAATAACAATGTCAAGTAATAAAATGTAAATTCAATACATTGATAAAATAATTATCAAAACAAAACCATGTCAATTATAATAAGGTGCATATTTAATCAATAATTATAATAATGTATTGGTACATGGGGTAAATGAATATATGTACGTTAAATTTAACCATAATTTTATTGTATATCCTATCATTATTATTGTATAATTTAGCCATATATCAGTCTTTACATGCAGTTGTATTAATTTATTTAGATAGTCAGTACACATAATTTTTTTACAAATAAATCAAGATTCTGTTTCGCAAAAGTACAAGATTCGGCAATATACACTGAAGGAAATGTCAAAAGATTCAAGTCTTGAAACAATTGTTTGCAGTTTGGTAGTTAATGGTACATGTTTTAATGCACGATTGCAATATTTTTGCCTCACAGTAGAATCCCGTATCTGAAAACGAGAATCCACATAACTATGATATGCTACCCTATGTTAGGCTAGTAGGGTTTGGTTAAATACATATTTTTTTTTCCCTTGAGGAAAATGCATGAAAATGCATACCCCGGCTGTGGCGAGCCGGTGGTTATGTGGGGCTCTCCTCCCCAGAAGAGGGAGGCCTACCCTCTAAAAACCTCAGGGATGGCCTTCCTCAGGCATGTAGGGAGCCCCCCAGAATGCCAAGCGACTTCCAGGAAGGTTAAATACATACATATATTGCATTTCTTCGGAGATGTATACAGGTTGCCTCACGATGTTTTCTTTCGCCATAGTAGGGTGAAATAAATGCCCATATGAAATAGGAAAAACTAAAAACACTTCGGTACACGGTATAAGATCGACCCCGAGCCCCCCGAATCATCTGATTAGTAGACCAGTGCCGAGACCACAGCGACACCGACGTACCTAAACCGCAGCCATACTTATGTTATACCTAAAAATTAAGCCTTATCCGATTCTGTGAACTTTTGATTATCATATGTCACATGGAAATGACTTTATGTTCCGTTTCTATTTCAAATTTAAATATGTTTCGTATTACACAGGCAAGACATACAAGTATGCCACGATAAATATATGTCATTGTTAAAATAGTATAAAAATACTATTGTAAGTTTAAGTTGAAATGCAAAGTATAAACATTCATGAGATAAAAGTCGAGACATAGGTAATTCATTTATCAACTTCTTGTGAAAACTACAGGTGGCATTTTTAGAGTAACTTCTAGCTACAAGCAGTAAATCACAGTCCGTGCTACCTGAATCGCAATTTATTTCAGCTACGGCGATGTCAAATTTACTAGGTGCACCAATCAATATTATAAATAATGGGAAATTATTGAAACAGTCCATTTAGATCGGGGGATTGTGCTTCGGCCGTGTTTACGACGCAAGCTGCACGGCGCAGATTTATAGGGCCTCGTGTCACCTGCCAACCACACCAGTGTGTCTCTACTTGTGTTAAGTAGTGGACAAATAAAATGCAGTTACAAAGACAAAGATTTCGTTTTTTATAATATGGCCGGAAGTTGTTAAAAAATATAGCGGTTCTTCATTACCTAATAATTAGAGATAGGCCGAATACGGATTTTTCCGAATACGAATATTCGGCCGAATATTCGGTTCGCGCGAACCTGTATAAACAGGTTTATATAGGTTCCCACTCAGCCATTTTTAGCCGAGGCATTGAGAAACGGTGATGATGAGAATACTGACGAAGACGATGACAATAATCGGGTGGCTCAGACTGTTTCAAATTGCAGATTTTTGGAGCTTTTTTGAAGAAGTTGCCTCATTAAAGCTACCAGCGCCAGCGATACCGACCGATAATTCAAAAAGTCCTGTTGCAACTGAACTGGACAAATATTTACAGGAAAACCTTCTACAGCGAGATGAAAGTCCTTTTGAATGGTGGACAAAAAATAAAATAAAATATCCCTTAATGTCAAACATAGCTAAAATATACTTGGCAGCACCTGGGTCTTCAGTGTATAGTGAACGACTTTTCTCGGAAGCTGGGAATATTTATGAAAAAAAAACGTAACCGTCTCATGCCTGATTAATTTATAATAGGACTAAACTTTTGGTGGCTTTTTCAATTTAAATATTTTAAATTCATTTCGATCGATTAAAAAGAGATTGTTTTATTTTAGTGAAAGAAGAAACACCACTTTTTATTTAATTTATTTCTTTATTGAAAAAAGACTGTTGCTCGTAATTTAGATTATATGTTTAAAGCTGATGTTGAGTTTAAAACTTTAGAATGATTATTAATTTAATAGTTACTTACGTTACCTATCGTTCCTAAACATACATTAGGAAACATTAGGAATGTTCCTATCATTAAGAGCATGCAAATGCTAAAGCTGATTAATGATTAATAAAACAATTTTGGTTTTTCTTACTTAAGCTACGGTTTATTGCAAAATATTTATTATATATAATATAAATATATTATATTTACATTTTGACGCATATTTATATCTTTATGTTAGTTGCTTACTGAGAATGCTGGTATAGGATGTCAAACTGACAAATTACGAAACAACCTACACTCGTTATTTACTTTGTTTATTCGGTAATTATTCGGCAATGTAACCGAACTATTCGGCCGAATACGAACACTGAAAAAGTTGCCGAATATGCCAAATACCGAATATTTACCGAATATTCGGCCCATCTCTACTAATAATATTGCGATATGGTGAGGGCACATTTCAATTGATGCATTTTTTTTATTATTAATTATTCTATTATTAATTATTCTTTCTGCGTCTGTTTTGCGACAGTGTGGTAACCACTACTTTAATAAAGACAAAAAAAAATTATGTATATTTCATTTTATCTAGTGAGACATTGTCACCATACGTTTGTAACGTGTCCGGTCCGGTCCGGTTAAACGATAAGGCGGCCACCGTGACAGCAGTATTGTTCTACATACAGCAATACGACACCACGGTTAATTTAGCCGATAGCGCTGCGCGTCTTAATTCTTCTTGAACGCTAATCATTTTACCTAGTGAAATGTGGCCTCTTTTTATTTATCAAATATGTACATTATAAGACAATTGAAATCATAGTAAAAAAATATCCAAATCCAAATATCTTTATTTAAATTTAAACGTATTAATACGGCCTGCGTTTTGTATTATAACTATACGACACCCGAGTTATTTAAAGCCGATAGCGCGAGACGCGTTAATTCTTCTTGGGCATTACGAGTATTGCATTTGTAGCTTAGTGGATTGTCGCTTGTTTTTTAAGCTAATTATATGTGTGTCTTGTTAAGCTTGAGTTGCACTCTGCGCTGAAATAATCAAGTTCTGTAGAGTATTGTGACATAAATACGAGTAAAGCTTAAGAAATATTTTTTTTCTTTGACCATATGTGGGATAAAATCAAAGAAAATTATAAACAAAAATATGTTATTATTTTGTTTACATGTGAATTTATTATATGAAAATTCTTGTGATAGGTAATTTAATAGTGGTTAATTATATTAATAAATGGTCACTTTTTGTTATGAGTTATATTAACTACATAATACTGGTAATATTAATTAACAGCTCAAAATCATAAAAAATCTAAACTTTTTTCTAGGTATGTGAATTTAATTTCTTTAATATACTTAAAACAAATTGTACAAAACGATTCATAAATTATTAGAATAATCATTTATTATAGATTTTATAACACTTACTACCTTTAGAAACAAATGAGTGATTTTAGAGATACATGCGTTTTAATTTGGAAATAATAATAATAAATAATAAGTGACGACCCCATCGCCCGCTGGTGGGGCATTTAATGCCCCTTGACTGCCATAAATGCCCCATCAGTGCAGTCTCCCACAGGGCAGCTTGTGGCGAGTTGTCGGTGAGTTGCGTCACCGAGGGTACCGATGTGCTTCAGGGGGGCACATCGGTATGCCACCCGCCTGTCTTGCCTTAACCAGCTGGACAGGGTGGAGTCGCAAGAGCAGATGCTCGAAGGGTGGAAGTGTAATAATGTCATAACGCCGACGGCGTATCGATTGCTGTCGCAGACACCTCTCGTGTAGAGAGGTGTCCGATACGAGCCGTTCGCACCAATGTTGCTCTCTTCGCACCAATATTGGTCTTTTGGGGGGCCCATTTAGTGAGCGGCGAATCACCACCTGTCATATTTAAAATCAATTAGGAGGCTTTGAGAAGGCAGGTGACCGGAGTCTCTTTCATAGTCCGGGTCTCCTTACCACCAAAATCGATATGCAATAATCCACTAACTTTTTGACCACAAATTACAGTTTCTGTGCTGGGTGTAGTCTTTAGCTGCATTTTTCGTGATGCAGATAGAGATTGGATCCAATTGGTACACTCCACGCACACTTTCATTAAATTTTGCTTAAATGGCCTCTACGCGTTGGATCTGTATCCCCGCGTACGCCTTATAAAGGACCGTGTCTTATAATGACGCGTGAATTAAGCTAGAATAATAATAATATTTTATTTCAAATTGATGTACAATTTGTGGTTTAACGAAAAACCCCCACACTAGGCTATGCCTGGTCCTGTGGGAGCTTTCACAATTTTGTTGAAAGGGCACTGGAATACGATACCTACGGGCGCAAAGAATACAAAAGGAAAATAAATAAAAAAAAATGATAATTATTTTACCATAAACGAACGTTTTTATTTTTTTTAGTATGAAATGTATTTAATTTTTGCATATGAAAGTCACATCATCATTATTCACTATCATATCTCATAATTAATCTAGCATCAATGAATACTAATTAGTTTGACGACCTCCGTAGTCGAGTGGTTGGTATACTGGTTTTAAGATGTCGCCATCTCTGAGATCCTGGGTTCGAGTCCCGGTGGGGGCAAATATTTGCGTGATGAATGCGAGCCTTTGTACTTTATTATATTTGCATTTGTACTTTAATTAATGTATGTCAATCCGTTACCGTAGATCCCACAACACAAGCCTTACAGAGCTTACTTTGGGCTAGGCTAATTGGTGGAAGTGTAAGAAATATTGATTTAATATTTTATTTTTATACATTGGTATTGATTTCAGTTACTATATAGTAATAATATATAGTAAAAATATTGCAAATTTACCGTTTTCATTGGCGCACTTTACGGCATCTCTCTGATTCGCATGCGATGCAGGATAGGATATCACGGTAATTTATTACAAAAATGAACAAAACATAAACAAATCGCGTTCCAGTGTGATCGTCAAAGTACAAACCAAAAAAAATTGTACAAAATATCTACAAAGTAACAGAAATCAGATTTCGTTAATATGAGAAACATGTGCCGTGTTCGTCGCCGTTTTATTAGTGCGGGACTCTAGATAGGAACATCAAAGAGGTGTCCTCGTGTGTCGCGATGTGTTTACGTGTGGTGAATATCGCGATAAAACACGAGTCGGCTGATGTATGTAAACAAATTTGCCAAGTTCTGATTAGATCAACGGCTCACACACGCGACCGAAATAAAAGACTGGGCGTTACCACATATAAAGTATATTACATCAAGAGACAGTCTGCTCAACGGATGAATATTAATTGTTTATGAATGTCACCGCTCATGTGGAACTGCAATGTTGTAATTTGGAATCTCTAAAATAAACGATGAACTGGACCCGATTAGGTCAGAGCAAGATTATAATATCGCCATCATCGCTAGAATTCTTTCTTGAATCAAAATTTTACGTTATTTCGATGACACTTCCACAATTTTACTAAGAGATAAATTCAGGCCTTTCTAAGACACTAATTCTATTGAAATCCTAATAGAGTAAGTAAGTTAATAAGAACAAAAAGCTATGTAGTGTCATACGTGATTGATTAATAATTAGATTCTATAAGACATTGAGTGTATTCAGAATTCAAATATCTTGAATCACAAGTTTAATAAACGTTTTGACCTATATAAACTAACAATTATTCGCCATTTCGCGCAACGGCGACTGTCCCAGAAGTGTCACTGACCAATTGGGAGTGCACACAGAGCAGCCTGGGACGTCCGGTTAGAAATCGGACGTCCGACAAACATCGAGTCCGGTACGGACGTTAAAGGCGAAGTTTGTGCTAATTCAGGCTTTTGCTCTTCGTTCCGGATCTATACGACCATCGATATTCATCGGTACACCTTTACGGGTATAGCGCTGTTATACTAAATAATTACAGCATTAAGAACTGAAGACTATGGGGCTTGGAATGATCTACACTTATTGGTATATATTAATGAAATATAGCGAATGCGATGTTTATGGGTTCCGGAACATTAGATAGATCTACAAACGCGTTAGCGAACAATAACATGAAGTAGAAGTCACATTTATGGGCATTACTATTGGGGGAGTCATATGATCGCGGCGTATTAAAGTCATGCTATGTTTTTGCATGTAAGCAGTGAATTTAATGTCGGTATAGATCTTATCGTAAAGCGTACGCATGGTTACCACCTAGTGGCCGTACTGTAGTCAGTAGGCGAATAATTTGGGTGTGTCATGCCAGAGATCAACTACTTAGTACTATAGAAATTATGGTGCCAAACCAAACCATCATATTATAAAATAATGTTGTGTTATTAACATCACTGATAAAAAAAAAACCTTATGAACGGCTGAATCAATATAAATATATTTGTAGGAATCAAATATCACAGGGGACACAGACGGAAAAGATATCATGAAGATTATTTAGAATTCCGTTATCTACCGCAATCGACAGTTCATATAAGTTCAACTAGGTCATAAAAGTTGTTTGGTGGTTTGAAGTTAGCTGGGACAGCTAGAATCCAATAAAATTGCAGGTACATTTCAAGAAACCGTCGGCAAAACAAACAAGAATGTCTAGTGACCTTTTGAATGGTGAATTTCTTTAATCGTATATTGATATTGTATTTATTAGTCCTCTATTAATATTGTAGAATCCTTAAATACCATAGTCGGATATACGTTTAGTATAGTTAAAGTAAATTCATTTTATTTCATGTTGATCTGAAATATAATTGTTAACAGTGTAGTCTTTCTATTCGGTATTCATTGGCATCGCGGTTTTAGATTTAAAAAAAAATAAAAAATTTCTTGTCTGTGGCACTCCGGGTAGCAAATGTCACTTTTCTTTCGCGCGTTCGCCGGCATCGTATGTCTCGTAAAACTTTTTGAACATTACTGAAAAAGTAAAACGTGATAACCTGGCATCAAAAATTAAAAATAGCCTAGAACTGAAGAAGTCTTCAGCCCAAATAAAAAAGTCAACACCAAAAGCAAATCTAGCTAAGCCAACTTACACCACAACAAGCAAACCAAAAGGCAATACTGAAAAGGCATAAATTACCAGAAAAATTGTCAGCTACTGGAAGCCCCCACCCTTAACGAAGAAATATAAGCTGTCTTAACAGATAATGCTCTGACGAGGGACAAGGCCATCGTTTTGATGCAACACCAACTGGGGCTAGCCACAGGCATTATCGGAGAGGCTATGACAAAAATTATGCTTCAAGAGCAAATAGATAGAGTACAGCATTAACTGACGCCTCCAAGCTCCTTGTTGACATCCACTTCCAGAATACAAGAACACGGAAAATCTTGATCTCTCCACCACTTAATAAAAAGCACAATAACGTTTTATTTAAAAAGATTTGTGAAGGTTCACTTCATCGAAGTTTATCAATTATACCGTCCGATCGGAAAATATTGAAGAAAATCAAAAAATATGAAAAACGCCTTCGTGAAATCCGCGAGCGTCACCGTAGCCGCACAAGAAGCCGAAGCCCCATATTAACCTCGTCTCGACCTCTTTCCCCAAGCTCATCACCGGACTCACAAGGTAAAGTCTACAATGCACCCATGCCGGTACGAGATACCGTTAGGCATGAAGGTCAAACTTGGTACGAGATACCATAGCTTTGATAAGTACGAGATACTATTTCATTACGTACGAGATACGTTGAATACAATGCACCCATGCCGGTACGAGATACCGTTAGGCATGAAGGTCAAACTTGGTACGAGATACCATAGCTTTGATAAGTACGAGCTTAGAGCATTAAACCTAAGAGTACGAGATACTATTTCATTACGTACGAGATACGCTGAAAACGTAAACATTTAATATAAAAATGAAACACGTGGCCGTTGGAAAATCCAACAGCAAAACATGGCGGAATTTCCTTACCAGGCCGCATCGAGGACGAGGTGGAGGTAGACCCAGTTGCAGCTTTCCAAGATGCTCTGGGGCCGAATACGAAGACAATTGTAAGCAGTTCAGAGGAACTATACAAAAAGAAATCACGGTTCGTTGGAACCATATTCTCCTCAACGGAATCACGAAGGAGGAAAAAGAGGCAATACTATGGGAAACCGCTACGGTCCACCACAGCCTCTACAACCCAGGGCGACGGCATCACGAGGTGGACCCAGGAACCGCACAGCGCAGCCGCCGCCCCGACGACCAGCCTTCAGCCACGCGCGGCCAGGCCGCACGCGGCCCGAGAGGCCTGCGACACGCGGCCGAGAGCCTGCGACACGCGGCCGAGAGGCCTGCGACACGGGGCAACAGGCGTTAAATGATCAGGTACATGCAGGCAACATAACTAAATACTTCACCTGCTGGCAAAGGATCACTAGTGATCCTATGCTATTATGGGTAAATGGTTACCATATTCCCTTTCTAAAAATTCCAGTGCAAAGTTTTGTTCCCCAAAATAATATACCTCTCACTGAAGTTGATAATATGCGCAAAGCCATTGTCAACTTATTAGAACTAGGTGCAGTTCAAATATGCAACCCCTGTAAGAACCAATTTATCTCAAATTCTTAAATTCTTAAGAATTAATTCTAATTCTTAAGATCAAAACCCAATGGCAAATTTAAATTTATCCTTAACTTAAAATCTCTGAATACCTTCATCAAAATAGATCACTTCAAGATAGAAGATATATTAGAACGGCAGTAAAGCTTGTAAATAAAGACTATTTTTTGTGCTCCATAGATCTCAAAGAATCTTATTTTCTCATCTCAGTTGTCCCAGAACACAGAAAATACCTTCGTTTCGAATTTGATGGCATTCTTTATAAATTCACAGCATTACCATATGGTCTTTGTACTGCACCTAGTGTCTTCACAAAACTACTGAAACCAGTGATTGGTACACTCAGAAAACAGGGGTTTTTTATGAACAATATATCTCGATGACTATCTTTGCATTGGGCAAACTTATAAGGAATGCATAAGAAATAGGGATGCAACTCTCTCCATTTTTAAATGCTTGGGCCTTATTGTAAACCATGAAAAAAGCACACTAATACCTAATAAATCTTGCAAGTTTCTTGGCTTTATCATAAATTCACAAAAAATGTCACTTGAATTACCACACATAGATAGAGACAGTATAAAATCTTTAGTAACAAAATTTCTATCCTTGAAGAGCTGTAGAATAAGGAACTTTGCAAAATTGCTTGGTACTTTAGTAGCTGCTAGCCCTGCTGTACCTTATGGCCTCATGCACACTAAAGCAACGGAAAGAGAGAAATATCTAGCGTTGACACACTATGCTGACAATTATGATGCTATGTACTTAAATACAAATTTTAAATACAATTTCAGTTGGAAATATTTTCTGATGCATCAACTGACTGGTGGGGAACACACTGCAATGGTGAAAGGTGGTATATGTGGTCTCACTCAGAACAACACCTTCATATAAACCAGTTAGAACTGACAGTAGCATTTTTTGGATAAAAATGTTACGCAAAACCATATAGCCATTGCAATATTTTATTACGTATAGATAACACAACTGCTATTGCATGCATTAATAAAATGGGTAGTGTGCAATACCCACACTTGAACAAAATCACCAGAGATATCTGGAGCTGGTGTGAACACAGAAATATAAACATTTATGCCTCTTACATAAAGTCCACTGACAATGTATATGCGGATAAAGAATCACGTAACACAAATTTTGACACAGAATGGGAATTAAGTAAAGATGCCTTTAATACTATAAAAACCCACCTAGGAATCCCAAACATAGATCTTTTTGCATCTAGGATTAATAAGAAATGTAAGCTATATGTCTCTTGGAAAAGGGATCCTAATGCATTTGACATTGATGCTATGACCCTTAACTGGGCACCTTATTATTTTTATGCCTTCCCACCATTTGCCCTTCTAACTAAATGCCTACAGAAGATTAAATGTGATAAAGCCAGAGGCATACTTGTTTACCCAATGTGGGAGTACCAACCATGGTACCCCCTAGCCATGAGCTTAATGATCAGTAACCCAATCATATCTAAACCAGATCCTAACTTATTGATATTTCCTTTTGGAGCAAAGCACCCGTTGAGCAGCCACCTTACCCTGGCAGTGAGCATCTTCTGCGGGAGGCATTCAGACGCAGAGGCTTGCCACAGAGCTCACTAGACATTATGCTAGCATCCATCTCCAAGGGTACTATGATTCAATATAACACAACTTATAAAAGCTGGTGGCAGTTCTGCAATACATACAACCAGGAATCGCTCTTAACACCTATACCTTTTGTAATAAAATTTCTAATAGAAAAATTTCAAAGTGGTGGTGGTTCTATAACACCCTCAGTTGCCATAAATCTGCCCTTTCTCTTTTAATAGGAGAGAAAGTTGGGACAGATGATAGAGTGAAACGATTCCTAAAAGGTGTATTCAGGCTAAAACCAGCCATGCAAAGATACACAGAAACATGGGACCCACACAAGGTGTTGAGTTACCTAGCAAAATTACCACCAAACTCACTGTTAAGCCTTGAAATGCTAACTAAAAAACTGGTAACATTGCTAGCCTTGGCAAGTGCTCAGCGGGTACAAACTCTTTCACTGATTAAGCTTAATGATATAATCACCATAGTCATCAGTGATTTAGTAAAAACTTCTGTACATACAAAACAACACAGTATAATAAACCTTCCATTTTATTTACAAGAACCTAAAATATGCCCAGCCAGCACACTTCAAGACTACATCCATAGCACAAACACTATCAGAAATTTTCAAACATACCTTTTATTAACTTTTAAAAAGCCATACCACCATGCATCAAAACAAACCATAAGCAGGTGGATCAAGTGTGTCCTAGCAGATAGTGGTATTGATACAAACCAATTTAAATCACACAGCACCCGCCATTCTGCCACCTCATCAGCTAGCAAGGCAGGAGTGTCAATTGATGTTATTAGGAAAACCGCTGGCTGGACTGAAAATTCCCTTACATTTGCAAGGTTTTATCAGTTACCTATACAAGATAAAAACAGTTGTGATGACTTTGTACAGGCAGTTTTTAGCTTTGATTAATAATATTATTTTTATATTATTATATTATATTGATTTAAGTTTCAAGTAATAAAAAGGTTATTATCACAATTTATCTTGATGATGATGATTTAAATATTGTTGATTTATCTTAATTTTCATTGCAATTATGTTGATCTCAATTATGTTTTTAAAATATTGTTGACTTATCTTAGTCTTATCTCAGAAAACCATTGTACTTTTGATTATTATTACTGTTAATTTTATATTGTAAAATTAACACAAAAATTTACTTCAATATGAGATACAGAGAAAATTACCAAGTTGATTCCCTCTTATTGCCTATAAAAATTAGTTAAGTAATTAAAGGCTGACTAATTAAGCTGTGATTATCTACTTAGACATAAGTGTTATAGTTCAGAATGATTTGGACCTCATCATTTATACCAGACCCTTTGTAAATTATTTATTTACAAACTTACCTTTCATAAGTGCATACATAATGATAGATACCCACTATGCAACTGTCTCTAAACAACTACACTGTTAACAATTATATTTCAGATCAACATGAAATAAAATTGAAAATTGGACGAACTTACCTAAGTGAAGTCCAATTGTAATTTTATGAAGGTTGATCTGAAATATAATCACCCGCCCAACCCAGCATCAGCTTGTTGCTGATCCCAAGCATAGTGGGTCATCAACTCATCAGAGCCATCTCACTTTAAAGCTCTAAAATAGTGACATTTGCTACCCGGAGTGCCACAGACAAGAAATTTTTTATTTTTTTTTAAATCTAAAACCGCGATGCCAATGAATACCGAATAGAAAGACTACACTGTTAACAATTATATTTCAGATCAACCTTCATAAAATTACAATTGGACTTCACTTAGGTAAGTTCGTCCAATTTTCAATTTTAATGTAATAACAATTCGTACAATGGAGATACATTAGCAGTACCAAGTTCCGCGATAATTTGTAATGAAAACGTCTCATTGCAACGGCATGCTGTATACATTCATCTTAAATAACAATATCTCATTTTAGTTATTATGTTACATGTGATTAGTTGTGATTTTAAATTGTTAATGCACATATAGAAAATAAATAAACCAACAAACAACACAACAATAAAATATACAAAACTAAGAAAAAAATATTAACAAACAGAAGAGGACAACAAAAAGTTATCTTTTCACATTAAATGGTATAATAGTCAGTATCAAATGCAGGAGCCAGCCAACGTTACGGATTTGGCACATTAAACTTTACACGGATGTCCCCAAATTGGACTGTGTTGGTTAGTTTGTTCTTTGCCAAGTTTTTTCCTGTCCGGCCGCCGTTGGGTCTGAAATGGCCACGGTCTAGGTAATTGTGTTAAAACTTTCATCAGGAAGCGTGAAATTCCGTAGAACCTCTGCTTCTAATATAGCGGAGCTTCGTCTAAAACTTCAGTGGCACTACGGATTTCCGAATAGAAAAGAAACAGTGTTGGTTTTATTTACATACCTAAATGAAAACATTATACAATAGATTGATATTTTTAATATATTTTCATATAAGTAACATCTGTATGAAGGTATGGTGTTATTGGAATTGTAATATAACTAAGATGGTATATTTTTTTAATGAGCTTTGAGCTTGGTGATATCATAAAAATTGAAGACAACACGTTCTCAATCTTTAATAAGTAAATATTAGTTACGATTACACCAATTATCCTAGCCCAAACTAAGCTGTGTAAGGCTGCTATGGGATCTAGGGAACGGATAGACATACATATATACATATATAAATATTTTTATACAATATATAACAAACCATGACTAAGGTACAAATGTTCGCATTCATCACACAAACATCTGCCCCCACCGGAATTCGAACCCGGGACCTCAGAGATGGCGACACCTTGAAGCCGGTGTGCTATCCACTCGACTATGGAGGTCGTCAAATCTTTGAATTTATCTTTTTCATCTCCCACGTGTTCCTTTCCTGTACGTATTTTTTACCTTTCTCGCTTAACGTCATCTATGGATTCAGAAGTCCGACACGAATTCCTAATATTCATCCCCTCCAACCTACATTTGATACTTCTGCAGCCATCTAAAGTTCGTGTCCGATTTAACCAATTTCGCATTATAAATTTAGTATTTTTTATCATTATATCACAAGTGCCACGTACCAGCATTCACACCCTCTGAGCAGATATATTCCTCTGTTGGTCAACTTTTCAGGTTATAGTCATATAGTCGTCGTAAGTCAGGTAAGATAGTGATGGTAACAATAATTAAGCCAAGAAACATTTGCAATTATCAGCTCAAGTGCGACTGAACAACATTACATGTTTGTTAATGCTCAATTAAAAATGGGGGACGCATACATAATTCATACAGTAATACTATATAAAACATTTATTCAATGAGAAGAGAGCCGAAGAAGACAAGAGCCGCATACAAATGTGGTGTCACGCGTGACTCTACGTCATTCGACACTGGACGGGACTGCGTGGCGCCGGCATCACTGAAAAACCCCCGTACCATGATCGCTTAAAACAATATTAAACTGCACTAAGAGCGGTATGACACTATGAGCTAAGAAACGGTGTCATCATCTCGACAAAGTATGTGAAATCATGCATCGCAAATGAAATAAATTATTCTGATAGTCACACTGAAACAATTATTCTTACATATGTATTACGAGTATTTATAAGGGTTTAATCGCAGACCAAACTAAGTATATAACATTCAACCAAATAAAAGTAATTTCTCATGACTTGAATTATATTTCATTCTATGGATTTTATTAATTAGTTTGCTCTTTCGTATAATTGAGCGAAATATTAAGTTATTCCTACAGCTGGATAACTTTTATTCATGGAAATAAAATGATATGTAAAATCTTTTCAATTAAAGCCTAGCAGACGTCACAGGCTTTTACATATTTTACCAATTTTAAGTACTATATTAAGCAAGTGACCCATGATCATGCGCATTTCTAAGTGAGGCCACAATTAAAGTAAGCATTAAGCATCTATTAAAACAGACATTCCCAAATACCTTCTGCTATTATGCTAGCTTAGAACAGATTTTTATCGATGACAATATTTAGAGTCATGGTAAACTGATTTTTTTTATAGGATAGGGCAGCAAACGAGCAAACAGATCACCTGATGGTAAGCGATAACCGTTGCCCATGGACATCCGCAACACCAGAGGAGTCACAGATGCGTTGCCGGCCTTTTAAAAGGTAACAAGGGGGAAGGGGGGGGGGGGTTGGTCCTCCGGTACCCTCAGTCACTCGGCGAAACACAGCGCATGCGCTATTTTACGCCGGTTTTCTGTGAGGCTGTGGTATCACTCCGGTCGGCCTAATTCGTGCCGAAGCATGGCTCTCCCACGGTAAATTCTAACAGAAGGATGCAGAAGCCTTATTCTTAGCCATAGTTTCACGACTAGCTAACTATAACTAGCACTGAGCCGGGGGAACTGAGTAGAAAGTCTGAGAAGATGAAACACAAGTGTTCTGGTAATTGAACACCATTGTGCCATGCTACAACAAGACATGTTTTAGAACCCTTGTGTCAAGTCTCGTCAGCAGAGGCAGACGAAACCTCTGGTTCAACCGCGAGTGTGCGTCCGCTGTTGAAAACAAACAGCTTGCATACCGCGCTTGGATCAGAGGTCGAACAACCGGGGATCCCAACACTAACCTACTGAAAGCAGCCTACAATAATGCCACCAAGTCTTGCAAGAGGGCTTTCATCAGAGCGGATGCTCAGTGCGTTGCCCAGGTTGGTCAGGAACTGCTAACGCACCCTACTGGTAGCCGTTCTTTCTGGCGCCTGACCAAAGCTGTGCAATCCAACTTCTGCCAACCCTCGCTGCCACCGCTGAGATGCGCCGATGGTTCTCTCGCTCATCAGCCGCAGGAGAAAGCCGACCTCCTGGCGAAAATGTTCGCGGCTCATTCTTGTGTCGACGACTGTGGTGCACAACCTCCGACACTCCCCCATTGTGGCGTTTCCATGCCCGGGATCCGCATAAGACAGCGTGATGTGCGAGCGGAGCTTCAGTCGATCGATACTCGGAAAGCGAGTGGTCCGGATGGCATTCCAGCGATCGTGTTCAAGAAGTGTGCAGCGGAGTTGACTCCTGTCGTTTTCTGCTGGTTGTGTGCCGAAATCTTGGAAAGAAGCCATGTGCAGCCGGTCCCCAAAAAGGGAGACCGTTCCGATCCGGCTAACTATCGCCCTATAGCCGTTACCTCCATTCTGTGCAAAGTCATGGAGAGGATATTGAATGCTCAGCTGATTCGACACCTAGAAGGTCACTCGCTAATTAATGACCATCAGTATGGGTTTCGTCCTAATCGGTCAACAGGTGACCTTTTAGCGTTCCTTTTGCACAGATGGGGAGAATCTATCGATAAGCGCGGTGAGTCTGTGGCTATTAGCCTCGATATTGCTAAAGCTTTCGATAGAGTATGGCACAAGGCTCTCCTTTCCAAGCTTCCGGCATACGGATTGCCCGCGGAGCTCTGTACATGGACTGCTAGCTTCCTCCACGAGCGAAGAATTCGCGTTGTCGTCGATAACTGCGCTTCGCGGTTCGTGACAGTCAACGCTGGTGTTCCGCAGGGCTCCGTTTTATCCCCGACATTCTTTCTCCTGCATATCAATGACATGCTCTCCCTGGGTAGTATACATTGCTATGCAGATGATAGTACAGTGCACGGAGGATATCATGGAAGCTCAGGGGCCACGCGAGACAATACTAGTAGGGACAGGCAGAACCTTATTACTGAGCTCAACGGGACGTTGGATCTCATCTCCGAATGGGGCTCCAGCAATCTCGTTGAGTTCAATGCTAAGAAAACTCAGGTGTGCGCGTTCTCGGCTAAAAAGTCACCTTTCCTCCCCCTTCCCTGTCTTCAGGGCGCTACTCTTCCCGCCCAGAGCATCATCACCTTGCTTGGTATGAACATCCGCTGCGATCTGAATACCAGAGACTACATAGAGTCCGTCATAACCACTGCCTCAAGGAAACTCGGTGTCCTGAACAAGGTGTGACGGTATTTTACCCCGGACCAACTCTGCCTGCCTTATAAAACTCAGGTCAGGTCCTGTGTGGAATATTGCTCGCACCTATGGGACGGCTCCGCTCAATACCTTCTTGAAGCTCTGGACAGATTGCAGCGGCGCGCAATCCGCATAATCGGCGATGTAGAGGTAACCAACACCCTCGAGCCTCTACAACTTCGTCGTGATATCGCCTCTCTTAGCGCCTTCTATCGGATGTTTCATGGGAATGCTCTGAAGAACTCTTTAGCCTTATCCCTCCTCTCCTTTCCTTTATAGAAACACACGTAAGGGTCTTCGGAGCCATCCGTACACTACGTCCCCCATTCCACACCGCACTAAGAAATTCCAAGATTCCTTCTTCTGCCGTACTTCCCGCACTTGGAATTCTCTGCCTGCGTATGTGTTTCCTACATCCTACAACATGGGTTCCTTCAAAAGAGGCGTGAAAAGGCATCTTTTGGGCCGGCAGGGATAGGGCAGGTAGGAGAGTGGAGTAAAGTCACTATCCTATCTGTCATCTCATTTGGGCCTCTTTCACCGCTTAACATCAGGCGGGAGGAGGTCATCTGCCGCGCCTAGCATATAAAAAAAAAAGTCGATGTAAAAAGTCCTAGGTTAATTTTTTTATCCATGAAATTTGTATGGAAATTTTAAAGTTTTTTTTCAATATTTATATTTTTCTTGGTTACTGATGGTTAATCAAACTACAATACTTTCATGCATATTAAACTGTTAACACAACTCTTGAGGCATGAAAATTTGTTTTGCAAAGTTAAAGCCACATCATTTAAATTCCGAGGAACAAAATATGGACTTAAATAAATTCTAATTAAAATAAACTAATTATTTGGTTATATTAATCAAAAATTTCGCGGTTAAAATATAAAATTAAATCATTTCTACAATTTTGATATTATTTTACAGTTTTTATTCATACAGTTAAAGTTATACACTATTATAGAGTTTGATATATAATGGAAAAAACAACAATCTATGAAAGATACACGGTATGTTGAAGACCTGGGTTCGAGATCCGTCCGAGTTGAATATATTTCTTATATTTTTATACGTTATATATATTCATTAATTTAGCCTATATATATTTAAATAAATACAAAGTCAAAAATACAAATTTATCAGTTTGCATTATTTATACCAAATTTTAAGGAATATGTATAGCAGACCTTAAAGTAAGTTGTATGTTAATATGTAGTTACTTAGTATTATACTATTTATTTAGTAAGTTTACTTTGACTTAAGACATTAAAAAAGAATGCAGTTGAAATATCCGATGAGGACGGATAGTACTCTGTGACCCATTTTTTGAATCTTCAAGACAGAATGTTGAAGGCGAGGATAATTTAAAATAATAGCCACAAATACTAAATGATATAATTACAAGTAAAAATATGCTTTTATTGTAATGTATCGAGTGGTCAAACAAAGCTAGAAATTATACCGGGTACAATCCAAATGGGTCAGTATGGAGAAGTTGGAAACTATGAGAGATAGCGAGATCTGTTCTTAGGAACCATGACGTCGATTTTAGATTTAATAATAATTACATTCAAACTTTTTCATTCACTCCCATATACATAACCGAGAATCGGCCATATTGTTTGGTAAATGTCTAAGAAATACAAGAGAAATACGAATATACCCTGAAAATTAGACTCGCAAGTGCTCATTTTACACTCGTAAACAATGCATCGTATTAAAATGGATAATAAATCTTCAGAAACGCCGACGAGATATAAGTTAAAATTAAAAAGTTATCCGAGCCTGAACAAAGCTCGCACGAAAAAACATCTAAGTAATAACGACCACGCGTGAATTATTGATGAGTCGTTAAACGTGGCGGCTCATTACGACGTATTATGAGAACGAGCTGGCAAACGTGTCCATTATCGCCGAATATTGACAGGCTTGTGAGATGAAACAATGTCAGGAGATCGCGTTGAATTGGAACAAAGAATATACATGCGAAGAAGAAACTTATATTCAGTAAGTATGCAGGCCTGGCAACACTTGCGCACTGCCGACCATAACTCATTGCCACTATGACTGACCAACCAAACCCTTTATTACGTAACCTTGGTTACCAAGTTCACTAAAATGAAGGATATTATTTTATATAAAAGAGAGTTTGGAGTTGGCAATCGAAGTTAAACTCGCAAAAACTCGCAGGAACTAAACTAACAAGTTGGTCTGAAGCGGTGAGGTGGTACTTCTCTAGGCAGGCGGCTTGATGAAACGGAGCTGGTATTTTAGCAAAATACGATGTATCTTACTTCTCATAAAAGCTACTCTAAGCCTTTGCTTCAAAGAAATATCTACTGGACGACACTTCACCTACTCTAAGGAAAATATGTCAAACGTGATCTGGCTACAATCTTTTGTGAGATGGAGGTACTTCTCCTATGCTGACAACTCCTAAACGTCATACCCTACCTCTCTCTCCCTTTTGATCTCTGTCACAGAAGCACGAAACACAAAACAGGTACGGGCTACTACATTACATGTCAGAGCGTGACACGTCCGCAGGCAAGTAAACGGAAGTTGTTATTACGAAATTATATGCAAATTACCGGCTTACTGGAAGTATCCTTTTCCAGTGTGGCGGTTTTTTGTTCTCCGCGCCGCTGGACTCGACATTTGCATCTTATTATTGGTGCGTTTTAGGGATAACATGTCGAATTTGAATGCTGTTTACCGCCGCCTCGAGGCGTTGCGAGCTGAATAAGAATTGGTTTCACACGACAAGAGCAAGCAATCGTCGGATTATTTGATTATTATTCAAAACGCAACAATCGGGAATAAATAGGCACACTTAATTCCAAATTAAATTGAGCATGCGGACGCAACCCGAGAAGACAACATGGAATTTTAACGTTCAAATTGGAAACATAAGCAGATTTAGATCGTTAAGCTCTTTTAACAGTTTAATCGAAGTTAAGCAACAGCCGTATTAACTTACCGCTTTTGGTACGGCGGACACAATCGTTAAGTCGACTAAAATAAATTTCGTGAGAAGCTTCCTAACCACTACCGTGATGGCAATTTGTAAATGTAAATGGCCTCTAGGCAGTAAGTAGAAGGTGTATATTTGACTGCGTGACCCTCGCATACGATACTCGATAATAAAGTTATTGAAAGTGGTAATAAGATTAACGGCTCTTTCGTCGCACATAAATCACGATGCATTACGTCGCCGACGACAGGAGTCTCGTATCGCATTACAGCGGATTAATTGCAGCCGGGTCGGCTGCGGGCGCGCGACAATCGGGGCGGTGCGTGCGCGTGCGCTGGCCACCTCCACTTAAAATTAAACACCACTTGTTCATCCACAAAATTCCCAGACTTACCTCCGCTTACACGGATTTAATTTTGTTTGAAGCACGTCGATGGTTACCGGGAAGTATCGATAACGTACTTGAATTACAACCTTAGCTTTTGAGTAAATGGTATGAGTCATTATCACAAAGTGTAACGAGCGGGACTGAATCGCAACAAATCATCGCGGGAAGTAACGCCGCCTGAGCCTGTCGTTCTCTGCGAAAATTAATTTACCGTAAAATCGCTTATACAATCTATCTTTTAGGTCCCGAGAATAATAATATTACGTATCGGATAATATCTTTCTCGATGAGTAAGAAAGAATCGCGTAATCTACATTATGCGGTCCCTGCTCAATGCGAATTGAATTCACTCGCTTGCATTTGCCCTTGAAGATAATGGGTAAGATGACAACAGTTAGTTTCTATCTAGGGCCTAAAAAATGTTACAGACAATGAAACGTTAATTTCGTCTTCGATTCGTAGATATTTTCTGTCCGAAAACTCGCGGCAAACTACTATGATAGAAGAGACACATAACCAAAAAAAAGTCGGTCTAATTAAGATTTTAAAATGTCTTGTGGGTGCAATTACAAACAGAATCGCAAATGCACATACGCCCAAAACAGGTAATTTTTTTTTAGGGCACACAAAATAATATTTCCGTGTGGAAATTGACCTGCGCCCCGGATACAGTAGTAGATCAATCGTGTCGTCAAATGTCATTACTCTAACCATATAATTTTAGTGTCTATCAGCAATTAATAATAATTGTACTAAAGTTGAATCATTCGGAGTGCTAATGATAATGAGGATGATTAGAAAATCATTAATTTATGAATCTAAAATCTCACATTTTCACATTATTAATAAATTTTATATATGACAATTTTAATGAATGAAATTTTTGTTGTGTGCTGCTTCAAAACCTTGGTATTAAACAATGTGCTAACGTAAAGTTGGTATAAATTGAATGAAAGACGCCGAACGAATAAAATTATCAACTTGTTTGTTTAAAGCTACAGCTTTTCACTGGCCCCGCAAATATGGGAAGAGTCCATGACAAGTTAAAGCCGGCAACAGCTAACGACCTGCAGTCAATGGAATGATACGACAAAAACTATTCGACAGAACTATTCTTAGTTCTCCGATACGACGCGCGTCCGATCAACTGCAACAGTGGAATTAAATGGGTACTTTAATACAAATTTACGCTTTCAAAATCATATAAGGTCTATACAATTAAATTGCATTTAATGTTAAGGAGAAACCATTAAATAATAATCAGTTATTACTTTTATCACAGAGACTACACGGTAGTGATTAATAAATACACATGTTTCTATTATTTAATTTCTCGACAAGTTCAATTTAGCAGCAAGGACTTCGGACCAGCATTGGACCTACCGTTGTACTTAGAAGTAATTATTGGAACTTCAACCACTTAACCTGTTACACAAGTATATAAAACCACTTTATGTCGATTTCGATGCAGGGCGAGCTATTGACAAGCTCCTTCACATAAACACTGTGCATACCAAAGAAGTGAATGTTTCAGAGCACAGTAAAGGTTTTAAATATATTTAAGATTTGAGCAATACAGATTTTTCAGCTAAGCAAAGATGTTGCTCTAACGCGACGAACTGTGTTCAAAACTTTCTTTAGCTAATTGAATTAGTTAAAAGACTTCAGAAATCTAGAATCATGAGTATTTCTGTTCTGGCAATATATTTACGTATACATTGCATAGAACCACGAAAACTTTTATTTAATGTGAATCGAAGATTTAAAGATTCTCTAGTGGTCATTATATAATTAACCAATCGTGGTTTTGGAAATAGAATTTTAACTTTTGCGCTAAACAACAGATTTGTCATGGTCAAAATTAATCGAGTGAATTATTTTACGCCTTTGAATAATCTATTGTAAAAAAGAAGAATGAAAATTCGTTGGATGTCATACAATTTAAACAATCTACATACAAGGAATAAATAACTCCTTTATCTATCAACTCTCAGTATTAACCTTTGGTGGTTGAAACTCTGGTTTTTGACCTTTATTTATGTATCGTATTAAAGCTTAACTAACCGAAGGGATTATATTGTCGAGGTATCGACCGTCTTATATTTAATTTATCAATAGATTTGCTTTCATATTATCACATACCAAATACTTACATACTTAGATGTAAAACTCGAAATCGAAGAGAAAATACGAAAATACATATTATTTTTAATAATTCACTGTACTAATTAATTAGATACAACATAAGACGCGTTGCTTATTTATCTCGTAAGTATTACATTCTACAGTGTGTGACTTAGAACTGAGGTACAACTCATTGGAAACATAAACTATTACATACATAGATATTAGTAATTGAATCATTATGGACGCAATAATTAAAATCAAAACTTTATTCTTTGATTAAAAAATAAAACTCAATCGAAAGCAAACAGTGATTGATTGCACTGTTGACTGAATTCGATCGCCATCCCAAATATTCGCAACTATCTATGACAATGTATGGGTTAACACATCTTGTCAGGTACAACAATAAAATTGTTTTGCAATAATACACTGAATTTGAACTTAAATTAATTAAAATTTAATTACATATGTTTTAATGCATATGTTTTGGTAAACTGGCATCTTTTGAGAAACTATACTAATAGTCTAAGAGAGTATCAATAGTATCTGAAAGGTTCCCCCAATTTCCGAACAGGTGTAAACTTTTTTTTCTTTGTACCTATCCGCGTACGTATGCTGCGTAGGATATATAGTTATTAAGCTCTGTGTGTTCTTAAATTTTATTTATGTTTAATGTTAATAAGTGCCTGTAAAAGCTTATGTTGAATATGTTTATATTTTATTTTAATTTTCAAATGCTTAAAATGTGATTTAAAAAAAATAGGAACTATGTAACTGGCATACCATGAATCTCATCGGCTCAAATTAGTATTGTATTTATTATCATTGTTTTTTATTTTGATAATCTTAAATATTTTTTTATTTATAGTTTAATGTGTATTTTATTATACTGCGTATATTATACGAAGCAAAATGTATGGACACTTCCCCAGCGATATAATCTTATAATACCCGTAATAGTTGGGTAAACATAAGTAATTTGTATCATTTTATTAATGTTAAATATACAATAGATATGTATAATATAAGAATAAGTAACATAAGCTAAGTTCTGTCATGTATACTTGGGTAAAACATTAGACATACTTTAAAAATGTTAATTGTTTAATTAGAAGATTTAAATTTACCACGGTGATAAAATGAAACAGTACTATTATCAAGTCTAGCCGAACCGCAACTATCAGTAGATGGTCTGATTTATGTCAGACAAGAACATTAAATTACATTTAGATCGAACATGGACATAAATTATATGCCGCGCTGTAAATCTGTCTTGTGCATTGTCAAATCATGTAGTCAAACTACACTAGGCGGCAAAAATAAGTAGTACACTTTTCAAATTGCAATTACTCTTAAACTATAGAAGTTAGAGGTTTTAAATAAAAATCATTTTATAGTAAATTTAACAAAGTTTCCTAAAATTTATATTTTATTTAGCGTTAGTAAAGTTTTATACATAAAATTAAGAAAAAACTAAAAAGTTATCCATTTTTAAGGAACTGTCAAGAGCTTAATTTTTACGTTTTGGGCCTTGTTCGTACTTTAGTAACTTGTGTTGCCGCCTCGGGCTTTGATGACAGCTTGGAACCGGTTTGGCATGCTGAACACTAAGTTTCGGAGGCGGTGTTGGGAAATATTCTTCCATTCTTCTATCAGGGCCTATTTTAGAGCCCTGAGGGTGACGGGGGGTGGTCTGCGCCTTCTGACTAGCCTCCCAAGCTTATCCCAGGCATGTTCAATCGGGTTAAGATCAGGGCTTCTTGATGGCCAAGCCATCAAGCTGATGCCAACCTCCTGAATGTACTCTTGTACGAGGAGAGCGGTGTGTGACCGGGCGTTATCATGCATTAGTATCGCTCCATCACCCATATTTACTAAATATGGGTGGTGCTAAACGAGAATGTGCACTGCATTCTCGTTAAGGATCTCTGAAGCATATCTTTCACCAGTCAGAGTACCATTTTCTATGACCACTAGCTCTGTACGACCCTCCGAAGAGATGCCAGCCCATACGTGTACAGAGTCCCCGCCGTATTGAACTCTTTCCGAGATGCAACCTTGAATGTATCGCTCACCAGGTCGCCTGTATACTCTCCGCCTTCTATCGTAAGTGAATAATGAGTATCGAGACTTGTCTGTGAACAAAACCCTTTTCCACTCATCTTCGCCCCACTGTTCGTGTTGACGGGCGTAGCGTAGTCTTACTACTCGATGCACTGTCTCAAGTTTGGGGTCATTTGCTGGCCTTCAGGTTGGCTTCAGCAAGTCTTCTTCTCACTATACTCTCACTAATGTAGTTTCTTCGGTTTTGAAGAAGCTGTTGCTGGACCTCAACAGCATTAAAGTGACGATTTCTTAAGACAGTAGAGACAATAACGTTCTTCTCAGGTACTAGTGCACCTGGGTCTGCCATAACCTGGTCTCCTTATATGGTTTCCAGTCTCTTCGTACCTTCGCTTAACTTGCTGGATCGTTCTTAGTGTTACACCCACCGTTCTTGCAGTGCGCCGCATACTGATGCCTACTTCGAGAAAAGTTATGATTCTTACACATTCTTCAGGTGAAAAAGGCATGATTAGTAAAGTTTACTCACTGTAGACACCTTTGCTTTTGAATTGCAATTGATTTATAAGCAATAAATGTGAAAACAATAAAAATCAAAAGTAAGACAACAGTTTAAAAATAGGGTGTTTGTGTTTATTATGTTTTATTCAGTCAATATTTAAAAGACGATATTATGCATGAAGTTTTTATTAAATGAAATTAAATTCTCTATTAACTTCTTTTTATTTCAAAGGTCTAGTCTTCTGTAGTTTAAGAGATGTTGCAATTTTAAAACTGTACTAGTTATTTTTGACGCCCAGTGTATATCAAGCACTGCCAAGCCATCGAACGATGAATAACAGACACGTTCGCTTCACAAATTACATGGTAGTTTCAAAAAGAAGCGAAATCCCGATTAAAAACCATTACTATCTTTATGCCAAATGGCATGCGCTGATTTCAAATTAGTGCAGAAAAAAAATAAAAATGGAATAAGCATACACGCACCTTAATTAATGGATCATAAGGGTCACAGTAGAAATCCGATTACATTAAAAATCGATTTCCAAGTAATTTTCTAATTATGACAGTAGCGTTTGGATAAGTTAGTCTTGCATGATACTTCAGAATTTTTATCGGAATTGAATTGGAATTGTCTTGGAATTGTTTAAGCATTATAGATTTGGAACTGGTCTTTTAATCAGGAGGTCTGGGGTTGTAACCAAGCATGTACGGTACCGACAAAAACTTTAAAACACCTGCACAGATCTGCGAAAAGTTTATAAATTTCATAAAATCAAATGTACAAGTAATACAATTATTAGGTTTGCCGTATTTTTCAATATCAAATAGGTATTCATCACGTTTTGTATTTGTGATTATCTGGGTGTACTGCACTACAGAAAACAATATACTATATAGTATATGATATCGTTGCGCTTTCGAATTCCTAGTAGTACGATCACGAGTTATCATAACACACACACGCACAAAGTACGTGTGTCATGTATAAGACGTTTATTTAGTAGACAGTGAGAACAAGCCGGCGACATACATTTTCGATAATTTCACTCATACAATTTCTAAAATTTCTAATGTATTATCTATTCTCACTACCACAATAATACCTATGCAGGGGTGTATAATTAGTAATGTTCTGAAATAAACAATATTGCTGAATGGAGCATTTAATATACAAAAACATAGAATCCTATAAAAGCTAAGGAGTCCTGCGAAAACTTTACCTTAAACTAAATAAAGATTACGAAATTAAGTAATAGTGTACTTGATCATAAAGGTTCAACATCAATATGTCGCTATGAATCACTTTATAACTATAATATTCAAAAATATTAATAACACATTAATATTGGTATGTTATTTACAAACTAAATAAAACTCGAAGTTTGGTTATATTACAAAATCATAAAGTTAGCCGTGGAAAGTTAGACGAAACTATATTCAAGTATGAATTCAAAATAGCCCAAGCATAAATTTTACAGTTATCCATAAAGGTGTGCGATTTTATCTAAAATCATTTAGTGAGCACAATAATCTTCCCGCTAATTACAATTATTATGTTGGATAACGATCTTGACGATAAGCTACGTATGTCTATTTGACCGGTGATTAACTATTGACCGCATTAGTTTGGTACAATACGACCTGTAGGCATCATGCATACTCGTTTATGACCAGCGGACGACGATAAAGTCTATCTGCCAAGCAACTTTATACTTTAAACCTATTCAATTACGAATTAAGCTGTATATAGATCGGGGCCACAAATCTGTGACCGTTAAAAATAAATTATAAATAACAAGCAGGCAATAAACGAGCTGTTCGCAGGTTAGAGATGCAGGCAGATAAATCACCTCGGAGGGGTCGATCCGGCCAGTGTTGTAGTGTTTAGAAAGAGAAATGTGATCACGTGGCCGTCTACACACCTAATCGGATGAGGTAAAGATGTTGATTAAGAACATACACAAGCCTAAAGTATGTTAACATTCATATGCTTTATTTAAATCGTACATCAAGAAGTTGTTTTTAAAATAAGTTAGTGTTGTGCTTACGTTTTAAGCTACAAACACGGATGTGATAAAAACATGGAAATTATAATGTAAAGAAATAAAATGCGCAAATATGCGTTACATATATGAGATTTTAATTATAACGATATTTTTCTTGCACCTGTCTCCAGGAAAGATAAGGTTTTAATATTTGCATAGCAATAAAGGGGCGTTCTTGCAAATGAACAGGGCAAACAACACTAAGTATTGAAGGCGTTAAGTTAGTCGGTGAGATTTCGACACATATCAATTATCACCTGGTAGACGTCTGCATATTCCCTTCAATGTTATAAACGGTTACTTCCGAAGATTAAAATGCGTTATCAGTGATTAAGCATACCACAGCTGTGTGCTAAGTTGTGAGTTCTAAGAGTAGGTGAAATATTTTAAATGTCTGGTACGAGATCGACTACATTTCTGAAATTGATTTAGACAATAATTGATGACCGCTTATTAATGTTTGTTCCCGGTTGGTACATATACAGGAATGTTACTTTTTGAAAACGAACGTAGCAAAGACACTCAAAGCCGCATAAGGAATATAAAAACAGGGTTTAGTGTTAAAAAATAACTTATAATTATAACATAACTTTATAATTATTATTGTTTTACGATTTAATTATTACTGTTTTGATATACACTAATATATTATTTTACTCAACCATATAATAAAGAATATGCAAAATAAATATTACAAGAGAATATTTTAAACTCAAAACTCACAACAAAGCGCGAAGCTTGTATTATTTCACAGCTGCCAGCATATTGGACTGTGCTGTGACAGGCTCAATTATCAAATTATCATCATTGGCAACTTGATACCCACGTAATAGCGGGTTGCATACTTCACACTGACTTGGAAAATATTCAGGCCATATATTATTTTACAACGCAGGTAATGTAAATACTAGGTAGCGAAACCGGTATTAAATCATCTAGGCTTGTTCGTTATTTATGGAACGGTTGAGAAAATATCGGAATACACAGCATTCTTCTGCAGTAATTTGAATGACACGCGAGTTATAGCTCTTTCAACAGATATCGAATTATGTATGTAGTCTTGTTATTTATTTGATATTCATGAAGATTTTGTAAACAGCCAAGTTATTTCATCAATGAAATTGTTTATTGAACCTAAGCAAATCCATAAATTATATACTTAATGAAAAATAATATTTGTGATAAGTATATATCGTACGTCTAAAATGTGATACTATTCATGGTACAGCCAGTGATGCATGACCGATCAGTATTGTGATCCTCACCCAGTAAGATATAAATTTAAAAACTGTACAAGACTATTAAAGATATACATGCGTCTGATTTTATACAGTCTAACTCTTTAATGACACAACAAGAAGACTCCGAGAGGAACGACTTCCGAATGTAAATAATTGGCTCAACAGGTGATGTATAAATCACGAACAACGAGGCTGTGATTAAGAAGACCATATATCAAGTGTTAGCAACTCACCACACGCGATGCCCGCACTTATTCGTCGACGTGTTAAATCGTTATCAAATGGGTACTTCAAATGGAGTTTCGCAAAGACGCTAGAATATTGGTGTTGGTTCCTAACAACCACAAAGACAAAGGTATATTGAAGCTAGCAGTTGAGAACTATGTCGATCGAAAAATTTTATCCATCAATATAAAAATATACAAACCATAAATTGTATAACTTGAAACGGGCTTGTATTTATTTACTCATATTTACAGAATTGTTGTCAATTTACATTTAAAATTCATACATAATGGAGATACTTATTGACTGGGTATCATGTGGTATAGCATAATCTAGAACGATGAACATTACACAGACAAAATTTGTATTTGGAAATCCACTCTATTTTTTTGTAATGAATTATTTGCAACACAATCTTTCAATGACAATTTCACGTACTGTTGTAATCAATTATAACAAATTCACGTAAACGCAATTATAAAACTTTCATATTTATATTCAAAGTCATCTTTTATAGATGGAACAGTATGTAAAACAACACGCTAGAAAATGATGAACTGGCCGAGCGGTCTCGTGTCGGTCTGTTTGTCGAGCGCCGGGCGAAATACGTTTCACCTTCACCCATCGATTAGTGTGAGAACGATTTATTGTTTGCATTTGGGAGGATTCGCGCCATGTCACGAGCGTCTCTACTCGGCGGGACATAAATCGTAATCGGTACTATTTCATAAATCATCTCGTATAAAACATTTTTTTATTCTGAATTGCCTTAACAAAGGACTGATAGAGATTCAGGCTCCATCTCAATAAGGTTAATATTTTGTAAAATGAAGGATAGGCAATAAATATGTTATTGAAGCATCTAAGAGAGGAATTAAGAATCTCTATATTTTATACAAAATGTTAAATTAATAAACGAAATCGAATATCAAAATTGTTATATTGAAAAGAAAGAAAATACATTAAACAAATTTCTTGTTTCAAAATTATATAAACTTTATACTCTGTGATTTTGTAATGGAGTACATTTCCTATTCATATTACTTATTTCACATTAAGAAGATATAACAAAACAATACGATTTACGGTGAAAGCATGTCAGAGTCACTAAAATCAACGAAATTGGGTCTTGAGCAATGCAACGTGTTTTAGTTGACAGCCCAATTAAATTTCGCTCGACAGCGGACACAAGGGAAATTATTTCACGCTCTCTCCTTTATCTTATATCGAATGATGGTCGCTTCTTCCTATTTTGTCCAGGGTATACTGTAACGTTCAACTCACACAATACGCCGCGACGGTTGACTGTAATACTTTTAATTTTGTTTGATCTAAGGATATCAAATTAGTTACAAGTATTTATTACATTACAATTTTCTTATTAAGAATGTCAAAGTGTAGTTAGCAATATCCGATTCTTTTTTTTAGTTATATTTTTCCAATTCATACTAATATTAAAATGCGCAAGTCACACTCTCTGTTTGTCACGCTTTCATGCCAAAACTAATAAACCTTTATTAAGATAAAATAAATATTTTTTCTGGCAAATATAGCTGGCCTAATTTGGTATGAGGATTGGAGGAAGTTAAAAAGCTAGTATACTGTAAAGTATAATACTTATATATATAGTCTTTCTTGTCTCCAAAATATTCCGATGTGTAGCTTTAAATTTATCGGGATGTAAGTTGAAAATTGTATTTTCTGAAGAGGATACAATAAATTTCCGAAAGGTCGCGTTAACGAGCCGACCCGACGCGAGACGCACGCAACAATAAAGTTCCAACATAAGACTTGAAACAAACCTATTTTTACATGCACATATAAAGTATGTAATTAAATTTATGTTTTATAAGATAACAAAGTACTCAATATAATTTTGTACATATATTTCAAGACACTTGCGTATTTTGTATATCCTTAAAAACCGAACGATATCTCAGTAATCAGGAAAAGTTCGTGCACTGCACCTCTGTAATGATTGCCCTCATATCGAAGTCAGGAATCCCGTGTGGAATTACCGCCTTATAATAGGCAGGAAGGTACGTATTTCGGCAAGTTTTCTTATTCACTTCTTATCATCTCATTTCAATCTTTCTCCTGTTATGACTCGCTCACTTCAGCAACGCTGAACACTGATTGAGCCGCTTGATGTTCAACGTACCCTGAGATACCTTTTACCTCGTCTTATTTATATTTAAATTAAGATATGAATGATACGGTGGCCTTAGTATGTGCGTCAACATACGAATATTTCAAAGAGTCCATCTCGCCGTCTACAATTATCTCGTACCGCGCTTGGTATTTCATTACATGTCCAATAATAATAAGCTTTCAATACAGTTAACGAGGTTTGCACGGATAAAACTCAGATTCAGTTGAGCGAGGCGTAATAGAATATTATTGCTAGTCATTATTTATCTAGGCTGTTGGAAAATGATCATCGCCGTCAGAGTTAGCAATAGTCTTAGAATAGTGGATTTTTAAGCGTCTTAATAATAAAAGAAATTCGATTTACACAAGAAGAGGATTAGTACGTAGTATTTTCAATTGCAGATTTATTATCATAACAACTATAGGCGGACAAAATGTCTTATTAGTAGTAAGGAAGAAGAAAGATTTTTTATGTCAGTCATTACTATACATTTAATAAAAATTGTTCATTGAACAAAAATAATTAATTGGAGAAAACGATGAAAAGAATTTTAGTTTTTTTTTTGATATGATAATTTATTTATCTAAAGAAAAATGTTAGCATGAAAGAATATTTCATTAAATGTGGTAATCAAAAATCAAATAGTTAAGATTATTTAAACAAATTTAAAGAACCAACGTGGGCGTGTCATATAATGTTTATATCATAAGTGTCGAGATTTAAGAATTGTAGAATCATCAGAGTTCAATTGTTTATAAATATTAGTTTTGATTAGTTTCGCTAACTTAAATCCCGTGTCACAGAAGAGTGGTTCTGTCGTTTCCAAGAACTGCAATCTTCTAGTTAAGGTCGTGGCAGCAATCATTGCTGTACCCGAGATTGAATCGTAATTTCGTGTGGAAACAGCACTTTGACCCGCGGCAGCGCTCGCTCAGCTTCAGCATTAAACGCTCTCCGCGCAGTTAGCTTAACTCAAAGGCCATATTTTAACTTCATCCATTTTTATAGTGCAACTTCCCGCCGCGAAATACTTAGTTTGCGAATTTGCAATTTTCCTTAAATAGGATATATTATTCCAGTAGTGTTTATAGATATAAAATGTATGCTTACTGAATGTAAACTTTATTCAGATTTCGAGAAATAGGAGTGAATTTAAAATGTTAGAGTTTGTCAAATAAGACAACTCCTTATGTAGAGTACACTACAATATTATACAATATTAAATTGTTTCCCAAACGAACATAATCCGAAGAGCAATCAGGGTTCTAAGTAGAATCCTGACTGCAACTGAGGAGTTGAGGATTCAATGGAGTCATTCGACCTCAAACTAATAAGGCCGTAAGTTCTGTTACTTACTATTGAAAATATTGTATTATTGCGCAAAATGTTTATTAAAGCATGTATGTATGTGCATATTTATTGAAGACCTGAGTACCTATTTAGTATCATTTTCAATTTGATGCCTTCGCGCTGTTCTGAGAAAAAGGGTCTTGACAGACGGACAATGATGATGCTATTTGAGTTCTTTTTTTTTTGTAAGGAGTACGGTACCGTGAAAAAAGCTATAAAGGTAATACATACGATCGAAATTAAAAAAGAAATAACATGATAAAGTGAATTTTTTGTAACAGAATTTATGGTCAGACTAGTTAGTGTTGCTCATACAGTGGACAATTTTCCTATTATTACCCTGTATGAAAAAAAAGTATATTGAAGTTGACAAATATCCATACTTATTCTAAATTAAAAATACTTTTATTAATGAATAAAAACGATTTACAGAAAAAAAAGCTATGTCTTTTGGAAATCATCATAAAAGAAAATTTATTTTTTATATCAAGTCTAAAAACACCGCATCGATAAATAATCAACTACCAACAGCGGGAATCGTACTATAGACAGATAAAAACATCAGAGAACTCTTTCACATAACAGAGTTCAAGCACCAGGACATTCACTTATCGGATTACCCTACGCTATATTTCAAGGAATTTCTGGCGCAATAGTTCAGTGTCCCACAGTGATGTACGGTCAGTTGGAAACAATGAGTGGACACAAATGTGGTACATGTTATTACAATGAGGTGCGTGGGTGTCTCCCCACTCGCCATTAGAGCAGGAACAACAATAACTGACACTCTAAAAGTCCATGTCAGCAAAAACACTTTGAATATCGATACACGTGAGTATACAAAACTTATATTAAACAAATATTATATCATCTAATTTATTTATATTAATCTGATATATTTATGTAAATTTAAATTTGATATATTAATCAATGAAAGTAAATTTATACAAAAAATAATCTTGCGCTATTACAAGTGCATAAAAGCTTGAAACGCATGAATGTTATATAATTACGAGTAATAGGAATTTTACTAGATAAACAGATGGACATTTTTCAAAGCGAGTTTGGTTTGATCCGTTATGAATCTATGGTCCCAATACTTAATAATGAATATTTGTGGTCCCAATACTTAATGTTTGTATTTTTATTTCTTGTGTACTTTTATCTGACGCTAATACGTTGATGGGAGGTATACACCTGCATAAACCTGTAAAAAAATTCAAAGGTGTATGTGAAGTCGACCAATCCGAATTGAGCAAGCGTGGTTGATCAAGGCCTAATCGTCTTAATAATGTTTGGGTAGGCTCGTCTGCACTCATATGTATATGACCTTGTACTTGTACAGTACTTTATGGGTTCTTTAAAGAGTGAAGAATTTCTAAGGTGGCATATGATAGGGTCACAGATCCCATACGAAAGTCAAAGAAGTAATAGTAAGATTGAAATTGAATGATGAGTCAATTTTGCCAATAAACTGTAGACAAAATGCAACTGAACCAGTGAGTTAGCCACTCAATCGATGGATTAATGCAACGTCTAAAAATCTACGCGTTCCTATTGGTCAAAGACAACAGTTATTTGCGTTTCAACTATAACTAAGTGACCAGAATAGGCCCACTGCTCCACTAGTAGTACTACATAACTTGCATCTTGCTAAAAAATTGTAAGTTTCAAACACGGCAATTTTTTAAAACATGCTTATAATTATACCATTGTGTTTTACATAAAATAATCTATTTTATTTAGGTAAGTAGCAAAAAAATGTGTGCGAGGTTCTGGGACATCATTAAAACAGAAAAGAAAAATGTTAAGCTGCTCTTAGTTTCCACAAGAAAGTTTTTATCTACCCACTTAACTTTATCAGAAATCAACATCTGCCATACACACATTCGCGTGAAAAATTATAGTAATGAGGAATGTTGGAACTGTAATTAGGCGAGAAATTAGCATAATAAAAGAGATAAAAGAGAATAACATCCCGTATCTGGCACAGACCCGCTATAAAACTGTTAACTTAACCAGTTACTAGGCAATTAAGTAAACAAATTCTCGGTAAACATTTTGACGATAAAATTATTACTGCGCAGATACTCTTTCACAGTCAAATAGATAATATCTGATTAAGAAAAAGAGTAATGACAGCTAGTATGTGTTACGACAACACAATAATAACCAGAGGTAGTTGGGATGTCACTAAAATCAACAATATTTGTGTTGGCAATGTTACTTCGGATCGTGGGAAACAGATGTATAGTGTTCGTCTATCCGATGACCCTTTAACGGTTCCAAGTCCCTATTGGGCAAAACATTGCGAGATTTTTTCGGGATGAAACTAAATTGACCAATTTCTTAATGTCAAATTGACATTATAAATATATCTTAAAAAAAAAGAAAATACAACAAAAAATTTACGCCCAACGTGGGGCTCGAACCCACGACCCTGAGATTAAGAGTCTCATGCTCTACCGACTGAGCTAGCCGGGCCTACTACTCCCAAATGAAATAACACTCTACTAGTTGACGTCTCAATTTTATTGGACAATTTGTTTATTTTTACCAACCATTTTATTAAGAAAAATTAATTGAATGAAAACCATCCATACTGTTTGGTCAAACTATATCTATGGTTTATTTTGTCTACGACTTATTTGATATCGGTCCAGACGGCAATGGGCGGTCTTGCAAACACTACTGAACCATGTAATTTACTTGTTGGCTCGTATCGGTGCTGTATAGAGGCAGTTATTTTAAATTGTAACTTGCGATCGCTCGCGGCTTAGTTCGTGAGGAATTTGCACTAGCTATCCCAATTTCGAACAGTCGTCAGTCGGTCGTCTGTCCCAATTTAAGCTAATGTATAGCTATGTAAGAGGTTGACATGTTGTTTTTGTATTTCCTGGTTTGTTGAACCACTAACATATAGTAAAAAATATTATATAAAAAAATTAACCAACCGGCACTAAAGAAAAAAATATTAAAAGTACACAGCAATCGTAAAGAATGCATCGTTGGGCATTCAAAATAAAAACTGTTTGTAACAAATATTAATTATTCAATTATAATTTATTTATTTTTTACCTAAAATTAAATTTAATAGTATCCACTACAAAACCATAAAAAACGTGATATAGAACATCACGTTTGTCAATTTATTTATATTTTTCAATTAATCTCTGGTTATGTCTACTATATAAGTATTTATTTAACTTGACATTACTCACATTGAATAAAATTGTGTAAAAAAAGTTTTGAAATGAATTACCCATTAAATCTATTCATGGCTTCGTTATACACCCATTAGAACATGTGACAATATCTTAGGTAAACCCTTTACGCTAGGGAAAATTATTGCGTCAACATGTTATTTGAAAAAGGTTGGCGTAGTATAAACGTTTTCTTTTTAAGTAACTTATTTGGCTACAATTCAAGTGTAAGAAATGATATACCCGAAATAACTTCGGTGCTAAATTACGTAAGAAATTTCAGAATCGTCTTAAAACTAAAACAATATACTGAAACAACAACATAGATATTATACAAGAATCTATCCTGAAACGGATAATTACGTTTGGCGAAGGACGCAACGAAATGGCGTCTGTTCTAACAACATTACGCATTTCGTAGGATCCGTTTCAAAAGCGATATTACTCAGACACGATTGTGCTCGTAGCAATGCGAAACCTACCCGCTAATGATTTACCGAATTTAAATTACTGTACGAATAAATAACTATCGTACTAAATAACAGAACGGAGAAGATAGTATCGAGCACTATTAAATTACTCCACTTATCAGCAATCAATAGTGTCGTAGTTAATATTGGGTATAATGAGTGCTTGCCAATTATATTGGCGAATAAATATTCTGTATTTGTCTTATATCAAGAGATCTATATCTTTTGAGTAGGTTCGTGAATGTCACTTGCGATAGTAGCGTTGTGATAAGAGGACAACTAAAAATAACAAATATCGGATCATAATATAATGGAGTATTCTCGAAATTGAACCATGTTCCTCTATTTATTTACGTTTCAATAATTTTAGGAATGAAAGCAATAATTTTCATTTATACATAATTGATACTTATTTATCGTATATTTAGCATTATATTTCTTTGATATAAAGTAAAAATAATCTGAAAAAGTATACACGCATCAAAAACGTCTGGAATCACTTGTTATTAATTACATCAACAAAATTTTACATTTCTTTTTAGGCATTTGTTTTCATACAAGTGTAACTTTTCTGTTACATAACCTAAAACAGAAATAAACATATCTGAAGTTCCCAGATATGTGTATATTTTATACAAATATGCCGGACTACAAAATTTTTATTTAATGGTAATATTGCTACGATTAAAATGTACGTTAGAAAGTCACGTTTGTCAACAAATTTATTTTTCAATTGATCTGTTTTTTATGTTCTCGTATTCTAAATATATTTAACTAAATACGAAAGCAACAACCTTATAGTGTGAAACCTTGTGAAAAAAATCATTCAAACTATCTTATTCAAATCTATTCATGGCTTCTTTATACAGCCATTAGAACATGTCACCATACCTTCGTGAAACCATTTACGTTAAAGAAAATTATTACGTAGACGTCTTATTTGAATAACGATGTCTTCTTACAAGATAATCTTATAGGAGACTGTTGTGTAACTTCTCGATGCGCTTCCGAGATCTCCTAGCTCCAGTTTAAACGTACAAATTAGTTTATGTCAATTAGTCAGTTTTCTTGTAACGTCGGAATGTATTTTAGTGATTAATTTTAGTCTCACACCCTTCCGCGTACAGTGACAAATGTTTGTATTAATCGCATTGGATGTCTTTATGGGCAGGGAAGAGTTATTAATACAACATTCTTACCACTTGCATATACAATATGTTTCCGCTTTACCTGAAACAACAAACGAAAAAATAATGTAATGAAATTAAGAAGTTCTATATATTACAATGTATAATATATATATATATACATATATATACACATGCCTATAAGTTTTTAATTCTTATATATGAGTCGCCAAACTCATTCTATTGGGCTCGACCATTTCGAGAAAATTTTTGTGTTAAGTTTGAGGTATACTGCGCGACATATAATCTACACATACTGGAGTCCCTACTTTTCTGCCGGAAACATCACACTAGGACAATATTTTGTTTTCCATCGGCTAAAATCTATAGCTTCTATAGTCATGTCTCAGTGTTTTCTTTCTTTTTATGAATTATTTAGTAAAATAAATGTTCAAATAAAAATTGACATATTTTTTCTGTGTTATTAATGGATTAGATGCCTCACAACAAATAGGTACGAACACATATCACGTGACAATTTAAAAAACCAAAGATATTTTTGCTACTACCGCACTCTACGGACGAGTACGAGCACAGCGCGACAGCAACATATTTTATAAATGCTTATTTTTCAATAGTCACGACTTAATATTTTCTCTTTAAAATTTTAAGATATAGAATAAACCAAGCATCTGATTATATGACAAACGAAATTTGATTGTCATAGTTACACTTTCTATGTCTAATCAAATAAACAATTAATACAATCAATCTAACATGCATTATAGAGTTCTGTAAAAAGTATCTGTAGTAGTAAAGTTACTGTAATGTTGAATAGATCACGCCAGAACTAAACTAAGCAGGGCTTGCAAGCAAAAAAAAGTATGGTATACCATTGTGCGATTACGATGTTAGAGTAACTATCGCAATGCCCGTCAGTGTCAAAGATAATCAGCATTGGCGATTCCTGTGAGAGCCGAGTCAAGCGATAGATAAACATATCCCGAGATCGGCGTCCATTCATCACGTGCGTAACTGGAACTACGATTAAACTTTGTACAGATGAGTGGAACAATGGCTATCAGTTGATACTATCGACGATAAGTTGAGGTTTGCCGCAGAAGCGACCAGAAACGCTCGCCATCCCAGGCTACAGTTTAATATTATTCCCTCTTGATAAGGATTGACATGGCAAATAAGCGTGCTTCCTATTTAAGATATCTATAAGAGTATAGTAACGACAGGGATACCAAGTATAAATGGTGTGGGCTATAGCCACAAATAGTAATAATAGTAATTGCCCAGCATCTATACTAACAAGTTTCTTAAAATTACAATAAAATACATAAACTTAAAAATATTTAAACAAAATCACCAATACCATTTACCATTTTGTTAGATATGATGAGAATAATAAATATGACAATCAAATCATTTGTGCAAGATTTATTATGCATAAGTTGTGAGACACACAATAAGTTATTATACTAATAACAATCTGAAGCCTATGAATATTTAATATATAACGCAATAAACATTTATAATGAGCTTCTTTGTATGTATAAAGTAGTCTAGCTGATGGCTATTAATACAGATATGTTCGACTTACGCTACTCTTAGAAGACGACGCAACAGCGCTACAACTTGTTGGATTAAGTTATTTCATTCATCGATATTTGCGGGGAAACGTTAATAATAGTTACATGACGCGAGAGTAACGAGCAAAAAATATACAAAGGGACACGCAAGATCAGGCGGCGCAATAAGTAATGGCTCGATCCGGCGCAGCCATCGAATGCGAGCGTTATCTCAATAAAGACCAACAGAGTGCGTTCATTAGCACTCTGACACGGCGCAATCATAAATTGTCGGGCGTTGGAACCCCGCCGCGACCCGCACGCCTACCCTTCTCTGCACCCCTGGGCCCCTGGTACCTGGCCCTTTGCCCGCATTCAACTTTTTGCCATTTCCATTGTTTTTGGTAGACCCCTCATAAACCGTAACGCTGATCGCTGATAGTACCAAGCAGGTGTCACCCTTCACGCATACCGGACTAATTACAAATTTTAACTTCGGATAACAATTCGCAGCCGCGATAAGAAATACAGCTGAATTGAATTAGGCTAATGCAGTGTCGATAATATATCAGATATGGCATTGTATGATGAGGAGACCACCGCTCATAATGGATGAATGACGGAGTATAGAGATAAAAAAGGTCAGAATTCGATAGAATGAACACAAACATAGTAAATAGTGTTGTCTGTACGCCAACTAAGTAAAACATATCCCCAACTAGCAAACATGGGAAGTCATTAAAGCAACCGGCGCGTGGCACTTAGAGGAGTCCTATAGCCGTCTGGCCAAGCATAAAGATCAATATCTCTGTGGCTCGTTGCCAAAATCTTTTTAATATCGTCTCAGAAGCAAGTGAAGAGTGGTTACGGGCGATAACAACAAAACTATTACTGGAGCGGTTCGCTCACGAATTGGTCGGGCTATATATAGTTGGCGGCCGTTAGTTTAATCTTATTGTCAGGTACAATAGGGGAACAATAGTGCAAGCAGACATCCCTGGGAGTACTTTAAGTTGACTGATAGACTCGACCATCTTATTCGAAATCCGCTTTGAGGACGCCTACAACTTTTAATGAGAAGGTAAGCATGATCTGACTTCAGACTTTGTGGATTAAGAGTAATTAGGTACTAGTCAGTATATTGACAACTAATACGTACCGCTTAGAGCCAAAAACTGAGTAAATTTTAAACTTTGGCTGCAACGAGCTGAAATTAAAAACGTTAAACTATATAGTTCATATATTATTTTTACTCATGTGATAATTGTACAAAATAGTAGCAAGTGCTCTTATCAAAATAGTTTTATATAGTTGCGAAATTCGTAAAATAGTGACTGTGAAAAGTAGAAACTAACGGGCGGGCGGGGCACTAAAACTATTTGCATTTATTACACCACGACTTCTTGTTAGTAGTTATTTATAATTACACAGAAATTTAGTGCTGGAGTTATTTTTTGCTTTTACTTGCTTCCATTAAACATATCTGTGTTTAAATAATTCAAGGAAAATTAAGTTCGTTATTTATATCAAAATGACTTATAAAACTAACAAAACAGTTTACAACCTTTAGTTTACTATCAGCCACATAAATACTATAAGCAATATGTATGGTAACATCTACATATATTTAATATTCATAATCTGATTAATAATTTATGTATGTAAAAGAATTTTAATAGAATTGAACGAAGTGCTTGTATCCAAGCCGATATAGTTTTTCAGAAATTTTTATTATATTTGTATCTCGTTATATCTAGTAGTAGACATCAAAAGTGTCAGTAGCAACCACTTTTAGATCATGGGCTCTACTACTCGCAAAAAACTACTGTATTTTACTAATAAAGTGATAAGGAATTTAAAATTTTGTTATTCCTCTCATGCAACAGAATCTGAAAGAGCATTTTATATGTAAAAGGTAATCCAGTGAACCCTTTGTAATTATGTATGATATTGTATTTTAGCTGTATAATACAGAATAACTTATTATTATTACTGCATCGACGAAAATACCTCTGGGCAAAATTATTTTGTGTTGTATGCGAAGCGCCCCTAGTGTCTTGGTCTATTACACCGATCGCTTACTTATAAATACAAATGTTACTAATATTTTTATAATGTGTATTTAAATAGTGTAAATTGATTAAAAACGAAGTATTTTTCAAATTACACCTTTTTTGGAATGTATGATTGTATTACGGACTTTGTATATTGCATTGAAAAATGCTCAATAATTGTATAATTATTTTAAAAAATCAACCAGGAGTTAAATCTACGTCTTTAACAAACCGTGTTGACATCTTAACCGTTCAGGGCACTTCCCGTCCCATTCGAATAATTCAACTGTCTTCTTCATCTTATAGTTTGTTAAGGCAAAGTAGACTTGATTCTCTGTTCATAACTACGTGTTAATTCCCAAATGTAGGTATACACAGCGTGAAATACCAGATGACCCAGCAAATTCTGTACAAATCAATTGCGAATAATACTAGAATTCCTAAACATATTTTAATACTCGAATCGCCTTTTTTTACTTTACATTATATTTAAAAATAGTAATGTTATTCAGTTAAATTGTTTTTCAACACCATTGCTCGTAATTGGTATGTAATTACACCAATTTTAGTTTCACAATGTATCCTATTACCAACTTATAATATCTTTGAAATTTCAAATTCGATTACCGCACAATGCTTTGATAATCAAAAGTGAATAGTTTCGTAAAGAAAGTCACGCTTTTATTTATAAGAAAAAAAAAATAGGAACCAAAGAGAATTTATATACAAAATGCTGAAACATTTTTTTTAATTAAATAAGTTTGGCGTTTAGAAAAACTCTGTTTAAAAATATACAATTATAAAAACCTTATTTAAAATTACAACTATTAAATAGAAGTCATACATAAATATTAAAAGAATATATTTATTTTGTAAAAATTATATAATCGCTATTTTGGCTGTATAAGCGTCGGTACCTTAGTCTTTCGCGCACAAAGTCGTCAATGAAAAAGTAAACGCGCCATTTTTCAATTTTCATTACTATTTCGCAAGTAGATGTTTTGCATTGTTTCTTTTGTTAAGATTTTTATATCAAAAATGTCATCAAGCGATGAAATTGATTGTAGGAATGAAATAATAACGAATATTTCAGAAATGACTGGCGGTGAAGGTGGAAATCCCTTTCACAAATTGTTTTTCAAAATAAATTTTTATTGACCTATAAAGTTTGTATTAATTACTCGCAATGGTGTTGAAAAACGTCGTATAACACTCGTGAGCAGTTAAAAATTACATTCTCGGCTGAATATTCAGCCTCGAACGTAATTTTCAACATTACTCACTTGTATTATAATGTACTATTTCATAATTTCTTTTGGCAACTATATTTAATATTTGACATAAACTAACCCAAAAAGTAGGTTATAATTTAAACCAGTTCAGCCGTTCTTGAGTTATAAATACAGATCGGATAATCGGATGCATATTTACCTAAAGTTAATTTTTGGCTCACAAATTATGGAAGCGGCTTTTTAAAATACATTTTGTTAAATAAAAATCCCGGGAAAATACGGGACTGCAAATTTAACGTAGTGATATTGTTGAAAATTACTAATTAGCACGTGGTATTTATTTTCAAAAGACCGAGACTCCGGGTTCATTTATACAACTATGCATACGTACTTACATGAAGTTTAGTTTCAGTTCCCCGTGCGATTTATGAATGTACGATTCATTACATGAAGAGTGTTATAAGAAAGTAGTGAACTAGTTTGACTGAGACCTGGTGGAAATGGTTTCCGTCGGCCACCTGCCGGTCAGTAGAGGACCCGAACCCCGAATATCCTGTCTGGGAGGCTGTCCTGCCAACCGGCGAAAATCCCGTCGTGCGGTCTTCGTGCCGGAGTGGGAGACCGGAGTGGATCCCGATGACTGCAGGCGGGGGGCACCGGGGGCCCTTCCGTGCCGCGCGTCAGCCCTTCACACAACCCACGCCTTCACTTTGTACCGTGATCTGCGCTTTCTTTGTTTATCGCCGGGATCCTCCCCACATTTTTTACCCTTTCCCAAATTAAACTCTTCAACAAATAATGGCCAGAAAAATAAAGAAGAAGCAGGTTCGTACGGCGGACACCCAATCCACAATCAAGATGGATTTCTGCAATATCAGGGGTCTACATAGTAATCTCGATGCCGTCCACCACCATCTCGAGACGGCTCGGCCTACCTTGCTCTTCTTGACGGAGACGCAAATATGCGCTCCGGACGATATTTCGTACCTGAAGTTCCCGGGTTACGAACTGGAACACACATTCCAGCGTAAAGCCGGTTGTGTGCGTGTTCGTCCGGGGCGATGTTTGCTGCCGCCGCCTTCGGGGCCTCGAGCATCGGATCTGTCGTTACTCTGGCTTCGCGTAGACCATGGGGGCGTTACCCGAATCTACGCGTGCCTTTACAGGTCCCATGCCAGTGACTTGGGGTCAGCTCAGCTTTTTGAGCACGTCCAAGAGGGGATTGACCGAGCCTTGGAACAGTATCCATCTGCGGAGGTGGTGGTCCTTGGTGACTTTAATGCTCATCACAAAGAGTGGTTGAAGTCCCGGACCACCGACCTCCCGGGTAGAACTGTCTTCAACATGGCTTCGGCCTATGGTCTCTCTCAACTGGTGTTACAGCCCACCCGTATACCAGATATAGAGAGCCATAATGCCTCCCTGCTGGATCTTCTGTTGACTACACGACCTAGCGGATACAGGGTTGTGGTCGATGCTCCTCTCGGATCATCAGATCTAAGTAAGGTTGTGCTAGGTTTATTATTTATATGATACATATCTATAAAATATTATTTATAGAGTTACTCCTTTTCTTCACACGGACTAACAGATTCTGTACAGCTTCCGTCTTACATCTTTAAGCAGCGCCTATACAGCTTTACTAACCAAAAGGCTGGCGTAGCGTCGTCGGCCTATGTGTATTTAATAGAGCTACGTAAGTACTTAGATGTTTAAGCTCAATATGCTGCGAAAAAAAAAAATAATGAATTTTTAAACTGCTTTTATATAGCTATTTTGGGGATTGACAGACTTTGCGGTCTTAGTCATAATCACGCTGGTCGAATGCGGATTGCATATGCAGGTTGCATGCCGATATTTTCCTTTACTGTAAGAGCATCAGATAAATTACATATGAAATTATAAAAACGAAAAATCCAAGTCAGGACTGACCCCGTGGCCCTCAGATTGTCGGATTCGAAGACTAGTGTGGAGATCGCAACACCACTGACGTTCCATTACGTTCATTCGCATATAAATATATTTTTAAATAAATAAAACAACCACGGTTAAGACGAAAATGCCATACTAAAATCAGGCCCCACAGATTCACGAAGCAGGATACTCACAGATGACGAGACCTTGAAACAAGTGTACAAACATATGTGTCAACTTAATATAATATATTATGTGTAAATATTATAGTTATTTTTTATGATACAAGTAAATTTAGTGCAAACGAAATAAATAAATCAAGTATCAACGCAAATCGTTTATTCTGTTATTGGCATAATGCACTAAAGATGATTCTAAAAGTAATTGGATGCAAAAGCCTATATAGTAAACAAATTCTGATACTGCATAAAGCGCCTAGCCTGCGAGACGGCAGGCTCTCGATGAGACAGGTAAGAAGTTGGATCAAAGAGCTCCATTGACCCATTTGCGGTCGGAGGTTAACATTTACAGCTCTTACCACAAGTGCCATTTTGAAATTGGGGTGATATTTTATTTTTTGCGTTTCCTCTTCTTTAGGTTTTGGAGTATGATGAAGGCTCTCGTCTAGTATTATATTGCTTTGGTGTTTCACTTTGTATGTTTAAGCGTTTCAAAATCAATTACACGTATTTTGTGCATATTAGGTAAATAGGGATTACCTACCTACGAAAGTATAAAATGAATTAATATTTCTAACTGAATTATGATATTAACCATAAAATAAAACAGTTAACCGAATATCTATTGTATTAATTTATATGAGTAGCATTTCTCTCATAACTCATAAACCCTATATTTTTGCCCTATTGCACGCCAATCTCGATCTTAAGTTTTGTCGTGGGAGCGTCATTACAGCAAGCTGATGTCACTTTAACAGAAGAATTTGAAGCGAGCTAGGATACAAGTATACGTGGAAACTAAAGGTGATGACTTTCAAGCCGAAATCTTTCTTGGAGAGGTCTCAGTCCATTAGTGATTTAATATAGTTAGATGTGTGATATTCGTGGTGAACTGTGAAATATTGAAATAAAAATTAATAACAATGGTAGGGGTGGTGAATAAAAGTTTTAGTACAACAAACTGGGTTAGACGAAGACAAGTGTTTGGCATTGGGCCTTTGGTGCATCGCGCTTCAGAAAAATTGCTGACAGACTTAGTTTGCTGGAGTATGGTCAACATTTAAAATTCAATGTGCTCGCGATAGTTGCAAAAGGGGTTTATAATAATTTCTTCTTAGAAGTCGTAAACTAAAAAAATCTAAGGAGTTTGATGAGAATAAATATTGGCTATTTTTTTAAACGTTCCTTTTTATCTGTTGTAGATATAAAAAAATATATTAATTTACTAACCGTGGCGATTTGAACAAAAAATATTTGAAGACATGTGCTGCATTTTTTATATAATCATGATGGCAAAGGATCTCCAGAGGAGCTACAAGTGCGTTGCCGGTCATTTAAATTTTTCTTAAGATTTGGATACCGCAGGCGCTGGCGACTATCGCATAAATACGATTAATAAAAAAAATGAGAAATTTGAATCATCTTTATTTTGGTAATCCACGGTGATTTCGTTAAGTGAAGAACAGTTAATTATTTACGTCTCACTTAGACTTGACACCACTATTCTCTTTCGAGTGTATTTCTAGCGATACAATGTAATATGTATTATATGAGTGCTAGGATTATATAGGCCTCACATGCTCACAAAATGTTGTAATGAAAGAAATCTAAAACAAAATATTTGTGGTGGTAAAGACAATTGTACTAAAGCTGAGATAAAATTTCATATAATTATAAAAAACAAATCCAAATGAAGTAACAATTTCATTCGTTCTCGCCACCCAATTAAAAATTGTGCGAATAGCACATCAAGTATTGCCAGGGAGAGTCTCAAATAAATCAAAGTGATTTGTTGTGGGCACAGCGGAGTGCCCGTCAGCGGCCCGACATAAATTCAAGAGGCCAAGAAAATATTGGCCCCCGGATTTCGGCAATCGTATCACTTCTTTGTTATATATTTCTTAAATTGCAATACTTTCACCGGATACGACTTTGGCCTGAAGGATATGGGGAATAATATATTTTACAATATGGTTACATAATAGTTACGAAACGTGCAACCCCTATCGAATCTATCAACCTTGCCAAAATAGGCCATAGGCCTTACCAATCGTAAAATTACCAATTGTAAGATTAGAGTACCCGAGTAGTATTTCAATGCCATGTTTATTTTACGCTAAGATCAATAGAGCCATTACAATACATCGAACTGGTAAGTGTAGTTTTGCAGCTTTACGACAGGAATAGATAGTTTACTACGTAAAAGCGAGCGCACCTATTATTATTCTTATCAAGTTTTCAAGAAATTTGTGAATATTTTTATATACATACATAATTATTAATAATGAGTCTTCATTGGCTTCACAAGTGAATGCAGTCGAGATATTCTATTGCGACGAACAATGCTCAGTGGCTGAATTTATATATTTCTGAAATTTCATTCATGAGTAAATAGTTTATTTACTCCCCTTACGAAGGCACTGAATCCTAGTCTATGCTGGATCAGTGGGGATTTGGTAGACTTCAAATAGACTTTGAATTTCTTTGCAGTTTACCTCATGATGTTAACTTCACCAAAGAAGTAGCGCAATCTACACATGAAATTTGAAATACGAAAAAATACATAGATTGTAGTGAGATCGAACCCACCAACTCAGGAATTGTAATACTCTCACCCAACACCATTTTTAAAGATTTGGTTAAATATATTGCGAAAATGGATTTAAATAACGTTTATATATATTTTAAATTTTTTATGTCACATAAGGATGTGTATCAAATATAATTTTTAGAGTGTCTTAATTGCGAATCATATTAAACCTACTTATTTTTATAAGCCTTAATATTTGCTATAAGTACTTCTTTTTGCATTTAACTAAGCTTTATTTAAAATAATTATTGAAATGGAATTTAATTTTATATGTATATATGTATTAATGTTTACAAAATCGCTTACATTAATTAAAATAGATTATTTATAAATCTGTAAAGATATATTATATGGAATTTACTACGTTGCTAATGCCAGTAAATAAAGTCATGTCATCCCGCCTAAGTGTGTACGTGAGCGATGTACATAATTTAAGAATACAACTGTTGATTAAGTTTGAGACTTGTGACTTTCACTAATTACTGTAGTAATCAATAAGTAAATGTTTGATATGTAATTTTATTAAATTTATTTTGCAATACTTTGTTGGTCGCTGCGGGTCTCGGGTTCGATTTCCGCACGGGACAGTTATTTTGTATGATCTACAAAAAATTGTTCCGGGTCTGGTCTAATTTGATCTGGGTGTATGTGCACGTGCGATTATTTGCTTTGTGACTGTACCTGCGACACGAAGTAAAAATGCTAGTGTGGGGCGACGTTTAAAAAAAATACTTAGGTCGTACAGTTCGGCTTAGGTCAACATTTCTTTTTTTTGTTTTTCAGGCAGCTCAATTTAAGTTGTATCAATATTTTGAAATAAAGTAAAAAAATAAATTCATCGTTCGTAAATCTAACTAAGTGTTGCTGTGATCGATAAGTTTATATGAGTAAAGCATGATATTATTTTAATTAATACATTTAACTTATTTTTTAAAATAAACTTTAAAATAAATTCGCAACGAAATCTATAAAAAATTATGTATTAACATTAAAATTATTTTAATATTAAACATTAATTATTACCTACTAGTTGCTCACTTGGGTACCTCTGAAAAGAAGAAGAAATATAATAGCTACAAAGCTGTAATAAAATAGGTATAAGCTACAAAGATTTTTTTTACATCCACTCTATCATCAATTGCAATATCGCTTTAACAAGTTCTTGTTACCATAGAATGAATACTAATATTACACAGACTACGCAAACGTGCATTGCTGCAGAGTGCAATTGCACTGAGAACATGTCCCGAAGCTTTGGATGTCAGAGGTTGCTGGTTTACCCTTGAAGTTAAAAGTTAACATTTATATGATCGTGACGGTATTCTGCAAACAAATAGATAGATAACAGAAGACTACATGTGATTGTTTCAAATCAGAATACAGATGCGATTTTTTGAAATTAATATATTAGAAGAAGCCTGAAAGTAGCACCAGTGACAAAGAAGTTGAGGAAAAATAGGTTGGACAGGCCAAGTCATGAGTATCAATGTGAATGGAGAGAAAAGAAGACGGAGTTTGAAGTTAAGGTGTGAACACAAATACGAGTATGATGCCAATATTAATATTACTAGAGAGTGGATGATGAAACCAGTTTTGCCAACTCTACTTTGTGTGCGAAAGGGCTTTGGAGTTAATTAATGAACAAAAAAGCTAATAAGTCTGCATTATCTAAATGTTATATGTATACTACAATGGCAATATCAAATGGGATTTATTCAATAATGTTCCATTCTCACATTTTTGTTGTCTGCTTTTGAAATTTATTGCCAAGATCATTGGGTCTCGCGTGTATACACGATATATGTGGGCGAATAAACAGTTGAACTAAATAAACCTACTCCATAATATTAGATTTTTCACTTAAAGTGGAATCATAACATATTATATACAACATCTTAAATCCTACTATTATGTTGTAAGTAACAAGCTGCAGTTACTAGTTTATATATTTTTACTGCTTGTAGGAGAAGAGTAAATTTCCCATTTGTAAGTAAGTAGTATCCATCGTCTAGAACTGGACTTGCAACGTCAGGGGCACATTTCAATCACTACCTACGAGTATCAAGCGAAAAATGTTTTTTTGTTAAATATTATTTGTAGTTATAATATATATGGTAAAACTGCAGTTGGGAGTTTGTCCCAAAGTTTGCATATAGGTACGTGGAAGAAATGAACGTTGAGACCAAACTGTGAGTGTAACTAGATAAGGTCAATTGACACGGGTGAACTCTACTGGGGTAGCTGGTGAAGATGGTACGTTTTTACTCTAAAAGATACATAGGTGCTCTCCATCCATCTCCAGGTGCCATCAATAATATAAATATAAATATATGCCATCAATAATATAAATAATATAATAATAAGGTCAAATTTGAATGCAATAAATAGCAGATAACATAACGTTTGTGGCGAGCTGTCGATGAGTTACCACTGACGGTCTCGATATGCTTCAGAGAGATGTACCTATGCTTCCCGCGTTTGTCTTGCCCGTGCTGGCCTGCCAGAGTATGAATACTGAATAAAGGCAATTGATATGAATAACGCCATAACATTTAAGTTAATTAAGCCTATGTATGAACAGTCATCTGTCATTCTGAGAGTACAACTAAAGCATAAATTTATAAGTCGATAATTTTATTAAGCACAGCCACCTTGCTCGTTAAGCACATTAAGATATGAGTAGCACCGGTACATGCAATCTCACGAATTGATAATTGCGGAAGTGTTTGGTGGAGATTTACGAGTCGTTGCCTATCGTCCCTAGAGTCCCACACAAGTGAATTAGGGTTGTTGAACCAGGCATTTTTGTATAAAATATCATTTAGAAATTTGTTACTTCCGTTTTTTATATTCAAATTAAAAATAAGTCAAATCGAAATAGTATTGTAGAAACGTACAACCAGTTAAGAGTGTTGTCCAAAATTTGCTGTCTGAGCTCATGTGCACGTATTTGGGTATGTAATGAGAGATTTTCTAAATGCGAATAAAAATGAAATTGTTAGTATAATAATAAACATTTTAATACCAAAATGAGTCAAAATTATGTTGATTTATCACGAAACAATAATCGTCAACAACAATCAATTCATAAACATGTTTAATGTTGTAAAGCATCAATTTTATTTGTAAGGAAATGTGTTTGTAATCTGTAGCATAAACACCAATAATTTTAAATAATATGTTCTTTGTACAATGTCTATCGAAATTTATAAATAGTTTTTAATCCATAAAATTTAAGTACAAGCGTAACGCTATATCTATATAAACATGGTTTGGAAAAATAGTTAATCTATCTCTCGAAAAATACCCAATTGACATATTGCATTTACTAATTTATTATTTATTTTTAATTTGAATTGGCAATCATCGATGACATCATAGATTACTACAGACCGCTAACAAAAAAGCACAAAAGCACATAAGAACCTACCGTTTGCATGCTAATATTGCACACGAACCCTGACAGCAAATTTTAGACTGCACCCTGCCCTAGATGTTGCTATTATATCTTTAAAAAAAGGATGTTGCTAAAAAACAACATGTTTGAATACAAAGATAATTTTTTTCTTATCAATAATGTTGCAAACATGCAAATTGCTTATCTGATGGTAACGGAATACATTCACCTCCCTAAGGGATTCGTAAATATGCAACTAAATAACAATAACGTTGTCATCTTGTGAGAAAATGTTAAGTCAGTGTATCCAGTAGCCATAGCGTAACAAATTCTGTCGTTTATTTATATGCTCACATGGTGAAGAACCCGCGGTTTGTAAAAAAATCCTAGCCATACAAGTCGTAAGTTCAATTCCTACGAACTATTAAAAAATCCAGTAGTCATTCGAGTGATCATTCTCCGTGGTCCAAATGGTCTTAACGGTGCTGACTACATGTGTTATGTTAACAAGCTGTAGACGACCCGCCAGCAAATCTTTCCGATTATGTTATCAGAACGTTAGATATAGTCTTCTGGGATGGAGTTCGCCGCCTGTACGAGGGCGTCGTGCGATCCGTGGCCATGTATGGGGCTCCCGTGTGGTCGCAAGACTGCGCGAGGTCCCCCCGCTGCAGAGCTCTGCTACGGAGCCTGCAGCGGATAAAGGCCATACGGATCGTACGAGGCTACCGTACAATCTGCGAGGCGTAAGCATATACGAGGCGGCGACAGTTCTGGGACGCTCCCCCCCATTCGACATCCTGGCCGACATGTACGCGGCGACGTATGCACGCGCACGAAGTGCCTAAGCGGGAGTGGCACCGATGGATTGTGGCGGCCTGGCGTGCGCAGCTCGAATTACGGATCTGCGCGCGCCAGCGGGCCGTCGGTGCCGTACTCCCGCACCTCGAAGCTTGGCTCCACGGGAAGGATGAGGTCACCTACCGATTGACTCAGATACTCACCGGCTGCTTCGGTGAGTATCTGTGTCGAATAGGACGGGAGGGATCGACACATTGCCACCACTGCGCATCCGACCTCGACTCGGCCCAGCACACGCTGGCGGAGTGCCCCGCGTGGGCCTCCGAACGCCGAGTCTTGGTCGCAGAGATCGGGCGAGATCTGTCTCCGCCAGCATTGATTGCGGCAATGCTGGCGGACGAGGGAGGTTGGAGGGCTGTGGCCTCCTTCTGTGAGGCAGTGATGCTCCAGAAGGAGGCCGCCGAGCGGGGTCGGGAGATGGCCGATCCCGCTCGAAGAAGGCGGCGCCGGGCTCGGTAGCACAGCTGCGGCGCCGCCGCGGGTCGCCGGCGGGCGCGAGTAAGTCGCGACTGCTACGGCGACCCGGGATGGACCACGCCCCTTCCGTGGCCGGGGGGCGTCGTCGGTGAGGAGACCGGGGGAGGTAGTAAGCCTCCCCCAAGGAGGGCTCCCCTGTGTCGACGGGGGAGCGGAGGCTGGGGTTCTCGGAAGAAGCTTTCTGTCCCGGGGGCTCCCTACAAGCCTGAGGAAGGCCATCCTGAGGTTTTTAGTGGGTAGGCCTCCCCCTTCTGGGGAGGAGAGCCCCACATAACCCCGGCCCGCCACAGCCGGGGTATGCAATTTAATGCATTTTCCTCAGGGAAACAAAAAAAAAAAAAAAAAAAAAAAAAAAAAAAAAAAAAAAAAAAAAAAAAAAAAAAAAAGGGTTGTGGTCGATGCTCCTCTCGGATCATCAGATCACTGCCTTGTCCGTAGTACCGCCAGACTCGCGCAACCACATCGCGCAGCCACGGCCAGCAGCCGTACAGTTTGGCGGTATAAGTCAGCAGACTGGGATGGACTCCGGGAATTCTTCGGATCCTACCCCTGGAAGCGGCTCTGCTTCACTTCCGCAGATCCCGATACCTGCGCAGACTGCGTCACGGAGACGGTGTTGATGGGAATGAAAACATTCATTCCCAGCACCTCCGTTCCTGTTGGCGGCTGCAGTCAACGCTGGTATAATAATACCTGCCGGAGGACTGCACATCGCAAGCAGTCTGCGTTCCTCGCCTGGAACAACGCCAGGAAAAATCGGGATCCTGATTTGGCGGAGAAGAAGCGACAGTACAACGCCGCATCCAGATCCAACAGGAAGGCTATTGCCGAAGCCAAGGCGGAGCACGTGGCCAGAATTGGCGAGCGACTAGGAAGCTATCCCAGTGGGAGCCGCGCCTTCTGGTCGCTGGCCAAAGCTGCGCAACGGAACTTCTGCCAGTCCAGTCTCCCACCACTGCGAGCAAGCGATAGCAGCCTGGCCCATAGCGCAAAAGAGAAGGCCGATCTTCTGGCTGAACTCTTTGCCTCGAACTCGACCATGGACGATGGAGGGACCACGCCACCTACCATCCCTCGGTGTGGAAGTTCACTGCCTGAAATCCGTATTACACAACGTGCGGTCAGGCGGGAACTTAAGCTCCTGAACGTCCATAAGTCGAGCGGGCCGGATGGCATCCCAGCAGTGGTACTAAAGACGTGTGCCCCTGAATTGACCCCCGTATTAACGCGCCTTTACCGTCTTTCTTACCAGCAGAACAGGGTTCCATCTTCGTGGAAGATTGCCCACGTCCACCCAATTCCCAAAAAGGGTGACCGAGCCGACCATCAAATTACAGGCCAATTGCGATAACGTCCCTGCTCTCCAAAATTATGGAGCGGGTAATCAATACCCGCCTTCTACGGTACCTGGAAGAGCACCAGCTAATTAGCGATCGTCAGTACGGTTTCCGTCACGGCCGCTCGGCTGGTGACCTTTTAGTGTACCTGACACACCATTGGGCAGAAGCTTTGGAGAGCAAAGGTGAGGCTCTCGCCGTTGGACTGGATATCGCGAAGGCGTTTGATAGGGTCTGGCATAAGGGTCTTCTTTCGAAATTACCATCCTATGGAATCCCCGGGGGACTCTGCAAATGGATAGCCAGCTTCCTGGACGGTAGGAGCATCAAAGTCGTCTCTGACGGCTGCTGCTCCAAAACCTTGTTCATTAATGCTGGCGTTCCACAAGGTTCGGTGCTCTCCCCAACACTGTTCATTCTGCATATCAATGACATGTTGTCAGTTGAGAACATTCATTGCTATGCGGATGACAGTACGGGTGATGCGCGGTATACCAACCACCAGACCGTCCCTCGGATTGCATTACACGAAAGGCGGTTGCAACTTGTGTCTGAAGTCGAAGACTCTCTAGGGCGAGTCTCCGAATGGGGTACAAAGAACTTAGTCAAGTTCAACCCCACGAAGACACAGGTGTGCGCGTTCACTGCGAAGAAGGACCCATTTATCGTAGTGCCTCAGTTCCAAGGAGTTGCTCTTCGAATGACAGACTCTATTGGGATCCTCGGTGTGGAAATCTCTGCTACAGTGCAGTTTGGGAGTCACTTGGAGGACAAAACCAAATTGGTGAGCAAAAAACTGGGAGTTCTGAACAGAGCGAAGCGGTACTTCACACCCAGCCAGCGCCTGAAGCTTTATAAAGCCCAAATTCGGCCTCACATGGAGTACTGCTCACACCTCTGGGCTGGAGCTCCCAAATATCAGCTCGACCCACTTGACTCCTTGCAAAGGCGTGCTTTCCGCATCGTAGGAGACCCCAATATTACAGCCTCAACAGAGACCCTGGAGCAGCGGAGAGACTTTGGATCTCTCTGCGTCCTATATAGGCTCGTCAACGGGGAGTGCTCCGAGGAACTCTTTGCAATGGTGCCCACATCACCTTTTTACCATCGCACCACCCGCCACCGCAGCAAAGTCCATCCGTACTACCTGGAACCGATCTGCTCCAGTACAGCTCGGTTTCAGCGTTCATTTCTCCCGCGTACGTGCAAACTTTGGAATGAGCTCCCTGCTGCGGTGTTTCCTGAGCACTACGATATGGCCGTCTTCAAACGAGGCCTAAAAAGAGTATTTCTCTCCAGGTAGGCAGAGACTGAGCTGTGCCCCTGGCATTGCAGATGTCCATGAGCGATGGTTACCACTCACCATCAGGTGGGCCATCTGCTCGTCTGCCGCAAAGGCCATAAAAAAAAAAAAAAAAAAAAAAAAACTAAAACAATAATCAATTAAATAATTGAATAAAAAAACAGAAATGGTGCCCGGGCGTAGTATGGTCTAGTTCTCACTCTGAGTTAACTTCCGATTTAATGAGTGTGAGTGAGACGGCAGTTGTGAGCAAGTACAGACTACTAGCGACCGGATTCTTCCTCTAAAACTCTACATGCCTACTCACAAATCACACGGGAAACTGAAACTAACCTTCATGTAACGTCGTTTTTAAGCTCATATTACCGACTAGTTTTGCATTACCAAAATGTTCTACAGTACCGGAATTTCGGGATTTTTATTTATGGAAATAAAATAAAAATAAAATAAAAAACTAAATTAGGTAAATAAATAAACATCCGGCTATCCAATTCCGCAATCCCGGGATTTTTATTTAACAAAACAATAAAAAGCCGTTTCCATACTTTGTCTTAAACTAACTTTAGGTAAATATGCATCCGATTATCCGATCTCTAGTTATAAATAATGTTACTAACACGCTTTGTGTTTTTTGTATGTACATTACGAAAAATAATATTCTCACATTGTCTTAAATCAATGGGCTGTCTCATGATCAAACCGACATTCGCCGCAATTCATTGAGCACGCGTTCATTCATTAGCCTTGGCCGATGTAAGCGTAAATATGCTCGTATAAATTTGTGAAGCGTACTCCTCGAGAAGACGAAGGGTCTATTAAAAACGGCACCGACCTGCTAAGCCGAGAGCCTTAATAAAGTAGTGTGAATGAAGGCGTTAAGTTTCACACCGGATCGCCTCCGAGACGGTGAAGAAACGAACACCTATTATCATAAACCAAACAAAGAATAAAAACGAGCGGGAACGAATCAATTAGCGCGCGGGACAGTTCTGTGTTATCAATGAGCCCGTATTAATGTACAAGCAGCAACACGTGAAGCTTGTCGATTAAATTAAGACACCCTCGGTATTACCAGCGATATAAGAGCGATTTCAAGATCAACATGTAAAGTATGACATGTTACTGCACTGACACCTTTGAAATCTTGATCAATGCATCATTTCGAGATTGCTACTGTTTGTATTAATAAAGAGATGTATCACTTGAAATTCTGACCAACTTCAGTAATTATAACATTTTTCTCGATTCAATCGTTATAGAACTGAGATAAATTTTAGCGTAATGTGCATCCTATTCATTAATAATTAAACAGTAATAGAGAATGGCAAACTTTTCATAATACTGAAGTTAGAGCATATTAGAGTCGACAATCTCGAATCAATCATACAAAAAATTAAGAAATATAAAAGAAAATGGTTTCTTTCGGATTTATTTTATCTTTGACTAGCCACGAAGCGAGCATAGGTAAGTAATAAAACTGAAAACACTACTTGAGTTTTATATAGGTACTATACAATATATAAATAAAGACATTTGCGTTGCTTAATGTGCTGGGATAAAGGAGAATGACAAAATACATTTGTGTCGCTAATACTAGGTACTGTGCTACGAACACAAATGATACACTGGCTAATAGCTTCTGCATAATTTGGTGACTTACTCAAAGGAAAACAGGATAAAAACATGAGTGCGTACTTTCTGGAGCCAGATGTCTATAAATCTACTGACAAATAAAGTTAATCTCTTAAATCTTAGAATTTATTAAAAATATCAGAAATAAGTGAACTGAACCCTAAAACCAACTAACACAAGCGTTAATGATTTGGTAGCTCTAGGGATGAATGCCAACGAAGCGGAGAAGGAAACAGCAATAAAATAGGTTTTATTGCGGCGCTTTTCATAGGTGTAACAAGCAACACAAATTATGCTGAACGCATAGCTAGAAGTTAGCTGGAAGGACTTTTATAACATCGAAACGGATAGTGCAAATTTGATGCTCTCCTCTCTTTTTTTCGTGATGTAGGTATATTACTCGTATTGTGATGTCTATGAACTATGAAAGTATTTTTCAAATTTTACTTTCTTGGCGTGGCATTATACTTGGAACCATTCCTTAGCTTAACTATTTGAATCATCTCAAATACATTGTCTTCGTAAAAATAATATATATATATATATATTACAATTAATTTTAAGTATTCAGGTACCTATAAAAAATACGATCAAAACGACACAAGAAAAACAAATACACGACAAAGTTATAAAAAAAACTTTGAATATAAAACAGAAAACGACAAACGGAATTTTTTGGTTTACGGTCCGAACTTTTGTTTTATTTCCCAACAAAGAAACATATGTTGACACCGAATGCATGCGACTTTAGAATTCAGCAAACAATGAAACTAACAAGTTACTGTGTTCATTTAAGGACACTCTGGACGAAGGAAAGACAGACAAGACGACAATAATATTACGTATTACATTCTACGCATCATTCGTACGCTTTACAACAACTATAACACTATAAAACTTTTATATTATATTGTAACAGATTTGTTCATAAAAATGAAATATCTGTAATATACTTATATTTTGCTGAAATTTGGTATGTGATTTGTATTAAACCTTGGATAGATATAGTAATAACAAAATTATTATCATAGAAATATATCAGAATAGATAAAAGTTACCCGTAGTAACAAATTTTTTCCCAATACAATTGTTATAGATAGATTAAGTTTTATAGATTAACTAATCAATGTCATCATCAGATTGCAGGTCGATGGAGACTTAGGGACACTTCGCTTAAAGCAATATATAGGTTTATATGAAATTAGATAAGCCGCCGAAGTTGCAAAAGAAATGCTCAATTTTATATCTTTTGGTTTTCAATGACACTTCAGTTTCACACGCCATATTTCTTTCATTAGGATAATGTCGTCCAGCAAATAGCACGTGACGAGTGTTTTCTGTATATTTAACGTCAAAACATCCATTGTAAGGACTTCAACGTTATTCTTGGTGAAGGCCTACAGTCATATTGGACTGTTCGATAAATGTAACTTCCGATTAAATTTATGCACCACAGGTTATCATAGTGTGAGAACATATTGGTTAAACAGCTATTAAGTACGCAGAGCATATTTCAATTAAAGCCACATTAAAAAATATAGTAATGTAATGTTAATAAACATAATGTTAAACATATACATTAGTTCTTGAGAACAATGAGCAGATACGTTTCCTATTTACATAAGTAAAATTCAAAAGCCATAGAGATTTCCTCGAGCTATTCCAAGCACATTTAACGTTATGGCCACGGAATAGAAATGGGACATCAAAATCTTAACAGCTACTGTGCTGCGGGCGCCTCAAGTAAAAGTGTCACGTCTGGTATCACAGGAGGGCAACACGCATCACAGCAACGTATTTTTTTTATTTTGTGATTAACATGTATCGCAGACTCCTCTTAATTAATATATTTAATTGTTCGGCAAATAATCGTAATAGATTTATTTCAATTTAAATTTAATAATTCGTTTCGGTTTTGTTCGGTAGTTTTTAACTGCTAAATTTTATTTGCAACCCAGTGATAGTTTTAGAAGACTATTCAAAACTACAAATACCTAAAATAATAAACGTTAATACAAATTACTTTTCAAAATTTTTTCATAGTCACAGCGAGTAATTTCTATTGAAGCCCAGTGAAGCATTAAATAATGTTTTGAAATATCAATCATTATAAAAATGACACAACATTAATACAGAATACGAAAAGAATTAGTAGAAAAAACCTTTAGATAGAAATATAGTTAAACTGCTTACTTCTGCTTGGTTATGAAATTATAGAATGAAACATGACTGCCATTTTTTACCCAACGCAGTTATCGCAACGATGTATTATTTATAAGCCTAATTTATCGCCGCCCTCCGTATAGGCGATAAAACTCTTAAAAACAGAACTAGCGAAGACAGGAAACGTTCCCATAGAAAAAACCAACCCATCCGCACTAAAAGAGATATAGTCCGGAATAAAATATTAAAAAAATGTCTATCGCTTCATTTACTAACAAAAGTAGGCGGACAACAAAAGCGACAAATATTTCACTCGGACTTTAATAGAAGCAACAGAATGTTATTAAACAAACAATTCGCCCATTCGGCGACATGTCTTTAGTCCGGGGTTTGTATAATTGATTCTTTCCGGGGGCGGGGCGTCCATGGATCCATTGTGGAAGCTCGGACAACAAATAATATTCTTATTCTGCCAGAGGTCTCCGGGAAATTCCTCCTCATTTCCGCTCCTAAACGAAACCTCACATGCTGCCGATGTTCGCGACAACTCTCCAAAGTGAAATGAAATGGGATGTTATGACAATATGTCAGACGCATAATGTGCGGACGCGACGATAAGTGAGCCGTGAAATACGATGTTGTCATATAAATTTAAATTTCTTTCCATTATTACCGCCACACTTGAAGATACCATATTTTAATAGTAAAATGACATCTGCTGTTCGATTCGCAATCATAATATAACGAATGATCGCTATATTATCGGTTAACGTTCTGATGACTCTGCTAACCTGATAATAGACGGTTGCGACATTTGCAATGTGTGTCGAAACTGATAGGTCTAATCCATAGTAACCCATTAAATCACATTTAGGGACCATATCATTAAGAATAAGCCTCGTCGCACGCGGTTAGCTCCACTAACATCAGCTTAAACGCTGCCAGCCCAACTAATTTCGACTCGGTCATTATAAAATATTTAGCGATGCACCTAATTTCGTAAATGATACTGGGTTATTTTATTAGAATGTCGGTAATAACTAGGCACCCGGACGCAATACGCCCCAAAGTTTGATGTAATGACCGGTTCAGCCAGACCCACGCGAGATTAATACATCCGAGGGATTCGAATAATAACAAAGGGAAGGACAAAAAACTAAACGGCCGATAAATGTTCGGGTCTACCTGGCGTTCGGGCGCGTTACGAGAACGCTCTGCTGCGCGGCCAATCGAGCCGATAACATCCACCTCAAATATAATAAATCTAGCCGATAAAATTCTTTACTTTTCAAAGAGAACCGACTAATTGTTTGTTGGAAACTTGTTATTAAAGTAAACCTAGAAAAAAGATCAACGTATTATTCCTGTAAAAAATTAAAGGCTTTTATTAAAATCTGAAAACATACGTACTCGTTTTTAACTATGAAATCTAGAGTAAACAAGGCCGACATGGCCGCTTATTAAAAGGGTTGTAGACCAATTAGTCCGAAAAATAAAGTCCCTTCGGCAATAAAATTTTATTATATATTTTTTATTTTCGTTTTTAGATACACACGAGTCAGTGTACGTAATTCGGAGTGCTTTATGCAAGCTCAGTTACCGACAAGGACTTGCAATAAAGAAACAATAAAAGACCGAACACCCAGAGAGAAAACGGGTTGTGGATGTGGATTAAAAAATATTAAGAACCGGCCACTAGACAATGGGTGTGAGCCCGCATTGTGAAATAAACGAAAATTTCCAAATAGTTCGAAGCTGAGATGAGTCGCAGTTCTGGCTATACAAATTACTGGAATAACGGCGGTGTCTTTGCTTCTTTTATTGAAGTGACTGACGAAGTGAAAGATACTACCTTTTAATGCGTCCTATTTATATTCTCGTAAGTAGGAAAACATATTTGTAATAACGTTTCATTAAAGTGACATAACTATAGTTAAACAAATAGCGTAAGATCATTTTCTACTAGGATCGATGTTACTAAGTAAGTTCACTAGTTGTATGATTGTGGTTCCAGGAAGTTGCTAGTTTCCATCGTTAATCTTATCTTCATTTACCGTCAGATGACATAAAGACTCATCGGGAGTAAATAATAAAAAAAAAAACAAATGAGATATTCACTAAACTTCATAAACTTTGACACCACACTTGTAAAAACACAATAGAAATTCAAATCGACTGCTGTATTTCAAAATGATAGTGATAAAATTGGAATGTAACTGCTAAATCTACGACATTTTTGGTTTATTGATATATTACTGTAAGCTGTTAAGCAATTAAGACAAATGACACATTGAGGGCATTATGAAACAAAAAATGCCACACATGACGGGCAAAGATGAATATGACACCGACACTCAGTGATATTTGACAAAATTTTAACAGGTAACGAAAGCATATAGAGGACATTATTTGGGTGATGTATACATCAAAAAATAAAAATCAGTAAAATTAAAAATCAAGTAAAATTAAAAATAAAAATCAGAAAAGATACTTATTTATTTCGTACGTAATCATGGAATAGCAAGAACACAGGTTGCACATACGTCATCTTGTATAAAATGAAGTGGCAACATTGTATCATTGTTTTAGTAAGGAATAAAATAACTAATTTGTTTGACAAATTAGCTGACAGTTAACATAAAGCCCTCGGACCATCCGAGTCTAATATACTTCCTTACGTTGGAGTTAATTTATCAAATCACTTCTCACTTCATCTAGTAAATAGCCCATTTAATAGTAAAATAAACGTAAAACCTAGATATTCTGGGTATATTATACAACGAAAATTCATATGATCAACCAAAACGTACTGTTGAAATAATATACTGACATGGTTATATAAGATTCGTGCTTACACTGTCAAATAATCCTTGACTTATTAAACTTCTTAAAGTGGAGTTATTGTACAATCGACTATAATATAATTTTAATAGAATTACTAAAAACTGTATAAACGCGTCATCCAATATGTATTTCGCAGGAATGTCCACAGCAGCGCAGATTAAAAGAAGATATTACACAAATGAGTCAACTACCTATCCATAATATGATGACGAGACAATGGGGCAGGAGTTGAAAAAAAAAACAACAAAATAAGCGGCGAAAGTGAAAGGACGCAAGCTTTTAAGGACAATAGAAAAACGATACTCCTTAGTCAAACAAATGTCGAAGAAGTATAGTTTACGTTTGTTCAATAAGTAAACTAATTTAAAGGGCATTATTGCATTCGAACAATATTTAAGTTTGTTGGCTTTGCGCTTTCTGGGAACAGTTCAAACCGTATTTCCTAAAAGTTTTATTTGGTTAAGTAACATAACTTCAAACCTGATTGAAGGACATGATATTGCGTACTATGTATACAACATTGTATTAGCTAATATATGTAATACTTATTCAAAGCAAGTACTGTTTGTATACTTACTTATTCAAGGATTTCGGCTGACTTTTGATTTTACATCTTAAAATGTTATTGCGACAATAAACGGCAAAAGCATTAAAAAGTTGACTCATACGAATATTTGTTACAAAGTCAAAATTTAAAATCAACACAATAATGTTGCGTTCGAGTGGTTTTCCTTTAATGTAATTCAATTTCTCAAGCGGTAAGTTCTAAGTAGTCCATGCGCCACTATTGACCGCAAGATATTTGTTATACAAGACTCTGATAGGCGCCAAAATGTTATGACTCGATCGTAACCGCAAAACTATTTTAATGGCTCCATTAAAAAGTGATAGTAACAAATTGTTTCTGTACATAACAGTTCGGACTAGTGACGTGACAGGGCTGAGCGAATATTTCATCTACTGACAATGAAACCATATCGATAAAATCTTAAAAAGAAACCGAACAGCTATGTAGTACTTTTAATTGCATATTTTAAGCAGAAACATACTAGAAATACGACATAAATATTAAGTTATATATTTTGCAAGACTTCATTTTGAAAATTCTTATAAGTACGGTACATAAAATAATTATTTTTCTCTAATATTCATAGAAGTTGGAATGCTGGCGTCCCGCAAGGCTCCGTTCTATCTCCGACACTGTTCCTGCTGCATATCAATGACATGCTGTCCATCGATGGCATACATTGTTATGCAGATGATAGTACCGGAGATGCGTTTTACACGGGCCGTGCAAACATCCCTCGTTCCGCTGTGGAAGAAAGTCGCGAGCAACTTGGCTCTGAAATCGAGAGAACTCTATCTAGAGTCTCCGATTAGGACCGGGACAATCTAGTCCGATTTAACCCCTCCAAGATTCAAGTTTGTGCGTTCACCGCTAAGAAAACTCCATTCACTGTAGCCCATCAATTCCAGGACACACCCCTTTCCATCGGAAAGTGTATTGGGATCCTTGGTGTTGACATCTCCAGCGACGTTCAGTTCCGAAGTCAGCTGGAAGTCAAGGCCAAACTGGCATCACAAAAACTCGTGTGCTCAATAGGGCGAAGCGGTACTTCACACCGGGGCAAAGACTAGTACTGTATAAGTCGCAAGTCCAGCCCCATATGGAGTACTGCTGCCATCTTTGGGTGGGAGCACTTATGTACCAGCTTGGGCCCCTAGACTTGGTTCCAAAGTGCGCTGTGAGACTCGTCGACGATCCCGTACTCACAGGCGGTATCGAGCCTCTAAGTCTTAGGAGAGACATTAGGCAATGTCTATGGCAATGTAAATTGGCGGTAGAACACACATAAGGAGGCCCTTATGTGTGTTCTACCGCCTGTATAATGGGTTGTGTTCTGAAGAATTGTTTGACATGATGCCCACGGCCACTTTCTATCATCGCACCGCCCGCCATCGACAGGGAGTTCATGCCCACACACTGGAGCCTAAATGGTCCGGGCACAGTGCGGTTCCAAAGGAATTTCCTCCCGCGTACACTCCGTTTGTGGAATGAGCTCCCTGCCGAGCTTTCCCGCAGGGCTACAGTATGGGGTTTTTCAAAAGGGGAGTAAGTAGGTTTTTGAAGGGTTGGCAACGCGCAAGTAACACCCCTGGTGTTGCAAGTGTCCATAGGCTACGGTAACCGCTTATCATCAGGCGGGCCGTAGGTCTGTTTGCCACCATCGTGGTATAAAAAAAGAAAAGAAGTTATACCGAATAATAAAGTCGTTTACATCACTAGTGTATAACCGCCACACAGGAAATGTCTTCATAGCATTGCTGTTTATCTGAACTTGCATCAATACACATATTTTATACCTTTCAAGTCGATTGAAAGAACTGATGAAAAAATAGTTATGCCAATTAACTAATGATATGGCATGAATAATGAAATGTTGGTGTTTTATAACGTGTCATACATAGTGTATAGGTATATTTCTTCTGTAGGCATAACCGTCATTCAAAATGTGAAAATTTAGAAAAATATTGTGGAATAGACAGGGTTGTCTACATCAATCCGTACAGCCGACTTCATGTCTTAGAATACTCAACAGTAGTCTTATATCAGTAGATTTTGGAGTGACTATAATCAATGAAGGTGTTATCGAAGGTACCTCTGTATTTTCTTAGTATAAATTTAACCTTCTTAACATTGGCAAAGGATAGATGTGCATATAATAAACGAGTGTGTAACAGTTCATGGCAAATTACTGAAATAGAAAAAAAAACGACTTGATTTTTCTTTATTCGTTGTTATTTCCGATGAATACCTAAATGTTACCACTGCGTGCAATAGAAAGCTTATACAGAGCTGGCGCAGTTTAGACATCATACAATGATATACAATTTATCAGTTATACATGTTTATATGTTAATTGTCTTGTCTTAATTGTATACTGTTGTGTAATGTTAAAATTAAATGGATTTCTTTCTTTCATTTTAAGTACATATTCAGACAAAGCTCAACCCAGGCATGTCAATGACGTAACCTAGTAGGAATTCCGAGTGTGAGGTCTCAACAGGCGAGCAATTCATTACAATTTGTTACCAAAACATATTGACGTGAAACAGACGTTTGCGTCACACCGGGGTTAATTATGACTGCAACAGGAACCACGTCAATACGAAGTGCGCCCCCCACGATTAGACACTGAAAAAACGGGCGCCTAGATCACACTCGGCCGTACGAATTTTGCATCGCCGCGCCGGTGCCTGTCCTAACAAAACAACGCGAGCCCAACTCAAGCCGCACCGCATACTGGAGCGTAGAAAAGTACGCACCGCCCACCGCTCTGGAGGGCGGGAGCTTTAGTTCAAAGCCGATAAGGTCCCAGGCCTTCTGCCCGACCAAAGGCTGTATTAGGTAGTGTTTAGTTGGTGAGTAATGTTTAAAAATATGATGCAAATTAATAAGATCTACGAGTATTTTATCATTGTGTTACTTTTTTATATTTCTTTACAATTGTAAAAAATATATATGTATTTTGCATAAATTTTAAGATTGTCGCTCATATCTATTAGGTTAGTTCTGTTTTAGTTAAGTTTGTTTAAGTCCAGACGGTAGATAAACTTATTTATGATTGGAATACATACAAATAAACACATAAAACCCTCGTTGCGTACAAATACAAAAACAAAATAATTTTGACAGCATAACAACAATGTAAAAAAATAGTGGCCTTATCCCTAAAGCAGTTCCAGGCAATAGTTTAGGTGAGAATATATTAAATAACAAAAATCTAACAGATGAAAGCGCAGATGAAAGTGCTGGAAGGTGTAACGTATGTATACGAACGAAAGGAAATCAATGTCATTAAACACCTAATGATTCAATGAAAGGGAGTGAATGCAGCCTCGGCTTTTAAAACACTAGCGTTTGTGCACTGTACTATAGAGGAAATTTCAGATGAAACGAAATGTTGTAAATAAGGGTCACGACATTATGTCTTGTATTAGAATTCAATTGCGAGGTAGTTGTTTGTAAGGTATAGCACGAAACATAGTCAAACTTGCAAATGATTATTTATATTCTTAAAAATATTCTTAAGTGTGCGGAAATGCCGTTCTCTATACAAGAGCAACCGCATATAGCTCTTTACACTTGATGTACGCAAAACGGTTTTAGGCGTCAGTGTGAAGTCAGCCGTTGTTTAGGCACAATATTGTCGACCGTGTGACTATTAGAACGAATTGCCGTACGTGCCTCGGGATGACTGGCTCTTTATTACCTTTAGTTTCGCGATGCCTTTGTTTGTTTTACACGTTGCGCCAATATTCACGGACTAAATTGCAGCAATATTGACCTCAAACAAAAAAACCCCAATGAACACATAAGCGCCATAAATGGACGTTCAACTAATTATAAAGTGAACGACTTTAATAACGCCGCTGTAATAAACTGTAATTACGTAATTAACTTTCCCATAAACAAGGAGCATTATTATGATTTATGTTTAGGTTCGTCTATTCTTTTGCAATGAGTGCACTTCAGTAAAATTGTGCATATTAAAATAACTAGAGATATTCGACAACAACACCTATCTGCCCTTACGTTTTATAAAACACAATTTGTAATACCATTTACTTTTACTAATTTTACCTTCATTGCTGAGTGAAGCATTCATTATTGAGTGACATATACATATCATCAGCAAGTCTTATACATTCCAATCGAAGGGCTAAAGCCTACTCTAAATTAGTGTTTTGCTAGTAGTGCTGTAGTGTTTCTAAATAGGTTTCACATACAACGTTGGGTTTCTTCACCGATTTATGTAGGTTTATTATAAATTTATTTAAACTTTATGTAAAAGTATTGGTGTACAAAGGCGGACTTGATGTCTGAGGAATTTCAACCAATTAACTTTCAGGTGATGCAGAGATACAAAGAGGTACATGTACTAAAAAACATAAATAAATAATTAATTAATATTTCTTACACCAATTAGCTTAGTCCATAGTAAGCTCTGTAAGGCTTGTGTTATGGGATCTAGAGTAACAGATAGACATACATATATGAATTTTGGTAGAAATATATTATAACAACCATGACTAAGATACAAATGCTGGTATTCAGCACGCAAAAATCTCATTTAGTAACCGAGGCAGGCAAGTTGCTATTAGATGTTCTCTCCTCTCGGACAAATGTGAAAAATTTAAGTTCAAACATCAAAATACATACTAGTGCACACAGCAACGCACAAGAGCTTCTATATTGACCTTGAGACAGCTCTTATGTTGCTCGTAAAAGCAGTGGTGTAAATGTGTGTGATGTTAGCGTGTTGCTGACGGTACTATCCCAGAACTTGAAGAGGTTCATAGTTAGAACCCTGAGCCATATAAGAATACATACTTTGTATAATATAATGAATCTCGTGCATCATAGATATTATTTTTAAACATTTTCTTACAAACCATAAATATAATACAATCAAACAAAAACATAAGTTACAATGTTACATAAACTATTGACAACGCTTTTTCTTTAACACTGTACACTAAATGAGGAGAAAAAAAATACCCCATGAATATTTCTTAAAGAATTCGTTGAGGCGACAAACATTTGGGGCGAATTTCCTATCTTGATGATAGATAAACTTCCAATGCTTTTGTCCACTCTTTATCTCTTTAAGATAAAGTGAGCTCCGTTTGTGAGTCCAGTTGTTATCGACAACCTGCTTCGACAGCTCCTTTGAAAACTTGCAACGGTTGTTTAAAGCAAGTTTTGCGATATAGAATTAAATGACATTAAAAGATTACCTCAATATTTGTAAATGTAACCAAGAACACTAAAACGATTATATTTGTAGTTAACAGAGTAGTTGTAATTATTATATTTAATATGTAAAAGATATTATACATGATTACGTTCTTTCGGCATATCCCGAAGAATTGCTAATTTTAACACAATTTATAAATGTTTACATATGCTTGTTGTCACCAGTAAATGTCAAGACTTGATTACATTGATTGATTGCAGTCAATTGTGAATGCAAGCAGCTATGAAAACGTTCAAGTAAATGCAGGCAGGCAGTAGTAAAATAAATTAATCAATCAAATGCAACTGTGCAGCTATCTATGCAGGCATTCACGGAAATATGCATGTATCATTAAGGAGAAATAATATATATATATATATATATAGTTTATGTTAGCTCTCTTTGCAAAATCAATATTAAGGTCACAATTTTTATTGTTTTATTGTTATTTATCAATAATAAAATTAATAACATTTTCGAATAAAAATTTTGACGGATAAACAACAAAACTTATCTCGACTTGGAACATTTGCTCACAATACAAATTCGATACGCATTAATGAAACACATGTGGGCGGACAGAAACGATGCGGCACAATGGCACAAAAAGGTCTAAACACTGAAAAATAGTTTGAACCTTAACGGCAATTACCCAAAATGAAAGCGATCAAACCAGAGAATAGAATAGGACAAAATCGGTCACGTATCGGCTTAGATCCTGCGGACCCGGTCTAAACATTGGGCATGATGCACCTGTTTTATTAATTCATATCGAACCTTTATTCCAACACTATAGACTCCAAATTGCAATTGAAATTTTTCATATATAGCAACCGAACGAAGGAACACATATTCAGGTAAATGTTTTTTTTTTCTCACAAAATACAATAAAATGCGAGTATGAACATCAGAGAAAATTGCGACGATATTTATGGGGATCAAATATATGATTTTGTTTATTAGTGATAACTTTCATTTTAAATACACTGAAACAGCTGTAGTTATTAATAGACATGGCTATAAAATGTGATTGCAAATGCGTATGATAATTCAACAAGTTTTGGTGGTAATAAAACCACACGATACGTCACTTCGATTCATTTATGATTTGTAGACATGTCAAATATTTTTATTGTTGTTAGTCCTAAATCTATGTATTTTATTATTATTAAAGATGTCTTGTAATTATAAGTATTTTCAATAAAAATATTAGGCATTATTTACTTATTACTAGAGATCGGATAATCGGATGCATATTTACCTAAAGTTAGTTTAAGACAAACTATGGAAACTATGGCGTTTTATTGTTTTGTTAAATTAAAATCCCGGTATTGCGGAATTGGATAGCCGGATGTTTATTTATTTACCTAATTTAGTTTTTGACAAAGTATGGAACTGTCTTTTTATTTTATTTCCATAAATAAAAATCCCGGAATTCCGGTACTGTAGAACATTTTGGTAATGCAAAACTAGTCGGTAATATGAGCTTAAAAACGACGTTACATGAAGGTTAGTTTCAGTTTCTGTTTTTTTATTCAATTATTGAATTGATTATTGTTTTAGTCAAACTAGCTCACTACTTTCGTATAACACTCTTCATGTAATAAATCGTACATTCATAAATCGCACGGGAAACTGAAACTAAACTACATGTAAATACGTATGCAGTTTTATAAATGAACCCGGAGTCTCGGTCTTTTGAAAATAAATACCACGTGCTAATTTAGTAATTTTCAAACAATATCACTACGTTAAATTTGCAGTCCCGTATTTTCCCGGGATTTTTATTTAACAAAATGTATTTTAAAAAGCCGCTTCCATAATTTGTGAGCCAAAAATTAACTTTAGGTAAATATGCATCCGATCTCTACTTATTACAAAGGAATATGAAAGTGGCATTTATCATATTCATCTTTTTTCATTGTAGAGTATATTCTACAATGAAAAAATATATAACTAAACACTCTAATTGAATTATATTAAAGTGTTGAAATCAAAGATTTAAAAACTCCGGATCACTTAAAAACTATCTTATGTAGATACTAGCTTCATAAAAATGGTAAGTAATAGTTAGTGAAGCAGTTATAAACAGCGTCGCACTTGAGAGGTAAGTCAGTCATCATGAATGTTAATGCTCTATAAACAGGAACTCAAAAACAAGAACATTTATTACTCCGTACTTTAAAATTTATTTCTTATTTAGCGTCCACAAATCACTGTTCATTCAGGATATGTGTACGTAATAATCGTTAGTCATGTGTCTTATATGGTTCGGCGAAAAAATCAGCATCTAGCCATCTAGTTGGCTGCAACTGGCAAAAAGTTATTATGTAACACTGCGCATACTGTGACGACTTTGTCGTTGGAAAAAAGTAAACAAGCGTCTCTGGAATAATTCTCTGTCCTGCATTTATAAATTATACATTTTATGAGCACAACAATCGCTGATCTGTAATTATAATGTGGCCAAAGAGTCACGTTCGTCGGACACTGTAAGGCATGAGGGGTATGCGCGTCGTGTCGATATAGTTCCCATTTCGATGGAGGCGTTTCCGAGACCAGCATCTCGGAACTACAACTGCTGTTGCTCTAACGGTTCGCTGAGTATGATTGCGCTGGTATTATGCCATTAGCGTTCCTTCAGAATAGGTTAATGCGTCAGTGTTAACATACAGTTCGTCATAATAAGATTGGTAACTTGCAGTGTACATCACGAGTATTCGTTACAACTTTGTAAAAACGTGAATGTTAGTGAAATGCTTGGCTGATTTACTGACTTACTCACTAGTGCGATGGTCGCCTTGAAATACGTCATAAGTATTCCAGGCGATTCTTAATAATTCTTTCTCGTTTAAAATAGTTTTTACTTGCAATAAAGTGGCCTCTTTTACATAACATAACCAGTAACATCATAATGCCTCAGTACCGCATATCTCAAAAACCATGTCTAATGGACTTACTACTTTGAAGACAGCTACAACGCTTTCGATTCGTTGTCTTACGTTTAAGCGATCATATATTTTAAACCAAAAATAATGATGTACAAATGTTTCTAATAATTTCATAAGTGATTCGTTTACTTTGGTAGTAATGTCCCTCAAAAGTCAAGGTTTCAAAAGATTTCCGCCTCAACGAATTAAAAGGTTAACAGATTTACCCTTTTTGTTAATTACTAAACAAAATTATCCTAGATATTATGTAGTTTACAAAAAGAAACAAAACTTACAACACAATAGAAGTAAATAAATTTGAAACAAACAGAACAATTTATATCACATAAATTGACCTTCAGTCACTAATCGAAGATCGATATTAAATTACCCGATAGTTTTCACCTGCGCCTGATATTCGATTGAAACACCTTAGTTACATTTTCACGCGCGCTTATTCTGTCGCATTAACTCGTTCCCCGGCACAATATTATAACTTACAATATTATACTTATATATTTACTATTTACATGCTGCATACAACTTACAAAACGAAAAAAAATAATTTGCTTTGACATATAATTTTCGTTTAATTAGTGACACAAATTAATTTATTTAATAGACAATACAATTGACTATTTTGGTCTATGATAGCCAATTCTCACTCTGACCTAAATAGATCTATTGTGATTCTAGTTCCGTTATAATTCCTACGTAAATGCAAATCCTTTATGAACTAAGGAAATTCTTTTTGGAATGATGTCCGCATTCATATGTTTGCATAGTGCGTCAGTATATCAGCGCGTCGCAGTCGCATAAAACATGTCTAGGCGTTTCACGCTCTTTTATGCAGAATCAGCCTAAGTGCCATCTTGTAAAGATGTCTGTGCAGCATACATGACCTTGTGAGTGTGCTGATATTTGATCTACTTAGCTTCATCATATAAGTCGTGAAATCAGCCGAATAACCTTTTACTAAGGCTTTCAAATACTTTTACCCCATTGATATCCGCCTGAGTGAGTGTGATTCTCTAAAAAGTTGTTCATTCAAATATTTTTATGTTAATGAGTTTCATTCCTAGTTGTAGTTTTTAGTACCAGTTTTGGCAAGTTCTTCATAACTCATGATGTGCCCATTATACAATCTTTACCTTCTTCATTCTTACTTTAAACTAACTTTAAGCTCGGCTCATTAGAGTCGATTGCTTTGAGAGCTGATTGGCTATATGAGTAAATGTATATACGTTGGTTGATGTAGCTTCTTTTTCTTATAAGCTCAGCATATTGAATGATGGCATAAATCAACGTATTGACTAATTATATGTTTTCTTTTGCATAGGAGTATGTGCGCATGGGCGCATGTGAATATATCTGGCAGAGTAACTGTATACATCTACGAAAAAAATTTAAGGTGTATGCGAAGTCGACTTACTCGTATTAATCCAAGGTAACCACGTTGGATCCTTCCTCCATCCTTAGCTACCCAGCTAAGGATCAACCTAGTAAGGCTCAATGAGTAGAAAAAAAGAGATTATCTAAATTTTAAGCTTGAGGTTACTAGGAGTATTAATCCACAATAATCCACGACAAAAGCACTATATAGAATTGAATGTAAAAATTATCATAAAGATAAATTGTTAAATGTCGAGGACTTTGGTTCTACTGTCCGGCTAGTAAGCGGTATCACAATGTTTTGCATTAGTTTTGAGATAAGCAGGAACCTTCTCCTATCTAGCAGAGTAATAAAGAGACAGTTTAATTAAACGGTCCATATAATGTGAATATCGCAATAGACGGGACTCCTCACGCGAATGACGGAAATTGCCCATACACCGACAACAGGAGCGCAGAGTTATCTGGAATGCGCGTGATACGACCACGCAACGCTGAATAAACGCCCCGTGAAGTCATAAAACCGAGCCGTGGTAATACCAAAGGACGCCTATAAATTCTTTATTTTATGATCGCGAGCATATATTTAATTCAAAGACCATCCTCACTGTTTCCTTTTTTGTCACATAAATAAAGAATTTATAGTGAATTTTAAACGCATCGTAATCAGTATTTGGACACCATCAAAATGGAAATAACTTTAAAAACATTGAACATTAATACGTCTATTTTATGTGCTAGCGCGTTAATTAGAAACAACAATTATTGGTATTTATACATAATATCAGAAAGTAGGCCAGCTACACACACATGTGTAGATGGAATATATCAGAGCCTTTATTTTATTTACCGATATCACTGACGTGAATACCAACATTTCCTACGTTAATAAACACATCATAATAGGAGGCCGACAACTAACAATACCTTGAATATTTGCACCAAAAAAAGCTCGGGATAATAATGCATGCCATAATTTCAATGAATAAGGGCCTTCGACTGTTGGTAAGGGGTAAAAAGAAAGATTTCTTTGATGTATATACAACTTTTCAACGATATGCGTAGGAGTTATAATATGATCAATGACTAATCGAATGATCTTGATACTGTGTAAATGATCATGTATTTTTTATTTATTTTAAATTTCATTATGTTGCAAAATTCCTATTGTTTGGTGAAGTCTTTCCTCGAGAAGTATGTATTTACGTGATCATCCACTTCGCAATCCGATAGGGATTTTGCCATAAATTCATCCATCGAGCAACATGTATCACAGGCAGATGAACTTGGCTTAAGGTCGCATGAAAAGTGATGTGCAATCACTTCCAGCCGTTGGTAACATCAAAAATCAGTAATAAAATAAAAAAGTATCAAGACGAATTACATACAGTATAGCTTTGGTCGAAAGCACACAAAGAAACGCGGGAAGGCATGAAGCAAACAGTCCCTGTAGACTATACGCTTTCAGGCATAATAGAATCTCGGCCCTAGACGTCACTGGCCGTCACATTGAGCAGAAATACAAACATTTAAAATATCATCAGACACGATAATACAACAAAATGTTATCCAGGACAGAAAAAATATGTCCGCCTGCCCAAAAAATTACCAGTCCCCGGGAGCACAATGGTAACTCTTACAAAGGTAAACAGTGACCGCGCGGTCAGTTTCGAGAACGGTGAGAGGCGTGCTATGAAAACACTTCGATAGTTTAGTATAGAAATGCAGTCCAAATCATTGAGTTGAGACAAATGTTATTAAGATTCCTAGAGCCGTGATATAGAGGATTCAAAATCTCATCACTTTGTTTTTCATTTATAGTAAGTGTTGGATGGAAGATTAAGGTAATGGAAGATTGTATTGAAAAATCAAATTGAAGTATGGCTGGATTATTATACAACTATGAAAACTATTTCATGCACCAAAAATGGTAATGTGTGTATAGAATTAGACAACGATATATAAGTACATTATAAATATTTTTTATGTTTAATATGGGTAGGTATTAACGCAAAGAAATTTCTTACGATTTAGTTCAGATAAAATAAATGCCCACATTCTCTTTTGTAAGTGTATGAATCATTAGTAGATCAAGGAAGTTTACCACAATTATACATTTGAGAACAGCTGGAATCTGTAATCAAGATCCAGGATCGATCCTGGCATATACCGATGTATTATGAATACGAGAGCAACATTTATACTATCAAAGGTGATCGAAAAAAGGTGAATTAACTAGCATATATGTACATCTGCGAAGAACTCATACTTGTGATTGAATTTCTGGGATCTGCATTGGGCTAGCATGCTTGTCTAAATTGGACGATGACTTTGTAGAGCCACAAAATAGAAATGGAAAATAGTGAAAAACGCACCTGGGGAATGTGATATAGTAGGTCACTTCTTCTTCATTTGAGGAGAGATCCAAAATCAAGCATTGAGACAATAAGAGTTAAAAAGCCGATTAATAAAAATATCATAGAAAAATCATAATATATGAGATGAGATAGATCAAAGTTTTATAATATAAGTATTATTTATTTTCAACTATAGTTTACAAAAATGTCAATAGTTTATAAGTCCGGAAGCCGTAAAATACATAAATCTTTTCGACAAAATGTTGATACCTTTTGTTGCGGCACGTCGATGTTGGCTCAGGTGCCAAGACAGTAAAAGCTATCATCGTTAAGTCAATATTAGTAAACGATACAATATCAACGGCTCATATTTCTAAGCGCAAGATGCGTTATGCAATTTTAAATTTGTTTAGGATACAAAATTCAAAAAAGTCTAACTATACGACGTGCGTATGGAAATTGCGCACTCGCGAATATCAGATTTGAACGTACAAATAGACATAATGGTAAAACTTTTGGTATTATTGTATACCAATATGATTGAAAAAAAAAATAGTATTTTGAAAAAAATGTTTATGTACATATAAGTGTTATGTCTTATCTAAAAAATGATCTTATATAGTTCGCGATAGGACAAGATGGCATATAATGTATATTTAAAAATTAATAAAGCGTGTGTAACATGTGAGCGACTTATGCTACCAATGCCAGTACTAAAACATCAAACATTTTACATATAGAATGGTGTATTACATCGAATTCACTCACCCACCTTCTTCCAAATGTATCGGTCGTGTTTAATTGCTGGAACTGTTTGTGTCACCATTGCAAGTTCCCTTAACCCCGAAGTGATTCAGAGAGCTCTTCGAATGTTGAAGACAAATAACTCCAAGAATGTTCAGAGAAAGGGGCTTCAATTGCTTTAACTCCTAACTAACTGTGACTTCAGCTGTACACGTGTGAACTTCACGAAAACTCTATTGCTTTGCTGCTATAATATACAGTGTTTGCTATTATAAAATAATTTTAAGTAGTTCATTGAATAATCTTCCAATAAATGTTGTTTATTTTCTGTTACGAAATTATCTAGTTTGAATTTTTAAAACATTTTCATAGACTTATTATTAATGCCATCAATTATTAAAATTCATTAAAAATAAACAAAATATAATTTCGGAATCTGTAATTCTTGTAAATATATTTTTATGGAGTGGGGTAATAAAGAGAACCGAAACGCATTTACAAAGTAACCAAAAAGCCAAATACAAGTTTGAAACTTTCCAACTGCTTGGTATTAGTCGAATGTTTTTGTTACGGGCTATTGATCGGTACCATGAAATATGTTCTGTTTGTGACAGAAAAAGATCTGTTTGCTCACGCAGTGTTCGATCGAAAAAGGTGATCAAAGTTGTAAGGGAAAGAATTCGATGAATTCATGTCAGAAAGCAAAAGATTTTAACTCGGAAGATCAAAATAGCATCTAGAATAGACTTAGCTGATAATAAAAAAATACATAATATGGTGGTGAAATCAAAAAATCTACCTAAGCTATACGCAAAGTAAAGATAAATAAAATTTATTTTAAGGACGAGAACATTTTCTATTAGTCAACATCGTATAAATTGGACATTACCAGACTTTATTAATGATTTGGTAGGGTTAAGCTATAAAGAGTGACTGATTCTTATTTTTGGAAAAAGGTATTAAAACATCGGCATAATTGTATCAAGATATCATTATAGATAAGGTGGATAAACCCTTGAACAACACTATTTGACAATCAGATCTTCTTCTGTTTAGCAAGCTTAGCGCCGGGGCATAAAGCTCTATCCACCCATACTTAGTTGGAAAGGATGGTCATGTTCTAGATGACCAGAGATGACTGACCGTCATATATAGTCCCTGTGGTCTTAATCAGCATGATTATGATTTATGGATATTTTAAGAGAATATAACTTGCTCTTAGTTTCTTAAATCACTCAATAAGATTATCGCAGTAAAGAATTTTCCTATGGTAAGAGAGCATTCTTATATTGATAACAGGCCTTCACGCTTAAAGATGTGTATTGCAGCCAATAGAAATAATTTCGAATAAGCTTCATATATTTTTGATACATTAATATGATTAAATATAACGCATATTAAAAAATAATGTTATATGCAATATGTTTTTTCTTTTACAATATTTATGGCAGTTTTTATAGAATCAATTTGCGCAATAGTCATGTATGAAATTGGTAACGTATTGCACCGAAGTCTGGTCGATTCTAATGGGACTAATCAAACATCATAATATAACAATATGGGTAACAGCAGACATAACTATATGTTTTGACGGATCGGTGTGAAAATACTTCAAAGAGGACTATTGTCCAGCCAAGGGGAGAAATAATGATGATCGTAGCCGTGGGTTAGTAACGTTGATATTAACAAACGATCTGCTTATGGGTCCAAATAACCGACTTGTGACTAATTGACTGTACAAAAAATACTATGTGAAAGGCTGCAACTGCATTTTTGTATTCAAATATGCACATATTTCAATCTAATGTAATATTCAAGTTCGAAGCATTTAATTTCCAAGCCTAGGTTCCCGATTAGCTAGCGGCAGCGGTCGGCATGACGTCACGAACCAGTGGCAGGTGTCCACGGTCACGTGCGCTATCCGGCAAACTGCTGCGTTTCCAAATAGTGCGGTCACCAGTGTTTGTGTTCATTTTGTGACACGCTTTTGAAACATCTTTATTGGGAGTTGAGTTTACAATCAACCATAATCATTGCTAATTGTCCTTTACAATTTCTTTTTAAAAATGTATATAGTTTATAAAATCTGTCGTTTATGTGAATACAGAAGAAACGAAAAAATATTATTTAGGGTTACTTTCAGGTATAAGCAAATACTCCCCTTTACTTCCCTGAAAGGGAGTTAAGAATACCTAAATTTATGGAATAATTTAGTAGTGGTTTAATTGGATCTACGGTCACTATCAACACCTCCATGTCATCCTGCTGTCGTGTAAGAAATGGAAGATTGAGCCAAAAAAAAACTGACAAAACCACGTTCGTTTATCAGAAGGACATATCACAAGCAAGATGGAAAACGATAGAGCCTATTCATTTACCAGGTGAATTTACAAGTTAGTAAATATTTCCTAAGGAAACGCTTCCAGAAAAGCGACAGAGAGTGCTAAATCCATTTATCAGCAAGATGCATCTCGTGTAAACTACAAATTACAACAACAAAAAGAAAAAAACAGGAGATTGCTCCTCTATAAGCAGAGCGTCAGATATCTATATATACCGCATACGCAAGGTAATACACCCAATTACATGACTTACTTAAGATCTCCATACATAACAATAGGAATTTAGTATTAAACAAGGTATTGTTCCCGAAAATGAAACAAAGTAAAAACAACATGTTATAACTGAACCAAACGAGCCGTCAAAATAACTTCCGTAAAAGTCCATCAAAATATATTATCAGATAATATTTATTAAGAAGAAAGGCAATATAGGTTTTATTGATCCTAATACTGAAACGATCGTCGTCGCATCAATAAAGTTGACTCCTTTATATCTTCGTCGTAATACATACCTACTTTATGTATTCCATTCTACGGCTACTCAGTACATACATGCAGTTCAGGTGACCTTTGAAACACGAAAGAGTTTTTATTATATATTCTCGAAAGTTAAAGAATTTCATTACTTATTCTTTTGTTACAAATTTTCATTTACATTAGCAATACATATTTCAAAAATTATGATTCTAGGATAGGTCTATTAACTACGAAAGTTAAAATATTTTACACGAATAAAATTTGAACCGAAGCCCACAAAATACATATCAAAAATAAGGTTTAACTTCTTTGACTGTTCTGTTTCAGAATATACTTATTATGTAACGGGTTAAACATTTTATTAAGACTGAACTGAAGCCAAAAAGTAATCCGTTTGCAAAGAATATGACAATAGAAGAACATTTTACCGCCAAAGGTGGGTGGCGCATAATCAGCGTTCAAAATTAGAAAACCAAATCTTCTGCACTACCGGTATCTATTTTAATCTACAATAGTTTCAACGACGACAAACAATGAGGATTACAGAACAGAAACAGTAATGCATAACAGGTAAACAATCCAACCATCATTATTATGTATTGTATTACAGAAAAACAAAGACGCCAAAGCAGTATTTTTTTGGATATTCTTATAAATACCTTATTATGAGATGCAAAGATAAAATAATTTTTCCGTTAATTAGACAAAGATATAACGTAACTGTCGTTATCACGTAGCCCAGTCAAGCGAAACAAATCATTGGATACAGAACAATGAGATTATATACAAATAAGAGGTAGATATCGCACTATGATGACTGATGTATTATTTCCATCTCTCTGACGAAAAGCTTTTTTTCGCTCACTCCCGAAAATTAGATTTAACTCTTTTTAATTATTCCACCCTATTTCCATTATCTATCCCAAGCACTTGAGGCACGCGTTCTACAACAATTATCCGCTTTCATATATAAAAACTCAATTATTGTATATCAGTATGTCCCTTCCATTCTGGATTTAGATCTGGTCATCGTACTATAACCGTATCACTTTGACGAAAGCTCTCCTTAAGCGCTTAATGCGGTGAATCGTAAAATCTTCTTGTCAATATCACCTCAAGGTTTCTTACGAGAGAACTGAGTGGTTTTCTCAATACGTTCAAGGACCACAGTAGTCAGTTATTTAGGATGATTCCTTTTCCTGAGTAGTCGAGTAGTTGTAGCTGGAATCCTTCAAAGTAGCATTTTATCTCCATTTCTCTTTTCAGTTTTTATTAATTTTAACACTCATCATATTCGCTGCGCGTATCACATGTATGCTGATGACTTGCAAACTTTATATTCCTTCTGACCATGCTGATATTACATCGATACAAAAAAAAATAAGATCATGCCGCTATAAAGAGACCAACGTCTGAACAATTTGGAATTTGTGTAATTATAGTAGACATCTCTAGAATAATGTCAAGACTTTCTTTATGCTTAAGAGACTCCATTCTGTTGCCTCCTCCCGCTCCCTCTCCGCGGCCTCCTTCTGCGAGATGACGCTCTCGCAGATGGAGGCGACAGCCTCCCATTCCGCCTCACCGCGGAGCATGGCCACGACCACGCTCGGCAGCGAGAGGTCGTTGTTCCCCAGCGCAGCGGTTAGTTCGCTGCGCTGTTGTTGCTACGCCGACCACAAGGCCACTTCCAGACCCAGGAGGCGGATGCGTCGGACCACTAGCGACGCGGTGACCGATGCACGGTCCGCCGCCTCCTCCCCGATTTTTCCGTTCGCCACGACCAGCGTGTCGTCGGCGAAGCAGACAGCCTCCGTATAGTGACGTGTACTACTTAAATTTCAATACAAATCTTGTCAATAAACTTGACAGACTTCTTAACAACTTAATTCGATTCGTCTTTAATTTAAGAATATTAAATCGAATGTCCAATTACCGACAACGTTTCAAATGGTTACCTATACTAATTTAATTCTTAATAAGTCTGACACACCTAGTTTCTTCAATTTCCTAATTCAATACCTATGTACAACACTTAATAACACCCGTCGTTCTGCGACTAATGTCCTCCTTAAACCCTTTCACCATTCTGATACGATGCACTCTTCCACTCGATTATGGAATGCACTCGCTCAAAAAATTAGAAAGTTCCACAAGCAGACTTAGGTTTAAAAAAAATAAACAAGTTTTTCGTTGAGGGAAGTTTTAGGCTATAAACTGAAATATTACTTTTAATATATTCTATATATAGGTTTGTTGTTTGTTTATGTATAAATATTAATGTTTGTTTTAATGGCTTTTGGTACATCTACCTTTTTGTATCTCTGCATTACATGTAGTTTCAACTTTTGTACACCAATATTAATAAAGTTTAAATAAATATATAAACCAAGGCCTATCAAATTTGCCTTAATTTGGTGTAATTCATTTAGTCGCAAAATAATAGCTGAAAATGTCTCTTCGATTCTAGTTTCGCGTCGCGATACGCTATCACTTTTTATCCCTTTTATATCACTTTTTATCCCACACTTTTTGTATGATCTATTCACTCACTAACGATTTCGTGATATATTAACAATCTGCATGCAGAATCAGATTTTATACGTTCGTCTATAGTAAAAAATATAATTTATGTAGAATATAATTTGAAAAGAAATTTATTTTAGAATATTTTTCAAATATTTGCGACCATTAAATAGTATATTATGTCTATAATACACTTCTCATCAAAAAAAATCGAAACACTTCCGTTTTCATTGTTTCTGTCCGAATTTAACACAAAAAAAATTCATACGATGAAAAAAAAAACATAAATGTATAGCTGGCAGTTTGGCCATTACAGTAATAAGCGAAAATTCTAAATTCAAAATTAGAATTTCATTTGTTTATCTTATAAACGAAATGAATCACTGTTTTGAGACAAATGTGTTTTAGGGTTGGAGTACATTTAGCGTTTAAAAACTAAAAATTGGCGCCTATCCTTAAACTTTTTGTTTTTTATTTCATTACTGTGACTTTGGGACGTCTGAAAAAAGGTTATATTTTTCTAAAACGTATGGATACTTCGCCCACAGAAGCCGCCCAAGTTGTGGCATTGCTGTGGATTCTGGCCTTAGTCAGCGTGTTGTGGCTGCAAGACTGCATCTAAGCCTGTCATCTGTTCATAGAGTCTATAAACGTTATCGGGAGACTGGTTTGTTCACGTGCCGTTCAGGATCTGGCAGGAATCGGGTCACTTCTGAGCGAGATGATCGATTTATTGTAACAACTTCTTTAAGAAATCGACGCCTTAACGCTTTTCAACTGCAGCAGCGGCTTCGTGTTGTACGAAGGGTGGCTGTAAGTGACTCTACAATTAGAAGAAGGTTGAAAGGATCGTGGACTGGTACCGCATAAGCCAGCAAATGGGCCGAAATTAACTGCAGACCATCGAAGAGCGCGCCTTAACTTTGCACGTGAGCACCTAAATTGGTCATACCTACAGTGGAGCAAAGTTCTCTTTTCTGATGAGTGTAAAATTATGCTGTATGGTAACGACGGAAGGAACAAGGTCTACAGAAGAGACGGAGAACGCTATGCAGAATGCTGCATTGAAGAAAAGGTCAGCTATGGTGGCGGTTCGTGGACGTTTGGGGAGGAATCAGCGCCGACGGTAAGACAGAGCTTGCTTTTGTGTCTGGGCCACGTCTGCCTGCACTAAACTGTCATCGGTACGTCGAAGAGTGTCTCGAGCCTCATGTGATGCCCTATGCACATTTTATTGGCAACGGCTTCATATTCATGCACGACAATGCTAGGGCTCACACCGCGGGCGTCGTACGAGATTATCTTAACGAAGTCGATATCTCTATTATGGAATGGCCAGCAAGAAGCCCGGACATGAATCCCATTGAACATCTGTGGGATGAATTAAAGAGACGAATTCGAGCAAGAGATCCTGCCCCAGAAACACTTAGCCAGCTGCAAGATGCAATCCAAGAGGAATGGGACAATATACCACAGCATGTGATCGTGACTCTCATCCGATCGATGAAGAACCGTATGGAAGCAGTAATTAGAGCTCGGGGAGGGAATACAAGTTATTAAATAAACGTTTTTTAGCTTTTTTTTTTCATTTACGTGTGTTGTTTTATCCATTTCCTTTATACTCCATACGGAATAAAAATGACTCATTTAACAAAATACGAAACCTATGAAAAATTCATTTAAATTTAGAACATTAACATTAAGATTTGATAAGCTCATATTACTCACTATTAAACGACATTTAACATTTATTCCTAAATGTACACATTTTTCTGATAATCCTGACAAAAACGTAAACTTGCAAGGTGTTTCGATTTTTTTGATGAGAAGTGTATATAACTGGTCTGTAAATATTCAAGTAGGTAAATTACGCGCAGTGAATGTACCTTAACTTAGGGTCTACTGGTGCACTTCATATACACCTTTGAGTTTCATTACACATATGTACATATATGCTGGTTTGCTCATGATGTTTTTCTTCACAATAATACAATGTAAATCGAATAATGAAACACATTGATAGAAAGCAGCCGATTAGACGGAAAACATCAAGACCACAGCAGCATTGACGGCGACTTACAACGTACAGTGGCCATGTACGCACATATAGTATACATTGACTCATTGAAACACATGGTCTCCAGCTATTAAATAAAACGATCTGTGATATCGATAAAAACGCATCAGCTCGTTATACGCAAGCATAAATGTGTTGGGCGATAAACAATTTATAATCTGACGTTATTATTTAAATATTAACACTTGGATTGATATAGAGCCGCATCGAGTAGGTAACTTAATCGATTCGATATGAATAGTGTATGTGTGAATGTGTGCGAGTTTGAGCAAAAGTTTGTGAGGCGTGGAGTGGTCTAGTGGGTAGCGTCAGATCTCGACCCGGTAGTCGCTTGCACTGGTATATTAATCATATCGTAGACGCCTATAGGCGGGGCCAAGGCTTATTAATTCACGAGGAATTATTAAACGGCGACGGAGGATCGTCTCGGCCAATTCACAGTGTGATGGGGCTGACACATTTGACACGATAAGAATAATAAAGGAGCAAAGAAGTGCCTATATAGCCATAGCTAAATCTAGATATTTTCGGACTGTATATTACAGACTATCCTTTATAATTTATTAATCAATCTAACCTAACTAAAAATTAATCTCTCCACATTTTTCGTTCTATATCTTTTGTCGTCCCAGCCGTAAAACTGAATTTCTGTCTGAATATTTCATGGCGGCGCGGTGACTAAAGGTATTTCACAAAAATTTCAGTCTCGGAGATCTTTCAGGATATACTTTCTTGAGCTCCCATTGCTTTATGTTCAACGAATTGTGAATAGACAATAATAAATATTTTCAAATGTTTTCAGACCCCTTATAAAAAAGCAACAAGAAATTAAATAATACAGATCAAAATTTTTGATGTTAAAATAATAAAATGCAAATAAAATTTATTCTTTATCCAAAGATTTATACAATAAAATAAATTCGATATAAAATCTTTGCTATAGCAAATGTGCTAAAGATAACAGGTAAAACTCTTACCAAGTGCTTTTAAGTAAATAATTGCTCATTAATGATCTATCAGGTGGCGGACTAGCTAAATGGCCTATAGGTTGGATGCTACCGGAACACAACCTTAATTATATCTATCCATAAATCTGAACGTGGTACACAGTCTACCTTAGTTGTTTAAAAAGTTGCTTCAAAACTGAGTCTTAAGCAAAAGGCTTAAGACATTTCAGAGTGAAATCGTGAGAGTGCGACTGTATCTTGCTATTTATTGGCGGCTAACGAAGGTTAATTGACTGAGCCCATGCCTTGACGACGCTTCGCCGTGTAATGCAGAAAGCCAATAAAAAATATGAAATAAAATATAACTTAGACCTCGAAAATGAAAAGAGTAAATCCGGTTTACTGTGCAAAACTATATACAAGTGGTAATTACAGAGGTGAGGATATTTTTCTGCTTATTTATTGTTTGCTTGTAAGTTTTAGAAAATACAACCGATAAAGTATTTAGTCGAAGATAATTCTTCAATATTGTTATGATATATATTTAAAACAATTAGAAAATGTTAAGTGTTGTACCAACTGACAAGATTTTTTTTTAATTCGGAATTAAGACGATAAAATGATTCACCCCAAATTGAAAGCTGACAGAAAACACTCACACCTACATCAGCTGAACGTGTAAATTATAATCAATTAATAATACGGAAACACACCAAAACAGAGGTCAAAACACAACTATCCATCATCACGACACGCATGTAAGCTACGAACACTACATCATCTTCAGAGCGGTAAACCTCGGCCACGGCCCTCGACTTTGGTAAAACTTCGAGTTGTCCAAAACGAGATCCGATCAAATCGATCACAGTCACATGCTAAAGAAAAACTTCACCAGGCAAGCCAAAGAACGAATTCATCACACTACCGAAGGAACACACGGAGACGAGTCAGCCTCCTGATCGGCTTGCGGCGTCCCGCTGCGATCGCCTAAACTAGTCATAAATATCAATCATGCACAACACTAAAACACATCGCTGATAACTATAAACACTCAGCAAATTGTAATAGAATACGCATGATAATTGATCGAATAGCAATAAAGACAATGCCAATGGCCATGTGCCGAGCCTCAGTATCACATGATCAAAATTAATACAGAACCTCATAACAAGACGGCAGCAGGACGGATTAGGGTCGCGCCGCCTCATGGGTATAAATTATTTATGTAAATTTTTTCGACTGCTTGAAATTGTATTTCAGTATCGACGTGATTAATGTTGACGGATTTTTCACTTCGCCTGTCCCTAACGAAATGATCAAATAAATAACGCTGCAATTGGTGAAGTCTGAAGAATCTCCGTTGGGAACTCATTAGTATCTTTGATTAATGATAAATGAGCGTATACAATGATAACATAATATTGCTGGATTTACAATAAAACGACTCCAACCTTTGACAATGAAATGGTAAAAAGAGCATCTGAGGAGCGTTCAGGGACAATCCTATGGAATGTCCCACTAACACGTTGTGGGAGAAAATGAATTGCGGTTTTTCTAAAAGCACAATACACTTAAAATTCTAAAGAATTAATCCCACAAATGACAGCATAGACGAACCAATGAATCTTATTAAACAGACAATACATTGTGGAATCGAGGCCTTCTCGTATTCGAGTGATATTTCCGACAGGAGCCGAGGGGCGCATGCGTTTAATGAAATCAAAAGGATTAAAAGCATCTGCCTGCTTGTTATTCAAATCGATTGGGAACTTGTTTATCATTTATAATAAGCCAATGCTTAGATAAACGCAGGGTGCAGTTAATATAACAATGAAAGCGTTCTCGGTAGGCAATCATCTATTTATCGATATGAAGAATCACGTGAATAAGCCTTCGTAATAATGACTGATTATTTAAATACAAAAACATTTCTAATGGTCTGAAATTACACGAATGAATATTGAATGATACAGAGTAGTTAATGGTATTGAAAATAAAAGAAACACTTTATGTTAATGTCAATAAGTCAAGGACTTTTCTAAAAAGCATGGTAAAAACTTGTAATCAAAAAATGCCGTGGAAGTTCGAGCATTTACAGCAATAAATTGTACCGAAAACAGTCTCAGCTAGCACCCTATCTCTCTACGACCCTTAAAAATTGAGCAAATTATTTTCGATTGTGCACACCCGGCAACTACAGAGCGGCAGCCCTGACGGCGCGCGATGACGCCTCGTGTTTTCTCAGGGCAAACAATCAACACAGCCAAGAGGATGAAACAAATTACGACAGCATTGTCGAGGTGTTTAGAAAATTGGGGAACAATTGTCCTGCCGAGTTAAATCTTTGATAATGTCTTCAAAGAAGTCGAGCGACATCGAAGGGATGAATAAATCTCTCTTAATTGGAGCGCGCCAACGTTGCGCGACAACATAATGTGATCGCATTGTGGTTACCCAAGCATTCTTCTCTCAATCACCAACTATACTGTATAAAACGAATAAACAAAATGTCTACGTATTTAATTATGATTTTCAAGGAAATGAGATGTTTACTAATAAAGTAAAAGCAAAAAAAGTAGTATACAATACGGCAATTATAATCGACATTCTGCTATGGGAGACTGACTTATCTTACCAATCCCGGGAGGTGGGGACTGCCTAAGCCATCTTTTTCAGCCCATAATGTAATCACATACTTATGGTAATGGTTTATTTATAATCGGTAAACGTTTGCATGACTAATCCAATCTAGCATCATATTACAAATGCTGATAGGCAAGATACTAAACACAAAATTTTATTACATTAAACTCAAATTTAAATAACAATATTTTAACATAGCTGCATCGTTGTTTTAAAAGTACGTTCTAAAATTGTTTACTTTATTGTTCCGGTCTCGTCACAATCGACTATTTTCTGCAGTAGTTCAGACGGAACATGTGTTCACATGGCTAGTTCAAGTAAATTATGTATAAAGATTCAGATTAGAACGCATATATTAAAGGGTTGAGGGACCGATCCGCTGATAAGATCTCATCGATCTCATAAAAATATAAACTAGTTTACTTTTAGACATCGCGTACAAAAAACGCAGACAGCTGTAGCGACATAAACCGCTCTATAATACGTGATTTTCTTTCAACTAATCATTTAGAATGTTTGTTTCATGTACAACTTACACTCATTATACTTACTTTGATTATTACTAACACTTATTAATAATTGATTTCAATTGTTTTTTTTTATATTAAAGATTTAATAAACGATAAGTGAGGAGATAAAATAATATGAACATGTGATTTCTGAATAACATAAAATTACTCAACGCAAGCACTCCAAACCACTTGTTAAATTAGAACAATTGAGAGGAATCAACAGAACGATTTTAAGTAGTTCTCCAACGTCCGCTATTATACAATCAAAAACAACTTTGATATTAATCATTTCAATGTTACGATAGAAATACAAACAACGTTTTGAGCATAACAGTTTGCCCGAAGGGTACACCTAAAGGGTGTGATTAAAACTTGAAGAAGATCAAGTAACTACGCATTGCGTTAAGAACTAAAAATAGGCATTAAAGTCTAAATAAAAAAAACATAAGAAATATTCTCAAGAAGATTTTGAAATTTATATTAACTTCAATAAGACGGCAACGCTACAATTTACATACGTGAGAATTTGTAGCATTGTTCAGAATGCCAGGCAAGTTGAACTCGACGACACACGCGAAAAAATCCTCTTATTTCACGGAGGCACTGGTAAAAAATGCCGGCGATTCGCAAAAGGAATCCGGCAGCCAATACCGATCACTTGTACGAAATCGAGGAGCGTTCTTTTCAATCCTTTGTCGCAGCCATTTGATTAAAGTAAAGGGGCCGCAATCACATGCGAGGAGCTTGCGTCTCGCGCGGCGGAAGTATCGCGTTTACAAACGGCGCACCGACTGCATTGTGAGAAAAGCCAGTTGCTGAGAAGACTCCTATCCTAGTGGAAGGCAATCGGAGCCGGATACTGTGACCCGATGTTCACATGCACGCGACACTCGACACCGCGGCAAATAAATTGAAAACGGCGATAGCGATACCTTTTAAGCGAAAAAAGAGGGTGGTGCTCGCAAGTCGGCGTCTTTTTACTGAGCGAATCAAAGTGTCAGTATTGTATGATTGTAGTTCTACTTTAACAATGGAACCAAACAAGAAAACTAGAGACACTTAACATTGTGCTTTTGTCATAACTCCCTTTTGGACGTTGCTCGATCTACCTATTAATAGCACTTGACTTTTATACTGATAATAAGAACATGCCCTTAAATGATGTAATATATTTAATCTGAGCACTTACTATAGTTGGAATAAAAATTATAAATCTCGAAACCAAAAAAAAACTGATACCATCAAATTGAATTAATAGCGACACGAATGATGCATTTTATATGATGCTCACAGAGATAAGGTTCGATATTAAATACAATGTTTCATCTTATTGAAACATAAATCGCGATGAACTCGAAAAACCACTTAAGAATTACAGGCCATTATGCTAAGCCCACGCTCACTAAAATCGGAAAAAATATTTCGCGCAAAAAGTCAACAAGCCTAAGCGGTAATTCATCGCGAAACAGTTCGGATCATTAACGAGGTGAGGATTTACGATCACGTGTAAAGAGCGCGGACTATCGAAGGACAGGCAGGCTTGGGGGTGCGGGGCGCCATTGGCGATCGAAGTAATTAAATCCTTAAACGAGTGTATAACCAGAATGTGTTTTTAAGCGTAAGCCAGCGCGATGAAGCTCAGTGTGATCGCGACATTTTATTTACGACGAGTTTTCGCGACGGGGGACGAAGTGCCTAATTTCTCGGCGCATCGCGGTCTGGCGCGATTTATTTAAAATGGAATTCTTTTGTCGTGCGCCCCGCTGCGTCACAATCGATAATACGCAAAAGGACTTAGATTGGAACAACCGGACTCTGATTAAACCTCAAACACCTTGCGGTTCAAATAGTAAATACAATATGTAACTGGAAATGGGCAAGAACATATTATGAATTAATTAAATAGACAAGCGTCTTGTTGCGATGCGAAGTTTTAACAGTTTTGTATACAACTTTAATATTTAGCAGTATAAAAGTCAGTAGTTCTTCCCGTAACTGAGCTGAACTCGGAAAAAAATGGCGTGCCAGCCAATGACAGCATTATGATTTTTTACAGTTTAACTACGCAAAGTAACAAGAAACGAAACATTATTCGAAACAATCGCCGAAACAATGTTAAAAAAAAATTAAAAAATGTTTTACCATCATCGCGGATTTATATTTTTTTAATGTATTCGATAGTTAATTTTATTGGCTTTTAGAAAAAAATCACACAAACCACTTTTTCCTATACTTATGTACTATTTATTTAAATAAATATTTTTTGATTCCGCTATGACTGGACTTTCAGTGTTACCGGCTCCGGGACTAAATCGCATAAAGCTTAAGGAATTTTGTCATCTTTATTTATAGTAATTGCAACTGTAAATATATATATAACACTTCCCGTCGTTATGTTCCCTGTGTCTTCATCCAAATCTTCGTAGCAAATTACATCAAATAAATCTAAATATCAAACTCTCCTTAAATCAAAATCGGTTCAGTAGTTTGTGAACTTCTTCAAACAAACGTTCATCCTCTATTTTTACTCCCTTAACGGTAATTTTTTTACAAACCTTGCATGTCGTATTTTTTACCGTGTAATGAAATTCCTTAAAAGTTATTTCTTTCTTAAACATTAAAAAGTAATCGATGTACTTTCTTAGACTCAAAGTGTTTGATTTAAATCGATTTAGTAATGTGTAAAGCGTGTAAGCGCGGCAGAAGGACAGACACATGTTACTTCTGCATTATAATATTAGTTGGATACAGTCAATTACTGTTCAAGCAATTAATTGCGCTAAGAGATGTAATAAGTACAAAATGATAACAAACCAATAGAAGAATCAGCCATTGCGTTTGCACTGCAAAATACTGTAGCAGTCTAGTCTGTAGTATTAAAAATATATAATTATTATAATTAAATTTTTTACATTCTCATTAAATTTACAAAAATCTACTAATAAGAATCGTGACAACATTGATTTTGCAAATCATTTATAGGCATAATTTGACAAGTGAAGATAACGTTCCTTTGATGGGAAGTGATTTCAATCGCCTATACTATAAGACGTTCTAATGAAATTCGCAGCCAATCTGTAACCCCGCATAAGGATCCATGAATGTTGCCAACAAGTGTGACATAAGCTGTAAATTTAGGGTACCCAATAATTTCACAGTCTATCCTTACTTAATAAAGCAACAAGCAACACACTGCTGCTTTGCTTTAGACATAAGACGGGTGGACCCAAGCATCTTTTTTTAGGAAATTGAAAGAATATTTTAAGATATTATGTAACTTCCACATTAATAAATAGTACTTTTTCAAGTTATATCGGCAACCTAAATACTGCTTTACTCGACTCACAATATATAATAATAAAGCTTGCGCATGATCTCGCAACAAAATTGTATTACGCAAGTCATCAATAAAAATCAAAAGTGTCGAAAATATTGTCTGACAAGGCAAATTAGACAGAGTTGAGTTGTAATTAAAATTACGTAGAGCTAATAAACTACAGCGTTTGTGTCGTGTCAACCCGGACAGAATTCATTATCGGTGTGTCATGGTCTTGTGGTTCAACATCCGCTCCTGTTAGGAGAACCATGTATCCAGAAAGTATTCGGATTAAGATTTAAACATAACAATAAAAGACAGTAAAATCTACTCATGAAAAGCAAAACTAATCTAGTGGTTTCCTTACATATAGAGAATAGGTTAAGCTTTCATAAAAACAACCTAACCTAAATTTAATTTACGTGCAAGAAAATTACCTTGTTGTTCTCTTTACCACAACTTGAAACTTTTAAATTAAGTACGCCGTTAGAACAAAGGAATATGCAAGTAATTTCATATTCAGATGCATCAAGTACAAACCGTTTGCCCGGGGGAATCAACTCCTTAACTAGCTGCTATACTTCGATACTGTTATCTTATTACAAATTGAATACAATGAAGTGAGTAACTTCGCTTTAAGTTTAACATCAAAGCTAGAGCGGTTTTTAATATCTATATATCATAAATTGATGATATTATCTTATTTAAAAATAAATGTTTATGTAAAAATTAATTAAACTATTTCGTAATTATGATTATGTGTATAGTAGTAGTTTATTTATTAACTAAACAAATTTAATTATTTAACTAAACTAAGTAGCAAAGAATTAAAAATACGTAATATATAATATGTATACACACATATTCATAATTATTGAGAAGATATCATAAATATTAGAAAAAATAATATATATCGAAAAAATTTTAAAATTTCAATGAAATATTAAATAGTTATTGAAAATTGAGTCTGATACTAATCATAATATTATCTATTAAAAATTATAAAAGGAATTATAATAAAATATACAGAATGCTCTTGAGCATCACCTCGACGAAGTCAACTCATCAGACTTCATCGTTTCGAGCTATAAATATAACGAGTAATTAATTTGTGTTGATACAATGATAGAAGAACTAAAATTATTGTTCAATGCGAACCAATTACAAAACTTTTAGATTCTACGTTTTTTCAAAGAATTTTGGTAACACTAGCACTCGGGGATCGTAATTACTCGCGAACCGTTCGTTCGACAATCGAAGAGAATACTGTCAAACTTAATCGATTTTCGCGTCAGTCTCCAAGCTTGAGGTGTTTTAGTGGCCGGCGTTGATCCATCATCGCTAACGACTCGTACTCGCAACTTCCTCGACACGCGAAAATTTAAACGAGCGCGAAACAGAAACACCGGCGAAAAGCATGCTCAAAAGATTAGTTTTCTTCGCATAAGTCTCAAAAATACAGCGGGATGGGACATAAAATATAATATGTATTGTTTATAATATCACGTCACCCAAAATTAAAAAAAGTTGTATTTTTATACTCCCTTACAAATTCTCTCTGAAACGGCTCATTTTCAACACAGATTTTGTGAGAATTAAAGATAGCAATACGTTTAACAAATTTCATTTTTATTCAAATATGTTTGGTGAGAAATAAAAGAATAGTGAAGGTCTTTGATCGATGTTATATCCTTAAACATTATCAAAAAATAAATCTTTACTATTATAAAAAAAAATATAGTGAGCAGCCACTGTCCAAATAGAATTATATAATAAATGCAATGTTGATGAACGTACGGTCAGAGAAACAACCGATGAATTATTATTGGTGGAGTGTTTTAAAAAGGATGCATGTTAAGAATTCAAGTGGTCAGATTACAGAATGACAGAGATGAATGAAATAAAACCCTCAAACACACCAAAGACAAGAATGTAATGATTATAATGATGTTTAGTGAAAAAAACTTGTTCTAGTTTATTCACACATCCTAGTAAAATACTTCAGCTGTTCTATTGTTATATAGATTGTTATATACATAAATTTAATGCCCTCAAGAGAAGTACAGATAACTAGTAGAGATATAATAATATTATAAGTATGATCATTACTAGCACTTACAGAGTTGTACATGAAAGTTTCCAGAAAGTTATCCAGAAAATAACAGCCAATTTTGTTTTACAACTAAATATTATATTCGTTACAAAGAATATTAAATCAAAATGTGGGAGGAGAAAGCAGTTAACCAAGTGTAGGCAGAACGATTTGTTACAGTGAATCTTACGTAGGAAACTTCTATTAATTTTCTTGACGTACACCTTACTCGGAAATAGGAAAGAGCTTGGTGTGAAATTGTGTCCTTTTCGGATAACAGTTACTTTATATTACTCTGTAAAATAATTATGTTGGGCTTAAACAGTATAAAAGTAAGACAATTTAAGTAATTAAAATAAATAGGTAGAGAGTTACTAAATCAATAATAAAATAAGGGTAATCTTTAATAACATCTTAAGTTCCGATTACATTACGCTGTTTAGACATCGCCTAAGTTTTGTTAAGCACGTTCAAAATGTCTTAATGGTGTCCATTAAACGTACAATAAAATTAATTAAGCATCAATGACTCGGAACATCTAACGAACTAAACCTTATTCTTAAACTGGCAGTTAAAAGAGACGATTGCGATATCGAGGTATTGGATTACAATTATCATATCAGCTAGAAGATCGGGAGGGTTTTATGGCCAGATAACACAAACAGTTGAGAATGGGAAAACGTAACGACACCTTTTAATGAGTCTGCTTGGGCCGACTCACAATGTGAGGATCGTTCAGATCTATATTCCTATCATCTGGTATGATCAAAGGGGTGTTATATTATACAAATGTTACCCTTTTATTATAGAATTGGGGTCGAGGAACGTATTTTTCGGGAATAGTTTAGAGTTTTTTTTTATTTCTCAGAATATAGTGTATTATTTATAGTGTAGTATATTTTGATCAAGGCATTAACCTTGATCAAAATCAATAACACTTTGACTAAATTATAATCACGCTCGGATAGTAAATTTCTTATTGAAAAAAAACTTTTATTAATAATTGTGAATTCTCTTCTTCTTCTTGTCTTTTATTTATCAGTTTAATTTTATAGCAGACATGACAGATACGTTTATCAATATCATTTAGAATAATATTGACGAGATGTTTGTAAAACTGGAAGCTACTAGTGTGGGAACAGTATGGTTTCGCTTCGTGAATGTTTAGGCTTCGAGAGTTTAGAGTAACGCAACAGCTAATGAACCATTCAGATGTCATCAAACTGAATGACATTCTTATTTTAAGCGACCAATCAAACATCGGACAGAGCGTAGTACATCGTCAATATTTGAGTCGGGTCATTGATGAATCGTCGACACTTGGACAAATATTGAAAATTACCCGCGAAACAAACACACAGCCAAGGTGCCGTGGGACCGGAGAATCAAAATATAAGATATTGCCAAAGCAATAAAAAATTTGCGAATTCCTATCGAAAAACACAATAACAATTTTCGATTATAAAAAAATTTTGCAAAAAGAGGTCAATCTAAGAATCCAACTCAATTGCACAGCGTTCGGGAAGTTACGCGACAGATATTCTCAGCTCAACTACAGCAGTGCCTCTTAGTCAAAATCTATGATTTATGCGTTTCGTTAGTAACGACATATGGTATTAAAAGCAGGTCTCTTATAATTCTAAACAATACAACGAGGCTGAAAGTCACCCAAAGGACTCATGGTTTATCTGCATGATCGAATCTGCAGAAAACATCTAAAGGCAACAATATAACCCAAAGAATTGCAAACCTTACGAGGCAGTGGGTAGATCATGATCGTAACGGCCGTTGGGGCAAAGAGGTCGTCGATTGGTACGGAAACACCAAGAAGCTCAGTGTCGATAGACTCTCCACAAGATGGACCGACAAGGATGGTAGCAACTCAAGACCGATCGGTGTGATGGGCCTATATCCGGCAACGGGCGACCATTCGGAAAAATAAGGAATGATGACACTGAAATTAAAATACCACTTTTACTCTACCTGTGTGCTGGCAAACAACCAACGACTTAAAATTAATAGTTAGTGAATGAATACTGTAATTTAGATATAACTATTCGACACATTGCCAACAACGGCTGCCAATCTTGGCCCTTAACTAAAGAGGTAATACATAAAATACAAATACTTCAAAGAGCCTCTGAAAGAAGCATGTTAGGACTGAGATTGACAGATAGAGTAAGATGCAGTGAGATCCGTAAGAAAACGCAAATCATAGATGCAGCTGAAATGATATGCTGTCTTAAATGGCGCTGGACTGGACACACAGCGAGACATACCGACAACAGATGGAGTGAACGAGTGCTTCACTGGTATCCACGCGACTCGGAATCGGCCACCCGGGCGACCGCGTCGTCGATGGGCAGACGATATAACCAAAATAGCTGGAGTCACATGGACAAGACTCGCTCAGGACAGACAATGGAAGAACAATAGAGGAGGCCTTTGTCCAAAAATGGACAACCCACGAAGGGTAAAATAAATATTAGTACATACAAACACATATAATATGTGTTTGTCAACAATAATTTTTTAATTAATTAATTCAAGTTAAATGAAATTTTTAATTATTGCATGCACACAATGAACTGTATTTTATTTTTGTTTTTTGCTCAATTTCTTCATTGGTAAATAAAAGGCTATTATTATTATTCGACAAATTAAGTTTGGCATCTTTCGAATATGATTTACTGAAACCTTCAACAGATTACATTTATATTCACCACTCAAATATTTCGATTACCTACATTCCAGTTGTGTTACCCTATTCATTTGAGCGTATTCATCTAAAAAGCACCATTACACAGGTCAATTACTGTTAGTTGGTAAATCACAAGATGTAGTAATTATCACATACAAACCCTCATTTAGCTAGCGTGTCAGATTAATCGCCCAATCTCTTCATTTAATTAGGGACCTTTTGTGGGTGAGACGCGTGAAAATAATATCTATTCGCAGTGATGTTAACTATTCAAATTCCTCGTGCTTCACATTTCTTAACTATTTGTTTATCTATGCTGCATTATAGGAACATACCTGATACCGGAAACATTATAATAGTACTCGTCTGCTAGGGTACCTCCGTCGTTTCTATATTTGCCGAAACAAAGTGAATAGTGCTTGATATGCTGTATTCTGGTTCGAAGTGTAAAATATGGCAATGTAACTACTGAGTGAAACTTACATCTTATGTCACAAATTGGCAACATACGAGTATACAATGGTTTTTATGTGGGTTGCATATATGATGCGAAACTCGCAGAAACCATATATACGAGTATATATATATATATATATATTATATATATATATATATAACGCGAACCAAGGATAGAAAGCTAACCCAATCAACAAAATAATATTTGTACTTGCTATTCTTCAAAATAGTTCAATAATTTAAGCAATTACAGATATACAGAATTAATGATATTGATATTAACATAATATTAAAGCTTAACGACCAATATCAAGTGTTAATTTATTGGTGTAACCGACTATTATTATGTCAAAAAAGAGAAACGCTTCCAAGTTAATTTTAAGATCATGTTTTTAACTTTATTAACATATTTGTGAAATATTATAATATTTATCACAGTAGCTTATTAAGTGGCAAGGTCATCTAAATGGTTTACTCATATGTTTAACCATAATAAATTAAAATTATTGTCTGTCAGCTTTAAAGAATAGATTGAGTTTAATGAAATATGTTTTTAGCTTTGGAGTCACATTACTTTAGTTCTGCTGCTTATCGCAAAAATAAAAACAATTAATATTCGTGGCGAAAGTTTGTTTAAGGAATTACCTACATTATCAGCAGCAGCAGCACTTATTTAGTTTAGGCTCATGTCCTCGAGCCTGTCGAAATTAATTTATGTTTAGGCCTTAATTAATCACGCTAGCCCGGTACGCATTGATCAGAAGAAACACATTTACGTTTCATAGTAGGTGTATGTAAGTTTCCTGACAATATAGAGACACCACCACTGATCATAGTTTCATCTAAAGGACGGGCATCTCTCAACTTCTGGACATAGGCCTACTACCTTCACATCGATCGGTCCGGTGCGCTAGCAGCACACGATCATTACGAGGAGCGTTGGTTCATTTCGTGGGAAATCTACAAACCGCTACATTTCTCGGCATATATTTTTTTAGAATTTTAAAACCAACTAATATATAATTGTTATATAATAGAAAAAAAATAATATACTTCTTATTCAAATATTCCATTTCGTGATTTCCAAATAAAGAGAAAGCTAATAACAGTAAATTACCAAGTAATTAGAGAATATTTCTTTTGCAAGTGGTGTTATTGAATAAAATTATGTCTAGAATGTAATCTCAGAAGATGTAAGATAATGCCATGCAGCACTATCCCAACTAAGGTAACATGAAAGTTTACCGTTGCGCAACGTCCAAATATTGGGATACGTCGCGGTTGTCGGCCACCGTAAAATAACATAATTATTCATAATAACGACCGTCTACGACAAACAATCACGAATTTACGATGGGCTATGAACGGATGGAGCTGAACCGCTCTCTACCGACTTTAGCAAACAAATTCAGTTTAATATATTTCAACGATTAAATTTAATAACCCCAATAAAAAGTTTATTGCAGAATAAATTTTATAACAATTACAAAATGTCACTTCAATTATTCAGAGGTCTTTGAAACAGACTAAAAATATGATTTAAAATAAAACTTAATAACAGCCTTTTAAGGAGCTTGAAATAATGTTTTGCATTTTTTAACATAGTATTTATAATAAATAGCTCTATTTTTTATAAACATAGTAAAACAAACTAATTAATTATTTATCTTGACTAACTGCATATAATATAATATCACTGTACAAATAAACACATTAGCGGAAAGAGGCGAGAATAACTGTCGTTAGCCAATTACGCTGATGGACTGCCTGTAATTAACAGCACTGACTTAATTTATGTTACGCAAAATATTTAACCGAACGACGTAAACAGATGCGAAGACATCAATTACTGAAAATTCCGTTCGGAGAATGGCAGCAAAAACTTTCCATGTGATAACTTTAGGAAAAAATTATGAATAGAAGTTAATTTATAAATTGAGACGATGGTGATATTGCTGTTACGGCTACGCGAAAATATAAAAAACAAAATACAACTCAGAATGTGATAGTACTCTAGCCTAGTATCAAATATTTTAGTTGGTGTGAAAAAACTATATGTATCAGTAAATGTTGCTTGTTTGTAACTTGTGATATAAGATAAAGATTAACATAATAGTGTAAAGTAACGATACCCAGTAATGATGACTGCCAAGATGATGAATCATAGCCAAGATGATACTCCAAATCACAACACAGTAACACAGTAATATGAACACTGCTAGTTTGCGATAGAAACAGGTAAGGTAGAACTACTCAAGCAAACCCTGTGCAGTATTGTCCTGATTTTATTATTCTTAAATAAATAGAAGTTATTTATAGTTATTATTAAGTAAATAAACATTGCTCGATATGTTAAAAGTTTTGTTCAAGGATTGTAATGGCTAAAAAAAGTATTTACAATTTCTTTTTTTTCCAACGAATTCAACCAGGAAGATATTCTCATACTGATTCGTAGCCAAGGCAATTAAGTTGTCATCGGTCTGTTCAGATTTATAACTGTCAATTATGTGACGATAATCTCGGCATGAATATTGAGTAGTGTGACGACATATAGAAATTGAGTACAATTCGGTCTTGCTCCAAGCGTAACGGTGACGATTATAAAAAAAAATCGTGGCCGTCTGTCCAAATAGATTAGCAGCAAGCCAGCGTCATTTATCTCTTCAAAACTAATTTTACCGTTCCTACTAATTGGATATGTTGCTTTAATTTTTCAATGTCTATATTTACATAGTTAACTGATTCCCAATTTGTTTCGCGCTAATTTTTCATTTCGGTATTCTCAGTATTTGTTCATACTAGCTGAAAGATAATATGATGATGCTAATATGATGTTCTGTAGATACTTATTAAACACCACCACCAATCTAAAAGTGATTCTTTTTCGATTAGGCGTTTTTATTTACTATTTCGTGGCGGCCAGATTAAAAAAAAAACACAAATTTTACATAAAGATGCATAGCTTATATCAAACATATGCTAGGGCCAACATATTTGTTAAAGAATAAAAAAAATGTCCAATCAAATTTAAAATAAATCAGATAAATAAATATATGCGGAATAAATACATAAAAATTACAAAGTAAAATAAAATATATCACAGTACTATGGTAACTTCAAGGTGGATAAGCTTTTAGTTTTTACGAAGTGCCATGAATATTTTCAAGCATTTCAAAGCGGTGCAGCACGAAAAGTTAAAAAAAAATAAACGAATTCTGATGAGGGGAAATTAACGGACTCTGAGGAGGATCATGATAATAAGTTATCACTTGAATTTTTGTGTCACACAGTAACGCTGAAGACGGGGAACCAATACAGTAAGATTAAATCGTTACTTTCCAACTTTCTATTTGAATATATTTAATTTTCTATGAATATAAAGTTTTCAATTATTAATTTACGTTTATTTTTCAACAAAATTTATTTTTTTATAATAAACAACACACATTTCCGCTATTACATCTCAGGAATTTGTTTATTAGAAGATGCACTCATGAATTCGTCTTGATTATGAAACAAATTAATAAATTCCTGATCTACATCATCACAGCATATCCGTTCTCACTGAAGGGTAAGCTTACCATAAATATTTTTGGGTTACTAGGCGTTAGTTATCTACGCTAGCCCAGTGCGCTGATCAGTCTGAATTTTGTCGTAGGTATACGAGTATATAGGTTGCCTCACGGTATTTTTCTTCATATCAGGTACATAGGAAATTCGAAAAAACGAAAAACACGTTTGTACCTTCTTATCATTCTCTATTATTCCGGTGTCTGCTATATAGACGCTACAGAAGTCTGTAACCTTATAGAACGTCTGCAGAATATTAAAATTTGGTTATCTTTGGTCTTCGAAAGTATGAGCAGAACTTCTTGGCATTCTTGTAATCTCATGCTCCTTCAAGAAAATATATAAGTGTACGACAATCATCCAATCTCTTTAAAAATAGGCTAATCTATTTCTCAATTCAACTTAAATAAAACCAATTTACAGCATTAATTATGAAAAATCAACAAACAAATAATTTCTCATGTATAATTAGCAGAACGTCATTGTGCGAGTATAACATATATTTTACAAATACTCTTAAGATTCGCACTATTAATCTGGTTATTTAACAAACATATAGTGAAAACAATTTACGAACTCTATTCTGAGAGGCTTCGTAATTTTAAATATCCCATCCCAATACATTCGTGTAACATTGAAACCTCTCTAAGTGGTATCTTATGTTCGCTCTTCAAATATTTGTCGGAGCCAGTTTTGTTTACTAATAATTATACGGCGAGGCACTTTCGGTATAACACGTTGTTACGGCCACATGACACATAATAATTGTAGGACGTTAGACAACAAACAAGCATTAAATATGTTTTGGTTACAACGTGCCAGTGATGGAGTCTGTATATAAACAAAAAGGAAATTCGTTCTGAGATAATATCAGGAATGTTCAGAATTTATCCGCGTTTTACTGACCAATCTCGTTTCTTTTATCTATTTATTCATTAATTGACATGAAAAGAAAAATGGAACTATATAGCAAAAAAAGTTTTGTTTAAATTAAATGTAAATTTCCAAGAAATAAATGTATTTTTAATTATTATTAAAAATACATTAAATAAAATTACACAATTTATATTTACTTCAAACACGATAAAAAATAAATTTACAATTAGCACTTTAGCTACGATGTTAATATATGACAATTTAAAATTGAAATAAGGAGTAGGTAGATTTATCGAATACGAATATTTCAACTTGTTTCTTCACATTTTGTTAAGACAAATAACTAAGACTATTAATAACGACTATCAAATAAATATTCGTTATAATTAAATGCTAGTTTGAGTACTAATAGAGATTTGGCTTAGCTTGCATTTCATCGCGTATCATGCAATATTAAGAACAAAAGCGACAACATTTATTTAAAAACATTAGCCGATTACAATTTTATGTGGAACCTTTCTAGTAAGTAATTTACAGTATCAAAAATTTTGTGCTCTTCCTTATTATTAAAACTTATTTTAGAGCAAGTTATAATTTCACATTTCTTTCATGGGGACAGATTTACCTGCATGTTGAATAGAAAATTTAGAGTTTCGTCGCATAATTGCCAGCGAACAATAAAAAGCATTGACACAGTTTTCCATATATGTATTTTTTCATGCGACTGCGGTCCTTTTTAAACTTGTGTTACTGAACATAATTCTATCAAATACATATTTAATTGTAAATGGTTATGATTTACATTCATCAGACAAATAACATAACGATATTTGTACTATTCTATCTCCGGGGTACATCGCTCTAAATTGACAGAGAATCATTATTAGATCTTTCATTTCTTTGTGTAATTATAGTGCTTTCTTTTCTTTGCGATTAGCTCTTTCTTTTTTTTTGTTTCTCAGTACACTCTGTGCCTATTACTATATTGTTACCAGGCAGATTATTGAATAGTGTGGATATAATTTCCAATACAATTTTCTAGCAATAACAAACATCTCCTTCAACCATTTCAAAATATACCAGATACCAAAATATAATTAAACTTTAAAAGTGAGCCGAACAATTGTAACTTAATGAGCAAACAGCGTGAATAGCTTCCGTCTATAGCCGTCTTCCCGTAACAAATATGGGATGTTCCCCGTACTTCGGGAAGATGCACGCAATAGCGCTCAATTTTGGAGAGGACAACAATAACTCACAGCGGTGCACCCCGTCGTCTGTGTTCCTTTCTTCCGGGCAATTTCTATTACCATATAGACGCGCTACTTTTCAATTCTTTTCCATTAAACTTGGTGCATCGTCGTGCGTTCCGCCGGCCGCTCCCGTCTCGTTCTATTCTGAAAACACATTTATAAAATGCTCTTTACTCGGCCACGGCGGTCCCTTGCGACTGACATTCTATTGCAAATTTCAAAGTATATTTTCGAATAAGGAAAAGCGCTCCGGGTCAATGGAACTTTTGTATCGTCGCCGAAGTTTGAATTTATTCTTCCTTTCGTACACTACTTATGATTGTATCAAGAATTTGTGAATAGCTTAAAACTTGTGTGTTATTTATAGTGTGTGTCTGGTGTCTACGATGTCTTTGTAGCGTGTACTAACTACTATTTGTATAGAAAATTTGACTGTATTATGTTTGTGACATATAATAAAGTCGATATTTGAATGGTCGTATAGTTCGAAGAGAATCGAATATATATACGTATATATTCTTTTTTTCAATTTCGAAAAAAATATTCGATTCGAAACTAATTTTTCATTATTGATTTTCTTGTGTAACCTAAACAAAAACGTCAACCTTTTATAGTATACTACTCGTAAACATTTCAGTAACACCATTTCTTGTAATAAAATAAATGCGTCACGCTTCTCAGAAACTTGTTGTGCTGTCAATCAGAGACAGATGGCAATATAAACCAAAGGATTAGCTCTGACCTCACAATTTGTCACAATAATAAATTTCATAACCATAACACGCAACAACAATGAAATACGCATTTGTATTTTATACAACAAACAAGCAATTCTTCCGTTAACAAAGACGTTTCGATCGGTAGTCTCCCAAGATTATCTGTCGTGTTTCACGAATAAATAGGACCTATTCAGTATCACAATGACGATTGCACGGAGGCCGGTTCAAATTTTGTAGGAAAAAAAACATTTTTACCCTACCAGCGATGCGCTCGGCGAGATAAATATGGGAGCCTTTTATTAACCCTTTTCAATCTATTTTTACATCTCTACGATTGTTATTATGTAAACAAACAAAACGTATATATAATATACGTTTTACTACACAATTAAAGTCTCGGTATCTATTCCTTTGTAAGCTAAAGGGTTTTAATTTACTTGTAGAGCATTGTATTGTGTAATACCTAAAATATATAATGGCGTTTCATTTTTCAAAGCCTTCAAAAGGATCTTTATGTCTTTATGACAGCATACTGGGGATGACAGTCACATTTTTTAAAGAATTTCACAAATAAAAAATAATGAAACTATGCTGCTGTTTATCGATTCAAGATCCGAAACTAAATGTCAAATTCGTTCACCGAATAATTCGATGACTTTTAGGGCCCAAAAACAATAGCCTGTATGTTAGTAGATGTATAAACGTGTACACGACATGAAAACGGCGCGATAACGTCTCATCGGCGTAGTAAGTCATGTCCCGCGGACTATCGCGGGAGAGGCGCACGAATCCGACTCACGATTGGATACGGTGTGCGGCCAGCTTGCATTTACATAAAGAATTTTACCGTATGATGACTCTTTTACAGAGGCATGGAGTATGAATGCGATCGTGTCGAACATGCTACTGCATACGTTAAATGATACAAAAGTAATAAACTATCAGCGAATCGGCTTTGTTTCATTTTCCATCAAGCAAATTGAATGCGAAATGGCTAGAGCATTAGAATTTCTGTCTTTGTGGTACAAAATATGATTTTATGCGCAATTGCTTATTTTCAGGCGAGGTGGAATGCAATCAGGTATAGTAAGTTAATTTAGATAGGCGTGTGTGGAACTCTCCTCTGCCTAGCAACTACATAGAACCTCTAGGTAAACCAAATTCCTATTGCCTAGTCAAAATACAATATAATATATATTGACCCAATCGTTGTGCTGGGCTATGTTATGAAATTTTTCCTGTTATAGGTACCTGTTTAACTGTTATAGGTACCATCTCGAAAAAAGCTTTTCGAACTCGAACAACGACCGAAACATCTTCACCGTGGGGTTGATCGATTACAAAATATGACGCATGCAAAAAATACATTGATTCTATGTTTCACAAAAAATATATATTAAAACAATAGTAACTGAGCAAATGATAGTAGATTTGTAGGGGGCGTGTTAATCGTGTCGACTTAAGTAGGGCCGCTGCGTGCGCGCATCACGCATCATTTGTCGTGCGGTCGCCGTCCACAGCGATTAGGTCGCCGCTGACACGGGTGCGACTTGCACTGCGCTCGAGCGACTACAAAACGAAAAGTGTGATTGCCATTTTGATTAACTAGGATGACGTATGTATATGTTATCGTTTTTCGTTATTACCGTTTGAAATAAGTATAGACAATCTATTAGATTATTATCATTTATTGTTTTTCAAAATATTCTCTGCGATATTTAACACACTTTTGAATGTGTTCAAAACAGTTATTTAAATCATTTATCCCACTCCGAAGTGAGGATAGTCAAAATGGCCGATTTGTATGCATCAATAGCTTTATCGGGTGAGCTTAAACGTTGAACTAGAAGACTTTGCTTAATTTTGGGGATCGTAAAAAATCGATAGGGCTTAAGTCAGGTTTGTAAGGCGGATGGTCTAAAATTTCGACATTTTGGGAGCTCAAAACATCTTTCTTTGTCGGGCGGTGTGCGAATTTGCATTGACATGGTGCAGTATTACGTCTTGGATTGTTTTTTCGAAATTCGGTGATGACAGGTGACAAACAAGCCGCGTCTGCGTTAACCGTCTTGCGATCTTCAAGTACAATAGTGGCGACGTGACCACTCTTTGCCACAAAGGAGGCAACAATTTTTTTTGAAGCGCTCCATGAGCGTATGACCTTGGTCGGTTTTGGCTGGAAGACCCAGACAGTAGACTGCTGCTTAGAATCTGGATCGTAAGCATACGAGTTTATCCAAGACTCGTCAGCACTAATAATATCATAAGAATACTTTGACTCTCCTCGATTGAATCGCTGCATAGCTTTGCGACACCAACAAACACGGACTGCTTTTTGGTCGTCGCTAAGCAAATGTGGTATCCAACGGAAGATCAACTTTCTTACGCCAAATTCTTGTATAGGACTTTTTGGACAGTGGTTCCTGAAATGCCTGCAGATACATCTATTTCACGGTATGACAATCTTCGAGGATTAGCTGCCGCACGGCTTCGATATTCTCTTGCGTCATGGCGGTTTTTGGACGACGTTCACTTGCTTGTCATTGAGACTGCCCACGTTGATTTCTAAATACCAGCGTTCTATAGTCCTTTTTTCTTTTATTTGTGTCTGGTAAATGCGTTACGCATACCCCGCGGCTCGGTAACACCGCGGGGTTATGTCGGACTCTCCGCGCGCTTGGGGCGAGTGCCACTACCAAACGCGCGACCTAACGACTAAAACCAGACAATGCCCCTCAGGAACGACTTGGCAGGAGCGCATCAATCGTCGACGCATCCTCCCTCTCATTAGACGAGGAGGAAGACACGCCGAGGAGAGCAGCATCACTGCCTGACAAGGTCATGGGAACACTTACGTACACTTCCACGACCTCGTCGGCGTCATTGCCTCGCCCGCGGCGAGCCCCTCTCACACCCCCCGTTGTGCTGGGGGGGCCATCGATCCCCAGGGTATCCAGGGTCATCGACTGACGGCGACCTTTGAGTAGCAAGAACCAGCCTTCCCGGCCTGGTCCCCACTGGTCACCGACAGGAGGAAGGAGGCGTGCGAACTCGCGCCTCCTCCGCCCTGCGCGCCTGCGGCGGCATGCCGGAGCCTCGGGATCCGTCTCCCTGGCCCGCTCCACCGCCTCCTTCTGCGTCATGACGTCGAATACGCAGAAGAAGTTCACTAGCGCCCACGTCCTCTTCCCCTCCAGCATGGCGCACACCACGTTTTGGAGGGAGAGATCGTCGCCAATCACGGCGACCAGCTCGGCGCGCCGCGCAGAGAACGCCGGGCACACCGCCAGGGTGTGCTGTGCGGTGCCCTCACGGCGCCACAATGGTGGCACCCCGGGTTGGCTCCCTCCCGATGCGGTGCAGGTAGCGGCCAAACGAGCCGTGACCGCTTAGCACCTGCACTAGGTGGTAGGAGAGTGACCCAAGACTCGGCGCTCGGAGGCCCACGCGGGGCACTCCGCCAGAGTGTGCTGGACCGAGTCGAGGTGGGATGCGCAGTGGTGACAATGTGTCGATCCCTGCCGTCCTATTCGACACAGATACTCACCGAAGCAGCCGTGCCTGGTGAGTATCTGAGTCAATCGGTAGGTTACCTCCTCCTTCCCGTGGAGCCAAGCTTCGAGGTGCGGGAGTACGGCACCGACGGCCCGCTGGCGCGCGCAGATCCGTAATTCGAGCACGAAAATTTTCCTTAGGAATTTCCATTTTAACAACCGACTTGTCATCTTTGAATAGACGATACAATAAAACTATTCAACCAATCTAAAATGCTTATTCAGTTTCCGAATTCTAAATTTAAAAAGATGAAAAAGCAATATATCTTTTTTTATTTTATTAATTGATTTTAGTAACAATTTCTTTGTGTTCAATAACAAACTAAGTGAATATTACATCGATGCGTATTACGCGATGGCTCGTTTCTGGTCGGTTAGAACAAAACGTGAAAAATTCTGTGGCCTTTAGTCTATTCTAGCATAGAGCACGGGATCGCTATTTTGTAAGGACCTGTGATAAAAAACGAATGGTAAAAAGTGGATTAAAAAAATAAATCTTCAGAAAATCTAACGAAAATCTCAGTATTATAGAAAATATAATGCTTAAATATCATTAAGCTTTAATAATTATGTTAAAATTTATCCGAAATAGTTTTTTAATATTTCGGATAAATTTAATCATTTTTGAAGTAACGTTGATAGTAGTTCAAGCAATAAATAAACAATTCATGCATATCTTATTCGATATAAAAATAAGACTAGATACAACAATAACTATCATTAGAAATATCAAATTAATTAATTTTTTGATCCTCGATCAATGCGCGCCTTCAATTTAATTTGGTAAATAACCTTGTCAGATCCAATTCAAATCGGATGGGAGAGCAAAAAATAATATCAAAACCAATAAACACTTACTTGCCGTTAGTTGTAAAAAACGTGATGGACTCCCGCCGTGTCGATATAACATTGAAACGGTCGAACATTTAATACTGGTTTTATAATAAAGGACATATTGTGTTAGATAAAAGATGGGATGTAATAGTGTCGCGTCATTCACATTACCAATGTGCTCCCTAGCAGGGCGTCACCCCGAACGCTTTACGACCGATTCATACAAAAGGAAAGTTAAAAAAATAAATATTATTTAAAAGACTCCGGACGCTTCGGTCTCGGAAATATTTATTCAAATAAGTCGCCATCAACCCGACCGTAAAAGCACGCAGAGGGTTGAGGGCCTAGCAGTTTTATTAATATTAAACGAACGCTTCAGTTGACACAAATTGGTGATAACCAAAGCGAGTGCGCCATAAAATTTTTGTTTCTCCTTTGCGTTTATTATTTGCATCTTCCGAAATGAGATTGTTGCGCGGAATGAGTGCGCTATCTGTGGATCGTTGGACGGATGCAAGCCGAACGTTTCTAGATAATAATATAATGCGAAGCATCGGTTAAAGGTTGTGAGCGCGATTGAGCCCAGTAGAGGTTTCGTCGGGGCAATAGATAACTGAGGAACGATCTGCGTGAGAAAACAATCGTATATTTATAAGTGTGCTCAATATTGTTGTGTTTACAGTTTCAGTCGGTTCGAATTACATCGCAAACTGATTATAGACAACGTCAGCACCGAAGTCCCAATCTGTATTGACTAAATTATTGTAAATTTCATTTTTTATTTATGTGTTGACTAGATATAAATAATGTCGAATGTTTCGAAAATAATAAAGAAATCTTTTTCATTTATTAATTTACAATTTAATGATATTACACTTACTTTAAATTCTTTTTTAATTTACTTAGAAGTGTTAATAAATCAGTCGGCGTATCATTTATCATAAATTTTTAAGGAACTACCACTAAGTAAGACATAAAATCAATCACTGTTACCGGCGAGATGTCGATATGAATGTCCGTTTCTCAATCCACTTTTACATTTTTATGCATTGAATAAATTACGTAGTGATTAAAAGTAGTAAAAAATGTCAGTAGAAAAAGACTAAATAAATTATAGCGGTTCCATAAAACGGGATTTTGAAACACCTTTGAACAGGTACATACTTTTAATCCTACTATTACTTTATACCCCAATAGAAACAATTTTCGTCGAAGTCATTTTTCAGTCTGAAGCGAAATAGGTAATTAAACTGTAATTTATATTAATGGCTTACGTTGAAATTCGGACAACAAATTATCTGTAACAGAAGATCTATTAGTTAAATAGGGGCAACGTTGAGAAATTCTAATTTGGCCTAATTTATACCAGCGATTTGGGGAAATTATTTACCTTCTTCAACTGAGCAATAATCAGACTTCGAGGACATCTCAGACGTGTCGACCCAACTAGAGCTTCTGTAGATTTATTGCCAAGATATGTAAAGTGGGCGTCAAACATGGCATTTCTCACCCAATTTATTGAGGCTGCGATGTGATCATAGTTTTTTAACACTATATTTATTTATTTAATCTTCATCATATATGTAGCATGGAATAAAGTGGCGCACTTATAGCCATTCAATGCGTATCATGTGAGACAAATTATTACGGTCGGTGTATATAAGAATTGCGAAACAAAGTCAAAATCATAGATATAAACACTTTATTCAACACAGACCTCTGCTGGTTCTTATTAAGAATAAAAATTTAAAAGTGTGGGTTATAGTACTATATCATTTGTTATTCATCACCATCGTATCATTTCAGTCGAGACGCCCGTTGCTGGATATAGGCCTTTCCTAGAGACTTCTACACCAATCGCTCCTGCGCTACTAGCATTCAGTGCCTTATTACGGTCTTCCACAAATGATCGGATCACTTTCTAGGAGGCCTATCAACCCTGCGCTTCCTGTCGCTCAAGGGCAAATACTGTCAATATGCTTAATAACGGACACGTTTTGATTACTATAGTATATCTGATAGTATAATCATTAAATGGCAAGTCGTATCAATCTTCACCATTTGATGTGAACTAAGAACAACGTTATTTACACTTTCACAGCTCAGGCCAAATTTTAAATATCCGTTACTTATGAAGGGAAGAGAAACGGCGGAAAAATTTCGCCTTGAAGTACGCCAGCAGTTATGTCATATTATTTTGAATAACTACTAGTTTATGCGGCGTTTGGATATCACAAAATAACCAGGAACGGGAGGCGGAGTGGTGAGTCGGCGAGGGAAGTATTATAATTTGGAGTCCCTAAAGTAATCCGTAAGATACCACGACCGATACCAAGACCTTCATATATGTATTTTAATGTATTTTTAAGTATCACATATTTATGTAATAAATGTTATACAATAATAATGCAATAGAAAAAAAATATTTTTTATTGTAACGGTATTTGTAACAAGAAGTACATATACAGAGGCAGAGATAATATTACTTATTTGACAACTACTTTGTCGGTACCATGCTCCATACTAACAAATGTCTTATGTCAGTAAAGTGTTTGACACACTGGAGACACTTTTACAAAGTGGCAAAAGCGATGAGTCACGATGAAGAACAGTGACTTAAGTGGCTAGAACAGAACCACTGCGCCTCATAAATGGCTAGAACAATGTGCGGAGCCAATTAAACGAGACGACCGGACACGAAGTTCGTGTCGGCACCTTGCGGAACTTGCAACTTGACAGTTTATTTCATGATCTATAATTTCCAATTATATTCGAAGACATAAAATTGTGCCATGCTTACGACGACTGTCGACAACCCACGCCAACGGTTACACAGAACGCATGCAGCCTTACAGTGCCAAGGGTGATTGGCGTTAACAACACATATTTTTTATTGTCAAATGTGTGAGGTGCATAACCTCGGGAATGGTGAGAGGGCGGGCGGGATGCGCGGGCGTCGTCGGATTCCCGCTGCGCAGACGCACCTCAGGATCCCGCCATTTAATTTATCGCGAACAATCACATTACCATATCACTAATGTAATACGGTTGAATCCGAATATGCGCCTTAAACGGTTTTCCGAGTCCTTTGTTATCCAAAATTTATGAATTCTATAAGCGTTTTCATATCACGCCCGCTGTCGAGGACCTTTGTGAAGATACTTTATGTGCGTTGTTTTACAATCGTTTTACAAGAAATTCACGTGAAGGGACAATATGCTGAAATATTGGCATACTCCGAGCTTGTGCAGCTGTGCATTGCCGCTACAAACAAATGAAATTCTTTTTAATACGTTTGCCTCTATTCTTCGAAAAACGACTAACAACAAACAAGTTATGATATGGTTTATTTTACTTTAAGGTAATAAAATAATCATATTGTGAATACTTATAGCACTATGCTACAAAGCAATTTTAGGTAAAAATGACGGAAATATGGCAAATCAACTATTTTCTCACTATGTATCAATAAAAGAATATTTACGTTCACACAAGAGATTTTATTAGTCGGACTGGAAAAAAAAGTCTCAAAAGCTCTGTCAGTTATGAAATTTTATTTTACGTTACATTAAAATATTTTAACACGCTTTAAGATAATTAGGCTATAGTAAGTCAGTAAGTAGCGATATTAAGTATTCTGGAGCAAAATCACAAAACAGGGATTAGGACAAATGATTTCTCTACAAATTACGTGTCCAAGGGTGCAATGTTTGCCAATTTTCAGAAATACTTCTTCAGTCGTTTTTTTTCCTTAAGTCTTTAGTTTTCATCAATATGATAAATAAATGACGATAACGTCCGAAGCTGGAATCAAACTTCATCTTGACTTCCCAACAGAAATGGAACTCGCTACCATGCCTCTTATTGTCGAAATATAATGATTACGGTTTCAATAGGGCAGATTCGGTAAAACAGAACCTTATTAAACCTCACCAAACCTCATCAAACATCCTACCAATTTTAACAAAATTCTATTAAAATAAAAAGTCGGTTTTACGGGCGAAGATTTTACGTGACAACGTCTTTTTCTCGGTAGAATATTTATTGATATGAATATAATTAAATTGCACAATAGGAACAAGGAATTGAATGAAAATAAGAATTGCACAAATTTTAACTATAGAAATATATTGTTTTACTAAAACATTGTACATGTAAACTTAAACTTAACTAATTCCTATTTGAGTGATTTTGTTGAGGATAGGACGATGATAGGAGAATATGAAATGAAAGGAAGTGTTTCTGCTGTAATGTGTCTTGCGAAAGTCAAGTCGATAGTTGTTCCTTTTAACGTAGTTGACTTAGAAACGTTTGATACGCACAAAACATTTATTCAGATTGAAGGTTCAAATTTTTGCTAAATAAATTTGAAATTAATGAAAATTTGTAAAATAATAATTAATTAATTAATTAATTTTAAACTAATAATTTACTTAACACTATCAACATTTATCAATAGTATGACATAACCTATAAACTCAGTTTCTCAACTTTTGTGTCAATCTAACAATTAATCAATCAATCATAGTTTACGATAATGAAATATCAGTGTACAATTATTTACCTTTATTGTTATAGTTGTTGTAAATGACGAATCTAAGCACTCCACATTTTCACTACAGACACAGCTGACGATACTTTAACCACACGTGTGAACTTGTATTATGACGCTTTCTTGTTTTTCCAACGCCAAGAACGTTCGAGAAAGACAAAGACAGAGACACAAGCATGCGCCGATTCAATGCGCCTAATTCTCTAGGTGCTGCGCGCGCGGCAGACCGATCATAGTTGAGTGGGAGAGAGACGCAAGGCATTCGGCGGGCCTCTCTCTCGTTCGGTGACTCATCGTAACGTTACCGAGCGTTACACTTTTTCATAAGTGACTCCCAGCCGCAACCTAATTTAAGACGTTGTCACGTCAAAAACTATCAAATGTATTAATTTATGAATTTCAAAAGTGCTTTTTTAAATAACTTGAATCATTAAACAGAGTAACTGTGGTAGAACTAACAGACAACATGATCACCACAATAAAACACATATTCTCTACAGAAAGCAATCATCTAAAATTGTCTTGCCAGGTACGAGTAGTTCACGTTACACCGTATTATTATTTAATGTACGGTTCCATCATATTAAAGTAATATTCAAATCGAGTCACAACAAAAGAATCCCATGGCGAGTAGGGTTTCAAAGAATGCGTGTAGCGGTAACATAATACACGCCCTTCGGTAAGGGCTGGGAGACAAGCGCGAGGTGTAACGCTATACTAGCTGCTCATTCAGCTTTCCTCGTTTTATTTTTAGATTTAAGCGCAACTGAAGCCTTGCGGTTAAGCACATTTAATCAATAACATAATATTAAAGCAATTAGCTCTATATTGTTTTTTTTTTCTTGTAATGAAATCACACATTGGCAATGCAAGATAAATTATTGATGAATTAAATTAGTTTTAGTTATTTTTTGTAAAAAGGTTAATAGTTGTACGAGAAAAACAATATAACAAAACTGAGGTTTTATTATGCAATAAAAATTTAAAATTAAAAAGGAATAAATGCCATTTTGTATCCTTAAAATAATTTGTATCAAAGACAAAATTTCTATATTTTGACGATAAGTTCCATTACATATGAGTATGTAGGTATGTTGCTAAAGAGGAAAATTGTTCTTATTTCTTTAACATACATACATATCATCACGCATCCACATAAACTCAAAATGGGTCGAATATAGCTTAAGGTAACAGTTCATTACACCTAAAGCCACATTTGACATATGGGTCATGAGCGCCGTTAATAGTGACAGGATAAAAGCCTCGCCTACATAAATGGGACATTTAACTAAAGACGTAGCAACCTTTAAGTAATCCAAAAAAAATATCGATATCCAGGACAAGATATAATATTAAATTCTAAATAATTTCAGTAGTCCTGGTTACATATTCTTTATTTTATGAATATATTACAAAATTTAAGTTTATCTATATTTACTCACTATTAAAATTCAGTTTGATCTCTAAAAAAAGACAAAACCACAAAATTTATCAGATTCTGCCTTGACAATCGATATTCAGAAAAATAATCTATAAGTGTATATTATTCAGAAATCAGTTTTCCGACCAAAACTGCGAGATGTGCTTTCTGGTAATCCAGACAAATGAACGTGATTTCCCCGTTGACAAAAAAACAATTGCATAAACTGCAACATTTTTCACAGACGTTAAAAAACTGTGTTAGAGAAAAGAATTTAAAATCTCTGCTTGTTAAATATTAGTCTGATGAAAATAAAATTTCGTATTCAATTTAAAGTATTTCGTATTCAATATAAATAAACCTTTTATAAAAAATATATTTAACTGGCATTAAAACAATCCGGGTAATACAATTTTCACAAACACAAATATATAATTATACATGTATATTTAAATATATTATATAAATATATTATTATTTTATTTGATGCCTTTTGGTTCAAATGAAAATTTAAATTGGATTCATTGAATGCTTACGAGAAACGTTTTAAATTATTGTTTTTGTATGTTCTAAGCTCAATTTAAAAAATAAATAACAGACACCCGTTTATGAAATATTATTAGACATTTCAATCCGTGCACAATATGGCCCCTACTATTCTGTGTGGCCCCGAAATGGGGAACCAACGATATAGCCAATGAATAACATAACGCTAAAATAGAATAACACGACCCATTGCGGGAGAGGCAAAGGTTTGATTGACACGTGATCCGCGCACCGTGCTGAATGGCCCTTTCGAACAGTCGTTTTTTATGTAAGAACTTTTATTATCCATTGTAGGCTTTAGATTAGCCGGCAGCAGTGCGGAAAATATTTAATAGAGTGTTATTGTCAATGCAGGAGGCTGGTGAGAGTATTATACATTTTTTTTTGTACAAGTTAAATCTCGTTTGTAATTTTTTCAACGCTACTTTTTACTGTTACTTGTAATAATAGCAGTCCGTGCTTGTACAAATGTACCAGTTTTTATTGAAGAAATAATAATTGTAATCAAATTAACGCTTAGCTACGTTTGTGTGGCAAACGCGAGGTGGTTTTATTGGTAATATTTTTTTCAAAATAAATTAAAAATTAATACATGGTTTGATTGATTATATTTATTTATTAAACGTATAAACTTTATTTTGTAAAGTTAACAATTGCTGACTACAAATATAATTATGGTAATTCCTCGAAAGAGCGTAAAGTAATCAATATGTTGTTTATAAAATGCATTAAAGCGGTACATTTATGAATAATATAAACTTAGGATGTCAGCCATACGCAGAAAAAATAGAAAAGGTGTACATATTGCCATTTAAATATTCAGTGGAATGTACATTTTCACCCTTTGCGAGTGAGTAGGTACAGTCCAAGAAAAAACCGCAGTAGCCGAACCTAAAAACCCGAAAGGACCACCATGTAAATTATTTCACCGGCCAACTGACTTGAATTATCGCGCACGACTCGCAATAAAACTGCTGCAAGGTTTTATCAGTGAGTATACATGTTGCCATATTTCATTAGGTAGGTTTGTGTACGGGGCGTAAAAATATAATATTAATCTCAGAAGTTACGGGCGAGTATTGTGTCCCTTGCACAGGATATATTTATTGGACTGAAGGATGGAGGAGTCGTGGTCCACTAAACTGACTTGTTGTCTTTCAATGTATTTTAAATGGGTTGTTTTTAGAATAACATTTTTATGTCGATAAATCTCCAGTGCCATTAACAGACTATGAAGATTATTAATAATACTGTAAATATAATTAATAATAAAAATGTAGTAAAAATATACGATAATGGTACCAATTCTGTTGTATATTGAACATAACTAAAATCATCATAAAATTAAAATAATTAATGACTCGATAAAAGTTTTCTGTTGTTACCGCAAACTAAACTTAGAAATCGCCTTTGACGTAACTAAATTCAACTTTGACAGCACCAAATGGAATTAATAATTTAAAATATTCCATCGTAATATTCGTCATGTAATGTTTCGGTAAAAGTGGGTAAGATATATTTAATTGCCATCAAATTAGAAAGCAACTAAACTGATCAATGTTTAGTTTGACATAACTCGAATACTAGAATAGTAAAATCACTAAGCTACTAAGTTAAGTAAAACAATTTTAGACGTGTCAAATTATGTTTAGTTCAATTCAAGATTTCCCGAATAAGAATTCATCTTTTAGTAGTTGACATGACACATTTCAATTATTTCATTTTGGTATCTGTTTTGCCGTTAGAGTTGTTTCAATTTCAATATGTGAGGTATGAGGCGTTCCTGTATGTACACGGTATCTACTTTGTATACAAACTTTACCGGCCACAGGATGCTGGCAAAGATTCCTCAATAAGCACCTTTGTATTTGTGTGTCCATATAATATATTGATTTATTCAAGTTTTAATGTGTACATAAATAATGAATAAATAAGTGATGCAATATTGTATTATGTCTATAACAAAATTATGAATTCTACATTAACTAAAAAGAAAATTAAGTAAGCAGTAAATCGTCATTATTCCGCAATTAATTAATGAATTTCGATTAAACGCCGCATTGACGTTATACACTTGCGTCAAAAAGGCAATCTCGATAACTGAAATGCCACAAAATTACTTTGCGACTAATAATGACTTTCGTTCGAATGTCGCAAATAATTATTTGGCCAGACTACACAATTTGATTCCTCTCCATATTGCTGCGACCAAATGTAATTGCGCCTCTATTATAATTAGCCTCAAATTATGAATGTATATACATTTAATTTGAATTTTTTTAGTTAATTTTTAGTTAATTAAAATAATCATTTGCCTGGGTACCAGCTGGGTCCCCTAGACTCTGTTCAAAAATGCGCTGTGAGACTCGTAGACGATCCCGTACTCACAAGCGGTATCGAGCCTCTAAGTCTTAGGAGAAACTTTGCATCCTTATACGTGTTCTACCGCCTATGTAATGCGTTATGTTCCAAGGAATTGTTCGTTATAATACCTGTAGCCACTTTCTAAGAACGCACTGCTCGCCATCGACAAGGAGTCCATGCTCACATATTGGAAACGAAATGGTACAGTGCGGTGCATACAGTACTGTGAGGTTCCAGAGGAATGCACACCGTTTTTGGAATGAGCTCCCTGCCGAGGTTTTTCCGGACGACTACAGTATGGGAAAAGTATAACCTATTCACTCCTCTTCAAAAGAGGAGTGAATAGGTTTTTAAAGGGTCGGCAACGCGCGAGTGACATCCCTGGTGCTGCAAGTAGCCCTGTTTGCTACCAGCGTGGTATAAAAAAAGGAATTTCTTTCTTTAATTTCAGACTAGACATTTTAAAGATTAAGTCTCGCTTGTTTATAAACAAATTAGTTAAATTAACATTATTTTACCCTCTTATTCGTAATTCTCTTAAATATAACAATTGTATAACAAAATATAGAATTATCCTTGAGTAATTGTCTACCCTGATTAAGAGTAACAAAGAAATTGTAACTAAGAACGTTGGTGTTAAAAATGGGTGTCTTTACTCAACAATTCACATTTCTCTCATTTTTACAAAGGACGCTATTACAATTGGAATTATGCATGACCAATAATTATTTAAATATAAAAAATGCATGTCACATTATACAGGATAATACTTAAATATTATCATAATATTAAATTATTATGGAAGAAGTAAATATAATATAAGTACGTTGATATGACATATAAGACGTCATTTATTAAATCATAAAATAATAAATATGATAATAAAATATACGACAAATATCATAAAATAATTGCTTACATACAATCATAAGAAGCTGTCATTGTAAGAAGGAATATATGCCGTTTATGACGCGATGTTATCTTGCATCACCTCGTACGGAAAAGGCAATGCGTCAAGTAACATTTATGCGCGCACGACTAGACGCGTAGCAAAAATAAGTGGAAGTCAAAGTGGTCCCGACAAATAACTCAGTTAATCGCCGGAGTCGTACGTCAGCGCGAAGAATTTAATCACAAGAGTCAACAGAGAAGCCGGTATGCCGATGATATCTAGGGCCGTCCATTCGCGGCCCACGAGCCGAACAAATTGGAAAGGTGGGGTGTGCGAACGCAACAAAGGTTACAATTGAAATTTCCAAGATGCCTGCTAACATTTTTCTTAGTGGAAGCACGTATTTCTCGGCGGGAGATGCCAAGTAGTCCCGTCCTTTATACGACAGCGACACAAAAACTCTCCTTGTTGGGGTTTCGCTTATAATTGTACCGCAAACGCTGCGATATCGGTACGCAGCGGTACGTGACCCACAGACGTGTGTGGTATTTTCTTTTCTGGTATTTATTGTATTTTCTAGTATTCCTATGGAGGATAATAAATAGGGTAAATGTGTAAAAATCATGACCACAAGTTATGATATGTATATGTTTTACTGTCTACATTTACATATCATATAGCATAATTTAGTAAAAATATGAACTAATCAGCAACAAGTATCATAGAGAGTAGAAGAGTCACCAGTTTTAAAATCCCTTATGAAACCCTCACAGCTGACAATTATTAACTAGTTACACTATACATATTAAAGAGAATCAGAAATTTGTCATAGGTCCGGGACTCATTCCAGAGATAAACAAAAATCGTTTAGTGAAAGCACATTCTGTTATCTCAAGCGAACAATGGGTTGTCCGGAGCCCAATATCTCGCGCGATAACTATTCTACGTCATGTTATCAATGAGTCAGTCGATCGTCCATCAATCATTAAGTCGGAGTCGGCGAGCCATTCATATTCAAACTAGACAATGTACAACTTGTTAACGCAATAAAGCGAACCAGATTAACAACAATGACTAATATATCAGTTTGGTACAGATGTGCTCGGACTTAAATATATAACAAATGTAACATAGAAAATTAAACAACCAGTAAAAACATTTAAAACTTAAATCATCCTCAAGCTGCTTCATTGACTATTTCGATAAAATTAAAGAAAACGCACAATTCTATTAAAGACAAATTGAGCTGGTATGATAATTGTCGCATTCCACGCTTAATAAGACCGTATCACGCAACGCCATGGGAGAAGAGCATTAAACATAATGAACTTGTCACAAAGATATACGCAATACACATTACTCGTACACGATTAGTCTTCGTTTCTACTTTTCATAGAAAGAGGAAATATTTTGATGAATTTACTTAAGCAGTTATGGCTTCCTTTAGTAATTGTACTTGTTTAAAATATGTATAAACACATTTCCAAAAATTTACAATACACATTGTTTTTAATTCATTACATTATAACAATAAAGTTACTGGAATTATAAGTTTCCCTTTCTGCTCTATTGTTGAGTTTGTTAGTTTATATTATTTATCATAAGTTTATGTCCACTGTATGATTATATTGAGAACAGAAAAGCTTCTCCAAACACTTAATAAAATCCACTAAAGGAATCAAACAAATTATTAACATAAAACTCGTGAGTTGTTGGCATATGCATTGTTAATTGTTCATTGTAAGTGGACGTCTCATAAGTTGGACGGTGGATGGTGAAGATCATGGGATGACGTTGAACGCTAGCAGCGCAGGCCCTATCGGTGTAGAGATCATACGAGACGGCCTACACCCAGCAGTAGGCTATCTATTAACTGAAATAATGATGACCGGTTACCAACAGACTAATTCAAATTCAATGAGGACAACTAAAATTATAAACAAAAGAATTTCAAATACATAAATAATAAATGCGACACACTTTCTGCTTGTCTTAGAATTAATATACAAACTTTGAATAGAAAACCTTCCATTAAATCAAAAATAACATCGCCTAATATAATAAGTTCAATTAGTGAATTCAGGGCCGTATATAACAGGCGACAGGCGACAAAGAAGCGGGGCGCGCAGATGTCGTCCTCGATTGTTTGCAAATAACAAAGTGAGCCAGGTCCGCAACAGTTTCTAATTGTGCCGCGACAATGCGTAATCTAACCGGTCCCTTTGGACGCCACGTTCGCGCGGCGGGCGCGGCGCGTCACCGCTCTGGGACTGCTCGTGGCGAGGAGAAGCTATTTAACAAATTTTCATATAACTAAATTCAATAATTACAATGTTGCTTTGCACCATTGCAAACATTGTTTATTTTACAATCAATGTTTCAATCGATCTTCTCATTATATCGGTAATTGATTACATCTTGGTATTCAAGATGTCGACAAATAATCTTTTAGTCATGAATCTGCTGCAATTCTTTTATTAGAACATCACCAATCGACGTTGATTTATTTAAACAATCTCTCCAATAGTTTATTCGTCCAATTAGAGATTGTCGTGTCACGTCAATTACTAGTCGCGCGATAATCGCGAACACATTAAAAACAAAACTGTGAGGAAAAAATGACTAATATTGCGATCAAAGATTATCCATTAAGCCTAATCGATGGATAAAAATTAAAAGAGTCATTAATTGTCAATGACTATGAATCATCACCTTACCCTACCTAAGAATTGTGAGGGCACGTACCAATTCTTAGGTACGGTCGACGCATCTTCCTCCTATCATTCCCCGCACCCATATTCATATATGTTTAATGATTATGAATAATTCCAGCAAACAATGAGAGACTAGATATTAATCCGTAATTGGAAAATTATTGACCTAATGAGTATTTACTTGATTATAAGTAACAGGTACTGGTCTTACGGCCGTTTTCACCAACTTTGTCTTAGCTTAGGCGACTCCTAAGAGACATGCTGTCTCACTCTTTTCAGTTAATATAAAAAGTGACAGCATGTCACTTAGGAGTCACCTAAGCTAAGACAAGGTTGGTGAAAACGGCCATTAGTCTTGTGGCGGCATCTTATAAGCGATACTGACATAATTGTAAAAAAAAAATTGTTACTCTTACACCAATTAGCCTAGCCCAAACTAAGGTTTGTAAGGCTTGTGCTATGGGATCTAGGGTAACGGATAGACATACATATATTATACATATATAAATATTTTTTATTGAAATATATATTAAAAACCATGACTAAGGTACAAATGCTCGCATTCATCACACAAACATCTGCCTCCAACGGGACTCGAACCCGGGACCTCAGAGATGGCGACACCTTGAAACCGGTGTACTATCCATTAGACTATGGAGGTCGTCAAACAATTGTTAGCACAGTATACAATTGTTGTATTGTAAAAAATCTATTATATAATGTGACGATAGAAAATTATAAAAGAACACTGAGGAAAAATATAGCTAACAAAGCCACAATAAAAACGTTGTCAATATTTTTTTGTATTTGCATCAAAATACATAGGTAAAGAATATAAATTAATTTATCTATGGCCACAAAGTTTTTATTGTCAAACTTTTATGAATCTGTGGACAATACGTTATTTGTCATTTTATTTAAGTTATAGTATTATTAACACTGTCGCAACTTTACGTTGTCAACGATTTCCATATTTTGTAGATCTATCAAAATTTAAAATTGGTTGATTCACAAAAGAAAATAATAGCAAAGTGCCTTTTGTGCTGAGATACATTTTTAATTATTAACTTTGGCGTATTGACAAAGTAAGTGGCATGAATTGGCGGCGGGGGGAGCTAATGATTTAACGAACTTTGTCAGTTGATCGAAGTTTTATTTTGATTTTGTTTCATTTGCCTGTGATCGTTGAGCGCGTGTGAATATATCATTTCGTTTTAGCGGTTTAAACACCTGACAGGATTACAATAAATTGCTATAATTCCTTTGGTGGACCAAATCAGTATACCGGTACCGGTTACGTGCTACGAATCAAAAATCACATAGGTTTTTAACCACTTTGAGAACTATTTTAATGAGTGACAATTGCGAGATATTCAATATGGACGACGAGGCTCTAAGGGTATTTTTAATAAATGCCGGACTTAGTCATCTGACAAATAAAATGTTGGGTAAGTACCACCCTTGTTATCCTGTTACCCATAAGGTTTGCTTACCTCAGCGGTCCTAACCCTAAATTATTTGCTAAATATGTGCTCTGAGCAAACTTTCCAACCTGAGCAAAGAAACTTACGTTAAAAGGTAGATTTGTAACCTTCTGCAACTACTTTTCAAAATCAGTCAAAATGTATAATCAAGTGCAGGTCTAGTACCTGCACTTGATTGCAACTGCAAATTTAGGGGGTAAATGTAGGGGGGGAACTTAACAATGTTTTTGTTGTTAAATTGACAACAATAACTTGTACCCGGAACAAAGTTCACATTGTTAATAAAAATTGTATTTGTAACAACGTTTAACATTGCTAATAAATGTTGTTATAATCACAATAAACATCTGACAATAAAAACTTTGTATCTATATCAATTTGCCTTAAACGGTTGTGTGGGGTTAAAGTTTTTTTGATACAATGACAATAATTTTCTCTCAGTGAAGAGGTACAGAAATTACTTATGATTTCTGACTTTTCATAAATAGACTTCATAAAATCTTTTTAAAATAATTTTTATCACGATTTTAGAATAATCAATACCTATCTACGTTTAGCCGATACATAAGTTTTATGCTGTATTGCACATCATATACTCTGTGTTAAATAATCTAATACATACCTCACTTCAGGTCACAAATATCAATGACAGTGACTGACCGGTGTTTTTGGCCTTGAATAAGACTTCTATTCATACATGATACATAGTTCTATAAACTACAAAGCTCGGAAAGCACATACATACATATGCACACATTTTACTTCCTCGTTTTCGTTTTGTAAGTATATAATTTTGTGGGCTCAACATAATTATATACTGACTATACGAAAAAGAGGAGGATTACTATTATAACAAAGTACTTTGCTAGCAAATATATTATAGAATATGTCGACTCCACTGCATTTTTGATCAGCATCCAGACTGCGTCGAGAATCGCCAGGTGCTGCTTCGAACAAATAAACCCCCAGTTGCCTCTCGCGCGCCAAATTGCCCGTGTCGCGATCTGCCGCACTACTAAGGCCTCAAGTCACGTGTTAAATCTCTTCAATTTACACGCTACTCTTCAAGCATCAACCCTATAAACGCTACTGTTTGAATTATGCTTTCCGAATGTAAAGTTTATATACGTATTATTACGGTGATTGCACCAACAAATTCAAAGTTTGTTTACTGATACTGCACTTACAAACACCAGACATATATTACCTGAAACAATAAAAAACATAGATTAAAAACTTACGTTTTAAATTAACTATCATAATGCAAACAATTCATTACAAACTACTTAGTCCAATTTTTGTCATTTCCGTTTTCGTGTACCCCAAGGCCCTGCCTTATGGCCGGACAGGACGTTAATTAGAAAATTATGTGGGAAATTATTAATAGGTCCGCCGTGTAGCCGATTAGATAACAAACTAGTCCATTAGCCGACAAGGATAAGCCTCACAATGCAATGAGCAGTAATCGTTAGCGTCATTGTTTTAAGGTGCATATTTGGATTTAGAGTTGACAGAAAGGACCTTGAAGCATTGGTGGCGAGATAGAGCGGTAGCGAACAATACGACTGCGTGCGTCGGTCCGGGGGCGGGTTGACGCGTGGTTGAGGAATGATCAGCCGAGTGGAAATGACGACTTAATGGATTATATGTGTCCGCCGACACCGAGATAAGTGTCGCGGCGATATCGGGCCTGTCGCCGAAGATTAGGCATTGAAATTACAAAAATTATTAATATAATGGAAATCAACGGAACGGTTTTACACACCGGTGGAGCGATCCGATTAAATGAATTAAAATGTACGTGTACGCATTACCGGCGGATAACCATATTTTTTTTTATCTCCAAATTATAATTGGATCTGTAGCTTTATCGACATTTCCAAAGTAAAAGAACATACTAAGGTCACGTTCATACATTTTTTGGCTATCGAATAATTTTGTTTCCGTATTTATTTCTTCGGTTGCTCAATAACCTATATAAGAGTAATTATGTATATCATATATAGGCAAATGGTAAGTTTAATTATTAATCCATCTATTCCTATTGTTATAGAAGCATGATAATCTAATGAATAATATTCAGATAGAGTTGCGTACTCAGCACTACGACAAGAACAAGGATCAATATTCATATAGGTGCGCGAATTATACTTGCCTAACTTTATTGCTGAGTGTCAACAATGAATCACAAAGTCAACTGAGACGGACCCACATCAACCACATGTAGGCACGCAACAATCCAACACCCCAGACAGTTGCGTGTCGACATGATGCACAGTAAATTGAATACGAGCATTTTGTTATAACGGCTGTCGGAGAGCCCTCGAAATGCACATTAAATAGCGACACAATAACCACCAATTTACCGGCAATCTATTCTTTTATAAAGCAGAACAAGAAACGCCTAGCTGCTTACGACAAAAAGTCGAAGGAGAGATCTCCCGCTGATCCTTTGTACGGGTCGATTCTAGGCGCGATGTGGACAAACGACCCGTGGGAGCTGCCTTGATATATTGAACCGGTGTCATAGTGGGACGGACGCGATTCCCATTACAAAGCCATTTGCGCTGTTTACATAAAGGAGGAGGGGACGTAAATGCTGTAGCCGATAGTTATGAGATTGCAAATTTTCCGGTACTCGTGTGTCAAAGGATTATAATTTATTGCAACAGAGATCTAGCAAGCATCTCACGTTTATTCGAAACAACTTGGACACACCATACTTTTGTAGTTACATAAAAAAATTACACTAAAGTGTCTTTCAATGTATTAAAGTAATCGAAATCACCCACAGATAGTACCCAATTTACTAATTGGTATTTCTAATTAATACATGAATTACGAAGTTCTTAAAAAAGCATATCATTAATAAATCATCACTTAAATTGATTACCGTAAACAGAAATGCGTACACGAACCTGACACTTAATAGGGTTTTCTGATAATTTCATGTGGTAATTACGTCACTATTGGTAATATTTTCAATTGTTTACTAATGATGTGCTTCATCTAAAAATTAACCTATTAAATAATTTCTCTCATTGATACCTTCAAACCCACAGCAATCACGAAGTTATTCTCTAAAGGTAAAGAAAACTTTCTTTGTTTAGTGGCACGTACACTTTTTTTGCTAATGGCAGGTGAGGAACATAAAACCTTTGTAGGCCATGGCTATCCGAATTATAAATGATAGCCAGGCAAAGACGCAGTTGCAAAAATTTACAGGTTTATATTTATATATAAAAAAAAATTAACTAATAGAAAGAATGTGCTTTAAAATAAAAGAGGAAACTGGAATAATTTACTAAATTAAACGGCGTGCTTCAAATTGCTGGTTACACAAACTGCGTAATGTGCAGATGTTTAATCTGATGACTACCTTTGAAATAGAGGAAAATTATATCAAAAGCGTTTACATAAAACAAAATTAAACAGTTAGTTTGATAATGACTGATTTGGGATGATCGCGTGTTTCAAAGATATTGTAGGGAATTTTTGATGCAGGTAGCTCAAATTTTGTTTAAGAGTATGTATATGATATGGATGTATATTTTTCTAAAACGTGCGTGAGAAAAGAACTGTGACTTATGTAAAAAAATACTCTCAAGATATTTTCGACATCTGTCTTGGCTCAGCCAACGTAATTAAATAAGAGAAAATATTTGATCAGTAAAGTTCCACTTACCAGAAATACTAAATTAATAAACGCTAATGCAAATAAAACTATTCTGACTTTAATCTTAGAATTTTTTCGAATATCCTAATTGACACTTGTAATCGTATAAAGGTATATACAATATACATAATTTTGTTTCTGTACATTTAAACAAACGATACAATACAGAATAATTTCAAATGTGTTTGTTACTAAAATGATTATTGAATAATACAAGTTAAATTGTTGTTTTCTCTCACAAGCCTAGGTACTAGGCACGCATACTGGTCATCCACGAGAGTAAATAGCCAAAAAAAGATTCGACGATTCTCATTCGTAATGTGCTTAAACTAATTTTATTAACGAGAGTGTTAACAAGCAGTGAACTACTAAAACAGTAACTCCGGCAATGCGTCCGCACTGCACACTACCTGGCCAGCTGCCGTGATCCCCCACCAGTCTTTCAGCACTACTCATCCTATAAACAGGAGCTTCCTGTCCCTCTCGCACACATAATAAGAAAGCTTGTTCTGACGCTACAAAAAGCGGTTTCGCTCCGTAGTAGTAGTAACCTATGACAGCTTTAGTGTGCGTTTGTATATTTTTCTAACGAAATTCGACACAAAACGTATAAGGCACAATGTTGTCCCATAGAAACGATGGTTAGTACGTTCTGGAATTAAGCTCCGCTTTACCTGTTGGAACGCGTGAACCAGCGCGGCCTTGTGCGCGAGCGCAGCGCAGGTTCGACGGCGAGTTAGTTTCACCCCAGACCACGCCACGAGTGCGCGTGTGCTTGTCGAAACTGTCGGCAGCAAACGCGATCCTGCCCAATTAGTGTTCTCGCGAGAACAAGTTGAGTGGCCGGTCTGGCAAGTGCTGTACTTGGGCAAACGGAAAAATGTCGGACTAACATGCGCGTCCAGTATAATGTTATTGTGAAAAAAATACAGTGCCCCTGAAGGAAAGTAAACTATGTAATTAGTGAAGTTAGTGAAATTAAAACTATGTGTCACGCGTGCATTTCTCGTGCCCTATTGGTACTCAGTGCTGTTTTGACAGCATGGAGTGCATCGTTATCGGCAACTACAGGAGCTCGCTACCAGGCTCCGGATGAATGCCGCTGGACTAATGACGACGATGGCTCCGGTGTCGTACTTCTGTGTAGACTCAGAACTATAAATAGTGAACTGGAAAATACTAATTTTAGTGCAATTCAACCCCATCTTACTGTGAGATTGCATCTCGAGTGTAGTGACGCGCTTCTGTTCCAAAGTTCTTTATCTCCTGGAAGTTTTCGTCAACTTAATGAGTTACAAGAGCTCACCATCGAATATTGCAAAATTGGTAACCTCTCTGATGGAGCATTCACCGGACTTCGAGCTTTAAGAAATCTTACAATAAAAACTCACAATACAGAATGGTCCACAATGTCACTTGAAATAATGCCTACAGCATTTTCAAGAGATGTTCAAAATCTAGAGCGATTGGATTTAAGTGAAAACAATATGCTCTCTTTTCCTGAAGGTGCTTTATGTACTCTAAGGAATCTTGATTATTTAAACATGACAGGAAATAGAATGAGAGATATAAGTCATTTTCAATTTTCAACTGCACATAGACATCCAAATGAAAAATGCGGTGATAATCTAACAATATTAGATCTTTCACGAAACATCATAGACACGCTACCACCTGGATTATTATCTGGCTTAAAAAGATTGCAGAAACTTTATTTACAAAGCAATGGAATGAATTCAATTGCAGATAAAGCTTTAGAAGGTTTAATTTCCCTTATTACTGTAAAATTTTCTGATAATCAACTGACAAGCCTGCCTCCAGAGCTTTTTAGCGATACAAAAGAGCTTAGAAAAATATATTTAAACAATAATACAATCACGGTCTTAGCACCAGGTCTTTTTAGTGATTTATATCAGTTATTAGTACTGGATTTATCTAACAATGAGCTTACATCTGATTGGATCAACACCTCTACATTTAGCGGACTGAAACGCCTGATTTATTTAGATTTTTCACATAATCGTGTTTCAAGACTAGAAATAGCCTTATTTAGAGATTTACACAATTTACAAGTGTTAAAAATGCAAGAAAATTTTATAGAACACATCTCGGAGAATGTATTTAGTGCACTAAGTAATTTGCATACACTTATCCTATCAAATAACAGATTAACAAACATCGATAGTCACGCATTCACTGGTCTTCAAACATTGTCTGTTTTGTCAATAGATAGCAATCAAATTTCAAAGATACATCCACATGCTCTTCGGAACTGTTCTATGCTGCAGGACTTACATATCAATGGAAACAGACTGGATGAAGTTCCAGCTGCTTTAAAAGAAATTCCACAATTGAAGACACTAGACTTAGGTGAAAATTTAATAGTGAGCATAGAAAATGCCTCCTTCATGACTATGAAACAAATGTATGGACTGCGGCTTACTGAAAATAATATTGGTAATATTACTAAAGGAGTGTTTGATAGAATGACATCTATAAAAATTTTAAACTTATCGCGCAATAAGATTCAGAGGATTGAAAGTGGCGCTTTTGAAGCAAATGTCAATTTACAAGCTATTCGTTTGGATGGAAATTCGTTAAAAGATATAAGAGGTCTCTTTGTTAATCTACATAATCTAGTATGGTTAAATATATCGGACAACCAATTGGAATCTTTCGATTATGCAATGATACCAACAGGACTGCAGTGGTTAGACATTCACGCAAATAGAATAGCAGAACTTGGAAATTACTTTGAAATTGAATCGCGCTTATCACTTAGTACATTCGACGCCAGCTCAAACAGATTGACAGAAATTACTGGCAGCGCCATACCTAATTCTGTGGAAATGTTGTATTTGAATGATAATTTAATATCAAAAGTACAGTCCTACACATTTTTTAAGAAACCAAACTTAACGAGAGTAGATTTATATGGCAATAAAATAACGAATTTAGATCCTAATTCTTTGCGAATATCGGCTGTGCCGCAAGATAAGTCAGTGCCAGAATTTTTCATTGGCGGTAATCCATTAGAGTGTGATTGTACAATGGAGTGGCTACAAAAAATAAACACTGGAAACAGAGCAAGAACACAGCCAAAGTTAATGGATTTGGACAGCATAAACTGTAAATTGCTTTATAATCGTGGAAACACTCACGTGGCGTTAGTGGACGCCGCGCCTCATCAGTTTTTATGCAAATACGAATTTCATTGTTTCGCATTATGCCATTGTTGCGATTTTGATGCATGCGACTGTGAGATGAGTTGTCCAAACAATTGTACGTGCTATCATGATCAATCATGGTCCGCGAATGTTGTGGAGTGCTCTAGCGCCGGCTATGCGAACGCATTACCAGAGAGAATACCAATGGAGGCCACACAACTGTATCTCGACGGTAACGACATTAAAATACTTCCGAGTCACGCATTTATCGGAAGAAAGAGACTCAAGATACTATTTTTGAACTCGTCAAATATAGAAACCATCCACAACCGAACGTTCAACGGTTTGAGAGAACTCGAGGTTCTGCATCTAGATCACAACAGCCTTACATCACTAGAAGGTCAAGAATTTGACGGCTTAGATAATTTACGAGAGTTGTACATGAATCATAATAAAATTAAGACAATCGGGAAAGAAATGTTTAATCACATGTCACGACTGAAGCTTCTCTACCTAAATCACAACAGATTAGTGACATTATCAGTTTGGCAAATCAACCCATCAGTAACAGAGATTACTCTTTCGTATAATCCGTGGTCATGCGATTGTGAATACACCGAAATGTTCCGTGAATGGATGAAGCGAGTTAGTTCTATTATAGACCAGTCGAGTATTAAATGTCTCTATTCAAAACATAATAACAGTGACCTGATGATATATAATGAAAGTATACAAAATAGTCCAGACTCTGGTTTCAATATATTTGAAGAAAATGGTACTATATGCACTGGACTACCAAGTATTAATAATAGTATTAATGGAAATCTAACAGCAACAAAAACTATCATCACCAATCAGGAGGTACCAGATTACATTCCATTGCTCATAGCAATTCTTGGTGCATTTTTGCTTATCTCTATTGTCAGTATGATTGTTTTCATATTCAGGCAAGAAATCAGAGTGTGGTTCCATTCGAAATTTGGAGTGCGATTATTTTACAGAACAAGTGACATAGATAGAGATGACCATGAGAAAATGTTTGACGCTTTTGTGAGTTATAGTTCAAAAGACGAAGCATGGGTTACTGAAGAGTTAGCGGCAGTATTGGAACGAGGCGATCCTTCATACAAGTTATGTTTACACTACCGTGACTTGCCAGTAGGAGGCTATGTGGCCGACAATATCGTGCAAGCTGTAGAATCATCGCGACGTACAATAATGGTGCTCAGTGAAAACTTTTTAAGAAATGAGTGGTGTCGTTTCGAATTCAAATCGGCTCATCATCATGTTCTGAGGGATCGCAGAAGAAGACTTATCGTGGTGTTATACGGGAAAGTGCCTCAGAAAGATCTCGATCCTGATATAAGACTGTATTTAAAAACAAACGCATATCTCCAGTGGGATGATAAATTGTTTTGGGAAAAACTACGTTTCGAGTTACCCGATGTGCCTACTAACCAAAGGTGTAGAAATATCCCAAGTCCCGGTGTTGCCATGCATCGGCATCATCATCCTAGAAGCCACTTGGGTGCACTACCACCACCTCCTGTGCACGGAGCACATCCAGTGTTACCACCACATCCCTCGCACATCCCTCACCAAGTGCCTCCGCGAGCGTCACCTCGCACTATGTCCGTCCACGTTTGAGTGATTACAAACAATAATTAATGTGCAGTGAACGTGCTACGGACTTTTGTGAAGTGTTAAAAGTGACTGTATAAAATGTGATCGCTAGTCTGCGTAAAGTATGTATTGTAAATATTAGTTATAAGAACCCCCATGTAAATACGCTTAAATGTATAAGACTTTGAACTGACACTTATAGGTAGATAAAAACTATTTTTCTCAATTCGCCATTTTGATAGCAAAATAGAATTTTTCTTATTGTTCATTCATTTTATAAATTCTCATCTATGTACATACGTACTGTTAAGCTTAGTCGAGCTGTGTCTGGAAAGCAAACATTGCCTCTTACTATGATGTGAATTTATGGTATCATTGCCACTATCTGTGATAAAATTAGTTATAGTTATTGTTCGTAGGATAATATCTCAAGAATGTATATTTTGTATTTTAGTCATATCGAAAATATTTATTGTAAATTTTCAAAAATTGACTGCGTCAAAAGTGATATACAAAAATAAAAAATAATATTATATTTTAGTGTATTTTAATTCATTATCTCATCAAAAATCTTATCGTCTTGGTCAATGAAATCAATTTTAATTGCTTTTATTTAACGTTAATAATTATATTAACTAATAAATATTGAATAAGTAGAGGATAGTTTTAAACAAAATACAAAAAGATCATCATTGGAATCATTCATTGTATTAAATGCAATTTCAACTGAAGTGAACATACATTTGAAATTAAATTGAGTAAAAGTTATTACTATACACAGTACAATCACATAACAAATAAAAATATTCCCACCAGTGATCGCCTAATAGTTAAATAAAATAAAATTTATTATATTTAGTGTTTAGTACATACCTAAATTACATTTAGTGGTACCAAACCACACTTATAATAAGTCACACTAACTATGTTTTAAAATAAACAAACAACTAATAAAATTTTTACTAATAGTAAATAATGGTGAATACAACAATTTTATATTTCAACAAAATTCTATACAATTACAATATAAGTTTAACAAATTAAATTATAAGATAATCTTAAAACGGACATACTGAATTCCCTAGTATCATTACAAAGCCTGCAAATTGAATGATACTAACGATATACTTGGAATTGAAATTCCAGCTGTCGTCTCAAGTTGAACCTAGATTCGCTATTTCAAGTGGGATGATGCATTCTACTTTTTATGCAGGATCTGCATTCGGGCCATCGACCTGTATGTAGAGTTACTAAGGACCTTTACAGACGCCTTTTGCCTTGCAGATTTAGAAAATACACTCAACTAGGCTACAAATAAATAGTAATTCCGCACTGTTATTCCTTGGATTTAATTTATTATTAAGTTATTGACATTCAGTTAATAATACAAAAAAGCAATTATTAAATTAATTTGGTAATTAACAATTAAATAATTTGATGCTACACATACGACAGTTAATTTACTAATAATTAATATCACCTGAAAATACAGTAGAGGCATAAAAGATTCAACCACAAAGTAATGCTTGCATTAGCTAACAAATAAATTATATCCATGTATGACCACAAAAAATAATATTTAAACAATGTTCCTCATATTCAAATAAATTTTAAATTTATTGGATATTGAATATTATTATATATGTAGTAAATTTCACATACCAAGGAATTGAATTGTATATTAAGACATTGTATTGTTATCTGTATATTACAGATAACAATAATGTCAATTAGTCAAAATGAGCAAAGAGGAAAAATCAATGTGGTTAAATGAAAATTAAATGTTATCGCAACATTGTCCGTTCATTATTACAATGCTAAAATACTCGTATGTGTTCGTGAAACATTAGAAAGAAATTGATTAGAAAATTTACAAACCTTTAATATATATTATATATTCATAATGAAATTGAAGGTTATTGTAATAATAACTTCGAAATATAAATTATATTAACTGATAACTTATTATTATTTAACTAAAACTGTTTTTGTTACGAAAATGTACGATTTAAATTTGTACAAAATTGATACTGAAAATATTAATATAAATATCAATTTATTGGATTAACAAATGTTCCATTCACGGAAACTTCAGGAGCAGCAAAATGTTACGAAGAGCATAGTTTAGTTTGTACTCTATAAATAAATAAATATTATTTAGTTAAACTGTTTAACGTTTAATAAAAGAAAACTAATATTGTTTGACCAGAATAGTGTTATGTAATATCTATTTCATACACTATATTAAACGTACAAGAGAAAAAAGCAAACAAATCAGCTTTATAAATTAGCCTGTTCTTATAGTCTCTAATTTATGATCTGCAAGAATTGCGTGAGAGTTTCCATATTTAATAATGATGAATGCTTCGAGGTGTCCTATTTGTAACGTATTGAATAAAAATTCAAATCAAGTTTTTACAGCAAATTTCGGTTGATTGGATAAAATTGTTTTTTTTTTTTGTTATTGGGCAACAACCAAAAGATTCATTGGCGTCAGATAAATTATTTTTCCTATTAAAAAGTAAATTTTGGTAGGTACATATATGTAACCTAACTACGAGTAAAAATAACAATAAGAACCATCTTTCAAACTTGGCAATACGAGTATTTTTCTATTTACTATATCTCTCATTCAGTAACTAAATTAGGAATCATAAAGTAATCTTAAATAGGAATCAATAGACGCTACTTTGATATTGCAGCTTAAATTAAGTCAAATCTATTTTAATACCGAAAGGAATTTATATTATAGTTTTTATTGTTTATATATTAGACTATTACAGTACACCTTGTAATATGCACAACATGTAGATACTATGTAAAGAAACATTTATATTTGCAATACAATTTGAAAGAGTAATTATAATTTAATAAGAATATACGTAATAAAAGTAATCCAAAGTTCAGGTCTTATTAAATCTTATTGTGATCTTATTAGAATGATTCTTTGTAGTATTATTTCACTATACACATAAAAAAACGAGACATAGTATTCATTTTTCTTTTGCCAATTTTAAGTTATTTGCTTAATGTCAACCAATAGGATATTTTCTGTCAGTCTCGCTAGTATTGTTGTTTCGTTTCGAAATCTAACGTATTGCAGTATAATTACTAAGTACTGTTTTTATAGTCTTCATTAACTGTACAAGTGTTAGGGTTGGGAGTGTTAAGTCGACCATAACAACGATAGTACACAATGTACAAAAATTTTACACATTCTAACTCTATTCGTTAGAGACCAAAACAAAAAATAAAAGAAAGGTAATAGAAAGATGTTACGACATAACTTAAAAGTCTATCAATGTTATCAATCAGTGACTTAACAGATTTTGCCCTTGGAAGGGCTACAATGGGCTACATACATTTCAACATTAGCTTTTATATATAAAATGTATATAAATATAACTTGTATTACAAGCGTATATTCATTAGAACACACACATAATAAACAAACACATTATATATATATATATATATATATATATATATACGTATATATTTCTTTCGATTTTTATACAATATGCATATAATAAATAATATTATTCAGTTATACGAAAATAATATTCGGGTTCTTCATTCTGCTCTCTCCTGAACAATACTTTTACCTGCGTATAATTTTATAAAATCTAAGAGTATTTTAAAAACAATACCATAATAGTCAAGCTTTCAAACGGTTTGCGAATCGGTCTCGTAAAATAAATTAATGTTTCCCATTGAAATTGCTAAGAAAATTACATAAAAATGAAACTGCAAAACGTCGTATAAAACCGTGTTTGACACGTAGTGTTATTTTATTACGCTCGATTAGAATGCATTCGCACGAACACAGACGCTTTAGATCGCATCAACATGTTCAATCTTTATTACACGTTCAGAAATGACTATTTATGTACACGGACGTTATTGTCACAAATTCCATGGAAAGTTGCAAATAGACATCTGAAGTGGGAACACACAACAAATAGACAAATGAGTTCCGAAAACACTAGTACATATTAATATCTGTAGATATAACATTAATTTTATTTGTATATATTGACTGCTTCAGGGCCAGTGAAGGATTGTTAAGTACCGAAAGGCTTACAAGCATCAAAAAGAAGTCCCATACTCGTAAGCATACATAACATTGCCTTATTTTAAAATTGCAGAAGTGTAGATAACAACTGTATGAGCGTAAGATTAAAAACTGAAAGACGGTCAAATTTGTATTTAAAAGAAAAATATTTGATTCCGAGAAACTTTTGAGAAGGATCAATCTGCCCAAAATACTACATCTCCCAAACATACAGTACCACCAATGATAGAGGTATAGTTAATATTCAATGACGCATTCTTCAAAGAAAGCATCCTTATATATTACATGACTCAAAACTAATTTATAAATAGTTTTAAGCCGCTCCTGACTATGAGGCTTATTTATAGAGTTGTCATCTGCTCCATTTGTAAAATCCAATAATGCCTTATAAACTCAGACAAAGTTTTAAAGACCGAGTAACGTTTTTAAAAGATAATTCGAGTAGCGACGCACTCAATTTAAGAAGAGTATTAGTAGGGGTAAGTAATATAAAAATTTGAGTTTGAAGAATCCAACATAAAAAAGAAAGATCTTTAAATGATAATAAATATTAAGGTCAGAAACCATGTTTCAGCCAAATATAAAATAAAAATAAGAAACCAATACAACGATTCTAGCAGATCAATATTACTTGAATTCTTAATAATTGATTATATTATATTAACTATATTTAGTCTTTATAAAAAATTAAAGGACAAAATCAGACAAGATTTAATTCCTTCTTAATAATAAAAAAATATAAACTGATAAGAAAAACATTATTAGGTACATAGGTGCGTTGCAAAAATTTATTATAATTAACCTTCTTCGTCTACGTCAAAATAATTCTATAACATATATATGTACGTACCTAATTATATATTTTTATTATGCCCTATAACTTGACATTTTGAATTAAATCTGCGTGTTTATCACAGGCCCAATTCTTTATAAATAAAAGCGAGTTACATTTTGATGGAACATTGAAAAACATTCCCCATATTACACCTTTATTATATTACTTTTGCAATCATATTTGCATGGTAAGAAACTTATTAAATACAAATATCATGCAAATGTTACGAATTCAAGTATGTTTACAGGTCGTCCTTTCTACACGGTATATGTAGGGACATAAGGAGAACTTAATTTATTTCTCGACTATGTTTGTACACTTTCCGCCCACTGGAAGTAATTTAACGAACATTTCTTGCATTTGTAGGTCGCTACGCCCACGAAACACTGTCAAGGTGTCATAGTTAACTGGCTTTACATGTTAAAATAAACTGAAAAATAATTGTGTTTCGACTATGAATCGTAAGTATTGGGATTGGTAAAAGTAATCCCACCAAAAACATTCTGTGAAAAACTAGCCAAGTCTCGGTGTTAGCCTTCAACGACCAAGTCACACAACATGAACTGTAATAATAACGAAATCGCAATAAGGAACCTTAAGACTTGGCACGACTTTGTTATATTTCATTACTTTTTAGAGATAAACTAGCAGCTCCATCGAGACTTGGCTTGATTTTTACAGAATGTTTTTGGTAGGATTTCACTTCTTTTTGTAGAAATACTAGTTTTTATAGTTTTCCCTTTATGTGGCCATAAAACCCTAACTTTGTACCAAATTTCAGGTCTCTGAGGTTATGGGAAGTACTAGTTCTATTTTGATGATCATGAGTGAGTGAGTGAGTGTCATAAATGCGAAACTTTGCTTTCGCTTAACTTCGGAACTAAATGACCTGTAGATTTGATATTTTGGATTTTAAGTATGTGATTATAACTTACTGGATGACGAAATTTTCTGCGTTCTGGTCTTATCCAGAGGTTCTCAAATAGATGCCTGAAAATGCGGCGAAATGGTTCCTGTAAAGGATGGTACAGCAGTGTTTGCTTCGCGCTCGACTTGGCGGGGGCACTGCCGTGCCCCCAGATATTCATATTTACAGACATCTTAAGAAAGTATTGAATTTGAATAAAAATCACCCACACATAATACTTTTTAATAATATCCAGCTTTCTATTTTTTTTTGTTTTAATAATTATTGTTTTTAATTTTATTTAAGTTTCATTATTACCTAATTTAATTTATTTTAATCTACTAAATGCATGTCAATTTTACTAAGACTACTAATTGAGGCATTATTGTGTTATTTGTCAGTAACAGAAAGTATGCCGTTCTATATATGCCGATGATTTCCATGCAGATGTTTGAAAGTATTTTTATAAAATTGGATTATACAGAGTTTAAGTACAGCATGGATTACATCACGAATCACACTTTATGTATTTTTATTTAATTCATGTAATAGAATCAACTTTGATTAGATGTCATGCAGCATAAATGAACTGGTTTCCTGGTTTTCTTGGTTCTTCCTGGTTTAGCAAGAAATTTTGTATGCCAAATATATTATTAATTTTAATTATTATATAATATTTATAGAATAGGTACAACCTGCATTGTTTAAATGTTTTGAAATTTGTTTTCAAAAACAGTGGTATTGGAAACACTGACGTAAAATATAAATCCGAATCATATATCCGGCATGTAAGATAAATCGTCCTGGAAATCATTTAAGTGATCAAAAGTATAAACTGACGAGAACCTAAATGAAATCTTCATCACATTACAACAACAAACACAGATATTTCTCCGATGAATTATACAATGCTCTCTTCCAGGAAACACAATTTCCCATGGAATATTGCAAACGATAATCACATGCGAAAATATCACGCAACGGTGAGCTTACTCTGTTAATTTATGTAATGACATGGTTTTAATCACGTCACTTCGCTACAGTATAATGATATGTTTAATTGTTTATCATAACAATTATAAATTCGAATAGCGTGAAATCCAAGGAAATTTCGTTATAAAATATTACCGAGCTAAAAACATTTAGATAAAAGAGATAAAATACAAAGATAATTTTATTCAATTAGGATTTACATAATCACTTTTGAACGTCAAAAAGGCTACGCCATTGGTTTACAAGTCTACCTTAATACCCTGTACTTGAATGAATTTAAAACTTGAAGTCAGAGTTTTATTCAATTTATTTGATTTAATTAAATATACAAATGGACAAGATTGGACTTATTTATTATATTGTATATACTGTGAAAATTAGAGAGAGAAAAAAATAACACATTACATATCAGACAGCTCCTAAAAGTTTGGTCCATTTAATCCAGATTATACATTAAGCACGTATAATCTGGATTAAATGGACCAAAATACATATTATAATATATTTTGTTTCAATCAGAAAAAAAAATTCGTGATATTTGCCGAGACCCCCCTCTCTCCAGAGATTTAATCTTAAGCGTAATCGTAATATGATTAAGATCATTCACCAAATATCTCAACTCTAACTCTAGTTAAGATGCTGCAGTACCTACATGCGGTATTTACTTTGCACCTATCACAAGAGCTGCCAGAGCACAGGCGAGCAGCCCACATTGCACTAGCTAAGCAAGTGCGTATGTTTCGCAAAGTGTGACCCTCACGTATTGTCACAAGACAAACTGAGTTACTGTGCGCAAGTGCCAACGACTTAGAGTGGCTAGATCAAAACGAAGTTGAACGGGCAGATGATTTTACGGAAAATCATATAGACATGTTGGTTCCAATAGTCTCTCTGCAGACCTCGCATAATTCTCAATGGTCAGTCCATGGAGTATATACGAGGGGCGGTCAAAAAGTTCGCGGAATGGCGGGGTTGGCGCGGGTGAGGTCGCTCCTCCAGGTAGCCGCTACTTGAGTAACTCATAATTACTATATATGCCAATTTCTAGCCTAATTGGGTCATTAGCTTTCGAGTTACAAACGAGTAAACAAGTAAATCGGGAACAAACTAGCCACTATGGAGAAAATTGAACATCGCGCCGTCGTAAAGTTCCTCACCAAACAAGGAAAAACGCCTCAAACTATTTTGCAAGAGATGTTAGCTGTTTACGGAGACTCTGCTCCTGGTAAAATCATGATTTACAAATGGCACGGCCTTTTCAAGCAAGGAAGGGAGTCAATTGAAGATGATCCTCGACCTGGACGGCCCATTGAGGCCACTACGCCGGAAATCATTGAAAAAGTTGAAAAACTTGTATTGGAAGACGGAAAGTTGAAGAAGAAACAACTTGCAGCATCAGTTGGAGTATCAGAAACCACAATTTTAAATATTCTTCATCAACATCTTGGCATGAGTAAAGTGTGTTCAAGGTGGGTCTCGAGAATGCTCACGCCGCTGCAAAAACGTGAGCGCGTCAACTGTTCCCGCGAGTTTTTGGACCGCTGCTGTGGAGAAGATAGGGAAGAAATTATGGCCCGAATTGTAACCGGTGATGAAACTTGGGTTCACCACTATGAGCCTGAGTCAAAGCAGGAGTCGATGCAGTGGCACAAAAAAGGCACACCACCCCCTAAAAAATTTAAAGTGTCGCAATCGGCCGGAAAGATCATGGCGACTATTTTGGGATACTGAAGGTATTCTTTTGATCGATTATAAAGAACGTGGTGTTTCTATAACGGGGAGAGTACTACGCTTCCCTATTGGACCGATTAAAAGAAGCTATTAAAGAAAAAAGAAGAGGAAAACTGACAAAAGGTGTACTCCTTTTGCACGACAACGCGCCCGTTCACACGAGTCATGTTGCGACGGCTGCCATTCATCGATGCAGTTTTGAACAACTACGCCATCCACCCTACAGTCCAGACCTGGCCCCTAGCGATTTTTATTTATTCCCAAAGATGAAGAAAGAGCTGCGAGGAAAAAAATTTAGAGACGATGATGAAGTCAAGTCGGCGATTTCGGCGTATTTTGACGCCCAAGACAAAACCTATTTTTGCAACGGTATTAATAAGTTATATGCCAGATCCGAAAAATGTATTCGTGTTAAGGGGGAATATATTGAAAAGGAAAAATAACATAATGTATCATTTCATCTTTTTTCCCAGTCATTCCGCGAACTTTTTGACCTCCCCTCGTATATATTTTTTATTTATCTCCAGTAGCTTAGCTAACAATGTAAATAAAATTACTATAATGAAGAAAGCATTATTATATTCATAGCAACTATATTATTTATCATACGTATCTATGTATTAACAAACCATAGATAGTATAAATTTATACGCAACAAAGAGAAAATATGTTTGCTATAAAGGGATAAATAATACCGGTGAAATATTAATAAAATATTCGACTCGAGCGGATCTCGAAACCGCGTGTCCAACAAATTGTGCTACCGAGTACTATCCATCCTAATCGAATATTTCAACTTTCACTTAGTTAAGTCAGTGCAGGTTAATACCTGAACACAGTATAAGCGGCGAATTATAGCCTCATCATTAAAAAAGAAATCAATGAAATAGCAGGAATCACAGTTTTTATTAAATCGTCACGGCTGAAGCTAATAATTATTAGGTACTAGGTAACGATACTACCTTAGTCCAGATTGGTTCAGTTTACATACACCTATAAGTTTAGGCGCAAGTGAATTCAGGTTGTCCGTTGAGGATTGAGCATATCTAACTATGCCAGTAGAGAGCGTCGATGGCGCTGTGGTCTCGGCACTGGTTTGTGCGCCGCATAGAATCGGGAGGCCCGCGATCTAATCCCTACCATGTACCAATGTGTTTTTCGTTCCGAATTTCATATGTACATTTATCCGACGCTCCTACGGTGAAGGAAAACATCGTGAGGAAACCTGCGTACATTTGCGAAGCGATTCCAAAGGTGTACAACCCGCACTGGGCCAGCGTGGTTGACTAAAGCCTAATCGCCTTAACGTAGTTAGGGTAGGCTCGAGCCCCTCGGTGGGGATGTATATGAGCTGTGATGAACTATGCCAAAGGTGACTACGCAGACGCAAGTGATCTTCCTCTTGTATGTACTTTCACTGACAATTTAATTTTAATAATTTGTGAATCAAACGATTCAAATTCTGTCTGACTAGTCGCCGTATGATATGCCGTGAGTATGCCTATTAGGTATTACAGAACGACGTACATAGTAATGTACTACAAACGACGAGTTAGACCAATTTGTAGACTAGTTCAATTCGAAAATTTCTCAATTCGCGATGAAATCTATTATAAGTTTCTTCGTGAAATATCAGTTTTCATCTTTTACTGTTACGCTTAGAAAATGTAGAGATTGCGTGCTTTACAGCCATCGCAGATGAGACTTATGATTGCATGGAAATCAGGAACAAATAACATAATTACCGTCAATTTGAGTCAAGTATTATCATAGCTTATAATTTGTTTAACCAAAAAAAAACATCTTTTTTGCAAATTTAAACATTAATGTTCGAAATAATGACAGGTCAGAGTATTTTAATGAAGTAGTATATTTTTATAGAGGAATTCAAATAAAATAATTCTTTGTGTTGGTTACGAAATAAAGAAGCAAAATTTGACGCAATCCCTTCAAATAAATAATAATATTTTAAAGGAATAATTATTTGCATGTTACTACTTACTTTTGTATCTTCGAATGAAGTGTTTCACTACGTGATATATCAACAAGTATTATTTTATCTCTCAACTGACTGAACAGAACTTTTACTTATACTGTTCTTTAAAGCCTTAGTTTAGATACACACCAGTATTATAAATACTGTATTTGCACCACACCAAACAAAATAGTACACAAATGACCAAACCGATATTGGAAATAGCATTAATTCTCGTTGACCCAGTTGAAAGCGCAAACTTTCTACGCAATAATTTTAACTAGAGCCGTTTAAGCTATTGTGAGAGAAAATTTCCTCGGCTAGTTGTTCAAACAATACAAAATCACTGAACGGCTCGGCACACATAAATTAAACTAGAGAATAACATGAAGGTGAAAAAAATAAACGCGACGCTGCGCTGTGTTCAACATTAATCAGAGCTCTGAGAAGGCGTAGAGAATTTATTTTACGATTGTTACACCGCCGATGAAACGTTAAAAATGCTGTCGGAGTTATATTGAAACATTGGATGCATTGTTCAGGCCAGATTGAGCCGATAACGCACCGTTCCGGCGCGTAGACCCCTCCCTGGCACCTTGTTGATTTTCCAACGTAAACTGTTGGTAACATACAACCGGGCGACCGACCAGTTTCTTTTTTATTGGTACTGGTTTAGTGTAGAACGGAACGCGACCCTGTATCGATCGTACGATTAAACTATAAGATATCATAATCACCGGTCTATGCGTTTATCGAAACTATAATCGGAGACCGGCAATAAATTTGTCTCATTTTAATATCCTAGAGCGTGTAACGATCCGTTGGTTTGATGTTTGGACTAATCTCATTAAAGGCGAGAACCGCAATACGCGCCGTGCAGCCATACACAAGAGTTCAACGCGCGCTCGCTCACGTGACCACATTTAGGAAGAGCGTCGTTTCTTTTAAACACAAACTTAATTCAGTCACAATAATCTTGAACTTGAGCTTAATCTAACTGGAATTAATATGGTCAGGAAATGTCAATAAATTATATAGTAAAACAGTACAAATTGTACTGTTTAACTATACAAGTTAATGTGTTTTTGTGAAATGCTTATCGGCAAACAATTTTAAAAGCTAACACACAAATTTTTAAATCAAAAAGCTTGCAAACACTAACACGCTAAGATGCAAATATTAGACTTGCGTGTAATATATATTAGTCTCTAAAGATAATAAAGTATCATTCCTATTAAGGAACTTGTTACTGCAGCTACTTGCCTCATTAAACTGTAAAGTTTCAAATAAGTATACTAAAAAAATCTTATCAATCATAATAATTTTTATGTCTAATCGAATCACAGTAATTCGAAGTTACGGATAGTGTAAAAATGCCTTTTATAGAGATTTTACGATAATTGTCCTATGGTTTTATCGCACATTCGTAATTATTACAAGAAGAAAGTTATAAAAATTACCTGTCGGTAATTATTACATTAATTAAGAATTGCAAACGTGGCCATTTCATATAACATAAAAATACCAATAGGTCGAGCTTAGAATAACTACATATTACATATAAGTATTGAGAAGCACTCAAGTAGTTACGTGTTAAGAAGCACTAAATATAATTATGAGTATCCGAGAGCCAGCATTTTTGATTTAATTTAACAACATCAAACGGTCTATTAATACTACTGTTAATTTCATCTCGTTACCTTTACGCGTCTTAACCTGTTATTTTCACTGAGCGATTACGAAACCAAACAATATCACGTGCTGCCTCTAGTTATAAGTGTTCTTTCTGTGACTCACTATCTTCATAAGACGCGAAACAATTTTGACGCAAATTATACGCTGTTACGAGCAACAACGTTAATTAAGTTGCTCGCCCGGGATTAATTTGATTATCAAATTTTTATTTCAATTATTTTTAGAACGATGTTCTCTATGCCCGTATTCAATGTTTCTAGCTCCGCGATCTTAGCACCTCATGTTCGGAATTTCGATTGACCAATTATACCATCTGAAAGGTCAGAAATTGGTCATAAAAGGTCAGTTGGTCTCATTAATTGGTCAGCATCAGAATTTTTTTTATTAAGGATTAAAGTTTTTCAAGGTCAATTAATAATTTTAGCACCTCATTCGCGAAAAAATAAAAAACTCCACCTATGCGCGATCGGGAAACATTCGCTGATAATTGGTCAGCTAATATAAATAGTTGGTCAGTTTCATTTAATATTAAAAAAAATTAAAAAGTTGTCTCTGTCGTAACGCGCATGCTTTGAGCCGGATGATTCTATCAGGGCAGTGAGTACTTACGCACGGCTCTTTACTATAAACCAGGCAGAGTAGGGGAAATATTTTTTTTATAATTTTTCTTTGATATGTACTACTATCAAATATCAAATATATATACATATTATATATATATAATAATATATATATTATATATATATATATATATATATATATATATATATATATATAATATATATATATATATATATAATAGTGGAGAAAGAGATAGGATATTTTTAAAATTACGTGAAGGTCAAAGTACATGCATGGGATAGTTAACTAGTTTATTTTATAATAATTTCCTATAAACATGAATTTTTAAATTAAAAAAGTTTATTTATATAAAAAATTAACATAAAATTAATTTCTACAATATATTTATCATAATTTAAGTTTTTCAACCCTAGCTTTATACAATTGCTCGGCACCAGGGAATCATCCGGCTCAAAGCATGCGCGTTACGACAGAGACAACTTTTTTAATTTTTTTTAATATTAAATTAAACTGACCAACTATTTATATTAGCTGACCAATTATCAGCGAATGTTTCCCGATCGCGCATAGGTGGAGTTTTTTATTTTTCCGCGAATGAGGTGCTAAAATTATTAATTGACCTTGAAAAACTTTAATCCTTAATAAAAAAAATTCTGATGCTGACCAATTAATGAGACCAACTGACCTTTTATGACCAATTTCTGACCTTTCAGATGGTATAATTGGTCAATCGAAATTCCGCACATGAGGTGCTAAGATCGCGGAGCTAATGTTTCTACCTCGTCATTTTTCTGTACAACGAAGGCAGAACACCGGGGTTTTAGTGACACTTAGACAGCTTTTAGTAATGTAAGCCGATATTCGTGGCAGAAACTTGTATTACGATTTTAAAAGGTAGATGTTGGTTTAATACTTGGACGATACTAGATGGTCGCAATCGGATAGTCACTTTCTAATTTGGATAATTTGATTGTGATTAATTTGGTGTAGGTACATCGTGAGTGATATTAGAAAGTTAATATCCGATTTGCAATAACATTCGTTGCTAAACAGATGTTTATACAGAACCTCAGCGTAAATTTCCTTAATTTTTATGAATTTACTTAGCTGTCGATCCATATTGTTCAAATCGCCTTTGTAAATTCATTAAAAGCTAATAATTGAAGAATTGCTGGTATATAAAATAGGAACCTGTTCATTTGTAATGGGCTGTATAACGAGGCCAAAAATCACTCAAAGGACAATAGAGAGGGCCAGGATAGCAGGATGAACAGGCATAGCCAGCGGAATTACGGAACTTCGGTTTAGAGATCTTTGGGGTAAAACCTATTTCAAGCAGTAGGCATGCCTCGGCTGTAATGATTATGATGATGATATAAGGAAATATATGAAAGAAACAAGTAATTGTAATGGTTTATTTCAATATGTTACCCATATTATATCTATATACCACAAGGGTATCTCCAAAAATACATCTGTCACACATGCTCCTTATAGATACGAATGAACAATGAGCAAAATTACCAATTCGTTCGAAATATAAAACTTTACTAACTGTACCAAACAATTGTAAAACTACGAGCCGAAAATAAAAAATCAATGATACTGGTATGCGTATGTGTATCTATAATTAAAAAGAAAACAAAGTTTATTCAACACATCTTTTTGATTCTGTAATTAAAGCCAATCGACTGTTCAAGAAAATAAATCAGTTAATAAGTGTTGAAGTAATATAAGACCCATCCAAGTACAATGTCTTATTAAAGCTTTAAGAGATATCAATCTAAACTAATATTCCATCGTCCGTTGACATTAGCTACTACAACTTAATATACTAAGGGCTGTCAAAAATATTACCGTATTATATTAATTTCAGTATTATTAAAAAGTAATTAACGATTACCACCGACCCAAATAAGATAAAAAACTGAGACGGATATAGTATACATATACTCATTAGAAGCGATCGCGTTAAACATATAGTAATATTTCAAATTAATACACATACAAAGTTAGCAATCATTGAATAAATATGTCTACAAAAATTATTGGATGGGTGGCGTCTAGACATTTTTATAAGACACTAGCTTTTGCCCGCGACTTCGTTCGCGTGGACTTCAGGTTCGTCCCGTCTAGTCTAGTAATAAGTAAGAAATACGGTAACTAAGCACTGCAGAGTCCTAATCATAGGCCTATAGGTAGCTACTGCAGTATGCTCCTACAAACTACATTTAACGATCTTTTTCCTTCAGCATAAACATGCAGATTCTTCGCTTTGGAAACACGTGAGCAAGCCACATAGATCTGACTGTTGCAATGTAAGCGCAAAAAATGTATTTTTTTTACGACCTCACATTAGAAACCTCAAAAATTGTAGCCTATGTGTTATTCTGATGTATAAGCTATATTGTGGTAAAGTTTCATTCAAATCCATTCAGTAGTTTTTACGTGAAAAAGTAACAAACATCCATACATCCATACTTACAAACTTTCGCCTTTATAATAGTAGTAGGATAATTGTTTTGCAAAAGAAAACATGAATACTGTATCCATATAAAAAAACAATAAGATTGAATATAAGAATATATAAAATATTCACATTAATATAGCCATATCAAAATACAACCTTCGCTTCGTTACTGAAACGGCATATGAAAATTTACTTATGATTTGATACTTTATAAATGCCAGTTTACAGCATATATAATCATATACGCAGTATAGTAATATCCCAGAATAAAATTTGTAATTTACTCTACAATCCACTGCTGGAAATATCTATGTCTGGCCTTGTGCAGACACTATTTACCGTGGTACCCTTAACGACACCATCTCCCGATAGTAAACAGGACAATGGTGCAACGTGCTGTCTGAAGTTTATTCACAAGCAGTGAAGTTTATTCGTGTTTAAAATACGTTCTTTCATGAAATAAAATCTTAACTTTATCGAAAACAATTTCACGAAATAGTATCGGCGTATAGTTACGAGAGCATTAGAGAGCAGAATCTGCCAGAATGAATGACTAACTAAATGGTGTGCTAGTTAAGGTTAATTTTGGTTTGTTCCCGTGAGAATTCTGAAAAATCGCTCGTAGTGAACTCTTGGAATGCGGGATATCGCTTCGAAAAAGTCGTGAGCTTTGACGTATCAGTCAAAACTTTTAATGTTCTTATTTTAACAAAAATCCATACTCAAGCTTTTATACATTAATTTAATACTTAAGCTTTTGTAGATTAAATTAATAATAACAACCACTTTAATTATAGATGTTATATTGTAATACAATACAAAAACTGAATAAATTTGGCCTATTCTAATGAGACTGAAAAATAATAATAGAAGGAATCCTACATGGGGCTGAAAAAAAATATTCACTTGTTGAAAACATTCAACAAATATAATCATGTAACATTATATGTTAGGTATACAAAATAAAAAGTAAACTATAGAAGTCATGTCAACCAACTGGAACTTATTTTTTTATTATGTTTTCGCTAGGTGCCGCTGTACAAAGTTGTCATACAAAAATTCACGCTGTCGATATCGACTGCAAACGAATATAAACTAATGGTAGCTACATAGCTATCATGCAACTTCAAGGTGTATGTGTAGTCGATCAATTCGTAGTGTTCCAGGGATTGACCTTAGACCTTAGGCCATAGCCTAATTTCCCTAACTTAACGTAGGCTCATCACGTGCTTTATGGGGAACGTATGGTGTGACCTACCGAACGTGACCCTACCGAATAAAATAAAATCCGTAGTTATGTTTATTCTTTGTTCTTTGAATGTTGGATTATATATATATATACATATATATATATATGTGTGTCCCAAAATTGCAATTTAATGCATTTTCCTCAGAGGAACAAAAAAAAAGGACCTACTCATGGCTACTCGAGAAATGATAGAAGAAAAAAAAGCTCATTTTATTTTATAACTAAATAAAAATGAAATTCTTCCATATAATGAAAATCCCTTATGGTTCGGTTAACTTTACTTAACTTTCGGTTCAGTTTCGAGCATCGTGGTGTATAAAAATTGTATCGACACTACTATGGCAAGTTATTTAAAAAGTTGACGCAACTAACCAAGATTCCAAAATGGTATAAATAAATATATATTATATATATATATATACATATATATATATATATATATGCATATATACATATGAGATAGACAAAATGAAAAGTTGATAATAATATTATAAATACATATATTATAGAAAATTCTACATTATATATTATTTCGAAAATCCTTAACCTAGTATGTATTTGAAAGGTGGCACTACTATTTCGATAAGAATTTAATAAACATTCAATGCGCTTTGTTGTCGTTTCAAAAATGACGGCAGCGTAATTTTTATAATTATGTTGAACAGACAAAGAACGAGGTCAAATAGTTGCCGCGAAGTGATTAGATAGTTTAATTACTTATCGATATGGCTGTCCTAAGTGAGTTAAAGTTTACAATAGATGCCACGTCAAGCTTTACATTCATACATCAAAAACGGACACTATTTATTAAACACATAAAACAATTGTAGTTAGTGAAAAAAAGGTAGAGGGGTAACTTTTCCATCTGCTTGCACTTACTACATTTTTTTTAATTACATAAATTGATACAAAATGTCTTTTTGCATTAAGTCCACTTTTTGTATATGGTGGAATTGAAATTATATTAGTATAAATAAATAATACTCTAAACCTTAGAAATTATAAAACGGTGTAGTCGTAGTAATATTATTAAAATAATGTTATTAAAATTGTTTATCGATAATGCAGTTGTATGTTATTGCTTTTTGTTTGTACAAGTTGTTAAAACTGCACAATTTTCCATAATATTCCGATATAAAGTTAAAATTTAATATTACTTAACTATTTTATTGTTTTATTTTCTTAATCCGTGCTAGATAGTGCCAGATGAAGTATTAAACTTAATGACTATAACATACCGACGATGCAACTACTATTACAATACACAATTACAATTAGAGCATGCCATTAACTAAATCTATGTTAAATAAATCCATTCACCAAATTCCTGTCCTAATATTTGTAGAAAATCAATAGCAAACAAAAGAAATGTTTCGTGTAACCCCAAATCGAATCATTCAAAACGATAACAAGCATAATTGGTCGCCAGAGGTCCGCGGCGGCCGATACTCTATAACGACTGGAAGTATTTAACGGGAGATAAAATCTCAACAAAGGTGATTTGGTTAGGCGTCTTGTTTCGGTACTCTCTACTAGTGACGGGCAAAGAGCTCTAGAGGTCGAATCCGATATGTTTCAGTATTAGTATAAGACACAATCACATAAAAGATATCTTACCTTTGCTTAATTCATCTTCTTCTGTCGTTACAATTCGTGTTTTTAATATTGATGACACGTTTGGCGCAGCGGTCAAGTGATATTATGGCTATATGCTATGGGTCGCGGGTTCATTACCCGCACGGGAAAGATATTTTGTATGACATCGTCTTGAGGCAGCGTGGTAGATGGGCTGATAATATGCCGCATTATATACTTCACTCTTTACTTATAACTACTGCGTATTGCTGTTGCAAAAATACTTATCCTTACAATTTCATATTTATAATGTTTTATGATTTCTTTTTACAGCTTTTATTGTTATTTTCTTGTTCGTTGAATTTAGTTATTTATGTATAATAATGACTATGGGTGAAGGGGTGATGTTACCTGACAAAGAATAAGACATAGAAACCATCCTCTAAAAACTACAAGTAGTACAGTACTCTAAATTTGATCTAAATTTCTATATTCTAAATTCTATATAGATGTGATGTGAAGGCAGTGATTGAGAGCAATGAAAATAAAACGAAGTATAATATTAAAACAGTATTGTTCTTTTAATTTCTTCTGTGATCATGTAATATAATTAAAATACCCACTTACAGCCTGCATGGGTTCTGTGATAATGTAAGATAATTAGCAGAACAACCACTCTTATTACTCAAACAAATCTGATCGAACATTTTTCGATCGGAATAGTGCCTTCACTGCTAGCAGCCACCACGTATGCACCTATGTACCAATCTAGTTGCTTGTCCAAAGAAACAAGGTCTCTCAGAATCGTACAGTCAATTCTTGCCCGGCGCAATAACACAACGGCGAGAGGAGAGGCAGGGGTCGAATAAAAATGGCAGCCAGATAAATGTATTGACCTCGGCTGCGTGCCAGCGTGTGTCGGTGCCTCGTCTGTGATATGTAAATGATAATTGGTTTCCGAATAGAAAACGTTCTGTTTATGTTGCCGTGAACGTTTGGGGGGCAAGTGCCGATAATAATTCTAATACGCCCATACTGACCGCGCTAGTGTAATTATGTGATAAGATTGTGTTAATATTTTTATACAATGTTTGACATGGGAAAGCCATTACGATTGAAGCTAATATTTTATTGACTGTCTAGTTTGTAGGCCGTCAGCCAGAGCCCGCGGGCCGCTTGTGTAGTGATTTCCTTAGTAACCCAGCCTATTTTATGGGGTATAATACCCCTCGTTTAATAAAATATTTTTTTAGTTAGACGATATAACCAGCAATACACAAACATTTTATCTGCTTCAGCAGTTAACTGCTCCATATTTACGTTGTGTTGTGTAGCATGTCAAATCAAAAGTATTTTAGGCTCTAGACGTCTGTATGGCGGTAAAATCGTGAAAGCGCACCCCGCCATGTGCCCCGTATGGGCCTAGAGAACACTGGAGGGTTTTAGTGGGTAGGCCGCTCCTCTCAGACCGGAAAGCCCCACACACGGCCGCGCCTAGCCAGCGCGGTGTCAAGGTGCATAATGCATTTCCCCCCCAAAAAAAAAGGCTCTAGACGACAAAAACATGTTTCACTCTGAACAGAATATGTTTTAATATTTTTGTCTTTATTTTAATTCACCAATGGTATAAATAAATGTCAAGTGTACAACGAACAACAAAATGAGATACAAAATACAATATTGTGACAAATAGATATATTAATAAATGTTAATTCCGCAAATTTCACTTTATCCGTAATATAATTATGATAGGAATTGTATGAATAAATTTGCATTATTACGACCGTAACAGATTCAGCAAAGCTTTCAAAGATTTTGCATCAGCTGTGTTGTTTGTGTAAATAATTAATGCCGGTTATAAGAAGAACAATGCTCTACCGTGCAAACAATAGTTTTCACTGCGACGAAGACTCCGATGAAGGCATCTGCGCTAGATTTGTAACACAATACACGCGAGAAGAACTCATTCCTAATTCAATCAAATAATCCTCTTGGGGTCTGGTGTCACCACTATTACGCTCGCTCGGCAGAACCGAAACGTGCGCGAAGCCTTTTGTCGCTCACCTCACGTCACAAGCTCTCGAATTATCTGAGACGCATTTACTCATTAATGCGGGATTTTATTTGCTCTTATTTAATTTAGTATTTATTCAATCTGCCCCCGGCGTCTGGCCGCCGTCCTGATTTCGTTTGCACCTTTTGTGACAGGCTCATTGAGTCCGAGGTGTCGGGATGTGTTCGGGTTCGCGGCTCAGTTTACACGTTCAACTACGGCGCCTTTCATCGTGCACAAAGCGTAATTGAATGCCACAGAATCCTACGCAGCCCGTAGGATTTAATAGGGTATTTAAACACTCGCATTGGCCATTGTGAGTCGGTTTTGTATACGATTATTCATCGCGAACCGCAGCGACGCTAGCCTTCCGCAATGCGCTACGTTAGACAAAGTGCAATACAACATTACTCACCATGTGTGGTTCTGTTTTTATTAAAGAATTAAATTTTCCTTGCGTTTCACTCAATGAAACTAACGTAAATAGTTTCCTAGAATGTGAGAATAGCCATTTAGCGCACAATATACGCGTTTGTGAATATTAACGAAACGAACATGCGAACATTGAATTTAACACCAAATATATCAAGTAGTGTAGGCTAGAGAGAAACCCTGAGGCTCACAGGCCTCTTCAAAGTTATATAAATTTAAACGGACGTCAAAGAAACATATGGCGTTATAGAGAATAATACCGACGGTCTACTGCCGCTTTATTATGAGCCGCTTTACCTTCGATATTAGTTGGTTGTATTCGCCTACCAAGGTGATGCTCCAGAGGATCAGAGTTCCACTGTAAGTGGGCGCGCGTCAGTCAGCTCATAAAATTGAAAATGGATCCTCGTAAATCGACGATATTGAGCCGAGTCACAAATTGCGATGCGTACGCGGCCGTGCAATTGCTGTTTTGATCACAGAGCTCTCTACGCTTTTAAAGTCTTCTTTCAGACACATCGTAAACATTAAACTAGGAAACAACATTGAAATATGCAAGTAACAATTACTCGTACAAGCACAATTAAGATATAATAAATGCCTTCAACCAACATCAACATTCATAATATAAGTCAATGCATCAATTTAGGCATATTAACATGGAAAATATTAATAAATTACGTTTATTGTTTTAGAATAATGTTATCAAATGAAAAATATGGTATACGAACATTCGGTGCGCAACATATTTCATGTGACAGTCGTGTAACGCTATACTTTTGTGAGTTCAAAGTGGGCGGGTGTATAAATTAACTTGTCATAAAATGTTAATGTGTGGCATATATAGAAAACACATATCCTACTGTTTCTGTGGCGATCGGTGGTCGTACGGTGGGCCGTAAATTTAACATGAGGAAGAGAGCCGTGCGTCAACTATAAAAATGCAATATCATACGTCGATCAGGTGGTACAGAGCGCCAACAATAGGTCGGCCATTCTGGAGTGCTATCTAATCGTAATGAATATAAATTTTCAGATGACATTTACGATCGGTGCGCGCCGTGATACTCCCATCTGTATAGACGTGTTAGATACCGAGTTTAATGCACGCACACAGAGCCGCGACCAACAATAAAATACTGCGATGTACATCCATTGTATCAATTTGTAGCATCGCAGGCGTAAAATATAATGCTTATCCTTCCATTTATCAACAAATATAGTTGGACTATAATAATTCCAGCAAATCAATTATGATCGCAATTGAGTGTTAGATATAGTTTCGCAAGGAAAATTTTCTATGTTGCTTTGGAAACGAGTTATCATATCAAATTACAAACGTTTTAACCTTCTTATCTTATTATATATATGTGTGTATATATATATATATACAGTTAGTAGCACATCAAGGTATACAGATGACGTATAACAATAGTCTAAATTACTTTGGGATAGTGATGTGCCGGATATCCTAGGCAGACGAAAGATTCGTATCCGTAATTTTTTGGCGGCTCTTTTACGGATCTATTTAGCAGATGATTTTTAAGGAAGTTGAGCCTTTACCCTTACGAGAATATATTCCATCACACGTTTTACACTTTGCACATTCATAATTTATTATCATAAAATAATTCCATATTACACTACTAAAAAAAGATCCGCTACGCAATGCAAGTCGAAACATGTTTGAACTCAAGTACCGACACTGATTGTGTGAGAAAGTTAAGATCCGTATCCGTATCTGCGGATCTTGACATCAAATATCCATATTCAGATCTGTATCCGCGGATCTAGATTTTTGACAATCCGGCACGTCACTGCTTTGGGAATAAAGGCAATCTCAAAGTCTACATAGGTAGGAGATATTTAATGAAATAATAATAAATAAATTTAATTTTATTATATTTCAGAACTTTTTAGTATACGTGTTGCCAATTTGCCCATTTTCGGTTCTATTCACTAATCGTTGAATTTAAATTCTATCGCATAATATCTCATATCTCATAAGTATAATAGGTGACTACAAAAACTGGTTAAAGGATTTTTGACTTCAACAACATTCTCTTCTCAATCTCTTCTACTGAATATAATATTCTATAAAAGAGATGTTTTTATAAGTTATCTCAGTAAAATATCAAATTCAAAGTATGTTTGACGTAAAATAGCAGAACCACTTGAAATTTCCCCGAGGCAAATACAAAGCCACCAAGAGCTGTATTTAAGTGTGAGCCAAATTTAATTTTTAAGGATAGGCAATAAAGATTATGACTAGTCAAAATGAAGAGGGTTTTATTTTCTTTATACGATGCACTGAAGACTGTCTAATCTGTATATGAAGTAGTCAAGTGCCCACTTGAACGAACAAAGACCTCGCGATACAAACCATCATTATTCATTATGAGATAACTTAAAAAATCTTTAACTTATTTAGTTAGCCACAATTTAATTTAATTGTACTTTCACTGTGGCTTATGAAAACGATACCAGTGTGAGAGGCATTGGATGTTAACGGTATAATTCTTAGTGTATTCAATATTATGACGTTTAGATACATCTTAATATGTGCATGTAAAATGATATTTTTTGTTGCTTATCGATTTCCGAAGATGTTTACTTATGATCGCAAGCTTAAATACTGGCCCTCGTAAATTTATTCAGCGAATCTGCAATTTTTCTTATTCTGATATTTTGACAGATAAGCGCAGTACCTGATGGTAAATTATTACAATCGCTTATAGCTCAATAGCTGGTGCCCGCGACTTCGTTTGCGTAGGTTTAGTGCCTTATAAATAATAAATAAAATAAAAATAAAAATAAAAAGCCTTTTTTAATTCTTGCCAAAAAAATAAATAAAGTTTAAGTACATCACATATAAATTAAAAATCAACAAATATAATTTCAATAATTAATTAGATTAAGTTTATTATATTGCTTAAAAATCAATAAATCATGTTGGTTATTACTTACCTAATAAAATTTATGATTGTGTAATTATTCATAAATATTAGAAAGTTTTTTATAATTAACATTATTAAAATTATCGGTATAAATAACTTAGCGTATTATAATGTATGATGTAATTTGATGACAATTAATATATTGTTACGAGCTGGGGTCAGTAAATTAAACGGCGGTCTACCAAAACACTGAACTTTTATTAATTAGTACACTAACTTCACAAACTTCACTGAAAGCACTGAAAGTCGCTTCTTAGTTCTCCAATATCACTTAGATGTTTTCGCACTGTATCGCAAAACAATAATCTTCCCGGCGGCCGGACACAGCCTTATATAGTCCCCTAAGATACTTGCCACTCTTGCCAGAACATTCGCGGACACACTCGAATGTGTAGTCCAATACGTCGCGCGTTCGAGACGTTTCGATTATAACTGTCTCGATACTCGAATATTCTCGATACACAATACTCGAATATTCCCGTACTATCTTTCTCGAATATTCTGTGTTTGTCTATCTCTTTCTAATGATGTTTTCTCATTCTAATACTTCTCGAATGTTCTAACTATCTCTGTCTCTTTCTACTATTGCTATCTCTTTCACTCCTATTGAAATTTATGTCCTTTTACTGAAGTAGGCTTAATGGCTCATAAGGGGTCCTGAAAACGCCTGAAAACGGGTTTTCAGGTTATTGCGGCATTGGATAGAGGGTAGCCTGAAACGTACTGAAAACATGTTTCAGGCGCCTGAAAACTACTGTAACTTGGGTGTAATTTAGATTTTTTAGTATGTGAAAGAGCTACTTCTGAAACGGCCTGAAACGACGTTTCAGCCTGCTGAAAACGTTTCTAAGTCACAGAAAATCACTTTTGAAGTTTTACTAAGCCACCGGCGTAACACTACCCCCTCCTAAGACATGCTCGTCCCGAGCATCATTATTTCCGTGGTATTTCGCCAGTCGGTCAACGTGAACAATCTTACAGGGACTACGTGCATTCCGCTGTATCCGGTACGTGACGTCGTTGATCCTCTTCAAAACTCGATAGGGTCCTTCCCATTTGGCTTGAAGCTTCGGAGATTTCCCTTTACTGCGGACTGGATTATGTAGCCACACCAACGAACCCTCTTCAAAGCCCTTGTTGTTTACATTTCGGTCGTAGCGGGTTTTCATCTTCTCAGACATCTGTTGGCTTGATTGTCTGACTTGCTCGTGTACGTCGTTCAACTTGTTGCGTAAATCATTCGCGTACTCGGTTATATTCCGCGGGGCGTCAGGTGGAATTCCAGTAAGTAGATCCGCAGGCAACCGTAGTTCCCTACCAAAGTTTGCAAATGCTGGTGTCACCGAAGTACTTTCATGGACTGCGCTTCGATATGACATCAGGAATGGTTGGATGTGCTTGTCCCAATCCTTTTGCCTGTTTGACACAACCTTTGCAAGATACCTCTCCAATGTTTGGTTAAATCGTTCCACCATTCCATCAGATTGCGGATGGTAAGAAGTGGTCCTCGTTTTATGGTACCCATAACTCGACACATCTCTTGAAATATTTGAGACTCAAAATTTCTTCCCTGATCACTATGAATTTCCAAGGGTACTCCAAAACGGCAGAAGACTTCATGGACTAATTTATCCGCAACTGTTGAAGCCTCTTGGTTAGGAATAGCGAAGACTTCCGGCCACTTAGTGAAATAATCCATCACAACCATGAAGTACTTGTTTCCGCATTCACTTTCCGGAAATGGTCCCGCAACGTCTATGGCAATCCTTTCCCATGGTGCACCAACGTTATACAGTTTCAATGCACCTCTGCTGCGTGTATGAGGTCCCTTTACTGCAGCACAACTAGTACACTTGCGGCACCAATCTTCAACATCGTCACGGCAATTTATCCAGTAAAATCGTTCTCTTATTTTCAACAGAGTTCTCGTCACTCCCATATGACCTCCCGAACATCCGTTATGGTACAGCTGTAGAACATCCGGTATCTTGGCTTTGGGTACAACCATTTGTAGATGACAACGGTCTCCTCGAGCGTTTTCCCATTTGCGGCACAAGACTTCATCTTGGATAACCAGGCTGTCCCATTGAGCCCAATAGCTCTTCGTGATGGAACTCATCGACGCAATATCACTCCAGGCAGGTTTAGGAGTACCGGCTTTGATCCATTCGAGAATCGGTTTGATGTCTACATCATACTGCTGAGCGTGCTGAAAGGTTTCTTTCCATTCATTGCTAAGATCCGTGTTTAGCATTCTCACAGGTAGGTCTGCTTTTGCCTCTTGTTTTACGCAGTGCTTGCAGTCTTCAGAGCAAGGTCTTCTTGACAAAGCATCTGCATTACCATGAGATCTTCCAGAATTGTAAGGGAGACTAACCGGCACAATGGTTTCTGATTTTGGGGGTAGAGCGGTTTTCTTTAAGCTATACACTTTCCCCGGTGTGGCTCCTTCCATGAACAATTCTTCTCGTCCACAACTCATAATTCCTTGCTTGACGTCGATCTCACAACCATTCTTTCTCATAAAGTCTAGTCCGAGAATGCAGTCATCGACAATATCAGCCACAATGACGTTGTGCAGGTAAACTTGATTACCCAACTTCAACTCCACCTTCTGTTCGCCTCGGACGGGTATGTGCTGACCGGTGGCGGTTACTAAATTTAATCGCTCCAGGCTGTTGTTTCTGAAGTCCCTCAGAGACCGATTCGCAAGTTGGGAACTGACAACCGTGCGAGAAGCTCCGGTATCGATTGTCAGCTTACATGACCTTCCGTTAACCTTGCCATTGATGATCAGGCTGTTCCCATCGTGGGCTTGTGAGATCGAAATCCTTGGGGCTCTGCGAACACCAGCCAGCACTCGCCCCGCAGTCCTGGCGTTTACTCGTTTTCCCTGCTGTTGTTGGACAGCGCTATTAGCTGCCCTGTTCTCCTGAGGCCCATCTTCATCATTCCCTGAGCTACGCTTAGGACAACTTGATCGGAGGTGTCCCTTTTCACCACAAGTGTAGCATCTAGGGCTGTATCCCTTGAAGCGGTCACGCACAGGTGTTGCAACTACCTCCCTGACACGGTGAGACCGATGGTCTTGCCTCACAGCTTCCACTTCTAGAGCATGGGCCAGGGCGTCTTTAAGGGTTTCGTGGTGCCCGAGTCTCACAGCAGCTCTCACTTCGAGGTCCCGAATGCCGTCGACAAAAGCCTGTACAAGGTTGCCCACAATTAACGTCGGTGCGGACTGGTACGCTTTACGTACCAGTTTTTCTACCTCTAGGGCCCATTGTTGCAGGTTTTCACCAACACGCTGAACCCGATCTTTTAGCTGGGCCCGAAACACATGTTCAAGGTGTGCGTCGCCGTATCTTGCCTCAAGCGCTTCCATTAGTTCCTCGTAGCTCACCTTCTTGTCAAGAGCTTCGAGGACTGTCAAGGCTTGATCTCGGAGGCTTAGCTTGAGTGCGGTCATGGCCTGGGCTTTAGTCCACCCATTTGCCTCCATTACAGCCTCAAACTGTATTTTATAGGCTGCCCACGAGGAACTCCCATCAAAAGGTGGCACTTTGAATCCTCGCACCGAAGGAGCGGCACTGACGATAGTGGCTGTCCCATGTCCGACCTTCAGATTACCCAAAGCCTTCTTGACATCGGCAATCTCAGATTCAGCTTCGGTGAGACGGTTCTCGTGTTGCAGAACCTTATCTTCAATCACTTTGACCTTATTGCCGAAAGTCGCTTGGAGATCTTTGATCAGGACCATTTGTTCATCTTGGCCGAGCTGCAGTTGTTCCCTCAAAAGGCGAGTCTGCTCCTCCTGACGGCGGGCCTGCTCCTCCTTATCGCGCTGCAACTGCTCTTCCAGACGGCGTGCCTGCTCCTCCTGACGGCGGGCCTGCTCCTCCTTATCACGCTGCAACTGCTCTTCCAGACGGCGTGCTTGCTCCTCCTGACGGCGGGCCTGCTCCTCCTTATCACGCTGCAACTGCTCTTCCAGACGACGTGCTTGCTCTTCCTGACGGCGGGCCTGCTCCTGCATCATCGCCATGAAAGCCGCCCAATCTGGTACGGCAGCCGACGTTGAGGGAGTGGCTTCCATAACTGACTGCTGGTCCTCGTCAGTTGGCGGCTGAGTAGCTCCGAAGCGTCTCTGGTCGGCTTCCTGTTGTCGCTGGCTTCTTGTCCGGATTCTTCCTTCCGTGTCTTCCTTTGGTAGAACCGGCATACTGATCCCACTTCTGACACCAAATGTTACGAGCTGAGGTCAGTAAATTAAACGCGGTCTACCAAAACACTGAACTTTTTATTAATTAGTACACTAACTTCACAAACTTCACTGAAAGCACTTAAAATCGCTTCTTAGTTCTCCAATATCACTTAGATGTTTTCGCACTGTATCGCAAAACAATAATCTTCCCGGCGGCCGGACACAGCCTTATATAGTCCCCTAAGATACTTGCCACTCTTGCCAGAACATTCGCGGACACACTCGAATGTGTAGTCCAATACGTCGCGCGTTCGAGACGTTTCGAGTATAACTGTCTCGATACTCGAATATTCTCGATACACAATACTCGAATATTCCCGTACTATCTTTCTCGAATATTCTGTGTTTGTCTATCTCTTTCTAATGATGTTTTCTCATTCTAATACTTCTCGAATGTTCTAACTATCTCTGTCTCTTTCTACTATTGCTATCTCTTTCACTCCTATTGAAATTTATGTCCTTTTACTGAAGTAGGCTTAATGGCTCATAAGGGGTCCTGAAAACGCCTGAAAACGGGTTTTCAGGTTATTGCGGCATTGGATAGAGGGTAGCCTGAAACGTACTGAAAACATGTTTCAGGCGCCTGAAAACTACTGTAACTTGGGTGTAATTTAGATTTTTTAGTATGTGAAAGAGCTACTTCTGAAACGGCCTGAAACGACGTTTCAGCCTGCTGAAAACGTTTCTAAGTCAGAGAAAATCACTTTTGAAGTTTTACTAAGCCACCGGCGTAACAATATATTATTATGTTGAGCGAACCCCTCTTCAGGTGAAGGCCTCCTCCAGAGATTTCCATGCATTCTGTCGCTCGCTACTGTTGCCCAGTTCCGACCTGCTATGTGTGTAATGTCGTCCACCCATCTTGACTGCGGTCTGCCTTTTTTTCTGTACCTGTCATCGGTCATTCTGACTATATGGCCCGTCCATTGCCATTTTAATTTCTGAGCATGACTAAGAGCATCAGTAATGCCTGTTTTTTGACGAATTAATCTATGTGGTATTTTTTGTAGCTTACTAATATTCATCATACTCCTCTCCATACCTCTTTGACTTGTCTTGATTTTGTTTTTAATTTTATTTGTAAATTTCCATGTTTGGCAAGCGTAGGTCAAAGAAGGTAGGAGACATGCATTCATTACTTTCCGTTTCAATGTATTGGAGAAATTTCCTTTCAGTACTTCCTTGTAGCTCCAAAATTTATTCCATGTCTTTTGAACTCTTCTATCTACTTCCCGTTGATTATTTTCTGTGCTGAATGAAATTTGTTTTTCCAAGATATATATAGTTGCTCTCACGTACTCGAGTTGGGAGTCTTCGAGCTTTATAGGTTGTTGGATGCTGTTAGTCATCAGTTTAGTTTTTGTTAGATTTATCTCAAGGCCAACCTCTATACCAGCTTTATGTAGATCCGATATCATGAATTGTAATTCTTTGTGATCATTACTTAAAATTACTATGTCGTCTGCAAATCTTAAATGTGACAGATACTTTCCTTTTATGTTAATTCCAAAATTTTTCCATTTTAGGTTGCCTATGACCATTTCCAGAACCGCTATGAAAAGGCGAGGCGAAAGGGGATCGCCCTGTCTAACTCCTCTCCTCATTCTTATAGGTGGTCCTACTTTTTCCAATTTCACTCTGCTTTGACTATTATTGTAAAGGTGTTTCAATATGTTTATATATCTTTCATTGACATTCTGTGCATATAAAGTATTCCAAATCGCCGAGTGTGATATTGTGTCGAAAGCTTTTTGATAGTCAATAAAAGCCAAGTAGAGCGGTCTTTGAAATTCTTGGTACTTCTCTATGACTTGTTCCAGTGTGTGGATGTGGTCTGTAGTGCTGTAGCCTTTTCTAAAACCTGCCTGCTCTGTAGGTTGCTTACTATCGAGTACTTGACTAATTCTTTTCTCTACTATTGAAGAAAATAGTTTGTATAGCGTTGGTAGCAGGCTTATAGGTCGGTAGTTTGAAATATCTTTTGGGTCTCCTTTTTTATATAACAAGATTATGTTTGATTCAGACCATTGCTGGGGAGTGCATGTAGTATCAATAATCATGTTAAACAGGTTTGTTAATGGTTTCGCCAATAGCGGGAGACCTATTTTTATGATCTCATTAGTTATTCTGTCTGGGCCTGGGCTCTTTTCTGTCTTCATCTTCCTTATTTGTTCGATAACTTCTATTTCGTCTATAAGTTCGATATCTTTAGTGTGATGCGTTCGTAAATGGTATTCATATGGCTTTAGTGGGGCAGAGCAGCTATACAGGTTTTTATAATAGGTCGTTGCAATGTCTAAAATCTCTTCTCTGTTTTTGTGAATTTTCTCTTGTCCTTTCAGTTCTTCTATCCAGCGTTTGTCTGTTTTTAGTTCTTTGAATGCTCGTTTTAAGCTTCCGGTTGTGTTAAGTGTCTTTCTAATGTACGCGACCTGTAGGCAGTATAGTCTCGCTTTATGTTTTTACTAATCAACTTATACAGCGCTTTTAATTCGTTTTTCATGTTTCGAGTTTTAGGTTTGGTATTTTGTATCTCATGTCTGCGGCGTATCAACTGCCTTGTGTGGTCTGTAATTACTGACTGTTTTGTGAATTTTATGTTTAGTTTTTGAGCAGTCATTAAGCTGGTTTCTATAATGTTTATAAGTTTATCATAATATTGCTGCGTTGTAAAGTGAGTCTTGTCTTCTAGAAAGTTCTTTAATTTGTCTTGTAGAGAATCACAGAATACAGAGATTTGTTCTTCGGACTTGAGATGGTTTTTAATATTTTTATTGTAACTTATTCGGCTTTTTTTGGGTAGATTAATTTTAATTTTTGTTCTGATTGGTCTATGGTCTGATGGGTATTCAACATTTAGAGTCTCGATATTCTCTATGTTCTCAGGAAAGTTTGACAGAACATAATCCAATTCGTTTTTTCGTTTTACCATCGGGCGATCTCCATGTCCATCTATTTTTTAGTTTAGTGCCTTAAGTAACTCATAATAACGTGTCGTATGTTTTTATAAATTGTAGTCTATGTGTTATTCTGATGTATAAGCTATATTATTGTAATAATTTCATTAAAATCTATTGAGTAGTTTTTACGTGGAAGAGTAACAAACATGCACCCTTACATTTTTCGCGTTTATAATATTAATAATGATGTGGTTCTTGCGAGATTCGCAGCAAATCTGCAATCTCCACATGAACCACAATATCACTTAATAAAGTCCGGTGTCCAGTAATTTAATTGCCGACCCGTCAAATCGGATAAGCAATACAAGTACAGTGTTTTATGACTTTGGCATTAGTCTGTCTTCGGTAGGGTTATAACTTATAACTAATGTGAGACAATTAATATACCTTACTATGTAATAATTTTATAGAAAATTGTAAAAGTTCTTTATCTTCTGGATAAAGTAAAGGAACCAAGCATATCATCAATACGCCGTAAGTCACATTTAGTGATCAAGCCATACGTGTTCCTATTATATGTAAACATTCCTTAATAGTCGGCCATGCATAATTAAGCACTCGTTAAAATATTATATTCTTTAAAAGGCACGAGAGAAACTATGGTCTGTTTAGCAATCTCACCAATGCGCCCTTGTCGGTGCCAGTGTAAAAGAATCGACGGTAGCGGTCCTCATTATATAGAATGAATCGCCAAAGAGCATAATAGCCGCGCCAGGCGCATGGCAAATTATATGCCAGCCGATGTCATTGTGGTAAATAAATTTTATTCAGCGGGCGTATACCCCATACGTAATGGCTACCCTGACTTCTTAAACACGACTCGTTTAAACTTGAGAGTCACCAGCTCAGACGGCTGCGAGTTGCATTATTTGTGAGAAAAAATACGAAAATTTAAACGATCGTTCGGCTACAGAGCTTTACAATAATATTGTTTCGATGTTTCTTGCGATCTGCTCGCGAATAGCAGTTAACATATAATTCGTGCGTGATGCAATTTTAATCGGAAATAATATTGAGAATTTTTTTTTAATTGCACACAGAAATCTAGTGAAACACCATATTAAGTCAAACATGGAGCTTAAAAAAAAATTTTAATAAAGTCAAATTTATTGAAAGAACGTCACAGAATATATAAAAAACGTGTCAATCTATTATCGAAAATTATTTCACAGGCAAAAACTCAACGCAACAGACAAATGATAAATTATAGATGAAATAATGATTTGCAAGACATTACTGTTCTGTACTGACAGTCACCATAACATACCGAGTATCGCTTGGTAGTAAAACTATTCTAAAGCTTACCTCGAACACAATAAGAGAGTTAATGTTACACTAAGAAGTACATGTATATTAAACAAAAAGTGACATCTCATTGATGTATTGGGTAAAACGAAGGCTGCTAAGCCGTTAGCTAGTTAACAAAGCGATATGAGACTATTTATCACGGTCTGATAGCTATCTTCATCTTCACTTGTAAGAGAAAATAGTTATTCAACGAAACACTTTAACTGTCAGTAAAAACTTCGATAATATCGTGCCACCTATTGTAGTTAAAAATAATCAATAATCAAATGGTAAATAGTATTCTCTGTTCCATCGATTTAAGCCCACCTCTATTCTGGTATTTTTACCATCACTTTTCTTTTATCAAATTCTGTCATTTATTAAAAAACCGAAAGCAACAATGTTCGTTTTCTGGCACAAACTATCATGAATATACAAAATATACGTTGAAATACAGAGGCAATACAAACATGACCCTATTGATCATCACCCCTATCTAAGAATATTATTAATGCTGTCAAAACACCATTCTACACAGATATCTCGATTGTCTTAGTCATCACCGCATTTTGCCTGTCATATTTCACATGAGTTATACAAAACATTATTATTTCCATACTAATTACACCTGTCACGTTTATAAAGGGCACTCGTATGTATAGAAAATTAAACAAAAAATAACCAGCCCCATTACATAAAGTCACAGCGTGAGTAGGTTAAAATTACTATTCTGAATCAAACACCTACCACTAGCATGTCCGAAATACCAAACTATTAAGTTAAAAAGATGAAGACAAAACTACTACGCCTATCACTATATTTGCATGGAAATAGCCTTACATTATGCAGATAGAGCACACAATGGCTTTTATAAATAGATTATTATTAGTCTTTTAATTTCGATTTAGATAAAAAGATTGATAAATTTTTATTGTGTGTGCCATTAAAGTTTGTTGAGCTTTATATGAGCAAGCAAATAAATAAAGTTGACCGGTAAGTCCTGTATGCGTCGATGAAAAAATATAGAAAGGAGGGTGACGAAATTTACTGGGATCCAGGCATTGGCACCATTAAGCCAATCCGCTAGCCAATAAGGTGGACACTTGACGTATGCGTTTCCATTAGGTTTGCGCGCAAGAAATACATCACGAAGGGCCTTAATCAAAGACGCGAAGAAACCGACCGAGATTAATACGTGGACAGGGGAAGCACGCGCTGAATTAGAAGCACCAGCGGTACAAATTGGAAAGATGACTGTTAGAATACAAACTTCGACGAGATAATTTATACTAATAGTCTCACTGACATACCCGACTATTGTTTTTATTCAGCGACACGCAACGCTCTGCAGTGATATGAGTCGGAGGAAATATAAACAATAATTGTAAATGTGGCTTTAAGGAACGCTTATTACAGGTTGTAAAAACAAGAATCCATACATAAATAACATATAGTCCGTTTTTAACGGGGTGAAGTGGTAGTTGTGGTAATTTCATGTTATATTTTCTCAATAATTTGAATTAAGTTTGCCACTTGATATCTAATCCACGCAAATTTAAGCAAGTGCCATCGTATAACTCCTGACCAAGTCATAATTGATTTATCGTGCGGTCTCCGACGTACTTCACAAAAAAATGTTGGAAGTTCCAACGGAAAGGCATTTGAGACCCACGGAAGGGTTAATTAAAACGAATGGACGGCCATCCGCGAACACTCTGTCGAAGTTTAGCGGATCACCAATTTCAATGTTTTAATATTGTTACAAACTCAGTTCCGCGTTTCTTTAATTAAAATTAACGATGCGAAACTTTGACAGTCAAACAAATTATTAGTACAGTAGCTAACTTTTAATTAGTTCGCCTCCTTCTGGCGATACTTTTGTGCATTTACTTGTCCTAAGTAATTTAAATTAATTTGAATTCTTTCTTTAGGATAAGGATCTCCGATTTCCTATATGTATGAAAATGGCTTAGTTAAAATTCATATTTCTGGTTTTGTAGAGGTAGGGATGTACATTAATGTTACACTTTTCACTTATTTTAGACCTGGCAGAAGCCTACGATATAGAATCGTCGCATATGTGGACGTACAACTTCATTATAGGTAATAGACCTCAAAATCAAAAATTACGCGACGCTATACATACGAGTTATTACTGTCGGATTAGTTTTATCGAATTACTATTTTTTTTTATTTATTGTAACAGCATGATTTGATAAATGGGAGAAGATACATTTAAATTACTGATTTCACGCCACTATCCTCTAATATTTGGATTATAGCAATGATAGTTGTTTTCTTGTATAGCGTTCAAAACAATAAACCAAGAACTGATAACAAAACAATACCCAATTGAATTAAGCCCCAATTCATTTATTTTCATATATATGGAGAGGTCTTGTAGGTCCAATCAAATAACTCATTGTGTTCTGTTGATTTTTAATTGTTTTTATGACGTCATTATGATGATAAAGGTACGTATGTACGCACCTTTATTAAATAAATACATTTAATATTTTTAGAAAGATTATAATGAATTACCAACACAAAGATTTTGATTTAAAAAATCAACAAAAAATATATATTAAGTTTAGCTGTTACCAGATAAAGCGTGAGCCGGGTGCAACAATTGAACACCAATCAATCATTACATTAAAACGAGTATCAGGTTCATTTTGGCTCAACTCAGCTTGTATCATTGCATTTAATAAGAAACGTAGATGGCATGGCGATTAAATTGTTCAAGATGCAAAAGGAGTTTAGCCTACGTTGCGGCATATTCAGATCAAGGCTATTTCGACAAATCAGTATATTCCTGAGTTCTTTGCTAAAAGGAACACAAATATTTCGAATAAAATTTGACACAGTGTTTCCGAAATTTCAGCACATAATAAATTCATTAAAGTAACGGATCTAACTACGATTAAAACATTATTTACGTTTCGGCAGCGTTGCATCCACCGTGGTCACAAGACATGAAAATGTGGGTGTCTACTATGTGGGTGTCCACGTGTAAAAAAAAAAAAACAAAATAAAGCTGTCCTTGTACACTACAGAGAAGGTAGCACTGTCCAGACACTTCGCAGAGATATAAATGCGGCACATTACCTTTATCACCTCTATGTACAATTATTGTCAAAAATAGATTGACGACCCCTGTATTTTAAATTAGTCACCGCACAGACAAAGTAAGTAAACATACATACGACTGTAATTAAACATACATACGACTGTAATCGTATTAGGTATGATTGTATCTTATACTATATTGTATTTTTATATTATATTATTATAATTATTAACATTGAAAAGAGGAGATAAAAAATAGACCTTCAGAGTTTCTTGCCTGTTCTTCTCGAGAAGGCTCTCCCAATTTCCGAACAGGTGTCGAGTCAATATATTTTTTCTTTTTTTTTTTCCTTATTCGTACGTACGGACAAGGTTTTTGTTTTTTTTTTATTATTTAAGCTTTTTTTTTGTTTTGTTTGTGGACGTCAATAAGTGCCTGTAAAGGTCTATGTTGAATAAATATTATTTTGATTTTGATTTGATTTTGAGACGTCCACATTAAATGTAATAAAAATATTCAGGCATATTTTATGCCATAAAAAAGTTTAACAAATCCAAACAAGGACAACATTCTTTCCTTTACACCTTGAGAAACATCGAATAATACGGGGCCAGTCAATCACAATACGGCTATAGCATAAGATTCCTTTTAACTTGACCACTCTGGGCTTGGCGCCTACGCGCACCGACGTAAACAAATCGTGAGATGAGATCAATGAATATTAAGCAACCTCCGAAACAATTTCCAGCACCATCTCGAAGATAAAATAAATATTTCTCTCCGAATAAACATCGGGAAAGAAACACTGATTGCTTCATAAATTGTCAAATGTTACCCGTACGCAGATGAGTTTCGCTGTACCTTTCTCGAATGAAATAATGAACAACGCGAGGCAAATTGGCGAATAAATAAAAACACAACCCTTTAATATATTCCTGAGATTACTTTTTCGATACTAATTAAGATGAATGTGACATTGTGCAAGCAGACACGACTTAACGATTGCCGATCTCAGTGCGAGTGCACGAAGTTTTGTGATAACGAATGTCAAGTGGATGTTTGACTGTATCGTTAGTTTTTCAAATGTCGATTAATAAATTAACAAATAAAACTTGACAGATTCTTCTAGTTCTTTATTGTCTAATAAACTACAGATGAGATTTCTTATCTTAAAGTATGTCATGCCATTTGAGTTTTATGTCTATTCATGAATTATAGAATACAGCAGGCAAAACTAATATCTGCCAAAACGCCATGAATATTATATTAGCACCCAAACTCATAAATATACCATGTTAAAAGATTATTTTGTCAAAAGTATCAATATAATATTCACTGCGGGTTCTTGTTAACACGTTATCATCGCTGTGGGTAATTTTATGAAATAAACATCACCTTATCTCAGCTTTATTATTGTTTTGTCACTAGCCTAGCTTCCTGCTAGCTAAATTTAAATGAAGCCAGTGATTTTGATTAATATTCGACACAAGTTCGAAACCCGTTCCACTTTTCTTTGCGTCAACGTAATATCAGCTATCGTTTTTCGCAAACACCTGCAAAATAGGTAATTTTGAAATGCATTTGTATTCAACATGTTTTTAATTTTATTCATAATGTACATTAATCTATATTACAGAAGCTAAATCTAAATGGACGGATGCCGAGGATACCGTTAACGGAACGTAAGTACATCGAACTTGACAAATTGCTTACGCTCCTAATATTCGGACACCTCGGCATCCGAGCAGATGAGGGCCGTTATCGGCCACATCTCTGCCCCGTTGAGATTTACAGATAACTTGATCGGGTCCATGTGAGAAATGTGGAACGACCGACCGCACTTCAACTAGTGTTGTAACCCGATTGATACAATAACAATCTACTATCAATTTCAACATCTGTTATAGCTTTAAAATTAAAATGTTATATATATATATACTCATTGTGTTACCAGGCAATAACTCTTGAAGAGTTCTCTCAAAAATAAGTACAGGTAAAGATGCCTTCTACTCAAAAGTAATTAAATTAAAAAATGAAAACCGGAAGGAAACATAAAAAATAATAATTGCTTCATAACTATTAATACACAAATAATCCAACAAACAAGATACAATGGTTGGAATGTCAGTTAGGCAGAAAGTAGACAAGAAACTTACCTACTGACAAGAATTAATATATCCCGAACCTGGCGATAGAATACGTATCTCTAATAGGTAGAAGGCATATTAAAACTTATTTATGGTATCATAACTGACTTTTATTGACCATGTCCCATAGCAAGCACAGCCCTATTCAACTAGTAACATTGTCCATCACTTAGTTCTTGTCTGTCACGTATCAATACGGGAAGCATAATCAATATGTTAATATCTCAGATAAGACAGTCGGATTCCTTAATATAAAACATATAGTTGCCGACATGAAACAAAGCTAACCCAAATTCCTGCGAGATACCATCATAAATATGCTATCATTGCGTTGAAGTTGGAACAATCTGATGAGTTTTTGTCGTCGAGTCTGTTTATGCAAATGTGCTACTTCAAGATTAACATAATACTACAACGATATAGATATATCTACACAAATAAAATATAAACAGGTCATTGACTCACCACAAAACTTATACGAACGATATTATTCTGGATACATAAAAACCTTTACATGGCAATGTCGTGTTTTGTACTATGTGGAGGCGACAATGCACTAAATGAAAACAATCCTGGGTACTTGGTCACATGTATTTTAATTAAATAATTCCAAGCTAAAGATATTGTTGGAATAGCGTTCGATATATTTTTCGTGTTTTATTCTATAAAGTCAAAAAGAATATAACCGAAAAAAATTATTACTTTCGATAACATCGATAACATAAGAGAACATACATAAATATCATAAAACACGTATTCAAACCGCATAAGACTTTTAATACATTAATAGCAAAACATGTGAACTAAATATAAAGAGTATCTTCATATACTCATGAACAACATGCAACAATTACAAGAGACTTGGGTTTGTTTATTGGTTAACGCTTTTAGAATATTGGAAATAATTAAAAAGTCAAAATGTGAATGTCGTAAAGTCGTGATTGACTCCAGGTGAAAACTCGTTAGGCTGATCGTAAAAGTCGACAATAATTAGGCGAGCACAGGCCCCGAAGTTGATATGAGCTGATTACGAAAGAAATACAGTCTTACTGTGTTGATTTATTGTGAACTGCCTTCGGTTTCATCGCCGCTCTGCGCCGAGCTTCACCGACACACGCCGTTAATGTAAACTTAATGAAAAGAAATTCTTTACATTTGTCTTCTTGTCTACGACGGTGAACGGCCGTTTGACTTATTACAACTCACGGACACACGAAATTGTTGATTCGACAAATACTAACAACATAATGCGATACTTCACTTAAATAAATGTGGCTGTCGTGATTTAAATACGCTCGGTTAATTTGCAATCAAGCTCAACCACACATTCCGTATGAACGAGCTACTGACCATTGTCTATTTGGGTACATGTGCTTTAGTTGATAACGAAAACTAGGTAATGTATGCGGCATACAATTAGTGGGAACGTTTTATTATCCAAACAAATGTAGCGGCACAGATTTCTGTAACAAAACATAAATTACAATGCGATAAATTTTTGCTCGGAGCGATTTCAATCGTCTAATATGATAAACGATTCGTTCTAAGGAGTAATTACAGACGAATGTTGGAAATAAGGCAGTACTATTGACTATTTATCAATAGCTCACAATTCAACACGAAGAAGTTAATTTATTCTATAAATAACCTTATTTATTGCTTATGTTCTTTAAGTTAAATATTAATACAAATATCAATTATTTCATTACATGGAAATGATTTTTTTTATCTGTAGCGTGTTTACCAATTAAAATCGTTATTCCCAGGATTTTTTTGGTGCATACAATAATAGTAACAATAAAACTATTTGTGTACTTTATGCGAATCAAACAGTTAATTCATTGCAAACGGTAGGTCCGTTGTTGAAAATCATTGATCGTATTGTTGAGGAAACAAGTTAATCCATTTATCGCCTGCTGGGCATCGCGTCTGATCAGAAGTGTTATATTAATTACAACATTAAAGATAATATGAAAGTGTTCAAGAAATATGTTCGATTCAATAGTAAAGCGTCAGATGATTTTGAGAAATGTTGACAAGAAAAATTATATATGAAACCTTTGTTATGATTTAAAAATATTTGTATATGTAATTTGTATTTGTATATGTAAGAATATTGGGCATCGTTGCGGAGGATTATAGATCGAGTCATTGGCGAAAATTTTTTGCGAGCACGGCTACTTATTTCAACTAATTTGATATATTATACATACAAAAACACTTAGTGACAGTATACAATACTAAATTGTGTTACGAAATCTTACCGAAGTAAATTCACCGTGACGTAATATATAAATCGTGCTGTCAGTAATAAAACTCTTTAAGTATATTCGAATAAATTTTGAATCGCGTTTTCAATTTGATAGTTTATTAATTTTTTAGAGGGCTACTGAAGTAGGAGACATCACTGGTTAGTGGCACAATACATCAACGAACGTGTACATCCCACGTGTGCGTTCTCGGAATCTTTCGCGTGTTTTATTGGCTCGGGGCCTGTATCACAACTGGCGAATAATATTTCAGTACACAGTACAGTACACAGAACATAGCTTACTAATGACTCAACAAATCACTGAGATGCACAAAAAATGTATACAATAGAAGAGTAGAAATTGTGAAAGATAACAGAACAGTGGAGTTTTAATGTTACATGTTTGCAAAGTATATAACATACAGAACTGGCTCATAAGGGAAAACCCATGAGACACTCGATTTTGCGAAACAATTGATAATATGTGCAACAACATTTTCCATTTTTCCTCATATATCAGTAATAAACAAAAGATCTCTCTTTTATTTATTACTGATACATATATGCCAGATCGTAAAGTTTTTTTCATACTATAGGTAGTCCATGTCGAGAAATTTCCATTTGAGGCAGAATGAAGCTGCTCGCTATGGCGGAGGCTTGTAGAACATTCTAGACCGAAGTGAGAATACACGATTCATTTTTAGCAAAATGGCGTCCACAGTATGGCGGTATAATAGATTTTCAACTAATAGACGCATTCACCTTAACATTATTGACGTAAGACTCATTCACAACGAACACTAATATAGATAGATAACATTTATTGGCACAATATAATAAGAACAATAAAATAAGATAACAACACAGCAAATGCCCAATTAGGACCCGCCCTCAGCTTATGCTGCAACAGACTAATCTGTGGCAGCGCTGGTGTATATATACTGCTATATTTATTTACATTTAAATAACCTCAATGTCAATCTCTATCGAGAGTAGTAACTTGAAGCGATATACTACTCCACTATACGCACGACTCAGAATGAGCCTTCTTTGAAATGAATAAATAACAAGCCTTACTGCTCAACGCCATGGCGCTCGCGTACCTAAAAATGAGGCAAACAACATCTTTTGTGCTGCCTGGATTTAGATTGCTTTCAATCCGAGGCTGGTGGATGCAAATCTTGAAAACAAAGTTGACTTGAAGTTATTACACGCAAAAGAGTATAATCAATTACCCACTAAGATTAAATTTAGTGGCCTTCTAATATGAAGCAATCATGATGTACAAGATTTACTTACTACACACCACAATCACGGATAATGAAAGCGATGAACGTTCCATCTACAGTGCTTCGTAGCGAGGTAAGCGACGAATGGCCCGATGATTTGATAGATAATAACTAATACACCACTAGATGGGTACTCGGCGACTCTGAGGATAGGTGTTTAGCGACGGCGCTGCCGGTAGCCCGGGTTAATCGAGTCAGCGGTATCTGGATTATGTCATTAAAACTGCATCACACTGAACGGCCGGGCCCGGTTAACTGGACTTCGGAGTCAATGGACACTAGGTTTCAATTTAAGACTTTAACACTAACAATTTACAAGGCAAGAATTTATAAATACATAATACGTAATAATGGAACGAATTATCCGATATTAAGGTTGCATGTATATTTTTAACTATTATTGTTTATTATATAATTTTTTGATTATATTTATATAGATAATATTAACACATAATTGAAAATAACCAAGTAACATTATAAGCAGTGGTCATATTTTGGTTTAAAAAAAATATACTATTGGCGGAGGTCAAACGTTCTTCTTAAATTGATTAAAGTATTGTTCAAGTTGTTGTGCAGGTGCTCTGCAATTACCATTTCTCCTAATTTACAGGACAGCGTGCGACTTTAGCTCGCATACCTTCCCACTAAGGAATGTTTATTCAAGCGAATACCAAAAAATTAAGCACGCCAAATTAAAATTTCAGTAGCATTGCCGAAAATATTTGAAATGTGGGAAATCTTTAATTAAATAATGAAATAGATATATATAATATAATCTAATAAAACATAATATAATAATAATCATACGACGATACAATATGAATATTTGTTGCACCACACAATATATAATTACACACTAAACAGTTATAACAGACAATATTCATAAAACTATCGACATCACTTAATACATAATCAACGGTATGTTAAAGCATGAACTTTAAATCTACACAACTAAGCTGCTTACGGCTATTAAGACCCGCGAATCCCCGCGAGTACTTGCACATTAACATCTTAATAATTGATCGCGTGATATATTTTATAGTCGGCCTGCAAGATGATGTCGCAATCTAAAATAAATACGACAAGGCGGCCAGGATCATAATTAAGCATTAAATTTGCTCTTCCTGAATTTGTCGTGAAGAACTGCAAGGGCTACTTACTCTGATTTACAACCACCGAATGTTTCCAGTCAAATTGAAAATCATTGTAGAATTCTTGCGAATATTAATCGATGGACCGCTCGGGGATGTCGGTCATTGTAAATTATTGCAATGCATTCGACCGTCAGCTCTGTATTTGGTTATATGAAATAATGCAGCCGCTAAGGTCCACGATGATGATTAATGAGCACGCGCCCTTTGAATTTGGAGCTGATGTAAAAATTGTGTTTTTATGTGAAACTTTAAAATACAGTATTTTCCAATGATACATGTTTTGTACACTCTATTCGTTAATACATACAAATTTTGAATTTCACATCGCCACACAATCAGAAGTTCAGAAGTCGAGCGCACCCACATCGCAAACTCAATTATTTACCTGAAACAAGACGAAAAAACGGTTAAGCGCGATCGATCTCGAGCAGTGAAACTTGGAATTCTGATATTTCGAATCCAGCTACCAAAAACCAATTATAAACCGCAGTACAAGTCCAATCAAGTGTTACTGTCGACACCGTTTACGCGAAGACACGTACACGAGGGTCGTGAAAGTCAAAGTGATGCCTGACGGGTTCGTAGCACAAAAAGCTAGTGTGGCGGCGGACGGAACGGTGCTCAGTTTTTGTCGCGACCGTCAAAGCGCAGTGTCGCAGCTCGCAGGCTAAGTGCGTCTCTCTAATTGGACGACTACCTGTTGCAGCGATTCTTTTGTTGATTCGTTTTTCATTTCCTTCGAATATGAAGTGTTCAATACTAAATAGAAATATTTGCAGTAATCAAACTGCCTTCTCTCATCTATATTACAATTTCTATGTTTGGCATAAGATAGAACAAATTTATAATTTATTACAATTTATGATTATTTTTACAAAATCATTTATAAATTAGTTCAAATAAGTAGCAGTGATTATGTTTATTTTTTATGTTAATACCTATAACTTACAAACATCAAATAATAAACTTTACCTAAGCCAGAAGTTGTTTCTTAAACTAATCAAAATATAGGATACAACATGACACACATTACACAGATTTATATTAACTATTTTTAAATGGAAGTAGAAATCAAGCTACGTACCAATATCGTTTCAACAAAACTCAACGATAGTTAGAATAATTCCATAAAATAAAATTGTTCATTACATGTCCTTTAACGTTAATTAATAATGATATTTGATGGATAAATAATTGTGCTAACTTACAGTTATAAAATTATATGTCTAGTTCGTAGAGTTACAGCCATTAAATCCTGTCATATATTTTTAATGATTTCATAAATAAAACCTATAGTTAGTATAATAAGTATAGAAATAAGTAATAGAAATCTACGTTTCGTTACTTTTAAGTAATTAACTATAACTTAGTTATTGCAATGTGATTTAAAGTCATTTGTTTCCATAAAAGGCTAAGATAATCTTTAAGATGTATACGCCTATAAAAAAGGGACCGAGAACATTTATAATAAAATTGTATATAATAAAAAAAAATTGTAGCACAAAATACCGTAAATACGCTTGCTTCTGAATAAAAAACGTATTCGATACAAAAATAAGTGGCAATGACATCATTTCATTTTCTATTCCAAGTCACACGTCTACTCAACCGCACATTTCGTTGACAAAACGGCACAGCACAGTACGCTCGCGGGATGATCGTTCACTTTGGTTCGTTCAATCAGTAATGATCGGTGAAGCGTGTCCTGCGAGCGGCAAGCGATTAGGGCTGACGTTTCACAAAAATATTACATTGAAAGTGTAAAAATCACACTGAGTATACCTAAAAACATCCATCAATATTCCCGCTTAAGAAGAAACTTGATATTGGTTTGACAGCTTATATCCAAAAATATTATAGGGACGAGGATATTTACGATCTATGTACACATTTGTACATACACAGCATGCCTTAAGTCTTCAAGTATGCCTTAGGTTTGTACGTACGCTCTAAATCAACGGTCTTGCAAAATTGCCTAGAGATTTGCTGCTAAATTTTAACACTGTCATTATGGACATTTTAATAATACGAGAGACGAGCAATTACATATTAGAAATCATTTTAAAAGAAAATAGTATTTGTGACGGCTTTACGTGACATACTGATAATACCCAATTCAGATTTGTCAGATTATTTTATTTGATACCATCATAAATAGTCATAAATGAAATGGTTTTAGCAAGAAATTTGACATGAAGATATCATGTGAACTTTGCACAATGATTTGACATGAAGATATAATGTCAAATTTTTTGTCAAATCACTAGTACAGTATATACTAGTAGTATACTAGGGTCTATGCATAATCAATCATTCGTTATGGATGTAGGACAGACTAAACGAGAAATATTAATCTGGCAACCCTAAAAGGCAGCGAGAGGCACGACGACGATCCGATGCGTACTCCGATTCTCCACGCAGCCACTGCCTGGACGTGCGACCGCCGGAAACGCAGTGACAAGTGAACAAAAACTCAAATTCATTCATACCTTTTTTCCCACCAAGAAGAAACAAGTTCATGTTCTAATACGGACTGCATTAACTTAGGCAGAGTTTGATTCTTCGTCGGTATGTTTCATAGATGAATCGAAGATTGGTACAAACCGGTAAGTCAAAATTTCGCAATTAAAAAGTACACTGAGGAAAAATATAGCTAACAAAGCCACAATAAAAACGTTGTCAATATTTTTTTGTATTTGCATCAAAATACATAGGTAAAGAATATAAATTAATTTATCTATGGCCACAAAGTTTTTATTGTCAAACTTTTATGAATCTGTGGACAATACGTTATTTGTCATTTTATTTAAGTTATAGTATTATTAACACTGTCGCAACTTTACGTTGTCAACGATTTCCATATTTTGTCGATCTATCAAAATTTAAAATTGTTTGATTCACAAAAGAAAATAATAACAAAGTGCCTTTTGTGCTGAGATACATTTTTAATTATTAACTTTGGCGTATTGACAAAGTAAGTGGCATGAATTGGCGGCGGGGGGAGCTAATGATTTTAACGAACTTTGTCAGTTGATCGAAGTTTTATTATGATTTTGTTTCATTTGCCTGTGATCGTTGAGCGCGTGTGAATATATCATTTCGTTTTAGCGGTTTAAACACCTGACAGGATTACAATAAATTGCTATAATTCCTTTGGTGGACCAAATCAGTATACCGGTACCGGTTACGTGCTACGAATCAAAAATCACATAGGTTTTTAACCACTTTGAGAACTATTTTAAATGAGTGACAATTGCGAGATATTCAATATGGACGACGAGGCCCTAAGGGTATTTTTAATAAATGCCGGACTTAGTCATCTGACAAATAAAATGTTGGGTAAGTACCACCCTTGTTATCCTGTTACCCATAAGGTTTGCTTACCTCAGCGGTCCTAACCCTAAATTATTTGCGAAATATGTGCTCTGAGCAAACTTTCTAAACCTGAGCAAAGAAACTTACGTTAAAAGGTAGATTTGTAACCTTCTGCAACTACTTTTCAAAATCAGTATACCCACCTTTTTGCTACTCTGACAAAGGTAGTGCACTCTTCTGAACCTCTTATACAGGTAATTTGTAAGACGTTGGCTTTAATTCAAAATAATAATCTACTGATAATTATTAGTGCATACCCCAAATATGAAGCAAATCGGTGACCTTAATATTTTGCTGTTCTGTACATTTTGGATACGTTACACTTGTATGGAACAGAAAATGTTTTAAGGTCTACTACGATTTGCCTCTTAATTGGGGCATGCATTATTAATCATCAGTAGATTATTATTTAAAATTAAAGCCAACGTCTTACAAATCAGTTTCAGAAGCGTGTGCTTCCTTTGTTAGGGTAGCAAGGTTGGTATACTGGAGTAGTTGACTGTTTTGCCATATTGACAAAACAGAAAGTCACCTTAGCAAAGTAAAATTGTTAAAACAACAATAAAATTTTGCTCTTCTCACAAAGTTAATAAAAATTGTATTTGTAACAACGTTTAACATTGCTAATAAATGTTGTTATAATCACAATAAACATCTGACAATAAAAACTTTGTATCTATATCAATTTGCTTTAAACGGTTGTGTGGGGTTAAAGTTTTTTTGATACAATGACAATAATTTTCTCTCAGTGTATTTTTATCTATTACGAACAGGAAGTACTAGCTGCCACTCTCATTAACCTAAGAATATGTAATACAAACATATATATAACAATATGCAAAATGTCTTATCTCTCGAGAAATGATGATGTGATGGTGAAGAGATGTGAAATATGATATTTTTGATAATTATCTATACTAATATAATAAAGCTGAAGAGTTTGTTTGTTTGTTTGTTTGTTTAACGCGCTAATCTCCGAAACTACTGGTGCGATTGAATAATTCTTTTTTTGTTGGATAGTCCATTTAATCGAGGAAGGCTATAGGCTAAATAACATTACGCTATGACCCGGAGCAAAGACAGAGCGGTAAATGTGTAAAAAACGGGGAAAATTATTCATTTTTGAAGGCTTCTTTGCGTGCGCTGCGAAAACGGTTCAAGATACACAAAAAATATGTATGAAAGAATTATTCCTCTATACATGATCTAAAAAAAAGTCCGCGACGGCATATGTCTATCTTTTAAGGTTTAGTCACAATGACCGTTTTATGGTACCAAATTTTGGTCGAAATAATTATCCCGCAAGAACGGGAACTATGTGGGAAAAACCAAAATCTGCCGGAAGTCACTATTCCACGCGGACGAAGTCGCGGGCAAAAGCTAGTCTGTAGATAAAGTAGAAATGAAGAGAAAAGTAATAAATAATTAAGTAAAAAGGTGAATTCAAGTAGCGTAACTCACGTAGCTGCGTAAATGTGAGGTATAGTCGTAGGAGATAGTGTTAAGATAAGTCAGGATGAACATTTCTATGAAAAAAGTTTTTTATTGTCAGGTGAAGTTCAGTTCAAGTGAAGTGCCAGTTCTGTAAAACAAATAGGTAGCTAAAAAATGTTGAGCCGTACAATCAGCTACTGATTCAATGGCAAGTTTCTAGTGATTAAGCAAGCACGGACGATAATCGTCGCGAGTGCACAACCGATTCCCGTTGCTCAGACAGTAAGCTCTAAGTTCGACTTTACATCTGTACTACAGTAATCGCCTCTATTAAGATAGACATAAGAGCGGTTTTGTAGAAAAGCAGTATAGTTTGAAATGGTATGTATTAGTCGAGCCGTTTGATTTGTGCGCAAAAGCCGCGATCAAGACACAGAGCCGATTTATTATCCCTCTAGATACCAGAGTTAGGTTTCAGGGAACCTCGCACTAGAGATAAAGTCCGGCCAGTATAATTTCATACAAGAATTTATATTTATTACTGCACTATAATATCTATCTAGTACCTATTAAAAGAAAATTTTATAAGTGCATTAGTTAGGAAGCTTTTGTAAACAATTTTTACGGACTTAAAAAAAATTGAAAACATTTTAAGTCGGGTTGGATAAGAACAGAGAAATGGTGACTATTTGGCCTTAACTGGTTAGTTGAAGGTGAAGATTCTAATCCTGACGATGTTGGAATATTTTGTTTTATAAAAAAAATGCTAAAAAGAACAAACGCGGCTTACATCACTTCTGTCACATTTTTTTGTTCGTGCCAACCAGATTCATACGGAAAATTAAACGAGTCCACCGAAAAACATCATTATCAAATTACTTCGTCATTTGTTTTTAATCATACATCTTTAACTACTTCTTAGTCGTACTTTTGCATGATAACAAAATCGGAATGGCTACCATAGCGCCAACAGTGCTGTAGTTGCAAAACGGAACACAGCCAATATGTAATCTAACGTTACATCATTCGACATCCAACAGCATCAATATGAGCGATATGATGACCACCAATAATGGGTTGCTCTGTTATTAACTTTAACTATGTGATAATTTATTTTCGGAAGGAAATCTTATTTTTGCAGATTTTAAAATATTACAATGATACATAGAAATGTTTCATAATTTATGCTTTTTCAATAAATTAAAGTTTCAAGACTGGAGCCAACGTCGTTCCTACAACCATAAAACATTTCCTCTGTCTGTGTCTTATCCAGAAAAAATATAAAAAATTGGCATGGTGGGATCAATATACAGAATGCAAGAGAGACTCAACCCAAAACTTCTTGCAGTCTCTGTTACATGTTTACAATAGAATATTTAGTTCCTAAAGACTGCCGAGAGTAGCCCTTAATAAACGATTCTATGTTATCTAATAGAAATTTCGTTCAATATTCTATAGTACAGTATAGTATTATTTTAACTATGCCGTCATAAGTGCGATAAAGGCTCTAAAGTTAAGACTGGTTAGTCACTAAATATTAAGACTAGATAAGATTTTTATGAAGTGCCAACAAATTCATAGACATCAGAATATGGGGTAAATCGTAAAAAATTTATAACTACCGATAAAGTAAATCGGATGAACATTTGCATTAATGATTCTAGTTTATAATTGGTTTCTTAATTCAGGCGCGTAATCATCAAAAATATAGTAATGGTGTAAGGGAAATATACAGCACTCATTAAAATGCACACATTAAAATTGCCACCTGTAATGAAACGGGATTGAGTCATCGAAACAGAAAATCACCAGTAATAACGTCGGCCACATAATCTCACATAGTCCGATAAAGAATGGTAATAAAAATGGCACTAAAATAATTATTAATGTAGGCAACATTCATTATACGTGGTAAGGCGATGGCGGGTAGAACCAATACCCGTGGACAATCATTCGATTAGTTATCCGGCTAAGCGAATAGTGACGTTTTAATTACAGTCATAACTGGCGAGTCTTGATTAAAAACAACATGGAAAAGAACTCTAATCTAGCACGTGCAATATTGATGCAGTAACTTAAAATGTTAAACTACGCATTGAATGATAAATAAAATCTGTATATCTAAATATTATAAAATGGGCATGTAGCCATTTGTATACGTTTAACTTTATATTTTTTTATAAATGTTCAATATTACATTTTATAATAACAATATAAGAAAAACTTTATTCCGAACAGAGTTTGAACCTGCATTTTCTACATACCCTGTGACCTTTGGGTCTCTGACAGCTGTTTCCAAGAGCAAAAGTAATAAATATTCAATACACATTAAATAAACTCCAGTTTCCTATAAAAATTACATGCATACTATACAACTCACAATGAGTAAGCAAACGATCGAAGTGACATATGCAATTGAAAACCGTGAATAACGAGAGCGGTACGCGTGTGACACACTGCACTGGTGCCATACATAAACTACGAAGTGGAGATTCAATTTCGCTGAAATTTAATGTAAATGCATGAATTTTCCCTGTACCACTCGTACAATCAGTGTCGGGAGCTGACATTTGCATATGCGTTGCTGAATTTCAGAATAGCTACTTCGTGCAGCTAAATCGAGTTCAAAACTAGGCAAGCACAAGAGTTGTAGCGTCTTGCCGGTTCTGAGCTATTGTCTGTCAGCATGCGAAGCGACGAAACGGCGAAATCACTCGATTCAAGAAGATCTTATACACTGTGTACTGCATTATTTAATGTAGGTATGGGGTTCAAAATGTGTCGATGTATTTTATATGTCTTTGTCATGCTGTATTCAATAGTTCTTGTCATATGGGTTAGGTCCAAACACGCTTTACTTACTAAGAAAATATTTTGTCATCAAATTGAGGTCTACATAAACTGTAACCCTAATGTTATCATCAACCACAAGGTGACATGAACTTCAACAGCTTCCCTGTGACATATAAAAATATCAATTGGGTTACTTATCTAAACCAGATGGCTTCTGGAAGCTATTCGTGCACGAGGGCATGTGCCGCACTAAGAGCATATTTCTGGTCTGCAATAAAAAGTGACAGGTGGTACGAAAGTCTGTTGCATCCACTTGCTCGGAAAATCACAACGCAGTCAAAGATAAAACCGCGCGCCGCGGCGCAGTCGCTTGTCACCCCACATGTCGATGCCGTTTGACGAATCAGAGTCTCGCTACTGGAGATTATTTTCTTGGTGTGCACCTGGTTTGCATTTGAAACTCTGCATTATTGGAAAAAATATGTTCGAATTTATTCTTATTATATCGAAGTATTTTTATTTGTTATGATATATTTATTATATTTGTGCCATGTAGTCATAAACTTAGAAGTGATATAGAATGTCTGTCCGAAACGTTGATACTAATGTTATAGCATCAGTATCTCATACGCGACATCACCAAAAGGCTCTAGACAACCCAAAATAAAAGCGTGTTTAGGCTTGGGATTCGTGGCCTTAGTAGTCAACCAAGTGAGTTGGTCGTCTCCACACACACTGTAGGCATTTCTTTCTTTCTGAGATGGTGATCTGCAAAGAAACTTAGAAAATGAGGCGTCACTGTATCTCCGTTGTAATAGCATCAGGTAAATGTAGATATGAAATTCAAAAGCCAGTAAACTCATAGACATTAGACCAAGTCAAAATTTCCACTACAAATACGGCCGCTCTTGCGAGTGACATAAGAGCGGTTAAAAATTCTAATTATTAAGCGTTTGTTCATCGCTTAATATACTCATAGTGAATACAAATCTCACGATTATCCACTGGAAGCGACTACTTGCTACCTGCTTGCTATACTTGCTCGTGGCTAGAGAGCCACGCATATATCTTGTATGAATCTCTGTGGTGATAGGGACATTGGGGTTTCCGAATGTACCATAATTTTACCTTTTCCCATACTATGCTAATGCTGTAAAAGCCATCTGCGGCTAATATTATAGGCCCAAAAAAGCCCCGCGTATTAATAAATGGATATGAAAACAAATGCAACATCTTTTAAAAACAACCTTTTACAACACACCTCATTCTTAAGATGCAACTAATACAGACCGAAATTACAGAGCAACCGTGTCAATAGGATCATTCCCAGGAAAGTTAACACAAGTGAATTATGAAGTGTTTATAACACTTCTGTCTAATCTTTCGCGCAGAACAGATGTGATTATAGAGAGTACGATTAACGGCGTATATGAGCGGTACCTATATGTCTATAATATCTATTAAAAATCCCATACGTACCCTACGAGTGAACAATTGGAAAGAATGCAAATATACTCAAATATAAAGCTTAATCGAGATTAATGTGACTGATACAAGAGGAAAAGTATACGTGTAATGGATGCATTTATACTAATATTACAGGTTGTCAAGGAGCAATTAAATAGGCAGCGCGAACGGAGAGCCGCCGCGCACGCTCGATTTACTTTTGACTTCGATTAATCGTTCTTTTTGTTCGGCTCCAATCTTACACATTTGCATAAGAATGTTATAGCTCCGGCATATGACTAAGACTGCGTAAAAAATATTTCGATACATTAAATATTTGTAAATCTTTAATATACCTACCTATATAACCTACAAATTCTAATACTACCTGTTGTATGTAATTAACTCTGGGATATCATGACCAGGATAGTTATTTTGTAACACGTCGATTGTCAATCTCAATCTATTTAGATAACTTGAACAAGGAAAAGTGCATTATCTGTACCAGATATATCTGTTAACTGATTAAATTAATACTTATGGTAAATATTATAAGTGATAAGTCCTTGACAGGATAAGAAAACGAACTTAACTTCTACGAAGTATATGATACCGTGACCGTAAATTTTGGGACTACGTTAATTATATTAACAGTTACCATAACAAGAAGCATTGATGAGATGATGACAACGTATTAAACGGATCCACTAGCACAACCAAGTTACAAAACTACAATGAATCAAGACACACTTTTCATTGGAACTAACTAGTCACACAACTTAAGCAAATAAGACAAACCATTTATACACTTGCATAAACTAAAATCTCAATATTGCAATTAAATGAGTAAGTAAATTCAAACAACATCTTCCTAAATTAAAAACTGGAAAACGAATAGACTAATCCATTTATCGAGGGCTTTGATTGAAACGTTCATAATGTCGACAAGTGGTAAGGTGCATAAATAAACAGACGGATTTACTTATTTTAATAAAGAGGCATGAGGTTGACGTTGCTGATGAGTCATGATGCTTGAGCGCTTCGCTGCCCGATATGCAATGTAGAGGCGCGGCTGTACACTACGATCGACTTGTGTTTGAAATAGTAACTAATATGAAATGGAAAGATGGAATTATTTGAATATTGAGGACCAAGTTTCAAAAATCTAAATCATTTTGTCAAAATTTATAAGTGAGATAAACGGTTTATCCGGAAATTAGAATGATAATAATATTTTTACGATTGATTCGTTGTTAAAACAAGACGTAATATATGCAGCATTAACATGCATAATTAAAAACTGGTAATAATAAATATTAAAAATTACAAAAATTGTACAAGAGGCAACGAAAAACGGTTTATGTAGTATAAGCATATGATGAGAAGGAACAAAAATATATTATTAGATAACTCCATAACTTTATGGAGATATAAGTGGAGATAACAATGATGGCAGGTTCTGAACGCTCAAATATAGGATCCACATAACAAAAATTTTAATCTTTGCAAACTATAAGAATATTGCATTTCTCCAAAAAAATAATAACGATTTTGTACCCTGGATCATCCATTAACAACGAGCCATTCGATAATGTTTTATCGAGTCTACACAGTCGTTTTATAAGTATGCATCGGCGTTAGTTCTTGTAAATCTTAATATCGTATGCTACTCTATTGGGGGTCGTTTTATCATCAGGGAAAGAACTAATGTTTGCAAGCAACCTGATGAAAATATCGTAAAAGCAATAGGAGATGAGTAGGGCAAAGCCAGCAAGTACTTTGACTTGGCATACGAAGTAACCGCTTATGGGACGTTGATTCAAAGCTCATTGTTCTAATAGTTGTTTTTGCGAATGGTTTTATAATATCGTGAAGAGCTTCGACCAATACCTTAACAAGCTTTTGACGATTGAACCAAGGATTAGACAAATAAATTTTCAACATGGCACACATCTTCCAGAGGTTACTGTATTATTTCTCATCTACTCTTGATCTTTCACTGAAGCAAATAAAACATACTTCCAAATGTATTATTGGGTTCGAGTTGAGCAGTACCGTAATTATACCATTGCTTATTTAACAAAATGAGTTAGGCGTACAGTAAAAGAAAACCAGAACCGCGAAGCAGAAAGCTACATTGTTTGAATATACACCTACTAAGCGTATATTACGCAACGATCCGATTGCACGAGTACAACGTGCGTTGAACGCGCGAACTTGAACATGCGAAGTGCGGTCAAGCGCAATATTACCACTCCTTGTGAGCCAAGCATCTCTTCATAACTAGTTTCCATAAAACATAACAGCTTTACGTAAGAAACTAGAATTGAAAACCCCGGAATATGCCGTAGATGTAAAGTTGAAACTTAGTAATAATGTGTAATATGTAAATTATACATATTTCCTAGTAAGTAAATAAACTATTGATGTTCAATATAAAATAATTAGAGCGACCGTGCAGCAGTAGCATAAAGTATGAAGCGCATAAGAAGAGTAATTAGCACGGATAAACTAACATTTTTATCCCAAAGTTCAAGTAAAATTACAGAGAACAGTAACCCTTTGTGTTATACTTCAGCTGATACTCAAGAAGACAACGCGAAGAATATAAATGGATTGAAAACAAAAACTTAATTAAAGGGGGAACACCTCCAACTCGCTGTCGATGATACAATAAAGTAATTTAAACGGTACAAAAATCGATATTGTAAGATATTTTTTTTGTTTCAATACTAAGTTTATTGAAAGTTACTTAGAGACTTTAATTTTAAACAAACACTTTATTTGTTTAAATAGAAAATATTGTATGGGGATATTTATGTCGTTGACGAAATATGATTTAAAGATCAGCACCAGGTGTTGATTGGAAGATCTAATTCAATTTCCCATGTGTGCACATGTTTTCCACTCGGTATGGTTTGTGGTAGGACCCGCTTAGCTAGCAGCCACCATCTTATTTTTGACGCAATAATTACTTTGTTAAATGTCATTATTGCAACATACTTTAATAACTACATTATTGTGTCCGGACACAAAAAAAAGTAAGAAGACCAGTTTCTTAGTTGTTGAGAAGTTCACGTAAAGATCGCTTCTACATTCGACCTTATCATAACTTTATATAAGGTAAGATGAAGGTAAATCTTTCCTATATATAAAATAATATGTAAAAATACTTACTATTTGTTAGAAACTAGTTACTTAACGGTTATTTGACAGCGAGTGTCTAGATTAATACAATATCTTATTTATATAGCTATGATATACAAAATTCTGTAGTAATTTAATCCTGGTTTCTTATTTGAACGATGAAAATTCAACCACATAGAAATGAAAATATAGAAAATGGAAAATGAAAATGGAAAAATCCCAAAACTAAACATGTAAAAGGTGATAAATCCAAATTTTATTTCTCAAAACCCTAAATGAGTTGAAGAACTGCCAGATAAAATTCTTCCAGACTTGTCACAGCAGCAGGTGGGGATGGGAAGTGCGGCCGTGCGTGTCCGTCGCGCTCCGCGACAAATCGCCACTAATTGCGATAGTAGCGAGGATGTCACATCGCCTTACAACTTCAAATCTTGGTGGTTTCCGGCAAAAATACGATTGTTTAGTTACTTAAAATGTACTTATCGTTAATATTGTACTAATCTGTATATCCAATCAATTATATTGCAAATAGCTTTCACATTTATGCACCTTGAATATTCTAAATACAATTTAATTTCATGTTCTTAATATGGAACGGGTGAAAATATCCTTACTTATTTTTTTAGTGCGGTGAATTATAAAAGGATTAACATTTTAAATACCTTACACATTTGATAGACAGAGATACTGTGAAAGACACTCCGGAATCAATAAATATAAAACATTGCATCAAAAATTACTTTACTTACCTTTGTTACAAGTTATCTCATGTGTAAGAATACAGAATAAATCAATAACATGGTATCCAAGATATCAGCAGGCCGACCACACAATAGCGGCGAGCAGCGATAACAAATAAACAACAATAACTTTTTGTTTATCTCGGCCGGTGGACGGTGAACGCAATTGGGCGCGCACTGATTCGCGTCGCCCATCGGACGCGCCCAAATTCTATGATTATGGGAACCGATACAGTTCCATAACTTTTCAATATGATTTGAATTACTATAATGTTCCAGAGATAATATGATGAATTCCGATAATAACAACAATTTGTTCGAAAAAATAAAGTTGCATAGATAGCGACATATAAGAACAGTGAAAATTAAGAGTAAGTTGATAACAGGTAAAACCGTAGTTTTAAAACGAAATAATCAAAATTTTTATAAAATTCTGTGAAACTTAAGAAACTCAAATAGAAACATTTATTCAACACATTCACTATACATAAAGCAGATATAACCGTGTAAATAATACAATAGCGATTAAAACATAATTTTTCTATGTATGTAAAATGGAAGAGGCAGCAGATAGAGGTGTAATTTTTTTATAATATTGTAAAACTATATACTAAACTATAATCTCTAGATATTTTTCTTATGCTGGTATAGTTTAAGGATAAACTTTATTATTATTAAGTATTATTACGTGTTACATTGTTTTATAGTGCCAATAGAGGAATGATAAGGGTGTCACCTCAAGAGGGACCTATACGTCACAGAGGACCGCAGATAAGCAAGCTGTGGTTCTGCGAGAAAGAGACGTTTTCAGCATTGGATTTCAAGGCTCAATAGCTTAGTAGTCAGTCTCCCAATCGTACTGGATGCATGATATTGTGAATGTCCAAAGGCTATGATGATCACTTTCAACCAAGCGACACATACTTAGTGTGGTCAGGCAATATACCGGTTTCAAGGTGTCGTCATCTCTAAGTTCCCAAGTCCGAATTCCGGTAAGGACAGAAGTTTGTGTGTTATTTTTTAAATAATGTTATAATTACAAATTTCACTTTTTTTCATTAACACTTGTAACACTTTTTTTTCACTGATTTTAAGTACTATTAAAGACACTTTTTTATTCATAATTAAAATCATTTTACATTGATATCTTGCATTGGTTATGTTTACGTCGAATTTACTTTGACATGACAGTTCTATAGTGTGGCCGCTTATCATGATCCTAACACCATTATCTATGGGCAAATTGCAACCCAAATCTAGCCAAGCGTCGTCTACAAAAGATAGGTTCTTTATTAATAATACTGAAACATCACTTCCCAGAATTCATAGATTAAAAACAGTGTCGTAGATTAATAACTGCCCACAGATTATATACCGGATACTATTAACAACAAAACTATTGCACTGCCGGTTACAAAATATAATTTAGGATTAAACTTAAATTTGGAAGATCAATTCTTCCTTTCCTTTATTTGTGGCGGATCGACATAGTTTCCACACCATCTAGTTCCATTTAATAACAAAACATCACATACTATACATCGTCTAATAGTCTTGCCTCATCGGTGGTAAGCCATCTGTAACGGAATACTAATCTGTGACTTGGAGATCTAGATCTGGGAATTGGGAATCGATCTATTGTAAAAATCTCACGCATCACGCATATTTCGTGATATAAAAATCGTATAAAAGTTACTGAAAGTGTGTCAGGATCACCGATTTCAGGAGTATTTACTTAACAAAATTATCCATATCTGTTGGAACACATAATTTAACCTAGTTGCCACCGGCACTTAGGAAAAATAATAAACTAAAATATTTACATATTGAAAGCCCGATAAAAAGGTACCGGAGGTATTTATACCTGAAAGGCCCGCCCTACAAATTTATGTAAGAAAAACATACCTCTATAAATTACAATATCCTTGGAGAAAATCATATAAACCTGAAGAAGAATAATTGCATTTATTAAAGAAGAGTTAAAATCGAGTGTCTTGGACCCAGTCTCAAGGAAGGTATTCAGTACTAACCACCGGGGGATGGGAATCTAGCTTAAGAATTCATGTTTTAGATTTTAGAATTACATTTAATTAAATAGTTTATTTCAATACCCTGATCAACCATTGTTGCTAAATATCCTTGCCGAGATTGATCAAACAGCACCAGAACCAACCTGCCCTTGTGATTAATAATTCAAATTTGTTATTTTAAGTACATAATAAAGAGTACACTTATTTCTAATTGAGTATTATTTTATTTTTATTTAATTGTAAAAAAACTTAAAATATATATTGTTAATAAACTTAAAACTTAAATTAATAAATCAGAAACTTTGTTATTTTTGTATTATTTGTGTTTTCTTTATAAATCTAGTTGGTGAGTAAGAGTATTATTACATTACACACTTAACACAAATAAAACCTAAATGCGTTTAAATTTTCATTGCTTAATTGTAAGAACAAGTGAACAATATTGTGAAAATGAATTATGAAACTGCAGGATTCACTGACAGTACAAAATTTTTGGGTATTACACTCGACTCTCAATTGCAATGAGATCCCCATATTGAGACCTTGGCAAGCAGACTTAGTTCTGCTTCATTTGCTATATATAAAGTACAACAACTGACTAACGTTGAAACGGCAAGATTAGTCTATTTCAGTTATTTTCATAGTATCATGACGTATGGCATACTATTGTGGGGATCTGCGGCGAATATTGAAAATATTTTCGTGCTCCAAAAAAAAGCGATTCGCACTATCTATAATATAAAACAAAGAGAATCACTCAGAGATTTATTTAAGGAAATAAATATAATGACATTAGCGTGTCAATATATTTATGAAAATTTAATATATGTTTATAAGAACTACGATACATTTAATACAAATTTTCAAATTCATCATTTAAACACGAGATATAAAAATAAGCTTGCCGTTCCAACATACAGGCTTCAAAAAACTAGAGGTTGGTTCTTAGGGAAACGTGTAACTTTCTATAACACACTTGCATAAAATATTACTGCTTTAGCGTTTCATAAATTTAAAGCACATATTAAAAATACTCTAATGAAAAAAGGGTATTACAAGGTCAATGATTTCTTGAATGATAAAAATGCTTGTATGTAATTTTTACGATATAGAATTTCTTGAATAATTAAACATGCTTGGATGTAAATTTTGCGATATATAATTTTATTGATTCTATAATAAATGATGTTTTTGTTTTGTACCGGACATATACATATCAGATTTGTTTAATGCGATATGACTCTTGTGACGGAAATATATATTTGTTAGTTGATTTTAATTTGTATCGGAGGTTGGGTTCAGACTGTGTATCTGAAGCCGGCTTCCAACTGACGACTCTGTAATGATACAGGGAGAAAAAAAATGCCCTTGCTGGTTTTCTTGCTGGTTCTTTCCAGTACAAGGTCTCCCGCCGTAGACTTGTGAACCAATGGCGTAGCATCTTTGACATTCAAAAGTGATTGTAAAATCCTATTTGAAGAATAAATTTTTCATTTGATTTGATTTGATTCGTGATCCTTAGTGAGGCCTTCCCAGCCTTTCCTCGCCAGAAAGTAAAAAATCGACAGAAATATCCATGTCTATGCTCAAATCTCTAGGACGCGTCCCGATTGCTACAATAGAGAACAACGTAAACATTATCCAACTCAATGATAATAATAGTACTTTCAGCAAAACAAGGATCATGAAGTTTGGTTAGAAACCAACGTTGACAACTTTCTTAAAGCTGAAGATCGTCATCTTATTTCGATCTTAATCTGCTGCATTTTAACTTACAGTCAATATTATGCATGTACGACTTGCTCTTGATAATAATTTGAAGTGCCTAAAGCATCTATAAGATTGGGTGTAAATATTTTTCGCGTAGGAAGTGTGTACTTTTATTGCCAAGTAGTCTTATAGTTTAAAGAACTGTATTGCAGCCAATGAACATAACTTTAAATAAGCTTAATATATTTATTAAATTTTTACATACTCATTAAAACAGTATATTTTATACATAATATGTCTTTATGGCAATACTAAGTTTATGGTAAAACTAATTAATACTACATATGCGTAATGTTTACAAAACATTTTTAACGGTAAGTAAAATTAGTGAAGAAAATATATTGCATATTTATATTAGCTACTAACTCAATGGCAAATGAAATTACTAAATAAAGGATGTGGCAAGATTATTGATAACCTATGACGATATCAGGAAAATATAAATGCATGCAACCAGGAAAAAGTATTGCAAAGTAAATAAAAAGACGGGCTGGAATGGAGAAGCCAGCTTCTCATGTGAAAAATATAATTTAAAATGTACAATAACATATGAGGTATATCATACAGAAACGGACAAAAGGCAATAAATCATCAAAACACGGAGCTTCTTTACGAAAAGTCAACAGCGCGACAAGACACACCACGAGATATAAATCGTAATTATGAAAGACGAAAAAAAATATACGATTATTACATGTTATCGGGCAATGATCAAGCGAAATCGCAGTATCGCGCAACCCGTTTCCACTTGATCAATGTCTTTATAACGATTACACACTCGCATCAGAGTATTCAATCTGACCCCTAAAATATGCGATATTAATTATTACCCCTGCATATGGTGGAAGCGACTTCCACCTTATTCTGAGTTTTAGCGTTGTACCATTTATCTCATCGCCGGATTATAAATTTCAGCGGCACACGAAAATAAGTCCCTTGTAACTTACACCAGACGGCTTTCTCGGTTATGAGTATGAGATATCTAAAGAAATAAGCTGTATTAATTTACATCTTTGGATTTTAAGGCGGTTTGAGGTCTGTTAACACACAAACGATATACGTATAGTTACAACTGAATATTTCGAACAGAAGAAGCAGCATTGAATATACGTAATTTTGAGCAAAACTATGTCTGCTCTTTGATGATAGGTAAGTATAAACAGTGCTGTTCTTGGCAATCAATAATGATAGGTAAGTTTTATGGTCTTGATGTAACTAAATAATATTTTTATGTACTTCTTGAATTCTATTTAGATACTTTCAAATGCAAAATAGAAATCAACCTCAATACAAACAATAGTAATAATAGGAACCACTTTTTTTTTCTTGTGAAACGAATAAAAGTTATATCATACCAATACGTTTTGTTAGTTCAGAAAACACTACCTAGATAAATACCGTACTATAAAAATACTTTATTTTTTCTTCTCTTCTTATACTTCTCTTCTTACTTATACATATTTATCAAAAGCAATATTTGAAGACCTAAATAGTCAGTGATTGGTTTTGGTCATAAAATACTTTACAATATTAAAATCCACCTTTAAATTTATAATCGAGGAAGATTGGGAATCTCGTTACGAGTATAGGTGCTCGTGCACACATCTTTCGACGCGGCCATTAACGCGCATGAGATCAATGGGTTTCGGCTCGTGGGCGTTACGTTTCATTAACTATTATAATATAAAAGCAGTTCAAACTGATTAGTTCCTTGGACATCTTAGGCAATTTTTATGTGTGCATTCCAAATAGGTTGTGATTATGATATATTTTATATTAAATAGGCAAAGAATTTATAGTTGTCACTATAACTGACAATGGAAAATGGAACAACAAAATAGAAATAAATGACATATCCATGGGTGAATTCGAAGCACAAAAGGTACAAGATCTATGAATGTGAACGTACATAAATTGATATCTTTGTATATGAAGTGACTAATGCATCGACGATGCAGCAAGTCTTGTATAATGGACGGGGACACTCGAATTGCCCAGTAGCGGCCGCTTATCTGATAATAAATATTACGAGCCATTCTTTTAGGCGCGGCGGTCATTAATCCAGTGGTCGATCGGGCTTGTATCGCGTTACAGGCTGCATTGTTGCCTCAACAGTTGTTCCTATTTATCAAGACGCCAGTAATATTGTTCCGGCGTACACAAAGAGCTCGAGCGCTCACTTGCGACGCCCCAACAACGCCGAAGGCTTTGTCTTTTGACAAGCAACATCGGTAATAGTGAAATATTAATTTAAGATAATCATGCACTTAAATTTGAGGCCCGTAAAAGAAGCAACACGTAGAATAAAACTGATCTAATTGTTGGTCGAGAACAAAATCCAAAATCCTTGATAATATTTTACTGTTATTGTCTAATTCCAAGACATTGTAACGTTGGACTGCCAGAGGCATTAGAATCACGTAATAGTCAAGGTTGAAATGATTTGCATATAAATTACTTTCGTCGACGCGTAAATCCACGTGTTGCTTCGCTAGAATAGAGATTAATATGGTAGGTGTCTGTGTCGGGTGGGTGACAGACAAGTTAAGCTGACATCCGTCAACGCCGCAGTTCGTAATCGCCGCGTCGAAGATCGATGCTAAGCCCGGCTTATTGAACTCTTCGACGGACTCAGAATGAGTCGCTCCGAGTTCATCGGTCGTCCCTCTCCCACCCTGCCACCGGTCCGGTTATCTTTACTAAATCTGACAGCATTCGGGTCATTACACTTTCACGTACGATAGTTCCGCAATAAGATACCTATGCGTCAATATGCTTTATTAACGAGATGTTTCGGCACATGAACTGTTCACTTTTATCAGAGGTTATCGCCAAGCGCGGGTCGTTCTGAAAGATCGAGCCGATAGGCCCCTAACTATAATTCCACTGCGAGTCTGCACATCAAATCTCAATCGGTGCGAGTGCTAGTAAAGATATCGGAGTTTGTCCAATTGGACGTTCTCCAACGACTATAGTTGTTCCCTTCGGCGTTGTCTGGGCACAAGTGGTCGTCAAATTTTACGATGGCTACTGACCCTCGCATAACACTAGCTTTAAGAGCTACGCGCAATTATTGTGAAATCGGCGCGAGTAATCGAGAGTTAGCCTGTGAGAGTCGTCAGCCGCCGGCTTACCACTTTGTCAAGCCCTTTACAGAGTGTCATTTAACTGTGTATTACCTTACCAAGAATGTCATTACACTTTATGATGAGTCGATAACTGCTGAGATTTGTTTTATGACTTTGTTACACTAATCTTTAAAAGTAATAACTTTAAAAAGAGCCGCAGATCATTACAATTTTCGTATACAGTTTTTTTGTTGAAGAATGTTCCAGAAGATTCCAAATTATATAATAAAATCCTTTTAATAGATACACATTCTTCAATCAGATTTCAATTTGATATTTTCTCGTGGTAATAATATAAGAATCCCTCACCGGGTTTCGAACTATATTAGTCATTAGAAATGTAACAAAAAATCTTTACAATGTTAATATCGATTAGGGCAAGAGTTTGAGAAATATAATATAATAATAATTAATAATAATTAAATTTAAATCGGCTATGTAGTAATAGTCTACCTACAACACATTCTGGCGACCTAAATTATTAATATATATTTATTATTAAAAGCCCGTAATTATTCAGCTTCTATAAAGGATCACTTCAGTTCAACTGTTTTTATGTGTGTTACGCGATTATTATGGACGGGAAAATATTCGAAGCATCACGAACTTTATTCATTTACAAAATCCGAACATAATACAGAGCGGGACAGTTCGAAATATTATCCGCAACGATGTTAAATCAATAGCGTTAAATCAGGGGAAGCTGCGTACTTATTGTATTTGTCGAACGTGACTCCGCGGTGGCCACTATTTGATGATGCAAATTTATCACGTCGATTATTGTAAGGCACACCGGATATATTGATTTACAGACGTTGCTCATTACACGGCCCTCGGCAAGATGTGGCAGCGCCGCAACAGGGGACAGGACTCATTAACACGCGAGATAATTCCATTTTTATCGCAAGGACCATGGTCTACATAAATCAGGAATGCTCTGAGCTTTTATGTAATCGTATATATACATTTTATGTAATGTATAGTATGTGAATGAAAAAGTTATAGTAAAAATATAGCCCGCCTGTGGGTGACGACACACATCACTAGCCTGAGTTAATTGATTCGCAAATATCACTCAATAGACTTATTTATAATATTATATTATATATAATTTGATTTTTATTGAAAGGAACTGTCGCCTATATAAATCATAAATAGAGAAGAGAAGGTGGTGACCTTAACCTGCTCACCCTGCAATAGTGGAATTCACTGAACAACCTCTTTAACATCTGACAGCACAATTAGAGGTAAGATAGCGAAAGCAGTGAACTTATCCTAACGCCAAACGTGCTCCAGTGTCGACCGCTGTGTAACTCAGAAAGTGTATTGATTCGTAATCTTGCTCCTCAACGTTAAACAATGGGCCCGCTCCTAGTCTATTAACCCACATTATTTTCCTCACAAATTGCCTCTATGTTGATGTTAACCGCAGTATGCAAAATACAGATTTTCATTATTATGTATGAATGAAAACATTATTAAAACAAACTAAAATTTATTAAGATAAATTTATGTAACAAACTTAAAATGTTGGTAGTGCTATAGATTTAGGTGTGGTTTTCGAATCGGGATTAAAATTTGAGATGAACTAACGTGTTTTCATCTTGAAGCAACCTGCACGCAACTATGATGAAAACGGTTACAGACCAGCACTAGGTCTTAACAAAGGACTCAAGGCCTGCAGAGATGAACTCTTTAACTAACTCTGGGATGTGAGTTGTAATGATGATACATTGCAGACTATTTTTATTACACGCTTTTTATTGACTTACTCTGTCCGTTTGTTTGTTTGTTTGTTTGTCATGATCAAATCTTGTAATCGATTTTTCGACCACTTCTACTGCTCCAATCGAGCTCAAATTTTTTTTACATGTGTATTCTAGATGACAATACAATATTCAATCATTTTCGAATCATAAAAATACATAATTATGTTGTAATAAATTAAAAACTTTTTAATATGAGAATTGGTTCAATGAAGCAAACAGATAGAATTTGATATAATGCATATGTTTAATTCTAATACTACATTTTCTGAACAATTATGTACATTTCTTTATGTTTGTTATAATAATCACGAGACTAAAAAGTAGTAAATAAAAAAAAATTAAAAAAAACTTTTTAAAAAACACGCTTTTTACGCAAAGACTAAAAAACGTTTGAAAAAACTTTTGTTTGTTATAAAGACTAAAAACATTTGATCTAAAAAGTAGTAAATAAAAAAAAATTAAAAAAAACTTTTTAAAAAAACACGCTTTATTAAAAAGACTAAAAACCGATCTAAAAACTTGAAAATAAAAATAAAGTCACGCTTTTAGAAAATTTGGGTACATATCAAGAAAATTTCTGATGACAAAAAGAAATGTAACTCAAAATTTGTCTATAAAATTTAGCAAATTAGTCCAAGAACTCAATGACTATAAAAGCGTGGGGTGTAAATGTTAAGACCATTAAATGAGTAATGTTTAATTTTTGTTCATTAAAACACAAAATATATACTTATAGACTTCTATAAAAAGAATCTCATAGTAACAAATAGAAGAACACTGTAGTGTGTTACACAGTTTTATAATAAGTAGAATTTTTTTTAATCACTATAAAAGATTCCGAGTACTTCTCGAAAAAAAAAATATTCGTAATATTACTTATAAATATTATATAAGACAATTAAATTTCGTTCCAACGTATTAAAACTATAATTCTTTAAAAACAATCAGAAAGTAGACATACATTAGTTTATTTAGACAATAAAGGTGACACAAAATATTTAATGTGGATCGATCCTACCAATCCTAGCAAGTTACGGTTACCGATGTCGCTATCCTATAAAAGGTAAACTGTTGAAACAATGAAGCTCGTTTGAATTGATTAAGTATCGAGTGTCGGCGCTATACTACATATTTTTTTTTGCGAGAGCCTTCAAGAGCTTGTTTGTAAAAATAGCAATTTTCTTGCCACAGCACCTCCTTACACGAAACTGGCTCGATCAGTTGCTCATGCAAAAACGCGTTTCAAGTGGAAAAATGGAGCTGATACCTGGTAGTTACCGCGCACCGCCCGCTGGGAATATCGCGCCTCTGCGCTAACTGTGCCGAACGCATGCAATAGTGGTCATTGTAATAGCTTAGTGGCCCTTTAGCTGCCATTTATTGTTATTGTTGACCATGAAATATAAAGAATGCAATAAAGAATTCCCTTTTGTTGGAGAGCGACACAAAGAATTGTCATCGCACCGATGAGTAGGATGAGTAAGATATTATTCCGGGAGTCCGAAAAATTTTGCAGTGTGTGCTTTCTAAGAATGAATAAGAGTTATCTTTGAAGTATGCAGCCATTCTACAAATCAGAACAAAGTTATACTGTTGTATAGAGCCGCCTCAAAAGTGGACTCCAGTTGCCTCTTGTAAGCGAGATCGACGCATTTACGTCTGGCGCGGCTCGGCGTAAATTGATGGTTTCACCTCGTTCCATGCAAAACGATCATCGCGTCCCGCTCACACGAAGCGAGCCCGACAACGCGGTAATCATTGTTTTTAAAAACAAAATAAAACAGTACACAGCTCCAGTATATACGGTCGGAACAGAAAAACGGGCGAGCCCCTATATTCCGATAAGTTTAAGATAAATAGCCCGCTGAGTTTCACTCGCTCTTTACTCGAACCATATTTTTTTGCGTTCCGTGTCTGCTTGTACAATCTAAGCCCGAAATCGATTCAAAATTATAACTACATGTAACATTGCAGTAAGTCTCTTGATATTCTGATACGTACAAACTTTAAATCAGGCCTGGAAATGCGGTGAGGAATTTCAAGTAAAATGGTATACGTCAGGTCGTCATGTATTCATGTTGAAGACGTCAATGATAACAAAGCAAGTGTCAGTAGTTGTGAGCCGAACACAAAGCACACCTCATTTTAGGCTGCAAAGACAAAAGCGGCAATTACGACAGTTAACGGTGTACTGAATCTGTGAGTCGTGTGGGACGAGCTCTACAATGAATAACATTACGACCTACTAAAAGTACCTGTAATAAAATTATAACAGTAACTTCATTATATTGACCGAGCTAATTTAGTTATATTTCCTTATTTGGATATTTCTTAATCATATAATTAAGGAATATCAAAATAAGGAATCTGTAGAATGCCACAGATTGTGTTGTTAGGGCATATTGTAGCAGGTCAAGATGAATTTAATTTGACGTTTCGAAATTGAGAATCTGACTACCATACGAATAAATGTCAAAAGACAATAATACTATGAACATTATCATTATGGCGACACACTTATGTATGACTGTGGTAAATGAGAAAAAAAATTAATGCCACAAAATGTGTTGACCCCTAAAAGTGAGATATATATATAGTATATGATAAGTTGAAATGTTACGATGACAAGAAATTTGATTTTGAACGCGTATACTAATTTATATTATAGATAAAGAAGTAACTAATCGTTGCGATTTAACTGTAGTTTTGAAGAAAATATAATTTATCAATAGTTCTATTTAAATACATGTAATAATAATATTGCAAACTTCTCAGCAAGTTCTGGAAAACCTCAAATGATGCTCAATTAAGTCCATTTCTACTTGATCCGTTAATCCAACGTATACAACCATATAAGTAAATAAAAATATCCATTGTATCGGCAATAATTAATACTTGCCCTATTCCGACACCCTCCCACTTAACGTTGACAGTAGCCCTAATTCGGACCTAATGCGGAGGTCATGTACTCGCGTAGCCAAGTGTCGTCAACAAATCTTTTGTGCGGCGCCAGTGTTCATCAGTCTTCACATGACACGTGACTCGTGCCACTGTGTCAAAGCCCCGGTTACAGTGACATATTGATGTCAAAAACGAAACTATGTCGGTGTTAGTCGACAAAGAATGGATACGTTTCTAAAATTTTCATTTGCGATTTTAAGTATTTTAATATATCATTATTATACAGAATGACTAAGAATTAGACCTCGAAATAAGTCAAATTTGAGTAGATATTTTGAAACTAGCTGTGCCCGCGACTTCGTCCGCGTGGAATAGTTATTTTGCGCACCTCAGCTGTTACCCGATCTTGACAACGCGACATATCCAAATTTGGTACCATAAAAACGGTCATTGTGACTAAACCTTAAAAGATAGACATATGCCGTCGCGGACTTTTTTTTAGATCATGTATAGAGGAATAATTCTTTCATACATATTTTTTGTGTATCTTGAACCGTTTTCGCAGCGCACGCAAAGAAAGCCTTCAAAAATGAATAATTTTCCCCGTTTTTTACACATTTACCGCTCTGTCTTTGCTCCTATTGGTCATAGCGTAATGTTATTTAGCCTATAGCCTTCCTCGATAAATGGACTATCCAACAAAAAAAGAATTATTCAAATCGCACCAGTAGTTTCGGAGATTAGCGCGTTCAAACAAACAAACAAACAAACTCTTCAGCTTTATATATTAGTAAGTAAGTATAGAGTATAGATTAGTATAGAGTATAGATAATTAGATTTATTAGCTATAAAATGAATAGTTTGCGCGAGAGACATTTCCAAAGTGGTAAATTGTATGTAACCCTCCCTGTTACTCCTGAAATAAGAAAATAATAAAACTAAAAAAATTATGATGTACATTACCATGCAAACTTCCACCGAAAATTGGTTTGAACGAGTACTAGTACAGAACCATTCATGGGCGAGTCTGACTCGCACTTAGCCGGTATTTTAAGTTATCGGTTCTTGGAAGGATTCTCGAAATTTTCTACCATATTATGTATAAAAAAAAACACAAAAGTTATGATATATTGATACATTTCTGAAATATTATAAGCCTGTAATTAGGGAATGCAATCCAGCACCCAAAAGTCAATTTTGCAAATCCGCAAGATTGTAACCATGAGTCCGACGGATCCAAAATATAAACTTTAACTCATACTGTAAAATTTAATTATATATTTCTTAATTCTACAGAGTATTTTGTTTCATTTTTTAATTAATATATTAGGAAATAAGTTTTGGGCTAATAATTCTAAATTATTGTACAATCCTGCAAATCTTGCGGATCCCGCACGCGTTATCCCGCATTTGTAATCCTGCAAAATCGGTGCGGGATCCGCAGTTGCGGGATTGCGGATCCACGGGATTGCATTCCCTACCTGTAATAATTAGATAAAATGACAGTTAAATATTCTGTTTCTCAAGTATATCACTAGCGTGTATAAAAGTATTTTATTATGCACGCTAGTGATAACTCATGTAACTAAAATCAGATATATTTAATTTAGATTTTGACACACGGATTGATAATTAAAAACGAACCTAAAATAGTAACAAGAATACTTAACCTAACCAACGTACGAAAAAAGGACGCACAAAACAGGACGCAACAGCGTTCCAACAGACAGTCAATACCGCAATAAAATGCATCCGAGTTAGAATAAATCTGGAATCCGGGCGACTCACGACGCAGGTGAGGTGTAACAAAGGGCGGTGTCGGTGTCAGGTTGTTCGCGTGACCACGCTCTGCGGCTCCTCCTCACTCATTTAGGAGGATCGTCTTACTTAGGAATCTTACTGGTCTGTCCGATGGCTGCTTTATTAGACTACCAGCGTCTTTGTCTGCCAGCTTGGTGGAAAGCAAGACATTCTTTTGTCTTTCGCGGTGCAAAGCCTATAATGTTCTAAAGGATGCACATCGACGATGTGTAACTTTAGACCAGTCTTCACTTGATTTGCAATTATCCTACTTTAAAATAGATAAGTACACTGATCAGTCGTGTAATTGTGATTATTTTGCGATCATACATTTTTGATGCAATATTACAGACATTTATGACTGAAACGGATCGGTTCAAATTTACTTATTAATAAGGTCTAAACTTTCATTACTTACAAGTTAGAAAACAATGACAAAAACGGTTTGGATCGAAATAACTTATTAATAGATTCAAACTTAAGTAAGATAACATATTCTTTCATGTGTCATAATTTATCTTATCTTATATATCCAGTCTACTTTAACCATGAATAAGTAAAGGTAATTAGGCCTTAGCCAACCATGCTGACCCAATTTCATACAAAAAATCAATAAATATATACGTTAGAAAAACAAGAACAAACTTTTATGACTATTAATTATATCTTTTCACTCAAATACGTGTTTTATGAAAAAGAGACGATGAAATTCGAAAATTAACTCAGATTCAGAAAGAATCATTGTGATAATAAGAACTTTAATACGATATGATATATATATATATATTATTTATCATTTAGAAACAAAACTTATAAGCAATCAAGTCACATATTTAAAATTGAAATACAAATTGTGAATCAAATATCCTTTGTGGTTTTGCGTGTAATATAATTATGGCAATGTTTTGTAATAAAACAGATGTTGAAAACATGTTTACAAAATTAAATTATCACCATTTAATAAACAGTTTTTTATTTATTTATTTATTTATTTCTAACTTAGCCTATCATTACAGGTACACCCAATGCGATAGACCAGCACTACAATAGTACACAAATATTCAAAATCTGTTCTAATCCTACATATAAAAATTAATTATAAAACATTTATATAGAATATTTTAACATTCATTATATACATTCATTATACATTATATACATATTATAATATACATATTTAAAAACAAAAAAATCCTACATGTAACTTATTTTATAATGTGCTACTTTTGTGAATTCGTTCATAGAGCAAGAAAAAATGTCCACATTGTCAGCAATGAGGTTCAGAGTGTGCAGTGCGCGCGAAAGAGGTGCTCCACGCAGGAGGTTAGTGCGCGCTTGAGGCACTGCGAATAAATGTGGTCTAATTCTTCGCCTCACATACCTGTCCGGAACCGATAGATTCAAAGTACCTAGTAGCTCCGAATTAAAAATCGTGCCTCTCAATAATTTAAATAAATAAGAGACAAGAGCAAACTCTCTTCTAACCCTTAGCTCACTATAGCCCACCATTCCCAACAGTTGTTTAAAAACACCATACAGACATGAAAACAAACATAATGCCCCATGTAGCAACTAATGTCGGCAACGAATTCAATAAATAGGGTATTGTTCATTTACCGAATAAAACAATCGCCTCCATTAACTTGCCTAAAACTGTTCGCCGAGCACACAGCACCACAGTTAAAATCGTGCAGCCTGAACTAATTTCGCTACTTACGTATGACGTTGGTTTCGTGTCGTCGTAATATACATATCAGTATACGTTAGAAACGTACAATGCCGACCTCTAACGCTGTTACTATGTATTATGAATTTCACTACATATTAGTAAACATTGTAATATATTATGAATTTCACTACATATTAGTAAACATTGTAATGTATTATGAATTTCACTACATATTAGTAAACATTGTAATGGATGTTACAATTACGATGAATATTCTAGCGATGTGTTTTGAATCAACCCTAAACAAAATTGTTAAGACTGCACTATATTCTTCTATTATGACGACCTCCCTAGTCAAGTGGTTAGTAAACCGGTTTCAAGCTGTCGACATTTCTGAGCTCCCGGGTTCGAATCCCAGTGGGGGAGATGTTTGCGCGATGAACTGCATTTGTAGCTTAGTCATGGTTGTTATTATATATTTCTATCAAAAATATTTCTATATGTATAATATATGTATGTCTATCCGTTACCCAAGATCCCATAACACAAGCCTTACAGAGCTTACTTTGGGTTAGGCTAATTGGTGTGAGTGTAAGAAATATCTAATTATTATTATAATACGTGATTAAGTAGTATGCCAATTGGTTGATAAATATGTTACAAAGTGAAGAATTATTACGAGTTTTACTTTAACATATTCTCAAAAAAAGCCTGACTACAGTTTATTAATAAAAAAACAAACATCAAAATGTTGAATACATTAATGAAAATCATGTTACATCACTTTTAATTCAAAAGCGGCTCAAACTATGTAAATGATCTCCTATTTAATGGTTTTGTCTTGACATGATATTCAAATATTAAAAAAGCAGGGAAAAGAAATTACGAAGAAAATTATTTTTTATTATTAGTTTTGGAATTCCGCCAGTTTCTGCAGTTGGCAATTCATGTCTATTCATTGACTGTTAAAAGATGGCAGTTCATCAGCACAGCTAGTAACATAGAAAATAACCGGAAATATTATAGTTATTACTTCATCAATACCATTATAATTATATAACACAGCAAAATTAACAAATAAACAGGGATTTATAACGTAACTGTACCATCAGAAGATGGCCCACCTAAAGTATGTATCGGAGACATTTCCAAGGCGTTGTCTCTTTAAAATAAGTTTGATAATGCAGAAGCAAGAAGTTGAATCCAAAGACGAGCCGCGCGTGGTAAGAATAAACGGTTAAATCAGACCGTGCTGAACAATTTTGCCTCCAGGTAATACGGATGGACTTTACTGTTGTGTCGAATGGTATGATGATTTAAAGGTAGGTAGCTATATATAAACCAATGAAAAAAAAGTGACAGATTCTTTTTTAAATTGTTAAGTTAAAAGATCTATTCTAATAGCATGACGCTTACTAAATATATTCGTATCGATTACACAAGAAAGCAATCATTCAACATTCCGAATCGATAACATTTAATCTTCACTAAATAATTATTCAGTTTCCATACAGATTGATTCAAGCTAATAAATTATATTAAATACGCACGAATTGGTCACCACTAATAAAAGTTCAAGCGGGCGAGCGAATTATCATCCGGTCGACTTCACCGAATTACGCAAGAAGACCAGCAAACAGCTGGTCCGATGTGCAATAGGTAACCGCTGAGCTAACAATGGACAGCGTTGATCATAATCCAGATAATGCTCAAGGTATGGCGAGCATTTTGTTCTTGGGCCGTGAGGCGCACGACCGACATCGAAAGTGAAATGTCGTGCCGGCGACATGTCGCCCAGCATTAAGGTTCCAGTCTGCCGTGACTCGGCATTCGCGCAATCGAACATTAAGAAGCCAATCATAAATGACCTTATGATTTCCTATCGACAACTTCGACATTTACCACTACCATAATGTACCTACGTAACCTTCCTTGCATGGTGTTTGCACGCTACAACTGCTTAACGTAAAGACAATGAGATAAGAAGATAAGATTCCTATTAATTGAAAATGTCAAATGAATCTTTCTCGCAGGATACTTACTACATTGTTACAGCTGGTTTGTGTCTTGACAATCCGCGCAAAATTATTGGTTAGTCATGCTGCAGCTATGCGCGAATGCAATTGAGAACATTCAACGAGAATACCGATTCAATTCAGATGCCAAGTATAACAAATTCAGAATTATATACTATGCTTAAAATACATAAATAAAAAAATGTGTTTGTAGTCTGCGGCAATAAACAATGAAATAATAATAAACATACAACAGTCATCTGATATAAAGGCACGAATAAAACATGAAATTTCTAATAATATGATAAATAAAATAAAATCACAAACGTTGTTAAATTTCTAACCACAATCATAAAATTGGAGACCTACATCTCAAAACTATTCGACACGCGAACATAGGTTGAGAGCAATATTTACACTATCAATTGTATGTCATCGGCGTCTTCGGCACGTTGTTTTCACTCGCGCCCGCCGTGTTACCTTTCAAAAGCGTCGAATCATAAACAAAGCGACCTTTGAACTTAATAACAATGTGAACCGGCGTGCGAAACGGGAGATGCACCGAGCGACTTGCAATAACTCTTTTCGGGCCCATCCACCGTCGTTCGCCGCGTGACATGCAATAATTCAACTTTGGTACCAAGAGCAAAAACTTTCTGCGTCTGCGGACCAACCGTGATCGCTTGCCTAGATAATTATGACTTTATATAGATATCGTACAACTATAATTCCGAGCCAAATCAGATTATTGCACTAATATGGAAGAGGAATATTGTGAGAACGTTCAACAGTGATAGTAGAGAGTAACAACAACACCATGCATTGTGAGGTTAGTCATGGAATATATCTCTACCTTTCCTAGTTCGATAATGAGTCAAGGTTACCGAGAGCAAAATTTATTGACTATATAAAATGTCTGACAATTATCAAATTGTAGCGAAGATTCGTGGCGCAGCTGAGGTTGCACACAGTTTAAAGTGACTAATAAAATTCAGTTTTGTTTCATAGTACAAATACCTAAAACAATTTCTAATGTAGTTATTGTTGTTGGTCAAGCTGACTGTATCTATGGAGACACACATTCCCAAGTATCACACAATAAAACCCAATAAATATCTCGATTTAACAAACCATCTAACAAACAATGAACACTTTATACGTGATTGAGTTAGGCGCGAGGAGTATATCAACTAAATCCCTCTACAAATTATGAATATCCAAGAGATTCCAATACTGTAAAATAACGTCTAACAAAATCGGTTACCGTGGAATAACAACGAATATGGTTTAATACAAAGAGGAGAAAGGATAGAATTGGTAAGTGTTGATGCATCGTAAGGAGCCCTGAAATCTACACCTGTTTCACAAGTTCCAGACGCTGCATGCAACACTACAGACCCAACCCAAGAGATTTCGTCTAATATACAAAAAATGCACTAGCTTTAGTATATCGTTAGATATAATAAATTATTTTCCACATAAAAGTACAGAATACCAAACAGTCGTATAAAGTGTTTAACGTACCTTTCAAAAACAAAGAACACGTCATTGCACCAATATCCCACAAACACAAAAATAAATATATCTTAATTGCACGTAATAAAACAAAATAGTTTAACTTAATGACATACTTACATTTTATTGTTCAATTTCAACTAATCAAAAGTTAGGAAATCTTGATTCAGTGTCCAAAAAGTCGTTAGACCATAATTGCCTATTTATCACTCATCTGGGGGCATTTCGTTGACCCTGAAGCGGTACAGTCCCCAAAATTTGTTATGAATACTGGACACTTAAGAAGCGTAAATTTAAAAAACGCGAATCTAAAATTCCACAGGTGAGGTTTAATATGCTTTCGATGGCAGCGGCTCGATTCTCGCACTGATCCAGTTTGAGGTAGTACATAATTTGTTTTGTAACCGACAATCTGATGCACTTTGGTTCTGAGAGAATCAGGACAATACGTGCAAATATTAAGCAAGAGTAAGCCAACATGCCACTATTCTTACTATTTGCTCACGCGAGCACTAACAACTGGTATGTAAATGAACAAACAAAACATAATTTATAATTAACGTGAATGCCAGTGACAAAGTACACCAAAACATGTCATAAACAAAATTTGATGAACTTTGCGATAGTGCTCAGAAATTAAATTACAGAGCTTCATGTTATGTTATGTTTTAGTCGGTTTCGCGGTTTATAGCAGACGAGACGATGCCGTAAACTAAAATCTAAAATTCATTTATAATTTCTTATTACCAATAGTATAAATAGTATATGAATTTAATATTTGATGATATACTAGCCGTAACCTCAGTATCACTACTATACATCTAATAATTTTTAAAGTAATTTTGTGGAATAAGAATAGCAAACCAAAACAAGCGACGATTACAGTGAGAAAATAACATTGTCCCCTAAGTGATTTTGTTCCCTATTTTCACTAACTAGGCAATTTGAGCTGTTAGCTCAACACTTTCAAATTAAATCCGTGACCACAAACAATTTAAACTTAAAAATTAACAACATCATGATCGTTGGGCACTCAAATAGTTTCCCACAGTTGAAAAGGTGAAAATTCAGTTCTAATAGGAATAAATGCTTTAAAAATTAAATAAACACGCATAGGTACGCGGCGTTGACTTCGGTATAATTCGATAATTTACAAGGCATAGTGCGGCGCGGGCGCCTCTGGCTAGTAAATAAGGTTCTCAAGAAATTCGGCGGTAGTCGGCGATCGTATCTGCAGCACGCTATCCATCACGCGGCGCTAGTCACGCAACCGTGGTGCCCACTAATTATTTCATTCTAAACAGAGACAATTTGTCATTAATTGTAAAACACCAGTGATAAAAACGTCAGGAAGCACCAAAACCCGCCAAACAACTCGGCTACTTAACGACGATTCTTTTAGTCGAATCAGATAACCAACTAATAACAAGTATCAATCCCACCCAACAGGTGCACAATCTTCTTGCGCCTAGTTATTGAAACTGACAAGCGGTCACAGCAACATTAGCGACCGCGGTGCTTCAAGTGAATAAATTGAGATAAAAGGAATGAGACGAATACCCACTTCAATTACGTCGACCCACACAATGATTAGACGTTTCACTAGGTGTGCAGTCCGATCGCGGGTATGCTTGAGTTATTAACTGCTAGCTTTGTTATAAATACATTCACCGTGACGAGGATTGATGGTATAAAATACTCGGGCTTTTTATGCTTGAACGCCTTCATTACTTGTCAACATTCTAACTCCCGGATTAAGTGCAGTCGTTTATCTAAGCATTTATGTGTTACAGAGTCGTTCTTTTATGGGCTGTTTTGTGGCAGCGTAACGTTTTATTTGGGAAACTCGGATCAGCTATAGAACTTGCCTTCCAAACGGTGGTGAATTCCTGTGTTAGGATTGATGGTATACAATACTTCATGGGCCTCAATGACTGCCTTCGACATATTTCGAATTGTATACTTTCATACCTATATTCGCTCATTATCGTACATGGCAATATCATATGTTTCGCTCAATACAAACAATGATTTTTGAAATAAACTTGTCTGGACAATCACGATTCGAGATAAACTAATAAAAGGAACTAGTTGTTCGCTATCACGACAAAGACGACCTTCAACTTAGCTCGGCCTGAATACAGAGTGGCCTAATAACAAGAGACACTGGAAGGTAAACGTTGTACGCTTTCGTATGCAAAAAGCGTTAAGTGTTAGCCGACGCGGTTGTACGGGCCGAACATTAAACAAGCGGTTGTGAGCTAAAATAGAAATGGGTTGTTTGAGTAGGGTTCTTTCGCGAACGCAATTGTAGTCGAACGTGTCTTGTTAGCGAATGCGTTATGCAAATTTTAGTCAGCAGTGTTATACCTTATAACTAACGTGAGCCGATTCACTCGAAACGCGGCAGGAAAAGATTTTTTTTTATATAAAAAAGCTTAAAGAGCTCTTGTTTACGACGACTCTAGCAGATAAAACAATAAAGCAGCTTTACAACTTAAAAAGCAATTAGTTGTATCGATTCAAACATGGTAATGATTAGGTGGCAACAAGGCACAAAGTAAACAAGCTCATGGTTAATTCAATTAAGCTACTCGCGATAATAAGTAATTGCCGTGAAACTCTATTAACGGGAGTAAAATTTTTACATATGTATATTTCAAAAGGAAAGAATGTTTGGAACTTATTTGTGATTGCACCACTATTTTAAAATTATCTACTATCGTTATTGATTGTTAGATAAAACAATTGTGCGATACGAATACAAAATCATCGTAATGAAAAAACGATATTTCATAATTTTGTTACGCATTACTGGTACGCGTTTGAGTAATTACAATGTCAAAGAAACCGAATCTAATTAGTTAATAAAGCTTTATATTAACTGCTCAATTGGCATTGACAATTATGTTCTCTTTTATTTTAGTTTTTCAGACACTTAGAAATATCGTATTTCCAAACACAAGTTTTGGTAAGAATATAATAAAAATCTATATTAAAATTATAAAATTTAATAAAACAGCAATGATCCAAACCTATAGTTAAAAACCAAACATAAATCGCTTAATAATGACAAGTAAGTAGATGTATTTTCTTTATTAAACGTATATTTATTTATTTAAACTTAATGTACACAAGCAGACTTAATACCTGAGTAATTATCTACCAGTTACCTGTATTTTGTAAACCTTATTTATTCGTGTTTTTCTAGAGAAGAATAGAAAGCACAATTTTTTAAACAATGTGTTCAAAAATATAAACTCGTATATGAAAATTAAGTAACCGTTGTATAGAGATGATCCGCTATGACAGAGCAATAATAAGCCCTAAAGCGTCTAAAGTTTGCAATAATAATATATCGTTACGTAGTAATTTGAACTGAGTCAGGCTTTATGACCGGATAGCGTTGAAGTGATTGCGCACTCGCCAAACGACATTCGTAAATTGTCGATTAAGACGGTGCACACTCGAACGACAAACGTATTCGCGTCAGAAACGGCCGCCGCCGCTTGGGCCACTGCTATAAATTTCATAATTAATTTTATTATCAGAGTCATTGCTCGCACGTCGACTTAAAGGGAGATTTGCGATGCAAAGCCATCGCCGCCGTTCGCCTTATCATTAAAACGTTCACAGTCTTCGCTCGCTCCGATTTCATAATGTTCCTTAATGCGCTGTAATTGTTTGCGAATAAAAGAACGCTCGCTGAAAGGGATTCGTGCGGTGCACGGGGCGCCCCTGTCAAAAACCATCATTGTAATAGAGTTTTCTTTCGTAACCGCCGCTCGGTTATAAAAGCTAACTCGCTTTCAAAGAAAAGTAATGAGAATTTAACTTTCCGGAAAATGGGCGTCTGCGCCCGGTGGCTTTTGAAAGAAAAATATTTATAACAATATTCTCAGTAGCGACCTAGGCCAGCCTTTACCAGTACAAAGGGCAGCTCCATCGCAATCGTCTGATTCTACTTCTGTAATAATATAATGTTACAGCAATTACTTCAAGTGACTTTACACCAACTCTAATTTAGACATAAAAGCCGACATCCAATTAATCACAGAAAATAATGTTAGAGGTTAGTTTCCTTTATCGTAACTGCGGTGTGGATAAAACGTTTTATCCGAGTTTGGCTATACATTCAAGTAGTTTGGTGTAAAGATGCAACCGGAGAGAACTTTGGCGTAGTTAATGCCATAAAGGATAAGCTGCATTGTGAACCAGAATGGTCTTTCAGGGAAAACGTGACTCTCATTGTCCAATTACTCTTATTTGCTTTTAATAGCACTTTAAACGAGTTAGGACTGAGTCGTAAAATTTCGTGTATATTCTGAAGTTGCACGTGTGCCGATCATTACAGTTTATTTTATTGCCATCTGTAAATTTTTAGTTAAAATATGATTTCAATAGCTGAGCTAAATAAAATGCGAAACAAATCTAACCGTTTTAGTTACTTAATGTCGCGAGTAGCGTTTTTAGTGCGACTTTGTAGGTTTTTTTGACATAATAAAATTAGCTCGGAAAACCTCATACTTCTGATTTGATTTGTGTTACCAAAACACATTATATAATCGTCTGGTGTCTCCAAACGTACGGATTAGGTAGTACTTGTTCCATATCGAAAAGATATAGGGTTTCAAAATAAATCTGCTTCAACAATATTCTCGGAAAGAAATCACAGACTTTCATATACTAATCCCTTTTTATTTTAGTATAATAATTATTATCAATAATAGTAATAATATAATTCTCTACGAGTAAATAATAATTAATGGACAAAATACCAACATCTGTGCCAAGTTCAATTATCAAAAACAAATAAATCAAAATAGGACTTCCTAGACAACAGCACGAACAAATGAGATCGAAGAGCACGGCAATCCGGAGTTGGCGGACAGCGAATACTTGGAGCCAATTGGTATTCAGAGTGCAACAAAGATGTGCATAAATTGAGTGCATCAGCTGCACAAAAAGGCACAATCTCACCGAGATAGGATAACAAGATAACAACCGTGCACTGGCGGACTAAGACGGATAAAAACAAGACTGTGCCTAAGGACGGGTACCTTGTTTACTTAAACGAAGGCAACATTGAGTGCCTCCGGAGCAGGCTGTGCATTCCTCCTTCAATGTATAACAAGCATTGCATTAAACGTAACATAACAGCTCTTAAGTATTAAACCAATTTTGTTATACACCTTTTGCAATTACATCATTCATCGTTATTCAATTACATGCCAGATTAGATGTAACGTATTAATTCCATTTCAAACTTTGCTATCGCATTTTATGCCTTAAACACAAGATAAAGACTTACTTTTTCATACTATACATTAATAACAACAATCTGCAATATAACTTATATTATTTGCATTTGTTACCCACGCGCATAAATATATCAACGTTGACGTTTTACAAATTGCCCAAGGCGCGAGCTCAATTCTAATGTAAGGATGACAATAAATTGTATAACATTTAAAATTCTTTGAAGTTAAAGTTTACACATCACATTCGTAGACGATAAAATGTAAATACAATCTCACAGACAATCTAGATATACGGACTTATCACCAAATTGAAAACGACCCTACATCAAAATATTGAAATATAATATTTAACTAAAAATTTAAATTTCTGGTCGACTTAAAATTTATTTCTGATACGTTAAGCCAATTTGTTATTTTGCTTCGATCAATCATTATATCGAGTCATACTGAAGATTATAATCTGCTATATATTTAAAACACTACTAAAATGCGGAATAAAAGTAATATTAATTAGTGTCACTACGAAAATATTTTCAGAGCATGAGTTTACTCAATCACATACCGATGGTGTATGATGTCTTAGATGAAAAATATATTGAATGGTTGTGATAAATTGTGTTGGATTATAAGTCAACAGAATATTTTGACGTAAAGACTGATTGACCTGTTTACACAGTCATCAAAAGTTTGTCAAAAAATGTAATAAGACATTTTAGTATGTTTAATATGTATTTGTTTAATTTTCTTATATGAATGCATAGAAGTAACCAAATTATTTTAGTAAAAAATAGATTTGTGTAAATGCTGTCACAAAGTATCAGAAATATCTGTAGCCCACGAGGTCTATTAGAGATAAATATATATGTAAAATAATCCACTGCCTATTAAAAGCATTGATGGCGCTGTGATCTCAGTACTAGTCTTCTAATCAAGAGACTCGGAGTCGATACTGTTTCGAATTGCTAATGTAAATAAATATATCGACGAGGGTCGAACTAATAAGTCCGCCTTTCCAACGGTAAGGGATAATATTACGAGTATGAAGCAAGCTGCATATACATACGAAGAAATTCAGACGTGATTTGTATAAATAATAATGCGCTCTGTGCAGCGTGGTCAGAGCTAAGACAAAATCGCTCTAACTTAGGGTAAGCCCGTGAACCTCCATGAGGGTATATGTAAGCTGTAATAATGATGATAAGAATCCATTTCCCTTCACAGATTAGCTGCATAAAAAACATTAATAACGAAATGTTTTGTCATCAGCGGAGAAAATAATATTTTATTCTAGCTGAGATTGTGATAATCTATTTTTATCAGTACAAGACGATCGTTTCATTACACGTACTGCCCACCACTGTGTAAAGATGGCGGATATCACGGTACCTCCAAATGTTTGACAAAAACGCAAGTGTGCAAGTTACAATCTTATCGCGAGTCTTTTAGGCCACAATTTTAACAAATCGATATAGGCAATATATCAGCATCCTGACACAGACAACAAACTTGAAAATTTAATATTTGGACGAAATTTTATGATGTATGAGTGACATGACGAGAATATATAAGACGATAAATGAATTTGTTAAAAAGAAGTTTTAAAGTGGCTGCTATAACTATACAAGACGAGGGGAGAACTAATAGCCTAGAATGAAAATGTATGGCATGTGACAACAAACATGTGAAAAGGTCGTAGATGAAATGAAGAAATACCTAAGAAGCAGAAAGTGGATAGCACGAAAGGTGATATGAAAGTTTCTGGAGTGGATGACACGGTATGAGATAAGAGAGTAGAGTGGAAACGAAAGATAAACTGCTTGAATTGTGATGATATTGACGTCAGAAAAAATAACATTCATTCATTCATTTTTAAATATCAATATAAGTATATTTCAAAAGTGCAATAAAACTTTAAAATTGTGCATGGGTGATTGATTATCGCGATATTAGTACGATCTCAGGTGACGTTTTCATACCCATTAGTATTCCTCTAGCAACAGGAAAACGTAACATTTACGTCTAATGTTTACTAATAGGTATGTGCGATTCCTAGCATCGCCAATGACTTAATCCCGAGTGCGGTACGTTCTTTTCGGCCCACTCATGCGACAATCTGATATGCTCGTGAGAACTAACGCGCACATGAAAATATGCTCATGACTCAATCACACTGTCAACTCTATAATTTTGAATAAACCTTATATTCTTATTTATATTTTATTCAGGTTGATACGATTAACAGAAATATAAATTGTATATGCTTACATAGATGAAAAATTAAATTACGCCACTCAGAACAATTTCACACCTTAACAGAATTATTCATTTTGTATTAATGACGCCCACCTTAACACACCTGTGAAAGTAAACACAAAATCTCACGATAGTTAAACAAAAAGAGCCGAACAAACGCTCGTCAAACATTAACAACTCATGACATAATAGAAACAGCAGAGTGCAGTAATCAACTCGAACTAATAAGAAGGTGAGAAGGCGAGGCATATTTATTACTTTAATGGAATATCAGCAATTAGGAACGAAGATAGAATCAGTAGCGCTGACAAGGTGCAAACGAGAGTGGTCTGACCGGATACATAGGCCCTGCCGCTACTACGTATTACAGGACTATTACCAACAGCGGGCCCAATTTTACGGCATTGTAGACAGTTTACCCTTCAAATAGAGACGAATCTGGCTTGTAGAGGAGTAAAGTAGGAAAGCGCGCTCTGATGGGGAACTGTACGAAAAATAAAACAATGCCGCCGATGAATTACCATAGAGAATGAGCGGAACGGATGGATTAAGTGAAATACAATCAAACAAGGAGGCGTGCGTGCCGAGAATATAAAGTAGAGAAATGAGTACCTCTCTGCTTTGGGCGACAAAAACTTGAAGAAAATTTATTTCTTTCCGTTTAAAGCTCTCTATTTTTCAGCACTTATGCAATGCATTTTCTTCTTAGTAACCGCATGAATGTTGCCATGAATATTTATTGAATCATAAACTTACACAATGTTAAGTGCTCATAGAATTTGAAGAAACTGAAAATAATATATTTCAATCAATCGATGGTAGTGAATTAATTGTATAGTATTGGAATGAAAATATACGCCAGTTTACAAATCATTTTGTTGTCTTGCGAATACAGGTTACCTTCTAGTATTATGATAATGAACAGGCTGTTGCATATGCAAATCTGTTTAATTGTCCAACAATAAAGTATAAATTTTCTTAAACTTGCGGTGATATTTTCTCTTTACTCATTATTAGTGCCAAGTGTTCTCTTTACTCATAATGCCATTGCCAATAAAACAAATTTAATGTCTAAAGCAAAAATGTGAGGGCAACCATTAATGTATTTTTTAAAGAATGCTGTCATATTTTAGTTTATTTGCTTATTTTATTTCGCTTATTTTATGCACGCCACGCTTTATTAACAGCTTGTAATCGTATTATGCTATATGAAGTATCACAACAAAAAAATCTTGACTGTTTTAATATTTATTTTTTACTTTCTAATAGTGACTCAAACTTTAACCACGGAATGTGTTAAAATCAAAAAAGAGACAACGATTAATTGAAAAAAAAAATAACGACAAATTAACAAAAAAATATATAATAAAGCAACAAAAAGTTTCTAAAATCAGAGTTTTCTTTGGATAACTCTCATTTCAGAAGCGTTTAGCTGCAGTATAATTTTGGCAACACCAAAAAAATTAAGAGGCCTACGTTAGAAATACGCTATGAAAGACGCGCTATAAAAGGCATCAAAGAAATACAAAATATCGATGGTTAAAACTAGTGGGTATTAAATGCATATTTGACATATTAATATAACACGAATCGGGAGATCCTAGATTCAAGCCATCCATACGCCAATATGCAGTAAATCCAGCTACAATTTCATTTCGGTCAATCAACCCACTGGCTATAGGAATGCAAGTTAATGAATTAAAACAACGTTTTTTGTGGTCAAGTCTATGATTGGTAGCTATAAAATGGAAACAGCTTAAGTAATTTTGTGTTTAAGAAGATACGTTAAGCAGTGCAACCAGCTGCGATGTCGTCCCAGTCCCCCCCAATGGCAACTGACTTTAGGAATGTAGAACTTGTTAAAATTAAGCAACATTTACTGAAGTAAGGTATATGGTACATTTTAGATTAAGATTATTTTCAACACTAACAACAAATTTCATCAAATAAAATCAGTAACATATAATACCACACTTTTCAACAAGTATCTGCTAAAACGTCGAAGTATATAATAATGGCTAAATAGTAATTAGACCCGTAATTTCAATACATGTGCTATGTATTCAAATCGCAAAAGTATTATGTAAGTAAGAAGTATGATCTTATTTTACTTTAACAAAATATAACGACAAATAATTACGATATTTTTTTAGCTTTATGAAATGGTTTCAAGCTGCTGTGTATATAACACCGTATACAGCTTACTAATGTTACTTATATTTTGCACACGTGCTTACGTAAAAAATAATATTATTTTTTATCATCTTCAGCGTTCAAAAGTTTTGGTTGTATAACGTTTATGATTAGGATGGCTGTCTTTGTACATATGTGATACAAAATTAGTACACATATACAAAATTAACACAACTAAAATATACTCCAATGAAATGACATTTCGAATTTCGTGTGTTCTTCGGCCACACTATAACACCTTATTTAGGTAATAGGGTGTCAGATGCAGCAAAGGCTACCTTCAGGCGCCGACGCCGCTCAACTAAGCTGACTCAGCACCGGCGCACTCCGCCATCATTACCTCGCAACTTGTCATTAGACGCGCGCGCACTTCGCAGAACGAAAAACACTAGTCATCCGGCTTCCAATTCCGACCAATTAACGCGCCGGCCACACTTTGTGTGAACGTAAAAAGCCGTGACGAAACGTCGATATGTCTACGTCCTTGTTAGTCAGCCGTTTTTTGTTGAAATCAATAAAATAGTCGCAACCGACTTTGAGTCATAAGGTATTGTACCTCTATCATTGTATATTGAAAATTTACCAAGATTAAGATGTTATAGGTAAGAATTGTTTGTTTTTATATACCTAATTCGTTTCTAATTCCTAAAGTTATTCTTAGATTTTTAGCTGTTGGAGAAAATGGAATAAGAGCATTCGGGTGTAGGATCACAAGAGGCGGCAAGCTCAAATCCAATTACTTCGTCGTGAATCCACTACCAATGACCATTGCCTTTAACTTGGAGGGATTAGTTCGGAGTCTGAAAGATTTGGCCTAGCTGTACACGTGATCTAACGTATTCATCACTACAATAGTACCGTTGACTTCTGTATCAGAGAAATGGTAACACAACTGCAAACCGTCGACATAGAGATTGTAATTGGGAGATATTACTTAGGTCACGGTATTTATAAACAGCAAAATAGCAATAACGATAAAATTCATCCTTGAGAAACACCTGTATGTAAGGTAACACCAGTACGACAAGACGTCAATTGTTTTCTTAATTACACTTTGATTGAACTTTTTTATTAAATGGAAAACGAATTTTTTTTATGTTCATACCATTTTTACAGTTAAAGAGTGTCTTTAGTTAATTAATTTAGTACGAATTAAAATGTTTCATAATGAAACATTTTAAATGGAACCTGCTATCTAACAAAATTAGATGTAACGGCAACGTGCATAAAAACCATTCAAAGTTAAATAGAGTCACGTACTTCCTATTCCAAAACAGTCAACTTTTTGACAAACTAGCCGATTTTCTTTTTTACTTCAGTCGGGCGTGTTAAAGCCGAACTGATTCACTTTGACTAATGATTTTCCGAAAAAAGATATTAAAAATTAATTACAGAGACAAAACGCTATTAACAATACCCTACTTCCGTTTAAAATTCCATCCAAAAGTTTTACTATGTCATAGGTTTCTAAGTAATTTACATAACTTTCAGTCGCATAATAAACTCTGTTGCGACTGTTGCAAGTAGAGGCTATAAAAAAGTTATCTTGACAGCAGCTTTCATAAGATCGTTCAGTGAACAGCCGTAGCGGATGTCAGTCGACAACAAACCGAATACTCTTCATTGTGCTGTCATCGTATTAAACTGACAGTACCAAAATAATCTGCCATTCATTAAGTATTCATACACACAATTACCCGCGAAACGCTGCGGAGACGACAATGCCACCATCTCTCACATCCGACACCGCGCACAATTAATTCAATTCACACTTACATCAGCGCGCTTACATTAGATCAACGCTACAATGGTTATTTTCTCTTAATTCAATTATGAACATTTCGCAAATCACATGAGAGGAATGTTGCCGTCGCACGAATGTGGGAATGTTATGATATATTCGGTAGATATTTTCTTCTCTGTTAAAACTAAAATGAGATCTGAACGGTGTTTCTGCACAATAACAATACTAGTTGGCTAGCGTAATAGTAGTTTTTGGTTGCAAGTGCAAATTAATTGATAGACGTCGGGATTGGGTTTCGAAGCGAATGAGATTGCGGATTCCGACGCGCGCAGGGATGGAATTAAAATACGAGTTAGACTCAATTACGGCCTACAGCAAAGCTGATTTTCCAAACAATACCCAAGATTACTTTAAATAACTTATTTTGACTGAGTATACATGTATAATATCTACAACGCATAGGTATGTATAAATTTTAATAATATTCTTTATTGTACACAAATAATGTTACATAAAATGATGTACAAAGGCGGGCTTATATATTTAAGAGATTTCTTCCAGCCAACCCTAGAATTATAAGATATATAATTTCAAAATTATAATAGAAATAACTACTTACACTTGAAAAATTTGTACCTATTATTATAAATAAAAGAATATGCATTCACGAAATTTAAAATAGGAATTTCTAAAAGACCCTACAATTATTATGAGAATAAGGTACAAATGAATATGACTATTTTTATTACATAATAATCAAAGTTTAGCAATTTCTATCTCATGAACGAAATTTCACTTTAATTTTTTATTAATATTGTTCTTCGATTTAAAAAAAAATACAATTTTTCTTAATGTATTCTAATGAAAGAATTCTAGCTTTCTCACATTAAATGATGTTACATTTAATGTACGAAGGCTAGATATGTATTCTTTGAAATGTATGTATTTAATATAGAAAATAAATCTATAAACGTACAAATAACGAAGTAATTGTCAATTTTAGTAGCTTAATTGGCGATTAGTGTGAAGCGTTTTTGAGCGACCCGCAATAAGTTGCAAATATGGTGCTGAGCGATTCAAAAGAAATAATCGTAGATACATTATTACTTCTACAATATTTCTCAACTAAAAGAGTACTCTTATAATATATAGAAAAACGTATATATAGAAAGAGTATTTTTTTAAATACTCTTTTTTCAATTATTTGATATAAGCTTTCTTAGCTTAGATATAAGCTCTTAATAATAATCCAGGACAAATGCAAAACGTGATTTGTGCAGGAACTTGGTCGAAAGAAGCTTATTTACTCTTACAATTATGTATATAGAGACTATAATATATGAAGCAAGTTCCAATTAGTCGATTTTCTTGACCACAGTGATGAATGACACAGGTTCTATCCCCAAGCGATAACAACGTTGAGCTCCTTTTCGCTACGCAACACTGAAATAAATGTGAGAAGATGCCCGAGCATGAGCCGACAAATATCCGACGCCCAATCCCACCTACCCTTTAAAGCGAACAACCCGGACCAACTGAACCACGTGCTTGATATGGTCTCATTAACTTTTATAAGTTTAGGATATTTGATAGTAACCTGAGCAATTTTATCCATCGGACTTTTAAATCTATAGTATTATGTTGACGAATAAGCAAACTACTCACCTGATGGTAAATATTTACTGTCCCATAAAGCATACGTGATTCTTGTTAAATTCCCAACAATCCTGCAACCCCCACAAGGACCGCATTGTATGTTGCCAACTTGTGACCTAAAATGTCAAATACCCCTAACCACCTAAGTAAATGATACTGGTATAGGGCATCCCTTAAGAAAAGTGCTGTAAAAAGAGTTTCCAGGAGTCCCTAACTTTGTTCAGGGTGTCTTTTGACAGGGTTTGTCAAGATTTGCCTGAAGTTTGTGGTTCAAACTCAAATGCTGTCACCGAAATCAAGATTAGCACTCTTTATATGCATTTATTTGCAATGAAATTACGACATGAAATAACGGAACAGAACTGCAGAGATGGAAACCACTGGAAACCAATCAGGTGACAATATTAATAACGCCGCGATAACCCGCCAGACAATACTGACTCAAGACTTGGAGCCGAGACAATCCGACGCAATGCAGGCAGTGTCCAATAAGTCGGTCCCCAGAGCCAATCTCGCAGTTCAATTTGCTCGAACTAAATGGAAGTCGCGCATCTTGTATTCCGATCGGTGCTAAATTATAAGTAAGCCAGCTCTCGCCCGCAACTTCGTCTGTACAGGAGACGAATTTTTGAAACAATAGAAAACCAATTCGCATTCGAAATCGTGAGATTCGTATACGAATTAACGAATTCACTATTTCTGAACTTTCGTGCGTTGTGCAACGAGTGGATCAACCCACTCGTTTTTAATTTCTACAAGTAGAATATCCGACGCTGAAAAGACGTTGACAGTAATAAATTTACTCTAGTTAATATAAAGCTTGTAAATAGGTACATAATAATAAGTATTGTTGAGTACGTATATTTTAATTTTTGTTGTTGTTCTTTTGAATTTTTCTGCGTGAAACGGAATCTAATTAAGAATTTCTTTTTAATAACAACACTCAATTCGAGTGTTGAAAAATCTATAAAATTGTAAGCTGTAGAAAATAATTTCGCGGACGATTTGTATTTGTATTCGAATTCCAAATTCACGTCTAATGATTCAAAAATCCGTCTACTGCTTTTGTTCGTTCTAAATATTATACCGCTGAAAAACTGTATTCCATAAAGCCGAACTTAGGTGTGACCTAATCAGTTTTGAATAAAATTATCATAACTTGTCAAATAATTTTAAGAGCAGTAATATACGTTTCATAGAAAGGTCGTTGCCAAGCAAGCAGACTGCAATCCATATAAGGAGGATAATGCACATTGTACTTTTACCATAAAATGCAAGTTACATAACCTATTAATCACACTGCCGAACTTTTAAAATCGGAACAGCAATCCAAACATTGCTACCATACAGTAAAAATAGGTACAATAAAGCACTATAGATACGATTCTTACACAGAGTTTCATCGTGAAAAAGCATGCTGGATCTACGGGTATCGTTATAATAGGCAAAGTGCAATAGGGTTTAGCGCAGAATTGAAACAACGATACGATAATATGTGAAATATTTTGTAAACACTGTGCGGCATTGTGGCAGCACATGAGGCTAATTTATAAAATGTTATGTCTATAGAAATTTCACTAAACAGAAATCTTAATGGTTAGCTCCTCAAATACTGAAAATCTTTACATCAACTGAAATAAATTCAATGCTTTATAAGTAGTCTGGATATACGTTACAAAATACTTAACTTATGTATTTAAAACTTTTTGTGATTTTAAATTCCTGCAATTGCACACACATTTTTCTTGTAAATACGAAGTATTATGTTAAAGACAACACGATTGCAGTAATTGTCTTGCACAACGTGAGAGCCGGGGTCACATTCAAGACCGATAAATAGCTTACTATCAGCTGTATGTTCGTACACCACACTGTTAATGTTTCCTTCTTAAAACTATAACATATCGAGACAGCCGCATGCTGTAAAAGCTACACAGTTATTGTTGCACATAGAACAGAATCGGAAGAAACTCTACTAAGATTCGTCCTAGGACTATATCGCGTACTTTAAAACAAGACCTAAGATTCGGTGCATACCACCGATATACATAATATGACCTTCATCAATCCCTACAGTTAGAGAGTGGATCGATCTAAGCTTCTTCAATTTCGATACATAGGTGAAAGGCATAGAAATATTTTTCCCTAAAGAATATTTTCACAATTGAAGAGCACTACAACAAGTAAAATCATAGATTTAAGAGAATCTACAGTTGACTACAACTGAAAGGTAAAATTTGGTCATCATCCTGCATCAGTGATTATTTGGTAGATAATATTTAGAAAAGCGTCTCGTTGACGAGATATACCTATCACGTCAACGAGACGCAAAAGCTTCATTTTTGGGAAAGAACTAGCTTCTTTAAGCAGTTACGTTGTTTTTTCACTAAAATGCAACTATTTATAAAACACGAACCATCCAAACTTAACCGTAACCGACTTAACAGTGTGAAAACTGGACCCTCGTCTAGCCAACCCCACTTTAATTTATGGTCAGTTTTGTGAAGATATGACGTGACCTAAAGGACACGTCGACATTTATTCTCGAAGAAATTCTGAAGCAGTGTTTAAATTTCCCACGTGGCCGTTGAATAATCCATAGATTCATGGCCATACAAATTAAATGTCTGTCAAAATGGCTATTCTAAATAGAATTTTATATTATTTTTTTACAGAGACTTCAATAAATATGTACATATAAGCTATCAAACTTATGGCATGACTAAATATTCAAGTCCATCACCTTACCGACATTGAATAATAATGTTGCTAACAATGATTCTTTTGTATACAACCCATTATTTGCATTAAGCTGATATACGAGACAATAGAAATGAACTTCAATTGTATCGGACAGTAAGTTATTATTCCAGAGTAACGAGTCATACGCATTACGCATTACAACTTATAATACTTATTAAAGTTATTTATTTTGTCAAACAGACGACACTACCTAATCGTAAATAAGTTTGAACATTAATATGAAGAACATACAAGATTATCCGTTGCAATATGAATAGTTATTGGGATACAGAACTTTTGGATTATTAGCTTCGTAATTGCTATTAATTTAACACATTATAACATTTTTCTTAAGCACAGTTTAAGATACAATCTACTTTCTGTACAGAAGGTACACAAAACTGTATCTTTACTAAATAGATATATAAGTTTTATATACTTAACATATATTTCTTTTTAAATTAACATTTACCCCCAATGAAACTGCAGCAATATGACATTTCACATTACTGCTTTATGCATTCACCAATCACGTCATAAATATTATCGGCATATGCAATTGTATAATATATATAATCGAGCTTTGTAGAATATAGAAAATAGGCTTAAAACAGTTTTGTAACCAGACTCACGTTCCCGATTTAAAAAATAATGTATTTTCTCTTCTATAATAAATACTACACAATTATTAACGGAGATTTTTCTTGGAATCTCATTTTATTAAAAGTAACCAGAAGGTTTCTATCAAACACTTCATTATCAACACTTCTTTGAAGGTTTTTATCAAACATTAACTATAGTCGAATGTCTGGTGTCAATGTCATTATTTTCTTCTTACGAAATATATAGTTGCTGATTATTTTATCAAATAATCATCGTTCTGAATACCAGAAAGGTGGTGTACAACTTAAATAGACAAAACGAACAATGTGAATTCAGAACAAGACAGCACAATGCAGCGTTGAATTATCATCAAATTCAGACGTTACTAGAAATGTCACGTCAAGCATTTCAAAGTGGCACATAAATGACATTAAAAAACATGCAAACAGGAATGCATTTCTGAAGGGGAAGACTGTGGTGGGGAAATATTTAATTATCTGGAGCGGAAACGCGAGGCGGGGTCGGTGTGACCCCACCCGCCTGCAAAATGGCTGCCGACATTGAAATTACCTCTCTTTATCAAGTCAAGGATGTTAACCACCTTAAATTATCCGTTTTCACATATAACCCAGATGGAGGAAAGTACAAAATTGCCCGTCAATCTCAGTAAAGTCATTGTTAGTAACATTAAAAAGGACCACATATTAGAAAGTCGACAAGTTGAATAAGTGACTGAGCAAGATAATGTCAAATTATGATATTGTTAAAGTATACACATTGCGTTAGCTACACTTAACTCGTTTAACTGCAAGTTTCTTTGCATTAAAAAAAATGTTTTGCATAATCTTACGAGCAATATCACATAATTATTACCGCGTGTGTGCGTGCTTAGTTCAGTTCACGTTGATATTATTTTGACGATTTACATGGTCGAATGGTGAGTACGGCAGTTTCAAAGTATCCCCATCCAACAACAATCGAGGGGCAGTAAAGGTGTAGGTATTTGTGCCTTGAACTGTTAACACTGGTTGTGACGTACATTTCTATAAAAATATATCAATTTATGATTAATATATGTATATTTATCCGTTACGCTAGATCCTGCACCACTAATCTTGCAATGTCCATATACTTATTTTGATGTGATATTTACGTCGATACTCTGTTACAAGCAAGACTAAACCTGTCCTTCAGTCAATATGGTCAATAAGTAAAGCCTAAAGCGTTGGTAAGTGTACCTTCCGATTATATTTTGTTCGAATATGACAATATTATATTTTCTAACAATATATTTCCGTTCCTGTTTTAGATACAACGGTATATAATGTTTGCGTGTGTTCTTAGTGCAAAATACTTATATTAAAAAGTTCAAGTACTTATAATCTGCTGCTATAAAATCAAATTGATTTAAATGTATAAAAAACCGTGACCATCGTATTAAAATATGACAAAGAACAAAAGTAACAAAGTGTATATCGTCGCCTGTACTTGAAGCCATAACACAATAAATAAGCCTAGCTGGGAGTCTTTACTTCAGATTGTGTTATTTGATGTGAGTGAATAAAATATTTATGTATTTGTTTATATTCATTTATTAGAAGGTTGATTTATATTTTTAAGTCAACCCAGAGTTTTGTTAAAGTTTTCTGAATGTATTCTAATTGAAATCAAATTACAAATAACATAAAGTTTACGTTTTAAACTGTTTTACGTATCCAATTATATTTTCGTCGCCTAATCACTGGATCAAGTTCTCGCATTCCCAACCAAATGTTACTCAGTAAAAGTCGTGAAATTAAATATTCTACACTTAACTTTTATAACTCAATAATATTGATAAAGAAATAAAATCTATTAACATTCACTGTTAGATTACGAAATCACGGTCTTAAGGTACTTCGAGTTTAAACGTATTTTACGGGTAAAAGTAATAGATTTTGCAGCAGCTGGGAAATACGACCACTTTTCCGAATAAATCATTCTTCAATTATTGGCCAATTAGTAACGTTTTAGTGTGAAATTCGGTAAAGACATAACAAATAGTACTTCTTAAGGCTTAGTGATTTTTAAAAAACATTCTCAAATTGCGCTAATTTTTGCACACACATACATTAAAGGAAAATTGATTTATAATATTGAGCAAAAGGTACTGCATATTTCCCTAAGAAATTTCTTCCTGCAGACCTTACTTGTTGCTATTATCACTATTTTAATGTTATTGGATTAATTTCATTAAATATATTAATAATACAATATAAAATGTTATAATTCTGCATGTTTGTACTACAAATCAAAACCCTTTGATATAAAAAGTTATGCGTTGATAATTCAAGTTAGAAAGAATACACATATAAATTTGTAAACATGCATTTGTTTGGCTAGTTAACAGTATTACAGTTAGTGGTACCCAATCTAATTCCACCAGGATAGTTTTAATTCACCATAGAATAAGACAAATTCCCATTACAAACTTGAATATCAAACATCATTATACCGAAAATAACCATTATACCAATTCCGAAAATTATTTCGTTTAGACATACCATAAAACAGAAAACCAAAAAAGTCAGCAACCAAGCAAATGAGATTAATAACCGTTGGCTTGCATCGAAATACGAACGTTTAAAGTCAGGCGTGTCCTATTATAATTCAACTCGCAATAAGGACAAGACGTTTCCCGACAAACTTTTAATTACAGTCCACGAATTTAAATTTGGTCTTTATGAGTCCATAAGAAAGGACCGTGGATATTAAAATGTGTGTAACAATCTTTTACTACTGGCTCAACTGGAAATATCGATGTGATATTAAGTTGGTGTGTATAATTGCTAATTCTCAAAATATTGCTGTACGCCTCTACCGTTTTATGTAGCCCAATTTAAATATTAAAGCAATTATCAAAAGGATAAAACCATTTATGTGATTTAAATTACTTTTATAGTTATCATACTATTGGCTTAATATAATAGTTTAATGTTTAAAATGTCTAGATTAATATGAATAAATATAATTAATGTGAAATAGTTAATATTAATTGCTCCAACATGAATCCAACTTAAACATGAATATTCATTGAATTATCGCCAAACTTTTAAAAATTCGGCAACCATGACTACAAAAAAGATTATACATTTAGAAAAAAATTAAATTAAGAAACATACCCATAATATTTAAAGCTCTTTTTAATGTCTGTTTCAGCAATGCTCACTGCGGCAGGGCTCGGTGGGAATCAACAGTAAGATGATCATGAACATATATTTTTATTAATGTCGATTACAGTACAATATTACAGGTACCAGTTGACATGAAAATATTGCAATATTAATTTGATGTTAAAGGAGGTATATGAAAATACGCGTTGAAGTCTTTTATACCGTTTGTTCGCGATCGAAGAAATGGACTGTATTAAATAAAATGGAATACGTGAATTATGATAGATATATATTAAAATTAATACTATAAGTAAATAACAACAAGAAATATAAAAATACAAACTATGTGGAATTTGCTGACAATCAAACCTATCGCAAAAACAGAAGACAAATCTGACAAACACCCATAGACATTTAGCCTGACCGGCCAGTCGCCAACACCGTTGTCAAAATTAACTATTGGGAACGACTGTCTCATTCACAGCACGAGGTTTTTAGCCAGTCAGGTCGTTCACTGATTCAAAAGAAAAAGCGTTTATTTGCTTGTGTAAATAAAGGTAGCGCTGAGGAATTAAGCGTTTATATCAATCTTAATTAATTCAACCGAAAGGTACGAAACAAAAATAAATTGGTTTATTAAGGGGTGCATGTATGAGATATTTAATTATGGAAGATTCCAATCGATGTGGTACGCGGTTGCGTGACATGGACAAAGAACTTCAAAGGAGCAACTTGTACTGTACAGATACGTACATTGGTGTATATAAATGTCGTTTGGGTATTTTTTACATATCAATTTAATTTTCAAACAGTATTGTTATTAGTATATTAAAAAGTAGGGTGAACTGCACAGGTCGCCAAATGAACATAATCTATATATTATTTCTATGAAATTTCTCGTTTCTATCATACCTAGTTTGTTTGAAAATTAAAATAACGATATGAAACAGCATAGCTATAATTTCGTACAACATAATATATGAATATCTTTTTTGATTAAAATAAAAGAGACTGACAGAAACATAGATTATTGATTCAAACCCCAAATAATACATTGACGTGTATATTTATGATGTAGAGTTCAAATCTGTTCAAATAGATACTCTTATCATCAACATTCAGCCGAGAGACATTCATGACTTACCCCAAGGATCCATAGCGATCGTTCGAATATGCTTACCAAAATATTATACTGCCTAGCGAAAATACTGTTTCGGTCCTATATCGTATATATGTAGTATATTATTCCAATAAGACGTACATAAAAATGTTCTGACAGTAATTAACTACTACTATAATATCAAATTGATCTAGATTATATAAAAACTAACTAAAAACTAAACTAACTAATATTTGTAATAATTGTATTGTATTAGACAAAGTAGAAAAAAACGAAGTATTTGTCGTCGCCTGTACTTAGCGGACGACACGTATGCGCAGGCGCAGCTCATCGCAGCGCGCGTCTCCTGCGGCCGATTAAGCAGAGCGCACCGTGTAATGGAGCGAGATAAATCGGAACCATCGCACGCACCCGTTCTTACTGCTGCCGCAACCTTGCCCTACAGTTGGTGATTCAATATAGTCTGATGATATAGCCAATACAAAATGTTAATTTCATTCAACAACAAAGTAACATATAACTCATCATCGATTATGTAACTTCTTCCACAGATTAGACAAATGGATTGAGAATACGTACCATATTATAAAAACGCGTTTATTAGGAACTAGCGAACTAGGAACAATTCATATGAATTCATATTCATGAATCCAAGTTTAAAAAAAATCTTACGGTGAGATGAGATCTCCTTACGCTTAAGCTTTAGATTCGGTCGATTGGGTTATGCTTCAATATCTCCAGAGATGCGAACTCAAGACAGAGAAGGGTCTAGTGAGATATGATACAAAGCGATATGACACAGCTGTAACTGATTAGAGGGGACTAGGCATTAATAGGCATTAATAGCGAGAAGCATTCTCACCTTAATTTGCTGATGTAATCATGAGAGACTTAAGCACAAGCTTAAGACTCAATGAAATTCAGTAATTTATCAAAAAGTGTGTCATGTAGAATCCCCATGTGGCATCCACTCTTGTAAACATTTAGAAACTTTAAACTGGGAGTGGTTGACGAGTATGTATGACTGAAATAAAGTCTATATAGGTAAGTCCAAAAATAGGACACTCAACAGTTAACACGGTTAGGCAGTGTTCGGAAAGTTACGCGGCATATTTTGAACTCATCTACCGCAGTGAACGGTAATGGAAAGGGCTATACTCGGAGTTTCTTTGCGTGCTCGAATCAGAAATGAAATCTGCAAATGAATCAGGGTCACCAAAACAGTTTGAAGAATTGAGAACCTTAAATGGCTATGAAATAATTGGTGGAAGGCTATTAAATAATGAAATCTTATGAAGGAATTTGCATCGAAATACTAATGTCAAAACAAAATTTTCGAAGCCGAACAGTAAAAATTATTGTTCATTACTAATTAGTGCTACGTCGGCGGCGCTATGGACTCGGCATTATTAACAGGTCCAGGTTTGAGCCTTCCCAGTATCAGTGTTTTTCGTTTTTAGAATTTAATATGCACATTATCTGATGACCTCGGGGCGAAAAGAAAAATCATGAGGCAACTTGCATATGTTTGAGAAGAATTTTAAAGGCATACACCGGAGTATAGCAATACGAACTACTATTTTGCGATAAACATGTATGGCAGAGTAGTTTGCCTACGTTGAAGTCTACAAAGTGGTCTGTTGCCGATGCAAAGTACAATTACTTTCTATAAATTTATGTGATTCAGAATAAGTTTGGGTTGAGTCATGGACACTTACACGGAACATCATGGAATGTTCCATAGACGATTTGAACTGTAAATTTATAATATACCTACGATTTGGTGATCCAAAGAATGTGTGAGCAATTAGAGCGTATTAAAATTATCAAGTCCATTTATTTTTGAAACACCAAATACAGGATTCTCCTACGAATTATAAATGTAATTATAAAAAATGAAGAATAATTATAAAGAGAAGTGCAGCATGGGTAGAAGTAGGTATTTTCGAGACTGGTTTGGTTGTAGCAAGAATTTCTTGTTTGGAGTTAGTTTAATTTAATTAAAGTTTCAAAGCTTTCGTAAACAACAAGAGAAAAATATATGACGTATTGTCATATATTTTTCTCTATATATACAGAAATAGGAAAAACGTATAAACATGGCCTATTACCAATAGCGTTTGAATGTATTGGATACCTTTTCAATGCAAGTATTGTCTTGTTTTCGCACAATAACCTCACCCCGCTGCTCCCAATCTACTACTGCCCTAATTCAATTCTGTGCCGAAGTGAGCGGCTGTTGACTATTATACTCCGACAACTCATAGTTAGATATAGACGGCAAACGATTCAGCCATTGTCTCGGAGAACATTCGGGCGTCTCAAACGGATCAGATTTGCATGCATCACAGATTGCCAGCGATGTGGAATTATTTACGAGTTAATCATCAAGGGATTTTATTAGTAATACGTTTACTACTTGCAAGGATTTCAAAATAGGCGAAATGAAAAATGTTAAAAGTAAAAAGTTAAAGTCTATAATATAATTCATAATAATTTTAATAAATAGAATTTGACGAATAAATTATTAAAATGTGAAATCTGTGCAATGAGGATGACGTCTCGCTCTGTTTTCCATTGCGCTATAAAGTGATATTTAGTGGACTAAATAAAAAATATCATTGAAAACTGTTTTTAACATAACAATTTTAACACTTTGCTTATAAGAAAATTAAAAGTCTATTAAGCTCCAGTCGTATTTAATACCATTTACCATTTAACTTTTTTAATATTGAAAGTCGACGCCACGGTTATATCTAAACACAATCCGACATTTCCATTAATCTTAATCGAGATACTTGTTAATTGACAATCCGTGTAATTGCATTAATCTAACTGTTGATTTAAATTCGTTGGTTACAAATTTAAAAATGCAATTTGAGATTAAGTACTTGGACCCTCCAACGTTTTTAAGTTGAAACAATAAATTCATCGACACTAATTGGTGGTTTTCTCCCATTTATCAGCTCATTACATCACAGTAGCGAGAATAAAATAAAATATGTGTGCGGAGCGGGCCGTGCGCCGTGGGCAGATCATTCGCATGCGATAAGCGTCGGTCAGGCACATCGTAAATTCAAAGAGCAGGCTCCGCCGAACTGCAGAACTGATTGTGCGCCTTAATCAGTTGTGTGCCTACTCGGATCCCACCCCGTTGGCTCGAGGTTGCGACCCCGGCCTAATGCGCATTTGGTGATTGGAACAAAACACTAGTTCATCTGACACACATTGGGAATACTTGCTAAGTTAAAGTTATCCTAAGATGCAATCAACTTTCAAATTTGTTTATAGTTTTGGTGGTTTCAATTACTGGTGAAAACTCTGAACACTTGGGTATCAAATTGTTTGCTAGAAATTAAATTATCTCTTTCATCCTGAAACTATTTGAAATGACAGTTGATTTCAATCTCCACAGTGTAAATTATTTAAACAAATCAAGTAAATATATTTCATAAGTATATTTCGTTCTTTATTTAAATATTTTTTAATTATATGTCACACTTCTTTTCAAAGGCAGACTCTCCAAATGCAGATTCAAATTTATTGGTATTATCAATTTAAACTTCACGTAACTTGTGATCCGTGACCATCAACAGCGGTTACTCATAGCGTTGTTAGGGTTAACGTAGATAAGATATTACAAGACAACAGGTACAGGTTAGATCATGTGTAGTTTCCACCATCTCGCTTGAACATCTAAAATATATGAATATTCTCGACGGATTCTTGCAAAGGATTATCCTGTTAGCGAGGAGCAAAAATTCAGCTATAAAATTAAGTTGATTCAGGAAAATTTATGCTAGATAAGCTCAAATGAGGAACTTGGCAAAACGTATCCTACATCCTTACAACTGGCACATTTTGAATCTAGAGCTACTATCATCTCACAAAGCAGCAATTGATGCTTTCATTGTTAGATGAAAACGAGTTGCTCACAAAAGTTGCTCCGGTTACCAAACAAATAAATATATATTTTTTTCGATGCAGTAGTCCAAAAGCAGTAATTTCGCTAATACATCGCAGAACTAGTGAATGGTATAATGTTGTTTGTGTCACAAGCTTTCAGGAAGTTGAACAACGAGCGCCCAAGTCCGAAGCATTCTTTTACGCAAAGAAATTGCACTTGTTGCTAGAACAATCGACTATTTGACAACTTTGGGGATAGTAATATTACAACATCCTCAGTACAGCCCAAAATTTAGTTCTATGCAATTTGTTTTTATTTCGCAAAGGTAAAAAAAATATTCATGGCCGATAATTCAACAGCGTTGTTGAATTTTTCAATGTGGTTTTTAAAACTGTTTAATCCGAATGTCTAAAATATAAATTGGGATTTCCAATACGTTAGAAATATGACATTCAACTAATTATGGAATAGCCCTCGTATTATATCAAACCTTATATTGTTGGCAAAGAAACAAACTTTGTTCGAAGATTCATTAGTTTCCAGATCATTAGTTTTTGATATGTGAGTGGAACCATTATGTGTACAAAATATCGCAACATAAAAATTATTATTGAATCTTGCCTATTGAGATCGCCACAGCTAAGAGGGGAACAGTATTCGATTACACTGTATAGATAGATACTTGAAAGCTATCATAAACTATAGACTTTCTAGAATATGCTTCAGCTGAAGTCCACAGCAACCGGAGCAAGAGTAATCAGTTTTATACCTCGAATCGTAGGAACTCATACATGCTATTTACATTCTTAGTATGGCAACAAACTTAGGAGTGTTAATGTCACTGTGCTCTTGATACTGGTCTGTAAGATATTAACCGCTACTTTTCACTTTTGAATCTAACAAACCGAGTAAATCTAAATGTTTATACGCTACATCAGACGTGAGAGCTGATTTATCTAAATTATATTATATACACAATGTTTTGTAAATGTTTAATACATTCAATTGAAGTTACAAGTATGTCTTCAGATTAGTTGCTATAAGAATAGATTCGTGTATTTGAGATTATCTCGAAATCCAGTCTTAGTTGGATTCTGAGATCGACATAAATCTACAACATAACACAAAGGATAATACTACGAATAGAGTTCAAGAATCATTTAAGTCGTGCGCTGTTGAACTTTAAAATTGTTGAGATTATTTCGAAAATTAATCGATATCACCAACATTTGCGAAGCACGCATGCAGTTCCATGCAGCAGAAGCGTTCCCGTTGCAACTATCAGCCCACAATAGCCTTATAACATTCAGCCATGAGGAAATAAAAGGTCTCAAATTTACATATCACGAGTGGACCCGTTTGCGTCTTTCTACAGACTAGAACGGTTTCTCGTTTCAACTCACTCTGAACGAGAGAAAAGGATGGGGCATGGGTAGAACGAGTTAGGACCACGATAAATGTCATGACGAACCAAATTCAATTTCGTTCTCATAGAATGGTTGTAAGCGCGAGTTTGAATATTAGCTTTTCACTGTTGACTCTAGTTGTATACTCTAGACTTAAAATGGTATATATACCTACATATAAGGTATGAATTTACCAGTTTACCTTCAACTAAATAAAATAATTGAACCTACACTGTTTACTTAACTACTAAAACTTCTAACACAAATATGTTATAATGTTTAATAATGTTGGATGTCAATATCATTACGAGACTTAATACCGTTGACTGCAAAAGATATAATAAAAAGCAAACTACAGAATACCGGAGGAAGAATTTACCCAAGGTCTTCTGCGTGAGTACCTACATGTTATCAAATTCGGATACTAAACGGCAGTGTTCACATTGTTGTGTTCCGGTTTCATAAGAAAGATTAGTAGTAAAATTTCTAGGTACCATTACATTACATCTTGTCACAAAATAGCACACTGTGATTTTGTAAGGGTTGTCAATTTCCTGCAAATCTCCAATCTTCAATTTGCAAGATGAGGTGAGCTTCTTTGTCAATATTACCTATAAAAATAAAAATATATTACTACAAGATGCGGTTAAATTAATCACTAAAACTTATTTTGACGACTTATATAATTTGAATATATTGTATTATGAAATTGAATACATATTCATTTTTGTTAAAATTATTTTATTGATATTTATTATTTTCAGCAATAATAAAATTAATTAATAATACAATAGTAAACTGCAAATAGAGCCTAAAATGACACAGCAGATTTAAGTTGTAATAACTGCACACATGTAACATTGGATAAATGTAAAATTGTTGAGTTGATAATAAAACCATAAGAATGTCTCACCACCATGGTGGTGGAAATGGCTCTATATCACAAATAACTGCATAAATTTGCAAAATCTGCGTAAAATCGAAATGGAAACATAAATCACCAACGAAACCTATAAGCCAATATCGCAATTCTAATATAGAAACTACAGCAAATGTATTGTATATGTAAATTTATATAACATCAAAGCTATAAATGAAGTTTGAATTGGTTATTCATAACCAGGTTCCCAGTATACAGCTCCACCGAATACGCTCACAAAATATCGTTTTAAGGGATATGCGAATAACATTACAATCGATAAATTGCCATTGACAAAATATCTACCTACCAATTACGAGATAAGCTCCACAATCTATTGAATATTCATTAGAATAAATGCATGCATATTATAATCGATTTCAGTAAACGAGAAACATGTTGCCCCAGTTAGCTCGTCAATTTTACGGTGGCATGGAGACACGAGCGCTATTTAGCGACCATTAGACATTGCGTATAATGCGGAGCCACGACGGCAATTAGTACATAGTCCAGTGACCGACAGCGTGCCTAACCAGATTATATAAAGCTTTATCACAAAATCGCATCGCTTGCGGCAGCACCAACAATGCCTGAGCAAAAAATACCTGTTTTGACCAAAAATTCAGAAACTATAGGTGCAATTTTGCAAATCATAAATAGATATGACAACCTAAATAGTAAAACATAGGCTTTAAAGTCTCTGGTCACATTGGGCCTTATTCTTCTAAAAGATATTCTGAATCAGCTCGTCAAGGAGAACAACATATCCAAAAATCTGCTGATTCTGCCGAAAACCACGATTTTCTAATATAGACTTCAGAGCGGGAAAATGTGTCGTTAACTTTTTTTGCGACCTAATGGTTTTAACATTTTTTGCTCAGCTCGACCAGGAGAACAACATATCCAAAATTTAGACCTGGATCCCGAAAATCATTTGGCCATATAAACAGTATCATCTACTTTAAAGCATCCTTGTCATGGAAGGTTTAGTTTAATACAGCTATTTTGTTCTGATGGTGCATAAGCGGTTATTTTTAGGGCTATAGAAAAATGAAAATATATCTTTGCTTGCAGGCACATTCAAATGACGAATATTTGAATTATGAGCCGGTCCTTATAAATTATTGCACATTAATTATGAGAGTTGATAATATAAAATTAGAAAAGTACCTATTTCTTTGATTCTTTTGTAAACAAGTGTATTTCAGATAAAAATAGAAAAGTCAAATTAAGACGTATTTTGTCATTTAATGCCCTTGAAAATCGCATCGCAGATAGGCTAACGACACGACCAACAATAGTTATCATAGACCTATTGCGAAAACACAACTTGTAAAAGCTCATGATAGAGCAACCGGTATTATACGCAACCAAAATAATAACTCTTGTTGAACATGACAGCTAAACAGTTCAGTATAAACAAAATAGAATGACACAGATTGATGGAGGGCCACGTGATATCAGGTGAAATTATATCAAAGCAAACATGGTGTCCCTCGGTTACATGAACACGAACGGAAAGGTTTGGCCGCCGGCAATATTTTACCGGCACCCTTGCGCTGACGAAAATTGCATTAACATTTTTTGATAGTCACTAGTCGGAGTGATGACGAGGACGTTTAGTCTCAGTGATGACAGTGAAAAATTACAACTGCCGGAACGGCTGCGGCGGCGCGCCGTCGGCGGTTGCGCGATCGGTCGATAGTTCCTAATGTATCGCTGTCAATCGCACGTATGTATTGACGTACAAAATCACTTTACACTATCTACATATGGAATGGCCGATGCGATACTACATATCCAATGTAGGCAATAAATACACTTATTAAAAAACCTTCAAATAGCATCGATCACACACGCAAATTTTAATATTTGTTTTGAATACAAATATGTCCCCATATATTCATAATTCAGAAGAACAGTTTTTCATTTTTATAGCTATGATAATAATGTTTGCAATAATGAATTCTATTAATAAACGCTGTATTACTTTTACTACCGGTACGACCGTTGGTGGAGTCGTGGTTTCGGCAATAGTCTTCTTATTAGAAAGATTGGGGTTCGAATGGCAAAAAAAAATTCCAGCAGTTTTCATGAGTTTACTAAACTATATCATTCACGTTATTCATTATATATGTATTTCGCATAATCATCACTTTAGTCAACATTCCTAGTACCCTTAAATATCTAACTCGTCGCTCAAGTTTATGTAAAAGCTGTGAATAGACGCATAAAACACTCTGCTCGCAAACTTAACCAAACCGCCTTACATGCAAATCAAGTCACGGTGCGACCTAAATTACCAGTCAACTTCGGTCGGCAACTAAAGGGCTACTCTCTACGCTCATTATCAATGTCTCGAGCATAAAAATTACATTACATTTTTTCGACCTGTCACCAAAACGACCTACATTATATACGCGAACTTGTAGGTCTAACTTTGATTTAAATTACAGTATAGTGTTTCTCTCTGACTCAATTCGCCAATCTGGGAAATTATATCCATCAAAAGATGAAGCCGGCACAAATTGTGCTCCATACAGCGAAACTTGTAAAAACGTACTCATTATAAACAGATTTAGTGTGATGACAAACAGGTGTAATGACAAAACAATGCAATTTAAACAAAATAGCGGATGTGATTAACTGTAAATAATTCTTAGTTTGAAATAGGTACGAATTGGTTTTGTGACATTATAACGGAAACCAGATAGAAGAGACACAATTTGACAAATTTCCATAAAACAGAAAGTTTTAAAAACGGAACCTTTTTTAATTTAAAAATTTTCTTTTTATTATATTGTAATAGAATATGAGAGTACAGCCACAGTACTCGGAGCTAAGAGTACTGCATTGATATAATTATCGTAAGCACGGTGCACGGATCAGATCAGATTCAAGCCAACCTTACCTGCTCGGTGTGCTGGAGTGTTGTACTCTGTCAACCAACGGATAAGGCTCTGGCGTTCTCCACCAGCCCACACTCGGCTAACGTGATGGGTGTCGGCTCAAACTTCATTTTTATGTTTTCCACACTCACCTATTTGTGTTAATCCTTGGAAAAGCATATTGTTCAGCAAGAGAGCGGCACTTGGTTGAGACGACAGTTAATCGACTTTTACGACATCCACAGCTATGCTATTTATGCCGTGAAATATGTATTCTTAATCCGCCATAACAAAAATCATGTTTTTGTTATGGTAGCCAAGTATTTAATTATCATTCATCATAGTTATACTCGTAATATAAATTTATAAGCTTGGCATGTGAAATGAGTATGAAATTAATAAATAAACATTTCTTACACTCACACTACTTAGCCTAGCCCAAAATAAGCTTTGTAAAGCTTGTGTTATGGGATCAAGGGTGACAGATAAAGATACTTATATTGTAAATATATATATATATATATATATATATATATATATATATAAACAACTATGATTAAGATACAAATGCTCGTAATCATTTGTCAATGCTTTATAGATTCATGACTTATGAAAATTACAGAATATAACATGAGTCCGCTTAAATGATTCTAACGACATAAAAAAGGCCCATATTGTAATAGTTAAATTTACCGGAAAGGGGTATTGCTTGAAATCGCATATAAGGGGAAATTGCGTGAAATCGCAACGTACCCATCCATTGGTAGGTAGCGGGCGTGTGTGGGAGCAAGAGTGCCAGACCTACCCACTAAGCCCCTTGCGTGCGGTAGGGTCCACTAGACACGCACTCAGACTTGCCTAACTATTTAATCGGGCTTTCGCCAAAAGGAGATCCACGAGACCTATCGAATTTATAGAACAAAATTTAAAATACTTGAAAACATGCAGCAACCACATAACATCTGCGTTGTCTTATAAGTAAACTCGTCATAACTGTAAACTCGTCATAACCACAAACTACAGTAATCGAAATATGTACTTATTCCTTACAGGCCCAAGGGCTGTGTGACAACGACACGATTGGGTGCCTCTCTCGAAAATGCCAGCGTTGTGAAACCTGCGCAGACACACGACCAATATGCCGAGAGCTATCAACTTAATTGTATTGTAGTCGTGAGAGATCATAAACTTTAGAAAAAAAGTTTAATATATTGAGAATCATACATTAAAATTAATCAATCATTTTCATTCCTCTGCGGTAGAGTTCAGCTAATCTAATCTCTAATGATCTACAAACGAATGCTCCTCAGCTCAGTGTAATCTTTAGTAAGCTAGCATTGCAGCAAGAATTTTGATATTTTGTGCTTATATTCAACCAACTATAGATGATACTCATATAATGCTATCAGTACGATCAGTTTGGGGATCATATTAAACTGGTTTACATCAAGTATTGTTGAATTGCCGGCATTAATCGGACAAATGTGTCACTACACCATGATACACAGCGCCGCTCTAGTTTCGCGGACACACAGCCGGCCGTGGGAAGTCGTTAGAACAGTAATTGTCGTCTATGACATCGAACATTCCGAATTAAGTTCGTGTCTACGCGGCTCTAAGACGTGACGCAATAGAGCACGCGATGTGAGTGTATGCTCACGATTTTTATTTTCACACAATATTTTATATATCACACTGGCAATTGTGTTGATTTCGTCCATATATAATCACTTAAATAAGGATGTTATCTGCTATAATAGAATATATTGTTAATTAACGCGTAATAAATTAATTAAATACAAAAAGCTAACCTTTCAAACCTTTTAAGTTACTAAATAACATTTGTAAATTGGCATAAATCCAAATAGATCACGACCAACAGCGCCGTTGTCAATCGACAGCCAAGGGTGCGCGCGCGCAAATCAATTTGTTCACGATTGTGATTTTACTACGTGATAGACAATCCAGCTACCGACCGGTTATGAACAGAATCAAAATAGAAGTAGGTATACTTTATTCTTAAACAACTTTCAAAAAGTGTAAAGATCCATGGATTATAACATGACCTGTAGTTATTAACAGTGAATTAAGTCAATGTAGACTTTATTCACTGACTTAAGATGCTGAAAGTCGAATAAGAAATTAAAATTTCCAATGGGTTAAATATGGATACAGTGATCTACGTGTAATATTGTCAACACGGTTTATCAAAGATGCAGGTTCTCAGTTACATTGACAAATTAGCAAACTGCCCACATAATAATAATATGTGGCTATATTCGCCTATAATAGATGGATATGGTTCCTATGAGATTCACAGCAAGCCTGTAACCGCTACAAGAATCATAGTGTACGTTGCCAACTGATGACGTAAGATGAAAAATCACGATACAAACTAAACTGGTGGACAATAAAACTAGGCAACAAACATATTGTCGTGGTTGTGTTTCGAAATAAACACTTATTGAATATTTTTTAAATTAATTTTGAGGTGATTCTTAAATGAAAACATGCATTTTTAAATTAACCAACTTTATTTTTTTTTAAGATTACACAAGAAATAGCTGAAATAACGAATAATTTACAACATTATCACTCTGATTAAAAAAAATAAAATGGTTTCGCTGATGTCAATCTTTCCTTAGTAAGAAGTATTGCCTCCTCTAGCTTTAATAACACATACCATCCTTTTATTCATTGATTGTATCAGCTTTTTAATGGTTATTGGGGTATGTTTTGCCATTCTTCCAATAAAGCTGCTTTCAGCTGTTGAATATTCTCCGGAGCTGGTTCTCGCTGTCTTACTCACCGTTTTAGCTCGTCTCATAAATGCTCTATTGTGTTAAGGTCTGGACTTCGCCATGGCCACTCCAGAACCTGTATCCCCTCTTCTCTCAAGTACTCTCTAACGCACATAGCACTGTAGGGGCGCGCATTATCGTGCATTAATTTAAATTCTTCTCCAATAAATCCGGAGTATGGCACTACATGTTCTTCAAGAATGTCAGTGACGTAAGATTCAGCAGTCACAGATCCTCTTTCTATGATAACCAACTCTGTACGGGCTTCTAAGCTTATACCTCCCCAGAACAAAACTGAACCACCTCCAAAACTTACCCTTTCAGATATGGCACATTGGGCATATCGTTCTCCCGGTCTACGATATACTCTTTTACGACCATCAGCACCATAAAGACACATACGGGACTCATCAGAAAAGAGTACTCGCCCCCATTGTACCAAAGTCCAATCACGGTGTTGACGAGCAAAATTTAACCTTGCTGCCTTATGAGCTGTGGTAAGTTTGGGACCCGTTGCGGGTCTGTATGCCTCCTCGGACATCTCTGAGCAGGTGCTGCAATTCTACTCCAGAACGATGACGATTTCTGAGGATCGCTGACACTACAAATCGATCATCTCGTTCAGATGTCTTTCTTCTTCGACCTGATCCTGGTCTTCTAATGTAGCCACCGGTCTCCAGATACCTTTTGTAGACATACTGAACCGTCGACCGCCTAACCTCACATTGTCGAGCGACATTTCGCTGGCTCATTCCAGTTTGTAACAACGTCACGATTCGTACACCTTCTACTTCACGCAGATCCATATTTATCAATGAAAAGGAAGTAGGAGACACAGAACTCAAATCATTAATACGAATTAAACGATAATTTTAAAGAGCGTCCTAGCGACAAGTCGTTAAACATGTAAAGAAAAAAAGTTCGGGTATCTAAAAAATTGACATACTTAAATGACATTTTACAAACTTACACTTGTGAATTTTATCAATATACCCTCTACTTAGATTGAAAATGAACGTACAAGAACGTATTATTTATTAAAAATTTTAAACATATCATAACTAAAGAAAAAATTGCAAAAATTGGAGTGTAGTTTTATTTCAATACTTGTGCTGCTCGACGCTAGACGTATCTTACCTATTTCTATTGTAAACGCTAAACACAACCCTTCCTTTTAATTTCCTCTTCAGTTCAATTACTATCGTGTCCGATATTTTCATATAGACATTTTTACATCTTAGATATAGTAAACATAAGTTATGAATATTAAACAAATTCGTTTAATTTATGTAAAGATTTATATTTTTTTGTAATAACTAAATGCACGTTATAATATTAATAACGTGATTACATTATAAAAAAATCAATATAAAAAAATACTTGTTTGAGTATTGTGTTTTCTTCTGATGTGTATAAATAAAAACTATAAAAGCATTGTAACATATAGACCACAAGGACAAAAAAGAATAATTCAGCTGAATACAGTAGCAAATCAATATTATTTCTTATTTATTAATTCTTAATGACTGAATTATAACTAGTAAAATAATAGGTATGTAGCTATAAAAATGAAATTTAGTACAGATATTTTTAACAATTAATCTTTTTTTCATACTAACTTTTCCTTATTTAAACATATAATCTATACATATAATAAGACAGTAAAAATATTTTGTCTGTACATTTAGTATTTTTGACTGAAATGGATAGAGGGGCACTTAAATAGATTATTAGAAAGCAAAAAAAAATTTTTTGGAATTTTTTGTCTGTCTGTCTGTCTGTATGTTTGTTCACGTTTATCTCCGAAAGTACTAAACCGATTTGCTTGAAACTTTCACTATTTGCTTTGTTTTAACTCAGAATAATATCTAAACTTTGTTTCATCAAAATCGGTTCATTAAAAAAAAAGTTATCGTCATTTTAATGAACTCAAGGCATGATAATAAGAGGGATAATAGATTGTATAGAAATATTGTTAAAACTACTGAGCCGATTTAAATGAAACTAAGTACACAGATAGTCTAAAGCCCAAGAAAGGACATAAGCTACTTTTTTTTATACAAAATAGGTTGTAAAGGGTTGTAAAAGGTTGAAAGAAGGGATGCTAGGTTGTATGGAAAAATTGTTAAAACTACTGAAGCGATTTAAATGAAATTTGGTACACAGATAGTCTAGAGGCTGAGACAGGACAGAGGCTACCTTTTAAAGCAGAAAAGGGCTGTAAAGGGTTGAAAGGAAGGGGTGAAAGGTTGTATGGCAGTATTGTAAAAACCACTGAACCGATTTAAATAAAATTTTATACACAGATAGTTTACCCCGTATATACCAATCGTAAAACCCGAGGACCCAAGGAAGGAAATAAGATAATTTTACCGACGGAAAACATATCCTTCCTGTGGGAAATTCGAATATAACGCGGGCGAAGCCGCGGGCGGAAAGCTAGTAAACAATAAAGCAAATTTGATACTTTTAAACACATATCAATAAACATCAAAATAAAAAATAATATATATTATTCCAGAATTTTCAGTCAACAAAATACTACAATATTCTAATCTACAATATCTAAGGTTTTCCCGCAGGACTACAGTATGGGGTTTTTCAAAAGGGGAGTAAATAGGTTTTTGATGGGTCGGCAACGCGCAAGTGACACCCCTGGTGTTGCAAGTGTCCATAGGCTACGGTAACCGCTCACCATCAGGCGGGCCGTAAGCCTGTTTGCCACCATCATGGTATAAAAAAAAAGAATCCACTTTTTTTTATTAGAACAACTTTATTCATTTTTATTTTTCAATTGAAATAAAAAAAATCATTCAGAAATTGCACTGTAGGAGAAAAAAAATACAAAAATAAATAGTTTCTATTAGTACTCGCTAAATTTAAAAAGTTATGAACGACGACAAATAAATACGACAATTTCATAGGTAAAGAACTATTTGAAAGATAATTTAGAAATACCGTGAAATATTTATATTGCATACTCGTATTGCAAACAATTCCAAACAAGGTTTAATTATAAATACTTTAACTTGACCACTGTAGGACACTTTCAATTCTTGCGTGAGTAATATTGCTGTTTTCGTAAACAGAAACCATTAAAAAGGTATTATAATACTTACACCAAAAATATCAAATGCAAATAAATTGTGATCGATCACAGTATCTCGTCGCCTAAATCGCTGGCAAAGGAAATAATATACTTATTTTGTATGTGAAAAGTGTGATGAAGCGTAGAAATCGCGTGATCACCATGAAAGACGAAATTGTGTCGAGAGAACTCGAGTGGAGCGATGATTCTTTTCACACGTAATCTGTTTACGGCTGAAATACAAAATTATCTGGCAAACATATGAAGTTTGTGAGAAGGCAATCAATCATAGAACTGAAGGGGCGCAGGAAGCGGTAACCGCGAAACCGACGGAAGGCACGCTTATGAAAGCTGCGAATAATACAACATGAATCAATCATAGATTTCGCGACGATCCATCATGAGTTTTCAATGAAAAAATTCGTGTTATAGTAATTCGATTTGATAAGTTTCGATCAAAAAGCTTGAAATATTTTTCTTGAAAACATCGACAAGTGAAGGTGTATTTTACCAACGTAATCACCATTTCCGTTTATTAGAAGAAGCCTAGTAGATAAGAAAATTTAAATATCCTATTAAGAGAAAATCCTGTGTGGGGTTGTTGGCGCAATAGGCGATCTCACATAAGATTGAACCTTGCGGCGTCGTGTTTTCAGCAATCGGTCCCTCGATCTCGCTTCCGCGAAGAGCAGCACTGAATATTAGAAACCAGTCAAACATACGACAAATGCACACAGAGGGTCAACACATCGAGCTGTAAATGTGCACATAACTTTATATGTATTCTTAGTAAAATGGAAAATTAAAGCCCGAGTAATGAATTCATCATTATTATTGAGCCAAGAGACGTCAAATTCTGTAGATAGACCTTAAGGATATCCACATTGACACAATCTTGCACTGCTATTATCTAGCAGCTCTCTGTGATCTTCATCAAACCGTCAGTTCACCTGTGTTGAGTTTCCTAGCATATGACTGCCACTCAAGGACCACAATGATCGTCAGTCTTGTAAACAGTGTGCCCTACCCATTACCATTTAATTCAGTTCGCAATTTTATGCTTTTACGTTCGCTACGTCGGTGACCCTGATTCTTCTGCCGATTTCATAATTTCTGATTAGATCACGCAAAAAATACCGCATTGCCCTCTCCATTACCTTCGGTTGACTGAGCGTCCTTATACATACATTGTAAGTAGTCACACATCACTGGTAACGCGCACGAATCAAGATCTTGAGTCACTGCAGTAGACGAGCCATGAATATGCCATTAACTTCCCAAACAGTACCCAACCGAGTCAATCTATCGATTGATCTCTTTTTGAATTTTAGACCTACCTAGTTGAACAATTTGTGCAATATAGGTAAACATACTCGTATGGCGGTAGAACCGCGAAAGCGCACCCCGCCATGTGCCCCTCATGGGCCTAGAATGGAACTCAGGGGGGTTTTAGTGGGTAGACCGGTTCTGTCAGACCGGAGACACGCCCACGCCTATCCAGCGCGGTTTCGCGGTGCAAAAGGTGCATTTGCCCTCTTAAAAAAAAGGTGAACATACTCGTGAACAACTTCCAGTATAGATAGTGTAGACAGTCTACAACCTTTAACGAAAATAGGTGCTATAAGAGAATTGGACAAATAATTTATTATTTATTATTAATATTCTTTTATATGTATGGTCAAAGGCACACAATCAGGCAAGATGGTATGTAATTGCTATCATATTGTATCTAACATCTCAGATTTGTGTATTATTGCATAACACAGTAATTTATATTTCTAAAATGTATTTGTAAAATTTGCATATTTCATTGTTTAAAGATTGCTATATCCTTACTAATATTATAAATCGGAAAGTGAGTTTGTTTGTTTATTTATTTGTTCCGCTTTCACGCCCTAACTACTGAACCGATTACTTTGAAATTTTGCACACGTAAAGATAAAAGTCCGGATTAAATAATAGGCTACTTTTTATCCTAGAAAAATCGACAGATCCCACGGGATGCGTAATACTGCACAGATTTTCATGCGGTTTTCATCAATAGATAGTGATTCTTGAGCAAGGTTTTGCGGTATTTTTTATCTCGGAAAAACGGATAGTCCCACGGGAAGCGCGACAAAACCTTCGCGCCTTAAACTGACTTCCGCGCATATGTAGCCGTGGGCAAAAGCCTTAACCCTCTATAAACCCAATCCCGAAATCCACGCGGGAGAAGCCGCGGGCAGAAAGCTAGTTTCTTATAATTCATAAATTTAATGCAGTGCAATGCGAAACAAGTGACCATTAATAATTTTGCCAAACACAAGAATAACTTATATCATTAGGCGGAAATTTGTACGATTCGCTAAACTTCTCCGGAAACTTCGGGTTGCTAAGATCCGTATTGTATCAGTTTTTCAAAAGCTTTCAACTTTTCAACTTATGAATTTAACAACATTGCGAAGTAATTTTATTATTAGACAATTCTATATTTTTCGTTGTAGTTTATTTGAATAGTATATCTTAAATTGTTCTCGATAAGAACAAGTAAAAAGCAATAGTAGTATATTTTTTTTTGATTTCGTTACACGCACAAGAGTTCTTTTCTACTTAAATGACATATTTCTTCTTTCATTTTCTTTATTTTTTTTTTCTTCTTTTTTCTTTCATTATACCTATCTCTATTGAGGTTTTTTGATTGACATATAAGCGGCGATGTTTTTGTCAGGGATAATCCATTGTTGGTCCAAAGCGCACCTCGCAACATTATTTCTATAATTTTAATAAGGCGAACCGCAACAGCCCACTAATTCAACTCAGTTAACTAATTTATCCGCTATTTAGCCTGCGAACGTGAGATCCATATCGCTTTCATTGCAGTTTAACTTGGCCACGGAAGCGCACTTCGAATTCTCGGCGGGCGGGCTACTTGCTTAACCAACACCAGACACTAAAATAATTTTCCTAATGACTAACAATTTTCATTACGCTCATAAAATATTACATAATTAAAAGGGGCTTGCGTAAATTTAATTTTAACTATTTGATTTACCAACACGACATACTAAATAATTTTAATAAATAAATAAGAAATTTGTGAAAACGCTCCTATAATTTTACATAATCATAACGGGTATACTATGCATTTTACAATTTAATAAGTAGAAAATATTAAATTGTAAAATGAAACTACTAATATTCTAACTGTGGAAAGAATCACTCAAGTCCCATTAATTAATACTCATGTCAAATATTTTCACACTAAATAAATATTTTCACTTATACTTTACACTCGCATGAATTAGTCTTAAGCTCTAGGGTTGTGTTATGAGATCCGAAGTAATCGATAGACGTACAAATATATTGTAACTAAATAAAGATAGTTTTATTGATAAAAAAAAATACAAACAATAGGTACTCATATTCAAGCCTCTGCTGGGACTCGATCCCGCCTCAATAATAACGACACTTTGAAACCGGTATACTAATAACTCGGACAAAATAATTAATTATATTTAAGAGCAAACGAGAAGTAATTTCAAAGTGACCTGAATGCACTATAATTATTAACTTCATAATATTTACAAATCCATTCTCATCTCGCATCATACTGTAATATAATGTTACTACAAATATGTAATTTCATATTTGCAATTCTCTTACTCAATTTCTCTAATTAAATGCCTTAGGTTAAGATTCACTGCGTACTGTGCCTTTTATGATCCAACTCGGAAAAAGAACACGAGCCTGTCCAATTATAAAAGAACCTCATTCACGTCAGACGCACGTTGTCACAATCAGAGGAAATTTCAGTGCGGGCATTCTATTATGAAGCTGAATTTCTGCCAATGTAGAAACTGTAGAGTAGTCTCAGAGTACATTCTGCGTTCGCCGCACATTCGATTTAAAAACCTGCCGCCGTGTTGTTGTATTGAAAGACACCAAAACATACTGGGTACCTGCTCCCCATACACTTGGAGAACCACCCCCGGCAGCAGATTCACATTCTACAATAAGACTATGACCCTGATTGTATTTAAAAAAGTTATTGCTTCTTTAAGCATCATTTTTATTTAAAATAACCCTCAACAAGATACACGAAGCACCGATGCCGACGCGTATACATTATTTAAGTTTAGGTTTATTCGGGTATCACTAGAACTACATATGATAGGCGGATTTCGCTGTAAGCAACGACAAAGCGGCGGATTCCAAGCGCATTACACATTCCCTCTGTACCGTTATATTGAAGATTTAGCTATAACTGAGAGATCAGTTTGAATAATATAACGTGAAGGTATCTAAGCATAACTAGAGTATCTGTTTTATACATAAGCAACAGAATGCAGAATGGAATGTTGCAACAGAATTTTTCATAACTCGAAGAAAAGAGATTGATGATACTGGTCGTAACCATTATTCTTGGAAAATATATAATAAAATTAGTATTGTTAAATGTTGTAATAAAAAAATTACTGACTTGATATATTTTAGCGGATCGTCTAGATTTTATTTTGTTTTTAAAATTATAAAATCATCAAGATGCCGCAAATTGTGCAGTGAAACTATTTGATAAGTTGACCCGTGGACGCCAATGAGATAAAAGCTCTTAAAAGATCAAATATGCCAGATCCGAAAAAAGGCTATTTAAAAACTAGTATAATAATATTTATATGAACATTATAACACTACTTTTTAAAATAATTATTATGACAGGGGTGATTTAATGTAGGTAATAATATAACTCTTTCAGAAAAAAATATCGATAATTTATATTATGGGTGTAGAAAAAATTACATAGGATATAACTAACAAGCTTATAAATGTATCCGATTAGATACTACTCTCCGTTGCCACATTACGCACATAATCCTAATTCCGTGCGGAAATAACTACGCAAACAATACAACCCAAAGTTCATTTGCAACTAACAACCATAATTCTATTCAAAAAGCGTAGATAGAGCCGCCATAAGGGGAAGTCGCGGATGCAATCGTGGCCATCGCAGGCCTGGCTAGCTGGCCGGGGAACATTTAAATTATCAACGAGTTAGATCCGAGCCTATAATCACACCGTTCATTTGTAACTTAGCCAGCTAACAGTACCGCACGGCAAACGAAAGTATCGCCATCAGATATGCTGCAACTCTCAGGCTCAATATTATTCAGAACTGAGAAAAACAATCGTGCCTCGTTAAACTGCGATAGCGAGTAAGCGATTACCCGTATCCAGTTTCCAGTGCCTCTCATCTGCGAGGGTTTCGTGTGGAATTTGTATAGTAAACAGCAACAAACTAGTATCTTTCTTGATCAAGAGTTATCCATAGAATAGCTAAAAAAATATTTCATGAAAATAAATATATTAAGTATATGGGATACAAATATTTTTTCTTCAAGTCACAAGTTAGTTACAATAACATACATTATTGAAATTAAAGGAAACTAGCTTTTCACCCTCGGCTTCACCCGCGGGTATCAGATATCGAATTTTCCAAAAGGAAAGATAATTTTGCAGTGGTAAAAATTATCTTTAGTTCTTCCCTGTGACTCCAATCATCCTCATACCAAGGTGCTTCAGAAACTGTCTAACTATTTTATCTGATTTTCCCGACTGGAAATATTTTTGGTCATGGTAATGCTCTAACTATTCCTATATCAACTTTAATCAAAATCGGTTCAATAGTTTGTGAGCATATTCAAACAAAAACTTTCATCCCATATTATTATCCCTCTTTAAGGTATTTTTTTTACAAACTGTATTTTTTACTAATTGATTGTTGTATTTATTTATATCTGATTAAAAACCTAAAACATTTTTTAGGAATGATGTACTTTCCATAGATACTTACATACCCTAGTTTAACCCCTTATAACCATTTTCTGCAGGCTCTAAACTAACTGTATACCAATGATTTAATTTTAATCTGATAAATAAATTTAGCATGAAAGCGCAACAGATACATAGATTTATAAACAAACCCTCGTTAAGAGTTGTTTAGTGCTATAAATAATAGTAGGAATATATGGTGATTATGTTACCATAAACAAGTTTGCTATTTCGTTTCGTTTAGCAGTAACAGAAACAATTAATTAGGACCTACATGAAAATATGGTAAGCCGCCTAATTAACATTTATGTATGTCAGTCCAATAAAAAGATAACACTTATTTTCTACAATACAACCTCAACCAAAAACCAAAACTGTTATACAACAAATGAAACAAATTTAAATATAAATAAAAGAACCTCGACTCAAATAGCAGCGAGCGGTTGTGTCTAAGAATTACTAATTAGTCGAAGTGAGCTACTGAAAAGACCTTTACCGCCAATGTATCAATCCACTACAGATAAAACGGAGCTATCTAACGATGTTAATGAGGCCGCTCGGTTGAAGGGGACAATCGGTTGGCAGCAACTGCGAAACAATCCGAGACAATTAATGCTTGCACTTGCATTTCCTTTTCTCTCGACGACCGGACAATATATATATATCCTTATTTGAAATAAACAACGTAGAATTACAATTCATGTTTGTGAGCTACAGAATTTCCTCCTTGACATTAAGTTCTAATCATCGTCATAATAACGTAATCAGCTAGGATTCGAATTAATAATGAAAAACTGTTCCTAATCAATAAGTCAGTTTATCATCATGAGCTGTTATAATGTTAAATTAAGTGCGGTGTCTACAAAAGATTGAATTTAGACGGTTCTCTCGTTCATGTCAATTTTCTGCTAATAAACATTAAAGAAACAAACGACCAAATCGTGATGCATCTGTACGCGGTGCAATTAGCTAGATATTTGGCGTCAGGTGACGTCGATAGAGGAACGAAATGGGCCGTATAACTATCAACTTGAGATTTAAATCTCTTACTACGACGTAGCTCAACCTTAAAACTCACTAGAGATTGATTTTACAACCAGTAAAATTTTATATCCGTAGAATTGCTTTGGTGTTCGACATATTTTACTGCATATTGCAAAACACAATGCATTTCGATTCCGTTCCGTTTTATTGAAAAGTTATTTTAATAAGATATTGCTCCGGTTAATCAAATTATCACACAAAATGATTAGTGTCGTAATTCGCGAATAATCGTAACACGAAGCAAATCACGATGTTACTATACCAAGATCTTTATTAATCATCAGTTTACATTCGATTCATAATATGACGAATGAAATCGCTGACATTAGAAGATACAGGCTTGATAAGATGATCTTAGACGCTTGTCTGCACAGTGACGATACGAATATAACCACACATCTTCAGATATTTTTCATATTTTATCAAAATATAGAGAAATGCAATCATTTTTTTTATTTAGTACAACTTTGTAGTCAACGTTGAGATAATTCTAAACTATTTGTTGGTTGGTTAAGTTAATGCATTAAGCATATAAAACAGCGTAATCGATCTCTCACCAACAGTATCGAGACAATTGTACAAATACGAAATTGATTACTTAGCGTAGCGTGTGACAGTTTCTGTGTCGCTCCACAGGGAAAGCGGGCGGGGGACTTCACGATGACATTTGAATAGGCCTGTCCGGGCATATACCGGCACCCGGCGACGGCCGGCGAGAGGCGACAATGTTCCGCGAACACTGAACAAAGTTGCCATTGAAAGAAAATTTACTTTTATTCCAAGGCAGACAATACGACACCCTATTTTTCAATCGTTTTAATCAAACACAAGGAAAAAGAAAAGTCCATATTAAAAAATACATTTGAAGAGAACTACATTATTTTTTTTCATCGGCATGAAATGATTTACGTAATTTACATATTAGTAAGAGATCGTACTTTCTTAATTTGCAAAAATGTATGTAATTGAAGAGTATTCGTCTCTCTTTTTTTTTCTTTTTTATTAGAGAGTTTTAGCCCTATTTTGGACAAGCCCGAAGTCAATTTGAAATGCCACAAACGATTGTCTTAAGTAATACAATCACAAGACTAGCTAGATGCAGTTTATGCGTCAATTAAACATGCATACGAGACTATTATTACTTACTAGCTGTGTCCCGCGGTTTCACCCGCGGACGATTTGCATTGTTTATATATTTCTATAGTAATCTAGTACGTTTCATACAAAATTACAAATCTTTCCTCTTTATAATATTAGTGTAGATAACTCTTATCTATATCTTCACTCAACTAAAAAAAATATGTAGGTATGGTATATTACAAAAATCGACAGAGATGCCTAAATCCAACTTTAGCTAACATATTAACCCAAGAATATCCGTATACAGAGAATAAGTAAAATAGGAAATATTAAACCGACCCTAACGTAAGTATGATCGTCCAAAATTACTTGCGTGAAAGACGTTTCAAACAATAAATGCGTCATACCACTTCAGCATTAGGTTATTAGAATATGGTACGTGATCTGAAATGATATCGGTGGCTTGGTACAACTTCGCATTCGCAGCTTTTTCATAAAGCTATGAAAACGGTGACTTTCACTAAGAATACGCCATCTCTTGGTACAAGTACAACATGTAATAACAATACTCACTACAAATGTTAAAATATTATCAGTTTTATTCGATTTAAAACTAGCGTGTCGCCTGTGATGAAACCTGGACGCTGACAATGAACTTTATAAGCAATCCAAAGAATTGCAAACCTTAAATGGCAATTGATAGGGCAAATTGCTCGCAGGACGGCAGAATGGCCGTTGACGTAGGAAGACTGTCGACCGGTAAACACGTACCGGAACAGGAGCCGGAAAGAATGCGGAAAGACGCTGGTTTCTAGCAACGCAGAACCCATCGGTATGGAGATTGCTGGAAAAGGCCTATCTTAAGTTTTAGGTATTTCATGTCTGGAATTCGGCCGAACACTCCACAAGCGCATAAGGTTTTACATTATTACATTACAAGATAAATGAAGAAATATTAAAGTGTACTCGTAAAATACGTTTAAAAATTTAGAGCGGAAAATATGTCATTAATGTATGGAATACGTCAATTTAGTGATATGCATAAACTGGATAAGTTATACGAATATGCTACACTATTTTATCACGTGTGTTCTTGCTCTAATTGCACTGTGACACCGAATTAAAAAAATGTCATCGACTAACATTAATGCGATTACGTAAGCGGCGCGGGGCGGGCGCAGCAACCTATGTAAATTCAAGCAGCGAGGCATTCACTCCACTCACTCGCAGTTTCAGGATTCCTCGACTGCTATGTGAGAACATCGCCAAACAGCGACTTGGAAATTGTTTGTATATATTTGTATAAGAAATGAGTAGCGTGCTGGAATCGTAAAATTTTTAGTAGCACTGCAGCAAACGAATAGGGCAGCAAAATTACTTACGTACAAGGTTGACAAGGAATTTCACGATTACGTATATAGTCTAGAATTTTTTATCATTATGATAGCTGTTCAAGTAAGCTTCAAGTATGACATCCATAAATAAATTGATACATGTGTATTTATTTTGCCAGTGGATGTAAAATTAAACTAGTTAAAATGACAACCAAGAAGCACATGTAATGTTGAAAGTCACCCTGCTATCGTCAATTACTTTTATAAGGTATTATTTTTAACATCTGTGCAAGTATGAGTTATTTCTTGAAAGATGATAGTGCAGAAGTCAAAATGACAGGTTGTGCTGTACCGTTCGCCACATGCCGTCGCACGCGTGACATTTTTTTTTTATTTTAAATACTAAAGCACGCACGCATCCAATATGCCGGGAGATTGATATCACATGTGACAGCCCATGAGTGTATTCCACAATATAAAAGCGAAACGGACAGAAACAATTTACATTTGTCAATGCAACCGGTCGATTTGTCCTAGTTAAGGAAGCGTGTCGGTCGGTAATAAATATGCAAATGGAAATGCACGGGTTGCATTCTATGGTGCTGAAGAGCCCGAAGGCCGAGGGTCGTATACACTTCACCACCTGTACCGCTAATTGCCGCGCCTCCTCGCCATACAACAGTTATCGCATTCACAATAAACACATTCATTTAATATCGAATGATTCACAACTTGTGTAGTCGAGACTTGAGCAAAGATTTATCTCAAATTCAATGACTCAGACTTGTATACTCGTACATCAAACATAACATGAAAATGAACATTGTATAGCCAAAATCTCCTAACACCCTTTCTTAGCGTAAATGTCGTAAGACCCGGCTAAGAAACCTTAAAAAAATTGAAGTTAATAAAATTTATTAAGTGCGTAAGGTGGTTTAGCTAACCCTTTCGGGATAACCACTGCGATTATATGTAAAATGTTAATGACATATATTCCTTAAAATCTGTCGCATACTAATTTCACATTTACTTCGCATCAATTATTACAAGTTTTTGTCGCATTTGAGAACTATGTATATATATATATATATATATATAAGTTATTTATAACTGCAATGATTCTTAAGAAGATATTGTAGATGGCCAGTGAGCAAGCGTAACCTAGCGCTTAAGGCAATTGCTATTGTTTATAAACGAGCCGCGAACACCTTACACGAAACAATACACAAGGAAGTTGCAGTACGTTGGAAAGTATAATATGTACATAAATAAAATCCACATGAGTAGTACTAGAAGAGTATTGATTACAATGCATAATCAAATTAAGCTTGATTTGACATATCATCGAATTGAAATATATGTATTTAAACGCAACCAGTACGAGGCAGCTATATTAATTGGTTATAGCAAAATAATAAAGAATAGCAAAAACTAGCTGCGAAATCAGTGCGATATTTATGAAAAAAAAATTATATTATTTTTCCATGTACTTAAATTTATGAAAGGGAAAACTGTAATACTTTATACAAGTATATTCTTAAATGCGTAACTAACGCATATAACCATGAAAAACCTCCAGTTGTTTGAAGCCTGATCGTTGCAACAGTAAGTCTATTTTTGTGAATTTGAGAATTTGTATAAAATATTTAAATATTACATTGAATTTTTAGCTGTTCTCGTCACCAGCACACATAAATCTACAAAAGATTGAGTAGTATACAGATTTAAGTAGGTCTGTGGATCCTACTTGCAGCTGACGGGTCGCGTCTTTTTAGGGTAAGCATCATTTGCAGCCTGTGCTTTTTTGCCTATGACACTCAAAGCGCACGTTTTGAAGGTATAATGATAAAGATGTAAGTAACCCGAGCGACAAATCAATGAACTATATACGAGTCTTTCTAGCTGCTGTATATTCTACGTCTAGTGAAATAAAACATTAATCTTGTTTAGATATTATAATTAAGGTATTGCTTTAAGTAATATAAAAACAAAGCGTGACAATAAAGCAATCATCAAAAACGGCGTGAAATATGAAAGCGTCACGATCAAATAATTTAACGCCACAAGAGTCAAGTAGTGTTTACCCACAATAAGCTTAGGAAACACGTTGACCGTACACCGATCGACATGGAAAACCAATTCGACGAGCCTACAATCTGAGGTGAACACTTTATGATCATTTCCGTACGCGGCGAATATAAAGTATCTTCGTGTGTGTCGGTCACGACGTACCAGCTCCTTGTTAACACCATAATTTAACCTAAGTTTTGTATTTTCATCACGTGGCATTTCAAGCAATTCAAAATTACAATTTGAAATTCTACCTTACGTTACTTAAAAGCATTCTCTCTGTGATATGTCTGTAACATCGAGACATCCTAAGATAAATCGTAAGGTAAATGTGATTATCCATAAATTTGCTTTAATGTCGCTGATTACACAGCCTACAGCCCTCTATCTTCAGATTGTCAGCAGTAAAGTTAGACACATACGTATTATTGAAATGCGTCGATTAGAGATCCTCGGCAATTACCATCCATAGAGGTTCGCGAGCTAGCGCAACCAACAATTTCCACGTCGACGGTATTGAGTTACGAGGCGGCGAACTGATGCTTTATTATCCGGTCCATCTCTTCCGCCCTTGTTGGCCCGTGATCACTCGTGTCCCCGTCGACTAACGGTGAATCCGATACGTCCGTGTTATTAATCTTACCATTGTATTAGCTACACAACATGTGCGCGGCGATATCACTAATGGCAGTACTCAATACGAGCATTGATTTCCATTACAATTATTATTGGTGACTTTTTATCGGCTACATGATTACATTGTCTTTTATTAACGGTATCTTTTGCATAAAGCATAAGGTTGTATCTGAAATAAATTAAGTTCAACACTAACTAGATCTTAATATAAATCTAAAAATAAATTCTTCAAATATTCTGCTCCCAATGATATCTAACAGATTAACACTTTCTGGTTATATCCTGCCAATTCATAATGTTCCATACTACTAGTTGTTTTATTTTATTCGAACTATAACAAATCCAAAAACGCAATGACTAAAGTAAAGACATCAACCAAACATTCAATGATACCCGCGGAAAACGCCCACCGCCATCCGAGGTGTAGGTACTGTACATCTACCCTCTCTCCAATTATGATAACCATCACTCAAGGCGAGCGGAACGAAAAGGGGCAGGCACCAGTTAAAACGTAAAATTACTCTTCAATTTTTACTCAGCAAGCGCACAATAAAAAACAAATATTCTCATGGTCAATATCGACGAAACGTGACCGGCCTTCGTCAAAATAGTCCGCCGTTGTCTTATTGGGCGGCGCTTCACATCGTAGCCAAGTGCTAAAGTGTAAAATGAAGCAGTGAAATTTATAAACTTCACGTCACGACTATTGAATAATGACATTAGATTGTTGGCCCGCGTCAGAGCCGTGGTGTTTGTTTTCGATGTGACGACATCGAATATAAGCATTATTCATTTAATCTAACTTTCTTACTTTCGTGCGTGAATTTTTATAGATTCACAATGTTTATCTCGATTACAATTGAATTAGTTTCAATATAATTGTATCCCTATAAAACAATAAAAAAAATGTAATATGTTTCTTTTATTTGTGTCTATATGTGATCGCAAGATAGATAAATTTAAAAATATTTTTTTAATCAACTGATTTAATTCTAGATTTAAAACTAAGGCCAATAATATATACAACCATAATTTATGATACACTTTAAAAAAATATATTAAGGTAAAAAAATGGCATAAAGTGAGTAGTCTTCCGCAGGCATACGTAAGACGTAAAAGTTATTTGAAATATGTGGTTTAAAAGTAGCTTTCAAGTAGTAATCGGTTATTTGTAACTTTTTTTAGTAATTAATTTAATGATTTAAGGAAGTGTATACGTCTCCTAAAGCACTGTATACTATTTATACAAGATCTAATAAGTTTAGTTGGCAAGTTTAGTTTAGAACAGTGTCCACAGGATATGTGGAAACCACCTGCCTTCATCAAATCAGTAATGAGACTACAGCACATTGCCACGAAATAAAAGTGTCTTCCCAGACCTGATCAAGAGCAAGACTGATACTTTTATTTAAATCTGGAAGTAAAAAAGACACTCCTAACCACAGAATTATGTCGATCTTACCAGTATTTGGCAAATTTTTCGAAATAATATTTCTAATATTTAAAGCCAGTTAACTTTTAATAGTCACGATCTATTACGAACATCAATCCATTACAAATGCAAGAGTTCCACTAATCAAATACATTTTGTTGGTTGGGAGAGAAAGATAATTAATGTTAAAACTGCAAAATTTGCCTATACTGCGAATATAAATAATTTCAATAGAAATATATTTCTTTTTTAATTTTGTATATCTATTACACTTTTCACCTAATGATCTTTGTGCCGCTACAAGAATTACTTCTGCTTTGTCCATTGGTTCACTACTAGAGAACAATATTAGTTGTTTAATCCGACATATGTTCCCTTATTTATGGAATATAGAAGTTAAATATAATATAGAAGTTTGAATAAATTAATTATATTGACATTGGCAAGTCAGTTGACTTCTGAAAATTAGTTTATGTTTGTATGATTTATAAATATGTAATACATTTCATAAAATTCCGCAATGACTACTAATCTACTTTCATAAATCTAATGCATATGATGATACTGTTATAAAAAAGGCTATTACAAAGATAATGATTACTCAAATAATAACAATGTTTGTATTTAGTTATTATGGTTTAATTAATCGTTCTTTGTAATGTAACTAAATGGTGCAATTGGTTAAAAATGTATACAGGAAACTGATACTTATCTAATATTGTAATGGAAGTTGGGCTCAAACCATTTGTTCCGAGGCTATCTTCCAATTATCATTTTGACGTTTAATGTATTTAATTATAATACACATTATTGTTTTATATTATACTAGTAGTATTAAATTATATATTGTAAATGACAATTGAAAAAAGGATATAAAAATAGACCTTCAGAGTTTCTTGTACGTTTTTCTCGGCTAGAAGGCTCGCCGAATTTCCGAATAATTGTAGAAGCATTTCTTTTACTTTTACGTACAGGGTTAAGTGTGGAAGAGGAAGACATGTTGCGCCGACCCCGGATAAAATTGGGAACACGGCAAGAGAAATGTACAGGGTTAAGTAGCTACTAGCGTTCTCTTATATTTTTATTTATCTTGACGTCAATAATATTTAAAGTTTTTGTAGTTTATATAGTGAGTATGTGACAGTGAAAATTACTGGTACTGTCACTTCACAGATGTATGTCAGAAGTTGACTCCATAGACTATGGTGCTCGCCAGGGTTGCAGTGTTGCTACGAATCTCACAGGAACCACATGTACTATACATTACGATGGTTAGATTCAACCACTTATTATCAGATGGATATTATACTTGCTTTTCAATATAATGCAATAAAAAAGCCATACAATTATGTTTCTTCTTACAATATGCAATGCCAGTTCTTGGTAGAGGAGTAGCTACAAGTATATTTTATAACAATCCAACCAGAATCACAGTTAAAGGAGCAAGAATTGCAGACGGATTAATATCAAGTGAGATTTAAAAGCTGCAAAAGACTAATTCAAAAGCTAGCAAGCTGCACGTATCAATGGATCGTATTTTAAGGCGATAATATTTTAGTCTCACCTTATTTATGCGTTAGCTCGTTAACTTAGATCGCCGAGGGGAGTGTCCATTTGTATCACGATGTCGATCCGTGTTTTTACACGGGCCGCGTGTGCTACAACAAATTCAACAAACAACCGGGCGTCATCTATCAAAAACGCTAACGAGGCGAACACCGCGGCGATTTACAACCTCCGCAGCCCAATAACGCGCGATGATGCTGATGGAACAACCGAGCCAGCGTCTAATTTGTACATCAAAACATGTCTCCCGCCCATAACGAATGTAATTTGAGTATGGACATATACTAATACAACATATAATGTCAAATTATATTTATCTAAATAAGTAAGACAACAACAAAACTCTGGGTGCGTATTTTTTTTCCAAAATTTTAAATTTTATATTAATGTAAGCTTTAATGTACATTTATTTATGACCCATAAATATTATTTACTATAGAAACTCCAGAGTTTGTTCATATTGTTTGGTAATATGTATATATCTATGTATTGCAATATATTTATTTAAAATTTTTCTTTAAGTTTTAATAATGCCTGCCAGTTGGGCAGTTCCTTTGGTTTCAAAGGTTAAGTGGAAGAGATTCATCGTCAGAGATAAGTTCGCCATTGCATGTAACATTTTATGTGATTTTTTTTTGTGAATTACTATGCAAAAAAAGTTTACAAACAAACAGTAATGGGAGAGAAATGTAATGATTTAATAGTTTTCCCATACATACATCGTCTATAAGGTAGGTAAATGTATAGTATTAATTCGGAGATTATATTTTTTTATAATTGCTTAATTACACATTTATAAAATACAAAAATTATTATAACTTTTAAGACATTTTTAATACACACTATTGAAATAAAAAAATATAATTATAATAAAACAATGTCTCGTTTTAAGTATTCCTGCTTATTTGAAAGTTTTTAGGTTCGATGTTCGAGAATTTGTTTATTAAAATGTTTCAAACTGTAAACAATAAAAGCACCGTTACATTTATACACATGTCACGCATGTGTATCAAAATCGACTCGGAAAAAAATTCTCAATACACAGCTCTATTAAAACGACACCATATGCGACCAGTAATTATTAGGCATGAATAGAGCATTTGGCTTCTGAAGAAAATTAAATTATTTGGCTGTCTCTACAAGGGATTGTTAACTTTTTCTATTATTTTTTTCAACGCCACACCCGCTCGGAGTTGGTAATTTTTTCCTTTGCAGTTTATTCAACGCCGCCAACGAACGCCTTCACTTTTTACGGCCTTAGTTTTTTCAAAGTATAAAAAATTAATATCTCCAGTTTTGTGATAACACGCTTTAACAGTTCTAAACGTCGTAGTGAATTACTTCCATCGGTTTGTTAAATTAGAGTTCCTGTTGCGTGACTGTGCACAAAATATGTGCAACGTACAAAAATATGTATGCATTGAATAAATAACTTTCTAGTGCATATAAATTTTAAGTAGCATGAGATTGAACATGTGCTCTACTATAAGAAGTTATTATTATTTACGGCATTGAACATGCACATGATATAAAGTATCTTACATTGCTCATCAATCATTTCCGGACTACACAAACAATCATAACGCCAAAAATATATTGCCCGTCAGTACGTAAACCGCAACTAGCTATTACCTATTTGCGAAATACAAACGGGCGCACCTTGGAATACAGACGGTTAATTACAAGCCACCGAACTAAGTTGAGAATATTCTTTCTCATTACCGTTGCAGGGTCGCATTAGATCAGCGCGGCGTAGGCTACATTGGTGGCCAATCGTTTGTCGCGCTACCGCACGCCGCTTGGCGTGCCTTACACTTCATTCTTTCTCGTCTCTGAATACTCGCATTCATTCAAGCTTCTAGAATACACCGCTTTAGAATATTTGCATAGCAAGTTTCGTAGAATTTTAATTTGTATAATCAGGACTGTGGACTTATTGGCAACAAACGCCTGGTTTAAACTATTCTTCACAATAAGTACTTCATAGGGTGCCTTAGTTGCATTGCATTAACTTATCATATTGCATTACTACCTTGTACAATCAAAAGTACATACGTACAACGTCATATAATTTATGTTCGGATTATTAATACTAAACGCTACTGATATTACAATATTTTATTATGCACACAATCCAGCTAAAGAATTTCCACATGTATCCCAGATATTGAGAGCCATGAACCTTCCTTGCTGGATCTTCTGCTGACTACAAGCTCATGCGGATATAGTGTGGTGGTAAACGCCCCTCTTGGGTCTTCTGACCACTGCCTTATCCGATCAACTGCCCCCGTTGCGCGACCAAACCGCTCAAAAGCGTCTGGTTCCCTCAGAGTCTGGCAATTCAAGTCAGCAGATTGGGATGGATTGCGGGAGTTCTACGCATCCTACCCTTGGGAGCGGCTCTGTTTCTCCTTTGGGAATCCTAGTACTTGTGCCGACTGCGTTACGGAAACGGTACTATTGGGAATGTATCTTTTCATTCCCAACGCCAAAATACCTGTTGGCGGTCGTAGTCGCCCCTGGTATAAAACGCCAGTAGGGAGGCTGCACACCAGCAGTTGGCAAACAGGGCCTGGAATAATGCCAGAAAGTGTCGGGATCCAGTGGTGAAGGCGGAGAAGCGGAACTTCAATGTTGCTTCCAGATTCAGCAATAAGGCGATTGCCGCGGCCAAGGCGGAACACGTTGCCAGAATTGGTGAGCGTCTTAAGGGACATCCTTCTGGGATGGCTTCAAGGCTGCTCAAGGCAATTTCTGCCAAATCAATCTCCCACCACTGCGGAAACCTGATGACAGCCTGGCCCACAGTGCTAAAGATAAGGCTAATGTCCTAGCCGATCTTTTTGCCTCGAACTCGACCTTGGGCGACAATGGAGCCACACCGCCTATCATACCGCGGTGTGAGAGTTCAATGCCTGAAATCCGCATCACGCAACGCGCGGTCAGGCGAGAACTCAACCTCCTAGACGCCCATAAGTCGAGTGGGCCGGATGGCATCCCCGCAGTGGTGCTAAAGACGTGCGCCCCTGAGTTGACATCTGTGTTGACGCGCCTCTACCGTCTTTCCTATGAGTTTAATAGGGTTCCATCTTCTTGGAAGGTAGCTAATGTTCACCCTATCCCCAAAAAGGGTGACCGGTCAGACCCATCAAACTACAGGCCGATAGCGGTGACGTCTTTGCTTTGCAGGGTAATGGAGCGGGTTGTCAACCAACAACTACTCCAGTGCCTTGAGGATCACCAGCTGCTTATTGACCGTCAGTACGGTTTTCGACGCGGTCGTTCGGCTGGTGATCTTCTAGCGTTCCTGACGCGCCGCTGGGCGGAGGCCTTGGAAGGCAATGGTGAGGCTCTGCCGTCAGCCTTGACATTGCCAAGGCGTTTGATAGGGTCTGGCACAAAGCCCTTCTATCGAAGCTACTATCTTATGGAATCCCCGAAGGACTCTGCAAGTGGATGGCTATATATGTAGTTTTTTGGAGGGTCGGAGCATTAAGGTCGTTGTGGACGGTTCTTGCTCCGATACCAAAACCATTAATGCTGGTGTTCCGCAAAGCTCGGTGCTCTCCCCAACACTGTGCATTCTGCATATCAATGATCTGTTATTAATTAAGAACATGCATTGCTATGCAGATGACAGTACTGGTGACGCGCAATATACGAGCATCCAAAGGGTCTCTCGGAATACTATACAAGAAAGGCGGTTGCAACTTGTGTCTGAAGTCGAGGACTCTCTTGGGCGGGCCTCAGAATGGGGAGAAAGGAACTTGGTTTGTTTCAACCCTACAAAGACACAAGTTTGCGCGTTTACTGCCAAGAGGGACCCCTTTGTCATAGCGCCTCAGTTCCAAGGTGTAACCCTTCGTATTTCCGAAAGTATTGGGATCCTTGGCGTCGACAATAGCAGCAAGGTCCAATTTGGGAGTCACTTGGTTGACAAAGCCAAACTGGCGAGCAAACAGTTGGGTGTTTTGAACAGAGCCAAGCGTTACTTCACGCCTGATCAACGACTTGTACTTTACAAAGCGCAGGTTCGACCACACGTGGAGTACTGCTCAGATCTCTGGGCAGGCGCTCCCAAATACCAGCTCGACCCACTTGACTCCCTTCAGAGACGGGCTGTCAAAATCGTCGATGATCCCAATCTCACGGATAAATTGGAGTCGCTGAAGCAGCGGAGGGACTTTGGAGCCCTTTGTGTGTTCTATCAGCTCTTCAATGGGGAGTGCTCCGAGGAATTGTTTGACTTGGTACCAGCGGCACCATTCTGTCACCGTACCACTCGACGCCGCAATAGACTTCACCCTTTCTACTTGGATCCGTTCCCGTCTAGTACGGTGCGTTTCCAGCGATCATTTCTACCACGGACATGTAAGCTGTGGAATGATCTTCCTGTTGCGGTGTTTCCCCCGCGCTATGACATATCCCTCTTCAAACGAGGCTTAAAGAGAGTATTCTCATCACGGTAGGCAGCGGCTAGGCTGTTTCCACTCATGGAATTGCTTAAGTCCATGAGCATCTGTTAACGCTTCACATCAGGTGTACTGCTGTTCGTCTGCCACGTACGGCAATAAAAAAAAAAGAATTTGCACAACCAAGCTAAAGAATAGTACATATAAGTGAAACAAAAAACCAAACCAATGTTTGTTTGTGTGAACCAATGAGTCTTCTACTAATGTTTATTAGTGGCAGTCAATGGCGCAGCTGATAGTGTGTTAACCACCATTAACCATGAGAAATGCGAAAAGCACAACTCAGTCAATGTTATTATGGAGAAAAATGTTCTTTATCCGCCTTGTGAATTCGAACATATGATTACGGACAGGAAACACTACAACTGGGAACTTATACCGAAGTCTGCAAATAAATGGAATAAATGAACGCCGAAACAAACAATTACATTTCCTCTAGTTACTATATTAAAAAAACGAGTTTACATGCCTGCAATATAAAATAATAATAAACTATCATCAATTAGGTATGTTCACCGAGTACTGAGATAATATAGAATTTATATTATATGAATAAATTTATAGATTATTTAGGTCGTGCCTTTGTTACTATGGATCACTATAAACCAATAACAAATTGTAAACTAAAATCAGACTCATTATTTACATATTAAGCGTTCTTTGATCAGGTTAGAATGGTTAAAGGATATCTTAGGTTTTCTGTAAAATACAGGCCGGGGCCCCATATGTCGACTGGTCGACGCGACGTATGGCGGTGGTGTTGTTATGTCCATTAACCGAATATCGACGCTCGTGATTTTATGAAGATAAGTAGGTATATTAGTAATTGCATATTTACATATAATCGTCTTAATAGAACTAACTAATTTAAATGTAATAACATGTTCTAACGATGATTTTCCAGATAAAAATAAAGAATAGTGTAGTACAAAAAAAAATCTTAAAAATTAAAGTCCAAAACCGCTATTTTATTTAAATAGCGGGCTAGACACCGGCAATTTAGTCTAGAAAAATTAGCTACATATGTATAGTACTGCTCGTACTCATTATAATATTAAGTATAACAGGTGAAGTGATCCAATTAACAAGTACACAATTAAAATCCAAATAAGAATAACCTAAGTAAAGGCATAGACCACGAGTCTAGGGAAGAAATAATGAACTAATAAAAATAAATAAAACGGTGATCATGATTGTACATCATCGATAACACGATTACATGCCCAAAATGTCTCCACCAACATTCAGTCAATTAACCACTTCCGTATTTCCGACACTAACATCTCAGACATAAGTTGAGCGTACAAACACGACAGCGTATCAAATTTCAATTTGCATAATAACGTAAAAGCTCGTACGCCAATACGGCGGGGGCACAGCGAGGTACATTAACGAGATTGTGTCAACATTACGTGACGTATCTACGGCGGGCTATTTGCTGTTCGTCAGGCCGCAACGAGGGCGCACGTTGCTCGTTGAGTACATGATAACACTGCTGAACATCCATTGTAAAGCCTATTCATTAATCTGCTAGACAGGTAGACTAGGTAGACTGCTAGTATAAGGTACAATCCTCGATTTTGTAATTTACAACTATGTACAATATTTATTATAAAAGTTTTAGTATTTAACTGGATAGATAAAATTTAAGATCAATCTAACCATTAACTCAATAAATTGTCATCTATATATTAAACTTTCAAAATGAATAATGAAATGCTAAAAAATCAGACTTCAGACCTTGATCACAGTATCATTCGGATCTGCAACACGTGATCTAAAAACAACGGTAAACAATAAGTTATGGTTACTTTTATGTAACCACAATATAAAACCTGTACCATTTGCTGTGAGAAAATTGAGTAATGATTCATAAGTCAATACATTACAAGGTGAATAACAAAAGCCCACAGATGGCACTCTGGACGCGGGTGGCCCCAGCTCAGCGGGAGCCGTTCCCTACAAAGAGCATAAGTCACTGGCTTGCACAAATACGAACTAACATTGCTTATCTCACACGACATACAATACTTCAATTCGCAAAAGGAAGCATTAAAACCATCCCGTACTTTACCTCTTCATTAACTAAACATCTATAATTGTAAATTTGTATACTTAAAACTTATTTATCCGTATCATTGTAAATTTTATTTGGAAAATGTATAGATCTAAAGCCTAAACCAAAAGCTATAAACTTACTTAAAAGTACATAAGCTGCAATATATTTGTCCAGAACATTAGTGGAAAAAAAAAAGCTTTTCACAAGTCATCTTTTAAATTTACATAATATATTGAGTATTTATTAGTATTATAAAATCTCAGCACATATCTCCAAAAAGGAAGAAAGGGTAAATGTGAACAGCCTCTAACATACAATTTACAATAAAAAGAATGTCAAGAGTTCAAATACAAAAACAAATGCACAAATATCTGTGATGGCGAGTGAAATCACTTTGCAATTATTTTCAAATTGCAGCCACGACGCTTGTCAGGTGCTACCATAAAACTGGTAATGACCCACAGCCTGTAAAATGACATAAAATAAATTACGACTAATAAATATACTTGATTAAAAAGCGGTGAAATTTAATGGTTAAAACATTGTTAGTATTTATGAGAAAGTATTTGATTTATTAAAATAATTAGCTGACACGGCGAACTTCATACCGTCTAACAATCGGATCGACGGAATTAAAAAATTGGAAGTAAATAAATAATTTTTGTTATGTCCCATATTCTAACAAACTCAGCAATACCTGACTAAGCCACGGCTGCTTCTAAATCCTTCAAGCGACGTAAAGACACCGATCTAACAAGCGACTATTTGAGTTGATTGTAGTTGAGACTTTAAAACTATTGAGGCTAGCAACACATCAACTCTTTAGAGATGTTTGGATCATTACCGTAATACGTGATTTTTGTAAGTGTACAAAAAATAAAAATGTTACCTACTTTAATCTCTCTGAACATCAAATGAAAAGACGACTTTTAAAACTATGATTAAATCATTACACAGTTTTTTATTATGACCTTGAAATGGTCACCTTTAGACTTAGAAACTATATATGTTCACATTTCATATAAGCCGTGTGCATTTTCGATTACTATTGAACAACGCTATTTATATTATAAAAAATAATAATCTCGAAAATAGGTCCTATTTGTTTTACCAATTAGAGATTTTGTTTTTATTGGCTGAGACTTTCTGAAAACAAATGTTAATGGCTTCAAAATGTTATGAGCTAGTTTATCTATATTGACATCTGTTTTAAAGATACATAAAGTTTGCTTTTTTGGCATTAAATTGATAAGAAAAAATTTAATATGGCATAAGCATAATTCTTAAGCATCTCCTTTCCATATAAAACTTTATAGGTATTAATTTCATAGGTATACCTAGTAGCTGCTTCTTCTATGCAAACTAATGTTGTTACGTTTTCAGATTTTGTTTGCCACATTTCTACTGCAAACCGATTACAGTTAGAAATTAATTCAATAATGAAATCAGAACCCGTGTCCCCACTGAATTACATAAAATATCTTATTAATCCCAAAGAGGTAAAAGCGTGGTCCAGAACAGTAACCGCAACATAAGGGCTACACAAACAATCTGCTCGTCTAACATTACAATATACCTACGACTTCGCTTGTCCCTTTCTCCATAATCCCATAGAGAGTCGTAAATTTCAGCACCAGAACCTGATTTACTATGCATATGTTTAATTTCCCCTACGTTTGAACATTGCGCAAGTATATCAACAAACTCAAGAAAACAACAGCATTAATTAATGCGAGGCGAAAACCTGATGTGCCGCGTACGGAGTAAATAACTTAAGCTGTTCGATCTAGCGCAAGCTATTATCCATTTAATGAAGGGAGCAAGACAAACTAGTTCTGAGGGAAACCATCAGAGACTCATCTCCGTTACACGAAACCTCTTTAGAGGCAGCAGAGCATCTCACGAATTAGTTTGCATTATTTCCTTGAGCATAGTTTTCCATGGCTCCGTATAACACTACATACATTTGTTTAGATACAAATGTAGTTGTTATACGGCGCGGCCTTTGCTATAATGTCGGATTAACAGGTTTATAATCTGCGCGCGCGATGGAGAGAGAAACTGCGTGCAATAAGAAACTCAATTTAGTTCGCTAACGAGATTGGATGAAAGGTGAGGAGGCTGATTAAGCTCTATTAGGAGTAAAGCGCCGTGGCGACATTCCTCGCGGAAGCGCCAGAGACCGCAACGTCACGCACCTGCGTTACCTAGAAATTACCCGGTAGCTCATATTTGATATTACTTCTCATTAAACGAATGAGTCACAGAGATTGGTAAAGATGAAAAACTTTATTCGGACTTTAATTTACCATGATTTATCAAAAAATTTAAATTATTATTATGGCGATAAATATAGCTTAAACGATTGTGGCTAGCCTTGATTCAGATCCCAAAAAACTTTATATTTATGATGAAGCAAGCGCTGGTAGTGGTAGTGGTTACAAGCATAGTTTACTAGATCACAAAGGTCAAAAATAAGTTTAATTTCAAGGTGTGAAAAAAAATTCTTACGAGAATTAGAGTCTATATAATATATTGTGGCAAATACAGTCTAGAAAAGTCTAGGATAAATACACACAAAGTTTCAAAAAACATTGCATTTCATTGGGCGTGCGAACAATTTCCTCGTCGGCAACGGTGGTCACGCAATCGGTACCACAGATGCGTCGTTCGTACGAGATTGGCTTGTATTATAATTGTTTAATTTGCATTCATAATGGTGGCTAACAAGCGCCGATTGCGATCGGCTAGTTCGCGCCGCAACGACAAGTCGATTCAGAGCGATTCACGCACTCGCGCCCCAGTAGCGGTGGCGGGTTTCTCAATAAATAATTTAACACTACGTTATGATTAAGTTCAAGACTTCACACGTCGGCGAAAACTGCGTTATCGATGAATTTGATATTTCATCTTTCCGAGTCGGTATGTCTTTACGACAAGAATTCCTCGAGATTACCATAGGTATAGTGTCTAATAAATGTTCTTATATGAAGTTGCGATTTGTAAACAACAAAAACACTGAAAATTAATGTACAAGTTCTTACACTAACGGGGCTTAGTTCATTATTTATTATTTGTTTATTTACTATTTTATTTTATAATTTATATAATATTTAACAATAGAAACTCGCAAAACAATTAAGTTCGTCATTGAATCAGAGTGTGAATCTCATATTACTTATTTCCTATGTCTACCAAGGACTTTTATTTGTAACTATAATTATTTCACGTTTAGATCTATTATACATCATTATACAACAGATTTTTTCTTATTTCAATCTGGAATAATTCTATTCTGTTTATGTATGACTTAAAAGTTAATTCATATCTGCTGCGGAGGTATGACAGTAGACATTCTACAATAGTTCTAAAATGTTTTAACGGTACTCTATATTTTAAAGAAATTTATTGTTTGGTAAAGTTGTCCTTAGTTTTTCTGTACTTAGAAGATAAAATTTTCTGTATTTAGAAGGTACATTAATTCATATGATCATATAGATTAGCCAACAATACACGAGTATCGATATCGATAAATCACGTTTACGTTTCATAGCTTTCGAAACGGACGCGAGTCCTGATCGCTGAGCCAACGGGACGTCTTAATTGCTGTTATTAGCGAACACTGAAGACTGTGGTCACCGGCGAGGGCCACCGCGAAACGCATGTGCAACGTTATTCATGTACAGCACAACTTGTACAGCCAACAACCCTTTGAATACACATGAATAATTACGCCAGAGTGCAATTAAACTGAGCTTATTCATAATTCATGTGTCGCATAGCATATTATATGCCGCTAAGTCTCCTAGGAAAGCTCACTGAATATATGACGCTGTTGGACAGTCTGTAGTAGTATCAAAGACATCATTAATTTAAGTCGCTGTGCCCTGCGAATTTACCCATCTATATAAAATCTATGAATATGTTGTAATTACATAATATCACCTGGATGAGACTGGTCACTGGCTAGCAATGAAAACCGTGGCGAAACCCGTTGCGTATTTTAACTCCTACTGCTAAGCGGACAATCATATAAATATAGAAGAAAGAATCACATGGCTAACAAATTAATTTGATGTCTTCTAGCCGACTCGTTAGTCAATAACTTTTCATTTTTTAACGGTCACATTTGTAAGAAATTCAAACTGATATTATAATTTTATAATAAATATTTAATAATTTCTTCTCTCTTTAAATTAGTTCAACCGTTCTTGACTTAATTACGTTTACACTACTTTGTTTGACATGTATAATATTATTTTTATATATCGCTAAGAAATAGTACATTACTGCAGCGGCCAGCAATAGAGGCATTGGTGGACGAACGTGTACATGTGGGCCGAGGCGAAGCCGAGACGAAGCCGAGGCACACATACGTAAGCCCATTAATGCCTAGTTGTGGCCAAGGCTTGTATAGTACTTTTCTCGAATAATGCGCGGAAATTAAAACGAAGTAGTACCAAGCAGAACTTTTATTTAAAAATACAATTATTGAAATGTAAAGTGGACTTTTCAAACTCAATTACCAACAATGAACAAAATTTTTCACGCGCCAAAGGATTCGTTTGATTTTTATTTTTCATTATAAAACAGGTTTTTTTGCAAGTCAGTTCGATATTTAAATAAAACTCTGATAAGTTGCCTCCTTGGTTTGCCATTTTTCGGAGCAACCATTTCGTTCAATCGTTCCATTTTCAAAATACACGATAGATATGAATTTACATGTGTATTTATTTGGCCGCTAAAACACGACAGATATGGATTTTCATACATTTTTTGCCGGCCGCTGCTCGCATGTATTTGGCCAGTACAGCAATTTCGATTTATCTCGAAGAAGGTTGTCAAAATAATGCTCAAATTTCCAAGCATGTTTGAGAAAAATATATTTATGAGAACGTCAAGAAATGACGCACAATACTCTTGGAAGTATAGAAGGAGAAAATGTGTTGTACTAACAGAAGAGCAAAGTTATAATAAGAAAAATACAACAAAACCAATGTAAACTCTTCGTGCGAAATCTAAGGTAATCTCGAGAACTACTGGTTTAAATTGAAAAATTCCTTTGTGCCTGATAACCTGTTTATTTATATACCATTACCACAGCTCATACCTGTCCCCGCCTGGCACGGGCCTACTCTAATGTAAACCTGTCGTAAGGTAAGTTTAGGTAGTCGCCGGCGGGCGCGAGGAAGTCGCGCCCGCGGATACGGCGACCCGGGATGGACCACGCCCCTTCCGTGGCCGGGGGGCGTCGTCGGTGGAGGAGATCGGGGGAGGTAGTGTAGCCTCCGTCGAGTAGGGCTCCCCTGTAGGCAGGGGAGCGGAGGCTGGGGGTTCCCGGAAGTCGCTTCGCGTTGATGGCCTGAGCAAGGCCATCCCTGAGGTTTTTAGTGGGTAGGCCTCCTCCTTCTGGGGAGGAGAGCCTCACATAACCGCCAGCTATTTTATGCATTTTCCTCAGGGAAAAAAGGGCCTTACTGAACCACTCTGCCCACTGCGAATTAGTTGAATTCATTTACACCTATTGAATTTCTTCGCAAATGTATGCAGGTTGCCTCACGATGATTTCCTTCACCTTAAGAGAGTCAGATAAAATGTCCATATAAAAATCGAAAAAAAAAACACATTATACCAGGATCTACTCTCGGCTTACCAATTTATTCTAATCGAACTACAGAATAATGCTCAGAACAAAGCGCTAGCGACGACATATTACATCACACAAAGTAAAATGAGAACGAAGTAATAATGAAAAATAGGTCTATGTGAAGAATGGGCGAGCTGCTTGTATTAAATAAATATGTTTAATAAAATTTTTCAAAATTATATCTACAATCTTATTACGCTAGAGCCACTTAACTCTAAGCTGTGTCATAATTTACTGCTTAGATGGGCTCGAGGAAATGTAGTTTCGCGCGAATTGTCGAGCACAATTCACAACAATAGTGGCCCGGATAACGCTAAGTACAATGTAATACACCTACGTGCGAGTGCGTGCATTCGAAACGCTCCTGCTTTGCGTGTTGAAAATAGCGTTAAATATTAATAGCTTATTATTATAGGAACACACTTAAATTAAAACTTCTGCGAACATAGCATATGGCTCATCACCCGGATGAATTCTTCTAGTATTTATAGTTAATGACTCTAAATAGAGTGATGTTGAGAAGAGAGAAGATGTTGAAATTGTTTTGAATAACACATGGTAAGTTTAAAAACTATAAAAACAAATGAACTCCTACCGAAGCTTGCGCTTTTATTGCGGAAATATGAAATTTATGGGTTTCAATATTTTTATTCTTTTCCATAAAAATTTCAAATCCAATATAAGCAGATACATTGGCCGAAAATTAAATTTAATTGCCAGTTACGATTCTGCAGTTATCAGAATAAAAACAAACGGCAATCAACAAATTACAAGTGTATAAAGACCAAATGTTACCGGATGCCACCGAAAACCTTATGAAATGTTTAACTGAAAATATGAAAACGCGCTCGGAGATACACAATTGCACGTGTAGCAGATGTGTTTAATTACTGACCCGACAAAATCTCCGAAAGAGTCGCGCTTGATTACGGACACAATGCCCTCATGCCTCAGCCGGCAATAAACTAAATAAAATATCAACACTGCTAACACTCGCATACTAAATGATAGGACACGCAAGCTAATATTTGCCGTAATAAAGCTCAGACATTTTGTGAAAAAATATATACGCTCCCCCGCAAAAATTAACTGCCGCCGTTAGGCCATTTTATAGGCGGGCGGCAAACGGCACTTCGCTTTAATATTAGCTAACAAGATCCCTAGAGTGAGAGGGTTAAAAAATTCTATACCACATGGCGATGTTAATTTAAATTATATAAAATTTAAAGCAAGATTATTTCGAGGTCCCCGAGTTATAATTAACTTGAATATTTCAGAAGGTGTGGCCTATAAGTTTTGTGCAAAATTACAGTCGAACATTCATTTTACCGTTGAAATAACGCCAACATTAAAAATTGCGAGCTATTATCACCTGCATCGTGAAAGTAACGCAAGGCAATAACGGTTTCGATTCTCACAACCAAATTCAACCAATCCAATAAGAAATACATATCAAGGAAGTAGGAGGATTGGTGAAACTTAATATGAATGTGTTTAAAATTATAAGCGGAGTTCAAGGAACAGTTTACAAGAAAAGTAGCGAGTTTAAAGCTTTTAAGGAAATTCTCGAGTTAAGCGCACCAGTATCAGCCCACGCAACGGCATGTGGGCGAGTACGAATATTGATGCACATCCTCAACACGGCCTCGTTACGCCAAATCTAACCGATATAATTGAATTAACATATGATTTTAAATTTTATACATTCAATGCAATAGTGCGATATATCAACGTACATAATGAAAAGTTCATTGTATAAATTAATAAGCGAATGAGATAACAAATTATTGATTTGATAGGCCATTGTTCTGAGTGTATTCGTAATTTGTTCAGTAACGATTGTCTCCGATCAGATTTCGTGATATCAGTATTTAAATAAAAATCGTCGTATTGGGGCCGCAGCGTTATTAAAGGTAAAGTCCTACGGGCAAAGGTGCTAAATTGCGCCAGTGTTATAGATTTACGACGCGTGTGCACACCGAACACGCACCGCGACATCGAACTCGACAACATGCGTGTCACGTTATCACAGCAACGCGAACGCTCGCCCGCCAAATTAACGGACTCAATAAAGACATACAACTTAAAGATAAAATAAAACATAGAGGCATAATTATTATGAATAATTTCAATGAAAGAACAGTAGATACAGAGGATTCCGAAGTTCACCGGGTTAACTCAATTCAACATCACCTACTGCAACAGACGAGGCTCTGCGGTCTCCTATGAACTCACACTACACATAGTAAAAGGTCTACAAACCCCTTTTGTAATTTCCAACAAGGGAAGGCCTTAAGTGCCCAGCATTACTAGAAGCCATGATGACGGTAACGGACATTGATACAGTGCGTTACAAGGATGCTAAGAAACTCCAGATGGCGGACTGCTTCAGTCAAACGATCTTAGTCTTGACAATTTTAAAGTTTAATGTACACTGCGGACCGAGAAGAAGCTGCTAAAACTTGAGAAAGAGTTGAACAAGATTCGCTAGAGTACTAAGGGAGTCCGAAGGAGGGAGTCCGGGAATCTGAAGAAAAAGTGAGGATACGATGGACCTTAAATTCACCGTCCTAGTCTACTTTTGAGAGATCATAAATCTGTCCATGCCCGCTCAACTACAAGTCTAAAATTTAAGACCAATATGACTATAGCAGGGTGTGAGACAGGACGAAGTCATATCGTCAAAACTGTTTACAGCTGCTCTGAAGGGTTTGTTTGAGCTTTTGGACTGTGGAGGACGAAGCGTAATATCAACAGCGAGAACACAACCTCTTTGCGGATTTAGCGTAATCGTGTTCAGTGAGCCCGGGAACGATCCTGCAATGCACCAATGTTTTTTAACATTGTTAATTATTTACATTGGAAAACTTAATACAACGAAAACTCAAATAGTTTTCGTTTTAAGATTCTTTAGACAGTGTTTATTTACGAAAAACCCAGACTTCCTTGTAATTTGAAAATAAAAAAAACCCTAAAACAAGAAATTCGCCAATAGGGTTTATTAGTTTATTTAATTATTCGTGTCTATTTATTTGTTTAGTCGCAGAACACGACAAAATTTATTGGGAGACTCTTTTTTATTAAGAATTAACTCAACGGTCTATATTTTTTTAAGGTAAAGGTGTCACCTGATATTTCTACATAAGAGCATCTTGAAACGGGATGTGATCAATACCGTCGCACAATGAATACGAAATAAGAAATCAGCACACCGCACTTACCCTAAGCAATTTTCTTTCATGGCCAATATTTCAGGCGGCCTGCGAAAGAGGCGCTCCGTTTAAAATATGGACCGGAGCGTCGTTGAATTTTTGTTTAGTGTGCAATTTTGAACCCAGCCAGACGTATATCACGTTTTTCGCAACTGAAAACCAACCAAAATGGCGTAATAAATCTGAAAGTCTATTTTCATATAAAAGAAAACCGATTAAGGAGCTTTTCCGATAGCGATCGCCAGAATGAAGCTATATATTTTCATGATCGAACGGATCCAAGATCATGGACGTCTGACGGCCGGTGCGTGAAGGAAATTGAAAAGAAAAACGTTTCTTTTAATAGTATTGTCCTTGAGCGAAGAATCATTTATTTGCATTTCCCGCTCTTCGCCTCAGTCTCGGTTCAGTTCGGTGCCCGTAAACTTTCTCCAAACATCTAATAAGTAAAAGAAATATTAATGAGGTTTTGATAAGTTTTTACTTTAGTTCATTAATGTTAGAAAAAGCATCTTTTTTATTTACAAAAATTTCGTAAACATAATTTGATGAATTATTTTTACGAATTAAAACCTAAATTATAACAAACAATATCGCTATATTACTCGTATTACGCGCGAACGATATTTATGTTGCATCACACAGAAAACGGAAAGAGGCCACGAATTTACCAGGATACCATAATCAGCAAGTAGGAACTTCTGATAAATGAGAAAAGATAAAGCAAACGACCGAAAAGGATAAGAATAGTCAGATAACTTCCGACCGCAAAAACAGGACGATAAATATAATGAGGACCTACATTATGTCCTCACAAGGGATACATGACAGGACATAATTTTAGTCAACATGAAAAGCGAACATGTGTTCAAGGTTAATTTTGTTCAAACAATTTATAAAAATACACGAGAATATTACTGTAAATAATACGTATGTGGTCATAATATTATATGTAGGTCATACATATTTTTCTTTAATGCTTATCGGTGCTTTCGACATTCTATCCAAGTTGACAAAAATCTTCAACCAAATGTGGTCCAGTTTTTCTATATTTTGATTAATAGTATAGAAAATACACTATGTGAATCGTACCCGAATCTTAACAAGTTCATAATACATACGTAAACATATCGAACAATATACAATAGATTTGCCTACATGATATAAAATACATAAAATATTTTAACAAGTATATTTTGTTGAAAATTATGTGAACGTTTAGTCACTTACTCTGACCAGTCATCATGCGACAGCAAGTCATTTGCAATTGTACAAGTATTTGGAGCATGAAATAATTCAAGTTAATAAAGAAATCGCCGGATATATTTCAATTTCGCATGACATCCCTTGGAAGTAACTACGTGCGAAGTGTAAATTACAGCTCAATTCACTATGTAACAAATTGCACAATATAAAAGATCAACATTTCCACGAAAATATTGATAACAGAAGTATAGGCACTGGTAGATTTAACGAATATTAAAATGAAACGCCAGCGTCCAAGTACCAAACGGATGAGTTCTCTGAAAATATTTGAATTTCATAAATACTCAATAAAAGCGATTGCCGACTCATTTTTCGAGATAAGGTCGAGGATCCAATCTATGTTACGAGAAATTAAATTCTTCGCGTTTAATCAATCCAATCTGGGGCGACTGTAAAAAAATAACAGTGTTCCCTCCGACAGAAGCGCGGATAACACAGACAGCAAATATATCGTTGGCGGAGTTTCAAAATGCTCCAAAACGGCGAAGTGCCTTTGTGGACACGCCTTTTATCTGTTGCGTCTATCACAGTTTTAGAATTGTGTCTATCGTACGCGGTTAATAAATAATAATAACACGAGCACTTGCACGAAATCTACAAGAATTAAAGAATGATGTGCAATCAACATTTTTTTTTTGTACAAAATTCCATAAGATGAATTATATATTACATTAATAATTTAAAAAACATTACTTCAGACACACCACAGGTCAAATAAGAAAATTAAATAAATAAACTTTACTCAACTCTGCTCCTGAATCAAGAGTCATCGTCACAGCTCATGTCATGTCATCTCCAGCAAAGGGAACGAGACTACCTAGATTATTGCCTAAGTAATAATTTATAAAACATTACTTCAGACACACCATAGATATAATAAGAAAATTAAATAAATAAGATTTACTCAACTCTGCTTCTGAATCAAGAGTTATCATCACAGCTCTCTAATAATCTAGGTAGCCTCAGTGGTTACCCTGGCCCAGTAAGGATTACTGGCCCAGAAGATAGATCAAATAATAATTTAGAAAGTTCTTATTTTCAAGTTTGAATCGAGAAGATATTTAGATATTCTGCAAATGCGATGAAAATGAAGTACAGCAGGTGAAGTAAACCCAGCATTAGCTTCGCGGCATGGTCGAGACTATACAACCATCGCCTCACAACAATGTGCCGGTGGAATCATAAATTCGAAACAATTAGACGATAAATTCCCGTTTGAATTAGTATTTTTATTTGCACGTCACGTGCGCTCGGCGCTCCCGCCAGATATTTATGTAGCGAGGCGTCGAACCTAACAGCTCAAAGAAACTGATGGTAGTATACTCTTCATAGCTTTGGCGGGCGCTCGTGATTCGTTGTAATTATGTGTATAATATATTTGCTAGTTAAGACAACATATTTTATTTTGCCATATATAACAATAATAAGTTGAGCATGTTAATTGAGCATGAGCACACATAAGAGTATGATAAATAACTATTAAATATTTTTAACACGTTAATTGCAGAGTTATAGCAAAACAGAAAACATGTTCAATGACATGTCGTTAATCGCAACATTGGTCATAAACAATGTTGCGATTTGCAATTATTACCCACCAAGCACAGGGCCAGGACGATCCTCTTCCCGATTAAGAAACAGGAATAAGAACGAAAGCGTGACACAAAAGCAGAGCGATAACAGAGCAGAAACGGACGGCGAATCGCCTCCGAGCAGACGGTATCTCCACCCGCCCGGGAGTTATTAAATATTAAAATAAACTCGCATTCCGACACGAGTCCTACGCGATACGCAAGATTATGGTCAACACAATGAGAATACTGGCTCCGATCGTACCCGGCCTTATCATATCAAAGCACAAGCTTACATAATTCAGTTAAGGATGATATTTCTCTGAAGCGTTCCCTTGTTACACATTAAAATTTTGCACCCGTTTAAATACGCAGTATAATTATCTTATTTTATTTCACTGTGTAAGAGGTAATAAAATGTAATGAAATACTTCTAATAGTTGATAGAGAATTCTAAATTTCTTATTCACATTTAGTGCATCAGCGTTCATAACAATGATATTACTCACATGCATTGTCTCATCACACCTCAGAAGTGTATCGGAAGGCGCATCGCTATCTCGTTATAGGCACCACCACACCCACTCACCTGAAACAATGCATCATTAGAATAATATTATATTTCTTACTGTGATATATACGAAGTGTTAAATGTCAGGACACATTTAAATTAAGAATGTACGCGCTGTACAATGAGCCTAGTACCCTGTAGGCAGCGACTGCCTACATTACTAACGTTTAAAATGAAACAATAAGGTCGTTTTTTACGTTTACTTCTTAGTTATTCGCGGAATTCTCGGGCATGGCAAACATGCATTCGCTTGACATAGAAAGATGGGATCGATCCCAGCATTCGACAAGTGAATCAGTTCCGTAGCAAGGCGATATCCCACAAACAGCTTACCGACTGCGAAGCTACAATAATTAAATCATTCACTCACAGACGCTATCGACTTAGTTTACGGGTCCCGTGCAACTTTAACTGCTGTTATTATCAAGGGGTGATTCAACATTAAACTTTTGCAAAAGTTTTAAATTGATATTTTGTAGGTACCTATTTTTAAGTTGGAGCAAAATAAAAAATCGAAAAGGATCGGGCACAAACATGAATACGTTCTATCTGTTACTGAGTTCTGTATAGAACCTTATTTGATACACTCGCATAGAGTTCGGTTTTTGTGTTGTAAGAATTCTGTCACTTTTGTCTTTTCACAAAATATACCAAGATATATATGCCTAATTTTTCCTTTTACTTACTTAAAAACATACTTACGTAACATCTAAAATACCACGCAACCACTTCTATAATAACATCACTATCAAAACAAATATTCACTACTTAGTAGATAGTAATGCGAAGACACGTTTGTCACCGCATCCGAATTATCGGCTACTACGCAACGGGTTTGACTCTCGCACGGGCAGATAATTTGTATGACCTACAATATGACAGTACTACAGCATGACTACAGCCACAACACAGGATACTAATCCTAGTGCCATCCAGATAATAATCGTTTTTTCTTTAACAAAAATACAATTTTGCTATGTCACAATAACTTTATCGACATCAGAGATTGAATATATTCCAAGTTACACATGTATACTATACTAACGGACCCGACAGGCTTCGTCCTGTCAAAAAGATTTCTAAAGTGGCAGTTTTTTGTTCCTACTTATTTTATAGATAAAAGATTTTCCCGTGGAAATCGGTTCGTGCGTTCTGGAGTTACAGCGTCAGGAAGGAAAACCTGACTTATTTTTATATAGTAGATTACAGATTTAATTATGTTATTCCTTCTTGGTGAATTTTATGTTAAAGCTCTAATTCTAGCATACCAATTGAAAATTAAAAAAACATCGCTATAGAAATGAAATGAATGATATAAATTGGTCTATTATTGTACAATTTGCTGCATATAAGATTATATCGGATTTTCCTGTAGGAAAGATATGTTTCCGCGCGATAAAAATTATATCGTACCTTGATCAAAATTATTGAAAATTTTATTTATATGCTTATACAGATTATGCAATTATAACAAATTATTTTGCCGTATCTTCAACAATAATAAGTGCACGAACACTGTTGCGTCTTGAATATTTATCAGCTAATAGCGTACTCTTAATATATATATATATATATATATATAATATATATATATATTAATACGACGACGAACTTAAATGATACGGCTTTCACTTTGGGATCCCTTTCACCAACCAAATACATTGTAAATAAATATATAAATAAATTATATATTTATTTATTATATTTATTTGCTGTTTATTATTTGTAACTGAGTTTACACACAGTTACATATGTACATGTAACTTTAATGTTAAAGATATACAAAAAAATTAAGCCTATAATACGGTCACGTCTTTTTAAACGTATAAGGAAACACCATTTTGCATTTTTTTCGTATCGATTACAGTCTTGATAAAAGATGCAACATACCTACATAGTTTATCACCTTACAATAAAAATCTTTTGTCTCTAGGCAAGCTTAATTCCAAAATTCCTCGGGGTCCTGGGTAGGGATTATTAACGAACCAGGTTCAAGGAGCTATCTGAAGCGAAATCTTACGCCGTGTGGAGGCGGTGGTGTTCTAGCTATGTCGCTTAATTAACTCGTATTCATTATCGGGAAGAAAGCGCGTGCGACGCAGGTGCCAAACGCTGCAGCAGACAACCACATACAATTTAAGCTATTTATTACCACGTGGTCATAATTACAATGTTAAACGTCCAAACTAATAACTAAGTAATATCCGAAGTAATCTAATTATGAATAGAAAATAAAGCTCTGTGTCCTTATGTATCTATTCATTACGGCATCAGTAACTTAATAACAAGATTTTAACAACGTAAACAATATATGTATGGTTGAAGTTAAAACAAGAAAAGGTTTTTATTTTAATAGGATAATAAATACGATTAAGACCTGAATATTGTGAGGATCCACTACGTATATTGAAATTGTTTTTATAATTAAATAAATAGCAATCTGTATCTGTAATTTTAGAATAAGATAATTTCTTATTGATTTTAGGGATTTTTCCGTCCGTACATTTATGAAAATTTTAATTTATGTTTGTACTTTTCATACAATACATATCTATCGTAAAATCACAATAAACACGCAGTTTCAACGTTCAGACTTAAATAATTAGTTTCGTCTATGAGAAACATTTCACTTTTTACAATAAAGTTCCATAAATTATTATTGATTTGCGCCTTTTACTTTAAAAAAAAATAGAAATATAGATTTCTAAAAAGGTGTAGTTAATAATACATTTGTCATTGACCTGACATTGGTAAATGCAAATAACAATCATCAACAACAATAAAGTTTATTCAAGATACAACATAGTATTTGTGCACGACGGCACACTTCTATTGCTGAGATTGTGAAGGATCCCAAACTGTGCAGCCCGTGGGTTCTTCCAGGAAGAATTGAAACGCCAGTATTTGTTCTGTTCAGTCGGCCAGCAGGGCCTTCAGGAGCTTTCTATGGTACATCGGGCAGTCGCTCGCTTCAGTATGTGTTCCCCGGGTATCCGTGCCGGGAAGGGGGTCTCTCCATTTATTCCCGAATTTCTCCCTACCTAAAAATGACAATTTTGAGACCCCCTGACGAGGATATACCGTACAGAAAGCACCTGTCAAGCCCTTTTTGCCCTTTATTTATCTCTTTGTGTACATAATAAATACCTATTTACTAGATTGTCTTATTTTCATCCCTTTCATTTGTAGGTAATCTGCAGGAGCTCATTTTTTATTTTAATACTTATGTATATGTCTTATCTTAATATTATTCCGCCGTTAATACATTTTATTATACTATCTTATTCTATCATATATTATATTTCTTCCCGCTTATTTTCTATGTATTTTCTATCCTGAACAGTATTGTATATTTTTTATGCTGAGAAAATGCGTTATCGCGTACCATGTCCCTCTCGGGGAAGACACCAGATTATATCGAAACGACATGAACTTTGGAAATCAAGTGCCAGGCAAAACCTGTGGCATATGAAGTAGAAATCAAACACGATATATAAATTTTATGTATGCATACTATATTTCATGTATGCATTTCTCATAGTTTAACTGGATATGCAAAAGAAACCTAAATAAATCACAAATAACAAACGTTTTCTCACTCACTCACACCACTTAGGGAGAAAAATAGGCTATATATAGAGGATACAAAGTACTTTGTATCCTATTACCATGCTGGTAATATTTCTCTTGTATTTTTATATCACGCCTCGACTCTGACTAAAAAACAAAATAACCAAATCTAGAAAGTGTTGAAATCGACACCGTCTTGTCAAATCGATGCTTGTTACATTGCTTAGTGATAATAAAATATTATGATGAAAACGCTGTTTAACTATCCGGATTGGGGTAGGCGCCCCACACCCCCAACTAATCGATGTGTGTGATAAAGATTCAACCTTAACAATTGATGATCAGACTCCTGAGCAAATTACGGAAATGTAAAAAAGTGCTGCCAGGGCCGAATGCAGACCCACTGCTTCATTTGAATCATACCTGAAAGTATAGTCTTACTACATAAATTATTGTTTGCAGCGAATAATGTATGAGCCAATTGGCTCGATTTCCTCCGCCTTATTGTGTTGGATATTGTTATAATCTCTTAATTTATGTAATATTTATCTCTTAGTATAGCTTATATGTGAAGACTAGCTAACCCAGCGAACTTCATAACCCTAACAAAATACCTATATACGGTTTGGTATTGTTATTTATCATTAATTGATTTAAGTCATGTCGAGCTCAAAGTAATGTGAGTGTTCAACTGCGCGGATGATGGCAGACTTCCAAAAGTGACATAAATATATAGTATTCTACAAAAAATCTTATCCTAGCTTTTTTAAAACTTGAAAAGTTACATTCATTCATAGACTTGTCCAAGAAATTGGTAATCATCTATATCTGTTCAGTTATCCTTGAGTTAGAAGTTCCGTGTAACCAACACAACTTTGTTTTATGTATCTCTTTTAGCAAAACACGCACGACCACTTGCTCCACGAAATAATAACAACGCAATATCCCCAGTTCCTTATTCAAAATACAAAGACATCCAACATCTCCAGCAAATCAGTGACACGAAGCATGCATATGGCACAAAGTCAATTGACAAATAGTTGTTAGTACCGTCTTCTTTAAACTTTTGGGGCCTTATTAATCCAAACGTCAAGCAAGTTTCATGTCGCCATTCGGTGAAGCCGGAGAAATATTGGAGCGATTAATATTCGGTGCTTGCATATACCAGATAGCACGGCGACACGGTGACCATCCCGCGTGAGCTTGACATGATGTAATTTTTATGGGTTCACGAATCAATGAAGTAACGGCACGGTGATTCATTGTGCCAACGTACTGTCGCGATAGCGAACTCCTGGGTCTATCGCGTCATTTGTTTTATTAAATTTTTCATTTTTTAGAAATTTCGTTACTGTGATATTCATGTTTTTTACTACTAAAATGCTATTTTTAATTTTCAAAGCAAACTTGTATTTTAATTTTTTTTTCTTTCTTGGAACGTAAACATAATGTATTCCGCACTTAGCGATGTAATTATTTTGAAAGCGTCATTATTACTGTAGTACGATTAAAACTTTATTTGCATAAATTCAGAGTCACTTATGTGAATATTATATCGCAGGTTATTATTATATTTGTGAACAATATTCGAGTACTGGGCATATAAAAATAATTTATAGAAGTAATATATATAGAAATTTATGGAATACACATTATTAAGAAATCAAGTGGCACTAGATTTCTTAATCAGAATCATCTTCTTGATCAGAAGATTTAAGTAGCAAAATTCCTCGAAACGTCAATATAGTAGAATGTCTATACGGCATATTGATTATACACCACAAAGTTAGTATACGGCATATTGTTCAACTCTAAAAACGTGAATTAAGCAAAAAAGAGAAACGTTCTGTTGTTTCCGTTGTATTTCATGATTCTATGAGTTGCCACTCAATGCATACACACAGTCTTATGCCATTTCATTAATAAATACAGAATGGTTATTCTGTTGTAATATTTATTTATATATGTTAGTATTTTAGTTAAAAGTTATTTTGGCCGGATAAGAATTTACTACTTATATATACATGGTATATATAAGTAGTACGTATATATACATAATACAATTCATTATTACAGCTCATAGCCGCCCCTGTTGAGGGGTATGAGTCTACCCTATTGGTAGGCGATCTTTTCCTTCACCGTAGGAGCTTCACATAAAAATGCATTTGACATTTGTGAGCCAGAAAATACCGTTACTAACTGATAAGGTCGACCTTCTGAATCTCGCGATTCTAAGACTACCGACGCTCATATGATACGATGGACAGTAGAACTACATAGTAAATCAAGAAGATGTCTCAGAATAAGCATAAGTATAATTACTAACGATTAAATATGTCGTTGTAAGATTGGTTAACTATTAATTTATGTCTACATTTTCATATATGTATAGATATATATAGATATATATATTATATATATATATATATATATATATATATATATATATATATAATCTCATCACCAGATATTTTCATCTCAACACATGTTACACTAAAAGAAGTAAAAAAATAAAGTATACACTATAGCAAGTAAAACTCAAACACAATGTCAGATTCAAAGCTCTACAACATTATATTTGTATGAATAGTACCTGAATCATGTTCTCGACCAGCAATTGCGCTCGACGGAAGAAATAAACATATTTAGTACATCTTAAAGAGATTAGAAACCAATGGAAATAAAAATAAAACCGCTGTGAGCACGCCTTGTGAGCTTTATGATTGTAGATGACATAATAAATTTCTACTGTGCCTACAAGAAATAAATGTTGTGGCGCGGTAATGAGATTACATTTACAGTTATTGCCACCATTATACAGTTTGTAGGTAATGCTGCGAACAGAAATTCTAGTACGGTTTCCTTGCAATTTATTCGTGATTAAATTGAATGTATTACTGAAAGTTAGTTTTGATATTCCATTATAATATTAATCATCTTAGTTCGTCGAATTTTATGACAAAATATTAAAGAAATGGACAAACCTGATCGAAACACGACTAAGATTAGAATAAAATAATGGAATTAAATCGACAAAACGTGTTATATGCAAACAAAGATTTTAAATCACTCGTAAATGGCAAATAGGTGGTCGTTAAATTGAGTGTGGGGACAATAATAGGGACTGACGCGAGTCGCCTCGCACTGAGTTGTCGCATTATCGCGCGTAGGTATCCAGATAAAGATCTTAAATGTAGTTTTGTAAGAAAATTTACAAGTTTGTCGGCTAATAACAGTATACATGCCAATGATATGTCCATCCTCGTGGAGAGAACCTTTCCGGCGGTTATGACCCCACTAGACATTCAATTTATTACCGTATCATTGCTAACAAAAGTAGATCGTTTTACAACTCAATTTAAAGGCGTGTATTTTTCATTTCCCTTTTATTGTTGTAAAAATCGAGCCCTTGATCAAAACGTGATTACCTGGGCTATAAAATAATATAACATAAATACTCTTAAGTAAATAAATTAAACGAGATAACCTATTTAATACGTTTCATACAAAATGCATAACAATGTTTGATAGAATTTATAGCACTTACATAAATAAATTTCGTCAGATTGCCTGAATATGTTTTAATGATATCATCGTTCAAAAATAAATTTATCCGATTGTTATATTTTTAATATATGTTGGCACGCCTTTTGCCAAGCATTTAAAATGTATTAAATTATGAGGGCGAAGTTATTAAATAGGGATGATACTAAGTATCGTACATTGCGTTAAAGATATTAATTAGTATTGCTCTAGCAGCACAAAAGGTACTTCGGTGGTAGAATAATAGTATTACAACAGTCGAATGACTTAAACATTAATCGTGACGTCTCAGTATCTCGCGATCTTTTGACGCGGAAAAGCTCAATAGAATAAGCGATAGTGCACGTTGCGCGAGAGCAAAACCGTCAATCACAAATTACGTAATCAGAGAAAGTTGTGCTCATAAAATGTCACGTCTGTGTATTACGTACGCGGGTGAACGTGTTTATTATATTTAAAATTACAGCTCATCCTATAATGGTATTTATCTGCTTCAGGTTCAATATATTCGAATTATGAAACTGACTGCGGTTCTATCCGGCCGCAAATCAGCTTACAAGTGACGAAAATAGTATCCCATAAGTTAAACCTAGTTACATCTGTTTCTTTAGTAAGCAATCTTAGTTTTGTGCAATTTTCCGCTTGTCAGGAACTTTCTGTTAGAATCTAAAATATCCAACAATTCACACACTCAAACACACACATATCTACGCACATCAACATAAACACTTATACACGTATGTATCGAAGTCTAGCACGTATGCTCGCATTGTTCTCTGGCCGTCAGTCTATTAAATATTTCATCTTATTTTAAAAGTTTTTATCTTTTATACTATATAGAAATTGCGTAAAATGAATAATCTTGCATCAGATCTTGAAGAAATTCTGACGATAGACTGCCACTTGCTTGAGAACATTGAGTCTGGCTTTGGATTTTTGCGTACTAAACACAACTTTAGAGCACTCACTTTCAATGTTTGCAGCATACAGTATAACTTCGATGCCTTCCTCGATTAGTTACTCTAAAACGATCAAAAATTGAGTTCGATCTAATAGTTTTAACGGAATGTTGGCTGAATAAAAACACAATAGTGCCACAATTACCGGGTAACAAAGCTTTTAATACAGTAAAATTTATCAATAAAAGCGGTGGAGTTGTAGCCTACGTCAAGGATAGCTGTGTTTTATTTTTCCCCAATACCGTTTTCAGTGGGTCCAAAAACTTAAGTGGGTCACGAAGGAAGAGTATGAAATTTACCGGGTCACAGTAGAACAAAGTTTGGGAAACGCTGCTCTAAGCTCTTGGAAAGCTCGTAAATCGCCGATTGGTGACATACTTGGAGAATAATTCTCTCATTCCGGACAAACAGTATGGTTTCAGGCACGGGAGATCCACAGAGGATGCGGTGATGTTTCTTTCAGATATTGTTTCTTCGTCCCTGGACAAAGGCAGATGCTGTATCGGGCTATTCGTGGATCTAGCGTAAGTTTGATACGGTGTCCGTGCTAATCCTTGTAGAGAAACTAAACAGCTTTGGAATTAGAGGTACAGCGCTGGAATGGTTCCACAGCTACCTTTCGAATCGTAAGCAATGTGTTCGAGTGGGCACTATACAGAGTGACGAGTTACCGATAGAATTCGGTGTGCACACAGGGCAGTATCCTTGGTCCAACACTCTTTCTCATTTATATGAGCGACTTATTAACCTCCAAAATAACCAACGTAGATAATTTGCTATGTCGACGACACAGTATTGGTTTTTCATGGCTCTACCTGGGAAGAAACTTACAAGGCAGCTGAAAGGGGTCTAATACAGGTGACTGAGTGGCTGCAACGAAACCTGCTTACGCTCAATGTGGACAAGACTAAATATTTGGCCTTCCATAAGACCCGTGCTTCCCAACCACCAACATCAGCGAATCTCAGGTTGCATTACTGTGGGCCCGGAAACGAAACTTACCTTTCATGCAACTGCCACCCAATAGACCGCGCAATAAATGTGAAATACTTAGGAGTTACAATCGACCAAAACCTGAACTACAAAAGTCAGATATCAAGTCTGGCCAGTAGAATCCGAAAAACAGCTTACATATTGAAATGCTTACGACACGCAGCGCCCAAAAATACTCTCACTCTAGTTTACAAAGCAATTTGTCAATCCCTAATTATTTATTGCATAAGGGTGTGGGATGGTATAGCAAAGACAACTATGATAGAACTAGAGAGAGCCCAAAGGTCGGTGCTAAAGACAAACCGTTTAGATACGTTACCGATCAACTGTATAGAGAGAGCAAGGTCCTGCGAGTTAGGCAGCTTTTCATAGCGAGAGGAGTAATGTTAACACATAGCATTGCGGTGGCTTCTTCGGACTATGATAAGCGAATTACGCAACGTGTTTACAAAATTCCAGCTCCACCAGCTCAGACCATCTTTGCTAGACGTCACCCCTTATATCTCTTACCACGTCTCTATAACAAGTATGTCGTGAATTAGATCTTAAGGGACTTAAGATCCGCCATGTAAGAAAGGTTCTGGAGCCCTGGCTAATGGCTTTAAATTACAATGAAACAGAAAACCTGCTGGCAAACTGCCGCATGCTGCAACGCGCGCGATTCCATACAAAACAGGCAATCATATACAACTGTATAAACACATACATATACTCACACACATCCGTATTCACACTCACACACACAAAAGCACGACCGCAAACACACATCACATTGTTTCTTACCGTCACCTCAGATTTTTATACTTAAAGCTACATTATTTTTGATGTTTATTTTGTTATTAATTGAATTTAGATTGTTTGATTTATATATTTATCTCACATATTTTTTGTAAAAAATGTATTTTATATCGAATTGTCAAAATATATACCTACCTAGTTTAGTTCGCTCGAGCTGTGAAAAATATTGTATAGATTATTTTAGTAACCGTGATCTGAACTCTACGATACAAGCTAAGCTTAGTGTAGAGTTCACTAGTTATACTCGTAAGTTTTATGTCTGTAAACATCTCATTATTGTAATTATTAAATTGTAATTTTAATTGTAATTGTAATTAAATTGTAAATTAAAATTATATAAATTAAATAAAAATAAAAAATTTGGTCAGCGGGATTCTGGGCAGTGCCAGGGAGAGATGTGACATAGCTGGAGGCGGGGCTCGACAGACTACAATCGGAAAGGGAGAGCGAGTTTTTTTTAAAACGGCACACGGGTTCCTTGGTTTAAGTTTAAAAAGCATAAACCGCAAAATCTGACAAAGGCGAAAACGAATTCGTTGAAACATATGATAAATTGTGATTACGCATAATCTTAAGCATATTATCATACACAATTACTTTACATTTAGTAATAAGTATAATAAATACTACATAAATAGTAATATATTGAACAGCATAGGACAAATTGATCTTGCATAAGAGAATCTTCCATGACACCACTTTCGAAAGCTTCAACACACATCACACGCGATATATAGATGAATCAATTTTATGAACTTTATAAAGTGCTTTAGATATATGATCGTGATACTACGCACAATACTTATAAGAGTTATGTTGCTTCACGTTGATCGACACCGTATTACTTTGTTATTAGAATGAGGTATCTGATCTCGTAAAGGTCAGAGTGATAGACATCAGATAGGTAAGCATGATGTTGTGCTGTAAATATTCATAGGGCAAGAGTGTCGTACGCTGCGTAGGCAGCCACACACCGACCGGGGCGCGGCGACGCAGCAGGGCCACGCATTAGAGACAATGAAATTTGCATAGCTGGGCGTATCTGTCTGTCAACCAGAACATTCACATTAACTAATCCGAACAGATTTAATTTATGCCAAATAGTTTTATTATGCACACCGTCCGTTTAACATGTTCATTTTAGGTTCATCTGAATACACTATCATACAGATATCTTGAGACAGTCCTTAAAGTATTGGATTTGATTTCTCGCTATTCTCAAGAGCCAACATATCTCTGCGGAGTCATAGATAATTCAAATCAAAGCTAACATTAAAAGAATGGCCTACGCTTAAATTTTACGACTAAAGTACTCATAATCGAAAATCCTAATAAATCAGACTGTTGAATAAACTCTACTTAAATTGTTATTTATATTTATAGTTTTGTATTTAGAGAGATTTGTATTTATAGTTAAGAATAAATATCTGATTTGTAGATATGTGATTCATTTGAGTCATACAATATCTCATTAAATTCTCAATCGGACAATTAGTGTCAAAACCCTTCAGTCTGTTAGTTTTCGGACGCAGGAGTAACCGTATTTACGATGAAGAAAATAAATTAGTGGGTTAAAACCTAGTTAATCGATAAAAAATAAAATCAAATACATTACGTAAATTAATGAACCATGAACTATGAATAATAGAATCATATATAGAGATTAGACATCAAATAACCGGAGTTTACATTATTGACGTTTTCAGATCGAATCAGTGTTGACTGTCGACTATGAATACCTGCTTTAGGAGGTCCTCTATCTCCTCAATTATGCCTCAATTATGACATCTATGCCAATTAATAAAATGGAGTAAGAAGTGAAATTATGATGACTATAATAACAAAAAACAATGATAAGGAACAGAACAGAGCACAAACAAACATATAATAATATATTAAGGCATACTCGTAATATATCACACGCCATAAAATAACCCAAAGCTTTGATGGCTTAAGTTACTAAAGGAAATCGACTTAAGAAACACTTTAGGAATCTACATCTTTATAACGCTTGCCCGTACCCGGTGAAACCCACTCGTATGGTAATTCACTAGGAGGAAAGTGGGCCACTTTTTCCGAATAAGGCTCAAAGAGCGGTGTTCATTTCTTCTAGGAAAGCACTTTTTCTTTGAATACGTCCGCCCGGGAGCTTAAGGAGCATTGTACATTCGGAAAGCGTCGCTTCTTCACAGCGAACCACCCGACACCCGGCTCGGTTTGCAATAATGCGCTTACGACACCCAGTGGTTAGACGTCCTTATAATTCTATTCTTTACTCACACAGCGACTTATACCTTAAGTTGAAACCCATGTTGCCCCTGACACTCTTATTACAAGCAGACTACAATATATCTTATCTTTCAGAATGGAATTACGACATGGCTTTATCAAAACGTTGTATGTATCTATACAACAAAGTAATAATTCTTTACAAATGTCACAATCATATATAGAACCAATCTATTTTGATAACACATGCGTTACGTACCACATGTACGTACCACAGGAGTATATCAAGACAATGATAAGAATATTAAGACAATGCTTACATATTTACGCAACAATATTCTATTACTAATTTAAATAGATAAGATGTTATTACTCAGTTAATTTATTTCCAAGCTCTAATGTAGCAAAAAAAGATGAAACATGTCTATTAGATATACAATGGCGCCAGTAAATCACTACGCGGCATGGATAGTTTAGCAATTAAAAGAGGAATCTGACCAGCACTATCTTTTCTACAAACTAATGAGTGGAGACGAGCGGCGGACGGCGCCGCACACTCACAGACACTTATCTCCCAGATAAACAAGTACAAATGGGTTACACATTGCTTCCAACCCCTACCGCCCCTCTATTTCTCTTTTAACGTCTTAAGTAAGACGGTACAAGTTTTATCAGACAGACAAAGACCTCGCTCCAAACTCATTAACTAAATGTGTTACCAATGAAAACAAAACAGATTACCACGGATAGTAAATACTTATGGAGAAGAGGAATGGATGTGAAATAAAACAAAATTAATATAAGCTCGAAACAAAGACAGAACTCGTAAAATAAGAGGGTTGGCGTTTTATTGCACCTAATTGTCTACGCCCATGGAGACGACAAATTCTCAAGATGTTTATGAAGGTCCATAGCAGAACTGAGATTTGGTATATAACAGCGACACTTGGGCCCTCTGACAATAAACGTGCCCGCAGCGATTTTATTACTACATATTTTAGAAATGCGTAGAAACGATTGTACCTTTACGATACCTGGAAATTACTTTAACTTTTTCTCTAACCTTAATAGAGTTATACAAAATGTTATGTAATAAAATCTAATGAAATAACTAAATAAAAGCTTTACAATTGTGTTTGTAATGGTTCATGATTGGATAAGAAATGTAATAAGTAAATAATTTTTTTTACAACTCATTACTATTAAGTTGTATAAAAAATATTTTAAATATATACTAACCCTGACGTGATGCACAGAAATTACGTTAATTAAAAAATGGCACCTTCCATAGTTTTACTGTGGACTTGATGCCAGGCGTTATTATCTGTTAAAATGCAAAAAGCCCGAGGGCCAGCACCCCTAACGGAAACAGCCCAGCGCCACATTTCAATATGGCGGGAAAACCGCATTGCCATTTTGTCATTAGATCAAGCCTATTCTTATTCGTTAAACGTTATATAAGGGGTTTGTTATAACGTAGGACAAATCTTGAAGTTTTACTAAATATAATTCATATTTGTTCTATTATGCACAATAGGACATTCAGAATTTGCTTTAATTTAGAATTTCAAAACAACTTGATTGAAAAGTTATTTCCCAATCTTATTTGCTATTTGTCCTTTCGTCAACATTTGAAACTGAAATTGTTTTATATATATTGACGAATAATACAAGAGCAATATAAAATAATAATTTTAAAATAAAAATTATGTGATTAACCAAAGAGAATTGAACCGAAATATATATTTGTCAGATATTGCCAAAATATTGTTTTTATCACTCCAAATGTCATTTTAGACCGAAAATAATGCAATAATAATGCTCACCTGCTATTGAAATGCATTAGATTTGAAAGCAAAACATTTCAAATTACTGACAAAAATATTACCTCGTAAACTTTATAGCAGCCGTAATGTTAAATGTATTCGTTTGCTATTTGGTTTGTTATATAGCAAATAGCAACCCACAAGGGTTTCCGTTTATGAGATATTCTATAGTGGTGCATACGCATATGGTGCACTGTAACTAGAAAGCCTGTGCTTACTAGTTCTTTGAACAACATGCGTTTCGTATAATCGATTTTCTCCAACATCGCTTGGCTATTCTTCTCTGTTCTACGTTTACTCAATCAATTTATATAGTCGTGGCCTGTTTTTACTCAAAAACAGCTCTATGTAGGATTATTTTAATGATTGAACCTATTTATACAAATAGGAAAGAGAACCAATTTACACCGACTAAAAATGCATGAAATTGTATGTAGAAAGATTTCAAATTGCATGAATAAAGATCTGACAATTTAACTGAATATTAATCATGATTTGTATGGCAGTATTATCTAACGTGGCAATTACCTATTATATATATATATATATATATATATATATATATATATTATATATATATATATATATATATATATAAATAAATTTATTATAATTATATTCGACGTGGACAGGTGTCGGGCCTACGTTTTCAATAAATCACAAATTTGGTCATCGAGCACCATTCTCTATTACCACCATACTCTATAGAATATTTCAACTACATTCATGACTTTATATTAAGTGTAAGTGTTTTGATTATTATTGTTTTTTATTTATTTATCGTTATTTTACTTTTGCGGATAACTGATTTGGTTTTATTAATCTGAGTGAAAAACTTAAACTTACCAATACCAGCAAAAGCAATAGGTATTGCTGTTGTTGTAGACAATTAAGGTTATTATTAAAACTAAACTAATAAATCATTTAATTAAAATTAATGTAATTTTACTTCATATGTCTGTCGTTATCAGGAATTAGAAAATATAATAATAAGAATTATCAGAAACTTTAAAAATATGAATTATTATTAAACGACGAACTAATTAAAAACTGAAGATCCACAATCCACTTTTTATATGATCGAAAATCTATCTGCTTGCTGTATAAAACAGATTTTACTCCATTTTTTATATTTTCTCTTAAATAGTAAATTGGTAATTTAAATAATTTGTTCTATAACAAGATAACTTAGCATTCACATTATGATTCACCTCCTGGCGGAGTTTTAATCATCATCACCTAGCCACTAATTAGTTCACACAAATTAGTTCACAATATAAAAAACATTCTCCTTTATGTATTTTTTTTATGAGATTGGGCAGCAAACTAGCAAACAGATCACCTGATGGTAAGCGATAACCGCTGCCCATAGACAACCGCAACACCAGAGGAGTCACAGATGCGTTGCCGGCCTTTTTAATGGGAAACTGCTCTTTTTTTTGACATATTTTGAAAGCTTTGACTCACTTCCACATAGTTTCCGTAAGAATCTAAGCATCGACGTCTTACAGAAGGACAGAAAATACAAAGCACCTATATTAAGAGAGCGACTCTTCTGAATAGTGCTTATTTTTAAGAACACATTTCGTGCCTATTCTGTTCAACATTTTATTACAACGCATCCATGATATATGAGCGAACTTCATTAACAATTAAATTTTACACTAGAGTGAAAAAATATTTATAGATAGTGTAATAAATAATGTCATAACCTTAATTATTTATTTTAGCTCTATAACATTATGCATTATGTATATAATTTACAAAGAAGTTACATGACATGACATTTGACATTCTTATGAAATCTACATGTAAAACAACTTTTTTTTTTAAATACAATTTTGATAACGTCAATAGCATCTAGCACTAGCAATCTTACTTATAATCCCGAATCCCTAAATCCGAACACAACAATGTTAAAAATTACATAAAATAAAAGTTAATGCCAGTCAATCTCTATAGAAACATAACAATAAAAAACTTATGCACCCGATAATAAAAGTAAACAAGGTCACTGACATAAAGAATTTTGAATGCTCTACCGGCGACACCATGACCAACGAACGCTTCTGGTTCGTTTTCACGCTCTAATAAAACTCCAAAGTTTATCTGCGTGAACATCGTTACTTTGACGCCCGACTCGAAGAACGGGTTAATAAGTCGCACTTTGAGAGAGATATGAAAATAATGTGTGATATTATCAACCGGCGGTGGTGATTCGGTGTATTACCCTAAGTCGCGCTCGTTTCATTAGCCGCCAATCCAGTTAATGAGCGTCGAAGTTTTTCGCTTAAATAAACATTAAGAGTAGAATGGACGGCGCAGCGGCCAAACCTTTTACCGGAATTACGCCGTTGTAAGTGCTCACTACTGATGCTTTTAGTACGAATGGCGGAATGACGTTGCATACATTTAATTGGGCCTATTGAAAGTGGCCATTTACGCATGGATCTCTTGGAATTCCCTCAACAATATTTCACGAGAGCGCGTATGATCAATTAGTAGAAAAACAACCGAAGCAGCAGTCTAAAAATATTTCTTATACGAGTATCTAAATATTACATACTATATACCTCTTTAAATAAAATGCGTCATGTAACTCATTTGCGATGTAATACAAACAGAGAGTATTGAGAAACTAACGCTTCACCAGGTTTATAATTTTTACTTATTTTATACTATAAGTATTGTGGTAACCTCTATTGCCATCAGATCTTATTTTTCAATGTTTTTTTCAAGATCAAAGGTAGCTTCTCATTCCTTGTTTCTATCACCAAAATCCCAGCTATGATGTACTTTTTCATATCCTACGTTCAACATGACCTTAAAATCACTTTCAATCAATCAATCAATCAATCCTTTATTCAAAGTACAACTTTGATTGCTTGCAATATCTATCCACTTAATCGTGTATACACAATCATAATATTCATCGTCATATCTTCATATATTATAGTAACTTCACCACAATCAATATATCATTCACTCTCTTTTCATTACTCATATCTGCCTTCATTTTACTAATACAATTCCCACAACATTCCACTTCCATTCACTACCACAAGAGAAAACTATATCCATCACCCACTTCCCTTGCTTTTGTGTCGTTTTCCATTTAGTCTCCTGTAAACACGCTACAATTATCATTCTTCTTTTTAATGAATCCATCGGCTCCATCGACCTTCCTTATTGTTCGTAGGAAATTCCAATTACATGCAATTGCATTCCATTTCAAATTCCATGTTCACACACACTTCACAAACTCACTCTTGCACATCTCTAAATACTCACATAACAAACAAAATACTCAATTGTTTGAGAATAAGTATAATATGCTTAAACTCTATTATTTTTCATTATATACAGCAAAACAAGTTAATATATAAATACACCTGTATAAAGTTAGACGAAAGTAATGAGCGGTTAGGATTTTTAATCGAGTTTTGCCATAAACTTTCTACGCTCAATGGAAACAATAATACAAAGCTGGGGAAAATGAGAATGGAAACTTTTAAAAGCATAATTAAAACGAATTTCGAGTTAGAGCGGGACACACAAGGTGTACGGTATCCGCAAGCTGGGACGAGATTAAAACTTTGCCACTTGAAAGTGCACTGGCCGCGCAGTTGAAGAGGAATTTACTCCGAGCAAAAGTTAATATAAGCGAAATTTGTCCTGTGGCGGGCGGTTTGTGCGGGCGCAGGGGGTGCGCCCATCAAGTTGGCGACGCAGTAACCTAAGTAGTTTACTTAGACGGCCATATATCCACCTGGAGATACACAATATCACTGAATGCCATTATTAGATGTCGAGGGGTTTAAATGTTAATTTCGTCAACATTGTCATTGTTGTCTCAGGAAATGCTACTAATTATTATAATATTATAAATTGTTATTTGTGCACACAATTTAATATAGTTAAATAAAGAGGCTATTAAGCATATTAATTTACTACAACTAGCGTATTAATTGATAGCGTTATTTTTATAGCGTATTAATTTACTATACATTGTTATTTGTGCACACAATTTAATATAGAGTTAAATAAAGAGGCTATTAAGCGTATTTTACTAATACTGAATAAGATTGAATACCGTTCAGCCCGCTCACTTGCGATACTATCGCCACATTAAACGTATAAGGTAAAAAATTGGAATTTAATTAAAAGTAAGTTTGCGAGCAGTTTTTTACTTCCCTTATCTGATGCGCACTCAGACAAGAATCGGATGTAATTGCATGGCAAACCTTTAAATGTGCCGCACAACGGACGAATGGTCTGTTCGTTCGTAATCAAATGAAAATTAGTCATGTGTGGTTAGAACCCGTCTTGAAGCTTTAAATTGTTGCATTAATCATGGCATATTCAAAGTTGTTATGGAAAAGTAAAAGAGAAGCAAGTGGCAATTGACAGTACTTAAAAGGTATACATTATCATACATTTACATTGTACCGCTTTCGACGTTCACGAAATAGTGTTAATGTGTTCAAGTTAACATAGAACTATATAGAGAAGAAAGCATTATCGTAAACATTCATTCAGTGCGACATACGGATGTTCCCAAGAAGCAGCTTGATGCGCACATAGCGACAAAGCTCTGCTGCAAATGAGGTCGCAGATAGCAACTTTGAAGCTAGTGTAAGCATAAATTAAAACAAGCGTTTCCATAAAAAGTTGATAAATGGGCTTTCAGTAGCGGCACGGCAAAAAACGGAACTGACGTCGGGCGAAGCGCTAACGTGTTTCATTTTGTCCCCAGCAACATCTGGACCGTTTTCAGCACGGTCGAGCCGAGAGCGGCATCTGGTACATCGCTGCCCATACATAAATCGCCTATTAAGCGATACTCGTATGCAAATCTGCGAATCGACACAATCCGTAAACGTGCTCAGCACATGAAACGTTATTAACAGCTAATGCACGCGACGCAAATCCGATTAAATATATGATCGTAACCGAGTCTTTATACTTCGCAATCAATTTCTCAAATCTTTACATACAATAATCATATTTATAAAGATGATACCTAAGTATGTGATATTCTAATTATTTGTGAACTTAAAATAAAAACGAATGTGACTGAGCAACAACACACTGTGTGTTTTAATAAATACTATTATTACCATGTATAACATACTATTCTTTACTCTTGGTCAAATTAAACTAATAAGTTTAAAGATGAATTTTCAAACTTTTTAATAAAAAATAAATGTGGCAGTTTGTACAAAAACTGCAAACTGTCTTATTTACTTCTCAGACCATAGTTTTCTAATGCAGTTAATGTTCGCAGTTATTTGAACACTTTAATGTATTTTTATAAGTAATTAATTAATTTGAACATCTAAACTGGAATAGGCAAATGTAATGTTGCCAAAAAGCAACCTGAATTATCTCACTATACGACATACATTAAAGGGTAAATCTAACACCGTAATAGTCACAATATGAACTACAGTGAAATATATAAAAGTAATAAATATTCCAGTGTATGCAATACAAGGCATTGTGGAATGTGGCATAGACGGCAACAACGTTAATAAAACCGCAATACGCCACCATTAGAAGCGACCGAGTCCGCGGCCGGAATGCTAAGCCATCCAGGGGCACAGACATAAGTCTAACTGGACAATGTCCATCCCTCCATCTTAAACCTAAATTTGAAATAGAACATTAAACGTGTCAACTTTTCACTGCACTAACAAACAACGGATTAAACGATAAATGTAGAGATACTAAGAAGATAGAATTTATCATCCAGTACAATTCGCTTTCTAAACATTTTTGTCACGACCGTGCAGTGTCTGAAACTATTTTCGCACTTGTGTTTCCCGAGTACTTCTTAAATTCAAACAAACTTCATAAAACACTGCATCCAACAGAGACAAAAACAACTAGTTATCACTTGACTAAATTCATTGGTTACCGCTTACCGACTTAGTCTTCAATTACATTTGTTTTTTATATCTCTCCAGTAGAATACGACACATTTTTTTTTGTTTTAATAGATGAACGGCTCTGATAGACCGTTTTTAAGAAGGTATATTATTTTTCCATTTGACATTTGTACAATTACATTCGCAGTGTCTAATTAGATTTACTTCCAATGATAGGGACACAACATGCAGTACCACGCTGTAAGCATTTATAAATATGCCTCGGAACACACATATATTTACAAAATGATAGTCGATTGGTATGGTGTAACTTCTTATGTAAAATTTCTCATTGCCATAATTATGGGATTGGCATTGTGCTTAAACAACTCAAAAAGTTATACTCTCAATAATTAAATGCGTAATATTGAATTTATAAATATACAAAATATGTCAGTATGTTCTATTACATAAAGAAGAGAGGTCGGCGAAGTGTGAAATAGTGAACGAAGAGTGGAAGGGTACTAAATATCAAAAACTCGAGTATTGCTTTACAACATTTACACGATTCAAATAACTTTTTTTTTTTTAATATTGGAGCACATAGTGTTCAAGGAGGTAGATTAGATATGACACCATATCTTTTTATTATACTAGCTTTCCGCCCGCGGCTTCGCCCGCGTTATATTCGAATTTCCCACAGGAAGGATATGTTTTCCGTCGGTAAAATTATCTTATTTCCTTCCTTGGGTCCTCGGGTTTTACGATTGGTATATACGGGGTGGTTACCCCGTATGTGAAGGTTCAGTAGTTTTAACAATATTTCCATACAACCTAGCATCCCTTCTTTCAACCTTTTACAACCCTTTACAACCTATTTTGTATAAAAAAGTAGCTTATGTCCTTTCTCGGGCTTTAGACTATCTGTGTACCTAGTTTCATTTAAATCGGTTCAGTAGTTTTAACAAAATTTCTATACAACCTATTATCCCTCCTTTCAACCTTTTACAACCCTTTTCTGCTTTAAAAGGTAGCCTCTGTCCTTTCTCAGCCTCTAGACTATCTGTGTACCAATTTCATTTAAATCGGTTCAGTAGTTTTGGCGTGAAAGCGGAACAAACAGACAGACAGACAGAGTTACTTTCGCATTTATAATATTAATATGGATTAGTATGGATTTATTTATACAAATAAACTATTTCCTTTCGCGGAAAATGCTTGATTTTAATGCAAAACCTATTTATTTATCAATATCGACAGTTGTCTTACTAAACTGTCTTTCTTAGCTGGTACTGATTTCAATTATAAATATGTATACATACATATTTATAAACAGATATTTGAGTACACATAATATATTCATATACACACATATAATATAATATATTTCCCAATTGTCCTTTAAGGTGCTTGTTCTGACGCAATTAAAATAGTGTATGTACATTTTAACAAATTTTAACATAGGTATAATTTTAAACTAGGTTATTTGTTTATTTTTTGTTATTTATATGTAATATTGATAACAACATCAGAAACAAATTTCATATTTTCAATTACTTACAATTCTGATTGTCTAAGAGAATATGAAATACAATATGAAAATATTAACAGTTAATATCATTCACGAATGTGACGTATTCGTGAATTTGTTTAAGTTTTTTGTCTTTGAAATATTTCATTTTACTTCGTGGATTTATTTTATTCGATAAGCAACACCATCATATTCCACCAGTATCTTTAGATAATTGTTGTTATGTAAATATTGAAAAACATTCAGCACTTTATTATCTCTAAACCTATTATACTATTCAGATTATCATGCCAAATATATTTACCGATCCTATTTAATTAAAACCTCACATGACAATGGGCTTCTCGACTCACTATTTCCATAAAGGATTAGATAAACGTTTAATTTCCCGTGTAGGCACGCAGCACCCACCAACTATTCGTGTACCGAAAGTTGAGTAATCCACAAACGTTCCCTTTAATTGGTTTACCACAGACCTCTATTAACGAAATAAGATGGGAAATCAGAGTATTAGCATAACAGTAAATTCAATTAGGAGTCACAAAGAGGATTACAACTTTTACTATGAAAGGAAAGTTTAAGCGGAGGCCCGATTCAAACTAACACGGAATAATCAAAATTTGAATGAATATGATTACCAAGTTGAAATTAAATTTATTTTCAATATCTCCCGCGCTTTACATTGTGCGACTTCCGTAGTGGAACGATATGAATATGTTACATTCACAATAGGAAGTATATTTTATTGTCCCCACCATGTTCTCTCAGAAAGATTTTGAATCTATTACTAACCTAATTCAAAACGTACGGCGGTGGCCTATAAATAAAGAAAATAAAGACTGATTGCTCACAAGATACAATATTTCACGAATGACGGCTGCGCGTGCAAATGCACCACGATAATAGGCAATTGTTGGTAATAAAACTACTGTGCAAGATGTAAATTATATTATTGTGTACAGGTGCCCCGAGGGCTCAGTGCGGCAAAGAACTATTTTAACACAATTATCAAAAACAAGTATCTGCCACAACAAACAAGCTTGAATTGCGTATACTTCTATGTTGTGCTGGCTATTACTAAGGAGATTATTCAAATTTGCAATGGCATGCTCCAAGAGCAAACAGAATCCGTGTTCTGTGTTAGCAACAGTGGGAAATATCAATAGATAGCCGGTTCTATTTCGATGATATCGCAGGGAGAGAACATTGTTTACAACGTTTACTTGTAGCACCTTCGTTATCAACGTCATTGTAAATATGAACACGGATTTTAGAGAACGCGGTACAACCTGCATCATACAAACAGATATCTATGCCAGATAGATTTAGGTTTTATTGTAAACTTAGTTGATGTATGTTTATAAATTCAAGTGTTTCATAATTTAGGCAAAGTATGCCGGTCATGCTTACGCTGAATAGTTGAAATAGCGAATCTTAGATTTGTAATGCAAGGATAATAAATAACGACAACTTATTTATTAACGAACTTTAGATATAGAGAATAGTGAAGTATAGGATACATTAGAACATGCCAAGTGAATTCATATGTCTTCTCATATAAAAAAAAAACAAACGAATACAGAAAGTTTTGATTGACATTTTAAATGGAGTTCTAGACTATATTAGGTGTTTTCTTATACAATACAAATTTGTAATGATACACTAATACTAATCGATACCAGCGTATCATCAAACAAAAATTAAATATCCAGTTGCGAAAATCAGCGTCGATGATATATTACTATAAATAAGAAGCTGAGAAAAGCTTTAGGCTGTAAATTTTATTTCTAACCGGCATAACAGAAAGCCCAATTTCGAACTTGTCAATTAAGACGCACAATGTGCCGCTATAATGCAGAGTTGTTGCACATAAATCCAAAGCTTTCGCGGAAAACGAAACAAACCAGTGCTTAGAGCACCTATCTCGATGATCTATGTTCACTGCACTTGGATAAATTCTTATTTATTGCCCTCCAGAACACAATGTCGAAACTGTGTCACAAAACCAATAACACCATAAAACTACTTATTGCCTCGTAACTATTCCTAAATAAGAAAATTTTAACATTTTAGTACATAAGGTTATCGTATACAAGGAGCAGCATATGTGAAATAGTAACTAATAGTAAGTAACTCTTTAAGAAAATCTCAAACAGGCCAATTTTTTTACGAGTTTGGAAGCTCTGTTACCTTGACCCCACCGACTGCTTCGAAATATGTATTGATAAACATAAATAAGCCAACTGCATAAAACTGACACAAAATTTTAACTGAAAAGAAACAATTAAGTACAGTAGGTGATCCTAAGTCATTCTTATCAGCCTCGAGATGATAAATTTATAACAATCATTTAATTTTTGTTATTTTTATCAAATGTTGAATTTCATATTGAATTTAATAAAAAATATATATTTCATTATTAAGATGTCATTTTAAGATGGCTCCCACTTTAAATATTAGTAAATAAATAAATATGTGTCTACTATTTTGGTGATCGTCCTTTCAGGCTCTTATTAATGATGAATATGAATCTTGAGTAAGTAAAATAATATTTTTAAACTTTTTAGTTTATGTTTAGTTATATTTTATAATATTAATGTATATATTAGTCGGTTTAGTTTTTGTATTAATGTTATTTGTATATAGAAAATTATAATAATAACAATGTCTGCAACAAACTTCATATTTTATGTTGTATGAAACGTGGTGTATAAAAAACTAACATTTCAATATAAGTGTCAACTAAATTCATATGTACACATCAAAAACTAACTAATCGACAATATAGGATTTTCGTATATTTTGTAGTCGATTTCGACTTAATGAATTAATTGCTTGTAGTTGGTGCTTTTACGAAATTTACAGTGAGTATCACAGTCTTAGCTTATTTCAAATGAAACAGTGTTTGCTAGAGTATTTTTACATATTGTTTGGTGATTTGGAGGATAACAAGATATAGAAACGTTTTTTCATGTACAATACAAATTACGTATTCTAAACTAAGTGTTCCAGAAAAAAGCATGATTAGTAATGTTAGGTATAGTTTAGTAGTACAAACAGTTCTACTGCTACGTAAAAATAAATTTATATGCAGATATAAAATTATTTTTACATAAATATACGCCACACAAATGAACTTCAACACTTATAAATTATAGTTTATATATTTTTTTATATTTAAGTCATTAAAAATTTGTGCAAACGGTATAACATATACATAGTATAATTTTCTATCAAATGTCAATGTTTTTTAAACGGTTTTATTTAGCTCAGCCCGGTTCATTCTTGGGTCAAATTTAGTAAATCAAATTTCACCCTCTTCCTGTCAACCGATTAATCTGAAATTTTGTATACACTTTGGATTTTGGTGACAATACAATTATATTTATTCATTATCATTATAAATTCAACATGGCCGCCGCTACAAAATGGCGGACAATTTAGGTTTTATTAATCCCATCAATATGGGTATCAAATGAAAGGGCTCAACAAGCAGAATACAATATACTATAAAAAAATTAAATCCAAGATGACGGCCGCTACAAAATGGCGGAAACGTAGGTTTTATCAATCCCATCAATATGGGTATCAAATGAAAGTGCTCAACCAGTAGAATACAATGTACTATATAAAATTAAAATCCAAGATGGCGGCCTCTACAAAATGGCGGATAACTTAGGTTTTAAAAGAGAATAATGCGAAATAAAAACAAAACTAGAAAATAAAAATAGGTAAAAACTTTTTAATTTAAACGGTTTTATGTTAAACATACATTGCAATGTTTAAGATAAATGTACTAAAAATGTACTAAAAACCAAAAAATAATAAAATAGATACAGTCGTGGGAATTATAAACATATGCATAGACTAGACTAAAATAAAATCGTGGGGCACATCAATTGTCTACAATCGTTGTGTTGTTTCAATGTGCCCCACGTTTATTTTTAGTCTAGTCTATGCATATGTTTATAATTCCCACGACTGTATCTATTTTATTATTTTTTGGTTTTTAGTACATTTTTAGTACATTTATCTTAAACATTGCAATGTATGTTTAACATAAAACCGTTTAAATTAAAAAGTTTTTTACCTATTTTTATTTGTTTGAAATTTACAAGGCTGCGCAAATCTATGCATCTCGACACCAACCGAACCATCTCAATTAAAGATAAAAGTAATTAAATGTACCATATTTCCCAATTAACTACTACAACTTACTACTAACATTTTTTACTATTTATTATACTTATTAATTATAAAGAAATAGCACCATTAATTGAACTACTACGTGTCTACAAAATGATGAATCATATGGTCATCTCGGTCTAACGAGTCACACCATGATGGACGTACTTCTGGCATTGCTCCTTAATCTAAACATTTAAGCTGAGGTGATACTTTTATGTTCATATAACATTTGAAGTATTATACTACAAAATCGAAGATTAATCATACTTTTTTTTAATTACTACTAAATGAAGTATACTAATTCCATTATGATATGAAAAGTGCCTCCTCAATCCTTACAAATTTACACTTTTTAATGAATTTTACCTCCAAAACAAATCCGCTGGTCCGGCATAAAGGAAGCCTAATCTAAGCGCTTGTAACGTCATTGGATCGCAGTGAAAGCTCTGAGACGCGAACAACAATACGCGTCGCTTGCGCAACACCAGCGACCGCTGAGGAACAATGGCGGGTTAATAGAGCCATTCGCCGGCTCATTGCTTATTCATCCACGCCCCCGACGCCTTCGCAGGCTTTGCTGTCGCGATTGATGTCCTCGCAACTTGTCGACACGTCCCTGTGATGCTAATAGAAGCACTCCATCTATTCCATCGCCTTCGTCATCCATCTTAGTGCCATTAAATGGAAATTTGGAAGATTTATTTAATATATTTTTTTATTCTTATATTATAAAACATTTCATAATATTCATAGAAAACTATTACCGAAAACGTTTTGCGGGTTTATTTATTAAAATAGCAATCAGTATAGTTGAATAGTTTATTAAAAATATTGTACGCTTTAGGAGTAGCATCTCATGTAACATGATCGTAAAGCCAATTACTAGAAGTAATTTCTTAAAATAACGGTAACATCTACGCTGGAAAAACGGAGCACAATACCAACACCTAGAGACTAGAACTATTACCGGATTCGAAGATTGCGATCGCGACATGCTGCTATGTTCTCGGCACGACCAGACCAGACTATCCTAAAGGCAGCGTGTCGAGATATTTTATTCATAGAGCGCGTGATAAATGAGAAAAGGCTTAGTTGTATCACATTCATTATTGCCTTCACGCCACGCATGGCGTTATCAAAAACTTGTTGCCGCCGCAAGTCCGCCCGTAGAACGATCAGTTGGACCCGACGCCACCTCGGGGACTTGTTTCAGATGCCATTTGTCGTTAGTAAACAGCAAAACAGCTTATAATTTATCCCGTCCGGGGCTTTGTTACTTTTTATTTATGATATATGTTTGCTGCGGAAGAGATAATTTTAAATAGGCAGACATAATTATTCTCAGAATGTTCAACGTGTCATGTTTTGTTTATAGCTTTTAGATACGGCTAACACACTAAATACTCATACTATGATCATGATCATAAAGGTAGATTCTCTCTCAGATTAAATTATTTTTTCCAGTGCTTCATTGCCCATTTATTTTATTAACTTGTTTTATTGTGTACGCACATAAGGTCAAAATAACAATATTACAAACATTGTTATGGCAATACCCTTATAAAAATTTATAAAAAAGCCTATAAATTCAATACCCATTATACGCACAAGCATTAGTTTGGTACAGTAAATACAATGATTCCGTGTCAAGTCACGATAGCGGCGTTTTCATGGAACAGTTAACAATCGTTCAATTTGTAGGGCCCGCAGCCGCAAGGCACCACAATGGCGGTGCACGCGACGAGACTGGCTCGACATTCTCATGAGTAGGATAACGCACAACAATCAAGATGTCATTTTTCAACTACCCACGCTGCTAACATTCAGCGAACAACGAGAAATATGGTCGACAATGCACGCACTGCCTGAGCCTGGATTCGTACAAAAGGCGTCTTGGCAATGTCGCGATACGTATCTACTGGCTGAGTTACAACGTCTACAACGTAACTAACTCTTCACTTTTTACGTAACTGGCCCCATATGGTGAATATAAATAAAAACCAAGGCATGAAATCAAAAAGGGCACATGATTTGCAACTTAACATTCAAATTTCTTCGATGACATGTAGGCTTATGAAGCAACCATTCTTTATACATTCCAAGAACAAGCAGAAAATACAGTACGTAAAACGAGCACAATATTTTTACACAATTTATTATCAGAATACGTTGAGATAGGTAACATAAAGCATGCTTTGGTTTCCGCAACGTTCATAATGACATTTCAGAAAATACAGTACGTAATTCATCGACGGCAGAGAATTCGTGGCATGAAATGATAGTAATTATTGACACGAAATAACGCTCGCGGCTACGAGATCACAACTGGTCACTAACTCGAAAATTCCACATATATAACCAGTCGATCCCTTGGGCCAAAACGGTGGCAGCCCGCAACTTTACTCGAAGAACGCAACATTGATATTCAAGCAGAAATAATAAAAACGCTCAATGTAAATTATATATTATGTCTAGATACTTTAAAGTTGCATTAATTGATATAGAAATAATAATAATAGAGTTATTTTCTAACATCTTAATGAATTTCCAATAAAAATGAAAACAATGATAATGAAATACATTCTAAACGCTGATAAATAAAGATCGTGTTTAAACATAAATTGTATAAAAACAAGAAACCGTTTTTTTTTTTTTCACTTCAACTATGTAAATACAAACGCGTATACTTTTGGTGCCTAAATTAAACTAATAAAATTACAGTAAGTACCTACTTACTGTAATTTTAAAACAGTATTTAAAATTTACAAGGAATCAAGCTAGTGCGAATCTTCGCCACTGGTAGATTTCATAACTTTCTTGCCATACATAAAAGTAATATCTGATAGTCTGATACAATTTTAAAATCTTATTCATTAGTAATTTACTCTTTCCTTAAATGTAAGTGGAATCGCCGCAGGGTATAATCTCTTATCAGAAACTTGGTGTTTATATAATTGTTTATAGTCCACGGAAGGTCCGTATAAGTCGTGTTGGCCTCATGACGACTAAGCTGCTTCCAAACCTAAGCTATTATATAGGCCAATTAGGATGTTCTTAATTGAAGAATCCAAGCAGACTATCGCCTAACTATCCCTTACTAATAAAAATCATGAAGTAATTATAGAATTTCTATTATCAAAAACAGACGATTGGATTCTAAATATTCTTTGTACGTACCAAAATTACTACTCCTGACTTGATTTAATAGTTTCTTTATTCCTAAGATTTGGGTTGAGTATCGTTTACTATATTGACAAATGCGAGTGACTGGTTCTCTCAGGCGGATAACGTCTTATTACTTGATCATTCATTTAAACAGTCGTTTTATTCTGAGACCCTAAGTACTGCTAAAAAAACGCAAGGATATAGGCTTCTCCAAAATTCACCATTTAAAAAAACAAGTGTGCGCATTCACTGCGAAGAAAGACTCATTTATCGTAGTGCCTCAGTTTCAGGGCACTACGATATCGCTCTTCGTATGTCCGAGTCTATTGGGATTCTATGTGTGGAAATTTCAGCCACAGTGCAGTTCGGGAGTCATTTGGAGGACAAAGCCAAAATGGCAAATAAAAAATTGGGTGTTCTCAACAGAGCGAAGCGGTACTTCACACCCAGTCAGCGTCTGATGCTTTATAAAGCTCAAATACGGCCACATATGGAGTACTGCTCAAACCTCTGGGCTGGAGCCCCCAAATATCAACTCGACCCTCTTGACTCCCTGCAAAGGCGTGCTTTCCGTATCATCGGTGATCCCAATATTACAGTCTCAACAGAGACCTTGGAGCAGCGGAGAGACTTTGGCTCTCTGTGTGTTCTTTATAGGCTCTTTAACGGAGAGTGCTCTGAGGAACTATTTGCTATGGTGCCTTCGTCACCTTTTTACCATCGCACCACCCGCCGCCGCAGTAGAGTTCATCCATATCACCTGGAACCGATCTTGTCTAGTACAGTTCGGTTTCAGCGTTCATTCCTTCCGTGTACATGAAAAATCTGGAATGAGCTCCCAGCTGCGGTGTTTCCTGAGGGCTACGATATGTCTAACTTCAAACGAGGCTTAAAAAGAGTATTTCTCTCCAGGTAGGCAGCGGCTCAGCTGTGCCCCGGACACTGCAGATATCCATGAGCGATGGTTACCACTTACCATCAGGTGGGCCATTTGCTCGTCTGCCAACGTATGGAATAAAAAAAAAACAACGTACATTAAAAAAAATTAACAAATTTATGTATATAATATATGTAATCTATTAATCAATTAAACAGTCAATTAATATTTAGTAAGCTTATTATAGTGTGAAATGAAAATGTTTGAAACTGTCTTAACCATTATTTTCACATTGCAATAGTCGATGAAGACACCGAAAATTACAGGCTTGAATTAAAAAGGGTTCAAGCCATGCCTCTAAAGCAGTGTTTCCCAACCCTTTTTAGGCCATGCCCCACTTTAACATTTCTAAAATTTTTATGCCCCCATATATACGAGTAAATTTTAACCTTTAAAAATTGTTTTGTTCCCTTAAGAAAAATAAATTATAAGTTTTATGAACAAATCGCTATAAAATTGTTATCAAAACATTGTAAGTAAAAAATTCAAAACATATAATGAAAAAAAAAACTACAATAAACTAAAATTCAAAGTAATATTAATATAGATTTTTCAATATTCATTTGTTCTTTTTTGTTTTTGTCACCGATAGTTAGCATTGCATTTAAATAACCCAAAGCGAAAGGGTTAAAGTCGTGTCGAGTCCATTTTTTAATTGCCCCCTTAATTATCAAATTGCCCCCCTGTGGGGCGTGCGGCCCACGTTGGAAAACACTGCTCTAAAGCCTCATTTTGACGAGTCATTTAGTTGAGTTACATCAGTTAGAATTTCAAACATTTCATGTTTCACGGCTAACGTAGAAGTGAAATGATTTTAAATTACCTTTACTCTACCTAACTATCGCAACTGGTCGGAATTGTGGAATCTACCAAAAATTAAAGGTAATAATAATATCAAGAAATGTTAAGTAATAAGGTAAATAGACATTAAACGTTGTTTAAAATTGCTACTTAACCTAATATTTAAAAATTTTAAAATTCAAGTAGATATAATGTTTTTTAAGGATATAAGAGTACTAAATAAGAAAATTTTGCAAGATGTGAACAGTTCGCAATCGAATTTAATTAATACAGAAGTGAGAGCAGACACGAGTTCCTGTTACCGTAGCAACCATAGATATCGTACGCATCACCAGCGAGAGTAGTGCCGGAATCACTTCATCATGCAATGAAGTGACTACTTAGTATTTTTATAATAATACTTATTGTATAAATCTACAAAATGTAGATGTTTTGACTCTCTATTGCAAAATGATATCGAGCTTGTTCAATTAAATCATTCGATTTTTATTTAATTTTTAACCTTTACAACTTGCGAGGCACAGTGCGGTCATGGTTAGTTTGACCGCAATTGTGTCGTTAAGCCACCAGCTGTAAACTCGAATGCAAATGGGTAGACGACAATTTTTTAAATTCTATATATAATAAGAGTACTCTTTTAAGTGAGAAATATTGTAGAACCAACAATACACCTGCACCTATTACTTTTGAAGATACATCGACATGTTTGCGGCGCTGTCGCGGGTCGCTCAAAAACGCTCCATACTAAAAACACTGCAATTGTGACGTTTAGAGTTTACATTTGCAGTTTACATAAACTCGCCTAATTTGTATGAGCGTATAAACAAAATTTGAAATAACTTTGTTATTTGTACGTATACTTTCTATATAAAAAAATGTTACATTTAATGTGATAATGCTAGAAATGTGTTCGTTTCATTAGAATTACGTAAATAATAATTGCAATTTTTTTAGAAATCTAAAAACAATATAAATTAATAACGAAACTGAAATTTCTATATTGACTTACTTTTATTAGATACAAATTGCTCAAATCAGATAATTATAGTATAAAAACGGCCCTAATCATAGTCGCATAGTCTACCCTAATGCGATCGCTCACACACAGTCGTCGAGTAGTGTTTCAATTGAATTTGAGATTGTGAAGGGTTTGTTTGTTTTATTTACGTTTTAAGGAAAAATACTTTCAATTATGAAATAATTATATTAGCCGGAATGCATAACTTACACAGTATTTGTGTACGTATATATACATAAATATTTCTGTTGTATTTTATAATATCTCATATATCAGGTCTGATGCAAGAAATAATATTTATTAAATAAACAATATAGTACGCGACATATTGACATGGGAATTTTCTAGTGATGTGGCATCACGTACTAGATAGATAGTTTATATTCCACGCAACACAATAAGAGTAACATTAATTAAATAAGGTTTACCATAAGTAAAATGAAAATGAATCAGATTTATTCAGATAGGATATTGTGGTACCAGCGCTTACGACTACACTAACATTAGCATTGCTTAATTTTGAAGGAGACAAGGAATGTCCCGGTAAGAAAATTTACAACTGTGATAATAAAATTAGAATATTTTATTTATCACAATCAATATCAAAAGAGATCATACTATCATCGCTACAAACACTTAATAACTCTTCTTCATAACTTCGTAACATTAACATTTTTCATTGCTAGATATGAACATGTTTTTCTAAATTAGCCCTGTTTTTTCCTTTTATGTTTCCGTGTCGGGCCGTAGACTTGTGAACCAATGGCGTAGCATCTTTGACGTGCAAAAGTGATTGTAAAAATCCTATTCAAGGAATAAATTTAGGAAACCAATCAAGCGACGTCTCTACCAATATATTTTCATTGTGTGCCACATACCTAGACGTGTTTCGCGTAACTAAGTAATTAATAGTTGGCGTGTATTATTAATATCAAGTGAAAACGATGACAACCACCACTCCAGTCTGTCCATGACCAATGTAACCCTTTTTTTGTTCCCCCTGAGGAAAATGCATTAAGTTGCATACCCCGGCTGTGGCGAGCCTGCGGTTATGTGGGGCTCTCCTCCCCAGAAGGGGGAGGCCTACCCACTAAAAACCTCAGGGATGGCCTTCCACAAGCATGTAGGGAGCCCCCGGGAACATCAAGCTACTTCCGGGAACCCCCAGCTTCCGCTCCCCTGCCTAGAGGGGAGCCCTCCTCGGGGGAGGCTACACTACCTCCCCCGGTCTCCTCCACCGACGACGCCCCCGGCCACGGAAGGGGCGTGGTCCATCCCGGGTCGCCGTAGCAGTCGCGACTTTCTCGCGCCCGCCGGTGACCCGCGGATGACTGATGTAACCTAGCCGAAACTTTGAGAGGAAATGCAAACAAATTATTACAGCTATTGCGACCCGGTATATTTATGTAAGTATAGTATAAAAGCATACCTGTTAAATGGTTTCCAGTAAATTCGAAGTCGTCGTCCTGATCCCAATGCTTCAATGACAGGTTACTCAACGGTGTAGCATTAGCGAACTCCAAATTGGCAAAGTGCCAATCCAAGATCTGCCTATCCCGTACGGACAGATAAACAGCACTAGAAAAAAAAACGAATTTATAGTAAGCTTAATATACTACTGTGATGTCAATTATTATTGAATTTATCCATCTTTCTTATAACTAGAGCCTTTGCATACAATTTACTGACAATGCTGTAGAAATTAATGTAATGCAATAATTTCTACACACTTTCTGGGACCCTTTATTTACCCGTGTACATTGAAACAATCACAAACTGTTCAGCCTTCAGCATTTAACGTGAATAAGGAAAAAGTGAGATAAATAAGAGAGATCTCATCTATCTCACTTTTTCCTAAACTACATGGTTTAACTTTGACTCATCCCTTTCGAACATAAATACTCTTTCCATCTCCTTAACACGCAATATTCATTTTTTAAAACATTTCCACTCTGGCTTCTGTCTTTTAATAGCTCTTTTTTACCTCTAGCTGATCTTATGTACCTACTTCCAAAACAACTTAATGTTATTCTGGAAACCTAGTATCAAATGCCTCTTTTTTAACTTCTTTCTTTCTTCTGACAATATCCTTGGTTGCATACTTCGATCTATCATATTTCTTTTATTATATTCAGATCTATTATATTCTTGCTTTATTTCCATCCACATTCGTTGCCTATTGTATTTGCTGATTAGTTTTTGTAGTATTCCAATGTAACAAAGCTTTCTGGTCTTATTGGAAATCGATTCCCTTACATCCTTATAACAACATACAATAGTTGCCTTACTTCCTTTCTTTCTTTTGCTCACAAACATCAAATTCATCAACATTTACTACACTCTTCTCCCATACATCTTCCACAGTGTACTTATGTCTATACTAAATTGATTTAGTGAAGTTATTAACATTACTTTTACAAAATCAATACCTTGGCGGATGAGCCTCCAGCTGTACAAGCTTTTCCTCGATAGTAGCGTTATGTGTTGTGACTTTTTGGTACTCATTACAGAGCATATTCATTTCTCTGTTGATTCGACGGTTATTGAATTCAACACTAACGGCATCGTCTCCAGTCGCTTTTTCTTTATCCGCTTCTAATGACTCCCTTTCCTTTTGCAGTGACTGCAGTATTCGTTTTATGTCATCCATTCTAAAAATATATTCAATGTAAAATACATATGTAGTTACGTCATAAACCATCAGTCGGCGCTGTCATGTCGGAACAGATCCCAGATTAATCCGAGGAACATGTACATTCATCAGACGGTCTTACAGAGAAAGAAATTAGCGTGAATCTACCTACCAGATGTGTATACATTACAAGTACATAATGTTAACATACTGTACCATCACCACGCCGCACATCATGCTGTCACACATCACCCCGCCGCACAACACTTCCCGCTCTTCTCCGAAGAGGAAAGAAAGAGACAGAGAAAAAAAAGCATAAGCACGACTCTAGATTAAACAACCGACAAATTAGGCGATTGAATTAAAATTTTAATACAATCTATGTGTAAATATAACGGGACTAATTGACAAGTTTATTCACTCCAACATCTCTATAGTTGAGCCAAATAAGAGAACGAATGTTTACCAACAAAGTGTTGCCTAGCAACCACTGACAGGCATATATTAATACCCTTTTTTATCATAATACAGTTTTATTGCTTTCGAATTTGTGATACCTACTTACCTGTTTAATATTATAGCGTAGTAATATTTTACCATTTATTTCCGACTGACTGTCGCAGTCAGACTGTTTAATAATCTCTAATAAAATTATAAATGCGAAAGTCTGTTTTTCTGTCTGTTACCTTTTCACGCTGAACCAATTTAGATGAAATTTGGTTCAGAGGTACGTATTGTGAGACCTGGGAAAAGACATTCTACTTTTTGCCATGGGAAAATTGAATATAACACTGGCGCAGCCGCGGGTGGAAAAGTATATCTACACTAAAATTATAACGAGGAAATATTTGTATTTTTGTAATCAATAAACTCAAAAACTACTAAGTCGATTTCAAAAATTCTTTCACCAATGGAAAGATACATTCAAGCTGGTTAATATACACTAGATTAAAATTTTTACCGCGGGCAAATATTTCTTTCCTATGGGAGACTTTGTTATTAATATGTTCATATGTATTGCGGCCAGATACAATAATGTCATTTAAGAACATTACAATATAATATGATTTTTACCACGGGAAAACAACATGCCCACCATTGCGAAGATGGTGCAAACTACTAGTACCACACAACCACTAGTTCAGGAAGCCTGCCTGGGCCACCACAAGCTTTAGGAATAAGGTCAGGTCTCATCAGGCTAGAGGGATTTGATGGTTCTTACCCCGTAGGATGCATTTATAATTTGAACATATTCATCTTGGTAATATTTGTGTACAAGGAAAATTTACTAACCAAAAAAATAATAAGTAACAATAATAAAACGAAACTTGAGAAAACACAGGGAAAAACACGACAGTACTTGAAAGCAGGTAGGTTATGACCACTAATTATGACGGCCATATTGCAAACATAATACGACCAAATAGTTTTTCTACGTTCCGTTACTCCGTTCAGTAATTCATTCCTTTATAAAGTGAGATATAATTATAATAATTTTATTTAAATAATGTAGTAATAATTTAAACTAGTGATTTTTACTTAATAACATAAATATCAATTATATAGTTGCCACAGAAACATTAGTAAAAAAGTGAAAATAAAAAAAGATTTGTATTTATGATTTGCAACAAACGGAACATAGAATTTTCGATCATGGTCGGATTAAAATGCAAATATATGCTACTGATTTAAAAAGGTGGCTAAGTTGAAGCGAATACGTAAAAAAAATGTGGTCTATTTCAGTTGATAGATTAGTATAAAAGTGCCGACTATAACCGAAAATGTTTATTACATCTGAATTTCACTTATGTCATTAGTCTTGTTCTAAATCGGACAGTTTTAAGTTCGCACTGTACTAGTACAGTTTGAATAATGTACTAGTACACCTTATTAGTACTATTAGTACTTAACAGTACAGTGAAATATTAGCAATCCTAAGGAAACGGCCCCTAAAGTTTAATGAATAATCAATAGTATAATATAATACTAGCTTTTTGGCCGCAGCTTCGCCCGCATTTTATTTGAATTTCCCACGGGAAAGACATGTTTTCCCTCAATAAAATCAACTTATTTCGTTTCCCGTGCCTTAAATCATCCCCATACCAAATTACATCAGAAATGGTTTGGCTTAGTTTACCGCGGGAAAGAGATATTTTACCGCGGTAAAAAGTATCCTGTGTCCGTTCCCGGGCACAAACTGTATTCGTACGATTTCATCTAAATCGGCTCAGTACTTTTGGCGTGAAAGCGTAACAGACAGACAGACTTTTCCACGGGAAAGAGATATTTTAGCGCGGTAAAAAGTATCCTATGTCTGTTCCCGGACTTCAAACTATATGCGGATCAAAATTTCATCAAAACCGGTTCTGTACTTTTAGCGTGAAAGCGTAACAGACAGACAGAGTTACTTTCGCATTTATAATATTAGTATGGATAATCAATAGTATTTATAAAAGTGCTGAAAGTATGTTCACTGGTGAAAATCCTTTTACTTAATGCTTCTTTTAAATTCACGAATTCGCCACCGAAATAATTGTAGGTACCTAGTAAATGAATTTTTAATAAGTAGTAAATGAAACTTAATGATGGCTCTATACGCAGCATCGAGAGAACTAAAAATGTAATATTTAAAGCGCTAATTAAAATCTATATCGATAAACATAACATGCTTTTTAATTTCATTTTTTATCAAGGCGCTAGATAATGACTGTTTATCGTTAAAAGCAATTATGTTTATATCATGAAGATTTCAATAATCAAAATCAAGCGCTAAAAAGCGCTGAACAAGATTACTATCAACATAATGCACAGTAGGTACCTACTAAACATCTATCTTCGTTCTAGCACTAATCGTACACTGGAACACATTTAGCTTATCAGATATAATCGTACTCTGTTTCATTAGTACTTGGGTGCATTTTCAAACAGTGTACGAATAGTCCGACTGTCCGATTAAGAGTTTGCGTCGGGTAACAAGCAACATTAGCACTTGTGTTTAGCGCGCACAGAGTGGTAGCGAGAGACGACGGCGACGGTGTACTAATAGGTCCGACTGTACGAATAAGAGCTCGCGTTCGGTAACGTTACTAATCGGACAGTGCCGAGTTATGTTACTTTTTAGTACGTCGTACGCGTACTACACAAGACTATATGTCATCATGATTATAGGGTTATCAAGTAAAATTAATTATGTTTTTATTTTATAAATTCATTTATGTGGAAGTTTCTAAGTGTTTGTAGTAGTATGTTTTAGAAAAAAAATATTATAATGGATCAGTCATGAAAACATTTTACAAATACAAGATAACGACAAGATAATTGACGTTTTTTTGAATTGAGTTGTGATAACCCTAAAATGGTTTGTTTACATTTATTCGTTTCCTTAAATAAATGAACTATAGTCCTGTGAGTACTGCTACAATTAACGGCAAGCAAACTATTATAAATGTTGTCTTTTCAATAAAAGTAGCTCTATGTTTTGGTAAGTTTTAATATAAAGATAATTTTGTTTGTGCCTATTCGTTTTATAAAAATGTAGATCTGTCTGTCAAATTTTTAGTATGTCACTCTGTCTAAAATTCCTGAAAACCAAATATACTTTCTTTATCAAATACTCCAGTTTTATTATAAAACCTAAGAAAACTAGCTGTTTTCACCAATTTACAAGTATAAATGATTAAGGGCAGCCATAAATTACGTGAGGTGATTTTTTTATTTTTCTGTCCGTCCCTCTCCCTCTGATGAGATATCGTGAGATTTTATTTAATCCCATCCCCCAATCTCACGTGAGATTTTTTAAAATGGGGTTTCTTACGTAAACGCATTGGATTGTTATTGTAAAAAGAAGAAAAATTGCTTCGTTCCTTTAAATAAAGGAACGAAGCAATTTTTCTTAAATAAGTCGTAAATACGACTAGTTAAGACTTGTAATCAATATTGCTGAGAGGTATTAAAATTTTACAATTGAATACCTAAATTGTGACTAATTCATTCCATGGAGAATCATGCGCGGCCTCAAGAGAGACCGCAGGAGTTGTCTCCTGGCAGGAGCTGGATGCGAGAAGCCGAAAACAGATCTCAGTGGCGTACACTCGAAGAGGCCTATGTCCAGCAGTGGACGAAGAGGGGCTGATGATGATGATGATGAGGTATTAAAACACTCATGTGATACTATTATCAATAAACCAACATTCGTATTTTAATACCCCTGATTATACAACAGTTGCATAAATAAATATTATACATTTTTAACAATTAGTACCAATACACACGCATTATACTTACTTATTTATATTTGCTTTGAGTCTCTCTTGCAGTGCAATAACAGCTTTCAGATGTAAGATCTGTGATATAAAACATTTCATGATAACAACCGTAGATTGAAGATGTATCATCAAAAGCACATAATTATGACGCACGTGCGAGAAAATGTAATACCACTTAAAAATATGTGTCAAAAGTCAAACAATTTACCTGTTTTTGCTTGACATTCTTCTGTTGTAACTTAATTACCCATTCCAAAGCTTGACCAAGCGAAACTGGTACATCATTATAGTAGTTAAAATCAACTTGGTGCGACAAGTAAGACGTGGCATCCAGTAAACGATTAAACTCACGTTCCACCTTAAACAAAGAAATGGTACATGTAAATATACGATAGGAATAGGAATAGACAATAGGAAGAGCGAAGTGAAATAACTGTAATATACACAATACACTGTAATGCATAATGCTTGTATCGAATTCTTGTCTTATCTTCCCACAACCAAGATACAGCTCATAGCTTCTTCCGTCATGATCTCGTTGATGACTATAGATGTAAAAAAATCCAGAAATCTATGAAGCGGAGGGACAGGGCTTTTGTTCGATTTAAAAAGGAACGCAAAACATGAGGTGAGATGCTTACAAAGTTGCAAAGAAGCGGCATAACCAGGTGATACTTAATGCTAAACTTGCTAAACGCCGCTATGTACAATGTCTTATGTTTTTTTTCGCCACTTGGTAGATTGTTGAAACTTGATTGTTGATTGTGGAAACGAATTTGTAAGTGGCATGTTTTTCAAATATATGAAAAACATGCCACTTACAAATTCGCTCCACAATTAACTTGATTCCCTAAAACGTTATTTTTCCAACGATCCTAATTAGAGTCTTTTATACCACGACGATGACAAAAAGACTTACGGCCTGATGGTAAGCAGTCACTATAGTATGCCTGCAACACCAGGGAATAGTATTTATAGCATCCTGGATACTACAGACACCACGGTTTCATAGCTGGTTTTTAATACCAGATATTTCCAAGCTCGTACATCGCTACGATGTACTGTAGAAGAATACTACTTGTATTTGAGTGTGGCTTTCATCTGTATATAATAAAATTTGATTCCTATACTTTGTTTATTTTTTATTCCAAAACGTAATCTACTTTCTGGATAGCCCTCGTATAATAATAACATAATAAAATGCTTTTTTGCTCTGGTTTAGTACTGTTGGTTATGACAATATCGATAGTCATACAATTGTATCTACTTTGAGTATATCCTACTCGCCATCACTAATATCGTCAACTTTTCCCATATCTTAGCATGATTCCCATTTATTTTGCGAAAAGCATTTGTTTCCCCATTCATCATAAAAATTTTCTTAACAAGATCTTAAGATCTGCGAGGCAACTTGTTCGTTTTTTCAGGATTCAGGATTTGATTCGTTTGCCTCGTTGTGAAGTCTTATAGGAATCGCTCAAGGTGATTTTTTTTCTAAGCTTCTGTTTTAAATTTTTATATATTTTATCACTCATCACATATATGATGATAACTTGTTATTATATATTGACACAGGCGTTGCTAATGCTAATAAACTTATTAATATTATAAACCAAGATCTTACCATAGCTCACGTAATAAGACTCTTGGTTTTATCTCTAATAGCCTCCTTTAATATCCCTCACGCCATTCTGATATGGTTCAAGCCTCCTTTTGTGTTCAGTTAATTTTATTATGGAATATCCTCGCTCAAGAAGTGAGAAACTATCTAGACAAGTTTACTTTTAAAAACAAACCTTTTTTTGAGGAGTCGTAAGTTACAAAACAGGCTATATACAGTAATAACCATCATTAATTTTTACCAAAGAGATTTTAGACTATTATTTAATAGTATAATACATATACATATAATTTTATGTAGGTTTTAGGATTTTTAATCAATTCTATATTTGCGTATCTCGTATGTATAACTATTAATATTTGTTTCTGAGTATCTTCTGGTATATCTACCTCAGTGCATCTCTGCATCACCCAAAGTTTGCTATAATTGTTTGAGGTGTTAAGTAATTTTAATACATTAATAATCATTGTTAACATACCATTTCATCTTTATGTTTGGGAACCTGATTTCCAGTAGCTTCATATAGAGGACACTTCTGTTTTATTTTATGGAGTTCAATATTCATTTGAACAGACAGAGTCGTTACTGGATTTCCCCCTAATCCTGTCACAACCATAGCTCCTGTAAAAATACAAAATAATGATATGATAATATTCTGTGTTGCAAACTAACGTAGACAGCTTTATGCTCCATCAATGTCTAAAATATATGTTACTAACCATTACACCTAACCATAATGTTTTTAGGAATTATCTTTTGCTTAAAATTATAACTGTACAGTTAAAATATATATAAAATACAGCTCCTATACATACCTAAGTCTGCTACATATGGACCTTTTCTGTACGTCACAACTCGACCACCAACTCTGTCTCTACCTTCCAAAACAATTACTTCACACCCAAAGGACTGTAGTTGCCTCGCTGCTGCCAAACCTGATACTCCTGTAAATCAATATATAAAAATTATTTAAATACTAAATACATTTGAAGATACATACTATTAAAGTTATGAATGTTTATACAAAATGAAATTCCTTATTTATAAAGATTTTCATTTTGTATATCTCATATCTAAATAATGTTTTAGTTGGACTCCCTCAAAAGCAGGTTAATTAACAATTGAAACAAATATTTTCTGTATTGAATATTATTGCTAAGACATATTAAAATTTTGCTGGCAAACACATACTTGAAAAACAGATAATAATTTGTCTATTTGAAAATGTTTACATCCAATAAAATTTTAATAGATGATCATGCCAGTGTGTTAGTTTGTGATTTAACATTTAAAAAATAACCCTTTATAAAGGGCCTACTAATTCTTCCCATCATATATAAGTAGATTACACATTTCTCTAAACAACAGACAGATTTCTTTGAAAAAAATCTAACATAACATTTCTGTTGTTTTTATTAACTTTTTTTTTAATTCAATTTCTTGTGATAATTCTAATTTCTTTGAGAGTTATTGAAGTTCGAAGCTTAGTTTTTGGTATCTCTAACACATAGCACGATTGCCACGGTAAACATGATTCAATAACTGACATGAGCCGAAACAGAAGAACTGTGTTTAGGTAACTAAACGAAGAATAACCGGCAATAAGTTTGATAAGCCTCCAAATTTTGATTTTCGTGATTAAATATCTAGAACAGATTTAAATGTGACTATGTAAAAATATGTAAGTATACTACTTAAGTATGTATGTTTATATTATATATATTTAAACATAGCTGTAAATAGCATAACATACCATATATGTACTAAATGTATAGATGAAAAAAATCTATGAATCTATTGATAGTGAATTACTGCTGCTTTTCTCAGCTCCAGAATAAAAAATATTTCCATTAACTTATGACATTAATTTGATGTATTTAAATTTCTTTAAATACCATCAGGCAAGACAAAAATAAGTATTATACTTGGACCTTGATCGAAGACTCAAGGCCTTGTAAGCTTCTTACTCACTTACTACCTATTGTATAACAATGACTATTCATAAATATATTCTTCTACAGCATTAAGGAATGAACATCATATTAGTTGCTACTATAATTTCTAAACAATATATTTTATCAGTTCTTACCAGCACCAATAATGATGACTTTGGGTCTTTGTTTTCCCTTGGCAGGAGTGGGTATTGGAGTTATTCGTTCATATATACCATAGTTTATAAACCCATGTCTCTCAAGAAATGCATGTATTCTCATGACTAATGCAGGATCTCCATTATAAGGAGGCTAAAAACAATAAATTAGGCTTATAATACACTAGAAAACTTTAATGTAAAACTTCATTGAACATTTATGTCCATTAACTATTTAGACTAAATGATAATTACTTTTTAAAACAATACATAAATATATACAAACATACATCCATTTTCTGAACTGCATGCTCTTGGGTCAGCTGTTTCTTAGGGTCTTGAAACCAAAGTTTTAAAACTCTATTTCTGATCTGTATGAAAGCATGACTTGAAGCTCCTTGTAGATCAGTGAAACACTCTGCCTCTAATGATGTCATTTTGTCAAATGGTAGACGTGACTGAAATGCAGCACCTTCCAAACTGTAATAAAAAATATCAGTTTTTGATATTACCATGTCTATAGAGATATGGTTACATATTCTATATCACCATTGTTAAAAAATAATAAATATATATGTTTGTAGGGTGGCAGATTAAGAATATGCATGTCACATGTTCTTTCCGTGAATGACATAGAAGCCGACTAAGGGATATTACTACAATTCAACCTATTCAAAGTGCCTGAATAGTGGAAATAAGCTCGAAGATAACTAACTAAGAGACTAATAATGTGTGAAGTGTGAGTGTTCACTACATCTCTGCTTAATCTTTCGAGGAATATAGGTGTAATTATCATCATCATCATCATCAGCCCCTCTTTGTCCACTGCTGGACATAGGCCTCTTCGAGTGTACGCCACTGAGATCTATTTTCGGCTTCGGTGTAATTATATTATTTATAAATAGATTTTCATGATGTAATTTTTTTCAACAAATAACATTTGGACTTACTTTTTACATACAATTTTTGTATGTAAAAATAAGACCAGAAAATAAAAATAAAACCAGAAAATGAATTTGAAAATGGATTAATATAATTAAAATGTTACTTTACACACTCATAAATAAAAATAGAAGAATAGTAAATTGATTATTGTCTTTTAGGCATATTAGATTGAGATTGGTCAATTGGTCTCTTTATATAATTTATGTGAACTGTTAAGATTTGGGTTAATTTTTTTTAACTTTCATATTCCATCTATATGTATACCATAAATCGGGAACCTATGCCAGGATCAAAATCCATAATGTAGTGAATGAAACAGAAGTTAAGTATCAGTTTATCCACTACTAAGACTTTGTGAAACCTATGAAGTTTACTTTTAAGCTTCCTAATTCGAATTCTAAGTAAATGCCACATTTCTCATGTAATGACTACAAAAGCACTTTAGAAGGTAAGACAATTACAATAGTCAGGAAAATTATGAAATAGTATGATACAGTAGGGTTGTTAAACTTTAGTTTATTTAAGTATAGTTTTATTTAAGTATATGTGTATATATAGATAGGAAGATCTGACTTGACAAGAAATTCTGTACTTGGACCCATAACATTGTGGAATCTTATTGGATATGGTTAGATAGAGAGAGGAACCAGGGTGGTGATGGTGAATAATAATGTATCAAAAGGACGCCCTAAACTTACACTTGAGTCACAAGTTGCAGGCACTGTTGCTGGCTCCCCTCTCTGTAACCTTATGTTTATTAACATTGTACACATATGCTAATAGTTTTACAATCCAATATCCATAAAACCAAAGTTATAGTAAATCTAATTTATAAATATAAAGCAAAAAACTTTACAGACCAAAACTGTCCTGATACAATGTTTAGTGATAATGATAGCTAATGTTCTTTCTTTATATTTATATACGATTTATAATAATGGTTTTCTAAATTGTAATGGGCAACTGAAGAAACAATCATGAAATTGTTCAGCTCTACCCTTTTTTTTCTTTAAATGTAATGACGTGGAATGCCACTTCACATGTTTTCTTTGTCATTACCTCAGCAAATAGACTGTTGGTATTGAGTAAATTCATAACTAGTTAGGATTTTTTAAGACATAATCTAGATCTAGTTAAATTATAAAAATAATTTTAATAACATTTAGAGTTTCTTGTCCTTATTGATATTGATTTTTGACAACTAAACTAAGATCAACAGCCTAATAATTTTAAAAATATATAAAACTTATATTCTGTCTGTAATGTCATTGTTCCGGTAAAAGCTGAAATCAGATTTTGCTTTACTCTGAAGATCTTCTTCAAGATCAACTCTAGTATTTGAGTATCTGAAAAAACCGTCTAGAATAAATATCACCAATAAAATCTGTTAAACACGTTTACCTGTTCAGCATGTCTTTGTAATTGATTTCTTCTATATCACTTTTACTTTCTTCGACTACTGTTTTTTCCTCTTTTTCTTTTTCCTTGTCCTTATCTTTATCTTTCTCCTTTCTTGATTCCTTAGATTCTTTAGCGTCAACAGTGCGGCTAGAAGAAGACTCCCGTCGGCCTGGAACTGAATTCGGGCTAGATGCTGTTACCTTACTTTTTTCAGACTGATCAGATTCAGAATCTTCTTGTTTCAACTTTTCATCTAATTCGCGGTTTTCTACCTGGATTAATCAAAACATAACCTATATAGACAAATCAATATTTAAAATAATAATACACATAAATTCAAGGAATTGTACCTTCGCACGCTTTCGGCGACTCATTCTAATATGATAGAAACAAACTTTCTTTAAGAAAATAAATCAAATCTTAAAATTTGCTTCGCTTCTACTTTCAAATTCTCCAAAACTAAATAAATTTGTAAACAAAGTTATTTGACAACTTTGGGTAATCTATTTTTTTTTTTTTGTATTTGACTTTCTTTTTTTTTCCGCAAGTGCAAGGACTTCTATGATCTTACAGCTAATTTTATGTTCATTCTTGGGTTACATTTTTAAAATATTCTGAACTGTATTTACAGATTTAGGAGAAAATACCGCCAGGAAGCACCGCACTTACTTTTTGTAAGCCAGGAGATTATTACGACCAAGATTCATGGCAGAGTTTAATCTGTAAACAGTCTGGACTAAATACTCGTTTCAGACCGGTAAGACTATGATCTCCTTGGCATTTGGTAGCCTCGCTGCCAAGTATCGATATTATTGATAGATTTATTACCTCCTGTAATTATTTTCTGCCTTCTCTGCTGAGGAAAAATCTTAGGTAATGGATTAATATCTGTCTGTGCTGTTGATATCGATAGCGTTTGCCACAGGGAGTACTCTACGCTCACTATATAAGTTTAAAGCTTCACGTTTTATCTTTTCTTTCTAATTCATATGATGTTTAGTGAAAGTCGACAAGACAAAAAAGTAGATTAACTAAACTAAAAAAAATATATAAATAAAGATAACAAATAACCTTATGAGATATTGGGATGAATTAATAACAAAATTCATCTTAGTCAGTTTTAATAATTTATGTGATAACTAATTTACTTTTCGTAAGACGTTAGGCATAGACAAACAAGGTAGATTAGACATGGACTAGACGTAAGAAAATGTTTTTGCTGTAAAGAGTTGTGTACTGATTCTTGTTGTCATGAATATTAAATATATGGCAGAGAAACGTTAATAATGTTTTATTGATATACTTTAGCCTAGAAGATTTTTCATTGGTTTTAACAGGTTATGGGATTTAGTACGCTGAGAAACAAAACTAAAAAATGGCCACTTCATCCAAAGCAATTATTAAGTATCCAAAACTAAGCAAGGATAACTTTAGTCATTGGAAGTTTAAGTTAAACTAATTTTAGAAGTAAAGAAAATACTGCATGTGCTGGAAAAGACGGAAGAAGAACTATTAGAAGGAAAACAGACAGATAAAGATATAGCGGCACGAAACATTATAGGTAGACTCACTGCCTGACCAGTATTTAGATTATGTTAAAGAAGCTAAAACAGCGGCAGGTATGCTAAATCTGCTTGAGAATGCTTTCGAGAGGAAAAGTGTTGTAAATAAACTATATTTAAGGCGTAGATTAATTGATTTAAAGTGCAAAACAAGTCTCCAAGAACATCTGTTGATATTTGATAGATTGGTTGCCGAACTCGAGGTGACGGGCACAAAGTTAGAAAATATAGACAAAATCTGGATTCTGTGTACATTTTGAAACATCCAAGGTCCAAATCTATAAAGATACTACATTGAAGCTGGACTGAAAGGAAAGCTTTACACAATGAATGCAAAGATAAAGCATAAAGAAGTACAATGCAATACTTCTGTGTGAATTATATTTAGCAGAATTGAAATCACAGGGGAGAGGCAAATATACTTATTTATTTTTCAGTAGTTCAATAGAGAGTTAGTGACAGAATGTAAATATGTCATGGTATAAAACAATACATTTAAAATAGGAACCAAGGGTGTGCTATTAGAATTAGACAAACCAAGGAGTATTATTTCTACACCTCCCCGTAATGGTACACCCTGTAGGTAAATAAAAATTAATAACAATAAATCCGTATCAAAGTTATGCTGTACACTAAAGCCATAAAACTAAACACTTAACTAACACAACATAATAAACAAACAGACTGTATAAAAATATCGAAACTATTATAATACAACCGACTATCCTACCTTAAGCCTAATGATGATGAGCATTTACAATGTTTGATTTTAGCTAATGGCTTGGTGAGGATGTCTGCTATCATGTCAGTGGTCGGTATGTACTGTAATTGAAAGTCCTGTTGTGATAGTTCTCGAATGAAATGATGCCTTATATCTATATGTTTCGTTCGAGAATGATAGGTGTTATTGCGTGTTAGTTTTAATGAACTTTGATTATCGGTATATATGGTCATGGGATGAATGATATCAAAGACATCTTTGATCAGCGTCCTAAGATATATGGCCTCTTTGCAAACATCTCCCAATGCCATGCCATGGCCATGTATTCTGCCTCGGTGGTCGAGAGAGCTGGAGTGCGTTGTTTGCGTGATTCCCATGACACGCAAGCGCCGCTCATTTTAAATGCATATCCTGAATAGGAGCGCCTGTCTATGATACTGTTGCCATAGTCTTTTAATGTTATTATAACAATGTCGGTGTTGCAGTATCTAATTTTGATGTAAAAATACAATTTTTGTTGTATCCGCAACTTGGTGTCAATAAAACTTATTTTATTTTCCGGTTTAATAGGACTTCCGTAGCTTCTCAAGCAACAAAATTCGTATTTTTACCTTAATATCCTACCAAATAACAAATATGCAGTTAAAAAGACACAAAAATTAGGTAAAATTATTAGATGTTATAATTTACTATAATAAACTACTGAGTATAAGATTGCATTTTATTAACCTTCGATATCTGTCAATTTTATATTGACTACATACTAAATGTCGAAGCATGATATTTTAATTATGTTGAAATATTAACGCCAAGTTAACATTCATTCATTGAACGAAAGCGATTTATCGATATCATTCTTTTGGGTGATGTCTCGTTACTTCCCACACTTTTAAATTTTTGTGTTCGAATAGAACGTCAACGTACTTTTTTAAGGTTTGTTTGCGTGAATTTCAAAATTGTGTGTCATGTCTCCATGTGTGCATTTGTAAAAACGTTAAAATTTTCTGTTTATGTGTGCTGGTTTAGAGTGTAGTAGTAACCTCGCCCCCCGCAAGATATGACAGAAAAATTTATTCGAGAAATTTGACTGATGCCTACTCCAGTTCTATTTACTCTGAGGCCCCAAAGCATACTATCTTTGTAACATTATGAAACTTGAGGGGGGGGTGTTAGGCATAGACAAACAAAGTAGATTAGACATGGACTAGACGTATGAAAATGTTTTTGCTGTCAAGAGTTGTGAAAACTGATTCTTGTTGTCATGTATATCAAATATATGGTAGAGAAACGTTAATAATGTTTTATTGATAAACTTAACCTAGAAGATTTTTCATTGGTGAGTGTGAGAATTTTGAGGTAGGTACATGTTAATCATAACACTTATTACAAATTATGTGTTAAAGTATCTAATAATCAGCATTACACTTTTCTACTTACGTAAACTAGTAAATATTACAATTTGATAATCTAACAGCACTTAAATATAATAAGTCAACTTATATTAATTTCGCTATAACATGGTACCGATCATAATGGTCATATCAGTACAAATATTACTACAGAATATTAAAATTGTACTCGGGTGACAGCTCACACTGACGCCATGCTATAGTGATAATTGCTATGCTAGTTAGCAATATATATTCTACCTTTATTTATCTACGCTTAACATCGTGGCTTAACAGAACATAAACCTATCAAAATTACATTAATAAATATTGGCACTCTAAAGAATTGTAAACTCACTTTCCCTTGGATTTAGTAATTATAATTAAAAGCTCTTGTTATAATAATACACGTACCATGTAGTCCTCAGAGTAAATAGAACTGGAGCAGGCATCAGTCAAATTTCTCGAACAAATTTTTCTGTCATATCTTGCGGGGGGCGAGGTTACTACTACACTCTAAACCAGCACACATAAACAGAAAATTTTAACGTTTTTACAAATGCACACATGGACACATGACACACAATTTTGAAATTCACGCAAACAAACCTTAAAAAAGTACGTTGACGTTCTATTCGAACACAAAAATGTAAAAGTGTGGGAAGTAACGAGACATCACCCAAAAGAATGATATCGATAAATCGCTTTCGTTCAATGAATGAATGTTAACTTGGCGTTAATATTTCAACATAATTAAAATATCATGCTTCGACATTTAGTATGTAGTCAATATAAAATTGACAGATATCGAAGGTTAATAAAATGCAAACTTATACTCAGTAGTTTATTATAGTAAATTATAACATCTAATAATTTTACCTAATTTTTGTGTCTTTTTAACTGCATATTTGTTATTTGGTAGGATATTAAGGTAAAAATACGAATTTTGTTGCATGAGAAGCTACAGAAGTTCTATTAAACCGGAAAATAAAATAAGTTTTATTGACACCAAGTTGCGGATACAACAAAAATTTTATTTTTACATCAAAATTAGATACTGCAACACCGACATTGTTATAATAACATTAAAAATGCGTTTTCTAAAAGAAACATTTTATTGGAAAACACGTTTTGATACACACTATAAAAATAATTGAGTTTTTTGACACGGGATTGACAGTTAGTTCTATTATTCCCATGTATGTCATTATAATAATTAAATTAGTTTAATCGTATTAAATACAACTAAATATCAGATAGGGATCTTAAAAATACTTTAGCAATCAACAATATCTCTTAAACGAAATTTTTTGATTTTTATCCTTAATATGTTAGCAATAATTTTGAGTATTTTTTTTTTGCAGATTTATATTGGGTTATAATAATAATAATAATTAATAATAATAATAATAATTTATTAATAATAATTATAAAGTTCACAAACTGATATAAAACGGTAATAACTGCTTTAGTCAAAGACTGTGTCGCAGTCATTAACGCCCACCTCGAACAACCTCTTAACAAGAAAACTTATATAAACTAATAAATTTTAAGTTTATTATGTGTTGTGTGTGTGTGTATGGTGTGTGTGTGTGTGTGGGGTGTGTGTGTGTGTGTGTGTTATGTTTATATGTTTAATTTATTTATTTAATAAGGGACTCAACATCATCATAATCCAGATCGAGTAGCCATTTCTTCAGTGCATGTTTACAGTCATTGAGGGACAATTTATATATATGTAATTTGGGATTAATTTTATTATATAATGATGAGCTTAGATATACATAATGACGTTTGACTAATTCTGTATTGCATTTATCAATTACAAATATTCTGTTTGCCAATCTTATATTTGAAGCTAATCCTACATCATATCCACAAGACGAGTGCTTGCGTAAAATAACATTAAAAACAAATAATTTGCGAATGGAAAGAACCTGTTGGTTATCGAAATAAAACATTTTGTTATTTCGCCATGTCGTATCATTTATTCACCTCACAAAGTACAAACTTGTACAAACCAAGACAACCATTATTCCAGCAAGTTCTATACAGCATAGATAAGTAACCTCACAGACTAAAAGTAACAATATATGTTCGCATTCAGGTAAGACACAGACTATAAAATAATAGTTCAATACTACCCCTCAATTTAAAGATATTTATGTTCACATTAATATTTTTCAATTGCTTATCACTAATATAAAAGAGCTTCGCCTTAATAAAATTACATGCCACAAATATAACTACCCCTTAATACATAGTAGTTAGATATCAAGTTTACACTTTTATTTTAATGAAATTTTAATAACAAACAAATTATTAAATGTAAATTTTTTAATATAAACATACTCATGTTAACTTATTATTTTACTATACTTACTATTTATACTACATTTTCTTAATTGTGAAGTTACAAAACTTTAGGTTTATAATTCAGACATACATTTATTTTCTTATTCTTTTGAACTTTACATACATGTACATCTTTTTAATATATTTATTTATACAAGTATGTTTAAATTATTCTTTTATATTTATCTTATCAATGAAATAATCATGTTTAATTTTTGGTAATGATTTTGTAAACAAATCAGAAATATTTTCATCAGTTGAGATATAACAAACTTTTATTAATCCTTTTTGAACTATATCTTTTATGAAATGTGCTTTTATGTCAATATGTTTGGCACGTTTGCTGTTTTCAAAATTTTCAATCAGATTAATAGCACTTTGATTGTCAATTAATAGTTTAGTAATAGTATTTTCATCAGAAGTCAAATCACAAATTATACCTTTTAAGTAAATAATTTCGCTTACCACTTGAGCTGCTGCTAGATACTCAGCCTCAGCTGTAGAAAGAGCAACTGCACTTTGTTTTCTGGAAAACCAGCTGATTAGATTTCCACAGTAGAATATTGCACAGCCACTTGTGCTCTTTCTGTCTCTCCTATCTCCAGCCCAGTCTGCGTCTGAATATCCTATCAACTCTTTATTTTTACCATTTTCTAGTTTCCTATATATGATTGCTTTATCCTTTGTTGTTTTTAAATATCGTAGAATCCTTTTGCCTGCTTTCCACATTATTTCGGTTGGTTTATCTAGATATCTTGATAGATATGACACAGCATATGTAATATCTGGTCTGCTGTTCATAGAAATAAAAAGTAAACATCCAACTAACTCCCTGAATGGTACATCAATTATTTTTTCATTTATACTAGCATTAAAGTCAATTTCCATAGGTGTATATGTATCTTTACTTTCTAGCATGTTAAACTTTTCTAATACTCTGGATATCATTTCAGTCTGCTTTATTTTTATACTATACTTTTGTCTCTCTATTTCTAACCCTAAGTAGTTCTTGATTTCTCCCAGATCTTTGATATTAAATTCATCTTTTAGTTTGGTAATTATTTCTTCATTTCCTAAAATAAGTATGTCATCGACGAAAATTAAAAGCCATGTGTTATTATTTATATATAAACACACATCATATTTTGATTGCACAAAGTTATTTTCAATCATAAAATTATGAAATTTTAAATTCCAGCACTTAGGTGCTTCCTTCAGTCCATATAGAGCCTTTTTTAATCTTAATATGCTTCCATCTCCTTTTATCCCTTTCGGACATTTAATATAAACATTTTCTTGTAGTTCTCCATTTAGAAAGGATGTAGGAACATCCAACTGTTTTATTTTATATTCTTCTTGTAAAGCATAACTTAACATTGCACGTACTGTTGACATTCTAGCTACAGGTGCATAGTTTACTTGTCCAGCATTATTTTGTTGGAAGCCTTTTGCTACCAATCTTGCCTTTTTTGTACCGTCTTGCTTTATTCTAAATAACCATTTCGTGTCGATTGCTTTTGCTCCTTCTGGTAGATTTGCCTTTTCCCAAGTTTCATGTTGTTTTAGTGACTCTATCTCTTTCTTAATTGCTTTTCTCCATTCCATGTCTTTCATAGCCTCTTCATAATCCTTTGGTTCTCCAGCACATAAACAATAAGCTATATTCAGTTCATAATCATCTAAAATATTTGGAGTATTTATTTCTCGACCTGATCTCGTAACATATTTATTTTTCTCTTCATGATGTTCTTGTTGCATAACTTCTTTTTCAATTTCATTATTAATATTTTGCTTTTGTTCCTTTTCTTTGTAATTTTCTTCTTCATTTATTTCCTTGTATATTATATTATCGGTTATTTCATCTACTTTCCTATATTTTATTTGGGTTTCATCAAATTTTACATCTCTAGAGGTTATTATTTTATTTTCTATTGGATCCCAAAGTCTGTACCCATTCATAGAGTATCCTACAAATAATAATTCTTTTGCCCTTTTGTCAAATTTTCCTTGTTTTGGTATTACTGAAACCCACGCTTTTGATCCAAAAACTTTTATCATTTTTAAGTCTATTTTTCCATATCTTATTTCTGCAGGAATTTTAAAATTGATAGCTGATGATGGCCTTCTGTTTATTTGAAATACCGCACATTTTACAGCTTCTCCCCATAACTCTCTGGGTAATCCAGTTTCAATCAGCAGTGTTCGAGCCGTATTGTAAATGGTTTGATTAAACCTCTCTGCAACTCCGTTTGATTGAGGTGAATATGGATTTGTATATTGCAGTATAATACCTAGTCTCTTACATTTATTTATTATTTTCTCATTTTTAAATTCGCCACCATTATCGCATCTGACCTTTTTTACTTTGTTTCCTGTTTGACGCTCCAAAAGTTGTATATAATCAAGAAGATGAGTAGTTGCTTCACTTTTCCTAGTTAATAAATACAAAACACAAAAATGACTGTAATCATCTATAATAGTGTGGAAATATACCTCACCTTGCATTGTTGGAGTCCTCATGGGTCCCGATATGTCAGTATGCAGCAACTCTCCTACGTAACTGGATCTCGGCTTCGGAATAGATTTGAACGGTAGACGTATCCCTTTTCCTTCTCTGCACGGTCCGCAAACATTGTGGGAGTACGGAAGTCCCATTTTTGTGAGAAGATACCTATTAGCATGACCTAACCTTCTGTGCCAAATACTATTACTCTCATTTTCGGTTAACAAAGAACTACATTTGCTATTAATTAATTTAAATTCAATGTTGTACAAACGTCCATACAACTCGCCATATATTTTTTGATTTTTCTTTGACATTATTACCACATAATTTTTAGTAAAATTTACAGTTAAGTTTCTTTGCAATAATTTTTGTACTGATAACAAGTTATGAGATAGCTTTTTAACAATCAATGCATCAATAGTAATTGAGATATTTCTATAATTAACCTTAATCTTACCTCTTTGATTAGACACTAAATATTCCCCATTAGCAACATAAATTTTTGTTTCTTTTATAGATACTATATCAAACATACATGACTTATAACTGTCCATTATTAAGTGTTCAGTGGCACCTGAATCAACCACGAACTTAATCACTTCACTTTCACTAGACATTGCACTTTCCTTGTCCTCAGTAACAATAAACATCATTTCTGGATCTGATGATTTGTGTGCTTGATGTTTGTGATGACTCGACTGATGATGAGCGCGTCCTGATCCTCTTTGTATTCCTCTATAATGCATATATCTGCCTCGTCCTCTTTGTTGTTGATTTTTACACTGTATTGATTTATGCCCTTTTTTGCCGCAGTTGTAACAAACAATAAAAACAGTATTGTCATTTTGTACATGAGGTTGCTGTACCTTTATTTCTGCATCCAGCAGTCTACTTTTAACAAATTCCAAGGTTAAAGATTTCTCCATAGATATAGTTTCAATTGTGGTTACAACGTTTTCATACACTACAGGTAATGCACTAATCATTTGGCAGATTTGATCCTCCTGCGAGATTTCAGCGCCAATAGCTGCCAAGTTGCTAACTGCTGCATCAAATTTCATAAAAAAATCTTGAAGTCTTTCTGTCTCACCACATTTTAACATAAATAGCGTTTTCTTTAAATGAAGCCTGTTATAAATTGATTTTCTTTCAAATGTTTCCTCTAATTTGTGCATCATTTCCTGAGCGGTTGAACATTTTTTTATTATTTCTAGATACTTGTCACATAGGCAGTTTACAATTATTGATCGCGCTTTCGCATCCTGCGCCGTAGTAACTTTTTCCTCTGGTTTTATGTCAACACATTGTAACACATCTTTTTCTTCTAGAAGTAGTCGCATTCTAAATTTCCAATTACTAAAATTGCTTTCGGCGTTTAACTTTGGCCATATTTCGCGATCCATATTTGACAATTTTTCTGTACTTTTACACCAATTCACTTTTTCTTTTTATTATAGCGCAGTGGAAGCGTTTGTTGGTTATCGAAATAAAACATTTTGTTATTTCGCCATGTCGTATCATTTATTCACCTCACAAAGTACAAACTTGGTACAAACCAAGACAACCATTATTCCAGCAAGTTCTATACAGCATAGATAAGTAACCTCACAGACTAAAAGTAACAATATATGTTCGCATTCAGGTAAGACACAGACTACAGTCGGGTCAATTTAATAGGCCACATTTGACATTTGTTCATAGTGAGGTGACCTGCTTAAACACTCCGATTATGGTGAAAAAATCGATATTTACTTCAAACATATGTGAATCGAATACAGTTATTATGGAAAAGTACTTTTTTTATAAGATCCCTATCTTATAAAAAAGTACTTTTCCACAATAACTGTAATAGGCAAACGAGCAAATGGATTACTTGATGGTAAGTGATTATCGCTGCCCGCAACAACAGATGTGTTGCCGGCCTTTTAAATGGGAATACGCTCTTTTTATAGGTACTGTATTAATATATTTTACGAGTTTAATTGCCTTAAAATTTTTTAATATCAATTATTTCTTTGTTTATTAAGTTATTATTGTTTTTTATTATGAAACAAAAGAATAACATGTTTTATTTTAATAAAAATTTGTCTATTAATTCATGGTGAATAATCCCTTCACAAATAATCATTGCATTCATTCGATTTTTGAGGGACATCACTTACGTATAGACTTCACTAAACGCAACATTGTAACAACGGCCATTTGTGCATTTCCAAACTAAAAAATTATTGAATATTTTATGTCCGCCATTACAAGGTTAGTTGAGGAATTTTAATGAAATGTCAAATGTGGCCTATTAAATTGACCCGACTGTATAAAATAATAGTTCAATAGAACCTTCCACAGGGCATAAAGTTGGTGAGTTGGATACCGTATTGGCTTGAACGCCATCACCTTTAATACTGCGCGTTGAGCTCGTTCCAACTGCATAAGATATGTCTTTCTTGCCGAACCCCAGACAGAAATACAATAGGACAATACTGATCGAGCCAAGGAGAAGTAGGCTATCTTGAGTGTGTCCTTATCGGCATTACCTCTCAGTTTCCGGAAAACGAAAATAAGTTTCCTAATTCGCGCTGTAAGAGATTTAATATGCTCTTGCCAAGACATGACACTGTCTATAATTACACCCAAGTACCTCACATGATTCAACCGAATTATTGTATTACAATCACATACAACATACTAAGGACGACCGAAAATTAGACAATGGCTCTTATGTACAAATATTTTAAATAATTTGTCTGGTTGTGATTGTAATCTAGGGGCAAAGGTGACAAAACCGGTTTTTTTAAGATTAAGATGTAGCATATTCTTTGATAACCATGCTGTAATCGTATTCAAGGCATTCTCAGCAATATACGGGCTTCCTCCCAAGTCTGGCCATGAATAAGAACTGCTGTATCATCCGCATATGTCACAATTTTGCAGTTGGGTAAGGACAACTGAGTCAGTCCATTAACATAAATTAAAAACAGGGTAGGCCCGAGTACACTACCCTGCGGCACACCAGAGGTGACCATTTTTTCCTCACTTACTACACCATCAATGGTGACCGATTGATATCTGTCATTTAAATAACTGACAAAAATATCATGAACGAAACCTCGAATTCCCACATGTTCTAGTTTACTCAAAAGTATTGGGACAGAAACAGTATCAAAAGCTTTTGAGATATCGAGAAAGATACATAGTGATTTCAATCTTTTGTTTAAGTTTTTAACTACAGAGCCTGTAACTTCAAGAACCGCATCTTCGGTTGATTTTCCAGTTCTAAACCCAAACTGTCTTGAAGAAATAATGTTTTCAGAATTCAGGAATCCAACCAACCTTTTATTAAGAATTTTCTCTAATATTTTGGAGAATATAGACAACACAGATATTGGTCTATAGTTAGAGATACAGTCTCTGTCTCCGCCTTTATAGATGGGGTGAACGAGCGATTTTTTAAAAACACCTGGAAAATCCCAGTTGATAGGCAAAGATTAAAAACAATATTTAATATTGGTACCAAGACATGCCTGGCGGCCTTTATGAGAGAAGCAGGAATACCATCCCAACCACTCGCTGTACTTAGTTTAAGATTCATAATCAGTGTATTTATCTCTTCCTCATCTGTATTCAATAAAGCCATGGATTGTCGAGTGGATGGGTTAGACGTACACCCCGACAAGAAAGGAGTTTGATTAGCAGCTGAGGTCAAATTATCCATAGCCAATCTATCACTCACTTTTGTAAAGAAGTCATTTACAATATTAACAGAAGCAACTGGATCATCTGATAACGAAATGAGTACGTTTGGTGTCGTTTTCCTCTTAAGGTTAGATACATTTATATATAATATTTTGTGAACCCCCATGCTCCGGTCACTGATGTAATTAATATTACATCATTAGGTAATTTTTCGACTGCACCTTTTAGTGTATTATAATCCGAGACGTCATTATTAAACAATATTAAATAAAGCGTACTTATTTTCTGTTTACTTACTTTGTTTGTTAATTATATTTTATTATTCAATAAGATTTAAGCATAATATTTTTAATTAATGTCAATTATTCCATTCATTCATTCATTCCTATTTACTCGTAAAACCAAAATATCGATATAGTTGCATCCCTATTATGTACCCATTCAAGTGTGAAAATCAATTAGGGTTGCTGATTAAAAAAGATAATATTTTTTAACTAAATTTTTTAAGTTTCTTAGAGATGATGTTAGCGCTAGTTTACAGATGCTTACCTTTTAAGCATGGCTCTTATATTTCCTTTAACAAAATTACACTCACAAAGTAAGTGTTACTATTTTATTCCTGCTATTTTTATAAACAACCAACGGTTTTTTACCGTGGGAGAGCCATGCTTCGGCACGAATTGGGCCGGCTCGACCGGAGTGATACCATGGCCTCACAGAAAACCGGCGTGAAATAGCGCTTGCGCTGTGTTTCGCCGAGTGAGTGAGGGTACCGGAGGCCCAACCCCCCTTATTCCCCTCTATTCCCCTTATTCCCCCTATTCCCTTTTAAAAGGCCGGCAACGCATCTGTGACTCCTCTGGTGTTGCGGGTGTCCATGGGCAACGGTTATCACTTACCATCAGGTGATCCGTTTGCTCGTTTGCTGCCCTATGCTAAAAAAAAAAAAAAAAAAAAAAACAAAAATAACATACAATGAGATTAACAGTGACAGATTGAGTAAATCGCGATAGATAAAAAAAACTATTGCAAATATCCTCCTCATACATCTTTTTGATTTCTATATATAGAAACCGCTAATAGAAACTAAACGTGTTACTTAACTGTTATTCTATCAAGGCACCTTTACCATTTGGTATTGTACAAAAAGTGTATGTCTCGATAGAATAACAGCAGTGTGCTACTTGATTTATCATCTATACTTGATTTGAAGGGAAGTTTGAGTTTAGTTCATTTTTACATTATTGATTGTTTTAAATAATGCACCTATATAAATACTTATAAAAATATTTAATTTAAATGGTATAATTGCTAGTACATCGTTATGTATAGAACTGTTAAAGTATCAAAAAATAGTAAAATTGTGTATTATTGTAACAAGGCATCGGCAATTTAAGACAGCAGAGTACCAAATGATGCTGTTACTGATTAAATTAATACCTACCAGATTAGAAAATTGTTATATGAACTATACAAATTCTATATGTCAAATGTCATAATTCATTGAAATATGATAATGTTCAACCCTAGCTCACGCACTCCCCACGAGACTATATGACGTCAGACCGTACTCCTCACGAGACTATATGACGTTAAATTTGAATTCGCAGAATTGTAAAACATGAAATTATGAATTAAATAATCAATAAATCTTAAAAATAATACTTGCAAATGAAAGGTGACACCATCTTTTTGCATACTTGACGTGTTAGACTTCTTTTTACACGAAAAAACAGCACAAGTAGGCATTTTAGTGGGATCTCTGTTCGCCGCGACATGCAGAATGTTGTGTGACAGCCCATAAGGCATTTTTTTTTTCCTCAGGAGAGGAGGCTGAGAATCCATCATGGATACCAACGCAACAGGCAAGCAGGGATGCGTTGATTATGTCGGACTCCTGGTACTGTCGAGACGGCTCGACTACACAGACCTACCGACTAAACTCAGCCTAGCCTTTGGTCCTATTGACCCTACTGGCTTTATTGACGAGAGGGCCGCACCTCAGGAGAGGCACGGTTAGCGCTACCCCATGGTGAGGGTATATGCGCTAGAAGAAGGCACGAATCTCCAAAGTGGGACCGGCCAGTATTGACAAGAACCTATTCAGGCTAAGCAGAAGGCTGCCGTTTAGGGGTTGACAAGGGGGAGCGACGGCTCAGACGCCGCCGCTTGCAGGTTTAGAAGTTCCTGCGTGAGTTGGTTAGGGGGGTCGCTATGGACATGTCGCGGTCTACGAATCCTCTGCCGGTATTGACTAGTGTTGCCTTGAGACTGGCTCACAGTTGGTGGTATTGACGGGTGCCCCCCATAAGGCAACTCAACTAGTTTTATATAACGTACAAGATTCCGAGTCTTATGCTTTGGCAGAGGGGAATGTTAGACAATGTCATCTCCTGTCTTGGTTACTTTGAGAGATTAGGGAGTTTTGAATCAGCGTATAAAAATGTGGAAATGAAAGTGTTAACAGTGATCAAGACCTTTTATTAAATGAAAATTAAGTTGTAATCAGCTACTTTATACGCTTATCATATTCAATTATTATTTTTACAAACTTTTTCTAAAATGGTTATAAAGTGGTCCTTCTTCTGAGTACCCAGCTATTTCTTGTGGAACAATAGAGCTTTCATCAATATTACCGCAGGGTCGACACATGCATTCCAACGGTGCCTTGGTTGATACCTTAACAGTTAAATTGGAATGTGAGTACATAATAACATATCAAATATACAGGCAATTACACAAATAATATTTAATGGTGTATATATATTCAAAAGATTATGGCGCTAATATTTTTACCTGTTCTACATAAATAAACTGGCATCTGACTGACACTTTATCCTAAACGAATTTATACAATTTATATCTCTGATCACCTCATCGTCCTTTTCCAGCTCAGCCCCTTGACTAATGCTCTTCCTCTGCACAGGACGGCTTAGAGATTTAAACGGGTTCTCGGGTTTCTACTCACCATAAACGGACACCTAAACAAATTTCTGTCATAGAATACGATCACATGCAAGCCGCATGTGATCGTATTCTATGACAGAAATTTGACATCTCAAGGGGAGAACGGGGGGTTGGGCCTCCGGTACCCTCAGTCACTCAGCGAAACACAGCGCAAGCGCTATTTTACGCCGTTTTTCTGTGAGGTCATGGTATCACTCCGGTCGAGCCGGCCCAATTCGTGCCGAAGCATGGCTCTCCTACGGTATGAAATAACCTTCAAATAATTAAAAATCCCTATGACACACTCATCTTTCCTGCATAAGGGAAGGGAGTAGATGTTATCGATATCGACGATATCGTAAACCAGGTATAAAATAATAAATAAGTATTACACTTACACCAATTAGCCTAGCCCAAAGGTAGCTCTGTAAGGCTTGTGTTATGGGATCTAGTTCAATGGATAGACATACATTTATATGAGTATAGGTTAGACATACATAATAATGAAATATATATATATATATATATATATATATATATATATATAATATATATATATAATAAATATAATAATAAATAATAGAATGCTCGCATTCATCATACAAACATCTGCCCTCACCGGTATTCAAACCGGCAACCTCAGAGATGGTAACCTCAGAAACCGGTATACTAATCAATTGACTACGAAGGTCCTCGTCGGTATGGATTCCGGCCACTAATCGGTAAACTCAATGCGCGTCTTGCTGGGCCGTCTTAAAGACTGGCAATCCAATAATCTTCTTACTGACAAGCAGCATAGCTATCGATGGAAGCACTGTAACATCCACCAAGTAGACACCACCGGAGTCCATTTTACCTATTACTATAGATTGAGGAGCACAATCGCTCTCTTCCTTGACGTGGAGTAGGACGTTCGATAAAAACACAATGACTTATGTTCCCTGCTCATTCTATATCATTCAACCTGTCGAACCTTACTTTCCGATATCGCATCGAAGATACCAATTGCGTCTCACATCTCATACAAAGCTGCCTCTCACAATATTTAATTTTTTGCGAATCAGATTGCCTTATATGCAACATCCACCGTCACCGCAAATTGTTTCATAACGTAGTGCATTGAGATAAACGTGGATAATAGTGCAATACAATTAAGTTTGTATCCCAAATAAATACAGCCAAAAACCAAGCTCTCTTTGTAGTTCAACGTCTCTATATACATATATATATACAATACGGAAATACAGTAAGAAAGCAACGAATCGACCTGCCCGGTTCGATTGGCTGGAGAGTCTACTCGATCCAAAGGACATCCTAGAGCCTCAATGATAAAAATTCACTGGATTCATTTGTCTGCAAGGCTTGGGGACCTTTCATAATGTTTGGCTACCTCAAACAGATTCTTAATGTAAGGCTGTTAATAGCCATCTGTTGTTTAAAAACTTACGTTTATGAAATAAAATATACAAGTACCAAATGCAATGAAGTGAATATACAGTCTAATATTATGCTAAAGTGTTTACGAAATACCTTTAAGAATCTTTTTTCTTCGCTTTTAGCTTTAGGACAAAATAAGACAACAGTCGCCTCTCTTTCTCCAGATTCTTGACAACAATTACAGGTACGTTCCATTTGCCAAATCTTACTGCCGGACACCTGAAAATAATATGTATTGTCAATACTTAGGTATAATTATCAGAATAATTATTGGTTGAGTATTTCACATGAAACCTGGGATATTATTAGTTACAAAACAAGGTAGCGCATTATTCAAATTTATAAATAATGTTCGTTTGACTAAGTATGTATAATATAGTATAATATATGAATCGATTAGTTTCGTATATATGTACTTAGTGAATCAATCAAATGAAATCATAGCAACAAAAATAGACAGGTGATTATAAAATTTCTGATTGTACGTACATTAATTCAATTATATTCATAAAGTTATTTTTGGTAGGTAATAGCGCATACCTGAACATAGCTGGTACATTTACCAATACAAGCAAACGAAGGTATAGCCTTAGGCTTACAACCTGGATGACGCAATACATGAATCACGGGAGTCATTTGACATTCTTGCCCTATTAAAGAGAAAAATACTTTTATTATTTTTATCAAATTTAAATATAGTGAAGGATTTAAACAATTCTTACCAGTTGACAAAATTTGCATTTCTTGCGCATGGGCTCGTTTGTTTTGTACATCACACATACCAAAGACTAGTATAGTCAACAATACTACTGGCAAAGTAGTCATTATAACGGCTTAACACAGAAGCCTTTCCCGTCTTCAAAGTCAGTATGTCAGATGTTTAAGATCACTGAGCTTTTATAGCTCCGTTTTATTAAATCACACCAATACCCACTTGCACAAGATACAACAAAATCCATTTAATGAACAGGCACTTTTACACGCATCCAGCTGTGAACAGTGTGAGACATCATGTACTTGGTATTCTCAATTCTTCGATCTTTTCCTCGCCCTGATTTCTCATAATTGTTTTTAGGTTTACTATTTCAAATATTATTATTCCCGAAATTTGTGAAAATAATTTTCGTCGCCATACATTACACGTTATACATTTCCATTGCTAGATAAATGCTTCTAAAAATGAAAGGAAAAATAGAACATTTACGATCTCAATTCTAAAACTCGTCTACCGCAACAGTTGTCAATAGGTCAATCCCATTTTGTTCATTCAGGTTTAGCTTCTATAATCTTGAAAAACCATAACCAGGAAATGGAATAAAACATGAGGATATTTCTCGGACAATACATGCTTTAATAGCTCACTGCAACATTATTATTATCAGATTTCAATTCAAGGCAAACGAAGTGATCATAGCTGAAAGTAAACTTGAATCATCATTATTTTTATGACTTGTAAGCAGTAAACAGGAATCTTTCAGAGGTTTTTATAATTGATGAAGAGGATTTATTTTTTGAATAACTCTTTATTCAAAAAGGGCTGCATTGAAAATGGACCTGGAAAAATCCTGATAGTGAAATAAAAAATGAGATAGGCCTCGTAATGTTGACTAAGGCTCGGTTATTACGTATCAGTGGTTAGTTCAACTAAATGTAGTTGCACTAATGCAATCAGGTATTTGACAGTCTGATATTGCACGGCAGCTGAACTTGAGCTGATATGCTATCCGCCGGGTGTTCCAACGGTTTCAAGCCGGGGGCTATGTTCGGAGGCTAGGGTCGGGACGTCGACGCTGCACATCAGAAAGAGATGACTGTTTCATCACGACAACTTCTTTAAGAAATCGGTTCTCTAATGCTATTGAGCTGCGGCAGCGGCTCCAAACTGTTCGAAAAACTGTCAGCACATCTACAGTTACGAGAAGGTTGCGAGAGAGGAATATTTCAGTTCACAGACTTGCAAGAGGTTCCAAGTTAACTGCACAGCATTGCAGAGAGCGGTTACAATTTCCTCGTGAGTATGTCAACAGGACGCTCACTCAATGAGGTTCAGTACTTTTGTTGAATGAGACACGAATATGTTTATTTGGCAACGATGGACGAAAAAGAGTATACAGAAGAGGAGGCAAACTATATACTCTAGCTTGCATGGAAAAAACCATGGAATATTGAGGTGGATCATACGTGTTCTAGAACAGAACATCACTAGACGGAAAACAGAACTTGTGTACGTTTCTCAGAGTGGAAGATCTCGTGAGAAAGGATTGCTGACTGCTCACCGATACATATTGGAGTTCCTGAAGTTGCATGTTTATGCGAGTTTTATTGGAGAAGAATTCTTTTTGATTGTCTGTTTTGAAATTGAACGCCTGTTGCCATACTTCACTCATTGTAAGGGACTACCTTGAACAAAGAGTTTGGTATTTCTGTTTAGCAACTCTGGGCCGAGCTAAACCTGCGAATTCGAACACGACATCCCGCCCCAGCGACCCTATAGGACCTTCAGGATGCTGCCACTGACGAATAGATAGTTCCTCAAAAAATCATCGTACCGCTCATTCGGTCTATGAAAGACCGAATAGAAGATGTGATTTGGATAAGAGGGGACAAGGTTTTAATTAAGGCTTAATAATGTTTATTGTTTACTTATGACTTATTTGTTTTTATTAAAATTGTTCTTAAATAATAAAACTGTCATTGCTACGGTTACTTGTTTTTATTTTTCTAATTAATAACACAGAAAGATACCTATTTTTTACGTTCAATAAAAGGTCGATAAACGTACTTTAAATTGATACCAATATTATTTAGGTAGATGCTGTTAACTTTTGGAAATTGAAGTTTGAAAATTATTTTAACCGAGGTGCGATTTTTTTTACGCCGAATGTGCAATGCTGGTAAAGTATATAAGCCATGTCTTTCCATTATTGTGCTATGGGAGTGAGAGAGAATTAGTGCAACGGAGTCAATACTCCCATGCACTAGCTCCACTACTGTTACATAGTCCTTTAGAAGGCAAGTAGAGAAATCATGTTGAATAAAACACTTGTACTGTTCCACTAATTTTAATTATTGTCGACCTGACCGGTTTCGCTTTACAGCATTTTCAAAGGGTTAACCCTTTCAAAGGGTACAGTACAAGTGTTTTATTCAACATGTATAATAAGTTCCACCAAGAGCCAACAATCAACTCAATACAGAAAATAAGTAGAGAAATCCCCTTGAGTGGGGTTTGAGTTGAAAATTTAAAATTTGTTGCTCGATTACGGACTATAAACAATGTAACTAATTTGCTTGCAGCAGAAACTGTATTTAATTTTGCCACAACAAAAATTATCGATGATGTTTTATTACTCGAGAAAAAACAAACTAGCGGGTACTTGTGTTGAAAAGTAACATAGGTAAGTCTATAAAACTTTTACTTTCTATTAAACTTTTTATTTATTTTTAGCCAACCTTGTAAGAGGTTAATAATTTGTCCACAAATACCAATCCATGTTTTATATATAACTTCCATGATGTAGTATCCAAATTTCAGTTCCATATGATCTTCGTGTCATGACCACAAATTAAAGGTTATGTCATCTCCAACTTCATAGAAGAATTATTAAGTTGTTAAACTTAATTGCCCATCAGCAACCCACTACTATAATAAACTTCGCCCAACTTTAACGACCTATTTACAACAATTTTATATATTTGATATTGTTGGCGACCAGCAATACTAACGACCCTTTTGGTTACTATTTTGTATAGGTATATGATTTATTTGTATTTAGAAATACATTCGATTTTTTAATGTATGTTAATGTCAAAATTTGACGTATTTAATGCTCGAGAGAAACATGTCATACTCGTACTATACTATTGGCGTGCGGCCAGGTAGGAAATACACGGATGTAAGTCCAACCAAATTTTTATTATTAATTAACTATTGGTGCAACTCACTAACGGTTTTGAAGTGCCATCGCATCGAGACCAGTTAGTTTAAAGCTATTGTTTCAATTGATATAGACGAAGTAGCCGAAACAACTGATATAAAAAATTTAAGGCACGTTCCTACATCCTTAAACGTAGCAAACGATGATACTCGTTCCACCGAACTATCAGTTTTAACATGTTGGTTCACCCTTCTTTCCTTCTATCATCACCGTCTGAATGGCCTTATGAACCTATAAGCAACGTCCCACTGGTGCTTGAATATCTAAAACATACCACAGGTACTGCCTTTAGCCAGTCGAAACGCCTTCTTCACTATACTGCTCGTGTATTACAGTGTATTAAAATCTTTTACAACAAAATTCTTCGTTGCCTCGTAATTGTCGCAGAGGTTGTCGCAAATATCCCGTTCTTGTTTTAGAAGATCTTTATCGCTGTGAAATTTCATATTTCTAAAGGCTTAAATTAATTCTTTTTCTGAAGAAAAATTATTTGTAATAATAATAAAGTGCGTAGGGAAGTGCGAACCCATCGCCCTCTGGTGGGGCATTTAATGCCCCTTAACTGCCATAAATGCCCCATTAGTGCAGTCAGTCTACCTTAGGGCAGCTTGTAGCGAGCTGTCAGTGAGTTGCGTCACCGAGGGTACAGATCAGGGGGGTGTATGCCACCCGCCTCTGCCTTGTCTTAGCTGGCCGGGCAGAGTAGAGTCGCAAAAGCAGGTGCCCGAAAGGTGAAACTGTAATTATGTCATAACGCCGACGGCGTCTCGATCGCTGTCACAGACACCTCTCTACCTTAGCCGGTCACACTAATGTTGCTCCCTTCGCACCAATATTGCTCTGCTTTTTGGGGGCGGCGAGTCATCACTTGCTATATTTAAATCAATTAGGAGGCTTTGCGAAGGCAGGTGACCGGAGTCTCTTAGTCAGTTTTTCATTACCACCAAAATAGAAATACAATAGTCCACAAACGTTTTGACCAGTGATGACAATAGTTTCTGTGCATCTAACTGGATATAGCCTGTGCACATAGAGATTAGAACTAATTGGTACCCACGCACATTTTCATAAAATTTCGCATAAATGGCCTCTGCCCGTTGGATCTGGATCCCCGTACTCGCCTTATAAAGGACAGTGTTTTATGAAAACACGTGCTATAAGCGATAATAATTTATTTATTTAAGCCCTTTAGGCACATCACAAGTATTAAATCAGTTACATTAAACTTTAAATAACTTATCGAGTGCGTGATGATTTTCTGGCTGCTATTATCCAATTCAATAGAGCAAGGAAGAAGAATGATAAACTCAGCGCTTCTGATCTGAATTTGGGTGACTCGAACGAGCCTAATATGTAATCGAACACTTGTCGCCTTTAAACAAGGATCTTCATGCGGCTGCACGACTGAAAAAGAAGGAGAAGGCGTACTAATTCCTCTGGGTGCGAAACGGCAAAATCTTCATGCGAAAGAATGAGACTTCTAAACACATAATTATCAAGGATATAGCCACTTTAGATAATTTAGAATAGTTTAGTTTCATGGTATAGTTTTGTTTATCATTAATTTGGTTATTGTATGATACTGATGATATTACTTTTATAAAATTTTCATCCCTTAATATTTATTATCAAAATGTTGGTGGTATGAAAACTAAAACTCATTCCTTTTATCGAAGCGTATGTTGCTCTGATTACGATGTAATAGTTATAAGTGAAACTTGGCTTGACAGCGCATATTCAGATTCAGAACTGTTTGACGGCAGGTATAATATATACCGTCGTGATAGAGAAACAACAATTCATAGGGATAAATTGGACGGAGGAGGCGTTATGATTGCTGTTTCTACCAAATACCAATCAAAACGCATTTTCTCAAAGGAAAATATGTCAGAGGATATTTGGGTTGAATTAGATTTACAATCAGGCGTTGCAAGAAAACTTGCAATATGTGCAACTTACCTAAGACCTCCAGTCTCCAAAGCAACACTTCAAAATTTCATTGATAATTGTAATATATTTTTGGAAACATGGGACTTTCCTGTTTGTATAATTGGCGATTTTAACCTAAGAAAGATCTCATGGTTAGACTATAGTAGCAATGAAATTATGTCTGGTCTTTCATCGTCTGAAATGTCACTGATTGATTTTATTAATCTCAATAATCTAAAACAGTACAACCTAATAGTTAAAGGTATTAAAATATTAGATTTGGTTTTGTCTGACATACCAGCATGTGAAGTATTGGAGTCCCAAGATTTTCAAAGTCCGGCCCACTACTTTCACCCACCGCTTAATATTAATATTCCACTAGCTCCTAAAAAAACCTTGCCTTTAAATACTATCAATAAATTTGATTTTAATAAAACTGACTATGAAGTTATAAATAATTACATGGCAAGCTGCAATTGGAGTGAATTATTTGCTGGCACGTCTGACCGGTTCAAGAGATATGGTAACCCAAGAGATGAGATTGAATTAAAATTATAAGCCGCTAGAAGTGAAAAATTGGCCTTATCCTCTTATAATAGTTACATACGAGGATTGGAAGGTAGTATAGCTGCAAACTGTAAACGCTTTTGGTCTTATATAAAACACAAACGTGGAGGTAAGAGTAGGTATCCAGCTGAAATCTCAGATGGCAACACAACTTGCACAGATGGCACAGAGATATGCAATTTGTTTGCCGATTACTTTAAGTCGGTTTATGCGACTGACACAGAGATTAATGGTGTGCAGGATATTAACTATCCTGATCCACCTCAGGTCATGGACTCTTTTACCTGTCTCCAAGTTGATTATGAGTTGGTACTTAAAAACTTGAAGTCTCTGGACAAATCGAAGGGAGCTGGTCCTGATGGAATTCCACCTACTTTCATTGTGGCTTGTGCTGATGTACTAGCACATCCGCTTACATTAATATATAACTTATCTTTAAGATCAGGCGTTTTTCCAACTTCATGGAAAGTAGCCAAAGTAATTCCGGTGCATAAATCTGGTGATAATTCATTGGTTACAAACTGCAGACCGATTTCAGGCCTATCAACGTTCGCAAAAGTACTCGACTCAGTGTATCCACCGATATTCAATGCTACTTTAAAAAATATCTCTCTGAACATCAACACGGGTTTACGAAAAATAAATCTACAGCAACTGGTGCCTGGTACCTGGTGCCATATGTGGAAAAACTTACTATCGCTTTAGATCAGAATAAACAAGTTGATGTAGTGTATACTGACTTTAGTAAGGCGTTCGACAAGGTTCCTCGACGCAGGTTAATTGCTAAACTAGAATCATATGGATTCAGTGGCAATATGTTGCATTGGATAAATTCATATCTCCATGCTCGCGAGTTTTTTGTTGTAGTTAACGGTTATAGCTCGAAGCTTAACAACATTACTTCTGGGGTCCCGCAGGGATCGCATTTGGCACCTGTACTGTATAATATATTTGTAAATGACATTTCTAAGTGTTTTGAATCTGCTACACCCTTTTTGTAGTTATGACTATTGACTCTATAGCGGATGTTGCCCTTTTGCAAAAAGATCTTAATAATATGAGTAAGTGGTGTGAAGTTAATGGCATGTTACTGAATACCAACAAGTGTTGTTTTATGAAATTCACACGAAAGCATGAAAATATCCTGTCTTCTTACTCAATGGGTGGAACACAGTTGAAAGAGGTTGATAATATGAAGGATCTAGGCATACTCTTTGATAAAAAACTTACTTTTATACCTCACCTTGACAATATTATAAAAAAAGCTTCTAAAATGCTGGGATTTATCATAAGAAATTGTAAGATTTTTAGAAACTTCAAAACAAGAATACTTCTTTATAATAGCTACGTAAGAAGCATATTAGAATATGGGAGTACTGTCTGGAGACCTCACTATGCTATTCATTGTTTGCGATTGGAGCGAATCCAAAAGCGTTTTCTGTGGCACCTCTCATATTCAGCGGGGTTGAATAATAAGATAACCTCATACAAGCACAGACTTGGTTACTTCAATTTGAGCACACTATCATTACGCAGGAAATATCTGGACCTTGTTTTCTATTATAAATTATGTCACGGCCTAATAGACTGTCCGCAGTTACTTGGTCAGGTGAATTTCTGGGTACCCATCAAACTCACACGCCACCCCAAGCCCCCATTCCTTCCCCCACTTCGAAGAACAGTCTTGGGTGCTAACTCCCCGCTTGCTCGCATGTCAAAGCTGTACAACAATATCTCTTCCAGGGTTGACATGTTCTCGGAATCTTTGCCAGTATTCAGGAAGCATGTCCTGGAAAGTCTAGCGAGCTAATCTATCTTAAAATAGTTTAGTAGTTACAAAATTTTCTAAATATCCCTACCGGGCTTTAGCGGTTGTTGTAGGTTGTTGTTTGTTTGCTTTTCTTTTTTTCAGAACACTTTAATGATTAACTCTCTATTTAATTGTAAACTTTATAATTTTTTATTGTACGCAGTTATTTAATGTTATGTTGTTAAGTATTATATATCTGTGAATGTTGTACTTACCTTTAACTGGTTATGCATTAAGATTTGTTTCTACCTAATGTATCTATGTAAATGTAATATTGTAATAACTGTTGGTGAGTCATAATAAAAAAAAAATCATTAAAACTTTCTAATAGTTGCTTAATCCCCTGACTTTTATGCTAGATCTGTACAAGTCTGTGGTTTGGTAACAGAAGTAACATTTTTAAGCTTATGTGCGGTGAGATAGTCATAACACGGAATATAAATAAGGTGAGATAGTCATGACACGGTAAAATAATAATAATAATAATAGAAAATATTCTAAGTAGGTAGATATAAGTAGACGTTACATTTTGTGATTCTGTGTGTGTGTAAACCTACAAACTTAAACGATACGTATTAAACCAGCATGTTCCGCTTCTGACTAAAGTAGGATGAAGAATATCGGACTGTTTATTGGAGAAGACTTACTTTGTCTCTCTGGACGGATCATCTGTATTAGAATATCTTGCACTTATATGAATAGAATGGAGCTTTTTGCACCCTTAGCACCGTTTATCGGAGGATGCTGGAAGCAACTTGTCACCTCAAAACACGCTCTCAATAACGTTAAAGGATCAATCACCTAAGGATTTTTTTTTCCTCAGCAGAGGAGGCTGAGAATCCATCATGGATACCAACGCAACAGGCAAGCAGGAATGCGTTGATTACTCCTGGTGCTGTCGAGGCGGCTCGACCACACAGACCTACCGACTAAACTCAGCCTAGCCTTGGCCCTAAGGGCCCTACGGCTTGAATGGAGGATTCTTAATACCATACTCCTCAAAACGGAGGCAATCGTCAATTCAAGACCACTTACACATGTTGGTGTCAATATCGACTCAGATTACGCAATCACACCAGTCACCTTTTTAATCGTCAGTTTAAGTAATAATCTGAAAGTACGTTTATACATTTGATGATTCTGATATTCACAGACGAACTGACTGGAGGAGAGCCCAGCGACTTGCAGACCACTTATAGCAGCGCTTCACGAAAGACTACCTAGGTACCTAGAATTGATCCGTGCAAACAGATTCCCAAGACGAGACAATTTCAATACGAAATCGGTGACTTGGTATTGTTTGTTGACGGAACCGTTCCTCGGAACTTTATTTTTGATGACATACTTATAGAACAATAGAACAATTTACTTATGGAAACTTTATCAAATAGAAAATATGGTTGGTTTTATTTTTAAATATATTTATTCTTTTATCACATCAAAGGTCTTGATCAAACAATATTTTTTTTAATATCTATTCAACGAGTAGTTACCTAAAGAATATTTTTAGAAAATTTGTACATTTAGTTTTAACATTTCATTCCCACTAAAAGCATCTTGATTCACGTCCGTGTTTAATTTTTATTATTATCGGCTAAAGTCTCCGCATTTGAAGCACTTGCAGTCATCTGGTTCCCGCAGGCGTACTTCCATAATAGCTCTATCTTCATCTGTGAGTCTTACACCATCAGGATCATAGCAATGTGTAAGTGTTATTAGCCTTTCCCGTAGAAAATTTTCCCTGCAGCAGAAACATTCCTAGAACAAGCAATGTTATTTTTTAATTATACTGCTGACGAAATTCTCGGCAATAGCTCTGTAAGTGAGCATCCCATTGAAGGCTTGCAACTACTTAGTATAGTACTAAAAGTTTTTCAAATAAATTTTAATGATTTTGCCTATTTTAAATTATCTAAAAATGTTCTGTAGGATTGTAAGCTATTCGAATAAATTGTACAGTCAACAATTATGTTACATATAAAGTACTCAAATTCGGAGTCGGAGGTTCTGCACACATTTTTCCGTTTCGACTACTACCTATGTTATTTTATCTAATGGCTTCAATTAGTTTTCATTAAAAACTTTCTTCTCTTCTCCTCACAGAATCAAAATCGGTTCATGTATCTCACACGATATTAGTGAATACTTTCCGACATCTATTATATTTATTGTTATTAATTATTGAAAATATATTAACCCAAATAAATTGCTGCGAACCTTCCTAACAGAATTATTCGGCTTATACAAGCTGGTTCTGGGAGGGCGAAATAATGTTTTAGCGGTGAGTAAGAGTATCCATCAGTGTTTATTTTTTGTCAACAGTTGACTTGATATCTGTACTAATATTATAAAGCTGAAGAGTTTGTTTGTTTGTTTAAACGCGCTAATCTCTGGAACTCCTGGTTCGAATTAAAAATTCTTTTTTTATTGAATAGCCCATTTATCGGGGAAGGCTTTAGCCTACATAACATCACGCGGCGACTAATAGGAGCGAAGAAATAATGGAAAATGTGGAAAAAACGGGGAAAATTATTCATCTTTGAGGGCTTTCGTTGCGTGCGCTGCGAAAACGGTTCTAGATACCAAAACAATATGTATGAAAAAATTATTCCTCTTAAAATGATCTAAAAAAATGTCCGCGACAGTATATATCTATCTTTTAATGTTAACTGACTAGAATCGTTTTTATGGTAATCAAATTTGGATATGTCGCGTTGTCAAGATCGGGTACAACTGAGGCGGTTGTTTGCAAAAATAAATGCTCAAAATAACTATTCCACGCGGACGAAGTCGCTGGCACAGCTAGTGTCACATAAAACTTTTGCTTTCATTTTGAAGTCACTTAACTCGAAAAGTGTTAGGTTTTTCAGGTGTTAGACAAGCACCTAAATTCCATTTAATATCTAACTTACTTACATGCACTTAAACGTAAAATATGGAAAAAGGAACACTGCAATTAACTACAGATAGAAAATTCATACTTTAGTAAATCCAGTTGCAGTTGATACGGATGGCTGAACCTGACTGCTACACATGCCTTCACATTTGTTCACATTGACTTCACCACTGCAAGACCGTATTAGCCTACCCATTTCGTCAAATTCCTCTGAAATTAAAATTATGTTAATGAGCCAGATTATTTTCTTGAAATTTATATAATTAGTCTGGCCATGAATACTATTACAATAAAAATAAACAAAACATTACATTTGAATTTAAAACCTTTCATGTTCATTACATTTTCTCATTTTCATGTCAATTTGTTCTCAAATATTTTTGTGACAATAAATTAGAGTGGGGGTGAAAAAGGGAATCGAAGCGCTGTGATTACATTACACAAAGTAGATACCTATGAAACCAAATACAATTTTTGAAACTCTCCACTTGTTTGTATTAGTGGAATATTTGTGTACCAGGCTATTGAAGTACAATGAAACGTCCTCTGTTTTGATCAAAGCAGATTTAAATAGGTTTTTAAAATAGAAAGAATTTGAAGAAATGGCCGATTATGGCTTGCTCTAAATGTTATGATAATTGCCTATAAAGCAATCGATTAAGCATAAGATTGGAAGTGAAAAATGTTCTCATGGAAAGAGTGCGTGCTTTTATTAATAAAAGGTTTTATCGTATACCGGATTATATTGCAGCAAATAGATATAATTTCGAATAAGCTTCATTTACTTTTAATGTTTTATATTCATTTATTAACTAACACGCATTAAAATAAATAATGATATTTACAATATAATTGTGATAGTAACAATATTTATGGCAAGACTAAGTAAACAAGTCTGAACATTGAAATACATTATACAAAAAAAATCATTAAGTACCTTTAGTAACGTGTATTTCTGTTGGCATTGTATCGCAGGTTTCCTCAGCCAAACAGTACAATGTAATTACAAATATAATATTAAGCACACAAATTAATTTTCTTTGAAAATACATAGTACTAGACCTCTTTACTTAGATCTTTCAAACAAACATGTGGTAGATTGAACAAAAGTTATTCTATTTATATTGACAATTGTAGGTCATCACTATCCAAGGGGGTCGAAACTCCAGCTGGGTAACTAGTTTAATGTCGAGATCATAATTGATATATGTTGTTAAATCACAGTATGAATCCCCGACGACCACACTTACGGATGATTTTGCATTAACTTCGTTTTCTACAAATATTTACTTCAATTGTTTTCTACTTTGTGACGCTTAAGGTTAAGCATGGGCTATGTAATCGGAAGGTTCAAGGCTCGATCCAGCCATGTACCAATATGGTTTTCGCATTTCATACGTACGTACGTATATGTGTATTACAATTGACTTTCCAACGAAAAATCTAAAGATATACAATATTAAAAGATATAAAAGTCTATTCGTCTTTACTTAATTCATTACTCAATGATGGAGACATTTATGAGGCGAGAATGATGATGATGACAAATCGAAACCCTTTGCAAGCTTATGTTTTGTAAAGATAATCAGAAAAAATTGTATATTTAGGAATATATAATATCAATTGTTTAATAGTGAATAGTTTGAGGTTTTCAAATCCTAATGTTAGTGTTCTAAATTCAAATTAACTTTTTATAGTTTTTGTATTTTGTTTATAAATCATGAAATATTTAACCATATTCTAATTACAAACATGATCTTGTTTTATGAGCCGCAACTTGGTTAAAGATACATGGTGAGAACTGTGCCTTGAGAATAATTTAAAAGCTAGATATTATAACCATATACAAGGTCAAATTCATCATAAACTGTCGTTTAGCAAAATATTACTTAAAAATTCGAACGCACAGAATTTGCGATTCTGACAGAAGCTGGCAGCTCCTAGCATTGACACGCCCTGTCAAAAATGCATTCTCGTCGATTCCGGGGATAGAAGTACAATATCATATACAAACAAATCCGTCTCAGGCATGTTTGTACATCACGCTACTTAATTAAACAAATACTACAAGGTGCATTGCATTCGTCTGTGGGTGGATTACCAATAATTTGATGTATCTCTATGTAATCTATATTTTGTTTGACATTTATTGCGTATCTTTTCCTTATCTATGATCTTTTCGCTGTCGCTGATATCTTTTTACACATTGTTACAAATCAAATTATAATTTTTGCATTTTTAAATTGCGACACTGTTCTTTACAATAATGGAGTTAGACGAAGATTGTATCATATTTTTAATACTTTTATTTTCATGGGTAGAATACATTTGGGAGTTGTATCTTTCACTGCGGCAAGTAAGTTTATTTGGAGATATTTGTCAGTTAAAAAAATATACTTATAACCCATTTCAAACCGATATTGAATATAGCGATGTCTTAATAACGCACTTACTCTGTTGTTACAGCTCGAAATATATAAAACTAATAACAGCATTCCCGTTGATCTAAAAGATATGCTTAATGAGGAGTCTTTCAAAAAGGCAAGATTATATGGAATCGATAAATCAAAATTTAAAATTGCCAAAGAACTATATAGTATCGTGTTCACAACAGCTATTCTTTATAATAGATGGATTTATTCTGCTTGGCGTAAGTCTGAAGAAATTGCTGCTGTGGTATCAATCTCACTAGATAGAGAAATAATGATTAGCTGCATATTTACGACTTTTGTGACATTGTTCAATTTTGTAATTAATATGCCTTTTACTATTTATGGTACATTTGTTCTTGAAGAAAAACATGAGTTTAACAAACAAACTATTGGATTTTTTGTGAAAGATCAAATGAAATCATTATTATTAAGTCTTGTGATCACTTTACCTATAATATCTGTAGCCATCTATATTATAATGCTTGGAGGTAATATGTTTGTCATGTGGTTATGGTTATTTACTACTTTAGTTACACTTATACTCTTAACTCTTTATCCAACAGTTATAGCTCCTTTATTTGACAAATTTGTCCCATTACCTGATGGCTCTCTGAGAAAAGGCATTGAAAATTTAGCATCACGACTTTCCTTCCCACTTTCCCAGATTTACATTGTTGAAGGATCTAAAAGATCAGCTCACAGTAATGCTTATTTTAGTGGTCTATTTGGAGCTAAAAGAATAGTTTTATTTGATACGCTCCTTGAAAAATATAATGAAGAAAAAAAGAAAACCACAGGTTGCTCTGATATTGAAATATTAGGTGTGTTAGCACATGAGTTAGGGCATTGGAGCTGTAATCATATTTATAAATCCATTGCTCTCACAGAAGTGAATCTATTATTACTTTTTACAGCATTTGGATTTCTGTTTAAGTTTAGTATGTTGTATACTTCCCTTGGTTTTCCAGAAGGACAAGAGCCAATTATTATTGGATTAATTGTTGTTTTACAAATGATTCTTGCACCATATAATTCAATTCTATCATTCTTTGCAATCGCACTGTCAAGAAAATTTGAATTTGAAGCTGATAATTTTGCAGTTTCTCTGAACTATGCAAATGAGTTAAGATCAGCTCTAATAAAATTAGGTAAAGACAACCTAGATTATCCAATTTACGATAAATTATATTCAGCATGGTATCATTCTCACCCAACTTTATTACATAGAATAGAAAATATAAAAAATCAAGTAACAAATACCAAAAGAGACTAGGTAATATTCAATCAAGAGAATTTCAATGCATTTTCTACATAGGTTATATAATAATTAGCATTTAGTTAATTTTTAATTTCAATTAAAATAAAAAATCCCAAAATAATAAAGTAATAAGCACAATACATGAAATTGCTGCAATCAAATATTTTTCAATTATTTAGGTAAAAAATATTTATAATTTGTTTTATAATATAACAGTTGTAAACATTTTTTATGTATCCACTGTGCTTAAACCCATACTATGAACACTCATAAAAGATGAAAGTTTGAGAGATATATAAAATTATCTGGAGCTTAATGCAATTATAAAAAATACTAGTTTTATTGTATTTTTATTAAGTATGCTATTAAGAACATTCCAAATAAAATGTATCAAGATACAATAAAGTGTGTATAATATAAAATGACAGATTTTTTATTTATAAAACAATTTGCAATAATGAGAATAATTGATTTGTTACTTCATGCAAGATGACATATAATAAGGTATATTTAATGCCTTATTTGTTGCTGTATACTCTCCAAGTCTCTAAGCATCATGTTCCAAGCCTTGTTAGAATCAGTAGTATTTAAAATACAAATTGTAACAATATGTCTTGTAACTCCTAAATATGATTGTTCTAAAATAGTTGAATGTCATTCATTGTTGTATAATATAACCTATGTAATATTAAAATGTATGATAATAGTAGAAGTGAAATCTGTGCTATTTATTTCAAATCAAGATATGTAAAAAATATTTTTGTCATATTGTAAGCTCTCTTTAATTTGATCAAGCGATGTAAAAATGGAATTTATTTATTAGTTAATAAACATGGGTATTACAGAATGACCAATACTCATTTAATAATTACAATCATGATTCAGTTTGTGGCATGTGAATTAATTTAATAGCAATTATTACAAAGATTTGCAGTAGGTATTATACAATTTCTATATGTCAATCATACTATCATCATATTAAACTTTCTGTGAAATATTCACAAACATCAAATCAAATGTCATTAAGATAAAATCCTACTACTATTATAAAGGCGAAAGTTTGTAAGTATGTGTGTATGGATGTTTGTTACTCTTTCACGTAAAAACTACTGAATGGATTTGAATGAAACTTTACCACAATATAGCTATACATCAGAATAACACATAGGCTACAATTTTTGAGGTTTCTAATGTGAGGTCGTAAAAAAAAAACATTTTTTTGCGCTTACATTGCAAATTGTCTGTTGTGTCTGTTATAGGAGCATACTGCAGTAGCTACCTATAGGCCTATGATTAGGGCTCTGCATTACCGTATTTCTTACTTATTACTAGACTAGACGAACTTGAAGTCCACACGAACGAAGTCACGGGCAAAAGCTAGTATTATTATAAATACAGTAAAAAGCTATTAAGTTCAGTTTTAAATTTGTGATATCTCTGGTATAATATACTGTGGAATTTTATTATAAATAGTAGGTGCCATGCAGCTCACACTTATTTCATGAAGCAATGGCCTACACATTTGTGTTAATACAACTTTACCTTCGCAGTGAGATCCGATTGGACATGTTTCAAAACAGATTTGATTTTTCCTAACAAAATTAGCAATTTCACTTAATATAGTGTACTTGAATCATGTTGCATTAGAGCAAACATAGACCTTATAAATCTTGTTTGGGCCCTGAAGACACTCTGCTTGTCAGTATTGTTGTGCTAGAAAATTATGCCATATCCATAAACATATCCATGAAATTGCTATCAGTTATGTATTTATATTAGAAACATTTACTAATTTTGTCTAATGCATAAGAAAAATTATTTAATTTCTGTATCAATGAACTAATGTAACTCTTATCACCAGTTAAACCTAAAATTTTGTAAAATCGACTTCTTTGACTGATTTGCCCAAATAATTTATATTTGAGCCTAAAGGTTGGTTATTTCTTTGTATAAAATTCATTATAAATGTTTTTGTTAAATTAATCATCGAACTATTTAATGTCAACCAATCAATTAAAGAGTTTAATGAATTATTTATTTCTTTACCTAAATTATAAAAATTAGTTATATTATAAATAGTCAGAATAACATAGTCATAAGACTGTTAGGCATCTGGTAAGTCACTCATACATTATATACTACTTTTTTCTTGATGCATACTTATTGTTGATACCATACGATTCGTTTTGCTTATATAAGTGGTTTGTCACCTATTGCTTAAGTAGGATTCAAAGAAACTTAAAAAAATTATGTTCAAGTTTTTGGAGCGTTTTATGATATATAAATTTTAATATCTGAGACACATCCATATACATAACTATGGTTGGTTTTCTGTTATTAACATTTGCAATAACAGTTTATAAAAAATGGTATATTGCCATGTTTATTCACTTATTTTGAGGAAAGCCATATTGGCGCTTTGTAAACAATTTTTTTTTATAGTATTCAATTAGTATATATACAATAATTTTTGAAAAAGTAGGTATTAATGTAATAGGGCGGTACGTCTTATGTATTAAGGGGGTAAGCAAGTCTACTGTTTCTTTTTTTAAACAGTGGTTTTGTCATTATCAATTTTAGCCAATCCGGAAAAAACTTTTTTTAATACAGAAGTTTATAATATAACATAAAACAGATACATTGGGGTTTCTGGGAGTAGTCAGTTTTAATATAATCAATAAAGAAATAATCTGGATTACCAGTTTTATTATATCTCTAAAATTTGATATAGTTACAAAACATTATTTTGCTGTCTGTTGACCTTTAGTTTACCAGTGTTTCAGTCCACATGATTTCCTGACAGGTATCATAATGACTAAGCCATGTGGTCAGATAAAGCTAACTCAATAATTTGTAGTCTAGCACCTGGCAAATTATGTAAGATATTATCTAAACACGTTTAACTCCTAAACCTCGTAGGTCTGGGGCTCTGGCATTTTACTTTAAAACGTTTTCGTATTCATGACAGTTCTGGATGAGAATGCAAGATTCTCCTCTATGCCTTTTTTTTTTTCATTATTGTCTGGAAAATGGGTTACGCATACCCTGCGGCTCGGGAAAACCGTGGGGTTATGTCGGACTCTCCGACTAAAAACCAGACAATTCCCCTCAGGGACGCCTTGGTAGGAGCGCATCAATCGTCGACGCATCCTCCCCCTCATCAGCAACACCTCAAACCGTATCGTATTGATAAAATTAAAATTGATATCGATCGTTCGGTGGAATGCTATAAACGATAGTAACTAAGAGTAGGATACGACACGATAAAGTTCACGATAAGTATATTGTTATGATTTCATTATATAAAAAAGGTATTAAATTGTATAATAAGTCAAGCACTTGTAATGTTAAATGGTATTTGATTTGACTAAAAGGAAACTGGTTTTGGCGCCACTGATGCGGACTGAAATGAAATGGCGGCAAAATGAAGGTATATAATGTGACCTAGTCTCTAAGCACAGTTTAGTTCTTAAGCAACAGTCGACGAGTTAGTTTTAAAGTGAACAGTCAGTGTACAAGTTTGTAGTATTACATATATTTGTAACAAAGAACGGTGATTTTCATTACATCTCAGAAGTGGGATACGCAACAAGTACAAGATAAGTAAATAAGAAAAAGAAAATGTGGTTTGTTAAAAGCATTATGCCTTATCCAATTTGATTCTTCCTTGTTGTTTCTTTACAAGAATCTTATTAAATGTATAACACTCGTTTTCATAATGTTTTACTTCCACCAAAAGGCGGTAGAAAGAAGAAAACTTCTACGTAAATAACAGAAAGTTTAATTAAGTACTATTAGATTGGTTTGTTGCATTGGGCAAAATGAGGTTTACGCATCTCGTTATGTCAGGGCTACCCTCTGATGGCGTGATGTGTGAATTAAGCATAGTGTTGCGTGGGTGCTTGGTTAGGGCTACCCCCTAACAGTAATCACGTAGTATTGTGCACTCAAATCGAACGTGTTGATGTTTGATCAGGGCTACTCTCTAATAGCAGTGACACATATCGGTTTTACCTTGCCGCATATGAAATAAACTATATATATCGAGAATGAAATATAAAGAATTTTACTTTTTTTTGTTAAACCAAAATTACAATAGAAATTAAATGTACCTACCTACTTTTTTTTTTTTGGACAAAATATGAACAATACTTGCTCACTGGTTTACTTAACAGGTATGCTTTCTGTTAATTGTTGAGTGAACTAGACGTTGTCTGATTAATAACTCGCTGTTTGATGATTGGATAAGACTTAATTTGCTTATTCTATGCTTACTTAGTTTTTATGGCTATTGAACTATGCTTGTTCAGTGGTCATTTGGGGATGCACTAACTGTGCTCACTGGGTTATTGAACAGGTATGCTTCCTGTTGGTTTTTGAGTGAGCCAGTAGTCGTCCGATGGATAACAAAGTGTACAATAATTGTATAAATAAGACATATAGTTACTTGTTTTATGCTTATTTAGTTTTTATGATTATTTAACTATGCTTGTTCAGTGGTCATTTGGGGATGCACTAACTGTGCTCACTGGTTTATTGAACAGGTATGCTTCCTGTTGGTTTTTGAGTGAGCCAGTAGTCGTCGGATGGATAACAAACTGTACAATAATTGAATAAATAAGACATATAGTTACTTGTTTTATGCTTACTTAGTTTTTATGACTATTGAACTTTGCTTGTTCAATGGTTGTTAGGGAACGCACTAGCTGTGCTCACTGGTTTATTGAACAGGTATGCTTCCTGTTGGTTTTTGAGTGAGCCAGTAGTCGTCGGATGGATAACAAACTGTACAATAATTGAATAAATAAGACATATAGTTACTTGTTTTATGCTTACTTAGTTTTTATGACTATTGAACTTTGCTTGTTCAATGGTTGTTAGGGAACGCACTAGCTGTGCTCACTGGTTTATTGAACAGGTATGCTTCCTGTTGGTTTTTGAGTGAGCCAGTAGTCGTCGGATGGATAACAAACTGTACAATAATTGAATAAATAAGACATATAGTTACTTGTTTTATGCTTACTTAGTTTTTATGACTATTGAACTTTGCTTGTTCAATGGTTGTTAGGGAACGCACTAGCTGTGCTCACTGGTTTATTGAACAGGTATGCTTCCTGTTGGTTGTTGAGTGAGCCAGTAGTCGTCGGATGGATAACTCACTGTCTGATAAGTGGATAAATAAGACATAGTTACATGTTTTATGCTTACTTAGTTTTTATGACTATTAAACCATGCTTGTTCAATGGTTCTTAGGGGACGCACTAGCTGTGCTCACTGGGTTATTGAACAGGTATGCTTCCTGTTGGTTGTTGAGTGAGCCAGTAGTCGTCGGATGGATAACTCACTGTCTGATAATTGGATAAATAAGACGTAGTTACATGTTTTATGCTTACTTAGTTTTTATGACTATTAAACCATGCTTGTTCAATGGTTCTTAGGGGACGCACTAGCTGTGCTCACTGGGTTATAGAACAGGTATGCTTATTTGTCAGATGGATAACAAACTGTTCAGTAATTGAATAAATAAGATATATTACTTGTTTCATGCTTACTTTTTAAATAAATAAAATAAAAATAATAATGGTTTATTAAATAATATTACATTGCTTATTTTCTATAGGACTTCCCAGTAAGTAATCGTGATACTTGAGTTGGGAATGTCCTGCTCCACCCTGGGGGTGACATGGTATAATCGATCTTAACAAGTATAAATGTAGGTTATTACTTACAAAATTATATAAAACTTAACTTGAGATGTATTTGTTTATTTAAGTATGAAAGTGTGTGTTTGTGTTTGTATGCGATTGTGTGTAGTGTGTGTGTTGTATGTCGTTATGTGCATTGTAACATTTTAGTAGGTACCTTTATTCAACTATGCAATTCTTTTCAGAAAATTTTCAACTTCATCGTACGACAATGATTTTAACCAACTTGTTATTCCATTTTTGTAATCAAACAAAAGCATTGGGTAAATATGTAAAATTTTATTAATTTTATTATATACGAAAGGCGATTGGGAAATAAATTGTCGCCTAGCGAATCCTGTACGCGTTGGGTAAGTTGTAGCGATCACGTCATTGCGTCTCCCATTTAATAAAGTTGGATACGGATTGGATTCCGTATACATAATTTTCTTACAGATAATAAACCAGTTTCAATGTACAGCATGTTTGTGGAATACCTATAGGGTTTGAAGTGCATTACTTTAATTAGGGACCTCTGTGTTCGCTCAATATCAATAAATCTAGTTTTAGCAGCTCCTCCCCACACGGGAATGCAATAGGCAATAATAGATTCTACTAGTGCAATGTATGTTCTGTTGATCAGATCTCTGTTTATCAAATATTCGAGTGTTTTAAAAACCCAGGAGAGTTTTCATATAAAGCCATATTGAGATTCTGATAGTATGTTATATTTAGTAAGGCAGCTGTCTAGTCTGGCATGCATTAGCTTTTCAATTATTTTGGATATTGCAGACAGTACGGCTACAGGTCTAAAATTGCCGACATATGTCTAATCACCATCCTTATGCACGGGAGTAATTATTGAGCGTTTAAGCGCCTTGAAAAAAAAATCCTCCTCGTGAAAACAAAGATTTGCTAGGGCTGTTAAAAAGGGGATAAGTATGTTTTTCGCTAACTTTATAAATTTGGTAGGTATGCCATACCAACCAGCTGCACTTTCCGATGACAGACTCATTATTATGCTATTTACTTCAATTACATCGGTATCCAATAAAACAAATGACTCTGGCTGTATATAAATGTTATTGTTGCTTATGGAAGTGCATTGTGATATATATTGTGTTTACTGATAATAGTTTCTGCTAATTTGGAGCCGACGTTTACAAAAAAAAAAATATTTACGTAATCGTTAGACGTTTGCGGATCCGATGTAATCGAAAGTAGTTCAGCATTTGAAGTTTTGGGAAATGTTGTTAATCGTGGACCATAACTTTTTTGGATTTTTAATAGAAATGTCAATTTGAGATTTGTTGTATTGTCTTTTAAGCCTTTTAATTAAATTACTGCAGTAGTTCCTAAAGCGTTTATATGCTATTCTTAATATTTCGTTGTGAGAATGAGATTTTAATTTTAGTTGCATACTATTTCTTAACCTAATGCATTTCAGAGCTCCTTGCGTTATCCATGGTTTAATTATTTTATATTCGGTGTTATTTAGTGTCATTTTGGAATTACTAGCCAATATATTTCTTATCCTGTCAATAAATGATTGTGCATAAATATCCGGGTCCTGGTAGCTGTTTAAATCAGATAAATCTGTTACCGATAAATCTTTACAAGCAGCAGCGTAATCAGTTATGGTCTTATAGTTAATATTTTTTCCTCGTCATAATTATGGCGACAAGCCGATGGTTTAGAACCGCTACAATAACCGAGTTATTGCTATTGTTCTCGAGTTTCAGCATGACGTGGTCTAGGCAACTATCCCCCCCTGGTCGATATAGTATGGACCTGGCAATAATCCGTGCGAGGACAAGGTGTTTAGGTAGTTTAATCTATTGTTACGCTCCATTGTTATCTCATTTTGTGCGACTATAAGATCTATGTTAATATCACCCGCTATCAAAATATTTTTATATGATGCGATATAAGCCAAATGATTATCGAGTGAGTCGATAAAATTTGTTGCATTATGTATTGACGGTGACCGGTACACACCTAGAATTATATAATTGCATATTTTAAGTTGTAAGCCGGTTCCTTCCACTAGACCAAGTTCACTGACCGTTACTAGATGTCAATTTTTTATATAAATGACAACGCCGTCATTTTGATTTAGGTTATTAACTGTGCGATAAGAGGTGTAGTTAGGTATGACTGGGATCGGTTTTAGTAAATTGAGTCTGCATTCTGTGAGTATTAAAATGTCTACCTCGAATGTCAACTGTGCTAACGAAAGTAATAAGTCGTCTAAATTAGTGATACATATACTCCTAATATTTTGTGTAATAATGTTTAAGCTATATGTGTCCCGCTTCGTAAGGAAGTTCGGTAAAGATTAAATATTACAACCAATCGAGCGGGCAAATTCTGCACGATCTAATTCATTTAATATGTTTGTGGTGTCTATCATATTCGTATTAAAAAAATAGCTGGTATTTATTACGTAACGCTGATAGGTGTATATATCTGTCCGTATTAGTGTATTATAATATACTAGCTGACCCGCGCCCACTTCGTTGGGCATAATATTAATAATCCCCGAAGCGAGCACGAAAGCGAACTGAATTAAACCCGAAGCCATCGCGCGCCGTCCGCTGATGATGATGATGATGATGATGATGATGATGACACTCCGCAATAATGTGGCTTTCTATTGGTGAAAGAATTTTTAAAATTGATGATGATGATGATGATGATAATTTGAGATTTAAACTATCCTATCTCTCAAGTTGGATCGAACTGCACATGGTGTGCGAATTTTATTATAATCGGTTAAGTAGTTTAGGAGTTCATTGAGCACAAACATTGTGACATGAGATTTATATATATTAAGATTAGAGATATTCTATGTGCTAATGTATGAGTATAAGGTATGTGTGTGAATATGTTAGTGAGTTTTAGTATTAATAAATATTTTTTTAAATAATGTTTAATTAAAATATCTATAATCATTATCACAATAACCGGTACCATGTCATAAAAGCTGTGTTTATTACGTAATGCTGATAGATGTGTATGGGTGTTCGTATCAGTGTATTATAATATATAAGGTACGTTGTATGTTTTAGTGTATGAGTAAATGGATAAAGTGTAATGGATGTGAATGTATAAGTGAACTAAGTAACTTACTTAGTTGTATAATATGATAAAAGGCTAAAAGAAAAGGCTACTTGTGCTAGGTTCCAATTCTAATGATGCGATAGAAGTTTAACAGAAAAAGTATTAAGCTTAGTTTGAAAGGACACTTACAATCTATAGAAAATGCTGTGGGTGTTGCACAGTACCTTTTATTTAATGTTTATATATTAATTTAAAAGTAGTCTCTTAAAGCCACTCTTTGATTTTGGATTTGTTATTGAATGAATTATGTCGAAAATTGTGTATCCTTCCCAGTGGGTTGTGACAATGATGTCACAAGATGAAGCCGGTACTCCTCCAGATAGTCCGCCTATGCGTCGAAGGCGGGTGGAGAGACCAAAGAGGCGAAGGGATTCAACTTCATCATGTAGTTCCAGTGACGAAGGAGACACAGATTTCACGATTTACAAAGAAAGGCAAAACATATGAACCTGTAATAGCCGCAGATAGGATGCGGCCATGGATCCGTATTAAAGCTTTAGAATTACACAATTCAGATGACAGTAGTTGTAGTAACGTCAATATAGTAGTAACGGTTAATATAATAGCCAATTAATATAGTTATAAATATTCAGGTAATTTCGTTGCGTGACGTGCGAGAATCGATCTTATTCCATAAAATTAAGAATAAAAATAAAAAGAAAAAGTAATTTAATTTCAAGTAAAGGTTATGTTTCGTCTGTATTGCGTTATGATATCATACTGTGGGGTAATTCAGTAAATGCAATTCAAGTATTTAAAATAAAAAAAAAAAAAAAATGTATACGGTCACTCTGTGGTGCAGGTTACTTGGATTCTTGCAAGCCTTTGTTTAAATCACTTGGAATATTACCAATTCCATTTTTATATATTTTTGAAATGGGAGTGTTTGTAAAAAAATATTTCCACTTATATGAACAAAAAAAAGATTTTGTCTATAGAGGTAGAAAAGGAGACGATTTATATGTTCCAGTCCAAAAACTTAAGGTGTTTTCAAAAAATGCATATTGTATGTCTATTCGTTTGTATAATAAGTTACCTTCTGACATAAAAAAATTGACCTTAACTAAATTCAGAACAGAATTATTTAAATATTTAATGAACAAAATGTATTATTCAATAAATGATTTTCTAAATGATAAAGTGCCCTAATATTTTTATGTTTGACGTCTATATGCATCTAATTTATAAAGAGATATTAATGTGAATGAATGTTTTTATTTTGACATTTTACTAGAATATTAATAATATTATTTTGACCATAATGTATTTTTTTTTTAATATTTCTTATGACATGTTTATTTTATTAATTATTATTTGTAATAATTTTTAATTAAATTAATATGACGATTTTGATAGTACTGAATCCTGATTAATATTTTAAAATGTATAATATTTGCACATTGAAATTCAATAAAATATGCTGGAAATCAAATAAACTGTAACATCTTATGTAACCATGTTTTAGCAAATAAATTATTATTATATTAAGGCACATTATATAATAATTTCTGTCATATATTAACATATTTATTAGAGATGAAACGGATAGTGATTTGCCGGATACCGGATACCGGATATATCGGCTAACTACGAGGCCGGAGCGCCGGATATCCGGCCACCGGATATTCGGCCGCTTATTCGCGTTTCATAATGTGTGTGTTGTGCAAAATAAATCCGTTACTAATATTATAAATTCAGTCTGTTTGTCTGCTACTCTCTCACGCCTAAATAAAGAAACTGATTTTGCTGAAATTGATACAGAGATAGATTTAGACAACGAAACAAATATAGATAGGCTTAAAAACTTTTTGTATTCCCACAGAAAAGCGCGATATAGACGAGTTATAGGGCGTAAAGCACTCAGCGCGAACGGTATCGCGGAAACATCTAGTATTCGGTATTCGGCCGGAAGTGCCCTACTATCCGGTATCCGGCCGGATAGTGAAAATAGGCGGATAGGCCGGATACCGGATAGTTACCGGATTATCCGTTCATCACTAATATTTATTATTGACAATATTACATAGTTTTATATAAATGAATGAAACATATGTATCAAATTAAACCAGAAAAGGAAAATTATCGACAATGTATATGATTGTGTTTTCATGTTTGGATATTTTTGAAAATTGATTGGTTTTTAATATTATGTTTAATTATGATAAGTAACAAAGTGTGGTTAATTGCATTGTATAATACATAACTTCCATCCATTCATATTATATATTAAAATGAAAATGTAATAAATACTATCATTACATTATTTACATGTAAATCATATTAAGCTAAAAAAAATGTATTAAGCAATGTTTCGATTGTTATGTGTCTATTTAGTTTACTATTAGTGTTTGCCAGGAGCAACACTTTGTAGGATGGCCGAATGTTATGATTTCATTATATAAAAAAGGTATTAATTGTATAATAAGTCAAGCACTTGTAATGTTAAATGGTATTTGATTTGACTAAAAGGAAACTGTGGTTTTGGCGCCACTGATGCGGACTGAAATGAAATGGCGGCAAAATGAAGGTATATAATGTGACCTAGTCTCTAAGCACAGTTTAGTTCTTAAGCAACAGTCGACGAGTTAGTTTTAAAGTGAACAGTCAGTGTACAAGTTTGTAGTATTACATATATTTGTAACAAAGAACGGTGATTTTCATTACAATATCAAATATGGTTTTTAAGCCTGATTGTGAATCTTGAACGACCAGGAAAATATGTGAACAGAAACTTCATGTTAACGGCATAAAAATCTTACGATGTTTAGGCGACTGGATAAAATCTAGATCTAATACTAATATAAATACGCACGTAGCATCGGGGAATGTAAGATACTGTCAAATGATACATTATCAAATGATGTCTTATATGTGTGATAATATAATGAACCGGAACAAAAACCACTTAGGTAGTACAAGTTATTTAAACCTACTGAAAGTAAAAATAATCTAAGGCCACCCAGCATTGACCGGACAGATATCGAGAGAGACCGCAAGAAAGTCAAAGTAACGGATGTGACAACCCAAAATAGACTAGTATGACGACATGTTGTGAAGAGACCCGACCCCATATTATTATAACGGAACTAGGTTGAACAAAGAAGAAGAACAATCAATAATATCTGAGTAATTAGCACCTGTTTCGCGAGTATGTATTGTGCGATATCTTGAGAATTTATTGCCATTATAGTACGATAGTAGAATTTTCATTTTCATATTTTAAAACTATGGAATAAGTATAATTTAATAACAGCTACTGAATTAAAATAAAATATTATTCGGAACAGCTTTAAAAAAATAATCTGGTTTCATTAGTTCAGCCCCCTAGACAAATGCTATACTTAGCGTTAGCGTTCGAAACTGCGGAAAAGACAAAATGTACGGAGATGACATTAGGTAACGATAAGTCACGTGACATCTCCATACAATTTTTCTTTCCGCAGTGACTGAACGCTAATGCTAAGTAGCATTTGTCTAGCCCATTAGGTGCAATTTATGGACGAGTAATAAATCATAGATCAAGCAGAGTACGAGTAGATCATTCTTCCACTACATAAATGGCTATAAGTATTTACCTAATTAAATCTTGAAACCTTTTCTGCTTCTTCAATTGTATCTGGAAGTGGATAATCTTTCGTTTCAGGTAGTGGCAGTATAAGAATGAGCTGAGCAAAAGTGATTACTGTTAACAACATGAGTGGCAGATCTGGTATTATGCTGTTCAAGCTCACAAATGCAGGTGCTATCATGGCTGCGATCCGGGCAAAAGTCGTCACACCTCCGACTCCTGCATTCCTACCTAATGTCGGAAATAACTCGCCAGAATAGAGGAATAATGCTGGTACTGAACCCTATAAATAAACATAAATCCTTATTATTCGCATTTAAATAGTATAGTGGTTAATTAATTAAAATAGTGTCTTACCGCTAATCCTCCGAAGCCAATACCCGCAAAGGACAATCGTGGCCAATCATTTACAAATACGTTTTTAGGGATCAAAACAATCAATAAAAAACATAGCGCTGTTAGAACTTGAAATGTCCACACCGTTGGCCTTCGGCCCACCTTTGGTATTATTAAAAGGCATATTAATCCGCCTGGTACGTAAATTATGCCGCTAATCCCGACTGTTAAAAATATATTTTCTCCTATCATGCCAAGATATTGTGAAAAGGCATAAAATGCTAATCCAGTACAAAACCTAAAAAAAAATATTTAACTGATCATAAAATATAATTTATATCGAATTAATATTTGTCGATATGTGATATTGTATCGTAACAGTATTTTTTGTAAATAAATCTTGCCCAACCTAGATAGAGTGGGGGATTATACTAGGAAGAAAAATAATAGCAAGATTTTATATCTTATCATAGATGGCGCTTACGTCAAGCATCATTTTATAGATTAAAAAAACAGTAAATTATGTACAATCTACATAATTTGTAAAACGCGTTTCATTAAATAGTTTCTCTGAGGCTATGTTGGCACTTTTACCTTTTACATCATTATATTTGGATCATAAAGTTGCATTTTTAATTAACATGCAAGTGTGCTAATACAATAATCTACGAAGAACTAATTCTGCTTATTTACGCTACATATTACAAAGACATTGCTTTAAGACAAATATAGATGATTATGAAAAGACATTCGTAATAAATGAAAATATTTTCAACTTATCGTGGGTCAATAGCGCCACCTGTATCAAATAAACCAGCAATTTTATTTTTTTTAATTAGCTTTTATAATTATTATCCCTCATATTTTTCGGTATCTTACCAGTTCGCTGAAAGTAACAAAGTTTTAAGTCGCATGTTTTTTAATTTAAAAAAAGCTACAAATCCAGGATGATTATGTTTATTTGTTTCAATATTTGGTATCAATTTTCTTATGTCATGTTCATCGAACTCTCTATGATTTTGTATAGCAATTTGTTGCAGTACCTCTGAAAATTAAATATACTTGAAAATTAATCGGCATCCACATTTTTAACATTTCACAAATACCAAAGAAGAAATATCGAACCGATTGCTTTATTAAATTGTCCTGTAGCTAACAACCATCGTGGTGATTCCGGTATCCAAAACCAGTATAAAATATATAAAGTAGATATGGAAGCCAAAGCGAACTCTAGTTGTCTCCAGTCACGGAAGAAGTACGCGATACAAGCCATTATCGCACTGCCGAATCCAAACGGCAATTGATACAAAATTGGGATAATTGTCCGCCATTTTCCACTTACTGACTAAAATATAGAACAGACCTTGAATATAACTTTACTGCGGCATTTATAGTCTCTAAATAAATGTAATATTTCAATGAAAAAAAATGTAAGTATAATATAAACACTAACTACTTACCTCCATACACATAACAAATGAAATAATACCTATGCCTCCAGAACATAATGCTAAGATAAACCAGATAACTATCCAGCCCCCGAACAATGGAAATATACTAGCTGCGTAGCTTGCCAGAGCTTGAATTATTATGGCAATCATGAGAGGCTTTCTTCGACCATATGTGTCTGCGATAACGCCAAAGATAATACCACCAAGAAGAACACCCCACATCATTATACACTGCGTCAGCTGAAATTAGATAAATATCTCAGTAAATATGACGTACAAATAAGTCTTTACATATATTAATCAATTTTAACTATAACTAACTTAAAAGTAAGATATTAAGATTTAGAAGAATCATAAGATAGAGAGCAAACGAAACAAATAGTTGAAGCAGCTTATGAATGATGGTGACAAGATGCAAATGTTAAGAGGAAAATTTAAACATAGTAACTGTTACATACATGAACCAACCAATGCTTTGAGCACACTAAATTCCATTCCGAAGTAATAGTCCTATGGAACACTGTTGTATTATATACGAACTTATTACATTCCACTAGAGGTATCAATGAACAGTCAATTCCTGGGTTCATTGCTAAAATTTCTGGGTCGAATATCAAACAAGGCTGTTCTTCAATAAGCTGAAAATTTATTGAAAACAATTAAAGTGTTAACAATTTTTAATAGTTTGGTTACCATTACCGTCAGTCTTCGATTCTCTGGATGCCCGGGGATCGCTGATCTTACCATTTTGAGAGTAGGTGGGAGGGGCTCGCCCTAAGCGAGCCAACACCGATAAGGTTGTGGAAGTGTTCGTCAAAATGTATAATTTGCCTTTTCCAGCGACGCGTCTCTCCTCGGCGTATCCTCTTCCATCGATAGGATACACGACGGTAAAAGATGTGCTCACGCCAAGATGAGTGGTGCCCCATTGTTATTTTTAGTCGGTATATCGTGTGCTTCGATATAGCCCGATATAATACCGCGTCTTTTCCGAAAAGCTGGGATATACCGTGGCCATTTCCCAAAAAGAAAATGTGCTGCCTATCATATTGTAATATGCGACGTATTTGTTTTTAAATATGTATAAAATATGTATTTAAATAGTATCTCTCAGTCAGTATATAAAAATTGAGCAAAATCATGATCAAATGGAAAGGCAGTAAACTCAGTGTATTGGTCGGGTGTCCCGAGGAATAATATAGATTATCAGAAAGTTGGGGCCGAAAGAATGAATGAATGAAAGTCTAACTGAGGTGGGATATCTGAACTCAGGCTGAAGGTTGGCTGTTTGTTGTAGGCGTTTATGCTCCTATAGATTCGGGATCGAACAAATTCATAAAGGCAAAGAGTGAGAGGAGTTTTGTGAGTCTGTTAGCGATGTTTTGCATCAATGCAAGCAAAACGAAAGGATTGTCACCTTAGAAGACTTTAATGGATGGGTACAAGTTAAAAGAGAAGGCATGAAATAGATAAGGTGAAGGAATGAAATAAAAATTATACTAAGAGAAAGCTTAATATTTGCTTGGAGTGGAAACTTATGATACCTAACAATGTTTGATCATAAGAAAATCCACATATATGCTAGAGAAGAAGTAAGTCTGAAGAGCATGCTTGACTTTGTGATTGTATACGACAGACTGAAAGATAAAGAGATATTTAACACTAGGCTATCTGATTTCCAGAGTAATAAGTTCTTTCGGAAGGCCATCTAGATCAAGAACAGCTAGAAGCAATTAACAGTAAGTGGCAATGTAAATTTTAGACATCTGTAATCGTATTTAGTAATAACGATATTAAAATCAAAAATTCTTAATAAAAACTTGCCAGGTGTTTAGATCTACGAACAATCACCTGTTTTCTCTAAACGCGATCTTTTAGCTTTCCTTTCGTAAGTGACCTCTCATATTTAATCCAACAGTAATCCACAAGCATTGCTTCATTCCAGCGGCCCTGATATCTTCGTTCCATCACAGAATCTTGATAGATCCGTTCTCCATTTTCATCACTGACATATCCGCATTTAGATGGGAAAACAATCAAGATGGGAGTGGAGAAAATGAATTTTTAGAGATACATTGCAGCCGAATTGTTCATATTTTTGTAGAAGTTCGGTAACTACCAGCTACTAACGCTAGTTATCATATCTTTTCTTTCCTAAAATCCATGTATAGCTCCCTTAAGAGCGTCTCAAGCTTCCTTTTCTTTCTCTTCCAATAGAAGAATAGCTGATGGAAGATTTGGGTATTTAACACTTTTACTTTTTTCATTGACATTCCGGATTTTATAGGCGGAGTCAAGCAAAAATAGCAACCGTCTATGTGGTTAGTGGGCTTTCGTCAAACCATAGACACAGCAAAAGGCATGAGCCCATGGCTTATCTTGGTCTCCTACCTTCATACCAAAATAATGTTGATAAGCAGTTTTCACTAGAGGCGTTAAATTGCGTTTTTGTAAGGTAAACGCTATTTCGCCACAAACGTAACAAAAATTGTTGACTAGATTTACTAAATTACGTAGCATGTTGATTCCTCTCTTTAAAATACTTTAAAACAAGATGATATGTACGAAATACTATAAATTTCACAGTTACCGTAATAGGTTTACACTTTTGGTAGTTAATTTAAATTGTGAAAATTAACAATGTTGCCAATATTCCGCAGATTGAAAAAGAAGAATTTATAAAATATGAAAAGTATCTCTGAAACTAGAGCTAATTGATTCTTTTTATGTTCGTTTTCGCATTGAGTAAACGCGAAGACATGGGATAGGACTAACTATGACTCCGAAATTATTTAATTGTTGCGCAGTGTAATTTAATTACTTTTATGTGGCACTAATTTTTATGTTTAGACACTCTTTATAACAAATCCTTCGTCGCGACCATTTTTGACATTGACCGTTTGGTATTTACCAAACACCTACTTTAACAGGTCAGCACTTCGTACTTTCGTGCCATATGGGGGGCAAAATACTATTACCACTTTTATAAAAACTATATTTTTTAAAATATAGTTTTTATAAAAATGGATAGGTAATAAACATATGTTTCCTTTTTTAGAGTACACATTCTATTGTACTATACTTTCCATAACTTACATTCATAAATACCTGTAATTAGGCAACAAAATATTGACTGCCAGCTGCTTCTGTTATGTACCACGCTATTATGTACCTACTATTTACACGTATTGTTGACAATAAAATCTACCACGATTCAATATGTATGTAGCTTTAATGTAATTGGCGTCAGTGCGAAACTGCCAAAAAGAAACACCCATGCTCTTCTAAAGCCATTTTATATAAATTATTCAACTTTATGTTCCTAGATATATAATAATTATATATCTAGAAATCATGAAATACTTACAGGTTTATATATTTTCCTCCATTCGTCATTTGAATATGTTGAAAATTTGTCCGGCTTTTGACACCAAAATTCTTGAGGTGGTGCCATAAATATGATGTTCATTTGGTACCATGCCATGGGTAATTTTAATAAAGACATCAAAATACCTATTCGTAATTGCCATGGACCAAAATCGCCTACAACTTTTGCTGTTAAGTCACATACATTGGTGTCGTTTGTTTCTGAAAAATTAAACATACATCTATTTAATGGTTTGTATTAAAGTTCAGTTCATATATCGACTGAGCAATTCTGGCCTATTATAAGTTGCCGACAAGGTTCTTATTCCCTAGCATTTAAACCATGTTAGTCCTTTCATATTGTGACAAGCAGCTAGAGATAGTTCGAAGAAAACAACTTGATTCTGATGAATATAACTTTTTCCCACCTCTATACACATATTTATGACTGCCATAATTCGATACCATTAGATATTTAGTTAAATAAGCTAATCAAAAGTTAATTTATGTAAAATATTTTGAACAAAAATTCTTAAATGATTTATAACGTAATTCTATAAATCTGTCATTTTACATAGGACTATAGAGGTACAACATAAACTTCCAATTTCTTACTTTTCATATTCACGATGAGTATGTCAAGATGAGTTTAGAAAATAAAAAATAAAATACTGTATAGTCTATAACTTTAGCAATTAATAATTGAAACTCAGATTCAGAATTGTATTTGCTAAACATGAGAGTATATACATTTGGTTAGTGTATAATAGAGCTGTTATAATATTTGTATAAAGTCCATTATGTGTTACGTGTCAGCATGCAATTATACTTTACAAAAAAATTATATCATAGATCATTTTATAAACCAAATACCAAATTAATGTATATAACAAAATAGCAAAACGACAAATATATCTTAACATATTTATATGAGTGAATTACTTTTAAAATATATAATTAATATATAAGAATACTTATATCATAACTATATACGAAAATGTATCATTTAGAAAGTATAAAATAGTACATGAGTCCTTAGTCTGCAGACCAAAAATGGTTCTAATATATCTTTTTTTGTGACATGCACACAACTTCTATGTAGTTTCTCCAGAAAATTATATAATATTTTAGTACTGACTCAACCATAATATGCCGTACTTTTCTTGATCAAATCAATGATATTATAAATATTTATATTATATAATAAAAGTAAGCTCTGAAGGCTTGTGTTATGGGATCTAGGGTAACGGATAGACATACATATATAAATATATTTGATAGAAATATATATTAACAACCATGACTACGGTACAAATGCCCGCATTCATCACACAAGAAAATATCTGCCCCCACCGGAATTCAAACCCGGGACCCCAGAGATGGCGACACCTTGAAACCGGTGTACTAACCACACAACTACAGAGGTCGTCAAAAATAAAATTATAAGTTCAAGCAAATAAAATCATAAGTTTATTGGTCGATTTAGGTAGGTAAATCAATTAAAAAAAAAATGTCGCTCAACATTAATATTTTTACTGCTCGCTTTAAACCTGTTTTTTATACTTTTAGTATATTATAATTCTATCATTCGATTGACCATGGCATATCTATTATTTTTACTATTCAAATCATTTAATTGCGATTGCAGATCAACTGATACATTATAAAATGATAACCCAGTCCCGGTAGCACCTCCTAAACGCAATATGATAGAGCAGTTTATTACGTTGGACTGTCAAAATACAAAGGACTGCGGTTTTATCGAACGATAAACGCTTTATCATATCGTGTTTCGGTGGTCAATCTACGGAGGCAGATTGGCTTTGTGTAGCGTGGGCTTCATTCAAAAACACGCTCACGTTGTGTGCAACCCTAACAAACAAGCGATTCTATTATGTTCCTAAATAATATTGTAAAATCAGTTAATCTTTAATTACAAAATCACAACTCATCTTAACGGAATTATTAAACATATAAAGTGTTAAATTTATTAAATAACTCTTAAACTTTAGATTTTATTGATATCTAAAACCCTGATTCCTAATGATAATTCTAAGAGTATTTCCTAACGCTGATTATTAATCTGTTTGTATGAAAATCTAAGCAACATACAAAAAGAAATGGAAACAAACAAAAAGACACCTTCATGTTACATATAACATGTGACTGGCACTGTCAAAAAGTTAAGTAGGTATTGCTAGTGAGTTCGTAAATATTAATTGAAGTGGTAAATCTGTGTACAACAACAATGCATCACGAGACTAAGAACAACATAAATATTAATTTATTAAATTTGGGCATAGAGTTTACCTTCGTCCGTCATATTCGAGGCGTCGCTGTTAATTAATTACCTAATATAATCTCTGATTTTTGTTATATATAACTGATTTTAATTATACATATAGTTCTTTTTGAGAAGTTAACTAACGTCTATCTTTTGGAACTATGCTTGGAATACTACTAACATAGTCAGGCTCTATAGCTACATTCGAATACTTGTACGAATCGCGGCTGCAATAACCGGTATAGTCTCATAAAGGAAATATGTCAACTTCATTAGGAGATACTTGCCCAGGACTGGTTAAGTAATAGGTGAAACTTGAAACTCAAATAAAATAAACCTAGTGAAAGCAAAATGTGATAAACTTACGGACAAGGCGAGATAATAAGCACTTTCATTTTAAGACAAGTATATTTTAAATTTAAGGGAGGGGTTAAGTTTCGTCAATAGTATTGGTATAGTAGCGAGCATGAGTGACACCTGTGGCGGTTATTACCTATATATGTCACTCCAAAACTCTATCAAAAGTATTATAATAAATTAAAATAGTAAATATATAAACATTTTTATATTGTTATTATTTCTATTGCCTGAAACATTTATTACTCTAATGTGTATTAGTTAATACATTAATATATTAACTAATACACATTACATTACATATCTGAAGATTATTTGAAATGATCATTGGCTGCAACAAAGTTCTCAACTTTGTGGCCAATTATCAATAGAAGTACTCTTTCCATGGAAAAGTTATCAACTGTCAATCTTATGGATTGCTTTAAGGAATCCCAAATTATCATGGCATGTAGAGCAAATCAAATCGATTTAACATCGGGATTAGATGACGGTCAGTGTTTAGCTCTGTTGAAGTCCGGAACTTTCGTTTTCAACGCCAACCTTAGTCATGGTTGTTAATATATATTTCTATAAAAAATATTTATATAGTAAGCCTTCGCTTAGCGTGATTTCACTATAACGTGAATTTCAAATCTCGCCCTCAAATGCTACGCATTGCGGAAAGAGTGCGTATAAACATAATGTAGTCATGAGGCGGCCAGCGCGGAAATTCAAACTGCAGTTGAGTTTCTAAACAATTTTCAATAGTTGGTTAGACGAGATAAAATTCCTGCTTATCTCATCTTCAAAAAAAATCCACCTCGATTATTAATTTCTAAGGAAGAACCTCAAGCCAGTGGTTTCAAAGCTGCGAAAGATCAACTAAAACAGCACGTCAATACTACAACCTATGCACTGTGGGACACCCATAGGTCATAAATCTTAAAAACCTACTGTGTAGTTTTACAAATTTTTCCTTGTCATTACATTAGATAGTTGCTATAACTTCTGAAAACTATAAATAGGTCAGTAATTAGAGTGCGTTTCTTCCATTCAAGCCGTAAGGCCCTTATAGCCAAGACTAGGCTGAGTTTAGTCGGTAGGTTTCGTGGCCAGACCGCTCTGGTCGCATGGAGTCCGACAAAACCTCCGTGACACTTGCCTTTCTTCGAAAATATATGATCGAAGTTGCCGTTGCCGAATCTCCACTACATTCTTGGATACGTTTCTTCGAATATTTTATTCATCTTTCATATAGTTTAGACATTAGGAAATGACAAGTTAGGTCAGATAGTGATAAACAATTGTTAGCCAATAAAAAACAATATGTACAGTCCCAGCTTAAGAACGTTAGTGTTGGATACGATGCTCTGGCCGGAAGTAGGCAAAGGTTGATAGGGATTGGATATCCAAAACCCAACGACTTTAGGGTAATGCCACCAAGGGACATAATCAGGCTCTTGAGCACGATTGATTGGACTGACGGTGGTCAAGTAACTGTCTAACGACATTAAGGAGTAGGAACCAATGGGGTAGCACAAAAGACCCATAATGGGTCGAAGTGCGTTGGCACCTCACGGTAGCCACCCCGGCCCCTAAGATAGAGATAGATAGTGTTGGATACGTACACTAATGTGGTTAGTTGTTGTTAAGTTATTTAAAACAAGTTGACGTGCAGTGGAATGTAAGTATTTACCATCGTTTAAATAAACCAAATCTACAAGATTAAACGTTTTCAAAAACAACTGAACTAACTGTATTATTTGTACCTAATATTATAATATACAATAAAAGCTATAAGATATAGGTAAAGTGCAAACAATAGATATTTTACAATAAATCGAGACAATTCATATATAAACAACCGTTGCTAGGAAGAGTTGTCTATAAAAAATGTCATAGCGTAGCAATGAGCATAAAAGTCTATGAAAGACATGGTCTTCACAGTTGTAACATAAGGTATAAAGTCACAGTCCTTGGTAATTTCATTGCCTATCATACCCTTCACGCCGGATCACACAATGCGAACACTGCTATTTTGCGGCATAAATCTATGCATATGACAGATAATTGGTACCGCTTAAAAAATCAATATTGGTTATGTATGTATGCATTTGTGCAATCGCTATAAACTGTCAAAGCGTATTGTGAAAGCGATTTTGATTAGCTAGGCAGTATGAATAATCAAATTCGACTTTTAAGCTAGAGCTACAACGATAGCGAGTGAGTTGGGTGGTAAGGCCTCTATGCACACTTTTATTTTTTCTCTCAGGAGAGAAGGACTGAGAATCTTTACAAAGAGCACAAACTGTGCCAAGGATGCCCGCGCAGCCAAGTACTGCTAAGATTATGTTGGTTATTAACTAAACTCACCCTTGAGACTTGATCCTATTGGCTGGGAATGTGAGCGACCGCTCCTCAAGAGAGGACCAATTGCACTGTCCACCCTATCAGTACCATATTATTTCAATTCGGACCTCATCCATAAGCAGCAAAATTTTAAACATCAACAGCAGAAAGCCAATTACGGACCGTAAAATTGTCAAATTTATTTGTCATTGTCATGAAAAGTGGGAAGAAAAAAGCCACTACTGTCAAACGTCAAAGCAATTCCAATTAAGTCCACCTCTTTTTTTAAAGACAATAAACGTTATCTCTCCACGGTATCTTTTGAACGCCATGACTTACAGTGATGTGTAATTGAATTTACGCTAATTATATTATATCTGCCTTTGAATGTTTAAGCCTGGAAGTTAAGTACGATGCCTTTAGCAAATTCTTCAGATCCGTGGCGAATGCAGAATGCCGTGGATGGCACAGTATGTTTATCAATTTGTTTGCGTAGTTTCACTATTTATATTAGGGGATTTTCCTTTGATTACTCATTCACGTTTAATAAAGAGGACAACAATCATTACAATTTATACTGTCTGTAGAAGACGTGTATCCTGCTTGCACTACGCCCTTTTTTAAGCACTTATAAATGTTCTTGGATAATTATTGTGATCATAACGAATTTATGTCCTAATAAAACCAACAGAATATAAGAAAATACGTATTATGTTCTTGTGATAGTTAAAGTGAAACATGGTGGAATTTACTTTTTTGCAGAGGAGTAATACTGGACAGCCTGTAAATAGTCTTCCAATGGTTGTGGAAAACTCTGACTCACGTCAGGCTTCTACTGCTGAAAGTCATGATTCTAATGAAATTAACTATGAGAGGGAAGTAGAAATACAAGATGTTGTTAAGGAAGGTCATGAAAAAGCAGATCCGTCACAATTTGAATTGCTCAAAGTTCTGGGAGAAGGTTCTTTCGGAAAAGTATTTCTAGTTAGAAAAGTTTCAGGAGCTGATGCTGGTACTTTGTATGCAATGAAGGTAATAATTTTCTGTAAATAAAATGTAATTCCTTCCTTTACCACTTTTATGTTACTTAGATAGTGTCTTATTAAGCTAACTTCAAGGAACTATAAACTGTAGCAAGCATTATTAAATACTGCTTCAGGTTAACTAGAAAAAATCTCTGTTAAATGAAATACCTAGTTTCACTAATTACTAACTGTAGTCTAGTATATAAATAAATAATTTTTGAGATCATAAACTATAATAACTTTATGTTAATAAAGATATTAAACTTTCTTGTATTGTACAGGTACTTAAAAAGGCAACATTGAAAGTCCGAGATAGAGAAAGGACCAAAATGGAAAGAAATATTTTAGTTGAAATGGGCCACCCTTTTATTGTCAAATTACATTATGCATTTCAAACAGCTGGAAAGTTATATTTAATATTAGATTTCTTAAGGGGTGGTGATTTATTTTCCAGATTAAGTAAAGAGGTAAAGTATACTAAAAATTCTTGTTTTTATTGACAGCACTATAATTGTCATGTTCAGATTATTTACTAAACATATAATGTTGAGTTGTGATATGTAAATGTAAAATTGGTGTACGTACTGAGTAGGCATATTTAATAAACAAATGAGTTGACTGTGAAATGAAAAATTTTTAAAGCAGTGTATAGATTGAATTATATACATTCTGAAGTAAGACTACATCTCATTAGATGTATCTACAATACATTTATTGTAGATAATTTTTCTGAAAATGTGATCATACTAAGAATGTCAGGATAACCTAAAATACATCTGCTCATAGTTTGTATACTGGTTTCATATTATAAACTTAAATATTAAAATAATATCTATTCTGTTATTGAAATAACTTTTCTACTCGGGATTGTATATTAAAACTCTTTAATTAAAAAAAATATCTGGTGAATATTATAATTCAAATGTACGCTTCTGGTTTTGTCCATTTCTGTTCCCGTTATATGGGGCTGGGTCTCCTCACTACTTTGCATCAAATTAATTTATCCTGGACAACCATATCTGTTATGGGCTGGGCTTTCTTAAAGTCTCTTTCAATCATTGTTTGCTAGGTCATCGAAAGGCAGCCTCTGCCTCTTATCTCTTCTGGCATGTTTAAAGAACTTGTATTATATGGATTCTGGTATTAATCAACATATCATCACCATATTATTATTTTCATGTATAGTTAATATTACATCAACATTTCCATTACAAAAACCATTTCTATTCAGTAATAGGAGTGGTTTTTGTAATTACAGCTCAGTAGCTGTCTTGAGATCTACATATAGTCTTGACATGTTGGTGACACCAACTTCAAAAAAGTTCTCACTTTTCTTTTCTAACTGTGATAATCAGTTGTAAACACAACCATTTTTCCAAACTTATATTTTAGCTAATATATATTTACCAAAATCATACTGAAAATATTTTTTTCAACATTGGTCTTTACAGACACATTGATATCAAAGCATCTACCCAACACTGGGCCAGCTAATTTGATTAAGCTTGAAACTCACTAATTTAAGGTAGGTACAAACTCTTGGAAGATATATGAGCATCTAACTTAGAAGTGTTTTTATTTCCAGGTTATGTTTACAGAGGAAGATGTCAAATTCTATTTAGCAGAACTTGCTTTAGCTTTAGAACATGTACACAAGTTGGGAATTATATACAGGGATCTCAAACCTGAAAATATTTTATTGGATGCCGATGGTCATATTGCTCTCACAGATTTTGGTTTGTCTAAGCTGCCACCTAGCAGTGACAAAGCTTATAGTTTTTGTGGCACTGTAGAGTATATGGCACCTGAAGTAGTCAATAGGAGAGGTCACACTTTTGCTGCTGATTGGTGGTCTTTTGGAGTACTTATGGTAGGTTTTATTACACTTACTTTTTCAAGAGGAAGTGAAAGATTTTGTTAGACTGTTATTATTATAATTTTTTCAAAACAATACGACTACATAACTATTGATTACAGTTTGAAATGCTCACTGGAAATCTTCCTTTTCACGGTTCGACTAGACATGAAACAATGACACAAATATTAAAAGCTAAGTTGGGAATGCCTTCAAATCTCAGTGAAGAAGCACAATCATTACTCAGAGCATTATTTAAAAGAAATCCTCAAAACAGGTTTGTTCTTTGTCACCATGTGAACTAGAGTTTAATCACAAACAAAATTATATTCATTATTTATTAATTATCGATATGAATGGTTTCTGAGTATATTGCAACTTCTATATTGATTTGTTCTAATAATTCAAATATTTCAGGTTAGGTGCTGGTCCAAATGGAATAGAGGATATTAAAAATCATGAATTCTTTGCAAGTATAGAATGGGAAGCTTTATTAAAAAAGGAGGTTAATACTGTTTATTAAAATATATATATATATATAAGGTTATTAGTGATAATCAAAAATATTACCAATATATATATATTGGTTAATATTTTTGATTATCACTAATAACCTTTTTTGTTTTTTAACTGTCTATTATTTTACACATTTTAGAAATGTAAAATATTAGGTGCCTAAATCATATTCAAACTTCAGGTTGTGCCACCATTCCGACCAGCAGTTTCCAGAGCAGATGACGCCTTTTATTTTGACTCCGAGTTCACTTGTCGCACTCCACGCGACTCTCCCGGGGTGCCAGCATCAGCTAATGCTCATGAACTTTTCAGGTGGACATCAAAAATTCATAATATGTGGTGCTATATTAATAATGATTATGATGCTTGTTTGCCAATGCAATGGTACTCGTATATCCAAGATGAAATATTTTCTCTACTGCTATACTTTGACCTAAAAATTTACAGCCTCTATATTCTGTACAGCCCGCCCCGGCTTCGCAAGAGTATTAAACAGACATTTCTAGAGTTATAATTTTTTACACACACACACCCACACACACACATTCTTCCATACATACTTTCTAGTTTTAGCGTGAGTTCTTTCCCCTCCCGTACCCCAGTATCGCCTACATCGCTTATTATTATTATTTTGGTGCCGTCTCACCGAACGGCGTGAGCGGCGACCATGCGACATTTTCAAATATCTTACATTTTTATACTTATGATGTCTTTCGAATGGAATGTCCAAATTGAATAATTCAAAAAGTTATATAATGGTGTTGAAGCAGATTTAATAATATGAATTTTGATAATGATTAATTCCAAAGTATAAATAAAAGAGCTTTTACAGTGGTGCATTTATATAATCATATATTTTTTTATTAAAAAATACTTTTTGATATTATGATATAACTATAATAGGCGTATGTTGTCGCAATATTTTTTGTAGTTTTTTTTTTAATGTAGTACATTATTTTGTTCTTATAATCAATAGTTTTCGCAACGCACGTAGTGTTGCCCAAATGCAAGAACAAGACGAGATTTAGCAAGTCTTGGTCTTGGTCTTGCAGCAAGAGTCTTGCGTGATCAGTATAATGTATTCGTTTCCATTCTAAGCACTCTGAAACTTATTTATTCTTTGGAACACCTGTACTCTTAAAATTCGAAAATAGAACTTAGTGTCGTACCGTCTCACTCACTCATATATTAGCGTGAGTGGGACGGCACGACACGAAATTAGAATTTTACATGAGTATACCTAGACACTGTGGCGGCAGTCAAATTGTGTCAAATGTTGTGATTTCGGCGCGCGGCAATTTCAAAAGAAGCCGCCGGCGCGTGTATCATCATCATCACCATGTACTTCCGAAAAGCGGCAAATTTCTTTGAGAAGTCAGTACAAACCCTTTGATGCCGCATTATCAAAGTGCCGATGGTTAAAACAAAACTATGCATGCACTCTGTTTGATTTTAATGGATATTTTTTTATTCGCTATGTATGTTTATGGTATAGGTCGTAATACGCATAGGTCCAGTTTTTCATATTCTTTGATACAGTTTTTTGCGTCTCATAGAATTCCTAAGCGTACCTATACACCAAACTGTTATACCTAACTACTCCTTGAAATAGCGCGAAATTTTAGCTGCAAGACGCAAGTCTTGCCGGATTAGTCTTGTTCTTGCTCAAGTCTTGCACGGTCAGTCTTGGTTTTGCAAAAATGCAAGAACAAGACCAAGACTGAATTTGGGCAACACTAAACTCGCGCAATGTAAGATTAATTTATAATATTAATTTGCAATTTGCTTTTCTCGTTCCTATCTCGTGTCTAACGCTACTTGTAGACTGATAAGGATAAGATAAATTAGTATTACATCAATGGTTGTTTCTAATATTAACAACCATTGATCTTTTCATTGCGTTTTTAATGTTAAAATATTTAATTATGCATGTAGATTAAATTTCACTTTTCAAAGCACTTTTTGGAGAAATTATTTGAATAATGACCGTGATAATTCTTCTTTAGAGTATGTTTTGATATGTTTCTGAATGAACAAGTATATCCTGAAAATACTAAAATACATCGGTACGCAGATGTTAGGAAACCACCTACAAGTTAGAGGCAAGTAGAGGCGTTGGATGCTAGCAACATGATGCCAATCGGTGTAGGGATTTTTGTCGTCTACATCTAGCATTGGACGTATAATGATACCTCTGGGAGGTATAATGATAAAAGCATCTCTTCCCTTAGGGGAAAATACGATATATCTATGGCAAAGCTGCTATCTTGAATAAATATTTTATGTAATTTCCATATTCAAGATTATTACGTATGCAGATATATATTTAAATAAAATATGTCATTTCATTTAATATTGTTTTACATCTTTTTTTTTTTCATTATTTATGGATGTCTTTATCATTTTGTGCACTCAATCATACATTTTTAATTACAGGGGTTTTAGTTTTGTCGCTCCTTGTTTGCTGACCGAAGATAACAATAAGACTGTCACAAATCAGAATCATGTGACGCAGAATAACAAAACATCAACTGAAGAGTTTTGGTCCGGTTTCGTTAATAGGAACAACTTCTTTGATGAATATAGGTTAGTTTGATGACCATGTTACTTTGATAAGATTATACCTGTTATCTGTTTATTCCAATAACTATTTTACTGGAATGCGTAATAAAAGTGCCTATCTCGGAATCACAACTGATATGACGAGGTAGACATAGCAGCCAGCGGGGTGAAAGTGGGCAGCGGAGAGGGAAAAAACCCTTTTGTCGCTCGCCTCAGATGCAGTCAATTGGACATTACACATTACACCTCGTTTAAAATAATTGGTGATAGTGAATGCTAATATATTACTAATGTAAAAGCCGCTGAACCAACGTTTGGGTCACAAATCCCAAGTGCTGCTTCTGGCTATTCTCCTTGCAATATTATAGACTCGACATCCACATGGTGAATACAAAGAATTACACAAGTTTTAGTTATTCTTGAATTTTTTGTAGGTTAAAACATTTATTGCAAAATATTAAATATGTTGTAGGTTAATGGGAGAATTGGGAACGGGATCCTTTTCTGTCGTTCGCCTTTGTGAACATAAAACATCCAGAACACAATATGCTGTCAAAATCATGGACAAATTACAGTATGATCCCAGGGAAGAAATCGAAATTTTGCTAAGGTGAGATAATTATTCTTGGCAATAAAAAAAATTTAATTAGATTCGTTTCTAAAGTTACCGTTTTCTAGATAAACTGTTACTCTCTTGACATCTACAGATACAGTCAACACCCACATATAATAACTCTACGGGGTGTTTACGAAGAAGGCGGGCGAATATTGGCCGTGACCGAGCTTTGTCGCGGCGGAGAGCTTTTAGAACATATCACCCAACGGCGCTACTTACCCGAGCATGAGGCGGCGCCTATACTGAGGAATGTACTTCAGGCTGTCCACTACTTGCATAGACACACCGTTGTGCACAGGTATCTCAAAAGTTAATTTGTACTTTCAAAGTACAAGTCTCGACTAACGACCCACTGTGATAGAATGAAAAGTTAGACAGAGGTGTAATCAAACACCCATATTTCACCACATGTCCTCCATAAGCGCTCCCGCACACGGGCCACTGGCCACAGCCACAAAACGCCGGCCACTGGCATATTTCCTGTAATTTTCATACATTTTATATGGCCGCCGCACACGGTTGGCGCCGGTGGCGGCCACACGCCACAAATCGTCGCAGCTCGCTTTTTGTGGCCCACACAAAAAGCCGCCACTCGCCACTCGCGCGATTCCGTGCCCCTCTCTCCCTTTCAGTAAACTATCCAATAACTACGGTTTCGTCTTCTACGACGTCTTTTTATCAAAAGTATCGCAATTAAACCTTCGTCCGAGTCCATTATGATGCTGCATGCCTGGGTTAAAAAAAGTAGCAGCTACCGACCACAAGTGGCAACCATACTATCATTTATGTATCTAACTTTTTCTTCATACTTTATTATTTTTTACTTTACTAATTTAATTATATTGTAAATATAATGTTAATAAAATAACATTCTAATATATAGTAACACATCACTAAAAACCAAAATACAATTAGGCATGCAATAATGTTTATTGCTTCCATACTCAACACACAAACACACTGTTTATGTAATTTCATTTTAAAGAAATTAAAACATTTATTTTATATTCATATTATAACATGTATTATTTTACTTCATTAGAACAACTCTTATTCGATCTTTTCACATTTCAATAGTATCAGCTTATGTCGCATACACTTTAAGCTTTATTCACTTCACTAAATATAAATGCACTGGGTCGACGCGGCTGATCTACATACAACATCTTTTTTTTTTCGCTTATATGGTTTTTACCGCCTTACTAATACCATAATACCCTTAAATTCGCTAGCGGAATCTCCTCCATCCAGTATAAAAGAAACCACAGTGTATAGTAAGTTTTGAACTTAAGACAGTCTTCAGTAAAGTACAGTGGCCGGTGATCACGCCGACCAAAATGTTTAGTTAAACTTATGTTGAAGTTTTATATAAGATCACAAGACCCTGAAAGTTTATTGTGTTGGTTAAATAGTCTTATTCAAATGAAAAGGCACTCTCGACAAGATGCTTTAATAAACTCATATATATGCACAAACCACAATGACGATTCATGAGACGTAAATTGATAAGCCACGATATTATTACGATACCGTAACCGGTGTAATTATCCGCACGGTTAATAAAACGCGTATGTATCCTGTGTCTTTAGACACTACTTATAGTGCAATAGGTTACAGTCAAATAGCAACTGATGGCAGGAAAATGTGTGTGCCCTTAGTACCGTTTTTACTCGTTACCCGCATCGAGTGCGCGTGGGTGTGGGTTCGGATCAAGGGATGCGTTCTATTCTGATTATATGTAATGTGCATGCTCATACGTCTGTGCATGCTCGTACATCTATCAACGAAATTTAAATATGTTGCTGCTAGGCACCTGTAAAGTTGTAATAAACATTGGGGTTCACCATTTTTTAAGTAGTTTAAGTTAAAGAAATTATTTATTCATATTCTTTTTTCATCATAACCTAGATAAGTGATGACTCAGTGGGCGTACTCTTAAAAACGATATTCGATATGACCTGATATGACGACCTCCATAGTCGAGTGGATAGTACACCGGTTTCAAGGTGTCGCCATCTCTGAGGTCCCGGGTTCGAATCCCGGTGGGTGCAGATGTTTGTGTGATGAATGCGCATTTGTATCTTAGTCATGGTTGTTGATATATATTTCTTTAAACAATATTTATATATGTATGTCTATCCGTTACCCTAGATCCCATAGCACAAGCCTTACAGAGCTTAGTTTGGGCTAGGCTAATTGGTGTAACAAAAATTTATTTATTTATTTATATACCGTGAACTTCGTGGTGTTGTATCCTACTCTTAGTTACTATCGTTTAAAACATTTCAACGGACGATCGAACGAACGATATTTATTTTGACATAAGAAAGCAACGATGAATTGAATTTGACAGACGAACATTCGCAAAATAAACGTCAAATTTACGATGATTACAACAACACCTCAAACCGTATCGTATCAGTTTTCGCAAATTTGACGTAAATTTTGCAAATGTTCGTCTGTCAAATTCAATTCATCGTTGTCATTTGTTCGTTCGTTCGATCGTTCGGTGGAATGCTTTAAACGATAGTAACTAAGATACGACACGACGAAGTCCACGATATATCGAATATCGTTTTTAAGAGTACGCCCCCAGAATTGTTTTATTAACGCGTTTATTGACGACGTTACAGTGAATATTGAGTGGGATGAGTACCATTACCTATCGACGCTTTAATGTTCGAGAGGGTATATACAATGTATACAAAAGCGGACGTAATGCCCGAGGCATTTTATACCAGAAAAACTTTAAGTGATACATATAGAATGAATATACTATGAAAATTGGTCAATTTTCGATAGTGACGAAATTGTCATCTTCATCATGTGATGAAGATGACCATTTTAAAGATGACAAGAGTAGGTTAGGACAAGAGTAGGTTACCGTGGGAGAACCATGCTTCGGCAAGAATTGGGCCGGCTCGACCGGAGTGATACCACGGCCTCACAGAAAACCGGCGTAAAATAGCGCTTGCGCTGTGTTTCGCGGGATGAGTGAGGGTACCGGAGGACCGATCCCCCCCCCCTTCGCCCCTTATTCCCATTTAAAAGGCCGGCAACGCATCTGTAACTCCTCTGGTGTTGCGGGTGTCCATGGGCAACTACGAGGGGTGATCAAAAAGTAATGATAAACGGATATTTCTTAATATAATAAAATTCTGAAAAAATATTTGTTCAACTCCCTGGTCCTGCACAAGTTCCCAGACAAAATATGGTATAAATAGGACGTCATTTTTAAAAGTTACATTCATTTGAATACGAGCAGTCGGAGTGATAACATCAAAATGGAGAAACAAGAAGTACGAAGCGTCATCAAATACTTCTGCTTGAAAAAAATGTCCACCAAAGACATTCATACAGACTTGGTGGAAACATTAGGGGACTCTGCGCCTCCATATTCTACAACTACACGCTGGTGCAAGGAGTTTAAGATGGGAAGAACATCCACGGAAGACGAACACCGCGAAGGCCGCCCATCCTGTTCCCTCACTGAGGAAAACGTCAAAAAAGTTGAAGATCTGGTTTTGGCAGACCGAAGAGTGACCATTCGACATTTAGCTGAGAACACAGGCATCTCATTTGGTAGCATTCAAAGGATCTTAACTACCGAGATGAACATGAGAAAGGTCTCCGCGCGTTGGGTCCCGAGAATGTTAACCGACGAACAAAAGAAAAAACAACTTGACATTTCAAGGACCAATCTTGAAATGTTCCAGGCTGATCAAGAAAATTTTTTGGCTCGATTTGTGACTATGGATGAAACGTGGATTCATCATTTTGATCCCGAAACAAAATAACAGTCAATGACATGGAAAAGGCCATCCTCACCGACACCAAAGAAATTCAAAGTTTCAAGCTCTGCTGGCAAGGTTATGGCATCTGTTTTCTGGGATGCTGAGGGAATAATTATGGTTGAATACTTTGATAAGGGAGCTACAATAACAGGCTCCTACTATGCTAAACAAATTAAAAGATTGCGAGAGGCCATCAAGGAAAAAAGACGGGGTAAACTGCGCGCAAAAGTGCTGTTTCATCAAGACAATGCACCTGCACACAAAGCTGAAGTTGCAATGGCTGCCATTCAAGAAGCCGGCTTCCAGCTGGTGGAGCACCCACCCTATTCTCCAGATCTAGCCCCCAACGACTTTTATTTGTTGCCTCGGCTCAAGGAACACCTCCGGGGCAAGAAATTTGAATATAACGACGCAGTGATGGCCGCTGTAGAGGAATTTTGGGAGAGTCAAGGTAATGAATTTTTATTTAAAGGTATTGTTGGTTTAGAAAAGAGATGTACTAAGTGTATCGAACTGTTAGGAGATTATGTAGAAAAATAAATTTAATTTTTAAGTATATAGTTATTTTAATATACCTATTCTCATTACTTTTGGATCACCCCTCATATCCTATAAAAATAAAGGTGATGACAACAGCTAAGCCTACTCTTGCAAAGTTCAATTTCGTTAATCCAGCGCGGACTGGTCGACTTTACATAACTTTGGGATACTTTGTTAGTAGGAGGTTTGAAAAATGGTTAGTTGGTAGGGCTCTGTGTCTGGACCTGTAGATTTTCCACCACTGTACCTCCGATGGTCGAATAAAGAAATGCATACATTTAAACCGGTTCTCTCCAGAGACATCAAACCTTCGAACATTCTGTTCGCGACATCCGAAAAGAGGCCCGAGGACGTTCGGTTGGTGGATTTCGGCCTTGCGAAACAGCTGCGTGCTGAGAACGGGCTACTGATGACGCCCTGCTACACCGCCAACTTTGTGGCGCCGGAAGTGCTGAAGAGAGCTGGCTATGATGCGGCTTGTGACATATGGAGCTTAGGTGAGTTTTGAATTGGATTTTCTCCTTGTCCGCCATTAAAACTCCCTTCTTTATGTTCCTTCGTGTAATATGAACTTCTCATCCTCTTCATTCATGGCTCATTCGGTTAGACCAGTGGTTCCCAACCTTTTCTGGACCACCGCCCTAGTGATGTGCCGAGTCGCTGTTTTGGTAGATCGAGTCGATTCGAGTCAGTTTATACGGTATTCGAATCAGGACTCGATTCACTGATTCGAGCCCAGTTCAGAACTAGAGTCCGATTTTAGAACAAAATCGAAACAGCAAGTTGCAAGTTCAAACTTGTTTTTAATATAAGGCCCGCGCCACTTCATTGCTTATGTAAATAGTTTGCGAGTACAAGCGAGTTAACCAAACTCGAATACTAGACTCGAGTCAGTAGCATTCGTGTAAATAGAATCGAGTTAGCGAGTACGAACCGATTCTTCCAGATTCGAGTACTGGAATCGAGTCCAGCGTACTCGAATCAAAATAAATTGGTATTCGAGTAGGCGAGTCCAAAGCAGGAATCGAGTCGAGTCAAACCGTACTCGGCATATCGCTACACCGCCCTCTATAGAAGAGAACAAAAATTTCACCCCCCCCCCTCCCCCAGTCACTGGTTAGTCCAAAGTAGTTGGTTTTATTTGAATATCATCTGTACCCTCCCAATTGATCTGTACTTAGCTTTAACTTCAGTTAATGTCTAAATTTTATTTTAGAATTTAGAGGAATGATGAAGTAGAAATTTATTAAACGACTACCAAATGTACAATAAAATTGTTTATTAAACTTTTAAATATATAACATACAACTAACGAAACATTCGTAGAGCTGTTGCTTTTATACGTTTCATTTCGTGCATGATTCATCTTGTCTATGTGCGAACATGTCGAAACATGTTATTTTGTATGAACATCGCGCGTTCGCTTATCAACGTACGAGGACAAGTCATATACTTCTATTCTGAACTAAAAGAAATTATTATAATTATTAGTATTATTATTAATGCTAATTTAAATCTGCTTATTAACCCTTATTAAATCATTTTTAATTCACCACTCCTCTTTCTTGACTGCTTATCATTTGCTTCTGAATCCGCTACCGCCCCCCAAAAAGTCCGCGGCGCCCACTGGGGGGCGGTATCGCCCCCGTTGGGAACCACTGGGTTAGACTTTGGAACTCGCTTCCACCTAGTATACGGGACTGCCTAACTATATCCTCATTCAAGCTGCGTTTAAGGGAGTACTATCTTTAGAGGCGTTAATTGTGGAATTAGTTATGTTATTGATAAGTCTATGGGTTTTTATTCTTATTTGTTATTGTGTATATTGGTATTAGTGTATAAGTATATTTGGTATATATGTATAGATATATTGTTAGTTTTATTTTTTTCGTTATTTTATCTGTTTTCACGATGATTCATCTGTAATACACGCATTATTTAGATTACCATACTAGTTCTCCTCTCGCAGGTCTGCTGGAAGAAATTTAATTTATGAAATAAGCACAACATATTAAAAACAAAACATGAACATCAATGTTATTTTTAATCATGTTTACATGTATTTGTTTTTGCGTGCATAAATGTTAAATAGATAAAATAAAGTAAAACTAGTAATTGTCTATACTGGTCGTACATTTACTACTTTGCATACAAGGATTGCAATCTGAAATATTGAAAATTATCTTTTTAAATAGTTTTACTTATCTGTAGCCGTAGTACTTTAACTGTGTCATATGTAGTTGAAAGTTTTTGGTGATATAAAATCATCTTAAGCAATGATTTTACTAATCGAATTTGTATCCCATAGGCTATGTAATAAAGTTAAAATACAAATTCTCTGTCATATATATTGAACCTGTTTTGACTAGCAAATTAAATATTTTTTTAAAACAATAAGAAACTGTCCAAATACTATACATAAAAAAATAAGTAAATGGTTATTTATTGTGAGTTTGGAAAATTAATAAATGGTAAGTTATAACTTGAAACCAGAAGCTGGGCTGTCAAGCTGAAAAATCTTGAAGTCTTTCAAAAACTTATGAATAATATCATCACTTCTAGACAATTGTTCGCTAGGGAATTGGAGCCAATGTCGATTTTTTTTTATATGTTGTACCACCAGTCTTGTGAATTTTCTATTATATTATTATTATTGTTGTATTCATTACAGTCGTCTAATAATATAATTTTTCCTTTATCCTTTTAATGGGTTTAACTATATTGCATTAGTAAAAAAAATAATGAAATTCATTTAATGAATGGATTTCATTAGTTTTTTGAACTGGGTTCCGCAATTTTTCATTTAGAATGCCTAGTTTACACTGGACTAATTATTTGGTTTGTTTGTCATTGTGTATGACAGCCTTAATGTTGTCCGTTTTAAGTAATTCTTGTTTGAACTTCTTGTTAATAGTTAATTACGTGGAAGTATATCAAATGAAATGCCAGCGTTAAATAAATAGAAACTAGATGTTCATATTGAATACAAGCATTTACATTTTATCTAACATTTACAGGTGTTTTAGCATACATTATGCTGTCTGGCCGTACACCATTTGCCTCAACCGGAGACGATACACCTGAAGCCATATTATCAAGAATAGAATCTGGAAAGGTAATAAAATTGACTATTTGCTGGTATATTTTCAGTTCAAGTATATATTTTAAAGTATACACTATGTAGGTCAAAATATCCAGCAAATGAAATAAGTGTATTTTCATATTCAGAGTAATGTATCATTCCTGGAAACGCAAAGCAAATTAAAAATCATACTAAACATTTTATCATGTTACACTACGTATTTTTCTATCAACGTGGTCCTATTGCTCAAACCATGAGCGAGAGCCCGGTACCACAAAGCCCGCCCGCCTTGTTATACTGTAATGTAAAAATTATCATGTCTTCCCCTGACTTCAAACTATATAAATACTTATATACTAGTATTACTAACTACATCAAAAGTTGTTATCGGATTTTGCTTTTTTTTCTTCATATGCTACAGAACTAACACTCTTAAATTCAAAAAAATCAAAATAAAAATTAGCTTTATTCAAATATGACTTTATAGAAAGCTCTTTTGAATCGTCCAATTTTTTTCCCCTACCACCCAATCAGGACGTATTTTTTAGCTGATAAGAAGAATGGGCGCAAGAAACTTCAAGAAACCAGCTTTATCAAAAGTAATAACAACATTTACCATAAATTATGTCGTTATCATACAATGTACATATGTGCTTACAATTTATACGGGAAAACATATATTTACAATTTAGAATGTAATATCTTCCAATCAACACCAACCATTGGCATCATTTAAATAATCATTGAATCTTACATAAGGTATAGGTCAATATATACAATGTATAAATAATGTAAATAAATATTTAACATAGATAAATATTTTTTTACAGAAATATATATTAACAACCATAATTAAGGCAAAAATGCTCACATTCATCACACAAGCAGATGCCCCCACCGGAACTCGAACCCGGAACCTTAGAGATAGCGACACCACGAAATGGGTGTACTACTCTGCCAGGTGGTCGTCAATAATTAAATGCCTACTAATACAATAAACGCGAAAGTTGTTGTAAGTTTGTTATTCTTTCCATGTAAAACTACTGAATGGAATTTAATGAATCCACAATAATATAACTTATAATAATATAATTCATAAAGATACTAGCTTTCTGCCCGCGGCTTCGCCCGCGCGGATTTCGGGATTGGGTCTATAGAGGGTTAAGGGTCATAGCTTTTTCCCACGGCTACATATGCGCGGAAGTCGGTTTATGGCGCGAAGGTTTTATCGTGCTTCCCGTGGGACTATCCGTTTTTCCGAGATTTAAAATACCTCAAAACCTTGCTCAAGAATCACTCTATCTATTGATGAAAACCGCATGAAAATCTGTGCAGTAGTTTTTGAGCGAAGCCTTTATTGCGCATCCCGTGGGATCTGGCGATTTTTTCAGGATCAAAAGTAGCCTATTATTTAATCCGGACTTTTATCTTTACGTCTGCAAAATTTCAAACCAATCGGTTCAGTACTTACGGCGTGAAAGCGGAACAAACAAACAAACTCACTTTCTGATTTATAATATTAGTAAGGATACGCCACGCTAATATAATTTACTCGAAATACTAAACCTGGGGGGCAATCGCACTAACAACTCGCAGCTGAAACGAAACCAAATCGTTCCACTCAACCAATCCGAGAGCTAGAATATCATGTCATCGAACAGATGACGTGATATTGTGGCGTTCGGATTGGTTAAGCCGAACGGTTCGGTTGCGTTTCGCTTGCGATTTATTAGTGCGATAGCCCCTCAGCGCAGACAAAGTCGCGGGCATCAGCTAGTTGATAATATCTGCGCGAAAATAGGTTATCAAGTAGTGACGCAGCAGGCGTAAATGTATGTTCCCGGAAGTAGCTTGGCGTTCCCGGGGGCTCCCTACATGCCTGAGGAAGGCCATCCCTGAGGTTTTTAGTGGGTAGGTCTCCCCCTTCTGGGGAGGAGAACCCCACATAACCGACAGCTCGCCGCAGCCGGGGTATGCAATTTAATGCATAGTTTATAGTATTAGTGAAGATATAAATGAGGCTTATCAACGTCAGGTTGAGCTATCCAGCGGTATTTGGCGGGGGGTATCGGGGGAGGCTCGCGGGTGCGTGCGTCGGATGCTTCAGCTAGAGCCTTCACTTCGACCTAGAGCGTCTGACCTATTACGGGAACCATGGCTACAACCTGGCCAAACTACAGCACACAATCCTGTAGAGCCTATAGGCGACGCAGACGCGCCACCACCCGCAGCTGATTTGAGACGAGCTGTGGATCTCACATTCCAGGTATGTTTCTCACCTTATAGTTTACTCTGCCTCGTCTATGCATCGAATGAGATCATGAGTAGTAATGGTCGTTATTTCAATAACAGATAGTATAATGAATTATTTTCCCGTAATGAATAACACGTTATTTAACAGACAACATGATCCATGGGTTAGTTACAAATTTTCTTATTTCTATTGTTATTGATATGGCATAATTTATTTGCAAACAACATTAAATATACATGATCCATGGGTTAGTTACAAATTTTCTTATTTCTATTGTTATTGATATGGCATAATTTATTTGCAAACAACATTAAATATTCTTATATCTAAATCCTTTTGCTGCTTTCCTTATTTATCTGTTCTATCTTTATCCTGTTGCTGCTGTTGACAAAATGATCGCCTAGTCGCATTGTTGTTGTTGCCACTTGCGTGTGTGCGGCACGGAGCGAGCGAGCACGACTGTGCTACAAGCTACAAGTATGAACGAGAGAAAGCAAATATTAACCTTTCTCACAAGGAAATAGAGTTCATATTTGTTTATATAATATTTTATTGTACAATATAGATTGGAAAATTATAGTTATTTATAGTGTACAAGGGCGGACTTATCTCTAAAAGCGACCTCTTCCAGCCAACCCAAGTAGTGGTGCGAGACGTTAAAATTGCAGGGGTAATTAATTGTTTAAAACCTATTCAAATGAACACATCATTAAGCATATATATACATATACATACTTACTGAAGGACGTGGCGGCACGATCGCCTGGCCGCCTCGTTCACCAGACTTGACTCCTCTGGACTTCTTTCTTTGGGGGACATTAAAACAGAAAGTTTATCGGGAAGTTACAAACACCAGAGAGCAGCTCCTTCAGAGGATTATGGCTACAGCTGAAGAGATACGGAACGACAGAGATATGATATTAAGAGCCACTCAACAAGTTGGATTGAGAGCAATCGCATGCCTTCAAAATAATGGCGGTCACTTCGAACAAATTTTGTAAAAAAATAGGTTTGAATAAATTCTCGTGCTCTCTTTTTCTTTGTTTTTATTTCAAATAATGTGTAGTTTAATGGCTTACTTACACCTTCTAATCGTAAAAGTACCTCTCTCTCTCACACACAATAGAAATATTACCTTCTTATGAATAGGGTTTTTTTGTCAATTTTGACTTGTTTTGTTAGACCCGTTTCTTAACTATTTGCCTGTTTAGCGGTACTTATTTTAGGTTTATTTACAAGCTCAACTCATTGCCAATAAATTAAAACAAAAAAAAATGATATGTCAAGGGCCCGGAATTTTAGGTAGAGCCCAATAACTAAAAAAAATAGATAATTTTACACAGTTTTCCGTCTAAATCAAAGGATTTTGTTTAATATTGTAAAGAATTTCTTAACAAATTTATTGTTAAATGCTAGCACAGCTCATTAACTTTGAAATAAGGCCACTTTTGTGTATGTAGACCAAATAAAATCGTAAAACAGCAAGATTTAATAAACTCCTTAAAATACGAGAAATAAAATTTTAAAATAGCTCTCATTCATAGGGGTGAGGGATGCGACCCCCATTTGTATAGATTTTTGTCGATAAAACTTAACATACAACACGTTGGTAAAGTATCGGAAGTCCGATCCCTAACACACTGTATATAATAATTATATAATATAATACAATTAATTAGACTGATAGTACTCTTTCAGAAGATGTTTGAAAGATGTAAGGGATGGTCTCTCACGAATGGAAGCGGGCAAACTATTCCACAGCTTGGCAGCACGGACGGAAAAGGATTTTTGAAAAAATATGGAATTGGACTTAAGAATTTCAAGGACATTTTTAGTAACACAGGATCGCTTGGGGCGGGAGCTTTCGGCACAAAATTTAAAACGGGTTCGAAGGTAAGTTGGAAACTGGGGATAGTGGAGAATTTTGTACACAAGGGAAAGGATGTGTAGAATTCTACGCAAGCGAATAGGTAGCCACCCTAACTGCTTACGATAATCAGACACGTGATCAAATTTACGCAGACTGAATATAAAGCGAATGGATAAATTATGAAGGCGCTCTAGTTTATTAAGTAGCTCTTCGGTTGCATCTAAGTAACAGACATCAGCGTAGTCGAGAATAGGAAGTAAAAGGGACTGAGCGAGCATAACTTTAGTTTTGAACGGTAGGAAATATTGTAAGCGCTTGAGCGAGTGATATGAAAAATGCAAACGTTGACTCACATTATTAATATGAGCCGACCAAGACAAATTACCCTCAATAATCAACCCCCAAATTCTTACATTTATCGGAAAAAGGTATCTTAGTCCCATTGAATAATATTTCAGGAAGCACCTTCAAATCAATCTTTTTAATCATACGGTTGCATAATTGCTTGTGACTTTATAGGGTTTACGAGTAGTCCAAAAGAATCCGCCCAGTTCTTAATAGAAAGAAGATCTTCATTGATCTTTTGGATTGTGCAGCAGAGGTCAGACATATTTGTGTGGCGGTAAATTTGCAAATCATCTGCATACAGATGAAAGGAAGCAGAAATGGTTGTAGTCAACTGGTTAATAAAGATGGAAAATAGTTAAGGGGATAACACACCGCCTTGAGGCACACCAGCAGTAATATGAGACCATTTAGAATAAGTGTCATTCAACTTTATACACTGCTGACTTACAGGCCGTAAGATAGTTAGAGAACCAACCAACCACCAAAGGAGAAACATTGATAGATTGAAGAATTCCTAGGAGGATATCATAATTAACAGAACTAAAGGCACTACTGAAATCTAGAAGAACGGCTACAGTGAACATCCTGTTGTCCATGGCAAGACGTATATCGTCAGACACATTCAACAGAGCTGTGACCGTGCTGTGAAAAGGACGAAAACCAGACTGAAAATTACTTATTTAAATATATAAATTACTTACTACGTTTGTGAACAACATTTTCCTGAATTTTTGATAAAAATGGAAGAATTGAAGTCAGCGTTAGAAGAAGGATTTGAACATTTGGGCAAGGGTATCACATATGCCAATTTCCATCCCTCGGGATAGTCACCAGTTAATAAAGAAAGATTGATAATGTGAGTGATAATGGATAACAACTCATCGAGCAATGGAACTATCATATCACGACTGATACCGTCCACGACTGATACGGTACCTTACCCATTGCTTTAGAAGTAGTAGAGAGAATGAATTTTCGAACTAACTCCTCAAAGACTTCATTGAAAGTAAAACCGTCACAATGTGGTGAGGTGGATTTTGGGAGAGAACTTAAGGTTGAGGCTTTTACGGAGTCAGTCAATGTTATTGATGATTGCGAGAAGTGTACATTAAGAGTATCAAAGTTCATAGTAGCGTTATTTTCATTCGAAGACTTGCCCACACCAAGTGTATTGAGGAATTTCCAAGTTTTAGCTTGAGATAAACCCTCGATAGACGAATGAATGTACCGACGCTTAGCGTCTCTACACAACTTGTTGCAACGATTGCGAAGATTTTTATTTCTTATAGTAATTTTACTAATCCCAAATTCACAATTTTGTACCTTCGCTCGTATGACAATTAGACTCATTTTGATTTCCAGTGTGATTTGAAATAACAATTAGGTAAACTGTTGCTGGCTTGCTGGTGCCTAAGTTGTTGTCATTTTTTTAGTCACGCGTTATTTGCTGTTGTGCGATCGCGCGTATGCAAATTAAATTATTCGTTGCAATAAGTAAATAATGTAAACATTGAATGTAAATAACAAATTATGTACAGATCAATAACTTTTAAATACGCCAGAGAATTATATTGGTTAGGTAATTAGTTTTAAATTATTTAAATTACTGCCTAAAAAGTATAAAAGAAAACTAATTGTTAAGACTAACTAAGCTAGCTATAATAACAATAACAATCGTACTCAACAACATTTGTCAAAACAGCAATATAACAGGATAACAGACAACAGTTTACAATAACAGTTATAGGAAAATAACAACAATGATCATAAGTAATTGGACGTGTAACGGTCGTGATTTTCAACCACACTACATGTTGTTTTACTAAAATTTGTAAACTATATCGAAATTTAAATCTCCTAGGCATGTATATGTATTTTTTCTGGAATTGAATAATAAAACTGAAATCTAGTTCATGTTATAAGTCAGAAATTATAGAAAGTATTTGTGGTCCAATATTATGAAAAAAAAAACAATATCTCTAATCTGTAGTACTGTCATACAGACTGTACTTTACTAAAAAAACGTATCAATTATTATCAGATATTGTATTTTCAACACGATTGATGCCTCTGTTTAAGGGTAACTTTATTTTTTCTGTTAGGACAGAGGTATTGATTGACCCAACCCTTTCAATTTGTGAATTTCTACTTTCGCTCTTTTAAAATAAGTAAATTATGACTTAAAAATAAAGTTAAAAATGAAAAGAAAAAATACAGAACCCCTTTTTTTGTGTATTTTTTTAAGTCATTATATTTCTTAACCATTTGCAGAAATATAATAGCAGTACATTCTCTTATTCGGCTCTTATGACTAGGGATTGCAATCCGGAAAAACGGATCCGGTAATCCGGCGGATCCGGCATTATTTAATGGTTACCGGATCCGGTGCTAGCAGTTAGTAATCATGATGGTATCTGTCATCATCATTAATACCTCTAAGACTTGTTTGTTAGCATTCTCAAACACTTTAATAATGGTTTTCATTTCAGTTAATTGCGTAAGGTTAATTGTATCTATTAGATATTATAGGGACTTGATAATTAATATTGTTACTTATACATTGATCTATCTGTGAAAGTGAAATCTAGAAAGACTGAGCTACTCGTTACGTCGTAAAATTATTACTAATTACCTACACTACTAAATTTTAATTTTTTTCTTGTTGTATATTTGTCTTAACATTGGTTAGGAAATAAAGTCGATTTTATATATTTGGGATTTATTTTTTATAAACTACCTACATATAAATGCAGTGACACTTGATTAACTCACTTATTTTGTACTAAAAAGCGAAAATCATCTTGATTTAATCAATCCGGCCAGATGCGACCGGATCCGGTCGGATTGATGGGAATCCGGACAATGACGCCGGATTGCAATCACTACTTATGACATCTCCAGCGTGTGGAGAACTGACGTCTTTTATTTTCGATCAGTCAGGTATTAATAGTTATTTATGCAACTGTTGTATAATCAGTGGTATTAAAACAAGAATGTGGGTTTATCTATTTATCTACTATTAATGATAATAGTATCACATGAGTGTTTTAGTACCTAATTATAACAGTTGCATACAAGACTTTATTTACAATCATGATGTGAATCCTCTATAAAAGATTCTCATACCATAGGGTGTTGTAAGAACTATGTAAATTCAAGAAAAATCTAATTGCGAAGCATGTAAAGTAAACAAGCCTTAATAAGTAAAAGAATTATTTATTGTAATAATTATTTACATTTTGGATTGTACAATTATTGAAATGCACTTGAACATTTGCACCTTGTTGAATGTTGGCAGATCCTGATGTACTTAGAATATTTGTATTCAGCACTTCATTATTTCTATTATTATAACACGATAAGACGAGAATCCGAAATTTCGAAATCCGAAATTAGTCTACAATTTATTGTTCTTTTTTCAAAATTTTAGCGATCTGGTGGAAAATGTCATTGCATGAGAATGTTCTTTTTTTGAAATTCATAATATCACGCGTTTGGATGATATCATGATCATAATATCATTGAGTGTTTTAATGTAGGCAATATGCTAATTGTTATAGGTTCTTTTATAGAGGATTAATAGCATGATAGTAGATAAAAATCTGTATAGTATCGTGACATGCAATCAATTATTTACATGTGAACTTTTAGGCGATGACAGCCTCCCCACTGACACCACAAGTTCTCGGCCCCGTGTCTCAGTCGACCCTCGCCCAGCGTCGTAGCAAGCCGCAGCGTCGATATCCCCCCACGCAGCTTTAGACCCCCTCTCAACAAAACAACGCAAACGTCGCTCGAAAACAAGGCTATACAACTTTATTTGGTAAGTGGACTCGATACATCCACTATATGTTCATGTCAATAATCAGTAGTGCAACTCGTTGCTCATGGCAACTTCTCAATTGCTAATCTTAATATATTTATATTATTAGTATTTAAAATGACACGAGAAAGTTGATTATTAGCTGGCTACATTCTTAGCTGGTGTGATGCCAGTTGATTTCAAAGAGAGGAACGATGATATATCAAAGCTAAACGACCATCTAGATTATTGCAATTAAAGTTACATGTTTTTATTGTTATAGTGTACAGACAATAGAAAATGTTGTTATTACTTTAATAGTGTAATCCTGCAATGTAACTTCTTTATTGCACCTTGCTAACAAAATATTTGGTAAGTTGTCTGTGCATTAAAAATTTTCCTAACTTCTTTGCATTATTTGAACATCAAGTATTTTAAGACATTCCGTTCCCAATAAGATCATGTTAGATTGTAAAATAGTTAAAGACTATGTAAAAGTTGTTGAGTTTAACTATATTTGTCTTCCTTTATTAATATACTTTAAGCTTTACATTGATACTATATCTTGTAGGTTGTTTTCCCACCTATGCATACTATTATTAGTCTGTCTGTGCCATTAGATTTTTTGGTCACGAATTTAATTTTGAAGTATAGTTTCTTTATAAATTCGTCACAAATATTTAAACTCACGATGAAATATTTTGTGTAAGAAGAAATTATATTTTTATACAGTATTAGAGAATATTCCAAGTCTGTCTCTTCTATCCATAAGTATTTCCAAAATTGTCTAGGTAATTTATTCATACACGTTATTATTCTGCAAAAAAAAGAAATTGTTTATATTTTTATATAACAGTGTCTATTAGTAAAAATAAATATTATATAATTTTAAGATGTTAGTTTAAGGTTTGTCTTGTACGGTTGATATGTCCTGTCGTTCTATAAAGAGTTCTTTTCTTGCTTTTAATACCGGTGGTCATTTGTATTATGTTTTGTTTAACTTGACAAAACTAATAATGCCTTTGTTGCTACCACAAAATATTCTTTTATTTAGTAAATGAACTATAAAGCTACCGAAAACTACGAACGTAAATAATAGTTTTTATATTTATATATAAATAAGGATGAATTGCGGAAATTCGAGTATATACGCCAAATTGCATAGTAAATTCCTTTATTATTATGTGCCTCATTGTCAAGACAAGGCTTGTATAAAAAAATTTGTATATCTCATAATATAAATAATGAAATTCTGTTAAGAAATCGGACATCTTCTGTTATAGATAGCTCACATTCATCTTGACTGCTGGAAATAAAAAAAGGCTAACAATTGAAATACTGTACATGAAATGCCTAAACTAAAAATGCTATTCCTAAAACAAATTGTTTTATACAATTATATGTATGCGACTGAAACATATTCTTAAACAAATATTAAAATATATTTGGTTTTATATTTTCTAAATAAATAAATTAACAACGTTCTTTCTCATTCATGTTTTACTTAAACGTCTATATTAATCTGGTATTTCACTATTGAATTTAATATATATTACATCCTCAGATATATTATTTTTAGCGATTACTCGCAGAATGGGATATATATCTTTATTTCATCGACAAGTTATAGCTTAATGGCGACCGTAAAATATAAAACATATGATATATTATGATATACGAAATATATCTCGGAATGAAACCGGTACCGGAATTTAATTAATTTGTCTACATGAATTAAAACTCTTGTCTGATTGTATCTTGTGTTTTTATTTTAATAAATTTATATTACTTTACCAGTATATCCGCCCAGGTACGGGCCTTCGTACAGGTCCAACTAGGTTTTATACATATAAAGCATTTGAATTTCTTTATTTATTGTTGAAAACTGCTGCGTAGTTTTAAAAGATCTAAGCCTACAAACAGTGGCAGAGAGTTTTATATTAGGTAGAGATTTTAATTAAACCAACTCTTTATAGAACGCATTTCACAGGCATAGCGTAAAATTGTAGTTCCAAAATATTATTGTGACCTATGTCAATATGTATCACATTTCAAATATTGTATACCAAATCAATTATTAATTTTATGCCAATAAGGCCTAATTTGCTCATGGTCACATTGTGATTGGTGTTTATGTTTAATTCATTAATTCAATATGACCGTTAATACATTGAAATTAATCAAACTGTGTGTAGTTGTAAAATAGTTATTACGAGCTTTTACATCCGAAAGATACCTCAAAAATATTTTTTTTTCTTCTAAACTATTGTAATTATTTTTATTAATTAGATGATTATATTCATATTTATTCTTATGAGAGGTACCCTTTCGGCATTATCTCTAAAATCGTACTTAGTAGTTATGCAATAAATCAGATAACGTTTATTTTATTTATTTAGGTACTATTCATTTATTTACTAATTTATTAATCAATTTAGTACATGAATGTATTAATATTTGTAACTTTATTTAATAAAAACGAAAATATTAAAATTTTCTTCAGTTTTGTCATAAAAATAAAAATGCATATGTTGAAAGATGTTTATGTGTTTGATGTACTACTTAAAGTTCTATATTTTGTAAAATCTTTTTAATAAACTTTTATGTTATAAAATTATTATTGACATATGAAAATATTTGGCAATGGTGACTTACATTCTATTTTTGCTAACTAAATTTTTTTTAGAATAATTGTATTTTTATGACTAACGCGCGTATTCATAATTGATTAGGTGCCATTGTAATTTTAAGTGAGGTAGATACGAGTAGCAACTAAACATTGTTTTAAGTATGCGAAGAAGTAGTGAATGTCGTGAACTATTCATTATAGTCATTTTTATAAAGTGAATATAAACATTTCTTTCCTAATTAGTTAATCGCTAAACTGTAATTACCCAGTTATGGTGTTAGATGTGTAGATAAAATATATTTTTATATTGATCACAAATAATAAAAAAGCGCGTGATTTTATGTAAACAGACTTTTCGACCAAAGAGTTACATTTTATGTATCTTAATTAATTTTAGATTGCGAAAAGATTGATTTAATTGCTTTTAATATTGTTGGAAATATTTAGTTGATTTCCACATTAAATATTATATAGCACAAATAAATTTGCGACAAAACTATGAATTGGAACTATTGATCGAACTTGTATTAATCGCCAGTATTTATGTATCTATACCGTTTCAAGTACTACTTGATTTATTACAAGCTTCTGTGCATAATTTATATTATTCTAATATTATTTGTCATAAAAAAATCTAGTATGATGTAGGTGTCACAAACAAGGACTTCATCTAGTTTTATCAAATTATAATCAGAGTTTATTATAGTGAGTACGCAATATCTGATCTACGCACTTGTCACTACGAAGGTCCATTTTGATTTCCCGAGTTTACTTTATAGTTCTCTTTAATCTTTATTGTCTATAGTCCATCTCTGCGATTTGTCTATGTAAATCTTAGCTTGGTTAAGAAGTAAAAGTTATCAAGAAAATGTCAACATTTTTGTGGAGAATATAATCGATAGTTCATCACCATCCGCTTGCCCATTTCCCATTATCTGGGGTCGGCGCAGTAGATCTTTTTCTTCCATTCCTCTCTATCAGCCGCCATTCGATAGTTCTTTGAAATAAATATATTTTTTGTAGGTTTGGAGTTTTGGCAAGCGAAAAATGTGGATCAGGTATTACGTGATTGTTTGCCCGTTCGTATAGGTACAGCGTATTTCATCATCTTAAATACACTAAAATCCAGTAAAGACAGACCTTGTTCATATTTCTATTTGGTATATCGAAGATGGGACTATACATTTTTAGATAAGCAGTGTTAAGGAATCTAGAGAATTATTAAAATACGAAACAGCTTCTATACATGGCCCTTTTTCGGGTACCTTGTGCTATCGCGTAATAAGTCTATTATAAGGAATGCGGAACTATGCTATCATAATAAATAAAGAATTGTTGATATACAAAGTAATAGGAATTGATGTAATTTGTTATAAGGGTGGCAATAGTTTACCCATATATACAAAATGTTCATAATAGCAATTAACGTAACGTAAATGTAAGTGAATGATATAAATGTTAAACATATCTGGTACACTATTATTGTATCAAGTAATTTATAATGCTACCACACTTCGTCCACACTTTTTCTCTTGTGTTATGATTTATATTATTCAACTTGTTTAGAGGTTCAATTCACATATTACGTTTATTACCTTTGTAAAGTAACTAAAAAATAGCTTTATTCAAATTGTTTATCATATATTTTATAAATATGTATAAAATATATGATAAACAATTATTAGATAATTTTATGCATAACATGTATGTCATATTTTTTATATTTTAAGCAATAACTTTTATTCTACGATTTATTGACAAAAAACATCACATATTATACTATGAATTTTAATTAGATAAACTCAGATCAATACAAGGTCCAAATCATGGTAGGAATAACTGATAGAATACGTCCTGGATTAAATCTATCCATATAGAATCAATTTCTAGCACTAATAATGCATGACAAGCACGAGAATAAATTTTAAGAAAAATTTTATATGTATATATTAACGAATATCGCATAGGTGACATATTGTTTGTTTTATTAGGCATTACTGGCAAGTACGCAGCTATCAATCTTTACAAGACCAATATTTTAAAATATCCAGTTAACTGACTAAATAACTTTTTAAGGTACAGAATTAAACTATGTGATCAGGTATTCATTCCAATTCCCTTACGCGACGACTCCACACCCACACCATACTTTGGACACTTTTATTGATTTACACATTGCCAAGTTAGTTGCCTATTTAGATTTTTTCGTTCAAGCACGTAGCAAATGTCACTTCAGTATTATTTGAAACATGCTTAATTAGGGTTGAATAGTATATAAGACTGTAAGTCAGATTATACATACCTTTAGATGGCTTTTCAACCAAAAATGCTGTCAAAAATGAAATGCTACAGTACAGACATGCCATGTTCCTTCTGTTATTAGAATAACACACAAGGACGAAAAGTATATACATTTGTGACATACCATGGCGTTAAGTAGTTTTTTTATTGACATGTGTCATAGATTTTGACATTAGGACTATGGAATCTTGAATGCTGTTGTAATATGGAAAGTACGGTGTCATGTGTTTATGTGTGGTGATCCAAATACATATAAAAGTAATAAATAACACGAAGGAAAACATGGTCCATGGTGGTAGTACTGCTTTTTGTCTGTTTCACTATATGAAAGATAATTATTGTTACTATTGTTATTATTTAATGTTTACTAAATAAGCCACTACAATGATAAACTTATGTGACTGTGGTAAATGAATTTAATATATACAATTGCAATTTAGCTATCAATCTGTATTTTTAACAATAGTTGTAGGGAACTGAGGACGTGTACGTGTACTGCCTCGGTTGCTCTATTGCGATTTCATTAAACAGTTTTGATAGTCATGTATTGGATTTGCGAGTTCGACTCCTGTAGCATTAGTAAATATTGTTCTACATTGGTTACTTCGATTTAAACATTCCTGTTGTAGTAATTTACTAGTCACATTAAGCACTTAGATTATTACTTCAGTTGTAACGAAAGTTCAAAATCTTGCCCCAATATTGAGAATAGTTGTTAGAAAATTAGGATACATTTTATATCGTTACTACTGTAAAGTATTATACATAACACTCCTTAAACATCGTACAGAGCTTGCTAACATACCTATTTGTTATTATATTTAATAAAATATTTTCATACTGTCTCACAAAACACTAAATATTATACACATATATAACTATAAATATAGGTTTTCTATACACACTATTGTAGATTAACAAAACACAAGTTATATTATTGGAAAGTTTATTATTGATATTTAGTGTGAGCTGTGAGCAGGACCACAAAGACAAAATAAGCTTCTCTGTGGTCATTTGTGTTAATGTTGCATTGTCACAATTTTAATCTATTTTTCTATCTTTGAAATAGAAATGAAATTTCTACATAATAAATAGTAAACAAAAATTGTTGTTTTAGATAAACTCATATTGAATTAGATGTGTAATAAATAAATTGTTGACATTGCTTAGTTTAGTTTTTTATTTTATGCCTTCCACATGTTTTACGAAAATATTAACCGCTTTGTTTATATTTTAAATTTTGCCTAAAAGGGCAAACTGCGAATACGTCTTCGGCAGAGCTACTGCTGGCGACAATAAATTACGCAAATTTGAAATGAATGTTTTTCAAAATGTAAAAGAAATATGAAAAAATGTAATGTACAATGAAAACGGACACCTCATAAATATATTGTGCCACAACTGTCATAATATTAATTTCTGTAATTTTTTTGTGCTTTTCTGCAGGACTAATATTGTTTTGAATGTCGGCAGCATTTCCCCATAGCAAATTGAAAAGTATCATATGCAAAAAAATAGATGCCTGTATAAAAATAAATACCTGGGCTAGTCGATGATATATAATAATTAATAAAGGACCTAGCATTAAACCCTGTGGATACTCAATTTAACTGAAATAGTAAATTAAATCAACCACCGCAAGGGGAGAACTTAACGTCAAGCACGCGTTCAAAAAAAGTAGCGCGATTATTCTTCAGTAGAAAAACTTTTGAGATATGACTAAAAGTTCAGAAGTCACAAACAAATGTATTCTGTGCAATAGTTTATTACACAGGTGAGCTGACACACCAACTTATCTGCTTCCATCAATATCAAACATCTTTTGTTGCAGGAGGTACTTCATAGAATAATAAAGATAACTAAATAAGGTATTATAAAAAAAAAAAATCTTGATGTGTTTAATTATTTTACATTAACATTTATTAATGTTGGTGCTACTATTGGGCCTTTTCCAGCAATAACTAGAGGACTCCCTTTGTAACATGCAATTTTCTGTTCATTGGTTTTTAAATCTGGTGCACAAGTTTCAAATATCTTCTTCTTTGGGTTTAGTTGGGGTTCTGGCTCCCGAGGATAACCATCACAAATTACTAAATCCCCTGGGACAGCTCCACTTGGTGGCATCAATATCTCTACTTTTTCAGTTGAAGATGCACACATAACCATAGCCTCTGATGTAACCCCCCTCATCTGAAACAGAAAAGGACAATTAATAAAACATTACTGCTATGTTCTTTATTTTATTTACACAATTACTGGCAATGGCATACCTTAACTGGTTTTAAATTACATAAAATCATAACAATTTTATCTCTCATTTGGTCTATAGGAACATGATTTACAAGACCAGAGACAACAGTTCGTGGTTTGTCTTCTCCACATTCAATTTTTTCCACATACAATGTATCTGCATCTGGGTGCTTGTTGACATCAATTATTTTACCAATTCTAAAGTCTAGTTTACGCACATCAATGACTTCTGTTGATTCTGTCTTTTCTTTGATCTTTTTGGCCTGGTCTGATTTCTCTTTCTTTTCTTTTTTTAATACCTCTTTTTTAGATATTTCTATTGTTGTAGAGATTGGTTCAGTAGCAACAGCATTGCCTGAGCATTGGGTTTTTCCAGGTATGGTATATTGTTTTTTACCATTCAATGTCTCAAGTCTAATTAATTCTGATTTACTTTGTACAACTTTCAGAGAAAGAATCTCATTTTCCTGCACAAGTGATTTAATCTTCTCTTCTATTTTAATTCTTTTTATGGCTTCTAGCTAAAACAAAAAAAGTTAGTTTTTATTAGTGATGAAACGGATATCCGGTAACTATCCGGTATCCGGCCTATCCGGCCTATTTTCACTATCCGGCCGGATACCGGATAGTAGGGCACTATCCGCCGAATACCGAATACTAGATGTTTCCCGCGATACCGTTCGCGCTGAGTGCTTTACGCCCTAAACTCGTCTATATCGCGCTTTTCTGTGGGAATACAAAAGTTTTTAAGCCTATCTATATTGTTTCTCGTTGTCTAATCTATCTCTGTATCAAATTTCAGCAAAATCAGTTCTTTAGTTTAGGCGTGAGAGAGTAGCAGACAAACAGACTGAATTTATAATATTAGTAACGGATTATTTTGCACATACACACACATATATGAAACGCGATAAGCGGCCGAATATCCGGTGGCCGGATATCCGGCGCTCCGGCCTCGTAGTTAGCCGAATATCCGGTATCCGGCCAAATCACTATCCGTTTCATCTCTAGTTTTTATATACTTTTAAATTATATGTTCCATGAATATAACCCTTTCGGCACTAATCTTAACACAAATAGATATTCTGTTTTTATAAATAGTTATTTAGTAAAATTTAATATTATATTATACAGGGTTACCTGGTGAGTCGTGCGAACCCCGTTAGGGGGTCGTGGTTCCCACCATTTCTGACAGATTTCCCCTTGGAACCCCGCCCCCGAACTTAACCCTTTTCAAGTTATAAGGCTTTAAAGACTTTTTTGAAAAAATGTCCGATTTTTGTTTATTGGCCCATTTTTTTTGTTTATTATAATTCAAATATTTAGTTTTATACTATTTTTGTGTAGCAGATTAGTTTGTTCATCATAATGCAAAATAAAAATAGAGTTACCTCAACTAAATAGGTTGTAGATAGAAGATTGATAGTTATAGCATCAAACAAAAATCAGTACAAATCAAACTTCAACCAGCAATAGTAAAAAAAAAATCTATGACACGTAGGCTGCAGACACCTTTAAAAATATCTACGTTTCATTAGCTATTCAACAAGGTATAACAAGGTAGGCTGCTATTAGATTTCTTGGAATAATCTTTGGTAAAAGTCCTAAAAGGAGTAGTGAAATTAATGTAAAATTTATCAATTATGTTACAAAATAAAATAAAATAAAACAATTTAAATTTAAATCTGCTACACAAAAATAGTATAAAACTAAATATTTGAATTATAATAAACAAAAAAAATGGGCCAATAGACAAAAATCGGTCATTTTTTTCAAAAAAGTCTTTAAAGCGTTATAACTTGAAAAGGGTTAAGTTGGGGGGCGGGGTTCCAAGGGGAAATCTGTCAGAAATGGTGGGAACCACGACCCCCTAACGGGGTTCGCACGACTTACCAGGTAACCTGTATAATATTAACATATGATTGGTAGTTGCCAAGTACCAAGCAATGGACTTGTCATACATAGGTCTTAGCATACATAGTAGGTGAGGTTACCTTAAGATAGGTTTACTAATATTGTAATTTTGTGTGCTATTTTGATGACAATATTTCACACTTTTCGGATTCCTAAAATTTTAAGTAATGCGCAACTCAATCCTGATTAACTGCCCCTTAGTGACAGCATTTGAGGCGATGATGATTGATATAAATATGTATGTATTGCCTAAAATCTTACTTGGTTTACAAATAGTAAAACAATTTCGTAAAATTGTATAAGAGTGATTGGACTAACAGACACTCATTTAATTGTAGGTAACTCATTTAACATGTAATGTAAACGGAATTTATCCTATATTACAAATGGCTGGACACCATAAAAAAAACGAATGCAGATTTGTGTAGAATAAATAAAATTATTAAAGAAATATAGGTACTTGTTATTTATACGTAATAAGCAACTGAAAAGTTGCACCCTTAATCAACTCCGTATTTATATGGTATTCACATATAAACGTTAATAAAAGAGTAACTTTTAAATCAATAATTATTATCTACCCTAGTAAATCATTTCAAGAGAGTATCGATTATAAATAGTAAGCTGGCTGATACTGTCATTCACATTATTATGTTTATTAAAATATTGAAAGTTTACATTACAGTAGATTTAAAAAATACCTTTGACTTCAATTCAGTCAATTTTTTTTCTGCTACTTCGGCATTATTTTGAAGTTTCATTATAATATCTTGAGTCATTTTTCTGGTAATAATAAACATCCACACAAACTTTTCGTATAGAAAATCGTAGTCGTAGTCAAGAAGCAAGAACACAATGACACAAGTAATTTAAAAAGAAATACAATCACAGACTAATTAGAATACTACGTATTTATGTGCACAGACATGATTTTTTCTTTTTTTTTAATTTTATGACCTGGTAACATAGACCTTTAAGTCATAACATATTTGGAACAGCCCTGTAATGCATCCATATGAATCTTCTACCAATAGTAATCACAGATAAAAATCATTGCAGTAACACTCTTTCGTTCACTTCGTTCAATACTCAATCTTTAGATCAACTTCTGTGCACGACTGCACACTTCGCTGCTGGGGTTGGTGAAGGATTCGGAACGGTGCGGCCCGGTGGTTGTTGCAGGAAGAAATTAAGAAGCCAGTTTCTTGTGTTCAGTCGGCCAGCAGGGTCTTCAGGAGCTTTCTGTTCTGGTGGTTGGACAGTCGTCCGCTTCAGTATGTGGTCCCCGTCGTAATCCGTACCGAGTCGAGGGAGTCCATCAATTTATTCCCGAAAAAATCCCTACCAAAAAATACGATTTCGAGACCCGAGAGATTGGTGAGGCTAAACCATACAGAAAGCACCTGTCGAACCAATTTTGCCCATTATTTATCCCTTTGTGTGTACAATAAATGCTTATTTAATAAATGTTCCCTTATTTTCATCCCTTTCATATATAGGTAATCTGTAGGAGCTTATTTTTTCCTCTATTTTGCCGTTTATTATTTAACTATATTTTTTATAGTTCTCGAGTTATACTCGATAATACGTCGGACAGGGTGAGTTTTCATCCCTGTTTACGGCTTAATTTACCCCCCACAAATTACCTATAAGTTTTAAGTCCTCACTTTTTAGGGCATATGTTCGGAGTGTATATCAGATACTATATCTTAACTAGCGGCCACTGAGAATGCTCTGCGATATACATATATAGGCACTTTAATACGCGTGCGATAGGACATTGATCCGACATTTTCATACATTTTATGATTTCTCAGTGGCTACCTGTTTACAATTTTATAATTTATTGTGCCCTAGCTATTCATAATATTATTCATTTAATACATTAACATATAGTATGCCCAAATTCAATAATAGTTTTCATATATCTCACATACTTTTTCCAATAAACTCATATGTTTTTACACTTACGCTACTGTCTTTGTCTAAGGAATTTTAAGAATTCTAATCAATATATATACCTATCTTACATACTATATGTAGTCTTATTGCTAAGGGAACCTATTCTATATTGTTTATTTATTTCCTAAGCTAATACTTATCTTTTATTTCTTAACTACGCTTAGTACTATTCTTCATTTTTACTATCTTATATGTAATCCTCTATTAATTAACTTAATTATTTATTCTACTTATTCTATCCCGAACAACTTCATTCTTAAATCGTTTTTTCAAGATAGGCCATTTTGAATGGTATACTAATCTGTGATTTGGAAAATGTTCATTACTTTGGCATCACTACACTTCACTTGACTCAATTTCGTCATTTAAATTGTATGAACTGTACTTTTTAAGTAATTATAAATAGGTTTATAGGATGTTGGATATTTTAGTAAAACGTTGAGTGGCGGCGGGCGGGAAGAAGAAACACACTTATATCCATTGGTAACACTGAGTTCACTAGCCATAGCCAGCACAAGTCTTTGAATGAGGAAACTTTGGCAATCGAAAATAATGTGGTAATTAGTCTGTGGATCGTTCCTTCTTCTGCTTGACAGTGATTACATTGATTGTTTGAAAACACCGATCGCCGTTTCCACGCGAGATTGGTGCGGGAAGCAATAGAAATTAAAAAATATCCTAATTTCAATAGGAAAGACGGTTACAAGTTGTCTGCATAGTGGAATCCAGTGATTTGTTTAACACAACCTCGTTTTACTGCGCAGTCGGGTCGCGTTCAAAGTACGGACACAGTCAGTGTAGTGTGTAGAGGCGGTATCGCGAAAAATCTGAATTTGTAGGTAGATGAAGAATCTTCTGCCTCCCACGCGGAGCCAAAACACCGCTTCTCCAGTTTGCTTGCAACCACGGCCAGTGCAACCTGTGCCGAAACGTCAAGCCAATAAAGGTAAAATGCATGTTTCGCGTTAATTCCCGGAATAATATTATAATGAACATCGTGTATCGTGATTATAACTCTCAGAGTAAATAGAACTGGAGTAGGCATCAGTCAAATTTCTCGAACAAATTTTTCTGTCATATCTTGCGGGGGGCGAGGTTACTACTACACTCTAAACCAGCACACATAAACAGAAAATTTTAACGTTTTTTACAAATGCACACATGGACACATGACACACAATTTTGAAATTCACGCAAACAAACCTTAAAAAAGTACGTTGACGTTCTATTCGAACACAAAAATGTAAAAGTGTGGGAGTAACGAGACATCACCCAAAAGAATGATATCGATAAATCGCTTTCGTTCAATGAATGAATGTTAACTTGGCGTTAATATTTCAACATAATTAAAATATCATGCTTCGACATTTAGTATGTAGTCAATATAAAATTGACAGATATCGAAGGTTAATAAAATGCAAACTTATACTCAGTAGTTTATTATAGTAAATTATAACATCTAATAATTTTACTTAATTTTTGTGTCTTTTTAACTGTATATTTGTTATTTGGTAGGATATTAAGGTAAAAATACGAATTTTGTTGCAGGAGAAGCTACAGAAGTCCTATTAAACCGGAAAATAAAATAAGTTTTATTGACACCAAGTTGCGGATACAAAAAAATTGTATTTTTACGTCAAAATTAGATACTGCAACACCGACATTGTTATAATAACATTAAAAATGCGTTTTCTAAAATAATATTTTATTGAAAAACACGTTTTAATACACACTATAAAAATAATTGAGTTTTTTGACACGGGATTGACAGTTAGTTCTATTATTCCCATGTATGTCATTATAATAATTAAATTAGTTAATCGTATTAAATACAACTAAATATCAGATAGGGATCTTAAAAATACTTTAACAATCAACATATCTCTTAAACGAAATTTTTTGATTTTTATCCTTAATATGTTAGCAATAATTTTGAGTAATTTTTTTTGCAGATTTATATTGGTTATAATATTATAATATTTTGTGAACCCCCGCTCCGGTCACTGATGTAATTAATATTACATCATTAGGTAATTTTTCGACTGCACCTTTTAGTGTATTATAATCCGAGACGTCATTATTAAACAATATTAAATAAAGCGTACTTATTTTCTGTTTACTCACTTTGTTTGTCAATTATATTTTATTAATCAATAAGATTTAAGCATAATATTTTTAATTAATGTCAATTATTCCATTCATTTATTCATTCCTATTTACTCGTAAAACCAAAATATCGATATAGCTGCATCCCTATTATGTACCCATTCAAGTGTGAAAATCAATTAGGGTTGCTGATTAAAAAAGATAATATTTTTTAACTAAAATTTTTAATTTTCTTAGAGATGGCGCTAGTTTACAGATGCTTACCTTTTAAGCATGGCTCTTATATTTCCTTTAACAAAATTACACTCACAAATGTAAGTGTTACTATTTTATTACTGCTATTTTTATAAACAAAAATAACATACAATGAGATTAACAGTGACAGATTGAGTAATTCGCGATAGATAAAAAAAAAACTATTGCAAATGTCCTCCTCATACATCTTTTTGATTTCTATATATAGAAACCGCTAATAGAAACAAAACTTGTTACTTAACTGTTATTCTATCAAGGCACCTTCACCATTTGGTATTGTACAAAAAAGTGTATGTCTCGATAGAATAACAGCAGTGTGCTACTTGATTTATCATCTATACTTGATTTGAAGGGAAGTTTGAGTTAGTTCATTTTTACATTATTGATTGTTTTAAATAATGCACCTATATATATATTATAAAAATATTTAATTTAAATGGTATAATTGCTAGTACATCGTTATGTATAGAACTGTTAAAGTATCAAAAAATAGTAAAATTGTGTATTATTGTAACAAGGCATCGGCAATATAAGACAGCAGAGTACCAAATGATGCTGTTACTGATTAAATTAATACCTACCAGATTAGAAAATTGTTATATGAACTATACAAATTCTATATGTCAAATGTCATAATTAATTGAAATATGATAATGTTCAACCCTAGCTCACGCACTCCCCACGAGACTATATGACGTCAGACCGCACTCCTCACGAGACTATATGACGTTAAATTTGAATTTGCAGAATTGTAAAACATGAAATTATGAATTAAATAATCAATAAATCTTAAATAATACTTGCAAATGAAAGGTGACACCATCTTTTTGCATACTTGACGTGTTAGACTTCTTTTTACACGAAAAAACAGCACAAATAGGCATTTTAGTGGGAGCTCTGTTCGCCGCGACATGCACAATGTTGTGTGACAGCCCATAAGGCAGCTCAACTAGTTTTATATAACGTACAAGATTCCGAGTCTTATGCTTTGGCAGAGGGGAATGTTAGACAATGGCATCTCCTGTCTTGGTTACTTTGAGTTATAACTGTTGTAGATGGGTGATAGGGAAATGTGATTTATTCGTTAATGTGTGATTTGTGCTCATTACTGTGAGATAAAAATAAGGCGAATCATTAACGAATTACCTACAAAAACTTAAAAAACTTGCGGCAACTTGTTTTTTTGGTTTAACACTTGAAGAAAATTTAGGGGAACTGCACTAAGGCTGTAGAATTGGCTCTGGCTCTAGACGCTGCAGGGCACGACGCGAAGGTGAGGTATTCATTCTTTAAAATTGTATTTATATACACTAAATAGAAATATACGTTAAAACAAAAACTTTAATAAGTTTAGAACAGTTTGAGTAATTGAAATATGACAAAGAATGAAAAAGATACTAAATCTCATGTAAGTTCAAATGACCGTAAAAATAATATATAATAAAATAACTTAATAATAAATAATATAACTTAAACTGTCAATTCAATTTAGATGTTCATTGAAAGCTGGCATCTGGTTTCTTGGTTAAGTTAATTTGTCATTTTAAATTACCAATTCTTTCAAAATAAAATAATTTATTAAAAAAGAATCTTGTAACATGATACGAATTCGATACTACTGTGATGACACGTAACATTATACGTACTTGGAGACAATAGCAACTTAGAAACGTATATCACACTGACTTTGTTTCTGTAAATATAACCGTTAAATGGAAAAAGAAAAAAATAATTTGTCCGATTTATGCAAACTTATGATATAAAGCAGCTGAGTAGATTATTGTCCCTTTGCTAGTGCAAGACTATGCGGATTTGCATTTGTAATAAAGAAAAAGTAAAAAAATTTAAAAGAAAAGTAACATGGCCGTTGAAACGGCGTCATAGAAACTTTCTGACGTTGTTTATTTATTTGTGCATCAATATCTAAGGGAACGGTAAAATAATTTAGTTGATTAGAATATTCGATCTATCATGTAATTGAAACTTTAAATTGACTATAAATCTTATTTAGAATGTACTAAATCGCATTTTTATCATGTCTAACAATACTGTCGGCTCATCGGGACCTGCTCCCGGCAAAATACGTGGTCCTGGGAGACCACCAAAGCGTACGTGTACTTGGTGTGCTGAAAGCAAGACTCCCTTGAAGTATGTACTTCCAACTGAAAACGGTAAAAAAGAGTTTTGTTCGGAAACTTGCCTTTCAGAGTTTCGTCAGGCATATAGTAAAGGTGCTTGTCTTCATTGCGATAATGTTATTCGAGGCAATGCACCTTCTAGTAGCAAAAACTTTTGTTCTACTTATTGTCTGAATAAATATCAGAAGAAAAATGAAAAACGAACAAACTCACCACAGTCTGGCAATGGGGCAAATGGGACAGAAAGCTTAGCAAATAATAACACCCCAGGTATGTTTTATGATATTTACCAGGCTTTCAATTGGAATGAGTACATGAAAGAAACAAATAGTGAAGCAGCACCTCAAGAATGTTTTAAACAAGCAACATTACCTCCTGTCAATGATTTTAAAGTGAATATGAAGTTGGAGGCATTAGATCCAAGGAATTTAACATCAACATGCATTGCAACTGTGGTTGGAGTTTTAGGTCCTCGCCTACGCTTGAGGTTAGATGGTAGTGATAATAAAAATGATTTTTGGCGATTAGTTGATGCTGGTGACATCCACCCAATAGGGCATTGTGAGAAAAATGATGGAATGTTACAACCTCCTCTTGGGTTTCGTATGAATGCAAGTAGCTGGCCTATGTTTTTATTGAAGACTTTAAATGGAGCAGAAATGGCACCAGCAAAAGTATTTCAGATGGAACCTCCAACTCCAAAGACAAATTTGTTTATGGTTGGTCAAAAACTAGAAGCAGTTGATAAAAAAAATCCCCAGCTAATTTGCTGTGCTACGGTTGGTGCTGTCAGGAATGATCAAATACATGTAACATTTGATGGTTGGAGAGGTGCTTTTGATTATTGGTGCAAGTATGATTCTAGAGACATTTTCCCAGTGGGTTGGTGTGCCAGAGCTGGCCATCCACTTCAACCGCCTGGTCAAAAAAGTGCTACAACACCTTCTAGGTGAGATATTTTTGTTGTTTGATAAAAGTTAGTTATTATGACAATATGAAAGCAATATTAAGAAAACCAAATTAGCTATTTCACAATCACAAGGAATGAGTTTGCTCATGTATACTATTAATATTGTAATTAATAGATTTTGTGATATTATATATTTAATCAGATGTGATGCGTCTTAGTTATTAAAATAATTGTAACCAATAGGCTACTAAAATATCTTCCACTGGTTCTGTATGAAAACATGGTTAGATATAATTTGTTATCATTTATAAAATTAATTTTGTGCTTGTATATCTCAGTTGCTGTTAAAAACAATCAAAAGATTCTTCCCATTATTAATATGCATATTTGTCATATTAAAAATATCTCTTAGTTTCTCTAAAATTCTTTGTGTTTATAGATTTAAACTACGGCCTAGTGGCATACCAAATCCAGCATTGCCAGAAGGAGGCTCCACTGGTGCTAGCAATTCAAGTAATCCTACTGCGACAAATCCTATTGCTGACGTAAGCTTATGTATTCGCTCCAGCTGTTCTGGTGGTAGCAGTTTATTACCATCTAAAGTTCAAGGATCCGGGCCTTCAGGGGCAGCGGAAGCTTTAGCAAAAGATTTACTCAGTGTGCATCCTGATCCTCAAAAATTGACAAGAGCTATTCTAACAGCATCTAGTACTTATTCAAATATAAATAATGTGCAGGTAATTAGATATGTATTTATGTATATCAGATCAAGGTCTATAGTCAATTGAATAATTAATAAATATAGTGGTACCATTTTATAGATATTCAATATGAAATATTGTATATATAATATGTTGTTACAAATATCACAAATTATTCTATAATAACAGCTACTTACTAAGTTTTGATAATAAACTAGATTTATTGTGACTATTTGAAGCCAGACCACCACTCTAAAACAGGTTTCAGATAATTATCATTTTTTAGTAAAATAAATATTGTAAATTGACTTGTCCAATATGGCAGACTGTTACATTGTTGCAAAATTGATTTTAATTTGTAATGTGACTATATACATTCTTAGTGACTATACAATGAAAACCAATAAATACTTTGAATTAACAAACCAACTAAGAAGTAATAGTTTGTATGCTGGTGTGAAGGGTATATCAGCTAAATCTTTGTAACTTTCTTGGTAGATCTGTGATTATCACAGTTTTCTATAAATTCTATACATGAATGTGTAACAAATTTGGCTATATCTGAATCATATAGGATATAGCTAGGTAGAGAGCGGAGCCAGGATGGTGATTGTTGATGCATCATAAGGTGCCCTTAACCCTACACCTCAGTCAAACGTCCGAGAAGCGCTGCTTCTGGGCCCCCTTATATAATGCTATTTAATAATACCTATAAATCCTAGATTTAACTAGAACCAAAAACTACCAATAAAGTTTTTTTAGTCTGGAATATGTTTAAGCACTAGTAAGCAGTGCATATGTGTTCCTTCTTTGGGTAATATACTTAAACTATTTAAATTTCATAATTACAGGTTTCGGGTGGTAATAAAAATTATTCTGTAAAAGTACCATCAGAGTTAACTACAGAAGAATTAAAGAATTGGTTAAAGACTGTATGTGAAGAAGTGGGATGTTGTGTAGGAATGATAGAAATAGATACTGGTGAGGCTGCTGGTCGGCCATGTTCCCTCTGTGGTGAATCTACATCAAATAATATAGCAACTGGAACTAAGAGACCAAAGAGTGTAAGTATAGAGTAATTTAATAGTGGCAGACTATATCAGTGTAGATGACACTTACAAACATTATACTTATATTTGCCTCAAAGCAGTAGTGTATTGCATTATAACTGAAAGGTTAAATTTTAAAGTCATATCTATTAATAAATGGCTTTAAAATGTCTGGGTGTCAGCACTGTTATATAGGTAAATAGAATAGAATATATTTATTGTTTAAATCTGTATTACAAGGAGTTATGATATGGGTATAGTTTATGTAGTATCAGTTTGCCTTAACAGGACTGTACTCAAGTTGGTTGGTTATTTAGGTAGTAGGTAGTTGGTTATTTGTCAAAATACTAAAAAAATAATAATAATACTTTATCTGTTAGTAAAAATATAAAAGTATCTTGTTAAGTTAACATTACAATGCAATCTACACATTTTAGTTTATGCTTGTGGTGCCTGTAGTTGTTTCTGTTTTACAATAACAGAACGAGCCTGAAGAGGTGAACGTAAATGGGGAGTGCTCCACTAAGATAGCCCGAGTCTCCCCGGAACGCGGTGAGCCGGCATCGTCAACAACAGGTGCACCTCCACCTCCCGCGCCCAGTGCTCAGCCTGCCGATTGGTCTGTGGAGGATGTTATCGGGTTTATTGCTTCGGCAGATTCAGCTCTGGCTGCTCATGCAGACTTATTTAGGAAGCATGTAAGTTTTGTTAATTTCATAAACTACTACTGTGACTGTATTTGTTGATTTATAAAAAGTTGAGAAAAGATTTTAGAAATTACACAGTATTTAATTTTACGTTTTCGTTTTACTTTAGGATATTAAATTACATATAATACATATATTACACTCATTATATACATACCACGGTGTGAAATGCTAGACAGGATAATAAACATTCCATAAAGCTTGACATTATTGGACATATTTTTATATTTATTAATATGTTATAATTTAGTGGTGCAGACAACTGAACTATAATCATATAGTCTGAAGGATAATTATATTTTTAAATTATATCTCAGACTGTAAAATATTTACAAATATATAAATAAACTTTATACAACAACCAACCTCTCATTCTTGTAATATATATGCAGTAAAAAAAATCTGCAATTAGCTTGTTGTTCATACTGACAAAAAAGAAAAAGCAACTTTATAATTGTCTACAAATTATAACTTAAACTGTAAACATAAACTTACGGTACAAACAAACTATATTTAAGTGTACAAAATTAAACTAAAAATAAAATGACTTTAAAACATAGTAATGACTTTATATGTTGACTTTAAGAGAGCTCTTATGCTACTTGTAATAGTGATTTTATTTGAATTGCAAATATAAAGCTTAATGTGTTGCTGATTGTCCATATATTTGAAGTCAATGAAAAAAAAGTCATTAAATCTACTCATAGTTGATTATCGCTTAAGAAACATACAAAAAAAAATACACTTAAATTGATAACCTTTTATTTAAGACAGTTTATAATAACATGCCCTGATGCACTGATTCATCACCTTAATTGATCACCTTCATACAACATAATTGTATGGAGACCTGTTTTGCTACTTGTATATAATATAACCTAATCTGTGTAATTTATCGTGAAAAATATTTTTATTTGTGTCTATTTTCCTAAATTCTTCAAGGGAATAAAATACAGGCAGACACTATGGATGTAGGTTAGTTTGGAAGTCAATCTTTTTTGATAGTAAATGCATCCCTTATTTGTGGCCAATTGGTCAAAAATAATTAAATTATGTAATTTTGTGTTTGCAGACACCTTTAAGGGGGTGTAATAAACATTTAAATTTGTATAAAAGTTACATTTTTTGATGATACAAACATGAATCATTGTTCTTGAGCTACATATTAAAAGTAATTTGAGCAAATCTGAACCAATTTTGGAATGAAATAGGGGTAAAATTTTATATCTACTTTTTCATAATTTATTAATTTATATACATTACTCACTATCTTTAAGCTATGTCAGGTACTGATTAAAAGAACACTGTTTCACCGTTTTAAATGTACTTACTGAAACAATACATAAAGATCATTTCTGCTGTGGAAAAAGAAAATACTAACCTGGATAAAGTTTTCGGTGGAAAGAAAGATTTACATAAACATTTCAAATTATAACCAAGAGGCTTACTAATGTCTATTCAATCACTAAAAGTACTACATAAATAGAGGCATTTGGTCTGTTTTCATACGATATGTGGTTCATTTATATTGAAATGTTGCAAAATAAAGATAGATAAAGTCATCAATAACAAAGATAAATGTTTAACTAACCATTCTTTTTTTAGGAAATCGATGGTAAGGCGCTGCTGCTGTTGAACTCGGACATGATGATGAAATACATGGGACTAAAATTAGGTCCTGCATTGAAAATTTGCAATCTAGTAACAAAACTAAAAACTCGACGAAATTGCAGCACTTAAATAAAAATAGGATTTCTCCTTAGTGTTTGAAACTTTAAGTTTCTATATAAAATTTACTTAAAAGGTATTATTAGTAAGAATTTGATTGCATTTCTAATAATGATTCTTGACATATATTTTTGATTAATCCTGAATCTCGATTTAACTTCTTGCAAAAAAATTGTAGTTAATTTGAATATGGCCACTTTAAAATAATGATAATTTTCAGCACTTTAGTCACAATTATCACTTGTGTAAGCACTACAGCTTAGTCATTGCAAACTAAATCAATTGAATTATTTATTATTTCACATTGTGCTTTACACACACAAGCCTAATTAATAAAATGTATGATATTGAGATCTTTTGATTTGTATATTAAAGTAATTTATGTAAATAAAGGGACTATATTGAGTTTTAAATGCATTTAATGTAGAAATCGCTCACCTAAATGTCAAAAGTCATATAATAGTCTCATTGGCTGTATTTTAAAAATTAAGTTGTACATAATAATAATAACGTTATTGGCTAGTCGCGCGTTACAATTGTTGCCCATAAACCCGCATATTTACCGTGTACAGATATTCTATTGTAGATTAGGTCTAGTGCCTTCCAATAATTAGGAGTACTTAATAACAAACCCATTATCATCACAAATTATATTAAAAGATACAAATTATAACTAACACCAATACCCGTAGCTGTGATTTAATGTAATCAGATTTTAATGTTATAGAGATTTATAAAGCAGCTATAAAATTGTTCATAGAATCTGTAATTTTAAAAAAATTATGTGAAGCCGATTTGGACATGACAGGTCACAAAACAACAAAATAGTTTGATAAAAGTGCTGCTTTTATATTTTGTTATAGAAAATGAAAGTACTATGAATTTAAATTTTAAACTTCATGTCATGTTCGAATCTGCTTCATTTAATTATTGTTATAATGTTCCTCCTAAATGTCTGTACTAATATTTCAGGATTAGTTCTAAACCTTATCTTATTTAAAATTTAATTGCCATTCGATGCGTTATATTATAATGTTGAAGAACATTTTGTCATGTGATATTTCAATGTTATCTGTTATCGTGATAAATAATTAATAATAATAATATTAATCTGTTGTGTTGATTATTATTGCTTACGTGATGTATGTCTAAGTTTTGTCATGACATGGATAAGTGTGTAAGGGTTATGAGTTATAGCCTGGTTTGTTTGTGTACATATCATTGACTTATAAACATTTCCTTTGTTTTAAGCTCTATTGGATGTTTTACATATTATTATATTCCTGTATTTTTAGATTCAAACTTTGCCTATCACCAGCTTCAGTTTAATAAATGACATGAAATTGCTTATTTATTCATATGGATAAATATTATTATAAATTATTGTTATCTATCTTCTGATAAGATAGCTCATTGTTACTGAAGTACATTTAACAAGAGTTTGTATATAGAATATAAAAGGCATTATTGTAAATCAAAACATGTTTTTGAAGTATAAAAATACTTTTATTTTATTACTGTAGATGAATTTTAAGTACTATTATGTAAATAGGCAAATGAATAATTGAACTCGGATGTGTATAAATTAAATAAAATGCAAATTATGAATACATAGCTTTCTTTAATAGCCGTGATATTGTCTGTTTTAGCAAAAGTTGCAGGGTATGGTAATTTGACGAGACTTAGGAATGCAAAACACAAACTACATTTAATAAACGATATGGGATTCAATAGTTCCAATTAATGTGAACTTGTGTAGTAGGGTCGGCCTAATGAAAGCTGAAGTAGTTTTTTTTTTAGTTTTTAAACACAAGATCACATACAATAAGTTTGCTTGATCTTGATACTTTTTTTTAATAAATTATCAATTTAGCGCATAATAATTGAATTGTTTTATTTAAAGCGCATCTACATCTTTAATTTCATTACCACATGGATATGAAATGGAATATGTGTAGACCATGTGATAAGTACATATTTACAAAATATTTCATATTGGACACAGAATTTTAAGAAACCTTTTTTTAGTACATTCGTGTTGATGACGGTGAGGAGTTACATGACTGTATCCAATTATTATAATCTGATTTTGGGATAAACTAATTTGATTGAACTGTTTACTCTGAGAATAAATTTTCAACCTTTTTATTGGGTGATATCATTTTTAAAAAGTTGTAATTTTTTATTCTTGTGGTTTTTTCCCGTTTTAAAATATATATGTTTTAAAGAAGATATCTACCACATATGGTATATATTGCTACATAAAGGCTCCAGTACTACCGCAAAACGCCTTGAGAAAACATTTATATAGAGTATTTAAGTACATGTTAAAAACATTTCTATTCCTGTATAGTGATCTAAGATTTTAAAAATTTACCGCCTTTTGCTGCTATAAGCTTTTATTAGACAGACCTTAATATACTTATTGTTGTGCATCTCATCCGCGCCTGGAGGTGTACTCTTAAAAACTATGTTCGATAATATCGTGTCATATCCTACTCTTAGTTACTATCGTTTAAAACATTTCAACGGACAATCGAACGAACGATATTTATTTTGACATAAGAAAGCCTTAAATGACAACGATGAATTGAATTTGATAGACGAACATTCGCAAAATAAACGTCAAATTTACGATGATTACAACAACACCTCAAACCGTATCGTATCACTTCGCAAATTTGACGTAAATTTTGCGAATGTTCGCCAGTCAAATTCAATTCATCGTTGTCATTTGAGGCTTTCTTATGTCAAAATTAATAGCGTTCATTCGATCGTTCGGTGGAATGCTTTAAACGATAGTAACTTAGAGTAGGATACGACACGACGTCCACGATATATCGAATATCGTTTTTAAGAGTACGCCCCCTGAAGAGTATTTAGGTGCTATGCTCGAGCGCAACTAAATGCGCACCGACTACAACCGAGCCGTTCAGAACATTCGAGTAAAAAACACTAACACATGTTTAAGACGTTCTATTTTCGTTTAGTGGCTTTACTATAAGTTCGTTATCGTTTTATTCGACTATAAAAGTCATTTCGATCTATTACTAAAATCTGTACAATTTTAGATCATTACGGTTCCGCTAGCAGCATACAACAATTTATACTGTTGGTATCGTTTTCAAACCAATGTAAACTTATGGTAACGACACGAAGTTTCGAGTGATGCAAGCTAACTTAATAAAGCATAGGGTGGAAATCACTACAGATTTTATCGATGTCAAAAATATGCCAAATGTTAGTTATTTCATTGATTAACAATTGTAATAATAACTACAAAAGAAAAGTAAGATCCTTTATAGAGTAATAGTAATGAACACTAAAACACTTTCCCTTTTGTGTCACTTTATACATTATCTAGTGATGCAACGGAAGTGTCTAGCGGAACCAGATACGGAAACAGATGTCAAAAGTAAATTTTAGTAGAAACGGAAACGGATACAGAAACGGAAGTGTAAATAATATGAAAAAAAAAACAAATTAACAAATATTATTCTTTATTAAGTATCAAATACATCAAATCAACATTTTATTAATGTTCAAAATTTAAGTAGTGGCAAGTTATATTTAATAAAAAGTAATCCGTCATAAATAAAAGCCGTTGGTTTTAAAGTCCCGTTTAAATCTCTGTTATAAAAGATGCGGAAACGAAGCAGAAACGGATGTTGAAAAGTGCGCGGAACTTCCGCACTTGCGGAAACAGAAACAGAGATCCGTTGCATCACTAACATTATCCTTATAAAGTGAAAACAAATAAAATATTAACTAGCTTTGAAGTTGTTTTGTTTCTTTCTCTCTTATGGGAAATGTTAAAGATGAACATGAGAGTTTCTGGGGTGGAGCCAACAAAATTGACAAATTTATGTGTTTATACAATGTGAATTATTTAGCTAATTTTTAAATATGAATATGGTTTTTGTGTTAATTTCCCAGAAAGGTTTCAAAGCGGTTGTTATTTACTACAATAAACTCTCACAATGGCTTTGAAATTTCTAAACCTTAGCTAAAATTTGAATCTGTTTCAATTGTCTAGATTCGTCGATTGTGTGAAATACTCGTTAATTTAATTAACAATAAAATCAAATAAAATAATTTATTCACTTTACATTTATAAGATATGGAATAAAATTATTAAGAAAGATACGGAAAAAACGCGCTAAACATGTTGAGTGTGTTAAGATCGCTGCTTACGTTACGTGTTTAGAACGTGAATGAATGTGGCCGAGAAGGAGACTGAACGTGGTTAGTAGATCCTGTCGTGAAGTTTAATGCATAGCGACAGTGACTCATAACAAACATGCAAACAAGATATATATTTCGACGAAGATGAAACTACAGCTGTCAACAGAAACAATGTTTTGCACTTTTTGATGGTTAGACACAATTTTAGGTATTTTCGAATTACCCTTGGTGCAAACATGTCATTACAAATTATATAAAATACGAAAGGTGCTTCGCTACTGACTACGCTACATCAGAACCAAATCGACGGTTTATCTTGTGGGTTTTTATTTTTAGCCTTAGAGACGTCATCTGCTTGGAGCAGACACGGGTCTCCCCCAATTAATCACTATAACGTTCGTTTCCATACTGCTAGCGTACAGCGTCTTTTTTCGATCTTCACCAAATCATCGGCCCACCTTGTTGGAGGCTTAGTAACTCTGTGGTTTTTGTCATATGCCTGCCGCGAAAGAGCTTTCTGCGGCCGCCATGTGAGCAATGGCCAGGGCCCACTGCCACTTAGGTTTCGGCCTATGTCTCTGCCCTGTTATTTTGCGGATTTTATATTTTTCGATTCTAACAATATTTTTGCACATCGATTACACTCGTCAGAATATACGAATTGTCATTTAACTGTTTAAAAGAAAATTTTAAAAGGACTGACATAGCACGCTTGGCACATCCAAAAGAACGCTCACGCCTTATGGTTTACAAGTTAAACACTGTCACTTAAAAAAACTTCCAAAATGAACGTAAACTAAAAAATAATAAGTGACGTTGTGTGCAGTTTTACCACTTGTTTTTATCATTAATTTTAAGAAGCATAGAATTATATCTGCAGTTAAATGACTAATAGTAGCTTCTGTGAATATTGAGTAATATATATGGAAAGATATTACGCAAAAAATAATTTTTGAGTAATATATTTAAAATATTTAGTGAATGATACAGCATCAACCACTGTGTCAAAGACTGGAAATTTAAAATAAATGAACGGTTGGGTTGAAAAATGCACAACTACGTTCCTGAACATTTAATGAAAGATACAATGTTCACCGTGAATCATATAAAAAAGGAAATAAATTATCAACATAGCTTAAGTTAACTATAAACATTAATAATTAATAAATAAAGTTCAATGATATATTACTTTATGCTTTTTTGTTTGATTTACAATACTGACTAGATTTTAAACGTATTCATTTAGGTTGATGATCCAAGTTCACCTTGAAAATGAGATGTAATTAAGTTAGCTTTATAAAACTTGTTGGTTGATCCAAGTGCACCTTGAAATGTTTTAGAATCCATTAATTGAAAGCGATACCATGGTGGACTCTGTGGAGGAAAACTGTAGGTACTAGAATCCATCAACGAAGCAATGCAATAGATCTAAGTGGACCAAAGGGAGAATTGTATTTTTTCATGTCTCTAACTTTATAACGTTTTTTTTATTGTAACGATGGATGATGATTAAATAATTTTGTCATAACAATTTATATGAATATTTAATTATCATACTAATAATATATTTTGTTAATTTTTTGAATTGTATTATAAGAAACAGGCAATTATTTAAGAGAAAACGGTTGATTCAAGAAATTGACTTGTAAGTATACAAATTTTACAGGTAGGTACTTTATGTATAGGCATTATATTTGACTTTTCAAAACGTATAATAGCTAAAATAATGTTGTGCTATATAAAAATGTCTTTACATTATAAGATCTTCCACGGAGGCCGTTATGTAGTATTTAGATGGGATCAACTCAAAACGTTAAGCTATTCATTAGGCAATGGTTAGTTACAGCGGCGAATCGATGAAAATTTGAACCGTCTTAGTGACATTATTAATACTAATAATTAAGTGCGTAGGGAAGTGACGACACCATTGCCCGCCGTTGGGGCATTTATGTGTCAAGTAAATGCTCCACCGGTGCAGTTAGTCACTACTCTCAGGGTAGCTTGTGGTGAGTTGTGTCATAGAGGGTCCCGATATGCTTTCAGGGGGCGTGTCTCTGTCTTGCCTTGCCTTAGCCCGCCGTATAGAGTGGAGTCGCAGGAGCAGATGCTCGTAGGGTAGAAGTGTAATAATGTTGCTTCGCACTACTAGCACGGGGAAGAAAAAATCATGCTATGTGCTAACATTACACATTTTGAGAATCTCCGTAGTCCAGTGGTTAGTACACCGGTTTCGAGGTGTTGCATCTCTGAGGTTCCGGGTTCAAGTCCCGGTGGGGGCAGATGCTTGTGTAATGAATGCGAGCATTTGTTCCTTAGTCATGGTTGTTAATATATATTTCTATCAAAAATATTTATATATGTATAACATATGTATGTCTATCCGTTACCCTAGTTCCCATAACTTTGGGCTAGGCTAATGGTGTAAATGTAAGAAATATTTATTTATTTTATTTATTACTCCGCTCGCTGTGAAGAGTATTCTAACTCACGAAACCTTACTGTCTCTGAAAAGTTGTTCGGTAGAGTATCTAACTGGCTTATGTCGCATAATCTTAAGCACTGACCTTTGTGCTCTCTCCAGTGCCATCATAGTTGTCACTTATCTATACTAATATTATAAAGCTGAAGAGTTTGTTTGTTTGAACGCGCTAATCTCTGGAACTCCTGGTTCGAATTGAAAAATTCTTTTTTTATTGAATAGCCCATTAATCGAGGAAGGCTTTAGGCTACATAACATCACGCTGCGACTAATAGGAGCTAAGAAAAAATGGAAAATGTGGAAAAAGCGGGGAAAATTATTCATCTTTGAGGACTTCCATTGCGTGCGCTCCGAAATCGGTTCTAGATACCAAAAAAATATGTATGAAAGAATTATTCCTCTTAAAATGATCTAAAAAAATGTCCGCGACAGGTCTATCTTTTAATGTTAACTCACTAGAATCGTTTTTATGGTGATCAAATTTGGATATGTCGCGTTGTCAAGATCGGGTAACATCTGAGGTGGTTGTTTGCAAAAATAAATATGATGCTCAAAATAACTATTCCACGCGGACGAAGTCGCTGGCACAGCTAGTGTAGGTAATATAAAAGAAGGGATTGACAAATTACTTTGTAGACTAGAGTGAGCGAATAAATGGGAGCTGATCAAATTTGGATATGTCGCGTTGTCAAGATCGGGTAACATCTGAGGTGGTTGTTTGCAAAAATAAATATGATGCTCAAAATAACTATTCCACGCGGACGAAGTCGCTGGCACAGCTAGTGTAATATAAAAGAAGGGATTGACAAATTACTTTGTAGACTAGAGTGAGCGAATAAATGGGAGCCAAGTGTCTTATCCATAGATATGAATAAAAACAGATTGTATATAGATATATACAATCTGTTTTTATACTCCTGTAGTTTAGGTTTTGCTCGATAGTGACCCCAGAGTATTTGATGTTTGTTGCACGGTCTATGGGAAGGCAGTTACATAAATTATAAGGTTTATTTCCAGGTTTACAATTGTGCAACCTAAGATTAGCTGATGAAGAAGGTTGAGAAGCACGTGTCTTATGGAAGGCTAAATACTAAGTCTTGCCCACATTTAGTATAAGCAGATTTCATTTTAAATACTCAGTCAACCGGATCCGACCTGTTTTAGCTAACAAGTAGAGAATAAAGAAAATAAAGAGAATAAAGTAAAAATGAAAAATTAATATTCTATCGTCAGCTAAATCTGCAAATAGAATCTGTGTTGGTTATTTCGGAAGTGCGCTCATGTGAATGAGAAAGATAATGGTGAATGTGAATGAGAAACCCGAACACAATGTTTTCGATTTGATAAGTAACTGTGGAACCAATCCAGTGTAATGCCTCTAATTCCAAAGCAGCTCTCCTTGAGGATGGGCATAGATACCGAATCAAAAGTCGTCAGATCCACGAATAACCAGTGCAGCATTTCCTATTGTATAGGGAAGAAGAAACAATGTCTCAAAGTAATACGAGTAATACCGCATCCTTAGTGGATCTCCCGCGCTAGAAATAATATTGTCAGTTCGGAAGAAGTGAAGTATTCTCTAAGTAACGGCGGTTTACGAGCACTTTTCTATGAGCTTTGAGAATACAGTGAGATGGGAGATTGGACGGTTAGTTTCTGGGCCAAGCTTCTTGTTGGTTAGAGAGTGGTATAATCAGACTTTAGTGGCAAAGACTTTCGTAGAAGACTTCTCATATTATACGTGATTATTTATATAAAATACTATTAATTATATAAATATTTTATAATTCTTTATTATATTCCCGAACATACAAAATCAAAACATTTCATCTCAAAAAAAAAACAAAATCCTTATCTCGTATAACAATCGTAATTTAAAAAATTTCTTCCAATTCACCATAAAATAAAATCATAGATACCAAACTCAAAATTCCAATCTCTTACAGGTACTGTGCCGAATGTATTATATAAGTGACTACTGATGTGTAAATCGTTCTTTAATCTTCTGGCCCTCATTTTTCAACTGTGTCAGATATGAACAGAATGTTTAGTAGTGTAATGTGTGGTGTAATTTAGTAATGTAATGGACGGTTACTATTTTACTAATTTAAGTTAGTAATAAACGGTCATTATTTAAATGACAATCAATTATGGATTCTAGTAGGCAGTTGGTTATAGATAAAACCAAAAACATTTTATTTTTTTATTTCTACAAAAAAGTAAATTACTAAATGCCTGGTTTTAAATTTTACGGGAGTATAAAAGATCTGTCGCGTGCGCTACTTTATGATGATTTATCTGTTTTGCTAGTTCTGTATTAATATTATTTTTCTATGTCATGTACAAAATGCAGCTTAATTGGAAAAATCTTAAATGAAACGTATAATACTTATTACAGATATATTTCCCTATTTCTTCATTTATAGATTCAATAGTTATGACACTAACACTGTTAGGTTACACAACGTACATACGGACAATAACAAATACGATTCCAGTTACCAACTGTATTAAGTATGTTTTATGTGTAAAGCTATCACAAAGCTTCAAATAAATTAATATTTGGCCTAGACAAAATTCTAATCACAAAGATAACGGTCAAAAGTCAAACAATCTTCATACAATTCTTATCAAAATTGCCAAATAATATATCTGTGAAACTTTTTATTTTTATTTTGAAGTCAATCAGCTCTATTATTTCGCCGGATACGTATAGGTAGAACAACTTAATCTGAATAGCAAAATATATTATTACATTATTTATGCAATGAAATATTCCTAATTATTAACTCAATTAATACAAATAAAAATAACTAAGGTAAACCATACAAGGTATACTATAAATAATAAAATATATTTAATATAATTATTAACATAATTCTTAAGCTTTTATGACAAACTAAATAATATAATAAAAGCGTATATAACAAGGTATATAAAATAAGTAAAGTAATTTAATTTGTAATATATCTGTTGTTTATAAAAATATGATTTTAAATTTTCTAATTCCTGAAATAGTTCAAGATTATAATGCGTGCGCTGAAAATAGTACTTGATAGAGATAATAAGTAAAACATAAGGTATAAACTTAACTTATTGAATAAAATTTACGTCAATCGTAACATATATTCTTCTCGTAAACATCTCTTGGGATTACTACCGTTTCATAGATATAATGATGATATGATCACGTTTGGAAAACATTCATCGAGGGGCGAAGAGAGCGAACGTTTGCTCGGTCGCTGTGCGCAAACGCATTCACAGTACCAATCAACAGTACCGCGTTGTCAGTGTTTACTGAATCGTGGACAAGCACACCCAATCACCCAGATGTGATCCGAACATAACTTTAATCGTTAATATAGCAGGCAAAATAAAAAAAATGGAAATGCACAATCGGAGTATGGAAAATGGTAAGGCGGTGTTTGAAATAAAGTGAAAGTGAAGTGTATGCAAGTGCTGTGATTGTTGACCCCGTTAAATTCTTTTTGCATTTTATCAGTACCTTGAAACCGGTAACGGCCAAGGATTGCTGTTATTTTGTCATGTGTTTGGTGCTGTTAATAAAGTAGGTTGGTAAGTAAATAATTAGATGGTAATAATAATGTCAATATTCTGTTCGAAAGTTACATTGTTATTTTCGAATTGATACCGTGTTTGATTAGGTGGTGTGTTGTACTGATTATATGAATGAAAAATATTTTTATACATTTTTATATAATTACACAAATTTATATATTTTTTTTAATGTTAAAATACAGTAAATGCTTTACAATGAATTCATTGTAATGTGAAGTGAAGTATTGTAAGTAGGTATCAGTTTAAATACTAACGCGCGAAATAACACCTTACATTAAATAAATGTATTAAATATTAATGTAATGTGACAGATATCTGGTATAACGAAATAAGTGTAAATATTATACATGTATGTTTTATACTACTACTTATTTCTGTTTATTATTAAGCTTAAAACTTATCTACAAATATTACCGTTTCCGTTACTTCTTACAACTTTAACAAGAAATCATTCCTACTAAATCACTCAAAATCTGTACTTTTATGTATTTTTCAATGAAGTATGCTCATCACGGCGATCTACTTTTTATGTATTTTATATACAATAATAACCAGACTAATCAAATTGAAGAAAATACAGTATTTTAAAATACTTTATCCTTGGTAAAAGTATAGAGTACATTGTTACAAAACACGTAAGTACAAAGCATTATATTTTAATATAGTACGGGTGGCGACCCTAGTTACTATTGATTATCGAAACGACTGGACGGTCCGATATATCGTCCTCATACAATCACTAGACTATAGAAAAATTCAGAAGCGTTTCCAAATGAGAAATTCAAAAAATAGGTTCATTTTAGCGTACGCCATAACATGATAAGTTATATATAACCACGATAAGCATATATTTTAGGTTTTTTGTTTGGTTTTAAATACTTCATATCGCCATATTTATTAGTTAAGCGATAGTCCAAAGTATACATTATCATTTTGATAACCACTAATAATGTTGGTATATTTATTTAAAGGTCAAGAAGGGGCAGATTTGACCTTAAAAGTTTTAAGATTAGGTAAATAAACAGTCGACGCATTCATGTTGTTATCGATATGTAGGCATGCATTTACTTGTATTAAAATGAAGTCCGTAGTAAATTGCGGGTGTGACCACGTAATGTCATCCTAATTTTTGCTAGACGAAAATATGTTTATTTTGGAAATAAGTAAACTCAGTAAATAAGCGCATTTATAGACATTAAATTGGTGTTAGTTGGTTGGATAACAAAAAAAGTATTCATTGAAAATTCGACACAAACGTACCCGAAAACAAAGTCTTTCGTTACAATTTTACTTGCTTCACAGTTTTTATGTAAAAATCACCTGTAACCATAGATATCAATTGGCGCAGGTTGGCTGCTTTTATAATATTTAAACGCTATGTCAATATCTATTAGTATACTGACAAAAATAAACAATGAAAAGATATTTATATATTTTTTTAAAGATTCATTATTGCATGTCCACTTTACATTATATTTTTCTGTGGTAAATATTATCCTATGCCATTTCCTAGATCTCAAATGGCTCCTCTACAAATTTTATTAAACTAATACCAGAAGCAGTGGGAACTACCCCGAACATGAAAACCCATAAATTTAACCTCATTATAGTTTATAATATTAGTAAGTATACATTTCATTTTTTAACTGAACGTCTTACTCGTATCTTTTTACACTCTACATATGCTTTCAAATTGTATTAGGATTGCTCAATAATGTCATAAATAAACAAATTATTGAATATGCGATGGATTCAACCAGATTATTAATCTTTTAACTAGTTGATCTTGCTCTATTGAATAGTTTTTACCGACCTTCATCTTGACAATATGTACGAGTAGTTATATTTTGTTGAGTTATAAGAGAAGATATAATATCTTCTTATCAATATTGTCAGCTATTATGTTTTATAATAAAAATGTCTTTGTTCTGTTATCACTTCTTTTATATTGCGTTATTTGTGCTGGTAAAGTAGGTTGGGTATCTTTGGTTATGTAGATAGATCAAAATTTTGTTAACGCAAAAACTATACGCATATTTATAGTCGGCATAACGAATCTTGTCCTAAGACGTACGAGAGCTTATATATTATGAGCGATTAAAAAAGGTTGTATGAACGAGCTTAGCTGAGTAGGTACTGTATGTACAAATACTAATAAAAATAAATAATACAATATATATGGGTAATTGACAAATATTTTTATTGTTGAAGCAACAGTGTATCTCTGTTAGGTATTTTTAAAGATATAGCAACATATTTGCATCGTTGTCACAGATTGCTAAAACACGCTCCATACTAAATACGCTGGAACATTGATGTCATAATTTGGTAGTCGCCTAACTTGTATGAGCGTATAAACTAAATTGCCTACAACTTTGTAATTTGTACGTTTATATGTACACTTGCTATATTAAGAAAATGTTACATGTACTAGACGTCACTATATATCTCTTTTACCGTGTGTGTATAATAATGTATGCCGCGAATTAGATCTTAAGAGACTTTAAAAACCGCTACATGAAGAAAGCTCTGGAGCCTTGGCTTATGGGTCAACAATATAATGAGACTGAAAACCTGCTAGCCAACTGACTCAAGTTGCAATGCGCGTATCTCTATACATTACCAGTAATAATTTTTTTTTCCTCAGGAGAGGAGGCTGAGAATCCATCATGGATACCAACGCAACAGGCAAGCAGGGATGCGTTGATTATGTCGGACTCCTGGTACTGTCGAGACGGCTCGACTACACAGACCTACCGACTAAACTCAGCCTAGGCTTTGGTCCTATTGACCCTACTGGCTTTATTGACGAGAGGGCCGCACCTCAGGAGAGGCACGGTTAGCGCTACCCCATGGTGAGGGCATATGCGCTAGAAGAAGGCACGAATCTCTAAAGTGGGACCGGCCAGTATTGACAAGAACCTAATCATGGCTAAGCAGAAGGCTGCCGTTTAGGGGTTGACATGGGGGGGCGACGGCTCAGACGCCGCCGCTTGCAGGTCTAGAAGTTCCTGCGTGAGTTGGTTAGGGGGGTCGCTAAGGACATGTCGCGGTCTACGTATCCTCTGCCGGTAGTGACTAGTGTTGCCTTGAGATTGGCTCACAGTTGGTGGTGTTGACGGGTTACATTACCAGTAATCATAAACATAATTACACTTATATACATACAAACTCACACAAGCGCACCTACACAAACAGTCGCTATATTATTTCTTATCATTGCTGCAGTTCTATTGTATAACTACTGTTTTTGTTATTCCCTATTAATTGATTTAGGACAGATGTATTTGTATATCTTTATATTACTCAAATGTTTTCAAAAAAAGATGTAGGTATATTTCATGTCTAATCTAATTATTACATATAGTTTATTCACTCACTCACGAGCTGTGGAACATTGATGATCACTAAGTAATCGTAGTCTGAACTCTACAAGTTAAGCTTAGTGCAGAGTTCGCAATTATAAATTTAATACCTGTAAACAATGTGGTAAGAATATATTATTATTATTATCTAATGTAACTTAAAATTTGTTTGTTTTATTGGATTTATGAAAATAAAAGCTAATAACAAATTTTTAAAACTGATATTTATATCTTGAAATACATTTATGAAATTAGGTAATTATATATTAAAACATCCATTTCCATTGTAGTCATATAGTCTATTGTTTTTATGCTTATGCATGTTTTTATGCTTATGCATGTTATCAATGCAGTCATACTCGTATTTAAAACATTAGCTTATTGTGAAAGGTCAATATGCGCTTAATTCTGTAAATAGACACTAATTCATACTCACTAACACCAACTCACTCAACACATGACACATTTACCCTAAATTGCTTTTGATGTTACTGCGTTTTATTGCCCTATATTTAAAATGAGTAACAATCAACGAATTTGTTTGTATACTTCAAATTGAAACCCTGCATGGTTTTCCGGCAATAATTGTATTCGTACTTTATTCTTGTTTTTTAATTCAGAGGTAAATTTTTATATAGAAATCAGCTATGGCAATCAAACTATTTAATAATTCTGTTTGCTTGAACCAATATTTTAAACAAATTCGTATTTTTTCTTTGTTGTGAGTTGTGCTTGCATATTGTTTAGTTCAATAGAGTAATAGTTATATCATTTTTCGATTCATAGATTAACATAATTCAACTTTTATTAATAATTTTATCTAATTTAATTACGATTAACAATCAATTGATGTATTACAAAATAACCAGATCTTGTGAATCTATGGATAGGTGACGATCCGAGACTAAATAAGTTTTTATAGGTTCTGAAATCCGCTTCAGCCTTCATGCTGTATTAATATTTGTCAATTCATGATGTTTACTAATTGTCATAACAGGAAAATTAGTCGGTGCATGTGCTCGCATAGAACAACATAACCACAAGGTTCTCTTGGCTGTGGTGAATAAGTTAAGTTAGGAGTCAAAACGAGCTTGCATAAATGTGATTATTATTAATCCTACTTTCGTCAAAATTGTTGATATAATCTAAATATAAAACAAGATAAATATAAAACAAGATAAATATAAAACATAAAATCCTCTATCTGTAGGATTCAATCAAGATAACACAAAATAATTTTTGCTGCGAAGACTGACGCAAACGATGAATTCAGATTTCTAAGAACGAGCTAAGTTTTTACGCTTAAAATAAATAAAAAAATATTTTCACATGAAAATAATATCTCAGCTATTGTGAAATACGAAGACAATAAAAACTGCGACAATATTTAGTAGCAGTAATTTTAATGGGTTGTCTGTGAATATTAGTATTAACTCGCAGTAAGGAGCTTTACTTATTTATCGTACCAACGTAATATTAACCTGTCAATTCAAATGAGGTCAACGTATAATGGCATTTGACCTTGATTTGTGATTTATGAAATTTATTCAGGAATTCTTAACATGTCCTACGGTATTTAGTGGCACTTATAGTCAAAAATTATCACGAAACTTTAAGAAAGAACATAATATCCAACCAAATAGGAGGATTAATAACATAAATTATAATTTGAATTTTAATCATAATCATGAATGCTAATAATAAAATAATAATTTATTTATTTTAGAGAAGGTAGGTACATTTATATATACAAACTCCATATTGATGTTAGTAACAATGAAAACTTAAATTAATATTATTAATTATGAACTATTATAAAACTTCATTACATATCGGTACAATTGCACCCTGTGTCGCATTCCATAATACGACATTGGGTTAATGAAATACGAGAAGTTTAAAAATTTACCCTTGTACTGGTCTCTATAGTTCAATGTCACCGGGAAAAATATATCACGACTTTTAATTTAGAACATAAAATCTACACCTATATAGATCACAAAAATTATTGATTATTACTTAACGTCAACATTGTGTCTTGGGAGTGTTAGTCATCATATGCTTTCTCTCGTTTCAGGTGTGAAAGTGAATAAAGTGCAACCACAAGCTGACGTGATTCAAAAATTAATTGGGTCATTCGGAAAATATCAGTTACTATTATGCCTTCTTATTTTCCTAACAAAATTTCCGGTAGCTTTCCACCAAATGGCGATTATATTTTTGGCACCAAAAACGACTTACACTTGTGATTCAAATACGGATCAGTGTCCGTGTGCAAAACCAATTTATGACACATCAATTTTCGGTTCGACTATAATATCAAAATGGAACTTAATATGCGAGGATAAATGGTTGACAAGTTTTACACAGACTTTATTTCAATTGGGGACATTATTGGGTAGCATTTTTTTCGGGATGGCTTCTGACAGGTAGCAAAACATTACTTTAAAATTAAGAGCTTTTCAGAGCACCATGAAAATTGTTTTTTTGTTTCAGATTTGGAAGGAAAAACCCGATGTTGGTAGCAGTAATTCTACAAATTACAATGGGCATAGGAGCAGCTTTTGCTCCAAGCTATTGGACTTTTACAATAATAAGATTTTTCATTGGCATGTCTGTGGGTGGTACAATGGTCATTGGGTTTGTGATCGTAATGGAATTTGTTGGTGCACAACACCGAGATGTTATTTCTGCTCTTTATCAAGTTCCATTTAATTTGGGACATATGATGTTGCCAGTTTTTGGCTATTTTTTCCGAGATTTCGCAGATTTTCAATTGGCAATCTCTGTACCGACAATATTACTATTGTCATATTTGTTTTTGTTACCTGAAACGCCAAGATGGTTAATAGCTATGAAAAGAACTGATGAAGCTGTGAATATTTTAGAACGCATTGCTACTGTGTAAATAATTTTCCTTCTTTCATTTCTGATAGATTTTTTATTAAACATTAAATAATCTGTATTTATTAACTTACAGAAATAATCGTCCGGTAACGAATACAAAAACAGATGTAGATGCATATCAAAAAGCTATTGAAAAGAACAATTTGAAGAAGGGAACAATATTGGATTTAGTGCGGTTTCCAAATTTGCGGAAAAACATAATAGCCATGTCATTTAATTGGTTGACATGTAGTTACTGTTTTTATGGCGTGTCGCAATATGTAGGACAGTTGAGTGGAAACATGTTTATTAACGTTGCAGCAAGTGCAAGTGTCACGCTGCTTGGTACTCTTTTGGCGATACCTCTTATGAAGGTTATTGGGAGACGGACTATTGTCATAATTTTCAATTTTATCACAGCCGCATGCTTGCTTATATTAGCTGCAATACCTGAAGGTATTGGATCCGTCATTTTTGCCAGTATAGGTGTAGTATCTAGTTTCATCGTGTTTGTTGTAGTTTACTTGTACTGTACAGAGCTATTTCCGACTGTGGTGAGAAATGCAGCTCTTGGTTTTTCATCAATGATGGCTAGAGTCGGGTCCATGTTGGCACCCTTCATTGTGGAAACACGAGACAAAGCGGTGTGGTTGCCCCCAGTCGGATTTGCTATACTGCCACTCATAGCTACATGTGTTACATTCTTACTACCAGAAACTAAAGGCTGTGAATTAATGACAACAATTGAAGAAGGTGAAAAGTTTGGGAAGAAATCACAAGTAGAAGTAAAAAAATAGTTAAATTTAGACAGTTATACACTTTATTATTGTATATTATTAAATAAATATTGTCCCTTAAAATGTGAATTAATTAGGCTGCACCTTACTAATACATAAAATAATATTCAAAATAACGTGATATTAACCTACTATTCATTTGTTTTTGAAAAATCTTACAAATGCACTTACACTATTATTATAATTTCTGGTATACGTATGGTAAAGTACGCTTATAGTATGTGTAAATTGTAAATTAAGTAAATAATAATATAGTACTCTGTGTATCGTGTTCGTGTGTCATCACAACAATGGCGATGACATAATTTAGTTTCATGTCAAACATTAACTTGCAGCATTACCTACTATGTATGCAAACATTTATGGACCATAAACTGCTTGGTTGGCAGCTCATTAGGAGTATCTGTTACCCTGGTTGATCTGTATTACTACTAGATATGTTGCGGATTTAGATTTTTTCACATCTGCGAATGCGGATGCCGATTATTTAAAGTAACATTACCAAATACGGATCTTGGTTTTCTTTTACTACAAACTATTATGCTGAAATAAAATAGTAAAAATAATATTTTAGAAGCTTTTATTTCATTTGCAATGAATGTATGTTTGTAAATGTACTTGCCGTGACAAAATAATCTGGTAGTAAGTACATATTGTATTTACATAAGTTTCTTATGTTAATAAGTTTATGGGTTTTTAGTTTAATGAAATTTTGCTTAATTATGCAAAGGGACATCGCTGGTCCATCACTATGGAAATAAGGTAACAGGCGTTAATTCGATGTATTGACCTTTTCGAAAAATTTACATTAATGACACATATACTTTTGTATGGGTATAAACTAATTATAAGAAAGGATGTGTATATATATATATACACATCCCTGCGTTAAATTATAAGGATTATATATAAAAAAAATTGTTGTCACTATTGTTCAGATAATTATGTACATCTCATTTTTATTTCATATCTCACAAACACTTTACAATTTAGGTTTGAGTGCGGTGAGATTCCACGTGGATGTGGAACAGACGATATAAATAAAAATCTTGAATCTAATAAACTATCGTATTTATTTGACTTAATTTATCACAAAAAGTCCATTAAAACGTATAATAATATTGACATTATAATATAACGTTAAAGGCCGATACGAATACGCAGTGAACAAGTTTGAGGGTTAGAAGTGAGAAATCTTGATATGAAAGATTTTAATCAGATAATATTTCATCTTAACAATGTATTACGTAGGTACACGTTATTTTATTTATTTTTTAAAGAGGGTTTATTAAATTTTTGTATATATCACCTCCAAAAGAAAAATAAAGATTTAAATCTTGAGTCAAGAATATATTTCACCAATTTGAAGGTGTCTTGTGCGTCTTTGGATAGTGGTTGTGCAAGTATAGGTGACCAGAGACCAGAAGGTGAGGGCGGTGAGTTCCTCTCCGAATACACTCTGCTAAAATATAATGTACATCTTCTATCACATCACACATTGAACACAGAGCGCTATCTGTCTTTCTTATAAGGTAAGTAAATTTTATTGTCCACAGTGAAGTCTTAAAGCTAACACAATGTCAATCCTAATCAAATCAGTCACGTGAAACCATTGCATATTGAATTAGAATATCGGTTGGATATAAAGGTATATTTAAGGGCCTGGATATTATGAACTAACTTCTAACGTTTTTAGAAAAAAACGATGCTATGTTTTGGTATATATTTCATTTCAATTAATATAAAAGTCTACACTCTCTATATTAGGGTGAAGTAGCACCAGTGAAGCCTAAAAGAAATGTAAGTAAAAATATTGTCAGTATATCATTAGTTTGATAGTAAAAAAAACGGTTACTTTATCATACAGGGCAAAATTTCACTACGTGTTTCGTTAATATCATATCAAGCTAAAACGAGGAACTTGCGACTAAAAAATGAAACTCATGCAAAGACTAAATAATAACCTTCGTAACTGAGGAAAATAAGTAGCCAACTAGATTTGCGTTTACATAAAAACGTTTATTGTAATACTGTGTTTCATCTATTCTATAAAATTACGCAATTTATGAAGATTGTTCCCGTGCCAAGATTTGAATTGTCATCTTGTTACTTGTTATCGCATTATTGACGCCAAGAGATCTGTCATTTTGTGGTTTAGGTATGTTGAAGTAATTACTGATTAAACTAATTTTTTATAGGCCTTAACAACATTTTATTTAAATGTTTATTGCATATGATTAAGACATGTTGCGTGATTTCGTACACTTTCATTTTGCTAATGATATCGTAGTCATAGATGAAATCATGGTAGATTTAGTTACATAGCCGTAGCTAAATTCCAGTGTCGATTTCGTTGAAACCCTTAAAATACTCCCCTAGTTACGTCGGTGCTTGAGCACAATATTTGAAGATATCAATAAAGTTCCTAACAAATAACAAGTGGATCGTAAAATGAACATGGATTTTTTTAAGTCTAATTGTTTTATGTCGCCCACTCTTATAAAGGCTAAAAGGCAAAGAAAGTTGTTCACGATTATGTGTAGCTCTAGTAAAGTGTTCCAGGTCGGCTGTGACGTATAAGGGGAAGACCATAGATTTGGTATATACTTTATAACTTTCAAAATAACTTCTTCTGAAAAGCAGCACAGACCAGCATAAAATTATATCAGTAACTGTTTAAAGTTTTAATCAACTCTTTTTTCTTCTGAGTAGTGTATAAATATACAAAGAAAAAAAGTTATATTTTTGACGACATGGTTGGCACAGCGGTCGAGCACTGCAACTGCGCAACAGATCAGAAGTTCGATTCCCGCACGGGACAAATGTTTTGCCATGCAGAAATTTCCGTTTTGGGTGCATGTGCATATGAAATTGTATTTTTGCAATTGCACTCACAACACAGGATGAAAATCCAAGTGTGTGATGATGTTTCTTTATTTAATCAAAATAATCTCAATTTGATTCAAAACTTTTTTATAAGATTTTGATAGTTATTTTTATTGTGTTATTAGATTTTTCTTCTTCATTACTTGTTTTTTTCTTGTTCATTACTTGGAGCGTACTTGAGTGAACGTAAAAAAATATTAATTCTTATTTAAAAATTTCTTGTTGTGTATACTCTACAAATTAACTGTTACTTCGCCTTTACCGTCTTTCTTACCAGCAGAACAGGGTTCCATCTTCGTGGAAGATTGCCCACGTCCACCCAATTCCCAAAAGGGTGACCGAGCCGACCCATCAAATTACAGGCCAATTGCGATAACGTCCCTGCTCTCCAAAATTATGGAGCGGGTAATCAATACCCGCCTTCTACGGTACCTGGAAGAGCACCAGCTAATTAGCGATCGTCAGTACGGTTTCCGTCACGGCCGCTCGGCTGGTGACCTTTTAGTGTACCTGACACACCATTGGGCAGAAGCTTTGGAGAGCAAAGGTGAGGCTCTCGCCGTTGGACTGGATATCGCGAAGGCGTTTGATAGGGTCTGGCATAAGGGTCTTCTTTCGAAATTACCATCCTATGGAATCCCCGGGGGACTCTGCAAATGGATAGCCAGCTTCCTGGACGGTAGGAGCATCAAAGTCGTCTCTGACGGCTGCTGCTCCAAAACCTTGTTCATTAATGCTGGCGTTCCACAAGGTTCGGTGCTCTCCCCAACACTGTTCATTCTGCATATCAATGACATGTTGTCAGTTGAGAACATTCATTGCTATGCGGATGACAGTACGGGTGATGCGCGGTATACCAACCACCAGACCGTCCCTCGGATTGCATTACACGAAAGGCGGTTGCAACTTGTGTCTGAAGTCGAAGACTCTCTAGGGCGAGTCTCCGAATGGGGTACAAAGAACTTAGTCAAGTTCAACCCCACGAAGACACAGGTGTGCGCGTTCACTGCGAAGAAGGACCCATTTATCGTAGTGCCTCAGTTCCAAGGAGTTGCTCTTCGAATGACAGACTCTATTGGGATCCTCGGTGTGGAAATCTCTGCTACAGTGCAGTTTGGGAGTCACTTGGAGGACAAAACCAAATTGGTGAGCAAAAAACTGGGAGTTCTGAACAGAGCGAAGCGGTACTTCACACCCAGCCAGCGCCTGAAGCTTTATAAAGCCCAAATTCGGCCTCACATGGAGTACTGCTCACACCTCTGGGCTGGAGCTCCCAAATATCAGCTCGACCCACTTGACTCCTTGCAAAGGCGTGCTTTCCGCATCGTAGGAGACCCCAATATTACAGCCTCAACAGAGACCCTGGAGCAGCGGAGAGACTTTGGATCTCTCTGCGTCCTATATAGGCTCGTCAACGGGGAGTGCTCCGAGGAACTCTTTGCAATGGTGCCCACATCACCTTTTTACCATCGCACCACCCGCCACCGCAGCAAAGTCCATCCGTACTACCTGGAACCGATCTGCTCCAGTACAGCTCGGTTTCAGCGTTCATTTCTCCCGCGTACGTGCAAACTTTGGAATGAGCTCCCTGCTGCGGTGTTTCCTGAGCACTACGATATGGCCGTCTTCAAACGAGGCCTAAAAAGAGTATTTCTCTCCAGGTAGGCAGAGACTGAGCTGTGCCCCTGGCATTGCAGATGTCCATGAGCGATGGTTACCACTCACCATCAGGTGGGCCATCTGCTCGTCTGCCGCAAAGGCCATAAAAAAAAAAAAAAAAAAAAAACTTTTTGAAAGTTTATTTTTATCGTAAGGCAAATTAAATAACGTGGTAAGCTGTAACGTAATGGGGCTTAGTGGGTCATATAGGGGCTCTAATCCGGCAGCGTGTATAAGGTTTCCTTGTAAAGGTGGCAGTGTTGGCCTGCTAGCTATGGCGGCAGGGCTTCTGCTCTGCACATCATGGTACTTTACCATAATTTCTGGTAAGTACATTTAATTTTTTACGTTTTGTGTGATTATTATCATAGCTTCTATTTGATAATCCTACATAGTCTGTTTGAAAAATGTTTCTCTTTCAGGTTTTTACCTTCTTTACTGTCCGGTACTTTATATCATGTTTATAAGTAACAAATGGTATAGAAGAATAACTGATATGTTATTTGCCCTGTGGGAACTTTATCCAGTGGTAATAAGTTTCTTAAATACTAAGTGTTGTTAGTGACAAATTAATAGTTTGAATTTTTTAAAGATAGTGATGGTGGTTTCAGGCTTTATTTCAATGTTGTTGTAGCACTGAATTGCATCACTATGGTGATTACGTAGACCCAAATGAAAAAACAATAATGATTATGAATCATCGCACAAGGATTGACTGGAATTATGTATGGATTGGCTTATATCATGCTACACAAGATCCCAATAAAGTAGAATTGTGCACATGTAAGGAGAATAAGTCGGGCGATAAAGTGAGAGATAACGGTGACATCATTGACAGGTTGTCAGGTGGCAAGTCCAGTATCAAATTCGTGTTAAAAGATGAATTGAAGTGTGTTCCTTGCCTAGGTCAGTTTTAGTTTACCGTTTTTTTCTGTTTCTGATTATGTCAATTGAATATTTTTAATAGAGTAACTTTTTTAATTTGCGTTGTGATCTGTCTGTTTGCCTTGATCAAATTTTATAACCATTTTTCAATTACTTCTACATGTTAAAGCGCTCTAAAACACATCAATACTTACGTCTTTCCGATGGCAGTAAATATTTTAGCAAATATCTTATCAAATCAGTAATAAAATGAGATTTGATATGAGAAAATAATCTTATATCAGGTGTCTTAATTTGTAATAATGAACGTTTTATAACACTAATAAGTGTAATTGTACTAAAACAGTTAATGTTGATCAAAAATTTATTAATAATCCGTAAATTATTTCCTATATATAATAAAAATAGAGTAAGAAAATTTTCCATATATACTGTAAGCACGGGCATGTATAATGTTTATTAAAATTTAAAAAATTATCTTACATTATTAAAAAAAAATCTTTAAAAAAACAAGGTTTCTGTTGTGAATAAGAAGGAAATAACTTTTTATTTCATTAAGTCATGCTGCATCCTAAACATTGCTGATATTTTAATTTAACCAAAATTATTCTTTCAAGATTCATTGTAAGTATTGACAATATCTGTCCGAAGGTTTTTGGTAAAAGCTTATTGGAACTAACTTTAAGTTAAATATTGGGAATGGTTACAATCCAGCATGACTTAGACAAATAAAAATACTCATTATATTCATTCTATGAAACAAAAAATCTGTTTATTTAATTACTTAGCTCAGCGGTTAGCTTAACAACTTTGATGTTGTTGATAATTATTTTCTATTCAGAGCTTAGAAAACAATCTTGCTCCTCAGCGGGTAATTTTTTTTGCCACTAATCAGAATCAAGTATTTAGTTGAGTATTGAGAATTATTTGACTTCGAAATTATGATCAGTGTAAAATGTATTCATAATGTGTTAGCTTTTCTCCAAATTATGAAAATATGATATTTATCTAATTAATATTTTAATTTATTATAAGCACTTTATTTAATCAGTTTTCGATTTTATAGGGTGGATAATGCAACTGAACTTTTTTCTTTACGTGAAGAGGAATTGGCAGGAGGATCAGCTAAACTTGTCCCAGTTCATTGATTACTACAATAGATTGGGATGTCCTTATCGCGTGGTCTTGTTCCCAGAAGGCACAGATCTGAGTGTTGATAATAAGCGTCGGAGTGATAAATATGCAACTGGGAATAATTTAGCAGTAAGTACGTGACATACGGACGTATAATAACAATACTACCACTAATAGTACTAAACTTTTTAGGGTTCTGCACTCAAAAGATAAAAAAAGGCTCCATTACTTCGGTCTCCGTCCGTCTGTCACCGAGTATCTCATGAACCGTGATAGTAATTCAGTTGAAACATTTACAGCTGATGTTTTTGTTGCCTGAATAAATAAATAATACTAACAATAGAATACAAGAAATATTTAAGGGGGTTCCCACACAACAAACTTTTTTGCCGTTTTATGGATAAAGTCACGGAACCTTTCGTGTGCCTGACTAACACTTCGTTAGTTTTTAAGTCTAATAGGATTGTCTGGAATTGTCATTAAGCGATAGAACAATTCGATGCTTTACGGAAACAAACACTATAAAGTCTTCACTTTTTAACTTTAAGGAATATATACACGCTTTTAGCTGTGTATGTGTATCTGTGTTTGTTCCATCTACTGTTTCACATAACATCATCTTATTATTTAGCCAGTAGACACCCACTGTTGGATACAGGCCTCCCTTTAGGATCTCCACACTGGTCGGTTTTGCGCTGCTAGCGTCACTTGCCTTCTTACGGTCCTCACCAAATCGTCTGCCTATCTAGTGGGAAGTTTTCCAACGCTGTGTGTCCGGCATATATCAGCCACGCAAGGACCTTTCCCCTTCAGCGGCCGACAGTCTAGCGAGAAATGTGCCCTGCCCATTGCTACTTAAGGTTCGCATTTTTGAGCATAATTCACACCGCAGCACAAGTCCGTATCTCATGCAAACCCAGTCGAAAGTAATAAATAGGACCCCTCAGCAGTGATATTTTGTACATAATATCATTGCTCTCGCGTTCCCTACTCAGATCAGGTTTGAGTTTAGACCGTGTGGACTATATTCATTCAATTTAAAAATAATTTCTGTTATACGAGTATTTAAAATATAGTAATAATCTTGTATATAAGAAAATGTTATTTTAAGATTTTCTACTTCCCTTCTCTTGATCTTTCGTTTCATTCCTCGAATTAATTATGTTACCCCAGTTATCAAAAGTGTTTGGTAATTACAGTTATACAAGTACGTCCTCCACCCTCGAACTACCGGTTGGGCGGTTCTGTGTTCAAGGCTTCGCGCCTCGGGCTTGATGTCCGTGTATGATGTCACGGTCGCTTACGACGCACCAGCTCAGACGGAGGGTGACCTGTTGCGGGGCCATCGGCCCAAACATGTTCACTTCTTCGTTAAACGGTGGGTTCGCTAACCTCTGAAAGTTCCGATGTATGTTTGATCGTAGAACAAAGGCAAATTTATAATATTACCTTCTCACCTCACCTTTTGACAAATATTATTGCAATATCGCGTGCAGTCAAATAACAGGCGTTTTATTGTTTTTACTTTAAAAACCTGCAATAATATTTTTTCTGAAAATGAGAGGCCCTCAAACATCATCACTCATCCGGTGAAAACTACATCTGTCAAATTTTCGTAATTTTAACAGATAGTGGAGATTACAGCTGTCAAACCGTAATTGTTAAATTTAATGTCCTGTAATGTTAACAATACAAAGAGAAAACCTACTGTTTTCTCTACATAATTTTCAATTATGAATCCGGGCACGCACTCACGAAGGCGCACACTCGTGCAGACAAAAATGTTTGGTCTATGTACATATCGTTAAATGCTTCACTTTTTTCCTACTAGGAAGCTGGGCAACAAACAATACTCAATATATGGTATAAATTCATAATATCGACGCTATTTTTTTTCACTTTTCTTAGAAATTTGTATTATAGTGTAGTAATAGTGAAAACAGTAGTATATTAAAATAATGATATATTGTCACTTCAATGTTAGAAATGTGATTGAATGACGTTCAATTAAAGGGCTCGCTGTTTGATTTTACACCTATTTGAATCCGTTAATACACATAATATACGATGTAAAAATGCTCTTACTGAAATCGAAAGCTACGTATATTTATGCATGGTCATAGATATTATAGATTTTTTTCTTAGAAAGTGTACGATAACAATCAATAATTAAGGAATTACAACGTCAAATCTTTTTATGATGATCATGTCAAACAAAATTAAATCGCTTTTTAAAACCTTTCCGTTGAAAAAAGCAAACATCGATGAGTCTTCCATTATACTCTGACTTAATAGATTCTATACTTTCTAATCTCTCTAATTTCCTAATTATCTAATTAATATAATACAATATATCTAATTTTCAGGTACGCAATTGAGAAAATTCCACACGACGAGTCTACTTTGCGCATTTGGCTCAATAACAGGTGGTGTGAAAAAGAGACAATATTGCAACGCTTTCACGAGGACGGTAAGCCTACAGAAAATCAAATTTAAATATGTCAAAGACAAGTTGCACAGCCAATTACAGGTATACACTGCGTGCAATAATGACATTCAATAATTGAGGTTAATAGTATCTGCAGCAATATTACAATGAAAGAAATAAAAAAAAAATGAAAGTTAAAGATAAAATAAAAATTAAAAAACACATAAAAATAAAAAAAAAACGGTTCAGCTATCATTTCTCGCAATGTTCAATAATGGCTGCTTTAAATTTGGCAAAAGACATAAAGTGAACATCTATGTACACACTATACCTGTTATAAATCGAGCAAATTCTCGGAATAGGCGAGTTTGCACCGAATACTGTTCTGCGATTTGGACGGAGGAGTGGTTTGATAGGCTTGCGCGGCATTCTAAATGGGACTTTGAAGGAAAATTTTTCTAATAAACTTGAACAGCGCAGGTGATTTGTCACAATCTTATACAAGAACGATAGATCCAGTAGATCCCTGCGTTTTTCTAAGCTCTGTATATTGAGGAACTCTAGCAATTTTCCATACGAGGCTGACCTCATACCTTTGAAATGATAAAAAACCAGATGCCTTAATAGACGTTTTTGAATACGTTCTATTCGCAATGTGTGACAAGCGTAGTGAGGTCGCCAAACAACGCTTCCATATTCTAGTGTTGATCTAACCAGGCTGTTGTACAGTGCCATCTTGGTCGCTGGACGTTTGAAAGCCTTGCCGTTTCGAATAATAAAACCTAATAGTTTAGAAGCTTTTGCCACTATACTGTCTATATGAGGTACAAACGTCATTTTGCTATCTAAAAATACACCTAAATCCTTCACCAATTTAGTTTCTCTGATAGGCACACCGTTAATGTCGTACACGGACAACAATGGAATCGACTTTCGCGTGAACTTTATGTGATAACATTTTTCAGTATTGAGCTCCATTCCATTTCTTCTGCACCAGCCGACCAGTTCATTAATATCACTCTGTAGAAGCATTATATCTTCGTTTGATTGAATCACTCTCCATAGCTTAAGGTCATCGGCAAACATGGACGGGGTAGAGTGGTTGATAAAATTAGGAAGGTCATTTACAAAAATATTAAAAAGAATAGGGCCCAAATGAGAACCCTGTGGAACGCCTGAGTTAATATTATGTAATGTAGAGTTAAAGCCATTAACAACTACATAAAAAGAGCGCTCAGATAGATAAGATCGCAACCATGCTAAGACAGAGCCACTTACACCGTATACTGATAACTTGTCTATGATCCGTTGATGCGGTACTCTGTAAAACGCTTTGCTGAAGTCCGTATACAGAGCGTCAACCTGTTTGTTATCATCTAAGTTTTTCAAGATTTGTTCTGTATACTCGACCAAGTTTGTACTTGTTGATCTACCTTTTACAAACCCATGTTGGTTCTCATTTAAGTATGTATTTGCTAAAATAGTTTTGGATAACAGGGGAAACAAGGGACTCAAAAACTTTAGCCAATGTTGACAAAATGGAAATGGGCCTGTAATTACAAATGAGTTGACTGTCTCCGGACTTGAAAATTGGTACCACTTTAGCGACTTTCCAGAGTGAGGGAAATGTTCCCGTCTTTAGCGACAAGTTAAAAATAATATAAAGTGGTTCCACTAAGCTTGAAGCGCAACGAGTGATGAACAAAGGCGGAATCTGATCATTACCAGCACCCTTGGATTGATCGAGACTGGTCAGTTTCTTGTAGATTTGCCTACGAGATATACTTAATGTTGACAAGCAATCACCATAATCCGATAATGGTTTAGTCCAACACTCATCTGCGATGGAATAACCACAAGGATATGGCGATGCGTTGGACTCTGAGTTTACTGAAAAGAAATAGGTCGCAAACCCATTGCAAATATCACCGCCTGAAAATGCTCGACTGTTACTATCGACCATAACAGCTGGATAAGAACCCTTACCTCCACGCTTAGCTTTAACATAAGACCAAAAAATTTTTGGGTTCCCTGCTATTCCGTCCTCTATTAAATGCAAGTAAGACTTATAATTGGCCGAAGCTAGTTTACTGCAACGCTCTGTCAATAATTTAAGTGATATTAAGTCAAGTGGATTTTTATATTTTTTATACCTTTGCCTAATCTTATTTTTTTCTCTGAGACGCTGAATCAAGTCTTTACTAAACCATGGTGGATGTTTCCTTGACACGGGTCTAGTAGAAGGAACATAGTCGTGAATTGCCGTATTCAAGACACCCAAGAATAGTTCGGTTAACTTGTTTACATCCTTATGACCCTGAAATAAACTCGGCCAGTCAATTACACCCAAGAATTTATTGATAGCATCATAATCCGCTTTATGGAATTTCGGTTTGCTTGTTATATTAAACTGTAATTTAGGACTATCTACTGTTGAAAGATCAATTGAAAGAGGTGGGTGTAGCGGGTCTATAGGACACAGTATGTCGATTGCCTCTACCACGGTACAAGATGGCAGTCTTGACAGCACCAAGTCTAATGTTCTTTCCATACTATTAGGAACGGAGTTACATTGTGTTAAGTTATTTAAATGTACAAAATCTACAAAATACTGAAAAAGAGGAGTCAAATGATATAAAGAAGTACCTACTAATGTCCAGTTCAATGCTGACAAGTTGAAGTCGCCTACCACACAAATATCTGAGTTATGAATTTCTGAGACATGGTTGAAGTTATCAACAAAAAGTTTAAGAGTTGATATACGCACTGGTGGTGGCAGATACACCGCGCACAGGATCAATGGAGATTATGTTTATTTTTTGTGCTATTGTATGAGATTTTGATGTTGGTAGCATTGTAATACCGTTTAAAATAAAATAAATAACATAACACGGAATAATATTTTATGAACTCACTATGTCAAGCTTGAAAATTTATTAATTTTGTCAATTACGATATCTGTTATGTCAGTTACGATATCGTATCATATACAGTCAAGCTAGGGGCCTCACTATTTGTCACAATGATGGGACCGCAGCTCAATGCAATAACTAATGTATGGCATCGTGTTCATATAATGAAAAAAATATAAAAGGCCCTCAAATATGTATTGAGTTTGTATCTAGGCAATATACTGTTACACTCTAAATTTTTTACAGGTTTTTTACAGGTTGCTTCGTCTCTCAATCTCAATAATTATCTCTGTTATCATATCAACAAATATTGTAGAATTTAATCGGCCAAATATTATAAAACAGCCAATATCTATAGCGATGTTTTAACATATCACATGAAAGCTTTCGGTGAAAGCCTTCATCTTATCAAACTGGTTTTTTCATTTCTTATCAAAGTACAATAATACTATTAAACAATAAAAGCGACCAATTTTTGTTCAAATTTGGTGCCAGAAGGCAGGGTTTGAAGTCACCAATCGATTCACAATATTCATCCACAGCCTGGGTATGCAACGTAATGCATTTTCCTCAGGGGGAACAAAAAATAAAAGGTGATGTATCTGGACCAATAGCCAGTAGCCACTTGTCAATAGGTGAATCTGTTAGGTATTTTTTTTTGCCAAAAAATATTCCCGGAGTAGCTAAACAAACAAACCCGTTACAAATATGATTAATTAGTGGTGTGTACTCTCCATCCCCTTTCTGTATTTCCTTAAATTTAATTAACCTTAAATAAAAAAAAAAATATTTCGATGAACGCCAAGTTTATCAATAAAGTGTAAATTTAAAGTAGTCTAAGTATTAGAAAAAAAATATATAAACTATTTCTGTCTCATTTTTTACACGATTTTATACATCAAACATTGTAGTATTGAAAATATCTTCTTTCTTTTTTTACAGGGTATTTTATTGATGCCTCGACGGGGAAAGTTCCGATTGAAAGAGAGCCAAGATCTCTGATGGCAGCATCTTTGGGGTTCGCATTTTGGACGATCATAGATTTTATATTTACTTATTTGTTACTGAACAGCGTCGTTTTTCAATTTTGGGTTGTATACCACACACTCCTATTTGTCTTTGTTACTAAATATTTTGGAGGTTTCCAAAACATACAGTATAAACTCTTAGGCACGTTAAAATTGTAGTTTGGATAAGATAATACATAAATTAAATGTTGTTTAATTTTTTCAATTTAATTGTGAATTCTCGTTACTGCCAAAATCATAATACTGTAAATATGTTTGTTGATATGTTATTAAGTTAATATACTGTTGTTAGATAATTGTTATATCAAATATTTTATTTCGTTACCTATAAAATTAACCGTTTTAGAAATAGGGCAAAAAAATAAAACTGTGAAAATTTGTAACAAGGTAGGAATGTTCTTTTTTCCTACATATATTTAAAAACGGTCGCATTTTAAGTATTTGCGGTTAAAAATACACATTCCTAGCACGTTAACAACTTTGAGTTATCGAATTTATGAAAAGTTTGCGGAAGTTAGTTTATCATTTAACATTTTAAAGATTTAACTGAATAAATTCGTTGATGGAAATGTTAGCTTCGTTAATTGATAATTAACGAGTTGATAACCAGCTATAGCATACGGCATTGGGTGTTATAATTAGCAGTGTCGGTACTAGCCTTTGGGAAAGAACAGGCATGATTATAAATATATGTAAGAGCTAATAAGAGAGTTATTAGATTTAAGCGTTATTGCTTAAATGTACAGTTAAGTATGTAACTTTTTACATAGAGCAAGGTAAAGACTTTGATTTTATTTGTTTCTATAAGTTTTTAAATGGAGAATACTCTTAAGTCCGCCAACTTTTTACCATCGCCCCAATTGTTACTGCAGTAGGGTTTATCAATATCACCTGCAATCGTATCGTATTTATATGTGTATTCGTAACAAATGAAAAATATGAAAACATACTGAGATACATTTTCATTAGCTAGCACTAGCTGACCCGCCCATTAATAAACGTGATCTGTCAACTGCGAAAAATGATGGAATTCTAAAACTGGAGACCTATTTTTGAATTACGAATGCGATTTCGAAATCACCGCTGACTAAATAGTCAGCGGTGACTTTGAGGTCACGGATTCCTAAACACCCAATTTTTGAAAGTCGATCGCAGAGCTGCCAACATAGATAAAGTACACACATAAATGTAAGAGTTCGGTTCCACGCAGAATGTAGTCGCTGCCGGTTATTGCCGGCTTAACCATTGCGGTTATTATATACATATATGCTACATTCATATATATATATATATATGTATATATATGCACATATGAGACTAGACTAGACTGAAAATCAACACAACAACTTCAGACTTGTCAATATGTTCTCCAAACAAAACACAGATAACATTTACATAAGTATGACTTGATTACGAGTGGGTGAGGGCACTCGTAATGAAATCACACCTGTGACTAAGGTAGTCACATCAGTGATATTCCAAAATAAGAATTATTGAAAATCGGTGATTATTAGTCACATTGGTGATTTCGAAGTCGCATTCGTAATTCAAAAATAGGTCTCCTGGTAATGCGATTTTAAAAAAACTGCTGAATTTATTTGAAAATTTATTTTATCACAAAATTATTCTGTTAATAAATAATAAAGAACACAATAATAAAAGAATTACCCAATTTAGTGCAGTTGTACAGAAGTTATGCGAGTATATACATTTCAGTGATCCATTTTTATTTCTATAGATACATTTCATTTATGTGGTACAAAATAAATTTAATTAAGACTTATAACATAAAGATAAGAAGCCCCGCATATGTCCATAAAAATAGTTATATAAATTGTCAATAGTCTTACGTTTTGAAGTACCGCAGTTTTTTAGGTTTTACTAATAGTACTGCTATGTTAATTATTCAAGCAGGTGAGAACTGTTGAATTAGAACTGTTATAGACATTGACTGATATAGATATCAAACCATTATAGACAGGGATCACTAAAAAGGCATCCCACAAACATCTTAAATCCAATCTTTATCGCTAATTGTTTATACTTGTTGTCATCGTTACTGCTTAGAGTTTTTTTTATATCTTATATAATACAATTTCTACACACACGCAGCTTCTGGTAAACTTTTAATTTTTTTCAAATATTGTTCTATCAATTTTTTTTATCAGATTTATAATATTTAACAGTATAAAAGAAAACTGTACTCACACAATCGATTACCAAGCTAAGTATCTGCTGTATTCACATCGTTTTTCTCCCTTTTGAAATTTTCGGCTTCGGTTATTGAATTTAAAAGGGTAATATTACTTGTCTCTGGTAACAGACAACACAATAGAGCCGCAGTGAATGCAAGAGCAGAGAAAATTAGAATGGATACCCATTCAATACCTACATTTACTATAAAAGGTGCCACAAAGCCACCGATTCTTCCAAACATTGACGAGAATCCCATTGCCGAATTTCTGATAACAGTGGGAAATACTTCGGACGTAAATAAATACACAAGGACGAAAGACATATAGGCTCCTACATGCCCAATAATAGCAAAGACTAAGTTGAGTGTAGTGTTATCTCGAGATATAAACATTAATATTAATAATGATATTGCAGCCAAAGAAAAACTTGATACTACAAAAACTTTCCGCCTAAGATACAATGTTCCTATTACGAGGACAACCAAAGAAGGGGCAACAGTGAGAGCAGAAAGAATTACATTTAAATAAAGGTTTCCCTGCAGTCGACCAATATATTGGTTAACCCCAAAAAATATAAGAACGCAGCACATCCATATGGACGACGTGACACAAATGTAAAATCGCATTTTCAAGGTTCTAAACAAATCCGCGTACGACAATTTCTGTTGATCATTGTTTGCAGCTAATTCTTCCATACTTTTGTTGACTATGTTTTCAATATCATCAACTGGCCTATTGTTTCTGAAAAATATCAACAACAAATATATATTCAATTTTATTCTCTGTCAATATGATAGAATTCAAATTTTATTTGTTAACTTACTTCCTTGCGATGTGAGTGAGAACTTGAATAGCTTCTTCTTTTTTTCCAACTGTCATCAACCATCTCGGTGATTCTGGTATAACCCAAAAGTATACAACGACAAGCAGCCACGGAACCGAGGTTACTAATTGAAGCTGCCGCCAGTCTCTTACGAAGTATGCCATTATTGCCAGTATCAAGTAGCCAATAACAAATGATGTTTCATGTAAGCCAACCATGTAAGGTCTGAAGGATTTCCCGCTCAATTCAACTAAAATAACATAGCAGCATAACATTGTGCCTCCAACAGCTGATCCAATGAAGAATCGGCACACTAGAAACATCCAAAATTGAGGAACAAATGACGATGCTATTATAAATAAAGCTTCAGACAATAATGCAAGTAGTACTGCGAATTTTCTACCGTATCTGAAAATAACAAATTGGTTATAGTATTTCAGTGTAAACTAAAATCAATCAAATTTTTGGCTGTGATTTAATATTCATGTCACAAAACAGTTCGTGAGCCATTTGCATCATAAAGCGATTTGGACAAACAAAACTTAATACAAACCAAAGATACACGAAAACATAAAATTCGAAATATTCAGGCTATGTACCTGAATATCATTTTTGAGATTGATGATCAATAATAATTTTATTAGCCATCATTAACTGAGATTAAAGATACTTTTGAAGATAATAAGATACTTTTGCTTGCTAACATAATTTGTTTTATTGAGAATTGCGTTTCCAGCAACCTTTGTTATCGCCTATTCTTCTTTATTTGCTATATAATGGAAATATATATTTGCAATTTATTGTACATCTGTTGTGGAATGTGAATATAACAGGATATTCACTGTAATATTTTATTCTTATTTACCAACAGGAGGGGTGAGGCCCAAAAGAGTTTTTGCATATTTCCATGTAACTTACATGAATCTGGAATTAAATATCGGAATGATGGCGTTTCTATTATAATAGCACCGGTTTCTTTATCTGATACATTTACACAAATAGATTTATACATATTTGCAATAATATTTTTTACCTGTCAGATAGAAATCCGTATAACAAACTTCCAATTAATATCCCAACTTGCATAATCGACTGTGCCAAACTTGCCAAATACTGTCTGTCACATATTAAATTCCATTCACTTGTCGCTGAAGTCAAAACATTCGTAGTTTGGTCGAACTCTGGGTTGTAGCATGGGCAATGGTTGGTCACATTCTGAGTGTCACCGTCACGACAGATGTAGTCAGTGTTTGGTAATAAAAATACTACCATGTTTACTTGAAATTCGGTAGGTAGACGTCCAATAGTGATTAAGAATAAAATTAAAGATTGGTATACTCCAAATCTTCCGATGATTTTTTCGATTGCATCCTCAGTACTCATTTTGTTGCTTAGAGCAGAAAACACATAGAGTTGCTACGATTTAATCGTCGCACTTTAAGCAATTAATAGTAATGAACTGCACCACAAAACTACTCATCGTTTAACTAAAGCAGCCTGTAATAAAATTCCGACACTCGCAGCTGTACAACTAATGTATCAAACTAACCAACCAACAAACTAACGTATTCTAGTGACACGTGCAGTAAAATGTTACCAACTGCCATATAAAATATATAATCTTTATATCAACATTATATCTTTATTCTTTGATAATTTGTGATAAAGTCAATATGACTGTGATTTGATCAAATTCTCTCTTGCTTTCTCTGTCTCTAGCCCAATGTTATCTTTTCTACATTAGTTTTAAGCTTATAAGGAAAAAATTGAAACACAGAAAGGGAATATTTCGTCGATTGCTTTGTACAGTTCGTATATGCGTTGAATAATCTAAATCTAAACGTGCTTCAAGTTTTAGTACAAGTTTGTGGTATTGTCAATAGGAATGCATAAAATAGAAACCAAAACTAATCAGCAAAGACGGTCTATTTCGCAAGAAAAACTTATTGTCTATTAAAAATTGAGTGTTTTGCGAACACATGCAGTCGATATCATAGAAATATTTTAGAGCCCTATTACAATTCTTCATTCTGCGAGATAACGTACCTATATTGAAGCGTCCTGACAAATTATTGAAGGTCACACGTCCGCAATACTGTATTGACGCTACGACTAAGCGATTTTCATACGTTTACCAACATTTTTATATTTATATTTTATAGAATAATTCGTTATCGCTATATATATAGTATATGAAGAAACACTATTATATAAAGATGATATTATAAACAGGACAGATGATATTGGAAAAAAAAACTCTATTTTATTACGTAGTATGTTATTTAGCAAAACATTTTTTTTAATTAAAATATGGCTTAGATTAGAATAAAACTGGTTACAATTTATTATAGTATCACTACTGTAATAGTAGTATTTATATAAATCACCATAAAACAGAATCGCCTATTAGCAAAATTTCCATCAAATCGATCCAATGGTTTTGGTGTGAAATAGCAAAAAAGGACTTTCATTTCTCATACTCGGAAAGTTATGTTGTTTTGATCTGATTATTGGGTGGAAAATTCTGCTTCCCGACATAGGGAGGGAAAAACTCATACAATTTACTTCCCACCCAAGGGCCGGAATGAACTTTAAAAATAGAACTACGAATGTCAGCTACGAACTGTCAGCTGTGAACTATAAAAAAAAATGCTGCGGCCATGTGAGTTTCTAAACAGCCAGTGTGAACTTAGCGCAAACTACTTCCAGCGGAATAAGCCGCAACAAACACGCGGTGAGTTCCATATTTAAAATTTAAACAGTCGACATAAATTGGCGGGATGTGAATTTATTATATATATCTGTGACGGAATTTGAAAAAATTCAAATAATCTCTTATACTAGTTAAGATTTTAATTTTAAAAATGAGTTCAAGCGATTCCGAAATATTGACACCAGATTCAATTAAAGACGAGGCAAATTGTGTTCTGCCTACTGATGGTCTACTGATATTATCATATTGTATTATCAATAAATAGATTAAATAAACAACCAATGTTTTATTTTCCTCAGGCCTTCTTAGCAGATTGTGTATGCAATAAAACAATAATTCGTACTACATCCTCAGTCGACATTATCTTTATCCATCGAAAATAAGAATACCTATTTTCTTGGCAGAGTTCATTCTGAAACAGTCCCATTATTATTATTAGTGCTAAATACTAATAATATAATTATAGTAAACACATGTATTGACGAAAGAAGTACCTTGCTTTATATACATTTCTTAATGTTTTTTTTGCGGGTATCTTCGGATAGTAAATACACATTTTAGTTTGCTCCGTATTTTTTTATTTATTTAAATATTAAATCATTGTTATTATACATAACTAGTGTCCGTATGTTTTAATACACACTCTCGCAAGAATTGGCATTCACTATTTTCTACACAGCTTTTCACAATTTTTGAAAAATTCATCATCTTCAGGCAACTTTATTTACGGTGAATCATGGATGTGGCTCAAGTTTAAAAGGGTATGTTAGAAATGACCTCTGCTTTTAATACAAGAATGACAGAATTTGAGAAGGCTTTAAATCAGCAGTCATCAGCTTCAGCCTCGGCAGCTAGCTTCAAACAGTGAAAGCCTTGTCTGCTGAATACCTGCAATTTAAAAATTTTGTATTGCAAACATTTCAAACATTAAAGATGCAGTTGGATGTATTGAGTTCTAGAATTGACAGGATGGAAACCTACAGCAGACGAAATACCATACTCTTTCATGGTATACCCGAAGAAAATGACGAGGATATTGAGGCTAAGCTTCTTAATATTTTGTCTGAGCAAATGAAACTACGTCACATAAATGGGAACTGCATAGAGTATTGTCATCGACTTGGGAGTACTAAAGATCAACGTGCCCGACCTGTGTTGGTACGTTTTGAAAGTTTACGTGCACGGTCAAATGTGTGGAATACCAAGACTTCCCTGAAAGGTAGCAAGATCTCTGTTTCAGAATTTCTGACGAAATCCAGGCAGCAAGTATTCACTGAAGCACGCAAATATTTTGGCATAAGAAACTGTTGGTCCTCGGATGGCACTATTGTTGTTATGTTGCTGAATAACTAACGTGAAAATTACCACTCTGGCTGAACTACATAAATTACAAGTTGACTTTCCATTGAAATCTAAGTGATAATTCATAAATCTTGCAACCCTTAACTTTTATACCAGTAATGTTTTTAAATACCACTTTATACTACAACTATTACAATACTCGTATTTATATGTTTACTTTGTAAATGGACTTAAGAAAAAATCACTTTTATAAAGTTCCACTGTAATTGTAGACTAGTAGGTCTGCTTTCTTCCGTTTTGTTATCTTGGCTTATGGAGTTATGTTCTTTTATTTTACAGCTTCCTTTTAGTTTACAGCCTGTCCTTACTTAGCACTAACTTGCATTCCACATATGTAATTTATTACAAATTTTATAACTCAAATACTGCGCAATGCTTTTTTCACATAAACGTAGGTAGTTTAGAGATAATTTTATTTGTGCTGCGTGTAGGCAAAACAAATGCCTTGGCGTGTCGTGTTACCATATAATTGCCTGCGCTAAATAACATCTCTTTTGGTAGAAAGTAGTAATATTTTTGAGTTATGTTATGTTTATACTTTCTTATGCTGTGCCCTTGCTGTGCTTATTAGTTGATGTTGATCTATATTTTTGTATTAGATAAGGTATTTTTTTTATACATAGACTTACACTATTTTGTAATTTAAATTTCTGGCACAATATTTTGCTATAGATTTGAATGTTTTAACCATACTCAAATTACTCAGTGTTATGATAACTATAGCGGGTATGCCAGGTCCATAATTGTAAGTCACTTTTTCTATGCCTTTTCTTATCCTTTTAAAGTGGCATTAGTAAATTAGTAAATTGCATAATTTTAGAATGATTTAACTTGTTGATACTAGACATATACAGCGTTTATCCTTTAGCCAATTCTTGTTAGTGAGTAATTTAGTTTATATTTTTTATTAGCTTTTGTATATATATATAAAACAAAATTATTTTATTTTTATATATAGTTGTTGTTATATCTTCAAGTAAGTATATAATTTTATGTCTTTTTTAGTTGATAATGATTACTTTCATGATAGCTCTTCAGATGAATACGTTGGTACTTGTGGTGACGTCTCCACAGAATCAATCTCTGATTGTCTCTCTTTGGATGAACAATTGCTTACTGTTTTCCATGGCAAATCTTCCTTTTTAAATGTAGTACATATTAATGTTCAAAGTATCGTTACTCACTTTACTGATATGATTGCATCTTTTAGCAGCGGCGTAGTCGATGCCATCTTAGTGTCTGAATCCTGGATAAAGCCTTCGTTACCCACATCTATTTGCTCTCTTTATGGCTATAAACTATTCCGAAATGACAGGACTGGATCTGGGGGTGGAGGTGTTTGCATTTTCATACGTGATTCAATATCTTGCTCTGTTGTTAGCAAGTCATCCAGTGAGTGCTCTTACGCCCTTGAACATTGCTCCTCGAAGTCACAGCACACCACACAAAAATATTACTTAGGGTAGTTTATAGCCCTAACGACAAAGTTAATTATTTTGACTCTTTTGAATCTATTCTTGAGAGCTTGAGCTCCTCTTACAATCACGTAATTTTGATGGGTGATCTGAATACTTGCTTGCTAAAGAATAATGCTCGTTCTCGTAAACCAAAGTCGATAATATCATCTGTTAATTTTGATGTGCTTCCCCTTTCTCCTACTCATCACCCTCCAAATAGCAACCCTTCCTTTTTGGATTTACTGATACTATCGCAGCCGGATTTGATTTCTTCTCATGGTCAAATTATCTCTCCTTTCTCTTACCACGACCTTTTGTATCTATCATATATGATTCGTTGCCCTAAGCGTAAATCCAAGACCATTCTTCAGCGTAACTTTAGTGGTATATGTATTGAGCACTTGAGTGAGGATTTCAAGAGGTGCGATTGGTCTTTGGTGTATTCTGCCAGGACGCTAGATGAAAAAGTTCGTAATTTTGGTAGTCTACTCATTAATTTATATAATAAACATGCACCTTTAAGAACTGTTCGTGTCAAACATCATCCCGCGCCGTAGCTTACATCAGTCATAAAGAGTCAAATGCTACAAAGGGATTAAGCTAAGTTAGTTTTTAAAAGAAGCCCAACATCTGAAAATCATCTCAGATATAAATATCTTCGCAATCGTTGCAACAAGTTGTGTAGAGACGCTAAGCGTCGGTACATTCATTCGTCTATCGAGGGTTTATCACAAGCTAAAACTTGGAAATTCACTTGGCACTTGGCGTGGGCAAGTATCGAATGAAAATAACGCTACTATGAACTTAGATAATCTTAATGTACACTTCTCGCAATCACCAATAATATTGACTGACTCCGTAAAAGCTTCAACCTTAAGTTCTCTCCCAAAATCCACCTCACCACATTGTGACGGTTTTACTTTCAATGAAGTCTCTGAGGAGTTAGTTCGAAAATTCATTCTCTCTACTACTTCTAAAGCTATGGGTATGGACGATATCAGTCGTAATATGATAGTTCCATTGCTCGACGAGTTGTTACCCATTATCACTCACATTATCAATTTTCCTTTATTAACTGGTTCATCCCGTAACATCCCGAGGGATGGAAATTAGCATATGTGATACCTTTGCCCAAATGTTCAAATCCTTCTTCTAACGCTGACTACCGCCCTATCTAAATTCTTCCATTTTTATCAAAAATTCTGGAAAATGTTGTTCACAAACGTTTCTAATTCGTAACATCTTAATAAGTACTTTTCAGTCTGGTTTTCGTCCTTTTCACAGCACGGTCACAGCTCTGTTGAATGTGTCTGACGATATACGTCTTGCCATGGACAACAGGATGTTCACTGTAGCTGTTCTTCTAGATTTTAGTAGTGCCTTTAATTCTGTTAATTATGATATCCTCCTAGGAATTCTTCAATCTATCAATGTTTCTCCTTTGGTGGTTGGTTGGTTCTCTAACTATCTTACAGGCCGTCAGCAGTGTATAAAGTTGAATGACACTTATTCTAAATGGTCTCATATTACTGCTGGTGTGCCTCAAGGCGGTGTGTTAGCCCCTTTACTATTTTCCATCTTTATTAACCAGTTGACTAAAACCATTTCTGCTCCCTTTCATTTGTATGCAGATGATTTGCAAATTTACCGCCACGCAAATATGTCTGACCTCTGCTGCACAATCCAAAAGATCAATGAAGATCTTCTTTCTATTAAGAACTGGGCGGATTCTTTTAGACTACTCGTAAACCCTATAAAGTCACAAGCAATTATCTTGGCCAGCAACCGTATGATTAAAAAGATTGATTTGAAGGTGCTTCCTGAAATATTATTCAATGGGACTAAGATACCTTTTTCCGATAAATGTAAGAATTTGGGGGTTGATTATTGAGGGTAATTTGTCTTGGTCGGCTCATATTAATAATGTGAGTCAACGTTTGCATTTTTCATATCACTCGCTCAAGCGCTTACAATATTTCCTACCGTTCAAAACTAAAGTTATGCTCGCTCAGTCCCTTTTACTTCCTATTCTCGACTACGCTGATGTCTGTTACTTAGACGCAACCGAAGAGCTACTTAATAAGTTAGAGCGCCTTCAAAATTTAGCCATTCGCTTTATATTCAATCTGCGTAAATTTGACCACGTGTCTGATTACCGTAAGCAGTTAGGGTGGCTACCTATTCGCTTGCGTAGAAATCTACACATGCTTTCCCTTGTGTACAAAATTCTCCACTATCCCCAGTTTCCAACTTACTTTCGAACTCGTTTTAAATTTTGTGCCGAAAGTTCCCGCCCCAAGCGATCCTGTGTTACTAAAAATGTCCAATTCCGTATTTTTTCAAAAATCCTTTTCCGTTCGTGCTGCCAAGCTGTGGAATAGTTTGCCCGCTTCCATTCGTGAGAGACCATCTCTTACATCTTTCAAATGTCTTCTGAAAGAGTACTATCTGTCTAATTAATTGTATTAAATTATATAATTATTATATATATATGAATGTATGTATTTATGTATATATATATATATATGTGTATATAATTATTTATGTGTAAGTATGTATTTGTGATGTGTACATTTGAATAGGTTAAACACTTAATTACCCCTGCAATTTTAACGTCTTGCACCACTATTTGGGTTGGCTGGAAGAGATCGCTTTTAGAGATAAGTCCGCCCTTCTACACTGTAAATAACAATAATTTTAATTTTTTTTATTGTACAATAAAGTATTATTATTAATGTATTTGCATTTTATAATAAAGGGTGTCCAGTGGAAAATTTTCAACTTTAAAATTTCATATAAAAAAAACAGCTCCGCGATCTTAGCACCTCATGTGCGGAATTTCGATTGACCAATTATATCATCTGAAAGGTCAGAAATTGGTCATAAAAGGTCAGTTGATCTCATTAATTGGTCAGCATCAGAATTTTTTTTATTAAGGATTAAAGTTTTTCAAGGTCAATTAATAATTTTAGCACCTCATTCGCGGAAAAAATAAAAAACTCCACCTATGCGCGATCGGGAAACATTCGCTGATAATTGGTCAGCTAATATAAATAGTTGGTCAGTTTAATTTAATATTAAAAAAAATTAAAAAAGTTGTCTCTGTCGTAACGCGCATGCTTTGAGCCGGATGAATGATTAATACAAATTGAATATTTACAGGTTAAAGGAATAATTGGCTATAGGCCAGGTCATTTTGTTGCTTTCTGCAGGAGAAGCAATAATCAATGGGAGCTTCATAATGATTTATCAACTAAAGAAGTGCGAATCACACATGATCCCACAATTACCCCGACTGCTGCGATTTTCATTAGGAGAGATACAGCTGTGAGAAATCAACCGATAAAAAGAAAAAGAACAGAAGAGTAATAGAAGAAATAGTTTAAGTAGCATATTAAAGTATAAGTATAAAGCTAGGGTTGAAAAACTTAAATTATGATAAATATATTGTAGAAATTAATTTTTATGTAAATTTTTTATATAAATAAACTTTTTTTAATTTAAAAAATTCATGTTTATAGGCAATTATTATAAAATAAACTAGTTAACTATCCCATGCATGTACTTTGACCTTCACGTAATTTTAAAAAATATCCTAACTCTTTCTCCACTATTATATATATATATATATATATATATATATATATATATATATAATATATATATATATATATAATAGTGGAGAGATATATATATAATATATATATAATAGTGGAGAAAGAGTTAGTTAGTTAATTAGTTAACTCTGCCTGGTTTATAGTAAAGAGCTGTGCGTAAGTACTCACTGCCCTGATAGAATCATCCGGCTCAAAGCATGCGCGTTACGACAGAGACAACTTTTTAAATTTTTTTAAATATTAAATTAAACTGACCAACTATTTATATTAGCTGACCAATTATCAGCGAATGTTTCCCGATCGCGCATAGGTGGAGTTTTTTATTTTTTCCGCGAATGAGGTGCTAAAATTATTAATTGACCTTGAAAAACTTTAACCCTTAAAAAAAAAATACTGATGCTGACCAATTAATGAGACCAACTGACCTTTTATGACCAATTTCTGACCTTTCAGATGGTATAATTGGTCAATCGAAATTCCGCACATGAGGTGCTAAGATCGCGGAGCTAAAAAAAACTACATAAATTTTATTTATTTTTATTAAAACAAAATGTAGAAGATTCATGCGGATTTCATTTTTTAAACACTATGTCATCTAAATGACGACCGTTTTTTTGTATGCATTCCTGTAGTCGGACCCTTACATTCACAATCACGCGACAGCAAAGCTCTGGAGTAATGCTGGCAACTTCACGGCGAATATTCGCCTGCAGGGCTTCGATTGTTCGGGGATTGTTCTCGTAAACCCTTGATTTAAGGTAGCCCCATAAAAAAAATCGCAGGGCGTGAGGTCGGGTGACCTGGGTGGCCATGAGATGTCCCCGTACTTGCTGATCAGTTTATTAGGAAAAATTGTCCTTAACTTTTCCATCGACACCCTAGCCGTATGCGGAGTGGCGCCGTCTTGTTGAAATTGGGTCCTATTGTTGTAACCTGAATACACCTGCAATTGTGGTAACAGAAATTCGTCTATCATACGGCAATACACCGCAGCAGTGACTGTTTCTCCTTGGTTAAAAAAATAGGGCCCAATTACACCGTTAGCCGAAATGGCACACCAAACTGTGGTTTTCAAGCAATGTAAACGTTTCTGGTGGCGTTCTCTTGGATTGTTCGGGCACCAGTACCTCATATTCTGTTTATTAACATATCCATCAATGTGGAAATGAGCTTCGTCACTAAACAAAATGTTTCCCAACGCAGTAGGTGTTCGAAAGCGTTCCAGCATTGTTCTTGCGAAGATTTCTCGTAAAGGATAGTCTCTTTCGTTGAGACCCTGAACAATTTGCATTTTGTATGGATGGAGTCTTAATTTCTTTTTCAAAATAACTTGCACTGTTGACTTTTTGATCCCTGTGGAGGCTGCAATTTTCCTAATCGATTTGCGTGGATTTCTAATGATTTCATTTTGAACTTCAGACACACGTTCAGGCGTTGCTACTGATGTTGATGGTCCTGGAGGAGCTCTGTTAAGCGTTGTCCCTTCTTGCCTAAATCTTTGTACCCACGACCAGATGAGTTGCGTGCTCGGCCCATCACTTAAACGCCGAATATTAAAATGAGTACAAAACGTGCGACCCGCGCGAACCAACGATTCACCATTCTTTAGATATTGCTCTACCGCAAACGAGCGGTGCGCTCCCGACGTGTGACTCATGGCTACTAACAAATCCGCAAGTACCGCGCTTTCGATGGTACCCCTCTCGCCCACCTCACCCCGCTATTATTTGGATAAACGCAGTTTAAAGTTGAAAAATTCCCGCTGGACACCCTTTATATATCATAACTTTTTTACACCTAGACTTTTTCGATCCACACTGAAAATAACGAAAGTTAGTTTAAGAATAATTCAACAACATATGTAAGATATTTAAATTCCATATAAAAAAAAAACAAGTAAACAACTCTTTTAAAGTCAGTGTCAATAGTTTAGCACAGAGAAACCTACCCTCGAGTCCGTTCGGTTGCAACCGCGGGATGGTTTGAACAATAAAGGACATGGACAAAAAGTGGGCCTCAATCATGTGCAGAGACGATAAGATATATCAATCTATAGGTAATTTTATGTTCATCAATTTTGCAATTTATTATATTTTTTTAAATCCTCCGTTTTATTGTAAATGATGTTTAAAAGTACCTATATATTCAAGTAAACACATCCCAAAACGTAGTTAAAATGTTTTAATTAAGTATATAAAATTATAATATATTTAAATGTGCTCCGGGGCCAGCTCGACCTAGGTCTGGTCGAGCCAACACCAAGGGAGGGACTGTCCGAGAACCCTTGAACAGTCCCCCAGACGGAGAGACATCATCACGGTGTGCGCGGTAGCCAGACGCGCACGCAGCGTCGCGGTAGGGTCATTAGGCGAGCACCGCTCTTGCGTGTGCCTTCTCCTACCTATCCGTCTGCGGCGGAGAGGAGCGGCATCGACGTCCTCCTCCCGCTCCCTCTCCGCTGCCTCCTTATGCGAGATGACGTTCTCGCAAAAGGAGGCGATAGCCTATAGAAGGAATGGGACCTTCTCGTCGCGGAGCATGGCCATGACCACGCTCGGCAGCGAGAGGTCGCTGCTTCACAGCACAGCGATAAGGTCGCTGTGCTGTTGCTGCCACGCCGAGCACACAGCCAGCGTGTCGTTGGGAGCGCCGCAGTGGTGACACCGCGGTGTTGCCTCCCGACGTGCGACCCGGTGCAGGTAGTGACCGAAACAACCATGTCCGGTCAGTACCTGCACCATGCGGAATGAGAGGCTGCCCTGCCGGCGCCCAACCCACTCCTCCAACACCGGACGAACGGCTACGATCGTCCGGTGTCCGGTGTCCTCACCCCACCGGTGCAGAGCCTCCCTCTGCACCAGGGACGGACTCCCTCCACTTCTGGTAGTTGAGCGAGCCGTTCTCCCCGCTCACGTGCCGCGACCCGATGTACGATACACAGCTGCATGGACCTGTGCATCGACATCGCACGGCGTGTGACCCGCTAAAACGCAGGCTGCGCCGTGGCTGACCGTGCAATAGGCTCGCACGACCCGGGTTGCGATAACCCTCTGCGGACGTCACAATAGGGCCACTACGCGGGGGGAGAGGCACTCCGCCCACACTTGGGCTCCGTAGAGTGCCATCGACCGTATCACCCCGTGATACAGCCCACATTAGGGAGGACCCGGACCCGAGAGTTTAGAACTAGGCCGAGGTACTTGAGGTGTGCCTCGACCGGTATATAGACCCCCTCCACTCGGACGCGGAGCCCCGGTGGGATCCATCCTGCAACGGGATGTCTGGAACATGTTGGCCCTCGTTTTGTCGAGAGCCACGTCCAGGCCCAGGAGGCGGATGCGTCGGACCACCAACGACGCGGCGACCGACGCACGGTGGACCACCTCCTCCCCGGTTTTGTCCCTCTCCGCGACCAATGTGTCGTCGGCGAAGCAGACAACCTCCGTTCGTAGCAGGAGGCTGCCTCGCAGGACCCAGTTGTACCCCAGGTTCCATAGCAGGGGACCCAGTACAGAACCCTGGGGCACACCCGCCGCCCTTCTCCACGCATGGACGCCCCCATCTGGCCCCTCGTAGAGGACTGACCTGCCTTGCAGGTAGTCCTCTACGAGGGCGCAGAGGTACGGAGGCACTCGATGATATTTGAGTGCCTCCTTTATGCACTCATGGGGGAGGTTGTTGAATGCGTTGCGGATGACTAGCGACACCGCAACGACAGCCTCAGCCCTGGCTGAGGCTGGCCCCCTGAGTCCACCTCTTGAGAAGGGCCACGGCGTCCATAGTGGACCGACCGGTACGGAAGCCGAATTGATTTTCAGCCAGGTTCGGCCCCCGTCCCCTAGTTGTTGGACGATCCGGAAATCGAGGACTTTTTCCAAGCACTTCCCGGACTCGTCCAGCAGGACCACCGTTCGGTACTCAGCCGGGGAGTCCGCGGGAGTCCGCGGGAGGGGCGGCCCTCCTTACGGAGTAGGCATAGCCTGCCCGCCTTCCACCGGCTGGGGAAGCGGCCCGAAGCGATGCTCAGGTTGAGCAGCGATCGGAACCGCTCCTCCAGGTGTCCCAGGGCGAGGGCCAACACCTTCGATGGGACACCATTCGGCCCCGACGCCTTCTTCTTCGCCGGAGCCTGTCCCTCACCGTATCAAATTCCTCGTTCGATACGGGAGGGATCACCACCGTGGCAGTGTCCTTTCAACCCGGTCCAGTAGCCCCTGGTCCATAGCGGAGGTCGAGGTGCAAAGGGCTTAAACTTCCCCCTCACCACCCGGTACGGACGCCCCCACGGGTCGTTGTCCAGTTTCACTATAAAAGCTTCCCTGGACTCCTCTTTGGCCCTACGTATGCCATCACGCAGGGCCTTCTTGGCTGCCACATACACCTCACGAAGTGCCTGTTCTTCGTCAGGTGTGGTGACAGTGCGCCTACGACGTACGTAGGCGCGCCGGGCCCTCATTAATTCGGACGGCCTGTGCATCGCATTTTTTAGTAATTTTGCAGTAATACTTATCGTTATTATTGAAATAAGTTAATAAATTCATGCTTAAAAAATATAAAATATTTATTCCCCATATTTAATTTATTCTATTACAAATTTTATTAATAAATACTATCGTAGATATCGTTCACAGTTAACTTAAAGCGATTTTCAAAGTTTTTCGTTTAGAATAAGATTTTTTTTCTATATTAAATCAAAATTCCGAGGCCGCTACGTACTATAAGATTACACAAGAGATAAAATTATTATTTTTTAATTTCATTTATGTACAACAGTAGATCAATCCAGGAGACCTATTTTTGAATTACGAATGCGACTTCGAAATCACCGATGTGACTAATAATCACCGATTTTCAATTATTCTTATTTTTGAATATCACTGATGTGACTACCTTAGTCACAGGTGTGATTTCATTACGAGTGCCCTCACCCACTCGTAATCAATTCATACTTATGGAAATGTTATCTGTGTTTTGTTTGGAGAACATATTGACAAGTCTGAAGTTGATGTGTTGATTTTCAGTCTATATATATATATATGAATGTAGCATATATGTATATAGTAACCGCAATGTTTAAGCCGGCAATAACCGGTACAGCGACTACATTCATATAAATATATATAAGAACCATAATAGTTAAGCCGGCAATAACCGGCGGCGGCTACATTTTGCGTGGAACCGAACTCTTACATTTCTGTGTGTACTTTATCTATGTTGGCAGCTCTGCGATCGACTTTCAAAAATTGGATGTTTAGGAACCCGTGATCTCAAAGTCACCGCTGACTATTTAGTCAGCGGTGATTTCGAAATCGCATTCGTAATTCAAAAATAGGTCTCCTGGAGCTCAAAAAAGTGCCTTCGCGCATTTTATGAAAAACTTTCTCTAAAATTTTGGGTTTCAAAAGCTAAGAAAAATATACAAATAGCGGGGCCGCTATTCGTCAAATCGAAATTGATGTATCTTTGTTTCTGAGATCAAGAACGCTAAAATTGATAATTTTATGCAAAAATCGCGTAATATGGCTCTTAAGTACATTTATTTGTTTAATGCAAAGATATATTATAAGATGATTATAATATAATATGTACATTCTCTATTAATATGAATATAGATTATTACGAGTAATACGTTATTCATTATATGCAGTCATGGTGACGTAAATATACATTCCTACTCATTATATTTAAGGTTGTACCATAATGATATATTGTGGATTTGACTGTTTCTTTTCTGGTAATCTATAATCCAATAGATGGCAGCATGTGACGCTGGAAAGTAGTTGCACATGGGATTTAAAAAATGCTATTAGTGTATATGGGCAGTGTTGTGTCCACAGTGTTGATCCAAGGCTCAGGCTGAGTTAAGTTGACAGGTTGTTCCGGTCAAGCCCTCTCGATCGCTTTGGAGTCCGACATAATCGCCGTGGCGGTGGTATCAATGAGGATTCTCAACCTTTCCTCACCAGAGGGAAAAAAATAAATTGAGTGTTATGTCTATCGGGACATGGTGGCGGTAGAATCGCGAAAGCGCACCCCGCCATGTGCCCCGCATGGGCCTAGAGAACTGAGGGGGGTTTTATTGGTTATGCCGGTTATGTCAGACCGGAGAGCCCCACACACGGCCGCGCCTAGATAGCGCGGTGTCATGGTGCATTTCCCCTCCAAAAAAAAGTCTATCGGGAGGTGTTCAAGTTTGAACATGAATGCCACACTACTATTCCATCCTAATCCGAGTAATTTAAAGTTGGAATGTATAATAGTGGTTCGAAGTGATATTGTTGTATTTTGTGTAAATAAATGTTATATCTGAGAACGTGTTTGGTTTTGTTATTAATTATAGACAAGATATTGCGCTAAAACTTGATAATCTTGATATGCGGTTCAACAATTTATAATGTAATAATATCCAATTAGTTTTATATAAATTACAAATTGTCTGTTCAAATATAATAAAAACAATTATGATAATTATTTGAGTATGTGTATATGTATAGATATTATTGAAAGCGTTTTACCCTTACTCCGTAAAGGTTACGTAGAGAGAGGTGTAATACTTCGCGAGTTATGAATAATATTCAGTGTAATAGGGGATGAGAATATTGTCGCTGTCTGTACACTTAGCGAAGGTGTGAGATGTGGCTGTAATTTTCTTTTAGTCGGCTGCTACGACATACAAAATAAGGGATCGGTGACACGTGTATTCTTAATGCGCCGCTGTACAGAAATATCGTCAATATCTTATATAGGTACATAAGAAACTAGCTTGACTGCGACATCATCCGCATTATTAGATTTGTCCGGAGATTTACCTATAGAAAATAGGTATTTTTCCGCAGTACCCATTATTTTATGTCTTCTTCAGGTCATTAACTCGGGTCTTCATATCAGATTATATAAGAATCGTCTCAGTTTTATCGAATATTGCCACAGAAATGGGATATGTTATCGTGTTAAAAAGTATCCTCTGTTCTTTCACGAGCTTCAAACTATGTTCATAACAAAATGTAACAGAATTGAAACCTTAACAGACAGACAGTTTTAAAGTATGACTTGCTCCAACGTCATGATATTACTTGGAGTCTGTAAAACTATTAACATTGCCAGTAAAGAATTTACTCATGGAAAGAACGCGTGCTACTATTGGTCTCAATATTTAAAAGATTGTATCGCAGCCAATCGAGATCATTTTATTTGATGTTTGTTATATTAATGTATTATATACACATCAAAGTAATAAATATTGAATAGTTTATGCTTTAACTTCTTGATGGAACTCTATATTATGATCTTAATAAACCACTATTTTTCACTAGTTCCACTACTATATAATATTGAAAAGTAGTGGTTTATTAAGATCATAATAAATATTGTAAGCAATAGAAAAAAGATTTTTCCTTCTAATAATATTTATGGCGGGACTAAGTATAATATTAGTAGGGATATCAACATATTTATAATATTGATTGAGAACGCTTCGTTTTTGAACAATTTTTTCTGTACTTACTGTACTACGTACGACATTTATTCCTGAATTTATTCTGCGTGAAATGTTGTTTTGGATCAAACGAACAAAGAAAATAGTATTTTTCTCCTAAGGCGAATTACAATCATCTTAAATTTCTTCGTCCACTGACATACTCCAAGAAGAGAAATAACTACTACGGCATTTAAATTCATTGGGTTGCACAACTAGATCATTCGAACTGTGAAAGTTTACACTCGCAAAATGCCTATTATAACGTCTTCCGACTCGTGAACGCTTTTTAAATACAACATAACCTGTTTTAAGTATCTTTAAGCCCAAATGAAACTGTATCAGCTTTGAAAAATAAATGAGTACTTGAACAGTAGACATCTATTTATCTTTTTTTGCATGCCACTAAATTTTATCGTAAGTGTAAAAGTGAAAAGATTTTTCTAGGTACTCATGGATGAAGAGCTTCGATTTGAATTCTTTTAATAAATATACCTCGGAGAATAAATATTGTATATTACCTGTTATGTTATATTTGAAACTTGGAAATATTGATTGTTTGATTCGTCTTCACTGCCAAATCCCTTTCACTGACCTCACTTTGAACTAAATCTATTTGTATATTAAGCAGTTTGTTATATATCGTTTAATTTTTTGCCATTTAAGTTTCTAATTGCCTCTTTTTCTTATTTATTTTGAATTATTTTTATGCAGTATGTCAAAGCGGTCGGTTAATTGATACCACTTTGATTTCTCCGAATAACCGATAAAAAGAAACTCCTTGCTTTTTGGAGCTCATTTAGTTTTAGTTGTTCAAGAATGTGCATGTAAAAATTAGATTGATCGAATTGATTTTATATCCACTCCTATATAAGTTTAATTTGCAATTTTTTTCTTCAAATTGTACAGCAATTGGCAACGACATTTCCGTGCAGTCTGTATCAAGTGATCCCGCTATTGTATTGCATTGATTTCGCTTTGTTAGGAATAGTACAATTCATCCTTCACCAATTCATTTGCCATTTTGTTGCGTTTTGGGTAGACCCCCTGATATTACATAACTTACCTGATATTGATTAAAATAAAAATCCTACAATTTACAAAATTTAATAAAGTTATATAATATTTTTTTTACATCATAGGTACTTTTATAATGGATATATCTTTATATTAGAAGATAGTATAATGTTAGTAAATAGGTACCTACTATCAGTGTATATTGAGATCCATTATCGTGAAACCCTATTTTCATTACATGGACCCTCACATTTGTTTTCGCTGACATAGACCCCTTGCATGTTGTCATAGACCCGTAGGGATCGATATAGACAACTTTGGGAATCACTGATCTAGGGCATCGACAATTATGTATGTGAAAATTGAAACAGGACCTTCCGTAGATGTTTAATATCTGAATCTGAATTGTCGACCCCTACTGACTAATGCCCAGTTTCTGAATACCATAGCTAAGCTCTCAATAACTAATGATTCAACAAAGTTATCGAAAAGTTAAACGTCTCATAACTGTCAGTGAGTTTCTGAATGCGGGACCGTGCTTTCAACAGCTATGAAACAGTTAAGTAGTTCTAAATTATGTCACTAGATGGGTCTGTTCACAAAATATGAAATAAAAATTGACTTTGTTATATTAATTCATCCATAATTACAATTTAAACATTTATAACATTTTTTTTATCGATATTAATTAAGTATTAAAACACTATTTTATGAAATAATTTTAAACATTTCGATAGTATTGCCTGTATGAATTATACCCATAAATCAATAAAATAAAAAGATTATAGATGAAAAAAAAATGGCATGCTTTCGCACGGATTTTGAATTCGTTTGTGTTTAATTGTTTTACTTTGTAGTGTCGCGGTACTTTATTTTAACATTTCAAATGAATTTCTTCTTTCTCGTAAGTTTCTGGGTATAGATATTCCAGAAATGAACTCCAGTACTTCTGTATCCGACTTTGAAGAACTACTCGTATTTAATATTGTAGATCTCATTGTCTTTTTTAAATATAATAATTTAAAATGTAGCTGTCACTATTTAATTTCACATAAAATTACCACGTTAATAGCCTTAAGATTTTTGTTTGCCATACATAAACCACAGAGACATAAACGTCAAATAAAGTTATGGGACCGATAAACGGCACTAAATGGTCAGTTAGGTTAAGCTAAGTTTAAACGGAGTTTATCTAATTGTACGGTGTTCAGAAACGAATTGTTGGGAGTTATCGAACTGATAGCGTTATTGAACAGATAAACCATTGACAAAATGTACTCAGAAACCGGGCATAAGAGTCTTATAGATGCACATACCTACTGGTTACCGATCGCTGGGTACGCTGGGTTTTTACTACGTATTCTACGTAGTAAAAAAATAATGCTTTTACATGTACCGACGATTTGCTTAATATCACAGGAAAGCACTGGCTGCTAGCAGTGCATGGACGATGTGAATATCCTTAGGGTACTTCTATGTTCAGCAGCGGGGTCATTCAGCTAAAACGATGAAGAAGATGATGATAATATAATATACTTTATCTACTATCATGCTATTAATCCTCTATAACAGAATCTATAACAATTAGCTTATTGCCAACATTAAAACCCTCAATGATATTATGATCACTATATAATCCAAACGCGTGATATTATGAATTTCAAAAAAGAACATTCTCATGCAATGACATTTTCACCACCAGATCGCAAAAATTTTGAAAAAGGAACGATAAATTGTAGACTAATTCGTAATTTCGGATTCTCGTCTTATCGTGTTATTTCCCGCCATTTTTTCACTCGAATATTGGAAATCGCAAACAAACAATTACTGTGTGCGTTGTTTACAAAAATGAGTGATTCTAGCTTTGATGACACACCACCAAATATTTCTAAAGCAGCAAAGGAAATTTCGAACATATTGTTACCGGAAAAATCTAGGAAACAGTATGAAAAGGTTAAATTTGCATAGTTCTTACAACACTGTACAACACCCTATGGTATGAGAATCTTTTATAGAGGATTTACATCATGATTGTAGATAAAGTCTTGTATGCAACTGTTATAATTAGGTATTAAAACACTCATGTGATACTATTATCACACTCAGCTACGCCTCGTGTGATAAACCCACATTCGTGTTTTAATACCCCTGATTATACAACAGTTGCATAAATAACTATACTGTTTTTGTATATATACTAACTTATACAATATATAAAGTTATTATTATATTATATAACAGTAGTTAATATTACAGTATGAAAATAACTTTGTAGCAAAAGTAAACAAAAAAAAATGTTTTTTATGTAAATTAAAATTTAAAAAGTAAATTTAATTACAATGTACTAAACACTAAGAAAATATTCGGTTTTGGATAGTAGTCTTAACACTACTCTCTTCATTAATCTAGGGCATTGAATAGGCCCTCAGTCGACGAAGTCCTGAGCGCCAGAAGCGCGTACGGAGCCGCGGCCAAGGCGCTCGGCGTCGCCATCGCCGACGCCAAGGCGCGGTCCTGGCGCGAGCTGCTGGGGGGACTGGAGAGGGACCCATGGGGGCGCCCGTACCGGATGGTACTGGGCAAGCTCCGACCGTGGGTCCCTCCGCTGACGGAGACCCTGGACCCTCTCGTCGTGGGAAGAGCGGTGGATACGCTCTTCCCGAGGGTCCGGGACAGTCCCCCCGCCGCCCCGTCGCTCGGCCCTTGGTCGGACGACCTCCGGGTGACGGAGAGCGAGCTCGCCGGGGCCGTTTCGCGGCTCTCTGCGCGCAACACTGCCCCGGGACCGGATGGGGTCCCGGGAAAGGTGCTAGCGCTGGCGCTCAGGGCGTTAGGGAGCACGGTGAGACAGCTCTTCACGAGCTGTCTCCGCGAGGGCGTGTTTCCCGTTGACTGGAAGTCGGCCAGGTTGGTGCTCCTCAGGAAGGAAGGAAGGACCGGCGACGTTCCATCTTCGTTCCGTCCGATCTGCTTGCTGAACGAGGCGGGGAAACTCTTTGAGAGGGTTATCTCCGCTCGTATCAGCGAGCACCTGTCGCGCGCGGGTCCCGACCTATCGGACTGCCAATTTGGATTCCGGCGGGGGCGATCAACGCTGGACGCCATCCAGCGTGTTCGTTCCCTGTCGGAGTCCGCAGTCCGATCGGGGGGGGTGGCGTTGGCGGTGTCGTTAGACATCGTCAACGCCTTCGGCACCCTCCCCTGGCAGGCCATTAGGGAGGCGCTCGTATACCACGAGCTGCCTCCCTACCTGCGGGCAGTGGTCGGGGACTATCTGCGCGATAGGACGATCGGCGTGATGGGGCGGGACGGGATGGAAACGTCGAGGAGGGTCGAATGCGGCGTTCCGCAGGGGTCGGTGTTGGAACCCCTGCTATGGAACCTCGCATACGACGCGGTCCTTCGCACCAGCCTTCTTCGCGGCGTGAGTGTCGTCTGCTACGCTGACGACACTCTCGTCGTGACGACTGGGGCCGACTTCGGGCCGGTGCTCAGGCTTGCCGAGCTTGGGGTGGCATGTGTCGTGCGGGCGATCCGCCAGCTGGGTTTACAAATAGCGCCTCACAAAACCGAGGCGCTATGGTTCCACGGCCTTCCGAGGCGCCGGGAACCACCCAGTTGCCGGATCCGGGTGGGTGACGCGGTGGTCCCGGTGGGGCCGTACATAAAGTACCTGGGCCTCACCCTGGACCGCCGCTGGAGCTTCGAGGAGCATTTCGTGCGGTTGGTCCCCCGAGCCAAAAGGGTGGCGGGCGCATTGCATCGCCTGCTGCCCAATCTCGGGGGACCGAGGGATGGAGTCCGCCGCCTGTACGAGGGCGTCGTGCGATCCGTGGCCATGTATGGGGCTCCCGTGTGGTCGCAAGACTGCGCGAGGTCCCCCCGCTGCAGAGCTCTGCTACGGAGCCTGCAGCGGATAATGGCCATACGGATCGTACGAGGCTACCGTACAATCTCGTACGAGGCGGCGACAGTTCTGGGACGCTCCCCCCCATTCGACATCCTGGCCGACATGTACGCGGCGACGTATGCGTCGCGGCGTGTCGGCCGGGGGGGCGATGGGGGGAGCGCCCTGGAACCCGCGCACGAAGTGCCTAAGCGGGAGTGGCACCGACGGATTGTGGCGGCCTGGCGTGCGCAGCTCGAATTACGGATCTGCGCGCGCCAGCGGGCCGTCGGTGCCGTACTCCCGCACCTCGAAGCTTGGCTCAACGGGAAGGAGGAGGTCACCTACCGATTGACTCAGATACTCACCGGGCACGGCTGCTTCGGTGAGTATCTGTGTCGAATAGGACGGGAGGGATCGACACATTGTCACCACTGCGCATCCGACCTCGACTCGGCCCAGCACACGCTGGCGGAGTGCCCCGCGTGGGCCTCCGAGCGCCGAGTCTTGGTCGCAGAGATCGGGCGAGATCTGTCTCCGCCGGCATTGATTGCGGCAATGCTGGCGGACGAGGGAGGTTGGAGGGCTGTGGCCTCCTTCTGTGAAGCAGTAATGCTCCAGAAGGAGGCCGCCGAGCGGGGTCGGGAGATGGCCGATCCCGCTCGAAGGAGGCGGCGCCGGGCTCGGTAGCACAGCTGCGGCGCCGCCGCGGGTCGCCGGCGGGCGCGAGGAAGTCGCGACCGCTACGGCGACCCGGGATGGACCACGCCCCTTCCGTGGCCGGGGGGCGTCGTCGGTGGAGGGGACCGGGGGAGGTGGTAGCTTCCCCCGAGGAGGGCTCCCCTCTAGAGAGGGGAGCGGAGGCTGGGGGTTCCCGGAAGTGGCCTTTGTGTTCCCGGGGCTCCCTACATGCCTGAGGAAGGCCATCCCTGAGGTTTTTAGTGGGTAGGCCTCCCCTTCTGGGAGGAGAGCCCCACATAACCCCGGCTCGCCACAGCCGGGGTATGCAATTTAATGCATTTTCCTCAGGGGAAAAAAAAAAAAAAAAAAGGGCATTGAATAGGCAAAATCGTTAGAGGTGTAACCTAAAATAAAAATATATAACATAATATATATAATATTTAATATTATACATATTATGTTATTAATGCCTTTTACGTGCCAGTATCGATATATTGTAATAAGAAGTCTTACTGTATTATTAAAGTAACAGACGTATATTGACCGGTGATCGCAATTGCTAGGCGATTGTACAAAACAATAATAATTGTACAAGAGAATAATAAAACAAAGTTAAATATTTTGGTAAATTTTTTTTATTAGGCGTAAGTGCACATATGAAATGTCGTATATCTATAACATACACGTGGTACCTCTATATAATTTCTTACTGCATAATCTAATTGTTACTTAATTATCACAGCCTGATTTTATCATAGCGGAGCTATATCTTACATTCATTGCAAAGGTTAAATATAACTGGAACATAAATAACGAAAGACTAGCTATAATAACAAGACGCTACTTACAAATCGGAAGTAAACTCAACTAACTTACACAACTAATAATAACATTAACGAATACTTTAATTATTACAGCATATAATAATAGCCTCAGAATTATATTGGGAATGTTCAAGCTTCGCCTTCTTCTAATGTATCGGGAAGTTTTTTGCCACGAGTGTCGGGTAAAATAATGCATAAGCCAGCCCCAATTAGGGGGATGATACCGAAAGTTAAGGGTGGAAGCCATGGGCTTGTTTCTGAAAGAGTTGCTACAAATGGGGCCACCATAGACCCTATTCTTGCTACAGTAGAAGATAAACCTACTCCAGAGTTTCTTACTACGGTTGGAAAGAGTTCGCCAGCGTATAAATATACAGTGGCGAAGGAAATGCTCATACCCCATAAACCAATACACCCAAGGGTAAGGTGGCTGGCGCCAGACTGGGGCACTACGATGATGAGGAGGCAGCTAAGTCCAGTCACACAGTTGGAGCTAATCAACGTTATTTTCCTCCCAAGGAGACGATTAGCGTAAATGGATATTATAGTGCCGGGAACCTGTAACAAACGATTTTTCATTAGACAATAAACATATCAGATATAAATATACCGGTGAAAGATTGAGTACATTCCTCTTATTATCTACTAGAATTATATTACCTACAATTATATACAGCAAATGAGCAGAAAATTACTATTTAATATAATAATTCTAAATGTGGGTTAAATTATTTTTTTTATTGCGTATTATCCATTAAGAAAACTTCATAAATCAATTAAATAAATTGTAAAAGATTGCAGACCTTACTGTAACTGTTTTTGATTTTTTATAAATGTCTCTGAAATTCATACCCAATGATTATTTAATTAATTTAAATGCTTTTTATTTACATTCGTTTTTCCAGCGATACAAATGTGCGACTAGGCAGCGCGATAGTACGCCGTTTGTTGCGCTTTTGTTGGTTAATTAAGATAAGCATTACGAACGATGCATCGCATAATCGCATGTAAATGTTTTTTAACGTAAATTCTAAACATTATTTATACGAAAAACAGTACGGTTTCAAATCTGAATCCAACACACTTTCAGCTACAATTGACTTAGTTACAGATATAAAAATTAATATTGATAAAAAACAAGTAGCACTGGGAATATTTATTGACTTAAATCTCTTTTAATACCTACATTATTAAATGATGCTTAAGAAGATCTAAAGTTATAAATATATATGGTTTAAATTTAATCTCTTAACTATCAATGTTGATATAACACATTACATGATATTTACGGCAAAGAATAAAAGAATTGGATGTTATGAACCTCTAAAAATTAATAACCAATTAATATCCAAAGTAGATAATAAAACATACCTCGGTTTATTACTAGATGATAGTTTAACATTTAAACAGTACATAATTAAAACTAACACAAAAATTGGTTTCTCTTACCGGTACTTTAAGAGGTATAGTAAAATGTCTTCCGCTAAATGTACGTTACATAATTTATAATACGTTAGTAAAGCCGCATATTGATTACTTAATTGAAGTTTCGGGTTCAGCATCAAAAACAAATTAACAGACAATACAAGTATCACAAGATAAATTAATTAAAGTCCTTTACAATTATGATTTTCTTACACCAACAAAAAACGTATACAGGGAAACAAAAATTATTAATATCTCTCAAACATAAATATTATACATGTCTATTAGTTCGTAAAATACTAAATAAGAATATACATATAAAAATAAATTTTATTAAAACTATACCGATAACAAAATTAAGACCTAGACTCGGAAGAGAACTACAAATACGTACATCGCGTACAAATTACGGCAAAAAGAGTATTTTAAACGAAGGTGTCATCATTTATAACCATTTACCCAGTGGCGTAACTATAGGGTGGCAAGTCGGCAAAATGCCGCGGGCCCCCAGCCCGAAGGGGCCCCCGATCAGGAAAGTCTCAACTCCCTAAGTACATTTATTATTACACTTAAGTAAAAAAAAAATTGTCTTTAATTTATTTGTCACCTCCTTAGTTGCTTACACAAGTAAAAAAAGAATACGGGTAGGTATTATAATTTTTCAATAAATTAGTAAAAAAAGATTTAACCCAGTTTTAGAATGAATGGGTTAAATCCAATTAATAATTTCGGAAACATGCATGGACAAACATACCTCCAAAATGTGTATATTAAGTAATTATAATTTTAAAGTTTGTTTGAACCTACTTCACGTAGTGATTTATTAGTTACCTCTTACAAATAAAAGTGTATAAATGAATAGGTATTATAAAATAAAAAATGCTATTATTGTTGGTTCAGCTTTTTTTTTAAATTGGGGAGATGGGAGGGAGGATGGGAGGGCCCTCCGATGAATTTGCCACGGGCCTCGAACGGTATAGTTACGCCACTGCATTTACCTGAGGATATAAGAAAGGCCCAATCCATGGCAACATTTAAAAAATTGCTAAAATCTTATTTATATAATCATTGTAGTAATTAGTTTACTGAGAGTGTAAAAAAACAAAAACAATATACATATATTGAAAAGCTCACAATCTTCGTCACGACCCTTGGAGTAGGGCCGGGGAAACTGTTCAGGACTGTTGTCCTCCTCAGTAGAATCATACGCCACTCGTTACAACGAGTGGGTCGTTGGGTTCGGCACATATATTGAAAAAGTTAAGTTAGTAAGATAACTGTATGCGCCTGTCCCTTCCAGTCTCGCCAGAGCAACGTACACCACCTAGCTGAGTGAAGCGAACGATAGTTTTTTTTTTAACTCCTACCTACATAATTATTACTTTGTTTTATGCAGATCGTCTATTTTATTTTATTACTTTCTAACTTTTCTCATATTAGTGAATTGTTAATTCTTTTTGAGAAAAATAAATGTCTAAAACCCGAACGTTGTATTGAGTTTTCATCGATGCACATTATATGCAAATACATAATACGCTCGGTATCGGCATAACAATGTATGGTGAAACAATTTGATTAGTCACAACGGGTTTAGCATTTATGTCGATGTATTACATACCGTCTTTGCATCTTTTTGAGTATAATATTTATTTATTTTTGAGTATGTATATTATAGTACATATTGTATGTATTTTTTGTGATGCGGAGTTGCTGCGAATCACACAGAAACTACTTGTACTATAGGCAACTGTAACCATTTACATTCTGCTTGTCTGTTACTATATCACTTAAAACAGTTATCAAAGGTCTACTGTTCAGCTCGTCGAGTTTGATAGCGGTACCAGTCTAGACATTATATGTAATCGTATTAATTATGATTTTTATGTTGTCGTATTATGTTATCGTAACGAGATATTATAACTTTTTTGTTACTTTAACTGAATTTTGAATGAGTAGTTAATTGACATGTTATTGTATGAGAGTTATTTAATTTATGACTCATTATAATGCATTACCTTTTTTTTAATTTCAAGAATTATGATATATAAATATTCTATTTAAAATTGAGCAAAGTGGGTTAATTATTAAATGATATCCTTTTATATACAGTGTCTAGGACCGGAGTTAACATTGAAAGTCAAGACCGAGAGAGTATTTGTATTTTTTACACAATAAGAATTTAAATTCATGATTCATAATAAGAATATTATTGCAAAACGATTTTATCCGCCGCAAATTTTATCACGCAACCCACAAATTGTCAGAGACATTCCAAATAGCTTCGGACAATTAGTACGATGCAGAGTGTAGTCAGTCGATGGAATTGAGTGGAAGTAGAAAAATTCAAAGAGAATAATTTCGATTTTACTTAGTTGGAATCATAATGATTCAAGCCATAGTGACCTGTAGTCTGTGTTTTCAATGTTATCTCCGGTTCTAGGATACGCACTGTATACATATAATGATAACGATGTAATTGTGTCATTAGTTACTATATATTTTTTTTCTTTTTTCACCTGAATAGCAGCAGATATAGCGACGTTTGTGAAGATGTTTCCAGATACGTGTCCGATGTACTGCGACACACCAAAGAAGCAGATACCGCACACGAACCAGTTGAAGCAGATGGCAATCGTGCGCGCGCGCAGGCGTGGCGTGCGGAACAGTGCGAAGAATGATGCGTGCTTCTCTACCTTGTGAGACATTTCTACCGACATTTTCTGCGTAGTTGTGGCTATACTTTCCGTAGGTAGATTGTTTCTGTAAGGTGAGATTATGGTTATGATAGAATATAAAATAAACATGTCCAAATAAACGTCAAAAATGAAAGAAAAAATTAATAAATAAAACTTTCACCTTTTAGCAGCAATTTCCATAATTTTTACCGCTTCATTAACTCTTCCAGCTGTCATTAGCCATCTTGGCGATTCGGGCAGCAAGAAGTAATAGCTCAAGAATATCACAGATGGCAGAGAGATTGCCAATTGAAAAGTACTCCAATCACGAAGGTAATATCCGAATAATGGCAAGCTGAGGTGACCAAGATTGAAGGGGATTTGGTAGATAATACCAACTGCTTCTCTGTATTTGGCACCAATCAATTCCATTGTGAGGACGAAGCTTGTTACCATGGTACCTCCAGTTGCGACGGCAAGTAGGAATCTAAGCGCGGTGAACATGTACCAGTTCACAGAATACGCAGTGGTCACACCAGATATTAGTTGGAGGAAAACTGCAGCAAGGAAAGGCATTCTTCGACCATATCTAGAAAAATAGCAGAAATTTTAATTTGTAAGGTATCCATCAGCGTACTATTCTTATAAAGGTTAAATATATTTCAAATTTAGTAATTTCAATCAATATGAAAAAGTAAAATAAAATGGACGAAGAAGGTTACATTCTGTAAAATGTATTTTGTAACAGGTTATAGATTAGAAGTTAAATATTTCACTTGCTATGTCAAGAATTTAAATGATGCCAGGAAGACTATCATACGCGTAAAGGTCACTCATGCAAGAGAGTTTATTATTTCATCATGTAATCAATTATTATATAACTAGCTTTCTGCCCGCGGCTTCGCCCGCGTGGATTTCGGGATTGGGTGTATAGAGGGTTAAGGGTCATAGCTTTTGCCCACGGCTACATATACGCGGAAGTCGGTTTATGGTGCGAAGATTTTATCGCGCTTCCCGTGGGACTATCCGTTTTTCCGAGATAAAAAATGCCGCAAAACTCCTCAAGAATCACTCTATCTATTGATGAAAACCGCATAAAAATCTGTGCAGTAGTTTTTGAGCGAAGCCTTTATTGCGCATCCCGTGGGATCTGTCGATTTTTCCGGGATAAAAAGTAGCCTATGTTACTCGGGGAGAATGTAGCTTTCCAAAGGTGAAAGAATTTTTGAAATCGGTCCAGTAGTTTAAGCGTGAAGAGGTAACAAACAAACAAACAAACAAACAAATAAACAAACAAACACACTTTCGCATTTATAATATTAGTTGGGATTACTGAAAATTAATGAAAATTTGTTTTTGATGAAAATAAAAGTAGTTTATTGGTAAAAGAGATCTCACTTTGTCACTTCCTGTTATGTAATATGTTAAACAAATCTCATCCGGAGTCCCCTAACACGATTTCGTCTTACAATAGCACAGGATGTGCCAATTTGTTCATTCTGCTGAGCTAATATAATTCACATAAAGCCAAATTGAGGCTTCAATCATCGTTGAGAAACTAACCTGTCGGAAAGATGACCGAAGACCATGTTTCCAACCAGAATTCCGAGCATGAAGAACGTTTGGGTGAGGTTTTTCAGCCATGCCCTATCACAGACGAGATTCCATTGTGAAATTATAGTTTCTTGGAAAATATGATGGTCATACTCGTAATTTGTACAGTTTGCATTGCAGCCGTTGTCGAATTCTTCATTGGTGCGATTTTGAGCACAGGTGAAGTTCATTGGTGGGGCGAGGAATATAATGCTCATTTGGTGCCAGGCTACTGGGAATTTGACAAGGAAGACAACGAAGCAAATCCATATTTGCCACTTCCCGATAGCTCCAATAGCTTTAGTTAGTGGGTCCTCTGCTTGCTTTTGAGGTTCGGTCTCTTTGTGATCTATCTCGACCACTGTAACAGAAAATATTTTATTGAAGGCTAGTTAACAGCTACACGTGAATTGAGACCATTTGTTGACGCCTACATGTACATTCCCAGCAAAAACACAAAAGTGCTACTTCGGAATCAACCGTCATCGAGATACACATTTTTTTTTAGTAAACCCACAATTAAATTATATTTTTTCCGGCTATCGACCGCGATCTTTGCTAGTAATGTATATCACTATGTAACCTATTTAAAGTAAAAAAAATATCCAAATAATATGTTTACGTGTTTTAATGACGTCATCTTAGTTATTTATATAATTATTCTTTTCTTTAAGTGTATATATAATATACTTAAAGAAAAGAATCATCTATATACTTCGTATGCTGAAATCACAATAAACAAAATTATCATATTATATGGTGCAAGAGACCATTCCATTACCACCTACATATTAATATTTATCACCATATAATAAATTCATAACAAAAAAGAACGCAGTAATTCTTTAATGGTTATTCAGGTTATCGTATCGGGGTACAAAATACTTAATTTGCATTTTGGCAGTCGTATTGTTACGAAACCTAACATTTGTGCGAATATAACAGGTTTTAGCATTATTTGCAATTAAATTTGGCTTTTATTGGATTTTTTTAGCAATAAAGTAGAATATTTGGACAGCCAAAGCAACATTCATGTCAATTTCAATGCTCGATTCAAACTTTAACATCATAGAAATGTTTAGTTTTATGATTATTATCTAGAATATTATTATTGACCTATGGCAAGATGATCAGTGCCTAGAAAAGTAGGGTAGTTGGTTACTAACATATAATAGAGTATAACAATTTGCGTGAGAACACTGTTGCAAATTTTAGACCAGCAGCTATATTGGATAATGTATTCTGGCAAATTGAATAATGCTTCTTCGAGCCGCTATCACGCAGTAGTCAGTTGCTACGGGCTGATCTTTATGTGTCACATAACTATGTCGCTATGTATCAAGTATATTACAGTAAATCTACCTAATATTTTTGATAATTTATACGGTAATATACAGTGTAACCGCAATTATAATTATCCGATTGAGTAATACCAGTACAATAAAGAAAATACAATATCTTGTATAGATTAATTAATTATACACATATTTTGTCTAAGTTTCCATAAATTTGCTACTGGAATTACTGGAATAACGTAGTAATACTGGCGGCTCTCGTGGAAACATCGGATATGGCTAGACATAAAGAGGAGCCAGGGTGGTGAAGACTTAGGTCCCAAATCATAGGCGCTGCTTCAAACACACCGCTCTGTATCACTTATGAACTCGGCACCTGCACGATGAGTCCATAGAATGCTTAGACATTTCGTCTCATTTTTATTCCTATATAGGTAATTTATAACAATCTTATTTTGTGACTGAGTGCCTACACCAAATTTGGTGATTTTTTTTTGTGTTTAGGTAGATTCGAGAATGGTTTATATTCACAATGGAAGATTGTCGGGTATTTCATAAAAAAGTGTCATGATGCGCAATATTATTATTTCGAGATCGAGATCATAAAGTTACGTTGGTTGTAGTTGTTATCAATTTAATGTAACTTCCGTGAACAAACGAATGGTATGTGATAATTTATAAACAAACTTGTCTCTTAGTTATTGATTTGACTCGCGAGTAACACTGATACGATACACGCAGTTTTATAAAACTACTAGCATCTGTGACTAATGGATTATTTTGATAGTCACAGAAGATCGTAAAAAAACACATCAGGATGTTGCATGAAAGTAGTTATTTATTCAAGATATTCATCAGACTTCACACTTGGTTATGGAAAAACTGTGTTTTCTTTAATCATTAGATAATATACTAAAAATATTTGTCATATACACAATACTGTTAACAAATCCGACATAGGTTTAAGAATTACAAAATACTTATTAGGTAATTATTCGAATGAGAAATATAAAACAAATTTATAAAATTTTAAACAATAGCTAGTCTGAGTTTCAATAGTATTATGTAAATAACGTTGCGATTATATGATTATGCCTAGTTTTATATTAAACTCTTATATCCTTAGTATTTCGCACTAGTTTTCCTGATAGTTATTTTCTCAGTACTCTTCCTTTTATCAATAAAGTGGTATTTTCCTGTATTGTATATTTAAACAGACGCTTCAATGTGATGATAATTGTCAGATAGTAGTATTAATACGAAACTTTACACCCGCGGCTCGTGTCGTCTGTGAACTCACCCTTGATCCGGTTGATTACAGAGTGCAATAAATCATAATTATTATCTCCCTTATCAATGGCCAAGCCTCCTGCTAGTTGGTAATGACCATAAAGAAATATTTAAATGTGCTACGTCATATTACAACAGACATCTGATTTTTAAATGGTCATAATAGAGACTAGATCATAGTAGAGCGTAATTGTTTTTGCTCACATTAAAACAAAAAATTAAAGGGCAAAGGTACAGGGATACTGTTTGTTTCAAAAATGATACTCGTATTTGTGATTAGCGATAATTACGATGTTAAATATTCAATTGTAACAAATGCTTAATTACAGTATAGATTTAATTTCTCAAATTAACCAAATACGTTGTGATAACCAACAATTTAGCGATATTGGCATTGCTAGTTAAACATTGTCTCTTATTGACTACTAGCTGGTTCCCGTGACTTCGTCTGCGCTTGATTAGTATTTCGAGTAGCTTATATAAACGTTGTGATAAATTGTAGCTTATATGTTATTCTGATGTAGAAGCTATATTATATAAACTTTCGCGATTAGGATTATGATGTGTTGTTTTCATTGTTTGCATATGGCGGATGTCGTGGATGTGGAATCACTAGGTACCACATTATACCTGTGATGCGTTACCATTTTTCATGCAAGCGTTTCAGATTTATTCCAAATAGTCAATGTGCTACGGCGTGCTTTCAGTTTCTATACCAAGAAAGCTAATTTAATCGGTTCATATATTAATATTCTTGTAATATTTAGCATTTGGCATACATAATTATATATATATTTATAGATAACAATAACATTTTAAATTTATATCAAACCAATTAAATTGTATCTTCGTTTACAACGGTAATGACGAATGATATGAATGTGTTTTGGTTTTATGCTATTGTTGAATGAATTATAAGAATTTGTTGAATGTATGTATAATAATTTAGTAATGTATTAAATGATTATATACATATCAGTCACAATGATGTTAAATAACTATTGGTATTTGTTATTAACAATATCATTATCAATATCAAAAATAATATATGAATTGTAATGTCACTTACGTAATACTGTTATAATGGTGATATAATTAAAAAAACATTATTACAGGTATTTTTTCTTTTGCAAGTTTTGCACTATAGTAAAATCTAATAATAAGTTCTAATATAAGTATTTAAATTTATATTAAGCTTATTTACTAAAATACAAAATTATTCCGGCAGTTTATCAAATAACTTTAGTAACATATTTACTAAGATTATAGAAACTATAAATTTGACAAATTTGTAGTCTCTGGTCAATGTATAATATATAGTCGTAAAGTTCGAAAGCTAGGTTATAATTAAGTATCAATTCTTTTTGATTATTACTTCGGATGCAATGTGTGTGTTAGATACTAAATTACGTCGGAAAACTTTGAAGTGCGTGCATTCACCCCAACTACGTTTTCTTAGGAGCGCTCCCACGCCACGCTGTTCCCGTACCTAATGATTAAAGGAAATTGCTTCTGCACTGAAATTACGAGTACTTAAGGTTATTACCTCGAAATTTATTATTGTATAATATCCTGGGATTTCTTAAGACACATTCGAAGTTTTATTTTGTCAATGTATCAAGAAATTGGGATGGGCATAATTTATATAGAGTAACTGTAAATTTTAGAGTAACATTATTTTATCGAAAATATACTGTTGAAACTTTGTAAAGGTCAGTCGCTCACCTTGTCGTCGATTTGAAGGTTTTTTTAAATATTACATATAACTAAAATATAACTTAATAAATTGTATATTGGTACCAATATTTTGTACATTGGTATCAACCCATATAGTAGTTGCTAAGTAAATTCATAGTTGTTTTGAATACTTCTTTTCAGCGTAAAATTATGTGTTCAAAGGAAAAAAAAAAAAAACAGAAAATATTTAATCGAAATATAAAAGTGTTCACATTGTCCCACATTTTATTAATCAACAAACATTTAAACCTATTTTATTTATCTCGCACAAAGATTAAGTCGCAGTATTTTTCGGCATACCTAATTCCAACGATTTAGCGGCTATTTTTTATTTATAAATATTAGTAATTAAGTTATCTTAATTTATTGTGTTATTGGTTTGTTTTAATATTCCAAAAAATAATATTAAATTTCTTTACTTGTATAATATAAAAAAGATAATAATATTTAAGTGTTTTGCATCAATATCATAACTTGAAAACGTAAATTAATAATGTAAAAAATAAAAAAAGACTTACTTGTATATTATTTTCCGCCCACACAAAAAAATCACTGTTACTTTGAATGAAAATAAATATTTAAATAAACAGTTTGCAAATCAAGCAGAGATGCGTACAGGAGTACGACCCAAAGCAGTTTGAAGCGAACCAGTAGCGTTCGCCGTATATACATAGTCACTAACTTCTTTTAGTACGTTAGCGCCAAGGAAAACCCCCACGAGCTTAAGGCGAATATTTTGAAAATTTAAGATTCTAAAAATGCTTTTGTTGTTGCTTCTTTTAAAGCACATCACTTTACTCCGATCTCGAGTAGATTCTCTTTCTGGGTGGAGTAGTTCCGGACAGTCAGGTAGTCCGGACTTTATACTTAGGAATAGTTCTTGTATCGGAGTCCTAGCAGTGTAGAAGTAGCAAAATAGAAGAATGGAAAATTTCTATGATGTTCTTTCTCAAAAAATCACATAACTTTTCTTCCTCTTGCTTGTTTCTTTACAAATAAAACAGAATTTATATCGACTGACATTCTTCAATAGGCTTCAATGCTTCAATATTCATCTTCAGACATATCTTATCTTTACGCAATCCACTTTCTTAACACTTATTGCCGTCCAAAATTATATTCATTATTCTTCTGGTAGCATAATAACTCCTATCGTATTTCGTTCCATTCCACGCTAGTCTGTTGCGTATTGTACTCGTATTTCATATTATCAAATATACTCAATAGAAAATACACTATCGGAAACTGAGTGTAATTTAATACATTATACTGGACTATTGATAATAATTTAACAATTATAATGAAATCTTTATTATTGATTGACAAATACAAAAAACCTGATTTTTATCTTTTATCCAAATACTTACTTTATCTTTTTATTTAAGAATCTATAACATTTAAACAAACTAAAATATATATAGTATAAGATACATACATGTTTATCGTTCTAGATACTTAAAAATAAATTGAAGCCTAAATCTAAAGTTACCTATAAGGTGTCATAAAATCTTAGTAATCACGCCGCCATGTAAGATTTTTTCTAAGATCTTTGCCTTAACGCAAAAAAAGCCAATACCTATTTCGGTTGAAGTTTATACGTAATTATATGAAAGAGTGATGTTAAATCATCTTCGAAATGCAACTTAATGTACATATATTACTAAAAAAAAGACCACTATATGAATTGCAACTTTAACTTGTTAGTATAAGCGTTACCAATTGCGCATTTTCTGTTAGACATATACATATAAGTATATGAGTAATGAGTCCTTTTTATAGTAATGTTATCGTGATCAAACTAGCAATCAGACTTCTTTTGATGTATAGCAGTCGTAATAGGTATAAGAATTTTCAATTATTAAGAATTTTGAAGCTTAATTATATAATGTTAATTAGTCTTAAAATTGATAGATATTTTATAATGTTATCAATTACAACATTTTGTTTACTTACACTGTAGAATTGTATATAAATAATTACAGATAGCATTAATACATACATATACTTATCAATACTAATAAAATATACAAAAATAAACAATAATTAAATTAAATAGAATAAATACCTAAATTTATATTACATTATATGTAAATTGATTTTTCAATTCAGGTTTCTAATCACATGCGGTACCATTAGCTTTTGCCTTTAGCTTTTATAACCTCCTTTTCAGGCGCTTTTTAGTGGCAAATTCAATTTAAAATGTTTAAATTGTTACATGCCGTAGTTTTGTGGGCGTAAAAAGAAATTAAGCTTTTTGTCTATGTAAGTATGTATTAATTAAGAGCATGCAAATGTTTTAAAGAATTAATATATAGTAAAGAGCGTATCAACTTGTGGCATATGAATATCAGTTTACAAAATGAATTAAATATTTCGTATTTTATATTGAAAGTGGATGGGCGTGTGGGGAGAAGAAGCCCGAAGAAAAGATGAATGGAATGTGTGAATATTGATATGTTGAAGAAGCGAGTGAGTGTCGAAGTGGCAGAGGAAGACATGCTGCGCCGACACCAAATTAAATTGGAAGCAAGGCAAGAGGAAGAAGATGTAATATTGTTTTCTGGTTCTATTATATTACTATACTTAATAATGATTACTTGTCAAGTATTTATTATGATTGCGAATTGTTTACTATTCAAGTTGTCTATTTTATTATGGTTGTGACTAGCCTATCAAATAAAATATTGTGAAAAAGTTTACTGTCTTATTTTTTAACAACATGGCGTTTAACAATCTTGTGCAGCCGCACAAGATTGTTTTCATTCGTGGTATCGATAGTTGGCCCATGTTGTTGTCTACGCAATTCGGTATTGACTTTAACAAATTTGCATGAATCAATTATATATAAGCTAGGTAATATTAGTAGTTTGTATTTTTTTTATTATTGGAGCGCATGGTATTTAAGGAGGTATATTAACAGTGGCACGGAATCATTTTTTGTGCTATTAATAAACTATTAACTTTTACATCATTACTCTATAAAACGGTAGTAGAGCTATGCTGTTTTCAGCGTGAATGGGCCGGCTGGACCGGGGGAGTACTACCCTCTCACAGAACACCGACGTAAAACAGCAGTATAGTTGTGTTTCGCTCGGTAAGTGGGAGTGCCGGTGGTCCAATTATCCCTTCATCCCAGTACAAAACTTATATAAGTAGATTGGAGACAATACAACATAAATTCTCAAGATATTTACAATTTAAATGTAAAAAATACGATGACAGTTACGAGGCTAGATGTAAAAGACAGCACTTGCTCCCTCTTTGTGTACGCAGAAAAATAAGCGACATTACATCCTTAGTAAAAATAGCACAGTCCAGAATAGACTCCCCCTATCTCCTTGATAAATTACAACTTAAGGTCCCCAGTAGGTCTGATAGATTACAATGCCCGCTCTTTGTACCTTACAGCCACACCAACTATCGGAAGGGTTCTTTTTTCGTGAGAGCCGCGAACTCGGTGAATGAGTTAGGAAATATCCAAGATTTAGATCTGTTTAACTCAGCTCCATCCAGATTTGCTCATGTGGTCTCGCAGCAATGGATTGAGTCGATTCCCGGATGATTAGTTTAGACATATTGTCAATAATGTTCATAGTAATTATTAAGATAGCAGTCAAGTTTTAGGTTAGTTATTTATATGCGAAAACTCGTAAATAGTCCGTAGTATTATAAGTAGATGTTAAATAGTTATTAAGTACTGTTAGTTTTCCAAATAAAATAAAATAAAATAAATAAAAATAAAATAACGTGTCGGGATCAGGTGGTGAAGGCGGATAAGCGGAAGTTCAATGCTGCTTCCAGATTCAGCAAGAGGGTGATTGCCGTGGCCAAGGCGGAACACGTTGCCAGAATTGGTGAGCGTCTTAAGGGACATCCTTCTGGGAGTCGCGCCTTTTGGTCGCTCGCCAAGGCTCCTCAAGGCAATTTCTGCGGAACCACTGCGGAAGTTAAGATAAGGCTAATATCCTAGCCGATCTTTTTGCCTCGAACTCGACCTTGGGCGACCATGGAGCCACACCGCACCGCAACCACACAAACAATTTTAGCGTTTTACTTAAATCCTTTAATGTTTTAAGTTGCAAACGATCGCATTTTCTGTGTATTTTTTTGATCAGCGGTAACCGTAAGTAATAATGAAAGGCAGTCGGCAGTTTGGATTACAGCGATGTTCGGATTAGCCAAAGTACGGATTATAAATACAGACATGGAAACAACTTGAATGGTCAATGTTGTCATAAATGTGAAAAAAAAATACTTTAATTATTTGATAATGTACCTAAATAAACAAAAGCACCTTAAATACTAATAATATAAATGTCTTGAGTATTTTTTGTACAAATTGAAATGTAATAATCGATTCAATCCAATTCGAAAAAAAAGGATTCAAATGAGCTTTCTATAAAGTCATATTTGAATAAAGTTAATTTTGATTTTGATTTTTGATTTTGAATACCCAAGTTGTTATGGCATGCCAGCAGCTTACTACTGACCTAATTTTGTTCCCTGTTCCCTGTTCCCTGGAGATCGTTGTTACAGCCAGTCCTCAGCATTACAAGAGATTACAACAAGGTGAATTACTTTTAATCAGGCATCACCGATCAAGGGTGTCCTCTGAATTGAGCAAGTCACTAGGCGGTTTGAGCCGAATGGGGATATCTCAAACGAGTCGTTGCACGTTAGCTGCTTGACGCAGAGTTCGTTGTGTAGTGGAGGGTGGAGAGCTGCAACCAGCTGCCTGGCGGTGCCTGGTGTGGTATGGAGTGTAGACTGGGTCTACGCATACGGGTACACGCACACGAGTCATGGTACTTGTTCTTGGTGGGTGCTGAGGGCGCTGATTTACACTCCCATGTACTGAAACTGAAATTTAGGGTGTTAGGTATGGAGTCAAATCCTTATCATTAAAAGAGGCGACGGCATATACTCCATCAACTTCCGCCCGTCTCATCTAAAACAAAAAAATTAAACGTTGCAGGCACCGGCATCTGCACCATGACTCATTCTCATTCCAGGATTGTTTAGCTACCTGCTCATTCTGAAATAGACCTTTAACAGTGGAGGCTGTGCCTACTTTGGTCACAAAATGCATATACTTTTTTATTCGGTTTCATCTTAATTAGCCTAGAAGGATCTCGAAGTTTACTTAAGAATACAGATGAGATTATATCTCTACAATTGCCGCGCAATCTTTTATTTTTATATATATATATTTTTTGTATTTATTTAAGAATCCAAAATATTTATTTAAGAATTAAATAAGAGTCCAAAAGAAAGAATATATGAAAAAGTTTTTTTCGGTTTATAGTATTTGAGATATTAAATATAACAGTTCATTTATTTCATAATAATGAGATAAATGAACTATCCACATAACTATAAATTTGTTTAGGAATACTGTACGTGGAACGTTGTGTATAAATGAGAGGAATTTGTTTAGTACTTAACATTATTGTATAGTTATCTACCAGAATAATTGTAACTGAAAAAATATATCAAGCTATTCTTAGTTAGTATACACTTTGATTATAATTGGTCGAGTAATTTTTAAGAGTATTCGTTAAAAACACACACACACACACACACGCACACATATATATATATATATATATATATATATGTGTGTGTGTGCGTGTGTGTGTGTGCTTATTCCTATAATAGCAATTATTCGTTATCGAGTAAATATTCATATGGGTCGTTATTTTGTATCACGTCGATTGATCGGTGATAGATATTGAATTAGTTATGTAAGTGCCTAGTTATAAAAAAACGGAATTAATAAATAAAATAGATAATGAAACCAAATAGATAATCAAATGTATGTAATAGATAATCTCTACCAAAAACTGAGAAATTTGATAGTATATTTCTTTTATCTATTCTTCAAAAGTTCTTAGTTATTTTTCAATATAGAAAAAATGTATGTAAAGAAAATAGAGGTATTTTCTTATATTATATTCTCGTTGGCTTTATTCAATATCTACTCTAGGGAAGTTGCTAGGCAACTTACTTGTTAGATTTGTAATATATTAATTAATTTGAAATGTAAAAGATATAGCCTAGAGATATATTTAATTATATTTATAGTGTACAACAATAATGTTTTAATGAATAATAGACTTTAAATGTCGTTTCTCTATTTACAGGTGAGTTTGGTTTATTGATTTTCTAGTAAAGCACTGTTAATGACTATTATTATTTAAAATGCATTGTTACGTGTAAAATAAAATAAATAATCTCTATTTACAGAGCAACACAATAAAGTTTATTTATTTCTTGGCTATTGAGACAAATAACGATCTTATAAAACGACATTTTGTTTAAATTCATTAAAATGGAGAAACGTTTTGAATTTACGTTACTGCCGGCAAGTGACGGTAAGACAAATATTTACTGTATAACATCAATATCCACAAATGATGATAAGATATATATGCTACCGGAAGAACTGCAACCGGTTATTCATCATACAGAATTGACGAAAACAGCTACTTTTAATAAAGTGAGGAATAGTTTGAAGAAAAGATTTCAGGTAAGACGAGTTTGGATAACAATGAGCGAAGAACTAAAAAGAATTTATATTGACGAAGAAAATAATTTACAATTTGCTGATCAGTTTCTAGAAGAAATCAGCCAAGAACAATATGTTGGTGCTCAACATAAAGATAATGAAAGTTTGAAACGACTATTTGAAAAAGACACACATGAAAGAAATCAACAAAACTTAAAAAATATTTCAGAAAAATATATAATCAAGAAATTTTCTAGCAAGAATTCAAATGTTCAACAATGGATAGATATTTTTAAAAAGAATGTTTACGTTTTGATGTGATAAGCGATGAAAATAAGATTGAGATACTTCGTTTTTTTATGGATAAAACCTGTGTTGACTGGTACAATTCTATGATTATAAAATTAACAATTAATTCAGAATGGTTAATTTGGAAGAAACAATTTTGTGACACATTTACGAACAAGGGATGGAATCCAGTTACTTATGCACTTTTATTTAAACACAAAGATGGTTCATTACTAGATTATACAATCAGAAAAGAAAAGTTGTTATTAGATATGAGAGGTACAATTGATAAAGGTACATTATCTTATTGCAGCAGGTTTGCCAGAATTTGTACTTAACAAGATTGATAGAGAAGGATTAAAAGATACAGTGGATTTATTCAATGAAGTTAGTAAGTATGAACACATGGTAAATAATAGAAAAAGCTTTATAGATAGAAGGAGTTTCATGACCTCGAAAATTTATCGTAAAACTGAAAATCATGTATCATGTAAAATTTGTGAAAAACTAAACAGAGGTATTCGTTATCATCCAGAAACTACTTGTTGGTTTAAATCTAAAGTAGAGGACAACACAAAGAAAGGCAATTATTCACATGTTATGAAACATGTGAATAATTCAGTAATAGAAGCAGAATTAAATGAATGTAATCAAAAATTTAATGAATGTAAATATAAAAAAAATAAAAAATAAAAATGAATGTAAAAAAAAACTATTAGTGACACCATTAATTAAAGTCAAACTATACGTAAATGATACTTTAGAAATATTCGGAATTTATGATTCGGGTTCGAATGTATCATTGATTAATTCTAAATTTTTAAAACTCAAAGGCAAAAGTAATAGTTTAAATGAAGCAAATTTAGTAACAATTAATGGTGTACAGAAAACAAGTGGTTTGACAAATATAAAAATAAAAATATTGGATATAGAAAACAATTGTGATGTTTACATCATTGACAAAAAACATTTTAAATATGACTTTTTAATTGGTTTAGACTTAATAAAGAAGTTTAAACTAATCCAAAATGAAGACTTAAGAATAACTCAAAAAAATACTATGAAAATGAACACAGCTTTGAAGAAATTTCAAAGAATAATTACTCAAAAGAGGATATAAGATGTATAGAAAACAATGTAATAGAGGAAGTTGAAATAATTTTTAATGAACATATTAAAGAAGAAGATTTTGAAGTAAAAATAAAACATTTAGATGAGTATCAACAATCAAAAATTAACATGATAATTGATAAACATAAATCTGTTTTTGCCAAAAATAAATACGACGTTGGCACCATCAAAGGATATGAAACGAGGATAGATTTATTAGTTGATAAATATTGCAGTAAGAGTAAGTACAGATGTACTTTGGAAGACAAAAAAGAAATAGAAGAACAGATATCAAAATTATTAGATTATAAGCTAATAGAAGAATCGTATAGTCCATTTGCTGCACCGGTTACATTAGCGTTTCAAAAGGAGGAAAACAAAAAATCTAGACTATGCATTGATTTCAGAGATTTAAATAAAATAGTTGTACCAGAAGCTCAACCATTTCCATTAATCGATGATTTGGTAACAAAGACTAGAAATTGCAAATATTTTTCAACTTTAGATATAAATTCTGCATTTTGGGCTATTCCTCTACGCATAGAGGATAGAAATAAAACGGGATTCGTCACACAGGAAGGACATTTCCAGTGGACTTGTCTTCCATTCGGCTTAAAAACAGCATCGGCAATTTTCCAAAGAATACTCAGTAATATATTGAGAAAGTATAAATTGACTGATTTTGCTGCAAATTATATTGATGACATAATTTTATTTTCAAAAAGTTTTGACGATCACATTATACATCTGACACAATTATTTGAAGCTATTCAAAAAGAAGAGTTCAGATTAAAATTTACGAAGTGCATATTTGCATCTGACTCAGTAAAATACTTGGATCATATAATTCAACATAATTCTGTTAAACCAGTAAACAATAACTTGATTTCAATAAGAAACTTTCCAGTTCCAAAAACACAAAAAAACATACGACAATTTCTTGGAAAAATAAATTTTTACCATTATTTTATACCAAATTGTTCTATAACACTAGATCCACTACATAATTTACTAAGAAAGAATCAAAAATTTATTTGGTCTGAGAAATGCCAAGAAGCATTCGAAACCATAAAAGATCTTTTATGTTCACAACCAATTTTAGAAATGTTCGATCAAAATTTGCCAATAAACATTTATACAGACGCTTCTAAAGAAGGCATTGGTGCTATTCTAAAACAGATACAACCAGATGGCAAAGAAAAACCAGTGGCTTATTTTTCTAAAAAAATAAATGAATCTCAAAAGAAAATGAAAGCAATATATTTAGAATGTTTGGCTATCAAAGAAGCTGTGAGATATTGGCAATATTGGTTATTGGGTAAATCATTCACTGTTTATTCAGATCATAAACCACTGGAAAACATGAATCTGAAATCTCGAACTGACGAAGAACTCGGGGATATGACATACTATTTATCTCAATATGGTTTCAAAATAAAATATGCTCCAGGTAAACAAAATTTGGAAGCAGATTGTTTAAGTAGGAATCCAGTATTAGAGGCACATGAATGTAAAGATGATATATTAAAAGTTGTTAATTTAATTAGATTAGAAGAGATAATAATAGATCAGAATAATAATAAAGACATACAAAACCAAAAAAGTAAACTCATTAAAAAGGCGATATATATTTTAAAAGGCGTAAAACTAAAGAAAAGATAATATTATCAGAAGAATTGAGCATTATTTTTATCAAAAAAGTACATGAATACTCGTATCTGTGTCATATTGGAATTGGCCAAATGCAGAAAACGATATGCCCGCATTATTTGGCGAAGAATTTGATTAAAAATATAACGGAAATGTGTAAAAATTACGAAATATATACTAAAAATAAATTGAGAGGAACTATGAAATTTGGACTCATGTCTCACTTGGGCCCGGCCACAAAGCCTTTTGAAATAATATAGATTTATACAATAGGAGGTTTTGGGGGTGTAAGGTCAACAAAAAAATATTTACATCTGCTCGATGACCATTTTACCCGATTTGCATTCATTCTTACATTAAAAACACAAAATGCAATAGATTTCATAAGATTAGTCAGCAATGTGACACAGTCAAACAGAGTTGGCATGATTCTATCTGATCAATACCCTGGCATCAATTCAAAGGAGTTTAAAAATTTTTTAAATGACCAGCAAATTCCAATAATATTAACAGCAGTTAACGCATCATTCTCCAATGGCCTAAATGAAAGACTCAATCAAACACTAGTAAACAAAATCAGATGCAAAGTAAATGAAAAAGGGAAAAAGAAAGCATGGACAACAATAGCCCATGAATGTGTCAATAAATATAATATTACTAATCACACAGTCACCGGATTCTCACCAAGCTATCTTCTAAATGGTACTGATGCTACACTTTTGCCAAATGAATTAAAAGGAAATAAGTGTTATAATGATTCGATTCGAGATTAAAAAATAGCTCTAGAGAATACAATGAAATCACATGAATACAACAAAAGATTATTTGATAAAAATAGAAAAAACTATATTTTCAAGGTGGAAGACATGGTTTACGTGAAAATGGGAACAAATTAAATAGAAAAAAACTAGATGAAATAAGAATTGGTCCATTTGCAATTATTAAGAAAATTTTAAATACTATATAAAATAGATACAGGTCACAAAAAAGTAGTCAAATCTTTTCCATATTACCAAACTAACTCCAGTGTAAGAATTGCAAGAATAGAAGATGAACGGAAAATCCAAGCATTTGGTTTGAAATTTTCTTTTTCTTGGGGGGGAGATGTAAAGAAAATAGAGGTATTTTCTTATATTATATTCTCGTTGGCTTTATTCAATATCTACTCTAGGGAAGTTGCTAGGCAACTTACTTGTTAGATTTGTAATATATTAATTAATTTGAAATGTAAAAGATATAGCCTAGAGATATATTTAATTATATTTATAGTGTACAACAATAATGTTTTAATGAATAAACGACTTTAAATGTCGTTTCTCTATTTACAGGTGAGTTTGGTTTATTGATTTTCTAGTAAAGCACTGTTAATGACTATTATTATTTAAAATGTATTGTTACGTGTAAAATAAAATAAATAATCTCTATTTACAGAGCAACACAATAAAGTTTATTTATTTCTTGACTATTGAGACAAATAACGATCTTATATGTATAATTTTTAAGTCAGCCTAATTCAAAAGATATTAAAGCAAAGCGACCATTGGATCATTCACTCTCCACTATTTAAGACTTTTTCACTTTATACATACGAGAAGCTACTGTTGGCTGAATTTAATTATCTTTGTCATTTTTGCGAGATAAAATATGTAGGTAAATTACATCAAGATAAGAGGATTGATTTTTATCACATCTATATTTAGAATTACAATTTTAATTTTTAAAAAATGTTCCAAGTTAGTCTCGTGCCGTTCTTGGGGATGTTTCAAGCTGTAACGGAGACGTTGAATATCTTCAACCTCACCTTTGCAATTTGGACAAATGTTGCTTGAGATTATGTATATTCTTACTTGCTTCGTGTAGAAGTCTTAATGTGATCAAATCTTCAGAAACTTATCAAATCGTAATATGATCAAATAGTAAGAAGTATACAACTCACGGTATGCTTCTATAAAATAACTATGAGCGTACCAGAGATTCATTAGTAAGATAGTTTTTGATGAGTCTATATTGTGGTGCTCTTTAATTTCCAGAACTTGAATCAAGTTAATTTCATAATTTTATTCATGCATACAATATTATGTATTGTATGTACATAAGTGTTGACTAAAGATGGTCATTTAAACGACAAGCATATAATTAAACAGTATTATTAATTTTAAGCATATAAGCACATTTATTAAATTAAGCAACTATCATTATCTGCTTAATCCTACAATTTAATTTCTCAACCTCAACATTGATAACTAACACACCGGCGCGTGATCGCTGCGCTAGTCTTAAGGTCGAAACGAAAAGGCTTACGTTCCATTGTAATCCGATCCAAAATAGACCTTAAATTCACGGACTTTAGATTGCTTTTTATGTGGTATTTTTATTACTTATGGAATTGCAAATGTCTGGGGCTTGCGATGATAAACCGACCATGTTGAATATGCTTCGACGTAATATAAATTGATTTAAATATTGAACTTCTTATTTATATTTGAATTGTTATTTTAAACGATGTCTGCTTATTTGCTTAAATTTCAGTGATGATTTATCTTCACAAGAGGAAGTGTCGCTCGGTGTGATTTAGACTTTTGTTGTTTTTACGTGTGTTTATTAGTGTAAAGTTTAGTTATCCTAAGCCTGCAAAGTACGAAGGAAAGTTCATTGTAGTTTAAACTAATGTCGTAAGTTAAAACTAACAGCAGATAATAGGTACCTACTTAAATGTAAGAATTTTAAACGAAAAAAATAATAAGCAATTAAGCAGATAACAAAAACAGTTTTTAAGAAATAATTTAACGATTAAGTCTGTTAATTTTTTTAAGTCGTTTTGCCCATCTCAATTCGACACTAGAGCTTGTAACGTCTATATTATTAGAATATTCTGGAATTTCCCCGAACATGCAATTATATGTAAAGTTTTAATTTTTTAACGTCTATACTATTATAATGTTCTAGAATTTTCTCAGGTCTCGCAATTATTGGTAAATTGTTATCTTTTAATGCATATCTGCCCATCTGCTAGTTTTCAAACTACGCTCATGAAGTCTACGCATAAGGAGACCTATTTTTGAATTACGAATGCGATTTCGAAATGACTAAATAGTCAGCGGTGACTTTGAGGTCACGGATTCCTAAACATCCAATTTTTGAAAGTCGATCGCAGAGCTGCCAACATAGATAAAGTACACACATACATTACAAAGGATATTGATTATGTTTGCTGATTCCGCGCAGTTCACGCGCAGTCACGAGCGACTCGTGAGACACCGAGCGGGCAACAATTCCTGAAGATGTCTCGCTGAGAGACGAAACACGTGTCGACCTTGTCTGCTTGTTGGACAAGTCATCATCAACTGCGCGGAATCAGCAAACATAATCAATATCCTTTGTAATACAATGGACTTCCGCAAAATAACACCTGCTACAATAGAGTACTACACACATACATGTAAGAGTTCGGTTCCACGCAGAATTAGCCGTGACTAAGGTAGTCACATCAGTGATATTCAAAAATAACAATTATTGAAAATCGGTGATTATTAGCCACATCGGTGATTTCGAAGTCGCATTCGTAATTCAAAAATAGGCCTCCTGAATTTCTATAATAAATCGTGTCAAGCATGTATAGAGTTCAAGTATGGGAATATTGAATACCTCTAGATAGTCGGGGTATTCCCCACAGCACTGCCGTTAGTGTTAAGCGAGCTGGACGGAGGTGATCTATTAACACCCAAGCCCAACACAACTTTGTGTTGATTCCAATCGCGTATAGTACTACTGTATGTGCAAATGGGTTGTATTCTGTCGGTAATATGTACTGTAGTACTGTAAGTGTTATGCTTGATTTGCTGAGGACTATACGCAAATGCTATTAGCTATAAATCATAATCTACTAGAAAACTAATAGATGGACAGATATATTTATTACTTTATTGACTGATTTATATGTATATTGAGATGGGCAAAACGACTTAAAAAAATTAACAGACTTAATCGTTAAATTATTTCTTAAAAACTGTTTTTGTTATCTGCTTAATTGCTTATTATTTTTTTCGTTTAAAATTCTTACATTTAAGTAGGTACCTATTATCTGCTGTTAGTTTTAACTTACGATATTAGTTTAAACTTCAATGAACTTTCCTTCGTACTTTGCAGGCTTAGGATAACTAAACTTTACACTAATAAACACACGTAAAAACAACAAAAGTCTAAATCACACCGAGCGACACTTTCTCTTGTGAAGATAAATCATCACTGAAATTTAAGCAAATAAGCAGATATCGTTTAAAATGACAATACAAATAAATAAGAAGTTAAATATTTAAATCAATTTATATTACGTCGAAGCATATTCAACATGGTCGGTTTATCATCGCAAGCCCCAGACATTTGCAATTCTAGAAGTAATAAAAATACCACATAAAAAGCAATCTAAAGTCTTTGAATTTAAGGTCTATTTTGGATCGGATTACAATGGAACATAAGCCTTTTCGTTTCGACCTTAAGACTAGCGCAGCGATAACGCGCCGGTGTGTTAGTTATCAATGTTGAGGTTGAGAAATTAAATTGTAGGATTAAGCAGATAATGATAGTTGCTTAATTTAAAAAATGTGCTTATATGCTTAAAATTAATAATACTGTTTAATTATATGCTTGTCGTTTAAACGACCATCTTTAGTCAATGATACAGTATCATTGACTTCTCAGTTGCTACCTACCTATGTAATGTTTAAATATGAGTCTTTGGTGTAACTACAAACAAGAATGTCTCAACTTTATCTTGGAATAAAATATATATCTATGTGTACAAAAGCGTTTAATACTTATAAATGATCTTATATTATATAATCTTGTTGTATCACTAAATTGCACTGTTTTTGGTTTATAACTTTCACTTTTAGCACTTTTATCGGACTGAACACTTGTAATTTACTTTTCTCTTTACTTTTTACTGTATATTTGTTATAATTTCTTAATATTTTCAACGATTTCTCTTGGTTTGTTAAGAACATTCTCGATTTTGACAACGTATGACAACAGTCAGACGTGACATCACATAATTCCAAATGTCTAAATTAAAATTTATTTATTATTTTTATGCCATGTTACTCCTTTTTAAACGGTTTTATTTAGCTCAGCCCGGTTCATTCTTGGGTCAAATTTAGTAAATCAAATTTCACCCTCTTCCTGTCAACCGATTAATCTGAAATTTTGTATACACTTTGGATTTTGGTGACAATACAATTATATTTATTCATTATCATTATAAATTCAACATGGCCGCCGCTACAAAATGGCGGACAATTTAGGTTTTATTAATCCCATCAATATGGGTATCAAATGAAAGGGCTCAACAAGCAGAATACAATATACTATATAAAAAAATTAAATCCAAGATGGTGGCCGCTACAAAATGGCGGATAACGTAGGTTTTATCAATCCCATCAATATGGGTATCAAATGAAAGTGCTCAACCAGTAGAATACAATGTACTATATAAAATTAAAATCCAAGATGGCGGCCTCTACAAAATGGCGGATAACTTAGGTTTTAAAAGAGAATAATGCGAAAAAAAAAACTAAAAACTAGAAAATAAAAATAGGTAAAAAACTTTTTAATTTAAACGGTTTTATGTTAAACATACATTGCAATGTTTAAGATAAATGTACTAAAAATGTACTAAAAACCAAAAAATAATAAAATAGATACAGTCGTGGGAATTATAAACATATGCATAGACTAGACTAAAATAAAATCGTGGGGCACATCAATTGTCTACAATCGTTGTGTTGTTTGCAATTTGCCGACTTGCCACCCTATAGGTGGCAAGTCGGCAAATGCCGCGGGCCCCCAGCCCGAAGGGGCCCCGATCAGGAAAGTCTCAACTCCCTAAGTACATTTATTATTACACTTAAGTAAAAAAAATAAATTGTCTTAATTTATTTGTCACCTCCTTAGTTGCTTACACAAGTAAAAAAAGAATACGGGTGTGGTATTATAATATTATTTTATAATGGTAACACTTGATCTAAGAAGATGGCGTACCTAGCTAAGCGTCTTGAATGTGTGTTGGAAATTGTAAACTAATGAAACAAATAAATAAGTTGTTAAAAAGTATTTTATATTTCATTTTGAAATACTACAAATTGGCGACGAGATGGTGAAAACCATATACGGAAGTATACATCCTTATGTAAAGGATGCCGATTGGGATGTTTACAGAGAACAAGTGGAATTGTATTTTCTTGCAAATGATATTAAAGACGAAGAGCATAAGAAAAATATATTTTTGGCGTCATGTGGATCAGAGTTATATAAAATAATAAAAAGTTTAGTGACACCAGCGGAACCAAAATCATGTCAATTGTCAATTCTATGGGAAAAATTATCAGATTACTTGAAACCAAAAAGATCGAAATATTTGGCCATAGTCAATTTTAGGTCAATCAAAAGAAACGTTAATGAAAATGTGTCTGATTTCGCAAATAGGTTGCGATCGGCGACAGAAAACTGTGAGTTCAAAGATACAACAAAATTAAATGATGAGCTACTAATTCAATTTATAGTGGGAATAAATCATACGGCCGCATACAAGCGACTGTTGATAGAACCCAGCTTAACATTTGACAAAGCTATTGAAGTATCAAGAGCAATAGAAGCAGCAGAAAAAGAATTGGAGGAAATGGGCTCACTGGAAATAAATGCTATGTCAACTACCAAGGGAAAAGGAATCCAGAATTGTTTTAGGTGTGGGAAAAATCATGGAGAGAAAGACTGTCCTGTTGTTCTGTATAATTGGCATTGTTTTGTCTGTGGTAAAACAGGACACTTGTCTACAGTTTGCAGGCTGAAAGGTAAAAATTTTGGACAACGCGGTAGGAATGTTCATCGTGGAAGATACTATCGAGAAAATTCTACTAATTTTAATAAGCTAAGTCAACCAGTGAAAGAAGTTTCTCAAAGCTTTCATGAAGACAGTGAAGTGACAGAGATGGTCAGTTCCATTAATAATATTTTAAGTACTCGCTTAGAGCCAGTGATTATAAACATTATTATAGAAGGTATAAAAATTGAATTTGAAGTAGATACAGGAGCAACAGTCACATTAATACCCTTAAAGACTTATGAAAAGTGGTTATACAATAAGGTTTCTTTAAAAAAATGTGATATAAAATTATGTTCTGTTACAGGTCAACAAATTAATGTAAAAGGGCAACTGCTTGTAAATGCTAATATCAATAATAGTAGGTTTGTATTAAGTATGTATGTTGTTGAAAACCAAGTGAAACAACCACTTTTAGGAAGATCATGGTTAGACATACTCCAACCGAACTGGAGATACACATTTCCAAAGCAAATTATATGTGATAGGACACATTTTATTAATTCATTGACATGTGAAGATTCCTTGGTAAGTAAATACATAAATGAAGTTGTTCAAAGGTTTAAAAATATTTTCCAAACATCTCTAGAACCTATAAAAGAATTTAAAGCATGTATATTATTAAAAGAAAATGCAACACCAGTTTTTCACAAAGCATATGATTTGCCATATTCGTTAAAACCAAGAGTTGAAAAAGAATTGCAACGAATGTGTAGTGAGGGTATCATTGAACCTATTGTGCACAGTGAATGGGCTTCTCCTATTGTGGTAGTACCAAAAAGTAATGGTTCATTAAGATTATGTTGTGATTATAAAACTACAGTTAACCCTAAAATAAATATTGATCATTATCCTTTACCAAAACTTGAAGACATGTTTAGCAAACTTTCAGGTAGTAGATATTATTGTAAATTAGATTTAGCACATGCATACACACAGCTTGAGGTCTTGGAATCTTGTCAAACAATATTAACAATAAATACTCACAAGGGATTATTCAAATTCAAAAGATTACCACAAGGTATTGCTAGTGCACCGGCTAGTTTTCAAATTGTAATGGAAAACATTCTAAAAGATTGTCAGTGTATATGTTACTTAGACGATATTTTGTGTTATGGGCAAACTATAAATCAATGCAGGGATAATTTGATAAAAATATTGGAACAGTTAGAAAAATTTAATATAAAATGTAATTATGATAAGTGTGAGTTTTATAAAAAATCTATTGATTTCTTGGGTCATACAATCGGGGAAATTGGAGTGACTCCTATTAAAAATAAGAAGAATGCCATAAACGATGCTGCTGTACCGAAATCAACTAGTGAATTGAAATCTTATTTAGGATTGATTAATTATTATCATAAATTTCTTCCCAATTCTTCAACATTGCTAAAACCTTTATATGACTTAACAAAAACAGGTGTTAAATTCAATTGGACAAAAGATTGTCAAGAATCATTTGATAAATCAAAAGAATTGTTAAATAGTGAAAATGTTTTAACCTTTTATGATACAAACAAACCTATTGTTATTTATGCTGATGCAAGCCCTGTTGGTGTAGGTGCAATATTAAGTCATAGAATTGGAAACATAGATAGGCCAGTGTTGTTTGCATCATCTACATTAACATCTGTTCAACAAAAGTATAGTCAAATTGAAAGAGAAGCCTTGGCTATTGTGTTTGCAGTACAAAAATTCCATAAATATATATATGGTCAAAAGTTTGTTTTGGTAACAGATAATGAACCTATTAAGTTTTTGTTTAATCCAAAGAAAAAAATACCTACAATTGCTACGGCTCGTATTCAACGTTGGGCTGTTATATTATCTAGTTATAATTATGTTATTGAGCATAGGAAGGCTATTTTTCATTGTAATGCAGATGCCCTAAGCCGCCTTCCAATATTGGAATCTGAAGTGATTGATGATGTAAAAGCGTTTAAATTATTAGAGGAATTACCTATTACATATAAAGAGGTCGCAAAAAACAGTATGGCAGATTCAGTTTTAAGTAAAGTAATTAATTTGACTAAAGAAGGGTGGAATAATTATTATGCTAAAGATCCTATTTTCAAAGAATTTTATTTAAAAAAGTTTGAGCTGTCAGTTGAGTATAATTGTTTATTGTACAGTCATAAAGTTGTTATTCCTAGCAACATGAGAGAATCAGTTTTAAAATTATTACATGAAGGGCACCCTGGTATAGTTAGAATGAAAATGTTAGCCAGAAACTATGTATGGTGGCCTGGCATTGATTCTGACATAGTAAAATATATTGACACTTGTCAAACCTGTGCTGAGGTCTCTGACAATACAGTTAGAAATTGCCCAAAGTTACAGTGGGTAAAAACATTTAAACCCTTTGAAAGAGTACATTTAGACTTTTTTGAAATAAATGGAAGAAAATTTCTAATTATTGTTGATGATTATACTAAGTGGATTGATTGTTATATTATGAATAAAACAGATGCTCAAAATGTGATAAATAAATTAAGATTTTTCTTTTCAATTTATGGCCTGCCTGTAAAAATAGTTAGTGACAATGGACCTCCATTTTCATCTCAAGAATTTAGATTGTTTTTGTTACAAAATGGTGTACAAATATATAACAGTCCAGCCTACCACCCCAAGTCTAATGGGTTAGCGGAAAGAGCAGTAGGTACTATCAAAAGAATGTTAAAGAAATTAATTTATGAAACTAAGACAAATAATTTACAGCAAATATTAGAAAATGTGCTTTTCCATTACCGAACAACACCATCCACTGCTACCGGTAAAGCACCTAGTGAATTATTGTTTAAGTTTTTACCACAAACTAGACTGTCATTATTAAAGCCAGATATAGGTAGATGTAAGAATACAGTGGACCATTTTATGTTAAGTAAACAATACATGGAGGGAGACAGGGTTTATGTAAAATGTCAAACTCAAAATACATATGTAAACTGGGTAGTGGGGACTGTTGTAAAGAAAATCAGTCCTCTTGTATATTTAATTAATGTTAATAATGTTGTGCGACAGTATCATTATGATCAAATTAAGCCAATGATTAATAAACAAAAATGTGCTGATTTAGGGGATGATTGTGATTTTATGTATAAATCAAACTTTCCTTATCATGGGGAAGCATTAAATGAAGGGAACCCACAAGAAAATGTCACGTTAGATAATAATAGTAATTATAGAATAGATGACACTGTTCCTGAAGAAATTGTTTTGCCAGGTAACAATAATGAAAGTAATTATCAATTAAGACCAAGAAGTGTTTTAAAAAAACCTGAAAAATTAGATTTATAATTTTAATTTGTTTCGGAGGAGAATTGTGGTATTATAATATTATTTTATAATGGTAACACTTGATCTAAGAAGATGGCGTACCTAGCTAAGCGTCTTGAATGTGTGTTGGAAATTGTAAACTAATGAAACAAATAAATAAGTTGTTAAAAAGTATTTTATATTTCATTTTGAAATACTACAACGGGTAGGTATTATAATTTTCAATAAATTAGTAAAAAAAGATTTAACCCAGTTTTAGAATGAATGGGTTAAATCCAATTAATAATTTCGGAAACATGCATGGACAAACATACCTCCAAAATGTGTATATTAAGTAATTATAATTTTAAAGTTTGTTTGAACCTACTTCACGTAGTGATTTATTAGTTACCTCTTACAAATAAAAGTGTATAAATGAATAGGTTTATAAAATAAAAAATGCTATTATTGTTGGTTCAGCTTTTTTTTTAAATTGGGGAGATGGGAGGGAGGATGGGAGGGCCCTCCGATGAATTTGCCACGGGCCTCGAACGGTATAGTTACGCCACTGCTTGTGTACTACCTTAAGCTCTCTATGGAGATAAGTCTTCAACTCTGAAAGTACTGTGTGAAAACTCTGCTGCATACTACGTCAAAAGAACCTCAACCGCTAAAATTTGCACCACGTATTATTGCTGCCACTTCGAGCCTCCTACGTTTTCGACCTGCCTGCCTGCTGCTGTATCCCTGCCTGTCTGCTGTGGAATACTTGCCAGCCTGCTGTTGCGTACCTACCAGCCTGCTGCGGAATACCTGCCAGCCTGCCGCTGAATACCTGCTAGCTTGCTGCTACACACCTGCCAGCCTGTTGCTGCGTATCTACCAGCCTGCTGCGGAATACCTGCCAGCCTGCCACTGAATACCTGCCAGCCTGCTGCTGTATACTTGCCAGCCTACTGCTACTTTGTCTGCTTAGTACCTCGTACCGCCTTCCTTTTTCCTTCTCTACCATTTTTATTATTATTGTTTGTAATTTTAATTTAGTTCTTAAGTTTAGGCCGTGCTGTTTTAATAATTCTTTTAATATATTAGTTTCTTGTATTTATCTTTTTCTTTTTACCTTTTTCTATTTTGCTCCGTAGCCTTCCGCTACGTGGCAAGTTATGGGTCAAATTTCAATATTCTAGCTGGTAGAAAGTGAGTACCAATTCGGATGCAAGTTTTCGTAATGAATTTTACAGATACACAAACTCATACAGAAAAATTTAAGAAGATCCGGTAACTTTAATTATTTGGTATTCCTTTGATGTTTTTATGAAATCTTTTTATTATTTCAATGAAATCGGTTATATGGATGAGACGGTCATATTTTATAACTCGGTATCGGAAAACTATAAAATGTTTCGAAACTCGGCTCGTTATAAATATCACATTCAATAAGCAGTGTAGGTTTTCCACGTTGAGTAAGTAATAAATACCAGTCATAGAACAAGTTGTAGCTAAGGGTGTAGTTGAGTAATTTTAATACAACATTGCAGAGATAAAATTATATTTTCCTTAGATTTTCTTTTTCCTTGGTACACCTAGATTAATAATTTATTTTTTCTGCACATTGGTGTTGCTGTATTGTATTAACTATATTGATTAACTAACCTATCAATTTGTATTTATCAAAATGTATTCATTTTAATAAATACAAATTGATCTTTAAATTATCTTGATAATATGACTACTGCTATTCGAAATATCCTTCTTTAAATCTATTTTATCTTTCCTCTATATTTCCAAAAAGTGACACCGGAAATACCCATTAAAACTTTCTCATTATTTTATTTTCTCATTTCCGCCAATTCGTTCATTTTTTTTTATTATTAAATTAGAATATATTATTAAGGATTATTTAAATGACAACAATGCTTGGGTTTAATTTTTATAACTCAATAGTTAGGTATGCTGCCAAATATTTTGACTATAGTAAATAACATAATGAAACTATAGTCTTTATAGATAAGTATAATGTAAAATTTGTTTGAAATTGTAAAGGAAGTTAGGTTAAGACTATTTATTTGAGGCCGGCTTCTTATTAATGACTTTGTAAATATAGGGAGAAAAAAAATTGCCCTTACTGGTTCTATCTAGTACAAGTACCTACCTAAGTATCTAGTGCTCACGCCGCGCCGTGGACTTGTGAACAATGGCGTAGCATCTTTAATGTTCAAAAGTGCTTGTAAAAGTCCCATTTGAAGAATAATATGAAATAGTACGATGATTGTGGTGATTGATTTGCACAAAGTACTTATGGAGTAATCGATCATACAGACACTCTTTAAGAAATTACTGATATTTTTTTTAAGTATTTTTTTTTCTTCTTTCCCTCCATGACCTCATTTTAATCTGTTTGCAAAGACCCATTTTGAGGAAGGCAACCTCGCTTTGACTACTACTTTTCAAACATGGAAAAAAGCAGGCAAGAATAATCCCCAGGAATAAATCCGGGAATCCCAGATCATTTCGCTGGTTCACGCCGCACGTTTTGCACGGGCGGCTGCTAAAGTGCCAAAGACTCTGGTAGCGACACTTGCGCCATCTGACACTAATACCGCAGTGGCTAACGCCAAATGGCGCCAAATATCTAGTTACAGGGCGCTCCTACGATGCATCCCAGGCAACAGAACATCGTTTGAAAGAGCATAACAAATAACCCTGATAATGTCCGACAGTCAAGCGTTAGCGCCTTAGGTCCAACCCATTTTTTCCTGACGAAGCTATGCGACAAAATCAAGCTTAGGGAAACATAGCTTAGCCGTTTGCACAAGTCTGCGTGACGTGCAAGTGGTTGTTGACGTCGCTATTTGCAACCAGTGGCAAAGTACGCGAAAGGGAATCCAGCACGAAAAACAGCCGGGAGTTAGCGGCCAGACGCAAGAAAGCAAAGGAGTAACCCAGCCAAATGACCTAATAGGAAGTCATTTTATATGGTATAATTGTTGCAGGTAGACTAGTCATTTTTTAATTAGTGCAAGTCCATGTATGTGACATGATATATTAGTGTATGCTCGAGTCGGTTGTTTTATAACATCATTCGGATCAGTAATTCCGAATCATGTCATAAAATAGTGGATTACTAAGCGGGCTCCGATAGCAACCGGGCCGTTCAGAATGTCCGAGTGCAAATCACCTTAATACAATATTAGTACGCTCTATGTGCGTTTGCCACGTAGACAGAGTGTAAATATAAATGAGACATCACTATCTACTAATTGTAATTATTGTTAAAACGGAATATATTTACGGCAATTAACATAAGAGTTTTAGAATTAACATAAGAGAGAGTACCGATTATCTTATATCTTATTTTCGCGTATATCTTATTTTTTTATTGATTTCATTGATTGGAGTCAAAACGTTGGAGTTGAAATTGCTTGTTTAAAAAAATGTTGTGTTTTTACCATTGGATCAATCAATAGACAACAATAGCACTCATTGCTATTGTTGTTGATTGATTTAATATGTCTATAAATTGTTGCAGTACACGAAAACTTTACTTTTCACCTGTAAGTAAAGATTTATAGTGTTAATTAGTACACTGCAGTACGAGTACAAGTTAATATACAGCGATTTTTATGTGGTAGAGATAGGTAGGTTGATTATTAATTCGATATTATTAGGTTGTTATTAGTAATTTTGTTCCTTTCGCTAATATTAATTGACCATGATCAAACAAAGAAAAAATAACAGGAGAAATAATCGATCCTCGGAGTGTGCCTCTTGAACGCGACGCTTTGAAGAAAAAAGGTTGATGTCAGATATTTTTGACATTGACATCCCTTGTTTTTATAGCACGCACGCACGCATGGCATTTCTTATGTTGTACGTTGTACATTTAATCTGTGGTACATATATGAATTGCATTGCATTGAAGCTTGTTAAATTTGGAAAATATTAATTAAATTAAGATAATTACTTGAAAAAATTAATACGACAAAATGGCTGTAATGCAACGAATTAAGTAAGTAGTGCAAAGTAACAACATTTTTCCAAAAATAAATAATACGTAGAATGTCACGCGGAGTATCAGATGGGCTAAGGAAGAAAATCTGTTGGAGCTATCGCAAATTCTTAATTTTTAATATTCTTCATAATATTAGTGCTTAGTTTTTCAGTAAATTGGTTATAAAGACAATAATACGCAATAATATTTAAAAACTGCTTATTATGTACCAAAAAGAGAGGACATTTTAATTAGTCACCTGTGGTATCAGTGGTAGGAATTCTAGAAATCCTACTATGAACGCTGCGGGGATCACATTCATTAATTACCGTTAGCTCTTAGGTAATTGGAGTTGTAGTGAAATACACTTTATAATAATCTCAAACTCAAAATATCTACTGACTTAAGATGAAACTCATATGCCATAGCTGTCTACTATAACATGTAGATTATTAACAATTTTTGTTTTACTTTGTGACAAATAAATCACTGTGAATAGATCATATAGTGAAATTTGAAGCAACTATATTGATAGGTAAAAATCGCAACTATTAAGTATTTTGTTAACAATAACAACCAAGTTTAATGGAATGTTCTATAGGACCAATCTGTGTAAACAAACTATTCTTTATTATTCTATATTAACTTTTGACGACCTCCATAGTCTAGTGGATACTACACCGGTTTCAAGATGTCGCCATCTCTGAGGTCCCGGGTTCAAATCCCGGTGGGTGCAGATGTTTGTGTGATGAAAGCAAGCATTTGTCCTTAGTCATGGTTGTTGATAAATATTTCAATAAAAATTATATATATATGTATAATATATGTATGTCTATCCGTTACTCTAGATCCTATAGCACAAGCCTTACAGAGCTTACCTTGGGCTAGGCTAATGGGTGTAAGTGTAATCAATATTTATTTATTTTATTTATTCTTTCAGGAAGCCAACAACACGTAAAGGTAAAAAAGTGCTATTGTCAAAAGAGCCTAAGCCTGTAGAAGGGATAAAGCAATGTATATTTTTACAAGGACGAAAACCATCGGAGCGAACCAAACACCTCTTGAAAGATATTTATGATTTAAAGAAACCTGATGCTGCCTATTTAAGCAGAAAAAATGATTTCGTACCTTTTGAAGATGCATCTCTAATCGAGAAGTAAGATATACTTATATTATTTTATTCTCAAATGTTTTTAAGTATGTTTCTAATTATCGTTACATTAAGTCTTACCATGTCTGTTCTCATATTTAGTCATGTTTAAGAAACAAGTGGTAGAATGTGTAGAGTTTATGACGTTAGGGTGTGTAGAATTGGCATCTTTGCTTTATGTGAGATTTATTTACATGAGATTTTAAGAAAAGTAATATTATGAAAATATTGCATTTCACTTAAATCTAGATGTACATAGATATCTCAATTTTATTTACAGAATGTGTGATAAAAAAGAGGCAGCACTATTTGGAGTTGGATCACACAGTAAGAAAAAGCCACATAATATTATATTGGGGAGAACATTTAACTATAATATTTTGGACATGATAGAGCTTGGTGCTGACAACTTTAAAAGCATGTCCGAGTTTCACAATATGAAGGTATTGACAGGTTTAAAACCTTGCCTTTTGTTCAATGGACCTGCATGGGAGATGAATCATGAGTTGAAACGACTGAAATCACTGTTCACAGACTTCTTTCATAGAGAAAAGGTATGAACAAATTACATTTTAATTTTAAAGTTTACTAAGACACATTTGAAATTCTAAAGATTTTTTTTTACCTAATTTGTAAATCATAAGATTAAGAAGACTTATATAAGAACTGATAAACTAAAACTAGCAAGACAATATCTTTCTTTTTTAAATTAAATATGAATTTTACTCAAAATAAAAGCTTTGCATGTGGTAATGCAATAAATATGATTATTATATTTTCTTAATAGGTTGATATTGATACATAATATTAATATTTTTTCTGCAATGTTTCTTATATCAACATATATATCCTTAATTTTTTTTTAAAAGCTGTCAATAACTACAAATCTGAAACCCAGCACTACTAAAATACTGGTCTTTATATAAATTTGACCTTGATTATAATTAAATAAAATTTTATTAAAGTTCTTAGTTCGTAAGTGGGTTTTATTGCCATAGATTTATTAAGGTTACATATTCATATTCACAAAATGTTAAGATCATATTTACATATATAAACGTTGCATCACTGTATGAGGTACCTTTGTGATTTAAAACAGTATCAATATATTCAAGACTAATTATATACAATTAATACGAAAAAATTGCCTTAAAACAGAGCAACTCAGTTTTCTATAATATACAATTGATATCTTAGCAAGTTTTCATGTATGTTGTGTTACATATTAATAAAAACTGTTTATTGCATAAGAATTTATGAATGTTATATATGATTATAAATGCATTTTCATATGAATGTAACAAACATTTTTAAATTCATAAATAGAATAACATTTATATCTATCACTGATTATTTGTAAATGTATTGAGTGTTATAAAAACTAAATTAAATGACCTTTATAATATCTAATATAACATTTATATTATTATGAATAGTGAACAGTAATAATATTTCGAACATTTGACTAAATGCTCCAAATTACAAAAATGACAATATTAGAAAATGACAGAATTTAATTCCTAATTATGAATTTACCATGGAGTATATCATTTAGGACACTACCCCATGGGCAATTAATTGAAGTTAAACAGAATAAAATACACTATGTAAGGAACTGTTACACTTTTTTAAACAACTTGAAATACATAAATGTGGGTAATATCAAGAGAAGTCATGCATTAACAAGACAAAAGACTAGTCTGCTGGGGCTTGGTGAAAGTCAAATAATTTGTTTGCTGATGACAGTTGGACAGTTTGTCAATGGAATAAAATGATGGTAATGGTGGTGACATTGGTGCCAGCTCACGTGATCCAATGTGCAATAGAGACAAATATTGTTAATTCTTCTTGTCAGAACAAGTGACATGTATCATATAAAGGATAACACAAATTGTTACAAGGTTTATTATTACTATTTTCTCTGTGGAGGTGTGCTGTTGGCATTAAAGTTATATATTGATATCCATTTAATGAAGCTTAAAGTATAAATTACACTAAATATTATTTAAAATATTAGAGGCTTAAAGTTATAAATTACACTAAATATACATTACCTCTAAGATAGATCTAAAACCATATTCATTTTTAAAAACATTTACGAGATTTCTCATTCTAATATTATCTTCGATTAATTATATAATTTTCGACAGTGATTAGTGCTACCTTCGCCTGTCTCCAGACATTCATCGCAATGGCGATATTAAATATTTTGATGATTGTTTGGTGATTGTGATTTAGTGGCCAAACAACTCAGATTTGAATCCTATCAAAAATCAGCAATTGATCATAAGAAAGCACTATTAAATAAACAAATCCATAATGTGAATAATATTACTATGCTTTTAGAAAAGCTTATAAGAGTAATCTTAAATAAAAATGAAATCATGTTGGAAAATAATGCGTCCGTGTCGTCATCACCGTCGGAACATTTACCGCCGAAAAACATTGGTGCCTGCGGATGCTCCTGAGTCATGCTTATATCGAATTATCTGTTATCGAGAGACATAAGGAATTGTTTTGCGGGCAAGCTTTACAACTGTCATAAGGACAAGCCAGATTGTCATAAGACAACCATACACCACACACAGGATGAGACAGGGTACAGCAGACTGAAGAGTAACCTGCCACCATACTTGACGTTTATGGCCTATGAGAAAGCCACAGATTACATCAAGACGAGTGCCATATAGATGATACATTCAAGTGATGCAGTAGCTCTACGAAAACACCACAATGGCAGAAACGGCTTCACCAAGGTGCGAGATATTGCTCGCAAGACTGACGGTTGGTGGGGCGGACATGTCCTCGATTGACATGCAAATGCCGGATACCTGCTTTCCACAAGAAGGCAGACTATTAGATAAAGATCGCAGGAGGGTATTGGATGTTAGAAGCGTGAAATGTAAAGCACCGTTTAAACGGCGCGCAAACACGCGAGCCGAGCCTGGCTCCGCTCGTGGTTCGCCGCACCACGCGCTGTGTAAACAACTGCGCTCGGCGCGGCTCGGCAAAGTTCGCACGATCCATCACTTGTCGGTTTTTTCGACACAGATCAAAGGCGCGCGCGCCATCTGCGGCTCGGCTTGTGTTAATACGCGCCGTCTAAACAGATAACACAGAGCGCGCGACGAAGGAAGACCTATTTTGTTTTTTTAGCGAAGTTTTTAATTGGGGATTGATTTTGTACGAGATGGAGTGGAGCAACGAGAAGATTCAACTCTTCATTGAATTGTACGAAGAGGAACCGGCCATATGGAACCCAAAAGACCACCACCGTCTTTTTCGTCTTTCTTTTGTTTTCAAATATTCACCACAGAGCAAAATAATAGCAGCTACTGCAGCAAGGCGTTTTCTTTTATCCATATTGAAGAACGAACAAGCGGACAGCTCGGTTCAACAGCGCGATGTGTAGCGGCGTTGCCACAGACGGCTCGACTGGCGTAGGATCGTACTACCCCGCGTCGTTTAAACGAGCAGGCTTGCGTCCGTATTTAGCCGAGCCGCATCTCCACGGACGGCTCGGCTCGCGAAGGATCGGGCTAGCCCGCGTCGTTTAATCGTACCTTAAGAATGACCAGAGTGGAGATCCTTGGAATAAATTAGAATATAATAGGTACTTTTAAAATATATAGGAGGGAAACTTACAAATTTCACTGAAATTATTCTGTGTTAGATATTAATAAGTACCTGAAGGCAATTATTGTGAATTAAGATTTAGACTTTCACTTTGTGTTCAAATTGTTGTGTTGTATGTTTTTAGATGTGTGAATGTTTTTTATATATATGCATTTATAATTGCGACTTTCAGGTGGAGACAATCAGATTGCAAGGCCTAGAACATGCACTAAGTTTCACTGCAACAGATGATGGTATGATTTATGTAAGATCATACCGGATTCTCCTCAAGAAGAGTGGTCAAAGAACACCTAGAATAGAGTTGGAAGAAATAGGTAAACTTTGTAACTATATTATGTTCAAGTTGATTAGAAGAGAAAAGTATATACCTTTAATTGCACCTTATTCAATATTTTAGGTCCATCAATCGATTTCAAACTTAGAAGGACAAGGCTGGCAACTGATGATCTTTATAAGCAAGCTTGTAAAATACCTAAAGAAGCCAAACAGGGAGTTAAGAAAAATATTTCTAGAGACGCATTTGGCTCCAAACTAGGCCGCATACACATGGGCAAACAAGACATTAATAAACTTCAGACTCGCAAGATGAAAGGCTTAAAGAAAACTTCTGAAGAGAGGAAACAAATGTTGATGAAGAAAAAGGCCAAAAAAGCGTCAAAAAATGCACAATCAAATAATTAAATGAATATTTAATTAATTGTTTTTTGATTTTATCACTGTAGATTGTGTAACGCACAACGTCACTAGTATCAATAAATTTTATAACATAATAATTGAATGGGTGGTCCTATCGGGTTATAAAATAAATTGTGCACTGTATTACGATAGGGTGTTTAATAAAAGGTTCGAGTACAAAATATCTGTGTTCGCGCTGCGCGGTGGTCGTGAGCCAAGTGCCGGTCCGATTCCCCGGGCGAGGCGGCGCGGCGGCGCGGCGCTCGGGCCTCGTAGGCGCAAGCCGGTTGGAGGTACTCATGGTTTTATGAGGTACCACTCATGGGTAAAGATGAGAATAGTATCCCAATACTTTGTTGGTTGATTTAAGGTTGTGAGCGCGTCGGGTAAGAAGTATACGGTTCGTCTGCTGCTGGACAACGGTAGTACGGCCAACTTCATCACCTCGAGCTTATGCGATAAAGTGGGTTTGTCACGACGCGGTACTAGCACCAAGGTCACAGGTATCAACAATCACGTATCTAATAGTACACAGTCTTGCAACCTCTCGATCGAGTTTTTATGATATTCGGTGCCATATTTTGCCTAAGATCACTAAAGTCTTGCTGTCTTCTTTCGTGAACATTAGCCATATCCCTATTCCGCCAGGTCTTAAACTCGCTGACCCGAATTTTAACATTCCGTCGGTCATTGATATTCTGGTTGGAGCCGATGTATTTTGGAACGTCTTAGGCACCAAATCCATTCGTTTAGGTAAAAATCTTCCTACATTGTGTGAAACCAAGCTTGGCTGGTTAGTTTCCGGTAGCGTTTCACAACAAACTGATTTTACCACTTCTCAGACATGTCATTTTTCTCAAGCATCTCCCGACCTTACACAATTCTGGGAGCTTGATAATTTACCTTCCCATCATTCCTTGTCTTTTGAGGAAAAAGAATGTGAAAAACATTTTCATAAACATACCTTTCGTAATAGCGAAGGTCGTTTTGTAGGTTCTATGCCTTTCAAAAAGGATCCAAGTGTCCTAGGGCATTCATACATTACCGCCAAAAATCGATTTCTATCCTTAGAGCGCCGGTTCCAACGGGAACCTCTTTTTAAATCTCGGTATTTAGGTTTTATGCACGAATACGATAAGTTAGGACATATGTCAAAAGATAATGAACCCCTTAGTTTCTTCGACAGTAAACAAATAAATTATTTTATTCCCCATCATGGTATCGTGAGGGAATCTAGTACCACTTCAAAATTTAGGGCTGTCTTCGATGCTTCGGCTCCTACCACATCAGGTACGTCACTGAACGACATCCAAATGACCGGGCCTGTTGTTCAAGACGACCTTTTTTCAATATTAAATCGTTTTCGTCAACACAGGTATGTCGTATCAGGTGACGTCGAAAAAATGTACCGGGCCATCCAGATTAATCCTAATCAAAGACAATTTCAAAAAATAGTGTTTCGTTTCAACCCTAATGACCCTCTTAGTACATACACTCTGAATACCGTTACGTATGGCACTACTTCTGCACCGTACTTGGCCACCAAATGTCTCACTAGTTTAGCAGATGAAACTGAAGACAATCGCATTAAGTCCGCCATATCACGTGACTTTTTCGTTGATGACTATCTGAGTGGCGGGCCGACTATCGCTGACACAATAGAAATTACAAAATCTGTCAAAACCATTCTATTATCGGCAAAGTTTAATTTACGAAAATGGCGATCCAACAACTTAGAAATTTTATCCGAAATTAACGGTTTTAATGCGTGTGTCGATGATGGTACTTCTAATACTTTAATTTTTTCAGAGCAAGGTCAAAATTCTAATATTTCTAAAACGTTAGGCTTAAATTAGGTCAGTGATAAAGACCACCTAACTTATTCAATTCATATAGAATCCTCAGAACAAATTACAAAGCGTCATATATTATCTGTCATCAGTCAAATCTTTGATCCTCTTGGTCTTGTCGGTCCATGCGTCATACAAGCAAAAATAATAATGCAACGTTTATGGATCGAGCAGTATGACTGGGATCAACCCGTATCAAGCGAAATTCATAATCTTTGGTCTTTATTTGAATCTAAATTAGTACATCTTAATTATTTAACCATTCCTCGCTGGGTACTTTGTGTAAATTCAATTAATAATGAAATTCATGTTTTTACAGACGCATCTGAGAGAGCATACGGCGCGTGCATCTATATTCGCTCTTTCGATGACTCTGGTACGGTTTGCGTGCAGCTATTAGCATCGAAAAATCGTATAGCTCCGATCAAGCCAACTATGTACCATACCACGGCTCGAGCTGTGTGCCGCTCTGTTAGGTGCAAGACTGTGTACTAAGGTTTTAGTCTCTTACCTTGCGCATAGATTCCTGTAGATTCTGGTGTGACTCGACCATAGTTCTAAGCCGGCTGGCTAGTCCAACAGCTAACCTAAAACCATTCGTGCGCAGTAGAGTTCACGGAATCTAAGAAAGTACCTGTGGTCATACCTGGAACTACGTACCGTCGAAAGACAACCCATCAGATCTCGTCTCACGTGATGGCCTTAGCGCCGACATTATTGACTCTAGTTCATTGTGGTGGTCTGGACCTTCATTTTTATTGCAAAATGAAAATGAATGGCCGATAATGCCCAACGACGTGAGACAAGATCTGACCGAAGTAGTAACGCTTGCAAGTAGTTGTAGCAGTAGCAATATCAGTAGCTGTCTTACGCTTCCTAGTCATTCCGTAGTTCAAAATTGAATAGAAAAATATTCTAATTTTAGTAAATTAAAATGAGTAGTCGCTTTCTTAAAAAGATATTTATTTAACTTAAAAAACAAAAATAATAAATTGTGTGGCAATCTCGCATCAATAGAATAACAAAATGCTGAAAATTATATTATATATTGCGTTCAAATTCAAATGTTTCCAGATGAATACAATTATCTTAAAACTAATAGAAAATTGCCTCGCAAAAATAGGTTAATTTCTTTATCACCTTTTTTAGACCAGGATTGCCTTATTCGCGTGGGCGGGAGGCTTGATAATTCCCCTTATGATTTTAATATTAAACAGCCTTTATTGTTATGTTGTAAACATACGCTTACTAAAGTAATATTTCATATGCAACATCTTAAATTATTACACGCCGGTCCTCAGTTACTTTTGGCAAACATTCGTCAAAAATATTGGCCTCTTAAAGGCAAGAACTTGGCAAAATCAATTGTTAATAAGTGTAAAATCTGTTTTAGACATAGAGCTCAAAACGTGCAGCATATTATGGGGCAGTTAGCTAGTTCAAGGACGTATCTTGAACATCCATTTCAATATTGTTACGTTGACTATGCCGGACCAATACATATAGCTGATCGAAAGGGACGGGGTTGTAAACTCATTAAATCTTATTTGTGTATTTTTGTTTGTTCTGCAGTGAAAGCTGTACATTTGGAGCTCGTTACGGACCTTACGACCGAGTCTTACCTAGCTGCTTTACATCGGTTCATAGTGCGTCGAGGCAAACCTCGAAGCATTACGTCAGATAACGCTACTAACTTCGTAGGCGCGTCAAACGAACTGAAAGCGTTCCTTCAGTCGTCCAATGTTGCATCTGAGATAGCGCAGGAGGGCATAGAATTTAAATTTGTTCCTGCCTATACTCCACACTTTAACTCACTAGCTGAAGCTGCAGTTAAATCTTGTAAGCATCATTTAAAACGCCTTTTGCATCTCACTCATTTGACATACGAGGAAATGTCAACTTGTCTTTTTAAAATCGAGGCTGTCTTAAATTCGCGCCCTCTTACTCCGCTTTCGTCTGACCCTAATGATTTTTCGGCTCTCACTCCCTCACACTTCTTAATTGGACGACCACTCTTGTCTGTACCACACCCACAGGTGACCACCAGCAACATCTCCCGCTTGGATCGCTGGAGGAGGACGCAGTACATCGCGCAGCACTTTTGGCGACGTTTTAATAACGAGAACATTTCTTTGCTGCAGACCAAGGCGAAATGGTTCTCTTCCACAGGCGACGTGAAGACTGGGGCCGTTGTCCTCATCAAAGACCGGGCTGCACCGCCTCTTATGTGGCGGCTGGGGCGAGTTGTAAAAACCTACCCTGGTGTGGATGGCGTCACGCGTGTGGCAGAACTGAAAACCATGAGTGGTACCATGCGACGGGCATTCAACTGCATCTGCCCCCTACCACTAGACTAAAATACTTTTGAAGACGATGCTTCAACCCGGGGTGCATGTTGGTGCGCGAGCGGCGCATCCCTTCTACCTCCAACCGGCTTGCGCCTACGAGGCCCGAGCGCCGCGCCGCGCCGCCGCCTCGCCCGGGGAATCGGACCGGCACTTGGCTCACGACCACCGCGCAGCGCGAACACAGATATTTTGTACTCGAACCTTTTATTAAACATCCTATCGTAATACAGTCCACAATTACAATATATACAAACATAAAGCGCGCGGCGCGGCGCGCGGGCCTCGTAGGCGCAAGCCGGTTGGAGGTAGAAGGGATGCGCCGCTCGCGCACCAACATAATAATAAGATACGCTTATTTCAGTTTAGTTGTCGCTCCTTTCATGACACCGTGACTGCGTTCCTGAATGTGATCGAGGATATTTGATATGCTATGTGTAACAACAACTCTATGCATTGGTGTTGATAATGGTCTTGCATTCTTCTTTGTACTCTTGCTCAATATTTTGCTATTAGATGGTTACATTCTTACTTTATTATAGTCGACAACAACGTGTGGTATTAAATTGAACAAGGACGGCCGTAAAGATTCTGGATTAGTTAATAGATTGCAATATGACATGGAAACTTAATTAACGAGTTAAGTAAACGTATGCACTGTTAAAGTAAATAAATTGGAAAGACACTTTATGTAGATATATGTATTATTTACTAAATATAATATATAAATAACTATCAAGTAGCTATAATATATTTTACATTGTCTCACAATCAACAACCAAGTTGCTTAGCAACGACCAACGACCATAGTGTCTTCACACCTCCACTACTTTAGTAATCTCTAGACGATCACAAAGAATTTCTAGTCGGGGCTTAAACAGTGGCTTTGTAAACATGTCAGCAAGTTGATTTTCAGCAGGAATTTGATTGATTATAAGCTCTCCATTTGTAACACATTCCCTTATGAAGAAGTGCCTTAATTTTATATGTTTTGTTCTATTGTGAAACTCGTATGGTGGATTGTAGGTCAGTTTCACAACACTCTCATTATCAACGTGAAGAGTAGGTGGAGATTTTAAATCTGTTAATTCCATAAATAATTTTCTGAGCCAAATTATTTCTCGAGCTGTTTCACTTGCAGCCATTATTTCAGCCTCAGTGGTCGAAATCGCAACTGTGGATTGCTTTTGACTTTTCTACAATACTGGTTCAGAATATAGGCAAATCATACCTGTAGTTGAATGACCAGTAGACATTCCACCTAGATCTGCATCGCTGTAGCACTCTAGTGTGTACGCACCCTTAGTAAATATAATTCCATTATTAATTGTTCCTTTAAGATACCTCAAAATTCGTTTTACTCTTTGTATATCTATTGATGATGGATTTTCCAGGGTGCGTGATACAACACTAACTGCGTATGCAATATCTGGCCTTGTGGCTACAACCAGGTAAGCCAATGCACCAACTGCTTGTCGATAAGGAAAGTTTGTGTCAGTATTGTTCTCTTCCTCCATGTCTTTTATTTTTATAGCAGGTGTTGCGGCTGGCTTACAATTAGTCATGCCAAACTTTTCTAATATCTTGGCTATGTACGATTTTTGGCTTAAAGTTATAGAGCCATTTTCTTTTGTTTTTAATTCTAGCCCAAGAAAATATGACGCTGGTTTTGTAGTAATTTTGAAGCGACTTTTTAGTTCTTCTATAAATCCTCTACCAGCTTCATCACTAGTCGAAGCAACCAATCCGTCATCAACATACAAGCCCAATAAGACTTTACTGTTTTCTCGTTTTCTTATGTACAAACAAGGATCGGCTTCGCTTTGTTTAAAATTTACACTAATTAAGAAATTTGAAATACAAGTGTTCCAACAGCGTGGCGCTTGTTTCAGTCCATATAAGCTGCGTTTTAATCGACAAACTTTTCCTGTCCCATCGCTGTAACCTTCAGGCTGTTTAATGTAAATTTCTTCAGCAACTTCACCATGCAAAAAGGCAGTTGTTACATCAAACTGTTCCAGTTTTAAATTCTCATTAGCAGCCACTCCAAGTAAAGCTCTAATTGTGGCCAATCTGACAACTGGACTAAAGGTTTTACCAAAATCAACCCCGGGTTCTTGAGAGAATCCTTTAACTACTAATCTCGCTTTATATTTATCGATTGCACCATCAGGATTCAGTTTTACTTTAAAAACCCACTTACTAGGTAAAGCTCTTTTTCCTTTAGGTAAATCAACTAGTTCCCATGTATTATGTTCATGCAGAGAAGTCACTTCTGATAACATTGCCTCAAGCCATTTGTTACTATCTGTACTTCCTATAGCCTTTTTATATGATACTGGTTCATTTGGGTTATTATAGATTTCATTTACTGCAGTCATGACATAATCGCCAAAACGCCGAGGTGGTGCAATTTTAGATTTATCTCTAAGAGGTCGTACAGTATTTTCATTATCTGTATTAAGCTGTAGTTCGCTATCAGAGTGATTATCATTTTCAACATGTTCTTGAACTTCATCATGGTACTGTTCATCATTGCAATCATAATAATTATCACAATTAGTAGCTTCATCCTGTCGACCAACACATTCTAGGTATTCTTCATTATTGGTATTGGATACCGCTGTATCTAGTGAATCCGTTTTTCTATCTAGGTAAACTAAAATATCCTTAGAATGTTCTGTTATGTTATCTTTGTCAATAACATTGCCTTCATAATATTGTTTGTTGATAATACGGACATCTCTTGACACAATAGTTTTATTGTTCTTTGGAATGTATATTCTAAAAGCTTTTGAATGCTCCGAGTATCCGACAAACATGCCTATAAGTGCTTTGGAAGAAAATTTGTGTCCTTTTGCTCCTTTCCTCAGAACAAACGTTTTCAAACCAAACGTATATAAGTGATTGACACAAGGTTCACGTCCAACCCATATTTTAAATGGCGTATTATTATTCAAACTCTTGTTGATGCTCCTATTAGACAAGTAATTTGCCGTAAAAACAGCTTCTGCCCATAAACTCATAGGTGCGTTAGATTCTATCATCGAGCATCTTGCTTTCTCTATTAAAGTACGGTTCTTCCTTTCAGCTATGCCATTTTGACTTGGCGTATAAGGACATGACAATCTGCGTGATATACCGTTACTTTTAAGAAATTTTTAAAATCGAAATTTACATATTCGGTGCCGTTATCAGTTTGAAGGAATTTGATTTTATTTCCAGTATAGTTTTCAGATTCCTGTTTGTATTCTTTAAAAACATCAAGGACATCTGTTTTATTTTTGACAAAATACACCCGACAGTAACGACTAAAATCATCTATAAAGGTGACTACGTATCTGTTTCCATTTACCGAAGGTGTCCGTATTGGACCGCATACATCGCTATGAACGATCTAAGTGTTTGAGTCGTGCGTGGTAATGTAGAATCATTTTTATTACTGGGACATCTGCTTATTTTGGATTGAATACAAATCTTACAATCTTCAAGTTGATCTGTATCATTAAAATTTAGGCCTTGTAAAGAATTATTCTTCAGAGCGAGCTTTATATCCCTCTCATTCATGTGACCTTTGATTTTGAATGCCATTCTTGCATTGATTTATTTTCCACCAAGTTGCAGATATTGCCCTTTGCCTTCTTTATAGATTTAGGTGAAATGACGTACAAGCCATCTTTTTCTTTTGTTGCTTGCAATATTATACCAATATCTTTTTGTATAACTATTGCTTTCTTATTGGTAAAATTTACAGTACAACCGGCTTCGGTAATTTTTCCTACTGATAGGAGATTTACATAAAGGTCTGGTATGTATAAAGTATCTTTTAAAGTCAGTTCGCCAGATGGATTAGTCACATTCATAACTATAGATCCTTTTCCTTTTATTTCTGCGTAACCGTCTTTAGATGCAAGGTGTAAAGTTTGTGACGGTTTTGACATTTTCGAGAACATTTCTCTATTATTTGACATATGTGCTGTACATCCAGAATCTAATATCCATTTCATTTCTTCTTTATTATTCTTATAATTCGTTATTAGACATGTAGCAAAATTATTTTTGTACTTATTATTAGCATAAGCTCCTTGTCTATTATTATTTACATTACCTCCTTGTCGATTGTTATTGTTACTACCTCCTTGTCTATTATTATTGGTACTACCACCATGTCGATAGTTATAGTCTTTGCCTTTTGTAGCTTTACTTTTATTCCAGCAATTTTTGGTTAAATGCCCTTTCTTTTTACAAATTTTACAGAATGCGTAAAAAGAAATTGTATCAGAATCCGAATCATTTGCCTTTACTTGCATACGAGACTCACATTCTTCCATGATTTTTATTTTGAGAATTTCGGGCTTTGGTAAAGTGTCTCTCGACTCTATAGCAACTCTAAAGTTTTCGAAATCAGCAGACAAACTATATAACATAATAATTGATAAAAGATCATCATGTATTATTATATCCATATCAGTTAATTTATCAACTACGTCCATAAAGGTATTCAGATGCTCTCGTACATCTCCACACTGCTTAGTCAAAATTAATTGTTTTAACAAGCTAGCTTTACGTGCAGGACCTTTGCTGGCGTAAATTTCTTTAAGTTTTGTCCAAATATCATGTGCTGACTTACAGTTTTTTATTTGTTTAATTTCCGATGGCGAAATCAATAAAATTAATTCTGATTGAGCCAATAAATCCTCTTCTTTAGAAATTTCATTGTTCAAGCCTACAGATTTCTCAACAAATTTCCATAGCTCGTTTTTTATGAGGATAGCTTTAGCTTGTATCACCCAAGTGTCATAATTATCTTTCGATAGTACTTCAATTTTCGTAGTCATTTTTTATTATTATTTACGCTCTGCTACCATGTTAAAGTAAATAAATTGGAAAGACACTTTATGTAGATATATGTATTATTTACTAAATATAATATATAAATAACTATCAAGTTGCTATAATATATTTTACATTGTCTCACAATCAACAACCAAGTTCCTGAGCAACGACCAACGACCATAGTGTCTTCACATGCACTTCTATTTCACTGTCTTAAGCGTCTTCACTTCTTTCTCCCTTTCAAAACCATATCCATGTGCAGCTTCCTTGTTATTTGATTATACAGCTGCATCCTTTCAACATTTAATTGAGAAGTTGAGCAGTTTAAGTGCAAATTTCTTAGTCTTTTTAAAATACTTGATAATTCAATTTTACCAAGATATTTAGGTCCTGATTTTACTTACTTTATTCTTGCTCCAATCTTATGTGTTCTAAATTTACCGTTCATGCTTTCATGTTCATGCTTTTTAAGTGTCACATCCCAATTATGCAATCGTCTGCTGCTAATTGGATTTTAATTCAATAATGCCGTACTATAATGGTTTTTAAACTCGAGTCGAAACAGTACTGTATACCACATCACAAGATGTAATACACACTTTAGAATAACTTTGTATGTATATACCAGGTGTTAGTGATGTGTATCTATCTGAAGATATTTTTTTTAGAATAAATCACGCTACTTCTTTTTTGTCTCAAATTAAATAAATTGGTTTTTGTTATATAGACAGTCCTATATTAGCGTACGAAGAATACTACGCAGAAATACAAGGTGTCCCAGGAGCCGATGTAAAGCCGAAAGCAGGTGGTAGACTACCTCATATATGTTATCAGAAAAATATAAAAAGAAATCTAAGTCACCTAATAAAATTAAATTCTAGCATTTAAAAAAAATCGATAAAATTTACACCCTGTGTTGGTTTTGTTTTGTAATCCTGAATAGTGTTTCTGTATACAGTAGAGCATCGATTATCCGAACGTCGCTTAACCGAACGAACGCTTATCCGAATGTCGCTCGCCACAGTAGTAACGTGGGGAATGTCAACGCTTTCCCCGACTTACCCTGGTTCACTGGGATGTCGTTGGTGTACAGCAGATAGAGCGATGATGCCAGACAGCTGCCCTGCGGGACCCCAGCTCGGATCGGTCGGGCGCTTGACACAACGTTTTCAATTGCCACATGGAAGCTCCGGTTTTGTAGGTAAGATGCCACTAGCTTCACTACTCGCTTCGGAGTAGTAGTAGTGGCCATCTTATATAGAAGGCCCTCATGCCAGACCCCGTCAAAGGCTTGCTCGATGTCCAACAATACTGCTACTGGGTGTTCCTTTTTGTTGACGGCCGTGGCTGCGTGGTGGAGCACTCTGGCGAGCTGGTGGGCGGTGGAGTGCTCCGTGCGAAAGCCGAACTGTTCCGGTCGCAGTTCAAAATGAGGCAGCATTTTTGTCAGCAGTAGTTTTTCGAAGACTTTTGACAGGGTATTCAGTAATATGATCCGGGCGGTAGCTGGCGGCGGAGTACAGGTGTTTCCCCGTATTTTTCTATTCTGAGCTACTTCATATTATTTCAAACGACGAATGTGTATATATTTCATATTTCAAACGACAAGAAACAACAGCTCTTGTCAGAGCTATTTCTTATTATTTCAAACGACGAATATGTGTAGGCTATACAGCTATAAGATAGGTACTTGTCGTCTGCAAATCAATGTACGGATGGACATGGACATGGATATAGTTATATATTTGTTAATAATGTAACATAAAAAGAAATTAAAGATAATTAAATAAAACTATATGTTGATGTGTTGTTCAAAGGTAAATGATGAATCTGATGTTAGAACTTAAAATAAGAGTAAATTAATGGAACGTTGTTAGTTATAAACACTAAACTTATCTAAGTTTAATGTTTATAAGGAAATGCTTAGTTTGTTACGATATCTGCATACTAATTTACTTGTTAAAGTATGCTCTACCCGCTTGGTTTTCAAGGGACTTTCCTAAAGTCTATCCTATAAGGAAAAATTGTATGCAGTTAAACGTTTTTCAATTAATCTGCTTTCCGTAAATAATAAGAACATTTACTCTCTTTGTTTATCAGGAAAAATAATATTCCTCGTAATGCTACTCGCCATTTATTAAAAGCTATAATGTGATGTTTTGTGTAGGTAATGCTTTTCATCATTTTATGCTATAATTTTGTTATACTTAATTAGTCATATGTTACAAATATTTCTATTATTTTAAATATAGCTACAGAATCTGTCAAATATCACTAGATATAATTAAATCACTAGGCATAATCAGTTTTTAATTGAATTAATGTTATGAAAAAAATTATTCTAAGTTTATATTATAAACAAAAAACTAATTTCAGGCTATTAAGTCTTTTCTGTTGCTGTTGGCACAAAATTTTAGTCTAAATTTCAATCGTGTCATACAGATCCTACCCACCATCACAAAATTACGAATAATTTTAATTGAGGAAAATTGGTTTAGGTACCCAACTTAACGAATTCGTACGTCAAATAATGACAATTAAAATAAGATTTGTCAAATTACAAAGTTCACAGTATAAGTAAAAACAATTTTGAGTTTTCTTATAAAATACAAAGAAATTATCCGCAATCAACCGTTGCAATATATTTGATTGTGTATTTCGTGGTGTATATTGTGGCTGCCTTAAAAAAATGTTATATTCTATAGGTTAATGATTCGTAATATATAGATGTAATAATGTAATAGTTGCTGGAGGTTCTAATTACAATAAATAAGTAAAATGAGTAAAATAAATATTAAAAAAAGTGGCTAAATATAGTGATGAATATTTTGAAATTATAATTAAAATAGTTTAGTGCATATTGACCCGCTGGTGGATCATAAATGTTCCATCCTTAGATCAGCTCCCCATCAGTCAGTCTCCCTTAGGTCAGCTTGTGGTGAACTGTTGGGGCACTGTCTCTCTTATTACAAAAAACTTCTAAAACTCGGATTTAAACCAGGTCTATGTAGTTCGGGTCTAAACCAAGGTCTCTGGTTTAGACCGAACTTTATTACAAAAACAAATTCAAGTACGATCTTCCAAAACCCGAGTCTAAAGAAAATCATTCATTCATTCGTTCGTTTTTAACGGCTTTGGCATGATAAATTTATTTTTACTGCATTTCTTCTTATATATACTAGAAAATATAATAATATATCACGTTGTAAAAATTGCTTGTTGGAATGTAAATTAAGTACCTATTCAACAATTGCCGCCCTTTTGACCTATAATTGGTGCCAAGAAGACAAGGTATGTACTTACCTAGTTTATATATTAATACAGAACTTTTGAAAATTAAAATGTTAACTGTGCATAATTCTAAGTTCATAAAACGACGTAGGTACAGTTGGAAATGTGTCCAAAATATCCAAATCATCTAAATCCCAAAAAAGGGCGATAGATCAGACCCATCGAATTACAGGCCTATTGCTATAACCTCCCTTCTCTCAAAGGTGATGGAGCGTGTGATCAACACTAAGCTCCTTAGATACCTAGAAGAACACGATATGATCAGCGACCGCCAATACGGCTTTCGCCACGGTCGCTCGACTGGTGATCTTCTAGTGTATCTCTCCCACCGTTGGGCATCTGCCATTGAGACTCGAGGTGAGGCATTGGCAGTTAGCCTGGATATAGCGAAGGCGTTCGATCGGGTCTGGCACCGGGGTCTTCTATCGAAGTTGCCATCTTACGGACTCCCCGAGGGGCTATGCAAATGGATTGCTAGCTTTTTATCCGGGAGGAGCATTAGAGCCGTAGTTGACGGCAGCTGCTCTGAAACTCGGATAATAAATTCTGGCGTCCCCCAAGGCTCTGTGCTATCTCCAACACTGCTTCTGCTGCATATCAATGATATGCTGTCGCTTGGCGGCATCCATTGCTATGCGGACGACAGCACTGGAGATGCTGTTTACACGGGCTGTGCAAATACCCCTCGTTCCATTGTGGAGGAAAGTCGTGAACAACTTGTGTCTGAAATCGAGAGTACACTAACAGAGTCTCCGATTGGGGGCGGGACAATTTAGTCCGATTTAACCCCTCTAAGACACAAGTTTGTGCGTTCACCGCTAAAAAAGCCCCATTCACTGTAGCCCCACAATTCCAGAACACAACCTTGAACATCTCGAAGAGTATTGGGATCCTCGGTGTCAACATCTCCAGTGACGTTCAATTCCGAAGTCACTTAGATGACAAGGTTAAGTTGGCTTCTAAAAAACTAGGTGTGCTTAATAGAGCTAAGCGGTACTTCCTTCCGAGGCAACGACTGCTATTATACAAATCGCAAGTCAGGCCCCATATGGAGTACTGCTGTCACCTATGGGAGGGTGTCGGGAGCACCTCGATACCAACTTGATCCTTTTGATTCGGTCCAAAGACGCGCTGAGCGTATCGTTGACGATCCCATACTCACATGCGGTATTGAGCCCTTAAGTCTGAGAAGAGACTGTGCCTCTTTGTGTGTTTTCTATCGCTTATACAACGGGTTGTGTTCCAAAGAATTGTTCGACATGATGCCCACGGCCACATTCTACCATCGCACCGCTCGCCATCGGCATCATCCTCACATGCTGGAGCCTAAATGGTCACGCACAGTGCGGTTTCAACGTAATTTCCTTCCGCGCACGCTCCGATTGTGGAACGAGCTCCCAGCTGAGGCTTTCCCGGGGGATTACAGTATGGGGTTCTTCAAAAAGGGAGTAAATAGGTTTTTAAAAAGGTCGGCAAAGCGTTTGTGATGCCTCTAGTGTTGCAAGCGTCCATAGGCGACGGTGACTGCTTACCATCAGGCAGGCCGTAAGCCTTTTTGCTACCGTTGTAGTATAAAAAAAAATCATATCATCGAGTAAATCAATATCCATTATCAAGCCGTAAAGTCCGTGAAATATCGAGAAAATAAACTAATAGCAAGAATAATAAAAACCGAACAACCGCAAACACAAATAACCTACGCAAATCACAGACTATCTAATTAGAGATACGTATGTACAAACTACAAATTGTCAGATGTCAAAAATCATAATTTCGTTTTGAAACCAGACTTAAACTAAGGGGTACCTTAGTTTATCTTTAAACCAGAGATAAACCCGGTTCTTTGGGATCAGAGATAAAACCGTGTCTTGTAATACCAATTTCATTAAAATCTGAGTTAAACCCGACTTTTCGTTTAGACCAGGCCTAAACCAGGTCATACAGGAATAACACGTGTAGGTTCCGATATGCTTTAGTGGGACATATGCCACCCGGCTCTGTCTTGTCTTAGCCTCTTTGCCACGAGTTACTCGAAGGCTGTCTCGCTCTAATAGAATCGGCGTCTGAGAGAACCGGCGTCTTGATCGCTACGCTACTGCAGCTACATCTCTACACTTTTAGCTGTTCACATTAATGTTGTCTGTCCCTGTCTACAAACTACACCAACCCAATGTGTCGGATAGACTCGTACACATCGTACGAGCCTACCTAACGAACCGCTCCTTCCGCTACCGCATAGAAGGCACCCTCTGGACTCCCCGCCCAATCCGAGCCAGCGTCCCTCAAGGATCCGTGCTCGCTCCCCCCCTATTCTCGCTCTATGTGAGCGACATCCCTAGGCCGCCTCTCGGCACGCAACTTTCACTATTCGCGGACGATACCGCGCTATTTACATCCGTCTTAAACATCCCCAAATTAGTAAAAAATCTCCAGCTAGCCGCCGACTCGCTCGGCGCCTGGTTCACCAAATGGCGAATCGAGGTCAACCCCGATAAGAGCGCCAATTTCATAATAAGAGCGCAAAATTCCAATATTCCAAGTAATTTTCAAATGTTATGTTATCTCCAAACCATCAATAAAATAATCTATTAGTTTAGTTTCGCACTGATCAGGATTACTTTGATGACAAAAATGTTTGGGTTTAATGTTAATAAGTTAATAGTTAAGTCGCCAAATACTTTGATTATAGTAAAAAACACAATGAAACTATAGTTTTTATAGATATATTGTGAACTTGTTTAAACTTATAAAGGAAGTTGGGTTCAGACTATTTATCTGAGGCTAACTTCTAATTCACTCTGTAAAGAAAATAATAAGAATGTAGGGAGAAAAAATAGTCCTTGCTGGTTTTCTTTCTTTTCAGTACGTAAAAGTGAATTCTTAGGAATATAATAAACACTTGTAGTGTAGATTTAACTTTATTATGAATTTGAAATTTCAATACGAATTGAGAAAATAGTTAATACTGGCAACGTAACATGATTGCAGCAGTACCTATGTAACACGTTAAACATCAATCGAAAACGATGCCAACTCGTGGTAGCTAGCACAGCAGGAAGTATGTAATGTTTTACTAAAGTTTAACATTAATGTAATATATTTTTCTGTTATTTATTGAATAATCCTAGAAAAAGTATTATTTACAATCTTTGTTCCACATCCTGTTCATTTTATAACGGCTTCGCCTTTGGGTTTATGTACCTTGAGAATATTGGTCAACTTACAAGATTAACTCAATACACTCATATCGTAAATACCCTTTTCTGTAGAATGGATTAAACCAAACTTGTTCTAGATATAAGAGGTTCAAAAACTGCATTAAATTAAATTAGCATATAGGCATTATTTAATAACATACAACACATTTAAATAATATTCTGTATTGAGTTGATTGTTGGCTCTTGGTGGAACTTATTATACATCTTGAATAAAACTCTTGTACTGTTCCACTACTTTTTTTAATTACTGTCGACCTGACCGGTTTCGCTTTACAGCATTTTCAAAGGTTCTAAGCAAACACAGCTGTTCGTGTTTACGCTTCTATCTCAATAGATATAAGAGATCTCAAGAGATAGAAGCGTAAACACGAACAGCTGTGTTTGCTTAGAACCTTTGAAAATGCTGTAAAGCGAAACCGGTCAGGTCGACAGTAATTAAAAAAAGTAGTGGAACAGTACAAGAGTTTTATTCAAGACATTTAAATAATATGTAATTAGAATATACGTTTCATGTAGTATAAGTACCTAATCCACTATGAAGTTAATTCATTTTTAATATTTTTTCGCATTATCGACAAAAAAAGCGGTTTTGATACCACTAGTTAAGATTGCAAACCACTGTTGCAAAAGGTTAAAATCTATAAGCCCAAATTTTGTGAATATAACACGTAAGCACATAATAAGTGTAAGCGCATCTCATATACATCCTTGACCTTTAATCACTAAACAATTAACTTTTATACTGCTTCCATTATATCGAATGTTTTCTTATGATGTTGAAAACAAACATTTCAACCAGAATATACAGGAAACTAAAGGTTCTCTTTGTAGTTACAAACAAAAGAACTATCACTCAGTGGAGTTGTGATGTGTGGAATGTTATTATACTACATTCATTCATTACTAATTAACCGCAAAGTATGTTCATTATTCTTAAATAATATGAGTAATTAGTTCATACTAGTTATATTCAGCATACAATATATTTTAATAGACTGCTTCGTGCAGAGAAGAAAAGTATTAATTTTGACCATAAAAATTATTAAAACTGTTTTAAAAGATTAAAATAAATCCGCGAAATGCAAAAATGTTTACTGAAAAAAGAAATCATAAGGATAATTTTTGTAAAAATAACAGTATTTTACATAAAAGGAAGACTACGACAATTTGTAATTTGCTATTCGAATTAAATTACTACTACAATTAAAGCGATTAAGTGAATGCTCATATTGTACCCCATTTTGTTGTAAACAAATTCTCCATCTGTTAACAATTTCGCTCCCTCAACGTGAATGTTAACGGTTAAAATCCCAACTAATATTATAAATGCGAAAGTGTGTTTGTTTGTTTATTTGTTTGTTTGTTTGTTACCTCTTCACGCTTAAACTACTGGACCGATTTCAAAAATTCTTTCACCTTTGGAAAGCTACATTCTCCCCGAGTAACATAGGCTACTTTTTATCCCGGAAAAATCGACAGATCCCACGGGATGCGCAATAAAGGCTTCGCTCAAAAACTACTGCACAGATTTTTATGCGGTTTTCATCAATAGATAGAGTGATTCTTGAGGAGTTTTGCGGCATTTTTTATCTCGGAAAAACGGATAGTCCCACGGGAAGCGCGATAAAATCTTCGCACCATAAACCGACTTCCGCGTATATGTAGCCGTGGGCAAAAGCTATGACCCTTAACCCTCTATACACCCAATCCCGAAATCCACGCGGGCGAAGCCGCGGGCAGAAAGCTAGTAATATCATAAATTAATAAATAATACGGTGAAGTTCAGTTTGTACGTCCTGAAAATTATTAATATAGTATTTTTAGGGCCCTGAAGTCCATAACCATAAAACGGAAACTTGATAGGATAACTTTGTTGTCCGTCTGGCAAAATCCTTTTTTTAGCACCGCGTGGAGTTTATATCTATTTGAAATTAATATCAAATACTTAGGACTTACTTTATAGTAAGTCAACACAATCAAAGGATATGGATTTAATACTCCGTTTATGCTGCATATTTTAAAATTGACCAGGGAATCAAATTTACAAAATAGGGTAATTTCTATTGAACTAGTTCTGTCTAGAACTAGTTAACTGCTTCATCTTTATTGCTTCAGCAATGTCATGTACCACAAGTAAAGTAATAAATGAAACTTGAAACTTATTAAAACACCACCATTTTTTTTCATTAGTCAATCGTATTGTACTTGTGAGCACACTAACACGTTGGATACAAATAGGTAGATAGTAACACTATTATTATTACTACATTAGAGTTATTTAATATATTTATACCATTATTATTTTATCATATATCAAAAGTACTCGTAACCGATGAGCTAGTATAAAAGTATTAATGAAAGTCGAGGAAGGTGGGGTAGTATGTTTGGATCGTTGGTGCAGGTGCTAAGCGGTCACGGCTCGTTTGGCCGCTACCTGCACCGCATCGGGAGGGAGCCAACCCCGGGGTGCCACCATTGTGGCGCCGAGGAGGACACCGCACAGCACACCCTAGCGGTGTGCCCGGCGTTCTCTGCGCGGCGCGCCGAGTTGGTCGCCGTGATAGGCGACGATCTCTCCCTCCGAAACGTGGTGCGCGCCATGCTGGAGGGGGAGAGGACGTGGGTGCTAGTAAACTCCTTCTGCGCCGACGTCATGACGCAGAAGGAGGCGGCGGAGCGGGCCAGGGAGGCGGATCCCGAGGCTCCGGCATGCCGTCGCAGACGTGCAGGGCGGAGGAGGCGCGAATTCGCTCGCCTCCTTCCTCCTGTCGGTGACCAGCGGGGACCAGGCCCGGGAAGGCTGATTCCTGCTATTCAAAGGTCGCCGTCAGTCGACGATCCCCTGGATGTCCCGGGGGATCGACGCCCCCCCCCCAGCAAACCGGGGGGGTGAGAGGGGCTCGCCGCGGGCGAGCCAATGACGCGCCGACGAGGTCGTGGAAGTGTACGTAAGTGTTCCCATGACCTTGTTAGACAGTGATGCTGCTCTCCTCGACGTGTCTTCCTCCTCGTCTGATGAGGGGGAGGATGCGTCGACGATTGATGCGCTCCTGCCAAGGCGTCCCTGAGGGGCATTGTCTGGTTTTTAGTCGGTAGGCCGCGCACTTGGCTGGCACTCGGCCCCCAAGCGCGCGGAGAGTCCGACATAACCCCGCGGTGTTCCCGCGCCGCGGGGAATGCGTAACGCATTTTCCAGACATTAATAAAAAAAAAAAAAAAAGTATGTTTGGATCGTAGCTAGTGCAAAACTGTGATGTCTGCCTATCTCCACGGGAATGTGGCGTGAGTATGTGCTTCACAATAAAGAAGTTCGATACATAGTAAATATTTCTACATATATAAAAAAAGTTTAAATAAGGACAAAATTTTGTGACATACCAAAAAATAATTAAAACTAAAGTATGTTTTTTTATGTTGCAGGGTGATTTTTTTTGGTTTAAAATCAGTTTTTTTATGTATACAATAAATATTAAAAATCAGTTTTTTCAGAGAAACTATATACTGAGATATGTTCTTAACTATTTACTGGTATTATCTTTCACTTCAAAATTTTTAATATAATAATTATTTTACGTTATAATTATATACCTATACAATTATAACCTAAAATAAAATTACGTAAAAGAAAAATCGAAGTCAAAGGTGAAATGTGTAGCCTAAATAAATGTTTAAATTATAGCTGTCATTTAATATTTCTACTACTTGTAATTAAAGAGAATATGTCTGTTAGTTTGGATGTTCGGAGTAAACTACCGACTTTACTATGGATTTAAAGGAAATTTTGTATGTGGATATAGTTTAAGTTAGTGTCTAGTGACATTTGTACACACAGCTGTCATTAATTCAACTAATATCTTTAAGCTGTTGACTAGAAATAATCAAGTCTACTTTTTCTAAGAATAAAGAAATGAAATTATCCTTTGTTGTCGTTTGTCACTGAAAGGATTATATATTTCATTCAGATTAAGTTTATTAACATAATTTATTAATCTTGAATAGTAGGCATTGAAAATGTATAAAAATTGACATACAATTCATTTAGTTTACAACAAAATATTCAATTTGTTTACCTATATGTAATATAGTGCATACTCTTACTCAATACTTTTTAATAAAAGTATTGAGTAAGAGTAGGTACTTTCGAGAGTAATCTCTCAAAACAATGTTGGTTGAACTTCATTAGTCATTTAACTGAACCGGAAATTACTATTATACTAAATATAGGCACTTTGACGGGATTATTCACACTTAAATCAATGGGACTTTTCCTTGTAAGGCGATTGTCACTTTTTCAAGTAAACACATATGTTTACAAATCATCACAATATTACAATATTAAAAGGCAACTTTTCCTCGACGAATTTCCATTCTTAGAGTTAATGCTGGGTTTCCCGCCCAGTAAGCTTTACCTTCTATGTTATAACTTCAATAAGTGTCTTTGGTATTTAGATGTAACGGAAATACCTATATTGATCACAATAGGAAAAATACTTTGACACCGGAAATTATGTCATATTAGTAAGTTATTCTCAAGTAAGAACGTAAGAAGGCGCTGGTTGACAGCTGCGCACGACTGATTAGTGTGGAGATCCTTCATTAGGTCTATATGGCGCAGTGGACCTCTTGGTTAATAATGAAGTTCGTCTAGTTAGTCTTTACCCATCCAGTATACCGAGTCTTGTTAATAGAATCGGTTTAATTATTGAATTATTGCTAAGGAATTCAAAATTATTATCTTCACGCTGTTAATGTGGTGCGGAATACTTATGAAGGTGAAGCCGACAGGCGTATGTTGTCACATCAAAGTCTATTTTCCTGCATTCGAAGATGGGAAACCTACTTCGCCGAGTCAACAATATTTTAACTTAGACTTCTCCTTTTCAAAAAAAAAAAACTTATAATTTGCCAAAATTGTAAATACTTTTTGAATGATGAGAGATCGGTGAGCTTATTAGATTATTGATGAGTGGCCGTGTCAGTGAGTGTGATTAGTGATGAGAGTAATTTTTAACCTATTTTTTTGACAACTATATTTATACCTATATATGCAATTTGCTTCAAGCACTGGAAGTGAAAGTAAAAAAAATCAAAGCAACCAATGAAATTTAATTTTCACTCACTTTAAATACTTATAATATCTGTTCTATCCAAGTTTAACGCGAATAAAGGCTATATATAACTTAAATATGCTTTAATTATATGTTATACAGTATTAATCGATGTATTAAGTGTGGTGCTATTATTTTCATTAATCGATCAATCACGGTATGCGCTGCCGTATGCTCATAGATCTAAAGTGAGGGTTTTAAAGTTGAAATTAGCTTAACAAGGTCAACCCACGTGGGATTGCAGACAGGTAGTTAGGTACATGAACTCGGTATGCTTCTATGGAACGCAAAACAAGTAAGTGATGTTAGTGCGTAACTTGTACATAGATCTACATTATGATTTAGCAAGCATTTAATAAACTTGTGAAGTAGAACCAACAAGTACACAAGCTATTGTCCATAGCCTTTATAAAAAAAATTTGATTATTCAAATAATTAAGACAACGCGTAAAGAATTTCAACACTATCATATCTCATATACACCGCGCCTACTACGAGTATAACTATGTTAGGGCGATTAGACTTTGGTCGACCACGCTGGCCTAGCAAGCTACTCATATAACAAGTTTCATCAAAATTCGGTTCAGTAGTTTCGAAGGTATTCTATTTTTCCTATGATAATAATTTCGCTAACTCCTTCCCCCAGTTTCAAATTATTCTTACGGCAACTTTCAACAAAATCGGTTCCGTAGTTACCAAACAAACAAACAACGAAATCTTACCTCTTTATAACATTAGTATAGATTACATCCATGACTGAATAGTCGGTCATTGATGTAATATATCATACAATTACTCAAATTTTCAAAGGCGTAGGAAACATGACTAAACATTGTATTTTAGAATGCTTATTGAAGAACTAGTAACAACATTTTGTACTATTTCTATGCCATCTTAGCCTGCAAGAGCAACTTTGTTTCTTCAAGATCGAAATGTTGACACTAATCTCATTACAGGCACAGACTTGATATCAAATGTACCATTACTACCAGTACCTATTACTGGTTGTTAGGTGGTTGTCGTATACTCGTACATTTTATTAGTTTTTTATTAATAACATACTTGGTATATATGGCGCCATGCTTCGATGGCTAGTCTTACCTATAAGAAATAATGTCATGTGATATCTCTGTAGGATACCACCTGACATTATAGAAGTAGGTGTAAGTAGCAACAGAAGGAAAGAAGTTCTACTTATAACATCTGGTGTGTTTCAAGGATCCCATTTTCTCCTCAGTTTTTCTATAATGATGTAGGTACTTGTTAATTAATGTCTTACTTTGTGCTGACGAGTCCATAATCAGCAACAGCTTCCTTAAATGCTGTATCCAGAACCTTGCTTATAAACTTCAACCAATACCATGTCATCACAAATATATGTAATATATTTTTTATAAAATTATATGATTTTGGCTTTTCCAATATCGTAATTCTTTTTCTCATCTCATCTCGTCATTCTTTACAAAATAACTTTTATTTTGGGTTGAATTACCTGGTATACGTATTTAAAGCATATGCTGACAATATATTCTAGCAAAATTTATTCAATTCCGTACACAACTGCTGCGTGGAGGCACTTTATTTCTTGACATTGACTCTCTCGTACCCCAGTGACGCTTATATCGCTTATTATTATTAATATGGTGCCGTCTAACCGAACGGCGTGAGCGGCGACCATGCGACAATTATTCAAATAACTCACATTTTTAAACTTGTGATATCTTTCGAATGAAACGGCCAAATTGAATAATTCAATAAATTATATAATGGTATTGAAGCAGACTTAAAAATGAAGTCATTTATTTTGATAAGGATAATTTCCAAAGTATAATTAAAAGAAATTTTGTAGTGATGTCTTCCCAATCCAAATCGGCAGAGGATACGCAGACCGCGTCACGTCCTTAGCGACCCCCCCAATCAACTAACACAGGACCTTCAAGACGCCTCTTTTGTCTCCCCTTATTCGGCAGCCTTCTGCTTAGCCCCGCATAGGTTCCCCGTCAATACAGGCCGGTCCCACTTTGGTGAACCGTGCCTCTTCTAGCGTTTATGCCCTCTCCATGGCGCAGCGCTAACCGTACCTCTCCTGAGGTGCGGCCCCGTCAATAAAAGCCAGTAGGGTCATTAGGACCAAAGACTTAGGCTGAGTTTAGTCGGTAGGTCTGTTGGGTCGAGCCGCCTCAATTCACCAGGAGTCCGACATAATCAACGCATCCCTGCTTGCCTGTTGCGTTGGTATCCATGATGGATTCTCAGCCTCCTCTCCTGAGGGAAAAAAAACGAGTGATGTCGTTTATATATATTTTAAAAAATGTTAAAACACTTATTGTGACATAACTATAATAGTAAGATATATGCTTACGTGATATTTTTTGTAGATAATTATATGTTCTGCAAAGATGTAGTACTCGTACATTATTTTGCTCTATAATCAATAGTTTCCTTTTACTAACTATTGCGTAATTTTTAGTTTAAAATTCGTTAGTTAATTTATATGATTATCTACAAAAGCCGATGCCGATGATGATAAAACTTAAAAAAACAAACTCGGAAAGAAAAATCTTCAAATGTAAATAAAGTACAATCTAACACTAATTTTAATTATTGTCTGATTCAAAAATTTATATGTCCATAAAATAATTACTTTAATGTCTTTATCTAAATGACCTAGCGAAATCAAATGATTTTGTCATTATATTGGTATTTTATTCCACAGCAAAATTTTATAACATGGATATCTGTTACAATATGCATTCCAAACAAAATTAATTCATAATTTCTTTAGAAATTGGTTGTGACTGACAGGACTCTGCATGTACAGGAAAGTTGTCGAGTTCCCTGAATAACCGCATTTCTAACCGCACGCTTGGCATGTTCAGCAATCAGTTTAATAAGTTTAATTATGTGATTTATCACATAATATTGGCTTATTAAGGAATCATTAAATGATTTTGTTTTAAATTTCTTGCTACGAAGGTTACAGAACAAAACTAAAAAAAAATAGAAAAAAATAAGCAATATTCTGTAAATATATCTAAAAATTATAAGGCTATAGCTAAACATAAAAAAAAAAATTAAAATGAAATTAACTATTTAAAAAGTAAAAGGGGCAAAATTAGAATACCAGGTAAGCTAACCGACGGGCAATAGGTAGCAAGCAGCAAATGGCGCTTGCCTGCTTGGTAGGCATACAAAAGTACATAGAGGCGGCACTAGTACCTGCAGACAACCTCACGTAGGCAACAATATCAGCAGCTAGTAGACTGCCTGCTTTTCTAAATTCTTGTTTCTGGAATATACAGGTGAAAGAAATCTTTGAGATTCTGAATGTAGATTTTTGTTGAGTCATGTGTCAATAAATCAACTGTATTGGAAATGATCTCCATTGGCTGCAATACAGTCCATTATACGCTGTGGACAGTTATCAATGGAAGTACGCACTCTTCCTGTGGAAAAATCCGGAAAAATATAGCCCGGTATACCAGCAGAATACTCAGCGGACTCAGTGTTTCAAAAATTGTTTTTGGTTCAATACCTACTTTATGTAATACAATCACGATTCTTATACTAAAATATTTCTAAATATGTAATTCTTACATATATCAGTAATATGATGATTATACATTTTTTCTCTCTCACGCAAGAGAGAGACCGAGAATAATCTCAATGATGCTTCACTAGATAATATCTCAGGCCGGTAAGGTTATGTCTTACCTTAATATGATATTAATCATCTGGACTCTAGACGATCAGAAGGTGACCACCATTTCAGAAAAACAATGCAACGCTGCTCTCAACGTAATACGCTTGAAACAGTTCGGGAAGTAAAGTGGGTCGGTTGTGTGCCGCCTAACCCTCGTACGTTAGAGTGTAGGGAGCGTCTGATAACGCGTGCTTAGTCAGTGTTACCTGTGCCATGATATGGTAGAGCGGTGTATGCCGCCATATCAATGAGATCTCTATGGAACTCCATCTCCTAAGACGGATGAAATCAAAATAAACATTTAATTGCTAGTTTTCAGGGTCTTCTCTTTTTTCATTACGTATGTCAAGCTAATCCCATCTTAGACCTCATATTGGTTTCAAAACTGAACTGCGTTCAAAGTACACTAAGCTCATTTCTACTCCAAAACTGGATTCTGTTCAAAAGTACGCTCAAGCTAATCCCATTCTAGTTCTCATCTCTGCCTCAAAGCCGGGCTGTGTTCAAAAGTTGACCAAGCTAATTCAATCCTAGAGCTTATCTCTGCCTCAAACAGGATTGTCTTCTAAATTACGCTCAAGCTAATCTCAACTTTATTTCACCTGGTCTGTGTTTAAATACGCCTAAGCTAATCTTATCCCAGATCCCGTCTCTGCTTTAAAACTGGACGAGGTTCAAATTTACGGTCTATATATTTTGTACTATATATAATAAACCCTATCCAAGTTTAGATTACCTCATTTTTCACCAAGGGTTGACCAATATTACTATTAACCTTAATTTTATTTACTAGTTCATAAGCAGTTATGGAACAGTAAAATTTTGTAGTAGTTTCATACCATTATTGTGCTGTATCTAACTACAAAAATAAATATTAGGACATTCTTGAATATCATTTGCATAGTACTTACGATGTCGACGTCGCGAGATTGAATCACAAAAATCCCCGATCACAGGTATGAGACTTTTTAGGAAAGAAGAAACGTGTTGCTGATAAATATAAGATTTTTTTTTTCACCATTTGACGTAAATTTTTCCCTTATTTATTGTGTGTGTGTTATGTGTGTGTATATTATATATGGGTATAATTTATTTTTACCTTGCTTTAAAAATCGTTATATAATTCCTATTTTTATAGATTTTATTAGTAGTTCACTTATTTATATTGTTCGATGAAAAGTTAAAATAATCACCCACGCTACCGAAATTCATAGAAAAGATTAAATGCTGTTACGTATCAGAATAATTAATTCGTGTAATGATCGGTTTCATTATAATAGATTCATTTAAATTCGAATTTAATTGCTCACTGTTGAATATTAGTTACTAGTTGACGTTTTTCCCTTTATTTCATTTCTATTCATAAATACTATTTACCGCAAGATAAGTAAGTAGGTACTTATTTATCTTGGACGGCTTAATGCACACCATGGAAAAAATAGTGTCTTATCTAGTCTTAACTTATGACACACCATGAAACTACAGAAAGTGCCGATCAGATGTATTTGCTCTTAAAGAACCTTAATGATAATGTATAATATAATGGATTTTTTTAAAATTGGAGATGTAATCCATTCAGAGGGATTCAGGATCAGAGGGGCATTCTCTGTTCTATAACATTCTCAAAACAGGTACATATGTATCGTACTAATTGTCTGTGTATATCTATCTATTCAATATGTTTTAAGATGAGACATAGTTTTCATAGAAAATTCTTTTAATTTCATTACAATAATATTTAAAATTAAAAAGAGTGTGTATTCAAAATAGTCTGAAATTATATGGGATTATTAGAGAGTAAATCTTCAGACTTCAAGCAGTATGTCCGAGGTGTTTGTGTACCCTTGACCGCTCGTGGGCGCATTCAGTCGCCGCGCGGCTTTACGCTAGCATCCTCGCGTTTCCGCAGAAGCAAAGCTTTGCTTGTTCGTTTTTATATAAACACAGGGTACATTGCCCCAAAATTCAGTTCAAAGTTATGCGTCTCAGGTGGTACAGCTCGCAAGCTGTGGCCGATTCGAGTACTATTCCAGTCTAAGTCATCAAATTATGTAATTACTTATACTTTTAGTGGAAGTGTGAACCATAACAATGAAATCGAAGTGTGATGAGTTAGATCCGCAGCCGGAGCTTGAGGAACTGTTGCAGAAGCCCAACAGCATCTCGCTGCTGAGCGACAGAAGGAAACATGCAACTAGTACGTATTGCATATAACATCCTTTTATTGTTTTTTTATTCCAAATAATCCCTAATAACACCCAATAATATATTTTATATTTATTTTGCAAACAATATTTTATAATATTTCGTTAACATTCTATAATATGATATACAAAATTTGAATGTCAAGTAGTAATAAACCAAGAATGTGGTGTAACAGTAATTAGTTGTTTACGTTTATCGTTATAAATTTATAGAGTCATCAATGATCATGTTAGTATGTGTAATACTTCTCAAAAAAATTATGGAATTCAATAACATACAACCTATAACAATAATTTATTACGAAAAGCGTGAACAACTTAAACGTCTCGAAACATTTATTACGAATTCAAATGGTCCTATTAAATAACACTGTTGAATGGTTAATTTTAATATTACAGTATTGAAATATAAATTAATATGAAAAGGCCAAAGAACAATTCTGCTCCAATAGCCTTGCGATTAAGATTTTCTCACAATTAATTTTACTACTGCCTTGAGGTCTGGGATTATTTTAGAAGTTTATGTTGAAGGTTTTCCAATGAAATATGAAGCATCGTAAAATGCAAAAGTTGATGCAGAAATATGATTATGTTATCGACTCTCAAGATCTTGTTTTCGCGTTGACTCTACTTCGCCGCTTTGAGACAAATACCAGTTTTAAATGAATTTTGCCAGAACTAAATTCCATTGAATTAAAAACATACGTTTACACATTCGAGGATCTTAAAAGGTTGTTATAATATTCAAATTGTAAAATATTTGAGTTTGAAATGTCGTGTTGCTAATTTGATGTTATCATAATAAAATAACACATTAAATCCAACTGCGATACACATATACTTATTAAGAGATTATTTTTCTTTGTAAACTAGTTCTATAGATCGCCTTTCAATGTAAGACGATAGAACTAGAAGTCAATCATTTATATAGTTACAGAGACCGTATGTAATTGAAGTTTTAATTAAAAATTGGCGAAGTGTTGTTTTTTAATACACCACCTTTGGGGAAGCATTGGCTTGATTACATGTATGTATGTGTCAATCTAATTACAAAATGTTTATAATTTTTATAAACATTTTGTAATTTTTGGTAATATATATGACTAATAAATATGACCAAATGATTTAAATTATTTTATTAATATATAAAAATTAAATTACAAAAATATTGAACCATAAATTCCAAAGACGTAAACAGGTTGATGTCGCCATAACGTTTCAGTGCTGTAAAAATATAAGTTTGCTGCTGTTTTTTTTTAATTTTGATCTAGTTGAATTTTATTATATAGTTACAGTGACCGTATGTACCTAATTGAAGTTTTAATTAAACATTGGCGAAGTGTTGTTGTTTACTACACCACCTTTGGGGAAGCATTGGCTGGCTTGATTACATGTATGTATGTGTCAATCTAATTACAAAATGTTAATTAATTTTCATAAAGATTCTTAATTTTCGGTAATATATATGACTAATAAATATGACCAAATGATTTAAATTATTTTATTAATATATAAAAATTAAATTACAAAAATATTGAACCATAAATTCCAAAGACGTGAACAGGTTGACGTCGCCATAACGTTTCAGCGCTGTAAAAATATAAGTTTGCTGCTGTTTTTTTTTAATTTTGATCTAGTTGGATTTTATTATATAGTTACAGTGACCGTATGTAATTGAAGTTTTAATTAAAAATTGGCGAAGTGTTGTTGTTTAATACACCGCCTTTGGGGAAGCATTGGTTTGATTACATGTATGTATGTGTCAATCTAATTACAAAATGTTTATTAATTTTCATAAAGATTCATATTTTTTGGTAATATATATGGCTAATAAATATGACCAAAAGATATAAATTATTTTATTAATATAGAAACATTAAATTACAAAAATATTGAACCATAAATTCCAAAGACGTGAACAGGTTGACGTCGCCATAACGTTTCAGTGCTGTAAAAATATAACTTTGCTGCTGTTTATTTTTATTTTGATCTAGTTGGATTTTAAGTGGTATTTGTTTGGTTATTTTAATATTTTTTTTAATTAATTTGATATTTTTAATTACCAACCAAACCAAAGAAAAAAGAGAAAATGTCAATTAGGTACTTGAAATGATGCTAACGATACTTATTGAAATATTTTATTTAGTAAGTGTTATGATTTGAAAATAATAGAAAAAATAAAATTTTTGGAGCTGTTCTTCACATATAGATTATCATATATATATATATATATATTTAGCATATGAATGGAAAGAAGTCATTCATATATTAAATACAAAATATAAGTATCATAATCATCGTTATATCTTAAACCCGTCCCTACCGAGGAGCACAACTTTAACTATGTTTGGACGATGTGCGGATTAGTTGACTTTTTGAATTTTTTGAAAGGTTGTCTTACAATATTTTCCTTCACTATAAGAGCGTCTGATATGACATATGATATGTACATATGATATTCGAAATTCGAGAAACGAAACCATTGGTAGGAATGATGGCGAACTGTGGATACTTAAATGTTATAGTTTATTAGTTACTGATTTATAAAAGAAAATGTAGGTAATCCGACAGTTTTCTGAAATGCGCAACTTTCACATTTTTTATCTTTGTCTTTTAAGCCTTATAAAAATTATTCAAATACCTAAAAAAGTCATCGAACTAGGGACATGGAGATTTTGTTGAGCAGTGAATTAGGCAAATAGGTAGGCAAAATTTTACCTGACACAATAGTGTCAGTACAGTGTGTGACAATGAATGAAGTGATATCTGTTTGCATCAGACTGCGTTCGCGATACACACGTAAGTAACATCATCCAACAAACAAATTTTTCATGCGAATATTAGGTATGTTACTTTTTAATATAAGTAGTAATTTAGTAATTCTCCTTTAGTAATACTGCAAGTTTTTTTATTAATAATAATATATTTATTTTGTCAAATATTGTATGCAGGTTAGGTTTCTCTATTATTCTTACATGGTTGGTTTGGTAGGCATATACAATTAAATCAATATTAATAATATTCGACAATTTCAATGAAAAATACTTCTGAATTGTAAAATAAATACTATGTCCCGAAAATTTAAATGGCATGGTTATTAATTACTCACCAAAGTAATGTCAAGATTTACATGTAATGTTGGGATTGGACGTAAAATTTTTATAGATACCATATTGTTCCATACCAGAGACCGATTTTTCTTTAAATAAATTTATTTTACTTTAATACGCATTGAGACTGTCCGATTTTGTTTTATTTCCATTTTTATGGTATGTGAATTCCGATACACGAAAAGAAAGGAATAAATTTGATTTCATTGTAATAACTATGCTGATTTGCATAGGAGATTTGTTTTCCGTTCCTGTCTAAACATGCTCGATTTTGTCAATACACTCTAAGTAGATAAATCTGGACTACTTCCCATGAAAAAGTTAAATTTACTTCTATGCCCGTAGCATTTAAGTTCAATCTAAGAATGAAACTTATGCACTATAAATTTGGCACTGTGCGTTTATTTGAACAAATTCCATATAATGCACACCATTCATTAATTTCGTTGTGATGTTAAATATTAGTAACTAATTATACTATTAAACTAATTTTCCGTTCGCAGTTTTGTCTCCGATATCCTCGTTTTCCCCATGGGGATTCCATATTTTCTTTGAGTATGTTAAGTGGGTATGATTCAGAATAAATTATATAATTGATATTCTAAAGCCTTATGGAAATCAGTGTCAGAATCAGCCTTTTGTGATCATCAGAAAAATACATACATACAAACGATGCGGGAAACTTTTTATTACAAGTAAAATAATTGTCGATTGTTTAGAAATGGTATTAATTTACCAAACATTAAAGTTATTCTACAATTTACTGACGAGACATTCTCGAATTTGTGGTTTTTACACACGACTTTGTGAAACCTTCTTATTCCAACAAGACGGGGTCTTATGTGTTCAACAGTGGTACAAAAATGATTTCCTAGATTTCAGTAGCTTAAAATAGTGACCAACTTAACCTGGCGTGGACCGATTAGTCAGTACAACTGCGTCAATCTTGCAGACCAGGAGAAGTTCTAATTATACCTAATAATAACCTATGTTATTGATATCATTAAGATACGAAAATTGTGCAAAATTTTGTCAATCATTAATAGAAGATAAATGTATACGTATATTAATAATTTATTACATAAAGAAAATAGAAGGAGAAGAGAAAATGATGTTGTAACCAGGCGGACTTCTCACTGAGAGCGATATCTTTCAGACTACCTTAGAGAATATTTAGATATAAAATTGCAGTATGTTGTGTAAAAATAACATAATTAAACAATTAACTTTAAAAGTATATTAATAGCTAAAAAATATATTTTTAAATTAATAATAAATAAAATTTTTAAATAATGTGTTTTGTAAGAAACAAAATACATGTGTTATTGTTACCCTACTCCCTTATGTATATCGTTAGTGCAGTCTTAAGCGAAATTTCTGAAATTACATATCTGCGTACTGTTCGTGTATTAGATTTGCCGTCTATTACACTGTGAATAAAAATTGGCAAAATGATGGTGTGTAATTTAATTACACTTCTGCCTCACCTCTGTGGGAGGATTCGCGTGATTGATACCGGGATTATATACGAAATCACATTTATTGGTGTGTGTACATTAGAAGTGAATATACTATAGCAGAGTAGACAAATATAGCTTCATTAACAAGCTACTTTTTTCGTTTATGCACTAAATGATTTTGAACCTAACTATCGAAAACCCTAGATTACTGTACGACGAATACTACGCAACAATCTATTGGACGCTACTGTTAGCTAGCATTTCTTTTGTGTTAACAGCTGACTAGGGATGTCATTTGAAAGATTTTCTTGTCATTTTGTAATCAGTTGATTCGGAAAATTTTTGACAAACACTTAACTTCCATCTGATATTTAACATATATATCCCTTAAATATTATTTTGGCAGTTCATTTAAGGAACATTCTGTATAATATATGTTATTTTTTTACATATAACTTGTCAGTTTAGTATAAGTTACATAAATAAAATTATTTGAAAATTCCTTATCATCGTTATTTTACGGTGTTAACATGTATTTGTTGGTTACGGTTATTTTTAACAATAAAAAGTAAGAAGTAATTTTTTATTGTTTAAAATCACTTTATGAAATATTATATTTATTGTTTTGAATTAATTACGTAGCTCAAGAACTACTCATAATGTTGTTGCTACTCATAAATGTAAAACATTTATTACCTCGCAAGCATGTGACTGATCATTTTATTATTGAGTGTGTTCTATGATTATGACATTATTATGTAACTAATATTATGTTTTTAACATTGAAATTGATATTATTGAATATAAGTCAGGTGTAGTTTATTTTTTGTAATAATTACTGATATTTTAGAAACATTTAGGAAATGTTAACATTGACGAGTATAGATACATACATTATGTATATCCAGGAGATTATGATGAGCTAACATTACACATCGTTTTTTTTTTCATCAAATAGGTACATCAGATAGTTCATATAAAACTATGATATTGTTTCTTTAGTTGGTCAATTTAAAAACTTTATCTTTCCTAATTTAAACATTATTAAAAAATGTTTTGAATCCATCAAATATATTCATTAAATTCTTTTCCACTGAAGTACTTGTGATTTTCGATTATTTGTAATGTAATGTTAATGTTTCTGCAACATTGACGTCATTACACGGATATCTTATCCCAATTTGACGTAGATTACCTCCTTATATAGAATGTTCGATGGAAAGTAATGCCAAAATAAACTGTAAGTGCCAGTAACAAGCAGTATTTAATTGTTAAAAGTTATAAAACAGTGAAATTATTATCACCGTTCCTAGAGTCTGTTTGGTATTTGATATTTTTTTAATATTTTGCTTCTCTTTCTTTATTCTGCTTTATCTATTTGATATTTTTTTATCCGATTTTTAATATATAAAGTAAGGTAATATGTAAGGTTATTATTTCGTGCATTATTCGTTAAATTTTAGTATTTAGAGTATTTACAGAAAAGAATGTTGTAACGAGAAACATTCTCTGTTTTGCAATTCTTCTTTGGAAGCAGTGTATTTTCGATAAATTCTTTGTTAATATCTAGATAATTCAGTATCAACGTTAAAAAATCCTATCGCAATTACTTGACAAGAAATAATAAAAAAGAAAACTATTTCGCAACTCCAATGCCAATGTGGTCTTTAGGTCTTTAGGTATGGAACAACTGTATCATTTTTCTTTGCGACGTAGTTTAGATACTGGTATTTGCGCCGCATATTTGTTTATTTTTTATTATGTAGTTTGATTTTTTTATGAATATTTTCATACATCATCATGATGTCCATTAAATATTAAAATAATTAGAAATCAATTTGTAGGCTTTTATTTTCAAAGGTCAAATACTTTTACTGTAATTCTACTGTTAATGTCGATAACGCCATTAAAATACTTTAGTGTATGTGACAACCAGTATGTACTGCCTACGCGAAACCACAATGCAATAGTTTGAATACGAGAGAGCAACGCAGCGTCTTGGTACGTTCGCCACGCATATTAGTATGACTGAGTACACAATATTACGTCGGAGTTCGTTCATGTCATGTCGTTATTGAAAATTATTCATGCTCATTTCCTGTCACGATATATTTTAATTATAATTACACATCTATTTCTGAACATAACTTTTAACTCCTAAATATTTATATGTATCCTTTCTTAATTTTTTAATTTGTAACCTCGGTAATACCCTAAAATACGATTTTCAATTTTATTTATAAGCTGTGTTTAATTAAATATGTATAGATTCTGTACTCTAACTCAACTTGTTATTCAAGAAATAGAAGTTCAAATTAACTTATTTTTGGACCGAGGTCAACCTTATCTTTACTTGGTGCATTATACAATAGACTAGGTTTTCCCACTTGCTATCAACCCACATTGTTCTAATTGGTGAGATAATGGCTAAAATAGTTTTTTTTTTCTCCCTCTTCTCTAACTAGGTTTCAAATATGACATATTCAAAAGTATTTAATAACCAGATACCGCAAACGTTGAACAAACTTGCGTAAATCTGGTTTACACTCTATGTTAGATGTAGCAAATATCGTCAGGCGCTTGGTCGTATTTTCCATTCCTCTACTACACAAGGAACCCAAATGGCCGAGCCTGTGCGCAACTGCGTTGAAGTTGCGGATTTCGTTGAAGTTCTCTACACAGTCTAGAAACTCTCACAGTCAAGAGGTTAGTAGAGGTACCTATAGGTAGTAATGAGTAATCTGATTCCCTAAACTAATCTAAATGTAAAGCAATCTGTGATTTCTCTGTGGAATTGTCCTTGCGATATTTCTGAACCGATGCGATGATCAAACTTTTGATAATAGAGTGTACTTCCATTTAAAAAGCCGACTTACTTTTTACATCTTCACCAAAGCTTTACCAACAAATTTCACACTATTAACATGAAAACATATAGCGCCATAAAATCCTTAATAGACTACTTAATTCAAAACAGATTTTTATTAGACATTTCCAAGGTGTTCTTAATAATAAGTTACTTTTTTATTTATTTTACACTAATCAAAAAAGAAAATTATTAAGAAAATCTAGCTGTATTATGATTTACGACTTTATGTGATGTGGTTAATAAACACTACCGTCATTTGACAACTTAAAAAAATAAAATCGAAATCACAATACAATCGAGCAAACATAAAACAAACACAATATACAGCTTATAAACAGACATAATTTCAACAAAGAAAATATTGTAGCATCAAAAACACATTTTAATCTGTCAGGAAACTATAGTTATTTGGAGTAGTTGATCTCAATGCTATTTTATTTTATTAAAATATATTGGGTTAGTATGGTAATTAGAACACAAATCGCAGATTGGAACATTGGCGGTGGAATTCGGACATGTCGGAAAACCTTAATTCCTTTTACATTGTGTATGACACATTAAATATGAGACCATTGAGGACAAATAATTCAGTTTTACCTTCAATATTAGTTTATTACAAAATCATGGATCACTAAAATGGTAGTTAATATTATACAGTAATTATAATTTAGTATCATTTAATTGTTAATATTGTAGTAGTTCTCTAAACAAGTATCTACATTATTATTTCAAAGAGTTATACATTAATATTTTCAAAGAGTATATTCAAATCTTGTATCACGTATATAAATAATATGGTTATAAAAATATATATTTCTTTCCGCTCAATGTCTCTTTCCAATTTATTTTATATTATAAGGCAAAACAACGTATGTATGTCGGGTCAACTATAGTACCATCCTGATTTATTCATTTCAAACGTCTCCTGCAAAAAAAGGAAAAATATGTTTTTCACAACATGGAAGAGCACACCTTTTACTAATATTAATGACTATAACCGAAGTTTCTAAACATTATGTTGAGTCACTATGAGCCCTTTCAATACTTAGGCATTGGCCCTTGGTGATATGTCAGATTCACTAAAACGCTTTTGAAAAATTGTTCCAGAAATACACAACTAAATGTTACTTGTGTTATTGTAGCAGCCAAATACATGTGACGCAAAGTGACTTTCAAAATTTATTAATTTGAATCAAAATTGGTTGATTTGAATATTATTATACTCACTTACTATACATATTTATACTTATAGATAAAATGTCATAACTGGAATAATATGCTGGTACAAAACATTTTTCAAAGATTTTAATCTGAACTGACAATGTATAAACGAAAAATGTACAAATTGAAAAGAAAAAGCAGGTCCAATATCCAAACTGCTATCTACTGCATACTGCATATACTATGCATTCGAAATATTTGTTTGGAATGAATAAGGTCCACACAGTTTGTTGAAGGCGCAGTTTTGAATTCCACCTGAGTGGAATATTTTGATTGCGTCTCTTCATATTTATGCATTTATTTAACATTTTATAAATAAAACGCAGTCTATACAAAAAGTCTAATAGCATAAAATCAGAGTTAGATGAGATAACGACGGAGGAAGATTCTATATCAAGATCGTCTCCTTAAGTACCTTCGTTTTGTCTACATTACTCGCATAATAGCAATATTCGTATTACTGTGTTCTGGTATAAAATTATTGCGTACTGTGACTACTGCGAATCTCAGGAAACACCTGTACTATAGGCGATTTTAACCACTTACCATTAGGTTGGCAGTCAGCAAAAAATAAATCGGGACCCACTATCTTTAATATTCGAGCTTGATTAAGTTGACTACTTGAATTGTTTTTTTCCTATTCAGTTTGTATGCATAACCACACTTTTCAGGCTGTTAGAATTTTAATATTTTTGTTCTAATTCGTACCAAATAACTCTATCTTGACAGAGTAAAGCAAAGAAGATCGTGGCACTCGGACAACAACTGGAATTCAATGTAGCTACTGTGATGAACCCATTAGTGGTTCGCCATCTTTTTTATCCAAGACGTGTGTCAGGTTTGAAAGAATAATGTGCCGTTGTTGACGTGGCATGCTGAAAATTTGCGGCGTCTTTTTGGGCAGCAAGCCTTGCAATCCTATATTGACTTAATGGCGTATCTGGATCTGCAACAAGCTTTGTTATAAGAAAACTTACCTCGTAACTTTAATACATGAACTTGAGCAATATTTTAATAAATTAACGAATATGTGTTATTATTACGTACGTATACAAAAAAAAAGTTTAAGTTAACAAAAACGTGCACAATACGTTAATTTTTATTTATTACGTGTAAGGTTTGGTCTCTTATTTAGTATTTTTATTGTCAATGCTTTTGTAAATAAACCAGTAACAAGGACTTTTGTTAGCAGGCCTCGCAAAGTATGATTGCGAAATACACGAACTATGGGTAAGCCGTATCTGATTCTGTGATCTATATTCAAAGGCTTGGCAGCTTTAAAAGTTCGCAACTTAAAATGGATGTCATGAATCTCAATTTGAATGTCAAATGATTTAGTTTTTTGCATACAGTTGGCTACGACAGCAATATTTATCAGTAATATATTAGTAAATATTAAGAATATAAGTACACTCAGTTAAACAAAAAAAAATCAACAATATCGTATCAATTGTTCTGTCTCGTTCTAATCCAAATTCATTGTATTCCAGAATCGTCGTAATACCTACAACATTGTACCATTACATGTCACGTAATCATTAATCTTAAATGTGGTATCTTATACTCGTGAAGTTTTGCTCTCATGAAGATGCACAAAGGTTTAATATTCTCGGCCTTTTGTCTTTTTTATTTTTATTAACTATATTTCTTAATTACAAAGGCATGAATAACCATAACATTACGTAGTAAAAGTATTCCAATTATATTTCAAAAACTATTTTTATATATGTTTTCAAGTAATTTATTAATTTATCTTGTCATTAATGTAAAACACAGAGTGTAGATCTCGACTCTAAAGTAAAGTTTGTGGAACTTTCCCTTCCATTGTAGAATTGATATAATCGTCATCGATGTTGAAGCGCTTTTAAATTAATTTAAGAGATGAGATACATAAAATATACATAAGATGTACATGTCACTTCGTAGAGATTATAAGGTTGATCTATACACACACTCACATTGATATCTGAATGAACTATAAAAATAGACCTGTTAATCTATCATTAGCATGCTTTTTGCGTTAGTAAATATGCGCAGCACTTAGGTCATACTGTCATATATTAAGTGGTTATGCAAATATGACACATTGAAAAACAATGACATTTTGTGGTCAGCTAATGAAAATTTATTGTTTCTATGTTTAAATGCGTGTTGCATAAATAAGAGTATCATGTGTAGCAGGAACGGAAGTGCGTGATGCTGTAACTCACAAAGATACGAGCTCGAGCTAAATACCGTATATGGAAGAAAATTATAAGCTTTGGAAAACGTGGTGTAGTCCGTGTTTCTTTTTTTGTTCCCCTGAGGAAAATGCATTAAATTGCATGCCTCGGCTGCGGCGAGCCGGCGTTTATGTGGGACTCTCCTCCCCAGAACTTTATTTAGTACAATACATTACACAGTTAATGAATTACACTAAGTGTAGAGAATTTCTGCTAGGCGGTCTGCCTGCCTTGCTGTAAGACTGCAGTGTAAAAAAGTACTGACGCCATTTACTATTTATTTAATTTTATAACTGAAAAATATAAAAAATGGATACGTAATTCAAATCAAAGTTTAAAATTAAAATTCACGAAATGAAAAAATAGTATCAAAAGATTGAAATGCCTTAAATTTTACATCTGTTTTTGTTTTCAAAGAACATATATGGTTCTCTCACGTTTTTTGAAGTACATATATTGAGGGAGCTACAGAATTCTTACAATAAAATACTTAATAGTTATTATTTCGTAAAAGATAAATGACTCCATACAAAATCAACCCCAGTGCGCTCAAATATTAGGTATGTATATATTAATGCAATAAATATGAAATAGAGCTATTATCGATTCGCAGCTAATAAAACAGTAATATAGGCTACCTATTTCGAAACTCTAGTCAGCCCATGAATGTCTCAGACAAACACGACATCTGTAGTGTGGAGTAAAACTTCAAACCGATAGTGACACCTAACAGCGTAAATCATAAATCATGTTTATTTTTGCTGATGTGCTAGGTAGAGGTAATTATACAGTTAGATTTAGTGTTATAGGGGACATATGCTTTGCTGATAATCGCATAGGATGCAGATATATTGAATTCAAAAATTAACTTGCTTCGTTTTACTAATAAATTTTCATTAGCTTGTATTAGGTATTTAAAATTATCAGATTTAGCTTGGAGCTTGAATAATTTGATTAGGGATTAGCGTGTGCTGAATTAATCCATCTCAAATGATGAATGGCACGGCCACAGGCGCCTTTGTTTGTGTCAAGCAAAACTTGATTTGTACTAAAAATATTTTTGGTCCCTAATTTATATTCATGAACCACCTTGTATGCTGTATATCATTAAGAATAAATATTTGATGCCGGTTTACATTCTTAAAAAACTGGACGTAGATAGAGACATTAAGTTACTTTATCAAATTTTATGTTTGCTTATTGAGTTTTAACTTTTTATCACAATGCAACGCAAAAATGTATAAATAAGTTTAATATTAAATATTTTTTTATTGAAAAAAGAAACACAGCTTTGCTTTTTTTGTGCATTAAACATTAGAAAGAGCGAGAGTTCAAGTCACAACCACTATTTTATTTGTCAAGATGGTCAAATAGTCTAGTGAATCCAATTTCCAGAAAGAGCTCTAACGAGATCAAACTAAAAGAGATCAAATGGGTCGTAGCTACGCATGCGGCCCCAAAATTAACGAAGAAAGTAGATTAGAGTTCCTTTGAATATTCAAATTAGCAGATGAAATCCGAAGAAAAAATATGAACAATGATGTAGCCGAAATAAAGACGTTGCTTCTAATGTTTCACATTAGCTGCTTAAGTCTAATGTTTGTACATAAAAATTATGACATGTGTTTTCTTATCAATCCTCGACTTTTCCATCATTATCTGATCGTCGGCATCTACGACTACGATTTATGACGCTATCGGAACTAATTTGTGTCGGTAGTGTGCACTCCACATCGCTGTGGACGTGTTTCAATATTCGTGGCCTACATTTGATGTTGTAAAAAATAGGCATACGTAACTAGTCTATTGTATCCACGGTGCTAACGTACATAATTTCAGCGTGTATATCTTACACAGTAACCCTTACATAGCGTGGATAGCCTTGAGCGGTATGACTGATATATCTAGACACGCGTGTACCAATGATGTGTATTTATGCGTAGCCCGTCTATGGGTTGTTGTTGACGTTATCTCTACTATTCTCATACATACCGATGCTAAGTCAACGAGCTTTACATTGAGGTGGAGCAGCAACGCCTTAATTGTTAATTGCGTGCGTGTGAATGGGCGAGATACATTTTACGTAGGACTGACGACGACAATTAAATGGAAAAGGAGACGCTGTATCTTTTTCGCCGTATCAAACGTTCATCTACAAGATGAATCGACTCTAACCAATGTTGCGAGAATGTGCTTTATGTAAGCATTGTAGTCGACTCCTATCCATAGATAGCATCTCGGCCAATGTTCGTCGACTGAGAAATATTATCTCATACCCTAACGATTCCATCACACGTGCGTACAAGCTACACTACACACTCAAGAATAGTGCCCAAATACCGCAATCGTAGAACAAGTGATTGCATAGTTACCAGGCTCCGTCAGGTCGATGGGTCATCTCTCCCCACTAGAGTTTCTCTGCGAGAATTCTTGAATCGAGAATTCCCGAAAAATTTTACCTTACTCGAGACGAGAATAAAGAAATTGAGAAATTAAGTCAAAAATTTTTAAAACTTAATACGAAACCGACTATCAGATAATGCTTTAAATGCCCTCGTATTTTTGAAAGCTTATTTCCTAAATAATAACAATACCTAGTGGGCTAGCTTTTGGAGCAGTTTCCTCTTTAAATTGTGATTATAATTAGTCTGATTATTAATTATTTATTAGATTCTTGAGTATACTTACGTAACAAAAAAGTATATATGTATATAACAAAATATTGAAAATTTATATTGAAAAGTTGAACTAAAATAAGTTACCTGTACCTTATTGTTATTCATTGTAATTATGAAGCTAGTCTGATTGTTTGATTTTTATACCTAATTCAAAAGCTGTCGTTTCAATTATACATTTTAATAGAAAAGTTTGTAGTACAGACAGAGATTAAAGTAAATTATATAGTATATAATGTAAGGTACTAAATTATATTGTGGTGACATGATGGCATTGTTTTTAGAAGATATTTTATTTGTTTTTCCCAAAAATGAAGACTATTTAGTCCTAAAATTGTGTGTAGAAATAATGACAAAAGATCTCGCTAGATTTTATTTCGTTTAATATACTTACTTAAGTTAAAGTAAATTGATACTAATAATAAATGTTGTTGATTGATAAATGTTGTTGAATATTGCATAAAAAGCGTAGTTTTATTGTTAAAACATACATATTTTTAAAAATTTCCATATATCTCGACAACCCGAGAATTCTCGAGAAATAGTGGTCGAGAATTCTCGTGCTCCGAGAAATAAAAAAGCTCGAGAATTGAGAAATCCTCCTCCCCATTCTTTATTAAATAATGAACTCAAATGTTACCAGTGAAGCTTTAAAGGCGCACTTCAGTTGTGTTGACTCTGTTTAGCTGGAACTGTCTAGGGCAGTGGTTCTTAACCGATGGTCCGCGGACCACTGATGGTCCCTGGAGACATTGCAAGTGGTCCGCGAAGCTGTCCTAATAATATGTGACCTGCCGTATTGAGTAGAGTCGAAACAACGCGAGCCGCGCGTACCTACGAGTACGAGTCCGAATGCAAAACTCGGTTCACAAGGGCGGGGGTGGCGGTTTCGTTCCATTCTGCATTCGTTATTTGTTAAAGCGGTAAAGTTTGTAATGAGCGGTGAGAATTTATAACGTGACCTTGAGAGAGTGAAGAGTACTGAGTACTTATAAATTGTGCTTGTTTTATTTATCAAACAACTTTTAATTTAGGTAAACTAACTGGGTGGTCCTCGGCAACATAAACATATAGTTAAATGGTCCCTCATGACTAAAAGGTTAAGAACCACTGGTCTAGGGAATCTACTAATCAAATGGACTACTATCAGTGGTGATACCTCACTGATAAAAGTCCATCTAACTGCATTGGCGAGGCCTCCAAACTCTTGCCTTCCTTAAACTAATCTCAAGGTGAAGTTGTAATATAACATTTACTTCAAGTTTAAGTGTACATGCCAGATGTGACTATCTCACGGGTTGACTTAATGATCAGTGTATAAACGTCGTTAGTGAGCAAACTTTACCAAATTTGATTTACTTAAACATATTTTAACCGTAATTACCTCTGTTTTCACCGGAGAGAAATTCCATACCAGGTTGCTCTGTTGCTTACCTCTGTCTTTCATATTTCGTAGTTAAATCAAAACTGTTTGTTTACTTAGTGGATACGGAGTGAATTTACTTCTAGTCCTATGTCACTAGTTGACAACATAGTGTAGTTCTTGTAAGAGAACAAAGAGAAAAATATCTCATAGAAACCAAATATTTTATGATTACATCATTATCATCAGTTAGGCAGTCTGTCCTTTGATAATATAGTTGTATAAATGTTTTAGATTATTTAGTTCTACGAGTATGTGAGAGTTATGAGTCTTATTATAGTCTATGAATAAATTTATTATCGGTTGCATATGAAGACTAATTGATTTATTATATTAATTCTATAACTAGTTGCGTTGCTTCCTTCCTATATGTAATAGTCACTAATATATTATTATAATAGTTTAAAGTACTCCATCACGTAAGATGTTTATCAAGTAAGAACGCAGTGAATAACAAATTTATTTTATTATCATTCATGCAAGAAGATAGAGTTCGTATTCGTAGTAGTAATATGTTTCATATTTATGAAAAATATGAAAGTTTTAGTAAATAGTTCTATTTTGATGATACTAATATTATTATAAATAAATAATATATCAAATATATAAATAATAAGCGTAAATATTAAAAGTACAAGTAGGTCTATTAGGACTATTCCTTAAAAGAAAATATTATTAAGTTATTATATTAACTTACGTCCAACAAAAGATCTTTACCGTCGTAGTTGGCACTACGTACGTATGTCAGTTTAAATGTGTACATAATGTTTGCAAATATTATACAAGAGCTCTTTATTTTATTATGATAAATAAATATTATTCTAAAATATTTATTTTATTACCGTCGTTAAAAGTGTGTTTTACATTACTTGTGATTAAAAAGTTATTGTAGGATCAGTTATGAATTCTAACATACGTATACTATCCGAAAGCGCCTCAGTACTGCAATCTCTAGGAAGGGAATACTTCACCTCAGGACTGACACTTGAATGTCACAACGCCCTGGAACAGATAGCAGTACTCAATCACAATAAAATAACCCTACAATGGATAAAGGGACACAGTGGATCAAGAGGTAATGATGCAGCGGACGAACTGGCAAGGAGGGGGCCCGACATGGTGGAGTTCGGACCAGAACCGCTTATGCCTATCCCCTTCAGCCAGTTACGTGGCTGGTTACAAGAACACACACATAGGCAAGCCGAAAGCTGGTGGACCTCAGCGCCTGGCTGTAGGCAATCCAAAGAGGCTATGCCAAACCTGAGCAACAGACTAACAAAGCGTTTATTGCGACTGAACAAAAAGAACCTAAGAACAGTAGTAGGAACCATTACGGGAAACTGCTCGCTTAACAAACACTTATACACTCTAGGTATAACCGATAGCCCTCTGCGCAGGGCATGCATGAAGACGAAGGAAACGATTGCACATGTGCTACTGGAGTGCACAGGCGTCGCCCAAATCCGGAAAGATACCGTGGGATCACCCAAAACAATCGAGGAAATCCTGAACAACATGGGGAACTTAATCTGCTTCTGGAGGGAGATGGGATGGCTGGAATGAGCAACCTTTACCTTGTACTCACGCACAATGGTCCATACAGGACTAAGTGCGGAAAACACACCCTCTGGATGTCAGAGGGTGACCTATGATGATGAGGGTCAGTTATTTTTGAGGAATCATGTGTGAAAGTACATTAATAGCTTGATATTCCTCAAACTACCTATTTCTGCTGTAAATTATCGCTTCTTCCGCTTTGAAGGGTAAGATAGGCAGTGAAATTACTGGATACCTTGACTTTACTTCTTATGACATATGGCGGGAAGGAATAGTGTGGAGGTTGATGTGGGGGTTGCAGATTTGCTGCTTTACTATACATCGACTACACATGTGTAACCATAATCTGCTTATTTGTTAATATTTAGCTTAATTTGCTGCTAGCACAATACGTAAGTACATTAAAAATCTAATTGTTGTTTTTATTAATTATATTAAAAATCAATTAAAATATGTTTGTTATAAATTCATTTATAAAACTACAATAAGGTAATAAATTTTAATTATAAAGAGTTGCATGTTATCTTCTGGCATACATTTTTCTTGTAATGTTGTATAGTGGAAATAACATTATTTATAGAGGTAAATGTGATTCAAATAAATTTATGATAAATAATTAATTATTTGCATTGAATGTATGCTGATATGTTTAGTTTTATATAGATTTTGTGGCAACTTCAGCACACAGCTCATATCTGATCATCACTAATCAGGACCATATTTGTGAGATTAGGCCAGTCAATCACACTAATCGATTGCGGATTGGGTGACTTCACGTATAACTTTTTGTTTTTTTTTCGCAAACTATAGCTTTGTTATCCTAAACTGGATTACAGAACGAGAAGCGAATTAAACATTTACAAAACGAAAAACATCCACATGTTTTTGTACACGTTTACATGGCAGTTTTGACTCCGTTTAATAAACACAAATATTTTAGAAATAAAAAAACTAACTACATTAATCAATAAAGGTATATGATTTTGGTAGGTACATGAAATATGTTACTTAAAATGATTATTTAAATTGAAATAGTGATTTATGGTTTTCAAACAAGCATATTAAATGAAGGTCTTTTGCACGCTATGCTTGATGGTTATATACGTACCTTTTTGTTCGGTTAACAAATTATTTGTAGCAGTGCTCAATCTTATACAAATAACAAGAGATACGTCATGTTGGATTGCCTGATTAATCATCGTAACAAGACAGCCGTGAAATTTGTCTAGTTATAGCTTTGACCAAAAGCTTAGCCCTTATGTATGCATTATGATATTTTTTTATTGTAATTATTTTGTATCTCTCGTACAAATGTCAAAGCATTTATTTATTTCATGATGTCTATTTACACAAAGTTTCATCACTATAACAGTTTTAATATCATAGTAGCTTAGGTTAACAGAAACGGAATATCAGGACATTTATCCGAATACTCCTCAATTTCCAATTCTTATTGTTGTAATAAAATGCGTATAGAGATTGATTCTGTTTACCTCTAGACTGTAACATACTCATCGTATAAAAAGTTACAAAGTAGTAGTTAGTAAAGAGATAATGATATCGCTTCTGTTCTTCGATAATTTAAATGGCTTGTGTAAATAAATTTATTTCAGACTTGGTATAGTTAATATACGTTTTCTTCTCTTTCCAACTTATGTAATTTATTGAAAGATGGAATTAGACAATATAATAGATTTAAAAAACTTTATTAAAATAGACCAAAATTTTAAGTAATTAAAAGGACACGTACATACTTAATCGTAATCGATAAAGTGGTAGTGAATATTAAAATGGACTAAGTAACTAAATAAGCAGCGATGTATAGAAATATTTATCATAAATCGTGTTCTTATTCCAAGATCTTAAGTGACCGAGTGGTCCAGTAGTTAAATCTGCGTAAATTCAATGTCGCGCGTGCTTTGCAGCTTTAAGACGTAAATTGTTTTGCAATTGCCGTGTAAGATTAGAGCGTGAAATTGACACAACTTGTCGTTAGTATTCTTTAAGAGTACGACTTTCAACTTAAAGGGCACAATATGGTATTAATTAGTAACATACCACATGTTTTTGAGGCACAAATGAATTGTGAAATTTATTTGGTGCATTTTGCAAAAATAACTAGATACATGATGGATTAATGCTCATAACCATTTAATTGATGGAAGTTTAATTGCAAATGAACAAATATGTTTTTCAAAGAGGAAGAAACATTATCCTAGCAAATAAGAATTATGTTGTTGTTATTCTTGCGCTAGATAAAATAACCTACCAACCCTATACTTATACCTATCATCAGACACCGTAGCTTATGATCTGGTACAAATGTCGACTATATTACAATTATCATACGGTACAGTGTTATTAATTTATTTGAACTACCTAGGCGTACCTGGTAGCTTCTCTTTTCCTCAATTATTATTGATTTTTTAGAAGAGTTTCATGCACATTTCTGTCTATATGACGCAATTCTAATTATTTAAAATAGCATTCAACATTTATTTGTACAGATTATGCACAGAGATAAGTTAGCGATAGTTCAGATCCAGTTGATTATCAAGATCAGAGTTAAGATTTTTCGTTTCATTAACAACATAACTGCGCTAGGGGTACTTATTTGCAATATCAATGGATGTGTTACAGAAACATAGATATTATGTATGTATGATGGTCGTTGACTGGACAATTACATCTGCATGCTTGGTGTTTAATTTAATAAGTGACATCTGGACTTAATCATTTAGTTTCTACCTAAGAGATGCGTAGTAAACAGAGTTATGCAAATATGTTATTATCTTATAATTGTTTAACCAAGCACATTCGAGTAGCAAGATCTACTGGCAAATCGATTTATGGTTATTAATATGGTTCGCTGGTATTATAATATAAGTACATTGACCCGTGTGCTTTTGATAGATATTATTATATATATATTGTTTGCTTCCGGTTCTTTTATTTACGTGTTGAAAGTGACATTTAGATATATACTTGTATTTTATAGTTATTTAAATTGTTAACATAATGTGACTTAGAATATGTAATCGAAAAATCATTCTCGATAAAGATGCAATTAAATAACCAGTTTTAAAATATTCAAATCGTGATTTTTATCAGAATTATAGAATATTAAAAGGTATATGAATCGCTTTACAAACGTTGTTGTAATATCATGAGAAGTAATTAATTTAATGTAAAATGAGAAAAGTTTTTAAATCGCTGTAGAGTTAAGTAGATTTTCGTGATTTTGAATTCCTGTGTATTTAAAGAAAAAATTTGTGTATTTACCAATGTTCCGCAGGCTAATCATAATTTGTAACGGTGGTTCGTCGACATTGATAAAGTCTTACTTAATTGCGACTTTCCCCAAGTAATTGTGTTTTAGTGTCTAGGCTATAAAGCCTGAACGAGCAATTTACTCTTTACCTTGTATCATCTTGCTACTTCATTTGCATCTGTTGAATGTACGTTTTATAATTATATTAATGTAGAACTTCAAAACGGGACATTTATTGTTTTATTATTTCACGGTAGAGTCGCACCTGTTATAGAAGACGTCAAGGTCTAGAAATCTATTGCTACTGTATTAAGATTAAATTCCTAGAATTTAAAGCTAGATTTCATATCTCATTTTCAAGGTTTTATATTACGACCTTTATGTTTGTTACAAAATGTCAACCATAGCGGTGATATTAGACGAAGCGAAAGTGTGATTTGAAATAAGTGATAAGATGAATTTGTTCCTTACAGCATTGCATAATCGAATTGGATTACTAAATTAAGTCTTAATCTTTATTATTGTGAAATTAAACAATGAAAATATCTCCCCTAAACAAATGAGTGCTAGTAAGTTAATACTATTACTTAAATCTGTCAATAAAATAGACACTTCTATTTCCGTACGTATCTATTTTACTTGCACGAGAAAAAGTTTTATTCAGTCAGTTAGCAAATCATTTTCACCTGTCATAAACATTTTATACAAACCTTTTCATTAAATGTCGAACCACTAGAAATGCTGGTTTTGCACTACTTAAACAATGAGAGGTAATCTTTACTGTAATAAACATATAAAATATTTTTTTTATTGTCTATTTTCATAAATATTGTCGGAATTGTCTCAATATATTTATATAAAACAATAAAGATTTTTATTATTGATATGCGTCACTATAAGATGCTGTTAATCGTTACGTAACAACTTAATGCTTCGAGTACGGAGATTCTAGACACAATTGATTTTCAATTGTTATGGACCACGATCGTGGTCTTAGGGACTGGACTGGACGTATTAAGACAGAAAGTAAATAAATTAATAACCGACTTGGTATTACATGGATCTCACAACTTTTTACCGTAGAACAACTGAGTTGCGAGACTTGGTTTTTATGACAAGTATTGTTTTTGATGGGATATTTATTACATAAATCAACGCCAAAACTCGAGATCGATTACATTTTTGGATAATTATTTATTTTTAATTGTCTTTGTAACCCATATTAATAGATAGTAAGAGAATAAATAAAAAAAATATCCTATCTTGACTTTTATATTCAATAAAATAGCTAAATTGTTAATATATTCTCGCACAACATTAGTTATATAGGTTGTTTTTGGTTACTAGAAAGGCTTTTTAGTCCGTCTGGCCAGACCACTGTCTTACCTAAGTTGGTTGTCATAATAGCATTTTAATAACATTGATGAGGTCTAAAAAATTTCGGTAAGACAGCAATCCCCTCAGTTTCTGAGGAGCCTAGATGAAGCTCGCTCCCACCTTCGGTGTACTTGTCGCTTAGTTCACTCAAAGCGAAATAACTATGTGTGTTTTATAAGAAAAGGGCTCTTACATATTTTTTTTATTATTTATCTTTTTTTAGCCCTGTATTTGAATGGAAATATTTAATAATAAATATTGTGATTTCTGTTATAATAGATTTACTTCGCTTCTGATTATGCATAAGTTCTGCGATTAGGGATAATTTATATAAATTCACTTAAATCCAACATTTCAATTAATTATTTAAATGCCGATTAATTATTTAAATAGACTTTGTAAAACCAAAAACATTTAACGCAATCAATTTTTTAATAAAATACTTTGGTCTGTCATTTATTAGATTATATTAATTAAAGAGTCTAATATTGATCTTGGATAAAAATTACAAACTAGAATGAGCATTAATGTTTTATATCATTATCAAATATGTGACAGTGACAGATTGGATATTGCCGATATTTTCTCTTACGTTGCTGATATGCTGGTGAAGTAGTATACGTATATAGTTAGTATAATTATAGTAAAAAGACCTATGTTAAGGACCTATGTTATACATTGATGTCACTAAGAAGATTTTAAGCAAGATGTCAACTTCTAGAGCAGTGATTCTCACCATTTTTTTTTGTAGTGGCACATATTTAACGATTTCAAAAATTGGCGGCAGAAGAAAAAGATAAAAATTATTTACTTACTACAACACACTGCATAAATAGTTTATGACAAAAATTTGAAATATACGAAATAAACTAATATATACTATACTAATAACTAATAAACGTTTATTAAGGGATTAATTACAAGCTAATAATAAACATATTTTTAATGAGAAATTTGAGCTTGATGTTTTTTGATAATTTCATTTATATTTGGTCGTAAAAATGACAATGCTACTCTCATATTGTCTTCTATATTTAACAATCTTGATCATTTTTTAGTTTTGATGTTGGCTAATGCTGAAAATCCGAATTCACACAAATAAGATGTGGAAAATTGTAATAATATGTTTAAAGCTTTTTTGGTTATCATTGGATAATCGCATCTGATGTTAATCCAAAATGAATTGATTCTTCTGAATGTTTTAAAATTAAATCTCGATTATTGGAAAACAAAATGAGTTCTTCATCCTCTTAATTCAAAGTTAAGTCAAATACAGAAGTATCCGTTATGAGAAATGGATTACGAACCCAATGAAATTTCTTAATATCTAATTTTGGGAAATAATTAATAATTCTCTCCTCTACTGTTGTCTTAAAAATATTTTTCTTTTTAAATAATATAATTTAATAATATTAACATTATTATATATTTGTAAAATTAGGCGGCATACTTTTGAAATTTGGCGGCACACAAAAGTACCGCGGCACACAAAAGTACCGCGGCACAGTGGTTGAGAATCACTGTTCTAGATAAAAGAACAGGTATTCAAATATAGGTACGTGTTTTTCGTTTTATTGCATTATTCATAAATTATTATAAAAACGTCAGTATACAGCAAGGCATTGCTCTGAGAAAAAGATTTTTCATTTGTGAATTATACATATAAATTATCAACTTATTGCCTACCTATAAGCCCATAACCTAACTTTATATTATTTGTATGTTAGTAGGAGTAAACCTTATCTAATTTATGCATGTCGTGTGAAAAGTGTTACAAAAGGCACTGCCGTCATAGCACGAGCAACGCGACAATATATGATAATATAATAAAACCTCCATCTTAAAATTTATCCTCTGAATTTTAACAGTTCAATATGATAAATCACTTTATCATGACGTATTACTATAGAGGTTGGGCTATTATAAAGCAACTGTATTATTATAAATGCCTTAATTATTACTGTGAGCAAATACATAGTCTCGCAAAAAGGCTGCATGAACTAGATACTACCTCACCGATCATATAGAGCAAAGTCAACGTATAGTGAGCAGTATGTCAAGATATACAATTGAACTATGAATACACATTTATTGCTCAGGGAATGGAGGCGTTCTGTAGTAAACGTGTGTAGTGTGATTTATTGCCGCGTCTAGATCTAAAGATTACACAAACAAATTTCAAAAATTATTATTGAATTTCGATTATTAATACAGTTTTTATTATTACTATTTAACATAGGGTTGGTTTCAGGTTGACAGGTTATACACCTAACATTTTGTATATAATCTGAATCTGTCAATGTACCAAATTATGTAGTGAACAATAATCTGTAACCAATCGTTTTGGTATCATATTGCATAGGAACAATATATATAGTGTCGTTGAATTGTTTCCTATAAGAGTGTATGAAATTGTAGGTGCAGGAGAGCCCTAGACAAGGAGATTTAGATCAAGTAAATTTCTGCACTGACGAGAGTGATAATTTAAACTGTGGTGAAATCTAGAATTTTACTAATTGAGTTAATTATTTAATGGAAACGATTATACATTTTCTAAATATATAAATTAAACAATATAGTAATAATACATGTAGGTGCCTACATGTGTACTCATTTATTCCTCACCGCATAGCTCGCGTGTGCCATTGCTCATAATGTTTTGTTAGTGAAGTTAGCGTACGTATTTAAGTGTTCGTTGCCCTTTAATTTCTCTCAGTAGAAAGAATAAATATGAATATGAATGAATTTTGACTTGACTTTGTAAATAAAGTATTACTAACAAAGTCAAGTCAAAATTCATTTTGTTAGATTGTTGTAAGATCTGATTGAATAATCCGTATTAAATATCCTTATCCGATATAACTTCACTTCATAAGAAAATAGTCTACTCGTTTGATAGGTATATCAAATTTATTTTACAAATTTTACCATATCGATGTTATAACGAGTATACGAGTAAGAACAAATTTATAAATATTTCATAATTTTTCTATGTGACAAGCGAGTAAATAAATAATTTTTTATGTAGTGCTGTAGAGTATATTAATTATTACACATTTCTCTCTTGTAAATATAACCAAAAATTATTAATTTGCAATTCTCTAATATCTCTAACCTAAGTAAAATAAATCAATAGGTTACATTATTCTGACTTGTCGAAAACATTCTTTAACAATCAGAAGGTGCATGCCATTCTGATTGTTAGAGTTCTTATTCACTTCCTGGATTTTACCTAATACGCTAGGGCACAATTTATAAGGGTGATGACGGTATGGTATTTATCTTAAAAACAATTTTAGTTTAAGCGTTGCTTATCAATTCTTTTATTGACTTACGCTTTGAGCGTCTCTTTACGGTTCTGATGAGGCATACTAAGGCACTTCTTGTCTATATGCCTCATCAGAACCTACTCCTCATGCCTTATCAAAAGACTACTTTTAAAGTCCAAACATAATATATACCTCCTTACAAAATTCTAATACTTGCTAGAAGTTATGATTCCTACAGCTAATCATACAATAATTATGAGTATTTTACCTTCAACATTATAATAAAATCGCAAATAAATGATTTTGAGGATAAACAAAATAACGAAAATGTAATAGTCATATAAAATGTATTTCCTAACATGTACTTAAATTACAAGTAATTAAATAAAATCATTAAATATGAAGAACTATCACTTTCGTAAATATTAATTACACAACAAGAACTAATTAATTAACGCTTTCATCGCAATGCAAACCAATTGCAAAGAACGTGTTCGAATTTTTTTTTTATAATTACATGGTTATTGTTTTAGTTTTGCGATTTAATATTATATTTTAAGTTCCACAGACCAAACTTAACTAATAATAGTGTTTAATGACGGAACACGCCAGCACAGCTTGATGCACAATAAAATGTTATGATCATTTGTGCTGCTGACTATAGGTAGATATGAAAGATTTACTCTAGATTTATTTGTACACTAATGTCATGAGAAACTCACACCTACGTTTGTCGTAGATCTTGCCCGGTGACGTATCAAAGTCACAAACGAGGTAGAGACAAGCATATCACTGATAGACTAAAGATCTCATTAGCACGTGTCGAAGGAAAAGTCAAAGGAAAAGTACATATTCCAGAAACAAATAAATACAGTTTTAACAAACATATCTTCAATCTTAGAACTTCTGACATGAGGTGTCAACTATTTGTTCTTAATCACACTGGATCTGCTATTTATCGTCGCCTGCATTCAATAAGCTTTGTAACGAAGAAAACAGAGCCGCATCGTTGTCATACGGCAGCACTACGTTATTCTTCGATGGCGCAAACGGCACTGGCTGCACTTGTGGCACAGGTGTCAATAACATGTCCGTAACAAAGTCACATGTGAAGTTCAAAATATCCGCCAGGGTATAAGTACCGAGTTTTCTGATTAATTTAAGTTTCAGATGCCGCAAAACACTAACGAAGTAATCAACCATTTGATAGAGTACTTCGCGAAGTATTTCCCGGAATTGGTTTTTTATGGCGGAAATAACGACGCCCAAATCACCGAACGGTTGATACTCTGTTGACATTGCGCCGTCTTCATTTGCATCTACAGAGAGCAGGCTGGTGAGGAAATCACGTGATATGGGCTGCGGGGAAGCTTTCGCTGTGAAGTTTAAACATACTACTGCTACGACTAACGTAATTGCGCGATACATCTGCAATTAGATAAATATTTTTAGTTTTGTCTCCATAAAATATATCGATTCTGAATTGATATTTTTATCATAAAGTTGACTATTACAAACTATAACAATTCTCAATAACTATACATTCAATAAATAGAAACAAAATATTTTACAAAAGGTTCGTACATACCAGATTTTTTTATAATTTTTTACACACATAATATTTTAGGAATACGTTACGTTTACAGGTTGCATAAAATCAAATCACTATAAAGTAAATATGAATCGCTTACCTTGCCTTGTGATGAATTAAATGCACTTGAACGAAATATTTATAATTTATTCAGGATACGTATTGTCACAAAATATGTTGTACTGTGAATGCTAAATATGGAAGTGTCTTTCGTTTATAAGGTTTTGGTTTTAATAGACTAATTTTTAATAGGGTGATTTGATAATTATCAGAAGCATTTATAAATGAATAATTATAATTGCGTGACTAACATAAAACAAGTTATTAATAATATTAATGTCTCGAACTCCCCATTAGTGATAAGGAAAATTTTAATAACCCATGGGTTTTCAATCACAAATAATAACGACTTATAAATGAAACATTGTTTAAAAATATTGGAACGACATCGATTACAAAATGAAAATATTTCTTTTAAAAGAATAAATAATTATCAACTTGTGTAATTGATTAAGGCTTAAGTAGAAAAATTGGTACCATTTATATTACATTATTAGATACTTTACATTACATTCATCAAACAGCGCATACAAACAGTAAATATGATTTTCCCTTTATAATTAATAATCTGCACTAAGAAGGCAATAAAACTGAAACGATTTAATCTTATCTCTTAGGCGAAATGGCAACATTTATTAAATAAACAAAACTTCCAAGTGTATTATTTAGATTGCTTCATTACCCTCCAGTTTATCTGCATTGTATTTTATTATCAGCTGACAGACAACAATCTGTCTAGATGAAAATACCTACGAGTGTGAATAAACTTTGGATTATACGAGTATTTAAACAAAGCAATGAATGAACGCCAAGAAAATATTTTGTGACTTGCAATTGAATTTACAATTAGTCTAAGATATCTGCTGTTACAGAAAGATTGTCACAAAGTACTCGTACCTATTCGTCTTGCATTTCTTGTTATCAGTCGTAGAATTAATTTTCTGTCTATTGCGTAACCACAGCCATCACACGACCTTTAAAATACCATCCGCGGTAGCTCGACCACCTATTATATTATCTAATAATACTCGTATATATATATTCTACTATCCTACCTATAACAATCTGTTAGCCAAATAGATATATTTACTACTTAAATATAACCTCCTTTTTTTGAAGTCGGTAAAAAATTTAAATATAAATTGATACAACAGTATATGTATTTTAAACATTTGTATTAAATCTCACCTTATATATCTCAATATTTAAATAAAGCTTATTCCTCATATTTTTTATTTAATGATTTATTGTGTTTTATATTTATAAACTATATATTAGGGATAAATATGTCAGGACTTTAATATCGTTAATCTCGCCAGTTAAAATTGAATGACTCTTTGTAAGTTAAAGTCATATAATTTCATTTCGCATAAATAAAGATTGTCAGCTGATATTATAACGGCTAAATGTGAATAAATTTGAATAGAATTTAGATTTAATGAATCCACGACACTGTCCCATTACTCGAAAAAAATGTTAAAATAAATAATATAATATAAATTTTCTATATAACTAATTAAATAAGATTGTTAATCTCTCGGACCTCATTCATATATTTATTACCCATACCATTCTACTATACTATATTTGTCTTCGCAAGTGATTCAATAATAACGACTAAAACATAGATTATTTTTTAAAATGGCAACGAAATGGCAAGGGAATATTAAATTCCTAATAAGCTATATGAACATAAGCAATAACATGTGTGTATTGAGTATTGTCCTGTAATGTCCTACTAAGTTTTATTTAAGAAAGGCAATTACTTTGTAATTCCGGACAAGTGTTGTATTCTATTTGCATCATCGTCATCACACACAGCCAAGAGACTGGTGTGCTTCTCCTTCTTATAAATTAGCCAATTTATTTCAAAATTATTTGTGGAGAGCTATATCTAACAGTGGGCGTTTTATCCACTGAAATGATGATGGTTTTCGTCATAATTCCCGTCTTCCTTTTATAGGTGTAAAAATCATCAACAATTATTAGCACAGCTAATTAAAAATAACTATAGAAATTATAGTAGTAAATGTAATTCTCCACGTTTTATGACATGATCTGGTTACTGTCGAAATTTTAAAATTTCTGATGAAATGGTATCGGTACTATTAAGTTAATCTGATACTGTCAAAAAAATTTTAGATAGACCGAAATCTGTAGGTGGAACACTGACTTTCTACCTACAGATTTCGGTCTCTTTAGAATCTATATCTGAATCTATTTGGATGCTTTAAAACCTCTCAATCGAACTATAAATTTTTGCCGAGTCCCTAATTATGTGTGTGTTGTAACTATATCGTCATGAAAAATTCACAAATCTACTTTATTGCTTAATTTTAGCCACTTTCTCTTTATATCTTGCTTTAATCTCATTAGTTAGTGACAGTAGAGATGAGAGTTGATGATCGTTAAAACGAATAATGTTAATCTCTTCCATTCTCACCACACACACAACTCGCTTGTTTCGAGTTAACCCAGGCTTTGCATGTATATGTGCGGCCGTCTTCACATATTGTATGTGAAGACGGGTTGACCTTAGACTACGCCTTTTTCATATGTTCTTGGTTCTTCGCAAATGGGTACACGGTTCATTACGTTTCTTTCAGTGAGCTCACATGTCAGGTAGTTTTTTTGCGTACCAGTCATTTCACTTCAAATAGTGTTTTTGTCAAATTCTAGCTCTTTAACTACGTCGTAACTACAGAAGAAATCAACATCAAGGGATCAAGATGTAAATTGTGCTCTACTTTTATTAAACCGCGTTTATTATATTCTTCTTTTAATTATTTAGTAATATATATTTAGATAGATTGTAATTATACAAACACAAATTCGAAGAAAATTCAGTACCTAATTATTATATATTTTTTACTAAAGTACCCCTTAGTTTACCATGAATGATGAAGATGATAATCTCGTGCTCGTATGTATCGTAAGGATAATGTCCCGGAATATACATGCTCTCATTTTCAGTGTATAAAGCACACAGTTTGTGTTTTCTTGTTATTCTCTAGTTCTTTTCAGTATTTTTTCCCGCGTGCCGCCATCACAAAGACTCTTCCCAGTCTATTTGTATAATTTATTTTTAAAATAAGTTAGTAATTACTACCAGAAACAGAAAAGATCAACAACTTCTCGTCTTTATTTGACCACCTGAAGAACTATACTTTGTTTTTAATTAAAAAAAAATTGATGGACTTTCTTTAAACTTTCGTCTTCTTTGTATTAATGACAGTTGGTCTTCAATTATGCATGGGCGGTCGTCCTCGAAGTTCTAATGTGGAAGTGCGATAAACAAGTAATAGTACAAATAATTTGTACAGAATCTTTGCAAAGCTGTTTTTTTCTCAGGAGGAGGATAAATATTGATAATGTGTAACGACAAACAAAGTATATCTTGCTTTTGCGACCTTTGCATTAAATTAATCTAGTGCTTGAATATTTAATAAACCAATAATTCTGTATGTACCTCATAAACATTCTTAAAGTTATGTATTCTTAAAGTTATATATTTTTGTAGACAATGTTCATTTCGACAAGATATTGAAGTGTATATTATTTAAGTACGTACTATGTGTTTTCCGCAGAGAGGGAGGTACTGTTTTAGTTCGACAGATTACGCCATTTTCCTTTTCCTAGTGTACTCTGTTTTGTTTATGGACTATCTACATGATTTGATTATATTTAGTTTCTAGATATAAATAAATATACTATTAATCTTGTGTTTTGAGTTTCGCCTTTATCCAGTCTCACTTTTGGAATTTCATGAACTGCGAAATTGAACCAACAAGGCAGTCATTATATATAAAATTGTCACAATCTATAATTATATCATAAATAATAAACCAAACAGTAGCTTAATTATGCAGTTGAAATTTTCGATTGGGTCGCATAACATTAGTTCATATATATACATTTCTATGACGTTGGTAAACAAAATGCAAGAGGCAAAACAACAGACAAATAAACACTATTGCTAAAAAATAACAATTGAGATAGTATCGGCATTGACGCAGTAGTGACCGTTAAAAATTAAAGCGGATTCAATTTTTTTATCTTCGACAGTAAATCCTCAGATCTTATACGTTAATCACTTTCGTTATCTACGAAATAGCGCGTAATATAATTAGCTCGTGAATTAGGCGATCCAATTACCGCGTCGTATAAAGCCTTCAATGAATGCAAGAAAAACGTCGATAAGAGATAACCGTGGCAATGAGTCCGATCTACGGGCTGCGCCTGCGGCTCCAGTGATAATGTATCAGTTAGTAACGAGCCGGTGGTACGCACGCTCAGTCTACGCGATCCTTGCCGCGTTCAAACTCGCTGAATAAATTTTACAGAGGCGTTAATCGATCTTCGAAAATAAACATTGGTTAATACATTCAACTAAAGATTGAAGTGATAAAGATACACTTATGGGAGAAGTTAAAAGCTTCCCGAACATAATGAGAAAGTGTTTTAAAATGGGACTTTTTAAGAGTAAGTATTTTATGAATTTTTCAGTACTTATTTGGACCATATCAATATTACTTGACTAACTATCAGTTTTATAATAAATATATTTTATGTAATTATAAAGCAGTTAATTATAGAAATGCACTAATAATTGGAAATTTATGGATGCACTATTAATTGCGCGTCATTTGATTTTAGATTTGATTTATATTTGAGTTATTTTATATGTTCATGTATTTTGACTATTAGCCAGATAAAATAAAGCAAATTTAAATAATAAACATAGTATAAACGACTTGACGCATTGAATAAATATTATTGACATCAAATACAATATCACTCTATCTTTTATATAGATGTTACGAAACTCTTCAAGAGAAGTACCTAGACTTTTCCATAGTAAATTACAAAATTAATTCACGTACAAAAATAAAATAATACATATCAGTTTTAAAATAACAAAAGTGAGATTTCATTTTTTTTATTTAATTTTAGTTGAATTGCATAAAATAGTGATAAGTAATCTATAAGAAACAGAAACCTTTTTATAGCAATCTTATTTAAAAACGGACTGTTTGATAAATAAAAAAAAGGTATGAGACAGACTGTCAAACATGTAATCCCTAAATACGAGTAGGTATATAATGTTCCAGTTGTAAGTTTCGGCTCATAAAGAAGTTATTCTGAATTCTTTCTTGAATTCTTATTTCGCTAACTTCGGGTAGCCATTGGTAATGTAATTTTACAAAATTGTTTATCAAATTTACCTCCCGTGGCTTTACTAGTATCATACCTTAAAAAGAAATATAGTATGACTCCTCGAGTCTCGAGTTATCCCTGAAAATCGGAAATCGGATTTGTGGTAGGTACCGAAGATCACCTTGAACATCAAATTGCCCAAAGTTTATCTCTTTATAACATTATAGAATTATAAAATATATTGAAATCGCAGACTTGGACACCACATAGTTTAAAGTTATCATTATATCATTTTTGTCAGTAGGTATATTGTTTATACTGCAACTATCTATCCAATATAAATAGCAAGTATTTATACAGCTTAATCTCTATTGAATCATTTGATCATGATTGCAGTTAAAGATAATAGTTGTTATAAGTTCCAAATCATTTACAATCAGTAATTGGAATTCATATCTGATATGAAACAAGAAATTAATAACGCGTTCAGGTTTTATTCATTGCTTTTTATAAACTATTCTATTTCTACACGGATTCCTTGAAAGAAACATCTTTTGATTATTAACGTCATTTAATTACCACTAGCGTAAATGAAATATTTATATATAAATATGAATGTATTTAATTAATACAAGAAAATATTACAAACAATTTGAAAACTTGTTTTAGAATACCTCTAACCTAAAAGGTAAGAGAAATGCGAGTTCAGTGCAATCAGCGCCCGGCACGCATCAGCGCAGTCTCATAATAGACCGCTCCTATATGCTGCACCCGCAATCTCTCATTGGACAGTAGTAATAACAATTCTTATTTCAGCCAGCCTCCTTACTTTGAACTAGAAATCATTCATGATCTTTTAGAGAATTTTGTTTCTGTCATGGATGGTCTAATAAAGCAGACGAGAGAAAACGGGGTAGCGTTTTTACCCTTTTATTTTAATTATTCATATATTGTAATATTCAATAACAACACAATTCCAAACATTTAAAGTAATCTATGATAAAGATCAATCTCTAACAGTTCCGATATCTTTGAAGTTTTCACATTTTGGAACTCTCACATTGAAAAACAATATGATTTAGAATACCTAAACTATGATTATAAGAACTTGAAAGAGATTGAAACTAGGTTAAGAGTTACTTTTTTTTATTAAACTATAAGTTTTTTTATTAGTAAATACAAGTATAATATGTACTAGGATACAATAAAAAAGTAATGATAAATCTGTTCCTTAAAATGTAGATTTGCTTCTTAAGATATAGTCTTTACGACAAATGCAGGAAGGTAGTTTAAATACTCATCTAAAATTAAATAGTTTAAATAGTCATCAAAAAATAACATAGATTATACTGTATGTGAACGAATAGATATTTGAAAATTTATAAGCTCTTATATATTTTTATTACAATTTAATTATTAGGAACGAATGAAAGTCGATATTCTGATATGTATTCACTGTAACGTTATGATATGACGCGTGAATTTCCCGATAAGAAAGGCAGAAGTATTTTAAATACGCACGCATCGCCAATTTGTATTATGTCGCTTAATAATAGGGGAAGATTATAAAGCGACATAATACAAACTATGTCGCCGACTACCTTAAACATATTTTGCGACATCCAATAAGAATATGCTCATATTCTTCTATATTCTGATGATTTCAAATACGTGTGTAATTGCTCAATTATACACGTATTGGAAATCAGTAATATAATATACAATATAAATATTAAATATTGTGTTTCATTCTTTCTAAGATTTCTTCAAAATTAAATAGATATTTTTACAGGTATACATCAAAAAGATATATAATTATATTGTCTATCTTTTTGAGATATTGGGATTTTTTTGAATATGAGCTTATTTACGGGTTTTAATTTACGGTACGAGTATGTATTCAAACAATAGAGACAATGATATTGAATTATTTGATCGTGTCATCTTGACTTGAAGGTACCGCCAATGACATGGTAGCACCAATGGTACAAAAACGTCTTTGTTAATTACCCATGAAATTAACATAACACTAACTTAACTACTCACCAAAGCCCTTGATCACCCTAAAACATGTTTATTAAAGCTCTAGAGATAAAGAAATTCAAAAAACCATTGCAATCTAAATAAGGCTATGGTTTCGCCGTCTTGTTCCTGTTCTATGTAGTTTATAGCTAAAATTGCCGCAATGGTTGCTTAAGACTAACATGAATATAAATAAGGTCTTTCAAATACATTGAGAAATCTGTACATTATACTTTAGTGGGTAGAATAATAGTGTGCATTTTATTATTCAGTTATGAAAGGTGTACTACATATTTCTAATAAAATACCACAAAAACAACTCTTATTGATTTTCTGTTTTAGTTTTATATTGGTTTGCCATACAAGGTAATGCTAAGCTTATAATGCTAAAAGGCAGACAGAAAGACAGAAAAGACATTTCAAACACAAAGTATTTAAGGTCATGATTTCACTGTGAAATATTTTTAACAATAATATTTTCAGTGTAAAGTACCTTTTCAAACAAGAGTATTTATAAATAATAAGTAACTTCCATAAGTTTAATACAACAAATTACAGTATTGTTATTGGCGTAAATAGAGATATTTCAGTAATGTATTTGTTAGGGGTCCATTAACAAAATTATGAATTCGATGACGGCTTACGCATAACGAATTTTAAGGAAAATGTATTTTACTTCGTCTTGTTTTATATTCATACGACACAAGCTGTATGAAGAGTCATTATGCTAAATAGAGGCAATTTGTTAAAATCAAACAATGCTGTCAATATCTGTTTGTACGCTAGGAACAAAACTATAAAAACTAAGTATATCTATAGTTCCGATACTACGAAGCAAAATTAATATAAAATACAATTGTTTGTTAATATAAGTACATAAATATTGTATATACAAAATATCTGACGTTCATGCGATGAAGGAAAACATCACAAAGCGACCTGTATACATCTACGAAGAAATTCAAAAGGTAGATAACCTATCCGCTATCTATATTTAGGTTAGGCTATGTATATGTTTATACGTATTTGAGCTGTGATGATACAAATTATCAAAAAAATACAAATTATAATATTAAATATCTGAAATTTAACTATCTCCAAAAGAGTGCCTAATCGCTTTTTAAATTCGTTTAACAATCTCGCGAAAGAAATCATGAGCGGATGGTATTTAAAGTTTAAGGGACTCTACCCAAAAAACTAAAATACGTAGTTATCCGGTGTTTAAGAGATTCTGCAGAAGTGGCAGCTGCACTTGGCTTTACCGAAGAACTAAGATAAGGGAGGTGGATTAGATATTCTTTTAAAACGAGACCCATTTTACAAGATCTCTTATCATCATCGCGGGCCAAACTATTCTATTCTATTTAAATTTTAATAATACTCTATTTATTACAATTTTAATAATAATAATGAAAGTCTCTCGCAAATGCAGGCTAGTAATACAGGTGGCTTAGTGTCAAATACATGACAACGATCGTACATGAAAATTATTTTGAGAATATGACGTTATGAATGACGAGGACAAAATGCAAAACAAACAGGACACTTTAGGAAGCGAACGAATAAAATCAAGAAATCTTATCGAATTTCTAAGCACGTCGGTCACAAGTATATAAGTAAGGACAACTTAATCTGTAGGTAAGAATACATTTTATATCGATAAGAAAACCGGTTCGGCAATGTAGGATAAATAGATGGAGTACTGTTTTTGCCGGTAGCACTGTTTACTTCCGCACTTCCGGGGAGATTTTAAAAAGTAAAGGTCGCGTTTTGACGGCGACGGACAAAAACAAACATTCAACTCGACCCTGCTCCGTATCAGAATGCCATTGGCAACCATGATTTAATTTTGATAAGAAAGGGAAGCTTCTCTGAGCAATTTAATAACCTTATTAAATGATATAGTAAATTTTTTGTATGATTAAACAGTAGACGACCGTGTCTTGAAAAATTTAAGGGTATCTTGTAACCTTATAAATGTTCGTTACTGATATACACACTTTGTATGAGCTTAATTGGCTTAATCTAGTTTTATTTAACAATTAATCATTCGTTATATTGACCTTCACTTATAATTCTAATAATAAGCGAATAAACAACAATGTTTACAATGTTATGTTTACTAAACATTGTTATAACACACGTGAATAGAATTTAAGCAACAGGTAGACCAAATAGACTTTTCATCTATGGCTGGTGGTCAAGTCTTAAATTCCACATGGAACATAAATTGATTTATACATTAATGTAAACTTCGTTCGAAGTTATTGTTAGATAATAAACTTTCGATATACATATATTCATTATTGTTGCCCGTCACATACTTAAATTGTTTTAGAGCAAGCCATGCATAAAGTCTTGTTGCAAGATCCGTTCACCTCACATCCGATAGAGCTACATAATTTGTAGTGCCCTTCATTAATACTTAAGTCCCAAATTTCTTGCTACATACTGTGATTACTATAAAATTCATATACATTTTTAGTAATCAAATATTTTGTAATTGTTGTACTATAAATAAAACTTAGATGAAAGCTAAAGAATGAATATAATAGTTGTGCCAAAATTTGTTAGTATGGTAATTATTTATTACATGCATAAATCCTTTACAGGTATTTAATAACGACAAATACTAGCTAATTCTACGATGTGTTCGGAAATTGCGAGGTCTCGTGAAGAATAAATGTGAAACTCAGTAGCTCAAATATTGACAGTAAATTAATATTTTATTTAAATGATTTAAAATTGGAATAGTTTCCCATATTAGACAAAGTGCAATTATGAATGTCAAAACATTTTTTAATTAAATCCAGTTTGGTTTTGGTATGGTTTTTCATAAGTATATATATGATTTTAACCATAAGTATATATTTGTCTAAACAAAGCTCCTGAATAAGATAAGATTTATTGTAGAAAAGTACACAGACTTCTGAATGAATTGTTTATACGTTCGAGCCTGATATTTGGTAAAGTTAACTATTTTACCAGGTTTATACAGTTGTATAAATATCAGTGTTTTGTAATATATTTACGAAATTATACAAGCTTCTAATATGAATTTATTGTGGTAACATTATTTAATATATTTTATTAAAGGAGACTTTACTTTTGTAAAATGCTCGGTTAGCTCTGTTCTTTACTTTGTCTGAATATCGGCAGAATTTACTCGCAGCTAAATGTCATACGACATCACAACAAAAGCAAGCGATGTGTAACAAGTCTTGCTATATCACTATCATTTAGCTGACAAATTTTCATTTCTTTCTTTACATGATGTAATTAATGTCTATAAATACACTTCAGATGTCAAAACTATCAGTACTAGAGATTTTGTCTCGATTTCCCCACCGAGGGCCACGACCCTACTTTAACGGTTAGGGTGTTCGGCTTTAGTTGACGCTGCGCCAGTGTGGATGGTCGAATCACATACATTTTTGAATTCGAACTGAATTTCTCCGCAGGTGCATGCAGGTTGTCACACACGTTTTCATGTACGCAGGTTTACACAGTAGGTTTTTCATTACCGTGGAATCATCAAATAATGTTCATATGAAATTCAAATCAAATCAAATAAATGTTCAAAAATACATTGATACAAGGTAACATCAACCCCGGGCTTCCTGATTCTTATCAGTTATCACACACAGGCCACAGCAAAGCGCCGCCGCCGCTCTTTTTTACTGATAAGTAGTTATAATATAAGATGCAAAAGTTTTTCAAGTCCTTTATTGAAAAATAAATCGGATATAAAAATTTCACCTTCATCTTTTGAACGAGGAAGTCGACATTACCTAAATGTTGTTTGCGTTCAATAGTCACGTTTTACGACAAAACATGTGCGGCAACATTTTTGCAACAATACTCTGACTTTATTCTTGTTATAAACTAGTTTATAGCTCTTTGTATATGTTGTCATAAATAATAACCATTCATATAAATACAAGTTGACAGTACACAATTCTATTTAAGTAGGAATATTATAGAAATTGTTTTTGCGGTTTCGTAGTATCTATTTTACCAAAGTAACGACCTCACGAGTTAGGGTATTTCTGGTTTCCTCAAGTGCGCTTCGGCACTTAAACTACTTTTGGTACTTGTTCAGTTTATCCTCAGTAAGTTAATACTTACTGCTATAATGTTATCATGCTATCATGTTATTTTCCTCAGAAAATCTTATGATTTAGTAGTAAAATAAGGTATATACTGTATAAATAGATGCTACGCAATAATTACTGGAAGTTGGCGGTTATAAGCAGCGGTACTACAAGAAAATTCTATGTTGTCTTCAACACTCATTGACAAAGTGTAATTACTATCTTATCTTCGTAAAAAGGATATACACCTAAATATTAACAGATTTTATCATATTTTTTAATGAGAAGTTGTTGTTGTTTAGTAAGAATGTATGTTCGTAAGTAAGAAATTGTGCAATTAATTCTTAAATATATCTAAATTGTTATATCTATATTCTTAAATAATTCTGATATTACACAATCGATTAAACTACAATATACTCGTACTTGTTGTAATTCTTAAAATTATCAAATTTTATTCAACTTCATTATTCAAATTATAAAGATGAAGATATTGATAAGCGTGTCACCTTAATACAACGGTTTTATTATAAAGCAATGAAATTATTAAGATGCACTGTTATCCGGTTTAATGTTATTATAATTAGTTATCTGGCTTAAAGTAATTACAAATTTTATTATTTATATTGCTTAAAATAAGTATATTATATAAACTCAGCTCGCAGTATACTTTACTTGTTCTTTAAAAGTTCGTACCACATAATAGTAGATTAGACGATGATTATTTTGCTCCATCCAGTAACGCAAAACACAGAAATAGGATAACTAGCAATATTGGAGGATACTGGGTGCAACAAATTGTCGTAGCACATTCGTAGTAGCGGGCGTGTAGCGCCAGTAAACAGTCGGGACATGTGAATAAGTAACGCACTCATTCAAAGCCTTCTTTCACATGTCTTGTGTACTATGCCGCCCTAGGGTTGCGTTTTAAGAGCTATCTACTTTCTCCGCCTGTAAGGATGAGTAAAATGAAAAAGGCACGACTTTTGTTACATGGTTCTGGAGTTTTATTCAGAGCCGTAGGTACTGCTGTATGCTGCAAAACATTTTATTTACAACTAAAACTCTCTATGGGTGGATAATTAATACTTTTTATTTATGAATTTAGGTTCTATTCTTTATATTTCTAATCTATAATTACATATATTTATTTTAAAAAGTAAAAATCTTTTTATAGACCTGTTTCAAATATCATCTATTTCTATTTTGAGCAGTAATTGTTCTATTATTTTATTTCTCTGTGGATTTTAAAATTCGATTGCCTCTATTATATAAGTTTTTTATATAAAAGTAACTTTCTTGACACCTGAAGTTACAGCTCCATATAATTATTAATCCTGATGATTAAGGAACGTTTTGGTTGAATATTAGTACTCCCACCAGGGAGTTATAATAACTGCATTATAATTATTAGTGTATCATAGTTTACGCATTAAATATTTTTTTGACTATTTAACAATATTACTTTATCCAAATATATTCAATTTTAACATTTACATTCATAATTAGTTGTAAAACTAATTTAAAATAACTTCTAGTAATAAAATTATTTCATACTAAGTAAAATTTTGTAGTAATACGTAAGTTTAATAATATTGTGGCTGATATCGCATTTAGGAAGGAAGAATATAGTTTTACTATATTTATATCTGACTTTTCATTCCTTTTATTGAGTAATCGTAAGGTCGAAGACGTAATATACTTGTTGCACCGTTGTGGCAGTTGTCCTCTAGCTTTCAACGTATCGTGTCAATTTAATAATGATACCTTAGTAAGTATCCTATAACCAACAACACGCTTTGATTGTAAACGGTATGCGAGTTTAAGCATTTTGTTGTAATCCGATATACTCCGAAACCGTATGTAATGTAGGGCATTGAGGGTGTTATCGTGTTTCTAATATATTTGCAAAATACAACACTAGCAAAACTTGCCTTATAATATTACTCTTCCATTTATTTGAAATAATTCTTTGTTTATTTCACTCATTTTACCTACCTTTTATTTCCTAATTTTAGTGTATTGTATAACTTAAAACGTTTTCACATATATATTATTTTATATTGAAGAATGTTATTAAAATGTAAATTATTTTTGATTCAAACCATAGAAAATAAGCAAACTCCACTCGAGTGTAAAAATTTCCTGCGTTGCTAGTCAAAAAATCTGTTACTGTAAATATAGTTTATAATGAAACTAGCTTTCTGCCCGCGGCTTCGCCCGCGTGGATTTCGGGATTGGGTGTATAGAGGGTTAAGGGTCATAGCTTTTGCCCACGGCTACATATACGCGGAAGTCGGTTTATGGTGCGAAGATTTTATCGCGCTTCCCGTGGGACTATCCGTTTTTCCGAGATAAAAAATGCCGCAAAACTCCTCAAGAATCACTCTATCTATTGATGAAAACCGCATAAAAATCTGTGCAGTAGTTTTTGAGCGAAGCCTTTATTGCGCATCCCGTGGGATCTGTCGATTTTTCCGGGATAAAAAGTAGCCTATGTTACTCGGGGAGAATGTAGCTTTCCAAAGGTGAAAGAATTTTTGAAATCGGTCCAGTAGTTTAAGCGTGAAGAGGTAACAAACAAACAAACAAACAAACAAACAAATAAACAAACAAACAAACAAACACACTTTCGCATTTATAATATTAGTTGGGATTAGTCTGCAGCATTAATTTTAATAATTTTTAAATCTGTATAATATTGAAGTAATAGCAAGACCTTATTATGTTTAATATGTAAAAAAGTATGACTAATTATGTACAAAATTATTTAACTTATTTATATAATATAAATTATATTAGTAACACTCAAAGCAATTGGCCTACAATCAAAGATACTTATTGTATTTTTAAATTTAATAAGTACAAAACTATATTATTGCTATTATCCCTTACGGACCCTCTTATTTAGGAACAAATTGGTGGACGGAAGCTAATGCCATTTTATTTTATTAGCTCGTCTACAGTTGTTATCCGCGCGAACAGAAAGATAAGACTGCCTTACCTCTTTCCGCCCGCATCTTTGGACCGCTCTGCTGTAACATTGGCCAGCCTCGTCTGGGAACTATTACTGGTAGTAATTTCTTCCTTTGTAAATAATCGATCCAGTGCAGAATTTTAATCAAGCAGTAAAGTAATCGTCGCCGGGTTCCATCTAATGAAATGAATATATTTTAGATATATTCAATGACGCATTCTGTTAGAGACAGATTGAGTTTTCTCTCTTCTCGTGTATGAGATCGATCTATTATTTATTTTTATATATAAGGTCACGAGTTTTGAATAGGCTAATTCTAAATATAATATTTTTTAATTTCTTAAAGAAAACAAACGTTAAATGATGTACACATGAAAAAGTATGCATTAATTTGATTACTATTACATACAATTACAAACAATTGTGTTGTACGATAAAGAGTGGTTCTAATACACTAATAAGAATAAGTGCCCGTCATTCATACAATGAAAATAATAGAATGAATTGTTGAATGCACTTCGCGATAGTCATGCAACAACAGTAAACGTATGCATGTTATATGAATACTTAAAGGCTCTCTTTACTACTGCTACATCTTATGATTAAAGGAATTATGTGTCCTTGCGCATTATTCATGTACTTTAATATAAGAAAATTAGTATGTACATAGCTTACATGAATTGATATGATACAAAAACTACTTTAATACGTAGGCTGTAATAAAAGATTGCGATGTCGCTTGACATATTAAATTATTATGAAAGTTAATATTTAGGGTAGGTATGTCATCGGTGGAGGAGATCGGGGGAGGTATTGTAGCCTCCTCCGAGGAGGGCTCCCCTGTATCGGCAGGGAGGCGGCGGCCGGGGGATCCCGGAAGTCGCTTGGCGTTCCTGTGGGCTCCCTACATGCCTGAGGTTTTTAGTAGGTAGGCCTCCCCCTTCTGGGGAGGAGAGCCCGACATAACCGCCGGCTCACCACAGTCGGGATATGCAATTTAATGTATTTTCCTCAAGGGAACAAAAACAAATAATAATCATAATACTTATAAATCACCTGGTTTTATAAAGCTACTTACTTTTGTCTTACTTTAGTAAATGTTTTATAACTCTTGAGATTTTTTTTTAAATCATACGGGAGTTTTGAAACAAGTTATCTGCAGTTTCATATATTTATTTACCAACTTAATTTACTTTATAAAATGCAATACAACAAGGTGTACAATCAACATGATTACTAAAGCTCGTTATTAAGCCATGCAGGAGCTACACTGTCGCATATAATTTGACAGTTGGAAACAAAACATTTTTTTTTTGTAATACCATAAAAATGTACTGCATTGTAAGTACTAGGCGCTACTGGAGATCGATCGAGAAATGACCGTGACTAGAACCTAGTAAAAGCCAACTCCGATAAGAAGATGAAGTATCTGAACTTGCCACATATGGTTGTTGATATGTAGCAAGGGCGTCACTTGCTGTTCACACTGAGATCAGAACCTAACTTCTCTTCGCGAACACCTAAAAAGATTTGGACTACCCGACGGATTAGCAATAATGCCAGGATTGTTCGTGAATTTCTTACTTGGTCACCCGTTCGACTGTTTGGTTTCCTCTGCCGAGTAATCTGTCATCCCACGATTTTTCGAAGGCATGGGGGGACAAATTAGTTTCATATCTTTCATAACAATATAGAGCAATAAGCGACTACTTTCTGGCAGCGCAGGATCAATCGGTATGAAGATCAATAGGGGAGGGTTTTTATCCAACAGTCAGCATACATTTCTGATAAGCTTCTAGAGTGCCATATCGTTTAGATTCGTAAGATTTCAGCACAGTTTGAGATTTATCTATTACGAACGAAATATATTACAATAATTGATTGAATGTCAAAAATCTACACAACAAAAGTAATGATACTAATAAAAATAGATTGTTATTTAGTGTTGATTTTCAATAATAGTTACAGTATATATTATTAAAATGATAAAAGTAACTCTCTCGGATATTTATTTAAATTACTGGCACCTATATTAGATTGTACCCGATGTATTTATTTAACTCTTACAGAATGGAACAGTTTTTTATTTTCTTTTGTGCCAGTATTTGTACATATATTATGCAGATGTGTGATAAAATTGCTCTTTCGTTTTTAAATTTATCTCCCAGTGTAAGTTATAATCTTTTTTGGCAATTTTTTTTTCCTGTTTTTCTTTGCAATTATGGTTCCTCGATACACATAAAGTCCTAGAGTTATGTAATATATGATAGATGTATCAACACTGCGGCTGGTGCGAGTAACGAGAACAGTGACCGAGCTGAGCGGTATCAAATCAGTCCCATTGAGCCGTTCGCTTCCGGAGCGGTCCCCTACGTAGACGCCTCGCCTCCTCGCCCCGCGTCTGCATGTCATGTCACTTCACTTCCTTACTCTGCATTCTGCAATATTTAAATTCACACCAAACAACTTTTAACGTTGCCTATTTGTGTTTATCTTTGCCAACTCAAATTTAATATATCGAGTGATATATAGATACGTATGAAACGTATGTACGCATGTTTATTGTTATTTCTTATTTTATATAAATAATATACCAAAAAGTACGAATTAAGTATTTCGTCTCTTTGCTGATGATAAAACTGTTCTAACCATAAATGGTCAGCAGTAATTCGTAGCTATCAGATTTTACAATAAAAGAAATTATTACGTGAATGGATAAGAATAACCTTTATATTAATTTGACAAAAACGAATGATATATTAACGATAACCAATAAATTTGATGATTAATTATGACAAAGAACTTTACCTATTCAGTTAAACTATAGTGTTATTAATATTTAAAATGTGAAGCTCATGTACCTCCATATAGTTTGAGCAATAAATGTTTATGAATTTTCAATTTTTGACTATGTCATCCGATGCATACATAAATATGTCCGTTGTTATATTAGTTATTTATGCAACTGTTGTATAATCAGGGGTATTAAAACACGAATGTGGGTTTCAATAGTATCACATTAGTGTTTTAATACCTAATTATAACAGTTGCATACAAGACTTTATCTACAATCATGATGTGAATCCTCTATAAAAGATTCTTATACCATAGGGTATAGTTGTACAGTGTTGTAAGAACTATGTAAATTCAAGAAAAGTCTAATTGTGAAGCATGTAAAATAAACAAACCTTAATAAGTAAAAGAATTATTTATTAAAACTAGAATCACTCATTTTTGTAAACAACGCATACAATTTTGCGATGTCCAATATTCGAGTGAAAAAATGGCAGGAAATAACACGATAAGACGAGAATCCGAAATTACGAATTAGTCTACAATTTATTGTTCGTTTTTCATTTTAGCGATCTGGTGGTGAAAATGTCATTGCATGAGAATGTTCTTTTTTTGAAATTCATAAATATCACGCGTTTGGATGATATAATGATCATAATATCATTGAGTGTTTTAATGTTGGCAATAAGCTAATTGTTATAGGTTCTTTTATAGAGGATTAACAGCATGATAGTAGATAAAAATATTAATATTATGCTCTTAAATATTATACAATGTCTCGTCTGGTCTTCTTCCCATGCCCAGGATACTCTGAGCCACTGAGTAGTCAGGTAGAAAAATAAAATCCAAAATTATGTGTTGTATATAAATATACATAATATCATTTTGTATATAATTAAGTAAATCAATGTAGATTGTTTTAAGCATTTATAAAAAATCTGTAGTTACCTGATATAAAAATGTACCCGTGGTTCAAATGGCGAAATCCATCATCACGTACCCCTTTAGAATATAAAATAGCATTTATATAGAAGAAGAAATAATTGAATATTTGTTTGAAAGACAATTTAGATAAAATAAGTAAATGAAAAAATCAGAATTACTTCACTTTATTTAGGGCATAGTGTTAAAGTGATGCTATGGCAATCTATCGTCCAGTTAAGCTGTAATGTTGAGATGTTAATACATTATACCGTGAAGTTATACAATAGACCTTTATAGCAGACTTGGTGAACTGGTTGCCAAGTATTTAATGTCCATTACAAGGTTTTATTGCTAACTAGTAAATTGTTAGGTCAGGTTGTGACTCAATGTATGTTTAAGCAGTAAACAGGAATGCCATTTGAATACCATTAAATTTATTTTGTTTTGATTTATTTTTATTTGTATAATTTTATTATTTTTATACTACAGTTGTTATATATTGCAATGCATTACTAGTTTAATAAGTAAGACTTGTGTAATTCTATTATTGGAACGTTATCACATACATACCTACATGTCCCACTCACGGGTTGGCTTAGGGGATAGGGTTTTGTTTTAAGTTACCTCTCCCTAGAAGTATAAATGAGGTAAAATTCTTTAGTAGGCTCTCACGATATCCGTGTAAAAAAAGAGTGCCGATCACATAAGTTCGTTAACAAAAAATTGAAGCACAGTGAAAGGTTTTAATATCACTTTTCACAACCAAGATCACTTTTCTTCTTATAAATAAAAAAATCACATTTCTTCAAAAATTTGTGTATCATAACAATAGTCCAAATATTCGAAGATATTTAGTTCTTCATATCCACAACATGCAACAGAATCAACAATTTTCTTACACTATTTTATTGCCTATTTTGGACTATTCTGACGTTTGTTTCATCGATGCTACCGTAGAACTACTCAATAAGCTTGAGCGATTACAAAATTTTAGGGATCAGGTTCATATTCGGTGTCCGCAAATATGATTACATTTCTGAATATCGGTCAAAACTTAAATGGCTTCCGATTCGACAGAGACGTGACCACCATGTTCTTATCTTCCTTTACAAAATCTTTCACAATCCTAAGTATCCCAACTACCTTCGTTCTCGATTCCACTGTCTCCCTCAGAATTTATAGGTACCCTAAACGAGCATGTGTTAATAGAGTACTTAAACAGCCTTGGTCCAATACGCGTTACTTAAGAATTCGTTTACGGTGTCAGCGACGAGGTTCTGGAGCCAATTGCCCGCAAGTATTCGCGACTGTTCATTCGTGGATGTTTTCAAGAGAGTACTTATAGATCATTTGCGTTCTACTCTCCCACAATCATAATATGATCGTATATCTATATATATAAATATGTATGTCTTAATTACAAGCATGTATAGCACTGTATTCATTATTTTTTAAGTAAAATATTATTAAATTATAGCAAAAGTTGCACATAAAGATTTCCCGCACATTTCTCTCAAGACGTCAGTTTTGGTGGCTGGAAGAGATCTCTATTAGAGATAAGTCCGCCATTGTAGATATTTTTTCTTGTATATTTTACATTATGTCTAATTGTGCAATAAAGTGTTACATATTTTATGGTAAATGAAAAATCTCTTTACTTTTTTCTATTTTGAGTTAATTGTAAGATTAGTCGAGTAAATTATTAGTGCTAATTTAAAAAATAATTTATCCATTCCAAAACGTAGAAATCAATTCAAGCGTACACTCACTTCTTAATTTGGGAGAATTTACTTGAGCACGCTTGTATAAAATACCGTGTTTTTGCCACCGAATGTATTTTAAGTCGCTCACCTCACAGATTATACAAGAACTACGAGTACGTACTATGAAATAGTTCGAACGTTCTCTCATTGGACTCCGTGATAATAAAATCACCGCTAGTTATTTTCCGAACATCCTGTCGCCCCTATTAAAAAACTTAAACGTAATTTAACAGGTCACTAGCTTAGGTCATGACATCTTTGATCCGATCAATGGACTAGATGCTTAATGATCTGCAAATAGTTTTTATGTTATAGAATTTTCTAGGAAGTGAGTCGCGCCCATCAAGCGATTCAGATGTGCCCGAGTTAATTGTTTTTTTTAACAACCGCAATCAATTAACCGTTGATTTACTACGCAGCCCATTACCTGATGTCTGCATTATTTGGTTACGTTGGCATAAACGTTTTTGTTGATAATGATTGAAAAACATAGTTTCATTGAAGTTGTGAAATTTTATCGACGAATTAGGTAAAAGGCAAGATATAGAAAGTAGGTCACTGTCAATTGCTTGTTACAATTTTTTGTGATTTTAGTAATTATCGATATGTTGCTGTTATTAGAAATGAAATAGAAGACAGCATTTAAAAGCAATCTTATTCTATTTTATTTTGCCTGCTCGATTCTGCCATTGAAAACTTATATGTAAATTTGACATATTTGACTTTTCTGAAACATAAACATCTGTTTTTTTTATTTTATCACGTTAATTGGTAACTAAGCTAATTACACCATATTTTATTGAAATATCTTATTTGCTCATGAATCATCATCTTCGGAGTTAGTCATTTTCAAATCTCTGAAATCGACAATTTAAATGAAAATTCTAAATTCATTTATCACTATTCGTTTTCATATTAGAGAATTGTACAGAAAATTAGATTTTTGATTTTGAGAGAGTTTTGATATTGCAACAACTGCATCTCCTTCGTTCGATTTGTAGAAAATACTCCCTACAACATTATGACCAACATATATTCAGTAGGAAATAATGTGTCATTGTCTGCAATATTTACCTAACTCACTCTTCATTTGCTCGTTGATGTGCATCCTGATTACAACTCAAACGTACGTCGCAATCGCAAAGGCCGATCAGCTGGTGATCTTCTGGCTTTACTAACTCACCGTTGGGCGCAGGCGGTTGAGAGTAAGGATGAGGCACTAGGCGTTAGTTTGGACATAGCGAAAGCCTTCGATCGGGTTTGGCATAAAGCATTACTATCGAAGCTTCCTTCCTATGGGCTTCCTGAGAGACTTTGTAGGTGGATCGGCAGTTTCCTTGCGGAACGGAGAGTTAAAGTCGTCGTAGACGGCTCATGCTCGAACCCCCGGACCGTAAATGCTGGTGTTCCCAAAGGCTGCGTGTTATCCCCGACATTGTTCATTCTGCATATCAATGATTTGTTGCATACCAGTGGCATTCATTGCTATGCGGATGACAGTACCGTGGACGCACTGTATTTAGGCCGCAGCAATATCTCTCGGGATCACGTCGACGAGTGTCGGAACAAACATGTGTCTGAAATCGAATCATCCCTAGTGAAGATTTCCGATTGGGGGGGGGGACGAAATCTAGTCCAGTTTAACCCTTCTAAGACTCAAGTTTGCGTGTTCACCGCTAAAAAAGCCCCCTTTGTCGCATCGCCACTCTTCGGAAACACTCACCTTTGTGCCAGGCCAAACATTGGCATTCTGGGCGTCGATGTTTCGAGTGTTGTGCAGTTTGGCGGTCATTTGGAGAGCAAGGCTAAAATGGCCTCCAAAAAACTCCCAGTACTCAACAGGGCCAAACAGTACTCCAAGCCGGCTCACCGCCTTAAACTGTATAAGGCACAGGTGCGGCCTCACATGGAGAGTATTGTTGCCACCTTTGGGCCGGGGCTTCGGCTTATCAGTTATCTCCATTTGACCGAATCCAACGTAGGGCATCTCGGATTGTCGACGATCCTGAACTTGCCGATCGGCTAGATCCTTTGGCACTGCGTAAGGATCTATCTTCCCTATGCATACTTTACAGAGTCTACAATGGGGAGTGTTCTGAGGAGTTGTTCAATTTAATAGCAGCCGCTGATTTTCGCAACCGATCGTCTCGCCGGAACTATCATCCGCACCATCTGGATGGTTGGCATTCCACTACAATGCGTTTTAAAAACAGTTTTCTGCCACGCACAGTAAATATCTGGAACTCGTTGCCATCAACTGTCTTCCTTAACAACTGCGACATTGGGTTATTCAAGAAAAGAGCATATTCTTACCTGAAGGGTAGGCAACGCACTGGCGTCGCTGGTGACGTGGGCGGCGGTGAATCACTTACCATCAGGTGACCCGTCTTGCTCGTTTGCCTCTTTTTACATAAAAAAAAAAACGTTATAAATGCTAGTATCAGGGGAAAAAGAACTCTCTATTTCATTTGAGATTGAGACAACTTCAATTTTCATCAAGATTCAAAGTTATGTAAATGATGGAAATAATGTCCATAGCAAATAATGCTATGAAATACTGATAAATCTACAGTATAATTGGTTTATATTTAGTAGAGCGAAAGTAATTAATTATTAATTTTAAATACAATGTCATAATATAATATAATTAAACATAATTTCCTTATGCATACTTGATTTCGTAAAAAATAACATATGCCAAGAGTTATTTCAACATTAAATTAGAAACCCAGTAACGATATTAGCATATCAGCTATTTGATACATACGGCTTATAAAAACAAATGACATTTAGTTCGCTACAATCGAATGGCTGATTATTTGACATGTCCTTGTCAATCTGAATATGATACTCATTTCTTGCATTTATTATTATTTTTATACTACTCGTAACACAAAACATTAAATTACTTGTCTCAATTAACGACGTTGAAGTAGCATAGTTTAAGCCTATAAATAATGAGGTAACGAATTTATTTAATTGTGATTCAGATGCTTTAAGCAAAATTCAAACTTTAATTATGCAACAAGAATTTTGCACAACTAATATTCTGATAAAATACAAAACCAATTTGGTTACCGATTATATTCATATTTTAACATCCGCTATGCTTTATTTGTTTTTGTAAATCTAATAACATATTACTTAACAAAACTTCAAAACTATCATGATATTTCTTCGATTAAATAGTACAATGTATTAACAACAAAACAGATAAATTAAAAACGATGAGATCTAATGTTAACTATGTATGTATGAAGAATTGATTTTGTTATATTAATTTGTTGAGTTATTATTACTTCAATGTAGCGAGCCAATGATTCTGAGTTAAACGACCGGTAGTTAATGCTTTAAATCTACCGTAAAAACGTTTTTAATTGGTAAAATCTTTTTCGTATCAACACACCTACAATGTTGTAAAATTTGTATGAAAGGTTTTACAACTATGTTGCTATATTAAACCGATTTTTTACTGCGAAGATGAGTATAAAGTGCAACTTTAATTACGTATAATACGTCATTAATTTAAGTGTGTTAATAGCTAATTTTTATATTTATAAGTTTTGGTACTAATAAATTTCATGACATTTCATAATAAAATTCAAGAATAATGGCAACCCTAAGGACGGTTCATCACGGATATAGCTAGTAGTTTGATGTCAATAGTAGTAATATTATTACAAGCTACTGAGAACGTCTTGATATAGACAAAGACAAATGCATAAAAAATCTAAAACATTAATTGAAGATTACTAAGAAACAAGAAATAATTTAATTTTGAATTCGGCAAACAAAAACAAAGTCGATCCGATCGTCAGTCGATGAATTATACCTCCCTAACCTCAGCTAAATAATACTAAGTGCTCCAAGGTAGTAATGTGAAGTGCCTACTTAAACACGTTATGTGTACTTATTATAAGTTGATGAGCCATAAAAGAGATTGATATACAATTAAATATTCAGATAGTAGTAATTAACGATAGTTTTAGCTTTCGATATTTATTATTTTGTAAATTACTTCAGTTTTTAAATTATACAGAATATTAGATTATATGTAGTCCGTAGTGGGAGACATTTTACTACCGTTGACCCGTTTGGTAATTACTATCTTCATAAATCCGTAAACAAACTACTTCATCACTATTTATTGTTTTATGTATGTCAAACACTCAAAATGATACGTAATATAAAGCCATTTATGGTCGCGACATACAGGTTAACTCCTAATTATTCGTGTACAAATCAATGAAAATTATTATAATGATAAAGCTAGAGAGAAAGTATAAGTATGATGGTGAGTATGATAGTTTTCGTAAATTATTAGGTAGGTTGTAGCCGGTCAGTGGTAGTTTGTGGTTTCTCTATAGCTAGGTACGTATTGTACCGTACTTTTAAGTGATTGTCGCGATCTTAGCATCTTTTAATTATCTCTCATTTTTTTCCTTACTATTGTTTCCAATATACTGTACTGAAGTCTATAAATATATTCATGGTAAGTTTTATAGGTTTCACCATAGCTATGGTCATAATCATATTATATCGATATATAAAATTACTAGAAAATTCAATTTAATTTTTGAAAATATTAACTGAAATTAATTGCAGAATGAATGTTAATTGAAATGCACCAGAACTATGCAAGGAATATGTCTCACATCTTGCCAATTCGTGTTTGACCGGTAGAATTAGTCTGCTTATAATAATAGAGCCATAGGCTACGGTGACTGCTTACCATCAGGCAAGCCGTAACTCTTTTGTCACCGAAATAGTATAAAAGAAAACATTGAATGTTATAGAAATAAAGTATGGATGCAATTATACGGTTTGTTACATAACAAAATATGTTATAATTTTATATTTTATATGTATATATATATAGATAAAACTTGACATTCCGAGTTTCTTGCCTGTTGTTTGCGGCTGTCAGCTTCAATTTTAAGTCAATCATTGCATGCAATTCATTACCTTAAGCAAATAAGTTTTTTCGTTTTATTTTATTGATATCATATATTGTATTTCAACTATGTATTATTATTTATATATAGACAAATATATAGTAGGTATTTGTACGTATTTATATATTATAGTATTTATTACGTTCTTATTATGTTCCCTCGATATCATTAATAAATTCAAAATCCTGCCCATAGGTAGGTACTTAAGTTATTTGGAAGACATCGCTTCTAGCTAAATGTCATCCGTTGTACAGTTGTTTCAAAGGTTTAGTGTCACTATTGACTTCGTCGATATAAACACATGTATTCAATATAAAATATATATCAATATAAACTGAGAAACTCAGTACTCAAATCTCATACTATTATTTATGATTTTATATTATATATATATACGATAAGATTAAGTTAAGCAAATGTTAATGATGTTGACAATGGTGACCTATTGCATAAGGGGGTAGGTAATTGTTCGCAAACAGCTTAGCCAGCCATGCAAATCGCGATCGCTGTAATCGATCTGTCCCAGTCCTTGGCCCCAAATGCACTAGTCGCACGCCAGATGAAGAATAATGTCTTAGCACTCGTCGCTGACACCTCGCTATTTGTTTGTAAAACTACGTGCGTAATACTGGTCACCCTTCCTCAGGGCTGGCTAAATTACCAAATTTAACAAATAATATATAAAATATTTAAGCAAGTAATTTCAAGGATATAATTTAAACAACAAATTAATATGTTTATTTATGAAATAACGATTTATCTAATGGACGATAGAAAATAGTCAATATTCCGTATTATTTGTAGTTCATAACTTGCATTAACGTAATAGTACCTTTTTCCTAATAACTTGTTATAATAATATCTAATTTCCCTGCGCTCTAGAATGACATCCCTAGTTCACGCCACGTAATTGTAGTATCCTCTGAGTCGAGTTACTCGTATCTTTAACTATTGCGGGAGTCCTGTCAAACAACCATTTTTCAACGCCTACTTCTGTACTCAGGGTGACAATGTGCGACTTGTAGTAGTAAACATTTTGTACGTTTTCTCTGTTGTTTGAATCTTGAACTCATTTCATTAATGGCGTACTCAAACATTTACTATAGCATTGTCATTTATTAATACGAGATAAACAGGTAATTTTATTTACGTTACAACTTCGCTTTAATTATTCAATGTAAAATTACATCTTAAATAGTTAGATTAAATATTATAATTTTTTGAGATGATGATTTACTGGCCTGGATTCTAGTCCTTTAGGCTCTTAAATATATAATTTATTATCAGAGCTGTTAAAGATTAATCCATATTGGATTAAGCTTTAACAGCTCTGACATACCTACGTTTCTTTTAGTAACTTTATTAATTTTTACATGAAATGGCTTACATGTTCACATTCGGCTTCAGTATAATAACTATTGGTTGAATCTATAAAAATCTAAACATTAACAACACACGAGAAACGGTAAATTCCACCAAAACTATCAAAATGCCTTGTTTCTGTTATTACATATACAGCTTTACAATCCTTATCCATATAATAAATGCAAAAGTAACCGTAACATATACAACATGTCTTGGAATAGGAAATAAGGTACTATTTATCTCGAAAATTTGAAGTATTTCGCTTGGAGAACCGTGTAATTGAACTTCACGCGGACGAAGTGCGACGGATCGGGCAGAAAGCAGTTAGTATATAGGTATCTACCAAGACAATTTAGTCGAAGACAATAGCTAAACAAAAAGTATTAAACTGAGATAGATATTCTAAAATAAATAATAATCAAATTACTAATTATAATACCCAATTAGTTATGAAATCGCCCCTTCAGATTTTTCGTTTCAAGTCAAGGTCATCGCAGGTCATTACCGTTGCAGTAATCATTGTCAAGGCGCTGGCGCCGCGCCGTGCTGTCGCGATCACACGTCGGACGCCTATCGCTAATCATGAAGGCACTCAACATTTGCCAGCGCACGGGCACGTGGTCTCGGCACATGCATCTAAATAAACGTTAATGAATGAAATCGTTTGAAAGGATTTGATTAAACTCCTACTCGCTCGGCTTTAAGTTTCCGTACGCCTGAATAACAATAACACTCGGATGTCTGGACAACAGCCGTAGCCAATTTGCGTTGTATCTACTGACTCGATCAGTATGGAATTTGATACAAACATCAATATGTCACTCGAACACTCAGGCCCGTATTACAGAATGAGACTGAAACTTAAATCTCTGTATGAGGTGGCTCATTTATTTCACTGCACCGTTGAAATATCAAATTAGTTATTGAAACTCTTATTTCAAGGACTATACATAATAATATCCTCTCCTGTTACCTCGAAGGTTAATTCAAGAAAACTTGTAATTCATATCATTTAAACAAAATCTATTAACTAAAATGTTATATTTATATACACTTGTAATATGATAAATTTTGTACGTAACCATTCTATGCGGTTCAATTCGCACTGTGTCCTGATTTTGATAGTACGTGTTGCAAAGGAATTCGACAGGTTATTTTATGTGATGCGGTTACCGAAGTCTTATGCATATATATATCATTTGCAAATTTTATGTCCAAACCTCGTACTAGTAGTGCCATGAGAAAGATAGCATCACCGTAACAGACGTTATGATGACCTCACTCACAAACCCACTGACTAAGTATTTGAATTGTTCTTTTAATTTTAGTGTAATTGAATGTACACTACATTCAATTACATAAATATGTTGCCAGTTGACATTTGGGATGGCGTATAATAGATATGAATAGAATAAGATAACTTGTTGCGCTTGTGGTGACTATAAGTCAGCAGGTAGGAGAGAACCGTTATTACGATGTTTAGTTTCTGTCGCATGAATTTATATTTTTATACTAAAATTACGTTTGGTAATTGGTCCTTAAATATGAAATTTTTACATTGTTTATTTATATTTTTGACCTTATAATAAGTATTTTGATAGTCCTTTATAATTTTCGATAACGATATTTTGCAAATAACTCTTATTTTTTTTGTCAAAATTAAATATAGAAGGCAACGCGTTAGGATTTTACACGATATTGAGATCGTATGTCGTATTTTGCTTTTAATAGTACTCTTCGAACTGCTTACCTTAAGTAACAATGTGTAGGGCGCGCAAGATAGCCCTTAAAGCGGAGAGGTCCTCAAGTGCCAGTCATATGCCATTCAACGATCCGTTATGCTGTTAAACACAGAGTTGATAGGCTCCTCGAAAGATACACCGACAATTTGGAGATTGCCGGAAGGCACTGGATGGTAGTAGCGCAGTATCGATCATTGTGGTTAGCTCCTTAAAAGGAGACCATGTTTAGTAGTAGGCATCTCGAATAAAATAACGATAATGATATTATAACTGAAGTGTTTCATTACATCGATAATTGTATATCTAAAGTATTTGGGTTAACCTTGTTAAAGTAAATAATATAGTAAATATAATTTAATTATATATGGTTTTTATGTGAAATGTAGGCAAGTTAAGTATTGTTATGTGATCAACAATGTTACATACTCTGTGACAGATAGTATGATGTATGTGAGGTAGTCGACATTTCATTTGAAAAATTTCATATATACATGTGTATATATGAAATTTTTCAAATGTAATGTATAACGAAATATAATTTGGGAACTTAAATTAATGAAACTGTACTGAGGACAAAAATTTTTGTAGTATTGACACATTAAGACAGTATTTTCTTATTATCTAATTAATGCAAAATCTTTCGCTTATTTAAGACAATGATAAGATAGTGCGTGTATTTTTATTTAAGGATCTTAGTATCAGTACTGTCCTTGTCTCTCAATTTATTTGATCAGAAGATGAACTGATAGGATCACGCACGTACTAAAATCAATCGTGCTGAAAGAAAAGGTTGGAAGTTTGTTTCAACTTTACTATCGTACTTTAAATTATTTTAGAACATATCAACTTAAAATTGAAATAATTTACAAGTATTTTATGAAGTCCATAAATTAATACGAGGTAACATGGTCGATATAGCCATATATTTCGCTCTAACTCGTACTGTGTACAGTCAGCAGCACGTCAAGGTGACTACCTTCCATTAGATGAGGTCTTAAGATTAACATTTATAAGTTTGCCTTGCAGTCATGTGTTTATATGAGTTAGAGTAAAAAAGACACGAAGCAACCGTACACTTATTCAATAATCCTTCAATCAGCTACCTCAATACCTATTTTCAGTACATGCTCTTCTGACACCCTACGTCCCGCCCCTGAACGCCTCTTTAGATGCCACTCTTACTATTTCAATATTATTTATTCTTCCTTTTTTGTCCAAGTTATTCTTTTGAGTTATTCTTTTGAGGAATTCTCATCCTAGCAGCTCAGCTTATAGCTATGTTATTTATATTACATAGCTACTCTTTTGTATTTCAAAATTATGTGAACGTACAACAGATAGGCACTCCTGTACTATGTTTTAAACAGATAAGTCACGTAAACGTTGTCAGCACAGCTAGCTGTATAGACGGTCAGGTACAGTACCAATTAGTAATGCATTAGTAATATTCAAATATAACGCATAACATTGTACTACTGTAGTGAACATTGTAATGCTGTTGAATGAGTAAGCTCTGAAGCATAGCATTTAGATTACGGACGATGCTTGGTGATTGCTCGGGATTCATACATTAATTCTGAAAATGATTTAAAGTTATTGTTCAATCAACAAGCAATAGAATATTATTGAAATGACGAAACAGTTTCCAATTTTTATATCAATTTTGTTTTCAGTGACTAAATAAAGCATGCTATTAAATGTAATATGTTGAAAATTATTGAAATTTTTGGGACATATTAACGAAATTTAATTAAATACTTATTATAAAACGTAAACTTTATTTTTTTATTGTATTATGTGAATAATTTATTGAAAGTGTATGTTTCGATATATATATATACATTTTTGTTTCTTATTTATTTCTACACGTTATTAATACTTTTGTGTCATGGAACTGGTGGAAGAATATCAACAGCAATACATATTAATTAATGTAAATTCAATTAAATTGTTGAACTTCTTAAGAATAGGGTAGACGACTACAACTGATTATGGCTATTTTTATACTATAATTATCTGATTTGAGCAATTTATATCTTACGAAAGTATGCCAATATAGAAATTTCAGTTAATTTATTAATTTATATTATTTTTAGATTTCTAAAAAATGAGCAATTATTATTTACGTAATTCTAATGAAACGAACACATTTCTAGCATTCTCACATTAAATGTAACATTTTTTTATATAGAAAGTATACCTATAAACGTATAAATAACAAAGTTATTTTAAAATTTATTTATACGCTCATACAAATTAGGCGAGTTTACTGAGTTATGACGTCACAGCTGCAGTGTTTTTAGTATGGAGCGTTTTTGAGCGACCCGCGACAGCGCCGCAAACATGGCGATGTATCTTCAAAAGTAATAGGTGCAGGTGTACTGTTGGTTCTGCAATATTTCTCACTTAAAAGAGTACTCTTATTATATACTGAATTTAAAAAATTGTCGTCTACCCAATTGATGAATTTCTTCTTGGCGCGGCTGTGTTAAACCTGAGAAAGCGAAACGTAGCAACTTTTTCACTTGTCCCTGTCCCTGACTGACAAAAAAAACATTTTATTGACGGAGAACCAAGTAAATATTTTCGAATTGATGTGATTAAAAACTTATTTAAAGACTTTGTTCTCAAAGTATGTACGTCGTATAATACTGATTCCTAATATGTTAATATACTGACAGTTCTTTATTTTCCTTTTTCAGTAATTCCGAGTCACGTTTCGAACAAAGAGAAATCGAGAGCCAGTCCTGAGCCTGAGCAAGAAGATGTGGTGGCATCCATCATTGGCAATTACGGAAGATGGCAGCTGCTTATCACTTTCCTGCTGTCTCTGTTCTCATTCCCCTGCACCTTTCACATTTACTTGCCGACGTTTACGGTGAGAAATTAAAGTAATTCGTAGAATTTAGACACTATATTTGTATTCGAAAAACTATTCTTTTGCTTTCTAAGTATTAAGTCAAAAAAGTCTAAGTTACAATGTTGATTTGTAAATCCTTGAATCAAAATCATGCATTATAACATTATTTTTTGTTTCTTCGTGTCATCCTGTTTGTGTATTTCTGAGAAAACCCCGACACACAAATCACATTCAACACATATCCTCAATGCGTTACTATGTATGAAGTCCCTAACTATATTATTTAATCGATGGAATAATTCTTTAATGAGCACCCTTTTCTATGCTGATTTATTAAATGTTGATATCGCAATTAATAACTTAATATTGATTTATTCAATTCTATAATAATAATAACCTCAATAGATTTAATATTACTTTTTTTACTTCATAGGCAAGATCAACAGATTTTTGGTGTCGTCGACCTGAGAATTTATCTGGTTTGCCTCTAGAGGCATGGATAAACTACAGTCAACCAGTCGATGCTTGCAACGTCCGAATAATTGGCTCCGGTGTTACAGTTGAATCCATACTTAATAACACCGCTCCACTGTTGAACTCATTTACAAAGTGCGCCGAATGGGACTTTGACAGATCCGAAGTTGGAGATACCATTATATCAGAATGGAATCTTGTTTGCGACAGAGCAGGGCTCACGAATTTGGCGGAGGTGGTTTTCCTGGTAGGCGTTGGGGCGGGCGGAGTCCTTGGGGGTTGGATATCGGACAAGTAAGTATTTTTTTCATAACAGTTATTTCTTGTACATAAATACACAAATACAATAGATACATTATCTCAAAGCTAAGAAATATTATTATAAATGAATCAAAAAGTAGAGATCGTGTGAGTTCAGACGAACTTTATGCTCCCCACGTCAATATTTTGCAAATATTATCTACGTAAATATATAAGATAAGACACCAAAACATTACCTACTTGTAAAAAATCAACTCAGTTCATCTAGCGTATAAAATTGTGAGATCCATATAATACCAAGTAGGATAATTTATTCAATCCCTGCTCAAGGGAGCTTCTATCTTAAATTTTACTTAATCAGCTAACCTACCAACATCTTATTCTGACCATATTAATCTTTATTAATATGTCTTAATATCTTTCTTTAAACTCGTATATGTTTTATATATATAGTCTGACTTGGACATCACACTTATCCAATTAGTTTTAATATAATATGTATTACTTGTGAGATACATTATGTTTTCATTCATTTATTTCAGGGACATTCATTTCATGTAATTGTAAGACAGAAAGTCCCTTAAGTACTACAAATATAAATTTATAATATATATTTATATATGGTTATAATAATTTATTTATAATATTTCTAAAAAACTAGGCCGAAATTCAAAAATATTTTTTTTATTATAAAAACACAAAGTATTCCATATTCGAAGCTATTATACTCGTATCTGTTAGAAATGCCTTAAAATTGAAGATTGATGACCGATAATTATATCGGTCACTCAGTCAGTGAGTGACAAAATTAAGAAACGTTGACTAGCTAAGCTTTTCTAAAGCTTTTGGTTCAAATTGAATTAAATTTGAAATATACCTTGTTTATACAATACCTGCTTGGTTATAAAAAGTTCTAGTTCTATGCACAACAAGGTTATATGGAGAGTCGACAAAAAAACTAAAATCTTTGTTAAATAATTATATTTTCCCTTTCAGGTTTGGCCGCAAACGCATTCTGATGGGAATGTTAGTAACTCAGAGTACATTGGCTATTCTTTCTTTGCTCGTTCGGTCGTACCTCCAGTACATCATTGTGAGGCTCGTCATGGGTCTGGTGTCAGTGTCCGTGGTCTACGCCGCTTTTGTTCTCTCTGTGGAGCTGGTCGGAGGGAAGTGGGTGACGATAGCAGGAGTGTGCAATTTCTTTCCTCTGCCTTTGGCGTACATCATCGTCTCCCTACTGTCATTGGTTATGCCTAACTGGAGGGAACTGCAACTCGCACTTTCAATCCCTGGATGTATGCTGCTGCTTTTATGGTGAGAATATTCGTATAACAGTTTCTAAACTAAAGATTACGGGTAGTGTCACACATTAAAAATTAAAAGTCAATTTAGAAAAATCTTGACGTATGATGGGTCTGAGCTTAAAACGAGTATTCATACTTATTTTGTTCGTAATTAGTGATTAGAAGAATTAGAATAGAATAGAATTAGAAGAAATAGAATTAGTAATTAGGAATATTCCTCTAACGAACATTCGTTAGAGGAATATTCATATGCAATAGGAAGTGTGAAGTTTTGAAAACAGAAACCAACAAAGATCATGGCTACCTCCATTATATTTTAAAGAAGCATAAAAACACACAAATAATTTGAACATAAGATTTATTAATCATTTTACTTTACAGGTTTATTCTTCCTGAATCGCCACGATGGCTATTGAGTATGGGTAGAGTACAAGAAGCCAAAACGATCCTGGAAAAAGCTGCTAAATTCAACAAACGGGAACTGCCCGCTGACATTGACAAGATACTGATACTATTCAAATCGGAGAATCACGACGAAGAGCCAAGCGTATTAATGTTGTTTAAAGGCCATTTACTGAAAAGAACAATATGCCTATTCTTTGCCTGGTTTGCCATGACTATAGCCTACTATGGATTATTACTGAATATAGGAAATTTTAATCTGGGAAACTTACATGCCACTTCCATTATATTGGCTATAGTTGAAATTCCAGCAATAGCTTTGAGCATACCAATTTTGCTCAAAGCTGGAAGACGTATTCCTATATTTATAAGCATGCTAGTATGTGGACTTGCGTGTGTAGCCACTGAAGTGCTCGCCATATCCTTGAACTATGACTGGGTGTTGATTGTTTGTTTGATGGTGGGAAAATTCGCAATTGGGTCAACAAATATGATGTTACCAATATTCACTGCTGAGTTGTATCCGACAGTTATAAGAAATCTGGGTGTTGGGGCAAGTCAGATATCTGCGGGCTTGGCGCTGATCGGCATACCGTATTTATGGAAATTGGTAAATATTTATTTATTTATTTAGGTACATTAACATCATAAGTATCATTATTACACTATCACTTAACTAAAGTATTTTATCTAATACATATGACAATTAGAAGATACGACATTGTCCAATAAGGTTGTTGTATGTAACATTTATATTAAAAGAGAAAAACTACCCTGAAATCAAACACCCTTCCTTATTTAATTATTTAGTCCTATTATTACTAATTTACTATTAATTACTTAGTTTTGCCTTAGGCAATATGGCGTATAGAAAGTCCTCGCAATAGGAGACATTAGACATCGAAACGGTACCTCCAAAGAGACCTTAGGGTATTACTACTTAATTAATAATTCCGTTGAGTATTTTATATAAAAATACCAAGTCGTGTCTCGCCCGACGGTCCTTCAGTGACTCAAAATTAAAATAAGACAGACGATCATCATATAAATATCGGTGAGATACTCCCGAGACCGCGAACACAAGATATCTTGTGAAAGGGTGTTGAATAGCCTTCAGTCTTTGTGATGCCATAGAAGGGATTCCATATGACACTGGCATACTTGAGATTACTGCGGACTAGGGCATTGAAAATAATAATTTCCAGATCCAGAACTTTACCATTTGTATTATGCACATAGTTCATTTGGTATAAATTGTTTCCAGTCATGAAGTTTACGAGCTCTAAACCCAAAGCATTGTGACACTTAGATGGTATAGTATGGATGCTAGGTTTAGGATTTATGTTAGGTTGCCAAATAATGTTACCCTGATTGAAATCGCCCAATGTTATAACCTCTCTCACCTGACTCAGTACAAAATCTACGCTCTCGGTAAAGTTATAAAGTGCTATTAAATTTGCTGATGGAGGCAGATAGATACCACATAGCACAATTTTGTTAAGTTTATTATTAATCCTAATTTTAAAAGTAGTCCATATAACCTTAAGATTACGTTCCCAGTGATATATTCTAGTTGAGACGATATCTCGTGAAACCACCACCATCCCACTTTTGTCCAACATCATGCTAACGGTCTTTATCATATATTTTGTAATTTAGCCATGTCTCCGAACAATGACATTGTAATCATTTTGTAAGGTATTATTATAAGCCTCGTTAGTTTTCGTCGTTATACCTCTTACTTTTTGATAGTAATGTGTACAAAATCGATTGACAGTTCGAAATTGTCACAAACTCACCTAAAGTTCTTTTTTATACTAAATTAAACTATCAGTTTCAGGCTGTCCGGATGTCGAATAAACGAGGCCGAAGACTTCTCATCCTTTCTTACGTATATCCGTCCGTCTCGAACCGATACAAATTTGTATCCTACTTCCTTTGATTTTTTGCGCGCGTAAGCATGAAATGATTTTTTAGATGAGTTAAATGCTCAGTGACGTATACTGATTTCACTACTCGTGCGTAGCCTAGATGGCAAGAAATAAACTCCGTATTCTTGTTAAATTTAAATTCAGCTGCTAGGAGGATGTCATGCTATCATTATCCTTGTTTATCTTCGCAATCCTAGTAATATGTTCAATATCGTCCTCTGTAAGTGGACAGTTTACCGCTATGGCCAACTGGACAAAAGTGCTGCTTAGGTTTTCCAGCGGATTTTTGGTATTCCGTTAATTTCAACATTGCTCTCGCGTATTTTTTATTCGATGTCATCGAACTTTTCACTTAGCTCACGAACTGACACTTGTAGGTTTTGATTTTCGGATCGCAATTGTTCTAATGCTTTTTCCTTTTCTTCCAATGATTTCTTAGCATCCTCGTATTATTTCCCTGGTATCTCGTAGCTGCTCAGAGATCTGTTATTTGATAATGCATGTTATCTCCTGTCGCAAAATATCACGCAATCTATCTTCAGTCACGTAGCAGAGGTGTGTTTGTAACTCAGGTATCACGTTGTCTACGTTTTATTGATTTAAAAAATTTTCGCAACGATGGACTCGTTGCCAAAATTTTTCATCAAATCCATTGCACGTTTCGGCCGTTTTGTAACATTCAATCTCAACGGGACTTATATCGTCATTACCAGGTTCAGCGCGAAGCGGAGTGTTCGCGTTACTACCTCTGGGTTGCCTGCATTGGCATTCCGGACATATTCAAGATTTTTTATACTAGGGGTTCAATCGAATTAAAGCATTTTACGCTTATCTTGGTGCACTTAACGTCATATTTTTGGTTACAGCCAACACATTCCATATATTCTCTACCTTTACACTCAGCACAAGACGATGAATTTGGTGTCATAGTTGAGGTGACTCTTTGTTTTACAGTATGTAAATATTCTTCACTGAATAGAAGATAACGTTTATTGTTGAATATATTAAAAACAATTGTTGTTGTTAAAAAAAATGAGTTTTCCCTTTTTTATGAAATTACAATGCACCAAAAATGCATAGACCAAAATTAAAACAAAAATAAGAATTAAAGTCGCCAAAGTGCATTTGACCCGCGCCACTCTAGATCGTTCTTCTGCGATTACAACAAACACTACGAACCATCCAAACGTTAACTTATTATTCCAATTAGTATAGTATTGGTTTTAATTTTATATTCTGTTTGAGCACTTGAACACTTCCTTATTTTTTTTAATATGACACAACTTTATACACCATCACTATACAGTGTTGTTAGTAATTTCTCATAGCACTTTGCGCTGTTATGATTTTCTTTCGTAGCGACACTGTACTAGTACAACCGTACACAATGACCATTCATTTACACTGTCATCTTATAATATTTTTGATCATCTATCATAAATAATAACTTGTAATTTATCATATTAAATTTTGGCCATATTATCAATATTAAATGAGATAATAATTGCAATTTCCAGACAACGCTAAACGACCACTTGCCAATGGTGACAATAGCCGCACTAAGTGCTCTTGGAGGTGCTATAGTGTTGATTCTTCCAGAAACTGCTAAATCAAATGAATCGAGAAAGTCAACAGCGTTAAAAGTGTAAGTATTTTTAAGTAATAGTGCAGACATAAAGAGAACTTACATTATATTTACACTGCATTTTTTTTAGTTGCGTAGGTAGCTAAGTAGTAATAATAATGATAACCAAGTTGGTATACTCCACGCACACTTTCATTAGATTTCATTAGATCTATATCCCCGCGTAGACCTTCTATAAGACCGTGTCTTATAAAACGCGTTATAATAAGCGATAATAATAATAATTATTGAGGCTCAGGATCATCAGGCGATAATAATAATAATTATCCATGTACCAATATGTTTTCGAATTTAATTTCATATTATTTACATATTTACATTTATATTTGCCTTTCGCTTTTACGGTGAAGAAAAACATCGCGACCTGCATACACCTGGGAAGACATATTTTGTTATATGTAGTCGACAAATCCGCATGGGCCAGCATGGTTGACTGAAGCCTAATCGCTCCAACATAGGGTAGGGTGACCCTCGATAGGGACAGACATGGACTGTGGACAGACATGGTGATGACAATAGCCTATGTCCCTACACTGCACATCAAGTAGCAGGCATAGTGAGTGATGACTAGAATATATCAAAATATGCTCTTATGTGAAAAATTCTAGTATGTGTCATAGTATTAGTCATTTCTTTCTTTTTTCGTTTATTTGTATTTGGAGGTAATTTAAATCTAGTTTCTGCTGGGCAATTTAAAAGATGTGGATTTTTGTACATACATACATACATACACTCACGCCTTTTTGTACAATTTTTGTACAAGGATTATAACATTTATTGCTTGATCTCTTCTGCATTGTTTATTATGATATGTTTCTTTTCTGTTTTCACTCGATAAGATCTATAAAAATCTATGTTGACTTTGGATTAAATAGCAGTTTAGGTAAAAAGATAATAAGAAGATAGTGACTTAGTACAAGAAGAGGTGGATGAAAGAATTTAAGGAAGTCAAACTCTTACAACAAGTGGTTTGACTACAAATTTGATACCTTGATATGCTTACAGTTAATTTTACTGTAAGTCAGACCACAAAAAAACGCAATAATTATAATTATGATTCAAATATTTCATACTGAAACTTAGCAATTAAAATACTATATACAGTTACTAGAGTCAACCAAGAGCTAGAAAACTAATGGAAAATAAATCAAGTACACAAATGAGGCAAGTGCCCCGCGCCATCTACACAAAATAACTAACAATATTTTCATATGCACAGGTCTGCAGCAATGGCTAGCAGCTCTCCGCACAACGGAACGTTTACCGTAGCCGACGAGAGAGGACACTAGTGACTGCAAAGTGCATTTATTGTGATTCTAGTGTACAGCTACAGACCACAGACAAATGAACATTTGTCAAAATGCAGTTAATAGTGAGAAACTCGACGAATTTAATACGAATTAAAAATATCTCAGTGGGTTGTTCTCACTGTTGTTGATGTGATTTTATTGATGCTAAGTTTTAATTTCGTATTAGACGTAGAATATTATAATAAATAAACCTGTATTAAATTTTTAATCACAGAAGGTAGCCTTAGTACTTGTATGATGAAATAAGGATAAAAGCTACAATGCACACTTGTGTATTAATTATCTAAGGAAATATGATTATGTGGTGAAAATAAATTTCCAGTGACTTTTTTGCTGATAAATAATAGGTTAGTGTCAGTGTCATATTTTTTGAAACCGCCTTAAGACGGTAAATTGGTAATAAAAATGAATTTACGAATTGTTTAATAGTTCTTGCGAGTTTACCAGTAATTTTGTAAATATCAAAAGACATTCAATCCATTAATAAAAAGATACGCAAAGTAAGCAGCTGCCATAAAATAAATACTGATAACTTCTTTTAACTCCATGATAGCGGAAGTATAAAGTAATATTGTAAAAAGACTACATTTTTTAATAATGATTGTTAGTTTTTGAAATCGTTTATATTCGGAGTTGACGTTTGAACAAATGAAGACGTTGCACTTTCCACTTTTAATTACATAAAAAAATATTAGACATACTTAAACGAAATACGAATACGTAGTACACGTAATTTTAACGTAATCATAAAAGTTACCTAATTTAAATCCGCCAAATAGAGCATAGGTAAATTTCCGCTACAATTATATGTGTAGTGTCTTCGTTGCTATTAATGAATAATTAAGCGATAGGTTACCATATTTTTAAGTGTTTCTTAAAGAAACTTTCTGTAATCTTTTAAAACGCATTAAAAAAAAGTACTTTAACGGAATGACATTGTAACTAGTAATTATTTTTTAGGAAACCGATTAAGGCATTTTAACTAGGGTAAATTCACCAAAAGTAGAATATTTCATAAAAATTAGATGTATTCATACATTTTTGAAGTTGATTTCTATTTCAGCAATTTCTTTATATAGTCATTTATAGAGTGTATTTACTTTGTGGTACCTTTACCCTGATGTTATTAATACGTTAGGAATATATGATATATAAAAGGATCACATTTATTTATTTTTATCTATCTCTATTGTTGTACTTTTAATTATTATTTTATATTCTCCTACTTTAATGAACCTAATAGTTTGTGGATGTGACAATTTACATTGCAGTATTGAAAGCATAGATATTTTATTTTTAATGTTATAACAATATAATTTCTAAAATACTCATTTGCGTTATTATGACGGTATTCGCTCATATGTGTAAAATAGTGCATGTACCTGTTTCTGTTAATAGATGTAAAATATTTATTGTGTAGTTGTAACTAGCATAAGATTGTAAAAAATATATAAGACTCTGAATATATATTAGTATTTTCAAAATAATATATCAGTATGAAATAATAATTGAGTATTTCAACATAAATTTACCGTAGACATATTAACAGGAAATAAATAGCGCCATTGTAAAATAATAGATATTAGTGTAGAGTTAAAGAATAGACAAATTAACTATACAAATAAATTGAATATATTTAATAATTTTTTTATAGAGATTCAATGAATTGAGTATCTAATGGATATTAGATAACAACACAAAGTAATAATATAAGCAAATTTGTATTTAGTTTAAACGATTTGAAAAGTATTAAGTAAAAAAGGAACTATTTCTTGTGGTTATTGTTAATCTTTACCTATCAACTATTGCAGGTGATTACTCCGCAAATTATGGCAATAAATGAACATAAAATCGACCTTATAATTCTATGTTTTTACAATGGGTTATGACAAACTAAGATCTATTATTATATCTCGCAATTGATCTTTAATTTCTGCGATGTATAAATGAAAAATACTGCCACGAATTGAAAAACAGACCCCGTGGTCCACATTGACCCAATATAGCATGTTGCCTAGTCGAAACTTGCAGCAGTGTGTATATCTCAAAAACTTACCATGAATACTTAAATATTTAAGCCTAGAACTTTTGTCAACACATTGTAATTACGATAAGGTTGTCATAAAAAAGTATTCAATAATTTTCTCAAATGTGATTTGAGTTTACTCAGTATAAGAGGAAGGATAAGCAAAGTAAACTGTACTAGAGGAGGACGGTGAAAACAGATGTGCTGAATAATAAGTATATGTTTTGCCAAAAAATCGCTCGACCAGTAACTATAAATATTCATACCTAGAGATGTGATATTATATCACAGTGTAACCAGTTCTATTAAAATATATCGTGGGAGATATGAATATACGTAATTCGAAGGTATAAAATATTTTACATTAAAGTCCATAGTGAATATAATATTAATATGTCTTAATATTATATTCAAGAGTTTGCTCGATTTCGCTCAACTTACAAATATTGATATAGTATTCATAGGCTAGTACTTACACTTTACAATGAAAATTATTGTCAATATTTCTTAGTGTAGTGTTAATTTCATTGCAAATTTCTGAATCATTATGTTTTGCCGTCATAATGAGTGGCATATTTAGTTATAATGCAAATTCCCATTTGTTTCATGTGAGATAAAGAAATAAATTATTTTTTAATAACTACTACAAATATTTTTATTTGATAAACCTTTCTATGTAATCTAATAAACCAAGTTAGTGGTTGATTTGGTTTTCTATAAATTAATTTGGTCTTCTCATCATGGAAGCACGTAAGCAATATGATATTAAAATGATTATAAATTTATTCAATAGTACCCGACAACTCCTATTCAGACTCAGAGGCGTGTATTTGTATTTGTATTAAAGCCAAAACTCTTCTCTTTTTTGCAAAAATTAAAGATTTAAATGCATTTATTATAACAATATGGCGACGAGCCATATTGATTTTAATCATTATAGGTATTAAAAAAATTGGCTTTTAACTAATGTTGAAACAGAAATGGTGGAATGGTGCAATGGGGATCAATGTTTAATAATGAAAGAATTTTTCTTCTATTGAAATATTCCTTTTATAGAAAAGATTATTCAAGCCGTAGGGCCCTTATGGCCAAGGCTAGGCTGAGTTTAGTCGGTAGGTCAAATAAATAGAAATGAGCGTTTTGTGCGATTTTTTCGCATTCTTTTTTTTCAACCTTTCTTATTCAACCTTAGCTGGTTAATATATTTATGATAATTTAGTTTGTATTTATATAAAAGCTATCACATTTGCAATAAAATCATTGATCTACAAAATCTATTTTGATTTTGAGACTTTAGTCAACCACAATAACACAAGTGTGAATTGGTAGACTTCTCATATTGAATTAAATTTCATCGAAGGGGTATGCAAGTTGGCTCACAATGTTTTCCTTCACCATAACAGCGTCAAACATTTAGTTCAAAGTCAGAAATTGAACCCGAAAGAACACTAGAATACAATACAGCTCATGATAGGTAGGATTCTAACCCGAGTGCTTACCTCAACAAGATTTTAAATCACGATGATGGCAATGAGATTTATGGCATGTCTAATGATTAGCAGTTATCTCAGCTAATAGAAAACTGCAATACGGGGCATCAAATATGCCGACCACGCCTCCCATTGGAAAGGCCAATGGGGGTACGCAGAGATCACAGGTTTCCACTTGCGATTCATCAAGATTCCAACATTTTCACTAGTTTCCTCAACTTTAATTAATACTTTCATGAACCTGTTCGGGTACTCTTCACCTGGCCTTCTTTCAAGATATCACCGATTTGGACCAAATACGTCTAAGTCTAAGTTCGTCTAAGTCGTCCCCTACCAACTGGCCTATTCAAATTTGCCTTATAAATTTCTTGCCTCAATCGTATTTCGTCCACTCTTCCTACGTGTTCAAACCTGTTAAGCATTTCCTTTTTTATTTTTGTCACAACATGTTTCACATTTTACATTACACATTTCTCAATTTATCCTTAATTTTCTAGTGTCAATCGTTTCATTTTACTCTCTCAATGTGGTCGCAAGCGATGTTGTTAAAATGCTGAGCCCTATTATGGTATGGATTGTATGAAAAAAATTAAAAATACTGTTTTTAATCATCAAATAACTTGTGACAGGATAACTGGATTAAGGCTCAGCTACTAAAAATATAGTATCGTTCCTGCTGAGCTTAAAATAAATATTATCTATAGAATAAATCGCTGGTTATTAATTGCAAGAAATAATTTTGAGAAGCCAGGTAAAGTTTAACGTTATTAAATAAAATATTGTGTTTGTATATTTTTTTAATCTAAACACGAACAGATTAATTAATAATTACTCGTATTCTATCTATTGTATTTTACGATATTCATTGGAATCGACGTCTAGTTTTCCGGCATTTAACAGTTTTTATGACAGTCGTTTGGTAAAGTAAAATATTATACTCGTATAGCAATATATCATAAAAAGATATTATCGTAATAATATGTTTTAAGTGTTCCATCAAAGTTATATTTCCACTTTTTTTTCATCTTAATGGAAAGAAAAATTTGTTGATGGACTTTTTAACATTTGCTTAGAGTCAGTAATTGATAAGTCGTGACGTCATATCATACTATAAATAGGTACTACAAAAAACCCTGCCATTCCTGATATAAACCCTTATATCACTCGAAATTCGAAATGGCAGGGTATTTTGATAGGGTATGCCCGACCTTCATGTCAATATGTAACTCTATATTGGTGTTGCATATTGACATTAAGATAAAATAAATTTAGATACCTAACATGAACTGACGAATTGAGAAATATATTTAGGATTTAAATATATATTTCTTTATTCAATATATAGATAAGCCATTTTGAAACATATTCAAATCATGACAAAGCCTTGAAACCTTGACTCGGATTGGATGTCTGTGAGACTCTACATTTGATTTTCCGACATCACCACAGTTCTTTAAAGCCGATCCAAATGTACCACACCGTCTGGATCGTTATATTTATAAAAATTATAAAAGTCATTGACCCCATAGCGGTCAGGCTATTACATTCCCGAACTCATTACAAATGCCGGTACCGGTGACGTGCTGGTAAGTCGTCACTCTGCACGTGACGTGCTTACGTGATGTTCGGTACATGCATGTACACGACTCCATACCACACCGCTAGTCAACTTTGCTGGCCCAGATTACAGGTAGTATTTATGAACCTACCTATACAGATGAATAGCCATGAATGTTGACCAGCGGGTTTATGTTAGGTTTTCTAGTTTTCATCGCAAGACGTGATTGCAGTAAACCAGACACGGACTAATGTCGACTCTAACAATCGTCTGATCAAACCTGTAAACGGTATTTGTCATTTTAAAAGAGTAGGCAGAAGATGCAAGTACAACTGCTAACTTATATAAAAAAAAGATACGATATTTTTCACATATGCTGTTGACGCAGGGCTTATAAACCTATACCTGGGTCGCAAGTGTCAGATGCTACTTTAGCTCCATTCTCTACTGAATGTAGAATGCAAAGTTTTCGTCTTTAAGCTATATGAGTAAGTGTTATGACCTTTTTGATAACTGGACATAAAAGTGAGTTTTTTTTGACAATATGTCTGTATATCATAGTATTTTGAATATATATGTCAAGTTGGATATTGTTTAGAGAGTTTAAAAAAATGTACATTCTAGGACAATAAAGTATTGCTATTGCTGAAGACGACGTGAAGACTCTTTTCTTTTCTCTTACATATGTGGTCCTTCGAATTTACGTGTTCCAGTCCATGAAAATATGGTTCAAAGATATTGACGAGAAGTAAAAGTGCACAGGCGATGAACAAACTGACCGACGTACCGACAACATCTAGAGCATCGAGAGCACCATCATAGGTATCCCTTGCTAAAACTAATAATTCTACTGCAAGCGTTCGCTTGCAGTAGAATTATTAGCTCGCTTGGACACGTCGACAGCGAGTCCTGGAGGCGAAGCGTAAAGCCGCGGAGAAGCTTGCCGATGTTGAGCGACGTAAGTTAGACATCGAAAGACGACTGGTCGAAGAGCAGACAGCTCTAGATCTCAAAATATTAGAAATTGAAGACCGTGGCGTAGAATGTGATGGAAGATGTTCAGCACGTCTCTCACGAGCACCTTCGGAACAATCGTCGATAAATCGTATGTTTCGTTTTGACACAGCTAGGAACTGCGAACCTAATAATAATAGATCTCATAACCCACATGAGTTGTCAACTACGCAGATGCAAATGGGTAATTTTTTGGCCAGACAAACAACTGTCCCGACCTGCCCTTCTTATCGCCTGAGGAATGGTTACTATTTTATAGTCAATTTAAAATTACAACACAACTTTGTGGCTATAGCAACGAAGAAAACATAGCACGCTTAATGAAATGTCTATGTGGAGAGGCGCGGGACTCCGTTTATGCTTTACTCACTAGCGCTTCGAAGCATGATAAAATTATGTTTACATTACAGCTACGATTTGGACGCTCCGAAACGATAAATGATACCATGTTGTCAAAAATTCGAACACAACGAGATATACGTCATGATGACATGTCGCAGTTACTCAGATATGCAACGGATGTACAGAATATGGTAGCTATAATGATTTCAACAGACCAGACTAGTCATCTTAGAAACCCTATTCTAATACGGGAAGTTCTGTCGAAGCTGCCATCAAATCTGAAATACCACTGGGGACTTGACAAAATACGCAGGGGTATGACGGAGATCTCTCTCGAAGACGTGGCTGACTGGCTAATGGAAGTGGCGAAATCGACAGTTGAATTCGTAATCCCAACTAACTCACGTACGATTGACAAAAACAGTTCGTATCAATACAGAGGTGACAAACATTTTCCTATTTTGACCACTAATAAATAAGACACCTAAGATATGTATAAAATGTAATGACAATCATGACCTGAAAAGCTGTCCAGATTTCTTACGTCTATCCATTGATGATCGCTGGAAATATATAACTGAGTCAAAGCTCTGTTTTTCATGTTTATCATATTACCATCAATTAAAAACTTGTGGTAAAAAAGCAAAATGTGGAGTTGATGGATGTGAACGAATTCATCACAAATTATGACACGCTGAGCCGAAATAATGGTAAGCCTAGATAGCACTACACTTCATACTACAAATGACAAAAACGAACCAAGTGATGCCACCATTACCATCATTCGGCCTGCATACATATCAAATAATGTGATGCTGAAAGTTGTTTGAGTTGTTGTCAGCGGAAAGCATGGCGAATTCGAAACATCTGCCCTTTTGGACGAGGGAGCTACAGTGAGCTTGATTGACTCGTCATTCGCAGACCGTGCAGGACTCGACGGACCGACGCAACCACTGCGCATATGCGGTGCACACGGCATGTCTTCGGTTGATTCTACATCGCGTTCTGTATCGTTTGAAATTCGTGGACGTAATATGAAAAATTTGTTTGATATGTATAATGTATAACGTTAGAACTATACATAATTTAAAATTACCTGTTAATACTTTTCGTAAAAATATGTTAAATAATTTTAAGTTCTTGACAGACTACTTTACAGAAACTGACTTAACTTTTGATAAGGTTGATTTATTGATTGGACAAGATAACATTGATTTAATTTTAACTCGACAAATTATAAAAGGGCCTAAGTTAGGACCAACGATTTCTGTAACTAATTTGGGGTATGTTTTACACGGAAGCATTATAAATTGTGACATAACTTCTGAAGTAAGTGTTTTAAGCTGTTCTTGTGATAGTTTGAATGAGACATATAAAAAAACTTTTCGAACTGAAGATTTTGGTGTACAGTCACATTCTGACACACCGCGTTCTCGTGAGGATATGAGAGCTCTCGACATTATGACAAAGACGACTCGATACATTGAAAAACTGGCGTTGGGAGACAGGACTATTGTGGCGTGATGACAATTGTCAACCACCGAATAGTTATAATCAAGCTTTTGTTCGTTTACAGGGCATCAAGCAAAAAATGTTAAAATTACCAGAGTTTGTAGCGAAATATAAAGAAAAGATTGATGACTATGTACAAAAGGGTTATGCTCGTAAGTTGACAGTTGACGAAGCTAAACAGCGGACCGGCAAGACTTTGTATTTACCACATTTCGCTGTTTTTAATCCTAATAAATTACGTTTCGTGACAGATGCGGCTGCTAAGTCGGAGGGTAAGTCGTTGAATGATTTTTTACTCGCAGGGCCAGACCTTTTACATTCTTTGCCAGGTATGTTACTACAATTTCGATATCATCGTTACGCAATCATGGGTGACATTCAAGAAATGTTTCACCAGGTACTGATAAATGAGCAAGATAGAAAAGCTCAGCGATTTCTTTGGGACAACAATGAATACCAAATAAATGTTATGATTTTTGGTGCTGTTTGTTCTACATCAGCACAATATGTCAAGAATACTAACGCACTACGTTTTTCAAAGACACATCCCGAAGCTGTCAAAGTTATTGTTGACAATCATTATATAGATGATCTGATTTATTCAACTGACACAATATGTCAGGCTAAGACGATCATTGAAGAAATCATTACTATTCATGCAGCAGGTGGTTTTAATATGACTAGCTTTATGAGTAACTCTGAAGAGATTTTACGGCACTTACCTGAAGACAAATTGTCTACTTCTGGAGCTAAGATTCTTGATGACATTACAGATTTGCCAGTTCAACGAGTTTTAGGAGTAAAATGGAGACTAGAAGAAGATTACTTTACGTACTCTAATATTCATAATATTGTCACGATAGTATACACCCGACAAAACGTCAAATTCTAAAGATTTGTATGTCTGTTTTCGACCCATTAGGATTTTTACTTTTTATAATTATTAAAGTTAGAATCATACTTCAAGATATTTGGAAGACAGGAATAGGTTGGGACGATCAAGTAACAGGTGAGCTATATGATAGATGGCAGTCTTGGTTAATAGAGCTACGGCAAGTTGTTCATCCAGAAATTCCTAGATGGCTTTTGACTACGCATTCTGACACTTCTAAATCAGTTGAAGCACACGTTTTTTGTGACGCTCGTAGTCGAGCATTTGCTTCTGTAGCTTATATGAGGTCGATAATAGGTAATAATTATCATGTTTCTTTGATTATGGCTAGGGTTAGGGGGATTAAGGGACGCGTTGCACCTTTAAAAATATTGAGCGTGCCGAGACTCGAACTACAAGGATCTTTGTTAGGAGCTAGAATGGCTCATTCAATTAAGAGGTACATAGATCTCGAAATAAGGCGAGTCGTATACTGGTCTGATTCAAAGATAGTGTTAGCTTGGATCAAATCGGATGCAGGCCGGTACAAGCCTTTTGTAGCTGACAGGATTAGTGAGATAGCGGACTTGACAGATCCAAGTGAGTGGAGGTATGGTACCCACCTCCACTCACTCAGTTAAACCCTGCGCATTTAGCGACACGTGACACGACATCACTAGGCGCAAGTGTTACTTGTATCAATGGTCCAGATTTTATAAGAGTGGAAGAAGACGAATTCAAGAGTCTTTGGCATCTGATCTTGACACTGATTTTGAGATAAAAATTGTTGGTATGATTACAGCTTCTATTTCAGAAAGTTTAACAGATGTTGATAGATTTTCTCAGTACTGGAGACTTGTCCGATGTATAGCATGGGTTTTGAGTTTTAAATATAATTTGAAACACATAAATCACCGTAGATCTGGAGAACTTTTAGCTGGAGAAACAAAAGAAGCCGAGTTGCTTCTTATTAGAGACAGTCAGCGACGGTCTTTTCCTAATGTGTACCATTCATTACAGACAACCAGTTGCGTTGGTAACAATAGCCGTTTGTTGCAATTAGTACCATTTTTAGATGCTCAACAACTCATACGTGCACGCGGGCGTATTGACTTAGCCAATGCTGATTTCGACACAAAGAATCCCATTATACTGTCGTCGAAGGATAATTTTACAAAATTATTGATAATGGAATATCACAAGAATGCGGCGCACGCCGGTAAAGAAAAGGTATTGAATGACATTCGTCAAAAGTTCTGGGTGATTCGTGGCCGATCTGCTGTCAAAAGTACGTGGTTAAACTGTCAAATATGTAAAAATAATCGCGCGCGACCAATGCCTCCTATAATAGGGCAGCTACCGATGTGCCGACTGATACCTCTTAAAGTTTTCGCCTATACTGGACTTGACTACTTTGGACCAATGACTATTAAGATAGCACGACGACACGAAAAACGGTATGCTACGTTATTTACCTGTATGACGGTTAGGGCGATCCATATTGAATTGGTTGATGATTTGACTACTGATAGTGCAATATTGGCTTTAAGGCGTTTCATTGCTAGACGTGGAATATACCTTGTGAAATATGACATATATATGGAGTGACAATGGATGGAGTGACATATATATTTAAAGGAGCTGACTAGGAATTAAAACAGCACGTTGAAAACATCAACCCTGACAGACTGCGACAATTTTATAGTGTTCGACGTATTCAATGGCGTTTCATTTGTCCTAATTCTCCACATCACGGTGGGTATTGGTGGATTGGTGGGTATAGGAGAGAATGGTAAGGTCAGTTAAAATAGCACTCAAGGCAACATTGAAAGAGCAGGCCCTGACACAACAAATTTTATCGACTCTTTTGACTGAGACTGAGAATATGGTGAACAGTAGACCGTTGACGCAAGTGCTTCTTGATCATAATGATGATTTACCACTGACCCCCAACCATTTTATTTTCAGAGGGCTGACTGACATTACAACTACGACTCAGATGTTAGACGGTTTTGACGATGGCGATTTATTACGTAGGTCGTGGCGTCATTCACAGCGGTTAGCAGACCTTTTTTTTTGTTCCCCCTGAGGAGAATGCATTAAATTGCATACCCCGGCTGTGGCGAGCCGGCGGTTATGTGGGGCTCTCCTCCCCAGAAGGGGGAGGCCTACCCACTAAAACGGCGGGCGCGAGGAAATCGCGCCCGCCGGCGACCCGCGGCAGCGCCGCAGCTGTGCTACCGAGCCCGGCGCCGCCTCCTTCGAGCGGGATCGGCCATCTCCCGACCCCGCTCGGCGGCCTCCTTCTGGAGTATCACTGCTTCACAGAAGGAGGCTACAGCCCTCCAACCGAGACAGATCTCGCCCGATCTCTGCGACCAAGACTTGGCGCTCGGAGACCCACGCGGGGCACTCCACCAGCGTGTGCTGGGCCGAGTTGAGGTCGGATGCGCAGTGGTGGCAATGTGTCGATCCCTCCCGTCCTATTCGACACAGTTGTTGACATATTTTAAGTGTCGATTAAATTATTTTTCTACGTTCGTTCGTTATATGGTCGTATCGGCCCCTTTCATTAATAAAAACATATGAAAATTATTTTGTATCCTTTCCGTATCCACGTGATTAAAGTCGACTAATTGAGTTACCTCATACTTTGGCGAATAACCTTGACAGTCGTAATAGGGTTACTTCCTATTACATAAGCCAATATTACAAATTGGTGAAGTTTACAAGTGAATAGGTACATCTCTGTCTAACCTTGTCGGGGAAACAAGAGTAATTTTATATGAATATGTGTATGCATGTTTGTATACCTACCCACCCGTTCATTTGATGAATAATGATAAGTTTGTAAAATTGAACAACATTTGAGTATATTAATTTTATAATTACTAAATGGTCATTAACCTCTCTGGGTGACATAAATACATAAAATTCATGTCTCAATTGCAACCTCGAGACGGTATAAGTATGACCCCAAAAGAGGTCCTATTGTGGCGGCAAATGTGGTACGTGTCGAATCAGAAGCAAGTAGTTCAAAAAGGCGATAGAGGACAGATAACGGGGCTCCTACCTATACTCCTGTGCTAGTAACTAAGCCAGTAGTTCTGGGAAATCAGTAATAGCACAAATTGTAAAGTGTACATCCTTTACTATTTAATCAACATTAAATAGAAAAGGATGTAAAATCGTTAAAAAAGCAATATACAAGAAAATGTGTAGACAGAACAAATGTATATAACATTGTCTATACATTCTAATACAGAGTAGAGTAGTGAAAAAATTAAAAATCTATAATTTTAAATACAATTATAATTTTTTTTTTAATTATTCTGCAACATTATATCAGAGCCTTGGTGATGCTTTGGTCTCCGCACCGCCTTTGCCTTCTTATCGGAAGGCCCATGGTCGTGCCATGGGCCTTCCGATAAGAATGCAAAGGCGAGTGACTGCCAAGTGCCAATGGAATTTAGTTTTTCTATCTGTAATTTGACGCTCCTATGATGAAGGAAAACATTGTGAGGTTATCTGCATATACCTTGGAAGAAAATTAAGGATGTATATGAAGTCGATCAGTATACCAACGTGGTTGACCAAGACCTAATCGTCTTGTGATAGTTATGGTAGTATTGTGTTCTCGGTGGCTGTATACGATGACGATACGAACTGTGATGACGATGACATTGATTAATCATCACAGGTTATTACGATACACAAGTTAAGATAAAGATGAACAGAGTAATATTTTAAAACGAGTTTTTCACATAAAAACGACCAGTGGAAATATCTGTTTATGTCAGTAAAAGTGAAAGAAAACAAAATTTAAGTATCCCATAAAATTTGTGTTCTGTTACAATTACTTCTCTTTCCACCACACACAATCTTAATTATTGTAGTTTATGATATCGAGCAATGCAATGTCGTATAGCGGCTTTCGCACGATACTGTAAAGAATACATTTTTGTTATTTCTATTTTTGGGCTATCTTACACCAACCGTAGTCTTTCATTGTATGTGTTATTTTTGGTTAATCAATATATGTGCACGTAGCTTTCAGAAGTGATTGTTTTTTCAAAATATTTTCACAATCCTTACTATTTTAATAAAAATACCAAATTTGTTTTTCCCGCAAACAATATATATTATTCAACAAAACAATATATTTATTGAATTCGTTTAATTTTAATTCAAATTTAACTATTCAAATCTTCCTCAAATAAATAATATTAATTATTTTATTGTATATAAATATATAAATGATTATATTAAAAATAAAATTATAACCACAGCGTAGCCATATAAAACATTATGTCAAAAAATCGAATAGGCTCGGAGTAATGAACTATTATGGCAACATAAACTCTCACTCGTGTGGTGCTGATACACTTTCTGTGCGTTGTGTGTGGCTGCGTGACCAGACTACGGGCGCGGGCAGGTGAAGTAAGCTGATGTAACACGTTATCCTGCCATGGACTTATCAATGTGTATTGTACATTGGAAATTTGAACATACCTATATTATATTTTTTGTCAGATATACCCATTTAAACTATCTCCTTTCCATTTACCTATAACTTTACAAATAATTACTTTGGTGGTAATATCGTCAGACTCATTGTAAAATTTAAAAACCTAGTACATTTTTTTTACACTCCGCGAAGGGTGCTTTACCGGATGATCCCTACCAATATTATAAACACGAAAGTTTATAAGTATGGATGTTTGTTACTTTTCCATATTAAAACTACAGATTTAAATGAATCTGTACAAGCTACATGTACAATATATCAGAATAACACACAGGCAACAATTTATAAAGATATATGCCACACTTATAAGGCTACTCGAAATTCTAATTCTGCGAAGACAAAGTCATTTACACCACCTGGTATATATATCATACAAAATGTACTTTAATTATATGTAAATAATTAATAATAATAAACATCAACATATAATTATATTATTTCAATAAAATTAATGTAAATTAGTATATAATACATGATAAAAGCGAACAATATCCCATTTATTTAAAGTGACTGTGCTTCTATATTTTGTTACTAAAATAACTAAGTAAGGTAACTCGTAATATAGAATTTTTAATATAACTAATATTTATAATTTTAAACCACGTTCGTATCAGAAAATAAATTGAAACAGATAAATAGAAATTTATGAAAATCAATGTGATCTTACAAAGATAACATATAACGAAAATTCAGTATTTTAAAGAAGTTACAAGAGTATCTTCATTTTTTACACAGGACAAAAGTTTCAATAATTACACCTTTGTCAAATTTACACTTTTCAGCTTATAATAAATTATAAGCTTCAGATTTTTCATGTCTTCATAAGAAAAACACCAAAATACTTACTTTATATATCCTATTAAAACAATAAGCATAAAGCAATAAATAGAAATTACCATACGGAATTTCTAAAAATAAAAGAAGTATGGAAATAAGTAAAGAAGCGTTTTCTAATTCTACCTTATTTGAAACCTTAATTGAAATAATATGTTTATAATAGTTTTTTTTTGTTGACGATTCAACTAATTCAATGTAGAAGATACTTAATAGTGATGACAATGAATGAGATGCATTCATTACATTTACGTTCATATTACGCTTTACAACTACACCGACCGCTATACCTATGTTGTTACAAGCCGCATTCTATTGCTACACCTGACATATCGCACGCTGAGTACATCGATTGAATTACAAATTGAAAAATCACAATACAAGAGTAGTGTCGAGACGAATCGTGTGTGACGTAACTGTGTCTTTGTTGTTTAGATGACACTGAAATGTTATGTGTGCTGAGCTTCAAAAACTAGGCTTTGGACATGATTGTGTATTAAGTAGTTGTTCGTGTTTATCTAAACAATAAGAAGAATAAGTACAATAAAAATAAGAAACAGTAGAATAAGAAGAGTAAGTACAACAATAGACAAAAATAAGGATAAGTTTTTACCTAAATATTTTTAAGCATCTTAAATTGTTGCATATATAAATAATTGAATTATGGTTTTGTTTTATAAAAAAAGGCGAGATCAAACTGTAATAAATAACAATCTTTCAATTGAATAAGGAAATAATATAACGATGATAATTCATCGGTGTTCTATAAGAAAAAAATATACATTATAATATGATTTTCAGTTAAAATATTTTTAGCAATTAACCGTTTAATTGAATGAAATTTGTGGTGGATTGGTTAGTTTTTCACATTAGTTTTTGTTTTCACTTTAAAGTTAAATTTAGTACCCTATAAGATTTGAATCCCTTACGAGTTTCAAAATAATTACAAAAAAATGTGATAATACTAATTGACGTCCTCACATTGTCCCATCAGACTTGATGATCTGTTCATGCAATGGACTTGACTTTGTTATTATCATTTAGAAGAGTACTGTGTATATATTTTGACATAAAATGATAATTCTAGCCAATCGGCCACAGTAAACCAATTAAGATTAAATAGGTTACTTTAATTTATTCTAGTGCATTCTGATATGGATTACTATTGTGAGATCTGCGACGATATTTTCAATAAATAATTTTCCTTTGTAAATAGTAATCGTATTTTACTTGTGACATTGAGCGAAAAGTATTTTATTGCGAACAAGGAATTTTATTACAAATATATAATTAATAGTAATTGGAAATGTTTTAGTCATGTTTTTGTGAAGTAGACAGTCTGCACTAAGTAAAGCGTGGTTGACTAAGCCATAGTTACTATCTAAAAAAACGTACATCTTTACTTTGTCCATGCCCATATACACTCGCGATAGAGGTGTTTCGCCTGCCTTTTAAATGAGAGTATAGTTCATTCTACAGTTTAATAGTACAAGGCAGAAAGTTCCTGGAAAACCACACTCGGATGGGCTGTCTACCATTAAGATGATGAGGGTGAACGTTTTGTCGCGTGAAATGATGGCGAAAACTAATGGCAGGGACTAATCTTAACTAACCCTTGGAATACTCCCCGTAATATATGCGATATAGAGAATACATAACGAGGCTATATCTTTACGCAGTGCTAAAGGGTCATAGTCGATGATTCGAGTTACTCTCCAATGAATGCGGTCCAGAGAGACGGTTTGGTACTAGGAAGCCCCTGCCTAAAAATGTGTATTCCTATATGGCCGAAACTGCACATTATAGTTGCAGATGGTGGTCCGATGCAAACCCCTTCCATTCAAACCGTAAAGTCCTTATGACTAAGACTCTGAGATGCTGAGTTTAATCGGTAGGTCATTCGGATCTCGAACGGTTTGGAGTCCAATATAATAACTATCACTTGGCTGCAATGGTATCCATGAAGATTCACAGTCTCTCCTCTCCAAAGGGAAACAAATCCGGTGCAAAATACCGCCTAGTCTCTAGCCTAGCTAGCCCGCCTAGTCTCACCTAGCTAGCCCGCCTAGTAGTTTATATATCGATATTAAGCACACCATGTTTCTTCGAGACTAATTAAGCCTTACCTTCTAATTGTCCACGGAACTGTACTGTGCTCGATATAAAAGAAAAAATCCAATATTGGCTGAGGCAATTAAGAGAGCGCTCTCAAATCGAGAAGATGTGATAAAATACTGCTTTTTTGGGGTGAACACGTAATTGTGTGTCTTGGTGAAGTTAAATTGTACTTGTCAAGCAATATTTAGTTTTCTAATCATTGAAAAGGCAATATTAAATTATATATTATGTTACAACGTAATGAGTTCAGTATATTTACTTATATTGTGTACCATATTGGCCAATGTCTAAGGTTAGCGAACTAGAATCAGGTAAGTGTTTTAATTTGCTGGTTCTCTAGTTGATATTATTAGATGAGATCTCTAAAAATAGGTCTATCTAGAAATTTTGTATGCGATAGATATCATTTTGCGAACAAATTATAACTGATAGGCAGTATTTTATTGATATACATATGTAAAAAGGTTGAGAAACATACATTACATATAATCGCTCCTCCCTGAAGGGTTAAGTATAGTTACATGAGCACCAACATTTCTACATAAGGGATGACCCTTGGCCATTGTTGAGACAGTACACAGATATACTTATATAATTGCGATAAATTCCCTTATTCGGCTCATACATGTAATCATAATCCATTACCGCACACATTAAACAGTACCTATCCATAAAGTGCATTGAAGAACCAACCAATGGTTCATATAATAAATATTAATAATCAGGGATTAATAATATTTACTAGATGAACAAAATTCAATTATAAAAATCTATATCCAAATATAAGCTAAACTAAAAATAAATCTTAATATTGTATGTATTGACGTAATAGAGGTCATCCTACATATGTTTTAAAATATTCTGAATAAATATTAGTAAATAATTTCATGCTAGACTAAACTTAAAATAGATACAGTGTCTCTGTTCCGACGTAAAATACTGCCTAACCTACAATAGAATCAAGCTCTTCACCAGCAGCAGCCGCTTTCGCCTCGATAGTCCAATGTGAGTCCAATGTGTCCAAGAACAATGATATTGATCTGAGAGGGCTTACCATAATTCTCTAATTACGAAAGCTATTCTCACGGTGAAACTATGATATATCCAGAATTTTCGTTTGGAGCAGTCCCTAATCTACTCCTGTAACCCTACTGAAAAAAGGATTGTAGACAATAAAAAACTAATTAATACTTATAATATATACTTACATGGGCTAAAGGCCCGTTGTTAATTTTTGTAGCAACTAGTAAAAGCCCAGATGAATAATGTAGTTTAACTTCATACACTAATGTTGAAATTTATCCAATACATTATTAAATTTACTAAAAATGGATTTACACCAACCTATTACAATATATTTTGCGAACTACTTAAAACAGAGCAACGCATTAGATGGTTTTAAAAATATGAACACATCAGTACCATTAACTTATAATTTCGAAAGTATTTCCTTATTATACTATTATTTATTAACGTTGTTTTAATAACTTTAATGAAACTAAACGTTCACTATTATGAATCATTGACATAATATTTGGATAATAACCTTAACAATTAATCAACAAATTAACAACATTATTGGTAAACCAACTAGAAAATTAGAAATATTATTTATATCTGAATAAATATTATATAGTAAGTATATAAATGTAAAACTGGATTTTTATAATAGGAAAGAATAAGGTTTTTAGGCCTTAGATAAACACCTAGGATACAGCTAATGTTATACTTATATGCCTCTTAAATTTTATTTGTCAGCCTTAAAAGATTGTGTATAGATATGTAATGAAACGCCATTCAACTTATGGATACTGATAATGCTAGAGGCATCACTACCAATGCTAGAGGCGCCACTCGCAATCACAATGGCGCCACTCGCGCTTACCAATCTTCGACCCCACGTAGCCAACATTAAGATACTGGCGACAACCCTGATGAGCACTGGAAACTTCGCTGGAAGACTATTAAAAAAAAAATCCTGTGGTGTTTTGTGAGGCGAAGACTCCGTGCGGCCTGCTCGTGGCTCATAGAGCTAAAACGCTATACTTCTTAAAATTATAAGTAGCTGGGATAAAAGCTCGATGTCAAAATAGTAGGTACATATTTTTAAGGACCTCTAGAGTATTTTATTTGTGACTGCATTTTTTGTTAAAAATAGTGAGTAAATGTAAAAATAATAAAAAATCCAAACAGCCTTGTTAAGATTTATTGAAGTTGTAGATGTACGAGCTTAGTTAGATGTTACCACAATTTACACCACTATGAATTAACTAGTGATGATACCAATAAAATAGAACATTTTGATGATGAATACGGAACAAATTAACAATAATAGTGACTACAAACTCAAGTAAATTTTAATGAATAAGATCAAAAGCTATTCTGAAATACTACTATGTCGTACAAATCGTTACGTTTAATAGCTTTTTTATCTCTACATTAAGGGTTCCAATCAATTCCAACAAGACCTTTTAGGAACACTTCAGGTTGAAAAATGCAATTCAAATGCATATGAAATATATTGCTAACAATATATGCATAGTAATTATTACTATCACGTTCATGGCAAACATAACGCTATGTCATAGAAAATTAATATTCCATTACAAGACACATAATAAAACTCAGACACATAAAATATCAAAGAACTGTCATGACTGTACAAAAATGTATCAATTAATGCACGTTTAGCGGGATCGTCTCTGTTGTACAGCCAAATTATATTGTGGTGCATTTGATTGCCTTTGTACAGGTTAAAATAGTCGTTTGCAGTTGGTCACCTTGCACTAATGTATGGTGGTCGCGTCGGGCGCAGGGCGAGAGTGGGCGACCTCATATAGCTTGCGCGGGAGGCGTTTCCTTTATTTGTTGGTTGTTCGCGCCGTGATAGTGACGTGCGGATACAGGACATCATGCGTGTATTGCTGGTGAGTACAACCTGACACGATCCCCGCTCCTCCAAAGGCGGTTACATTCCAGACGAAAAAACCCAATAACACCGAATTTAATGTACCGTAAATAAATAACAAGTATAATTTTATTATTAGGATTATGTATATATAATAACTTAAATAAAACTTTATAACAACAAAATACTTAAAAATTATTGAAAAAATTATGAATTACTAAAATTTTATTACACATCTATATATTTGTATATATATTTATTTATATATATTATCATATCTATATATTTACTAATATGTTAATGTTTATTTCATTTAGTGTTTGGTAATTATGGTACATTTGCTTTAAAATTTTATCAATAAATGTCTGTATGAGATCGCTCTTAGCGATAAGAACGCCTTTAACCACAATACTTTCTTAGATATTTATGTTGTTTTATTTATTGTGTGTAATAAATATCTACCTATTATTTATACGTTACGATATATCAAGGACGATATATACTTTTTTTTTAATGCTGATAGTACATTGTGTAAAATCTACGCTCTACTATTTAATCTTAGAAACTATCTGCTTTTCAAATTTGATTATGTTATCTATTACTAATCGAAAATTTTAAAACAACGTATAAACTGCAATCATTTAAAGTTTTGTCATGGCATATGTAAAGCATATTATGAACGCATAGTTAAAAAATTAAACCAGGTCGCCACGACATATCGCCATATCATAATACCGATATTGGTTACTGGTAACCTTGACGTGAGTTGGGTGCTTAAGAGCGAACAAAATTTAATAGTAACCTTTCAAAGTGTGTATATAAATAGTGCCCTGCTTATTTTATAAGCCGGAACTAACAGTGCAAACGCATTATTTAGCAAGTGCTGTCGTGTAAGCTGACCAATTACGTAAACTTCACTTTATTACGCTGTCGATTAGACTAACGTAGACGAATATAACTGGATAGTGGATACGCACAACTAGTCATGTTTCAACAGCTAATTGTGCGGCGAAAATCAAGATTTGAAACTCGGTCTTACCTTTCTGGTCTCGATAATGCTCTAATCGAAAATTGTTAGGGCTTTGGAATTTCGCAATCCTTAATAATTCTGTGAGAACAGACAAGTGCCCACACTTTGTAATTCACTATCTGAGCGGATGGATTTAAATACGCTACCTATTAGAAAGTGTAGAACCATAAACAAGATTTAATAAGTAGAGATAATTACTTCACTTATTATTGATCCTTAAATTTTTAAGTATAGATAAATACACTAATTATTATCAACCTAGATATTATATAATATTAGCTAATCCGAACGTTGCTCGTGTATTGATATGTATATTTAATTTTTCTGTGCATACATACATGTGACTAAACTCCCTCTAAACAGGTGGAACAATTTTAATATTTTATAATATAATATGATTACTGTGTATTTAGATTGTTAGATATATATACAAATGTACAAATAAATGACTAAATTGATATGTACTAACATTAAAGTCATTGAATACGTAAAATAATCAATTAAATAAATATATTATAAATAACTAAATAGGTGTACCTATTGATCTAATGTATCAATTGAATAGTACACGTTCAACATTCCACGCATAATATAATTCATGGGACGAGACACTTTTTCTCAAATTGTTAACAATAGCAATTTAGTTTCACAAACAGTACGCGATTGGAGTCACGGGCGTTACTGAGCATAAAAAGTACACACATTATCAAAAATACGTTTGACAGTAATAGCATTCAAGTCATTCGATTTTTACTGAAACTAGGAATTTCATTAATAGTAATCACTATTTCTGCTGTCTAATTTGCAATTTCTCAAACTATCCATAACAGTTACGACACCGGCAGTAATGTTGACGTAAATTATATTCTGCATACTTTGTAATCAGTAAAGTACGTTAAAATGTGCGCTGTTGATACCGTTGGTTTAATAAGTAGGAATAAATAATTCAATGTTTATGAAATAATATTGTTCACTCGATTTATTATTACCTCACCTTATTAGTATGTAATATAAGAGTTATTACAAGATTGTGAAAATTTGTTTAACCCTGTCACATGAAGATTATCTGTTTAGTACCAAAAATCACACCAAAATATTATGCTAAGCTTTGTAAATAACATAAATTTTCACTAAGAAAACCTGTTGCTTGCAAAAGACTTCAACGAGTTTTGTGCTTGCGTACGGCAATCTACCCACGCACTTGTTTGTAAATAACAATATAACTACTAAACAATTCATCTATGTTATCTTACGAAATTCCACCTAGATAACGTACATATCATTGTGATTGAATCCTCGGTAATAACGAAAAATTTCAAGAATTTAGATTTTTAAAGACAATATATTTTTATAGATCATCTAGATGTGTTCCCGGAAGTAGCTTGGCGTTCCCAGGGGCTCCTTACATGCCTGAGGAAGGCCATCCCTGAGGTTTTTAGTGGGTAGGCCTCCCCCTTCTGGGGAGGAGACATAACCGCCGGCTCGCCACAGCCGGGGTATGCAACTTAATGCATTTTTTTTTAACAAAAAAAAAAGATTATCTAGATGTGATTCTTTATTTAGATTTAATTTATATTGGATTGCGTTTATTTAGAGACTTCATTTTTTTCAGTTTTGCGGGAACGCAGACATAAGTGTTAGATGATAACTTCAGCTTAATACCGCTATGTACCGTTCCTGTGTAAAAAGAATCTTGTCAGATGGGCAAAAAAAAAAAAGAATGACTATACAGATTTCGTTTTTTTGTACCCTAAAATAAATTTAAAAATATTTTGTAATAATATTGATAATGCCTTATATGTAGTACTCAGCTATAATAATATATAAAATGTGTTGTAACTAATGTATTAAATTATCAGGAAGTTTAGGATCAGTGTTTCAATGTTACAATTAAATAGTTGTTTGATAAGTTTCAGGTTTCATTTGATTGCTGTTATATTTTAGGTATAATAGTTGTAAGACCACACCTTAAAAAGCTTCCGTGATGCATTCCATGTGTTATTTGATCAACTACCTACTTTATGAAGACATTAAAAGTTTGCATACTATTACTTAGGCTTAATATTTTTGTGTTGATGTTATTTAATTACAATACAATTGTGTAAATCTGATTAACCCATACTATTTTAGAGGTTTTAAAACAAAATATGTTTTATAAGTGATCACAGTGCATGAGCCCATAACCAGACATATGGTTGATTTACCGGAGGGAGACTATACAAGATTTATCTGCTCGTGTAGCTCCATTTTACCCATTTCGTCTTCAATAGTATTTCCATTGCTGTGTTTCTGTGTGAAATTACCGGGTAACTGTAACTTTACATCTGTCACATATTGGCACGTACTCTAAGTTTTTAGTTAGGAGTTGCATATTTGGTACGATTTTCACAGAAACCATATATACTATATTCACCTGTAGTAACCATTTACATGAAAATAAATGTATATTTACATGTCCGATCTATATTTATAAAGCAGTGTAAATTTTAAATTTGCTATATCGTGTACGCATAATAATGAGGTTCGCACTAAATGTTAGGCGTAAAATGTAAAACTACTGTAAATAAAAAAGCTTATCTACCGTAAAAATGTAATATTAAAATTAATCACTAACATAAATTATCTTTTCTATACCAGAACAAACAGAACCAAAAGAAATTATCGATTAATGTCCATTAGTTTGCATATATTTTAAGAAATATTTTTTGTTTTTATCTATATGTCTGATTTATCTATAGTGTGTCATTTATATATACGAGTAGAGTGGCGGTGGCGCTGTAATTCCTTTTTTAAGAACCTGTGTTGTTAATTGCAAATAGCCCTAAAATTTCTTTTTATTTTTTAATATTTCAATAATATACGTCAGTAATTTTTCATAAATTTGGATTTGATTACGGTTTAATCATAAATAGTCTATTATATAATAATGAGTAAGGAGCAGTGTTATTTATATATTGAAACAGCAAAATGATAAAACATATAAGTTATACAGGAACCATTATAACTAACTAATACCAAGTGTATGAGTTTTTTGGGATTTCGCGTTGTATCGCTCGTAAGCCTTTTGTAATGTATTTTTGTCAAATTCAGACCATCCCATTTCTTTATGGACAGGTTGTATCTTAATATTATTGATAACATCTTCCGTCGTTGAAAACCACCGTACCACCATGTACCGGGGTGTTTGTCGATTTCCGAATGTCATATGTACGGTTAAGTAATTTGATACTTGACCTATTTTATTGAAATATCATAACAGACTGCCAGTGCATCAAGGTTGAAAATTCCAGTTCCGTATCTAGAAATGTCATTTATACCTAATTTTACAGCACTTATGGTATCAGTTTACTGAACAAAATTCGACATAAGGTGGATCGTAAATTAAAATCCTCGGTTGTACAATTTGACATTCTACATTACAACAAAACATCATTGTACGCCTGCATGCACCTGCAAAGTAACACATTATATGTCACGTTATTCAATCTGTTTCAATTTTTTTTCGTTTTTTTTTTAATAAAAACGTCGCCCCACACTAGGATTTTAATCCTGTGTCGTGGGTGCAGTCACAAACATGGAAATCTCACATGCACAAATACCCAGACCGGAACAAAATTTTGTAGGTCATACAAAATATCTGTCCCGTGCGGTAATCGAACCTGCGACCCGTAGAAGCCGATTACTCGACCACTGCGCTAAATGTGCCGTCAAAGTTTTATTTCATATAAAGTTATAAATTTATATTATATTTAGTAATATCACTGATGCATGCATAAGCACAAACACACAAATTGTCACAAATTCATTCTTATTACAATAGTGCGCTGTCACCATCGCAAGTTATACCTACGCCTCTGTATACTGGCGACATTACCCCACTGGGTAATGCAGTCTTACTAAAACTTCATTGATTCGCGGCAATTCCATTCGCAATTAAGTTCTCCTAGATATAGATTTAAAAATATGAGCCACCAATTAGTTTGGCTCTATGGCCAGTGAGATAAAATACGGTGCAGATAGACCTTGAACAACGGAAGCGATCGACCTTATGCTGCTTTCAGATCACAAAGAATGCAAAACAGGGCGCGTCTTAACCTGTCTCAAGTCACTGACAGCTCTGCCTCTATTGGATAACGTGTATGTCATTTGCTCAATGTATTTTTTTAATACATATTCTTTTACATATTTCGTATTCGTTTACAGATGTAAATAACGGCACCTCTTATGGATAGGCGAATGTTTTTCATTTAACTCTTAATTGATTTTATTTTTGTTCTAAGATTCTCTCGGATTTAAATGAGTCTTGCATGGTTATAAAGACTAATCAAAGTAGAGAGACGTGTTTTGCGTATATGTTTTACGCGTAATTCGTAGCTTATTACATGTGTATGGTAGTTTATTATGAAAATGTCATATTTACAGCGATGATTCAAATTTCATTATGATTAGATTATATACTTCAGTATATAATATTTAACATATCATGCAGTGAAAGCCAGCTTTACGTGTTTGTTAATTTAAGTGTTAAGTTTTGGGTAAAGACATATGTAGCCACGAAAGCAATAAAATATACGCAACGAACTTTTTTTATTAAGGTGTTTTTCATAAAATATTGCATAATATAAAGTTTAATATTTTACGGTTTAAAAAAAAATTTATACTAGATAGAAACACAAATAATTAAAATATTGTAATTAAAAGTATTGCAACTATTTAGATAATAGATATTAAAACACTGACTATAATAGATATAGTCCTATATAGCATTCATACAGCAAAAAATCTAAATAGGATGCGATTATTAATATTTTTTGCATTAACAGATTACTCGATTCGGTCGATTTCATAAGAACTAATGATAATTATTCAGTTTTCGCTCGTGGTTAATAGTTCACTTCCGAAAAGTTTAATTACATGGATCATTTTTGCACCAATGTAGATAATAGCAAAAGTATTAGTATGTTCACATACTTATAATAATTGGCTCACTCAATATACTACTTAATTTTTTTAGCACTAAAATCGATGAGTTAGAGCTTCAGAAAAAAAATTGTATAACTTATAGCCACATAATTGCCCAAACTGACCTATCTAAATTCGCCAAGCTTTTTTTGAACTGTGTACATAGAACAAATAGATATAGGTTTCGGAGTATATTTGGATTACAGTTCTGATGCAACGTTATTTAAAAGCAGTATCACCAAGATTTACTATCTAGTAATGAAGTAGAGAAAGGCGATGCGATAGTATCGCACAGCATTTGAAAATCGAGTCAAGTGTTGAACTGCAAGCACTACTCGCCCGCAAGGTCCACCGCTGTTGAAAGTGTGTCGATTTGTTGCGTGGTCACTAGCGTACATTCCGTTTAATAATAAACTTACATTATCATAAATCCATCAGCATACTCGCAATAATATAAATAATGTCGAAAAGAAATAAATAAATCATATAAGTTAACAATGAAACAGTAAGTTCGTACATTTCCTACCGGCATTCTGATTTATCAATCATAATAAAAAAACTCAAGCCTAATAAATATAAACGCATGAACGATGTTAAAGTGTACGTAGGTAATGAATACTACTTTTCTGCAATCAAATTATTCATGTTGTGTTTTAATCCTTTTCAGATATGTATGCTGTGCGCAGTTACAGCTTACGCACAATATGACTCGCCTACGCCACCGAGGCTGCAAATTCCTGGTGCCATTCCAATCGGGGGATTTGCCCGGCATCAAGGTGGCTTTCGCCAAGGAAGGATAAGTAACGCTCCAGTGCCAGGAATAATAGCCAGAGGCAGAAGACCAGGGCAAGGCAGACCATCTTTTAAATCTGTGGACGCTTCACCTAGACCTAGTTTGCAATTATTAGAAGAACCCATAGCGAAGCCTGTAACTGAAGAACCAGAAGATGATTTGGATATTAACACTCCTACAGCGTTCTCTCCTAATTTACTATCAACACCAGAACCACAATTAGACTTTTATGACATCACAACTACCTCTCAGCCAAAACCACCCAGTATTTATAATCCATCGCCATTCCAACAATCAACGTCCGCACCAAAACCGGAACCTATTAAGCCTACGCAATACAGACCACTAATTTCTCCACAGTCATTCCTTCCAATAAGAAATGAACCCAAACCTCAGCCAATAAGACTGCAACCTTTGTCGAGTCGTCCCCAGCGTCCCATATTCAGACCAGAACCGAAACCATTCGTGGAAGATGATGATGAGCCTATTCAGCCGGTTAGACAGTATACTAGACCACAGGAGCCTATCCACCGAGCACCAGTAAAAACTGCGCCCCAGCAGAAATACACACAATCTCATCCACGGGAAAGAAAACCTGTTGCACAAATTATTCGTAAATACAGAGAAGAGAACGAAGACGGAAGCATCACATGGGGTTTCGAAAATGATGATGGATCTTTCAAAGAAGAGACTATTGGAGTTGACTGTGTCACTCGTGGCAAATATGGATACGTAGATCCTGATGGTGTAAAGAGAGAATACAACTATGAAACTGGCATCCCTTGTGATAAGACGAAAAATGATCAAGAAGAAAAAGGCTTTATTGATTATCAAGAAAACAAAGCTGTGTTGCCCAATGGCATTACAATTGATCTCGGTGCGATGGGCAAAAAATCTAAGAGGCCATTCAGATCAACTGTAAATCATTAGGTTAAATTAATGTATTTATTTTAGGAGAAATTAGTAATAAAGACATTTTTGTTGTTTAGTAGTTTGAACATAAAAACATATGGTGACCACGCTTTTTGTTGGATAAAAAAGAAAAGTGAATTAAAGCCATACATTTTAAAATACTTTTTATTTATTTAATGTAGATATTATTATGTGAATTATTTTATTTGTTTCGTTTATTTTTATAAAATTATCGCTTAATTTAAAAAATACCTTTTAAAGCTTAAACCAATATTAAGGTTTTTAAAGAGTTTATAACATTGATATATTATACTAATCATGTTACCTATTGATACATATCATAATTATGTATCAATAAGTAGGCTGTTCTGTATTCTAACTGCAAAATATAAAAAAGTTCAATTACCCACGACCACATTGGATCTGCCGAATGCTCTGCTACTGCGCAGGAACATCAAATTATTATTTCTTATATCCATACGTTTCATAATTTAAACAAACAGGAAAACAATAAAAATATTCAATAGATATAATGACTTAAAACTGTTAAGTTCAGTTTAAATATGCCTACCGCGATAGATGTGCGCCACAGAGTTAGTCATTTTACCTACTTGTGTGTCTTTTTATTTTTCAGCGCTTTAGCGCGATGACATAATACACCAACAAATAAAACGCCATGCTACATTGTCTTTAATATAAAATATAATAATCACTGCCAAACCCACAGATAGCTCTAGCACCAATGAAGATATATTTTTCAGGCTGAATGTATTGGTATCACCAGAACGACATAAGCGATTGCAGTTAGAGGTATCTGTAATCTTAATGAACAAATCATCTCTGACAGCGCATCTGTCCTTAAAAATAACAATTTACTAAGTATGTCTTTTTATAGGAATGTCAATATGCTCCAAATCATAGTAAACATAAATGGGAGAACTGTTCAAACTATAAAGGGACAGCAACTTACTTGGCCAAGACGCAGCAGATGAAATAGCTAAGAGGGGTTGAAACAAGACAGTGTATACACCAGAACCTCTAGTTGATACTAAAGGTCTGGTCCGCACACTTTCGTAGAGGATATGGCCTGGGTTAAAAACTTGGCCGCGAGTAAATCGAACAAAACGTTGAGAATGCAGAGTTGAGCAATGAGAAATCTAACAATCAAAAAGATGCAATTCGAATAGCATCCTAAACCGAAGTTGTGGAGTTAATACTTACCTAAATTGTCCAATTCCGTACGAATTCAGTACGATGGCGATACATAGATTCGCGATTGCAGTAGGTTTCCCATTTTGATAACAAGATCTTGGTTCTGCAGTAAAAAAATAAGATAACTTCCTGATGTTGAAACGGCAATATTGATTTAATTTAGTTATATTCATTGCGTCATGTCATTTATATCACTATTGTTATGGAAATCTAGAGAACGGTAACTTAGAGAACGGTTCGCACTATCTTTAAATTAAAATCAAGGGAATCTCTAAAATACTCATTTAAAGAAACTATTAGAAGATCAGTACATTTATGAAAATTTACAAGAACTAGTAACTTTTTACACAAGACTTTACCCATGTTATATTCAAGATTCAATAGAAAAGAGACATTGCGATTTATATTAAGTTACAATCATAAAAAAAGAGCATTAAAACATGTTTTGGTATTCCGTTATAAAACATTTCATGGTTATTTTATACTCAAAAACAACAACTTGTTATCTTTTAATTACTTCGTATAAACTATGAGAGTACCATATTTTAGGGATTTTTATGATCATCATCTTAAATTTCAATCAATTGTTTTGAGCATTATTGGGGTAAAATTAGTCGGTATAAGTAAGACGATGTGTCTTCAACAGCGATAAAAGTTATAATGAATTAGTATGGCGGCAACAGACAAAAAGCAACTAAATGGATGCAACGAAAGTTGCAAAGAAAGACCGGAGAGATGTATGAAGATGAAATTGCTAGTAAGTTTCTCTAAGGCGATATTCGACGTCAACAAGCACACCGGCAAACATTGTGCTGTTAGTAGCCCTATGACATTTTCAATCACTCCAGTCCAGTTCTTTAGACGTGTAAAGATCACAGATATATAAATAAGTTATTTACTTGGCAAATTGTTAAGATATATTTTTTATCTATGTAATATTTACAAGGTTGTTTATCTAATATAGCCGAAGAGAAGTTAAATTTCACTGAACGCATTCCGCACCCACACAAGAGTCGTATTCGAAATCACTTATACTCCAATTTCTGCTTGAATATATCTAGAAAAGGGTGATGCTATTGAGCCCACATCCTGTCTGCATCAATTTTTAACTGAACTCGAGGAGAGTTTGAGTTTAATTTTAGAACGCTGTCACGACTGTCAATAAAAAGTCATCATCTGTGGAAATATCGGCAATGAGAAATCCGATGCTGACGTCTTTTCTGACTTTATCTTGACTAACTAGTGAACGATGTTTCGATGAAATCTAACCTCTCACCGGTGGGGTCTGGTCCGAATAAGTCCGACGGCGACGATGACGATGGCTTCGATTATTTTTTAAACTGTGGCGCGGTGAGACGGGTTTGACACGTTTGAGCCGTCGAGTTTGCGCTGTCTCCACCTCGTAGAACTGGGAATAGCTTCATGCGGGATCAATTGTCGCCTGGCAGTTCTTGCATCTGTCTGAAACGTTATTTTAATCCTATCTTACCATACATTTGGAGATGTTGTTTTATATCTGCCATGATTAATATTAAAATAATTATTTCTATAACCAATGATCGAAAACTATGAAAACGACACTTGATTTTACCCGCCAATTTTCAGCCCTTTTGGGGTTGAATATTGAAAAGCTCTGTAACTGGTATTTACATACATATTTGAAAATAGGAGTACTTTTGCTATTATGCGTATAATATATTCCAAGGAATATTATTTCTTCATACAAAATTTGAATCGCCATTTCACCCCTTTAAGGATTGAGTTTTAAGAAATACTGAGTGCACCCCTAGACATGATAAGGAACCTTCGTGCCAAATTTGAAGTCTAGGTAGGTCCAGCGTTTGGGCTGTGCGTTGATATGTTAGTTATATCAGTTTTTGTCTCTTTTGAGGGAAACATACTGCTTTTTACTATAAAATTATACAAAGACAGGAGAAAAAAAAATGTTTTTGTCAATTCTTGCCAGTAAGTTTGCCATTAAAAGTGATTTTAAAATAATAGGGACTGACAGATAGCCATTTATGTTGATGTTATAAAAACAGAAGAATCACCACAACATGATCTTATGGAATGCAAAAATGTTGCTAATCAATGTGACCCGGAATACTAGCAGGTAAAGAAGTTTAGCCCGTTATTCAACCATGCTTCTACAAGGACATGCTATGTTGATTTCTTGGCCACATAACTTTGTAACATTTTGTATGAAATTTGTATGAAACAGATGTTTGTTTAGAAGACAATGTAAAGTTATAGTGGCTATATTTTTTGGATTTTGTCCCTCTTTAGTCTGATGAGGGTTTAGAAAAGTTCCTTAAATGCTACCAGGACTGCATTTTGTTTGTTTGCATCCTTCATTCTGTTACATGAATTTCCTCCATTTTCTCACACAGCCAGGGCTTATCTAGGTGTGTGGAATAGGCATTAGAGGCGCTGGCCCAAATCATCTGCTGCGTTGTACCAATAAGTCATTATGATCTTATATCCGTTGCAAAGTTTGCCGGTTTGTATTTGCTTTGGATTGGAGCTTATTATGACTTTTCAAAATAAGGGCAGAATTAATAGTATTATTTTAGAGGGCTTGGAAAACATGATGTGCAATCTGAAATGATCTTTAAATTTTGATCATTCACGTGTTTAGCTGCTATCACCTGTGCTGCTCTAGTAATACCATTGCTTTCTGTTTGAAAGATTGTCTTAATTCGTCTAGTGTAGTTGATATTTTGCTGTTGAAGTCATATGAAAAGGTGGCAACTTATGTTCCATAAGTGGTCATGGAATTATCAGTATATATTCACAATTGTTAGTACCAAAGTAATCTCTTGATTCCACAGTGAGTTTCATAGTAGGCTCTCCCAACAATTATAACAATCACAAAAGAAAAAAGGAGAATGATGACAAATATGCATATTATTGACACTACACATGCATATTATTATTGTTTACATATTACTTATCTTCTTCAAAACTCTTCCAAAATTGATAGCAGAATATGGAGTTGTGTTGCAAGAGCTCAGAAAGGTATACTCCACATTAATAGGGTAATAACAAATATAATGGACAGTCATAAGTGAACTACTTTATTACATAAAATAATTAGGTTGGATTTGAAGCAATTTGTATTACTTATTGCTATAAAAGATATACATAAGATATGATAGCTCAGATTATATATAGCAAAATACATTGTTATTATCTAAGGTTTAAGAAAAATTATACCCTTCTATAACAAAGAATACCATTTATGTTTCAATTCCCGTCATCTCAAGTGAATATTTCAAAAGTAATTAGATAAAATACTTATGACAAACCACTGTACACAAATGCATACCACCAAATTGTTATTTAGATTTTTATCATAATTATGTAAATGTAAAATTTTCTATCAACTAATATTGTCTATTGTTCATAAATGGCTGGGGTCGTCGCATAGTGGGAGGCATCCTATTAGGTGGCGTTATTGATATATCTAAATAGTTTCCTATTTGGAATTTAACATGTGACAATGTTTTATTGTCATCACTTCCGCGTTGTCCCGAACAAGTTACACCTATTTCTCGCATACGGTACGTCGGCGACCTCATATCTGGATAAACGATAGCAAAATCAAAATATGTTCCCTTGCGCCTAGTTTCAGGATTCACTTCCTTAACAAGTCCTGTCAATTCCCGAAGATTTGCGTCCATCCACGTATATATTTGTAGCTCATTTTGAGGCACGTTCCCTCTAGCATAGTCACCAGGAGCATTATGACGTCCGGTAGAACAGAATACTCGAAGTAATAAAGGGCAAGTCTGTAAATACATTTAAAACTTGATAATATGATTATTACTCCAAAATAAATATATAACAACGCAAAATGATGAGATATTTACCTTTTCTCTGTCTACTGGTTTTTCTGAAGATTTAACATCATCCACAACCATCGACTCTACTCCAGCCATTTTCATGATTTGTAAATTTTTTTAAAGATACGCACACTGGAACACTCCTGTTTCAGTTAATAACTCGTAAATGAAACGAAATAACCAACAAATAATTATAATCCTTAATAAAAATTTTAATAGGTACCTAATCGATCTTCTACAAGCCACAGATGCGCAGACTACTTACTTTTTTTTTTTTTTTTTTTTTTTTTCTTCTCTTTGGCTTCGTACGGTTTGTACATTTGCCATTTACAGTAAGATAGGGAAACGTAAGGGGAAGAACGGAGTCACGGAAGGGATTATATTAACAGGATCAGGAGAGGATATTAGACATTATGCATAAATACAACGAATAAATATGTTATTACCATAAACATGTGTTTACTGTATAACTTAAATTTTTATATTATTACTTATTAAAAAAGTAGCCAGAGAGTTATAGATTGTGTAGTTATTTAATATTAACAAAGTACTAATAGAGGTAGGGAATGGGATACGGAATGATATAATGTCTGAATCTAAAGAGGATCGATCATATAAAGGACAAGAGAAAAAAAATATGATCAACACTTCCCACGTCATGTCCACACTCGCATAATGGATCACTAATTATACCTAATCTGAAAAGGTTTTCTCGGGTACAAACATGCCCTAAACGCATACGAATAATTATACTAGTCGCAGTTTTACCAAAATTAGCTTTACGGAACCAAGGTTTTAATGGAATATTAGGTTGTATTCGAGAGAAATGCTTCCCCTTCAAAAGGCGAGACTTTTCCCAAGCGTTTTGCCACATACTCCTCATGTAATTCTCTGGCAAAGATAACAAATCATAAGGATACATTTTATAAGGAAACATATCCCCGCATTGTATTGCTTCTTTAGCCAACGTATCAGATCTCTCATTTCCATCTAATCCACAGTGTCCAGGAATCCAAAACAATATAATAGAATATCCTAATGATATACATTTAAAATAACATTTACGAATCTCAAAAATAACCGGATGAATAGGTTGGAGATAAAAAGGATATTTATTTAAAGCTTGTAAGGAGCTCAATGAGTCGGAAAAAATTACAACCTTTTTTAGTTTCATAAGCAAGACATATTCTAAAGATTTGAGTATTCCTACACATTCTCCCGTGAAAACAGAGGTTTCTGGCCTTCGATCATATATTTCTGTAGATACACAATTCCATAGAAAATCAAACAAAATATCGGCCCCGCGTCTATACATAGAAGAATAGATGTATATTATAGTACCAATTTTGAAAAAAGTTCTAAAGTGTCATATAATTTAAGCCAATTTAAATCTTAAGTAACGTAATGAAGTATGAAAATAAATCCTTGTTAAGGTCGTTACATATTATCTTCTGGTTTCGATGATATAATGATGCCGTGAAATCAGAAATGAACAAGACATATTTGAAAACAAATATATTGGATAATAAGCCCTTAGTCTGTTGCAATTAAGCACAAATTCATTTCATATAATAATGCTCCTACGTTCCATTTGACTCCGAATATTGTGCTCGCGTCTTATCGCATCCTACTTGAACATAGACAGCAGTGGAGATGCTTAGTTTTTTTTTTACACATATCTTAACAGTACGGAAACTTTTTAAAGGAGATAATTTTTTCTTGTATGGAGAATAGGCCCACTACAAAATGTAACGTTTATTAATGAGACATACGTTAAATAATTTCTTATTAACCCTAGATATTATAAGGAACATTAGCTTGTTTTTATGTAACGGGATCAATAAAAACATGAAGATTAAATAACCTAAAAATTCTTAGTGGTTAGTAGCTTTATTTTGATTTGTATTCAAATTGCTTTTTACGTAAATGCTATTTAACACTTTTTTATTCTTGATAAATACAATCAAACAATCAAACAAAAAAAAAAAGAAAATCACAAAAAATGGTATAGGCGACTCCATCATTTCACTGACCTTTTTCTGAAACATTAGCTCTGTGCTATTTTTTCCTATGAGTGAGCCACTCGAGACAGAAAGAGATAAATGCGATGCGTTACGCATCGTGGCATGGTACGCAAGCGTTTTAAATTGATATTTTAGTAATACATAATATGAATAAAAGTGTTTACTCATAAAAAATGCGCTAATAAATTAAGATAAAGATATACTTATTGGAAGTATGACATTCCATCCTTCCTTTGCACTTTACGTGTGTCATTTTTACAAGTATAAACTACGCATTTCGGCATCGCTGACGTTATCAATTGCGCGCGGCCACCGAATGAATGAGAGCGAAACAAGGCACATTTACTGTTTGTGCCTTGTTTCGCCGGTGCCACTTTTTAGACCGTAACTGTGTATCTACAGAAATATATGAACGAAGTTTCTGGCGGAAGCTTGATTTTCTGTACGATGTTGAATTGAACATGATAAATTCCTACACCAACACAACCAGCAGGAGATAGTTTGGAAGCATCAGAGTATATGTGGTCACAATCAACATAGTTTACATTAAGTTTATGTAATAAACTACTTTTTGGGCAAATCTTCTTTTGAAGACTAAAATCACAGTTTAAGGATATTGTTATTGACTGGAAGCTGTTGTCGAAAATAGGAAGACGTGTCGAACGATGAATGGTGATGAAATACTCAGTAATTTTTGATAACTGACTATCAAACAAGGCCGTGATTTATGGTCCCAATAGCTTGATGAAGGAATCATTTCAGAAAGGGAATGAAGACTCTTTAGTAAAAGATGTTGAGAGTTGGATTGAAAACAACGAAATAAAAATCTATCTGACAGATACTGGCGTCTTAAATAAAGAGGGGCCTCATAACATTCTACCTGTAAAGCATTTATGGGGCTGTTTTTCATAGCACCTGTGATGATCCTGAGAGCTTTTGATTGTATACTATCTATTTTTTTTAAAGGGGTGATTTACACGGCTCCAGTATAAATAATCCGTAATCGATCACACTCCGAATCAGTGCATTGTATACCAGTTTAAGACTATGTGGATGAGCTCCCCACCAAATACCCGTTAAACATTTTAAAATATTTAATAGACGCTCACATTTATTAAAAACATATTCACAGTAACTTTTTCCTGATAAGTTTGAATCTAAAACCACACCTAAAAATTTAATATTAGTGTAACAAGGTATCACTGTATTATCGTATAATACTTGTACATTCGGTGGGGTTCTCATTCTTGTAAATGTTACTATGGAGCTTTTTGATGTCGATAATTCCAGACCATTATTATCCAACCAAGTTTTTAAATTTACTAAACTAGAAGAAAGTGAAGTTGCAGCAATATTAATTGACTTGTTCGTCGAATATAACAATAGATCGTCTGCATACTGGAGTATTTGGATATTATTATGCAGTGCATTTTCTAAGTCATGTGTATAAATGTTATATAATATAGGACTCAACACAGAACCTTGTGGGAGACCTTTCCATACGGTTCGGTTTAACTCTATGCTTGTTGTGGAAACGAGTGAAATACGGCGTTCTGATAAAATATTAAAAATAAAATTAATTAAAATAGTAGGTACATGTAGAAACTCTAGTTTTTCTTTAAGAACCGGTAATAGCACATTGTCATAGGCAGAATTTATATCTAAGAAGGCAGCCACAACCGACTCATTTTTAGTGAATGCTAAACGAATATCAGTAACTAGCAAACTAAGGCTGTCTAAAGTGCTACGACCCTTTCTAAATCCATATTGTGACGGCGATAGAAGTCCCTTGCTTTCAACGAACCATTCTAAACGATTTTTTATGAGATTTTCAGCTAATTTTAGTAATATAGATGATAACACTATGGGTCTATAAGCTGATGCTTCGGTTGGAGTTTTATTTGGTTTGAGTATTGGCAACACTACATGTGATCGCCATGATAGAGGCAAATTGCCTGTTAGCATGATGCTATTAATTAATTCCAAATAATATAAAATAATATGGTCGTCAACATGTGAAAAAAATGAATATGGAATACCATCTCCCCCTGGTGCTGAATCTTTTGTGTGACTAATAACAGCTTTGAGTTCAAACATAGAAAACGGTACATTTAATATATTAAAGTTGTTTGAATTATCAGGGTGATTTGTACAAATTTTCTGTGGTACCCAAGGAGGAGCTAATTTGTCTGCAAAATCACTAGCTAACTCAGGGGAAATAGAGGAGAGAGAAGAGTTACTATAAATAGATTTGAATCTTTTAATGTTGCGCCACATAGTGGTTGGATGAGTATCAGCAGAAATAGTACTGCAGAATTTTTTCCAACTATCAAATTTTTTCTTTTTAAATAATTTACGAGTTTCTAAAATTATTTTATTTAAATATTCATAGCTTGTTGTTAACATATTCCTATTGTAACACTTTTCTGCCTCCTTTCTTCTTTTAATAGCATCTGTACATTCATTATCCCACCATGGGGGAGATGGTATTTTTTTGGATGAATTATTTATTACAGGAAAATTTTTTGCAGCCGCTTCATTAAAAATTTGAGTAAGAACTTCGGCACAATGTTGTTCATTTCCAGGACTAAGTGAAGGCAGAGTACTTGTCTTGTTGTTAACACATTCCCGGAATTGTGACCAAGTATTTGAATCATTATGAGGAACTTTATATTTTCTAGTGGATTTACTGGGAAGGGGAGATATTTTATTGGTCGGGAATGTGATTACGATAGGAAAGTGGTCACTTCCATGAGTAGAATGAAGTGTATACCAAGATAGAGAAGAAGCTAAGTTAGGGGTGCATATGGAAAGGTCAACTACACTGACATTTTGATGAGGATCAGTGCGACGTGTTGGAGAGCCTGTATTTAAGATACATAAATTATTTGTGTCTATAATATCCAAAAGGTCATCACCATAATTGTTTGAATGTGAGCTTCCCCATGACTGATGTTGTGAATTAAAGTCTCCAAGAACAAGGAATGGCCTAGGCAGAAATGAAAATATATTATTTAATTCATCAAATAAATGTAATGAAGGATGTGGAATATATACAGAAACAATACATAAATTCTTAATTTTTATTGCTTTTATAGATATATCTTCACTGTGTACAGTTAAGGTAAGTATTGAATAAGATATATGATTTTTAATGAGTATGGCTACACCACCATAACCATCATTTCTATCTGCTCTCACTGTATTGTATCCACTTATTTTGAATATATTACTACATTTTAACCATGTTTCTGACAAAACAAAAAGAAAAGGATCATATTTGTTTGATAAAAAAATCAGTTCACTTTTTTTATTAATTGCACTCCGACAGTTCCATTGGATTATTTTGTCTAGGTCCATAATTAAATGATTGAACAGTATTATCAGCAGTAAAACTATCAGCGTTGGACGGTAGGACTATATTATATTTAGCTAACAAATTATATAAAGCTGTAACAAAGTCATCTGAATGTTGATTTGATTGTGTTGTGGTAGGTTGATTAGCAAGGGCACACCCATCACTAGGTGAGGGGATAGAGAATTCATTTATTAAGTTATTGTGAATTACTCTATCATAGCCTTTTGAGAAATTTGTGTTTTTAGTACGTGGTTTGAGAAATATAGTTTTTTTATAAGATGTTGTCTGGTTAGATATAGATGGACTACTGTAACTCAATTGTTTTGTTGGTAAGGTCGGAGAGGTCACTACATCTGCATATGATTTCATAATTGGTGGGTGTAATTTAAGAGCTTCTGCATATGAAACACAGTTATTAGCCATATATGATTTTATTTGTGTTTGACGAACATATTCAGGGCATGCCTTATTAATTGCGAAGTGAAAACCCGAACATAAACAACACCTGGCATTATCCTCCAACACATTACAAGAATCGCTAGTATGATTTTGACCACACTTAAAACAGCGGGGGCTAGATCTACATTGTATTTTTGTATGGCCAAATCGACAACAGTTATAACATTGAATAGTAGGGTATATATACAGTTCAACACCTAAAGAATTATAACACATAAATACACGCTTAGGAAGTATTTGTCCATCAAATGTAAGCACAATTGTCTGCGATGGTTTCCACGTAGGTGAGCCATCCACTATACTCTTAAAATTAAGTCGTCTAACTTTTAAAATTTGTCCACATCCTATTGGAACTGAAATATTAGATTTTACTTCCTCAAGAGACCATTCTGTTGGAACTCCTCTGACCAGTCCCATCCTAGTTATGTTAAATGTAGGAATAAATGCTCTCAAGTTATTAATTTCTAAGTTTTTATCATTCAAGAAACTATTAGCATCACTGAAGTCAGAGAAAGATAGAGATATCTTATTGCGTCCTATCTTTTTTACGCTACCATTTATTATGTTTTTGTAATTATAACGTTTTAAAAATTTTCCAAAAGTTATAGGATGTAAAGAAGTGCCGTCATTTGGATTAACCTGTATTCTTTGAGTATGAATTACATAAGGAGCAACATCTGTATTACAGTACAATTTTCTTCCTACAGGCGTGGGAGTTTCAACACCTGTGGTGCTGTTATTAGTGGGAGATGACGAGGGAAATGATTGTGTCATATTTGACTGTGATGTTTGCAATGGAGAAATGTTGACTTGAGCTGAGCTGAAATTACCATCACCAGATTCATTACAATTACAATCACATGTTTGAAGTGCTGATCCATGGTGCTTCCTCTTTCTTTTGTTGCAGTGTTTGCAAACACTTCTACGACAACGTTTTAAAGATCGAGATGACGTTGAACAATCCGTATCCATTCCAGATTCATTTGATGGTATTGTAACATAACTTGCAACCGGAGGGGCAGTACCCCCGGGTCTGGAGGTTCATTCATGTTATATATAAAACTAATGAAAACTTACCAAATTCAGGAACTAAGCACTAAACTATATTATACTTATATAATATAACATAAATAAAGATAAATAACTCAACTGATGCCTGTTTTAAATAGCTAAATCAAATATAAATTTTTGAACAAGAAAAACGCGCGCGCCAATTCGACCGTTTCCCGCCCTTTTCGACTACTTACTTAGTTAGAGATACTCACAGACCAATTAGAGAACAAGGAGATACTACACAGATGTCACAATTGTCACTTTCATTATCTATAGTTACAATTACAATCCACTTCTTCTTTATCTGTGGTCTGATAGCTGGTGTTGCTATTAGCCATAAGTATGGTAATAGTTAGTGAACCAAAGGAAGTGTCTTAAGCGGAACCAAAAACGGAAACAGATGCAGAAACGGAAGTGTAAATAATATGAAAAAATTGGTTGTCTGTAGAACTCTGTAGAACTCTGTAGAACTGTAATTTTTTCTGGGAGCAATGAAATTATTTAAAATAAAGTAATGTATAACATTTATATTTTTATTTAATAGTTTGTTTTATATTTTCTGCTTCTGAAGTTATACATAAATTAATTATTATGAGTAATGTGCATGGCTCCGTGTGGCGTCAGATTCGGCCGTTACGGTGTTTTTGAGAATGACTCCACGCCGTACCAATTTAATAGACGTTGTCACGTCAAAAAAAAAATCAAAATAACAAATATAATTCTTTATTAAGTATCAAATACACCAAATCTAGATTAGAAATAGATATATTAGAAATCTACTATAGATAGCAATATTGGAACTGAACATGTTTATAATATTTATAAAAAGTAATTTGGCCGCTTTTGCACCTAACAATCTGTCCAGCGATTCACATGCGCCTCGCGCCGCGCATGCGTAACTCTCAGCCGTCGGTTGTAAGCTTTACACCGTTTATACCGTTTAAATCTTCGTTATAAAAGTTGCGGAAACAAAAGCAGAAACGGATGTTTAAAAACGCGTGGAACTACCGCACTTGCGGAAAGAGAAACGGAGATCCGTTGCATCACTAGTTACAGTCGTTCTAATTAAATAAACATTATGTATCTCTCTAATCTGTGAAGTTAGGCTGCATTCGTTTTCAGTTTACAACACACTATTGGTGTTTTAAGTGTATAAGTTGACAGCACTGTTGATACAATTTCGTTTGGGAACAATTAATTTCACGTGAACTAAATATAAAAGTGTTTAAAGAGATATGACAAGCTTTTTTTTGAATGTTCTTTCGTTAAAATAGTAATTTATTCTAGTGACCTCATAATTACCAATGGATGTCAATGTGATGCCACTCTCATATTGAATTAGTTTTATGTCAAGCTTTTGATTTTTATGAATGTTAATTGTCAAAAGGTAAGATTACGAGAATTTTTTTAAAAAATTTGAATAGCTTAATAGAATCTTCATTACAATTATTTTTTTTTTATGTGAACTATTAACTTTAAGAATACTCTACAAAGTGCTTCTAATTTATTTATGTATGTTTTCAAAGTTAGTTCGTAGGAATCAAGAGCATAACTGATGATGAATTCTATCAAGGCAATATATAAACACCTTGATATTTTAATAGGAACTCTGAAACTTTGATGATAAAATTGAAGAAGTTTTCTTGAGTAAATCCAAGAAATTTGAGAAATTCCAAGAAAAATAGTATAAATCTTTAGGTAAGTTATATAGTTCACGTTCTCTATAGGTTCACATAGTAAACACTTATTTACTTTCAAGCATTTGCTCTTGCGATCCCATTTTGGCCGGTCGGATAAGATAGGATACAGCCCGCCGGTATGTAACCTGGCTGTGTCCTACCTTACACGGCCAGGCAGAGCTGGGTGACATACAGTTCCCTGGAGCATATCGGGATTGATCGTAATTTTCATTGTCGCAACTTACACGTTGGCAAAGTTGTTAGTGGCAAAATGTGGTAGATGGACTCACGAATTCTACCGACAACCTGACCTGAGCAGAAAATCATTTGGCCCCACCATACTCGTGGGGGTGTACTGACAGAGGACTGATGACACTAGACTATGGAGAATGATGGTGAATGAATGTAGAAGCCCTGATTCTTTTGCTTTTCTCTAATAAAGATTATAAAGTCTGTGCACACAATTTATGAGTCTGTAACTGAATTGTAGAAAGAAAAATAAAATTATTGTAAAAAGGTTGTAATTATTACATACATTATTATAAAATCGATTGTTGATGTGATATAAAACCCCTTCTTTTGAAATGTGCGACTTTGAGTAAGAATAATAAGACGTACGGTTGGTAAATTACACATTATGGATCAGAAAGAAGCAGACGAATCTTTCCAAGAAGATGTATATATTAATCCAGAAGACGGAATGCCCAACATACATCCAAATATTGCTAATTTCGAACATGAAAGTGCTGCTGAAGATGAAGTAGACGACTTAGATGATCTGCCAAAGTCTGTTATTGTGACCAATATCCACAGTGATGTTTTTGCTGATGATAAACTAAAGAGAGAAATGGAGGACCTTTTTCGTACATTTTCTGATAATATTTCTTTTCAATGGCTTCGAAGTTTCAAGCGTCTTCGTGTCAATTATGATAGCCCATTAGCAGCAGCAAATGCTCGTATTCAACTACATCAGTATCAATTTTATAATTCTTGCATAAATTGTTATTTTGCGCAACCAGTTACGCCAGTTTCATTAAAAAACTTAAGACCGCCTGCACCAGTTAAACAATTTCTTATCTCTCCTCCTTCTAGTCCTCCTGTTGGCTGGGAGCCAAGAGAAGAGGGAGAACCAATAGTTAACCATGATCTCTTAGCGGCGCTTGCAAGTTTAGCACCTGGAGAAAGTCACGAACTTCATGCGCCAACCCCAACGCAGCCTGCTATTGTGGTTCATACTGCACTGTCGGCAGAAAATAATAGTCCAACATCTATTGGTCGCATTATTCCCCATACCCGCTGTCCAAATCAATCATAGGCTTTTTTCTTATTTAGCAATTAGAAATATAGAAATTTGGCGATTTTTCATTAATTTTCAATTGAATTGTGGAATGACCTGAACTTCTAAAGAACTGCATTATTCTATTTGATTATAACATAAATTTGTTTATAATTAAACTTTATGTTAAATGTATTCTACTTTAGCATTACATATGTTTAGATTGCAATAATCTGACTATTCTGAAATGTTAGTTTTAAAAGGTTTTTAATATGACTATTCAGTGAAAACAAGTTGAAATGAACAAAAATTTCTAGTATACAAATTTTTGTTCATTTCAACTATATATATATTTATACTATAGTAATAAAATAATTATTGCTTTTTCATTTGAAGATGTATTGGTGCTATATTTTTAATTAACTGAAAGATATATATATTTTTAAATGGCTACAATTTTTAGATAATGCTATATTTTTATTAGGTTATTTGATTTAATATAGTAACATTATAAAGTTTCAGCAGTTTAACAGCTAATTGTGTAAGTATTTATTTCAGTTGTAGTCTTAATTAATATCAATGTGGTGGTGTCAAGAAAGTTGTACAAGGCTTAAAACATAATTATAGTGGCCTTCACATACTAATTTGATAATAATTAGTTATGTAAATTTTTGAAATCACATCAGTAGAATTAAATTGTATTCCACACAAATAGCCAGTCATTCAGTTTTAAAAATTTCAATTCACTTTATTGTGTGAAGTTTTTGTGTTGCTTATTTTTTTTATAAATTATTTTACTAATCAACCAAATGAAAAGTAATATTTTAATATCTAGCTTTAAATTTTTGTGTGGAGTTTATTTTGTCACCACTAATGTTAAACTAGTGATTGTGGAACAGGGCCATCATACATCATTGTTTTCAGTTCTATGTAATATTTTTATTGAACACTTGTATCTACAAGAATAGTGATTTAAACTAATCTAAAGGGATAGGTTGCTCTGTGGTAGATATAGAATTGTGATAAATTAATAATAATAATATTTAAAATTTGTATTATTGTATTGAATATGTAAATATATTGAAATTTATTTTTGTGATTAATCAAAGTTAAGATACAAAATATGAAATCTGATCATCTTGAAAAATTGAAATTGATTCCATTGAGAAGGTATTTTAAATTATCATCAAAATACTTTTGTAGCTTTTACATTTTCATTGACCAATTCATAAAAGATTTTGACTCTAATAGAACTATAATAATCAAAGTACAGTTTTTTTGATTATTATTAATATGTTATGATCAAAAATAATGAAAATTGATTGAATGGGTCAAATCTATATTTTAGATAGATTTTGAAATGTTCAAATTTACATATAAGTAATATTATTTAAAATCCATATTAAATTTGTCTAAAAGGAATGTACATTTACGCATTTAAGGAATGCTGTATATATAAAAAAATACCAAGGCTGGTTTTTTACTATGGGATATATATATTACATCTCAAAATATTGCCATACAAGACAATAGAGGATAATAATAATGCCCTTCACACTGTTTGATATGTATTTAATTTACTCACATGTTATGGCTTAGCAATAACAACAACTGATTTTTATCTTATATCTCAGGATGTAATTATATCCCATGACGAAAAAGCTAACTGGTTGTTTCATTTTGTTTATGCAAAATCTTTGCAATTTATAACTATTCGTTTGCTTTAATCCTGTGGCAGGAGGATCTGATTGAATCCTTAGTTATTGCATGTACTACTGTAATACTTAGTTATTTTTTTATTAGAGAATTCTCGAAAGTATTTTTAATCTTATTGAGTACTAAATGATAGACAATAACAGCAGCTACTATTTGCTAGAAATTATTTTAAAAAGTAATTGCGTGACACAGTACCAATATTATGTGCAATTGTAGTCTGTTAGTTTGACATATTTTTAGTGTTACATAGTATTAGTAGAGATTATTCTTTGTCTAGAGTTCACCGCTGCAACTGAATGTCATTAATTATTTCCTTAGGTTTCGTAATTGTTGTGGTGTTGATATTTTCCTTGAACTCTTACCAATAAAATATTATTACTGGTTTGTTTGAACCAGTATACATATGAGCGTCTATTATTTATATTTAGATTGGTAATATACTAAATAGAATGTACTTGTATGTCATGTTTGTAATGTATATTCGTATGTGCAACGTTATTATTATCGTGTATCTATGTTTCTAATATCACTGTGATTTGAAGAATATTTTTGGTGTAAATATAAATTATTGACAGTTAACATGCTTTTTTCTAATGCTTTATATTTTATTTATTCGTTCCGGTAATGGTAACCGTATCATTAAATCAAAATTAACTTTATTCAAATGACTATAGAAAGCTCTTTTGAATCGTCGCATCATAATGCGAGTGAAACAATCGAGTTTCATATTTATAGTATACTTTGGAACAGAGTGCATTTAATATTACTGCTTAGATATCTAATAGTCCCTGTTGAGGTTGACCGCTGTGAGCGAAAAAGTCGAATGGAACATTGATATTCTTCCTACTGCAAACCAAAACATTATGAGGCAATCATTTAAGAAACTTCAAGTGTGTATGAAGTAAATCTACTAAGACAGCCAGTGTAGCCCTAACTTTGGGTACGCTTCTGTCCATCAGTGTGTAGGTATGAACTGTGGAATTTTTGGTCTTAGCTGTCTCATTTTATTACTTTCATGTGCCTGAGGAAGGCCATCGTTGAGATTTTTAGTGGGTAGGCCTCCCCCTTCTGGGGAGGAGAGCCCCACATGAACGCTGTGAATCTCACAGGCATCACATGTGCAATAAGCACCTGTAACGACTTACAAACAAGGAGGCACTGCGCTTCTACTTTAATAAACTGCTATAAAAAAGATTTGTTGAATCAAGACAAAACAATAAGTAATACATATTTTTATTCTTTTCACATTTTCTGGTATAGTATCAGAAAATACATGTTTTATATATGCATTCTTATCTCACTATATAACATCACAAAGAGCAAAGTAAACACATTCAGTTTTAAATTGATAAGGCTTTGTTCACATTTTCACACTTAGGTATATATTTAAATAAAGATACCACTTATATGCTATGTGAACTTGCAAACCAGTCAACTTTACAACCCTTTTTATGCTAGAAAGGCACAATTTTTTTACAATATAGTCTAATTATCACAATTCAATAATATCTACTTCTCTTAAAATTGTACAAAAAGCATTAAATACCTACGTTACAACATAAATATCTATATATATATATATATAAATTTAAGATTTTTTCGACATATCTTCCATTGGAAGCATAGATTCTGCTGCTTTGTCTGGCAAAGAATCTGATTTATTTTTGTTCCCTAAGCAGCTAGCAAAACACGTGTCTCCCTTTCCGAAATTTTCTCCATCTTCCAACGATTGTGGCATTGGTTGATCCATAGTTTCAGGCAGAAAACAACATAAAAATCCAGATATAAGAGCAATCAATCCAAATAGTACGGCAGGTATTTTTGGATTAAAAGAATCCAGCAATGTAATTAATGGTGTTAGTGCTCCTGAAAATCTAGCGCACATTGAACCAAGCCCCATTGCAGAATTACGCACTACTGTAGGGAATAATTCGGCCGAGTAATTATACACTATAGCAAATGAACCTGCTATAAAAAGTTTTCCTGCAACTACTATGACAGTAGACACAACACTTCCTGATGGAGTTAATGTCGCTCCGATACATGACAAACCGCCTATAATCATCATTGAACAAATTAAAGGTCTTCTGCCCCAAATATCAAGGAAATAAATAACCGCTGCATAGCTTGGAAATTCAACAAAACCCATGATTGCTGTTATTAAATAAGGATTGCCTTCCAGTTTTCCTGTACTTAGTGTCAAACCATAGTAAGCTATTGAATTGGCGAACCAGCATAAACAAACATTTAATGTTTTATTTCTTAAATTCGGTGTTTTGAATAAGTCAAGAGTACCACCGGAAGAAGCTTCTGTGTCCTTGGATACTTCTACTCTTCCTCTAGATACAAGGTCGGCTTTGTCTAACTGATGTTGTGTTTTATTGAATTTTAGAGCCTTTTCAACGATTTCGACTGATTCCTTGGTTCGACCTTGAGCCCAAAGCCAGCGTGGAGATTCATCCATTATCCAGATATGGGGTATAAGCAAAAGGCTATGAAGTCCATAAACTACCTGAAGATATTGCCGGTTATCAATCAGGGCTCCCCACCCAGCTACCAAAATAATACCAGCTGCGAATGCTGCTTGGAATGTGACACCACAAGCCGTCCTCTTACTAGCTCCTACTAGTTCCATTGTTAAGACAAATCCAGTAATATAAGAACCCGCTGATCCAAAAATGCCGTACAAAAATCGAATTACTAAGAACGACCAATATTCTGGCACAAAAGCTACAAGAACGCCAAGTACAAGTTGCAGTACTCCTGACCAACAGAATATTTTCTTTCTACCATATTTGTCTGCCATACCACCTAGCACTACAGCTCCCGTAAATACACCTAACATATATATTGTTTGAACTAACGCTCCCATCCACCTTTTGTCGCACACTAGATTCCATTCCATAGCACGGGATGAAGTTCTATATTTCGTGTCATACACCCACTTGGAACAAAAAGCTGTTTCGTTATTTTCATAAATCAAACAATTGTGTAAACTCCCAAGGTGGGTCTTGGGTATAGCCTGTAATACTGCTGATGAATTCCATGCAGCTACATGTACATCAGAATCCACACCGTCAATCCAGCACCTGCAATTGGAAGTAAATTAAAAACATTTATGATTAAAGTTACCTATACATAAACATTATATAATATACCTAATATTATGTATCTGTGCTAACAATATATTTTTTCCTTTGTACTTAAAGAAAGGCTGATCTCGACCCTATATTAAATTAGTTCCACCGGCTTAATAAGACAGATATACTATATTTGGTATATGCCGTCATTAAATGAATAATACTTCTTCGGGAGAATTGTTAAGTGTACACAGGCAATTATGCAGTAACTATTGTTCATATCAATAAAACTTAAACAGATATTAAAAGATCATTATCTATTTCGTAAAATGATATGCGTCAAGTACCTTAAAATTGTATATATATTGAACGGGAGTGTTCTGCCTAATGCCTATATTTAATATGAGATTAGTAGAAAGGCTTAAGCAAAATATAATTTATACAACAGAGTTATAAACTTATAAAGCTTTTGATGTTTGAATTTAATAAATTATGAGTTATGTTCATTTCTTAGTTTCTTCTTTGACCATGTAACAAAAATTTAATAAAATGTAATTTTATGGCGGGAGTGGAAACCTGCGTTAAAGCTATTCAAACGGTATGTTTTTTTATTATTCTTGATCAATCAATGAAATACTTAGAAGTTAAATTAACCTTCCACTTACGATATTCAACAAAATTTAAAAATATTGGATTTTTTAAAATAAACTCTTACAAATACAACCAACTCCGCTGTAATAAATGGTGCTCCATTTAAGCTAGAACGGGGATGACATCAAGATCTAAGACTTTTGCCGTACGACTCTGATAAGAAGTATCACCTTGTATCATTATCCGGTCATTTTAATAACCCACTGTTTTAAAAATAGCATATTATGCAGCTATGTAACTTTCTTTATACCAATATATAATATATGTAAATATATAACGAGAGTTAACACTATTTATTATACCTATTTTATTATCAAACCAGGTTGCACTGTGTTAGCAATGGTCGCTGGTGGACTGGAATTGCACTGTCTAGTGGAGACCAGACCAGTCCAGCAGTAAAGAAAGTGTTCTTACATAGCGGGGGTAATGCAGTGTTTTTTACGAGCCATCCGGCCTATTTTTTGTGACCATACGAACTTTATCATTTCAGCCAATAGACGCCTACTACTGGGCATAGATCAAACCACCACCAAGGATCTCCACACTGGTCGGTCCTGTGCTGCTAGCATCTAGCGCCTTCTTGTTTAATATAAACTATTAGATTTGAACAACAGACACGGCACGGCACGAGGTAAAGGCACAATGTGTACAAGCCTGCTCAGGCTAACACAGTGTAGGTAACGGTGAAGCTTATATACTTGGTATACTCATTAGTTGCTTGTTGAAGCTAGCTGATTCAAGAACGTTTTTTTTTATTGTACAATCTAAATAAACGTAGGAGAAGAATAAAACGCTTCCAATTAAAAAATAAAATTTATTAAAAACAATTTATTGACAAGAACAATGTCTTATGTACCTACAAATAATTAGCCTAGGCCCTGCCTTGTAGAAAATGCTTGATCACATTTTTTGAGACCACCATTTACAGTATTATTTTTTCTTTTGTAATATATAAATGCTTATATTAACTGTACATATCATATTATGATATAATATAATATCAATCAATTTGTGATCATTTTTCGATCATTTTCATGAAATTTTCTATTTATTTATTTATTTATTTGACACACAAAACAGAATACAATCGATTATTGATACATTTTTTTTAAATATAATATTATAGACCAGATTGTATTCCTAGGTATGTGTGTACAACATGAACGACACATAACTAGAGTAGTACACATATATGGTAATATAAAACTTAAATTTACTTTACTTACTTATAATTACTTTAATATAAAACATAAACATTCAATATAACAATTACGTATAACACAATATGTTCATCACGCTCTTTTTAAATTTTGTGAGACTTTGACCAAATATGTCTATTGTCTCGTGATGATTCTTTGAGACATCATTGTATTGGCGACACATCCTGACAATTGGACTGTAAAAGGAAGTATTGTTTTTGAATACTCGCAGTAAGAAAACGTTTGTAAAGCCGTTTCGCGCCCTAGGTTTGATGTTAATGCTTATTGACGATAAAATAGGGGGAGAGTCAATTAGGGAATTAATAATTTTAAACAATGTGACCAGATCTATATATAAGCGACGAGATTTTAGACTTAGTAAATTAAATTTTTGTAATTTCTCTGAGTATGTACGAAGTGTACGATTCAAGCCAAGTCTATAGCACAAGATATTCAAGCATTTCTTTTGAACTCTTTCGATGCGATTGCTGTGTATTTCGTAATATGGTGACCAAATAACTGAGCAATATTCAAGTGTACTTCGAATTAAGGCAAAATAAAGTTTCAACAGAATATAAGGATTTCGGAAACGTATAGTATTTCGAGCTATAAAACCTATAAGTTTTACACTTTTGTTGATAATATGATCGTAATGATCTCTGAAAGTAAACTTTTCATCAAAAATTATTCCCAGGTCTCTAACCACATGCTTTCTTTCAAGATTGTGATCGTTAATTTTATAGTCATAAATTAATCTCTGATATTTTGATGTAAACGATATTATAAAACATTTTTTAATATTCAACATCATATTATTTTCGTCACACCATCTATTTAAGGTTTTAAGGTCAAGCTGCAAGGTTTCACAGTCTTTACCATTACAAACTTCCGTAAAGAGCTTAAGATCATCAGCGTACAACAAGCAGGGATTGATTAATTTCGAACTGAGATCATTAATAAATGCAATAAATAGTAGCGGGCCAAGGTGAGAACCTTGTGGTACTCCAGAGGTAACCTGGACAGGAGATGACAGGAAACCCTTAACCAATGTTTCTATTATTATAACTGGCAAATATTTTCTATGGAAGTATAAAAATAGTAACTAAACATTATTCAAACAGAGATTCAGGCTTGCATTCAAATATTTGCACTTTTCAAAATTGTTTTAATTGATAACGCTCCATGTATTTGCGAAATTTCATAGCAATGGCTAAGTTAAGGCAAAGCAAAAAAAAAAAATATTCGACTCTAGTGGCTAACCAGTCATATCCAAATTCACGGCATCGAAAGTGAAATTCTGCGGCTTAAGTAATAATAGAAAGTAACTAGTTTTGTATTTTTTGCGCGCAAAAAGGTTATTAACATCTAGTTTGACAAATGATACTAAGGAATACCGTTAGATTTGCACTTGTTATCTTAATGGCAAGTAAATATATCTTTTATGCAAATAAAAAAAAATGGTTCAATTTTTTAAATTGATACCATTTTATATATAAATCCATGTAGATGTTAAAAAATTACTACAAATCCTCAACTTATAAGATGTAATAAAATATCAACATACAGTATAAAAAAGGCATTCAAATGCAAAAATAAACCATATTATATAGGTGATCTTAATAACATTCATTACAATATAAACCTTCTCAATACATCTAAAATCAATTTTGGCACATCACTGGATACATCTTCCATTGAAATTCACATTAACAACTGACGTAAATACACTTTGATAATCCGATAAGATATTTAAAGTGTTAAGACTACGTTTATTGAAATCAATCAATGTATAATTCTCAAACTAAGCTGATAAAATGCAACCATAGACTAGACTGACCTAACATAGTTATTATCTATTTTACATGCCTATATTATTTAAATAAATTGAGTAGGTATTTTAATCTATTAAAATAAAGTCAAAAGATGAAATTATAAACTAAACAATATTATAATAAACTAGTATACGGGATAAAATTGTAATAATTATGAGCATTTTGATCTACTTTATTTATCTAAGTTAACCTTAATCAATTTATATAAATAATTACTTCAATATCAAATATTACATATATATTTCTGTTGAATTTGTTGTTGACTCCGTACGCCAATAGCCGATATATACTATCCAGTATAACAAAAATATTCTTACTGAGCCGGGAATTACGGGGAATGAGATCTGACTAGATGTTCAAAAGCCTACAATTACTAAGTCAACATAATATATATATATTTTCATGAACCACAATTTAGGCTATCTGTGCCTGCTTGCCTAACATGGACTGAGGCGACGAAGTGGAGTTATTCAAAGAGGAGATACAAGTATGTCTGGTCTTTGATGCCGAGCAGAGCTATACAGAGTTATGCGAGTAGGTACTTTCAAAAGGCGAGGCGTGAGATCCTCACTGAAAAACTTGATATGTTACTTGTTAATAACAAACATTATATCGAAACAAAAATTGTTTTATTTTTTCCTCGAATTGCTTGAAAAAGAAGAGGTCAACTTTGAAGAAACTATATTAACTCCTACAATCCGCCTTCTCACCTTAGTTTTAAATATATATTTATTTTTTAACTTATTCACACATCTGTATCCACTAAAGCGGGGCAGAGTTTAAGCAACTATTTTGGTTCATATTACTACAGTAGAATTCTGCTGCATTCTGCTCCTCTGCACGCAAATTTACAATTGAATAAAGCAGTCTTATATAGGTTAAATTGTGCGTTTAACTTATTGTTTATTAAATAATGGTCATAATAGGGTTATTCCAATATTATGCTTTTGTATTCACATAGTAGTATTTATTCTTACACGTTATGATTTCTTCTCAATTGTTTCCAGCGGTATCATTGTTTCAGGCATGTCAACACTGCTATCACTTAGTTTTCGACCAGCGCAATTAGTGAAACAAGTGTCACCAATTCCAAATTTTTCTCCATCTTCGATTGACTGTGGCAAATTGCGTCCAATTGTTTCTGGTAGGAATAAAGTAGATGATCCCGATAAAAGGGCTAAGAAACCAAATATTATCGTCGGTATCTTGGGATTGAGCGTATCAAGTAAACTTACTAATGGTGTTAACGCTCCTGAAATACTTGCACACATACTCCCTAGTCCCACGCCCGAACTACGTACGACTGTCGGGAATAGTTCAGCAGAATACTTATATATTATAGAATAAGAGCCAGATATGAAAAGTTTTCCAACCATAACTACTCCTGTAGTGGAAGAGGACCCATGTGGTAAGGCTACTACTATCAAGCACGACAGCCCACCAAGTAACATCATTGTACTTATTAATGCCCGATGACCAACTCGATCTAAAAAGTACACGATGATGACGTAGCTAGGCAGCTCTACTATTCCCATTAGGAAGGTGATAAAGTACGGATTACCGTTAAGTTTGCCAGTATTTAATGAAAGTCCATAATAAACTACAGAATTAGCAAACCAACATCCACATATGATTAACGTCTTTTTCAACATATTGGGTGTTTTGAATAAGTCTGTGGCACCAGCTGCATGTTCGTCAGTATATTTGGCACACGTGGCCTTGCAGTGTGACACTAGTAAAGGTGCATCGACAGATTCATTTGATTTGTTTATTTTTAAAGCCTTTTCTACGATTGCTACTGATTCACGTGCTCTACCTTGGGCCCATAACCACCTCGGGGATTCGTCCATTACGAACCAATGCGGAAGTAATATAGCCGCGTGAAGCGCATAAAGTATTTGTAAATAGAATCTATTATCAATAATGTATCCCCAAGCGGCTAATAACATGATCCCTATAGCAAACATTATTTGAAATACGACTCCGCATATAGTACGTTTACTTGGACCTACCAATTCCATGGTTAGCACGAATCCAGCTATATAAGAACCGGAACCGAATATGCCGTATAGAAACCGTATTGCTATGAATGTGTAGTAATCAGTGGCAAAAGCTACAGAGGCCCCAAATATGAGTTGTAGTAACCCGGACCAAACAAATGCCGTTTTTCTCCCAAATTTATCTGAAACTCGACCGATTGCAATAGATCCAATTATAACTCCAAACATATACGCAGTTTGAGCCATTGCCCCCATCCATCGTCTGCTGCAAACAAAATCCCATTCAATTCCACGCGACGACGTGTAGTATTGGGTATCGTACACCCAAGAAGTACATTCTTCTAATGTATTGTTCGGTCCATATATCTTGCAAGAATCGAGTTTTCCATTTTCATCTAAAGGTATTGATTTCAATATCAATGATGAATTCCATGGTTCAGTATAATTTGTTGTTTCACTTGGTAACGCGCATCTGAAAAATATACAAATACGTACTTGAGTGATATAGAGATAATTCATTTAAAAAATGTGCTGTTTAAAATGTCAAGTGCTAACAGGATTTAAAGTTGTTAAAACACTGAATAAAATATTAAGTAAACACAAAATTGCAAGCCGGCGCAAAAAATCGAATTTGTAGTTTGATTTTGAAAAGTGAATCAAATTATTCACGTAAATATAAGGTAGGGTATTTAGAATTGTTCTTAGTGAGTTAGACACATTGCATGTATTTTAAAGACAGAAAATATAATAAAAAATATTATTAGGATAAATATAACAATGTATCCTAGAATCTTGTACTCGACGACCATATTAAGCAATGTTAGTAAGTAGATAAAATATAAGGATATATACAAATGTGCCTGTATAATCCCGCCTTATCCTGTTAGTAAATATATTCTATTAGCAAACTATTTGAAATTGGCTAATTTACAAGCTGAACAAACACTACATACCATAAAGAATAATACTTACGTTTTTTCAATCGAAGTAAATATTCATATTATATGAATATATTACTTCGTTGGAAATGTAGAGTTGATAGGATGCCACAACTGTTGCCAAAACCCTGTTATCGTAACAAGCAAACCTTGTATTCAATTATACAGCATAATAAAATAATATACGTATGCGAGTTAACAGCAACCATTACTCACCACAATAATAATTTTGAAATAAATATACAAGTAATATATATATTAGTTGTGAAATATCATAATTTTATCCACTTCATTGTAAAATTCTAACTTATGGAGAAAAATATATCTAAGCAATAAGTAGATTTCCTGATAAATTTTAACTTCAATAATGCAGTATCAGCAATATTAAAATAGCAAGATTCTGATAAATGTATTTTTTAAACATTATTTTAACTCCATAAGTTTAGGAACAGTAAAATTTGTTAGTAAACCTCACACCTATTACGTATGTATTTTAATATTCTTTTACTTTTAAATATTAAATAATTATATTTTTAAATGAAGTAAAATTAAATTAAATAATTATCTAAAGATAAATATTTTGTGTGTAGCATATTTGCATTCGGTAACGCCCCATGACCATTAATTTGTATATAGCATGCGCATGCGTTTCGCGATAAAAACTTATTTGTGATAATTAAAAAAAAAAACACTAAATAAATTTCGTATCGACTGCTAGATTTCCTCCAAATTCTTTGATTTTAGTTGTTTAATAGGGTAATGTTAAAATAAATACTTATAATGTTGCTTACCTATGCTCTGGTACCGCTGCCACAGTGACCAATGACAGCATGTGCATTCCAGCTGTCATAGCTGCTAGGATATGAAGTAAGAACTGGAAACATTGGTACCGCCCGAAATCTCCTGAAAATTAGACAAACCAAAACGTTATTAATATTAGTATTATAATTAATAGTAGTAAATGCCTGCAAAATTTCAAAATTCATTTGAGCCTAAGTGTAAGTCTACTATCGTGTATAATTATGATCTTATTGATGTAGAAGTATTTTCATATAGAGAAAATATAATCTGAGAATGCATTAATATACAGGATAATAATATCCTGTATATTAATGCATTCTCAGATCATTATCATCAATAAACTATGAGTATTATTAATTTCCTTATTATTTATCATATAGCTCATGTCTTTTATTATCGTTATAGATACTTATGTATATTGGTAAATCACATCATCGCGAGATATATTTTTATGCATACTTTTAACTATGTGCGGTGACTGTTCTCTTTCTTTTAGTGGATTTCGTAAAAGCCGACTATGAGACATATGCCACCCCTGTATTAAACTAACTTATACTAAATGGTAGGGTAGAGTGTGGATATTTATAACAATTGCGCAGTACTGTAACTGTAACTGAACAGGCGTGAATATATGAATGCATGTATTGTCCTAATATTATGATTAAATAAATTCTTTTTTGTCGCATCGAGTACATATTACGACGTTCAATATTTAAATTTGATATGTTAATTGTTTAATTAAATCATGAAGAACCTACAAATAGTTTGTGGATGCGGGATAATCTTATAAACAAATAAATTATGATTATATCACGCAAGACTGCTTTGAACAGTGTTAAGTATACGTATTGGGGCATTTCTTTGTGTGATTTAAATAAATGTAGACAGTGTAAACATTGGTGTAATATCTATTGAATGACACAAAGACGTTAATCATTATACGTAATACCTAGTTAATATTGATACAGATGTGTGGTATATATAACCTCGATTGAGGTGACCGATTATTTATATTGATAACGTTATGTGAGAATGCTGAATGGCGATAATTATGTCATATCTAATGTTACTAAACGATAAGATAAATCATTAGGGCACAATACATTCTATTTGTCTCAAATTTTAAGAAGACAAAAGGGAGATTGACTTTATATATAATTCATATGTCGCAGTAAGATAGATACCGTAATATAGTTATATCCCTAGGCATATAACTATGTACCGGAACATAGTTATACGAAAGTGATTCATTACTGTCTCACTAGGATATAGTTATTTTTAACGTTTATTTTGGGAGCAAATAAAATTCAGTTAATTGTTTTATATAGACTTTTATTTTTCCCTTTTAGACGACACAACCTTACAGCTCTTTACACACAGGAAGAAGGGAGCAGGGATGCCATTACAAAAAAATACTTTATAAAAAATATTATGTTGCCATTTCAATACACCCCCTCAACATAACATTTTTTTAAACTAAACAATCATTGCTTCCTTTGTGACAATTAAATTTTATACACTACCAAATGTTTAACTTGTTTACTTATGTTTTCACTAAATACTTAAATTACCCTCTCCATATATATTTATGTATTATTTTACTGAAACAAAATTAAATTTCTAAGTTTAATAAACAATTGTTTCCCTAAGGGTTTTGTGAATAAGTCAGCCACATTACAATTTGTGTTTACATATTGGATGTTTACAAAACCTTTATCAATATTTTCCATTATGAATTGATATTTAATATCAACATGTTTTAGTCTTTTAAGACTATCATTACATTCACCTATTTTTATAACACTCTGATTATCTTCAAATATATTACAATTTACTTTATAATCAAAATCCAACAAAAGTTTCTTTAACCACAATGCTTCACTTATGGCTAAAGCTAACGCTACATATTCTGCCTCACATGATGACAGTGACACGCATGATTGCTTTTTTGTATACCAAGAGATAGGACAATTACAAAAATAAAATATCTGACCAGATGTTGACTTCCTGTCTCTGGTATCCCCCGCCCAGTCTGCATCACTATAACCCTGTAGGTATGCATTATCATTACAAGTATAAGTTATTGACAAATTAAGTGCACCTTTTATATATCTTAGTATACGTTTTAGACATTGATATAGAGCTTTACTCGCACAGTGTAAGTATCGACTTAAAAAACTAACCGATACTGAAAGATCAGGATGTGTACAACAAGCATAAAGTAAGCTTCCTATTAAGCTTCTACATATATTTTCAAATTCCTGAGATTCTGGTTTATCATATTTTAACAAATCAAAATTAAAGTTTTGTTCTATAGGAGTAGCTACTGCTTTACAATCTGACATTTGATATTTATTTAATAATTTTTGCAAGTATGGTTTTTGATGAATTACAGTTTTACAATTTTTAATATCTTGTTTTATGCTTATGCCAAGGTAATTAGAAGCTAAACCCAAATCTTTCATTTTAAAATTATTAAATAAGGCCCTTTTGAAAGAGGTTATTTCTTTTTCATTGTTTCCAAAAAATAATAGGTCATCGACAAATAACAGTACATACATATAGTTACTATCAATTTTTCTGTAATATAAACAGGGATCATTTTTAGATTTTTCAAACTTTTCATCATACATAAAATCATTAAACTTTGTATTCCAGTATTTAGGTGACTTCTTTAGACCATAAATAGATTTATTTAATTTACATACACTGTTATTAGGTAACCGCATAAATACTTTCTCTTTAATCTCACCGTACAGGAAAGCACCGGTGACATCCATTTGATATACCTGTTGTTTCTTTTGTGTAGCAATTGCCATTAAGGTTCGGAATGTGGTAAGCTTTGCTACAGGCGCATAAGTTTGGTTATCACAGTTCTTTTGCTCGAACCCACGTGCTACTAAACGTGCCTTGTAAATAGGTTCACTACCACTTTCTTTTATTTTAAATATCCATTTGCTACTTACAATTGTTTCACCCACTGGAACATGTTCTACCAGCTGCCATGTATGGTTCTCCTCTAGGGTTTTTATTTCCAACTCTATAGCATCCTTCCATTTACCTCTGTCAGGTCCATTCATAGCATCTTCGTAGGTTATAGGGTCTTCTCCACAAACACTCAAGAAACTGTTAGAGCTGTCATCTAATTCATCATTACATACATAGTCACTCATCCATGATGGTTTTTTCACAGTTCTTGTAGGTCTCTCTACTCTTGAACCGTTTTGAATTTCTTGTTCATCATCCTGTTCTTGGATTTCTTCTTGTGATGTTTCCTCTTGGAATGAGTTTATAGATGTCTCTTCAATGATATTTTCAGAAAATTCTTCTTGACTGTCTTCTTGATTTTGTGTATTTTCCTCATCATTTTGTGATAGTAAATCTTCATGATTTTGTGGTAATAAGCTTATATGATTGTATTGCTGACTTTGTAGGTTATCTGTAATGTTACTCTTATTTTCTTTTATAAATAACACATTCCTTTTTATTTCTATATCATTTTTGCTAGGTATATAAATTCTGTAACCCTTTATATTAACACTTTCTCCATAACCAACAAAATAACCAATTTCTGTCTTGCTGTCAAACTTTAATCTTTTGTTATCTGGTATATGTACTCCCACTTTTGATCCAAATATTTGCAGGTTTGAAATGTCATATGGTTTCTTATTCCACCACAGTTCATATGGCGTCTTTCCTTTTATTCTACTTGGACCTGTGTGATTTATGACAAACACGGCAGTGTTGATTGCTTCAGCCCATAGATTTTTATTAAGATTACTGCTCAGTAGCATGGTTCGGGCAGATTCAACAATGGTCCTCATCTCCCTCTCTACACAACCATTTTGTTCCGGACAATATACAACACTTCGTTGATGCTGTATTCCATATGATTTTAATAAGTTTTCCATTTCCTTGCTACAAAATTCTTTAGCATTATCTGATCTAAAATAATGAATTTTATTACCTGGGTTGTTTAGTGTTTCTGTAATAAATTGTTTTATACAATTCAAACTGTCACTTTTATTTTGTAGAAAGTATACTTTTCGATATTTTGTGTAATCATCTTTCAATAATAAGAAGAACTTCGCACCACCTAGAGATGTTTCTTCAACTGGTCCGCCTATATCCATGTGAATAATCTCACCTGGTATCTGACTCCTATTATGGCTAGTTGGATATGGAAATTTGTGTTGTTTACCTCTCACACATGATATACATGTCTCTTCATTTTGATTGTTATAGTTAATGTCATGTTTATTTAGGATATTTCTTACTTGGTTTATATCTTGATGTCCTAGCTTGGCATGCCATTCTAATAAATCTGTGCTGCATTTTCCAATCATGGCCTTTTCTTCTATATTATATTTAAACTTCATTACATACATTTTTCCTTTCCTTATAGCCAAGGCATGCACACTGTTATTTTTAATGAATTTACAATCATTTGCTGTGGTTATCAATTTATAATCTTTGTCGAGGGCAGCACTTAATGAAAATAAATTTACTTTTAGCTGTGGAACATACAGTACATTGTATATTGTTGTAGGAATCCAACATTCCCCATCATATGCATTTAAGTATACAATTCCTTGTCCTTGACATTTTATAACCGAGCCGTCTCCAATTATCACATCTTTGGCACTTGAAATTGTTTATATTCTGCAAAGTTATCTATGAGGTTACACATATGTTCTGAAGCACCACTATCTAAATACCAGAAGTTATTTTTATGTGACTCGACATCTACTGAACATAATGACATCGTTGTGACAAAAGCATTTTGTTTTAAGAAATGAGCACTTTCATTGTTCACTTTATACCAACATTTTTCTTGGCTATGACCTCGCTTTTTACAAATTTTACAATAGTTTTTCACTAGGTTTTTATTGTCCACATTTTTGTTATTGTACCAACACTTTTCTTCACTATGTCCCGTTTTATTACACTTGTTACAATATTTCTTATTTTTGAATTTACAGTCCACCTTAAGATGTCCTATTTTTCCGCAATTAAAACACTTTCTTTGTGAGCTTACAGCTTTGAAGGCAGCCCCTGTATTTTCTTCACATTGTTTATTTCTCTGCTCTTCTATTATCAATCTTGCAGTCAATTCTGATAGGGATCTCTTATCTGTGGGCACTGAGTCCCATGCAGATACAAAGTGGCGATATTTATCTCCAATAGAGGATATAATTTTAGTTATTATCATACTTTCGGTTATTGATCCATTCGCTTGTTTTATTTGCGACACTATATCCTCAATTCTTGCAATAAATGTTGCTACATCATCTCGCTCAATTTTTATCTCAAAGAATTTTTGTTGCAAAATGTGTAACGAGACTTCAGACTTCTGTTCGTAAATTGTCATAAGTTTTTCCCACATTTCTTTTGCTGTCTCGCAATTTTGTATTTGCAAAATGATTTTTGGGGTTATTTTCGACACAATTATACCTTGTGCTTTGGCATCACATTTTTTCCATTTTATTTTTTCATCACCAGCGTCAGGATATGGAAATGCCCCGTCTATTACTTTATAAGCATCAATCGCTTTTAGCATTATTTTTGTTTGAAACTTCCATGTATGCCAGTTATTTGCTCCTTCTAATTTTAGTGTGTTTTCGCCTCCAATAAAAAATCATGCGGTTCATGAGACTCCATCTTGTGCGCTTGACCACGCTATTTTTTTACAACTTGTATTTTCCACTTTACCGTGGTTTTATTTGCTCCCAGGTATACGAGCTGGGCCCATAACCTTTTAACGTTTATTTTGGGAGCAAATAAAATTCAGTTAATTGTTTTATATATACTTTTATTTTTCCCTTTTAGACGACACAACCTCACAGCTCTTTACACACAGGAAGAAGGGGGCAGGGATGCCATTACAAAAAAATACTTTATAAAAAATATTATGTTGCCATTTCAATAGTTATAAACGGTCTGAGTTTAGTGACATACTTATATTCCTAGATTAAGTTTAGTGAAATGGCTTTCGGAGGGTGCGGCGCAGGCGGCGGGGGGAGGGGTTCGTTGTCCGGCCTATAATTTCAAACTCATTTCACAATCGAGGGCAAGTAGATTTAATAGACCTACAGTCAACTTATTGTAATATTCTATGTCAAAATTCATCTATGATATAAACTGAAATTAGAATTTGAGTTACGTAATAAAAAAAATGAATGTGGACGTTTTTTAGTGAAAAATCAAAATATTGTTGTTGTTGTTTGTTTTAACCTTATAAAATCCATAAAAAGTGATAACCACCGGCGTAGGTATAAAATATTGAGATTTCAAAGTATGTAACATTTTGTCTCGACCACCATGTCCTGTGTTTTTATGGATTTCTGACAAAACATTGTAATATTCTTCGTAGGACAAAATTTTTTTAATCGGATCAGTAGTCGATTTTCGTTTCAAAGTTAAATATTTTTCTCCTCCTACCTGCATTACGTCATAATGGTTTGCACGTAACGGCATAAACACAACGAACCCCTCCCCCGCCGCCTGCGCCGCACCCTCCGAAAGCCATTTCACTAAACTTAATCTAGGAATATAAGTATGTCACTAAACTCAGACCGTTTTATAACTATATTCCTAGTGAGACAGTAATGAATCGCTTTCGTATAACTATGTTCCGGTACATAATTATATCCCTAGGGATATAACTATATTACGGCTTTATCTATCTTACTGCGACACATACATACGTTCATATACTCACGCCTCTTTCCCCAACATACTTCCCTAGCTCGTCGGTTACGGGTACTCTTGACCTAGCCTTCTTTCATGATATTGCTTATTTGGTTCATGTATGTTCATCTCAATCGTCTCCAACAAACTAGCCCATTCATATTTGCCTTATAAATTTATTTCGTTAGTCATCTTTCATCCATGCTTTTTACATCTAAACTTTCCGTTCATGATTTTTGTCTCTACATTTTCTTTCACACCGGCCATTTTCCTTATCTCATTTTCAAACCGTCAATCTTGCTGGGTGTGGCAGGAAGAAGGATATTTCGGCCATAGCGAGCAGTTACTTCCATACATAAGCGTAGGGATCGGCATGCTCCATGCACAGTAGACGCGCCTTTTTTGATAAGATCTGATTTACAGCATTTTACATTCACTTTTTTTCCTGCCATTATTCTTCTTTCAATGTCAAACTCATACTTACTATCTGTTGTAAACATAGATTCCACATACACACACTCTTTCACTCTCTAATTTCATCACTTTGGTTATGCTTACATTTACTTTAATTTCCCCTCTTTCTAATGCGCCATGCCGTTGCCATCTATATCTTACGACTCCTCCTTCTCCGACTTAAACTTAAATATAATAGAAAGGCACAAATAAAAAAGTTTAATGCAAACAATATAATAAATGTAATGTTTTAGTTGTTCTCAGTGGTGCATGGAGGCGACCTTGACAAATTTCATCATGAAGTTTGAAACGGCCGCGTTTGAATTCTGTAAACTAGCAATAAATAACAGTCATACGTGGGCTGTTTCGCTAAAAGTAAATTGTGACTGAACGTGGCTCTGCTGAGCTGTCAAATTACAATTTAAAATTTTCTAATTTAATATAAATGTATTATAATCACACATTTTTTAAAACTACACCACTATTTGAAAACATTCAGTTCCAGCAAATTGTATTCTACGGTGAAAGAATTCTATTTTCAAATGTAACTATAACTTTTAAATAATGTTTATGTAAGTAGCCAATTCCGGAAACTTTGTACGTATATGGAAATTTCTTATAACAAGCAATAGTCCTTGTAGCAACTAATAGCAGAATATAGAATAAATTGTCACCTGCAATATTCACCTAGGGTATGCGATATCGAAACAAAAAAAAAGAATGAATGTAATCCTCTGGTGTTGCGAATTTACTCGTATATATAGGCGGTGGCGCTTACTATCTAGTTATGCATCTGCCCATTTGCCTTCCTATTACATAAGAAAGCTTATATCATTGTTTAAATTTTATTGGTACTTCACCAATCAATGGAGAAGTGTTCACTGCAGGTTCGAATTAATCAAAGAGTCCAATCAACAATTTACTATTGCTAGAGCAATTGTTAAATACTGTTTAATAATTTTGCCAGGGGATATACCGAAGTGAATTGTTGGGATGGCTTATTAACTGACTAATTGACTTCTCTGAATATAAAATATTCAAGGCAAATGGTATGTGATTTTATATATATGCTAGTAGAAATAAAAGTAAAACATTTTATTAACAGTCATTTTTATTAAAAAGCTAATTAGTGTTTTTTATCTATTGAATATCAAGCATTGCATTCATATAACTCTTAAAATTTAAGTACTACACTTCAACCCACATAACGTTTCACGAAAGTTGGTAAATTACAAATGATTACCTCTGACCATCTTGGCGGCCACCGGCAGACTCGTTTACATCAATCAACCACTTTACGCAATTCGCAATGCATTTTGACGATAGGTACAACCTTTACTAGAACTTTATCTTTGGTTTTTATATGTGTATACTATCTACATGTGCAAAGTAAAATATTTTGATTAATTATAATATTTTTCAACAATACTTTTGACCCTTTACATAAAATTCATAAAGACAAAATTATTGCATAATCTGTATCTTATTTTATTTTGTCTAATATATTAAAAAATCCTTATCGGTTTTTCAACAATATATGTATAATATAATAATACATATATAGAATAAGATATGTTTAAAACTTGTAACAATATTGTAGTTTTGTATGGCTAACTATTTTACGTTAACACAGAGAGACATTGGCTACGAGCCAACGCTTCATTCATTAAACAAAATATTACCTAACCGTAATAATATTGGAAACCACGGTAGACGTGGACACGAATACTTGTATTATTTGCTTTGTAACAAAACCTAATTAATATAATATTGTAAGCAATTTTAATTATCACAACACTTATGTTTTAACAATGCAATGAACATTTCGTAATAGAACTACATTTTCATTTGACGGAAAATTGTAGTTATGTATAAGAGCCTAACTAGAAATAAAAAATAAAGTTCACGAAAATCCACTAAGAATATAAAAAAATAAACAATTTGTGAATTATACTGGACCACGCAAAACTGCGCCACACAATAGTGTATTACAAGTGCTTATTATTATGTATAAAATAAATAATTTACTGAAAGACAATAATTAACATTTTTAGAGGCATTTGTTAAAAACGGTATAAAAAAAATATGTTATTATAATAGTTGGTTGTTACAGAGCAAAAGTTTCCAGTCCCAATCAATTTCGAAAGAAAATTAATTGATTTTAGCAGAATACGTAAGGAATGTCGAAGAGGTAAGAACTAATGATAATAGTTATTTAATTCGAGTTAGTATCATTCGTCAAACATCAATGAACTTAAGACCCAATAAAACAAGTCTAAACCTATGTCTACCCTTGCCTAAAAACAAATACACATTAATAATTCTCGATTTGTCACTAGAGTAAAATGCAGTTGCATTTATAAAGTGCAAACATGTTGCTGCTTTAACATGTTGCATTAACAATAAAGTTAGTCATTCTCGATTTGTCACTAGAGTAAAATGCAGTTTATTTATAAAGTGCAAACATGTTGCTACTTTAACATGTTGCATTAACAATAAAGTTAGTCATTTAAAAACAAACTGTGGATTTTCTTTTTATCAGATGTATATATCTAGCTAGAATATGCGACTCGTTAATCTTCTCATTTCGATACACTTTAAGGAATATCATTGGAATATAACACGAACTTACTTGCACTTCTGACTCAACCTCTTATGAAATTACCGTAGTGATCTATCAACACTAAAACAATAAATATTCTATAAAATACAGCGCAAATGAAAATTATTTCATTACTGTTTTAATTAAAGGTTATTCTAAAATCACTTACATTTCCTTTTTTATGGCCGCTTTCACCAACTTTGTCTTAGCTTAGGTGACTCCTAAGAGACATGCTGTCTCACTCTTTTCAGTTAATAAGCTGAGCTCTTTTCAGTAATAGTGTGAAAACGGCCATAATGGCCGTGTTCACCAACCTTGTCTTAGCTTAGGCGACACCTAAGTGACATGCTGTCGCTTTTTGTATTAACTGAAAAGAGTGAGACAGCATGTCTCTTAGGAGTCACCTAAGCTAAGACAAGGTTGGTGAAAACGGCCATTATTAGTCTCTTATATCCAAGCCGCTTTAGGAAATTACACATATTTACCTATTCTTGTCTGGATGATGGGTGCTTTTGTCGATCGATATATGTCGATCGACAAAAGTTTATGCTTGCACAGCTGGTTGGATACAAAACGACAAATCAAATAAAATGGGGCGAAAAATTCTTCATTTTTGGTATAAATTCTTAGTGATGACGTCATTCACGAACGTTATCATTGGAATAAATAATATTCAAGTTTTTAATATGAAACTATTATTATGTTATCGGTGTACGTTTCTAGTTTAAACAACTAACACGTGTTTAATTGTATACGTTTCTATAGTACGTGGTAACCATCAATTTATTTACGATGATGACGATAATGTAAATGATAATGGAGTACAATAGGTCAGTCCATTGATATTTTGTATGTTCCCCTTAGATTTCGCACAGAAAACGTACCGTAGTTTAATGATATGTAACGAAAAAAGTAATAATGTAAAAGTTTATTTATAATAATTCGTATAGAGAAAAACGAAATTAACTGTAACTTAGGTTATACTCGTACATCCAAAATACCTATTGTAGAGTTAATGCTTGTCAGTAGGTGAACAGTTAAATGTTAACCTCGAAGCTCCACATAAAACATGTAGTTTATACTTATACTTATTTGCATTGTAGCAGTTGAATTATTATTTAAATTACCTTATTGTATACATCTACTAATCCTCAATTATGTGTGGTCGTCGTTTTTTCTGTTAGTTCCTACATTACATACATACTCACGCCTCTTTCCCGTGAGGGTAGCCAGAGATCACAGAGTTCCACTTGTATTGCTACGATCCAAACATACTTTGCTATCTTCCTCGATTTTCATTAAAACTTTCACGCACACTCTTCTGTTACGGGTACTGTTGACCTGACGTTCCGTCAATATATTACCTATTTGGTCCAAGTTTGTTCGCCTAGGTCGTCTCCTATCAACTAGCCCCTTTATATTTGCCTTACTTATTTTTTTCGTTAGTCGTCTTCATAGTTCCTACATTGTGATCCTTTAATCCCTTAAACAAATATAATTTACACATTTGTGTATTGCACATTAATAATATAAAGGAATATATCCAGATCAGGGACCACCCCTGCAGTTTTTTGTATAATGTATAATGGAACGAACTTTGTGTCAAAGCATATTTCAATGAGCTTTAGGAACTTTTGAAATTCGCTGAATATTATCAAACATTTAGTAGTAAAAAGTCAAAGCTGAAGCAGTCGAAGATGAGCGGCGAACGATAAGAGTTCTAGGTGGCATCAGAGTAAATAGAACAAAATTCGTATGAGATTATAAAGGTATTTACACAATTTAATAATAATAGTCACTCACTTTATGTTTAATGATCGGTCAGAGCCTGAGAGCCTGCCAGAGCATATTTAGCTAGCTCTCGTTAAGAATGTATACCCGTGATTGATTTATCTAAAGCACGAACAAATTATTGTCTCATTCTACGTTCTTAACTAGACTCCCTTATTGAATCATATTGAAACCGCTTCAAAACGGAGTATTTACATAATCTTTAACAAAGAGAAATAATCTAAGCTCATTCAAGTTTGTCCATTAATATTTATCCTGGATGGGATGGAGTCACCCGAGTTATTTACTATTATTATTTTGAAATGTTTCTTGAAGGTCGGGGGACGCTGTGTATTACGTATGTCATTTGGAAATCTCACATCCTTTTCTTACGCATGTAGGTAAGAAGAGACGAGAAGTATAGTGTTGCTGTAATTTGAAAAGACAGTAATTGATTTGCCTTTATTATTCGCAGTATATCAAATCCGCTGTATTGAGTGTTTTATTTGTGTTTACGAATTTGCAAACTAAAGCTGTGAGTCCAATTTTACTGGCCGATGGATCGGTCTGCAGCAGATGAGTTAGTTCGAGAAGATCATATGGGGTAAGCAGCATTCCTTCTTTACATTCCATTGAATATTTATTTCTTCCTTCCATTGAAGTTGTTTGTTCGTTCCGTTCGTCGGCTATGTTTTGCCTGATATCTATATTTCGCACATAGCACTCAACGGCATCCGCGCTTTTATATTATCCGTTATATAATATTCATATTACCCGCTACATTGTTTTAATTTACTCGCATTAATGTCACTATAAAGGAAACAAAATATATCATAGTATTTTATTATTTGAAAATAAAAAAATATATTAGTTCAAATCAACAAATTATATCAGTTTTAACTACATTACTTTTTGTTATATAACCCGCGATACATATAATATACACTTAGTTATCCACGTAATTAATTTACTGCACATTACATAATATATTTTGTATAACATATTTATAAAAAAAAATGGTTAAGTTAAAAAGAAAAGGTAGGGAGGCAAATATTATTGATACCGATGTATCGGATGTAAGTACTAATAAAAATCAATCAACTTTGTATGTTATCAAACGGGATAATTTATACAAACGCATTAAAAATATTTTTGAACTTGCGCAAAGGCAACAAAAGATTCTCATTGTTATAATTTCTTTTAATCTAGTGCTGCAAATATCGATACATTCTTGGTGGATATCAAACAGTTATAAATTTTAGGTATAATACATATATGAAACTTGCAACTACACCCGGTTACACAGGTTGCTGATTATTCTTGGTTAATATTTGAAGAAATGTATTGTTATTTGAAACAGGTTTACTCAAAGTAAATTGGAGGGGTCTGTTCCGCAAACACCTTTTAAAAATGCAAACCCTCGTCTTTCACCTATTAAATTGATGTCGTTTCATGGTGATGTTATAAAATTGGCATTTGTTTATGAACAATTTACAAACATGATATACGATAATAGTGAAAAAGTATTCTACACAGTAAGTTGAATGGTCAGGCGTCAAGCGTATGCGCAGTGCACAGCTCGCTTGCATCTACGTATTTAAATCAAATGTCACACTTTATTTTTTATCTCAATTGGCCTCGGTTTATTTATAAATAATTTGATTGTTCCATAGAAACCTTAAAACAATAAAAATTAATAACTTTACATATCTTATCATTACATTCAATCTTACAAAATTTGGACACTGATACAGTTAAATTATTTGAAATTGTCTAAAAGATAAAATATCTGCATATGACCAATAATTAAATTGCTTAAAATTTTGTCTCATTATGTTAATCAATTGTCTTAAGTCTATTGATAACTTGCAACCCAAACAACGTCTTAATAAATAAATCCCTAGCCCTATAAACACAAACTAAGAGCGTAAATGCCAGTATAAACAATAATGCGCATATAATAAATAATATGAGCATTTGTATAGTTGTGAATCCTTTATAAGATTGTCATCACATAATTTTAAAATAAAATTTATTATTATAATTATAATATATATTATTATTATTTAAAATTTTTGTAACAGTTATTAAGGCGTAAAGCATACAATTTCTACTTGTATTGCAAAACATTATTGTTCTTATTGTTCTATGCAGTACTATTAATATTATTGTATTCACGCTGCGCAAAATAATAAATCTATTTGTAATGTTCGTGGAACGATTAGTGACCCCACTTCTATTAATTCTCCCACTCCAGCACAAGACTCGCCCAATCGAGATCGATTTCGGAAGTTCAAGGAATAGGCGAAGCTTCGCAAAGAATTATAGGTATTATTTCCTTAAGATTTCGTCTTGTTTCGACAAACACTGTGAATATTCTATAAAGCCGTTGTAAAACATATTACGTCACAAGTACCAGACACTTGTAATTCGTAACATACCACTTGATGATGGGTTTTCGCAACCGGGACCTGATATTCTCTTAGGTGTTATCCTTAAATTGTGATTATTATGTGTTTTTTCTTCGAATTCACTGGAATAAATTACCTAAAAATGTGGGGTGATCGAAGAATTACCCTCGCCAACACTTTCAAACTCGAACGATGTAAGTGAGTCTCATTTTATAAAGTTACTAACAGTAAATAATTCTTGTTCAACATCTTTACATATAGAGGATTGTAAGGATACCTTGTATAAATTGAGGCAATATTCAATACAATTACTACCACAACTTATGTGTCAATATTCTTCAGAACCACTTGTAATTACTCCCGCACATTTTTAGCCAGTTCTCGTTAGAATGTATCGTCCTATTGAAAGTTGCTCGTTTCCACCATAGTAAAAATTCTGATAAAGTTAACATAAGTGTTAAATCATTTCTATTTCTTGCTTTATATATATATATAACTAGGCTGACCCGCGCCCACTTCGTTGGGCCATAATATTAATAATCCCCGAAGCGAGCACGAAAGCGAACTGAATTAAACCCGAAGCCATCGCGCGCCGTCCGCTGATGATGATGATGATGATGATGATGATGATGATGACACTCCGCAATAATGTGGCTTTCTATTGGTGAAAGAATTTTTAAAAATTGATGATGATGATGATGATGATGATGATGACAACTATCCTATCTCTCAAGTTGGATCGAACTGCACATGGTGGTGCGAATTTTATTATAATCGTTAAGTAGTTTAGGAGTTCATTGAGCACAAACATTGTGACATGAGATTTATATATATTAAGAGATATATATATATATACTAGCTGACCCGCGCCACTTCGTTGGGCATAATATTAATAATCCCCGAAGCGAGCACGAAAGCGAACTGAATTAAACCCGAAGCCATCGCGCGCCGTCCGCTGATGAGATGATGAGATTGATGATGATGAACACTCCGCAATAATGTGGCTTTCTATTGGTGAAAGAATTTTTAAAATTGATGATGATGATGATTGATGGATGATGATGACAACTATCCTATCTCTCAAGTTGGATCGAACTGCACATGGTGTGCGAATTTTATTATAATCGGTTAAGTAGTTTAGGAGTTCATTGAGCACAAACATTGTGACATGAGATTTATAATATATAAGATATATATATATATATATAGTTTTCAATTTTATTTTATTTTTAAAATAATACTAGAGAAATTTCGAAAAAATGTGATTTCCTTATTTACCTCATAATATGAGAACTATTGGTCCTGAACAGTTCCTTTTGCACTTAAATTAAAGCTAAATAACTGCTCTACAACTTAACTTCTATTAACTTTCCTTGTAGTCTAGCCAACTACAAATTTGAAAAATTGCCCATTTTCGAAATGTCATATGTTGTGATCTGTTAAATACACAGAGCTGGGGTGACACTCATTTTGTAGCTTATTATGTTTTATTTAAAAGTTTCATAGATGACTTTGCTGTCGGACAGTCCCTCCTTCGGCGGTGGCATGACCAACTCTTGGTCGAGCCGGCCCCGGGACACATGGCGGTCGAATCGCGAGAGCGCACCCCGCCATGTGCCCCGTATGGGCCCAGAGAACTCGGGGGGGTTTTAGTGGGTAGGCCGGTCCTCTTGACCGGAGAGCCCCACACACGGCCGCGTCTTGCCAGCGCGGTGTCATGGTGCACAAGGTCGCATTTCCCCCCCTCAAAAAATAAAAGATGAATTTGAAACTGAAAAAAATTCAAAAATTTCGAGGTTTTTCGATCACGCACAGGTCTTTCGAGGTTGCAACTATGGGTATCTATCCTAACAACATCACAAAAAATCAGGACCTTGCAATTTTTTGCGACCTAACATATCTTAGATGACTGGCCTCATTTTGATACCATACGTTAACGTAACGAATTTCCACACAAGGTTTTAACTCCAATACTCCCATTAGATACTGGACATCTAAAAATCTTGCCTTAGTTGATGTTTAATAAGCAAAATAATACAACTAATGAAAGTTCATGGGTCTAATTTCGATAGTTTAATTGCTACACAATAATGAACACTCAAGTAGTGAATAAGAACATATTATTTTGTAATACATACAATTTAACTTTTTATAATGTACGTTGATAGACTTAAAAGACATAAAAGTCAATCTTATAGTAGATGTATACAAAAGTCAGTTTACAGCGTGCGTAGACACACCTCCCATCACGAGATATCCAAGAAATATATGCATAAGATAATTACCGAAAACCACGTCACCTTATCTTCTGCCAACAGAAAAATTGAAAAACATTTCAGTTCATTCCACAAATAATGTGTCTTGTAATAAGTGAAGGACATTCGACATCTGCGATGTTATTTTGTAAGGAACAAATTCTTCGCAAGCTATTCCTCTCGTCTTATTGAGTAAACTTAATAAAAATGTAAACTGCAATTTTACGGCAATCTACTATATGAGTATGTACTCTATAATGTAGAGAAGCAGAAATTAAAGGTCCAGACTAGTTTCAATTAAAATTATATTCTTTAAAAATTATACTACGTTGTGACAACTAGATTTAATATTTTAGTATTTAGTCCATATAAATCAAAATACCTTGCTCTTAGTCGAACTTACCGTAGGAATAGTATACAACGATACAACATATATACCTACATAAAGTTGTTTTAATAATACAACACGAATTGGATTGTCATTCATAACGTGGAAATGAATTTACACTGAAAAAAATTCTGTGCATAAACGTATTTTCATAATTTCTTAATATATATCTAACCGTGTAAATTTTTAATATAGCATTACAAATCAATAAATCTAACACAGACTAACTCGTATCTATAGCAACACGCTATTTTCTATAAAAAAAATCAATCGCAGTAACATTATATCTGAAAACAGGAAAAACATGTGTTTTCTGACTACCCCCTATTAGAAAGGGGCGTGATTATATGTTATCACGTGTATTGTGTCACGTGTGTATGTATAAATATATTATATTTGGGTGTCTCCCCGCCAGATACCAATTTGATAAAAGATAAAGATAATTTAAAGAAATAAATTATATTACCAATTTAATAACAGGGAAAAATTAATTACCTCGTACAGCGTATTACGATAAAACAAACATAATAGGTTTTCTATATTTTTGCCGTACTATTTTCAGGAAGTAAGCAAATACGTTATATCGTGAACAAAGTGCAAACAATACTAGCAAACAATGTCAGTCATGCACCATAAATAATATCAAGGTTTATATACACGGGCATAAGCGTCAAGTACTTATGAGCTTTCTATCAAGTTTCAATTGAGTAATTTAGCTTTCAAATATTCTTCCTGCAACTTCCTTATACTGTTTGTTTTCTAAAAAAATATTTCCAGTCATACATTATTAAGCTACACGGTGGGCTCAAACGCAAAATTTTGCTACAGAACAAATTGTTTTCTTACAAAATATAATTTAGAAAAACCAATAAAATATAAATGTCATATATAACTTTTTATAAAATACAGAGACTTGAACTCACGGTAATTAAACCATTATCTTTAGACTTTAAAACAAACCGCTTTATAACTAAAACATATAAGTACTATTAATTTTTTAATAGATCAGGTACTATTGGACGGTGCAAGGTCATTTGGACCACTGTGTACCTAATCTCTATATCACAATAATAATAGGTAAAAAAATGTATCCCGGGTTATATTATGATTAGATTGAATTCCATAAGCAAAAGAACAATATTAGGAATAACACGTAAATTACTAACTTGGCATAGAATGGAAATAGTAGATTGCTTTATAAGGGTGGAAAGGAATTAATCCCTACGAGGTTGTTAGACGACTGAGCGCAGCGAGGGCGGCTATAGTCCGAGTAGGGTTTGATTCATTTTACCCGTGTGTAACACTCTACTTTTCATTTCGAATGCAAGGATTTTATATTCGTTGCATCTCGCCACTTCATAAAGTCGGAATATGTATTTAAATATCTTTCATTTTAAATAAAGATTTTCGAGTATTGTATTTATTCCCCGTTCAAGCCATAAGGCCACTAGGGCCAAGGCTAGGCTGAGTCCGACATAATCAACGCATCCCTGCTTGCCTGTTGCGTTGGTATCCATGAGGATTCTCAGCCTCCTCTCTAAGGGAAAAAAAAAATATTGTATTTGCTTCGGTCGTGACTGAAACTGGAGCCGAAATTTCAGAATCGCTTGAATTCATTATTTTTCTTAAATACCTAAATCACATAATCAAGATTTCGGTACAGCGTAACAGATTCCCCTCCCGCCAAAATTATCTTTTTCACAGGTATTTTTAAATTTGGAACACATCGCGTTACCTTTTACTGGCCATTCAGCCAAATACTTTTATTATCATTGTACCAAAGATTTTATGTACGTAACCTAATTCAGATCTAATTTTTAAATTTTACTTTTCGCCCTAAGGAGGGAAGTAAATAGTATGAGAATGTCCCGCCCGCTGATGGGAACTAGCGTTTTCCTCCCAATACTCAGATCAAGGAAACGCTCCTTTCCGAGCATGAGGAATGAAAATACATTTATTGCAGTGATTCTTCAAATATATGTGCAATCACAAGTGTCAACATATTATGATTAAAAGGTTATTTGATTATTTTAACTATTTCTAGAGCCAAAAATCTGGAGATGAGATGAAATCAATACCAAAGATATCATCAATATCGAATTGTGCAAAAAGAATTTTGTAAAAATATTATTTCACGATAATGAACTACAATATTTCATAAGTATATATTCTACCATCCTCTAGCCAAACATTAAAATTTATGGCGGACTATCCTTAACTTAATTTAAATCTCCGGGGCACTACATACAAAAAATTTTGCAGTTAAGTTATGTAAGTTTTCTAATATTATTTGTATATATAAAACTTGCTTTCATACGCAATGAGTCCATAGCTGATCTGTGAGTATACCAAAGCATAATACATAATTTTCGTTGTATCTTTGACAAACTCTGTGGTCGAATAATTACTAGATACGTACACAGGTTTCTAGATGTGGCCATCTCCGAGATCCCGGGTTTCGGTGGAGTTTATGTGATGTAACGCATTCGTACCTTTGTCAAGGTTGTTAATAAATATGTATTTCTATAAAAAAAATACTTATTTATGATTAATGTATGTATGTCTATCCGTTACCCAATATATCTTTATTCAGTACACCTGCTCAACTAATAGCTACCTTTACCTAGCACCAGCTATTAATTTGTTACATACAATTTCCAATTGAATTTATATAAAACCAAAGACCTAAATATTTATATTTCACAAAATAAATAGCTCCCAGTATCATCACGCGTGCCCGGTGTGCAGTGACACACTTAAATACTGGCATGAAAACTGTTCTTTCAACGCGAATATTTACATAATACACAAGTTATTTTTAATGTCATGAACAACAAATACATGCCACAAATATGTGTAATTGAGACTATAGAAAGATTAAGCAGTCACTTTCATAGTGACTTTGTAGAGATATTTAAGCCTATCATACCGTTAAAGACATAAACAAAATCTCTAGGTCTAAATATTTTTTTCTAAATAAAATTACAAAAGACACCTAACAAAATTTAAACTAAAGCCTCAAAAAAAAATATTTTTGTTAAATAAGGATGACTGAATAGGCATGGTTCATTTATATGTCATGAACATAATCAATTACGAATAACAACAGAACTTGATCAAAAATAACAACTGTTATTCTATCATTTCAGAACATACCTTGTGATCTACAAAACAAATTGACCCAATTCAGACTACACGACCACAGATTCAAGTACGACACGTTGAATAGAAATTTTAACTATTACAGTTAAGAATATAATTAACTTGATGACCGTTTAAAGACAATGGTGCCAATTCTGTTGTACATCAAAAGTAAAGACTTCACTAAACTAACCTAAAATAGTTTATATGAATCACTATATAATTTAGGTTCGGTTATTAACTCGAATTTAGGAGATCGCGTTTAGCTTAATTGAATTCGATTTTGACAGTACCAAATGAAATTGTAAATGCATTATTATGGAAATTTGTCAATAAAAGCAGAATTTACTATGTAAACTTTATTTATTTAACGTCAAATTAGAAAATTACTAAAAAGAAGTAACTTTAGTTTGACATATCTTTTACAATAAAATCACAAAATTTAGTAACTAAATCAATTTTAGCCGTGTCTAACAATGATTGGTTTTGAAGAGTATTTCTACGTATGACAGCACCAAAGTCCTTTAAGTTCAGTTTGGTTAACGGACGATAAAACGGGCGATAATTGTGTGTAATTTTATTAAGTCTTTGAGAAAAGTGTCAAATGTATTTAAGTAGATAACTTATGGTCATTATAGAGATGTCATGAGCAATATATTCCTTATCGTTCACACAATGCTGACAGTAGCTATCTACTTCTCACGACATAATGTGATTACTGACCGGTTCTTCTAAATATTAATAAGTAGAAACTAACTTGATCCAGTATACCTTTGACCTGTAGTACCCGGTTCAATACGTTCATTAGTTATTATATTATATATTATTTATATATCCTATTTTTATTATTGTCGCTTTAAGTGTTAATATGACACATGGTTATTTACATTCCATTTACATCCGGGGTTTCGAAACTCTAATAAGTATTACTTAGATTAATTAGATTAATATCATAATAGTTAATTTCAGTTGTTATGAGTAACTTCGATAAAATGCACACATGCGATTTTACAAAAGTTCCAAGATGTACGAGATTATATAATTGACAGTAACTGTTACTGACATAAGTATAAAATATAAAGTATTAATTAGAAATTTAAATTGCGATCAGATTTGTACCATTTAGGTTACATATTGTCAATATTGACCTATACCTAATGTACTACAAAACCCTAAAATGGTAAATGCAAAGTCCTTGAAAGAAGCCTCAATAAGTTAAGTATTAGATATACAGTAAATTTCGATAATCCATCAACTTGTGGAACGCCTAGTATCATTACATCACACTTCGGACGTAATTAGATCAACAATATGTTTTTTTTTTTCTATAATTTACGACGACTTTCAGTGCGTAATAAGTAAAAGGTTGCCGGTGTTGTGTACAAGAATCATGATAACGATACAAATACTAAATTAGCACGTGTTCCACTATTTAGAATAGAAAACGTTGTGGCTTTTTATTTCCATTATGAAATTTTATTCAAACAGCTTTAAATAAATATATTTTTATTCAAACTGCATAAATTCAAATTAAACAGCATTATGAAACATATAGTTTTTTATGATAGTTAGTAGGTATACATTTTATGGGCTTATAATGCCAGATACATTGTAAATGTGACTTTAATTTATCTAAAAAAAAATCAAGTTTATTTTCTGTCAATAACCTTAACATTAGTCGTAAACTTCACATTACAAATCGTACATTCGTAGTGTGCAAAAGAAAGTTCCATATGTTTAAACTCACCGAGCTTGCCCATCATTTCCTCCAGAGCACGATCCTTGTCCATGATTATGGGGGTGTTAGCTTTGTTCTTGTTATATTTCTGTAATGCACAAGCACCATTGATAATAGAATATAGGTTGGCGATAACTGCGCGGCCGCGTGGACACGCGAGCCGCTGACGAGCGTTTGTGGGCTGGCGGAGCAGCGAATGCGAGGATGGCTCGGCTCGCGACCGCGGTCGGTTACCGCAATCGCGCGAAAAACTTGTCACTTCTTATCTCTACTGTATCTGTCGACCTGAGGGCCGATTCCACTAATAAACTAAAATCAAATTGTCATCAACCAATAAGAAAGCTACATTTGAACTTTGTGTGACTGAAAAATGTGTATTGTGATTAGTTTTATTAGAATTTTACGTTTGGTTCTGAGTTACATGCATATTAGCTTATTTCCTCAACATCAACTTAATCACCTACCAAGGATACTTATCAGTTACCATCTCCTAATATAGAAAGTTTGTAGATAATTGTAGAAGTAAAACGAATTGTAAATATTCGCAAATAATTTTTTTCTTTCCAAATCAGCAAATACAAGTTGTTAGTTCAAACAAGTTTTCGTGAAACAATTAAACAATAGCAAATGTAGGATTACGTATTACTCACTGTAATCATTAGTAGAGCACCGTAAATGAATCCAAATGTCTAGAAAGTTTAAATATCGAATACATTCACCACATTACCTATTTCGATGCAATTCTATTCAAATTAATTAAATTTCTATTGTTTTATGACCGTGTCATGAATTCGGAAACTGTCTCAAGATGTCACACAAAGAATGCATGGATAGTTTACAATTATTTAAGTAAACTAAACTAACGCGTGAAATCACGAGGACATTGTTAAACAGTAATCCAATAAAAGAAATAGGTGGTAATGATAGTGTCAGTTTTCTGTTAGATATTACTATTATATAACTAAGTAATTTACATTTGTTTTACTAGAATATTTAACTTTAATAAAATTAAATATTTAACTCTCTATTAATAAATTTCTTTATGTAAAATGAAAATATAACAATATAAGAACTTCGCGACAGAAAATAAAATTCTGCCTTACTTCGAGATTTTTTCTTCAATACTATCTTTCTATATATCGGAATTCCAAGACCGACATTAAATAAATAAATGATTTATCTAATATTTAAATAGTTTCTGTCGTTGTTGTCGAAAACGAATTCAACAAATAGGTGATTATTTATACTTTAATCTATGTATAATCCCTCCAATTGAATCGATTTATAGTTCTCAAAACTAGAATTAGTAATTAATGAAATAGACCCGCTGTTTTCCTAAAAAGTAATTTAAAAACTGGCGAAAGATACGATATTTATCAGCTTTAATATTCATTAAGAATTTTTCTAAATTTGGATCATTATTATCTAAATGTATTGATTTATTTTGTTTTATAAAAAAAGTTTCCGTTGAAAAACCTTTTATTAGACTAATCTTATTTGATTATTTGTCAGATGTTTATAAGTATAATTACAAATAAATTAGTAACTTTGATATGAGATAGTTGTTGTAATTTCTAACATGAAGACGAAACACGATAATAAACAAAGTTATTAATTCGTTTCTTGTATAGGTAGTTTCGTGCACTTAATATGTACCTACGAGTACTTCTGATTCAGCATAACCTGACACGAAAGCCGCAATGCAGGCAGCTATAGTAACACGATGCCAACTTTATTTTCAAATAAGCATGTATTGTTTACGAAGAAACATGCTTAGGATTATGAACAAATAGCTTACATTTGTATACTAATTAAACATAGAATTCTTATCTTCAACCAGTGAGGTTTCCACTTAATAATTAGAATGCAACATAAGCCGATTGCGGAACAACTATTCATGGTGAACTTTACTATTTAATCAAATTAAACAAAATAAAAATAAGTTAAATAACCACTCATCGATATTAATTAATAATGTCTGAATTGAATGAATCTTGTCTGCTTACATTTGTTTCTTACTTTTTTTAAAATACAAGTTCTCCTTTCATCGGCTTGTACTCGATAAATCAAATCCAAAAGTGACACACATGAACCCCCCAATAGTAGAGTATGTACTACTAATCAATGTTTTATACACTCCCACAAACTTAGTGTTATGTCTTTATAATTAAACGCTTAATTTGGTTTACAACACACTTTATTGTAACTATACAAGGCTATTCTATTAACCTAAGACAGATACCAAAAAGCGCCGAAACTGACAGCCGTCAACACATGCGTTCCGAAATACATAACACTTAGGTGATACGGTGGTAGCCAGAAGTACTTCGTAGATCTACCACAACTAATTATATGCATTACAAAGTACCATTTTTATAGCACATAAATTCTATTTTTTAAATACACGGCTGCTGCCGCAAACTCTACATTGTTCATATCACAAAAACTAGTTAATTGTATAGGTAATATTTGAATCTCATGTTTCCATATATAGATAAATTACATATAACTTCCTACAAATTAAAACGACGAATGAATAATTTAAGACTTTAGATTAAAGAGAAATACATTTACTTAGTAATTTTATCATAATGGTTCCACAACCAATATTCAGCTTATTTTTAAAATGACACAAATATAAAAATATCTTAAATTCTCTTAAGAACATATATTTCGTATTCGTCACAGTCGATTTCACTTTTACATTATGCATGGCTGTATTTTGTAATAGTTTAAGCTTACCTTCATATTAATCGTGACTTCCAGATGTCAATTAGTCAATATTTTAAACTTTGAGGATAAAATTAGAAGCACGTTATAAGGGGAATAACTAGATTTTTCCTTATTTAACCAGCTGAGGCGTTAATACACTACAAAGTAATAACAAACTGTAACGCATATTTTATAACAACTTTTATCATGTTTTATACATTTAAGAAAATCGCTGTACAAAATCATTTAATCTAGTGAGCCACGACTATGTATCCTTTACCACAAGAAACGGTAATTGTATAGCTAAAGCTAATAATATATTTTTTAATTATTACACAATATCTGTCTCTTATTCTTTGTTAAGCTTTGAAATTAACCGATTTGACGAACATTTATATTTTCTTTTATACATAATTATATTATACTCTTACGAAGCATCGGTCTCATAAAGTGCGAGTCAGAATCGCACGCACTGGATCGAGAGTTCAGATTTAAAACGCACGTTCTTACTAAAATAAGTACAGATGCAGTATCTAATCTATTGAGTAGACATGCCATTACGCTGCTAGTGATTTCCTTACAATTAATGATTTTTTAATAATTATCTGTTCGAGCCCTTAAACTGTATTCATTAGGCACTGTTGATGTTGGTGGTGATAAGGAGACTACAAAATGAGAGATCAAATTACCTGGATCACACAAAAACACAGCTATTTCGTTGAGTTGCCATTTTAATGCACTATAAGTATAATTAATTAAGTATTAACAATAATATAACAATAATTGTCTTTAATTAAAATGCAATTAACTCCAAATGCATCACTAGCCACTCGCTACTAATAAATTGGTCGAAGATCTATCAATTGTTATCACATTATCTTAAATCTGGATATAATGAAATCTTCAGTTCTCCTCAAGGTGACAGGGGATATAAAGACTGGAATTCACGACAGAAAGATCACTCTACTGATTCTCATAGATTTTTCTAATGCATTTAATGCAGTTAGTCACGAAATCCTTCTAAAAATGTTGTCTTATCTTAGGGTATCCCGAGAGGCATCTGAGTGGTTTTCTTCGTATCTGCAGGGACGACAACAATCAGTCATTTGGGAAGATTCGAACTCCACGTGGTGTGATCTTATAGCTGGAGTCCCTCAAGCCAATTTTCAATTTTTTTATTTTCAATATTTATTAATTTTATTTCACATCACCTTCGCTGCGCGTATCACGACTTGCAGCTATACACTCAGACTGATGTTGACAATATTAATGAAGCCATCGATTCAATAAATGAAGACCTCACTGCCATTAAGAACTGGTCTGAGCGTTTTAGAATTTGTGTCAATCCAACGAAATGTCAAGCCATTCTGGTAGGCAGCTCTAGAAGCATCGAGAGAGGTGCACTCGAGTCTCCATTCTGTCGTTTATGACAGTAAAATAATTCCTTTATGCAACAGTGTGAAAGATTTGGGGTTGTTTATTGATTCTGAGCTTAGCTGGCAGTCTCAGATTACTAGCATTTGCCAAAGAGTGACTGGAATCTTTAGAAGTCTTTACCGCCTAAAAAATTTCCTACCGCCAGACAAAAAAAAATGCTTGTACAAACTTTAATCTTCCCAATCCTAGACTATGGTGATGTGTGCTACTTTGATCTGAATGCAGATCTTCTCAATAAGCTGGAGAGACTTTTAAATAACTGCATTCGGTTTGTGTTCAATTTAAGAAAATTTGACCACATATCTGCATTCCGATTACATTTAAAGTGGTTACCTATACGGCAGCGTACTGATATGAGAGCCTTATTGACACTTTACACCATACTTAATAATCCTTATACCCCTGGTTACCTCAGTACCCACTTTTAATACCTATATACCTCCCATAATAAAAATCTTCGTTCTGCCTCAAATGGCCTTCTAAAATGTCCTTCTCACCACTCTGATATAATTCATTCCTCCTTTTTCGTCAAAAGTATTCTTTTATGGTATTCACTCCCTCAAGAAGTGAGAAACTGTCCGAGCAAACTTAGTTTTAAGAATAAATTGCGTAAGCTTTTCTTTGAGGAAAGTTGAGAAAGAGGTAATGAAATTTAGGTTATTTAGAAAGTAGGCTATCCATATCATATTATTCTAATCGTTATAAATTTTCGCTAATAAGATTTAGGCAATTATATATTAGTATATTATAATATGTTTTATTTATGTATTAGGATTATTTTATTATTTATCAGTAACTATATTGACTTTCAGTCTTTTTTGGTACATCTACCACATTGCATCTCTGCATCACCCGAAGGTTGACTGGAAAAAATGCCTCGGGCATTAAGTCCGCCTTTGTACACCTTTATTGTACATGAAGTATAAATAAAATAAAATAATGAACGAAGACCTTGAAATCGTTGGAATTTGGCAATGGCTCGTGGTTTTGGCGCTATTGCTGACGCTGCCCTCGTTGTTCAATGTCTATAAAGATTTATTCTTCTGCAGCCCACGAAAGAGGTCACTTGCACTGCACCGAAACGTTATAACATAGTCAATGCTAGCTAATGGCCCGTTACTTGTATAAACAATGGGGCTCTTGAGATGCAATAAACAGTCAATAAATATATAAAGTTAGTTACGTAGGTGAAATGGTTCATGTCAAAGTAATCGTTTAATAACTTCTATTCATGAAAATTAATACTGATTAACGATACGACAAGATTTAAAAAATTAACAAAGATTTTGTAAATTTGCTTTATATATTTTTTTTTTGTAGAAGTGTAAAATTATTATCCCAATAGCAGTTTTTCGTACTGGAGAAGAAATGTAAAGTAACGATAAAATATTATTTTAGTGTTATTTAAAAAATAGCTGGTATTAATGAAAAAAGGTTACAATAAAAAAAATACCCATATCAATAAAATTATGTCTTCGGCTATTTTTCTTTTCGTTTTCTTTTTGTTAATATAAGTAAAAGTAATAAAACTTAATAAGCTTAATTTTATTTAATAAAAGTAGAAAATACAATTAAAGCAGCGTAATAAAAAATATGGACCTAATCCTATTTTCATAAAAGTCGAACAAAGTTGGAATACGTAATAGAACAGTATATGTTTTACATAAATGTCAAGCATATAAAAAATGAGTTACAGGTGCATAAAAATATATAATGTAATGTTTGTAGTATTTATATAGCGGATAGTTGTCGTATTATAATCGATAGTCATAATTCAGTTCATCGATGGATAAATAATCCATAAATGTGTGTTTAATACACAATGGATACGTAAATAATAATGTTGAGTTAAACTCTTTTTGAATCATTATTAATCGTCTTGTTAAGGTAAATTATTTTTCACTGGCACGCAAGTATCATTTAGCTCGCTACAAGTTAAATGCGCAGAACAATTAAATTCATATTTACAAAAAAGTGTCACGAACGGTATGTCGTCCACGCAGGGTGACGACCCCACACTTACGTGGCATTCCACTCCACATTCAGACTTAGTGATAATCCTAAAACGTAATAGACATTCGTTGTAAATGCTAACAACCATGTTGAATCTTTAATAAGGTAGCCAGTTGACACTTGTAAATTTACATTCATTTCAATTTCTAATCAAAGGTAAGTAATCAACTTTTTATTAAAATGTGTTTCAAACACGTGAAGAAATATGTAAGATATAGCTATCTTTGAATACAGTAAAAAAATATAAGCTTTGAAAAATATATAGGCCCAATTTTATTGTTCGTATGAACTCACTTTCATACCTGTTGGGATAAAATGTCGCAACCAATAATTACAATCCCTTAAATAAAACGCAGTAATAAAATCAGTAATCTATATATAATACTTTATTGTACAACATAGATTGGAAAATTATAGTTATTCATAGTGTACAAGGGCGGACTTATCTCTAAAAGCGATCTCTTCCAGCCAACCCAAGTAGTGGTGCGAGACGTTAAAATTGCAAGGGTAATTAAGTGGCTAAAACCTATTCAAATGTACACATCATTAAGCATATATATACATATACATACTTACACATAAATAAATATATACACACACATATATATATACATACATACATATATACAATACATACATACATACATACATACACTCACGCCTTTTTCCCACGGGGGTAGGCAGAGATTACGTCCTTCCACTTGCTACGGTCCTTACATATCTCTTTCGCTTCATCTACTTTCATAACATTCCTCATACATGCTCGACGATTGCGGGTACTTCTGACCATACTTCTTATATACAATACACATATATATAATGTAATACAATTAATTAGACAGATAGTACTCTTTCAGAAGACGTTTGAAAGATGTAAGGGATAGTCTCTCACGAATGGAAGCGGGCAAACTATTCCACAGCTTGGCAGCACGGACGGAAAAGGATTTTTGAAAAAATACGGAATTAGACTTAGGAACACAGGATCGCTTGGGGCAGGAGCTTTCGGCACAAAATTTAAAACGGGTTCGAAGGTAAGTTGGAAACTGGGGATAGTGGATATCTACAACTTTGAATATATCTTTCAATATAATTAATTTTCCACAACTTTGGATATATCTTTCAATATAATTAATTTTATTCGTAAAATTCAGACAAACGTGTGTATTTTCCTTTTATGTACTCCGTAACAAAATATAACAGAACTATATAACAGACCCTATTTCAAGACTCATATTTTTGGGAACGGCCGGAGAATTAATAACCTGAAATTAATATCAAAGACTTAAGCCTGCAATATTTTGATGCACTGAAAAAATAAAACTAAGTCGACGTAATCAAAACGTACAGCATTTTATGTTTTATTTAAAAGCTATATCATATTAACTTATGAAAATTTTTCATGAACCTATGTCACAAAACATAAGAAAACAAATAAATCCAAAAGTCGTGAATTTGTAGTTGCAATGCAACATATTTTTTACGATATTAAATTTATTTGCGGAACCATCAGTGCGGGAGTCTGACTCACATTTGACCAGATTTTCATATTCACTTTCTAATTAGTTAACTAGTTTTCTGATATATATCGTTCATTCTTCTATACCTTAACTTTTATTGATCTCTTTCTTATACTAAATTGTAACTAAATTGAATATATTTGACAAAGTGGTGACGAATAGCAAGATATATTTGCAAGCTATGTTATTTGAAAAAATACTTCAGTGTTAAATATCATATTGTAAGTAATTAATCACTTTTAAACTTTCATGTTAAAATAACAGGCACTATACCCATATCAAGCAAATTAATGATTTGATTTCATACGTATTATATCCTACAGTACAAACATTATTTTTATAGCAAAATACAGTTTTGTAGTATTTGCTGTTATAATATTATTCAGAAATACTTGGGATACAACTGTTTTAAGGATGTAACAAAGTAGTAATATGAAATAGTATGTTTATTTATGAATTTCTCACTAAAAATATTATTTAAGTATATCCATATTAAAGTATCGTCGATCACACACTTACTATAATGTAACAATTTGCAACTTTATAATCTTGCACGCAAAAACGCTAACTAGAAGCTTTTTATTGCCTATTTCAAAATATGAGTCTATGCCAAATCGATAACTGAAAAAAACGTTCAGACTGCAGTACACTGAGAAAAAAAATGGCTAACAAAGTGTCCATAAAAGCTTTGTTAAATAATTACAGTATTGCAACAAAACACTTGACACACAATAACAAAGGTCTCATAGTGCCCTCTGCAATTTTTTTATTGTTAGAGATTTATTGTTCCTCCGGCTTCGGAAATCTGAACCAAAGTAACAATGTTTATTAACGTTGTTAAGACAGCAACCGCGACTGTTGTTCGAATATTAACTTTAGTGTTTATAGTATGACAAAATAATCTGTAACAAAGCTAAAGTTGTTGTCATGTTTATTTATTACGATGCTGGATGAACAATATTCAAAACTAACAAAATTTAAGATTGTTCGCTTAACAAATAAATTAGTGTATTTGTGACAACTTCCGAGTAGTTGTTTCGTTTCCTCCAGTACTTTTTATATACGCAGGACTCGGCTCGGCTCGTTCATTTCCTTCGCGAATGTTCGACCGAGCGGGCGCGTGTTGTGTCCATGTAGCACAATGGCGGAATATACTTTAATCACTGTTGTGAACACTAAATACTTCTGCTCTACTATTTAATGTGAATTTAAAAACAAGACAATTTACAACTAGTGCTTAGATTTAAAAACGGACATGAAGCAGGTTAAGTGAATCGTTGGGGTTACCTACGAAATATTGAATTCCAAATGATCGAAATACACTGATAATATTTTGATATTCGATCATTTGGAATTCGATATTTCGTAGGTAACCCCAACGATTCACCCAACCTGCTTCATGTCCGTTCTTAATCTTGGCAAAACGGGAATATTTATAGTGACAAAGTTAAATTGTTGGTGTAACTAATATGGGTGATATGGCACAAGATCACAATTGTTTTTTTAGCAACATATTATTGTTGCCGAATCTACCTAATTGTCGATCTCATTTGACAATAAAAAAATTGATATGGTTGACTTTTTGTTGTTAATTTAGCAGGATCTTTATCTCAGTGTACCTTTATCAATTTACGAACACGAGAACAACGTTGTTTACATACATTGTCTTAAATAGTGTCCCTAGTAGCAATTATCGTTGGGCTGTCGATGCCAACTGTTGGGATTTTGTTGGGAGGTTGTGGTGATGATTGTGGTACTGCCAACAAAACCGCAACATTGTCCCAACCGCGCCACATTTGCCCCAGCATTGAGCTAACTATACCAAACCAACGTAATATTTCCTACAAATTAGTAACAACGGGCCAACAATGGCCAGCCAACAGTTGGTTTTTGCCTTCCATCTTGTTGCACACACTGTTCAAAACGGAGCATCGTATTCCGCGCCACACGCTGCAGTAAACTCAGTTCAATTGCGCCGATTTCTCGCCGTATATTTTCTTTTAAGTCTACAACATTCGCGGATTGTTGATGTAAACTCTCTCTTTGAGGTAGCCCCACAAAAAAAAGTCCATGGGGGTTAGGTCGGGCGACCTGCGACGCGATGTTCCCAAAGCGACTAATCAGTTTTTGAGGCAAATTTTCTCCCAGCAAATCCATCGTAGCTCTGGCTGTGTGGGGTTGCACCATCCTGTTGGAACCATGTGTGTGATGAGAACGATGGATGAGCTCGCAGGTTCGGCAAAAAGAAATTCGTTATCATAAGTCGATAATTCTCACTATTAACATTCGTCGATTGGCCCCGTGAATCTTCAAAAAATATGGTCCGATTATCCCACTCGTGGATAAAGCGCACCAAACAAGTTACCCGTGAGCAATTAATGGTTTTTGGTGCTTCAGTCGAGGATTGCGAGTTCTTGGAGCCCAGTAGCGGCAGTTTTGCTTATATTATGCGTGCCCGTTTAAATGGAAATGAGCCTCGTCGTTCCAAAAAATGGTATGGTAGGTATTTATGGTTTCACAAAAAAATTTGCGTGACACAAAGTCATTTTCTTTCAATTCCTGAATGATTTGAATTTTAAAAGGATGGAATTTCATATCTTTTTTCAAAATTTCATGAACAATCGCTCTTGAAAGTCCCAGTAAAGCTGCCCTTTTCCGTATCGAAAGTCGTGCATTTTCACGTAAACTCCGTTCCACTAGTTCAATGTTTTCGGGGGTCCTTGACGATCGACTAGGTCCTGGCCGTGATGCATTCAAAGCCGAAGCAGTTACGCGGAACCTCTTCACCTAAGAACGAATTAAATTTACACTCGGTCCATCGCTTATCCGTCGAATATTGAAGTGTGAACAAAAATGATGACGAGCGAGTACGTAAGAATCGTGACTCTTGAAAAATGCTTCGATGGCGAACGCGCGATGCTTACCTGACCACTGCGACGTCGTGACTGACAAACCTGCACGATCGGCGATTCTAACGACACCACCCTCCCCCCGCACCATTTATAACTTTTTGAGATATTTTTTTTTTTATGTAAATCTGCCGCCAGACACCCTTTACAAGTAAAAAAACTCTTATGAAAGAGGGCGCCTATTAATTTAAAGATTATTTGAATGATAAGAATGTTTGGGATTTTTATAAATGGCCTATGACTCTGTCATCTTTTGATTTGGTTTCGATAAGTATTTGACGTAAAAGTACAGAAACTACAGAAATCATGTCAACCTATTACGAAAATCAGCACAATTTTAGCGCTTTACGTTTATGCGCCGTACAAAGTTTACATACAATAATTTTCACTATCGAAATCATTTGCCAATAACTTAAACACTATGTACACTAAGTACACTATGAGTCGGCTAGCTTTTTCTATAAGTATTTGATGTATGATAAACTATAGAAGTGGTGTCAGTCTAATATGAAAAAAATGTTTTTTGATATTAGACTAGAGGCAATGTTACAGTTTCTATACAAAAATGTACATTGTTGGCATCGACTGTATATCGACTAAAAAGTAAGTAAAGTCATAGTAGCTACACTGGTTTTGGAACGACACGTCTAGGATTCGAAAGAAGGCACCGAGCGGCGTGTTCAAAACAATTGACTTCTAATACATTGAAGTTACTCCTATTACTGACGACCTCATAACAAGTGTCATTAGTTCGCTCCCATACAATACAGTAAAATAATAAGATTGTTTATATTTAAAAGATTATAACTTCCAATTCCCCAACGATCAGGACACACCGTCAGGTTATACTTAACTAGTACCGTCCCTTCGTACTTAAAATAATAAGTTTTTTTTTTCAGATTACCTCTGCTTAATCGATGTTTTTTAAATGAATTCATCTATCTGTTGCAAGGAGTTAGAAAATATTGATTGCATAATTTTTAAACAAAGATTGCAATATTATCCATCAAAAATATCGATGCACCATCGTGCATCATTATCTCTCTATAGTAAAATAATAGACCAATAAATTGTTCAGAAAAGAAAGACGTATTAGTTAGACAATATAAACAAAGAATGATGCCTAATTTTTAATAAAAAAAAACTTTATGCTTTATGTATCGCATAATCAAAACGGCGGAAACTTGTAGGAGGGATCACATCGAAATATTCCTCGGAGCCCTCCCTGTGATATATGCGCAATCGGTTGTAATATATGTAACCTCGTTATGCAACCGATAAAACCTCATCTCTATGTAGCGTCAAAAGGTCATACCGATTTGAAATATCCAAGTAATCAACAATTCGAGTATCCGTCTATTAAATGTTATACCGAGGAGACATAATACAGATGCAATTTTCCATCAAAAATGCGCCAAATTTACTCATCCAACACTGGACGAACGGTCTTGGTCCGTCCAGTCGACGACGTCTGGGAGTGTTTTTGCCCATTATTGCCGGGCCTACTGCTACGTTTGCTGTGTTATGCGAACTACGTCCTCTAGACAGCCGTACCGCCCCAACCTTACAGCTTCGGCATGTTGATACGGTTTCGTGCCTTAGTATCCCGCTTAGCATGTCCGCTTGTACGCAGGCAGTTCCGTGAACCTGCGTGGGTTTGCCGTCCCATACTAGGCGCGTCCCCAGGTGGATAGGGGAACGCCCCCCAGATATGGGGGGTACCGGCTTCGGCCGGCGCGGGCCAAAACAGCGGGAGGGGGCTGCCGTCCTTCGGAGCGGGGGCCAAGAGGAAGGAAACCTCGTTAAAAAATAACCTTGGCGGGGTTCGCCCCGAGGTAAAGGCCCTTTTCAGGGCCAGCAGCCGATTATCGGCTTGGGTTGATCGGAGGAGTCCGGCGGCCGCCCTTGTGGCGGTGCGGAAGGGGCGCTAGCCGCCATGTGTCGGCGGGGTCGTGGTGATCGTCCATAAGGGTTCCCATGGCCTCGTCAGCGCGCGATGCTGCGCTCCTTGGGGATTAGCGCTAGTGTCCAGGCGTAATCGGGGCGGAATCGGTGAGGTTTTTAGTGGGTACCCTACCCCCTTCTGGGGAGCAGAGCCTCACATAACCCGCGACTCGCGGGTATGCAATTCGATGCATTTCCCTTATCGTTACAAAAAAAAAGGCTGTTCCGTGAAAAATCATACGGTATGCTGGCAAGACGCGAGTGACTATGAAGTTAGTTGGGAAATTTAGGCAGATCTCGCCTAAATTTCCCAACATTATCACACGTTGGTAAAGACGACACATTGAGCTAGATTGGCCTATGTTGGGCAGGGCTCATTTGAGCACTACCACGGTGGCAGGTAGTTCAGGGTAGAAGAGCTAAATGTGCTCCTCAAAAAAATCTAACCTAGGAATGCCAAGGTTTGATTTTTTCTCATCAAAATTTTATTGAGTTCTTGATTGAATCTTAAAACTCTGCATTAACAGGACCGTACGGGCCTAAACACAATTTTTTAATTTCAGGCTTTGATATTGAAAATGCATTATTATTTTACTACATTACATTGCAATTTCAAAATACAGCATTCTTAATTTTCTATGTATAGAATAAGAAATTGTGAAATCTGCAGAAATTCCAGCTCTAAAAATTGTCAAAGGTGACATTGCTAGCAGTATATAGGCTGTTGGGCTGGAAAGGTCTTTCGAGTGGCCAATATATAATAGTGGAAACATAGCATTGGTAGGCCTCACATAAGGTGAACCGAGGAATTGCTGAAGATGACAGGTAAGCGCTGGATGCTAGTGCAGGTTTGATCCGTGTAAAGGTCTTTGGGAGAAGCCTATGTACAGCAATGGGCGTCTCCCAGTCATCTTTACATCTTGTCATAAAAAAAATCGTATATGTAATAATACAAATCCACTGCAATTTTGTCAGTTTAAGACCCCACTGTTAGGAATCTCTTTTGAGCTCTTCGAGCTTTACATCCGAGATTTCTATGGTTTCAGTCAGAACTACGTTAACACCAGTAAAGCGAAGATACATCTTTTCCTCGTTGATGTTAATGAGACTCCAATCCAAAATATGAATTCTTTTAATCCATTATTCATTAATTAGTCCACTAGTCCACTCACTACAGACGGGAACCAAGCCGACTCACGGTGCGCGGTGGAAGACTGCCTAAAACCGCTCTGTATGAGCTTTAGGGAGAGGACTATAGGGAGAGGATATTTTGGCTAATTCAGCCAAAATGTCCATCATACATGCATCTAAGCAAAAAAGTCGCAAACAAAACTACTACCAGGACTATTTTGGTAGGCATTAGCGTTTTGCGGCCCCAAAGTGCAAATCAACATGTTACTGCAGAGTAACCGACCAAAAATCGACAATATTCTTTGTAAGACTATTTTAACAGGATTAAATTATACAGCTAATTTTACAAACAAATTTATTGAATTTTATCAATGTGCATAAAAACAATTAAATCTGTGCATAATATATGCAATTATAAAAAAATATCTTAAACATAAATAAATGCATTAATTCAATTAGTTATTGTTATTATTAAGTAAACACTTTGCGAAACAAACATGGCATCAGAAAAAAACAACAATGTGTAACGAAGTGACAAAATTATTAAAAGTCACATTTCTCTAGTATTACTTAATATATTATTTCTAATTACATCTCTTTGTATCCACTAGCGTAAAAATATAAACATTTTGTTATATATAAATCATCTTATTATGTACTTAATATTGATAACATTTCATGTTAAATATTGTACTTATATATAGTACTTATAGCTTCGATGATAATACATTGTAATAAAATACATCTCTGTTCGACACTTGCTCGATAACGCACATCACTAACAGAACATCTGTTATCACTATCTATCGAGCACAATGGAAACAAATGAACGTTGGCGTAATTATAATGCTATTTATAAAAGATATCAAGAGAGCAATTTCATATAAGAAATTCATACGAATAATTTCCAACTTTATCACAAACATGTGAGCATATTATGCCAATAGATTGACTTGCTACTTCCTCCAAATTGTATAAACGATTTTTATAAACATAACGCTATCATTTGATCTTATAAGACCATTAAGTTTTGTAAAGTACTGTTTAATAAAGTTTTCATAAAATACATAAATGAAATAAAACTGAATAGTAGATTACCATTATTGAACGGGTCGTGAAAGTAAAGAAAAATAACACTATTACAAGTTATTTTCGTATTTTTTTGCAGTACGTAATTAAGAGTTATTGTTAGTGTGACAGTACTCGATTTCTTTACAAATATCCTGTCCTTGCCTTGTTGTAAATCTATGGTTTGGGACAAAGTGGAAAGGTACTTCGTCAAATATTAAAACTAGTAAGAAAATAGTTCCGTCATACACTTTCTACGACAATGTATCTTTATTCTACGAACGTATGATATCACAGCAATCTATCATGTACATCACTTTTTGATGAGCACGCAAAGCAATTCCATATCACTACAGACAAACGTACGTTTGTCCTGTATCAATAATTTAGATAATTGATAAGCTTTTAAAAACTATCGGCCTTATTCATAAAAAATATTACTTCTATGATCCTAGATTTGCGGTTTAATATTAATCTGTTTTTTTTTTTGTATTGCTCTGTCGCATACCTAAAGGTGAATTTAAGGCAAAGCACGAAATAGTAATTCTATGGATGATCCTAATATTTTCTATTAGTACAGTTGAATCAATTTGATTATTGAAACAATCTTATCTAGATCCAAGAAAAAATGTTAGCCTGTACAATTAAAATTGTTATATTGCACAAATATGGTATCATTTTATCGTTATGATAATAATTAGATTATATGATATGATTGATATATGTATGACTTGATTATTAATCAAAAGTAAAATTCCATTGTGACATAATAACCGCTATGAATACCCTGTTTCATGGTAGTAATTGACAAGAATAATTGAAAAAAAGTTAAAACACACACTAACACTGTTCAAGATATATGAACATATTTATGTAACCTTCAAGGTCTAAGGTATTACGCAGTCCCTTATTAATAAACATGCATTTAAATTTCTTGTTTGTCGCCCAATATCTACTGTTTACTTAAATATATAAAACTCATTTGTACAGTACTTTTTTAGTTTTAAATGCTTGGCGAATTGGGAGATTAATCTAACTATAATGTATGAACACAATTTGATAGCTTCAAAGGTGGCTAAATGATAAATTGCTTTATTATTTTTGCTATTATATGAAATCCTACTAGGATTATTTATGGAGTGCTTCTCTATACGACAGACGAAGAAACAGAACAATATAATTAAAATTATAAAACTATGTAATATAAAATATGCATTAACAAGTACATATTAATTACGTTTATATTATACTTTAAAGTTATTTGATTATAAGCTGTTCCCTTTTGTTTTTATTTTATTTCGCATTCAAAAAATCAATACAATCTACAAAATCATATTAATTAATATTCATAGATAATTGGCTGGACGAATTCCGCACGGCGTTAAGGCTGCTGTACGTAAAACAAACAACACTATTTAAGTGTCTTTGTGAATCTATGTGTCAATATAGAGTTTAAAATATTGTATTCTATGTTCATATATTATTAAGTATATTTTATTACAAAAGAATATGTCTATAGAAACAAAATGCTGATCGTAATTATATGATACATCTCTGAATATGATCAACAAGAATGCAGATACAATCATGTTCATAATTTTGATCTCATAAAAGTCATGTATAAGCAGATGAATAATTATTATAAACAATTAAACACATAAATATTATTTATGTCAACACAAGAATTCAAATGTATGTAGGTAGCTTTCGTTATTCAGTGAGTTTCCTAATATTTACTCATCGAGTGTTTTAGGGCCGGCAAAATAATATTTAAATGACATTTAACTTGCACATTTTTAACATCTGAAAATCTAATACTTTCTGCAGTAATTGATTGAAGATGAAAGCAAATACTTTCAAATGACAACCCTAGTGACTAGGGCCTAGTCAATTGTTAATACAAGAGCAATGCTAGCTAGTTGTGGACGCAATAGGGCTGAATATTTTACTGCGTAGTATTTATTGCTCGAACGCTGATACAGAGAATTCGATATCTAGGTAAAAAAAATTATTTATTTAGTTCGTAAGGGGAAAAGTAACTTGATTAGCGCTAATATTTTGTCTATAGAATCACTCTTGACGGACACTAAATGTTTTTAGAGACGTTTATAAAGTGTTTACCGAGTGCGGTATTAGAGCTACAATACTTGTCGGGAATAATTATTATCTGTCTTGGGACCGTACTCTAAAGTGGAACTTACGATATAGTGTGTACGTATCACAGAACACAGAAAGAGGTTTCTGTGTTCTGTGGTACGTATGAATAAGTTTGCAATCGCTTGGCAAACTTAAATATGCTTTATGTGGTGAATATTAAAAAAAAAAATTGCTGTTTTCTATACTATTTCAGTACCAGTTTTTCGTTATGAATCTTAACAACAACTGCATAAAGCTAAAAAGCCATTTTGATAACGAATCGAATCGAGATTTTTAGGGGCCCTGGCCCTTTTAAATTGTACATACATGATCTCAAATCTGGTATACTTTAATACAATTAGATTTATAACCTCGATTTAAGTTAAATAATATTGCACTCACCATATATTATTTATTATGTTGTTTAATTTTAAACTAGCTGACTTGAGCTGTCAACTGCAGAAGATAGCGCAAAAGTGATATTATCATAAATTTGCCACCAAAAAAACCAGAACTTATCTGCTGATAAGTTGAATAAAAATGGAAAATTTTGTGTTAGATTATCTAATAACATGCAATTATAATAATTATATTATTTATTAGGAACTTTGAAGGTAACTAAAAGGATTTAATTAGTTGATATTGCTTTGTTACTAGTTAGTTCAATAACACCCATAAAATTTATCTAACATAGTCAACAATTATATTATTATAAACATCACAATAAAACCCATAACGTATTATATATATATATATATATATATATATATATATATATATATTATATATATATATATATATATATATATATATATATAGTAAATAGGTATTCAAAGCTTTTCAATTTTAATAATGTTGTAAATATATTTATGGTAGGAGATTCAAAAAAATATAGTATCGACAATATTGAATTTTCTGAACATTTTTCCCAAAACGCAATTACTGAATGAAGTCTTTGTAGACTCATACTTAGCTTAATTTGAGAAACAAGGAAGGTTAAGTCTTTATCAGAGTGTAATAGTATATAATGAATATGGTCCACATAAAATGTTCCCGGGGAATAATCTCTAATATTACTCTGTAATTAATAAAAATAAATGCGATCTCAATTCGTAAATAACAATTACTCCTGTGTCACAGAGAGTTCATTCATCTACCATCCCAATGAACCCTTTAAAAAAATATTGCCATTTCTATCTTACTCTAATTATTCACCACCAATTTGTAACGTAATTTATGTTAATACACAACTCAATTTAGGCACCTTGTCATTTGTGTTATGTATATTTCTTCTTCCATCATTTATCCGAATGCATGTTGACGATTTCACAAACCTGAATATATGATATTGTATCGTCATATGGTAAATAAATCTAATCAAAATTCGTCTATAATAGAAGCAATAAAAAAGAACCTTTCAGAAAATTTATGTTCGTTCGAGTTCATTTTGAAAAAATCTAGTAACAGGTTTTGAGATCAATACAAGCTTCCGCGGCATTTTTTTTAAATATCACTTTAATTTTGTGCTTTTTTTAAAATTATAGGGATTTGTCGCTTAGCAAATAACATCGCGCAAATCAAATAAATAAATTTAAGATTTGTGTGAAAAAACAAATTTTATATTAATTTTAAACAAGCAATAAAAACTGTGTGGTATGTATAAAATACATTGTAAAAACTTGTGGCATCTAAAAATAAAAACCACCAATATTTGACATAAGCGGTATAATTGCTAAGAAACGACTTGGGACTCGAACGTTAACTACTTCTATATTCCATGATATGACATTCTTCAGATTTGTGAGTTCGTACAATGCATCTGAACAAAATACGAAAATATATAACATTGATCAAATATATTAATATTTGATTTTAAAAAACTTAAATAATTAAAACTAAAGTTTTACTTTTGCATTAACTTTATGTTATTTCATGTAGATCCTGGCTGACCCTCTCTACGACCAAGAAGCGGCTCTGGTGAATTTTCTGAAAGGGTTTATATGCTTATAAGGTTTATTAATGTATAGGTAGATGTTAAGAGACAAAATAAAACATGTATCAATAATTATTTAAATAATAATTCTTATCTTCTGTCCTACATAATAAAGTTAATGGAATTAGTATATAAAATAATTTGAACATATAAAAATCTATGCTCGGTTGAATGTATATGTTAGCGATGGTTTGCCATCCATCACCAAGTATACTTTCAGAGTTACCAATATGTTAACAACATTTTGTCCATATTGCTTATCTTAAGAAAACTCACAAGTTCATTATAGACAAATGCAGGATGAAGTGAGAAATGCGCAATCTACTCTTAATAAAATTATAACGTTAGAGAGATGCCATGCCAGAGATTATAAAGGTGTCCAACAAATAATTGTAAGTGTTGCAAAACATTACAGCCAAATACAATACACATATCGCCGTTGCAATATACGAATATTTAGTTTATACGCGTAATTAAATTTTACTTTACACAATCTACAGCGCGTGCAACAAATTGTGTCACATCAAGCGATATCCTATACTTTACTTCACATATACTTTAATAGTTCCATAGTTATAAATATTGAAACACTCACCAACATGCACTGTTCCCAGAGACATGACATGCCCATTGGTGTTAGGTTCGTTCTCTTGATGGCTGCTTCGGTACAGGCGAACCAGAAACATTAAAGTGGCACCAATTAACGGCGATATGCCAGCCAACACAAATGGCAAAGTAAAAGTATTGTTTACATTATAAAGATAGCCAGCTACGGGAGGCCCTATGGACAAGGGAAATGCCGCAAGGCCTAACATACAACCTATAGCCTGCGCAGCATGGTCACTGCCAACTAATTGAAATGCAATCGGACCAATCAAAGCTATAAACGCTCCGTCAAACAGTCCCATACCTAGAGATATAGCCACTAAAAGCGGAAAGGACTGTACAAAGGGTAAAATGATGGTCAATGTTCCTATGACGTAGAAAGATATTTGTTGTAGCAAAATTCTATCCATTCCTGGCTTGTCGGCCAGAAAGCCGAACATCAGTCTTCCAACACCTGAAGTGACAGCTATACATTGCAACGGTAAATTCTTATTAGTGACTTCTACAAAATTCCGTTCAATATAAGATTTAATATAAACATATGGCACGAAATAGCCAAACAATGCGACGGGCATGCACAAAGCCCACGCTGTATATTTTTTATTTTTCCAGATTTCTACGTCAATTACTGTTTTAAGTATGGATTTCACACCATTATCTTCTCTAACAGGCTTTTCAGCGACTGTTAGAGGGGTCGGATTAAACAGTAAACCGCAAAAAGCGATGCCACATGTAAATAAAGCGAGAAGTCTAAACATCCAAGGCAAACCATAGTTCTTTATCATAACGTCCATTATAATAGGCATGAAGACTGTGAAAATTGAACTACCAATGGTGACGAATCCATTAGCTAAGCCTAAATATTTTTTGAAATAATGACCAAGGATAGCAAGAGATGGAGTGTAGGCGAATGACGCTCCTAGTCCGTACATTATACCGTATGTGAAATAAAGCGCATTAATGTGATTAACGACGAAGGATGTGATAAGTAGGGCTGCAGTAGCTATTGTGCCACCTAGCACGGCTGTTAAACGCAAGCCCATGAGCCCAGTCAACACTCCTGAAATTGGCGACAGCAGAAAAGTCGTACCCATTGACAACGCTCCCACCAGTGCTGAAATACAAAAAAAAAACTAATTACTTTACAGTTAGTTTATTTTATATATTCGTATTTTTGTTTTACAAAATATCATTACTAATATAATAAATGTTTTCCGTAGGATGTGACGTCACACACATGTATGGCGTCACACTGTCATCAGTGAAAAATAGCCAGTAACATAAGCAACGCAATAAGATATTAAAAAGCGTTGATCATGCGATATAACTGCCTCCTTGAAATGTATATTTTGTATTTTTGTTGTTAAAAGTGATAAATCGCTTTATCATATCGCGTTTCGGTGGATTTGCGACGATACACGGACAGGTACTCAAACCCACAATTTTTATCATGACACAGTATAAATTGGTTAGTTTATAAACTACTTACATGAATTCTAGGAATCTAATAAGTTAATAACAGTATTATAATAAAAAGAAAAAATATATTTTAATATACCGTGTGTGAAAGTTTTTATCGAGTCACGGAAAGTTCTTTATTTGTAACAAGTAATTTAATCAAGTTATCAACCACAGCGGTCATATGTCACAAGATATGCATAATTCTATTCTATTTGAGCTGTCCACAGCCAGATGGACTCGTGCCGGTAATTATGATTGTTTGTGATTATTTGTATGTGTGTGTGTGTGTGGGCGTATGTCATGTCAATCCACTTACAAAAAATAGTACATTACGTTTCCCCTAGGGGTTATAAAGTTTTCATACAGTAATTTGTCGCTGTTGATATCCGATGCAAACGAATGTCAACTCATGGTATTACACTGTTGTCACCGGACACATACAGACGTGTAAAAACATTCGCCACTTTTATTAAGTCCCACAATGAAGTGAGAAGTAAACCCATTTTAACTGTTCGGGTATTTCGTATAAATATAATGCGATTATATTTATACGAAATACCCGAACGGCTGAATACTGAAATGCTACATATATATATTATAGCCTCTGATAATTCGAAAAGCTCCTGAACTCATATTTCGTGTACTCAAAAGTAATGAATAAGTATTGATAATTTTTAAGAGCATCTTAATTTAATTCCCACTTAAATAACACTCAAATGAATGTTGAAAAACAGAGACGTTTTAAATAGTTTTATCTCCTATCGTGCTATTAATCCTCTATAAAAGAACCTATAACAATTAGCTTATTGCCAACATTAACACACTCAATGATATTATGATCATAAATATGAATTTCAAAAAAAGATCATTCTCATGCAATGACATTTTCACCACCAGATCGCAAAAATTTTGAAAAAAGAACAATAAATTTACATGCTTCGCAATTAGACTTTTCTTGAATTTACATAGTTCTTACAACACTGTACAACACCCTATTGTATGAGAATTTTTTATAGAGGATTCACATCATGATTGTACATACAGTCTTGTATGCAACTGTTATAATTAGGTATTAAAACACTCATGTGATACTATTATCACACTCGGCTACGCCTCGTGTGATAAACCCACATTCGTGTTTTAATACCCCTGATTATACAACAGTTGCATAAATAACTATTATGACACTTTTTTAGGTAATTGCTATATTGAAAAAACAGATTTGGTAAAGTAGTTGAGTAAGCCGACGCATAGCCAAATATTACACACTAACAAATAAATGTTATCATACGAATTATATAACGGTTTTATTTGACAACTTGAGTAATAATGCTTGCAAAACTTGTGCACTTGCAAAACGCGTGCGTTTAATGTATTTTTATAAAAATACATATACATATGTAGTTTGTTAGATTTCATTATTAGACAATACATGTATATTATAATTTTAGCTGAACATGTCAACAGATGCCTATATTTTATTTCTCTCTTCTGTTTGTATAAAACTGAAGGTGCTAAAAATAAAGCACGTAGTTAATATATTATGTTCATTTACCATTATAAACAATACTGAGGATTATAATAGACAAAGGAATTACTTCCATTTTTACCCAAAGAATTACATTGGCTATCGTAATATTTCTTTTTAAATTTATTATTGCGATTTATATAAAGATGGGGAAGTTCTTGCCATGTCCTTGAACCAGTCCATGTTTTACGCTTGAAAATAGTCATTTGGGCGTTTGTCTACTAAATTTACATGAATGGATATGTTATGTGCCAAGTGATTAATGCGGGCAGTATGAATAATGCCCAGCCATAGCGGGCCAAGTGATTAATTACAATCTAAACCACCTATGACATCACTTGTCATTTATAAACGTTTCGTTCTATGATTTTTATAAAGAACACCAGCAAATAATGTGAAAATGACGATCTAAGAAATTTTTTTTCAATTATAGTAACATTGTATGCACTTTTTACAACATAATATTTAAATATAAAATACATCAATAAATTGTACATATGTTTTAAACGTACTAAAGCTTTATGGTTAGCAACGAACAAAACGTTCTACAGGGCTTGGATAGACGAGAGGGCATAAAGCTATCCTTAGTTAGACAAAGATAGATAGCTCGTATCTTTGATTGTGAAACGCAGACTACAGATAGATAACAGCTTACTGCTAATGGGAGATAGCAATTTATCTTTGATCTTAGATAGGTTATTGAAAACGGCCGTAAAAGCGAGTGCGAAATATTTCCAAACCACATTGAAACTACTATAGACTAATGTAGCCCTTCGTAAATTGATCGAATAAAACTCAAGTCTGATTATTTAAATTTTAAAAAGAAATACTAAACTATAAAACATGTTTTTATTATTACTGTACCCGATAATTGATTTCATTACTTGTATGTTCGGTCTATCTAACTAAATATTCATTTGAAAGTATTAAACATGCCTTACATCACTCTGCCCTATAGGTACTGGACATTATTTATAATGTCCGGGCAATATGATGATTGGTTATAATCACATTGCCCCCTCTTATAGGGCATTATATTGCCCGATTAATCCCTTAGCCCATAACAGATACATAAGTTGTCGCTAGGTGTTTTATAAATAAAAAAGGTACAAGTATGTACCTACATATAAATAACAAGATCTTACTAATCTAATAAAATATGGATATATGTATATGTTTCAAAATATACGTTTTCGTGTTTTAATAATAATTGATTTAATTATCTGCGGTACGATTTGACAACAATGTGTATGTCAAATGTGGCTACGTTTAGTTCACCGACCATGGCCTTATCGATTTCAACAAAAAAGTTGCTACCATTTTCAATGTTATTTTTTAATTTATAAAAACAAGCATTAATATTAAATGAAAATCTAATATCAAACTGTTCTGTTTTAAGCTTATTAAATATTTTTCATAAAATATATTACTTATACAAACAATGGAAACATAAATCTTATGCATAATTGAGAACATACTTTTTTTTAAGAATGTCGCCATAAAGTAAAAATTTAAGAGCTGCTTTTCTGATCACGCTTTCAAATTACATAATTGGCGTTTGAGAATACCACTTAAAATTAGGAGATACCTAAATGTGAGAGGCCTTCAATTGAGTAAAAGATTTGAGTAAGGTTTCGGTATACGGCCATTAGTCTATGTAAAGAAATCTATTATACGTATTTTCTAAAACCATCGCCGTATAAACAAATATATGTACTTGTTTATAGATGTGTGCGTGAGGGTATGAAAGGAAAATTATAAAACGATGCCACTTTTCTATTTACTATCCAACTACCAGTAAGCGAAGATAAGGTGGAATATGATAATAACGAGCTTCACGTAAATTCTATAAACAGAATCTTACTTTCAAATGTTGAAACGCAATCGTCTTAAGATGTTATTATAACGGCAAATTTACGTAGGCGGTGGTTTTATGTTTTGGTAAAGGTAAAACAATTTTGTTGTATTTATGAATAATAATACAATACATAATATGTGATTAAGCATTATTATATTGATATTTAAACTAAAATTTGATTTCTAATAAATAAATAAATTGATTATATTGTATAGAATTAAATAAACGATTATTAAATTACGAATGTTTTTAATCAGTATTGAGTAGCAAATATCTATTGTGTATAATAGTTTAAAATTAAGCACAATATTGTTTAAGATAAGTATGGATTACTTAAATAAAATGTTTCTGATGAAAATGAAAAAAATACGGAATAAGGTGAGGTTTTTACTCAAGAGTGTAAACTAACTTGCTATTGCGGAAGCAATATCGTGCTATCAATATAATTCATTAGACATTGTAAAACGTTCGCGATAATTTGACAATGCGCACACAATGACAATGCGTCAAGTTTTATGGCAGATAATAAGAGCGACCTTCGTAGCGGGCACCGGGGCTGTCTGCCGGGCGTCGTTGGCGGCGCCTATTTTTTTCACATCTAGTACTGGGATGGATATATTAGTCGAATATTGAGAAATAATAAATTTTTGAAATGTCTAATTTTACTAATCAATATTTATTTGGCAATAATTGATTATCATTATTACATCAAGAAATAGATTGATTCAACATAAGTCATTTTCCTTAAGATTCGACAAAACATTCCTCTTCACTACAAAAATTAATAATTTCAACAAGTAGATTGATTCGTCGAGAGAAGTTAAAATTTTATTTTTTCTTTGCGGGATAACAATTTGCTGTATAAAATTCAACGTAAACGCTCCGTACTTCGCCTCATACAATGCGCTACTAAAAAAACAGACTTCACCAAATTCATCAACACTAATGATGTTTTTACTATACGAGGAGATGGCGCATTTCTATATTGCGAGACTTAAAGACCCGGCTTGTCATGTACGAAGGGTGACACCAAAGGAAATGATATTTTAACTAAAAAATAAATATTTGTTACGTAGTCTAGCAAGTCCATACATTTAGTCCGTCCTTTTTCTAAACCAATACATACTTCCCTATCAAAAAAAAAAAATATTTGTCTTGAACATTCGAAAATCCCTTTACAGCATTATCACATTGTTTCAAATTTTTTGCCTCGAAAGTGTAAGGAAAGTGTAAGAAAAGAGGTAAAATACTGGGAGCCAGGTATGGTAACCAAGTATGATAAGGGTGGTAACCGAACAATTTGAATCCTGTTTCTTGAATAGCAACTAATGCGACGGCTGCTTTGTGAGCCGGTCCGTTGTCTTGGTGAAACAATTCTCGATATTTTTTTTTATGATGGCCTGCCGTAAGTTTTTTATTTAGTCTGCGTAGTAAGAGCCCTTAATCCTTTAAGTCCTTTCTCCTTTAAGTGGATCCTTTTTCAAAATGTTCCACCATTACAATTCCTTCAGCGTCACAAAAAACGGACATAATCTTTCCTGCCGAACTTGAGTCAATTTCTTTGGCGTTGAATAAGAGATTCGTTTACAAGTTATCGACAGTTGTTTCGATTCCGGCTCAAATTGGTGTACCCAGGCTTCGTGCATCGTCAAGAAACGAGATAAAAATATATAATACATAACTTCGAGATTCCCCCTCGAAATGTAGATTAGTTGTTTCTGTTGCTCGTCGATTAACATTCTCGGCGCGCAAACTAAACTTAACGCGCAAATAACGCGAACCTTTTTCATATGCAGTTCATTCGCATTGATTCTACTCTATCAATACGACATCTTCAACATTTTTCATGTTTTCTGCAATGAAGGACGTGAATAGACGTCTCTCGCGATGTTCATATTCTGTGGATGTTTTTTCTACCCAGCTTGAACTTCTTTACCAAGTCCGCAATTGTGGAATATGGAGGAGCACCTTTTTGTTATTTAGTCTCCGACTGTGCGTATATAAATGAATGTACTTCCTAGTAGTCTAGGTCGATTTTTTATGCTGCAGTAGTGGAAATGTAGAAACAAAAAAAAAAAAATTTTTATGAGCTCTATAAATATCCGATTGTCATTACTTTTTGGACCATCCTCGTACATACTTATCTTTAATAGCTGCATGAGATTATTTGTTAATAAACCAGATCATACAGAAAATACGGAACGGTAAGAAATAGCGTTACGTTAGCCAAATATAACATTGTTAGAGAAACGACAACGTTCTCTCGTTCTTACCATGCGACTTGCGACATGACCTTCTTACATTGCGATTACATCAATATGCCGTATTTGAACCACGCAGTTTCGACTCTATCTAGACGATATCTACCTCTTGCTTGTATATAGTGCATTTTCATTAATCAACACACCAATACTGAAGTACTTCAAACAAAAAATATTAAGTATGATTGAAAATTTGGAATATACAGTTACAACCCCTTCTGTCACAAATTTAGAATATGATATCATCGGCGTCAGGCATTTATTATTTATTTGTATGCCTTAGCATGCATATGTTGTTTCCAGGATTTCGTGCCATCTAAAATCTGTATTCAGAGCCCCGCCATGCTGCTCAAATCTAGAACTCACAAAATTTTTGAATGACTTTAACATTCGAATTTAAAACTATGTCGTATCGGTAGAAACATTTTTTTTTAAATTTCTAATCTCTTGTACGTACGCATTTATTGACTCAACTGTATGAATGAGCACTGTATAAAAAATATGTAGGTAAGACAGGCATTTAGTTAATTTTCAATATGTGAATGAAATCAAACAAGTATAATAATTAGAGAGAGAAATCTTATTTTATAAGATAAGTATAATATTTTTATCTTTTAATATTGTTCCACTAGAATCACCCACAAGAGCAAAGACTGGAAAAAATTACGCCAAGTCTGTGAACTCCATTGAAGATGAAGTTATGCGCCGTTTGTAAGAGGCAATATGAAAAAACTTATGGAATTGTGAAAAATAATTCACGATTTTTTGAATCATAAATGTAAATAAAAATGTAAATGAATTAAATTAAACTAAATTAATGTTAATTGAAAAAATGTTAGTGAAAATAACATTGAGCTCCCACCTACTGTAAGGTACTTAAGAGTATATTCAGATCGGAAACTCGCATAAGGTACTTAAGAGATGTGCTCATATTATGATAATTCAGAGGGTACTAAATGGCATTTTTACAAAATTCAATGTATGTACTGATAATCAAAGAATAAAGTCATTTATCACAATCTTGGCATATAAATTTATTTATTAAGCAACAAATAGACACTGAAAACTTATGCCTTTTAAAAAGTAACTGGATATATTTAACCAAGCTAATCTTATATATCATACTTTAGAGAAAAGACTAGCTACACTGGGAGTTTGCACCTTTATCATTGGTCATTGTATGTTATTTACTTACAGTCAATAAATAATATTAAACAAATAATTCAATTGATGGAGTATCAATGAATCTAATGAGTAATAAAACCTAATGTGTTCAGAATTCTAAACATTATAAAAATTGAAAATGAACTTGAGGCAAATATCACTGGTTCATTAGTACAGTTTGAAATGAAAACATATAACCTTAAAGAATGTTATTCAAAATCCTAGACAACTTTTAAAAATTAAACAAATAAATGACACTGCATAAACCTGATGCAAATCCCACTAGTTGATCTGTAGTTTCAGATGGAAATATGTTGCATTAACCAGTTATTTAGAATCTTGAGCAATATATAAATATGAAGCAAAAATGGAGCTACAAGGAATTAATGTAGACAAAAGTTGTGCAGAATCCTAGCAACTTGTCAAATTGTTAAATATTCCAGATTCTACTCATTCATCTGAACAGTTTAAGATGGAAAAATATAGTATAAACAAAAGTTGTTTAGAATTCTAGACTAATGAAACAAAAAATTGGAGCTGCATGGACCTGATACAAAACCTACTGATTCATGTGAACAGTTTATAATACACCACCAAAAGTAAAATGAAGTTTAAGATATCAGCTAAAATAAAAGGATAAATTAAATATAATTTCAATTTCATAGAAATTTAAGTATTTTATTTAGATATAATAAATTCTTCATGCACTATTAGTAACTTCATTTCATGTTGTAAACTAACAATATTAAATGAGTCAAATAAACTATGTTAGTTATCTAAGAGCTGATACTGATTGTTTATAGATCACAAATTAATTTGACCTATTTGAAATAAATTAGGACTATTTGACTTCAATTAAGAGTGCACACTAATTAGCAACATAATTTGTACATTAGCAATATACCATGAACAATACCACATATACAGGGTTACCTGGTAAGTCGTGCGAACCCCGTTAGGGGGTCGTGGTTCCCACCATTTCTGACACATTTCCCCTTGGAACCCCGCCCCCCAACTTAACCCTTTTCAAGTTATAAGGCTTTAAAGACTTTTTTGAAAAAATGACCGATTTTTGTCTATTGGCCCATTTTTTTTGTTTATTATAATTCAAATATTTAGTTTTATACTATTATAGATAAAATAAAATACATTTGTTTAACCTAATTTAAATTGTTTTATTTTATTTTGTAACATAATTGATAAATTTTACATTAATTTCACTACTCCTTTTAGGACTTTTACCAAAGATTATTCTAAGAAATCTAATAGCAGCCTACCTTGTTATACCTTGTTGAATAGCTAATGAAACGTAGATATTTTTAAAGGTGTCTGCAGCCTACGTGTCATACATTTTTTTTTACTATTGCTGGTTGAAGTGTGATTTGTACTGATTTTTGTTTGATGCTATAACTATCAATCTTCTATCTACAACCTATTTAGTTGAGGTAACTCTATTTTTATTTTGCATTATGATGAACAAACTAATCTGCTACACAAAAATAGTATAAAACTAAATATTTGAATTATAATAAACAAAAAAAATGGGCCAATAGACAAAAATCGGACATTTTTTCAAAAAAATCTTTAAAGCCTTATAACTTGAAAAGGGTTAAGTTGGGGGGCGGGGTTCCAATGGGAAATCTGTCAGAAATGGTGGGACCCACGACCCCCTAACTGGGTTCGTACGACTTACCAAGTAATCCTGTATATAACAAATATGAGGAATGGATTTTGATATTTTTTTTACTTACAATATTTACTAATTATATCTAGGTACAAATAATTATGTGTAAGGAGTAAAGAGAAAAGGATTTTCTCTTTCGCTTCACAGTCACTTAACATTGTATAGAATCCACCATATAGAATGCATTTATAGAATATATATACCAATATCATGGTAGTGGACAGCAGGAATAGACAAGCACATTCTTCAATTTTTTTTTGTAAACAAAAATTGTTGTATTATTATATTATGCAGTGTATAAAAGAATTCAATGAATTATCAATTTTAAAATTGGTTCAATATATATATTCAATATATAAAAATTAAATGTTTATATGTAGCTAACATTTATATTAATCTCAGAACCTTCAAGTATCCCATATGTAAAATTTTAAAAGACATGTCCATAATAATGTTACATTAATATTAAATTAATTAAATTTATATAAATAAACATCTAATTATGTGCACACTAATTATCACTATTAGAAATAAGCCCCAGTACATATATACATTATTATTAATAATTTCAAATTTGCTTTAAATTTTTATCACCAAATTTCACCTTACATCTAACTATACAGTGATAAAAAGCTATAAAACTTCTGAGTGCTTGATAAGCTACATATTAATATGCAATATTATTTATTAATGATAAAAACATAATTAGAGGATAAGATATCAAATAACTTGTTACTAAATACAAAAAAAACATTAATTTAAAAATTACAATTTAACTATGTAATTAATATAAATAAAAAGCATTTAATGGTATTAGTCAAATTAGTTCATTATTACATCATTCTGCTCAATGGAATATTTATTTAGCATTGCAATAAATTAAATTTTATAATGTATCTAAATGACACATCATAATTATTTTCGGAACAATTAGACTTTCGGTACATCATTTGGAATAGGTAAAGAATTAAATATGATCAAAGTAAATACCTCTTTTTATACTTACAGGCACGGCTTTCTGGATTTTGAACTTGCCCATCTTTCAACTGTCGAACTAACTCTGTATATATAACACTATAAGAATTGATCACACCAAATAATAGGCCATTAGTTAGAAAAGAGCCAACCACAACAGCATAAGCCCTGAATCCTCCATCGCGAGGTACTGTCTTCAAAGTATGTGTCAAAATACCATTAACTTCTTTTTGATTCGATGTAAGCAAATCAGTTACTTCTCTCGGCTTAGGATCCATTCTTTTATACTTATGAATTAAGTATTCTTATTTATTTTTTACTTCATTTAAACACGTGCTGTAGATGCAGTATTGAATAATAATATTTAAGACATTTCCTGTACTAAAAATAATAGAAAAGAAAATATTGTTCGTTAATAATACACAGGTCATTTAAACCTTTTCTAAATTAGAAGCAAATAATAATAAAAAAAGAACAAGTTTAATAAGACATACTACTAGGAACTTAAATTTTGATTTAACCATTTGATTTGACAATTCAACACTTACTTTTTTTTTTTTTTTTTTTTTTTGTCATATTTTTCCCTATTTGGGAAAGGCAAAGGCATCTTTAGCGCCATACAGCCAAGACAAAAGAGTTTCTCTTCACTATTCACAATCTTTTCTCTTTTCAAATTTCTTCAATTGTATATTCAATGTACTTAAACAGCAATGGATACGTGTCGAGATTTTTCATAATGACAGGAACAGAATGCGGGATATTATCATCAGACTTGTAAATTTTTTTGAGGTTTTCAAAAAGTAAGGTCCTTTGTGTAGAAAAATGTGAACATTCAAAGAAAATATGATCCAAGGATTGCACAATATTAGAGTTGCAGAAAGTACATGACGGGGAGGAGATCATGTTCATTCTGAACAAATGTTCATTAAAACGGGCATGTCCCATACGTAATCTACACAACGTAGTGTAAAACTTTCTACTTTTATATTGTCTGCTTACAAACCACGGCTGTTTTATTTCAGAGTTAATATTGTAATACCATCTTCCTTTAAATTCTAATGTTTTATTCCAATCTTGCGTCCAACTAGTTAATAAATTTTCTCTAAATATGGCTGCACAATCACTTTCCGGAATATTAACCTTTTTAATAGGTACGATATCAGATGTGTCAGAGATCAATTTTGCAAAGCTATCCACTTTCTCATTACCGCTTACTCCAATATGTGAAGGTGTCCAAAAAAATACAATATCCTTATTATTATTTGTTACCAAATCAAAGTACTTTTCACGTATTTCATAAACAAGGTAATTTGTTTGAGACGAAGTATTTGGATTTAATAATGATTTCAAAACACTCATGCTATCCGTAATAATAATCCATTTCAAATCATCATTTTTTTCTATATACTCCAATGCTGCCAGAATAGCTGCAGCTTCAGCTGTGTATATACTTGCTTTTTTTGGTAATTTTAAGCCATGCCCGACATTTGTATGAGAATCATAAATAGCCATGGAAACATTATCGTTCTTTGAGCCGTCAGTATAAATTTGCCTGTATTCAACCCAATAACTTAAATCATTATAAACATCAAATTTACAAGTCAACTTCTCATTAATAACTATATTCATTGCAAAATATTTACTATAAAATTGACCATTATAACAAGGTAGCTTATCACTATTATATACGTAATTGTTTATAAATATATTTGAAATATTATTTAAATCAGCAAACAAATATATGGGACATTTGTAGGCTTTTAATTTGTTAATTAGTAGATTATTGTTCACTGATAAAAGTTTTAATAAAAATCTACAATTCAAAAATTTGAAACGGATACTCAAAGGAGGAATGAAGCATTCAACTTGCATAGAATTTATTGGCGTTGTTTTCATAGCACCTAAAATTATTCGTAAATTTTTATTTTGAATTTTATTAAGATTATCAATAATTTTGGAATCAGTAGCAAAACAGAAGAAAGCGTATTCAAAATGGCTTCTTACTAAAGATTTATACAATATGAGTAATAACTTAGGATCAGCTCCCCAGCTAAGACCAGCAAGGGATTTTAAAATGTTTGTTGATCTCGAAGCCCGATCTATTAGACAATCGACATATTTTTTCCAGCTTAAATTATGTTGAAAAGTAACACCTAAAAATTTTGCAAATGTTTCTATAGGAAGAGTTTGAGCTTTATAAGTAATGTTAATTTTAACCTGTCTGTTATGTTTATTAAAAATAACAACTTTACTTTTATTAGGACTTATTTCTAAATTTAAATACTGAAAATAATTTGATAATTTAGACAAAATAAAATTTAATTTATATTCTAATTCAGAAATCGAAGAACCAGTCGAGTAAATTACTAGGTCATCCGCGAACTGAAGATTGTTTACGGTATGATCCATACCTATTATTTCATTAAGTCTATGTATGTACAAAATGTACAATAATGGACTCAAAATACCACCTTGACTAACACCTCTGTAAGAAAACCTGGGACCGTGTAATTCGTTATTGGTTTTAACATATATAATACGCTTATTAAGATATTCATATATCCAAGTAACTAATTTACTGGGAATTCCTAAGGAGTATAGTGTTGAAGTAAGAATTTGCAAATTAACATTATTGAAGGCACCTACTACATCAAAAAATACACAAACTAAAAAATTATTGTTATCAATTGCGTTTTGTATATCTGTATATAGACATGCAATACTTTCTCGAGCGGATCGGCCACGCCTAAAACCATATTGATTATTGGGAAGCAGATTGTTAGTTTCAATGTAGAACTCTAAACGTTGTTTTAATAGTTGTTCAAATATCTTTCCAACGCACGAAGTCAATGCTATAGGTCGATAAGATTCATAGCTGTTCTTGTTATTATTGGACTTCAAAACAGGAACCAAACAATCAACTTTCCAACTATCTGGTATTGAATTTGTTAGCCAAAGTTTATTAAAGAGTAATAAAAGTTTCTTGCGATTTTCGTCATTTAACATTTTAATCATCTTATAAGATATAAAATCAAGACCACAGGAAGTTTCTTTTCTTGATTTGATGGCTGAATTTAATTCGGTTAAAGTAAAAGAATTTAATAGATATGAATTTGACATGTTAACGTTACGATCAGATAATAAAGACGGAGGTGGTGGCTCGACATAATCAGGAGTGTATTTTCTTAAAAACTTAGAAGCCAAAGTGGGATTTTCATCTAACTGATCGCTACGAGGAATATAAGTTTTATTAAATTTACGTAAAGTTTTCCACATATAAGAAATAGGTGAGTTCCTATTAATATTTGAACAAAACTCTTTCCAACTATGAGATCTTTCCTTCTTTAGAATGATTTTCTTCTGAGCCTGAAGTTTTTTGAAGTTGACATAATTTTCTAAAGATGGATAAGTTTTAAATGTAATATAAGCTTCTTTACTGGTTTGAACAGCCTGTGCACATGCGGCATTCCACCAAGGAACAGAAGGACGTTTATATGGTTTACTAGGTTTACTAAACGACGTTTCAATATGAATCTGTGGATGTACAGAATGCATCCCTTTTGCACGTTGTTCTTGTTCATGTTCTTTGTTAATCTGTGGACTGTTTTGGTTGAATTTGCAGAATGATTTTTTAGCTGCCAGACAAATACATTCACAAAAAACTTTATATGAACTAAAAGGATCAGAAGATACAGAAAAATCTTTCAGCATGTCATTTACATAATTTTTATAACAATCCCAATTTACTAAACGAGGATTAATGTGATGTGGTATCCTAACTGTTTGATGAGAACAAGATTCTGAAGCTGTATTAGTATCAATCTGTATGATTGTTATTGTAGGTAAATGATAGCTACCAAGCGGGTCATCGTGAACATCCCAGATGCAGTTTAATGCAATATTAGAGCTAACAAGTGTCAGATCTAGGCCATTCGGCCTCCATATGTTTGTACCTACAGTAGTAACTTGACCGTCATTTAATAAAACTAAATCACAATCATCAAAGGATTCTAATAAATCTCTACCTCTAGAGTCAATATTGTTACAGCCCCAAACTGTGTGGTGAGCATTAAAGTCACCAGCAATATAAGCAGGTTTAGGTAAACTATTGATAAGACTAGTAAACTTGTCAATTTGAAATCTAGGAAGAGTATAATTTGGACAATAAATAGAGACAATAGTTAGTGTTTTGTTTTTTATTTTTACCTGAATAGCTAAGTTTTGCAATGAATCATCAAAATTAGTGTTTAATCTATCATATATAAACTTATGTTTTAAAATGATTGCTACTCCATTGTGGTTATTACCGCAATCATTACGTTCAACATTATAACCGTTGATTTTAAATCTAAGCTCAGGCCTTAACCAGGTTTCTGCTATTACAACAATATCTATATCATTATCATACAAAAATTTGGTAAGAATATGTCGACTGCATGATAAACTTTGAGCATTCCATTGCATAATCTTTAATTTGTGTGTGAATTTTGTAAGAGTAAATTTTTATTACTAAGAGTTTCACTAAAAATGTCCAATATATTTTTTGATGAAATTGCAGTATTTTTTGTTTTATTTAAGGTGATTAGTTTAATAATAGTTTCAATAAGAATTTCCATAGATTGAGAATCAGATGTTAAAACAGAAAGTAAGTTTTGAGGGTCCTTTTTTTTGGAAGGATTTGAAGACTTAATGCCTGGAAAATTTTTTTCATTGAATAGACTAGCATAACTTGATGGTTTGTGTTTATTTCTGTTTTCAATAATTTTTTGTTGTTTTATCGGACATTGAGCAGAAATGCTGATATGATTCCCATTACAGTGAGCACACACAGCTTTATCTTTTGGAGTTGTACATTCTTTATAGTTGTGATTGTTGCTACAAATTGAACACTTCTCGGAATTTTTACAGTATTTAGATATATGTCCATACCTTAAACACCGGTAACACTGCTTAACTGGTGGAATATAGGGTGTGATACTATGTCTCCATCCATCCAAGTCAACATAGTCAGGTAGTTGATTGGCAGCGAACGTGATGGCGATGGTCTGAGTAGGCTGTCGAGAAAAGCCAGTATCAGTTATTACTTTTCTAAAAAATCTTCTTATACTTATAATTTTCTTAAAGCTTGAAATCATTGTATATATTTTTTTGTTACTATATTTAATTGGAACATTTCTTATAACTCCGGTAACCTCTGTAGATGACGCAGGAATGGTAGCTTTAAAATTATTCTCAAGTAAAAATGTTTTGTTATTTAGGAAAGCATTTGCCAGTGCAGATTTCTCAAAATATACACCAATTTTATATTTATTTAATGAACGCAAGTATTTTACTCCTTTATTATATCGTCGTAGGCATGTGGATATTGACAAAAGATCTCTCGATCCAATAGGTTTTTGTGAGTCTGCTGACTCAACAAAAACTACAAACTCTGAACTAATAGAATCTTCTTGATACAGTCGGGTGTAGTCTGTGACATAATAAGGAACAAAAGAGTTCTCCTCCCCTTCCTCTTCAGATTCTGAAGACGTGGATTCGGGTAGCTGACCGTCCAAATCATCTTTATCAGTATCTTCATTTTTCTTCCGTTTCTTCCCCGTCTTGTGCCTCCCCATTTTTTTATCACATTTGTTACGATGACTAATAAAAATTCTATTGCAACTAATTGAGAAAATATACGCAAAAAAATAGATAGTTAAATTTAGCGACTATATCTTTCGAAGTTTCCCGCCAATTCCTTTTTTTTTTTTAATATCTTCTTCCCTTTTATGGGAAAGGCAAAGGTGTTAACCATGCAGCCTAGTCTGTAATATCTTCTACTTTAAGTTCATATACATTTATAGTTCACCAAATGTGGAGATAACGTAATTAAAGATGGTTTCGAAACATTCTTCATTAGATAAAACTTGCTGTAAGGAGCGCGGTAAATCTTGAGGGGTTTTATTCAATATGCAGGATAGATCTTCCAACAAAATATGACGTTGAAGAGCGAAATTTGGACATTCATAAAAGAGGTGATGCAAAGATTGAGGTAAAGTAGTATTGCACCAGTTGCACGATGGGGAAGCGATCATGCCAAGCCGATGCAAATGCTCATTAAATCGACCATGACCAATTCTTAGACGACAGATAATTGTATAAAATGTTCTATTCATATATTTATACCTATTGAACCAAGGTGTCTTAATTTTATTATTTATTCTATGATACCACTTCCCTTTGATGTTCAAAGTATTGCTCCAGTTATCTTCCCATAATTTTGCTGTTTTTGATTTAATTAGAATTGTACAATCAGTGTAACAGACAGCAATGTTTTTGATAGGAACATCTCTGGTGTTGATAGTTTTGGCCAATTTATCGACTTGTTCATTGCCATACACACCAACATGTGCTGGAGTCCAAAACAAAATGATATTTTTTGAACAGTTAGTTTGTAAATGGTATATCTTTTCTCTGATAACATAAATCAAGTAATTTGTAGTTGATGAAAAAGAAGGATTATTCAGAGCCATAAGAACACTCATGCTATCAGTGATGATAATCCAATTATTATACTGACTAGTTTTTTCAATATATGTTAAAGCGGAAATTATGGCATTCGCTTCAGCGGAGTAAACACTAGCGTAGTTACATATTTTAAACCCATGCCCGATCTTTGCACTTAAATCATATATGGCTACTGCCACATTATCATCAATTTTTGAACCATCTGTGTAAAGCGATCTATAATCAAAGTACTCCGACAATTTTAAATAGACATCATATTTATCTTTAAGTTTTCTATCTATAACAATATTAATATTACAAAATTTGCTTTCATATGAATCGCTATAACAAGGCAAAATGCTACTACAGTAAATGTTACATTGATCTTTTATACTCAAGAAATATGACAAATTATTCGAAAGAAAATTATTTGTAGGACAGTTTATTAATTTATCAAGAAGAAGGCTATTAGAGTTTGATAACAATTTAAGAAGAAATTTACATTTTAAAAATTCAAAACGTATATTTATTGGCGAAACATTGCATTCAACCTGCATAGAATTTATGGGAGAAGTGTTCATAGCACCAAGAATCAACCGTAAATTTTGATTCTGAAGCTTATCAATTTTATCGATGTATTTTGATATAGAAGCATAACAAAAAAAGGCATATTCAAAATGACTTCTAACTAACGCCTTATAAAGCATCAATACAATTTTGGGGTCTGCACCCCACTTTAAACCCGTTACAGATCTAATAATATTAGTTGCTTTTAAAGCTCTATTTAATAAGCAATCAACATACAAATCCCAATTAAGATTATCATGAAATATTACACCCAGAAATTTTACAGTACTACTAATTGGCAGTGTATGATTATTATAAGTAATGTTAATTAGCGGTAATGCTCTATTATTTACATTAAATACAACGACTTTACTTTTCAGTAAGCTAACATCTAAATCTAGATCTGAAAAGTAATCAGACAATTTCTTTAAATTACTATTTATTATAAGTTGTATATCAGGCACATTTGAACCTTTACAATAAACGACAAGGTCATCGGCAAACTGTAGATTTTTAATTAAATTACTGCTTAGAATGAAGTTTAGTTTTCTTATATACAATATATACAGAAGAGGACTCAAAATGCCTCCTTGACAGACTCCTTTACTTGAAAATCTAGGTCCTATCAGATTGTTGCCAACTTTAACGTAAACTTTTCTAGCAGTTATGAAAGAATATATCCATTTAACAATTTTTACTGGCAGAAAAGACAACAAAGACTTTATTAGTATACTATGATTAACATTATTAAATGCTCCCACTATATCGAAAAAGACTGCTATCACATATTCTTTATGTTTTAAAGCTGTGCTAATATCTGTATAAAAATGTGCTAAGCTTTCACGAGCTGAAAATCCTCGCCTAAATCCAAATTGATTTGATGGTAAAATACATTTAGTTTCAACATAATATTCCAACCTTTGTTTAATCAATTGCTCAAAGAGTTTACCAGCACAAGACGTTAAAGCTATAGGTCGATATGAATCAGCTTGAAATGCAACTTTGCCAGATTTTAATATAGGGACTAAGCAATCAATTTTCCATTCAGGGGGAATGGTGCAATCCTTCCATAAACAATTAAAAATTTCTAAAAGTTTGAGTTGATTATTTGTATTGAGGAGTTGGAACATTTTATACGATAAACAATCCAAACCGCTAGCAGTGTCTTTTCTAGATTTTATAGCTGCATTTAATTCATTTAAAGTAAATGGATCAGTGAGGAATGTATGATCAACATCTGAAGTCATAGTATCGATTAAAAATGGATTATTATTTTGCACAAAGTCTGGCGTATATTTACGTAGGAAATCACTGACCCATGAGACATCATCGTTATTATGACGATACGAAGTATGTGTTAATTTTCTCATATTACGCCATACAACTGATACTGGAGTCATTCTATTTAATTTCGAGCAAAATTCAATCCAATTATTTAGTCTTTCCTGTTTAATAGTACGCTTTTTTAAAGCTTGTAACTTTTTAAAATTAATGAAATTTTCCTGAGATGGATTACTCTTAAAAATTAAATATGCCTGCTTACTCTCGTGTACAGCTTTAACACAATTACTATTCCACCAGGGAACTGTTCGTAACTTTTTATTTTTTGCGCATTGTGTTGTTCTATTGTACATTTCAGACCGTAGTCTGTGAGAGGACATCGACCTCTGAGCTACTGATAAAATTATTTTACAAAATGAATTATACAGATGTATTGAATTGTTATCACTTACATTAATAGATAAATTTTCTAGTTCATCATTAACTAATGAAGTATATAATTTCCAGTCAATAAGTTTTTGATTGAAACTACTATTATTGATCATAGATTCATTGTAAACATGACTTTGGTCTTGGGTGTTAGAAAACTGTGGGTTGCCAATGCTGCCATTGTATATCATACTAGTGAGAGTTGGCAAGTGATAACTTCCTAGTGGATCATCATACACAGACCATTCACATCGTAGAGCTAAAGATGATGATACCATAGTCAAGTCCAAACCATTGGGCCTCCAAGAGTGAGATCCAACAGTTGTAACGTGACCGTCATTCAACAAAACTAAATTATATTCATCTATACATTCTAGAATATCTTTACCTCTACTGTCAGATAACGAACATCCCCAAATTGAGTGATGAGCATTGAAATCACCGGCAATAATTGTGGGCTTATGGATGGAATTTAAGAAATGTTTGAACTTGTTTTTTGAAAAACTTGGATTAGAGTTTGTTGGACAATAAATACTAGCTATAGATATAATATTGTGATTTATTTCTAAATGTACTACAATTGTTTGAAGAGAGTTGTCATAAAAAGAAGTTACTTTTCGATATTTTAGAGAAGTATGAATTAAAATGGCTACACCATTATGTTTATTGCCACAGTCATTTCGTTCTATATGATATCCTTTAATTTTGAGTTTATTATGAGGCTTAAGCCATGTTTCACATATAATTGCAACATGAATAAAGTGATCATAAAGAAACTTAGTAAAAATAAGTTGATTGCTTAATAAGCTTTGAGCATTCCACTGTACAATATTCAGTTGATTCGGGGTGAATTTTGAGAAGTTGATTGCTTTCCAAAAGTATTTTTCAAGATGTCTAGAACACTTTTTGAGTTAATACTAGTATTTTGAGAATTATGTAATGTAACACATTTAATTATGCTTTCGACTAATAATGAGAGACTGTTGCTGTCAGAGTTAAGAAAAGATATCAAATCTATATTATTTTTAGGCTTGTTTGTCAATTTAGGAAAATTCATAGTGTTTGTAATATCACCATAAGAGGCAGGTTTATATTTATTTCTATTTTCTAAAATTTTTTGTTTTTTAACTGGGCAAATTGGAGCCACGCTAGTGTGATTACCACCACAATGTATGCAAACAGCCTTTTCCACTGAGACTGTACAAACTTTGTAGTTGTGATCTTCTTTACATATACTACATTTTTCTGAATTTTTACAATATTTGGCCAAATGTCCATATCGCAAACATCTATAACACTGTTTAACTGGTGGGATGTATTGAGTAACATCATGACGCCATCCACCAATATCTATAAACTCTGGTAAAAAGGAAGTGGCAAAAGTTACAATTACTGTAGTTGTAGGTTGCAATATATAACCTTCAGTGACATTAACTTTTCTCAGAATTCGCTTAACAGATATAATTTTCTTTGTACTGGTTATCATTGTAAAAATTTTTTTATTTGATAAACTAACAGAGACATTCCTTATAACACCTGAAACCTCAGTAGTAGCAGCAGGGATACTGGCTTTAAACTTATATTCTTTTAAGAAGGTATTATTATTTAAAAAGGCATTTGCCAAGTCTGGTTTTTCAAAATAAATACCTATCTTATATCTGTTTATATTTCTTAAAAATTTAACACCTTTATTAAATCTTTTCAGACAAGTTGACAATGAAAGAAGGTCTCTTGATCCTATTGGAGTCTGATTATCTGATGACTCGACAAAGACAACAAATTCAGTGCCACTTATTTCTTCAGGATATCTGCGTATATAATCAGTAACATAATATGGCTTGTACTTGTCTGCGTTACTTACTTCCTCATCAGTATCGGAAGACGATTCATCGGTAGCCGGCAACCTTACCTCATCTGTCTCCAAACCTGCATCACCAGACTCATCTTCATCTTTCTTTTTTCTCTTTCTGGTTCTTTGCTTCCCCATTGCTCCTTATATTCTATTTAATATTATTATACGAAACTTCATTTAAATATGCTATCAATAGCTATTAATAGCGTTTTTATAAATAATAAAATATTTTTTTTAAAAAGCCCGCCTTTACTTGTTTAAGTTCCCGCGCTTTTTTCCCCCGCCATTCCTTTCCATCACACTTACTTTTTTTAGAATCTGTCTATAAAATAAGAAAAGGAACTACAATCATGCAGCTTTATCTTTAATTAACTCATGATATTTCTATTTAGACCAACAAATATATACATCTCATCTCTATAATATAAACTAATGTATGGTAACCATAAAGTATTGTCTTTTGTATTTCTTTATAACCTATATATAAAAGTACTCTATGTTTATAACTTTAGTCTGTAAAATATAGCTACCACGGTATAATACAGCTCAATTGAAATGACAAATGAATAAATCGATAGTGAGATTTCTTCTACTAACTATCTGGTTATTAACATATATTTTTTTCCAAATTATTTGCTATTTTATCAGTTAGTTAAAAACTTAAAAATCTATTTGAGAAATTTATTAGTTAGTGGTAACTTGATGTGTGTACTGTACACATTCCGTGAAACGTGAAACACGTAAACTGTGGTTTAGACCTGAGGGCCTAGACAAGATACCTTTCGATAATCGTAATCGCATCGCTAACATAAAAAATGTATGGTATTGACATAACCAGTGGTTATGTCAATACCATACATTTTTTAATGGTTATTAACCACTCGAAAAGTCAAACGATCGATCTTGTCTAGGCCCTCAGCCATGAAAACCGGGGTTTAAATTCGGGGCTACACAGTCTCGAATTTAATACGCAAAGCGTTTTTTCTCTAGTATTGCGATACTAGAGAAAAAACCTAAATTCAACTCAAGATATAAATACATGATTCCGTCATTCATTCCTTATTCATTGCCTTGTTTCATGGCGTTTTAGCTATATGTATACAAAAAATATATAAAGTATGTATGCAAAAAGCTTTTTTTTTGTTTTGGTGACATATTAAATGTAAAAAAATATATGAAATAAGGGCGACTTTTTAATTTTGATAAACATTGAAATATGAATTTGTAATAGTTATACGTTAATTTTTTTTTGTAATTTTGGTAAGTTATTTTTTTTTTATTAGTGGTGAAACAAACCAATCTTATTTCTGTTTTTAACTGGCAGCGCCATCCAACATTGGTTGATATTACTACATATGTAATTTCAAATAATCCATAAATATTGTTGAAGTTATTACTATTCCATTATGTATTTGCTGTAATTTTTAATTAACTTAATAAGAAATTATTTGTGTATATAATATGCTAATATTACTAATAATTTTCTTAATTTATTAATAAAATTATTATAACATTTATTAATAATTTTACATTTAGTAAAAATAGCCTTTCTCTACACGAAAATGATAATTACCATAATCATATTTGCAATTTTCTCATAATTAGGATTTGGCATACCATTTTATTATCCAAGTTAGATAAGTTAGTAACAGATAAAGTGTATCTATAATTGAATTATCTAATTTGTCTCTCGAATTATGGTTTTCATTTTAAGTATAAACATAAACGCTATGTAACGAACAATTGCGCGGCATGACATGAATGGATCTTTTTGTCGATTGCTGAAAGCGTCACTCCGTTAGAGTACCTATCTGTCAATTTTACTGATCTTTCATTGTGTATTCCGAATAACGACAAATTTAATGATAATAAGGTCACTACTTACAGGCTGTCTGATTCACCTTGTTACTTGCTGGTGTACTTCGTTTGCGTAAGATAGCCTATGTGTTATTTTGATATATAAGCTATACTATTGAAAAGTTTCATTAGAATTCATTCAATAGTTTTTACGTAAAAAAGTAAAGAACTTCCATCCATACTTACAAAATTTCGCATTTATAATATTAGTAGAGATTATTGTGAAGAAACTATATATAGTATATGACCTCTTCGACATAGAGTCGATATAATCATGTACTACTTGTACATTATTAGCTCTCCATGACTTTTGACAGTGTTCTAAATCTGACACTCTTCTAATTTATTATTTGTTCTTTCTCATTGTATTTTCTTTAATATATTTATATTACATATTATTTGCTTTGATCAAGTTGTTATATTATTGTCTTATCGTCTTTAAATAATTTTGCACTACATAAAAAGTTAATAATTATTAATGTTATCGTTTTCTAAATACTTACACTTGTTTAACTAAAATAAAAGTGTAACAGCAATTAATTGGTCATTGTTCATGATAACATTGATAACGTATTTACAGTTAAGCGTTACGACACCTACCTCCTAGTAGTTGTATAAAACTCTTAATACAATTAACTGAATCTATGACCGTCTCAAGCAACTCTGAATCCTTTATCAGGAAACCGAGTATGTGCTTTGATCTCATGGAAGTCCAAATCTGAATTCCAGGTAAGAAAATTGCACGTGACTAAGCATGCCTTAATTAAATCACCAAATGCACAAAGCATGCGAAGAAGGTAAATCAGAAAAAGAAATGAGATTATTGATGACGTTGAAGTTTTCACAGTTAAATGACGTGTATGAGTAGGGATGTGACATTGTGTATACTATATCGATTTTTAATTATTCGATTGTATTGTGTAACATGAAATTTCGATAAACAATTGATAATTAATTTTTCCTAATTTTTAAAATGGTTTCAAAATAAACACCTTAAATATGTAATTAATTATGTTTTTTTTTTGACGTGACAACGTCTTAAATTAGGTTGCGGCTGGGAGTCATTTATGAAAAAGTGTAACGCTCGGTAACGTTACGATGAGTCACCGAACGAGAGAGAGGCCCGCCGAATGCCTTGCGTCTCGAAGTTTTCATGTACAATGTTTTAGTAAACAAAATATATTTCTATAGTTAAAATTTGTGCAATTCTTATTTTCATTCAATTCCTTGTTCCTATTGTGCAATTTAATTATATTCATATCAATAAATATTCTACCGAGAAAAAGACGTTGTCACGTAAAATCTTCGCCCGTAAAACCGACTTTACAGGCAACCATTTTTTTTTTAAATAAAAATATCAATCGTGAAATAAATCATGTGTTATTTACATAAAAATAAACAACAGAAATTTTAAACACAAAGTTTTAGAATAATCAACATTGAAAATGATTTTTATTCTTCAATATAAATTACCAAAATTAAACAATTCAAAACTAAATATCTGTAGGCGATGAGTTGTGAAATAAAAGCTTAGGTAACCGTTTGAATAATATTCAGTCCCTAGGCTTTGTTATTATGGTGCCAGCTATCAAGGACAATCTTTGGTGGAGCCGAAGAAATTGGTAGGTACTAAAAGGTGCTCAAATGTTAATTATGTTAGTTGGGGATAAACTTTCTCATATTTTTTCTAAAGCGTCTTCTCTTAATATTATTGGTGCGCAATTGTGTACAAACTTAAATCGGATCGAAATCTCTACGAATAATTTGTTGTGGGCATTCCAAATGTGACACATTATCCATATTGTCAACGGCAACGGGTAACTATGCTTGATTTTCAATTATAAAAAAATCGATTATTAATCGATTCATAATATTGATATTAAAATCGTGTTCAAACGACGATTTTCACTTCAAAATATTGATTATTTTTTCTCATCTCTATTTGAGTGACGTGACATGAACAAAAATAGGTAAAAGGAAAACTTTTGAGACCCTAAATCAAATAGATCTTACTGAAATCTGTTGATCTAACATAATTATATTAATTATCAAGTACGTATAAGAAAAGACTGGGCGTTATTGTATAAAAGGGGTTACATAAAAGTCTCTTGTAAACATTATTCACTATCTAGCTATAAATATTTTATTTGAAAGTTAATATATTTTAAATTTTGTTATTAATTTATGTTTTGTTGGTCATTTATAGACACAAGTGGACTAAAATTCTGTACAGTTAAAATGGCACCGTCAACAGATTGGGATGAAATCAAAAGATTAGCTGCAGATTTTCAAAAAGCTCAGCTAAGCTCTACTTCTCAGAGGTATATATGAAATATGAAGCTATTATTTATATCACAGTTCTCTATGTAGTTATCATATTAAGCTGGAAAATACAAATTTCATAATTAAAAATTTCAGATTATCAGAGAGGAACTGCGTTGAAATTGTGACAAAACTTATTGAATTAAAATTAATTGATGTTATTTTTACAACTGATGGTAAAGAATATCTGACATCCCAGCAACTTGTCAAAGAAATCAGAGACGAGCTGTATGTGCATGGAGGAAGGATTAACACTGTTGATTTAGCTAAGGAATTAAATGTGGATCTTACTCAAATCAATACAAGTGTGTCAGAGATTGTTAAAAAGAAGGAAGTTCAACTTGTTTCAGGTTACTTGATTGCGAGTTATTATTTAGAGAAAATAGCAAAAGAAATAAATGAGAAGTTACAATTACAAGGTCAAATATCTGTTGGTGAATTGACATTGCAATATGATCTACCAGCTGATCTTCTACAACACAATGTTCTTGAGAGATACTTGGCTAAAATTATAATTGGGAAACAAGATACATCAGAACCAAGGACATTCTATACTGAAGAATACCTTACCAGAACAAAAGCTAAGATTCGAGGTGCTTTGGTAGGATTACTCAAACCAACACCTGTGACAGTAATAATCAATCACTGCAATTTAACAGATCGTTTATTCATGTCATTATTCGATTATGTGAAGGCTCCGGGTGTTCTCACTGGACGTCAAGCTGGAGCAATGTATGTGCCATCATGTTATACAAAATCTCAGAATGATTGGGTTGTCAACTTCTTTAAACAAAATAATTATTTAGAGTATGATGCACTATCTAGACTGGGTATTTCTGACCCTAAAGGGTATGTTAAGAGAATATTTACAAATGATGATCTGACTTTTCTGAGTACATGTGTTATTGGTTCCCAAATAAAGCAACAACTGGAAACTGAACTAGAAGAATGCATTGCTTCCAAGACTTATCTTGACGTGGTTTCTTTGCTACCATCTGTCTTATCTAGCACAGATATTGAAAATATTCTAGAGTCTCTTTTAAAAAATAATTCTAAATCTACAATGCTATTTGAAAACACAGGTATAATTTTTAGTACATTGTATATTTTTTACTACCTTCAATCATTATTTTATCATTCACCATAATATTATATACATCACATTCCTACCCAGGTTATACATATATTATATACTTACTATATAGTTATTTCAGTGAATAAAATGTAAAAAAGATTCTTTATTTTTATATTCCAGTTTTCAGTAATAATTATATTGAAGGTTTAAAGCAAAGCTGTATGCCTATAACACAAAAGAAAGCAGAAAATGTTGTACGATCTGGAAAATACCAGCAATTTCATTATGAAAAACAGCTAAGTAAATCTGTTGAAATGTCACAGCAAGGTCACATAGATCACAAAGCTGAGAGAAGAGACGAGAGAAGAAGAAAAGCAGCTTCAGGAAAAGGTGGAGGTGGTACTCAAGGAAGGGAAACCAAGACAAAAGCTGTCAAGAAACACCCTAGATCTTCAAAACAAGCTGTACCTGATTCAGACTCTGATGAACCTTCTAATATGACTAAGAAACAGGCACAGCTGGAAATAATTACTATTGATGACGTGGAATCCATTATTAAAGATGTTTTGGAGAATGAAGGTCTTGATGATTTAGTTGGTCAAGTTGCTGAATATCTGCAAAGGTTAAGTATTTTCTTAATTATAAATATTGTTTTTATCAATTTTTAAAATCTATGCAATACAAATATACTATAATGGTGAAATTAAATTATTTTAGGGGGCTTAATCAAATTGCTTTAGACATTGCAAAAGAAATTGCAGAGAAATTTCTTCAAGATGCTAGTCAGAATAGAAAGCAAACCCATACATCTGCTCAAGATAAGATAAATGTTTTGGTTAATGATATCAAACTGTATGAGAAGGGTATCAAATCATTATCTTCTGAGCAACAAGCACAGTTTATTAAATACTTACTTAAAAGCTTAGGAGGTGATGTCCTTGCCGAACTATGTAAATATGCAGCCAATCAGTGTAATCTTTCATTACAAACAGATACCTTGACAGTGGAACAAAGAAACAAAATCATCAATGATATGTCTGATGAATACAAGAAACCTCTTGCAGCATTGAATGGCAGCTTATCAGAGCAAAGTTTAGAATTATTTTATCATGCACTTGATGTGTGTTTGTCTGAATGTGGAATGATTTTGAAAAAAGTTGACAAGAAGAAAGACAAGTAAGTTAAATGTGGTCTTTAAATAGATAGTCTTCATAATCCTACTCATTGAACTAACCCCACCATTGGAAAATAATAATCTTAAAGATCATTTATTTTATAATTGCTATGATGTCATAACAATATTACCATACAGAATTTGTTCAATTGTATACAGTATAATTTATACTGTAGTCATTTTGCACAAAAATGCTTACCTGATGTAGTTGTCACAGCACTTAATATGTTTATCACTATTGTTTGTTTATCAACCAAGTACATTTTTAATGTGGGTTATTAATGCAGTGTTTATTTTGCACAGAATGAATCGCTTTCGAAGTGCATTATCATAACTGCCTGCTTTGTTTCTGTATAATTATTAGTACCATTAATAAACTTTCTTGCTTTGGAATGTATGAATAATTTTTATCATAGTTAAACATTATTTTCAAATGCGATGCGAGATGTTTTATTATAGATGATGCATATCTATATTGCTATGCATGTGGACACATACTTACCTTTTAAAGTCTTATGAGATGCTTAGTGAACAAATCAAACTAAATTACGAGGGCTGCTACTTAAGTATCCGGAATCTGGGATTTCAACATTTTTAAACGCAATATATGACCTTCATGGTAAAATTCGTTCTTTTTTTGAAATACTGGCCGCTATTATTTTTTTTCTTTATGTACGCTAGTGTTTTGTTGCTGATGGGTTTAAAATGTTATTACTACTACTACTGGGTTTAAAATGTCATATCGCTGAAATTATGGAACTCACACGTGAAAATATTCGTGCTATGATTTATTACGATATTCGACGTGGTTTAACGCAACAACAGTGCGTAGATCAATTAACTTCAACTTTTGGTGTTGAAGCTCCATCAAAAACCACTGTGTATCACTGGTTTAGTGAGTTCAATCGTGGACGGAGTAAGCTCACGGACGATGTTAAGGAAGGTCGTCCGAAATCAGTCGTTGTGCCACAAAACAGTGAAGCTGTACGAAAACTAATTATGCAAGACCGTCATGTTACGTATCGCGAGATAGAGGCTACTCTGGGCATATGTATGACAAGCATTAATAAAATATTACATGAACATTTGTTCGTAAAAAAAATTTGTTCGCGTTGGATACCGCACCACTTAACTCAGCATCAAAAAGAAGCTCGCGTCGAATGGTGCAAGAATATGTTAAAAAAATTTATGGAGGTGACTCAAAATCTGTTTATAACATCTACACAGGTGATGAATCTTGGATCTATGCGTACGATCCCGAAACTAAGCAACAATCTACAGTTTGGGTGTTTCAAAATGAGCCGAACCTTCGAAAGTGAATCGTGCAAAAAGCACTTTAAACCTTTTAGCCATTAAGCCATTTAAAAATGGTGGTCTGCTTTTTTGGTGTTAATGGTCGTAAAACGGTCAATTCGGAGTGGTACACGACCATTTGTTTGCCGAAAGTATTTGAAGAAATACACAACAAGCGACGCAGAATCATTCTACACCACGACAATGCCAGCTGTCACACATCACGCGAAACAAATACATTTTTGGAGGGTTAAAAAAAATAGAATTGATGGGTCATGGGGATTCCGGGTACATAAGTAGCAGCCCTCGTATGGCACCTAGTGGGTAACCATATTCCTTATATCAGAGGAATAAAAAGTAAGGTTCAGATAAATATATCTGACAAGTGGGACTATTGTTTTATATATTTATATTTGAAATTTATTTGTATTTTTTTTTCTTTACAAAATATTCTATTTTGTATTTGATGTTTTATTTATATGTAATTATATATTTCCTATTGATTTGTTTTATTTTTACTAAATTAATGTATTTGTTTAATTAATAAATTTTTTATACCAATAAAATAAGACCTGGCTGAGCCTAACCCAATTTAATCATTACTGTATCCATGCTTGCGAGTAAATAAATGCATCAATGAATAATACCGGGGGCAAAATATATTGTAAATTTTTATGGGGATTGTTTGATATCCTGAGAAGGACAGGATAGTTATTACCGAGTTATACAGAGTCTATCCTATCGGAAAATCCAACGCCGGAGAAGCTGCGGATAGAAAGTAAATAAATATTTACTTCTCTAATCTAGAATATTGTCCTTTATTTCAGACTTTTAATTCAGAATCACAGAGAAAAACTTATATCAGAATTAGAAAACTGTGATGACCCAGCATTAAGCTTACATATTGCAGTACTGGCTATATTTACATTGGTTACACAAAATATGTTGCATGCATCTGGGAGGCAAGTGCCAGCTATTGTAAATTTTTTAAAAGCTCACATTACAGAAGAACAGTTTGAACAACTTCAGTCTTGCCAAGGTATCTATGATTTATTTTAGCTTAAGTTTTTTGCTCATTTATAAAACATAAAACTTTGTTGTAATAAAGTTTCCTTTAATATTATTTTTATTGATTATAAAATGAATATTAATTGATTATAATCTTGTAAAGTAAGGGAAGAATATATTTTATAAGTAAACAAAGTATTGTAACTGTTTTTTTTTTAGAATTAGTGACAAAGTTTTTGACTACTTCTGAGGAAGAGAAAAGTGGAATTGAAGAAAAATTACATGAAGTCCTACCTAAACTCAAGAATATGGTACAAGATATAAAGAGACAAAAATGAGTTGATATTGTTATTGCTAATGTTAGTATTTAGTTTTGTTTTCCATTTTATAATATTTTAACGTAAATAAAATTGTTCTAAACGGTGTTTGCCATATTTTTATATGCCTTTTTATGTGCCTATAGTACTAGTATACCTGCCTATAGTATACCTATAGGCATTTAGGTTCGCGTATGACAAATATTATAACAACTATTATAATACGATTTAGTATCATCGCAGTTCTTATACATTCACACCGAGGGCTACCAGTCTACCCTTCAGTAGGGCTCTCTTTAAAGTATTTAAAGTGATCATATTGTGACAGCTTCCGGTCTTACACTGTGCAGTAATAATTGTTGTTACACTGTTGATTACATCACCGTTAGTATTGTCTAACGGTGTTGTAACCAACAGTGTAATTAATTAAACTATTGAGTTTAAGCGATCGGCTAACAATTGATAAAGTTAAGCTAATAATGAGTTTCCAAAAATATTAAACATCCCGGGCTCCTTCCTGCTTCGGAAAGTACGTTCACTGTTAGGTTCTACCCTGGATCTAGGTCCAGCCGTGGTGGTGAAACGTCCCTTTAATAAAATTAAAGGGACGGAAGGGACTTAATAAACGACTTAGCGAGTGTACAAAAGTAGTGTAAAAAAGAATGTACTTGGCACGCAAGACTAATATCTAATACTAAAATACCTACTTTGTAGATAGTATATTTGGGCTGCTAAGGTCTACATTAGCTTCATCATTTCAATCATGAGAATCATAGATTAACTACACTATATTTATTTTCAGATTAGCTAAGTAATCTGAAAATAAATATAAATTGAGGTCATAAAATATGTACACGTGTTAGACCGGTAGGGACACGGTGAACATGAATATTCCTTGGAATATCTGGATCAAAATTTCATGAAACTGCAACATTGAAATGCATAATTCTTCCATAAATAACTATGTAAATAGATTCGCCATCATTCACCCTGTCTAAGTTTGTAATCTGCCAGATGAGCAGGATGACTTCTCAGTATAGTAAAGCGGCGAAAATCTGTCGATTGAGTTGCTACTGCACTTTCGCCCTTTGCCAGTATCTAGGTGATTTCGGAAAAGGTGAAAAATTAGAAAACAACGAAACTAGACGTAGGGAGGCCTCAATGACATTATTAATCTTCAATGGTTACTGTGAACCACTAAAATTACTTTCAATTGAGGAATGCTTCTTCGATATATTATATATTGTTACTATTTTGGACTATGCTGACATTTGTTTCATAGATGCCTACCGAAGAACTACTTAATAAGCTTGAGCGATTGTAAAATTTGGCGATCAGGTTCATATTTGGTCTTCGCAGATATGATCACATTTCTGAATATCGGTCAAAACTTAAATTGCTTCCGATTCGACAGAGACGTTACCTCCATGTTCTTACTCATCAACGAGGCTCTGGAACAAATTGGCCGTACGCGTCTACGTTTATTAGACTCTGGGGCGCAGCGTTCATTTATCAAGACTGAAATTGTAAATAAACTAAATTTAAAACCAATTGGACAACAAAAACTTAGTCATAATCTATTTGGTGGTAGGTACCGTTACTAAATGTCGTGTACATAACTTATTCAATATAAATGTATATAGTTTAGATGATAGTTATAATTGTAATATTAACGTTTTAAACCAAGATTTAATTTGTGGATACTTACCACAGCTGAGGCCTGTAGTGCAATTCTCCTAAATAAAGTCGCAGCGAGTTAGCAACGATTTAGTCTAAAAACACGTTTTTGTATTCACGTCTTTCAATCGAACTTTGATCGGACTTGAACTAGCTCGATCCAAACGTAGCGCTAAATCATAATCGTTACACTGTATTCTCCTATTTTATCGAAGTTAAACTGCACTCTAACCGCAACTGAATCGGTATTCTACTAAAGTTTAGATAAACCTGTCGATCGAGGTTGAGCTACCAAACGTCAAATTCCACGATTGAAATGCAGTTGTCATTAAATATTTATACATCTTTGGACTTTTATGCCAATTAAATAATGATTTTATACTCTAAAATCTAATAGTATCGTTTATTTTTCGATATATTTATTTTTTTAAATTCAGTGGATTTTGTCTTGATTCAGTTGGCAACATTCCCACCTCGCAATCTAAAGTTCGCTGAAATTAAGTTTTAGTTTCAATTTAGTTTTGGTTTTGTTCGGAAATGTGATACGTGAATACCGATTTTGGGTGGGACTAAGATCGAGCGATTGCTAAACTTCAACTAATTGCGATTGTAAAAAAATACGAGAATTGCACTATAGTGCAATTCTCGTATTTTTTCACAATCGCAAAAAAAACGAGAATTGCACTATAGTGCAATTCTCGTATTTTTTCACAATCGCAAAAAAATACGAGAATTGCACTATAGTGCAATTCTCGTATTTTTTCACAATCGCAATTTAGTTGAAGTTTAGCAATCGCTCGATCTTAGTCCCACCCAAAATCGGTATTCACGTATCACATTTCCGAACAAAACCAAAACTAAATTGAAACTAAAACTTAATTTCAGCGAACTTTAGATTGCGAGGTGGGAATGTTGCCAACTGAATCAAGACAAAATCCACTGAATTTAAAAAAATAAATATATCGAAAAATAAACGATACTATTAGATTTTAGAGTATAAAATCATTATTTAATTGGCATAAAAGTCCAAAGATGTATAAATATTTAATGACAACTGCATTTCAATCGTGGAATTTGACGTTTGGTAGCTCAACCTCGATCGACAGGTTTATCTAAACTTTAGTAGAATACCGATTCTGTTGCGGTTAGAGTGCAGTTTAACTTCGATAAAATAGGAGAATACAGTGTAACGATTATGATTTAGCGCTACGTTTGGATCGAGCTAGTTCAAGTCCGATCAAAGTTCGATTGAAAGACGTGAATACAAAAACGTGTTTTTAGACTAAATCGTTGCTAACTCGCTGCGACTTTATTTAGGAGAATTGCACTACTGGTGAGATCTCAGCACTATTAAATAAACAAAACATTTTCCTTACTGACTGCATTAATGATCCTTCAGAGATAAGTTTATTAATTAGCTCGGATATTTTAGGCATTTTATTCACGGGACGAGCTCTCAGAGTTGATAATGACTTATTAGCAGTAGTGCAATTCTCGTATTTTTTTACAATCGCAATTTAGTTGAAGTTTAGCAATCGCTCGATCTTAGTCCCACCCAAAATCGGTATTCACGTATCACATTTCCGAACAAAACCAAAACTAAATTGAAACTAAAACTTAATTTCAGCGAACTTTAGATTGCGAGGTGGGAATGTTGCCAACTGAATCAAGACAAAATCCACTGAATTTAAAAAAATAAATATATCGAAAAATAAACGATACTATTAGATTTTAGAGTATAAAATCATTATTTAATTGGCATAAAAGTCCAAAGATGTATAAATATTTAATGACAACTGCATTTCAATCGTGGAATTTGACGTTTGGTAGCTCAACCTCGATCGACAGGTTTATCTAAACTTTAGTAGAATACCGATTCAGTTGCGGTTAGAGTGCAGTTTAACTTCGATAAAATAGGAGAATACAGTGTAACGATTATGATTTAGCGCTACGTTTGGATCGAGCTAGTTCAAGTCCGATCAAAGTTCGATTGAAAGACGTGAATACAAAAACGTGTTTTTAGACTAAATCGTTGCTAACTCGCTGCGACTTTATTTAGGAGAATTGCACTACAGTAGAAACTAAGCTTGGGTGGACGTTACAAGGTCCAGCTGTTGGTGTTCATTGCTCTGTAGATAATACTAACAGTCTTTTGTGTTCATTAAACTAAGAAGATTTCTGGAAGCTAGAAACTATCGGTATTAAAGACGAAGTAGAGGTAAAAAATCAGGGGACACTTGAGGCGGAAGTTATGAAATATTTTGAAGAAACAGTGTGCATAAATGCAGAAAATAGATACGAGGTTAGATTACCATGGAAAGAAACGTCAAAAACGTTACAACCAAACTATGGAGCAGCACTGAAACGTTTAAATTCCACAACATATCGTCTTAATAAGTTATTTTGAAAGATTATAATTTAGTATTTGATGAGTGGGTTAAAGACGGTATTATTGAGGAAGTTGTCAGTGATGATCCTCATACTGGATACTATTTGCCGCACCTCGCCGTTGTTAAAGAATCCAGTATGACCACTAAAATAAGGCCAGTTTTTGGCGCATCTTCCAAAGATTGTAATGATTTATCTATTAACGCATGTCTTGAAAAAGGGATAAATTTGATTGAATTGATACCTACACTTATGATTAATTTTCGTAAAGACGCTATAGGGATAACTGATGATATCAAAAAAGCATTTTTACAAATATCCTTACACCCCAGTGATTAAGACTATTTAAAATTTCTTTGGTGGCGTGATGTTGATAACAAAAAAGATAGAGAGCTTAAAGTATATAGACACCAACGAGTAGTTTTTGGAATTACTACTAGTCCCTTTTTCCTATCTGCTACCATTTTTATCATCTCAGAAAATATAACTCAACCACTGCCGATAAGTTAAGGACATTAAGTGTCAAGAACAAAGAGGAGATGAATAAATTTATTTCAGAGGCCACAGATATTATGAATGAAGGCCTGTTTGAGTTACGGTGTTGGGTCACCGGGCCAATAATTACGGATACAGATATAGTCAATAAATCAGTATTGGGTCTTATGTGGGATCCCCGTCGAGACGAATTATTTTGTAAATTACCACCCACAGGCAAACTGTATTGAAAAGGTTTTTTGAAAACTTTTGACTAAAAGAAATATCCTTTCACTAGCACAGAGTGTATTTGACCCGATTGGTTTTGTTTGTCCAACTACTACAATAACAAAACATGTAATCCAGCGGTGCTGGATTATGAATATTGGTTGGAACCAAACTTTGCCGGATTATTTGATGAAAACAATTGAAGATTGGGCTCGTAAACTTCACATGTTAGAATCCTGTCGAATACCTAGACACATCACTAATGCAGATATAGAGCATAGTAAGAACACACTGCATATATTTTGTGACGCTAGTCAGGCAGCATATGCGTCTTGTATATATTTACGCTCGGAATATTGTAATATAGTCCAACTAAAAAAGTTAGCATGCCTACTTACTTGAACTTATTGCAGCTTTGATGGGTGTTAGATTAATGAGAGAAGTGACAAAAAGACTAGGAATAACATGTAAAGAGATTTATTGGTCAGATTCAAGTATAATGTTATGCTGGCTGAAACGTCAGAATGGTTTGAATGGTTTTGTTCAACATAGAGTAGCAGAAATATTGGAACGGACAAACATTGAAGATTGGCGGCACGTGCTAGGTGAAATGAACCCGGCAGATTTGCCATCTCGAGGCTGTTGTATAGAAAAGCTTCTTAAAAGTTCGTGGTGGACAGGTCCATCTTGGCTGTATAAACCCTCACAAGAATGGCCAAACAGCTTGGAAGTACCCAATGAATAGTAAAGAAAACTTGTTTGTTTGTAAGTAATGTAAATACAGGTGCGTTTTCTAGTCGTTTTAAGTATTTTAGTAAGTACACTAAAATTGTTCGTATGGTTGGATGGTGTTTGCGATTTTTAAATAATTGCCGTTTTAATTTTACTAGATCAACGAATGATATATCAGCGGAGGAATACAGTAAAGCAGAAGAGTCTATAATACGTGTTCTTCAACGAGAGGTTATGATAGTATAACTTCGAAGGTTCCGAATTTTGTTATAGATAATGAAGGTCGCATAAAACATACGCATAAAACACGATTGATAGTTAGCGAAGATACTAGAGATTTTCAATTTCCAATTTTACTTTCAGCGTCCAATATAATAGTAGAAACACTCATTGCTCAGAAACATATAGAACTTTTGCACGCAGGTACACAGACATTCATCAGTAACCTTCGTGAGTCTTACTGGATCATTAATGTTCGAAGGCTTGCTAGGAAAATAGTTAATAATTGTATCGTGTGTAAAAGATTTAAAGCTAAGGCTTGCACTGTTCCTTCAGCCCCACTTCCCTTTCATCGCGTGAATCGGGGATCAGTATTTGAAGTGGTAGGTATTGATCTGGCTGGTCCTTTAATACTAAAATCTGGAAATAAATGCTGCGTAAAACTGTTCACCTGTGCAACCGTAAAATTCACTTAGAATATACCTTGTCGCTGTCTATAGAGGATTTCATGCTTGCGTTACGAAAATTTTTAGCTAGGAGAGGAAATAAAAAGATAATTTATAGTGACAACGGCACAAATCTTCGTGGTGCTGGTGGCATTCTTAAAAACATTGGTTGGCATGAAATGGCACAGAAACTCTCCGTTAAGCAGATTTAATGGCGTTTCATTCCACCGTCAGCGCCATGGTGGGGAGGGTTTTGGGAACGTATGGTGCGGCCTCTCAAAGAAATAATGCGAAGAGTGTTAGGGAAAGCGGCGTTACGGGAACTTGAACTATACATGGTTCTCTGTGAAGCAGAATCTGTAATAAGTTCGAGACCTCTAACATACATTGTGGAAAATACAGAAAATTTGCTATGTTTATTTATATGGACAGCACAAATGATAACATTGACTTAATGGATCATGTTAATGGTAAGATTTTAACATCGCGATGGAAATATTTAAATAATTTGAGTGCAAACTTAAAGCAACGTTTCCGCGCCGAATATCTTTCACGCCTGGCTGAATCAAAAATCAAAATCAAAATAATCTTTATTCAACATAGACCTTTACAGGCACTTATTGACGTCAACAAACAAAACAAAAAAAACGTTTAAAAAAAAAACCTTGTCCGTACGTACGAATAAGGAAAAAAAATATTGACCCGACACCTGTTCGGAAATTGGGAGAACCTTCTCGAAAAGAACAGGCAAGAAACTCTGAAGATCTATATTTTATCTCTTCTTTTCAATGTTATTCACTGCCTCATTCACTGCTTACCGTGCGAAAATGCTGACTTTGTTTCAGAGCCTTGAGCCGACCGTCACCGTATCGGCCCAACGACTATCAGATCAAGTGCGAGCGATACAACGATGCAAGTTGTTGGATCAATCGATACTTGATCGGCTTCGCTTGGAGACGCTTCCTACTACCGTCGCGCCTTCCTTGACACGAGATCCACCTGTTGCACCTGTCGCCTCAATATCGACTCCAATGCCGTCACCGGATGCGACAACGATGGCACGGGTTGTTTACGAAGTCGATGAGGGAGGTGACGTTAGTATGATTGTAAGTAACCAAGTGAAAGAGCAACTGGAGGACGTTTTGGAAAATACGATTCGTGAGTATCGATACGCATTAAACTCTAGGCCGCGGATACCACGTTTGCCAACACATAGACGTAATCTGGAGCTAGTGGGAGCTCTGAATGTTTTGTTAGCTCCGTATTTGCGGACAAGCGAAAATTTAGTTGACGCGCATTCTATCCTGTACTGCGGTGCTCTTGCTGCGTGCCGCGTTGCTCGAGTAAAGTTCCCGGACTCTGATCGAGCACCTCGACCTGCGGTCCCGGCATGGCAAGTGAGAATAGAAAAGCGTGTCAACTCATTCAGGGCTCTCATTGGCAAACTTATCTGCTTCAGCCGAGGTAATACCAGACCCCGGGTCATGCGTTTATGTGGCACAGGCCTTCGCCGGAACTGGTATCCGACCAACAGACTATATGGCGAATGTCACAGAACGTATTGACTATCTGAAGCAGAAAGTCTATGCATGGGCAAACCGAATTCGTCGCTACAGAGTACGTGTGGACAGATACTTTCAGAATCGTCTTTTCCAAAGCGATCAAAAGAAGGTGTACAGAAAATGGGAGGGAACTGACCACCACGTGGTCGATGAGCGACGGCCTGCTGCTAATACCATGAGTAGCTTCTGGCGTGGCATCTGGTCGCTGCCTATCAACCATGTGGAAGGTGATTGGATGCGTGTAGTCAAACGAGAATGCGAGTCCATCGAACCAATGGGGCCTATTACTATAGACCCTATAGACATTAGTTGTGCCATCCGTTCGGCACAGAACTGGAAATGTCCTGGGCCTGACGGATTGCACAACTTCTGGATTAAGTGGTTTAGGTGCTCTCATGCTCTTTTGGCTACACAATTTCAAACAGCCTTGGAACAGTGTTCCCTTCCCACTTTTATGACCACCGGTATTACCTTCTTGCTCTACAAATCGGGAAGTACCATGGATCCCAAGAACTATAGACCCATTACGTGCTTGCCCACGATCTACAAGCTCCTTACTTCCATTCTGACCAAAAAAATCTATACACATATTGTATCAAATAATATTTTGGCCCCAACTCAGAATGGATGTAAGGCTGGGTCCCGTGGTACAAAAGAGCTCCTCCTTATAGACATGGCCATTAGCCAACAAGTTCGGCGGAACAGGGGATCTCTATCAGCTGCGTGGATTGATTATAAGAAGGCCTATGATTCAGTGCCGCATTCATGGCTGGAGAGGATTTTAGAATTGTATAAAATCAATACAACTCTGAAATCCTTTCTAAGCAACTGCATGCGACAGTGGAGCACAGTCCTTCGTCAACCATGTAGTGATGACGGTTCCTCTGATTCGCAAGACTTGATCAAAATAGAGAGAGGCATTTTTCAGGGTGACAGTTTGAGTCCCTTGTGGTTTTGCTTAGCACTGAATCCTCTCAGCACTCTGCTGAAGGATTCAGGTCTAGGCTATCGGCTACGTAGACAGGGCGAGGTCATTAGTCATCTGCTGTACATGGATGATCTCAAGTTGTTTGCACCGAAACACCAAGACGTTGTAGAGTTATTGAAAATTACGCAGATTTTCAGTAACTCTATAGGGATGGAGTTCGGTGTAGACAAATGTGCGGTCTTGCATGTACGGCAGGGAAAAGTTGTAAATTCAACAAATCTACAACTTTCAGAGACAATGACACTCAGATCTTTGTCTGAGGCCGAAACGTACAAGTATCTCGGTATGTCAGAGTCTTTGGGTATATCAGTGAAGGATGTCAAGGAATCGGTGAAGACACGTTTCTTTTGCCGCTTAACAAAGGTACTTCAGTCTTTGTCTTTTTGGTGGCAATAAGGTGCGTGCCTTCAATGGTTGGTGTGATGCCTTTATTGATATACTCCTTTGGCATACTGAGATGGACTCGACTGAGCTGGACACCTTGGATAGGAGAGAGTCCTCAACTACTCACAAAAACATCGCATGTTCACCCTACACGTTCGTCTGTTATGAGACTGTACATTCCACGGAAGTGTGGTGGTAGAGGCTTTCTAAATGCCAAACCTCCATAACCGTGAAGTGTGCAGCCTCAGGAACTATTTCCTAAACAACGAATGTGGGATGCATTGTGACGTTGTGGCAGTTGACAAGGGATTTACCCCTCTCTCTATGGCAGTTGAGAACTGGCGTAAACCATCGGTGCTTAGCGTCGAAAATCGCAGGGAAGTATGGAGGGACAAAGAGTTGCACGGAAGGTTTTATCGGGCCTTAATGGGCCCTGATGTAGATCTTCCCGCGTCGGTGAACTGGCTGCGCTTCGGTGACCTCTTTGGGGAAACTGAGGGTTTTGTCTGTGCAATTGCGGACGAAGTAATGATGACGAACAACTATAGAAAATATATCCTAAAGGACGGTACCGTCGACATATGTCGAGCATGCCGCCGTCCCGGAGAGTCACTTAGGCATATTATCTCTGGTTGTTCTCATCTTGCAAACGGTGAGTATTTGCATAGACACAACCTAGTAGCCAGGATCATCCATCAACAACTTGCCCTTCAATACGGCCTTGTTGAGCACGAGACACCGTACTATAAGTACGCACCAGCGCCAGTTCTTGAAAATGGCCGTGTGTTGCTCTATTGGGATCGCTCTATCATCACGGATAGGACTATTGCGTGCAATAAACCTGATATCGTGGTGGTCGACCGCTCCCAACGCCGTGCAATGCTCGTCGATATTACCATCCCTCATGACGAGAACCTCGTAAAAGCCGAGAAGGACAAAGCCAGTAAGTACCTTGACTTGGCATACGAGGTAACCGCCATGTGGGATGTTGATTCGACAATCATTGTTCCGATAGTTGTGTCTGCGAATGGCTTGATAGCAAAGAGTCTCGATCAACATCTTAAGAGGCTCTCGCTTGACGGAATGGATCAAGGGTCGGATACAAAAAGCAGTGATTCTCGACACGGCACGTATTGTCCGGAGATTTCTCTGTCTGCAGCCCTAACCACCGTTTGTTTGGGCCTTGCCTCGCTACCGGCGGCATACTAGGTTTAAGTTTTTTATAGTATTTATATTTATTTTATATATCTATATTGTAAAAAACTTAAATTTAAGATTATTAATTAAAATATATGAATAATAATATAATATCAAAATACAATATAATATAAGATACAATCATACCTAATACTATTACAGTATGTATGTTTACATACCTACACATATAAAAGTAATACAATATTATAAATAATGTTGTTACCAAACATGTGTGTGATCATTTAGATAGTCACTTACTTTATAATAAATAACCTTTACTCATGAGTGTCTTTTTGATATGGATTTTATATTTATACTAGCTTTCTGCCCGCGGCTTCGCCCGCGTGGATTTCGGGATTGGGTGTATAGAGGGTTAAGGGTCATAGCTTTTGCCCACGGCTACATATACGCGGAAGTCGGTTTATGGTGCGAAGATTTTATCGCGCTTCCCGTGGGACTATCCGTTTTTCCGAGATAAAAAATGCCGCAAAACTCCTCAAGAATCACTCTATCTATTGATGAAAACCGCATAAAAATCTGTGCAGTAGTTTTTGAGCGAAGCCTTTATTGCGCATCCCGTGGGATCTGTCGATTTTTCCGGGATAAAAAGTAGCCTATGTTACTCGGGGAGAATGTAGCTTTCCAAAGGTGAAAGAATTTTTGAAATCGGTCCAGTAGTTTAAGCGTGAAGAGGTAACAAACAAACAAACAAACAAACAAACAAATAAACAAACAAACAAACAAACACACTTTCGCATTTATAATATTAGTTGGGATAAAGGCAAATCAATGACACTTTGCGGAAGTTTGTTAAACATAGATATACATTTCCCCAAGAACGAACAGCTAGTTTTATGGAGTCTGAACATTGGAACGGCAAGTTTATTTTTGTTTCTAGTATTCACATTATGTAGATCACTGTTTTTATTGAATTTATTATAGTTTTTTTCCTATACAAAAACTAAATTATCATATACAGTGTGTCCCTGGATAAAGTGCAATCCCGAAAGGGGATGAAACTAGACCATGAATCATTGACTAGAAAAATATAAAAAAAAAATATAAAAAATTATTGTAGGATTTATCGGTATTTTAAGATTTTCATGTTTCATTAAGGACTCTATGTACAAAAGTATTGATTTCTTCCAAAATAATGGGTCTATTTCTTTGAAATAATGAATAAAACAGTATGCCTAATACCTGGCGATGACCATGAAATAATAAATAGTCCGCAAAAAAGTAACTATCTTGGGTAAAAAAATGTATTTTTATGAAAAAAAATATTTTTTTTGACGTTTATTTTAAAAAACTTCAAATTACTAAAAAAATGTGCCCTATAACTATGTAATTTTATAGCTTACTTTTATTCTTTACCATTTTAGCTTCCAAATAAAAAAAAACACCCAATGTTCTAACTAAAAAAACACACTATCTACGAACTTTTAAAGTGGAGCCTAATCGTGTTACCGTGCAGGTAGATACCGTTTTTTCCATTGTTTCCGTCCTACTCTGTGCCCTACTCCACTGCCAAATGATGCTGCTTGACCGACTCTACCTTCATGCTTTAAAGATACCCCTCCAGAACTAGCCCCTGTAGCCACAATTCCATTTGAATCAACACAAATAGCTCCTACTGTGTCTAATGGACTAAATTTGATATTATTTTGCAGAGAATAGCTCTTTAATTTTCTTTTACTGTGTTTATAATTACGAAATGCACGGGCTGATATCAGATATTTCATCTAAAATCTCCAACCCCATTCTTTCTGCCCAGCTGCCCTGCTTTTTTATTTCAAAGAAATAGACCCATTATTTTGGAAGAAATCAATACTTTTGTACATAGAGTCCTCAATGAAACATGAAAATCTTAAGATACCAATAAATCCTACAATAATTTTTTATAATTTTTTTTTATATTTTTCTAGTCAATGATTCATGGTCTAGTTTCATCCCCTTTCGGGATTGCACTTTATCCAGGGACACACTGTATATATTGACTAGCTAAAGTTAAAATATTAATTTCTTTGAACAATTCTTTTAGGGATTCTCTAGCCCGTAAACAGTAAATAGCACGAATCGCTCTTTTTTGTAAAAGGAAAATACTCTCAATGTTAGCCACAGATCCCCATAGCAGCAGTCCATAGGACATAACACTATGAAAGTAGCTGAAATAAACAATACTTGCCGTTTCAACATTAGTAAAAAGTCTAATCTTTTTTACTGCGTACGCCGCTGAACTAAGTTTGATTGCCAAAGTTTCAATATGTGGATCCCACTGTAGTCGTGAATCTAACGTAATGCCTAAGAATTTAGTATTATTTACCAAGTCAATGACATCACCATTCATATTTGAACGAGTATCAACCTGCCTTACATTGGGCAAAGAGAATTTTATACATTTTGTTTTCTTAGAATTTAAAGACAAATTATTAGTTCTGAACCCATACAGAACTCTCGAGAGAGCACTATTTACATCGTCATAACATTCCTTTTGTCTATCAACTTTGAATAGTAAAGAAGTATCATCTGCAAACAATACTGTCTCACACGATTCTGTTATGTAGTAAGGAAGGTCATTTATATATATTAGAAACAGTAGAGGACCCAATATTGATCCCTGGGGAACCCCCATAGTTATAGGCGAGCTAGCAGATTCTGATCTATTAATAACGACTTTCTGCAATCTGTCTGAAAAATAAGAATTTAAAAGGCTAACTGCTCCATCCGAGACACCATAATGTCTAAGTTTACTTAAAAGCGTTTCATGACTCACACAGTCCAACGCTTTGGAAGGGTCGCAAAACACTCCAATTATATCCTGCTTGCCCTCCGGCATCGGTAGTGGATCTACCTTTGATAAAGCCGAATTGGCTTTCATGCATGAGTCTGTTTGTTCTCAAGTGACCTATTAGTTGATTGTAAATAACTATTACGAAGATTTTGCTGAAAGTAGGTAATATGGATATAGGTCTGAAATTTGAGAGATCTTTTTTGTTTTGAAAAGTGGTATTAATTTATTATATTTCATTAGATCAGGAAAGATACGCTCATCAATACAAGAATTAAAAATTTGTGCTAACAATGTGGCTAATTAATCGATGACAGATTGAATTATGTGAGTTGATATATATTAATTATACTAATTATATAATATACCCCAGAGATCTTCAGTTTTCTTCTTGTTAAGTAAACGGAATGTTTTCTTAATTGAAGAAGCATCAATATGGCTAAATTTGAATGATTCACTGCACCTATTGACACTTGACTCGAGGAGGGTGAGGCTAAACTAGGAGATGAGTTAAGATTACTCGTAGTTATAGCAGGAATTTGAGAAAAATAATCAACAAATGCATTCGCAACTGCATCGTCCGACTTGATAGTCTTATTATTAATTTGTAAAGAGAAAGAGTTCCCAGAGCACATAAACAAACATTTTTAAAAGTATTTTTTTTACATTATCTTTAAAGGCAGGGTCGACAGTAGTTGTTTTTAAAGCATATAATTCAAAAAGTGTTCTCCTCCTTACATATATGCCCGGAGTAGCCCAGTCACTAAATTTCTTTTTGTTGTTTAATTTTACAACCTTTTGTGGAAACATATTGTTGCTTTCCATTCTTACTAAATCAAATAAATTATTGTATAAATTATTAGCATCTCCACCAACAGTAGGCAAAGATGTAATTTGAGATGTTATTTTTTTTTTAATTTACATAACCTTCCCTGGGATATAATAGATTTGTAGACCACAAATCAATTCAGTTTTAGGGCTAACATGATGGTGCTCAATACAGGCTAGTTGTCCACTATGGTCAGAGTTAATGTAGTTTATTACAGCATATTCAATTACTTTACGGTTACAAAAAATATTATCTAAGCAGGTAGCTAATGTAGGAGTTATTCTAGTTGGCTCGTTAAATACGTGATGCAGATCAAATGATTTATATAAATTAATAAACCTTTTGGACAGAGGTGATATATCTAAAATATTAATGTTAAAATCTCCACATACAATTACAGTCTTATTTTTTCTGCACACTACTCGTAATTGCAAAACATCCTTCATGGTGGATTCAAATTCTATATAGCTTCCAGATGGGGGCCTATAGATACACACTACAATAAGATTGTTAAGCTCCACACACAATATTTCAATAACTCTTTCAATGGAAAGTGATACAACATCTTTGCGTGCTTTGTAATGCAATACATACATTGTTTAATATGATTAAAGACCCCCCTCTTATTGCAGATTGTCTAATATGTCTATAGGTACTAGGTACTAATATATAAAGCTGAAGAGTTTGTTTGTTTGTTTGTTTGAACGCGCTAATCTCCGAAACTATTGGTGCGATTTGAATAATTCTTTTTTTGTTGGATAGTCCATTTATCGAGGAAGGCTATAGGCTAAATAACATTACGCTATGACCAATAGGAGCAAAGACAGAGCGGTAAATGTGTAAAAAACGGGGAAAATTATTCATTTTTGAAGGCTTTCTTTGCGTGCGCTGCGAAAACGGTTCAAGATACACAAAAAATATGTATGAAAGAATTATTCCTCTATACATGATCTAAAAAAAAGTCCGCGACGGCATATGTCTATCTTTTAAGGTTTAGTCACAATGACCGTTTTTATGGTACCAAATTTGGTCGAAATAATTTGTTTAAGTTTTTTTTTTTTTTTTTTTTTTTTTAATTTATTTATCCACAAATATTCACATGTTACATAATTTACATAATACGCCAAACTGTAAAGACAGTTTGTTGGCGAAGTTATTTGCACTCACTTATCACTAAACATAGGTCTAAAATTTGTGCATGCTTGAAATATTAATTATTATATTTGTTTCACACTGACATTTTATTTTATATTACCCTATCATATTAATTATTACCTACTAATCATTCAATAAATCATTTAAATCATTTTATTCAATTTTTATGTTTTTACTATATTATGTTGTATTATTTTAGATTATTTTAGATTTTTATAATTAAATGTTGTGTATACTTTTAAGTGGCTTGTATACGAGACGACACCATAAAGAGACCTCTGAGACAGAGAAACAAATTAATGTTACCACAATCCCTAATGAAACACCACTCTTCCAGCCCATTGGTCATGTCCATAAAAATTTACAATAAGTTACCCGACTCGTTAAAAAATATCAGTGATGACAAACATTTTATAAATGATTTAAAAAAATTACTCACTGAGAAGTGCTATTATAAAATATCAGAATATTTAGAAGACAAAAATATTGAATATCAAAAACAATAAATAAAATTGAAACTAAATCATCTCAAAATACAAATTTGAAATCTAAAATCAATAAATAATAATAATAATAATATAAGAATAATAATTGATATAATATTACATAAATAATAGAATAAATAATTAATATAATAATACTTAATATTAAATTAATAATGAGAATAATACATTTGTTCTTTCCAATATTGCTGTGCCCGACAGGGTCCATAGAGATGCTCATTTATTTATATTACCATGTTTGTACCGATGGATTGCAATAAAGTATTGAGTATTGAGTATTGAGTAGATAGTTTTCTTATAAGATTGTATTTTTGTCAGAATGCTGTATATACTAGCTGTAAGTATACCTTTAAATAAATAAATAAATATATATAATTATACTTATATGTAAGGATCCTTTAATAAATATATTAAATTTCAGTTAGGTATATCAAGCCAAAACAGTATCTATCAACATTTTTTTTAGCTTGGATTTGAACATGCGCAAACTCTTAAAGTTATTCTCTGAGACTATTTTATTGTACAGCCTAGGTATTATATATTTTCTTGTTCTCTCACCGTAGTAATTACATGCAGTCGGTTCTATGTATCTCTTTCTAGTGCTTACTCTAAAATTACGGTTGTATGTTTGTATTGTTTTTATATTTTGGAGAATTATATTGTTCTACAGCAATCAAATAAGTTACTTTTTCATGCACTGGCAGTATGTTGCATTTTTTGAATAATGTATTATAATTATTTTTATTTTTACAAGTTTTCTTTGTTTGCTTATCAACGAGAAGCTTAAGAAACCGTATTTGTATGTTACGAATTTTGTCTAAATATGTACGGAACGTACGCCCGTATACACCTAAGCCATAGCTTAGAGCAGCATCTGCCAGTGCATGGTACAACATATACAATATTTTTCTACTAGTTACGTACTTCAAATGATTTAGTTTAAGCAATATACATCTAAGTTTGTTACAGACAATATCAATTTGTTTACTCCAATTCAGTCTACTATCTACCGTTAATCCTAAATATTTATATTCATTTACAATTTGTATCTCACTACAATTACATCTATTTTTATTATTGTGTAAGCACTCGTAGGAGTGGCCAACAATATGCAACCCGTGATTTGGTTTTTGCATGTATGGTGACTGAATAAGCATACACTTTGTTTTGGAAAGGTTCAAAATAATTCCATTATCGTGAGCCCACTTTAAAACGTTTTCGAAATCCTCCTGCATGCAACTTTCTGTGACCTCTAAGTCCCGGTGTGCGTACATCAGGCATGTGTCGTCGGCGTACATATAAACAGAGCAATTTTTAACTACCTTAGCCATGCTATTGACATGCATGATATACCCGACCGGTCCATATACTGAACCAGTCGGCACACCGTACTTTACGTGTGATTCTTCACCCATCGTCCCGTTAATCAATGTACTGAGAGTCCGATTGTGTAAATAGTTCTGAAACCACTTATTCACCGGACCACGGATTCCACAGTCTCGCATAGCTTCCAGTAAGAGTCCGTGGTCCAGCGTATCAAATGCCTTCTTAAAATCTATATACAAGGCTACAACATATCTTTTCTTATCTAAATTTTCGTTCACATCATCTGAAAATTGACTAAGGGCTGTAATAGTGCTTCTTGATTTCCTAAAACCATGTTGAGTATCAGTTATTATCTGATTTTCTTCAAGAAATTTACTTATTTGGCTTACTAGACATTTTTCTACGATTTTATTTATCGTTGACAATATTGCAATAGGCCTATAGTTTGTAAAGTCCATGTGATCACCCTGTTTGTATATTGGTCGTACTATAGCTCGTTTTAGTTCATGCGGATATTTTCCGGTTGTGACACACATATTCACGAACTTTGCTAAGACTGGACTAATTTCTTTTTTAATAAATTTTAGGTCCTGGACCCTTATACCGTCCATCCCCGGCGATTTACCACAATTTAAATTATCAATAATTTTTTCTATGTCATTTGAAGAATTTTTTTTAAATCTAAATGAAATGTTACTATTAATTTTATAAGTATTCCGATCCAAAAATTTTATGTTACAGTTATGTTTAATATTATTTATTTCGTCTGTGAATGTCCTAGCAAACTTCGTGCACACGTTATACATACTATCTGTTCTTCCTATCCATTTCATAATGACCTGGTCTAAAGTACAGGAAGTATTTCCTAACCATTTATTTATCTTTTTCCAAATTTTTCTAAAGTCTCCATTACAATCAATTAGTTCTTGTTTCTTATATTCATTTTTTGCTCTAGTAATACATTTATTAGTTAAATTTCTATGTCGCGTGTACATCAATCTACAATCTATATCATTTGGCCTCGACTTCCAATTTCTGAAAAGTTCATCTCTCTTTTTAATTAAACTATATAATTTATTATTTATCCATGGCTGTACTTCTCTTTTTTTGTTATTATAATTTATTTTAGTCTGCGACTCTTCATATATTTTACTAAAAATACAATACAGCTTTTCATACAATAACAATGGACAGTCAATACGTAATAATTTTTTCCAATCGGTATCTAATAATTTTTTATACACTAACCTATTATTTAATACACATACCTTTTTGTTTTGATTTACATTACCGCGCAGTTCGTCTCCCGTTGATAAATTAACGCCAACCAAATAGTGGTCCGACAGCTTGCACGTGAGCATGAGCACGCCCACTGCTACGCACCCATATATGGTCGATACACGACGTAACCAGCCGCCCCGCTACTACCTCCTCGCGCGTGCATTCACTGATAAGACATTGCAGGCCGTGATCACACATCATGTTTTTGTAGCATTCGATAACATTATTTGTTTGTAGAATATCTAAGTTTATGTCGCCAGCCAATATAATGTCACGTTTCCTTGGTATTTGTTTGAGTAGCATATGCAGTTCTTGTATACATTGCATTTTATTAGTGTTGGGAGGTCTATATACACCTATTACATGATATATTTCGTTGTCGATTTTAACTTGGCTATGAATAATCTCAGCAGCGTGCCCATCTGTGTTTGTTATATATAGGTTTAATTCTATTTTCGCATATATTAAAAGTCCTCCTCCTCTTCTTTTTTTTACGAGTATGCGCTTGCATATCATACCCGTCTATGTTATATACTGCCAGTTCTTCATATCTGACATTTATTTCACTTAATATGATTACATCTATACTGTAGTTACATCTTTTTAATAATGTTAATAATTCATTGAAATTTTTTCTTAAAGATCGTATATTTAAATGGATCACTTGTAAATCTTTTTGCTTGTAATTCATAAATAGACTCCATTTGTCAGTCTCAGTAAATTTACTAAAATCGTTGTACTATCTACATTTGACAGTATATTCATATTTTAGTAGTAAGAAAATCACCTAATGTGTTTGCACACACCGGCTCATATACCGGTGGCTATGGCTATGGTCGTTCATATTTTGTTTTTGTTATCAGCGCATAATCGTGTTACGTCCGACTCTCTGCGAAAGTTAATTATCTTCGAGTTTTCTTCTTTTTTGGCTAGAACTCTGAGGTTTTGCACCCATACATATTTATATTCTGGTTTCAGAAGTGTTCTGGCGCACCAAAACAGCTGTCTTAACTGCTTTGTTAGGCACTCATTTATAAAAATTCGATCATTATTACCGTCCGATAAAATATCGCAGTTTGTAAGGTGGTGTTTTTTTTGTTTTAGCCAGTCGTTTCTCGCTGACTTTGATCGAAACGTAATAACAATAGGTTTCGGTTTCTTTCCTATTTCTTTATCTTTGCCTACCCTCTTTACTTTTTCAATATCTTTTGAACTAATATTTAGTTTTTTTGCCATAATTTCAATAATTTTCTTTGTGTCTTCGTTTTCTTTTTCCTGTAGGCCCACGATTTCTATGCTTTTTTCTACTTCTTTTTGTTCTATTATCGAGATTCTTTCCTCCAATGCCTCATTTGCCTTTTGTAGGTATATATTTTTATCTTCTAGTGATTTTATTTTCTTCTCGGCGCTTTCCTTAAAATTTTGCATGTTTTGGTACTGTTCTGCATAGAAGTCCACAGACTCTGTCAAGTCCTCAATTTTCTTTTGCATCTGGTAGATTACATCTAATTTATTGTTCAGCTCTGCCAGAATTACATCAGTGGAGGACTCGGTATCCACATTTATTCGTGGCGTTTGTGTTCTTGGACTGTCGTCACTTTTCCTACATGAATCACAAATTTCCGTTTTTTGAAACTGTTTAAGGTTTTTTACACATTTTTTATGAAAAACTGCTTTACATGCACCCGTACACTTAACCACTTCGTCTTTAATTAGCGATATGAACAATTTACATTTTTTGCATTGCACCATATTTATTAAGTATATTTAAATTATTTGTTTATACCAATACAGCGTCTCACAGATATTTACGTAACGTCCACACGCAGAGCGCGCTCGTGCAGAACTTTTCTTCTATAACTATTTCTTGGATATTTTGATGTTAAGTTGTATCAACATAATAATATTAATCTTTATTCAAATATAAATATAAATATGTTGTTGGTTAACCAAAAATCTGCCGGAAGTCACTATTCCACGCGGACGAAGTCGCGGGCAAAAGCTAGTCTAATATATGAGCTTACAATACTATAATTATTATCAAAGGTGATTAATTCATAGTTCTTAAGCCAATGTTCGGTAACACACAATATATCAACTTTTTCACATGTTAAAAACAAATTAATTTCTAAATCTTTGCCAGAAAAGCCTTGGATATTTTGATGTACAATTCGTAGATAATGAGGCTTTTCTATTGTCTTTAAAGAGCCAGAGATAATATCTGTTGTGTTATTATTTAATTTAAATTCTTTGGAACAGATTCCAAGAAATTATATTCTATATGTTGCTCAATAAAAGCATTGTCATTTTGTAAATTAGCAGCCAAGTTCTTGGCTGAAGTTAAAAAGTAATATTTTAGCACCATTGCTAATCGTTTTTTGTAAAATGTAGTCAGAATTAGTCTATCCTTAATTAAAAAGAAATTATTTGTTATATCTGATAATTGGTTAATGGCAATAATATGAATATTTTCCATGTATTGAGTCATGGTATCCAATATGCAATTCAATTTAAATATAAAATTATTTTTCTTTTTGCCTAAACTTTGACAATAGGGAAATGAGAACATAATAACCCTATTAATTTTTAAATCATTTAAAACAGCGTAGAGGTGCTTAAGTGAATTCTTGTTCACACCACTCACATTTCCTAATAATATAATTAAACTGTCATTACAATTGAACTCATAAGCTGAGATTTTGCTGACAATTTTATGAAAGTTAGAACCCGGCATACAATTGTTTATAACAGGTTTATAACAGGTTCTCCTAACTTGGAAGTCGGCCAGGCTGGTGCTCCTCAGGAAGGAAGGAAGGACCGGCGACGTTCCGTCTTCGTTCGGGGGGGGGGGGGGGTGGCGTTGGCGGTGTCGTTAGACATCGTCAACGCCTTCGGCACCCTCCCCTGGCAGGCCATTAGGGAGGCGCTCGTATATCACGAGCTGCCTCCCTACCTGCGGGCCGTGGTCGGGGACTATCTGCGTGACAGGACGATCGGCGTGATGGGACGGGACGGGATGGAAACGTCGAGGAGGGTCGAATGCGGCGTTCCGCAGGGGTCGGTGTTGGGACCCCTGCTATAGAACCTCGCATACGACGCGGTCCTTCGCACCAGCCTTCCTGACGGCGTGAGTGTCGTCTGCTACGCTGACGACACTCGTCGTCACGACTGGGGCCGGTGCTTACGCTTGCCGAGCTTGGGGTGGCATGTGTCGTGCGGGCGATCCGCCGGCTGGGTTTAGAAATAGCGCCTCACAAAACCGAGGCGCTATGGTTCCACGGCCTTCCGAGGCGCCGGGAACCACCCAGCTGCCGGATCCGGGTGGGTGACGCGGTGGTCCCGGTGGGGCCGTACATCAAGTACCTGGGCCTCACCCTGGACCGCCGCTGGAGCTTCGAGGAGCATTTCGTGCGGTTGGTCCCCCGAGCCAAAAGGGTGGCGGGCGCATTGCATCGCCTGCTGCCAATCTCGGGGGACCGAGGGATGGAGTTCGCCGCCTGTACGAGGGCGTCGTGCGATCCGTGGCCATGTATGGGGCTCCCGTGTGGTCGCAAGACTGCGCGGGGTCCCCCCGCTGCAGAGCTCTGCTACGGAGCCTGCAGCGGATAATGGCCATACGGATCGTGCGAGGCTACCGTACAATCTCGTACGAGGCGGCAACGGTTCTGGGACGTTCCCTCCCATTCGACATCCTGGCCGACATGTACGCGGCGACGTATGCGTCGCGATGTGTCGGCCGGGAGGGCGGTGGGGGGAGCGCCCTGGAACCCGCGCACGAAGTGTCTAAGCGGGAGTGGCACCGACGGATTGTGGCGGCCTGGCGTGCGCAGCTCGGATCTGCGCGCGCCAGCGGGCCGTCGGTGCCGTACTCCCGCACCTCGAAACTTGGCTCCACGGGAAGGAGGAGATCACCTACCGATTGACTCAGATACTCACCGGGCACGGCTGCTTCGGTGAGTATCTGTGTCGAATAGGACGGGAGGGATCGACACATTGTCACCACTGCGCATCCGACCTCGACTCGGCCCAGCACACGCTGGCGGAGTGCCCCGCGTGGGCCTCCGAGCGCCGAGTCTTGGTCGCAGAGATCGGGCGAGATCTGTCTCCGCCGGCATTGATTGCGGCAATGCTGGCGGACGAGGGAGGTTGGAGGGCTGTGGCCTCCTTCTGTGAAGCAGTGATGCTCCAGAAGGAGGCCGCCGAGCGGGGTCGGGAGATGGCCGATCCCGCTCGAAGAAGGCGGCGCCGGGCTCGATAGCACAGCTGCGGCGCCGCCGCGGGTCGCCGGCGGGCGCGTGTAAGTCGCGACCGCTACGGCGACCCGGGATGGACCACGCCCCTTCCGTGGCCGGGGGGCGTCGTCGGTGGAGGAGACCGGGGGAGGTAGTATAGCCTCCCCCGAGGAGGGCTCCCCTCTAGGCAGGGGAGCGGAGGCTGGGGGTTCCCGGAAGTTACTTGATGTTCCCGGTGGCTCCCTACATGCCTGAGGAAGGCCATCCCTGAGGTTTTTAGTGGGTAGGCCTCTCCCTTCTGGGGAGGAGAGCCCCACATAACCGCCGGCTAGCCACAGCCGGGGTATGCAATTTAATGCATTTTCCTCAGGGGAACAAAAAAAAAAAAAAAAGGTTCTCCTAACTGCTCCTACAATTGTTTATAACTACTCTTCCCTATTTCATCACTAAATAATACATATCTTGCTTTCAATGGAGAAGACAGTCTATCCTGAGCAGAGTATGTATAATGGGTCACATTGTCCAACAACACTGGTTCATCAACTTGAGGTGATGACACAACTAATGACTGATTACTACTGGAGTTATTGGTTATGTCTTTAAATAATTAGTCTACTTGGCATGTATTATATTGGACGGTTGGCACTAAGTCAGTTACTGAGTGGCTATTCTCCTCAATGGAATTTTGAAAACTGACATACCTGCAAGTTAAAGCGTCAATAGTTATGTTGAGATCTTCAATCATTTTATTGAGACATTTTGTATCCCTGTTATATATGGCTCTGCTCTGTTTTAATTTACTATCAAAAATATCTATGGTATCTAATAAGTCAGCACGCTCCTTTCTGAGTTTTAAATTAATTTTAAAATATTTTTGTTTCTTTATCAGCTGTTCAGTTTTTTTAATGAACTTGCCAATTTTTATATATTTCTTCAATTTTTTCTTACTGGAAGGTCCATTAAGTACATATTTATTTTGATTTATCTGTGAGTGGCATGCAAGGTTTTTACCATCAGGAGTTTGAACGAGTTCTTCAAATAAACTATGAGTATGGTTCATTTCCTGTGTTTGTTTCAGCTTTTCGAAATAGGAAATTTATCGATTAGCATCTCTAAGCTCACATTCAAGTTCAGCGATTCTATCCAAGGCCTTCTCATAGGTGTTGTTGCATTGAACAAGGTTATCTAATACTTGTTTTAAATGATCCCTTTCATCAAGTACATCTTGGTATTGAGCGTGTACTAGCCCTAACTCACTTTTGAGTTCGGTGTTTTTTCCTATGATTAGTCTTATTTCTACTTCACTATCATCTCTTTCCTGCAATAATTGGTCATAAGACTCCTTTACCTTTTTCAATTCTAGCAAGGTTTCTTTTAATTTTGCGTCACTGTTAAGAGATGCAGCTCTTCGGGTCGGCATGTTTATATAGTAAATATGTTCCAGTAGCCTAAAAGCACAAATACACTAAGACTTTTTTCAAGTTACAAATAATCAGAAATTGTAGTATTAATATATGAAAAACAAGATATTAATGTAGGTTTAATATGAAGTTATTAACTGGGACAGAAATAGAAAAAGAATTTCAGAGAAAGTAACACCTAAAGGTACAGAGATGCAAAGAAAATAGTCAAATGAGATGTGCACAAGAGTTATAAGGAAATTAGTTAATAATTTACAATTTCTTTAAATGATAATGATAACTTTCTGACATTGATAATATTTGCTTTGCTATTACAGTTAACAAGAAACCAATAACACTTTTACTGGAATTGTCTTGTTGTAAAATCTAATTTAATTTGATGAGCAAATATTTTAATTAATTAGGTAGTAAGCAAAAGTTGGTATAGTGTAGGTAAGTGCTATGTCTGAGGCTATAAGTGTTGCTTGGTCTCAGCTTTACTTCCACTTCTAGTCAAGTAAAGAGAAACACAACAGAGCCAAAGTGTGATAATGGACGTGTTTCACTTTCCGTGAATATTGAATGGTGTAAAAATGTAACGTTTTTAATATGTGGGTAGGTATATCAGCCAAGTTAGAACATAAAAACAATACTTCCCCGGTTTAGTGAGTAGTGATTCACAAGCAGCACACGATTGCACGATCAGCAATATATTATAGCACGGATAATCCGTATAAATCACTTCAATTATGATTTGAACAAAAACAAAATCACAAATTAAAATTTTTGACAGCTGAACCGGTGCCAGATTTCAATCATATAAATCTTATAAAGTACACTTTGTATATATAGTCTAGCAAACATTAAGACTTGATTATTATCACTTTATTTATTAATTATGCTATTTATTTTTATCCATAAAACGTAAAATACAATTTATTTTAACACTATTAATACAGAGCTGTTAAATTGACGTATGGGCGCTTAGAGTTTCAGTTTAGAATTCAACAAAAGTAAAACAGGTAAAGCTTTGGAAGTAGGAGACGTCGTGTTGGTGGGATCTGATGACGTTAAACGCGTGAATTGGCTACTGGGACTCGTTTTAGACGTTTTTACAGGAGCAGACGGGTTCGGAAGAGTAGTCCGTATAAGAACAGCTACCGGGGAACGTCTAAGAACGATTCAACGCTTGTTTCCACTAGAAATATCACACAAAGACCAATTAGGTGATGATTTTCGGGTAGGTATTGAAGACCAACAAAGTACCAGTGGCGATTGGAGGTAGTTTTGTTAACAATACGCCAAAGGTCACACGTGCTGGTCGTTCCGTGAAGATTCCACAAAAATATAATTTTAATTTTATAAGTGTTGCCTTTTCTTTAAAAATGCAAGGTGGAGAAGATGTTGAGGTTTATTACCTCTTTTTAAAAATAAGAAAGCTGTGACGTTTGTGAAAGCTATTAGATTGTAACTTCTTAATTCTTATGTATATTGTAATGTCTTAATATATATTTTTTATAACATTTTAATGGTGTTTTCCCTAAAGTATGCAATTTTGAAAACACCACCGCTCCATTAAAGAACCTATTATTTGTTATTTATATTACAATTACTCTGTCTATCTCATTACTCTGTTATAAAATCGATTTGAACGATTCGTAATAATTCTTTACTGTACACAATTACTCAATAAATAGTATTCATATAGTAATTGAAAAATGGTATACACGAAGGCGAACATTATTCAAAATTGAGTTTTCGGCCCAGCAAATAGCGTACTACTGGCTGGGCGAGCGCCGAGCGCTAGTGTAAGGCGGGGACTGAGGCGAGGGGGCGCCATACCAGCGGCGTCTTTGTCTTTGAATCGATTTGATTTTCCCATCACTAAATAGTGCTTGTGACGTCATAATAGGTAGTCAAAAAATGGCACGCTTGGTTTTCATACAGATCGTGATACTTGCGTTATCTAGGTATATCTATATCTGTGGTTGGACCTATAAACGGCATAATCGGTGATATCTCTACGGGTATAAACTAAGGAATATAGATAAAAACGAGCTGTTACAGATCATCTATACAGTGTCAAAATAGAATAAATTGTTATTTATAATTTAATTTAAGAAAACGGTCGAATTGGCGCGCGCGTTTTTCTTGTTCAAAAATTTATATTTGATTTAGCTATTTAAAACAGGCATCAGTTGAGTTATTTATCTTTATTTATGTTATATTATATAAGTATAATATAGTTTAGTGCTTAGTTCCTGAATTTGGTAAGTTTTCATTAGTTTTATATATAACATGAATGAACCTCCAGACCCGGGGGGTACTGCCCCTCCGGTTGCAAGTTATGTTACAATACCATCAAATGAATCTGGAATGGATACGGATTGTTCAACGTCATCTCGATCTTTAAAACGTTGTCGTAGAAGTGTTTGCAAACACTGCAACAAAAGAAAGAGGAAGCACCATGGATCAGCACTTCAAACATGTGATTGTAATTGTAATGAATCTGGTGATGGTAATTTCAGCTCAGCTCAAGTCAACATTTCTCCATTGCAAACATCACAGTCAAATATGACACAATCATTTCCCTCGTCATCTCCCACTAATAACAGCACCACAGGTGTTGAAACTCCCACGCCTGTAGGAAGAAAATTGTACTGTAATACAGATGTTGCTCCTTATGTAATTCATACTCAAAGAATACAGGTTAATCCAAATGACGGCACTTCTTTACATCCTATAACTTTTGGAAAATTTTTAAAACGTTATAATTACAAAATGTTAGGATTATGGGATGTCAGAACAAAAGGGACAAGCTATTTTAAGTTTTGATTACTTTATTGAGAACTTTTATTTATTTTAGCCAGAACCAAAATCACTTATGGACATAGCAAGCAGAGCACACACAGTGAGAGGCAGAGACAAGTCAGCTCACAGTCCAACGACAATCTCAATAAAGGCTCGCTCATACAATGTTTTTCATTGCCCCTTTACAACACCCTTCCTCAATGAAAAATAATTACAATCTATTGATCTTCAATTAAATTTAACCCATTACAAAATCTCTTAAATAAAACCTTATTTAACCCTTTAGTAAAAATGTCAGCTAATTGCTTATTTGAAGAGATGTAATCTAACATAACAATATTTTTTAAAACTAAATCTCTCACAAAATGATACTTCAAGTCTATATGCTTTAAGCGCTTATGGTGTTCAGGGTTCCTTGAAACATGAATAGTAGATTGGTTATCAACAAATATTTTAAAACATATTACATTTTAAACCTATTTCACAAAGCAAGTTTCTTATCCAACAACCCTCTGCTATCCCTTTCCCTAAGGCCACATATTCCGACTCTGTCGATGACAAAGACACACACTGCTGCTTCACAGAACACCAAGATGTGACACAGTTATAAACTTTCATAACATAACCCGAAGTTGACTTCCTGTCTACCTTATTACCTGCCCAATCGGCATCCGTGTAACCAATAAGTGGCATATCCACATCATCACATTGTATACTGTAAGGTATTCGCATAAATATTTATGTTGAAGTTGAAGACGGTAGATGTTATTTGTGTGCTTGCCAACTATATATATATCCGCTGTACGGTGACATCTCTCGCTTGTTATTAGAAGTTCATACACCCAGTACGTTGTTTCATTTGCTGCCGATACTTCAGTGGCGACGAGGATAAAAATATCAAGATGTCGTTCGGGAAAATTAATGAATTTGATGTGAGCGCCGGGAATTGGACGTCTTACGTGGAGCGACTCGAGATGTATTTGCGGGTGAACAAGGTGGAGAAAGAGTTGTGGTTACCAACACTGATTACGGCCGTTGGTGACGAGGCATACGAATTGCTGAGCAGTTTAGTAAGTCCTGTTAAGCCGGCGGATTCGACATACGACGCTGCGGTGGCAGCGTTGCGGGACCACCTTCAACCTAAAACGTCAGTAGTAGCGGAACGCTACCGATTTCGACAGAGAAGGCAGCGGAACGAAGAGAGCGTAGCCCAGTATGTCACGGAATTGAAGAAACTCTCCAAGTTTTGCGAATTCGGGAGTAGCCTGGATGACAATCTACGAGACCAGTTCGTATGTGGGGTAAACAGCGATATCATTCGGCAAAGGCTGTTTGCAGAGCAAGACTTGACATATGTGCGGGCTGTGCAGATGGCATCGGCCTTAGAAGCGGCGGAGCGAGATTCGGCTTCAGTAGACGCATCTGGTGGAATGTTTGCAGGGAAGATGGGAACAGTACATTCTGTTAAGGCGAAAAGGAGGAGCAGGGAGCAGGTTAGTGTTGGTGCCAAGTTCGAGCGTTGTGTGGCGTGTGGGTCCAGTGAACACAGCGGAGAGATGTGTCGTTTCAAAACATACGTGTGTAGCCGCTGTAAGAAAACTGGACATCTTCGGCGCGTATGCCCAGCTGGAACACGCAACACTGGAGGATGGAAGAAGTTGAACAGCGTCGAGGCGAAAGGATCTGATATAGATTCGGAACAGGAAGAACTGCAAGAGGATGTGCATCAACTTACTTTGAACTGTTACAAACCGGTGAGCCTTCAGATTTCTATTGATTCAGTGATGTTAGACATGGAAGTTGATACCGGTTCAGCAGTTTCTTGCATTAGCAAGAAAACATATGACAAATATTTTTCAAGTAGACCAATAATTAAAAATAACGTTGTATTTAAATTTTATGACGGTACCTGTGTTAAGCCGTTAGGAATAATTAAGCCATGGGTAAATTATAATAAAAAAAGTACCCGTTTGGAATTATTTGTTATAAACGGGGGTACTACTTCATTACTAGGTAGACATTGGTTGACAGAGTTGGGTATAAAAATACCGTCATTTAAAAATTTTATGTGTCAACCCGAGGAAAAATTAACAAATACCGAAAGTAATGATTTTCACATTTTGTTCAACAGATATAAAGAGTTGTTCAGTGGTGGAATTGGACGGTTTACTGGGTGCAAGGCTCGATTACGGGTGCGAGAAGGGGCAACTCCAGTATTTTGCCGACCGCGGCCGCTACCCTACGCACTTCGGGAGCGGGTGGATGCGGAGCTTGATGCCATGCTCCGAGATGGTGTTATCGAGCCAGTGGACTGTTCAGACTGGGCGACACCGTTGGTGCCGGTACGTAAAGCGGATGGAGGGTTGCGAATTTGTGCTGACTATAAGGTTACACTGAACCCCGTACTGCTGGTTGATAGGTATCCTTTACCAAAAATAGCGGATGTTTTGGTTAACTTAAACGGAGCCCAACTATTTTCTAAAATCGATTTGTCACAAGCATATAATCAAATTGAATTGGACAGTTCCAAAGACTATACCGTGATTAACACTCATAGAGGTCTTTTTAAATATAACAGGTTAGTGTTTGGGCTCTCTTCAAGCCCGGGTATTTTTCAACGTATAATGTCCCAGTTACTGGGCGACATTCCGGGGGTAGAAGTCTTTCTCGATGACGTCATCATCGGAACCAAGGGATCTACAAAAGATCATTTGGAGACCTTAGGCAAGGTATTTGATCGGTTACAAAGTCATGGATTAAAGTTAAAGAAAAGTAAATGCTCATTTTTAGTCAAACAAGTAAAATATTTAGGTTATATTATAGCAAGCGATGGCGTTAAGGTGGACCCAGACAAAATTGCTGCTATCGCTGAAATACCTCGACCGGAAAATATTTCACAATTACGATCCTTTTTAGGTTTAGTTAACTTTTACGCAAAGTTTGTAAAAAATATTAGTACTGTTCTATTTCCCTTATACGCATTATTAAAAAAACGAGTCTCGTGGAACTGGTCTAAGCAATGTGAATACGCATTCGTTAAAATCAAGAAGATTTTAACTAGTGCGGAGGTATTAGCACATTATGATCCGAGCAAGCCGCTTACGTTGACTTGTGACGCTAGCGCTCAAGGTATCGGGGGTGTGTTGACTCAGAGAGCGCGGCCCGGAGCGGAGGAGCGCCCGATCGTGTATGTGTCACGTGCGCTAACGGACTCTGAGAAACATTATTCGCAAATAGATAGGGAAGCGCTTGCGATTGTATTTTGTTTGCAAAAATTCCATCAATATTTGTATGGAAGGCACTTTACTCTTAGAACAGATCACAAACCTTTGGTAAGCATTTTTGGGCCGAAAAATGGTATTCCAGCGATGGCGGCTAGTCGTATGCAACGTTGGGCCATTATATTGTCTGCATACTGTTACGATATCGAATACGTAAATACTAAACTGAACGGAGCGGACGGGCTTTCGCGGCTGCCGGTTCCAAGCGCATGCAGTAACGACTCGCTCGATCCACCCGAGCAAACTTACTTACATTTTGCTCAGAATGCGATGCTATTAGATTATAACACGATCAAGGATCGAACGCGGCGAGATCCATTGTTGAGTAGAATCTTATTATATATAAGGGAAGGTTGGCCTGAAAATAATGACATAAAAGAGTTGCAACCATACTTCAATAGAAAGAAGGAGCTATATGAGGAACTGGGTTGTGTCATGTGGGGGTACAGGGTCGTTATTCCAGACAGTTGTAGGAGTAGAGTATTGGACGAGCTACATGAGTCACATATGGGAATCAGTAAGACCAAGGCCATGGCTCGCAGTTATGTGTGGTGGCCAGGAGTGGACGAGGCGGTGGAAGAACGGTGCTCACGCTGCGCTGTGTGTGCAGCGGTAGCGGACGCGCCCCCGCGGCACGCCGTCAAACCCTGGCCTTGGCCCGATAAACCTTGGTCTCGGGTACATTTAGACTTTCTAGGGCCGATTAACGATAAAATTTATTTAATATTAATAGACGCTAGAACTAAATGGATCGAGGTATTTCCCGTGCACAGTACCGCAGCCCGCTTTACTATCAGTAAATTAAACGAAGTTTTTTCCAGATGGGGGTTGCCGAAACAATTAGTGACGGATAATGGACCCCCATTCACTAGCACCGATTTTTGTAATTTTACCCGGGATAACGGTATCGAACATTTATTTTCGGCACCGTATCACCCGGCGTCCAATGGCGCGGCTGAAAATGCGGTACGAACCGTTAAACGGGCTATCCGTAAAGCTATTCGTAGTAAGGTAAACATAGACATGTTCTTAAACACGTTTCTGTTGCATTACAGAAACACTGTACATTGTACAACCGGAGAGAGCCCCGCCTCTTTGATGCTAGGTAGACATTTACGCACTAAGTTGGATCTAATTAGACCCGATAGTAACAAACGGGTCCGAGAAGCTCAGAATAGGCAGAAAGATTTAGGTACCGAAGTAGATAGATCTTTTGAAAGTGGAAGCGAAGTGTGGATACGTCAATACCGGAGCGGTGATAAATGGTTACCCGGTAAAGTCGTGGAAAAACTAGGTACGACGGACTATAAAGTGTTAGATTCGGTAGGGAAGGAAGCACACAGACATGTCGACCAGTTAAGACGGAGGTCAGCACGAACTTCTTTAAGCGTTTCTTTGCCTACGAAACCCTCAGACAGTAACCCTCCGGAAGTGGTACCGGTACCGAGTACGATTCCGCCTTTGACTTTGGACCCAGCTCAATCCGCTTCGCCTCTCTCCTCATCAGATTCCGAAAATGGAAAGAGTGAACAAACTATAGTATCTGCACCCGTAATCGAGGCTTTACCTAAGACTGTCACACCACCTCCACCCCGATTAATTCGTAGTTGTAGATTGAAACCTGTATCATATAAGTATTAGTTGTAAGTTAAATAATGTAAGTTTAATTAATAAGTTATGGCAATTGATATTTTTAAGTTTTGATATTTTACTTGTATTGTCATTGGTAGTATAATAAAAATAAGTGTTATTTACTTTGTATACCATATATTTTGTTATTGTGTCGGTATCATAGATTTGTAAGAATTAGTAGTAGGGATTGTAAGGTATTCGCATAAATATTTATGTTGAAGTTGAAGACGGTAGATGTTATTTGTGTGCTTGCCAACTATATATATATCCGCTGTACGGTGACATCTCTCGCTTGTTATTAGAAGTTCATACACCCAGTACGTTGTTTCATTTGCTGCCGATACTTCATATACCAGCTTGTAATCTAGGGTTCCTTAATATAACGCAATATTCTTTTCAATGCCTTCCACAAGTCTTCATTTGCACTAACTTGAAACCTGCTTAAATAGCTTAATGCAAAGCAAATATCTGGGCGTGTCCCCAACATTGCATACATTAGGCTTCCAATTAATCTTCTACAATTCTTAATCATTTCTTTATCTGTCGATGGTTCTTTACATAAATCAATTCCAACTTCTATAGGCGTTCCAACTGTATTACACTCTTCCATATGGTATTTTCTTAATAGTTCTTCTAAGTATTGTTTTTGATCTAATTCTATTATATTTTTCTTTCTTGTTATATTTATTCCTAAGTATTTTAAATGCTTAATTTCTTTCATCTCAAATTCATTGTGTAACTTCTGTTTTAATCTATTTATTTCACTTTGTTCTTGCCCAACCAATAACAAATCGTCAACATATAGTAGTATATATAGCTTTTGGTTTTCTTTGTAATATAAGCAATAATCCGATTTACTTCGCTTGAACCCTTCCTTAATCATAAACTCATTAAACTTGTTATTCCAATTCTTAGGTGATTTCTTCAACCCATACAACGATTTTTGTAATTTTAATACTTTATTTTTATCCTTCGCTATCACTCCTTTAGGGATCTTTAAATAGACATCTTCATCCACGTCCCCGTATAAGAATGCACTTTTAACATCCATCTGTGTTATGTTGAAATTGAACTTATTTGCTACTGCTAATAAGATTCTTAGTGTGGGTAGTTTAACTACAGGAGCATAAATTTCTGAATGATCAAAGTCATCTTTCTGCTGAAACCCTCTGGCCACAAGTCGAGCCTTATATTGAACTTCTTCATTTTCTCCATCTTTCACTCTAAAAATCCACTTCGCTTCAATTGCATTCTGTCCTTCTGGTAAGTCTGTCTCAATCCATGTCTTGTTGCGATTCAATGCATTTAATTCACTTTCTATAGCTTTTCTCCATTTTTCACCCTGTTCTCCATTTAGAGCTTCTTCAAATGTTAATTCTTCTCCATTTACTGCTGTAAATCCAGTGTAATAGTCATCAAAGCGTTTAGGTCTCTTCACTTCTCTTGTTTTAGATCTCATATGCATAGTTCTGTCATCTTCTTGCAACTTTGTAATAGATTCTTCTTCACTCTTCTCCTCATAGTCTGTATCTTGTTCTGTGCTTAGGTCATCATCTGTTTCTTCTTCTATTCTAATTGACCTATTTTCCTCATTGATTACATTTTCATTTTCTTCATATTCATTTCCAATTTTATATTCTTCTTCATTTCCATTTACACTTCTATCTTCTTTGTGATTACTATATCCAGTTTTACCCTTCATCTCTATATTCTTCTTTATTTCATCATCAATAGTGTATAATCTCATTTTCTTCTGTATGTCTTCTGAACTTTTCTTTTCTTCAAAATTTTTATTTTCTATGAAAACAACATCTCTGTAAGTTTCCACCTTTCTTGTACCCGGAATCCAAACTCTATATCCCTTTGTATTTTCTCCATATCCCACAAAAGTAGCTTCTTTACTCTTAGCGTCCCATTTTAACCTCTTCTGTTTAGGTATATGTATTAAAACTTTTGATCCAAATCTTCTCAATATATTTATATCTAATTTCTTGTGATACAATAACTCATAAGGCGTTTTGTCAATCAATGGACTTCTTCCCGTTCTATTGATAACATAATTTGCTGTACAAATCGCCTCAGCCCATAGTCTCTTGTCTAAACCAGCGTTTATCAACATAGTTCTGGCAGATTCCACTAATGTCCTCATTTCCCGTTCAGCTCGTCCGTTCTGCTCTGGTGTGTAACTAACTGAAGTCTGATGGATAATCCCTTTACTGTCAAATAAATTTGAAACACTTTTATTAATAAACTCAGTTCCGTTATCAGTTCTTACTATTTTTATTTTACAATTAAACTCATTTTCAAATTTTGCTATGAATATACCTACTTTATCTTTAACCTCCCATTTGTTTTTCAAAAAGTACAAAAATCTATAACTACTATAGTCATCCTTGATCAAAAGAAAATATACCGAACCCCCTAAAGAATATTCCTCCATCGGGCCACAGAGGTCCATATGTATTAATTCCCCTGGGAAACTTGCTCTGTTTACACTATTTTCAAAACTGATTTTATGCTGTTTACCTTTTAAACAAGACTCACATATCTTAGTCTGACCTTCATATTTCACATTATATTTATTTAGAATATGTTTACACTGATTATAGTTCTGGTGAGCTAATCTCTCATGCCATTGCGTGAGAGTAGCAAAAGCATCACAATTATCATTAATACAATTATTCACTTGAAAATCCATGACATACAAATTATTTTTTCTAGTTGAAGTACATGATACTATATTATTTCTCTTAAATACACATTTTTCATTACCTGAGATCATGACATAACCTTTATCTATAGCACACACTACTGAGAACAAATTAACCTTAAGATCAGGCACATGCAAAACATTTTCTAATGTTGATGGAATTAACTTGTTGTTAACAATAGCATCTATTTTGATATTTCCAACACCACATACCATTAAATTTGTACCATCCCCTACAGTAACATATTTATTTTGCACCTTTTTGTATGTTGTAAACATTTCAATACTCATACACATATGCTGGGATGCACCAGTATCCATAATAAAATCACTCATTTGATTTGACATTATAGTATATGCAGTATGGTTTTGAAAAGTACTACTATTTTTATTATTTTTTGCAAATCTACAGTCTTTATAAACATGTCCATTTTTTCCACAATTATTACACTTAATATTCCAACAGTCTTTCTTCATATGACCTAGTTTACCGCACTCATAACACTTCACTTTAAACACCTTTTCACTTCTCACTTTTTCAGGCCGCTTGGTATCAACTTTCTTAAAACCTCGCTGCACATATTCCCTCTTCTTATTAGCCAATAACGCCGCTGAAGTCTCCTCAATTCCTGATAATTTATGTCTCTCTTCCTCAACCAACAATCTTGTACTTAAGTTCTCTATTGTTTGATCTTGATTAGGTACAGACTCCCAAGCAGATATGAAAAACTTATATTCTTCAGGCAAGCTTAGTAATATCTTAGTAACTACCATTTTCTCTGAAATGCCTTCTTGCATATTCTTTAGTTTGTTTACTAATTCCTCAACCGATGACAGAAATCTTGCCATGGGTGCTTCATATTTTAGGTTATAAAATTGTTGCTGCAAAAGATGTATTCCCACTTTTGTTTTAGACTCATAAATTTGATTAAGTTTTTGCCACATATCATAACTTGTTTCACATGAAGATAGATATGTCAATACATTTTCTTCGACTCGTAGTGCTATAATTTCTTGTGCTTTCCTGTCCTTACAAATCCATTGCTCTTTTCTTTTGGATATTTCACTTGACTCAGTCTCTTTTACCAACAATGGCGGCTCTCTCTCGGTTATTACATCATATAAATTTCGAGCTTTCAATATAATTTTTGTTTGTAATTGCCACGCCGGCCAATTTGCTTCTCCCAAAACAATTGTTTTTGCGTGTTCCATCTTTTGATTATTTTCTTGTTCGAATACGGCTTTTTAGAACCGGCGACACGGGTTAGCATGTGCGAACAGAATTAATCTATTTTAATCTTCTCTTTTAGCAATCTTTCGTGCTCTGGGCCCATAACCTGTTAGGATTATGGGATGTCAGAACAAAAGGGACAAGCTATTTTAAGTTTTGATTACTTTATTGAGAACTTTTATTTATTTTAGCCAGAACCAAAATCACTTATGGACATAGCAAGCAGAGCACACACAGTGAGAGGCAGAGACAAGTCAGCTCACAGTCCAACGACAATCTCAATAAAGGCTCGCTCATACAATGTTTTTCATTGCCCCTTTACAACACAAAAACATAATAAATGGTAGCGTAAAAAAGATAGGACGCAATAAGATATCTCTATCTTTCTCTGACTTCAGTGATGCTAATAGTTTCTTGAATGATAAAAACTTAGAAATTAATAACTTGAGAGCATTTATTCCTACATTTAACATAACTAGGATGGGACTGGTCAGAGGAGTTCCAACAGAATGGTCTCTTGAGGAAGTAAAATCTAATATTTCAGTTCCAATAGGATGTGGACAAATTTTAAAAGTTAGACGACTTAATTTTAAGAGTATAGTGGATGGCTCACCTACGTGGAAACCATCGCAGTCAATTGTGCTTACATTTGATGGACAAATACTTCCTAAGCGTGTATTTATGTGTTATAATTCTTTAGGTGTTGAACTGTATATATACCCTACTATTCAATGTTATAACTGTTGTCGATTTGGCCATACAAAAATACAATGTAGATCTAGCCCCCGCTGTTTTAAGTGTGGTCAAAATCATACTAGCGATTCTTGTAATGTGTTGGAGGATAATGCCAGGTGTTGTTTATGTTCGGGTTTTCACTTCGCAATTAATAAGGCATGCCCTGAATATGTTCGTCAAACACAAATAAAATCATATATGGCTAATAACTGTGTTTCATATGCAGAAGCTCTTAAATTACACCCACCAATTATGAAATCATATGCAGATGTAGTGACCTCTCCGACCTTACCAACAAAACAATTGAGTTACAGTAGTCCATCTATATCTAACCAGACAACATCTTATAAAAAAACTATATTTCTCAAACCACGTACTAAAAACACAAATTTCTCAAAAGGCTATGATAGAGTAATTCACAATAACTTAATAAATGAATTCTCTATCCCCTCACCTAGTGATGGGTGTGCCCTTGCTAATCAACCTACCACAACACAATCAAATCAACATTCAGATGACTTTGTTACAGCTTTATATAATTTGTTAGCTAAATATAATATAGTCCTACCGTCCAACGCTGATAGTTTTACTGCTGATAATACTGTTCAATCATTTAATTATGGACCTAGACAAAATAATCCAATGGAACTGTCGGAGTGCAATTAATAAAAAAAGTGAACTGATTTTTTTATCAAACAAATATGATCCTTTTCTTTTTGTTTTGTCAGAAACATGGTTAAAATGTAGTAATATATTCAAAATAAGTGGATACAATACAGTGAGAGCAGATAGAAATGATGGTTATGGTGGTGTAGCCATACTCATTAAAAATCATATATCTTATTCAATAGTTACCTTACCTGTACACAGTGAAGATATATCTATAAAAGCAATAAAAATTAAGAATTTATGTATTGTTTCTGTATATATTCCACATCCTTCATTACATTTATTTGATGAATTAAATAATATATTTTCATTTCTGCCTAGGCCATTCCTTGTTCTTGGAGACTTTAATTCACAACATCAGTCATGGGGAAGCTCACATTCAAACAATTATGGTGATGACCTTTTGGATATTATAGACACAAATAATTTATGTATCTTAAATACAGGCTCTCCAACACGTCGCACTGATCCTCATCAAAATGTCAGTGTAGTTGACCTTTCCATATGCACCCCTAACTTAGCTTCTTCTCTATCTTGGTATACACTACATTCTACTCATGGAAGTGACCACTTTCCTATCGTAATCACATTCCCGACCAATAAAATATCTCCCCTTCCCAGTAAATCCACTAGAAAATATAAAGTTCCTCATAATGATTCAAATACTTGGTCACAATTCCGGGAATGTGTTAACAACAAGACAAGTACTCTGCCTTCACTTAGTCCTGGAAATGAACAACATTGTGCCGAAGTTCTTACTCAAATTTTTAATGAAGCGGCTGCAAAAAATTTTCCTGTAATAAATAATTCATTCAAAAAAATACCATCTCCCCCATGGTGGGATAATGAATGTACAGATGCTATTAAAAGAAGAAAGGAGGCAGAAAAGTGTTACAATAGGAATATGTTAACAACAAGCTATGAATATTTAAATAAAATAATTTTAGAAACTCGTAAATTATTTAAAAAGAAAAAATTTGATAGTTGGAAAAAATTCTGCAGTACTATTTCTCCTGATACTCATCCAACCACTATGTGGCGCAACATTAAAAGATTCAAATCTATTTATAGTAACTCTTCTCTCTCCTCTATTTCCCCTGAGTTAGCTAGTGATTTTGCAGACAAATTAGCTCCTCCTTGGGTACCACAGAAAATTTGTACAAATCACCCTGATAATTCAAACAACTTTAATATATTAAATGTACCGTTTTCTATGTTTGAACTCAAAGCTGTTATTAGTCACACAAAAGATTCAGCACCAGGGGGAGATGGTATTCCATATTCATTTTTTTCACATGTTGACGACCATATTATTTTATATTATTTGGAATTAATTAATAGCATCATGCTAACAGGCAATTTGCCTCTATCATGGCGATCACATGTAGTGTTGCCAATACTCAAACCAAATAAAACTCCAACCGAAGCATCAGCTTATAGACCCATAGTGTTATCATCTATATTACTAAAATTAGCTGAAAATCTCATAAAAAATCGTTTAGAATGGTTCGTTGAAAGCAAGGGACTTCTATCGCCGTCACAATATGGATTTAGAAAGGGTCGTAGCACTTTAGACAGCCTTAGTTTGCTAGTTACTGATATTCGTTTAGCATTCACTAAAAATGAGTCGGTTGTGGCTGCCTTCTTTTATTTATTTATTTATTTATTTATTATTATTGTTATGGAAGACCGACAGCACATAAAACATAAGAGATTTTTTTTTTTTTTATATATTTTCTTAGATATAATTCTGCCTATGACAATGTGCTATTACCGTTCTTAAAGAAAAACTAGAGTTTCTACATGTACCTACTATTTTAATTAATTTTATTTTTAATATTTTATCAGAACGCCGTATTTCACTCGTTTCCACAACAAGCATAGAGTTAAACCGAACCGTATGGAAAGGTGTCCCACAAGGTTCTGTGTTGAGTCCTATATTATATAACATTTATACACATGACTTAAAAAGGCCAGGTCAGAAGTACCCGCAATCGTCGAGCATGTATGAGGAATGTTATGAAAGTAGATGAAGCGAAAGAGATATGTAAGGACCGTAGCAAGTGGAAGGACGTAATCTCTGCCTACCCCCGTGGGAAAAAGGCGTGAGTGTATGTATGTATGTAGAAAATGCACTGCATAATAATATCCAAATACTCCAGTATGCAGACGATCTATTGTTATATTCGACGAACAAGTCAATTAATATTGCTGCAACTTCACTTTCTTCTAGTTTAGTAAATTTAAAAACTTGGTTGGATAATAATGGTCTGGAATTATCGACATCAAAAAGCTCCATAGTAACATTTACAAGAATGAGAACCCCACCGAATGTACAAGTATTATACGATAATACAGTGATACCTTGTTACACTAATATTAAATTTTTAGGTGTGGTTTTAGATTCAAACTTATCAGGAAAAAGTTACTGTGAATATGTTTTTAATAAATGTGAGCGTCTATTAAATATTTTAAAATGTTTAACGGGTATTTGGTGGGGAGCTCATCCACATAGTCTTAAACTGGTATACAATGCACTGATTCGGAGTGTGATCGATTACGGATTATTTATACTGGAGCCGTGTAATATCACCCCTTTAAAAAAAATAGATAGTATACAATCAAAAGCTCTCAGGATCATCACAGGTGCTATGAAAAACAGCCCCATAAATGCTTTACAGGTAGAATGTTATGAGGCCCCTCTTTATTTAAGACGCCAGTATCTGTCAGATAGATTTTTATTTCGTTGTTTTCAATCCAACTCTCAACATCCTTTACTAAAGAGTCTTCATTCCCTTTCTGAAATGATTCCTTCATCAAGCTATTGGGACCATAAATCACGGCCTTGTTTGATAGTCAGTTATCAAAAATTACTGAGTATTTCATCACCTATTCATCGTTCGACACGTCTTCCTATTTTCGACAACAGCTTCCAGTCAATAACAATATCCTTAAACTGTGATTTTAGTCTTCAAAAGAAGATTTGCCCAAAAAGTAGTTTATTACATAAACTTAATGTAAACTATGTTGATTGTGACCACATATACTCTGATGCTTCCAAACTATCTCCTGCTGGTTGTGTTGGTGTAGGAATTTATCATGTTCAATTCAACATCGTACAGAAAATCAAGCTTCCGCCAGAAACCTCTGTTTTCACGGGAGAATGTGTAGGTATACTCAAATCTTTAGAATATGTCTTGCTTATGAAACTAAAAAAGGCTGTAATTTTTTCCGACTCATTGAGCTCCTTACAAGCTTTAAATAAATATCCTTTTTATCTCCAACCTATTCATCCGGTTATTTTTGAGATTCGTAAATGTTATTTTAAATGTATATCATTAGGATATTCTATTATATTGTTTTGGATTCCTGGACACTGTGGATTAGATGGAAATGAGAGATCTGATACGTTGGCTAAAGAAGCAATACAATGCGGGGATATGTTTCCTTATAAAATTTATCCTTATGATTTGTTATCTTTGCCAGAGAATTACATGAGGAGTATGTGGCAAAACGCTTGGGAAAAGTCTCGCCTTTTGAAGGGGAAGCATTTCTCTCGAATACAACCTAATATCCCATTAAAACCTTGGTTCCGTAAAGCTAATTTTGGTAAAACTGCGACTAGTATAATTATTCGTATGCGTTTAGGGCATGTTTGTACCCGAGAAAACCTTTTCAGATTAGGTATAATTAGTGATCCATTATGCGAGTGTGGACATGACGTGGGAAGTGTTGATCATATTTTTTTCTTTTGTCCTTTATATGATCGATCCTCTTTAGATTCAGACCTTATATCATTCCGTATCCCATTCCCTACCTCTATTACTACTTTGTTAATATTAAAAAAACTACACAATCTATAACTCTCTGGCTACTTTTTTAATAAGTAATAATATAAAAATATAAGTTATACAGTTAACATATGTTTATGTTATGATAACATATTTATTCATTGTATTTATGCATAATGTCTAATATCCTCTCCTGATCCTGTTAATATAATCCCTTCCGTGACTCCGTTCTTCCCCTTACGTTTCCCTAACTTACTGTAAATGGCAAATGTACAAACCGTACGAAGCCAAAGAGAAGAAAAAAAAATAAATTTAATTTAAACCCTAAGGAATAAAATAAAAACCCAAAGGATAAATCTCCAGCTTTCTTTACGGTATAAACGCGTAAGGGGGCTTTAAACTCAGGCATTTAGGCGCGCTTTGACTGCGCACCGAATAAGAAATAAATTGCGCAGCAACTGCACGGATAACGGCGAATTCTCTGGAGCGACGCGATCGACACAGCAACAAATATGCTCCTGATGTGACCATATAGAAAGTATATCATTTCTTCCCGCCACGACCCTGCAATTTTCGTACATATAAGGTTTTATTACTATTTATATATTAAAAATAATTAATGACCCGAAACTTTTGCTGGCTAGTTTATATTCCTATATAATTGACAGGTAATATAAATTCTAATGTTATGTTTTTACAGTGTGATATGAATGGTATGTTTATTGGATGACCAACCTCACTGGCATCCTAGGCCGACCAACTCCTAAAGCATTCCCTACTGCATTGGATCAGTTTGAGTAAGAATATCAGAAATAGCATAAACGATGTTAATGACTCTCTCAAAATCGTTATTTAATTAACTGTTAAACATAAAGTACTGTAATTTACTACGTAATTTTGAAATTAAACTCGATTTTCATCTGGCTGAGGCATTTATTAACATTTATTTTTGATTTTCATTTTTTTTATCTTAATACAACATACATAGTAATTAACAATACATAATAAATAGTCCAAAAGTATATTACGCCTACAAAATAGCGTAGTCGTTATAAGATTATCGCCATACGAGTTGCCAATGTTCGCATCTCGCAAACGCAACCCATACATGACTCGGTCGAAATTGGGAATATTCTCAGAGAGAATTGACTGAAGACATTGTATTTCCTGATAGTAGAACGTCATCGTGTCGTTGTTGGCGTATCCATTTATAAAGCATTCTCTCGGAGTGTATTCCATTAACGAAGCTACATTATGTAACGAGTAGTAGGTATTGACCAGAGCAACGTCTGCCTGCCTGCACTCAATTTGCAGATTAATAGAGTAAGTTGTACAATATCAACAATTTAACAGTTTGTGCGGTTAGAAAATGTTAAATATGTCTTTGGCAAACATAACATTTGAGAAAATATATCTATTTTAAATCTATCTATCAAGGTTAATCAATGAAATATATGTACCTACAAAAATAGTTTGCATTTTTTAATATTGCTCTCAATGAAGAAACAATTGAATTTACGGGTTATTTTGTATAGGACAAATGTCAATTTTCATATATAGACACCAAAAAATCCCTATGAAAATTTTATACAGGTAGGTATGTAATTCATGTATAATTGACCAAATGAAATTTGCAACATTTCTACAAGGGTGTTATCTAAAAATATCACTCATTTAACCTTTAAATTCAGTTGGAGCAATTATATCTCAACTTGAGCGAGGAAGTAAGGTAAGTGTGTTATGAGAAATAAATATATGGTACATTGTTGATTGTGAACTCGGTTCGGAAGATCTAATGAGCTTTCTACAACCACACATAGATGGGATGCTTCCAACGTACTGCATAATGTGAAATATAAAGGTATTAGAAACGATTAATTTACAAATGTTACCTTTTAATAGATACTCAACACGTGTAGAGAATTTGTGCTTATAGTTCGTGCTTACATATATTTGTATGCGATAACTAGATAAATATAATACTTAGTGAGGGTAGTGCGATGAAGAGTGCATGGACGCATGTCGGATGGGAGCAGGCTTGGGCGCTCCACTCGACAGTACATTTCGACACACAGCGTCTAGTGATCTACCTACACATAGGTATATAAGATAAGGGTATATAATTTACACATAGATTTTAATAAAATTGACCAAAATTGCTAAACATTAGAAAACGATCAGAATACTTGAAAATAAAATTAGAGAAAATAATATAAAATGACTAGTTCGTAAAACAGAACCAAAACAGAACAGGTTAAAAGGTGAACTTTGCAATCAACTGTTTAAATTTTAGCAAGCCAAAACAGATAACACTTTAAGCCCGTATTTAATACAGACTTGTATTATTATTATTATAGTTTAAGTACACAATATTAAAATTAATAATAATCACATTGAAAGGTACATAGTCTATCCTCGAGATCATGATTTGCTTCTTAACCCCTAAGTATTTAAAATATCACAATAAATTGCTGTGCACATACGAAACAGGCAAATTTTGAGTGCAATTACATTTATGTATTATAATAGCATTACATTTCATCCTAATAAAACATTTACACTTAGAAAATTATAAACGTCATACTTATTTTACCACATATTAGTTTAATACAGATCCACAATGAATTGCAAATGACTGGTTATAAATACGATTAAACTCGAGAGGATTGCAAATGATCGTGGAAGCGACTAGACACATGAAAGACAGTTAAAAGCACAGAATATTAGATAGGTATGCGTATTTCTACAATAATTTATGGATGTCACTTTTCCAAAAACGGTATTACATTTATAATTTTAAAACAATGTTGATGATTGTGAAGTGCCTAAGAATTTATTGTTGTCATGTTTTAACATGGTTTATCACGATGGGATATAATATGTATTATATTATCCCGAGACATGAATTACATCCTTAGATTAGCCGCCACATTGTGAGATGTTTAATGCACCTAGACTTTTGTACGTTTAATAGAGACCGCAACTTCGTTGGAAAGAAGGATTCTCCTTTGTCCTTAAATATTTTCCTTTTTCCTTACCTGCACTGACAACAACTTTTTTTTTTTCTATTTTCATTCAAAGTAAAATAACTTTGGGTAAAGATTGAGGTGATACTCAGACAACGTTAGAATATTGCTATATTGTATTACATTTTACTGTTCGTTGACGATATGAAATTTACGAAATACCCCGGAAGAAACAGTGTAGGTATATATGACTTACAATAATAACATATAATGAATGTAATAATTTCTTGCAATGCGAAATCTATTGAAAGATTAATCATCAAAGCAAATAGTTTTTCACAAAAAGTATTCCTTATGGTCTATTGATTTATTTGTGTTTTGTGGTTATAAATACCGTAGAGTCTGATGGCTCAAGAACATAGTTCTAACAGACTACTGCGGTGTTTATTTCGTATTGAATAGTATTTCCATTCTTGCGCATCTTCAATTTTAAACTAAGCTTAGTGTAACCAAGCTTGTATTCACTTTGATGTGCCTCCAGAATCTTTCAAAAGAGTTCTCATTTATGGAAAATGTTCACTTCAAATATTAATCTTTTTTACGACTATACTTTTTCAATTATATTTTGAGATTACGTAAACAATTTAAAAAATGTTTGTGGCATTAATTTTGTTTATTTTTTACCTAATACACAATACAGAAAACTTAATACACAGTATGAAGAAAATATGATTCATATTTTAATAGACAGTTTTAGCTCTATTGTTTAAATAATACAAATTCTTTATAAATTATACAGGTGCAAAACAATATTGACTTAAAACTAACTATGCGTGCAATTTCATTACTTTTAGCTTATTTATGATTCTTATTATCTAACTCTATGTATACCATATAAGCATAAATAATATTGGAATTATTATCCTATACAAATAATATTCCTACGATTTTCTACTTGAACTATTCACTAGATTAATGTAATAAATATATAGTTATTATTTAATTAAGATCGTGATTAATATACGTTAAAGGTAGATTTAATAATATCTTACAGTTATAATCTTAAACTTACAGATTTGATTTGAGGTGAACATTTTCAAGAAAATGGATTAAATAAAAATATAAGACAGCTGCTAGTGCTGAATCGTAAAAATATTAACAATTTATTTTTTACTTAACACTTACTTTATATTGATTGAAGCGCACAGTTTTCTTTTAAATGTATATAATTAAATAATATTGTTTTTATAAATTTTGTACTGGAACGCGTAAGAATTGCCCTACGGAATTACATATTCAGATTACATATTCAGTACATTGTGGGGATCTATGGAATAACACGATATTTCGTCTCATAATTATTTAAATCTAGCTACAGCAACATTCGATATATATAATTTAACATTTGACGAAAGAACTTGATAAACATGATAATAAATTGCAATCAGTATTTTAAAAATCTTTCCTCAATCTCTACCCGCTCATTTCATATTCGTATTTGTAAAATGAATAGACGAATAAATAGTTTATGCGCTGAAATATTCAATTTTAGGAGTGTATGTTAAAAATGGTTTACACAATTACATCGTTTTACACAAAATACTTACTAGGTCATTTTAGGCTATAACATTCGACGACAACAATAAATTTTTAACGTTTTATTTTCTACTAATACCGAATGAATTTATTTATTCTATATTAAAGTGTAAATGTTACTTAAAAGGTGTGATTTTCAATAGCAGAGGTATACTATTTCAATACGAGCAATACATTAAAAAAGTTAAAGAAAAAATAAAGATAGCTATTACATTGAAATAATTAATGAAATACATCGTAATATGGTATGCTGATAAACAATAATAGGAACTGATTAACGCCTACAGCCGAACTATTGCCGCCCTGGCTTCGGCATACAATTACAATAGTCACTTCAGTCATAACTCTAAGTCCATGCTTATTGTATGATAATTGCGTTCGATACACAACAAACGAAATAAATTTAACAATATTTTAAATACGGATTTACATTATAATATTAATAGCTGCCTATAGTTGAGTTAATGTTAAGTTTATGTCAGGTGTTTTGCTCTCATTAAATAAGCGTATCCATCAAAAACAATTTGTACAAATAAATATATCAAGTACTAAACAACTCAAGTCATTCGGCTACCACTTTCAATCTTTCAAAGGTGTTCTTCACAATTGTCAGAGGATCGGGCGCCGCCGCTCGCTAAATATAGGCCGAATGATTAGAATTTTTAAAATACAAATAATTAAATTTACCTATGTACACATTCTTAGAGTTCTCTTATTTTATTTTACAACCCTCATAAGATAAGGAATGTTGTAAATTAACATAATGTAAATACATTAAATAAATAAGACAAACATTTCAACGGATATAAACATTTATGTTTCGTCAAATGAAGAACTATTAATCTAAAACATTTATGTATATGTCTACGACTAACAATGTCGACTACCAGTCTCACATTTTAGTTTAATAAGTGCTAGAAGGTACGAAATATTTGGAAAATAATTAGCTGCGGAGAGGTTTAATCGGGACGAAACCAGATCGCATCACTTCCTTCGCTTCCACGCATACGTGCGCGCGCACACCGACTCTATCGCGACTGTTTGCTGGCGGAACCTTACACTACACTTTAAGTGGCCATGCTCTCGGCGTATGCTGCACCACTACTTGATATGTTTCATTACGTTCAACGCGTCTAGTAATCTTGCCTGGTTGCGTCCGAATGTTAAGGAATTCGCAGCTATCACTGACCGCTGTAAAGCACTTGCGGGTCGATCGATGTCAATATTTAAGGTCCTTGTAAACTAGCGGAATGTTGGAGCACTATAGGGTCGGGGTCCAGGGTAGAGCTTAGCGGCCGCGCGCCCACCGCAAGAGCGCGTCGGCCAGCACGTCGAGATGGGCCTTCGTCTGCAAGCAACCAACAAAGACAAATTAAATCAATGTATTAAAATATTAATTTAAAAAGTTGGATATTCAAATTATATTAAATTAATATTTTTAGATTCCATATTTAGATTGAATAACTTCAAAATACCTAAGACACATAAAACTCGAAAACAGATGCTGCTGTGGATTGCTGTTGATGTAAACCAAAATAGACACACGGGTTATTTAAATATAAGTTTATATTTTTTTTATAAAACTTATATTTAAATAATTAAAGATAAAACTATATATTAATAAATATACCTATATATATAAATCTCAAAGAAACTAAATCTAAAAGACTGTACCTAAAATAATATAATATTTTAAATAAGTCAAAATTGGAAATACACCGCTCCTCGCTATTTTTTTACCCCTACAATCAGTCAAAAGCCGGTATCGATTGGGGATAAAACGGCGACATTGCGACGAAATACGGACACTGCCGCCGTCATGTAATGTGATTTTGATAAAAAGTAAACCCCTTTTTATGATTGATCTGAAAGCCCTTGAATTTTATTTACTGCCGGAGCGTTTCTAATGAATTCTTTATGTACTGAAAGAAATTTCAGTTCCGAAAGGAACAGGTAGGTTGTGCAGTTATTAATTCCTTCTGATGTCGTATTAATTCTAATATGCTAACATCATGATAACAATATGTTAATATCAGAATAATTATATTTATTTCCCTTATTGCTATAAATATTACTTGTTTTTGTAGTTGTTTTTTTTTACTATAATATAGAAAAACATAATAAAAAGTTTATTATTATATTTTGAAGTAATTTCAGTGACATTTTCATCTGTCACATGCGCTATGAATATTCGGTCGATTATTTATGATGTCGATCGTAAATTACGTAAAAAGTTAAAATTTTATTGAATTAACTTATTTGACATGACTTCTGTAGTTTACATCAAATACTTATCGAAAATTAGCAAAGTCCGACAGCAATTTCTTTCAAATGTACACATTCATATATTATTTTTCTTCTATGAAAGAGATTTTTTCGTTTTTACCTTACTTGAGTATAGTAAGTACGAAATATTTAGACTGCAATGGGTCAAAAAACTGACTATGTTTGAGTGTTCTCGAATAAATACTATTAAGAAACTTAATAACAACATCAAACACATGTTTCATGTCTAGACAAGATGTACATCGAATGTACTGATATACACGTAATAAAGAAATATAACTTTGTTACAAATGATTTCATAAATATACAGATTTCGTGACTGGCCTATTAGGTGCTCCATCGGTAGTAATGTTACAAATAATGTAAAAAGGAACTTTTCAAAGACGTGATAGTTTCTTGAAACTCTATTTAAAGAACTCATGCAAGCTATTTCGTCATTAATACATTTATCCGTAATAGGCTATTTGACAATGCGAAAAATAAAGTGTCAATTACTGTTAACAGTATAAATTAAGATTTAAAAAATGATTATTTATTAACGTAAGTTGAAAATAATGATTAATTTATTTTAAAATCCGTAAATAAAAATTGCATTTTTTAAACGTTAAACGTTTTTAAACGTTTGTCACGTGACACAAAACGCTCCTGATTGGTCGAATTTATCATGACGTCACTTGCTTGTAAACTTCGTTTGCGTACTTGTGTTGCGCCTAGTTGTGGTAGATTATCTCCGTTATATTAAGATTTTCTTTATTATGCATTGTTTTTTTTTTGTTTATTTGCACTATTTTACAAGTACTTTCAACCATGGACAACGATTTTGTAAAAGCAGACAGCAGAAACCTACCGCAAGTCGACGCAATCATGGTCGGATTATTTTTCAAAAATAATTCTGACTTTTATGCTTCGGAGCTAAAAAATGTAAAAACAGCAAAGTAAGTATAATTACACTTTACTGGTAACTTAAATTATATCATAAGAAAGTGAAATAATGATGAACTTCCACAAGAACTTATATAGGTTATAAATAATTAAGTTTGTTTGGCACAATTTCGTGAACATAAACGATAATTTGTTCACGTTACGTCGGTTATTGAATGTCTTCACATTGTTTAACAAGTTCCATTCTTTGCCGTTTGACAAATGTAGATCGGGAAGTACCAGCATCACACATTCTTTTAATGCGATCTGGCTGGCAATGAAATTTAAAAGGCAGAACTTTATCTTTTAAAATTATTTTCTGACTGAAACCCATTTTGTACTGATAGTTTTTTGCCATGTCATTTTCCATCTGTAACGAACAAACTAGTTTTAGTCGGGATCTTTTAGTGTACTGCTTATTGAAATCATAGGACTCTGTAGCTACAAATTTTAACAAGTATTATGGAAAACACCGGAAACATTCGAAGTGAGTTGCAAGAGACATTCTGTTAAAAACATTAGAGGTATTATAACCTCAAATCAATAACGAAAATATTAACATTCTGAATGTAATTAATTATTACAAAATATAAATATTATGTTTACTTACATCGAAATGGTCTTCACAAAAGAAAATATTTGTACTATTCGCTATGTCATTATGATCCCTCCGAGAAAGTAGCAACCACTTTCGGCGCACTTCGATATTCTTTGGAACACTTACAAATAGTTTTTCCGGAGTTTTTAACGACGTATTTGTACATTTTGGAACTGCACACCATTTGTAACTCATTTTGTTACATAAATCACTGATAAAAAGTAAATCCAATCGCTTTGTTTACAACAAACAAATATATATGCCAGTTGTCATAGATCAGAATACAGGCAAGTGACGTCACCTACCTCATTGCAGCGCCATATTGTCAAAGTAGCGTTTTGGCACACTATTTAAATATTGAATTTTTAATTCGATGTTTTTCAGCTAATATATACCAGAATTAAAAATAACTTTTACTGGGTTCCTTAGACTTTACTGCATATTATAAAATGGATTTTAAAAACCTGTCAAATAGCCTATTTCATCCAATGCAAAAATGCAGTATTTATTCTCGCTAGCGTGGCTATTGTGAAACGAACTACTTGTCAATTATGTACGTCGATTCTACATGTTTATGTTTTTCGTCATAATATAAATTAAGAATTCATTACCGCATAAAAATTTTCTATCGCCAGACATTAAAAAAATGCTTGTACAGACTTTAATCTTCCCAATCCTAGACTATGGTGATGTGTGCTACTTCGATCTGAATGCTGATCCTCTTAATAAGCTGGACAGACTTTTAAATAACTGCATTCGCTTTGTATTTAACTTAAGAAAATTTGATCATGTATGTGCATTCCGATTACGTTTAAAGTGGTAACCTATACGGCAGCGTAGGGATATGAGAGCCTTATTGACGCTTTACTCCATACTTAATAATCCTTATACCCCTGGTTACCTCAGTACCCACTTTGAATACCTTTATTCCTCGCATAATAAAAATCTTCGTTCTGCCTCAATTGGCCTTCTAAAATGTCCTTCTTACCACTCTGATATAATTCATTCCTCCTTTTTCGTCAAATGTATTCGTTTATGGAATTCACTCCCTCAAGAAGTGAGAAACTGTCCGAGCAAACTTAGTTTTAAGATTAAGTTGCGTAAGCATTTCTTCCAGGAAAGTTTTGGGTAATGAAACTTAAGTTATTTAGAAAGTAGGCTGTGCATATCTTCGTTATAAATTTTCGCAAATAAGATTTAGGCGATTCTATATTAGGGTATTATAATATGTTTTTATTTATGTATTAGGATTATAAATCTATTATTTATTAGTATCAATATTGACTCGTTTTCTATCTTTTTGGTACATCTACCACATTGTATCTCTGCATCACCCGAAGGTTGACTGGCAGAAAATGCCTTGGGCATTAAGTCCGCCTTTGTACACTTTTTTTAATTGTACATGAAGTATAAATAAATAAATAAATAAAATAAATTATCATATATATGAATAATACAAGTTTTTATTAATTCGTCATTAGAAAATGTTTTGTTACTTTTTGCAATAACACAAATACTGTAGTAACTCTACAGTGATTGGCATGTGTGCTAGCTTTTGAAAGCAGTAAAACGCAGGAAAGCAGTAAACAAGTATTTTGCTAAACAGACAGTTTTTACGAAAATAGTAGCACCCGATACATTCCGTACGTAGCTGAGCAGTGTATTGTAGTGGTTATCCAAAACAATGTTGAGGTCGTACTTTGCTCATAAATAGTCTATATCGACATTTGTAGGGTACAACCCAGCTTAGAAGCTTATTGTTGATGCGAGAAACATTAGCTAAACTGAAAACACATTGTCAAGAGTCTCATGTACTGATTTATAGAATTTAACTTGCTGGCCTGTTTTGTTTGTCGTTTGTCAAATTTCAAATGCATAGCAGAGATACGTGATCATTGATAGAGCGCAGGCAGCCCCCTAGTTTACGTCAGTGGCGTTTGTAAATAGAGTCCAGTATTTGCCTCTAGTATTCTAACATCACTCAGTCTTTGTCTTACCGTTTTATAGAACATGCAAGCCTGTCGGTCTTCATCTTCGCCACTGGGACAATCGATGAAGCCGTCGCAGAGCACGTGGTCGTCGATGCAGCGGTAGCGGCCCTGCCTGTCAGGCGTCGGGCAAGCAAACCGCTCCATACCATCCGCAGCAGGTGGGCATTCTGAAACAATCCACATTGGGTTATTAAATGTGAAAATTAAAGTTTTTGTAATATTATAATAGTAAATCAAATGAAATTATTTATTTGTTATAAATAATAAACAGATTTCCAAAGTCACATTTAATGGATGTTAAATAGTAGAACACAACACCTGTTTATTTTTTAATTAATCGTATACCAAAAAAATGTCATAACATAATATATTGTTGTGTTGTACAGAATTATATTGGAATAAAAAAATATTGTTAATAAATAAGAAACTACAAGCGCAGAAACGTTGCGTGAGTGTATACCGTTTTAAAACAGAAACCATAAGCTAAGGCGTCTTTCATGTTTTTTTTTCAATTATTTCGTAGCTTAAGTGAATCATCGTGAACTATCGGTGTCAAGAGGGTCACGTGGAGAGTCTGCCTGACATCATAAAAACTTTATTATATACATACGAGATTTCGTGACTTTCAAAGTTGACTACCACTCGCTAAGCGTAGAGGAAAATACTCAAATTGGTCGGAAATAGCTCGGTAATGGCAGTTGATTTTCAGTGAAATATTAATTGTGTGTAAGTGCTTAACAACGAATAAAACACAACAGGGACAAAATAAACAGTCTAATACACACACAAATGAATAATATAGTTACAGATTTAAATAAATATGATCAAAAACCTGGCGTATAATAAATATTGACCTTCAATATTAATTATACGCCATTTATTATATATATTTACGCAATTTTATTATATATATTTATTATATATTTGCTTTATATATAAATCAGTCTTATATTCTTTTTAATATCTCAACCTTAGCCGGTAGATTTGTGTCAGCCACATGTCCTGTACGGAAAATCAGACAAATAACTGACGTTGATACTGCCATATCAGTTTATTTCAGTTACTTCATTGTTTAATGTCATACGGGATACTCTTGTGGGGTACTGCGGCTGATATAAGAACTATTTTTCGTTTATATAAACGTGTGCGATCTCTTTACAAAATGGGTTCCCGAACTTGTTGTAGAGTGAGATTTAAAGATATTGATATATTGACTACTGTATAGCAATATCTTTTTTTTTTTATTATCAGTTACATAAAATAGTATTAACATTTTGATATAGATATCACTTAAGCCACTAAAGCTTGAATGTGATACCCTTATGACAATTCTGTTCTCAATTTAGGTAGGTAGGGAACACTCATTATTATATTATTAAAACATAACAGCAAGTAAACATAATATACACAAATTTTAACTACTTAGATATCCATACGATACAATAACGTTACAATCACAACTCAGACAGATAATACTTTTTTATTTGAACTTTTATGTTTTTGTTACTAATAATATTGCGGATGGAGGTAGGTAAAGAATTGATATGCCGAGGAACAAGGAATGCATTCGTTCGTTCGCCATAGCAATTCCTTGCCTTTTTTGTAACAAGTTTGTTTTGAGCCATTCTCCGCGTATACACAGAATGTTCCACTTCAAACTGAATATTTTTATTAAAAAATTGTTCTTTTAATACGTTGTATTTTACTTTATCATGTATAGGAAGTGTTTGGCAATATCTGAATATTTCTGATTCACTTAACTGTTTTTTATATTTGTGTGGAATTATTAATTTTAGAATTCTGAGCTGTAAATTGTAGACAGAATCCAAGTACGTTTTGTAAGTTCTTCCATAGCTAGATAAACCGTAGGACACCACCGAATCGAAGAATGCATTGTATAACAATAATTTAGTTTTAAACGGGATACGATTATTTATTGTGTACATTTTGGCTAGGATTGCGCGTAGCCTTTCACAAATTCGATTAATATGATCTCCCCAATTGAATCTACTGTCTATCGTCAAACCCAAATACACATAGGGTGAACTTGCTCGATGAATGGACACATGTTATTGCATTTTGATTGGTTGTTGTGTAGACAAGTATGAGTGTGTGATACTAATTTGTGTTCATTTTGCTGACATTTTAGATAAGGAGACTTTATATGCATTAATATTGTTTTTTGAGCATTAAGTACGAGCCCCGCATCGTGACACCACATACTTAGTCTATCAAAGTCTTTCTGTAAAAATGACATAGCTCTTTTAGTATCATGATCTGTGATGAGCAGACATGTATCGTCGGCAAATTGGTAAGACTTGCAGTACTGAAATATTGTATTCATATCATTGTCATATACCAGAAAATGCAAAGGCCCACAGACAGATCCTTGGGCTGTTCCATGTGTCACGCTATGTACGTTACTGAGGTCGTCAGCTATTTTACTGTGTATTTTCGGTTACTGAGATAGCTGACACACCATTCAAAAATTGGACCTCTTAAACCTGTCTGTTCCAACATCGTCAAAAGTGTATTATGATTTAGAGTATCAAAGGCACGCGAGAAATCTATAAACAAAGCAAGTACATGTTTTCGATCATTAAGTGCCGTATTAACGTAATCCGCAAAGTTTGTAAGAAGTGAAGTAGTGCTCTTATTACTTTAAAAAACCATACTGTGAACTGTTTATTATTGAAAACTTACGATAAAAGTCATGCACCTGACTGCAAATAAACTTTTCCGCTATTTTACCTATTGACGAAAGTAATGTTATCGGACGATAGTTACTTACGTCATCTTTTTTACCTTTCTTAAATACAGGCCTCACACAACCCACCTTTAACGCGTCCGGATACTGACCGGTACTAATGCTAACATTTATTAATTTGGCAACAGTAGAGGATATGTTTTTACTTATTCCCTGTAAATGTGAAATACTAATATTATCAAGACCAGGAGCTTTCCTATTACTTAGAGTGTTTATGAGTTTGTTAATTTTTACCGATGTCGCTTTGTTAATCTTAATACTAACATTTGTCATTGTTTTAGTCTGGTCAGTGAGTAAGAGTGAGTTGCAATTGGGAATTATTGATTTTACAGAGTTATCAAAACCATCGGCAAATTTGTTAGATATTTCGAGAGGTGTTAAACTTTGTGTACTAAATGCATCTAAAACAAATTTGTCAACAGATTGAGTTATTTTACCACAAATGGAATTAATTATCTTCCAAAGCATTTTAGGGTTACTATAATTTGCTATAATTAGATTTTTTGTATACTTATTTCTGTAGAATTCTAAAGTTTTATGTGTTTTATTTCTAATTTTATTGTATTCTAAATGTAAAACATGATTTTGTGGATCTTTCCTCCATTTTTTGAAACAATTATCTCTAAGCTCACACAATTTAATTAAGTTGTCATTAATCCATGGCAGGCGGTCGCTCTTTTTATTTTTTCTACGGATATTTAGAATGCGTTTTGATTTTTCTAGAGATTTTTTAAAAGTATTAGTGATAAATTCCAGTATTGAATCCGCTGTATTATAATTTTCTGTAACAGACCAGTCAATTTTACTCAGTTCGTTAAACAAAATTTTTCTATCATAAATACATTTTATATTTGGAACATCCTGTATAGTTTTAACTGCTTTATTTATGTTCATAATAATATAAAAATTTATACTAAACAAAGTGATACACATAAGTTAAATACATATAACTTGTCATGCCACAAGCTTGACTATAAATAGTTATTGTATTATTTGTAGGGCAAGGTTTTCAATACTGTAACAAATTATGAAAAGGTATTCTAGAACAACTCTATAACACTTTAAACAAGTTTAAGAACCATATTAAAAACTATTAAAAAAAGTAGATTCCATTTCTTCCGTACATATTACGTACTAGGTTTTTATTCTATTAAGTGTATATGTGTTTTGACGCCAATAAGTGCCTGCACAGGTCTATCTTGAATAAAGATTATTTTAATATTGTGTATAATTTAACTTCATGTCGTTTTTATTTATTTATTGTAGTATTATTAAAACTAATTAATATTTTAATAGGTCGTAAAGGCTTATGTTGAATATAGATATTGAATGTAATTTAACAGAATACTGAAGTAAAAACCAGTAATAAGACTAAAATTAACCAAATAAGTAATCTTACAATAATGATGAAAGACTATTTACGCAGGAAATCAAGTTTAAGATATCTAAAATAGCGTTGACGCTATTATAAATAAGGCATGTAATTGTTATTCCTACGGTGTCCAAACTTGCTCGATAAACCTTTCTCCAGAAGCTTTCCGCTGGAATACAATTCGGGATCGGGAAAGTCTAGTTCACCGAGCAGGGACATTGTAGTATGAGGGATGGTTAATTAACTATTTTACAATCCCGCTGTTACAAATAACACTAAGGAAAAATCTATGTTCATAGAATCAGACACTCAGCCTTAAATCAGGTGAACTAAATTTATCATTATCATAGTTCATATACGTCTCTATCGAGGGGCGTGAGCTTACCCTAACTACGAGTATATTAGGGTGATTAGGTTTTAAGAACTAACTCTGGCTCATTGAGGATTGGTTCACTACATACACCATTAAATTTCTTCGCAAGTGCGTGCCGGTAACTTCGCGTTGTTTTCCTTCAACGTAGGAGCGTCATATAAATGTGCATGTGGAAAAAAATACACTGTTGCATGTTCACCCGAACTATTTGATCCGTAATCTAGTGTCGAGACCACAACGCCATCGAAGCTCTTCGAATCCTAATTACTAGTAACTATTGGACGCTTCTATTGATTGGTTCGGTGAAATATAGAACAACGTTTAAAAAATCAAGGGCCAAAGTTCATTGAACTTCACGCAAATGTAGCTTTTGACTTCGCACGTTTATTTTACAAAGAGGGCCCGCAGCCGGATTAATGAGCTGTGCTAATGCCCCACACATTGTGTATTTTAAACTGTAGAACATGTCTGCAGAGTTAACTATACGTTGTTCGTATATCCAACTAATAAAACGTGGGCGCGCGATTTTCAGGATAGAGGTTCCCAGTGGTCAGTTAACGATGATTAATATCTATATCTATCTTAATAACTGATTGATTACGTACCTATCTGTCGTAGCTGTGAGGAAGTTTAATTCATGCAGGATAACGACATATTTCAGACATGTGATACATATAATTCTCGTTACCTTTGGGTCTATTTCAGGCGTGTAAATAATAAATGAAAGCAATAAAAACGAATCGATATTTTGTACATCAACGCCGAAAGTACTCAGAGTTAATTTTGATGTACCATTTGTGTGTGTCAAACCCTTATTTACTAGTCTGAAATTCTGAAATTGTCTACAGTGAATGACGACATCAAATACTTTATTTATATGGTATTATTTGTAGATTCTCTTATGGTACATTAATAGTAATATACAAAATGTTAAAATAATTATTACAAATAAATAAGCAAATATGTTTTACACTGGCACCAATTAACCAACCGTTAGCACTGCAAAGTTTGTGTATAGTGTATAGAAATATTTTTTATTAATAGCCGTGACTAAGACATAAATGTTCGTATTCGTCTATCATCTGGACTCGAACTCGAAACACGCGGCCACGGAGGTCGTCAAACGTCGACAGTGTGCAAATATCTAACAATGACAAAACAAATACTTGTTTGTTCACTCACAGAATAATATTATGTGTATTAAAAATAACATATTTGGTAAACGTTTCTTATATATAAATTCTTATATCCTTATTAATAAATATTATATCCTGAAAAGAATATATTATAAATTATTAATATAAGTATTATTTTAATGTATATATACGATTGAGAAGGATATTGGCTGCTATATTTTAGATTTCTTCTATATGTTCGGTGATGGACACGTGAAGCCTTTCACATGTGAATTCCTTTCTTCCTTTAGATGTTAAAGATGGAGAGGGGGGAGGGAGGTTTACAGCAATTATATCTCTGTGAAGTGGCCGGATATGGGGTGGGAAAGGGCTTAAATAGTTTTCTACACTTGCTCGTAATTACGTAATAGGTATGTAATTACACCGAATTTAGTCCTATCGTGTATGTCCCATTACCAACCAAAAGAATATTACATGTGTTTATGTACACAACACGCACAATTTGGAATTGAATAGTTATAGCATGCAAAAGGAATTTATATCTAAAAAGCTTAAGCTAAAAGTAAAATCAGTAAGTTTGGCGTTCACAAACGTTCTATTTTATAAATATCACAATAGTCTAGTGAAAAACCTTATACATACTATATTAATTATACTGTCAATAATTGTACTATGAAATAAATTTATTATCACGTACAAAACCTGTTTTAATTACTTACGTTGGGGTTGAAAATAGTCGTAAAACACTCGTAAGCTATTGTAAATTAATTATTCGACTGAAAATTAAGCACCCGTCTGTGGTCCGCCCCCAATATCACTCTAGTGAGTAACTTTCAGCTCACTTATGTTTAAATGTACTTTTATTTTATTAATCGTGTCTGTATGAAGTTTTTAATATATTTATTATTTAATATAATTCCCAAAACCTTTAAGTGCGATACTGCGTCTATCATTTATTAATGATAAGTTTTATTAATGTATATTTAAAAAAAAACAATTTCAATTGTTTCCAGGTGCACTAGGTGCTTGTTAAAAATTCCAATAAATAAAATTATGTTAGTATTGAATTTAGATTTTGATGCTGATTTTTTTCATTCCTAATAAGCGCACTAGTAAGAATTCAGGAAATCACGCATGTTCAATGTTTAACTTTTCCACGAGCGTAATGCTGAACTTCCTTTTCTTTTCACTTAGTACGATGGCTACTCCGAGCTTCTATTTTTAGCCGCGCCGGGGAAAGTGGGGTCTTGCTCGATTGCTAGCGCACAGCGCCCCCTATCCGCAAACCCTATCTATTCACTTTGTGGGAGGCCGCGACGTTTTGTGCATTCGTAAGCAGAGGATAAAACGGTACAGGTGAGCTTTGAATTTATTGGATGTCTCTGCCATGTAAATAAATGCCTCAATTAGTTTATTTCACTCGATTCAACGTCAAAAATTAATACTGGTTAATCTCGACTTTGTCAAAATTCCAACATCTAACTAACTAATCGATTAAAACAATTTCGTATAGATCCGTTATAGCATGAATAATTGTACATAATGTGTGACGGTCGCGTCCTTCATAACCGTATCAACGATTTTCGACTCTTAATATTTAATGAGCTGTTGTATATGTGAGCTTTGATATCAGATGTAGACTAGATAACGATTAAGCTAAATGTTTTATGATACACAATTAAATTAGACACGCTTAAATATTTATAGGCTCCAGATCAACTTTCAACAGTATAGTTTCACGTGACGCTTATTGTACACCTTAATAGCAACTGTGAATGTACTGTCTGCTTCCATCATAAGTGTCGATTGAAAATTCACAAATAACTCAAACGTATTCTAGTCTCGCTAATGGGGATACTCTGCGGCTTAGCGTTGGTTTGGGAATACTAAAGAATTGTCGAGTTCACAAGGCAGCGCTAAGGGTTTTCGGGACAATTCGTTTATTTTTTCAATTTCGATCTCGATGCTGTGGTTGTGGCGTTGTTGTCATATAATTAGTCCCACCAAGTGCCAGTTAGACCGGGGGTTCCGCATATTATAATCGCAACATTTTTTTCTGATTTCGATTTTTCCCTTAGTTTTACTAGGTGACTTTGCTTTATGCCAAGTTTTACGATTCCAGGTCAATGAGAAATACTCTATAGGTTTTAATTCCATTGCAAGTGCCAAAATTATGCGGCATAAATAAATATGTGGATATATAAATATACGGGGCTTAAAATGGCGTGTCTTTTGATTGCCTCGGCTTCGAAATTAGATTTTTTAATTTCTTTCAAGTATTGCAGTATTTGATATCAGTTGCAATTTGATACTTTTACTTGTTTCTGGGAAAAAGGATCTTGACAGACGGACTGATAAACAGACACCGAAGTACGATACTATATGGGTTCCGATTTATTGGTACGGATTACGGAACCCAGATAACCGGAAACAGTACTTTCACTGCGACAAGCTCAACGCCGCGAACATAATCAATAAACTTGACGCGAATAAACATAAATTTAATGTGGTAGTATGAAATTATAGAGAAGAGGAATATTGGAGGAGATTATTATAGATATATTTATTTATTATTTATTTATTTATTTATTTATTTATTTAGATACACCATCGACAATATCAAATACATTGTTTATCAGGATAATATCGCAGTAAATTCTTATTTATAAGATAAATGCCACTACAGGTGTATACAACATTGACAGAAAACAACACAATTGTATGAAATGATTACAATTACTAAAAACTACGATTACAAAGAATTATTTTAATTAATTAATAACTACATTGAACATCACGCAAAGAAAGCAGATCAGCGCACTTCTTTTTAAAAGTGCGTTCGGGGTCATTTAGGACGTCAATGTCAGGTGTATTAATATCGTTATAAAATCTCATTAGTCTTTTTATAGGCGAGAATTTACCCAAGTTTGTTCTGCTAATAGGAACATTGAAGATATGTGTTATCGGGTGCCTGGGTATGCGAGAAGGGACTGCAATTCTAATTTGATTCAGCAAATCAGCAGAAATCAAACTTCCACCCAACAATTTATGCAACGTCATTAAATCAAGAAGATTACGCCGGTTCGCCAATGAGGTCATCTTAAGATGGGAGAGCCGGGAGATATAGTCAGAAGCATAAGGACAGTCCTGTACCCTGAAGGCAAGATAGCGAGTGAAGTTTTTTTGAATTCGTTCTATCCTATGTATATGAATTTTATACGATGGATTCCATATGACTGAGGCATATTCTAGAACACTTCGAACCAGAGCATTGTAGATGGCAATAAGGGTTTGCAGGTTCTTAAAATCCTTACATATACGTTTGACAAAGCCCAACAATTTCCAAGAACGTGTTACAATATTGTCAATATGTTCCCGGAAGCTTAGCTTAGGATCAAAAATAACACCAAGGTCGCGCGTAGATGATGCTTCCTGCAAGAACCCTCCACAGATTGAGTAACGAGATGATATTTTGGTTTTATTTCTTGTAAATGAAATGTAGGTACACTTTAAGGGATTCAATTTCATCCTATTCGTTGCACACCAATTGCATACAGCATCAAGATCTTTTTGTAATAATAGTATATCGTTCTGATTAGCCATAGTTTTATATATTTTTAAATCATCCGCAAATACAGACAAGTGGCTGTGCTTAATAGAGTTAGAAATGTCATTGATGAAAACTAGAAAGAGAACAGGACCAATATGTGATCCCTGAGGCACCCCTGAGAGTGCCACGTATTCACAAAATTTAAAACCGTGAGCTACTACTCTTTGCGATCTATTTATCAGGTACGATTCAAACCAACGCAACAGGTTGCCATGCACACCATACGACGCCAACTTCCGCAATAGAATACTGTGGTCAACGATATCAAACGCACTGGAGAAATCGGTGTAAATGGAATCCACTTGTACCCTATTATCGACTTCGTCTGCTACCTTTGAAACGTATTCCATCAAATTACTCACCGTAGACCTACCCCTACAGAAGCCATGCTGCGCATCCATGATAACATTCCTGAAATAGCCAGTAATTACTGGATAAATTAAACGCTCAAATATCTTTGCAAATACGTTAATAATTGACACTGGCCTATAGTTTTTAATGTCATCCTTATTACCTTTTTTATGAATAGGAACTACGTGGGTAGATTTCCAATCACTAGGAAATATTCCAGATAATAAAGATCTACAAAATATTAATTTTAAAGGTAAAGCCAGGTTTTTAGAAGTCATTTTTATAAAAAAAGGCGGTATGCCGTCAGGACCTGCACCTTTATGTATGTCCAAAGACTTCAAGATGGTAAGTATTTTGCGTTCGGTCACGTCTATATTGCTAAGAGAATTATGAGGGCATGAATCCACGAGAACCGGGGTAGGATTATTACTGGGCGGGGTAAATACGCAAGAAAAATGTTGAGCAAAAAGATTACATATCGCTTCTCCACCCTTTGCTGAAACACCACTCAGGTGCATTACTTCTGGAATACTGGAAGAACCGGCTTTGTTGCTACGTACGAACGACCAGAATTTTTTTGGATTTTTTGAATAGATTGTTCGGTACTTTGTACGTAATCAGAATAGCACTTAGAAATCATCACTTTTACTCTACGATTACAGAGCTTAAGCTCTAATAAGTCTCTAGGATTTTTATAAATTTTGAATTTTAAACGTAACTTATCTCTTTCTTTTATTAATTTTATTACATTGGAAGTAAACCAAATGGGAAATTTTAAACTACGCGACTTAGTTTTGGGTATACTTTTTTCGATAACGATATAGAAGAACAAGAACTACAACATAATACAGATATTAATGAGGATAACTAAACAAAAACATGGACTGCGAGTACGTGGACAACATAATTTGCTAAATATAAAAAGTAAAATCAAAGAAAATCAAGATATATAAAACATCACTCGCAATTTGAATATATTATGTGTCAAAAATAAATTCATCACGAAAAAGTAATAGTTAATATTCTTAAAATTCTTGATTAGTTCTGTCTTATAATAATAATCTTATAAGCATCGTCGTACAGGAGGCGAGTCATTAAATATTAATTTTTCAAATTTCTTTTGCTGTCTTCCTACTTCCTTACAAAGATATTTGTAAGGAAGTAGGAAGTATTTGTGTTGGTAGTTGTGTTTTTAGTGTTATAATATTCTTTATTTCTTATGTTGTTGTTGTTACATTTTACTTTTTGAATATAGTAGTTTATTATTTATCTTAAAACTTTGCTTTACTTACTTGAAAAAACGAAATAAATTATAATATTAAATCAGTTCTTGTATATTAAATGTAATGGGAAAGAAATAAAAGCCAATAAAAAATAGTATCGGCTAGGAAAGTAAGCTAAAATCGTAAATACATAGTTGTACCAAAGAAAATGTCAATAAAACAGTTCAGAATGAGTCGGTCGTTGGCTGGGACTCGATGAAAGGAACCAATGCGCCGGCTAGCATTAGGTATTACGTATTCAAGGTAGTGTCGTTAATAGTGCGCTAGGATTCTTACATTGCTTTTTGAACATTTAACGACTTTTTCACGTCCTAGGCTATCCAACCAATACTTATAAAATGACCTGAATACGCTATATTATAGTAATGCGTTTAATATTCATAGCCCAAAAATGTACTAAAATAATTCTTCATAATGACGATAAGAAGTTAGCGATCGTTCGAATAGTCCAAGAACAAGGAAAACAAAACAAGTGGCAATTAATTTTTTGCGATTAGTATGGTGTGGCTCTTCGTATTTCAAAACTTTATGACTTTTTAATTAAATATAAATGAAGAAATAAATAGCTTTTAACTGACCAAGTGCACTATTGCATGAGAAATAATTTTGTGGCTGTTAAATGGTGCCAGGGCGTAGGCTGTTTTTTAAATTTCCCACAGAGCCCACCTACTGAAATACATTGTTGATATAATGGGTACCTCTATACAAATACACAAGAGGTAGAACTTATTCAATATATACACAGATAATAATTATAATTATTAAACAGCATGCAATTTATTTCACTCCAATACCAGGTCACATCAATAAATATTCTTAGCGTATTAGAATACTAATTTAAAAAGATATGGCGCTTAATGACCTGTAAGCTAGGAACTGTAGGCTAGCAGAGATTCGAGTTTGAGTCAGTGATTAGGTCTTCTGAACCTGTGGATGTCCTACAAATATATTACGATTAAATTAAAATGGAATGAAATTTAAGTAGATCACTAAGATGAACCCGTTATTGTTGGATCGATATAAACAAATGTGTAAATTAGGTAATTAACCCATGTTTGAGTTATTCCTTTAAAATAATTATTCCTCCACGCCAAGGTACGAGAAAAATAGAATCTATTCAACTCCTTCGTGATAACCTACAGTCAAAGTAGAAGGGACGCTATTGATAGATATGAGACCACGAATGGGGAAGAAACTTTATCAAATTAATAATTCAATAATGAAATGAGAGCTTGAAGAACTCTTGTTCCCCCGATAGGAAAATGTATCTTAAGACAATACATAAATAATTTTTGATTACTAGGAAAGCGATTCTGTTTCTAAATATTGTAACATTTTATTTAAAAATTATCACCAACATAATAAATTTGAATAGAATGCACAATTCAGTTTAAGTACGTAATCGTTCACGAATGCTTAATATCTGTTAATATAAACCAAATAATATGACTGATGTGATGCCCGTCTCAATAAAAGTTGTAAATATATATTAATGGTGTATATATAATAAAAATAACAATATTTTAGAAATTCAATTCATTTCAAGCGAAACAATAACTAAGATAAAGAAAATAAGAGAGTTTTTGTTAGAGATATAGAAATCTGTATAGAAATATAGTCCAACTGTATTTCCTTGAATTACAATACATTAGTGGTACCAGTAACTATTATTTCATGTATTAATCACCACAGGTGCAGGCACGTATTCAATGAAATGAATCCAGAGTTATGAGTAAATTTACTACCATCGTTTTAGGATGATACGCATCCATTCCACATTCATTAAGTAATAACTCAGGTAGTCAGAACTACACCGAGAATGTAAGAATTAGTATCCATTAACTTGACAGTGAAACTAAGATTACTCATAACATAGCCTTAAGGCATGTACGACGTAAGGTTATAATCAGTTTTATTAATTAAATTTAAGAGTAACCCATGATAATATGACCTTCGACTAGGAACTCTTTACATACACGAGAAGAAAGTGTCAAATTACAATAAGCTGCAAGTCCTGATGACTTGGAGCGTGTGGCATCCAAATTCCATCGGTTTTAATATTTTTATATTTAACAAAAATATTTTTTATTGTACTATATTAGATTTATGAGACGTCAACAATATATAATTTAAAATGTGTATAGATGGCCAATAAAACTCATAGATGTTCCTAAACTAAGCATCTTGGGAAACCAATGTCCATATAAAAATACATTTAATGGATTAACCTTACAGGTACCGAGTCTATAGTATAGCAACGAGCCAGAAGCAGCACCTCGGACTTCGTGATCTACATGTAGGTTAAAGGCGTCTTATTATGCATCAGCATTCATCGTCATATTTCCACAATAGCCAGCTTACACATCCCAGTACAGAATTTTTGGAAACTGGGATATTTTAATAATATGTCCAAGGTTTTTCTGGTAAGTACCATTAACACTGTAATCATTGCTTGTTAGTTGATTTATTAAAATAAAGTATTTGCTGGTTTTTACCGCGAGACCTTAGAGGATATTCGTGTCCCAAGGTATAGTCAGTTCTATCATCAATACACTCGCAATAGTAGGTAATAAGAGATGACCGGGTTCTAAGTCGTCTAAATCTGTGTAGGAAACAAATGATTCATTTGGTATTTGCTATTGTTTCTCTTTTTCTAACAAGAAACCTAAAATGTTGAAACCGCTGGGTTTCGGAAACTGTTACGGAAACCGCGGAAATATTTGGCCTGAATATAAGAAGTTTTGTATTTTATGATGTATATTTAGTGTTTACTACCCTGCCATAGCCTTATTATTTTTCGCATTTACTAAACATCACTTTAAACTAAGTATAAAATTGATTAATGTCTTGCTGCTTGGGACTTGATGTTATTATTATGTATAAAGCATTTATTTATCGTTGCAACTCATATCCCAGGCGTCATTCAGTCAGTATATGAACTATCATGTAACCTACGTTATAGCATTTTTCGTTTCTGAAATAGAACAATTCCTTGGATCACAAGCCCTTGCCACGGCATTGTAAATACAAGCTCTTTGTCGCCTAATCAAGAAGCAAAATGTGAATTTAGAAGCAAAATCTGAAGTCATATCACAGAGTATTTTTAATATAAAGTTGTATATTTGGGTGTATTATAAGACTATCAACCTAAAGTCGAGATTTGTTTGGTCATTCAGCGAGTAGTATACTCATCTAGGCAGCTGCACCCCACACAGTTGATCCAGACACTGTACTTAGTATTAGATTGAAACAGTACTTTAAATACCATATTATGCAGCATTTCATTACAGTCTCTTAGTATTATATTATGAAAATATCGGAGTTCTTTTTTAATATATTTAAAGAGATGATGGATGTGAATTTTAAAAGAGACATATTTGTTAAATATTCCATTCAGAAATTTGCTAACAATAGATGTTAACATCGCTACATATGTACATACATAGATGTGGTTTTAGATACAATTTAATACCAAAGCGCATTTTTTTTTATTTTGTAGAGGGGGAACGAGCAAACGGATTACTTTATAGTCAGAGATTACCACCTGAAGACCTCCCGTCAATACCGCCTTCAGCGGGCTCATCCACCAACGACAGTCCATATTGGCAGAGGACACGTAGACCGCGACATGTCCTGAGCGACCCCCCCAACCAATCAACGCAGGACCTTCTAGACCTGCAAGCGGCGGCGTCTGAGCCGGCGCCTCTTTTGTCTCCCCCTATTCGGCAGCCTTCTGCTCAGCCACGAGTAGGTTCCCAGTCAACACAGGCCGGTCCCACTTTGGAGAACCGCGCCTCTTCTAGCGCTTATGCCCTCCCCATGGGGCAGCGCTAACCGTACCTCTCCTGAGGTACGACTCCCGTCAATATAAGCCAGTAGGGTCACTAGGAGCAAAGGCTTAGGCTGAGTTTAGTCGGTAGGTCTGTTGGGTCGAGCCGCCTCGATTTACCAGGAGTCCGACATAATCAACGCATCCCTGCTTGCCTGTTGCGTTGGTATCCATGACGGATTCTCAGCCTCCTTTTCTGAGGAAAAAAAACTGAAAGACCAAAGAAGCACAGATGCGTTAACGGCCTTTTAAAAGGAAATATGCTGTGTTTTTGTTCTTTTTTCGAAGATTTGGATATCAGATAGGTTTGGAAATAACATCGGTTCGGAAATATCGCAGGCAACAATTCATTTCACAGCTTAGTAGTGCGAGGCAGAAAGTTCCTGCAATAAAACAGTGTTGTGGACAGCCTATCATAAAAGTGATTACAGTGTACGTTATTATTACTATTAACTACTTTATTATAATAGCTTTTTATATTCTGTTCTTTTAGTTTTGCTTTTAATTGTTGGTCTGAAAATAAATATTTAATGTAATTTTTTTCGCTGAGTATGATAAATTAATTTTATCTTTATAACTCCACGAGTCCCCGAGAAAAAGGGTTTAGATTGAAGGACAGACAGACAACGGAGGATTTCGTTTATTTAGTATGGAGTAGGAAATCCTAAAAACAAAAAAAAATAATGACAGTAAAGAAGTTTAGTTATAGTAGCAACTTCTAGTTTTGAACAAAAGTATTAAGTAAATACTAGTTCTAACTAATTAAGAGGAACTTTAGCTAAATTTGGCTAATCGAGATTTTTATTAATTACTCTCAATGTTTTACACAATGAAGCTCTGTTGTTTTATAACAAGATAAGTTAGAGTTAAGTCCTAAAAATAATGCGTTTAAGCTTTGAATTTGCAAACTTAAATGCTAGAATAGCGTAGATAATAAAGGTTATTATACTAAAATATAAAACACGTATTAATGAAAGTTATAAATAAAGAAAATCCTTACTAATATTATAAATTAACTAGCTTTCTTTGTCTATTTATGTGTCTGTCGCGATTTCACGCTACCATTTTTATAGGTTTAGTAATAACCGATATAAATGCAATTTTGTGCACTTTTTACGAGAAAAAGGTCTGTAAGAGATCTGTAATAGGGTATGAAAATATGTATGGAAAGTACGTATTTTTTAAAGTTTGTTTCAGTTTAGAAGTTGGAAGGTTATTTTCTGGGTTTTAATTAGATAAAATAAAATAAATTTGTAATAATTTTGGCTTGGAAAAGTTTGAGGCCCAGAGAAGCGTATAGTGACAGTTTTACTACGAGAATTTTTTTTTGCGGTTCTGATAAAATCAGCTGTTCGGGTTTTGATGCAATTTGGTATGAGGAAGTTCGGTAAGGGGTGGTAGGAGGGAGAGCCGGGGCAGAATATAACATAATTTTCAAGGTGGGAAAATATATCTTTCCTTTTGGAAAATCCGATAAAAGACGCACGAATCTGCGGACAGAATATTGGTATTTATATATATTTCAAGTTTTCAATTACTTCGTAGATACGTCTGAATATCAGGTTTGGTTAAAATAAACATCTTACATTGGCTCTTACGACAGTCAAAAGAAGAAACAGCATAGCTACATAAAGTCTATTCCACACTCTCGACAAAGCTATACAAAACTGATTTCTGCGGGATATTTGCACAATCTCTCAGTTTCGTCCTTAAACAGATTGTGACTCCTCATGTTTTTACCTTGCGTTAGTTATTAAACTTTCATATTAGTTTGACGACATAGAAAAATTACTTCGTTGTACTATGATCCATATCATACTGGACATCCCAAAGTAAGTTTTTTGAAGACTGTATCCTTTGAGAATACTATTATTATTTATTACTATTTTCTATAGTTTTAAATAAAACATTTTTAAGGTCCTATAGCGTTGAAATTGCATATAACAATTGAATATATTGAGGGAACTAATATTAGACAGTATGTGAAAGTCCCGTTTCCCGTGTCCCATTTCTAAAACACGTTATGGAGGAAACACATTCATTAGGTGATCTTGCAAAATTTATGACGATAACCTGCATGACCTTTATTTTTTCTGTACTAAACCAAGAGTGTTTAAGAGTGAATCCCTGAAAGCTTTATCCAAGGAATCTTAGGAATGTGCTGATGTCATTGTAATTATTCATTGTGTAATTTAAAACTATTGTAATTGTATCTCTGAAATGAAATCTATTGTATCTTGGAATTGTACTCAAACATATATTTATGCTAGGGGTATTGTAGACTAAATAGCCACAGCCGGGGTATGCAACTTAATGCATTTTCTTCAGGGGGCACAAAAATAAAAAAAAAGGTGTATTGTAGACTAAATATAACGGAACACTTAACGCATACTCTATATATATATATATTATTCTCAATAAATGTTATATAACTATTTATCATTCATGTGGAATTGGAATTGGAATGGCATGGAACTATAGGTTTATAAGTATTTCTTGTTTTTATAATATTATCCGATTGTAACTGTTTGATCATAAATAAATAAATAAAAAAAAAGAAAGTAAGTCTCTGTGTAAAGTTTCTCTGTCTGTAACTGGAATTGGAATGGCAATAATGTAAATGCTAGAACACTTACATGTAAATGTAAATGATAGAACATACATTATGATAATTTTTAGTTAGCTGTATTCCTGCAGCTTCACTTGTGTTGTTTTTCATAGGAAAGAAATATTTATCTGTCGGAAAAATAACCCTATTGTTATTTATTTTTCGATGGGCTTCGAATCGAATTTTGGCTTTTAGCGGACTATTCCGTAAGAAGGAGATATTTTTCCGTCATAAAGTTTATCATACGTCCTTTGACAGGTTTTTGCTGTTTTTGTTACTTAATTTACATTTAAAAATACAAATCTATAGATATTTAACTAAAATTTACTTGACACATTAATATTAGAAAGTGATTCAAACTAGAAAAGATCTCACAGTGTGTTAACCCACACCATTGAAAATCGTGACGGAGTCAACAATAATATCTATTTCTGTGGACATCGATCGATTAACTAATGCGCGCTACTTACTTCATATTAGGTCGCCACTGGCAGCGTGGTTAAAACTAAACAATTATAAAGCCCAAAATAGAAATAGGTAATTATTTGTGTTTTAAAGTTTAATAATGCCTTTTATTGAATGTTATTGACACGCGCTCTATCAATGAAATGAAACAAGTTATGTCACCTATATTTTGATGTTAAAACATTGTTTTTAGTTAATACTTTCAGCGAATATTTTTTAGCGTTCATAGTAACGGGTTCCTGTAACCATGAATGCTGAAGAGCATTCAAAACGTCAGATATGAAAAAATGCATATGATTTCATTTCAACAAAATGCAGTTATGTATTTAATCAGTTGTGCTTAATCAATTTGAAGATTTGTATTGTTGTATATTTGTAATAGATTTAGAATCAGAAATTAATCTAAATATATTTAACTTTTAATTATATCATTTAAAGTTTATATATAAAATATAGTATATATTTTAAGCAATCGTAGTGCAATATTTTTCTACTAGAAAACAGAGTTTGTAACAGAAGACAGAATATTCATTCAGCATAAAGTCAAATGTGTATAGGATATGAAATATATAATATCTATCCGCCCCGGTTCCCGTGTATGATGATGATGATGATAGGCGGGGAGCTGGTCACACTGAAAGTCCCGTCATAGCGAATCAAAAAATATTTATTTAAATAAATAGTACATAAGTATAGGAATAAATTAAGCTCGGTATGCGTGGATACCTATTGCCGAAACAATGTTAAAAAAATTATCAAAAAAATGAAAAAATGTTTTACCGTCATCGCGGATATCAATTTTTTTAATATATTCGATAGTAAATTTTATTGGCTTTTAGAAAAAAATCACGCAAACCACTTTTTTCTGCCGGAAGAGTCTGGCATACCTATTTGATGAGGGCTAAAATTTGTCCATTATGCCGGAAACATTTTTTTTTATGATTATGTAATTTTTAAAAATGTCGCGGTATGCGTGCTATTAATATCCGCGAATTTTTAACATAGTTTCGGCAATAGGAAAATCGTATTGTTTCGAGTAGTATCGCATTGAATAGTGGTTTTTTACCATTATCTGTGAGTTCCATTATCTTTATTATATCTACCTAAGGTCCACTGCTTTTATTCTTTTTCCTGAAAATCAACAAGTGTAATACAAACACCTAGACTGTATTAAACATAAAAGCAACTATTAGTTGTCCTGGCAACGGCTTCGTCTGCGTTATTTAGGATATTCTAGGACCGAAATATTTCGCAGTGACATACATTTTATGTCCTACCCAGGCTACCCAGAACAAACTACATACCAAATGTCCGATCAGTAGTACTTGGGATGTCTCTTAACATACAAACTAACAAACTTATTAGGTAGTACTTAACCAGGAAATAATTTCCGTGCAATTTTTGGTATTGCGTCGCATTTACACGTTAGGTTTTGACTTTTGATTCTCTTAAAGTGCATCTCAAATCTTGCTCCAAATTGACATTATTTCTGGACTTTGTTATTAAGATATTGATATTTAAATGTTATGAAACAGTACTAAAATTTATATGGGTCATAATTATAGAATTCTAATTTTCTAGTAGATTCTTCTTTCATTTGTAGAATTATTATCTATAGTCAAGAATTAAACAGGTAATTATATGGAAATATTATTGTATTGAGCTTGTTACTGATAATAAATTAACCACAGAATCTTCAAATAGGATTTTTTAGTTTTAACATTTTCTATTTTCTAACAAACACAGTGTGTATGTAAATATTGATTGATATATCGCCAAACTGAACATTGCGTAGATAGAAAACTTTCCAAATGAATGTTCCAAACACAGTAATTAACTCATTAACTTATCACCCCATCATCATCATCACAGCTCATATACGTCTCCACCGAGGGGCTCGAGCCTACCCTAACTACGTTAGGGCGATTAGGACTTAGTCAACTACGCTGGCCCAGTGCGGGTTAGTTGACTACGTACACTTTTGAATTGCTTCGCAGATGTACGCAGGTTTCCTCACGATGTCGATGAAAAACACATTGGTACGCGGTGGGGATTAGATCGCGGGCCTCCCGATTCTATGCGACGCACAAACCAGTGCCGAGACCACAGCGCTACCGACGCATCCAGTTTTAGTATCACCCCGGTGGTACTAAAACTGGTATTTAGCTATTACCCTAACTTCCAGGTTAGCAACCCAGGGTATATAGGGTCTTTGCACATTTGTTCTAGTAATACGGCGTGTGGGACTAATGCGTGCATAGATTTATCATACACTAAATTGGCAATACATCGAGGCTGCCGAGACCCAAAACGAATTTTGCCAAAGTGTTAGCGTTGCGTGCGATCATGCCGCAGACGAGTGCTACATTTACAGTTGGGTAAGTGATTCAATTGCTTACGAGTGTTCTACGAGTATAATACCATTAGGAGTAATTTAAAATGGCTTTTTAGGTAATAATAAATTTAATTCATAGAACAATTGTTGAAAGTACAAATAAAATAGTAAAGTGTACCACGCGAAGTTTGTGAAGTATGATTATTTATAAAATAGTGTTTGTAAACGTCAACTTGCTCAACTATTTTACAATAAAGTTTAAGGTTTCATATATAAAGGCCCTTCAATTTCTTTGATATTGATAAAATTGTGGCTTTTACTTACGAAAATATAAACTTTTTATTACCTATATCATTTTAAGGTACCTCCAAAGGCAATAAACTTATAATAAAATTGTCTTATATTTCTTACTGTCTTCACGAACGAATGCGATATCCAAAACCTCAAATAAAGAGTGTATTCTCATTTGAAAGACAGGAAATGCATTTGTGACTTCTCCGATGTTGTGGGTGGAATCAAATGATTCGTCAGCTTATTTGCGCTTCGATTATATAAAGAAAATCTTTTTTATTAATTTTTTACGATTTTAATCTTATTATATAACTATTATGTGTAAGTTTGAATTATTAATTTTCTGAATAAGTATTTATGAGTGTATAGTACTGATGACTCATACTAGTATGTATAATAGATATGCTATTTCCCTTAACATCAGTCAATCAGCAACTCTTACTAAATAATTTTATGATTGTTGCATTAGTTAGATAAATAAATATTTCAGTCGTATTTACGTAATAAATGAATAATTTTGTGGATCGTCGTACATCTTTGATAAATATACTATGATTAAACAAAAGTTCAAGTTTTGCAATAATTTTTTACATTTATCATCACTATTGTGCAGCCTTTACAGCCTCTTGCTCTATATGAGAATGTTTATCAATCTTGTTTTAATATACGCGTTTCTATATTTTTCTTTTCTTTTTCTGTTCGTTTGTCTGTTTGGCTGCGTGGCAGGTAGACGTAGTGCAAGATGATATATAGGAGTTTAGTGTTATTTTCATAAAGTCAATATTTTCCGGTAAACAAATTACCGTGTACCAGTCACTATTCGACACTATACGACGATTTTCCATAGTAGCAATAGCCACGTGTCCATTTAAAAAAAGCAATCATCTGCTTCGACGGACTTTTCACGCGCGCCCCTTTTGATTAGTTTCGGCTGATCTTGAAAGGCTCATATGCTCGATTTATACGAGTACTTTGTTTTGGTGTCGTAGCTATAAATTTGTCTCATAATCCGTTACTATGGTAACGAAAAACAAAACAGATTTATTGTGAGACATATCCCACACTAAAGAAACTTTTTTTTTGTATCTGATAAATATAGCATGACACCAATTGATGTTGTCCGTTTTTGTTTATAATTGTGTGGGTTCAAAACGGCGCACAGGATTAATGTTTTTGTTGTTGACAACAGTGCAGGATTGACCGTCTCGAATTTGAACATACATATTGACACGAGTGCATTTGAATTCTGCAAATTAGCTATAAATAGTTGTTTTCTATTTACAATGCTGATTGCAGCCAAACTGCTGAGCTGTCAAATTACACTTAAAATCGTAAAAATCATGCAATGATTTTTTCCAAAGTTAATAAAATGGTGTAATTACTATAAAATGGACTTCTATAAATGGAATTCTATAATCACTCAATTTTTTAAATTTATATGCTAGAATGTGAATCCAATTCACAGTTAAGTGAAGCAAATTATATCTACGGCTATAAGAGTTTTATTTTAAAATTTAGTAACAAATTTTTAAATATTGTTTATGTAAGTGGCTAAGTGGAAACATTTAGTACCTATGCATTTTAATTGGTACTGAAACTACAATAAATATTATAAGTATTTGTTATTTGTAGAGGAAATTATGGCCGTGCATTTATCTAAAATAACAATTATGCAAATGAACAGCATAATTTGTATTATTAAACAAAAAAATATTAATATAATTTCAAATAATATAATTATAAACAAAACAGTGTTCAATATTAACAGCGTAAAATAGTCAAATAACTTCTATTTCATGTACATGCTTATGCGCTGAAAATTGTGTGAGAAAATTCGCATTTTGTAGCAGTAGAGAATAGAGCATTTTAGATTTGGATTTTGCGTCGAAAGAAAAACTAAGCTCGGCCGTTTTGTTTTCCTATTCTGCAAAATATTTATAAAGTCGCTGAAAGATTCTAATGAAACCTAATAATAACTAATTTTAACGAAAAGTATTTTGAAATATTTTGTAACTCGAATAATGCAAAAAAGATGTATTCATAATGTAGATGAACTTATTCATTCCAACATTAAAAGTTATTACTGTAAATTAAATTTTATGTTATTGACCTCCAACGCAAAAAAGTGGATGTTATAGGTTGACGTGTGTCTGTCTGTGGCAGGGTAACTCTAAAGTACACAATCCGCATCGGTTTGATTGTTTATTATTTATTCATGTCCTGATAGGGATCTGTATCAGATATTTTTCGGAAATATACTTGAGGTAAAAGTCTGGTACATATTAGTACCTACCAGGTAATATTAGTTCGTACGCAACTTATTTAGTAATTAATCATTATATATCTTTTGTCTAAACATTGTTTTTTTTTGTCTAAACATTGTTTGATTGTAAATAACTTTCTCGAAGATTTTGCTGAAAGTAGGTAATATGGATATAGGTCTAAAATTTGAGGGATCTTTTTTGTTACCCGATTTGAAAAGTGGTATTAATTTACTATATTTCATTAGATCAGGAAAGATACGCTCATCAATACAAGAATTAAAAATTTGTGCTAACAATGTGGCTAATTCATCGATGACAGATTGAATTATGCGAGTTGATATACCCCAGAGATCTTCAGTTTTCTTCTTGTTAAGTAAACGGAATGTTTTCTTAATTGAAGAAGCATCAATATGGCTAAAGAGCTATGGCAGTTTCCCATACATCATTTTATTCAAAAATAAAGTAAGCGTCTATGAATGAAATATACTTTGTTTAAAAGAGCATGTATTGCTAATTAATAAGAAAATAAAATCGTAATTTTAGGAGCCCAGGTTTTTGAGCAATTTTGCATAGAAGTTTTATAGGTTATGCCTTTATTAACCATATTATTTTGCGCAACAACAACAAAAACGCAACAGATTTAGTGTATTAATACATATGTTACAATTAACACACAAAATGCGTGTGCTCACAGAGGATCTGCCGTGGCTACGACCGCGACCACTCATTTTGGCTTCAGAACCTTATAAACAACAATATCCAAGAAACAGGCCAAAATCAGAATCCTTAAGCACACCCAAGTCACAAAAGCAATATCACAGTCCGAGTCGTATTATTAGTGGCGAAAACAAGAGTCCTTAGACAGTCCGGGTCAAAAATTATAAAAAAAAAACGGGGAAAAGCAGCGAAAACACACAGAACACACTCGAGCGTTGGCGCAAGGGAGCTGAGAACTTGGTTACTTACTAGTCTGTGGAGCTGAGTGATATACTAATCTGTGTGAGTAATGAACAATAAAAACGAAATGTCAAACGTTGTATTTTTTTGATAGCTCTGGATAAGAGTCTCTAAGCCAGCGCCCATTTTCATGTTAATTGCCAAAAAAGGTTTTTAATACTGAATTTCATTGAAATAATTTAAAATCTGTATAAACATACTCGTAAATACACTAAACCAAAAATTACATTAGCTATAATCGCAAACAATTTAAGCCTCATATTTTACAGCAAACATTCATGATTTTAATATTGCAAAAAATAATTATTTAGTCTGGCAACCTTGTACTAAAACATTGTCATGCCGGAAAAGTAAAATATATATAAAGCTACTTTTAATTAATTACTTTTTAACCTGGCCTTACCTAAATGTGCCAAAATCATCAAAAATAGTTTATGAATATTTTATAATCATTGGTTGCTGTGAGTTCTTAAGACGCTTTCAAAAATAGTGAATAAAAATCTGCCATAGCTCTTTGAATGATTCACTGCACCTATTCACACTTGACTCGAGGAGGGTGAGGCTAAACTAGGAGATGAGTTAAGATTACTCGTAGTTATAGCAGGAATTTGAGAAAAATAATCAACAAATGCATTCGCAACTGCATCGTCCGACTTGATAGTCTTATTATTAATTTGTAAAGAGAAAGAGTTCCCAGAGCTTCTACTTTTTCCCGTTTCCTGATATATTATAGTCCATATAGTCTTAACTTTGTTCGTTGACATATTTATTTTATTTGATATGTATAAAGATTTAGCACATTAACAAACATTTTTAAAAGTATTTTTTTTTACATTATCTTTAAAGGCAGGGTCGACAGTAGTTGTTTTTAAAGCATATAATTCAAAAAGTGTTCTCCTCCTTACATATATGGCCGGAGTAGCCCAGTCACTAAATTTCTTTTTGTTGTTTAATTGTACAACCTTTTGTGGAAACATATTGTTGCTTTCCATTCTTACTAAATTAAATAAATTATTATATAAATTATTAGCATCTCCACCAACAGCAGGCAAAGATGTAATTTGAGATGTTATTTTTTTTTAATTTACATAAGGGAAGGCCCTGGGATATAGGTCTACAAATCAATTCAGTTTTAGGGCTAACATGATGGTGCTCAATACAGGCTAGTTGTCCAGTTTGGTCAGAGTTAATGTAGTTTATTTCAGCATATTCAATTACTTTACAGTTACAAAAAATATTATCTAAGCAGGTAGCTGATGTGGGTGTTATTCTAGTTGGCTCGTTAAATACGTAATGCAGATCAAATGATTTATATAAATTAATAAACCTTTTGGAGGTGATATATCTAAAATATTAATGTTAAAATCTCCACATACAATTACATTCTTATTTTTCCTGCACACTAATTGCAAAACATCCTCCATGGTGGATTCAAATTCTATATAGCTTCCAGATGGGGGCCTATAGATACACACTATAATAAGATTGTTAAGCTCCACACACGATTTTTCAATAACTCTTTCAATGGAAAGTGATACAACATCTTTGCGTGCTTTGTAATGCATTGTTTAATATGATTAAAGACCCCCCTCTTATTGCAGATTGTCTAATATATGAGCTTACAATACTATAATTATTATCAAAGGTGATTAATTCATAGTTCTTAAGCCAATGTTCGGTAACACAAAATATATCAACTTTTTCACATGTTAAAAACAAATTAATTTCTAAATCTTTGCCAGAAAAGCCTTGGATATTTTGATGTACAATTCGTAGATAATGAGGCTTTTCTATTGTCTTTAAAGAGCCAGAGATAATCTCTGTTGTCTTATTATTTCATTTAAATTCTTTGGAACAGATTCCAAGAAATTATATTCTATATGTTGCTCAATAAAAGCATTGTCATTTTGTAAATTAGCAGCCAAGTTCTCGTGGCTGAAGTTAAAAAGTAATATTTTAGCACCATTGCTAATCGTTTTTTGTAAAATGTAGTCAGAATTAGTCTATCCTTAATTAAAAAGAAATTATTTGTTATATCTGATAATTGGTTAATGTCAATAATATGAATATTTTCCATGTATTGAGTCATGGTATCCAACATGCAATTCAATTTAAATATAAAATTATTTTTCTTTTTGCCTAAACTTTGACAATAGGGAAATGAGAACATAATAACCCTATTAATTTTTAAGTCATTTAAAACAGTGTAGAGGTGCTTAAGTGAATTCTTGTTCACACCACTCACATTTTCTAGTAATATAATTAAACTGTCATTCGAATTGAACTCAAAAGCTGAGATTTTGCTGACAATATTATGAAAGTTAGAACTGTTTATAACAGGTTCTCCTAACTGATTACTTAATAAATATCCTATATTCTTCCCTATTTCATTACTAAATAATACATATCTTGCTTTCAATAGAGAAGACAGTCTAACCTGAGCAGAGGATGTATAATGGGTCACATTGTCCAACAACACTGGTTCATCAACTTGAGGTGATGACACATCTAATGACTGATTAAAGTAAAACTATGAGCTGTGATAATGCTTAAGATTTGTTTAAACTTTTCACGGTCGTCAACTTTGTTTGATAGCTGTAGTATAGGTCATAAGATAGGATATTTAGTATTTAACTTACTTCTAAAGATATAAATATATTAACCACGAGTTGATTTCGATTGCTTCGGACATTACTGAAAATTAAAATTAAAATTTTTAATTTGACTGTCTTAACGTGTTAGTTTTATCGAATCCTTTTTCTGTTATTGCTGAATTTATTTGAGTAATGAACAATCGGAGAATTGCCGTTTGGAACCGTAAAATAAATATTTCAGGAGATATGCATTATCAATTGGTTCATTTTGTCGGCATCTTAAGCTGATTATGAAATGAGCACGAACAGCGAAAATTTTGATGAACGTTTCTGCGAATTTGTTCTAAACGGAAGATTATAAACCGGAAATTATGCTCATTGTATTTGTGATCATTCAAATTAAGCAAATAAATGATAATTCTGTCTGATAAATGTCTAAATTTAAATGTACTTAGACGAAACAAATCGTTTTTGAATATTGAAACCGGGCAATAGGCTAAGTATATACTGAGAAGATTAGTTAATAATTGATATCTAGATAAATTTTATTATAATTATTTTTATTTATATGATATGTACATATATGAATTGTTGTAAATTTTATTACTATTGTGTCTTCAATATTTCACCCTCGATTAGTTTGTTGCAGCTTATGCTGAGGTCGGGTTCTTATTGGTCATTTTCTATTCTGTTCTGTAACTAGAAATTATTGATTGTAATTAAAAGAAGCATCATACATACCTACAGTCTTTTGATCTTAATAACTTTTTGTTTTTATAATTAATTTATTATTTTGGGTAGCCGACTGTCGACATATAAACTGGTCTTCAAATTTCTTACGCGCTCTAGCTATTATTTTCGCTGATTAAGGCTTAATCTGATTTCGAATAGACCTTCCACAGGGGTGGAAAGGTTCCGGAGGGTGGTTGGAGGGAAGCGTCATCACTGGTGTCATCCGGATTCCATGCAAAACTCAAGGAGTATAGATTAGTCAACTGTCTACTGATCTGATCTGGTCCCGACTTAAAAAGTGCCTTGCTAGTACATCGAGGAAGTAATACTAGCGACACTAGACAATGACGAATCGATGAGTGTCAATATAAAAACATCTGCAGTTCTATTTACACAAAATCAAAATAAGTTTAAGTAAGTAATTGTCCAATGAATGTTTTTAGATGATGGTAAGTGGTTGGTAACTATTATTAAAAACTAAGTTAAGATATTTGCAATGCCAGGGGCATAGCTCAGGCACTGTCTACCTAGAGAAAAACTCTTTTTCTTGAAGCTTCCTTTGAAGTTGGTCATCGTACCGGCCAGGAAACACCGTAGCTCTTCACTCATTCCAGAGTTTGCACGCATACAAAAAATAAAGCTGAAACCAAACTGAAACAAACTATATACAGTTGGGTTTCTGTCGCAAACGAGCACTGATAATGCAGCTAGTTGAGGTATGAAGAGCAATGGCAGTGACATTTGTGGGTGCTGAGGCTTAACAGCTTGTCACATTGGTAATGTAAACTACGGTTTTTATGGGGGATACTTCTCACATGAATTACATCACACCTGAATGCATTTTCTAACAGCGGGATCTGTCATTCAGAAATATACTTATAAAAAAGATAACAATCAAACTTATTGCTCATCTTAATTGAGGGACTGTTACTCGGCATCTTTCGTGAGAACCGTGATATAAACTTTCGATTCAAAAGTAATGGAGCCGAAGTCTTAAATGTTTTTTATTTAAAAAAATAGACCCAGAGAAATAAAATCAAATCTCATAGACGAGAGATAAATTGAAAGTAAGGCTTGTATTTCCATAGTTTCACTTCCACTAGTTCCACTCCTTCATTTCTTTTATTTCTTTCCGTAAATTGCAATTCTTCGGTGAATAATTCTGTGTATTTAATTAATATGATGTGTGTAAAATTGAATGAAAATGTTATTTTATTATTATTAATTCACATTGTACCATATTAAACTTCGTTTTAATGATCTTGGTCGAACTAACGTTTTATATTTTCATTACTACCACATATCATTACCAAGGTTGTCGCAAGCCCACGCGTTATTAATAAACAAATGGATTTTACGGTTTTGTAATAATACATGTCTATTTTCATATGTTAGACTATTTTTTACGAATACTACAGAGAAATAATAAATGTAATGAAAGGAATTTACGTTTATAGTCATCAATTATTCTTTTTATGTAAGAGTTATAGAACAATTTTTTTTGAGTATTGCATATATTACGTATATTTACGACATTTAAATACGCATTTGACTTCTTTTCATTTCAATATTATGGTTGAATATTCACAAGTATAATTTAAAAATTATATAAAATTGCCTCATTTGCAGACATTCTTATTAAATGATTATAGCGGAAAGTTTATTCTAAGGTACAGGTCCCCATAACTTCTGTTTACTACCTTACATATAACAAACTAAACTAAGGCTCTGAAATTTCATCTTAAATCCGTTCTTAGTGCTATATTTGCAATTTCGTTTCATTTTCGTTCATAGCCAGAAGGCTATGAACTAGTTCCAGTCTGACTGAGTACTGTCAGACTGGAACTCGTTTCCTCCGAGTATACGAAACTGCCAAACTGTCGGTTCCTTCAAGCGGCACTTAAGGAATTTTACAATTTTTCTTCTCGCAGGTCTGTTTAAGACATTTTTACTTATCTAGATCTTATCGTCTGTGTTATATATGTATGTTTATAAAATTTTACGTATAAAAAATTGATAAATAAATAAACAGATAAAAAGGTAGCAAAACATTTATCAAGACACGCCCTAGGCATAGTCGCTATATTAATGACTTAACCTTGTTAAAGTTCATCTAAGTTACCCCGTTGTCTAAATTAACATGGCTGAAAAGTTAGGATCCCTCAGTGAACGTATTTCGAAAATTAACATATCTCTGCGGTCTATTTCTAGGTGTAAGTGGGATAAATTAATATGGACTGTCAAAGCTCACTTAACTCAGAAAGTTATCTTTTTTAATTGTCGTACTTTATAGTATTGTTACAATAGAAACAAACAATCTAACATTAATGAATAATTAAAAACTAAGTGATATCATTGAGTACTGTAGTGCGTTACTTACAGCCAATCGTAAGTAGTGGCACTTTAATACTTAAACTGCTTAATCAAAATATTTATTTAAAAAAAAACCGATTCAAAAAAATAAAAAACCAAAATAATCTTTATTCAACATAGACCTTTACAGGCACTTATTGACGTCAACAAAACAAAAAAAAACTTAAAAAAAACAAAAACCTTGTCCGTACGTACGAATAAGGAAAAAAAAAATATTGACTCGACACCTGTTCGGGAATTGGGAGAGCCTTCTCTAGAAGAACAGGCAAGAAACTCTGAAGGTCTATTTTTTATCTCTTCTTTTCAATGTTAATAATTATAATAATATAATATAAAAATACAATATAGTATAAGATACAATCATACCTAATACGATTACAGTCGTATGTATGTTTACATACACATATAAAAATAATACAATATTATAAATAATGTTGTTACCAAACATGGCTCTATGAATAGTGTCCCTATTCCCAAATAGTGTGATCATTTAGATAGTCACTTACTTTATAATAACCTTTACTCATGAGTGTCTTTTTGATATGGATTGTAAATTTATATAAAGGCAAATCAATGACACTTTGCGGAAGTTTGTTAAACATAGATATACATTTCCCCAAGATCGAACAGCTAGTTTTATGGAGTCTGAACATTGGAACGGCAAGTTTATTTTTGTTTCTAGTATTCACATTATGTAGATCACTGTTTTTATTGAATTTATTATAGTTTCTATATACAAAAACTTAATTGTCATATATATATTGACTAGCTAAAGTTAAAATATTAATTTCTTTGAACAATTCTTTTAGGGATTCTCTAGCCCGTAAACAGTAAATAGCATTAGATTATATATATAAAACCTATATATATAAAATAAAACCAATCAATTCGTTTGATCATAGTGATTTAGGCAGTAGGTCGATTCTTCCCATACAAAGGAGAGATTCTAACTCCACGACACGTATGTGTTAAAATGAGTTGGAAAAGCTGTAACAAGACTATACAAGTTTAGTTGTAATTAAAATATATAATTTCTTAAATTATGTAAATGCATAGATTTAATTTTGTTGACATTACTCGATTACCATAGTTAGAAATAATTCTGGATATAATACAATTACTACTGTGCATATGCTATAAATGAATAATGTGATTTAAAGTTTATTTATTCTTATAATGGAAGCTTTGGTCTTTGCTTTGGAATCAACTTACAATCAATCCCTCCGTAATAATGCATAGAGAGAGAAATTATTGCCTCAGCTATGTCATAAATGTGCCGTAACGTCTTTGACGTACAAAAGTGTTTCTGTAAATCTTAATTTCATTAAATAATTTAATTGTACTGTACATGCCCAAAGCAATATATAGCGGTTCTCTTTCTATGTAAAAATGTTATACAATCCTTGATTAGTTAATCTTGCTTATAATAAATAAAGCAGGGCCGGCCAAATTTATCGCCTATAACTTTGTTAGAAACTAGTTCTAAATTAAGTGCTTTACTTCTAATCTCGTAACGTGACAAGCATAGTAGGTAACTTCTGACATAATTTAGATTTGTCTCTCACACTCAGAGCGTCTCAGGTGAGGACAACTATTTTTACGAAAATATACTTTTAAAAGTTTGTGAATTCCTAACAAAATAGTTTTACTGATTTTCTTAAAACCATATTTAGAATTTTAACTTACTACAACTCAAAATTAAAGTTTTCAGTTTGACTTTTGAAATAATACTGTGATACCTAGATTGTTGTATTTTTAAAGTTGAGTTTACGTTGTATTTTTGTGGTCACATGAAGTAGATAGATGTACTACTAAATATAAAGTAAGTCTCATATATGATAGTACTATGGAGACAGTATTAAGATCACAAAATAATGAAATTCGTAAAATAATAAAACTAATAACGTTATGGCTATTCTAAAGACTAATAAAATTATTATTACAGAAAATAAATTAAGAAAACTCTTAATTCTATTCATCGTGAATCTTAAAACACAACCAGATAAAAAGAAAGAGAAACACATTCAAAATGTTTTTCTAGTGGACAGACTAGACTTCGGGACTGAGCGATAAATATTTACGAGACGTCGCGCTACGTGCGGGCGTTTACAACGAGCACCGACTTGACAAAAGGAACTCTAAAACTCTTATGCTTTAGGAAACCCAACTTTTAAGTTATCTGACACGTGAAGACAGATAATCCGGATTAAAAAGTGTGGAGTTTGAACAAACAAAAGTGCTATGAGTTTTAAGGAACTCGTTGGATAAATCTCATTTTCCCCTCGCGTATTGGAACATTCGGGTAGAATGTTTTTATTTTGATACTTGATATATATATATATATATTATATTATTTATTTTTGAATATCATCTGTAGTAACTGCTTGGTAAGATGTGGCATGGTTTGTTTTAGTCAATTATAGACACAATAGGTATTTTACGAAAATCAAGCCTTTTCGTAAATTTACTTGTGTCATTGTTAGTAAATACAATCGAATCTCCACTTAAGGAAAAACTTTAAAGTTTGTTCATAATATAATTTTACAAACAATTATTATGACAATACTGAGTTATTAAATCTTGTTCGTGCATACGCACCAGGATTAATACACATAGCTGTCCCTGCACCTGTTTAGATTTTAGGGAGTTTCTCAAGAAAAATAAGCCAGAAATTCGATTCTTCTTCTATTTTTTATCACCACCTTTCAACCGTCATTTACAATGTTTACTTTTATTTACTAATTATAGGTAATATAATCATTCAATTGAAATAACTTAATGAAGGTAAATATTAGCATGTAAAAGAAGAACTTCAAAAACTAATAGTATAGCAAAAAGTATAGGTTTTAAACTGTTCGTTCGGAGAAGTGTTGTTAACGTTCTGTAACAACTGTGTGAATATCTCAAAACGATGTTATCTTTGTTGAGAGCAATATTTTTTTATGCGAATGAATAAAATACGAAAGGAAATGTATTAAAGTCATAGAAGGGAAGCCTCGCATTGCCGCTAAGTATGATTGATTGATGTGCTCATTGTACAATAGGTCCCTCCAATGATAGAATGTATTTATAAGAAACTCGAAATTATATTGTTATCATTTACATAGAATACGTGTCATTGCCAATCAATATCCAAAGCAACAAAATATAAACTAAAAATGAACATTGATAATATACCATTTTTAAATATACCTATATCAGTCTATAAAACACTCTGTGAAAAGACTTAGCAGGCCTACACTTCAAAACAAATTCAATACAATTTCAAGAAATATTGAAATATTGACTGTCAGAACCAAACGAATTTTAGTTCGTTTAGATTTTACGTTCACTGTGGCGTTACTGTTGGAGCTATTACGAAACATTGAATTATTTGGGAATTGATTTGTTATTGAAATCGGTTTCAAGAGTAAACTGGCCGATCAACTGAATTATCAATACACACAATATTTAAGTAACATAGTATTTGATTTGCAGCTTCGTAATCCCGTCTCCGACGCCATTTCACATGATAGAGACCTCAGTACGTTCCTGGATGAATACACCCATAAATGTTTTGGTGTACGCCCACACATACTTCGGGTTTTGGTGGGTGCAGAAATGCTTTTCTTTGACTGTAGACCGAACTTTCGTAAAGGATGTCGTACAGGTTGGCCCTGTTGATGAAGGGGATATAGTTGGTATCGTTTAAGTATGATTACCGGTTTTCTTGCCCTGGTTAATTTCGATGATGATGATACTGACTATGAAATGGCTAAGATAGTTTTATTCACCAACAGGCGCTTTGATGCTCCAGCTCCATTAATGAGAACTAAAGCAACCGTTGTTACTTTCCCCCTTACGGCCGCTCCTAATCGACCCGTCACTCTGTTCAACAGCTCTTTTGCTGTTTCAAGCATATTGGTAATTATTATGTCTTCCTTGACTTGGAAGTTATTGAGGAGCCATGATGTGTGCTCTGATCATTCTGATCGTCAGTTGCTTGGAGCACCCAAGGTTCAGAGATCCTAGATCCGGCAACAGTTTTAGCTGTGTCCAGAATCCGGTCCTTCAGCATGAAGATGGTGCATTTGTCTTGGTTGTTTTCACTTCAGACTTTTTTCAGTTATGTTGAGTGTGACCTAGGGCCACACAAACTCCCCTGACGAGGTCATCTGTCGGCGATTGTATGGAAGAGTGGAGAAATAAGACAAAATTTATTTTTTATTTTATTTATTCATTTATTTATGATTAACAATAACGTGTTCACAATATAAAGGACAATACTACATAAACTAATTCTAGTTTTTTCGAGTGATGCCGATTCCCATTGACTCAATACAATAGACACAGTAGGTAGGTACAAAAAAAAACATATCAAACAGGTCGGTAGTGGCAAATTTATAATAACAATGCGATAACTAAAGAACAGGCCCTGCAATTAGACAAACCCGATACATCGTCTCCGCGGTCGCAACATGCTAAACTTACATACAGTTACTATTGCTGCGAGCGAGACATGTGGCGAAGCGACAACGATACACCGTACACCGATTTCACGAGTACGGGTCCTGAGATCAGTCTTCTCGATACAGCATGTTCTTTTTCAACTTTACAAAAGCCCACATATGCTCATCATACCGTTTGTTTTTATTTACTATTTATCTACCAAAATAATTTATTATTTTTTCTAATATTTATTAATTATATAATTAAATTTTGAGTGTAGATAGAAAGTATTCCTTTAAATGATTTTAATATTCTTTTTATTTACTTTTTGTTTAAGGTTTACAGGATACTCATTAATCAATTGTGGAAATTTATATTGTAGTTGAAATGATCCGTACTTATTATTGTAATAGCGACAGATCAACTGCTTTCTTTGTGCACTACGCGTATTCTTATTATGCGTGTTTGTTATTCTGTCAATACTCTCATCAAAATAGTGCTCCGCAAGTAATGCATACTCAACTTTTTGGTGTATCGGCAAAATTTTTCAATAATGAAATAAGTCATAGTCGTTACTTTTAAATTTCGATTTAATGATTGAATTTAGATGGTACGATAATTTTTAAGATTCGCCGTTGCAAACTGTATATTTTGTCGAGATGCGTCCTATAAGTAAGTCCGTAACTACTGAGACTATATGATATCACTGATTCATGATATCAGCACTTTAAAAAATAAAACATGACAAAGACACAGACTACGAGTCTGTGGAGTAATTAAAAAAAATACTGAGAGACACTAATAATATATTTTATCTAATTTTTCTATATAATATAGTCTAATAAAGCGAAACATAGATAAAAATACATTATATTACTACTTAAACTTGAAAAATAATCTACCTTCCTGCATGTTTCCTTTATTCTTGTGGTAATTTATTTTTAGAAGTTATTTTTAGGTTGCTTTAAGGTTATTTCCATCGTTATTCACTGGAAATGGAAATCATGAAGTTGGTGTAGAGCTTTGATTTTGAATCAGGTAACATCAGGTTAGTGTAAGGTAATTAATACAAATTGCTGAAGTTATTTATTCAGAATGAACGTATGGATAAAAATAAGTTATGTGCAAGTTTAACTCCAGAGAAAAATGTTAAGTACAATAAAAACAATACTGAAAGCACATTTTCTCAAAAGCAAACACTGGCGCGAATTTTGAAAACATGCCAATACATTGAATATTGCAAATACTTTAGTGGTTAGCAGGAATCCGCTAACCAAATAGTGTGATAGTCAATGATTATTAAGTAAAAGAAAACGCAAACAAATTAATCGATTCGGAAGGGGCGTCAACCTGCAATTTCTACAAACCGAGAAACGCAAAACGTTGAGATTTTTGACAGTACGTGCACTATTCTTACATTTCATGTTACATAAAATACGCAAATATAACTATTTGACGAACTTTTATTTATATTTATAATATTTTATTTAGTAGTGTTTGTAGAAATATGTTTATTTTTAAATTAATACATACGAGTAAATAGGTGAAGGTAAATAACAAACAATAAGAGATATAATTAGTCAAAAATTATTCGTCTCTTCATGAAGAGGACCGCACGATTTTTTTAGATAAAATGGCGTAAAGGACCTATCCAGGCCAGTTAAGCTAAAAAGAAATGGTTTAATTTAATACGGCGGATAGGAGCCGCCTGTAATATTCAGTATAAGTAGAGTTTAGTACTTACATCTTCTATGTATAACGCAGGCTTTTTATTATAAGTATATACTAAATGCTCATTAAAATTAACGCGCACAAATTATTCCTGTGATGTTATTACGAATATACAAGAAAAGAAAGCGTGAAACTTATGTTCAGATCATTATGAATTATGTACAGTAAAATGGCTAAACGGACTTCTAGGGAAGACATATAGTTATAAACTCAATGTTAATACATAACATTTCGGTAATGACTCTATTTTAAAGTCGACAACGTTGGTCTTAATTATAGCAATTTAATTAAATATAGAAGGTTAATTTAAAATCAGCTCCTAAACAAAGGAATGTAGTAATTTGTCAAAAAATTTACATAATTATGAAAACAACATCATTTATTCTCCCTGATCGAAAATTCAATTGCATGTTTAGTTCTTTACATTGCCAAGCCAATGTAAATTTTACTCGCTTTGATCTGAATCTAAGTAAGACATCTTTACATATTTCTCAAAAAATTGGTTAATAATAAAGTTGGCTTCGAAATTTATCATCTCGTTAAACGTAAATAAAAATTAGATCATTATTTTATTAATATTTATTAAAAATTGTATGAAATCGAAACCATAAACACTCAGCATCATTCCACTTCTTCTTTTTAATAAGTTGCTATTGAGTGTGACAGTGTAGTTTAATGCTGTATTAAAGAATATTTCTTGATGATGATGATGTTTTGTGATGTTTAAATAATTAAAATAATATCAAAAATACAGTTGCGTACATGCCCGATATATTGACATCACTAGTTTGGATAAACGTTAATTCAGACCGGATGGTCTGAATTAACGTTTGATAACAAGCGACACCTGTTTCTTAACAAATAATTAATATAGATTCGGCAATATTGAGCATTTTTAACTTTAATTTTGTTTTCAAATTAATCATTAATCTCTTATCAAATTGAGAATCCTAATAGATACACCTATTATTGTGCCAGGAGGGCTCGCACACGGCACAATATTGAAATGTCACTGAAACTAAAAGAAATTCCAGATATTCTCTAACAGGTAGCGTCCTTAACAACTAATAATAATCAAGAGGATTAACAGAAGAAGTTGCATTTGTGTTATTTTCTTATAAAAGTCATTTTACTCAAAAACTTAGGTACAGTTACTTATATTTGTTGCCATAATATTCACTAATAGATACTAATATAGTATTTAAGTATTATATATACTTAGAAATTTCCGCAATCACAAATTTGTGAAGTGTCCGGACAACGGCAACTCGCTGCTAAAACAAAACAAAAATTGGCGAAGTGTGAATGTTTGATAATACTCTGCCTAACCTTTCGGGGCGACAGTGAAACTTTTTATAATTTGTCACTTGTGAACAATATAATAATAAGAATTAATTTTTTTTTGAGGTAAAACCTCTGCCAATATTATTGAGTATATATTTTGGCTTATTTTCCTTTAGGTTCTTATCTGAGTCATGTATAAATCATTCAGTCATCATTCAATATGAATTTAACGCGAGAAAATTTTACTAGCAATGATGTTTTATTTTTAGATGTTACTTACGTCAACAAGAAAGTTATAATAGATTTTAATTGATCATGATAATGACCTATCTCGTGTCCACCGTTTGCAACTAATGTATTTTAATGACTAAACACGTAGTCTCACTAATCTCACCGATGATTTGTGGGAGAGATGGATTTCTTTAGTGACATACGTTATAATTTGACTGAAGCCTAAAAGCTCCGTCGTATTGATTGATGCCGTGAAACTGTTCAAAACTTAAAAGTTGATGTTATGTAAACGAAGTGCCTTTCATGAAAGTTGTGATCTCAAAATCAAAAGACATAAAATTATTGAGTCATCCACTGTTATAACCTTACGATTCTTATTTATAGGGATTAATGAAAAAAACTTCTAGGAAAATGTTTTATAGAGGCCAACGAAACAGTGACCGCATGCTATGGGAGAGACCCGCAAGAATGAGTGAGCATGTGTATTGAACCTATATTGAAAAGATTTTATAAAATTAATGACTTGCTTACTAGCTCATAGTTACCTCTAGATTTTATTTTATAAGAATTTTTAGTTTGTACGTTGTACGTATGCATATTGTTCTTGATAAGCTCGCGTAAAGTTAAAAATTTGTATTATATTGTTTTCGTTTATATGAAGATTCATTATCAATAAACGAATAAAAACATATTAGTTTCACGTTACTGTCCTCTTTCGAGAGTAATAAAAACACTTAACATAAATTTCTGTAATAAATATATTTTATTATATATTTGCACAAATACATTGGCTTTTTTATCCGTATTATGATTTGTTAGAGTTTGGATCTGTTTTGCTATTAAGTAAATAAATATGCACGTCTATCTATGTAGTGGTGCTTTACGATCAGAATAGATGGGCGTTAGGCGGAGGTTGCACGTCCATTAATCATACTACGGATACTTTATTGCTTCAATGGAGCGCCGATGTGAGAGCCGCTCAATGTAACTCAATGGGGCGAGTGTAAGTACAGTGTAATAACCTGCTGAGATCTGACTACAAGTACATGTTTGGTGATTCCGTATGCGTATTTGTATACGTCTTAAAATATAATAGAAAATAACTTATTCATTCTTTTCTATGTGTAAAATATGGCATTCTACAGAAAAACTAAAAACACGCTGGCGCAGATGTAGCCGGAAACCGAATAAAAATCTATCCAATTGTGAGAAATTCCGTATAAACTTTTAATTATTAACCTTAGTAAAATTATGATGCAACTGCAAATTGCTAATAATACTCGTGTTACATAACATTGCCATATTTATTATACAAAGTTTCATTAAAATCCCTTCAATAGTTTTTGATACATGTATGTAGATACAAACAGACAGACAGAAAATAATTTACTGATTGCATTTTTCGGATCGGATTATATTTAGGAATTCCGAAAATAAACCTATATTACGTTGTTCGGAAAGTATTCCAATTTATTAAGTAGTAACAACATTATTTAAAATGAACTCGCTAAATCATGTGGGGTAAATAAATGTAATACACGTTAACTAGTAGTTCCTGAGCATTCTATCCATAGTTTTACACCTTGAAAGTATCAGTATTGCCATCAATTAATTATTATAGTTTGTAGAGGCATTCTTATCATCTTTATCAGGAGTCATCTGATTTTATTTTAAAATCTTCACTACTCGCATATCCATTGCATTTAAACAACGCTAAACTGGCAAATAAAAATGAGGATTAATGTCAATAAGCAGTTACCGCGGCCATAAGCGTACTTACCCTACTTGGAAAAGGAATACCTTACTCACAACAGGAACACTACTGTAACGAGAAAGCTATTTTATTGTAGGCCTTTGTAAGTTCTATATGCGAGAGACGCTATTTGAGAGGACCTTATCCATTTAGAATTCTATATTTACATATGTTACCGCTCAAACATTGTGGATATTTATGATAAGTCATTCACACGATTTCACTTACTTTATATCATTTAGTAATATTTTATTTGTATTACTGACATTGAAGAAACAGCTTCCTAATTTTCACATAATAAAAAGTACAATGTGTATTTACTTTCTCTATTGCTGAAGAGTTGGAATAGTCGCAGTGCTCTTTTTTTTACTATAAATTTATTCTTTGTTTTTATTATTCTTATCTACTATCTTGATTGTTTTTATTATTCTATTTTTATTTGCTGGCAAGATAGTTGCCAGCAAATAAGCAAGCACATCCAGATTCACAATAATAGGCGAATTCAATAAATTGTTTTCCGCTGTAGGTTCATTGTTATCCGACTTTGATTATAATCGAATATTTTACCTAGCATTTACACAAAGATCCAAGGAATGCCAATATTGCTGCATTGGGCGGCAGCTCTGTTTGTTTTGGACACGTATGTTTAGGACGTATGGATGTGACCGTTACTAACTGCTATTTATTATTCTGTGCAAACAGACAAGAATCCTCGCAAAATTGAATTCGAGAACTTTCTGGAAAATGCCACTTTGTGGCTCCGTAATAAGTGCGGTGTAAAAGTTGTAAAATATGAATAACATTGAAATATACCTACATTTTTTTACCTTATTATTAATAAGACACGACTTTCGTTTTATGTTTAAAGCTCTTTCAAATATTTATCAACAGCACTTACCTACAGAAAAAGTAATAAAGTATTTGTCTGAAGAAAAGATTCGTTGTGAAAGTTAAAACCCACGCAAAATTATTTTTTGGAGGAGGGATAATGAAAGTAAAAGATGTATTATGAGATTTTTCGGGATCATATCATTGTTTACCTGAAGAAGCGTGACAATATTAACGTATTAATACATACATACATACATACATGCACTCACGCCTTTTTCCCACGGGGGTAGGCAGAGATTACGTCCTTCCACTTGCTACGGTCCTTACATATCTCTAATATACGTATTATTACGTTAATATTGTCACGCCCCTCGAGGCATGCCGAAATTGACTTGATGGATGAACTGGATGGCCAGTCACAATAAAAGAATGAAAAAACTATTATGGAAATCGAAAATAAAACTCTTTGGGTACAAGTTACTATATGATTTGCCAGACTCTCCATTGCTTTTTTAGGTCTTCGAAAATTATCTATCAAAATAAATTTAGCTTATGAACATTTTCGTTCAATTACTTTTTATTAATTTCGTTGTGTGTGGCTTATAAATATTATTTGCGTAAACATGGTATACAAGCTGTCTTATGGTTATATTATTGATCAAACATGTTTAGCTAATCTCATAGCATGCAAATGTTTTACTATTACATAGATGTGTTTAGGTTCAAAAATTCTTGGGCGCTATAAATATTACATTTACAGAATTTTCCTAATACATAGACGTGTTTAGATTTAGAAATTATTGGACGCTATAAAAATTAAATTTACACAGCCTTTTATATAATTCCTTTTTAAACGATCTGATATTATAGTTTTTTATGTCTTTTGGGATTTTATTATAAATTCTAATACACATATTTAGAACACTTTTACTATATTTTGCTAATCTCGGAAAATCATCCAAGATAAGCCTACCTGTATCTCGACAATTTCTAGGAAATTTATCACATGCAGTTTTAAAAAGATACTCCTGTCTTTTCACAAACACACACACTTCATAAATATATAATGATGGTAGCTGTAACAAACCAAGTTCTCTAAATATCGGCCGACATGACACATCAGGTCTCAATCTTAAGTCAACAAGAGAGTTGTCAGAGACTTCAATTAGCATTTGGTGATAAACCACCATGTTGTAGCACTGTGTATTCGTATTATGACGAATTTAGACATAGGCATGATCATCTCCGTGACGAAGTATGTAAATGTCAACCGGCGAGCATGTTAACAGACTCAAATATTGACAGCGTATGATGATTTATTGAAGTGGCCTAAAATATTTGTTTAACTTAATAATTACTTAAATCAGTACTTTGTTAGCCATTGGAATGCGTTAAGTTAAAAATATTTTACAATTACATCTAAAGGTTCGAATGCTTTGCACTGGATGGACTGCGTAACTTAAAGGAGAACTAGAAACCAGTGTCCAATGGTGCCGTAAACTGATATAATAGTTTAACAGAGAACAGTCATTGGTCGTCTATAATATCATGGCAGATGATGAAATGGCAGTAGTGCCTTGAACCCGAAAGAAAAACCACAAAAGAAGAACGAGGCGGTACAGTGAATCTTTCCTTTTGAAAATATGCTGACGAATTTTTACTTTCAAAAATGAAAGACAGACTTAGAAGCACACGGTTTACGAGTTCTGAATTGGCGGTAAATGCGTTCCATGAAGCCATGAAGAAGATTCCTAAGGAAGATTAGTTCATTGCTTTGTACAGTGATTCCAGTGAATGCAAAAATGCATTAATTGCGTGGGAATATACATACATTGAAAAAACAATAAATATATCGTAAGTATTACATCTAATCTTATACCAGCATCCAGAAACTTTCAGTATATGCGTTTAGTAATGCAGCGCCACGTCTTAGGACTATAGAACGCTGGTATTTGGAATTTCAACGTGAGCAGTTTAGCCTCATTGACAAGCCACGTGAAGGTCGTCCAAAAATCGCCATGACGTAACAGAATATTGAAGCCGTGCGGCAGACATACCGTAAAATAGAAGCATCCGTGGGCATTTCAGGGACCACTATCCAAAAAATCTTACACGAAGAACTTTTCGTAAGAAAGTTGATCTCCCGTTGGATACCACATTTGCTTACTGACAACCAAAAAGCAGCCCGTGTTAGTTGGTGACGCAAAACTCTGCAGCGATTCAATCGAGGAGAATCAAAGCATGTTTATGATATGATTAATGTTGACGAATCTTGGGTATATAACGAGGTGTTGAAACATCAGAGGTGTTGTGGTTGAAATAAAAGAATATGGCTACTATTAACTTTTATTCTTTAACATTTCATTAAGATCATCTGTTTATGAAATATCAGTTTTCTTATTTTACTAGTTTCAGCTTAAGTTAAAAAGAGGCCTAACTTAGTGGAAGAACATGTGGGCTACACTTAAGCGAGATCAACTACCAACTCACGTTCAACACGTTGCTTCGAGCTAGTTATGCAGCCCTTTATACAATAATACCTATGTCACGTTACTCATGAAGATCGTAGGCGGGTGATCGCCTACGATCGCTACGTTCCACATTTTGACTAGCCCGGCAAGGTATATCCGTAGTAGAGATGAGAACGTAACTGTAAGGATTTTGCAATAAAGTTAGAATTAAAGCAGAGCTGGACAGTCTCATTATTTTTTTTTTAAATCGTTGGGCACACTGTTGTGATTACACTGAGGTAGCTGGAGGAGTTACTGGCTTTAATAAATGCTATACGCTATAGAGTATTGGAAAATATTTAGATGTCTTTTCAAAAACTGAGGAAACGTCCTTATATTTAAAACATACTCGTATAATTACCGTTATGATATGGCTTACTCTAATGCGTAATCTAATCGGAAATTATGAAATTCACAGAAGAATCAAGGTCACCGATATAGCCTGAAGAATTATGAACCTTAAATGGTACTACGAGCAGTGTAGGCCGTCAGTCCTACACTGCTCGTAGGACTAACGGCCGTAGGGGCGAAAAGGCTGGCATATCTCCAACAGAAGACATCTACAGGTTGAAATGATAATGATGAAATTTAATTTGGCGGAGATCATAGGTATTCCTTCAGCCAATGATTTCAAAGTGCAACAAATATGCAACTCCCACAACAGTTCAAGTATTTATTATTTCTCTGATGTCTACTTACTATCGATCCTATGTTGAAAATTTCGACAAAGATTTCAGCAATTAATACCAATTACGTAAACTAAAACAGGCAATAGCAGGACATCAAAAAATACTAATTCTACATGTAGTATCTTCAATATTGTTACTACCAGCTTTGTATGTCGGACTTGTTTAGAAGTTTTTTTTATTTTTTTGCCTTGTTTATTAACTTGTCATGTTTTGGTTTGGTGTTAATAAGCCACATCCCATTTTAGGTTCCTTTAATTTCTAGAAATTATTCCCAGTTTACTTGACACAAATGGCTAACAGTCCGAAACAAAAATGTTAGTACTTCACTGTGTGTGATCAATGCAACTTATCGGAAGAAAAGGGACGATTCAGGTATCTTTGTACCTCCCTGAGGTAAAAACTTAATAATTTTTGTACATTATTATGGCACATCTCTTGTTTTCTTTACACCAAACTATTTAGTAAATATTACGCTGACATAAAAGTGCGAGGAAACCTTGTAGGCGATTCCAATTCACACTTGTTTCTACATCTATATGCAGATATATACAATATGTACGTCGCGGCTTTGTGACGAGTTGTGCAAGTGGCTCAGCTACTCAAACAGCTCAATGCAGCACTCACGACACGCGCTCGCTGAAGAGTGTGAAATTTATTTCAAGCGCAATTTTTCCCATAGTTAACACAAAGATAGCGTAGATAACTTATTCGTAGTATATAACGTTAATTAATGACTTATTATTATTTACGCTATAATTCTTTTAGGAATATTTTATACATATTATATTAAAATAATCTTTATTCAACATTGACCGTTATTGGCACTTTTTGATGTCAAAACTTGTATGTTCATAATAAGGATGAAGAATACTATACCTACCTACCTACTATATATATATATATATATATTAGAAAAGCCGTCTCAAGAAAACTACGTCGTTCTTGAAATATTTACTATTAAATATAACGCAATGTTCAAAATAATCCAACCTCAACCACAGACAAATGCAGCTATCAAAAGATAATTTATTTGTTTTCGCGTAGAAATTGTTTTGATCTCATGTCAGTACTCGTAGAACTTTGAACAACTTGGAAAAAATATGTCCGTTTCTATTTCTTTATTTTTATAATTTAGATTTATATTTCAGTCGAATAGCTTTTAATGTGTATCGTCAAAAGATACCTAAGTTCGACGTATCCAATCTAATATATCTATAAGTAGTCAGTTAAGTTCTCGTCTTCATATAATAAAATGATAGGAGTTAAAGAAATAACATCAAATTAGTTTTCTTTAGGTAGCCTCATATTTTTCTTATGTTTACGATTGATACATGATCGTTGACCTTGTATAAAACGATCCTACTATGTGCCAATGTATTTTTGTAAAGCGAAGTGCACCATTGTAAAAATTGTCACTCAATTAAATAAGTTCATATAGACTCCTATCTGGGATTGTAATGATGGTTAATACAAACTTATTCAAGAAATGAACATAAAATAAGATTAATATCTCCTCTTCTTTCTCCTGCCCTGTTCCCAATTTTATTTGTGGTGGGCGCAATATCCACTCTCTTCTCCTTTTCCTCCTCCTTTTCCACTCTCTTCTATTACTCGCCATATCGACACTCATTGCCTTCTTTAACATATAATCATCCGGCGGAACTGGTCAAAATTTGCAAATATTGGTACAGTTATCGGAGAATAGAGTGAGTTGGGCAGGCTCCATGTCACAAACATATATGTTGGAATGCGGGGTGAGGCAGGGTGGTTGAATTCATCTGCCCTCTTCAAACTATTCACATACGTAAATGACCTTATTGTCGCCTCAGCAGTATCCGGATTGGCTGTCACACAGACGGAGCTAATGTAAACAATATAAGCTACGCTAATGATATGGTACTGCTGAGCGCGTCCGTATGTAGCTTGAAGAAACTTATTACTGTTTGTGAGCAATATGAAGATCATCATGGACTGAAATATAATGCGAAGAAAAGCGAGTTTATGGTTTTTCAGGTGGGAGACAAAAGTGCCATCATTTATCCGGAGGTGGGGTTAAATGGTGTAACTCTGCTAAGAGTACAAAGCATTAAGTACCTAGGACATGTTTTGTCCCCTGGCCTCATAGAAGATGACGACATTGAGAGGGAACGGATGAGGGTGAACATGATAGAGCGTAGGTTTGCTCGCTTTTCTATAGAACTAAAACTTACACTATTTAGCATACTGCACACTTGTCGCCTATTGATGAACTCTAATAAAAAACTTACAGTACACTCCGGGTCCAGTGCAATAATGCATTCAGGGTGCTGTTGGGGCTGCCGCATTTTTGTAGTGCGTCGGGGATGTGCGCAGAATACCGCGTAATCTACGCTTTTATGTCATAATGTGTTAAAGATGCACGTCCTTGATACACAGAGTGCGTAGTAGTACCAATAGCATCATGGGCATGATCGCTTGCCGATTGGATTGTGCCTACATGAATCGCTGTAGCGCCATTTTCCACGGCATAGCCATTGTGTATATGTTGTGTTTGTTTGTGTACTATATTCAACAACAGAAGCAAAACTGTTACTAACAAAAATGGATGTAAAATCTGAAATAAAAAATATTATTATTATTGTCGCTTATGTTAAGTGTTTTTTTTACAGATCCAACGCATAGAGGTTATGTAAGAAGACGAAATTTAATGAAAGTGTGCGTGGCGTGTACCAACTGATAATCCTTAGTTGCATTTTTCATGGTACATATTGTTGTACCATGAAAAATGCAACTAAAGACTACAAAGTGAGATGCACAGAAAGTATTGTCATTACTGATCAAAATGTTTGTGGACTATTGCATTTCAATTTTGGTGGTAATGAAAACCGGGCTATTCGGTCACTTGCCTTCTTAAAGCCTCCTAATTTATCTAAATATGGCAAGTGGTGACTCGCCACTCACTAAATGGGTCCCCAAAAAAACAGACTAATTAATATTGACGCGAAGGGAGCAACATTGGTGTGATCGGCTAAGGGTGTAGAGAGGGTGTGTCTGCGACAGCGTTCGAAACGCCGTCGGCGTTATGACAATATTACACTTCAACCCTTTAGCATCTACTCTTGCGATTCCACTCTGTCCGGCCGGCTAAGGCAAGACAGAGGCGGGTGGCATATCAATACACCCCTGAAGCACATCAACGCCCCCTTAATACATTTTACGGTAATATGTAGCACGGTAATAACTATATTATAATTTAAAATTTAAAAGGTTTGATAATACATTACGACTATCCAACAATATTAACTAAGAATATACCAACTATTTATCAATATAAATTGTAGGTATATTTTTAGCCTGTATATGTATACTTACTACTTGTATAAAACGAATACAAATTGGCACCCGAAAGTCCTTATTTAGGAAAAAATGGAAACAAAGGGACTATTGACCTGCTGTTTATTTCAGTATCTATTCTTTGAATTGCACGATTTAGCTGCTGACCGTTCAGCTACCACTGACTTATTTTAATAGTAGCTTTAGTATACTCTGGGAGCCGGGTAAGCCAGTTTCATATAAGTTATTTTTTTATCATTGCTCGATGTTAGCTTAGATTTATAGTTTATATTGCTTCGACAAAGTGATAATTATAGTTATTTGATCTTTGATTGTGACGATTTTGATTTTTTGATTTGGATGTGATAATTGTTTTCTCGTGCTATCCTTTACAAGTGTCGATTACACCATTTATATTACAATAATTTTCATGAGAAAATTATAATACCTTCGTACAATCTTAGAAGCCCCATTTAACTCGTTCTGATTAGCTTCATACTTCTAATAAAAATAAATGGCGGATTTCCTTAGAAAAGTTTCAATTAGGGGTTCAATTTTCTAAAATCCTTCCTCAGCTATTATTTATGTATTCATAACTTATGTGCTAAATGCTACTTCGATTTGTATAATAATTTTAACCTTGACGATAGATTTGCCAATCAGTAATGATTGCCTTTTGCACTTACGGGATGAAAAAGCTCACAAATTTCGTGCATGCTACAGACAGACTACACCCCTAATCGCACGGTCACTCTCTAGTTGGATGCTATTAAGATTACAATATATTTCTATTGTCGTAATGGGGCGATGATAGAACCGTTAATTGACACGATGAGGCAATTAACGGTTATTTTGTTATTTTTAATTACGTCCAGATAATTGCCTTATCCAACATATTTAACATATTGAATGACTTCCAAATACAGTAAAATGTTTTATAAGTCAGATATGGTAATTAAATACCTACTTAAAAGAAAATATCTTATTTCTCATGGAAACCGAGCATTTTGCTAAAACTGTTGTTATGACTCAACAGAATCATATTGGTTATATAATACGCTACTGTAATTAAATATGAATATGTGTGTGAGTAAGTAAGGCTAATAAGGTGGGTTTAGCATTTTAAAACAGCATAAGATCAATTTATATACGCGTCGTACCTATTTGACAATCATGTTTTTATTTTTGACGATATAGATTCCATAAGTTAGGTATATTGAAAAACCATGTTTTTAACATCTTACTAAAATAAATATTACACAAATAAACATATTTCAGTATACATTTATTTGTGTAATATATACTTGGTAAACTAGTACCATCGCAGCTAATTTAAATCCCCATCGAGGGGTACAAGCCAATCCTATGTTAGAACTATTTAGCTATAATCTACTACGCTTCCATTCAAGCCGTAGGTTCCATTCAAGCCGTAGGGCCCTTATGGCCAAGGCTAGGCTGAGTTTAGTCGGTAGGTCTGTTGGGTCGAGCTGCCTCGATTCACCAGGAGTCCGATTCTAATCACCGCATCTCTACTTGCCGTTGCGGTGATATCCATGAGGATTCTCAGCCTCCTCTTCTGAGGAAAAAAAGAAAAAAAACACCGCTAGCACTCCGGGAGTGCCGGCAGAAGTAAAAACTTCAATATTAACGTTGTGTTTAATTATAAGTACAAAACTACTATCATTTATGAGGTAGAATACAATGTTTATTTATTGCGCTATAGTACACAAATATGACAGACATTCGCGCAAGCGCCCTGTGCCGCCTAAACGGATCAGCACACTCAGGCACATTAGAAAGAGTGGGAGATACTAGTTCCTCTCCGTTCCCCTCGATCTTACGCTTTTTCGATCAGAATCACGTGACCCTGACGCGAGTTTGGAAGTTTTTACCCATACAAAAAGTGCTCAGCGCCGCTAAAGAAGTTTTCACTTCAAAAATTACCACGCTGGCTCAGTGGCGTTTGGTAATTACATACATCTTTGAATTTCTTCCACGGTGTATGCAGATTGCCTTATTACGTTTTCCTTCACCATAGGAGCGTCAAATAAGGTAACCTTTTTGAATTTCACATCTATGAAATTCAAAAAGGTTACCTTATATAAATTACGTTTTATAATTTACATTGTTTTAAAAAGTGATCGCTAACTTGTTTTGATGAACGTATTTCTTGTTGTCGTGCCTAAAATATAGTTATTGAATGTTCTATCGTGGTTATTGTTTTATGTTTTATTTTTTTCTGTGGCCATGGAAGAAAATAATTTTAATGTTTACTTTAATAGAAGCTAAATAAATATATCCATGAAATCAATATGTTTTACTAATTAATTAACGATCTTATAGTATTTTTGAGTCTAGTTTCGATTGAACAGATTAAATTCGTTAAAAATCGCTTGAAGTAAAATTACAGTACCATCATAAATGCTACGAGTAAAATCCTCAAAGTGAGGGAATAGAGATAGAGTTTGATAAATGTATCTGAAATAATTCTAATCTTAAATTTATTAATAGTTAAATTGTAAGCAGTATAAGAAATAAGGAGAATAGGCGAATAGGAGTTTATAATGCTGTGAATGTGTATGAGTGGAATGCCAAAAGATTTTATAAACACAGGAAATTGAGAACAAATTGGGCGGTATTGTGTGTGACATGTTGGGACTATACCTGAACAAATATAACATCAGCTACACAAGCTACGGAATAAAAAAAAGTGTTATAAAGCAAACATTTATTAACATTATTAACACTTAATTTGTTAAGGGTATAAAATCTTTTCCTGTTATAGTTTTACAGTTTGTACAGTGTTGCTGAAGCATATTTTTATTTATTTACTATATTCTACAGAGAAACATTTTTTTGCAATGAAAAGTATTTTTTGTATTGCTGATGATAGCAGGCAATAACAAGAGCGAATAATAACACATGTGGTAGCTGCTGAACATTTACGTGGGAGAAATGAATGCTAAAACCGAAATACTGTAATGAGTGTGTACCTTAGTACCATAATGATAGGTTAGATCGTCCGACTGTCCGATTCGCCATCGATCGTCGAGTGAACGTCCGTCTAAATTATGTAGCTCGCCTCATAGCCGCTGGGGAATATTTATACCGGCATTGATGAAAGGGTCATGTTAAAAACAGAAAGGTCAGGTGCTTTAATAGCTATATAGGAAACAACAATATATTGCTTTTATCAATACTTCTTTGAAATACATTTACAAAAATGAAATATAGATAGAGTTGTGAGCAGGTTTCATTGAGTATTCATTGATAGTCAGAACAGGTTTGTAATTTGCTTTTAATAAATTCATAAATTTTTAACTTGATTGTTATAATACTAAATTAAAGTGAATATATTTTACGTTAATTGTTAAAAAAATATTTGTATTGACACTGTTTCTGGTTATAATTTTGGAAACTACTTTGTCAATAAATATTTATATGAAAATGAAAAAAATCAATATTCTAATGATAACTCTATAAAAGGATGAAGATAATTAGCCTATTTCCAACAGTACTTACCGTGTCTGCAAAGGCAAGTTCGGTAAATAAATAATAATTCACATTCACCTCGAATCGAAAATTGAGAGCCTACATAGAAAACTAAATCTCTAACTCCAATATTATTACACGTTTTCTGTAATTACTTTTGATAATATTTACGATTAATATATATAAAAAAATGAATACAAGATTAAGCAATAAACTTGCTCTAAATTGTTTATATATAACAATTTATTTAATAATGAAATGTTGTAAATTTATAAGCAACTAGAATTCAAATATTACAACGTTCACCCGAAAATGAGCATGAAAAGTTTCTCCCTTACATATGTATTGTAGCGTTGCTCATCAGACTTTATTTCGTGATTAGTGACTACGTTTGTATTGAAACTACATTTCATTTGTTTTGACAAAGAAAATGTAAATAGCTTGGTAAATTGATTACCTACTCGACGCAAATACCAAAATACCGCGCACGTATTCATTACATCAAGTCAAAGGAACTCGAGCCCTCTTCTGGTACGCTGCTTTCAATTTTGTCCACCTTTTGTATGAAATAGAACCTTGTAGTGAAATTGCTGTAAGTTAACCCACACGGGCTTTTGTTTTCAGTTTATACAACTAATCTAAAATAAAAATTATCGTTTACATATTGAAAACTTTGTTTTCATACGAATAATGAAGCGTGTATTGTTCGATTATTACACAGCAATACCTACATCATAATTTAGATTAAACTTGTAATGGTTATAATCGTTGTAATCAATGCAATCCATGTACAATGCCACTGTTAATCACAGGTTTGATATAATAAATAATATTAGCTTAGTTACATTACATATTCTTGATCTACATAGTAAAACTATACAATTTTCAAATGAAATTGGAAAATATATTTTTTTTGGACCCAAGCTAAGAATTATTTTTTAGTTTCTTTATACTGTGAGTATGTAAGCATAAAAGGTATACTTGATAATTAGCAGCTTCAGTCATTTACACGTGGAATTGTAGTGCATATTGTAATAAGAAAATGAGATACGCAAGCAGCCGACTCTAAGACAGAGATATTTGCGAAGGCAAATATTTTAGTAAAGAAATCGAATTTGAAACTTTGAAAGACAATAAAATGAATAACTATTTTATTAAGTTATATTATCAAAATTAAATGAAATTTGAAACGAACAAAACTTAAAGAAAATCGGCAAGAACTTATATGATTTCTCAAAACTTGAAATGAGGCGAATATAGATATGCGAATATTTTAACTGATTAAAACTTATTGCTAGTGGGAATATTTCCAATAAAACTTGTCTTTTAGTTAAGCTCTTCTCCCTACCGATTTGTCGCATACAAAAGGTTTCATAAGGATTCACTTAGAAGATGTAAAAGCATAGAAGCATAAGCATAAGAAATAAAAACCCCATAAACAATTACCATTATTTGACTTCAGGTTGAATATCTGAATTATACGTAATATAGAATATATGTAATATATAATATATATTATGTATAATCGAATTATACTTAATAGATGTCTGGCTTACTTTGTTAAAAGCACTTTAACTTCTATCCCTTGATGAATCCCCGGAATGTTCCCGTAAAACGTACAGTTAACCATTCATTGCAAATAAATGTATCCACAGAGTGTAGTTAGAGCGATTCGAACATATGTAATTAAATCCAATACATTAGTCACATAGAGACAGTTGAATGGCTCCATTTCGAAACTTATGCGTTAATATTCATACATTATAGGGGTAAAGTACTTAAGCTGACAACGCAGTTGGTTCTAGGTTGAGATTCCATGCCAAGAGTGGAAGATGCCAAACAATAGGCAATATTTGTCCGCGAGTCGGTAGTTGTGCTATGGTATCGCATTTGCGACACGCAAAGCCGCGACCGGAAGTCATTCAGGGTACGAGGGTACATTGAGCCCTTTACATAAATCAATCGGGAACTGTAGTTTTTAACGCATCACTGTAAGCACGTCAACATCACGGTAGGTTCATAATAATTATAGGAAGACCAATAATTGAATTAGCATTAACTGTATAACGAGGTAGGCCCATTGGATTGGATTTACTTTTTATTAATAAATCAAATGACATGGTAATAGCAAAATATTTTTCTTTATAATAATAAAATACAACAACAAATCCAAAGAAGATCTAATGTTATTTTTATTCACATTTTACATTCACATACTCGTTGTACGTTATTTTATTATTATTACATGTAATGTCAACATTTATTCAATATACAATTGATGTCGACGCCTTAATCATTAGGTGTATAAGACGCGTGATCGAATTAGGCTAAGTCGAATATTTAGATGACATTTTTTCATATTTGTACATATAAACAACATAAAAAGTGCAAAGTCATAAATATGGGTCTAATCAAGTCATATTTTTATTACCACTATCTAAATTACTTACAACAAAATTCACCAAGATCTTTTTATTTGTATAAATGACTATAAATCATAACTACATACAATTAAGCCTATTCTCCCTGGAAGGTAAAATATAGGAATAATAAACACACATTCTTAATTTGTCTCTACATAGTTGCAAGGTATCTGTTAATTCATTAATGGGACAAATTACTAAAAATAAATTAAATCTGATTCTTAATTCTTCCCTGAAGGATAAGTTTATTCTTATTTTGAAATGGAAATGAATAGTACACTGGTGTATCCGCGGGATTATCCAAAACAAACTAGTCAGGATTAAGGTCACGACATGAACACGTTATTGTGAGCCGTGGAGCCTTGGCGGCGCGGCACACAGCGACACAGCGATGTTCTGCCTCATTGTACTTTATGGCTTTCCGAAAATTGGTCTCTTGTTCAATGCAACGTTTGTCGGTTCAATGATGCTATATCCCAATTAAATTAACGGTTTAGAAGTACTTCTCAAGTCCATTAAAGTATCCGTGCTAGAGATTGTTTTAATTATTTTAACGTATTTAGGATTAGGACTATTGAATATTGCTAATTCAAAAGTAAAATTCGTGTATAAGTAGAACAATTTGTTATTTATTTAGTACTATAGCTACACAGCTACACTATGCGCTTGCTGGTAACAAGTACTTCATTATATATATATATGTGTGTGTGTATATAAATTTCAATTAAATTTATTTCATTCCTCTCAATTGTTGTAATTGTCTAACTCCAAGATTTCCTACAGCCTATTCTGTTATCCTTTTAAAGCTAGAACACAGCACTGCGAACAGAAATTGATAAGTATCATTTATTTAGCCATTTACTTTACCCTAGTATAGGTTCCCTGCGATATGATAAAATTGATGTGTAGATAAATCGTAAAGATTTATCATTTTGAACTGTCAAAATACAAAGAATATATTTTAAGATGACAAAGATGGTCAAGGTTATGGCGCACAATAAAAACTTATTAAACTCTGTTTAATCTTAAATTAGTTTATTTAAATATCTCTCAACATTACTTTCAGATATTGAATTTCTATTTCGCAGGTATATTAGCAATTGCTGAGATTGCAACTTCTTACTGTAGAGACCGCAAACCTTTGAGATCATATTTAGGTAAGGTTATTCTAACCGTTATCAGAATGAACTTTACAGATTAAAATGGAACATAAAATTGCGCCGGCACCATATTTTAATATTCAACAAGTGTACACACATTCACTCAGCTAATAATATTTGATATATTTCCTTCCATTTCTTGTGCTGTGCAGCTTTTCATACGTATAACTATTTATTAATATTTTATTATCACTTTATACAAATTATAAAACTGTGCTAGAATGAGTTTAACAATTAGCATATTTTTAAGATTGTAACGCGGTTTAGTTCTGATACAAAATTCTTGTTTTGATGTATAGATTAGTATAGTTATGGTGCAATTAGTATTTTTGTAAGAAAGATTACGGTTTGTATGTTAATTAAGTTAAATAGGATTCTCTTTTTTAATACATCTAATTATAAAATAAATCGACTTGTTTAAGTATTTATCAGTCACCAATGGTACATACGATTGCAAGTCAGACATTAAATGTTGATCTTGGGACCGCTTTTATTCCTTACGTAGTAGAAGCGGTTTCCGCAGTTCATCTGTATATCTTACTATGCAACTGATTGTATAAATGGTATTTGTCAGGTTTGTATATATGAAACCCTCATTGTGTCGGTGTAAAATTTCTTATATTATCCAACATATGTAATATTAATCACGCCTCTTTTTGAGTGAATAGGTAAAGATAACAGTTTTCTATTTGCTTTGAATTAAATGTATGTTTGTCCTTGATTTTCGTATTGTTGTAAGTTTGCCTTGGTCGCCCTGCCCTATATAAACGTAATCACTTACATTCATCTTGTAGTTTTTTTTTGGCAGATATTTTAACATATTCTTCATCCCGTTTCAAATAACATGCAAGAGTCGTTTAAGTTTTCACTTTTGTATGGCACATTGAGTAGGGTCCGGCTGGTCAGTGAGTGGCGCTTCGCCGCAAATTTATGCGGCGTGTTGTTGGCTGCGGCCCAATCGCCGCTGCACACTCGTTAGTCCTTGCATCGGCCCACGATCAAATAGTTTTGCTGTCTTTTAGAAACAGTTTAATCCACTTGTTTACTTTTGTAAACGGCAGCTAGAATACATTATGCGTTTTTAAAAAAAAATATCAAGTGTGTGTGTTATAGTGTTTGTAATATCTCTTTTAATATAGTAACATATAACCAGTCTGATTTGTAGTTCAGGAGAACCTGAATGTGATATATATTCAAAAATACTTAAAGATACTTATTCAAAAACACATTAGACAAAACAGACTCTTTGACATCTCAACGTTGTGATCAGGAATTATGGGTCTATAATAATTGGAGTTTTTTTAGACGTGAACGAACAAACTTGTGTCAATCAGATACACAAAATTTTACTTTACTTTAAGATTTTCCTCCACAACGGAACGAGTGATATTTGCCCAGCCCTCACGGGCTGAAGAAAGCATCTCCATTTCTATCGTTTGCATAGCAATAGATTCCGTCAAGTGACAGCCTGTAAAGACAGCACGAAGCTTTGCATTATCATTTATCTTCTTGGTTAGGAGCATTAGAGCTGTAGTTAACTACAACTGCTTGGAGCAGTTAGCAAACTTTCGGGTAGTCCGTATAATTCTTCAACAGAAGGCCCCCTATATTAGACGCAAATGAAATAACCTTAACTCCTTAACCTTACTCGATTTATGAACTATCCAACACAAATATCCAACATTTCAAGAAACCTGGCATTTAAGTTAAGGAAGCTTTTGATATATAGTTCACAATACTAAATAAATTATATACTAACTGTGAGAACATGTAGCTTTGTATCAATACTTCCAGGCCACTTGTTAAATTTCTTAGAGAATGTTAGTCCATAAAATATATAATAAGTAAATAGAACATGATGGCATTAGAACAAATGCCATTTTTAATGTAAGATTCGAATTTATTCGTTTTTTTACCGTTTTATCACGTTAAATATTGAAATGAACGTATTATGGTTACCAGCTATGAATGTGCTACGTATTGCTACGGCAGAACTACGGCCTGTAGTTATGCCGTAGCAATACGTAGCAAATGCTACGGCAAAATTTAATCACCTCATCGACATACCGTTGATATCCGTTTCTCTTAATATTACAAGCGTAATCAAAAATCATTTATGGAAGTGTACCTACATCGGATACAAGAGGGAAATCTAAAAATATCGATTAAAGTGATATCGTGCGTTCTAAAGTTGTTTGCTACCAGCGGAAGTAATAAGAAAGTTCTGTGCGCAGTATAATCCAAGTTATTTGAAGGTTTCAGAAGACTCGATTTTCGGTGATTTATTGCTTTCGATATGTAATTGTAAAATACAAATGTAACTTAAAAAACAAACTTTATTGGTTATATGATTCGTAGTAAAAAAATGCAAACAGCATTATGTGATATGTCAAACATATAAACGGTATCATGTAATCGTTGTGGGTGGTTGGAAATATTACGCATATGGGATACGGCTCATACAATGGAACAAATCTGGCGGACCCTTGTCACACTGGACTTACACTGACGTGCAGAATGGCTTAGGTGAAGTACTACTATTTATTCTATATTAGCTGATTTAACGGATCTCGTGAAAAGAGTTTTATTTTTTACCATTTTCCTAAGCAGTATTTTAAAACGCTTTCTTCAAAGTTAACGACTTTTGAAAACTATGAATAAAAATTTACCCATTATGTTTACCCATTTTTGAATATGCTAATGACTACTAAGTCTGATTCTACATAGAAAATTATTGTAATTTTATTAGCTTAGTTATATGTCTGGTGATCTTATTCATAATACATCAAACTACTTAGTTACTAATGTCTCTTGATTCTACATTCAGTGTATTGTTATTTTAGTATTCTGCTAAAAATTGTTATTAAACGTATATATTGCTTATTACAATAGTTTCAATAGATAAATAAAAAGGTGGGAGTAATATTAAGAGAAAAATACAGATATAATCTCGTTTCGTTTTTGCTGTGAAAAAAAAGTATTATTTATTGACGGCACTGCTTCACTTGAAACTAAATCAATAGTTTTTATGTTTGCCAAACCATTGTCGATATCAGTCGACAGTTTATACGAGAGAATAAATCTTGTAGACCCTTGTCAGTCGTATTCTTGCTAACATAGTTCGCAAGAACCCCGCTTAAAGCTTTTGTTGTACTTAAACTGAATATTTTTTAAAAACGCACTTGCGTTTCTGGGAATCTGACAATATAAGAATTATTTTAAAGTTACGAAATAATTGAATTGGATTAGAAATATTATATCAAAGTAGTTCTTGAGCCACATTTTATCTGCTGTGAGTATAAATTAGTGAAAGGTAAGTAATTCAGATAAGGTTCAGCATGGTTGACTAAGGCCAAATCGCCCCAACGTAGTTAGGGTAGGCTCGAGCCCCTCGTTGGGGACGTATATGAGCTGTGATGATGATGGGGTGACAAACAGGCATATCTCATACGTTCAGAAAATGTATTTTTTTTTAAATTTTACGCCATATTACAACGTCGTAAAAGAACGTTCTTCTCGTTCGTTCTTACGTCATCGTAAAAGAAGCATAGTTATTCCTAATATCTATGTAACATAATATTAACACGACTATGGTTTTGACGTAAACTATTATGTTCATTCATATTTCAATTTAGTCCGATCTTAACAATAAAACATTTTTGGCATCTGTTATCTATTTTATTATTATCTATACACAGCAAAAATATTATTTATTTAGATACTATTTCATTATTTGCTAAATAGTTATAAGTAGATTACTGTTAACATAATATGTATATAATATTACACTAGACCCATGTATAATTCACACTAATCCGCTTATGCGATCTGTAGACCAAATATTTTCGAAACCACGATCATTCGAATTATAAGTTATGTTCTTCAACATATATAATGATGAAAACTTACAATGTCTAAAGGTTTTCAAAATTACTTTTAATCAGGTTTCTATACGTTACCTAAACATTATTTTATTTCAATCTATGTTGTTTTGTAAGTTAATGAAACAAATTAGAACGTTATCTTCGTCAATCTTAACCAATTAGATTTAATTTTGGAACCAAATGAAAGTTAATAATATTCAGTCGATTATACAGTGCTATTTTTGATAAAAGATAATAAGTAGCTAGTTGAGGCCCCATTATACATTGCGGGCTAAAGCCGCGCGAGCATACGCTGCAAACCACACAAATTTTATTCGGTCACTCCGCTTAACCTTAATTGGGGTTTAAGATCTTATCAACAATCGCCAGACACGTCCGAGCTACTCTCAAAATAAACTTTATAGATGCGTGCTTTAAAAGCTTTCGTACAACTTCGTAAGGCTTAACGTGAGGTCATTTCCCTTTTGGTGCTATTTTCAGTAATTTTATTTTTACCACTTAAGTAGGTTACATGCTTCTGAAAAGGTGTAAACAATGCTAAACATAGCTTTGCTACAGTCGGATATTAGTAGCACAACTTTTGCTCTGGTTAAGTTTTTAAGTTAGGTCTAGACAGTCTGCATTTGAGAAATGGGTTGGACACCGGAATGTTAGCCTCTCCTAACGCAAGGCGCAGTGTTACCACTGCGACGTCCTTAACGTTACTGTCAACCACACATGACTAAAACGCCAATCCTATCGTAGCTAGTTACGCGATGTTATAAGTGATAGGGACCTCTGACTACGAGTCATTGCTGATTAGTGAAAAGCAAGTTCACACAAGAAGATAATGAAGAAGAAGCAGGAAAACGACCCAGTAGAAGGCGAGCGTATGAAACTTGAATACTATAACTACCTTAGTGTGGAAGTGTGGAATTCGTTCAAAGATGGCTCCTGACGCGCGCTACTGCTTTAGACTACACTATCTGGGTAACTTCTAGGTAGTGTAGTCTGATAGGATAGCTCCTACCAAACCGTCTGAACCCGGTAAGGGTGGTCAAAAAAAAATTGAGTCCTATTGTCACGATCGCTACGATCAAGTTTAGTAGTATTAGTAATATTATATTCTGCCCAATATGGATAGCTGACACACGTCTATCGATAAATAATCGGTACTGTCCCGTAGTAGTACGTGACAGTAATGCACCATGTCAAAAAAATTCAGACCACCATTTATATAGCTATGTTATTAACTTGACTTTTTAACTCAACGTTTCGCGAATTTTAGGTTTGTATAATGATCAGTCTGCTATATTTATCATTATACAATACTTACGTCATGAAGCAATATAGCGATTGAAAATACGTACGCTCGCGCTCGCAGTGAGCATTAGGAAAATTTGAGTGAGCCCCTAACTTATGTTGTTATTTTTGGTGTGTACCGCACTTTATAATTTATTGCCGATGTTATCAGGTAAATTTCCAAGATGGCGGGCGGTTAGCGAGTACTACAAAATAATAATAAAATATACAATCCTATAAATTGTATTTTTGTACACGAAATAACTCGAGTCTTTTATATTCGCTGTTTTTATTGCGTAAGGTTATCCTGAGCTGTTTTGCATTTTTCGTCCCTGAACAAAGCAGTTGAATGTCTGTATAACAATAACATAATAGATTTCTAATTTATTTGATAGATTTTTGTTTAGTTATAGTAAATAATGTAGTACTTGGGTTTAAATCGTTTCAAGTATAATTATTTGACCTACTATAAAATTTACTTAAAAAAGGAGAAAATTTTTATGAGGAATAAAGTTCATAGTATCATAAAGACCTAAACAATTTTTAAATAAATATAGTCGAAATTTTTGATCAGATATGTCTGCTAGTATCCCATTTGTTGATATAAAGGTGGTTTGTTACAATTTTCTGTAGCATTATCATAGCAAATAGCCAACTCAAATTTTCATAGTAGTTATTAAAGAAATGCTAGTATTTGTAATTATTGCTAGTATCAAGTACTAACATTATTTAATTGTATGTAACATGAAAAAAAAAATCTCACGTCTCTAAAACTTATCACGTCTTTGACCCGATAAACTGACCAGATAAAAGATTATTCCACCTGCTAGTGTAACAACCAGCGATCTGAAAAATTATGATAACGATACTACAGCTGATTTTCAGATTTTGCCCACCTATTTTTATGGGTTGAATTTTCAAAAAATCTGTTAGTGGTATTTACTTTTTTACCAATTTTTACTTTTAAAAAGTTTCGAAATATTCAAAGGAATGTTACTTCTATATACAAACTTTAGATCTCTGTTCAGCCTGTAGGGGTTCTTATGAAATAGTTAGTGCACTCCTAGAACTTATAAGGAACCTATATGCAAGATATCGGGTCTCTAGACTCAGTAATTTGGGCTGTGCGTTGATATGTCAGTCATCGAACACAATTATGCATTCAGATTATTTATCTCATCTTCTATTATTCATATACATCTTCTATCACGACCCGACCCTAGTATAATTGGTGTGCAAACTTTTGGGGTCCTCTGTAAATCAGTTTATCCATATGAGCGCTTATCCCATCCATCGGACGTTTCCACAGCACGTGATAACGTCCTCTTTATTCTTATAATTACATTAATAATTTGATTGGTCAGAGTCGTGTCATAGAACCAATTATTATTGTAGCATATATGGTCACTACGAAACTGAGATCTTTCATTACTATGATATCTTCATAACTATCAGCCGTACTTAACTAATGTACGGCTGATTAACTGACCGCCAACATAAAAGGCTTAAGATAAACAAGAATAGCAACAAATGTTTTTTTTAAATGTATCTCCAAATATTGATTGCATTTTTCAGGCGATTAGATTGTACAGTTATGACGCCATTGAAGACTGAGAACAATTTTGTTAGCAAATGACAAAAAAAACACAATAAAAGAAACAGAAGATCTTAAACCTAAAACATTCTCCACAAGAATATTACCAAATAACGGAAGAATATTAATAGTTTTGATGAACACAACTATAGATTTATTAGCTGCAGCACAGATAGCACTGTATTACAGGAGTTGTGAACAGTACTTTCGGCAAGTAAAACAACACGAGTAAGTCGTGAAATACTGCTGCGGAGTCCTTTCGTCGTTGTTTATACCATTTATCTTACTCTGACCACAAACAGAAAAGTCGCAAATAAAATAAATGTGTAGCAAGTTGTATCTTTTAAGTACTATGTAGGAATAATATAACAATCTAGATATGACAACACAAATGTCCTCTGTTTCTTCCATTGTTATTGAAAGCTTTCTAAAATGATATTGTCGAACCACAAAAAATGCAATGTTCCATAAATGTCCTTGTGTAACATAAGCTTAAAATTTGTCTTGTTGACAAGCACTTTTACTGAGCTTTTTACATAATGAGATACGCACGGGCGACTGAATACGTGGAGTATTGTTTACACGCGTTGAAAATCCATTTACAAATACTATATCATTTTGTAGCAATATGATTTTATAGCACAATAAAATATTTTCGAATATTGTATATTATTGTCAACACAACATATAGCCGTGATGCACATTTAAAATTTAAACTGACGGTTTATTCATCATGTTTTGTTAGATCATGTGTCGAAGTGACGCCAAGACGTTGGGGAGGCAAGGAGGGCTCGAAGCACCTGCTCACGATCAGGATGCACCCGCGTGCAGCCGCCAGTCAGTCTGGCGCCGCCGCCCCCACACCCGCAGCCTGCACACCCTACTCGGTTTGTTTTCAACTTTGATTGATAATTTGTTACCCGAGTGCGTACCTTCAAAAATATCGATATGCGTTTAAACAAAATGTTATAGCAGTATTGACTTTGACTTCATGGCTCAGTTTATCTGAAACCTGTAAATGATTCTATGAATGAAAAAAGGTTTACAAAAATAGATGTCGGTAAGTGTATAATTTAAAATAGCCTTCATATTGAGCAAGCGCCACCATTACATTAACTTGTCTTTATAATATATATTAATCTATATTATTATTCTATATTAATCTTGTCTCCCGACGTGGTTCTACGATGGTAAATGAATGAAAATGATGAAGATTACCTACGAATATGGAGCACAACTTAAAAGGAATGTTTATACACGGAGATTATTAATGTCTCGTTCACAGATTAAGTAGATATTTCAAATTTAAGCAGTAATGAAATTAAGTGCTTTACTGTTGCATAAGCATATATATACACACATACTAAAGAGTGATTTATGAAATCGAGCGATATTTGGTGTATTTCTATTTTCGTTTAATTAACGTTATAAAATATTTTTCGATGGATATATATATAGTTATTCCTAAATGCGCAATAGATTAGATTTACACACAACAATGACACACTTGTCCTTGCTTTTACCTGGTTTGTATGTAACTGATGATTAGGTCGAAGATAGAAGTGAGACTTTTACAACAAAGATTTATTAATCTATGAAAGCGTAGAGGAAATTTTAAAACTATAGTTTCCTTATAACAATTGTAACTATAACAATTTGACAGTTATATTGTTCAGTTATAAAAAATGAAAATGTTCAGTTATAAATCCTCAATGAGAAACGAACCATTTATCCGTTTACCACTGATAAACTAGCTAGGTTACCTCCTTGTCGAAACACAGCAATGTTATAATTATAGTACGACAGCGATAGGACTCAGAAGCTCCCATTTGAGAAGGACCCATGTGTGAAATGAATGACAATGGTAAATGTGGATTTCGAACGAAATATTTTTATTTATAAATAAAATCAATTGTATTTAAAGATTCTCCAAGTCAGAGAAGCTGGGAAAATATCCACATGCAAGTAATTGTATACCAAATTGGAAAAAAAATCCGTCATTTTAGTACAGAAGAAGAGCTATAGCACTCAATGACATAGTTGTAGGTCTCGAAATCAACAGATCTTCACTATTTTGTACATATAATTTTTCTGCTTGATCATTAAATCTCTGTTAGACGTGGATACTATTACCTACGACGCGCTCAGTCATTATTGCGCAAACCTGAAATATGCAAAATTTTAATTATATCATTAAACAATTTCCAGGCTCGAAATTTTTTATATAATCCACATACGCCTCGTGATCTTAACTAACTCCTTACCACACTAAAGGAAAGGTTTTAATATTGCTCTCTACAACTCTTCGTATAAATATCCAACACGAGTATTATTTATTGTCCAATGTCACGATTTATTGTCCACGGAAGTGTTAACTTCCCACGTATTTCTCATGAAAGTGCCACCGTGTTTGAAGCTTTACACAACGAGAAATAATATTGTTGGCGTTGTTTTAGAAAAAAATATATACATAAATAAAAAACTAAATTGATTTATAAAATAATGAAATGCTGCTTGTGTATTAAATAAAATAAAATGTTAAATTAAATAACTTTCTAAAGTTTACCAACTTTCTACTAAAGTATATTCATTTATAACGATAAATATTAATATCTGGGTAACAATACTCGTATATGTTACAATATTGATATTGTATTTTTTGGTTTGAAACTGATACTGAATATACTAAATACACAATATTGAAGTAAAATATTTGGTAATATAATAATAATATTGCATATTTAATAAAGTTCAAGAGTATAAATATATATAAGATTAATACAATCAAAGTAACAGTAGCAGTAAATTGATATAAGCCCCCTTATATAACAAAATCTAGTATGAAGCGATTCATTCACAATTTGTAGCCGTTGAATTCCCGCCAAAAACCCCGTATTAACTATACAGGACGGAAGTATTCCGGAATCCATACAATACAAAAACATTAATTTTAATGGTTTCCATTTGGCGATTCATTGCGAGGCAATTGTCCAATCTTTTTGATGGTTGCGTAGGTGTGGTCCCTAGTGTTTCAGTTCACAAAATATTCGTTATTATTTTTCTTTGTCATTTTCGATGTTTTGTTAATCGTTAACGGTAATTAATTATCGCCTACGGCGCTTCCTTTCTCGATATGAAATCAAAACACGATGGAGATCGTATCGAATGCCGGTGACATTTAATTGCGTTTGTATAACAAATGATTTATGAAAATTACAGGAAAAGATTTTAATGAATAGCTGATTAAATTGATTAGCAGGGCAGGAGAATTTATTAGATTTAAAACTTTTAGGCCTTGTGACTGCCTGTGACGGGAATACAGTCAGCCCGATCAGTGGACTATTGACCTGGATATATGGCTTTAAAGTTGCCACCCGTCTAGGGGGTAACGCGTAACCTGGCGTTAATTTGCTTATATCACTAGGCCTATCCCACGTAGGTCATTTCGGTGAATTACGCTTAACCCGATCCCGAATAGAAATAGGTTTAGCCGGGTAATAAAAGTAGAAAGATTCGGAAAAAAATATTTCAAATACATTTTTATTGTATCTTTTCCACAGGTATTGCGAACACTTAACTTGAAATAATTTAATAATCAGGAATAATATTCATCAAATGTAAAGACAGAAATAATATGTTTGATACACTGTCATCTTAATTTAGAAACAGTTTCCAACTAAATAGTAGATTAATACAACTAAATAGTGATCTGATCGTACATTATAAATACAATATTAACTGATATTTAAAGCACTTGTTCAGCTAACTGTTTGCAACGAGAATGTTCAAACAAGCGCTCTTAACAAAGTTAATAATAGTCGCTCCAATATTAGTGTTATGCACTCTCATACGTTATGCTAACGTCGGCGTCGACTCAACTCACCTTGAATTTCCGCCTACACAAGTGCTGTGTTAATTATTATTTAATGTGTGTTTTACTTAGTTTACGTGGACAACATAAATTTATCCCCACAGCTAAGCATACAAGTACACAAATAATAATATGTGTACGGTATCTACAAGAATATCAAGTTGTATTTCCTCTTAGGAGTATAATGGAAAATGAATATATTTTTTCTTGAGAAATAGTTGTCGTCTAATTGAAATGAAAGTAGAATATTGTTAAAATTACAAGGTTTATTAAGACACGTCCGCTGTTTTACCCACAATGGCCAAGCGTATTTAACGTTGTAGTTAGTAACTGAGGATAGGCTTTAGTACGTCGGCGAGTCAACGAACCACGTGATACCAGTAAAAACCTATTATTTTAACCGGCTTTTCATTACGGGATATAATAGAAATTCATATAGTTCAGTATATATGTGAATAGGACCGTTTACACAGAGATATACATATATTATATTTCTTCTAAATTTCCGATGGATTGAGTGATATTTCAGCAATTTCTTGTCATAAAACACTCTTACTTAGCATTTGCCATGCACTTTATATCGTCTGCTATGCCCCTAAGTTTGAATATACCGAAGATTTCAAGTGAATTATACAGATAATGTTTAAGAAAAAATACATAGTTTTGTTGTTGTAATTTTATTACTTTAAAAGAATCAATTCCTTAATGTGGCGACCAGAAGAAAAGCTATCGTTACGAATGATCCTTATTGGCCATGGTTTGTGTTTCAGTTCGTATAGGTATCATTTATTTTTGGTACAATATATTCTGCCGAAAGCCTGCGGGCTATGATATATGTTTTCGGATGTAGTATATTGTGTATTATCCTTTACTATAAAAAAAAATAGCTTTAGTGATAGTACGATGCATAAATTATAGTATTTATTTATGCCATTGAGATTATTATAAAATAAAATCAGAACACCATGCTAGGGAAACGAAGCTACCGCTAAATCTTGGTCAGACTACTGAAATAATATCAATGCACATTTAAGTAATTTTAAGATTGAAGAATTTTAATTGTTTTCATGATTTTTGTTATAGAGAATAAACAAAAATTATAAAACTTAAAATTACATATATTTAGTAGTAGTAGTTAGTATTAATGTACTAAGCATTACTTACAACAACTTACATAACAGTACCATTACACATAATCGACGAATAATTGATTTAGAAGAAACTATAAAACTTGTTTGGAATGAAGAATTATTTATGCCATTCATATTGTACAAAGAGTAGTCAGTTACAAAGGACATTTTATACTTGAAAAATGTATAGAAGCGAATTCCAGTTACTAAATAAAATCTGATACAAAAAGGTTCCAGTCTAGACAAAGAGATTGATATAGATGTAAATGTGGGGAGTATGGCAAGTCCTTCAGTGACCTCTATGTGGCGACCGTGCGTAGGCTGCAACGCCTTGACTTTCTAAATCGAATTATCCTATAAAATCCTTGCTACGGTGATTGCGAAATACAATATTTGACAAGTTAAACCAGTTCAACTTTCATCACTTTTCTTTGAACAAGATGTTTTTAGATTGATGTGTATTGTATACTCTTGCCTTATATAAGTAGGTAGGTAGATACGTAATCTATTCCAGCTATATATACGTAAGCTATTCCAATAATATAGTATTATTTCGTAGCGTAGTATTATTCCAATAATAAGTTTTAAAAATAATAATATCAAAAAATATCAATATTCTAGTATGCTTATGAAAAATAATAGAACAAAACGCTTCTACCACATAGACGATACCATACATACATAATGTAGGATTATTTTATGAATTATATATTGTCAAATCTAAATATTTATTAAAATTACCATAATAAATTTGATGACAGGTACAGGAAAGATTATTTTTAATAAATATACAAAAATGCTGATGTTGATTTTTGATGTTAATGATAACATATTTATTTTTATAAACGAGCAAAGCTGTTAAAAAAAATATTTTAAGTTTAAACTTTTTAGGTTTCTTTTTAAATAAGTAAGTTTTAAATATCCCATCGGTTCAGACGTACTAGAGAGGATAATTCATTTTGGTAGTGCAAGACTACCAAACTGTGGAATGAGCAGAAAAACTCATGGAAAAATGCACTGTTGCAGCCAATGTGGGTAAATGTTTTGCTCGCCGTGATATATGCGATAGAGGATGGGCCTCTATCGGATATTAGGATCTCTATATAGCGCCAAGAGGTCAAGCCTATATAAAAAATCTAGGCAGTCAACGTTTTGAGTCCATGGTATGCGGTTCAGAAGGGGAAGTTGATACTGGGGAGACCCTGCCCAAAGGTGAGAACAGTATTTTATATGTATGTGGCCGAAAATGCGGCTTATAAAACTACAGGCGGTGGGCCAGAGTAAAATACCGCCTAGATCTATTGATCACACCAAGCTTCTTTGAGACTAATTTATGCTAATTCTCAAAATATCTATAAATAATAAAAAAAAAATCGATAGAATAGAACTGTACTACGTTCGATATTTCAGCACGAATTCCAATACTGGTAAAAGCGGTTAAGATTGAACCAGATGAAGTCTACACCAATCTGAGGCTTTCTTTAAAGAAGTGTCAATTTAATACGTTTTGGTTCCCGACGATGTTTCACCGAAAAATGTTTGCGCAGCCGGTGTTAAAGTATTATTCAAAATCAAAATAATCTTTATTCAACATAGAACTTTACAGTCACTTATTGACGTTAAAACAAAAAAAACCTTAAACAACAATCTTGTCCATATGTACGAACAAGGAATAAAATATATTGACTCTACACCTGTTCAGAAATTGGGAGAGCCTTCTCGAGAAGAACAGGCAAGAAACTCTGAAGGTCTATTTTTTATCTCCTCTTTTCAATTTTAATTCGTATTCGTGCTGTCATTAATAAACCAATGTTGTGTTAATGACAGCACGAATAACCAGCTTTCATTATCATTGAGCCAGGACAGTTATCGTCGACTGCAAACTTTATACTTCTCTCTGCCACAAACTAGTGAACTTTATATCCCAAGAAGCAATAGGAGGGAAGCTTTGAAAGAAGCGCTTTGTACCATACAAGATTCATTCTCTCGATATAAAATATTCCAAACCAAGGTGTAGACTTAATATTGGGGACAAATAGCACCAGAGTAGTAACAGAATTAGCTACTACATACAATTACGGTAAGACGCAAAAAGAAGCGCGTCCTATTCCAGTCTGCTGATTTGCTATGGTCATATATGTACGTCGGTTTCCTGCAACTGGAGACCGTGGCGAACACCTAAGTGGCACTTACTCCAGATAAGGCGATGATATACGGAACCGAGTGGAGCGCTGACGAGTACGAGGTATCCGTCTGTATGAAAAGTCAGCAGAATGTCTAACGGGGTTACTGGCACTCTACATCTGGAATTCACGTAGGCGAGAATACAAGGTGTGTCAGGCTGTATACCAGGGCTGATGAACAGATCTTTCCGCTTAAGCCATTTGGACATGTTCAATTACTCCTTCAGTGTCGATGACACTGCTACTGGAACTATAAAGAGAGCTAAAGATAAGAGGATAGTCTATACAAAGCTATAAGATCTCTAACGTACACACCGGCCTTCGGTATAAAGGAGTGTTCCAATTTTGTACCCAGGATAGCTTAGGTATAATGTGTCCGCTGGATACAATATCAGAGTCCCGTGACTGGAAGCTAGTAAAAATTTGCCAAGTGTGGATACTTATTACACCTCTGCCTAACCTTATCGGACAAAAAAGGGGTGCAAACAAAAAAAAATAAACCACATTTGAAAGTATTAATGAAAGTCGAGGATGCTACGATCCAAACGTACTTCCCTGAGTATGCTTGAATCGTAGCAAGAGGAAATTTGTAATCTCTGCCTACCTCAATGGGAAATAGGAGTGAGTATATGTGTATATTGTACCATAATTATAGTCATGAAGGACTGGAGCGATTTACGTTTTTTTTTTTGCTTTGTCAGAATAAAATTAAGAAAATTGCACGCAAAATTTGAAAACTTAACTTTTTTACGTTTACTTATTAAATGTAACCGCTATTAATATTATAAACTTTCTTAATGTACCTTTAATGAAATGCGCACTACAAAACAGTTAAAATTCAGATGCTTCCACATTAATTATACTAATAAAATAATTAATTTATCACTGGTTAATGAACTTCTCATGGTTGATTCGAAAGATTTGATTTAGAGAAGTTTTTATACAGAGGTATCCCAACTAATATTATAAATGCGAAAGTGTGTTTGTTTGTTTATTTGTTTGTTTGTTTGTTACCTCTTCACGCTTAAACTACTGGACCGATTTCAAAAATTCTTTCACCTTTGGAAAGCTACATTCTCCCCGAGTAACATAGGCTACTTTTTATCCCGGAAAAATCGACAGATCCCACGGGATGCGCAATAAAGGCTTCGCTCAAAAACTACTGCACAGATTTTTATGCGGTTTTCATCAATAGATAGAGTGATTCTTGAGGAGTTTTGCGGCATTTTTTATCTCGGAAAAACGGATAGTCCCACGGGAAGCGCGATAAAATCTTCGCACCATAAACCGACTTCCGCGTATATGTAGCCGTGGGCAAAAGCTATGACCCTTAACCCTCTATACACCCAATCCCGAAATCCACGCGGCGAAGCCGGGGCAGAAAGCTAGTTGTACTATAAAATACAAACGTACAACTCAATGATTTGTAAATAATGAATATCCTTTATGGTCTTCTTACCCCATTATATCTGAAGGAACGTTTTCGATTTCTCGAGGCTTATATAATTGTATATTGCAGTCCAAGTGTGATACTCTTACGTACCCACAAGTTTCCAGAAATTAAAAAAATATTTTACTGTGAAATCTGCTTAGCGGAACCCCAAACATTCGGTACTGTAAAATTGTATTTCATTTATTTATATATTATAGTAATATATCTATATATTTATAGATATTAGCTTAGCTATAGCTATTCATAAAAGTTTGTCTGGATGGGATCGCTTATTATGATAAGACTGCATTTGCTACTTACTTTAATATGTTTTTTTTGTTGTCTGCAATAAAAATGTATCTATATATTTAATCCCACTGAACCACATTAAATGTTATTACAAAATTATTTTATCTCTTTTAGAAAGATACATACACATACACATTGAAAATAATCCGTTTACACTTAATACAAGACGTTTCTAAGAAAGCGTTTGGCTCCATGCTTATTTTTATTCGGGGCATACGGGCTAATTATGTAAATTTAGATTTTAGCTTGGAATTGATTACAGGTTAATGGCATCAGCAGGATTGCCAAGGTGTTGGGTTACTCATTTAAAATTCACGAAGCCAAACGAAGCACCTCTTTTATTACTTGTTGGTTATATTAAGGTAATTAGTCGAATGAAAATAGTATTAGAACCAACAATCTTTTTATGATTGCTGTATTAGCTTTGCGAAAGGGTATTTCCATGACCTTAATAATAACCTTCCATAATTAAAATATAAAATTTTATAATGCGTGTTCAAAGTTCTTAATGGATTGTGTACTTATTTATTTCAAATGTTTGATTAAATTGAGGAGGCCTGTCAATAGCTGAAATTAGTCACAAGTAATCATTAATTTCATATTATAATTGCTGTATCTTTTTTAAAAAGCTTTCGATTTATGATTATCTAGATGTAAGCATGAAAGAAAGGGAATAAAGGTAAGTGCAAGCAAAGTCAAAGTGGTGAAAAATGTATTCCATATTGGCAATATGGAATACATTTTTGTAGAATTTATATATCTGATTGTTTTAGTACGGCGGCAAAACATAGAGCAGGGTCTTTTCACTCCCTACAATATTATTTTACTATGACTATAGTTAGTTTGTCACTTTCTTTAAGATGGCGCTGTTCAGAGATTTTTGTATAACAATTTCGGCCTTACTCCTATTCTCGCAAATAAAACATAGACAAGTATATTTACGAGTATTATTTTCATAAAATTAGAATCATTGATTTATCGCTACAAAATTTTGTTGAGTTATTTTATTGGAAACAATTAGATGCTTGTGATTTATTAGTTATTTAGTATTTTTTATTCAATAAGACTATGAGAATCTATTCTATACAAAGTTGAATACTTTGTGGAAAGGAACAAGTCTGCTAAATGGATCTGTTTACAAATTGTTCATTATTCCGTTTCCTCGTGTTTCGTGAATGTGCTCTCATTTTCGGATTTGTGAATTATTCGACGACTTGACTAATCTCCTGGAATATAATACCATATAATCGACTGATGCCTCTATCTCCAAATGTATAAGTTACTCTATGACATAGAGTGTGTCAGCCTTGCTTATTTGCGTTGACAGATAGACATATTTTGAATTTTGACTGACAAACCAGTCATAAACGAAAGAAAAAAAACCAGAAAGTGACAAACTAACTATAGTCATAGTAAAATAATATTGTAGGGAGTGAAAAGACCCTGCTCTATGTTTTGCCGCCGTACTAAAACAATCAGATATATAAATTCTACAAAAATGTATTCCATATTGCCAATATTGAAGAATTTATTAAATATAACAATTATAAGAAAGAGTCCTAGACAGAATGCTACCGGAGGACTCTTCTTTATTGTACCTTTCTATTTACCATTTTTAAATAAACCAACCTCAAGCAGTAAACCGTCGTTTGAACATTGTTGATTAAGAACCTTACACACACTCTACCGAGCACCACGACAACCTATATTATTAGAAACAAATCTTTAGAGGAAGTGTAAGAGTTTGTGTATATTGAATCTGTGCTTACAAGAGACGGCAAATATGAGTTTGACATTAAAAAAAAATAATTGCAGAAAACAAAGTGAATGTAAAATGCTATAAATCAGACTTTATCAAAAAGGCGCGTTTGACTATGCATGGAGGCATGCCAATCCCTACACTTATGTATAGCAGTGACTGCTGAGTGAGGCCGAAAGAAGGTTAAAGGCAAAATTAACGCTTTGAGACAAATGGCTGGGATGACGATGATGACTAAATTACGTAACAATGTGATAAGAGAAATGTGCGGTGTTAAAGAAGATGTAGAGACTAAATTTGATAAAGGGAATGCTTAGATAATTTGGATACGTAGAAAATATTCACAAAAGACGACTAATGAATGAAATTGATAAGGCCAGTTGGCAGGGGAAAACCTACACGAACATATTTGGACCGAATAATTAATATACTGAAAGAAGGTCAGGTTGAGAGTACCCGTAACAACGAGCTTGCAATGTAAGTATTAATTAAAGGCGATGAAGCTGGTTGAAGTATGTTTGGATCGTAACAAGTGGAAAACTACGATCTGTGCCTACCCCCACGGGAAAAACTCCTTTCTCCTCTTTCAAAATAGAGAGAGGCATTTTCCAAGGTGACAGTTTGAACCCCTTGTGGTTTTGCTTTTTAATCCTTTCAGCACTCTGCTGAAGGATTCAGGTCTAAGTTGACGGCTACGTAGACAGGGTGAGGTTATTAGTCATATGCTGTAGATGGATGATCTCAAGTTGTTCGCACCGAAACACCAAGACATTGTGGAGTTATTGAAAATCACGCAGATTTTTAGTAACTCTATAAGGATGGAGTTCGGTGTAGACAAATGTGCGCTCTTGCATGTACAGCGGGGAAAAGTTGTAAATTTACCGAATCTAAAACTTTCAGAGACAATGATACTCATATCTCGGTATGTCAGAGTCTTTGAGTATATCAGTTAAGGATATCAAGGAATCGGTGAAGACGCGCTTCTTTTGCCGCTTAACAAAAGTCTTTTGTCTGGTGGCAACATGGTGCGCACCTTCAATGGTTGGATGATGCATTTATTGGTGTACTCCTTTGGCATACTGGGATGGACTCTAACTGAGCTGGACGCCTTGGATAGGAGAGTCCGTCAACTACCCACAAAACATCGCATGCTACACCCACGTTCGTCTGTTATGAGACTGTACAGTCTACGGTAGAGGCTTTCTCAATGCCGAAAACCTCCATAACCGTGAAGTGTCCAGCCTCAGGAACTATTTCCTCTACAACGAACGTGGGATGCATCGTGACGTTGTGGCAGTTGACAAGGGATTTATCCCTCTCTCTATGGCAGTTGAGAACTGGCGTAAACCATCGGTGCTTAACGTCGAAAATCGCAAGGAAGTATGGAAGGACAAAGAGCTGCACTAAAGGTTTTATCGAACCTTAATGGGCCCTGAAGTAGACCTTCTTTCGTCGGTAAACTTCGGTGACCTCTTTGGGGAAACTGAGGGTTTTGTCTGTGCAATTGCAGACGAAGTAATGATGACGAACAACTATAGAAAATATATCCTAAAGGACGGTACCGTTGACATATGTCGAGCATGCCGCCGTCCCGGAGAGTCACTTAGGCATATTATCTCTGGTTGTTCTCATCTTGCAAACGGCGAGTATTTGCCCAGACACAACCTAGTAGCGAGAATCATCCATCAACAGCTGGCCCTTTAATACGGCCTTTTTGAGCATGAGACACCGTACTATAAGTACGCACCAGCGCCAGTTCTTGAAAATGGCCGTGCGTTGCTCTATTGGGATTGCTCTATCATCACGGACAGGACTATTGCGTGCAATAAACCTGATATCGTGGTGGTCCACCGCTCCCAAGGCCGTGCAGTGCTCGTTGATATTACCATCCCTCATAATGAGAACCTCGTAAAATCCTAAAAGGACAAAGCCAGTAAGTACCTCGACTTAGCATATGAGGTAACCGCCATGTGGGATGTTGATTCGACAATCATTGTTCCGATAGTTGTGTCTGTGAATGGCTTGATAGAGAAGTCTCGATCGACATTTTAAGAGGCTCTCGCTTGACGGATGGTTCAAGGGCCGGATACAAAAGTTGCTTGGCCTTGCCTCACTGCCGGCGGCATACTAGGTTTAACTTTTTTATAGTATTTATGTTTCTTTTATATATCTCTTTATCTATATTGTAAAAAAACTTAAATTTAAGATTATTAATTAAATATATGAATAATAATAATAAATACATTTGTCTTATACACTACGGCAATTAGCCTAGCCCAAAGTAAACTCTGTAAGGTTTGTATTATGGGATCTAGGGTAATGGATAGACATACAAATATAAATAAATTTGGTAGAAATATATTATTACATGACTAAGGTGTAAATGCTCACATTCAGCACGCAAATATCTGGCCCCAATGGGACTCAAACCCGGGACCTCAGAGTAGTATTGAGAGATCAACTTCCCGTAGGTTAGGTCCAGTGGAACAACGAACTGGGACTTTACCAATAGCGAAGTCGTCAGGTTACCTGTTTGTGATCCTCCAGACATATTTAATGTTAACGTATCATTCAAGCTTTATTCAATAGAACAGTTTCTTTCTCACTAATGCAAATTTAAACTAATCATCAAAATTATCGTTTATGTAATATTGTAATAATTACAAAAAAAAATGTCAAAGCATACACATTGATGTAAATGCGTATGCAATTATTTATAAAAAATATTTAAGAACAATTAAATAAAATCAATACACATGCGAATGATTGCTAGAGCGTATGACCTAGATTCTTTTGCTATGAGTTCACTCATTTATTCAGTGTCACTTGATTGGAATCGAAAATACTGTTGTTGTTTGTTAATGTGTAGATAGTGTTTTGGCTCGATTTGTTTTCGGACTGTTTTTATTTGTCCAATATTTTTATTTATTAAGCTTCTATTTAGCTACAAATACAGCCTGGACGTTGGTTCCTTGCGTTAATTTATCAAATTGACTAAAAATATGGACTTGTATTCAGCTTATGCCATGGAAAGTAAATAAGCGGCTTATTGTTTGATAATGAGAAGACTGGTATTATTTATTTTATTTACAGCGATGAAAAATTAAAAAGAATTCGAGACACTATATATTCTTAATAACGTTTTTCTCTGAATCTAATTATTTAATAAAAAAATACATTTCTAAATATATAGAAATAATCTACCAATAATAATAATAATAATAAATTAAATAAATATTATCCATAGATCAACGTCTAAATAGGACTAACGTCTTTCATAATACGTTTTTATAGACGAAATTGTCTTTTACATAACATTATGAAGGCCTATTTTTTTAAATACTCTTTATTATGTTTTTACAAATTTATTCGATATTTAGCTAATGTTAATATTCTACTAAAGTCGCCATACAAAAACCGTCTAAGTAAATGGTCAGGATTCGTTTCTGTTTTATCGATTCAATCGGACCGTTTCTCCCTCTCTTGCATAAAACATATAATATACTTCCCACAAAAGGCTCTCCCATTGCGGAATCAAAGGTGTAAAAATATTCCACGACATTCTAAGCGTCTCGGCGGAGATTGCACTTTTCTGTAAATGTGAATAACATTTACTCTTTTCGTCGGTCCTGTTGCTTTCATAAATAAACGATTTCTCCTGCTGAGACATTCGTAAACCGGCAAAATACAAAAGATATAAATGTATAAAGTTCTTTGTTTTAAGTCTGCTTTATAGAACTAACTCGGTAATCTTTTTATTGTTAGAACAATAATAATACAGATGCAAATATTGCAATGATAAGGACAATGAAAAGCCAACTCCCAGCTTTGCAACCGCGATTTTATCTCACAACAAACAATTACTTGCAGATAGAAAACGAGATACAGTTAGACAATAATAGGAACAGACTGAGAGGGATGAATTCTAAAGTTTCACTTTTTGTCGGCTATATCAGTAAAGCTCTTAGTAAAGGTATCTATTAAAAGCGATGATACTTTAAATACAGATATCTCTCGGAGCGGTTCTTTCGAAGGTATTTTCAGAATTTCCCAGGTTTGGAAAACGTATTATGTAAATTTAAGTCACTGACCCATGGTAAAAATTTTAATATTCATAGTGATAATACGAAGCATTTACCGTAAAATAAAATATTTATTTTTAAATTGAGTTATTCATTGAAAGCAAAAATCCCTTATCTTGATGGTTGCAGTGCTTATTTTAAGCGGCGCATAATTATATGTGTGCTACATGTGTGGCAGGATAATTGTGACGAAAAACAATTACAACAATTTTCCCAAGGGTAACTGAAATAATGGTCTGAACGTTTCTGCTGCATTGTAATTATTAATATGTGATTGACAAAGTAATAGAATCTTTTTAAATGTACGTAGTCATATGCTAATAGATGGCTGTTGAATTAGTACGTAAGCACATATATACATATGTTAATAGATGAATGATAAAGTTATACATCTATAACATACATATATTATGACATTAGATGGTCGATGAAGATATATATAGGTACATAAGCATATGCTTATAGATGTAAATGAAGTTATAATTAGTTAACATAGACTAATAATTTCTTGATGATACCATACAAGGTACATATATATATACATCCTACTACTATTATAAAGGCGAAAGTTTGTAAGTATGGATGTATGGATGTTTGTTACTCTTTCACGTAAAAACTACTGAATGGATTTGAATGAAACTTCACCACAATATAGCTTATACATCAGAATAACACATAGGCTACAATTTTTGAGGTTTCTAATGTGAGGTCGTAAAAAAAACACATTTTTTGCGCTTACATTGCAAACGCTGACTGAATCCTACAAGATAGATCAAAACAATTTACTACAGTATTGTACAACTTAAAAAGGTCTACAAAAAAGTCCGTGATGGTATATGTTTATCTCTTAGGAATAACCCACAATAACCATTTTTTATCCTTTACTTAGGGCTCTGCAGTGCTTAGTTACCGTATTTCTTACTTATTACTAGACTAGACGGGACGAACCTGAAGTCCACGCGAACGAAGTCGCGGGCAAAAGCTAGTATATTATAATCTAATTCTTTTCTAAAAAAAAAAAAAAAAAAATTTGAGTTTATTGTCTGACGATGATGTTCCGAAACCGGTCACAATAAATATAAAATATTATATAGTAGTGAAACTAATAATAAATATAAAATATTATACAGTAGTGGAACTAGTGAAAAGTAGTGTTTTATTAAGATCATAATTCTTTTCTAGTCGAGACTGAATAAGTTGCTACTAAGAAGACAAGCTTGACCTTTATTTGCGCTTATAATGAAGCCAGATAAAGTCAAGTAGTTATTCAAACATAAATAAACAAAATATATAGTTGAAACTGGTTTTGGGTAAGGTTACTATGTACTCGGTATACTATGCACTAGTGGAGTAGCTTCTGAAGTGACCTTATGGTGAGCTACGGATCTAACTTCAACATGATTAGACAAAATGAAAGCTTTACAGATTAGAATAATGAAATTAATTGTCGACAAGAAAACGAAAATTAAATGTAAAAATAAAAATTTGTGATTATGAATATGTACTTTGTTTCCAAAGATTAGTAAGAAATAGAGATACTGACAAGGTTATGATTCCTGCTTGTATAAATTACTACTTAGTTCCGAAAATATATAAAATGATTTACTAATAGAACTAAAACAAAACAAGTGTAACAAAATTGAATTGAATTAAATAGAGTTTGGTCTATCAACATTATGGTTTGGCAAAAGAATATATAAAACAATCAAAAATTAAAAAAAAAAAAGTTTTAATTAATTTCTAAAATGTACGCGCATATAAGTAAAAGAACGAAGATTTCAAATAAATATAACCAATTAGCATCTTTTGTAGTTACATTTATTGAAAAATAAGTTTCTCAGTATTAATCATGATATGCAGCTTATCCAAAAACTGTTGACACTGTCATTGCTCTAGAAGTTAGACAGTTCGTGTTATCGATCTTTGTTCATAACTAGCCTTTTATCCGTCTTATCTCTCAGTCTTATATCTGCGAATCTTAAACTATCCCTATACCTAATTTCACCCGATTTCAAAAGGTTGCCTTGAACATTGAAACAAGAAACTTATTAGTAATTATATAAATAACAAGCGTTTTTTAAGCTCATTTTTCTTAGATTGGAACTGTGTAAGATTGGTTGTATTCAGATACGTGACGACTAAATTAGTCAGCTAATTTTATATTATCACACTTTGATGTAAAAATATAAACATACGGGATAGGAAAGTTCTAATTTATTATTTGCCGACACCTATTATTAAATATCGTACCTTTCCCTGTAAATATATTAATGCTTAGGTAAAAATTTCATTATTATTAGATTCCAGTGTTCACAAACAATAAAAGGAAACTAGAGATCCCGACAATTTTGTTCGGACTACAATAGGCGGCCTCACGGGGATTCTGTCGCGCGGCCCAACGCACGGAGTTCTAACGACTTCAATACAATCACAATGAGCCCTTTATAACACTATGCCTATGCATCCCTATACAATGGACTCTTTCGAAAGAAAAATATTTTTGTTGTTATTCAATTTCGGTCCCTCCCAAAGATTTGCGTCATGCTCCTAATTTTCTTTATTTCGTACACTTTTTCATGATGTAAGGATTCCTCAAGTCACCTCAATTTATACTTCAATTACACAATTTTATTTCAATGGAAACATACGTTTCATTAGACATTACAATAATGTTAATACTTAACTAAGACAACAAACTAGACCATCATACTATGAAATTATATCAATTACAAACGCTTAAAAATCAGTAAAATATGTACATAATTCAAAATTCATTAAAAAAACATTAAGCAGATTTGGTTTTTAAATTGCTACAATATTTACCAATGCAAGTTAATTAACTCACAAAAATACTTTGATTATTTCCTACGTATTTTTGTGCAAAAAACCAGTGCTTACCATTGTATTAGTTCCACTAACATAAAGTGGCTAACAGAAATTTCTTTCCGTTACAATAAATTTTATTTTAAATTGTTGTTTCATAGGGAATATTAGGTTAATGATTAATCGCCGATGATAGATATTTTTATTAAGGTAATACTTTTTAACTATTAATAATGTAGTTCCGAAAAATAATTACTATTAATTTGGTTACTTTCCATTCACAAGGAAAGCCGACAAAATGAGAAACCTTCGTAATAATGATTGATAGTTACTGCCAAGCGACGATCATGACGAGGATGTCATAACGCCACGTGTATTAAAAATAACACCTATATACTCTTTCTGCTTAGAATAGAAACTCGTTGCTTTTTACGTACGCGTACAATTTTCATCTCATGACATAGCAATATTTATAAGGTTCGCCATTCGATTTATTATACTACAAGTAAGTTACATTATTATTAACAATGAGCTTGATTTTATCAAGGTCTTCAATTTGTGATATGGCGTCAATTTGAACCTTCCCTCAAAATAATTTGTAGTTCGTGTTCAAACTCTATTATATATAAGTCAGGTAAGTATTAGTTCACATTATAGATTAGCGTTATAATACAGTAATTTACAACTGTATTATTTACTATACTTATACAAAATAATAACATTGTAACTATGATTACAAAAAATGTATTTATAACATTTATTTAATCATCGAATGACAGATCGGTGTGGAGATCCTTGGAGCAGACATAGGAGTTACAGTAATACTAGCTCTGTTGAAGATCATAAAAGACTTTTACGACGATTGTGTGAACAATAAAAACACGACAGAAGAGCATAATAACGAACAACAAAAAACAAAGTGTACCCAATTTTAAAGATGCTGCGTCAGTAGTAGGACAGCTATAACGAGTTAATCATTCAGTGATGGTTTGGTGAAATGGTTCTTATTAAGGAATTACAAAGTTATTTTTTGTGAAAACCGAGCAAAGACTTCATCTAAAGTGTATCAAGACGTCACCATAGATTATGTTGTGAAACTCCTCAATGATAATATTTTTTTAAATGTACTAGCAGAATTCTACACCTCATAAGAAATACCCAAACTAATATATTATGGATTTTAATACATTAAAGAACAAATTATGATCAATGTTTGAAAACATGGTCTCTTTTAAACGATACGACGACTTTGAATCTTAAAGAATTGCTGAAGCAATGAGAAAATTTTGGAAAAGTTCTTAGATTTGTCAAGTCAAAGGTAGATTTATTGTAGTACTAGCTTTCTGCCGCGGCTTCGCCCGCGTGGATTTCGGGATTGGGTGTATAGAGGGTTAAGGGTCATAGCTTTTGCCCACGGCTACATATACGCGGAAGTCGGTTTATGGTGCGAAGATTTTATCGCGCTTCCCGTGGGACTATCCGTTTTTCCGAGATAAAAAATGCCGCAAAACTCCTCAAGAATCACTCTATCTATTGATGAAAACCGCATAAAAATCTGTGCAGTAGTTTTTGAGCGAAGCCTTTATTGCGCATCCCGTGGGATCTGTCGATTTTTCCGGGATAAAAAGTAGCCTATGTTACTCGGGGAGAATGTAGCTTTCCATAGGTGAAAGAATTTTTGAAATCGGTCCAGTAGTTTAAGCGTGAAGAGGTAACAAACAAACAAACAAACAAACAAACAAATAAACAAAAAACAAACAAACACACTTTCGCATTTATATATTAGTTGGGATGGGATTATATTATAGTCTTCTACTGATATATATGTACATATAAGTTTTATTAACATTTCATAACGAAATTAAAATATAAATCATTTTCATTTCCAACAAAACTTATGACCGGATTAGGTAATTGTAGTATTCTTAAGTCGGCTATTACGATATTTAGACTAATAAATTTATTACTGTGCTAACAATATAATATGAATCTATATAATTAGATTATATACCAAAACATTGCGTGAATGTTTTATCCGCAAAAAATGTTAGTTCAGATAGATCGAAAAACATAACCTTAGCTTTTGAGAGCTGAATGAGGCAGATCCATCACGTTAATTGATAAGTGTTGCCCTTCAATACTAGTACATCCAGATCTATCTTGTACATTTCGTTATCTACTGTTCTCCATTGGAGTGCTGCGCCCGAGGTTTTCTGATTAATTCTTGATTTAGGAATTTGTTTATTAAAACAAATTGTTTGAATTTATTGAAATTCTACACTGAGGGCGAAGCAGTTTCTGGAACTAGCCACATGAAATAGAACAATATAAGAGCGATTGCGGAATTCGAACTTTGGAACCCTCTACGAATATATTGACTTACGTCCACCCCGGCTTCGCTTGGTGGCACAGGTAAGCTTGGTGACTTTCAATTTATATAGATATATGCGAATTTTTAAAGTATGTTGGAGCATGTCAAGGTAAACAACTGAACTACGACTTTTATTGCGTAAGCAATAGAGGCAATCTGAGGGTAAACATATATAATCTAAGTCGTGCATAGAGGTAACTATGCAGATGAATTCGGTATTTTTTTTATAAAAATTAAGTGTCAAAAACGCGATAATTTTTCATTTTTCCACTCCTCGATGCTTTAACTTTAAATATGACACTCTTAGGCGTTATGATGTTTTTTTTATCGTCTATAATTGGCACTAAAGGCAAAAAAAAACATTTAATTAAAATAATTTCTTGTCATTTAGTTTGTTATTTTGAACCGTACTAAAAAGTATATATTAAAATTTATACTTACCTGAACTTTATTGCTATTGTTAATAAAGAAATATAAATATATTTCTTTGTGAACTTAATCAAATACGGTCGAGAATTTTAGTTTGATTTTTCTCGAAGTTTTGATACTAAAATCCAATTTCACGCTATGCGTAGTGATTATCGGACATTTTTTTCTTTGACCAGATAATTATATCTGGCTTATAAATTAAATATATACCTATTGTTGGCACTTAAAATCGATGAAGTGTGCCAGGATCGTAGCAAGTGGAGAGAGGTGGTCTCTGCCTACCCCATTGGGAACAAGGCGTGACATAAATTCAATAAAAAAATATAAAAAGGCTTTTTTGACGTCGGTGCAATAATTGTTAGGAATACAGAAAGATCTCCTTTTTTGCTTAACTGCTTGAGTATATTTATTTTTGTGAAGTCATTTGTTTGTAAAATATAATCATTACGAACTTCGTAAATTCGTTTGTATATTTTGTTATCAGCTCACCTGAATCTCTTTAAAGTAGACTTAGTGTTACCACGGAATCTTAATATTAAAACGATTCATACTCTTTTTTAATGTGTTACTTATGCACCGCACCTGTATATGATTAGTCTACAGGCATGTGTAGGATTTACTCCGTCTTCAGTTTAGGATATACCCACAAAATTATTTTGAGGTCTATTTTGATCTTAGTGAGAGTGATAAGAAGTGATAAAGAAAGCTTTACATTTTTGCTGCAATTACAAGGGATTTAAAATTATCTTAAGGTCAACATGTAAAGGCTCTATATTTTGAAGAATCTCTTTTTTATGATGATTTTATAAGATTGAAGTAACGAGGATTTGTTCTAAGTAAAGGCTTTGTCTCTCAAACTCTATCTGTATAAAGCTAAAGATCAAGATAATCACTCAGAAGATAATAAATATATTAACGAGAATATATAATAGAATTTTCAAATTCATCAAGAAATAAAAATAAAGTTGCTGTTCCAACTTTCAAGCTTCAAAAACTAGATTCATTTCAGAGAAAATAAGTAACTTTTCACAACAAAGATAAGCAAAGGGTAACTGATCTAATCATCACTATCATTTGCCAAGAGACACCCACTATTTGACATGCGTCCATATCATTTTGAATATTCCAAGAATATTCAAAATGATCGGTGCATGCGGTTTTTCTTATTGATTTGCTTTTCTATAAATCTGTTTTCTATAAATTACATGTTAAAAATACTTTCATAAAAAAGACTATTACAAATTTGATGGTTTGATTCATAATAAACATGTCACATTAAATGAATCATTAAAACGAAAAAGGATTGTTTAAATTGATCAGTAATTCACAACATTCAGCATTAATTCACGACAAATATTTCATAATAATGTCTTTGTTTGTCGGGTTTCATAACTCAAACAGAATCCGTCATCTCATCACAGAAATCACAGAGTACTTTTTATTCTGAAATCTCGCAACGAACGCAGGTGAAAAAGCTCGCTGCTATGATATTAAGATATCATCGCAGCTGAATATAATACAATCTTTGAATTTTATCGTCATTTCTGAGACACCAATCCAACTTGATGTGCCTCTGGGGGTGTACTGAGAAAATTAGAAATCTCCGCACGTTGGGACGTCCCGGTATCAAAGTTTTATTGATTGCGGTGTGTATCTTAATTGGTGATCCATGCTCTCCCTGATAGCTTTATTGATTTCTTAAATAAAATACCTATAGGTAAATACAATCGGCTCAAATTTAAATTGGTTTCAAATGCCGCATACAATTTTAAAAATAAATTATTAATTTGTTGTTTTTCGAGATTTATTTTAGGTTCCTAGTAAATGATTGAAAGAAAAGTCTTTGTGTTTTACTGCAATTTCTTTTTACTGCCTCATATATTCGCTGCTCTCTAAATAATCTAGCTCGGTCATAAGTCCGGATTTATACTATAGAAATATAACCTATATTGTATTTATTACATCTCGAGATATATATAAATATATAAAGGCATACAATTATTTTTCATACGATACGATATATCTCTTAGCCAGTTTGGTTGTCGCAAAGTTATGACTTGTCGATAAATTAAAGATATGTTTAACATTGTGAAATTTAATTACATTTTTAATATCCTCTCTAGCGTCTTAGGCCGTATACGGTAATATCTCGGGAAGTATGGCTCAAAGTGATAGCCAGCATTACATCTATTACAAATGAAATTAGATTTATTATTTTATCACGTTGTATAATCATAATAACACATAAATTATTTATTGTCGTGTGGGGTGAAGGCAATTTTATGAAATCCCAACTAATATTATAAATGCGAAAGTGTGTTTGTTTGTTTGTTTGTTTATTTGTTTGTTTGTTTGTTTGTTTGTTACCTCTTCACGCTTAAACTACTGGACCGATTTCAAAAATTCTTTCACCTTTGGAAAGCTACATTCTCCCCGAGTAACATAGGCTACTTTTTATCCCGGAAAAATCGACAGATCCCACGGGATGCGCAATAAAGGCTTCGCTCAAAAACTACTGCACAGATTTTTATGCGGTTTTCATCAATAGATAGAGTGATTCTTGAGGAGTTTTGCGCATTTTTTATCTCGGAAAAACGGATAGTCCCACGGGAAGCGCGATAAAATCTTCGCACCATAAACCGACTTCCGCGTATATGTAGCCGTGGGCAAAAGCTATGACCCTTAACCCTCTATACACCCAATCCCGAAATCCACGCGGGCGAAGCCGCGGGCAGAAAGCTAGTATTCCATAAATTATAAAATAATAATAACACTCCCTCGTATATAGGATATAAGAAATTAAAAGAAAAGCAAAAGCAAACTTATTAAAGAAAGAAAACCCCTGGGTGGCTAATTGTGATATCGCCAAGGCCTAAGTGGCTTAATATACCAAAAACCTTTTTGTGCATGTATCAATAAGGTGTGAATTTCCATGGGAAATATGACCACTATTTTCTGTGAAGATTTTTTAATGTTGGTTAGAACAGTGTATGTCTTCTAAAAGTGACCATAATGTGTACCTTACGATCACTCAAGGAACAAAAAAGGAACTTTGGTTTCGAGCCAAGTTTGAGTAGTTCATGTATTATAACCAAATGCAAAGTCATGTTGAAAAGTCCAGGATATATTTTTATAGTGTTCTTTAAACGTGAAAATGATTAATCAATAATAGGGATATTAATATGTTGTTCACCTACGTAGTAAGACAGAAGCCCTTTTGAAAGGCATAATCAATTTATTCTAAGTCTGTACAGAGTCCTAAATGAAATCTTTATCGATTGCGACAATTTCTTTGTTGTTTAAGGGACTTCTTCAGATTCTAGCTTAAACATCATGTCATCAGCTTTAATAGTTCTAATAACTAGCAGCCGTCCCGATCTTTGGTCTCCGCTAGAGAAAATAAATACGTTTCAAATTGAAAATAATTAAAGTTGTGATTCAAAATAAGATAAGGTTTATGGTCAAACTAGGTAAGTTCAAGGTTTGCAGTAAATATGGATGTATATCAAAAACATATATAATCAGTTAGGTTGGGTCATCGGGTCCTTCTAGTTCGTCCTCTACTAACTTTGGAGCTATGTAGCCTATTTTTATCTGAAATTCTAACAATGTTGGTTCCCAATTACTGTACTTAAGCAATTCGGTAGAAACGTGCCGGGGACTTTGGTACGACTACCTACTATCACCCGTTTTTATGAGACTTACAAGCACTTTATATATAAGTTATAAGGATAATTTTGTACGAATGTATAGAAATGAACCTTTATGATTAAACCCTGTAGAGCAAAGCAATTGCTTGAAAATTACTTCAAGGTTGAAGTGCGGTGTTTGTATATTTGTGTGTGTGCGAACTTTTTAGATAATTTTGTTGACAATCAGAGAGAAGATGTTTGATATATGTCCAATAATAAAAAAGATACTTACGCAAAAATTTTAAAAATATGTCAATTATAAAATAAGTTCAAAAATCCACGTAGTATAATATTTTGGACGGTGGATCCCAACTCTATTCATTACTCAACATTGTTATATTAATTTTATTCAAGAATACTTCATGTAATTTCGTTATAAGCTTATATGTAATGCGCAAGTGTAAAGCGTCGTATATTTCTTTAATATCACAATTTATCGCTGCTGCGGGATTAAGTCTACGTTTATGAGATTCACGGTTAAGTCGTCAGACAGCTTTCATAGCGCCACTTAATCGTCCGCTACGCCTATTTTGTTCAATCTGTCTTAACTACACTCCCGTTTAATTGGCGCGTCTGTAAATTAAGGATACAAATTCAATGACTTCAGGGTAGTTTCAACCTAATTAAGCGAATAAATGAGAATAAACGATCTAGATACACTTTGATGGTTTTCTTTGTGTAATGCCATTTTTTCATTCTATGTACTCAGTTATAACCCTTGACATTTAATTACCGCGCACGGACAAATAGCGGCTTCTATTTTATTTGAAATCTAATTCGAGTAGGTAATACTTATTTAATAGAACATTCAATTTAAGTGTTTTAAACATGATATCTCTAATTTAAGTGATAGCGTAGGAATATAATACTATATGAAATGCATGTTGTAGACATTCACTACATATATTTCACTATGATCTGTTAAATTTCATATTTCGTCTACCATATTAATTAGTAGAACCGCTCGTTATGTTTTCAGGAAAGCGTTAGGTGGTAGGTGATTATGTTTTTGTAACAAAGTGCGTGTTTCTTGCGGATGCCAATTACTTAGCATGTATTTTTCTTTCTACCGTACAAATATCCAGTTTACAGCCAAATCAATCGACTGACGAAATATATTTACATGTTGAACGAAATTGCGCAACTTCCACCAATTCGACTCATTTCGACCAAAAGGGAAACATACATAAGAAAGGTCAGGTCAAGAGCACACTTAACCGATGAGAGTACATGAATGTAAAGAAACTATTAGGGATGTGTATTTCGAAATAGCAATTGGAAAACTGTGATTTCTTTCTACCCGCTTATTTTTTTAACTGGGAGGAATTGTACTATTACCAATTATCGTACTATTACAATAGTACCATAAAACTGTCCCGTAGAGTGAAGGGTATCCTAATAAATCAATATGACTATCCACATTTTCTGCCTGCCATTGAATATGTTAGGCCAATCTCGTAATTTGTAGTTTGTCAACATTAGGGGTTCGTACGGGAACTACGGAAGGATTTGTAGTAAATGTGTGTAAAACTCACACTGCAATTACTGAGAATACAGAATACCTATTCTCAGTAATTGTAGTGTGAGTTTTACACACATTTAATGCAGTATGCAGCGCATGTTCAACATTTGGAATTAACAGAACATTGACTATAATATAAAAATACTTTATAGCGTCAAACTTTTATAACTATAACAAACAACAAATTAAATAGTATTATTACAGTTACATAATAAAATCATATACAAAAAGTGAGTGTGATTGAAAATAATTCATTTCAATAGAAAATAAGACATTTGTACATATTTAATTCTGTTAATCTCTTTTAAAACGTTAATATTGTTTTAGACCTAAAATAATATTTACTTGTATATGTGAAACTGTCGTTTAAGTGCTAAATCGAGTATTTATTTTACATCAAATTTTGACCAAATAGTGTAATATTAAACAATTTTATGATACTATTGAATCTCACATTTTTGTGACTTAAATTGAAAACAATCTGCAAATTAGCTCCAGATGTTTCATTTGGATTTTATAGTTTCCTATATATGATCATGTGTGTATAACTTTGCTTTCACGGATATTAAATAAACAAGAAAAATTAAAAATAAAAGACTTTACTAAATTTATTAAAAAATAAACTCAACTCACACAAATGGTCATATATAATTAAAGACATAAATATAACAACATTAATAATCAACCTTTACACCACTACTTAAAGAAATCATTAATATCAATAAAATATTAGTGTAAATTAAAGCAATTTTTTGAATACATAATTACTTACTAATGTGTTAATATATGTATGTATAGGGTACTGTAGAGATCAAACGCGTGGGCCGTGGGTGGTGTGATATGATTATTGTTTTATCTATCAATTCAAATTAATTTTGAAAATGTCACTAAAGACTTAACATTAATGAAAATTCAATATAACGACTACCACATTGTAATCCCATCCCAACTAATATTATAAATGCGAAAGTGTGTTTGTTTGTTTGTTTGTTTATTTGTTTGTTTGTTTGTTTGTTTGTTACCTCTTCACGCTTAAACTACTGGACCGATTTCAAAAATTCTTTCACCTTTGGAAAGCTACATTCTCCCCGAGTAACATAGGCTTTTAACTTTTTATCCCGGAAAAATCGACAGATCCCACGGGATGCGCAATAAAGGCTTCGCTCAAAAACTACTGCACAGATTTTTATGCGGTTTTCATCAATAGATAGAGTGATTCTTGAGGAGTTTTGCGGCATTTTTTATCTCGGAAAAACGGATAGTCCCACGGGAAGCGCGATAAAATCTTCGCACCATAAACCGACTTCCGCGTATATGTAGCCGTGGGCAAAAGCTATGACCCTTAACCCTCTATACACCCAATCCCGAAATCCACGCGGGCGAAGCCGCGGGCAGAAAGCTAGTATTAAATAAAAGAAAAATTTTAAACCCAACTGTGTAAAAACATAACATTTGTTTGTTGTTATTATAATTATTGTTTTGTTGTTACGAGTATTTTATAGCTAAAATTTGATGACATTCTCTAGTTCTTGTGTGTTGGAATAATTTATGAAGTATTCTCTCCTAAGGGGGTAGTCGCTCTTAGATGAAATCTTAGTTGGCCGCAAAACTAAAGGCAAATTTTTCGTAAAAATCTGAAATAAGTTTTACGGCTAAATGTAAAGTTATCATTCATCAGAATGTTATCCAGGAGGATTCCATAAAGCTATATTATTATGAAGTTTATTATGTAAGTGTATTATGAAGTTTACATACTTTAATTGACGCCTGACGAAAGATCCACGTAAGATAAATCATGTAAATAAAATATTATTGTAATATAGATAATTGAAAAGAGGAGATAAACAAATAGATTATCTGAGATTCTACTCTGTACTTCTCGTGAAGTCTCTCCCAGTTTTCGAATAGGTGGTACAATCATGCTTATGGCTTTGTATTAGATGCCAATGAGTGCTTCCAAAAACCTTTTTTACTTTAACTTAAATGATAATAAACCCTTAAATTAGGCCTAAATTTATTAATACTCTTATCTATTATCCATTAATTCTCTATATCTATTAATTCTCTATATTGTAATAGTCGGCTCTTACGATACAGGAAGAAATTTCTTCAGAATATCAACTAAAGTACTATTCAGTTATGAATGATTTCGAAGACCAACTCTATCTATCATAAATCTTATTGTGTATTCAAATTCCAAGTCAATATTACTATTAATAATCATAAACTTTTTTATTCCAATATGTTCTTTAATTATTCGTTCTTTCGTTTCGTTTTAATTTATTCGTTTTTTTCGTATAGTTCTTTAATATTCACTATATGAAATAGGTTATATATAAACGTATATATGTACTTGATGTTAATTACATCGCATATAACTCAAGAGTAACTTAACCTGTTTAATTGATCACTTATTTGTTGGATTTGTCTTTATCAAGATAAGCACAATAATAGGCTTGTTGCCTAAATTTCAGTAGTTAGATACTAATATACCTTGATGCCTATTCTATACAAAATAATTATTATTTTTGAAAAAAAATGCTTATTTATAAGGGGCCATCCATAAATTACGTCACACGGTTAGGGGGAGGGAGGAGGTTGACGAAGTGTGACATTGTGTGACAAGGGGGTGGGAGGGATCTTATATTTCGTGACGTCACATTACAAAATCTATTAAATCAAATAAGCTAACTGTTAAAACACAAACTTTAAATTATTACTATTAGTATGAAAAGTGCTGTAAATATTAACTTTTATTGTAAAGTCTGTATAATCTCATATCTCATCTCATAAATAAAGAAAGGAATAGTATCTTCTTCTATCCATTAATAGGGGTACTCCCGAAACGTACTATTTTTCTAATTGATTATAGTAGGTGATTTTGAAAAATATAATAAGAAAATCATGAAATGACCATATACTTATTTAATATAAGTAATCGTTTTTTGTTTTGTTAATTGATTTGATGTTAATTTTATTAAAATGAAAATAAAATTGATTTCGAAACCGCTTTATCATTCAATAATTTCTATAATTTCAAAATTTGTGACGTCACACTAGGGGGGGGGAGTCTCACAAATGTGACTAGCTGTGACAAGGACGGGGGAGGGGCAAAAAATCACGAAATTCGTGTGACGTAATTTATGGATGACCCCTAAGAATAATTTTGCATTTAATTAAATATTTGACATTAGTCATCAAAAACGCTCATGACTGTCATGGCGTCTTGAATGACGTCACGCCGTGCAAAACACAGCTGTTTTAGTATCGGAATATTCGGTATTGTGAAGTTACTTTGATAAAAAATGGATTCATCGTATTACAAGTACTGCATAGTGCCCCAGTGTACAAGCACAAGTATAAAAACACCAAAAAAATATTTATATACGTGCCAAACAATCAGCAGATACGTAAAAAGTGGCTAACACTCGTTTTCGCACTTCCACAAGACACTTGGGAATGACATTTTGACTTTGACGTTTCGCACGGCGTGACGTAACACTTTTTAATTGGTGTTTGCTGTCACGTGACTTATGGCTTATTTTGTGCAATTTTATTTTATAAAAATATAAATAATCAAAAGTTATTATTTTATAAAACTTTGTTTTTTCATAATTAAATGATCATCTTAATAGTTATGCAACCTAATGCATCAGATTTGTTCATAGTGGATACAAGCCTATTACCTATTGAAAGTTGTCAGTGGCTGTCAAAATCAAAAAATACCCTCGACACTTAAAATAGCAGATAATGGTTAATCTTAATTTATCAATATAATAATATTGAACACACTTAAACTATTTTAAATACAACACAAATCAGTAATTATTAAAGAAAGTATAGTATAGACTTTACCGATCTCGAATAGAATCGGTCCGTTGAAATAGTTTTTGGGTGTCTTGGTTATGAATGTGTGTGACGTGTAGAGTGAGGTGTGAATGTGTGCGAGTGTGAATGGGTGAGGACAGAGGGCAGGGCACCAGGGGGGTGGGGAGCGGTATCGACGCGCGCGCCACGCCTGCGCCGAAACACGCACCTGTTGCCGTGAGGCCGTGGAAAGATACTCTTTCAAATTAAGGCGGACATCTGATACCTAAATAAAAGCAAAGCTTCCTTTCTTCAAGAATTCAATCTCGAGCTCTGGCTAAGCTGGGGCTAAATGTCATTGTATTGCTTAGAAACGAAAACCGATAATTTAGTGCCAGTTTAAAGAGTATTAAGATTCACATCCATATGTACAAATATATAAAAGTTTTTATAAGATTTTACACATTTACATTTTTACATACACACAAATTTTCACATTGGCATACACATTTTCAGATTATTTAATTTTCCACTTATATACAAATTTTCTGAAGCCTCATGCGAATTATAAATTTTAAAAAAATAATCATACATATAGCATAATGGTTCACAGCATTGTCATAGGTGCGGTAAATACGTAATACCTCGAGACGTTATCACGGATTATAGGAAGATATCACGTTAATGCTAGTATTGTTTAGGTAGCTGTTATAAAATTTTGCGCAACAAATACTGCTATTTGCATAAATTAGAGGTATAATAGTTATGAGCGAATTTTACGATGTTACAATTTTTATTAAAATATAAATATTTTTTTACCGTACACTTTGTTTTTTCTACCGTACACTTTGTTTTTTCTACCGTAGTTTCGATAAAACACAAAGAAATCTCTCGCGTCGTTTAAAACATGCGATGTTGCCTGTTAAAGCGACTGCCGGTAAATTAATTGACTACCTTAAGAACGTAGCAACGAAATATAAAAGTAAATACCGAGAACTAAAGAACTCGGGTAATTAGATTATAACTTTAATTTAAGCCTTGCTTGTAGACTAGTCACAAAGGATATAGCTCAAACGGCAGTATAATTTCGTCTAAAAATTAATTAAATGTGATATAATGTATGACTATAATAATTATACACGGCTGAAAAAAAAAGAAACACGACGTTATTTTCATTTAAGGACATATAAAAAAAGTGTGCAAACTCTTTAGTGATTTTTACATTGATAGATATTTCACATGCTTAGCTTATATAAAAATATGTCATTCAAATGTATGCACTTCATTTTCATAAACATGCAATAACGTTCATAATCAAGATTCTGTACAATATAATTCAGGTATAACATTTAATTAACGACGAAATCTTTTTCAACTTGTATGATAATTTAAAAATGTAAATATTATCTATTCACATAATACATATTTATTGTCAAGATAATATTATGAACATTTAGAATTGAAAGATTTATTTCTAATTATTTATTTTCTAAAATCTGCACTAATATAGGTCTAACTTAGAAAATTTATTTAAATATACTAAGTGAATGTATAATTTTAACGGAAATAGGATTTTAAATTACGTTTTGTAGCAATAGAACATCAGTCGGCTTGCCAAGATGCAGGATCTATTCTCGTCCGAGTCGCAAACTTAGGAGGCATTCTGCATCTTAAATTTCCACTAAAACGGGTTTTATGCAAATGATTTCAAATTAATTTAACGATTAGAGTTTAACGTTATTATTGATTATCACTACGTAATCTTAGCACTATCTTCATCATCATCTGAATTTGTTTTTTGCTGGTGTTCTAATTCCTAAATATTGTTATAAAATGTTATTTCTGTACTCTTACGTAGCGTCGTCAAGATTCATCACTAAGAACTTCGTAAGTTTATCCGTAGGCGTACGAGTTCGTACTGTAGTGTAATAAGAAAATTTTCCTGACACCCACTATTGAACATAGGACATATACATATTTATTGAACATTGAACATAGGACATATTGAACACTATTGAACTAATCAGTCTGGCGCCGTTTGCTTCCAGTGACTTCCTGCAATCTTCAACAAAACAAAATTTACTTATTTATAGCAGAAAATAATATAATAAAAGTATATCAGCTCTCCGAATTCCTAACCATTAAGTGACACCGGGCTATTTTGGAGCGAAAGAATCGGTAAAAATAAATACAATCTACATTAATGAGTATGTTGAATAAATGGTTCACGTGTATTAAATTGATATTAACTATTATAATAGGGCTCAACGTTAACAACAATCCGCTTTGACGGTTTGCTAATGTTTTCAATAAATACAAGTAGGTAGCACGATAGTGGGATAACGCGCCAATTCTTTCGACAATTCTTATTCTCAAATTTTACAGTTCCATAGATACTCGTAAGCGGTAAAATAGATAACTGAGAAACTTTTCTACTTTCTTATGTTATCTACTTCACAAGGATAATTGTAGTATGTTTATTGATTAGTGTAATAATAAAGTTTTGTTAAGTTTACGTGATTAAATAAAAAAATGTAATTAAGAATGTGTAGTAAAATTTCACGTCAGTATTCATTTTTCGTTTCTATTGCATAATATTATTTCAGTGCAGATTGCAGGATCACACAAATATAAACACATCCTTCATAACTCGGCTATTCTACCAAACAAAAATGTCAGCTTTAGGTTCATTCTTCTGTATTGTGTCATCCGTAGCGATAAAATATACAGTGTTTGGTCTATTTTTCGGGTATGATAAAATATAATCTGCTGAATAAAGATGTAATAAAATACAAGGGCCCTATTTTCGTCCTGCTAGGTACGTGGCCAGAAAGCATAAGCAATTTCTTTAGCTGTGTCTCCCGTTTTATAATTTGTCACTGTAGGTATAATATAAAAATGTTATTGTCAGTATTTTATTTAACCAGTTTACTAGAGAAAATTAGCGCCATTTTTGTTACTTGCTTACAAAAAAAATCGCGGTTTATGGTAGATGTTTGGTATTATGTATTTATATTAGTTCTGTATTTTACATTCTCTTTATTGCAATTCTGATTAAAGTAATAAAAAATTATCTTAACCTAATTACCGTGACTGTCAACAATTTGTGTTAATTACAACACCCTACACCTTTACTTTCTATTTTTATATTTCTATAATTTTAGAGATACATTGCGTACACAAATGGAGGCCAATGTATTTGACGCGTGCAGTAGTATGGAAAGATCTTGTTATTATATTTTTTGTAAATGAATATAAATGACTTTCGTAAATATCAACTGGCTTTTTACGACCTACGTAAAATGTGCCCTCATCGTACTGGAATTGCGTTTTATCTTAAGTAAGTTTTGGTGATCATAAACTTGACGGATACTCTCCCATCCTATTACAGATCAAATATTGTAATGGCTCAAATTTACTTGTTTATTTTTTATTACGCTTAAATAGACTTTATATAATACAATTTTTGTATCGCAGCATGGTATTCCTGTGTTAGTAGAAATAGATTTTCAACATGAAGTAGTACAGTAGTAGTAGTACAGTAGTAGTAGTACACCAGTAAACGCATGAAGTAAAATTATAATCTTGACATTAAATATACAACATGAATACAATTAATTATTTTGAATTTGTAGCTCGCCTGAATTATAATAAAACGATTTTCCTCCTTAATTAGAAAAGCAAAGTTATAAGAAATTGTCACCTTTTATATTTGTACAGTTAAAAATAGGACCTAAAGAAGAACTTACTATGAGTACTCGTAAAAATGTTTTTCGTAACAATTGTTAAAAAGTCGCAAACTCAATACGTAATATACTGCGTAAAGGGAAAATAGTCGACCAATCTAATTCAATTTGAAATGTGAGATAAAGAAAATATTTTGAAACATCTAAGAGCGAATTCTTAAGAGTTCTAAAAGACCTTTCCTATTTTTATCATTTAAAATTTTGTTACGAAATTGCCTTTTAAAATTTATTTATTTATTTACTTGCTTGTCACATGGTTACACAGTTATTGCATAAGGTTAGGTACATTGATCACATGACACCCCGTAGGGGCACTGCAAAACATATAGAATACAAATAACACAAAAAGGAAGAAAGGGTTCAGATTTCATTTACAGTTCAATTAAAAATGAATACATTAAAATATATCTAAAAGCTTGATTTCATTATACACTAACAAAATAAATATAACACAATAAAAGTAATACTTAACGACATCGTTATTATGTAAAAACTACAATATATTTATTAAATTACGGTACTATGTCTCATTTATTATTATTTTATACATAAAAATAATATATATATATATATATACACATATACATACACACATACATATATATACACATACACATACACATACATATATATACATACATACACATACACAAATATACATACACAATAAACTTATTTAACTTATAAAACTAAACTTATTTAACTTATTTAACTAAACTTATTTAACATATAAAACATTATACACAATTCTACACTAACATCATCTCATCAGGCTGTCTTATCAGAATAGTATTCCTGTAACGTATAGTAGCTTTTTGCAATAAGATAGTCCTTTAGACTTTTGAAAAACACGTTTACATCTTCTATTGTTTTGAATCTAGTAGGCAGTTTATTATATATTTTTACGCCCATAACTGACGGGCTGTTTGCATGTAATTTTAAGTTAGAGGTGGGCAACATTAGTCTATTTCCTGTAGCTTGACGTAACTTGTATTTAGATGGTAGGTCACGTCTATTCGTAAAGTACTCGGGATATTTTTTAACTAACTTGCAAATTTCGAGTATGTACATGCAGGGTATAGTTAAAATTCCTTTACTTTGAAAAACAGGTTTACAGCTATCCGTCTGTTTTATGTTTGCTATAATACGTAGTATCTTTTTTTGTTGGATAAAAAGGCTCTGAGTTTCTGTGCCATTACCCCACAATATTATTCCATAATTAAGCCATGAATGTGCATATGCGTAGTATGAAGCAATTGCTGTTTTCTCGTCTGTACATTTCTTTATTTCGCGAAGGCCATATGAAAATCGGGACAATTTCATGCTCAAGTTATTTATGTGTGATTTCCATGAAATATTGCTATCTATGATTAGTCCTAACAGTCGGTACTCATTAACTTGCTCGAGAGTATTATTCCCATAATTAAATTGTAAATTTAGGGGTTCTTTTTGATATGGTTGAAATGACATTATTTTGGTTTTTTCAAAGTTAATTTCTAAGTTGTTGTTGGTAAGCCAATTTGAAATCCGGTCAAGAATTACAGTTAATCGTTCGCATATATTTTCTTTATTCTGACATGAGGTTAGGATAGAAACATCATCAGCGAAAAGCACACAATGTTCGTTTACAACTTTGGATAGGTCGTTTATATAGATCAAAAACAACAGGCAACCCATCACGCTTCCTTGAGGGATGGATGCATTTATAGTTCTACTTTCAGATCTTGTCCTTGTAATTTGAGTTGTTTCGTTGTTGTAAAACTGCACTTCAACCACTTGCTCTCTATCTTTTAGGTATGAAACAATCCATTCATGAGCTTGACCGCGGATACCCATGTGATACAGTTTATGTAATAGCACATCATGTCGTACTCTATCATATGCCTTTGACATATCTAGCAAAACGCCAACCGCATATTTTTTTTATTTAATAAGTTATAAGCTTCCTGCATGAATTTATAAACCGCCAAAACCGTCGAACGTTTCCTTCTAAAGCCATTTTGTCCCTCATCAAATATACCATACTTTTCGCAGAAATTATATATTCTTTCGCTCATTGCCTTCTCAAATATTTTTGAAACTGTCGATAAGAGTGCAATGGGTCGATAGTTTTGTGGTTGATACTTATCATTATTTTTGAAAATAGGTTTTACAAGGGTGGTTTTTAATTTATCTGGGAATGTGCCCATTGAAAATTTAAAATTTAAAATTTTGCACATATAAAATTTTGTGAAATTTTATATGTGCCGAGTGATCCACTCGGCACTGTTAGATGATATTTTATATAAGGTTAAACCCAATGTGTATTTATTACAATTTTAACATTTATAAGATACTCGTATATCTTTTTACATAAGTTATCATGGCAAATTTAAAATACTTTAAATAAATATAATGGATTCATTTATAAAAATAGTTTTTATAAAAAAACCATTATGCCGAAATTATGCTAGTGATATAAAATTAAGTTATTTATACACCGTTAAATTATCCTTAGTCTCACATTGAGTAATCTATGATAGCTAATAGGCATATCGTTATGGAGATAGTACGATTATAGACTTTTCTGGTCATGAAGATTCCTTTAATACTGTTCAAAACCATGTACAAGACATTTATATAAGTAGTAAAATTATTAAATGACGATGTAACGCGCGGTTGGCAATTGGACATTTATCTGATCACCTAAAACAGGACAATCAATTATAAAAAATTCAACATCTAGAAATTGAGAACATAAAAAGTTAATCATATATAAACATAAAAGTAAATCATATATAAACACAAGAAGAAACATTCAGTAAAGGGATATAATTTGAAAGGTACGAACTATTACAGTTTATATAGACGCAAGGGATGCGTAGGCGTTTTATTACGTCTCGGAACTTGCCTGTATAATGGATCACGAGCGCAATGCATATGACCATATACCGCAAAATGTTTTCATTACAATTACAATGCGACACTATGGCTGCGGAACTTGATTTACCGGAAGTTTTATTTATAAATTTTTGTAATCCAACTACAAAACGATATTATTATTATTTCCTTTAGTTGTGCTATATGTATGTACGAGTATATCAATGCTACTGTCAAAGTTCTGAACTCTAGGTCAACATAAAGATATTTATTTATCTATCTATATACTTACATATAAATAAATAAAATTGGAGTGTCTGTTTGTAATATTAAAATAACCGCTTTCCACTACATGCATATGAATGTATAATACGGTATGGTATGTGACCATATTTTTAAAATTTTTGTCTCTCTGTCTGTCTGTCTATTTGTTCCGGCTAATCTCTGGAACGGCTGTACCGATTCACTAGCAGATATCTTATGTAATAAGGAGTAACTTAGGCTACTAAAAAAACCCTTTTTTATTACATTCCACGCGGACGAAGTCGCGGGCACAGCGAGTATTCTATATAAACACAAAGCCTAAGTATTGTTAGTAACATGACTTATAACTGAAGAATAACGAATTTAATTAGTTATAGATATGTTGTATTTGCTTTGTCAAGGATGGCAAAAAAATAATTTTAATGTTAAAAAGACAATTAAAATAGTATATTTATATGTAATTATATTATCAGTTTTGGAACTCGACCATCTTCTGCAGTTGACAGCTCACATGCTTTTAGGTAGTACGAAGTTCGAATAAATACATAAATAAGATAGCATTAAATATAAAATTTCCTTAAATTGATCGAGATTGGGGAAATTACTTAATTTTGCATTATATTAGAAAATTATACCCTTTTTTTTGGGGGGGGGGGATGCATTATGCACCTTGACACCGCGTAGGCCGAGTGTGGGGTTCTCCGGTCTGATGGACCGGCCGACCCACTAAAACCCCCCAGTGTTCTCTAGGCCCATGCAGTGCACATGGCGGGGTGCGCTTTCACAATACCCTACAACAATTACACTTTAAAATATGTAATGACATATATTAGATGTATTTAGTTCATCTGATATTTACAATAACTATTATTTAAATAATTTTATTTCTCATTGTTGTTTTTGTGCTTCAAAAGCACCAATGCATAGATTTTATTGACATAAGAAAATTTTTTGATGTTTCGCTTGAAACTATTTGCTAACTTTACTACTTGATTAGTTAAAAAACTAATTCACACACGTTAGATCGTCATTGGCATAAATCCACGTGTTACGACATAGAAGTGCGGCGGTGCGTCATCTTGCTGAATCCAGACAGTTCGAAAGCTATGGCATTACTGTGCAAATATTTAATATTTTTACTTGTGCGAGTACTTGTGCAATAACATTTGTACTTGTACATCATATATACACGATTTCTAAAAAAAAAACGAAATATCGTTCCAAATTTCTCAAGTTTCTTAACATTTTCTCCGTATTAAAAGTATCTTTATGTTAGCGATGGCGTTGGCTTAATTCCGTCTTCTTTATTAATTTACGCTAATATTAACGTAATTAAAAAAACGATGAATACAAATTGTTAGACATCGTAATATTTTATTTGTTGCACCATTTTCGAATTATTTTTTTATCACTTGTGTGTTTAACTAATTCAATTTTTAAATATATGTTTTTTTTTATAACGTATAATGTTTAAATAACTCTTGCTTAAAAGAGTTCTTCTAGAAACTTCTTTAACCTACAGTATTTTGAGATTTAAGCAAAGATTACCCTTAACACGCGGCTCACATTGTTACAAACTAGTTTGATAGTTATAATCCCTGAACCTGAATTGAATTTAACAGTTTATAACAATAAACTTATAATCTCAATTGACATTCCTATCCCGAGTTACAAATCTTTCCAAGTTACGAATCCCAGTTAATTTCGTTTAATAATCAGAAATGGCTACAAGAATACTTAAGGTCAACGTGGCTTACATGAGAAACGTTGAGTAGAGCGAAAAAAGACTCAATGTCGTCTAAGGCCGAAACTGGCACCCTAGGCACTTTTTCTAAATAATATTTTATTTGGGAGGAATCTTAAAAGATTCTGAATTTATTTTTGGAAGATTTTATAATACAATTATATTTTTCTCTTGAGTAATTTCTTTTAATATTTGTTTGTTTGAAAAATTTTGTGTCGGACATTCTACTTTAGACTTTGGGAAAAGCGTCGAACCTATATGTGTTTTGACCATGAGATATGGCGAGTAGTCTCAATTGTCAAGCATTTGGATAGTTTTCAGCACTTATTTTCATCCACTTGTGCATACGGAGGACCACATATTACCTATTCATTTAATTAAACTATTACCCGACGTTCTGACTTGCCTAGAACCAACTAAATTAGTCGACACTCAAAATATCATTTTGGTAGATTCTCAAGCAGATAAACAAACCAGATCGATTTCTACCGACAAGAAGATAATACCGAAATTGGACGTATTCACATCTCTGATCTGATTGTCTCTCATCTAATTACTGAAAGATGAAAATGGTCTAATAATGTTATCGCAATAAACTAGATAAGATGATGGTGCCTAATCAGCCCCTTGATCACGTTGCTCTGTTACTATCAAATTTGATTGATACTAACAGGTAGTTCAGTTACAATGCTGTATTAAAATTCAACGCTATATAAAATATGTATATGTAAAATATCAAAATATGATAGCAACAGAGTTATATAATAAGCCTACAGGATTCTGAAGCAGGACATCTCTGATATATATCGTGTAATGTTGCTTTAATAAAGAGATTACATTTAAGTGTTAAAGTGGTAGTTGGAGTTAAAGGATTTTGAGTTGGAGTTTAAGGCATTTTATTGTAACGCATCCTCTTAGAGTATCGTTATGACATAGAAAATAACTAAGATCAATGAAAAATTAAAAGTTGCGTGACCTCTTTTAATACCTTAGGTAGAAAATGACAATGACATTTTAAGGGATATTTGAATTATTTATTAATGCTACTACAGACCGAGCTATGTATCTCTTTCCCAAAATTAGAATACCGCATAAGCAACACGTGTATTCGCCACGGATTAGAGACCAGCAATGACAGCGGTGACAGCCTAACCCTCGCTAGGTAGGTGCTATATGTTGCCCTTTATGCCGCTTTACCAGATATTGAATAATGTTCTCGACATTCAGTCACGCCTACGTATAGCTTTATGAATAGACGCATTATGACTACGCTGAGGGGTGACCACATTTATACTGGACTACACTAAATATTATCATTCGCCAAGGTAAAAAGGTAAAAGAGGTAAAGGTTCCTTTCTAGTTCATGAAATATTGTAATAGAAGGACTTATGTGTACTAAATACAGTGGTTGGTTTGTACAAAAATTAAGGCTTATAAGATGTCTAACGGCAGAAGTTATTGCTACTCGTTTTAACAGAGGTTAAAATTTAATTTCTAATTTGCTAATGCAGCATTTTAGGACGAAACTAGTTGTATTAGCACTACATAAAATAAAGCAAAGTCGCTTTCTCTGTGCTTTTTTTTTTTTTTTATTTATTATCAGTTACATAAAATAGTATTAACATTTTGATATAGTAAATATCACTTAAGCCACTAAAGCTTGAATGTGATACCCTTATGACAATTCTGTTCTCAATTTAGGTAGGTAATGAACGCTCATTATTATATTATTAAAACATAACAGCAGTAAACAAATAACACAACTTTTAACTACTTAGATATCCATACGATACAATAACGTTACAATCACAACTCAGACAAATAATACTTTTTTATTTGAACTTTTATGTTTTTGTTACTAATAATATTGCGGATGGAGGTAGGCAAAGAATTGATAAGCCGAGGAACAAGGAATGCATTCGTTCGTTCGCCATAGCAATTCCTTGCCTTTTTTGTAACAAGTTTGTTTTGAGCCATTCTCCGCGTATATACAGAATGTTCCACTTCAAACTGAATATTTTTATTAAAAAATTGTTCTTTTAATACGTTGTATTTTACTTTATCATGTATAGGAAGTGTTTGGCAATATCTGAATATTTCTGATTCACTTAACTGTTTTTTATATTTGTGTGGAATTATTAATTTTAGAATTCTGAGCTGTAAATTGTAGACAGAATCCAAGTACGTTTACGTGCTTATATCCCTATGTATACTTAACTCTTTAAAACTAAAAAAAAAACAAAAGATTTTGATGCGGTTTCTTCGATAGATAGAGTGATTGAAGAGGAATGTTTATATGTATAATAACAGCCATTAAAAAGTGGAGAAATACTGTTATTTTTCAGGTTTCTAATGCAATGTTGTAACTAATTACATTTTTTCCAATTATATTGCAAACACAGACTGAACCCTACGAGATTTATTAAAATAATGTACTAAGTATTGTACACGTTGAAAAGGTCCACAGAATACTCTAGGATGGTATATGGCATCTCTTATGGATATTCCACAATAACATTTTTTGTCATTTACTTTTTACGACAAATAATGGCTAATTTTCGAAGCGCTTTTAACTTTTAATAATGTCACTTTTTCAAGTGATTATTAACTATAATTTATTATATACAACGTTCACAGTTTTTCTGTACTGTATTAAGTATCAGCATTACACCCATGCGAAGCCGGGGCGGGTCGCTAGTATTAAATAAAATGTTTAGGCTAGCAATGACCATACATAGATTAATTGCAATATTTTTTTTCTATTTAAACAAACTGGATTCTTAACAAAGCCACTATAGTTTTATTTCAATCTAGCTGCTCACTTGCTAGCTTTTGTTGGTCGTAGCATAACATTATGCCTATAGCCATTCTCGATAATTAGACTATCCTCAATAAACAAACTCCAATCGAACCTTAACAAACATAGTACAATAAATTAAGATTTGTCATTACAAAGATGTAGGAATATGGTCCAATTTATGTTGGTATATTAATATATACCAATTGGAGTAATAAATACATTTAAATAGAATTATTTGAATGTATTTATTACTGGAATTTTAACCAGCCATAATTCTTAAATAGGTTAAAATATATATATTTATTGAAATCATATCTTGCTATATATATTCTAATAACTAGAGATGAGACAGCAAATTTTTCAGATCCTGTGACAATGAATCATCCTCATCAAATGAGGTGCAGGCCCAGTACTGCGAAGCTCTGGGCTCTTTTTTATGTATAACATTAGAATTGAGTTATTGTCTGAAAATAATGGAAACAAATCCTGTCCTTGTCATTTACTCTTGCAGCATTTCCATTTATCTAAAAATAGACTAACTTTTAAGAAAATGAATAAACGTTGACAAAATTTTAAAAGTTTCTTGGTACTACAAAAATGTACTTGTAACTAATTTGTACTTTTGGTAAGTATCTTGATCGTGATCGTGATCTTTTTCTAGAAATATTAACAAACCAAATTATCTGTCTTAATGATAAAAATCTGAGAAAAAAAAAGTAACTTGCTGTTATTTTTAAGAAAAGAAATGACAAAATATTTGATTAGTATAAAAATAATATTTAAAAGTAACCTTGCTAACTTTTAGTAAGCAATAGCAATATCCCATTCTAGGTTTTCTATACACTTGACTTTTCCTTTTCAACCTCAAGATTCAACCTCAAGATGTGATTACGACAGATTAAATAGAAATAGGTTCACGCTATAAAATACATTTCGCACATTGTGAACAAGATTGGAGTGCGTATTCACTATTTCATATAAATTGCCATCTTTTATCAACGCTTAGGACAGTTTCCCCCCAATTTTCGTATCAATCGCTGCAGATGTTTAGTAAAGCTTATCTTCGGGCTTTTTCAAAACGATTAAACAAATTCAATAGAGGAAGTAGGTAAATTTAGGAGTCTACTAAAGTCAAATTACATTTATTAATATAATACATATTAACAACTTCAAATTTTTGACTGTATTATAACAATACACATATGACAAATTGATATTTCTTGAACTCTAATGACATCGATTTGCTGTGACGGCAGCTGTTTCTTGTGTATATTAATTTAATCACATATACGAAAAAAACATTAAAATTTTTGCATGATGAATTTGACAAGTGATCGCAAACTTTTAACTTAACTTATGTGTATAGCTTGTAGTATCTTTTCACTCATTATCATTAATTCTTCGGAATTATAAAATATACATAGGCTTAAACAATTACGAAAACTGATATTGTACAATCAAATCACAATTTTCACATGTTGAAATACTCATGACATTTAACTAGGTCAACAAATTCAGTGATGCTATCTCAATCTCAAAGATATAGTTCGCAGGAGAATGCTTGGGCAGCACTATTCTTGCCCGATCAGCTATCCGATACGTGGATATGTGAAAGTACTAAACGAGAAATGGTTTGTAGAATTTCATTATTATTTCCGTCAGGTCTTCATAAATAACCCGCGCAATAAATCGAGACTGGCTCTAGTGTTATATCGTGAAGTTTGCGTGATGGGTAATTTACACTCGTTTAGTGTCGAGGTAGCAAGCGCTTCGGAACTTCTTAATGTGCCTGTTGCACGTGAATGATAAACGAGCAATCGACAGCACGCCTTAACTTTTGTCTGTAGCTTAAGCAAACCTGTCATTGAAAACTGTCATTGTACGAGTAACATATTGAAACTTTTACTTTATTATATATTTTTTTGAACGACCTATACTGAAGCCGCAGATAGCTGTAGTCAGCTTTACCGTGTGTGTAAAATCAAATTAATAAATTTTAAATGTATATGCAATATATGTTTCAAAATGTATAACTTAACTCTTCAATATGCTAAGTGACGCTTTTACTAATTGGGTCACAGAGTGTATTCGTCCTAATACATTTACATTGTTAAGCTAAAGTAAATTTGAGCTGTTAATAACCAACTTCGAAATGTTTACAGATTATATGAAAATTGGTTAAGATTTTAACCTAGATTTAACCTAGCTATTCCTATTTATCCATTATTGTAGTATTTTCAAATTTTTAAATCGGAACTTTATATTTGTTGAATTAAGAATTCAATAAATTTTAATCATTTTTATGCTACAACGTGGTAAACAACTGTACGGCGTACATGATGGAAATACAACGGCTGTTGGCGAAATACTACACTCTGAATGTTAGAATTAATATCAGTTTGTCGAGATAGCACATTTTGATAGTATCTTAATAAGCCTAGCTACCACACTACATTATCTAAGATTGTTATGATAATTATATTTAGAATAAAAAAATATTAACGCGGTTATTGGAACTTCCAGTGGTCACAACAAAATATGTAGTACTAAAATATTATATCGGAGTGCATTGTACAATGGACAATTGCACCGCAATTTCATACTCACACGTGCTCGGATTTGAAATCACTATAGCCATAAAATACTGGAGTTTATGCGAGCATAACATTGAACATTGTTCAAGCACAGCCAACTGATTTTCTTTTCCAATACTACGCGCTTGTAAATTACAGACTAGTGGTTGCCTCTAGCATTTTCTTTCTGCTTGGAGTATCATAAGTGATTTGCCAAGAATTTTAAGCATTCTATCTTTACTGTTGATTTTTAACGAAAATAAACGTGCTTTATTTCTTCGTGCATCCAAAAGAAGTGAAGTGACATACCTAGAACTAATTAGTTATAATCCAACTTATCATCTTTTATATTTGCTAATTATTACTTTTAATTTATTAATAAATTATTAATTTATTGTTAAATATTTGTTAATCTGGCTTAGTATCGTCAGTGTTCATATATATCAACAACTTAGAGATAAAGCTACTACAACAGCATTACTGATATCGCATCGCATTATTATAAAATATAAGTGGGTAAAATATAATAATGGGGTGGGACTCTAACTCAATGCCTTATTCATTGTCGTAGAGGAATTTAATTTGTGGATCATAATCCAGTGCATAGATGATAGTCGTGAACTATCAATATACAATTTTACCTATTGTCAGCAAGATTGATTGAAATTGATATAGGCATTCGTGAAGAAGACAATTTAAGGTCTTTGTGATATTGGTTTACAGTAAATTTTCTTACACCGTATGCTTTTATGTTCACGTTTATTTTACAGGCTTATGAATTTTCATTCTTTCAGCAACTAGAATTTGTTCTTTTAAATCTTAATTGTCATTATTATCATTCGATTATAGAGATATATACAATTAATAATTAATCACATGCTATTTGATGTGTTTTACCAATCAGCAAAAAGGTCCTGAGTAGATCTTCTTGATAAATTGGATCGATCCTTTTAATTTGCAGTGTTCGAAGGTATGACCGTATTTCTACATTTCGCAATAAGTTCAAATAGTTAGACCCGAGAGTCGTTTCACAGCTTGTCGGTTGATTCACCGAGTAAATTTCAGACGCTCGGTGATAAACATTTGCTAAGCCTAGGTTCTCTCTCTTTCTACCTTATAGTTGATTTTGAAAACCCATCCTATCGATCACGGTTTTGTTTCCGACTCGTTTGACTTTGATAACATGGTTATATTTTTTCGAAAAATATTTCCTGCGTATGGTTTCAAGTAACGAATCTTGATCACCATATTAAAAGTCTCACTTGAAAGATGTATCCAAAATTTCTCTCTTGTAGGCATAACCACTGCTTCCACCAGTTGGGCGCCTTCTTAATACATTTTTTAAAATAATGTATCTTTATATTTATTTCAAAAAAATATCCGAACATCACAAACTCTAGATGTCATATCCATCATGATAATGTTGAAATAAAAAATATTTATGATAAGAATATTACAAATCTAAATATATATTAGTCAAACTCATCTACTTCTTCAATTTATTTCGACTTCAGTAAATTAAATTTAGTTAGAATATGTTGTTTTGAATAAATTTTAATTTTCGATCGCACAAAAGGAACAAAAACAGTGATCCGTTTCATATGTCTTTTTTTATTAGAAAATTCTTGATACATAGAATAAGATATCGCAAAGTTAAAAAATTCAGACACAACCTGCTCTATTAATTGTAAAAAAAATTACGTATACATACATCATTCTCATTGATATCACAATAATATTTGAATTTGAATCCAAAAATCCTTCCATAATAAATTTTGAAACTTTTACTAAGTATAAAAATAAAATCCACTAGGTTTGATACGCATTCCTGGAAATCCACAGTCTTTAAGGTTCACACTGTGAATTTTTTAAATCCAGCTTTTAGTTTTACTAATATAATCTTTCCTATGGTATAATTAAAGATGACGTAGTCGGACAGTAGCGCGAATTGTGGCCAATTACCACAGTTCACGGCTAAAGCTGGTGATTAATTCACTAACTCACACACAGCAATCCCATTTGTTCACACGACAAGCGGCCGCTACGCTCCCAGCTATTTTGCATCTATTATAAATTCAACATTTTCCATATTGTTATATGCGAGGTTAATAACGAAGCTTATATGCGGCATATTGTAAGTAACGTTTTACCTGCGTACGGTTGGATATATAATTTAGTGTTGCCTAGTTTATTACAACCGGCCTGTAAAGGGTTTGCATTTTTTTATTCATTCTAGCTTTATTACATAATTGAAAAATAAAGTAATACAAAAATCATATTTTAACGAACAACGAATCTTTTCTATACGTAATCATTATTATAATGAAATTAATTATATATACTAATATTTATGAAAATAAATTATTTTATTTATTTGCATTTCATAGTGCTTTTAAACTTTATGTAATATTAACAAATTTTGAATATTATTCTAAAGATACCAAAAAAAAAAAAATAAATAAAACAAACCTATAGGTGCCAAACCATTAAACATATCGAGCAATTACATAAAAAAAATATGTTAGATGACTAATAACTTAAAAACGACCGAAAAGTTTTAAGATCCTAAACTATTTGTTGGATTTGTCTTCGTCAAATATTGCGGAATAATTATTCAAATATTAAAAAACCAGAGAAAAGAATCTACAAAAAATCCGAATTATTTATATTGCCTTTGAATTTTCATATTCTTCAGTTGAAACCGATTTAAAAGTTCTCCATATATGTATTATTGGCGATACGAAGTCCGCCAAGTCAGCTAGTACCACCACAAGTAACCTCTTAAAATAAGTAAAATCGTTACGTTACATTTCTACCATTAAGTAACAAAGTATTTTCATTACCCAGCTATTATTATCTACAAAAATAAAGGATCAGAAGGAAATAAAGAAAGGATACAAAAACCCGTGTTATTCAAAATCCACGCCGTAAAGTACGCTGATTTGTGAAAATAGAGAAGGGGTAAAATTAATATATATATATATATATATATATATATATATATATATATATATATATCAGGGAATATATTTAATTCATTAGGTATATATTTTTGTATGTCCAAGTAAACCCTATACCATTATTCAAATTAGCTGTTGAATTTATCACACATATTTATTCAAAGTCGAAGATTGCTTATTCAATTTTGGCTTTACGAGGTCTTCTGAGAGTCAATAACCACCGGGCCGGAAAATAACCTCTTTATTGGAAAGAGCTCGTGAGCAACTTCGTTGGACCTATTTACTTTAGTAAATTATTTTTTTATTACTCATTTTCTTACATTTCCCAACTTTTAAGCTAGGGATAAAAAAAATGTAAAACTGTAAACTGTTAAGACAGGGGAAAACTATTCCGTAATAAATGTATTTTTATATAATTAAGCAAAGTTTATGCTACCTGATAATTCCAGGAAAGAGAAATCAGAACATGAGGATAGTGCAGGAGGTAGGATATACAAGTAATCAACGCCACCTAGTAACAACTTGTAGAGCGACTTTGTGTACTTTGCAAGATACAATTTACGTTGTTTGCCTGCGGTCCTTTCTGTTTCGTTCCGTCGGAAGGCTGCTCATAAGACCAATAACGCTTTGCTCTACCTTTCTTTTTATATAATTAATTTAAGTTTCATTAATTCAAAATAATTAATTTGACACATATTGTCTGATTTAAAAAAGCTCAAAAATGAATCTTCAAAGACAAATTATTAGAATGTTGTAACTACAATATAATATAATAAAAATAATTTCCTACAACTGAATATAAACGTTTTTAATTGCCAATTGCCTAATTTAGGTAATTTTAATCTTATAACTTGCATGTCAAATTTTTGGTACATTATTAAATATTATTAATGATTTTATTTGGTTTATTTTTAAATAATTAACTATTGATATTTCGAATAAAAAGAAAATATTGTAAGCTTTTTTATTTACACTTTAATTCTCAGTACAATTATTGGTACAATGTTACATAATAAACCCCATCCGGTTTTTCGTTTACGTTAGATAGTTACATAAAAATATAACTTCTCGCAAACATATTTAGTCCGTAACAGCTCTTAAGTAATTATTTATTATTGTCTTAAATCATAATATAATATAACATAATAAATTTAACAATATACGCGTAATGCATAATAAATATGGCTTGGAATACGATATTGTAACATCATAAGTATAAACGATATAAGCGCTGAACCCATCACTCACCACATCATATTTCCATCATAAATTAAATGCAACATTTTTCAGGTTACATAACAAAATTGAAAAGTTATTGACAATTCCGTTTCATAGCTCATACAAATTAATCGACTTTACGATGCACTGAATTTTAGTATGTAGCGTTTTTGATCGGACCGCGACAAGGCCGCAAACATGTAGGTGTATCTTCAAAACTAATAATCGCAGGTACACCCTTATTTCTACAATATTTCTCAACTTAAAAAATACTTTTAAGATATACAGTATAAACAATTGTTAAATACCTAATTGCGTTTCTAATATTACAACAACTTAAAAAAAGTAAATGCTTCGTTTCCAGAAACTTACATAACTTCGCGTATTTACTACCATTAATTAATTCCGCTTTCTTTACAAATTATAAAGTCTAACAAAAGATCTGATAGAATATAAAGTGTGAATATAGCAATATGGTAGAATTATATATAAAAAAACAATTAAGTATTACATTAAATGAAAGTGTAAATGCTTTGCTAGTAAAGTAAAACTGTTTTATTTACTGATCATTCCAGTAAAGGTCATTTATATCGTAAAGTTCTCTCACGAAACGCCCACACTTGTTCATTATCTGCTTAGATAGTGCATAAAACGTGCAACTGAAACTGAAGCGATGCCCACGCATATAATATAATGATCTTGTTTAAACGGCATCTGCATTTTAATCTGAGTTAGAGACATGATTAAAGAAAGTTCAAACATACACGTGGCACCAAGTATTAAGAGATACGAGAAATCTTATTTAACGTTAAGACAATTTACTATAAAATTACTATCAATGACTACATAAATACCTATTAGGGTAGTTTATAGAAGATAGTGTTAGATTTCGTCTTCCACAAATACACCATTATCACTACTAGTATTACTACGGATGTTAATTGCCACCCTTCGCGTGCGACCCGCTCTTGAATCATGTTATCAAATTTGTCGATTATTGAATACATATTTAACAAAAAGTATATTGTCAAGGTAATTGTGTTTTGCCAGGTCATATGCATAATTAAGCTGCCATGTAAGGAAAAAGGAATGAAGGAGTACCTAGCCCTAGATTGGAGACGTAGGACGCGAACAACTAAGTGTACGTACATGTTCCGTCCTTATAAATCTGCAGTTACATTTCCTCATTCAATAATTTATTAGTGAACCGTAAGTTGAATTTATAACTCAGGCCTAACAAACAAATATTTAGGTTACAAGCGACAATATACAATAAATCAAGTCTACACACTATGTTACTCCACTTTTGTTGATTATGTACAACATTACATCGGCTCTCCAATATACTTTTGTAAGCAGAATTGTTAAATGTGCAGAGTGTGTAATGTGTTAAATTGACATTAATTACTTTATAAAAATAAAATGAGAAACAAACATTTGACATTAAAGACCAACATACATTTAATAAAGTTTAGTAGTGTTGAGTTATAATTTCTTATTTCAGAACGTTATTTTAAGCTTTCTGATATTTAAGTATTTTTCGATGTTCTGGGTTTGTTGTCTAATAGAATGACTGATTTTAATAATTACCCCAAAATCAAAAAAGTTAACAGTAATTTGCAAAATTTCCGTAGATTTAATGAAAGCCCATGATATAGATTTTCAGACGAACATCAAACAGTATTGTTCAATATTCAGTTTTATTAACTAACAATATGTATAATTTAATTAAAGGAAGTTGCAACAAATATATCCTTTTTTATTATATTAATTTTAGTTATGCTGTTTAGTGAGTTCTAATTCCCTATGTAAAATTGATGTGGCAACTAAAGCTATGTATGAGTTTGTATTAAATTGAAGAGGTAAGATAGTCAATCTGCATACCTTGCACTCAATAACTTTTACTATCATATCATAATTATAAACAACACTATAAAAACTCTAAGCCTTTCTACCAATCTTTTATCAAATATACTCGTATATGTATAGGAAAAATATTAAATTTTCTCGGTTATTTTTTAAACTTTATTGGTATCATTTTATTTATAAGATACCACTAATTATATATAAATTTAAAGTTTATTGATGTCCATTATTATTTTTTTATTAATAATGAACAAACAAAGTAATATTTTTTTTTCATAGTTTTTTTTTCTTACTGTGTAGCCAGCTTAACCTTAATGGTTACATAGTAATTAACAGGTTTTTTGGCAAATGAACAAATTAAGAAACTAACTATTCTATAATTATTCTTACTTTTATATCATTAATGAGATCGACTCTGTCAGATTCATTTCGGGCGCACTCAAGTATATATATATATAGAGGTGGACTAATATATATACAAGAAGAAAGAGTTTTGATATGTAAGATTTTAATATAAGCAGCAATGCGTAGTGTGTAATGATGATTCCTGTGTCCCAAGGAGAACAGTAAAACATCACCACCAACCTTGTGCAACACCCAGCCAGTAGCAGTTACCACCAGGTCCAACACTGCAATTTGAATATGTGCATGACACACCAGTCACACTTATATGTATCAATATGAATGTTCAGGTATCTTTCCGTTCAGGCGGCAGAACGTCTGCGCTAGTGCCCGCGGTCAGCGTGGTTAGACGACTGTCTGAACTAAGTGCCATACTCAGTCAGCGGATTATTCCACTATCCTCAATGTGAACACAAGAATCGGACAATAATAATAAACTAAGAATATATCTTAAGATTTTAGTATCATATTTTCAGCTGAAACCTGATGACTATTTATAGCCATCGCATAACTTCTTTTCAGTCTCAATGGTAAATAGACCTGCAATTTCTATTAATGCAATATAAGGCTCGCAATTTTTTCGGGCCATACATGTGACATTTTTATGATTACATATTGAGCAATAAGCAAACTAACCATCAAACCGTAAGCCGGTCACAGTTACTCTAAGTACATGTGGTTCCTGTGGCAATTGTAAAAAATCTGCATCATAAAAACCACACCAAAGTCCACATTATCGACTTGTAGCAAATCGTAAAAAGCTTGTGGAAATTCCATTGTTCATGTTACTTTCAGTCATGGTGTTTGCTTCTTCTAACATAGCGGTTTCTCTTGAGTAGCGTGTGTTATCTCTAATATTATTACTAAATATCTAATGTAAAAACAATGAAACATAATTTACCAATAAAAAATCTATCACGTAATATTAATTACACACATTCTAAGTGGAAAAAAGATGTATATATATTCAATATATTAAATCATTCTAAAGTAGGTTTAAATAAAATTAATTAGAACGTCTTAATTGTTAAACTCAAACTACATATGTATGTACTTTAAATAAATAAGGTATGTAACGTCTATAAATAACTAATGAGGTAAATCCTCACACAGCGTCAACGCTAAGAGAAATCATAATTAACCTTAACATCGGCCGCTATTCTACTGCGGTGTATATATACACCGTGGTTGACGAAACCGCAATATTATAGAAACACGAAGCGCAGCACGTTATAGGGTATAAATAAATTATACTCGATACCTTATTGCATAATCAGCTATGGTATGATTAATAGCTTTCTGTATTATAAAGTTTGTATTATGTCTTGCCTGTTCTTCTTGAGAACTATCCCAACTTTAGAAAAAGTCAATTTATATCCGACGTACGAGTAGTATGTAGTCGTAAAGACTACGTGGGGTTGTATATTTGACGTGTCTGTGTGACATCGTAGCACCTGAAACGATCAACAGATTTTCATTGTTTTTTTATTATTAAAAGGGGAATTAGTTGGAGTGTTATCTATACTAATATAATAAAGCTGAAGAGTTTGTTTGTTTGTTTGAACGCGCTAATCTCCGAAACTACTGGTGCGATTGAATAATTCTTTTTTTGTTGGATAGTCCATTTATCGAGGAAGGCTATAGGCTAAATAACATTACGCTATGACCAATAGGAGCAAAGACAGAGCGGTAAATGTGTAAAAAACGGGGAAAATTATTCATTTTTGAAGGCTTTCTTTGCGTGCGCTGCGAAAACGGTTCAAGATACACAAAAAATATGTATGAAAGAATTATTCCTCTATACATGATCTAAAAAAGTCCGCGACGGCATATGTCTATCTTTTAAAGTTTTAGTCACAATGACCGTTTTTATGGTACCAAATTTGGTCGAAATAATTTGTTTAAGTTGTATCAACATAATAATACTAAAAATTCTGCGGAAACTCGACCATTCCGAAAATCCGCAAGAACGGGAACTATGTGGGAAAAACCAAAAATCTGCCGAAAGTCACTATTCCACGCGGACGAAGTCGCGGGCAAAAGCTAGTCTAACTATAAAAAAGCAGCTATTTATGTTTAAATGGTGATGGAACGCGCAAAACTGGAATGGTGACGGAAAAATTTTGAAATATTTTTTTTTACAACGACTGTTACGTATAACATGCTCTAATTATATGTATAATAATAGCGCACCCACGACACGATATTTAACCAACAAAAAAATCGGACGTATTTAAGGCCACAGTTTAGAGGTTGTTTTTTTAAATAGGATTTCAGAAAAGTTCCTTTTTTGTTCAAATTTTCATAGTTTATAACATATTTTACTCTTTTTACATTCATGATTTATTTAAATTGTATGCACGTTATTATTTATGCCATTTAGGCTCTTATGTCTGTCTTAAGGACATATCTTGAATAACGATTTGTAATTTTTTTGATTTTAAAGGTCCTATAAAATGAACTTCAGGGGGGGGGAATATGAAAATAAATCACAATATGTACTTAATTTGTTTAAAAAAAAAGATCACAATACACAAATGAGTGAATTGTGCTTACAATTCAAAACGAGCAAGAAACGAGAACGAGCGTTTGCAAATTTTCACAATGAAAAACGTTTCAAATGTTGAAATGAAAATGCTACGTTAAAAATGTAACTCGGTATCCGGTTAGTTTGACATTTAAGAAGCTTCTTAAAGTACCAGCTTTTTATTTGGATTAAGTGGTTTTATTTCAAGTGGTCGTATTTCGGCCGTGTTACTTTTTTTATTAGGTGATAATAAATGTTAAAAAGATATAAAATAAGTTGGTAGTTTGTGCTTCATTTAAAATTGAATTCTTACGATATTTGAAGTTAATTTTATACTAAAATAAATAATATGTTATAATGTAAAAAAGAAAAGAGCGAAAAACGAACTTTCTATAGCTTTTAAGTATTAAAGCAGCAAAGCTTTATAAAAACCAAGAATAGCTGGAGATCTCCTCCAAAAAAATATTTATTAAACACGTAAATGTAAAAGGGCTTTTAGAATGAAGGTTTCTTTAAGCAACTTTTTAACAACTTTGTAAATGTATACTTAAACTTTTCACTGAAAGGTTAATCTTCTGAACAATATATGTTAAAAACATACAAATTGATATATATATATATACATATATACATATTTAAAACTAATTAAATATTGTTATATATGCGTATGCTAAAAACTATAAAACGCTCGTAGTTCATCAACATATTTCTGCTTGCATGTTTCAACATGCTTCAAACGTCAAGGTCAGATTAATTTCTTTTAGTAGTAGAATATTAGATATTAGCTACGAACTAAACGATGTCCCTAATGGTATGAAGATTTTAGTTTATTCTCTATTAATAATTTTGTTGTAAACGCATCGATTTTATTAAATTTCGGGTTGTATTAGTTATAAAACAGAGAACTAATATTGTAATAAAGAAAAACATAGGTTTAAGGACTTTGTACCCATTACCAATAAATCATACATAAAAAATAAAACTTTAAAATATCAATATATATTAGATACCCGCCCCGACTTCGCACGAGTGCAATGCTGATACTAAATACACTACAGAAAATCTGTTAACGTTCTATATAATAAATTATACTTTAGAAGGGTTTTTAAATTGAATGAATTAAAAATAAAACTGTAGTAATCAATTGAAAAATTGATATTATTGAACAAAACACATGGGGTGCTTGTGATAATAACTACAGATATAATAAACTTTTCTCACTGTCTCTTGCTGTAGACTTGTGAAGTAATGGAGTAGCATCTTTGACATGCAAAAGTGATTATAAATATCCTATTTGAAGAGTAAATTCTGGATGATTACTGCCGCTTCCAATTCCTTTCCATGATCCGGATCCGAGTACTAAGGGGTGTCGATATTACTTGCTAGCTCTATTACTAGCTCTACCCCTCATAGTTGCAGTGTAATATTTTTATACTTTATGGGTTATAGTAAATTGAAGAAAAATATAAACTACATTGCCAATGTTTAAAAACCAACAGTAATCCCGTAGATTTCCATCAAATGTTTCTTTGAAAAGAATTGTTTATTTCAGCTACTTTCATAGTGTTATGTCCTATGGACTGCTGCTATGGGGATCAGCGGCTAACATTGAGAGTATTTTCCTTTTACAAAAAAGAGCGATTCGTGCTATTTACGAGTACTGTTTACGAGAGAATCCCTAAAAGAAATGTTCAAAGAAATTAATATTTTAACTTTAGCTAGTCAATATATATATGATAATTTAGTTTTTGTATATAGAAACTATAATAAATTCAATAAAAATAGTGATCTACATAATGTGAATACTAGAAACAAAAATAAACTTGCCGTTCCAATGTTCAGACTCCATAAAACTAGCAGTTCGTTCTTGGGGAAATGTATATCTATGTTTAACAAACTTCCGCAAAGTGTCATTGATTTTCCTTTATATAAATTTAAAATCCATATCAAAAAGACACTAATGAGCAAAGGTTATTATAAAGTAAGTGACTATCTAAATGATCACACTATTTGGGAATAGGGACACTATTCATAGAGCCATGTTTGATAACTAGATTATTTATAATATTGTATTATTTTTATATGTGTATGTAAAGATACATACGACTGTAATCGTATTAGGTTTGATTGTATCTTATATTATATTGTATTTTTATATTATATTATTATAATTATTAACATTGAAAAGAGGAGATAAAAAATAGACCTTCAGAGTTTCTTGCCTGTTCTTCTCGAGAAGGCTCTCCCAATTTCCGAACAGGTGTCGAGTCAATTTTTTTTTTCCTTATTCGTACGTACGGACAAGGTTTTTGTTTTTTTTAAGCTTTTTTTTTGTTTTGTTTGTTGACGTCAATAAGTGCCTATAAAGGTCTATGTTGAATAAAGATTATTTTTTTATTTTGATTTGTATGTTCGTCAAATCACTTGTAATTCATACGTAATTGGACAATGTCATATTCGAAAATATGTAACTGTTTACATATTTGAAAATTGAAAGATGCAATCGTGGATGCCATAATGAAAATAAAACACACCTAACACCGCAGTGGCGGAGTAGCCTTTCAATTAACTATAACGCCGAATGTTTTCAGCATCTCAATTATTAAATTAAAGAGCTAGTTGTTTGGTTAAACTGCTAATTTAACCAGTAACAGTATATATGTATGTATATATATATATATATATTGTCTTAATATACAATGTATTATGTGTTAGAGTCTACGTGAAGAATAATAACGTAATGGTTTGCAAAGAACAATAGGTAATGTTGTATGGAACAGTTACCCGAAGTACGAGTTTGAGATGGTTACATATTTGAATTGTTCATTGTCCATTTAGAAACGGCCAAAAAATTATGAATGAATGAAGGACTGAAAATATAAGTTATGATCACATCATTTTTGCATTACTAATTATCTATATGCTACTTAATATTCATTAAATCGGATATTATGTAGTGATTGTGACTACTCACAAGTAACTCATAATATACAGTGTTCACCTTTCACCTTATCAAAGTGAACAACAACTAATACAGAAAATTCAGCACTAAATAATAGAAACAGTAGAAGAACTACCAAACTCTGTAAAATTATTGATAAGCAGAAAACCAGTTAGAGTTTTAACCGCAGAATATGGAGAACAGAATCTAGAGAAAACAAAACGCTTGTTTTTCGTTAAACAAATTAGTTGCTCTTTTAGCTATTAATATTTTAAAGAAAACTTCAAAACTGAATGTTAGATCGCAAAATAACTAAACGTAATTAATTCAAGTATAACTAAAACTAAAAATTCTTAATGAAAGTAAAAAGACTAATTTACAAGATGTTGTGTTAGTTAAGATATCAAACAACTAATTTAGACTGTGGGTTACACATAATAATTAACTTATTATGTTTCTCATCACAAGATGCCCCGCAGCTCACTGTCTAATTATCAGAAAGTAGAGACGGTAATCTAATAACTACACAAGAATTTGAACAGAATATACATATCTTGAAAGTCTTAAATAACAAAAGGTTTGTAACCTTTTCATGTGCTACTATGAAATTCAAAACTGTTAGCTACAAAACCATTTAAATAATTCAAAATGGAGTTTTAACATGCAATTGCATTTGAATAATTATCAAAACAACCTAACTCTATAACACACATGCTAAATAATACATTAATAATTGCTAATTGCATTATGCTAAATATTTTTTTTTATTGTTATCAATGATTACAGTGAAAATAGGTATCTTACTTCCTAACTTTACAAATATAAAGCCACATACATCAATTAATGTGTAAATATGTGATAATGCAGGCCTCATCGCGTGGTCGAGTAATTTGCCCTACTCACTGCAACTTCAGGATCGCAGTTCTTCGGGTTATGTCGGTGACTCTTCGGACCCAATGGTTATTCAAGGAATTCAATAATTAATTATTTAATTACGAAGAGAAACTCCGGGCATTGACCTCTTCATTGATCATTGAGTCATATTAAGCCTATATACAATGCCTTATACGAATAAGGCAATCGTAAGACAGCAGGTTTGGGTTCCACACCTCGCCATTTGTAATGAGTGAATGAATTTAAAATCAGTCTTATGTCACTGAGATATATAGACCAAGAATATGCCTCATAATTTTCAAATTAATGCCCAGTCAAGTTGGACCCGCCAATCATAATGTTTTTTAAACGTGGACGTACGTAGTTAGGTTTGTTGTTCCAGGTGAACAGTTCAACAATTTCCTTCATAATTAATTATAATTTAATATTTATGTACCCACCAATACCGACGCCCTTTTTTTTGTCCCGCTGAGGAAAATGCATTGAATTGCATACCCCGGCTGCGGAGAGCCGGCGGTTATGTGAGGCTCTCCTCCCCAGAAGGGGGAGGACTACCCACAAAAACCTCAGCGATGGCCGTCCTCAGACGTTGTAGGGGGCCCTCAGGATCGAGTGTCGCATCTGAGGCCTTCGCCTCGCCATCGCCTGTGCTCCCCTGGGTGCGCTAGGGGAGCCCTTCTCGAGGAGGAGTGATCTTGCTGCCTCCTCCCCTCCAACCAACATTAAAACAAAGAAACAAGTTCAGACGTTCAAGTTATGACTTTTATGTTTATCTACTAATATGAATTCCACTATACGCACTAGAAGAACCATTTACTGTTTAAAGTACATAATTAAACTAAGATTATTTAAAATTAGTGTATTGTCTTGGCTACTCATTGCAATATACTACAACTAACGGATTACCTAAAGAAGATAATGTCGAAATTAAAAAAAAATCTGATGAATGTTGAAAAAAGAAAAATCCATATTAAATCTAGAAATAATTAAAAGTAATCATATAGTCAAACAAAAACCAAAATTATATTTCAGCGTATTGTATTAAACTTGACTTTAACACAGATAGAAATTGACCAGAAACATTTAAAATATGCTGGGCGTTTATTATGCAGAACGCACTATAGCGAATTGCTCTTTCTGAAACGGTGTGCTATACTAAATTCTTTAAGCAAAGATAAAGGAGAAGTTTAAACATGAATACGAGTGCGTCTACAAATTTGTTTATTTCCTATCTATCTGAACACCTGGAGTCATATTCATGTCTACTTCAGCACTAAAGTTTAATAGCGGTAAGTCTAATCAATTTCAGTCACAGCCGAACACTTAGATAAGTAACTCGGGAACTTTAAATACGGCACTGCGAACAACAGCCCTGAAGACTTGTGTATACCCAGGAAATTTTGGCATCCACCGCGACCAGTTGCCCACGCGAACAATATCATGCCTACCTATAATTACGTATATTAACTATATTAACCTATATTTTATTACTTAATGTTGATTTAAATGGAAATCAATAATAGATTATGTTGAGTTATTTGATTTGACATTTTATGTTTCGGTCTTCGTACTGCTTCGAAATTTTCAATAAGGTAATAAAGTTAATTTTACGATATTCACTTTCTTCTGTGTTTTTTAATACTTGAATTTAAAAAAAAAATACTTAAATTCATAAAAATGCAGATAGGAATAAAATATTAAGTAAAAATATAATACATATACAATAAATGAACTAGCTAGTTATGTTACTAACGGGATGGGCTTATGCAATACTGTTTCTGTCTAACCTCTTTGGGAGAACAAATATGATTATATCATCATTAATTTGGCCAATAAACACCCACTGCTGGATATAAGCCTACCCCAAGAATCTCAATACTGATCGGTCCTGGCATGCTAGCGTCCAGCATATTCCTCCGTTATTAACCAAATCGTCCATCCATTTTATGGGAGACCTACCAATGCTGGAGTGTCCGACATATGCCTACCACTATAAAACCTTTCCGCCTGTCGCCCCAATATCCGTCAGTACTACTAGCAATGTGCCCCAAAAGTGCCAAAGGATTACCGTTACAGAATTTCCCAATTCTGTATCCGTTTTTCTTTTGTGTATTTCATAATTTCCGATATGATCACGTAGAATGACTCCGAGGATAGCCCTCTATATTGCTTTTTTGGTGAGTTTTTCCTCCTGCTAAGGCTCATTATAAATGGCCAGTGTTGAGCCAAATCCATATGGTATCATTGTCAATACGCACAAATCAAAGGGTTCTTCTGTCTGTAATAAATTTATATCGCCTAATGTATACAAAATACAAATAATAAAGTAATTAGAGAAATTTCATAATTGAATTTTCGCCAAATCTAATATCCTGCGAATCTAAAATAACAATGAATTACCAAATAATTCGTAATTTGCTATAAAGTTAACAAGGGGAAAGTAAGGCAGAAGCATAACATTTTAGATAGCTAACTCGTGCATACTTACCAGCTGAACAGATTTAATTCAATAAAGACTGAATATATGAGAATGATTTCGGTTGGAAGTTAAATCTTTCTACACCAATCTCAGTCTGTCTAACTGAGGATAATCCCTTAATACACCGAAGTTTCTTTACTTTGAAGATCATTATCTAATTTTATTGAACCGCGGGAAATGTAATCCTCCTATCTTCTCAGTTCATATTTATTAAAATTAATTTATTCAGAAATGTGTATATTAAAGCCAATCTTCCCAGAAGGTATATTCAGTAATTGATTTCATGATCGCTTCAATCTTTATAACCGTCATAATGTATAGATTATAATAGATTATTTTAACAAAAATCATTCACAAACCTTTATTTAAAAATTGTATATTGATACTATTTGGCCCAGTAAACGTTGTTTTGCGGTATAAGTTATTTCTAATATACATATGTATACATAATGGTAGTTAAAAAACACAAATTGCAAATAATTAGAGATGGGGTTTATGACTGAAATATCGAGCTGTGGACTATGACAAATAAAAATAACAAATTACTAACTATTCAATTGCTTAATTCAATTCCTTAACTTAACTGACATATTTAAAATTTGATCTTTTAAACGTCATCTTCTAAATGTGAAAAAGGTTACACGTGTGTTTAATATCAATTTTGTAGAACAATTTTGTTATTTTGTATATAACCTAAGCAGCAAAAACATCATTTGGTTTTACGATTTATTTATTGCCATTTTGAATGCTAACTTAATTGGAATATGAATATGTCCGAATTCAATTGACACTTCTGTGGGTGTCATTGTGATTCCCGGCAACAATTCGTTTCCAGACAATAATAACTAACCGAGTGCAATTACAAACCTATGGTGAATTCGATTCCTAATTTAAATAAGAAGATAATTAGTTTTCAGTGGTAAATGGTACGACAACATACCTGGCAAATCTAATGAGTTCAAAAATTTTGTTAGACAATTTACAGTTTCCACAACCCCACCTGCTGCTAGCTGCGGTCAATTTAAATTTTCTTTTATTATTTTACCGACCTTTCACAATCATAAAACACGTATACATTTCTTTAAATTTAAAATTATTTCCACAAATTTTTCAAACACACCGTATAATATATATACACTCCGTATATTTTATTAATTATTGGTTAATAATAAAATAAACCTTCTGAAATAATTTATATACGTCACACAGTGACCGTTCGTTAGCGGGTGCTCGTGTGACGTGTTGAGTAACATTTATTTTTGTGAGATCATTTATTTAATTGAAAATCTATCTTCAGAAATTATAAAAAGATGGAATTTTAATTGTACGACAATCGATCATTCTGTTTCCACTGGGTTAATTATGTAAACATTTATCGTACCATAATCATTACTAAATTGCAGTTTTGCAACTCTATTAATTATAACAAAATAAAAACATAATAATTGGGATACCTATAATTTTTATACTGTATATAATTTCTAGGGAAGGCCATACTTATCATATATATATATATATATATATATATATATATATATATATATATATATATATATATATATATATATATATATATTGTTATTAAGGGGCTAATCAATTTATATAAAAATGTGACAACTACTTTGATTTAATGTGACATTCTATCAACGGCGTAATTTAGTTACAGCGATAACTGTTATCATTCAAATGAAAAACTGTTACATTTTTAAATTAGTATCTTTGATTTACAAAAAAACATGTAAATTTAAATAAATACAGCTTATGTTAAATCGTCGGTTGAATGTTATATCCAAACTTTCCGATATCCAGTCTACGATCAATACAATCCGCTTACACCTCGTTTGTTTTTCATCGTAAATTGTGGAGCATTTGACATATAGCCTCGTGGTGCCACACGTAGTGTGCGGCCGTGCACTGCGTTTTATGTCATACTGTCCACAATACACGTAATGGACAGAACTTGATTGTGCCCCACTATTTGACAAGCGTAATAAGCCTCTATACTATAGAGTTGAATGCTCGTGTGATTTGAATAATAAATCCTATCGTTTGTTCGTAATATCAAAAGTTCTTTATTGACTTATTCCTCGTGAGAGGACAGACAAATAATCGTTACAAAGGAGCAGGAAGTTGCTCAAGATATCCCCGCAGCCTAGTGGCACCGAGATTATGTTGCACATTGACTTAAGCGAGACAGTTCGGACCAGCCTACTAAATAAACTCTATATAAAAACCTGGTACTAATGGCCCGTATTGGCCGCTCCTCCGGTGAAGGCACGGTGCAGATCTAAAGTTTTGGATTTTCACTTAAAATATGTATCATATTAGAAGTCTAATATCTAAGTTTCATCCGTTTTAGATATTATGTATATAAATCCAAAAATATCTAAAAAGATTCGTGATTAAGAAAAGGTTGTTCGTATTTTGACTCTTTGAGACTCTATACCAGGGTTGCCGGTTTAGATACCTCCATCTTAGCTATTTCGCCGCAAAACGGCACTTACAATTAATACTTAAATCAGGTATAAATGGTAAGATAGGCTGTAAAATTACTTATATATGTCAAAAGTTAGCGCGTTCATGATTTTTGAGGCTTGCTTGCAAATCCCACAGCAACAATATGTGCTATTGGCGACTATACTCACGATTAGGTAGGAAGTCTACCCGTGAGTAAAGTATAAATAGCAATAAAATATTTGTAAATGGCAATACTAGTTTTGGCTACGCAAACATCAAGGATCTTATAAACCTTTTATTGTGATTCTGTAATAATGAATAAATGTTTTTATATTATTTATCTAACATAGATTGTTAGTAAATATTGTAGGATTTTTATAATATTCTTCAATATGATTTAGTATCTTATTTGTCATCATATAGACAGCATCAACATTACAAATACTCATAACGGCGAACATTTTTTCGACAGGGGAAGACGTATAAAATTGTAGTAGAATTTTCATGTTCCATAAACATATTTCTACCAAGATAATAAATTCAAATTTGAAATTATAAATAACAATAATGGTATATTGAGGCGTGAATGTCGTCAGAATATAATATATAATTTAGGTTGGTATATAACTAGGTAGTATAACAGCGATGAATTGTTTTGATTGAAAAGCCTATTTAAGTTTAAGTGTAAATTAATAGTAAAATATGTATATAACATATAATTTCAATAGTTTACTTAAATGCTTTGAAATTTATTATAATTAATAACTAAACACGTAATTTTCTCACGTAAAAATGTTATGGGTATAATATTATGACATGAATGGATTAGTAAACTAAAAAGAATTAAATTTAATTAATAAATAGTAAATAGTGATTTAGCCCTTTTTAGAGATCCTTTTTACGCTGTATAGCTATTTTGCACCCCTAAACTTTACTATATATGAGTTTATGTTGACACCAAGTAACACTTAGTAAAAAAGAGCTCATGATCATCATACTTACCAAAACTGATAGATCTTACGCTGACTTCATCCAGTAGCCTCCCAAACTGTTCACAATATGAACCCTATGAATTATGCGTTTTGTTATATAGAATGTAGTTCTGCGAAATGTATTTAAAGTATTTTACATAACAACGTTTCATAAAATACAATACATATATATATATAAGATTGTATTATGCAACTGCAACATTTGGATCGAACTGACTTTTTACTTACCTATTTGGGGTACATCATAAGGTCGGCTTGAACGCGAAGCTCGCAGCATCATTTGGCTGGCGATCTCGGAGGGTATGTGTGGAGCGCGCTTGGAATTTCGCGAGCGGCGGCGCTCGTTTCGCAGCGCGCCGGGCGGCAGGGGCGGCGGGGACTGGCGCGACGCGTACGCCGGCGGCTCCGGCTCGAACAGCTCGTGTAGCGGACGCGCACGCGCCACTTCGCGCCCGCCGCGCCATTCGCCCGCGAATCGACGCGGCGCCTCGGCGGCCGAGCGCAGCGCTAGCGCCGCCAGAACGGTCGTCACGCAACACACGCGCATACTTATCGACCGCGCCCCCCACCACACGCGCATCCCCCTCTACTAAGTACAAGCCCCGATGCGAACGCTGCCGGGGCGCATGCCCGACCACATTATTTGACCTCTGTCGGTGGATCGAGTTTTTTCTTTTTCCAACTCACCACAAGTCTGGTTTACTATGGAGAGGAAGACGTTTCAGCTAATTATTGAATCCTGAAACAAAAATAATCGTTGTTTTAATTTAAATAAAATAATATGATATTCTAAAATAAAACAAGATATAATTCTATGTCAAAAAGTATGTTTCAAATAATAGATCGAGAAAAATGTTTAAATGCATATAGTAAAAATAAGCTTAATGAAATATCTTTGGTTGTACTATCTGTATCGGTTGGTTTTGATGACAATAAAAAAAGTTAATATATTGAAACTACCCCGTTTCTGAAGTTTCTTCAAAAACCGTTGACGTCTATAACCTTCTAATTAAAATCCAAGGTATTGAAACAAGGTATAGCTCTGTGTATGGTGGAATTGCTCCTAAAGAACTTTTACTGCTAGACAAGACCATCGATTTAGATCTACTACCACCAACCAATTAAAGTTAATAGTTGAAAAGAAAGCAAAATTGATAGTTTAATTTTTCGACACTACAACTAGCGATAACGATCACACAGTTTTAAGCACAAAAATTATGTGTATTTGGCTGGGAGTTGTTATGAGTCCCCTATATACATAGCTCTAATCTTGTATACCTCAAGATTTCTATCTCTTCGGTCTCTTCAGAATTCTTTGAGCAATATTAGGTAAACGTCGAGATAGGACAAACTACTTGTCACTTTTGACCAGAAGTTCCAAGATTCTTACAGCAACGGGATCGAATTATTATAAGATTTAAAAGACATGGAACAAACTGACACAAATAAATTTTAATTAAATCTAAATAAACTTTGAAGAAACATGTCACAACTTTCTTATGCAATGCAAATATATTTTTCCCCAAACAAATATATTACCCCTTCCTGTCATTCATGTTTTTATATTTCAATTGAATTGCACTTGAGTTCATAAGAAATTAATTTGTTTTAATAATTAATTGACTACGAAAATTAATTAATAAAATACGTAATTGCTTAAAATTAAATTGAGTAGTAGATGGTAACATTCAATTTGTTTGTTAATATATTTCTTCTGTCTTTCTTTTGTTTTCAATGCTACCATAATTATTTGGTAGAACAAAACTGTTATGATTGCTAATGTTGTACTGTATTTGAATCATGATGACGATATGAAATATTTCACTGGTTACGATTGTGCTGTATAATCTCATTTAAGTAGATGTGGATCCATCAGCGCTTATACTCATAAATAAATTGAGATACAACGATATCTGAGCTACAATAGCCCACCCTTTTCCACGGACATCTCACTATCCGAACATAAATCATGGGCCCGATATAAAATATGAAACAAAGTTTTGACACGATTACTAATTAATATGGCATCTAGTGCGACCTTCGTCGCTTGAAAATGTCATTTCAAGTTTATCGAATTAACCAAAACGCTTGCGAATATGAAATTGTAAATTATTATGGAAACGATTATGAATGCAAAATGATAAATGCAAAATAATGTGCAAAAAGATATAGTAAATTACTGTGTCTGAGTTGTTTATATTTAGGAAATGTGCTCTATGTTCCTTAAAACTTTTAAACCAAATTTCGATATTAATAAGCGGTACTCACTTATTTTAGCCTACGATTTATATAAACTAATGAGTTTGAAAATGTTGTATATTGTTACATGGTTCTGGAATTCGATACAAGTCTTGGCTGCCTAAACAACGCCCGTATTCTTAGCAGACTTCTACGAAAGGTACATCAAAATATCACATTTCCACTTAATTTTGTTAAATTTTCTCCTACAGTTAAAATAGCTTTAATTTACTTATAATATAAGATTTACCGGCATGAAGCATATACTGCTTACCAGTAAAATAGTGATGGTTATACTAGTTACGGTAATGTCAAAATAATGGTGGTGAAATGGTGTATGTATGTACTACATACATACATACACTCACGCCTTTTTCCCATGGGGGTAGGCAGAGATTACGTCTTTCCACTTGCTACGGTCTTTACATATCTCTTTCGCTTCATCTACTTTCATAACATTCCTCATACATGCTCGACGATTGCGGGTACTAAAAACACGTATACGTTACAACATTATCTTTGTGAGAGAATCTCATTTCAAAATAGTTTAGTGCACCTTGTTTTGCACTATGGTTTTAGTTACTAAGCAACTATTACTGATAGTTTGACGTTATGGATATTAATTTCAATTTCAATTTTACATTATTGTAGAAGTTTCCCAGCTTTTATTTTAATATTTGTGGCGACCGTGACAGGACACGAACCTGCAATTTTCGGATATGACAAATTGGTTGATCTTTCAAACATATCGAAATTGCAGTTTTTAATTAAATTATGTCATAAATTATAGAAATTATTTGTTAGAAATCTACATAAACTTAAAAAAATATTACAGTATGAAATGGCTCGGCACAAAATTTCTACTTCAAAATGCCCAACAATGTGGCAAATATAAAAATATTCGAAGATTGGATGTGCTCACTCCACAACTGAGTCGAGTTGTGGAGTGAGCACATCCAAGCAAGAAGAGTACATTATGGATTCATGCAGCATCAGTATCACCCGCCAGGAACCTCGTGTTATCATTGTAGGCGCTGGTTTAGCTGGGCTTTCAGCTGCTCACCGACTCGCACAATGTGGAATTAGAAATTTTAACATCCTTGAAGCGAAAGAAAGACCAGGTGGCAGAATACACTCATGTTGACTAGGAGACTCAGTTATTAAAATGGGTGCAGAATAGATTTTTGGAGCTTGTTTACCTAACACCGTTTATACTTTAGCCTCACAAGATCGTCTTCTGCAAGTTCCATTACCACGCTTAGATCCATCACGTGGTCTTTTTTGTACAAGTGAAGGAAGAGCGGTTGACTTACCTGTCACCATTACAGCATATCATACTTTTCGACAAATAGAACAACAAGCTGCCAGTTTCTTCAGACTTGGAGGTGAGAGACAGCATGGTACATTACTTTATTTTGTCGGGCTTCGAATACAGCAGGAACTTTACAATTTTCCTGAAGATCAAAGATATGATGCAGCTAGAGGTATGTTCGGGCTAACAAATATATTAAGAAATAAATGTGGCGATGACTTATTTTTGGTGAGCGCCACAAATATTAAAATAAAAGCTGGGAATCGTGCGGAAAGAATATTGTATTATGGAAGCTTCTACAATATTATAAAACTGAAAATTAAATTAATATCCATAACGTCAAACTATCAATAATATAATGTGTTTTGTAGCTCCATTCCCCAATGGATAGGGCAGGAGAATTTGATTATATTCTATTTTGGAATAAGAAAATCACTCTATTAATGAAAATCATGTATAGCGTCCATCCTATAAAAAAATTCAATGACGAGATTTCCTTCCTTATCATCATGATTTTCATCGAAATCTACCCACTGCTGATCACAAGGGGTCTTGACACTTTCTACATTGGTAGTATTTTTCTTGAAATATTCAGCTTCTTCCTGTAATTTTTACTATCAATTTTTTGCTATAACACGACTGTGGTAAGAAGACATACGGCCTGCCTGATGATAAATACTTACCTACATACCGAGAGCATCACAAGCATGTTACCAATCCTTATAAAATCTATTTACTGCCTTTTTGAAGAACCCCATACTGTACTCCCCGGGGAAAACCTCGGGAGCGAATTCATTCCACAATATGAACGTACGCAGGAGGAAATATTTAGACTCCTGCGTGTGATAATGCATTTGTGTATAGCCTGTATGTGTGAGATAAAATGCTAGAAGTAGAACATACATGTTCAACTTCTTCTACATCACAAAAAGGCGAAGTCTCGCGTCAGACTTAATAGCTCAATACCGCTTGTGATTTTAACATCGTCAACGACACGCTTTCTATAATTTGATATTCTCTACGATTTAATTACATTCTTCTTATATCTGAAATGACTTTAATTTGATATTATTATTTAAGATTCAAAAAATCGGGTATTTGTATTATTGTAAGTTTAAGTCATTCTTTTTACAGGAATTGATATTTGAAAATAGGTGTAGTGATTCAACAGCGTTCGATTTTATTACTCATACACTTTATCAGAATTTGTACAACTTTTTGAAACCACTAGCATTGATGACTTAATCTTCATGAAATTTGATTTGAGCATAATAGTAATTTTATATGTAAAGAAATGTTATTCAAATTCCTCATTATAACTCAAATTATCCCTTGTTTTGACATAGGTAACGGTTTTTTTGTTATTTGTACCGCATTGCTTTCATATATATTTAATAAAAGCTCTAATTTTAACATTATAAAATTCACTTCTTTATTTATTTGTAAAACCATTTTTTTATTCTGTTATTTTTTTTATAATTTTGTGTAAAAGATCAACATTTTTCGAAAACAAAAACTTTATCTCTTGTCGATAGAAATACAGACGTAAATCCTTTTTCTAAAGCGTTCCAGAGCACATAGAAATAATAATTTACGAGGGTCTTCTTCAGCTTAGTTGAACGTGTCGTTAACTTCTCCATTAGGCGGCGCGTCCGGGAATTCGGCCCTCCTAACCAACTGCTAACGATGTTATACCGATTTAAAAAGGCCTTTCTACTAAATCTACCTGTAAGATAATAAAGACGACACCGCCGCTGCTACGTTACATTCTAAGTATAGCATGAAATTGTGTCTGAAAATATCGATTCTAAACTTGAATACCTTAATGCTACCAATGATAAAAGTTTAGTTCTCTTGGCTTGAATGAAATTTATATTTAAATAATAGTCGGATTCAGTTTCTCAAGCTTTTTAACTAATAGGATTGTGTTCTTATAAATGTAATAAGTATTTGCTACCTAAAGTAATTAATTATTATTTTGTTTTCATAAATGTTATTTATTGAAATAAAAATTGTAGTTACATTAATTCATAATAATATTATTCATAAAACTTTCACGTGTATTAAAATTAAAAATTACTTGTTAAATAATATTACTTAGAATATCTCAATTTTTGTGTTCTCATATGAAATCTTATATAAAATCTCATTTATGAGCAACAATTACGTAACGAAAGAGGATACCTAATCTTGAAAAAGAGATTTTGTCGCTTACACAAATGTTTTTAAGTCTGACACCATATGAGACTAAAAAGTAAAGTGCGGTAATCAAAATGAACTTTAAGTTCCTTGTACAAAAATACTTTGGAGTACAAGGTCCGAAACCTGTAGCGTGCTATCGGGACGGCTATATTTATATTAGGGGGAGCGCGGTGGGCCGTTGACGTCATGGCGGGCGGAGGAAGGCGTCGGGTGAACGCCGCGGCGCACCCTCCGCTACGCACTTGCAAATTCGCACATCCATGAATGAAGGAATTAAATTATCCCCAAAACGCGAGCTCCAAATTCCCAAAAATCTGACTTTGAGTTCCAAGATGTTTATCTTAGATATGTAGCAGTCACGTTGTACAATAAGCTGAAGTACAGAATTGAGATATTTAAAAAGAATATTAAATTTCTTATAACCGTAACTTGTCGACAGATTGGTAGCAAATCAGCATCCCCCACAAAAATCACAGTTTCAAACTTGTGACAAAGGCAAAGTCATGGTACCCAGTATCATCATTATTAATATATCTTAACTTTCAAATCAGAACACAGCAATACGAATACTGCTGCATTACTGAAGAAATAGGTAACATTGAAGCACTCGAGCAGATTACTCTGGTATACCAGTAAAATTTTTTATACTTCATTTTTATCATTGTAGCCTTTGAACATACTCATAGAGTGATAAGGCCTCTTTTCAACTATTTTGACCTAGTCTGGTTCACATAGATTTGTTTTGATTCACGATGTTTTCCTTTACCGCAAAATCGTTGGATAAATGTTTATATGAAATTCAAATATAGAAAAATACAATGATGTACAGTTGCCGAAGAAGATTAAGACAGTGAGAATGAAAAAAATATATAAAATAGAAAAATAATCAACATATCATCAAAAATAAGTAAAGTTGTATAGTACAATTAGAGTACGACATATAAATCAGTATGTATTATGAAAATATAAAATTACATTTATAATTTGTGAAGTACATGTTATGATTTACTACCTCCCAAGAACTCATACTAATTGTTATTTCTAAGCTATTTTAAATTAGGGTACTGTAATTCTTAAGTTATTAGCGTGCATTAAAGCTAGATTATTGTTTTTACAGTGTACACAGTGTTTTACGGTCTAGTGCGTGTGTCCACAATAATCGGTGAGTTCCGTGTCGCTAGAATAACTCCACTTGATGCGGGGTTCAATTCAATTATCCGTATCACGCGACCGGCTGCTTACAATTGTCGTCGAGCCGTGAGTAAGTGCCGTGAAAATGAAAGCTACAACTAAAATCTTCATTATTTTTTCACTAGCATTTTACCCGTGGTTCTTTTACGTAGTATCGGAGATCCCAGAGGAAAGTCATATTTTCCCGTGGGATGTCTTCTTCTTCGTCTCTAACTATTTCTACACCTATTAAAAATATAATTAAAAATCAGTTTAGCAATTCTTGTGTGAAAATTTAATACAAACAAAGTTACTTTCACATTTATAAAATTAAAAAGGATTTATAAATAAATGGTATACAACTCAATAAGAAAATAACCACAACTGCTCACTGCCATAATGATATGTGGTTATGTAATACACGTGTAAGATTTATAGTTAAGTAATAAACGTAAGATATAATCATATATTCTCAACTTATGCTATTTTTTATAAGTATTATTCAATCGATTAACAAGCATTTAGGTTGACGATAACCACAGTACTGTTTGATCGTTTTAATCCCATGATAGGAAGGAAAACATGAAACACTATCAATTTAATAAAATGACTTTTCTTTTTGAATTAATTCTATCGATGGCTAATTTATTTAAGGACATTGGTAAAATGGATTATTACATAATAATAACATCGGTTTCTTTGGATGTTAGCTACTAGTCTGTCGGCAATTGTAGATCGTAGTAAACATTTTTACGAAAGATCTGATCCTAATCTGTAATAAATTGTAATATTATTTTTATTTTTACAGATCAGTGGCATTTGATACACCCTTGCACAGTTTCAACTTACCACAGGATTAAAACGATCGAACCGCAATCGCGTATATATGAACGCATGTAACACGAGTTGAGTTTCTAGTAGTATTATTACACGCATATTAAATCTCAAATACTTAACATTATGAGATACTATATATTACGTTCTGATGTGCAACTTAAGATGAACAGTGGTCCTAATGACCTTGCATTGTTAATCTATCGTAAACATTTCGCATGATAGGAAATTATAACAATCGCACGTAACCTAACATATTTAAATATAAAATAATTAAAAGAGAATTTGAAATTAAATACCACAACTTTTAGTATAGTTTTCTTTGTTAATTGACAAAGAAAGTGCATGATTTAGTTGATATATTCTCTCAGCCATTTAGTTTTAAGTTAAAAATCGACGATATATGATAAAGTTGTTGTTAATTTCTTCAAAAATTGTACGAATTAAATACATTTTGTTAAGTAACCTTTTTGTAAAGATATTTGTATAGATAAGTGAAATGGTTATTTCAGCCATATTATTTTGCGTTCGACTCCACTACGTTACCTACTTAAACTATATCACTACCTTAAAGCTGTTACTTTCCCGAAAGAAGCGCCCTTAACTTTCTAGATAAGCTACTATGTAAAAGAGTGAATGATGATCTGAATTATGAAAATAAACTAAAGGAGACTCTATATCAGGGTTGTCTGCATGGGTACGTCCATATTACGTATTTTTGCTGCAAAAGAACAGTATCCGCCTTGCTCTGTTCCGATGCGAAAAGACGAAGGTAAGAAGAATTTGACTTTAGACCTTATGGCAACGTACACTGTGGTTTTATGGGGGTTAAAATTTGCTGCATGTACAAATTTATGCGTGATTGATTAGTGCATCTGATATTAATATAGAAAGTCGGATTGTTTGTCAAACAGCCATAAGAAATTGATTATTTAGAAGATAAACTACAGTTACTGCGTAAATAACAAATTTTTGGTGGTAATAGATAACTAAACTTCAATAATTGTCTGCTTTTAACACTTACTATGTAGATAGCAGATTAAAAAGATCCAAATTTAGTTCTGTTTTCTAAAGTTGTCTTCACAATGTCTTAATTGTGTTTATTTAGATAGATCAGTTTACCGTAGAGGTTTTGGTTAGCTATCTAAGACATTAATGAAATAATTTCTCAACGTATATTTTGCATCTTATTCTAATGATAAAAACCTGATTTAAAAATTTCCGTGATAATTTAATTATCTTAGTAGCAATTCACTAGAAATGCGAAATATGTTGCGTGTTAATGTATTAGGTACGTGTTATTGTTAAGTATGAATATTCAGCGTTTTTGGTGATAAACGACGAAGCTTCAGGTGACGTTGTCGTCTTGAAAGCTCGAATAAATACAATTAAAACATGAAACTGTTAGCATGTATACAGGGAAAATATCAGTATTATTGGACTTTATAAATAATATAATTATATAAATATATAATTAACTCATTTTCATCGTTTCATTTTAATATAATATATACTTGTTTCTTGTTTTGCAAAAAACAAAATAATATAGTAGGAATGATTTTGTTACATAACAGTAATCACTGAATTTTACAAGACAAAACGTAAAACATATATTCACTTGTCTCTATATTAGGCATTTCATTTTATTGCGTAAAAACCTCCATCCATGCTGGTTTCTTCACATGTTGAGGAGAATCGATGTGTCCCGCGTGCTATAATAACCTTGGTGATTTCTACGAGTATATTAATTTATTAGAATCCACGAAGAAATACACTATGTTAGACGGTCATCTCTTGTTGGGAAGAATATTTTGAATTCTTTTCATAAAATAGAATATATTTTTTTCTATTACACCTTTTCCTAAATCAGTTATAAACTTTATTCTTTAAAACTAAAACTAAGAGCTAAAAGCTCCTTGCAAAACTACATTGGGAAAGTATTCAATGCTTCATGTATTTAGGATACCTTTCATTATATTCAATTCAAGGTCAACAAAGAAATTTTTCCAACTCATTTCTCTGCTGCCCAATCAAGAATGGACTTCCTGGGAGTTGAGTACTTGAAAAATGCCTAAACTTGGCATATAGCATGGAAACTTGGTCACTTACAATAGGTCTTAATCTCAAAGCCACACTCAAACGAGTACGGAGTGCTGCTCTCAGATTATCGAATCTGTAATTTTAAAATCTACATAACTTTCAGGCTCATCGACATAAGTAAGCTTAAGTGGCAAAAATGTCTTCAAGTTGAGGCATATTATTATTATTCATATATTTAATTAATAATCTTAAATTTAAGTTTTTACAATATAGATATATAAAAATAAATATAAATACTATAAAAAACTTAAACCTAGTATGCCGCCGGTAGCGAGGCAAGGCCCAAACAAACCGGTGGTTAGGGCTGCAGACAGAGAAATCTCCGGACAATACGTGCCGTGTCGAGAATCACTGCTTTTTGTATCCGACCCTTGATCCATCCGTCAAGCGAGAGCCTCTTAAGATGTTGATCGAGACTCTTTGCTATCAAGCCATTCGCAGACACAACTATCGGAACAATGATTGTCGAATCAACATCCCACATGGCGGTTACCTCGTATGCCAAGTCAAGGTACTTACTGGCTTTGTCCTTCTCGGCTTTTACGAGGTTCTCGTCATGAGGGATGGTAATATCGACGAGCATTGCACGGCGTTGGGAGCGGTCGACCACCACGATATCAGGTTTATTGCACGCAATAGTCCTATCCGTGATGATAGAGCGATCCCAATAGAGCAACACACGGCCATTTTCAAGAACTGGCGCTGGTGCGTACTTATAGTACGGTGTCTCATGCTCAACAAGGCCGTATTGAAGGGCAAGTTGTTGATGGATGATCCTGGCTACTAGGTTGTGTCTATGCAAATACTCACCGTTTGCAAGATGAGAACAACCAGAGATAATATGCCTAAGTGACTCTCCGGGACGGCGGCATGCTCGACATATGTCGACGGTACCGTCCTTTAGGATATATTTTCTATAGTTGTTCGTCATCATTACTTCGTCCGCAATTGCACAGACAAAACCCTCAGTTTCCCCAAAGAGGTCACCGAAGCGCAGCCAGTTCACCGACGCGGGAAGATCTACATCAGGGCCCATTAAGGCCCGATAAAACCTTCCGTGCAACTCTTTGTCCCTCCATACTTCCCTGCGATTTTCGACGCTAAGCACCGATGGTTTACGCCAGTTCTCAACTGCCATAGAGAGAGGGGTAAATCCCTTGTCAACTGCCACAACGTCACAATGCATCCCACATTCGTTGTTTAGGAAATAGTTCCTGAGGCTGCACACTTCACGGTTATGGAGGTTTTTGGCATTTAGAAAGCCTCTACCACCACACTTCCGTGGAATGTACAGTCTCATAACAGACGAACGTGGGTGTAACATGCGATTTTTTGTGAGTAGTTGACGGACTCTCCTATCCAAGGTGTCCAGCTCAGTCTGAGTCCATCTCAGTATGCCAAAGGAGTATATCAATAAAGGCATCACCCAACCATTGAAGGCACGCACCTTATTGCCACCAGACAAAAGACTATGAAGTACCTTTGTTAAGCGGCAAAAGAAACGTGTCTTCACCGATTCCTTGACATCCTTCACTGATATACCCAAAGACTCTGACATACCGAGATACTTGTACGTTTCGGCCTCAGACAAAGATCTGAGTGTCATTGTCTCTGAAAGTTGTAGATTTGTTGAATTTACAACTTTTCCCTGCCGTACATGCAAGACCGCACATTTGTCTACACCGAACTCCATCCCTATAGAGTTACTGAAAATCTGCGTAATTTTCAATAACTCCACAACGTCTTGGTGTTTCGGTGCAAACAACTTGAGATCATCCATGTACAGCAGATGACTAATGACCTCGCCCTGTCTACGTAGCCGATAGCCTAGACCTGAATCCTTCAGCAGAGTGCTGAGAGGATTCAGTGCTAAGCAAAACCACAAGGGACTCAAACTGTCACCCTGAAAAATGCCTCTCTCTATTTTGATCAAGTCTTGCGAATCAGAGGAACCGTCATCACTACATGGTTGACGAAGGACTGTGCTCCACTGTCGCATGCAGTTGCTTAGAAAGGATTTCAGAGTTGTATTGATTTTATACAATTCTAAAATCCTCTCCAGCCATGAATGCGGCACTGAATCATAGGCCTTCTTATAATCAATCCACGCAGCTGATAGAGATCCCCTGTTCCGCCGAACTTGTTGGCTAATGGCCATGTCTATAAGGAGGAGCTCTTTTGTACCACGGGACCCAGCCTTACATCCATTCTGAGTTGGGGCCAAAATATTATTTGATACAATATGTGTATAGATTTTTTTGGTCAGAATGGAAGTAAGGAGCTTGTAGATCGTGGGCAAGCACGTAATGGGTCTATAGTTCTTGGGATCCATGGTACTTCCCGATTTGTAGAGCAAGAAGGTAATACCGGTGGTCATAAAAGTGGGAAGGGAACACTGTTCCAAGGCTGTTTGAAATTGTGTAGCCAAAAGAGCATGAGAGCATCTAAACCACTTAATCCAGAAGTTGTGCAATCCGTCAGGCCCAGGACATTTCCAGTTCTGTGCCGAACGGATGGCACAACTAATGTCTATAGGGTCTATAGTAATAGGCCCCATTGGTTCGATGGACTCGCATTCTCGTTTGACTACACGCATCCAATCACCTTCCACATGGTTGATAGGCAGCGACCAGATGCCACGCCAGAAGCTACTCATGGTATTAGCAGCAGGCCGTCGCTCATCGACCACGTGGTGGTCAGTTCCCTCCCATTTTCTGTACACCTTCTTTTGATCGCTTTGGAAAAGACGATTCTGAAAGTATCTGTCCACACGTACTCTGTAGCGACGAATTCGGTTTGCCCATGCATAGACTTTCTGCTTCAGATAGTCAATACGTTCTGTGACATTCGCCATATAGTCTGTTGGTCGGATACCAGTTCCGGCGAAGGCCTGTGCCACATAACGCATGACCCGGGGTCTGGTATTACCTCGGCTGAAGCAGATAAGTTTGCCAATGAGAGCCCTGAATGAGTTGACACGCTTTTCTATTCTCACTTGCCATGCCGGACCGCAGGTCGAGGTGCTCGATCAGAGTCCGGGAACTTTACTCGAGCAACGCGGCATGCAGCAAGAGCACCGCAGTACAGGATAGAATGCGTGTCAATTAAATTTTCGCTTGTCCGCAAATACGGAGCTAACAAAACATTCAGAGCTCCCACTAGCTCCAGATTACGTCTATGTGTTGGCAAACGTGGTATCCGCGGCCTAGAGTTTAATGCGTATCGATACTCACGAATATTATTATATTATATATGAACAGGCAGGCAGTTGTTTGCAAACTGATATTGCCTGTATCCTGTGTATTCTATTATGTATTTTCATTAAAATTTAATGTTTTTAAAAATTGACCAATTTGTTATTATATTCATTGACACTCGGAGCTGAGATTATCTCTTCAGGTAATTTGTTCCACGCTATAACCACTCTGTTGCTGAAAAAGTGCTTGTGTGGGTTATTGTAAGAAAAGTTGGTGCGCAATATGCTGAAAAATGCTGAATAACATAGTAAAGATCACTGAAAGGCGCTGGATGTCAGCAGCGTAAGCAGTGTAGGACGGTGGTCGGTGTGGAGATTTTTCGGGCAGACGTGTGTACAGTAGGCAGCGTCTAATAAGTATTGTGCTATTGACCACTATAATTTATTTTCCTTCCTTGTAGTCCACTCATCCTTACGATCAGACAGAACGCAGATATAACTAATAGACTTTGCATAATATAGTAATTACTATATATTATTATTTATTTTTTGTTAATAAAACTAAAGAAATATTCATCGAATAATTAACTAAGCGATCTGATTCCACGGCCTGCAATTGCTTCATTGCTTCCTGTCTGAATAAAGACTACTCATCATAATCTGAAACATTCAATTTCGTAAACATTATCAAAACATATCTGGTGGTTTTTTGTTAAAACCAAACAAATTATTTCCGTAGAACGTGTGAAGAATAGAAAATAGAACGTGTGAAGAATAGAATAATATTTATAGTGCCTTAATTTACATAACAGCATAAAAAATTAACTACAAAACTTGTACAACAGTTTCTACGTCTGTCAGAGTAGCTGCATCGTCAATGTAGGTACCAAAACAAAGATTCTTTACGCTCCGCACTAGTGACAAGGTATTAGTAGACAAAATAAACTTAATTGACTTGCACCAGTAGTTACTTGGTGTTGTTACTAAATAATAGAAACTGGTTATTAGTCGTCATGAAAGTGGAGGAAGCAAGAGAAGTGTGCCAGGATCGTAGCAAGTGGAGAGAGGTGGTCTCTGCCTACCCCATTGGGAACAAGGCGTAACATATGTATGTATGTATGTATTAGTCGCAAAAAATATTGTACAGTACAAGTAATCAGATGCGCCGTGGTTACGAAACATGTACAATAATATAACTAACAACTAGTATAACTAACTATTATACTACTAAATGAATTATTAAATTGCCGGCCTACTGCGCTAATAAAATAATAATATTCTCAGTGGGTTTCCAGGTGATCACAGTATTTTTTACATTATAATGAACTAGATTTTTTTCAACACGCAATACGAAGATAGTTCAAAGTAGCCAGTAATGAAATTAACATCAAAGATTATCAGATTTTGATCATACTGTAAAAGTATTACCTAAGGAAACTCATGTAAAACGTCTAAAAAGAATCTAAAACTCAATTAAAAACTTTCCTGCCCTAAGTCGAATAAAAAAACTTTTCTCGTCATGTAAAAAAAACCTACGATGATAAAAAATATCGTTCACTTTACAGTAGGTACCTATTAGTAATATTTCGAAACTGTTCAACATTTTCATTAATGGTCGGTAATAACAAAAATATCACTTACACCGTTCTATTTATAACAAATTAAAATTATAATAATATTTAAAAAAGAAATTTAAGAAATTGGTATTTCTTAATTCTCTTTAAAAGACATATTATATGTCCTATAGGAAAATCTAGTGAAAATAGCTTAGATTGTGATGGAATTGGTATATGGGCCATAGAATATTTTTTACAGAGGAAAAATATATCTTTCCTGTGGGAAGAACTAAGCTGCGGTTTGTCATAAAATAATATAGCCTTAACTACAATTATTCGAAATTTGAAGCGAATTGGAGTTGAAAATAATTAAGTTAACAATGAATTACTACACACCGATTGTGGACAAAGAAGATTTTATGACAAAGAAGATATTATGATTGCCAGGTGTACCTGCTTCATGTTAAAGAACCGAACACTAGTAACGACGAAGGGAACCTGAATATCATAACCATGGCGTAATCTGGCGTTTTGATGAATTGTTGGAGGGCCGGGATATGGGAGGGTCACTTGATTTCTCAATATCTTGGAAGAAGACGTGTTCAACACGGTTACGCTCGGGTACGGTGAAAGAACTTATGAATAAAGTTATGTGTCGATTGAGAGCAGTTGTCAAGAGAAGGGTTAGAGCAATAGCTTCTGTTCTCATTTACAAAGCGGGACAGTCGAAGTGACTCTTAACAAAGAAATCTCTCTAGATTCATTTAGAAGTGATCATAATGGTGAAGAAATTGACTAAGGTCAAAGAACGCGTCCCTATGGGTGATACTAACCAGATTCTCTTCATCGATAGAGACGTTATGTTTGAAATACTCGTACGTTATCAAAGTCTAACCACCATAAAGTCTATAACAGATAAACATTTTTGTATACTCTATAAACCGATGGATGTAGAGTACGCCTTCAAAAACATGAAGGTATGTATTCGTCTCAGCCAGTATTGAGATCCCTGATCTGCAGAATATGATCAAAATCGCAACTACGAAAGTACGACTCTAACACTCTCTTTCTAATTTTCATTCAAGACGGGAACATAACGTTTCACAGTGAAGGTGAGAACCCGAAGGCTCTAATGTCAGCTCGTAGTTGTGCCAACAGGAACAGAAAAAAACCCGATTCACTAAAGTAGAATTATGGCCATATCATGGTATACGGTGTCCTACACCTACTTTAATAAAAAAAAACAACAAAAAAATTGTGAACGCTATCGTGAATAAAGCTATATGTGATAGAAATCTACACGCAACAATCCAAATGAACGTTTAAAAATCAAAGAATTGTGGTTATTTTTTTTATTTAATTTATTTTAAATGTGATTAGGCTATTTATAGAAAAAACAGCCATACAAAACGGTATTGAAAATCGGATACCCGCAATTTATAATTTATCTATGTAAGTAAAATGCTGCGCGCGCTATAGTGTAGTTTAATAGAAGAGTAGTGAAGAAATTTATTATGTATATGTAAAAAAATTGTACAAAATATAGTTTAAAAAACAAAAAATATAAAAACTCTAAAATGAATTTACGTAGATTTTTACGATATTCACTAAAATAATTCATAGGTTTCTGGACTAAATTAAAAGTGTGATGGCCGTTTTCACCAACTTTGTTTTAGCTTAGGCGACTCCTAAAAGACATGCTGTCTCACTCTTTTCAGTTAACACAAAAAGTGATAGCATGTCACTTAGGAGTCACCTAAGCTAAGACAAGGTTGGTGAAAATGGCCATAAGGCTCTTAGATTACATAATCAAAAAAATATCCAGTCTTTAGATTTATATTAAACTTTACTGCCAAGTGCTGGATATATATATACATAATCAAAGATAGGTGAAGACAAAGTATAAAAGTATAGCATATCTAAAATATACATAACTAGGTAAGTCACACTTTTTCATTTACAAATTAATACTAAACATGAACATATTATTTGTAATTAATCAATCCTTCCTTCCGCGTGTAATTCAGCCTTTGTGCGACGGCTCCGAAAATTGAATTTATTATCACTGAACACACGAAAGCTTTGGGAATTGAGTAAGAAAGCTCACATCTATTAGTTATGCCAAAATTTAGCTTAACATTACAATTATATCCACATTTTCATAACAACGTTCATGACTTACTAGTTGACATTTATCTGATACATAATATGACATTTTTTCAAAATATATCTTTACTCATTAAATTTCACTGAACAATGAAATACAAGGTTGTGAAAGTTGGACAGACCAGAGTATCGTTATTAGTCAAGCGAACCCAGCTGGTACTTGATAGAATTATCCTAACGGTGACTACAGTATTCCATGGTCGACCGGACTTGAGCTTACTACAGTATCAGAAGCCACCGGAAAGTCGTCAAGCTTTTGAGAACCATATTTTTAGGAACCGCCCTGGCCTCGGTAGCTCGATTAAAACTGAGGTTATATGCAAGATAAATTATATGGTCCGTTAAAGTCAAGCGTAGATTTTAGAAATTAGAAAACAAGATTTTTGGTTCGCTTGGTGGAGCAGTGGCACTCCTAGATTTTCAAACTCTTGGCAGAGTTATATGCACACCTTTTAGATAAAATAGTGATTCGTTTTATTTCGTTTATAAGCGACTATAGTGACAGCCTACAGTTGTTCGACTTAACTGATTTGGTCGGTGATTTAAAAATCTTTTTTCTCCGTAGGGAGAGATTAAAATTTACACCCGATACGGCCGTGGTCAAAAAGCTCATTTTTTGTACCGGAACTACGGGTGGGGTTTTGCGGGTTTTTTTACAAACTTTTATTTTACCTGTTTATTAAAGAGCTAAGGTTCTTGATATACGAGTATTAACTATTTATGGGCGTCAGCAGTTAGTATTATTTTTAGTTGGTATAAATAAAATAAATATTTCTTAAACATACACCAATTAGCCCAAACTAAGCTCTGACAGGTTTGTGTTATGGGAACTAGAGTAACGGATAGACATACATATATTATACATATATAATAGAAATATATATATTAACAACCATGACTAAGGTACAAATGCTCTCATTCATCACACATCTGCCCCCACCGGGATTCGAACCCGGGACCCCAGAGATGGCGACACCTTGAAACCGGTATACTACCTACTCAACTACGGAGATATTAATGTATCATCACAATAAGTATCTAAGTATTCTGATGCTTAACACGTATGCCGAATAAAATAACACAAAAGAACCTCATATCTTCAAAGTCCACCACTACCTGATCTACCTGATTTCTCTCCGGGTGGTATAAGCTCGAGAGAACATCGACGCAGACTTCACCAGACAGTCGTTCGACAGACTCGTGGTGATTATTTAAGCTCCACAGAAATAGAAACTCAGACAAATATGGAGATCATGAAGATCAGAATGGATTGTCTGCTATGCACCTACGATTTCTGGTAAATCAGTAATGGGATCTGAAGCTCAGTGCTTCTGATCTCACTTATACGCTCCAACATTATTCACCAGCTCCGAAGAACCTTTAGTCCTAAATCGGACGCCTGGCAAGCAGTTCAGTGTTTAGGCTTGTTCTCTATATTTGTAACTTAACATCTTTCATGTCAATCGGTTTTTTAAAAAACTCGCTTATGCTACCTGCCACACAAATATCATGATTACTATCATTTCGTAAATCATGATTTATCCTTGAAAACTGAATCTATTTCGATATCGATTTTTCTATTTATAAACTACCATTTTAATTACTTTGCGGAGCCATGTTTAATTAGTTCTAAATAACTGTCCCTTATTCTTGCTAATGTCAAGATAAGTTTCTACGAGGGCAAAGTACTCCATAGCGAGTGGGCAATCTGTTTACATTATAAAGTTAGTGAAACAAACAATTTCTATTTACTTACCTGAAATAAAACTTGAGTAGCAATTTAATTAACATACGTATAGTGATGATTACACGTAAGAAATAAATATATTTATTTCTAAACACTGTAGGCTCTTTGAAACTGCAAGAATAGAATGTATCTATAAATATCATGTAGCATTAAGTATTTGCTTATCATTACATATCTAATAATTTCATACATCATAAAATGTAAGTAAGATTTATCTTCGACGAATAAAAATATCGTGACTGGGAAATAAGTGAAACGTTTCTTTTACGTCAAGAACTTTATCTTATGTTGAAGTTGATATGACGGATTTTGATAGGGAAAATTCTGTTTAGATGAACTCCGACGGACTTAACCTCTGGCTTCAACGTGACAGTATGTTTCTTTTTATCCGAATTTATTCATATTAAACCTCTCGTTACAGTGCGATCTTATTTGATCACTTGAGATTCGATGGAACGTAGAATAGGTTATTTTATAGTTCTGATTCGCACTATGAGAACTTATAGCGATCTCATTGCATCTTCATAAAAGTTTATGAAGATAAGACTAAGTATTCTTTCACCACAAATTACATATAACAATTTTCGTCTAAGGTATTAATTTGTTATGCATTCTTTTGCCTTGTTGTAAATATCCGGTCTGTATTTCTATTTTAATTTTATTATAATTTCTGTTGTAAATATACTAATTAAACAATACAACAGAAAAAAGTATTTGACTTTCCTCATCAAACCTAAAAACTGTTTGTTATTGTATTTTTATGTATAATGCTGTGTTATTATCTAATAGGGTAATAATCTATCGATATAATTTCATAAATTATATGAACTAAAACCTTATTAAAAGACAGGATATTAATTAAATATAATGTTACTTTTTTATCTTTATTTTATTTTATTATATTAAATATGTTGAGTGCTTTGACAGATTAGTCATCGTCAATTTTTTTTTTGGTTAATTTTCCCATTCTGGTAAGGCAATCAGTCATCGTCAAGTGATATCTATCGTTTTTTTTAACTTTCTGTGAACATGGTAATAACGCTATACAACCATACCTCTTATTGGCTTATATATTAATTAAGTTTAAGTGTTTGCTCTTTAAGCACTTAAACTTCGTTGTTTCTATATATCTATTATATTCCTAGGACATATTTAATATTTAGAGTCTTTATTGACGTTGTGAATAGAATACACTTCCTGATGTTCCTGATGTGACCCGTGGAATTTGTGTATAGTTTATCAGAACTTAAATTGTCATTTTTTATTTTTGAATTTGATTAGTCAACATGGCGTAGCGTGTTGTGTTCTTGAAATATTGACTTATTGAGCAGTGGATACCTTAATTTGATCTTCTTTCTCCTGCCCTGTTCCCAATTCTATTTGGGGTCGGCGCAACATGTCATCTGCTTCCATTCTCTCCTATCGCTCGCTAATTCTCTACACACTCCTTTCCTCAACATATCATCATTTACACAATCCATCCACCTTTTCTTCGGCCTTCCTCTCCCCACACGCCCATCCACTTTCATGTCCATGACTCTTCTGGTAACATGGTCATTCTCTCTCCTTACCACATGACCGTACCAGGATAGTCTCCTTTCTCTCAGTTTCTCCACTATAGGGGCAACTTTCAAACTTCCCCTAATATATTCATTCTTCACTCTATCCTTTCTTGTCACTCCACACATCCATCTCAACATACGCATCTCCGTGACATGCAATCTTTGTTCATCCATTCGTTTAACAGGCCAACATTCCGATCCATACATGACGACAGGCCTAATTAGAGATTTATAAATTTTCCCCTTCAGTTTGAGGGAAATACGGGGATCACATGTAGTTCCCGTAACCTGCCGCCATTTCATCCATCCTGAGCTAATCCTTCGCTTAACATCCTTGTCGACATCTCCATCCTCCTGCAATACTGATCCCAGGTATTTAAATTCTGAACAGATCGGAAGCACCGCTCCATCGAGTGCAATACGGCAAGGATTGGAGAGACCGCCGAAATCGCAGTACATGTATTCGGTTTTGGTTCTGCTGATTTTCAAGCCAACGTTCTCCAATCTCCGCCGCCAACATTCCAATCTGTCCTGAATCCGGGATCCGTCCTCATCGACGAGCACGATGTCGTCCGCAAAAAGCATGCACCAGGGTGCCTCCTCCTGTATGACCTATATTATATACCTTAATTTGATATGACTATTTAATTGTCAGGTTCATTCCCAACTAATTTTAAGTCTATGAGCATGTGTTCTAGTTCTTCATTTGCAAAACTCTCGTCTAAACTTTCTTATAATTTCACGAGTCTACTATTTTCATTAATAAGATATTAGTTAATAATAATTTTACTGATCCGAAATTGCAGCTGTCCTTGACCTCATGGTAGCTTTTGTATCGTCATCGCGACCTATATCTACCAATACTTAGTAGACCGATTTATTTTACATACTGTGAGAACTGTGATATCTAAATTGAGAGGTAAAACAATAATTTTATTGAATATGCATCTTAATGGGATTTCATTGAGAAAGTTGAACATGGTGAGGAGACTGTATTCATAAATTTGTATTTAGAAATAGATAGCAAAAAAATTGTGTTTATGACCTTTAAACTTTTAATAAAAGGTTAATACTGTACTTTCGTAGACATATTATGTACGAGATGTCTATTTGAATTACACACTGTCTTGTCTGCCCAACTTGTCTACATCTCACATATAATGGCACTTAGCATAAAATACTATAGTAGATCATAAGGAATGCAAATGATCTGACCAGTTATGGCAGCACCCTCTTATTGTTTTTAACCTACTTGGCTTCGACTCCAATTCTTAGTATGCAAAGTTTTAAGAAAGTAATGTTGCAACTTTTGCTGATACCTTTCCTTTTTAAATGTATCGCACTATGTAACTTTAAAATTGAATTAATATATAGAAATATCATACAACACATATACTCGTACATATATTACATTTTTTCCACTTACTAAAAATGTGTTTAGAACGAGTCATCTGTATAATTATAAACATATCGTTCAATTGCGATGTAATAATGTGTATTGTTCAATTGTGATGTGATTCATCAAAATACCGCAATCAAATAAATAATTTAATCAAAATGTAAATAATAAGAATAACTTTGCAGGAATTTTATGTCCCAACACTACAAAATTACCAATGACTTAGCGGTTGCTACATCCAGACCCTATTTCTTTTTTCACGGAATACTTCTTTTAACAAACCAACAAAATGTTTGGTTGCAAACGGCATGGTTCTTATTAGCTGGGTATACTAACTTAATGCTAATAATATTCAAATTATAATTAAAACATAACAGTTTGTATGTTTCCGTAAGTAAAGCGCCCTTTCTGGTTGTCAAATGTGAATGCTGTTGCATCGAGAATCAAGGGCTCCTCGATGCATTAGTATCCTATACCTGGGCCATAACACGCAGGCGCTGTAGTAGTAATAGACATGAACGATGAAATGCGTAAAATGGTAAAATCAAAATCTCTTTATCCTTAATATAGAATTTTTACTTCTCTCAAAATCTTTGAATAAATTGAGAAAATATTATTCTCTGTAAAAGGCACAAACTATATTGGCACTAAGGGTAGTTAACGCGTTTAAGCAAGCTAAGCCGATCACCCCTGTATCGGAAACCTACGCTATTGTAAAATTAATTTGCGGGGTTTGTTATTGTATTACGTAGAGTGGTGTGGCAGCAATCGAGGAAGCAATTACGTGGACTGCCCGCTGTGTGCCGGCGATTGAGTGCGGGAAAATCAACTACATGCCTACAGTATGTTTCAGGTCGCCCCAAACCTAAAATGTGTTTGTTGCCTTTGTATATGGTATGTTACCTTTCTATATATAAACAAAGTTACTTCTGTAACCCTTTAGTTCTTTATTATCAAACAGGTAAGACTTGTTGTCTTAGTTACCGGTGTTATTATATTTAATGTTATTTTGTATCTAGTAATAATATGGACTCTTACCTCAAAAACTATTTTACAATTCCAAAATAAGTTGAATTGTTAATATTATTTTAATTAGAAATAAGCAAATGGACTCGTGTACGCCTGTGTCTTGGGTATATTTACAATCATACTCGTAGATACAACTTAAATAAACATCATGCATACATCCAAACCAGATAAGATTTCTACTAGTCATACAAAATTATAGTTTCGATCAGAAACCGATCGATCTCGCAACCCGTTGCGCTGTAGCCGATCACTCGACTGCTACGATTGACGTGTCAACAAACACAAACAAGCACTAATTTAAAAGAAACTCTTCTTGCTTAATATATAATTTTATATATATATATATATATATATATATATATATAAACATTTGATCTTTGAAAAGCTAATCAAATATATTGATTCAAAATTATGTTTGACAATTGACAATAGAAAATATCAAATTGCCACGCCGTATACGTCAAATTCCTATGACGCAAATAATTATACTGGGAAATCATTTTACTTAATATTTTTTGATAAAGATACCGAAATTGCTTCTTAAACCTCATTATAGTTATTTCTTTCAATATTAAAACTGATGACATTTTTGTATTAGTTATTAATAACATTTCGTATTATATAACATTTCGTCAAAAATACACATAAGCTGCACTTATTGAGGTATTACATCTCAAATGCATCTCCACCGAAGGACTACACGTAGGGTAAACGTAGTTTACCTCACGATGATTACCTTTATCGAAACAGAATAAACCGTAAATCAGTTACCGCATAAATAAATCTAAGAATATAGTAACAAAACTAAAATAATATTGCGAAAGAGTACTTTCGCTTCTTCTAAAAAGTTTGCGGAAAAATAAAATCAAAAAGTGTGTCTTGTTAGAATATATAGCGGACTTGAGGCGAACAGACAGTTTGCCGTCGGGAATATGGTGAGCGGATTGGTCCAGCCGGAGACGGCCGGGCTCGCGTCGCGCCGCTAACCTAATTGGCGCCGGTTCTTCGAGAAATGTTAATTTTATAGCTATCGCCCTGGTCTCTTGTTTTAATGGCACTCGGTAGGTAACACTGCTGTAGGCGACGTAATACCAATTTGCAAATAGAAAAGCCGTTTTTTAGATACTATTATAAACCGAAATTGGTACACTATTCAAATAAGTAAATGATATATTATAAATCAGTTTTCTTATATCTTACTTAAGTTAAAATAAATTGAATTTACAGTTGGTGTATATTTTCCAAACCATATTTGTTAATAATAGATATTAAAGACGGCGAAAGAAAACATCTTAAGGGAACTTGCAAAAACCTGCGAAGAAACTCAATTGGGTGTGTGAAGTTCAACAGCTGGGTCAGCTTAACTGACTAAGGGTTAATCATCCTAACTTATCTTAGAAATAGGGTAGCTCCAAGCCTTCGCACTTCGATTCAACTTGAACCTTTTGTACTAATTACCGTAACTTAGTTTCAGCTAAAGTAGGCTCATTCTTATGTCAGATGACAGTCATGTGCTTATAACCCTACCTTAGTTAAGGTAGCCTCATACCTCATCGGCGCGGATACATATGATGATGAAACTCTTTAATCTTCAATTAATGTTACTGCAATTTATACTCTGTGACAGTATTTGTGCTGATTTTTGTAGAGTCGTGATCGGTTAATGCTTGTTGAAGTTCTTTGAAGAACCAGGTCGCTGCGGTATACTTTAGGCGCTCTACCTTCCAGTATGATGACATTAACTGCTTTATGAATATCCTTCTCGATGGATATGTAATGGATAAGTAAATCAACTTTCGATACCTTGTTATTCATAAGCTGTTTGGGATACAAACTAATATTATATAGACTGATGTCCTGAATAGTTTTAATGTGTAGCCTCCAGTAGGGGGTAGTCACCACCACTGACAATTCTGACAATCACAAAAGGCTCAGTTATTTAAAAGCAATCTTTATTAAGAGCTTATATACATGATTGAATCACGAGCCAGGGATGTCGATATAGATAAAAGAATAACGGATTGTAAGTGGTAATGTGCTTGATTTGCAACCGCTAAAGCAAAAGCCAACGCTACATTAAGAGACAAATAGCGTTGATCACCCTCAAAATGATAATTTAGTGAAAAATGCATTGAAGTGCTGAATGGACAAAACTAAATCAAATAGTGGAGATCTCCTCCATTGTCCATCTCTCTGCCAAAATTATGGCAATCGTGAAAATTTATATAAAACTTACTTGCGAACTGAAATTAGTAAATATTAAATTTATTAAAATACAGACGTTGAAGCTTTTTAGTTGCAATTTACTACGAGTATTAATTGGAGATACGCATGAATTTTAGATCTTCTCAGTCTATAATTTGACTTAAGAGTATTCGATTCATTTAAATTTACAAAGACTTTGTAAACAGCTGAAAATTAATAACGACTTCGAGGGTATTTAATTTAGACGTCACTGACTATAAAACCATTGTTAAGCGAAAACCATTTAGAAAAGATCGCTTCCACAGAAACGGGTCTGATGCTGCCTGGAACTAAATAATATTTTAATTACTTTGAAAGAAGATACCTATACGTTATGAAGAAGGCTAGTACTCATAGCGCTATATGTACATTGGTTACTGACATGGATACGAATAGGTCAGGTAGACGTTTTCTTAATTAACCCATGAACAAGATGTATCTAGAAGACAGGTATCTAGTCGTCGTGGAATTGATGCATCCTTCACGAAGTAAATATTCGTTCAAAAAGTAACTATTAACATTTTCTGATAATCACTTGGACATTTGACACTTGGACATGATAAATATTAGACAAGATAATTTTTATTAAGGCATTGTGGTACAAGACAAAAAATAACTGGAGGCATTTATTATTTATTTATTTACCTGATACAATCATGACAACTTAGTTTACAATTTATTACCACGAAAACCTTGAAACGTTTATCTCTACTGTAAAATCGAGTATGAACAGTTAATTTTACATTTAGAGTGCTTTTTCTCGAAATTGGTAATTATACGATTACATTTTAAACAACAAAGTTATAATTATTGTGGTAGTACTATTAAATCTTATAGTTATGTAAAAGTTAAAAAAAAACATACAAGGTATTCCTCGGCGAGACTTCAACTTTTACTTGGTTAAGCTAAAGCTAAGTCACAATTAGATATCACTCATATTTGCAAGTCTTATGGCAAATCATTAAAACAGGAACAAAGTATTGAAATTTTCTTAATTACACAATTCCTCAAATTACTGTTTGTCATAAACATTACATTAAATGTTTGTGCGGTGACGGATTAAGGAAACATGTGTCACAGTTCTTCCTGTAGATGTAGTAAGCCCAAACAGTATAAATAGACCTTCCATTATATTTTTTTTATCTAATACATATGTCGAAAAGAACTGAAACTGAAGAAGACTACTCACCTGAAGGCAAATGGTTACAATCGCCTGTAGTACATGTATAATTGGTGAAATGTGATATTTATTTACACCCCGAGACAACTTTTCGGAAAGAATAAGCGCGTGATTCTATATTTATATCCAACTATTTACAGTAACAATAAATTTTTGTAACACTTCTCTTTATTTCTTTGGTAATTGTTCCCAAAGAAATAAAGAGTTTATAATATTTGTGTTTTAAAGTCGCTATTTAATCATGTGACTCGACCAAAAAAGAGAACCAAACTTCTACTTTCTAACTCAAATATATAAAAGTTACGTTACTTACTCGGATTTAGGCACCGTCTTTTGGGAAACGGCATACCAGTGTACCGCTCCGAAAAAATATTTCAAAGAAGTAGTAATTTGCGAATATTTGTCCGCGAAAAAGGTCACCGTAGCTGAATAGTCGTACATTACTTTTTCTAGGAAAAAATTATGAGGTATAGCGGCACTTACTCAGACGATATTCACCTATGTATATTTTTATGTTTGTTATAATATCTATGTTAGAAAGTCGTTTATACATTAACTACATATTATATACTTTTGACTGCTAATTGCGACCGGTATTAACCCGAACAATTTAAAAAGTAGGTTATAAAACATATATTTTCTATAAACATTTCGCTTTTGGGTCGCTCACAAAAAAGACTTATTAATAAAAAGAAAAGACATTAAAAGATATTGGGAAATAATCGCTATGACGAAAGACAGTGGAAACTAAATAAAAAGAACATTTAAATGTAGAAAGTATCGCGCTCGCTCGCATGAAAATAAAGACATGTACCATCTATCCTATAGAGTGGTAAGTATGAAAATCATACTTAAATCACTTATCATCATCATACTTAAATCACTGCATCCATGCCTTCATCCATACAATACTAGATATATTAAAAATATATCTAATTATGATAATGGTTTTTGACAAACTTTCATGACGTGCAATAAAATATTAGTAGTTTGTGAACTCTCCCATAACAACTAAGACGCTACTTTGTAAATTAATTAGATTGCTTAGATAGGACTTGGATCTATCAGAAAAGACCCATACATAAACCAGCCCGCAGCCAAACCTGAGTTTGCCTGTTTGTTTTTTTTTTAGAAAACTGTAATTTTTAAAACAGATTACAGTGATTATTATTGACTTTGTATGTATACACATAAGTAGCTCTTTGTATTGTCTTATTTTTAATTTATTTTAACGTCAATAAGACCCTGTAAAGGTTTGTGTTGAATAAATATTATTTTAAGTTTATCGATCTATTACTTACAGAATCTCTTGAATTAATCGCAACGTAAAACACATCCCAAATTGCACCTGCTTGGGCAAAACTCAAATGTTATTGACGATACATAAGTATCGTAGCGCTACTTAGTACCAGTGAAGAATAAAAATCTTATTACGCAACTGCCTATGAATTTGAACATAGTTAGTAAAAGTGTCAATAGTATAAATCTCGAAACTCCGCTGCTCTTACTCTCCTCATAGCACACAACTAAAAACCACAAATCAAACAAGCTATCCTCAAATTAAACGCTTACGAATGAATTGCCTTTGACGCCCCGGCTTCGTTTGGTTTGTATAACGAATACTTGCTCTAACTAACAACTGGCATTTCATTTGATTTACGACATCAAACGTTGCTTTGAAACTTTTATCAAATTTACATTAATTTTTAATCTATTAAAATGTATACTTTGACATCGTTCGTCGTGGACAAATTTAATTAGCGAAGACATTCTATTTAAACATTCGGATTAGGTTAGTTATAACGTTGAAATTAGGGTTTTCACTGTTTAGGTACGTTTATTACTGAATTATTAATGTCATTACAATATTTTCTCGCTTTGATTTAAAAAGGTCATGACTTTTTATGCTGCGGAATCATCTAATTTGCAACCTAACTATTCATCTATTGAATATGTTATCACCCAGGATGAATATGTGCAGTATATACTCGTCTAAAATTTGTAATAATTCATGTTTTTTAAATATATTTCTACACAAATATCTAGTTAGGATTTTTCAAAAGCGAAACAATAACGTTAAGTGTTTTATAGAACAATGCGGAGACAACCTGAGCTACTGAAATAAACTACTAGGTATAGACAGATATTCATCAGAACCATATCCAAAGCTACTAAATGGAGAGAAGTTAATCTTCTTACTTTTAACCGTCTTCAACATCTTATTAATTTCTAGAATCTTTAAAATATACAATCGAAGTACCAAACCATAGAGTAACCATGGAGTCCTTAATGCTCTATCATAATTCCGCAATAATTCCCCTCACTAGGGTGTTAATACATTATTCAGATAGCCGTGTTGTTATTACACGCAGCAGCGTGTAGTGCTCGTCAAACATTATCCCTCGTCACTGTCAAACAACTTTGCCAGCCTACTTTTAACTATAAAGTTTGTGATCACTTTCCTGCTATCCAAATATACTTACGAGAGAATTCGGCTCGTGTTTTATAAACTAGAAACTATTCTATTTAAGAATATAATGATCGGATACAAGAAGTAAACAACATATATCATATTAACTTGATAGTTTTACCTGGACATATTCGTTATACGAATTTATAATATAGCGGTACAAAGGTAACAATATTGCAGATACGTAAAAAACTTAAATAGACATGGAAATAGAAATAGATTTTTTGTAATGGAGATGTTTTTATACGTATGTTCGTATGTTAACACGATATCAAAATAGTAGAACAAAATTATACTCAGTCAAACGCTTAATTCATTTTCAAACGGCAGATCACATGAAATATGTAAATTTTGAGTATGAGAGATATATACAAGCAAATTCTACTTACATTTTCAAATAGATTACATCTACAGAACTTTCCAGATGTAACATTATGTAATTAAGTCACGCACAATATGTATATGAGTGTCAGTATCTAATCTATTACAAGAGTCCCTCGGGCGAGCTAACAATTCACCTAATTGTAATAGCTGATATGATTCACATTTTTTGTTTTGAAATTTCGACCCTCCAGAAAACAAGGGAACGCCTTTGCAAGACAGGGTGTTTTATGGAGTCAGTATCAACAATGTCATATTCCTATGGTGAAAGGTGTGATTACAGGTATGATGCTAAATCGAAGAAAGAGGATGAAGTAAACCATTAAACAACTTTTCAAAATTATATCTATATGTATCTGAATTTATAAATTTTTAAGAAATCAAACTATTTTTTATTTTCATTTCTAATATAAGATTAGTTTAAGTTATAACATAATTCTAAAAGAGCTTACGTACATACTCAGGAATATAAGGATTGGGTTAATGCCTCTATTAAATTTATATGTAAGTATTACATACATACATACATACACTCACGCCCTTTTCCCACGGGGGTAGGCAGAGATTACGTCGTTACGTTATGTAAATATTAACTCTAAAAAAAAGTTATTTAAGGCGTAAACATTTATGGAAACATAATATCTCATATTGATACATTTTTCAACGGTTGAATTGAATGAAAAAAAATTGAGAAAAATATAACTTCTGCAACATACTTCCAAAAAGTGTTACTGCTATGCCTTTAAATAAATTTAAAGTATATATAACAATTAAGTACTATAAGCATAATAAATTAGTATAAGCATATTAAAAATACGCTAAGAAGGGCATTATTTAAAGTTAAATGATTTCTTAAATGATTAGTGCTTAGATTTAAGTTTTATGACATACAATTTAATGATTCTGTATTAAATAAATAATTTAATTTGAATATGTAAATAGATTTTTTGATTAAGAAATTGAGACAGTCAGAGATTCTCGCCTGTTTTTCAATTTAAGTATTTTTTTTTAGGTGTCAATTGTAATTATCCTAGTTACAAACTACTTAACTGAATTTAATTCTCGTAATGCTTATCGAAAATCGTATTATTTCTTATTTAAATTTTAATGTTATGTACTAAATACATAATTTGCGTTTTAAAGCAAAAAGATATTCAAGATTTTAACAAGTTAAGGCCAAGTTCATACACTTACTTGGCAAGCTCAAAACGGGTCATTATCACTATAATTTATATGAAAGTTCCGATTCAAAACTTTAATTTTATATATTTTGTCTATTCATGTGCGATCCACAAAGTATTTTTGAAAGTATTAATAGCACGTTGAATACATAATGAACTTAATATTTGAATGAACATATCAGTAGATATAGTTCAAGATTTTAAACTTTTGTGCTATTTTCTACTACCAAAAAGGATTCAATAATGTTTAAGTCATAATAGAAAACCGCATTTCCCATCATAAGTCGTGTACCTATGTGCTCGAAAATGTCACAAGCTAGCCCTAAGGTAGGGCGCTAAAGAATTAGTCAACTATGCTGATCCTGTGTATTGATATTTATGTAACATATCTTCTTTAATTGTATTTTTTTATGATTTTGTAAAAAGGAGATTAAAATTTGACTTTCAAAGATATTCATTTGTTTTTCTCGAGAAAACTCTACCAATTTCCGAACAGGAGACCTATGTTTGAATTACGAATGCGACTTAGAAATCACCGATGTGACTAATAATCACCGATTTTCAATAATTCTTATTTCTGAATATCACTGATGCGACTACCTTAGTCACAGGTCTGATTTCATTACGAGTGCCCTCACCCACTCGTAATCAAGTTATACTTGTGGAAATGTTATCTGTATTTTGTTTGATTTTTCAGTCTATATATATATATATATATATATATATATATATATATATATATATATAACCATAATGGTTAAGCCGGCAATAACCGGCAGCGGTACATTCTGCGTGGCACCGAACTCTTACATTTATGTAAGTACTTTATCTACGTTGGCAGCTCTGCGATCGACTTTCAAAAATTGGATGCTTAGGAATCCGTGACCTCAAGGTCATCGCTGACTATTTAGTCAGCGGTGATTTCGAAATCGCATTCGTAATTCAAAAATAGGTCTCCTGATGTACATTTCTTTCCCTGTACGTCCTGCTTATAAAGTTATGTAGTTCTGAAACTGTGTGTGTACGTACTTTAAATTATACATTTTTCTTTTTTCTTTAACACCAAAAAGTGGCTGTTCTGGCCTGTGTTGAATAAATATTATTTAGATTTTGTTTTTTTTTTTATTGAATACATGCAATATCACATTTCGCAAAGTTTCATGCCTTAACTGTTTATTTTGGTAGTATCTGGGTATAATTTCAATGTGAGTCTTAACCACGAAATTTAAATTGTCATAATGCTTAATTAATTTTAAAGCACTTTATATGCCTCACTCCAGGTGGAAATGAAGCCCTCGATTGCCCAAAACGTTTCGGATGTTACAGTTTTTTATCATGAAAAAAGCTATCAAATATGTCTCTTGTTAAATTATAAGTTAGTATTTTAAATCATTACCATCATAACCTAACTTTTACTAAATATTATTAAACTAATCAATCTGTAAGTTATAATAATAAAAGAATTACCTGATTTTTCATTTCGGGTGTTACACTGCCAATTTAACAAGAAAACAAACCTTTCACTTGATAATTATCAATTTTTTAGGGACTGTAATGTATTACACGAGTAATACGAATAATAACCTCAAATCACAACGTGGCAAAATGATTGTTATATTGATATTTTTTTGTTTTTTTTGAATATGAATAGTAATTAAACCAGTTCACTTTATTGTAGATTTTGAAGACTATTAATAAACTTAAAAATTACGGGTATTTTTATAGTTTTTTGCCGAATATTACAATTTGAAATGTTTTCTTTCTAAATTTATTTGATGAAATGCAAAAAGAACATATTTTTTTTTTACCCCCAGTAACGTTTGTCATGGAATGACCCTTTAGTGTCCCAGGAATCATTTTGGTCAAAGATTGTTCCTTTTAACTCAACTAATATCCATCCGATTATTAAATCACTTTACTTTTTTCATACATCTAATTGCTCCCGTTTTCTCCAAACGGCTAAAAAGATGTTTAATAAACACACACACTTCACAATTTTTCTCAAGTTTCAGTATAAAAGAGAACCTATTGTTCAGAAGCTTTGCAAAGATATACCTGTAGTAGTATCTCTATATTATATTGTATCTCTTATTCTCGTATCTCTATATTCTCTTATGTCTGGTTGTAATATCCAAAATGTTTTGTTTCGACAACTATATTTTAATATATTTTCCATGATATAAAATTTAACTGCTTATAACTGAAATGAATCTTGGAGAATAAGACTTATAACATCAACAGGCAGATAGGGATCAGTAACCCTCTAAATCACGCACATAGATCTTTCTACTATTAAAGTAGTTATAGTATTTCGTCTTATCTCACCATTTAACTACAATTGTTACTAATATCAGTCGAACTAACAGTTAAGTTACAAGGACACGTATTATTCTTTGTTATATCTTACATACACATGCACACACTAGATACACATCGCAGATACCACCAGCATTACAGCAGACACTCAAAATATTAGGTATAATTACATATTTATATGTTAACGTAGGTGAAGAGATTTTTAAAAATTTTATTTAAATAATGTTGCAATTGAGCTGCTCTATTTCACAATTTGTGATTAACTTTGCAATCTAAAAATATTTCTTGTCATTCACATTAATGATTCTAACATTAAATTAAATTAAATTCAAGATTATAAAAAAGACAAAAAAGCTTTTTATAAAGTATCTAATTATATAACCTACTAAAGTATTTAGATTTGATAAGCAAATGTTTTCATAATTACACATTGCATGTCTGATTTGGGAAACGTTCCAATCACTAGACCAGACATTTTAAATTGTTAAGCAAGTATAACCAATTATTATTATATTACATTTTACTATGTTCGTGAGTTCAGAGGAGATGCAAAAATTAGGCCTTTTGACTTTCTTGTCTGTTCTCAAGAAATCTTTCCCGATTTCCGGACACGTGAGAAAATCTTATGTCGGCAAACTGCAGACCTTATCCCTGTTGAACATATTACTACAACTTTATTTAATTATCAATTTTGTGTATTATTGCATACAAGCGTGCAAGATAAAAGAAAAAATGTAACGACAGTGATAAAATAACGACGAATATTACAGAGCCTATCTAAACCATATAACAGCAGAGAAATTATAAAGAACAATTCTTGCGTCCCTCTACAACTTAAGTCTGGAGTCCGGACACAAGCTAAAACAAATGGCAAGCTTTGTCAAGATTTGTCGCTAGAATTCGCTTTTCCGCCATTAAACATGGTATAGAATGTTAATTTGTGTGTGTTGTTTCCGTTAAACAATTTATACTTGTAAAGACAATTCATTTTTGAGAGACTGTTTTTATATTGCTAAATGAATATATAAATACGAAAAATGCAAGAACAATTTTCGGCTTGAATGGACACGTTGAAGAATCCCATTTGAAACAATTCATATTACATTCGAAAATATATGAAATGCGATCTATCTTTCTAGCTTAAGTACCTAACACTAGCAAGATTAAAGGATCTCTTGACTATTGTATATATGTAATAGCAAAAACATAATATTTACAAAAAGAATATAAATATATATATATATATATATATATATATATATATATATATATTATATAATATATATAATATATAATATATATTATATATATATAATTTTGGACATACAGTTTTAAATAGTTATTTAAAGTATAGTAAAATATTGAAACATTTTTATTTATTTATTTATTTATTTATTTATTTTTTTCGCTGTGACACATTATATCATGAACAACACAGAAAAAAAACAGTTAAATTAAATTAAATGTGACACGGAAAAGGATATCTACTCAGCATGATGTCAGGGCGTCGCATAGACCCCCTGACGCTGGTCTTCCGTAGATATCCCAATTTTAATCTTATATATAAAAATGAATCACAATATGTGTTGGTAAGCGCATACATCAACAATGCCTGGACCAATTTGGCCAATTTGTAATTTTTAAAATTTTTAATATGTTCGTTGAAGTTCAAGGATGGTTTTCACGGCGAGAAACATTCGAATAATTATCGGAAAAACCCTAAAAACAGCCCTTTTTTCCCATACAAACGTTTTCTAACTAAAACTTATAGTCAATTTGAACTTTATTGTTATTGTATAAAGTTGTGTAAACAATGCAGATGCGTTTCTAACATCAAAGAGTCAATTTGCGCTTTATTAACGCTATATACAGTTGAAATTCAATCATATCTATCAAAATAGTGTGCGTGTGCATTGGAGCACATTACATCGTTGGAGGATTTAATGTCACGTTCCAAAATTGAATAGACACAAAATGTAATATGTAATAACTATACGATTTTATCTATAAAATAAGTAAGAACAAAAAATTGCAAATCTTTTTAACAGGACTTGAACTTGACTTGGAACTTGTTTACATATAATTAATAATAATAATTTTTTATTTTATTTTCGACCAACATGGATCATTCATTACACAAAATATACATACTAATATGTATGTAATATACATACAAAAAGGAATAAAAATAAAATTGCTACAGTTTTATACAAAATTAATGACATTGAATCAATTATGACATAGAACTATTTTTGGTTAAATAAATTTTAAAATTAATATGTCCAAATACAATAAAATTAAAATTATACATAATAGTAATGATTTCTAAGCTCGGACAAAAATGTTTTTGATAAAAGACATCTTAATATAAATAAAAAATCACGTAACTTAAATAAATACACTAACTGAAAAGATAAATATGGTATAAATATATGAAAATTACGATTTTAATACACAAGGCGATTTAAATAAGATGATAACTAGTCGTGGCCTCACCATACATCGATTTATTCATTCACATCCGTCACCTCTGTAATAACGCGCGAAGCGCAGTTCGCCGAAATCGCCAATTACGTTATTGGGATTGGCTGTGTAACTTTTGCAAATTGTATTTCATCAATTTATTATTCGACAATATACGGTTCGTTGTATCCTTAAAAGATTTAAATTAAAAATAAAACAAATTTACGCAATATGTTAAGCTTTGAATCGATTTATGAAACCTTCTATGAGTCATATAGTCATATTCAGCCAAACTTGCACTAACTATAGCGTCAAATAACATTTATTCACATAGAGATGTTAATTTATATTTAAGAATGTAAACTATACTTAATAAAATTTGAAATATTGAATCTACATCGGATAATCTTTTTCGGAAAATATATACTGGTTAACATGCTGGAAATATACACACATACTTTTATATAAAAAACTAACACTCCAAAAATTATATTTATATATCACATAAAAATATATCACTTTAAGTATAATATTTTTTATGTCAATTGTAGTTATAATAACCACAAACTGCTTGACTGAAATTAATTCTCGTAATGCTTATTAAAATCGTATTGTTTCTTCTTTAAATTTTAACGTTACGTACCAAATACATAATTTGCGTTTTAAAACAAAACGATGTACAAGATTTTAACAAGTTAAGGCCAAGTTCACACACTTACTTGGCAAGCTCGAAACGGGTCATTATCACTGTAATTTATATGAAATTTCCGACTCAAAACTTTAATTTTATTTATTTTGTCTATTCATGTGCGATACACAAAGTATTTTTGAAAGTGTTAATAGCAAATTGAATATATATTTAACTTAATATTTGAACGAATATATCAGTAGGTATAATTCAAGATTTTCTACTTTTTTGCAATTTTCTACTACTAAAAAGGATTTCATAAGTCGTGTATGTGCCCACCAAATGTCACAAGCTAACCCTAATGTAGGGCAAATAAGGCCTATAAGGGCAATAAAGCCTTAGTTAACTATGCTGACCCTGTGTATTGATATTGAGTAACATTTCTTCAATTAAGTGTATTAACATGACTAATAATGCAAGTAATAAAATGCATATCCTTTCAAATAATCACCGTTATTTGTTGAAACAAACAAAAAAATATATATTCAATGATATGTCTTAATAACTTTACGTTTTGTCCGTATAAATGTGTGTAAGTATAATATTCATTTTGTCTTCAAATTAATGTTTATTTGTAAGCCTTAATACTCCGTATTTTAGCAGTTATGATAAGCAGCTTTCTTTATGACTTTTTATATTTTCACTATAGTGTAAATTAATTATGATAACGTTATTTTTAAAAATCGTAATGAATATAGAGTATTTATGATTACTTTATAGCTGTTTTTATATCAAGATATTTCCTCGAGCACATTTTCTGCGCAACGAGTAGACGATGACGTCAGGTAAAATAATGAGATTCGGTCCGATAGGTTAATCTTTATCGATAAACTGGTAATCCATTCGTAAATATGAGAATGGCAATGTTTCATTGATAGCCGAAAATTGTGAAATATCCTTGATATCTTTTAATTAGCAGCAATCACTTTAATGCATCTATGAACAAGACTAAGCATATGACTGAGATAATCGCAATGAATCGCGCTGAGCTATAAAAATGCAGCTAAACTTTGTTCTGTAAGTCCTGGAACATGGTTATAATAATTGATTGAATCTATACAGTTAGTAAAGAACCATTTACTTTCCGTGGAATATTTTTATTAATCTTTATATTTAAATATGAATTACTTACGAATTTAAACAATATTCAAAAATCTATTGCCAATTATCTACGAGTACATCCCTGTTATAGTTTATGCAAATAAAGTAACTAAATATGTTAAATATACTAATTATGTTAAATATATTATTTTCAAATAAGGTATGCTTAATATCAATAACATATGTACGAAGTAATATTTATAATACTTGCAACCAATAATCAAATATTACTTATACAAATATTTTTTTGTGTTTACGTAATATATTTTTACGTAACATATAAAAAGTCATTACGTAACTAATAATATTTATTTATAAATTTAAATTATTATTATAAACGTGAAATATTTTTAACATTGTATAGAGGTATAAAGTATCTTCGTTCAAAATTTTATCAGTATTAATGTTATGTAAAAAAATTTATTGCACACCATGTATAATTGAAAACATTTCCAAAATAAATTAAAATGTATAAATAATACACGCACTGCAAATAAATAATTGTCACCTTGTGGTCAATCCAACAATAATAAAAATTCACTAAAGATCCTCTATTGCTCTTTTCCTGTATAATGAAAGCAAAATTATAATGTATAATAGATTGGTGATATAATTTTAAAAAAATATTTAAAACAGGATGCAGCTGCAATAAATGTAAAAGCAAGTAACAGTGTATAAGACTTACGAGCGATGTCGCCGGCTGAGTGGATGAGCACAGGTAGACCGACAGGCACCGCGCGAGTTTGTTGTGCCGGCGTGGCGGCCGGGACTGCTAGACTTGGGCGGGCGCGGACATGCGACGAGCGCGACGGCGGGCGGCTACTGCCAGGCGGCAGGCGGTAAAGGCGCGCCGACGGTTCTTCGCGCCGACGGTTCTCCGCGCAGCCCGCCCGCACAAGGCTCTATTCGTCGACACGCCACTTACCCCACAATCTTTACATCACACCGTGCCGAATATTCCGATTTATTATCATTCGTCATTTAATAATTTTTACCACACCGATTTCGTTTCGCGACAATTTCATATTCCACATTCTCCATAAACAATTTTCAGCTCGGTTTCCCACCGCCCCTTGCCCCCACTCTAACCGCCCGTCACTGTCAAAGGTTGATGTTTACACAGCAATTTCTATTTTTATCTACTGCGTCTTTTATTCATAAGTCAATGGTTTCTACATCACATTTGTTAGGTTTGCTCATAGAAGTCGACCAAGCATAAGAAATATGTGGACGAAACAATGGAGCAAAAAAGGCTTACAATAATGATGGAACTTTGGTGAGTCACAGGCACCGCACATTGCCCTGTCATGTTTTACGGAGAAAAACACATTGTAACATGCAATTATTTAATGAAATCATCTAATCCAAGTGAAGTATATGTATGCTTATACTATGTATATGTTAGAGTTTCCGATTCATGGCCATCTTAATGACAATTAACTATATACAAACTTAAGCTAATAAAGTAAAAGAAAACTTTTTATTAAATTTTATAAATATAAGGTACCGTTCAAATAGCATGCAGATCGCAAACATTTTGTTTGTGAGAAAACATCTGTTCAAATTTATTACATTTTTTGTATTAACTTTAATTATTATATTAGATATCTATAATAAATGTTAATGTATAATTAAGTATTGATATAACGGACATGACTTCCTACTTCAATTGCAGCTTTTATTATCTTTAGGAGATAGAGTTAACATTGTGTACCCAATAGACGGTTGTCCAAGCTCTTAGGATCGTAATCTGGATCAGAACTCAAAACTGTTACGGATCTAGCCGTGTATGGGATAGGATAATATTTTATCGCTGAAACTGTTCAATGATGGATACTTCTGTTTATTCTTCTGGACTGGAGATGACTAGGTATTAATATCAGCGGCGAGAAGATGATGACGTTTATTTTCCTGATGATATAGTAATTTTGCCAGGGTTTTGGTGATGGATATAATGAGACTCAGGTTATATATAGTCTGATATCGTCTATTATGGTCTCCATTATAATAACTGAGTTATTTAACTAAAACTATGGCTTATATACTAACATGCGCGTCCGTATTGCTGCCTCTTAATACGTGCCGTTATCTCAATACATATGCAGTCGCTACAGTACTCATAATATTGAAGACTTGGCGACAATGCTTGTAGGCCTTTTTTTTTGTTCCCCTTGAGGAAAATGCATTAAGTTGCATACCCCGGCTGTGGCGAGCCGGCGGTTATGTGGAGCTCTCCTCCCCAGAAGGGGGAGGCCTACCCACTAAAAACCTCAGGGATGGCCTTCCTCAGGCATGTAGGGAGCCCCCGGGAACACCAAGCCACTTCCGGGAACCCCCAGCCTCCGCGACCCCGCCGATACAGGGGAGCCCTCCTCGGGGGAGGCTACAATACCTCCCCCGATCTCCACCACCGACGACGCCCCCCGGCCACGGAAGGGGCGTGGCCCCTCCCGGGTCGCCGTACCCGCGGGCGCGATTTCCCCGCGCCCGCCGGCGGCGGCGCCGCAGCTGTGCTACCGAGCCCGGTGCCGCCTCCTTCGAGCGGGATCGGCCATCTCCCGACCCAGCTCGGCGGCTTCTTTCTGGAGCATCACTGCTTCACAGAAGGAGGCTACAGCCCTCCAACCTCCCTCGTCCGCCAGCATTGCCGCAATCAATGCCGGCGGAGACAGATCTCGCCCGATCTCTACGACCAAGACTCGGCGCTCGGAGGCCCACGCGGGGCACTCCGCTAGCGTGTGCTGGGCCGAATCGAGGTCGGATGCGAGTGGTGGTAATGTGTCGATCTCTCCCGTCCTATTCGACACAGATACTCACCGAAGCAGCCGTGCCCGGTGAGTATCTGAGTCAATCGGTAGGTGACCTCCTCCTTCCCGTCATGCTTGTAAGCCTAAGTAGAGTTTTCCAACACGTGGATAGTAAAATGAATATGGTGAAAACAAAAATCTTTTCGAATTCCCACGACGTATATAATAGTTTTTATTTATTTGTTATTTTGTTATCATATACAGTATATACTTTTTACATTTGATAAAGTCGTAGTACCTACATGACTGCTAAATGCAACGCAAAATATGGTCTAAAAATGATATTAAATTACAATTTACTACAACAAACAAAACCAAAAGTGGCTGAACTATTTGTAATAGACCACAACAATTTACCCAAATATAGCATTTATTTAAAACATAACATAAGTACAAGTAACCACAACTTTACACATGATATATATATCGTATTGATCACGGGCTTTGCAGTAATCATTACCAAATGTTTTATATTGTAATATGCTTTCTGCAACAAGTAATATTTAATTCTATTTTAAATTCTTATAATTTTGTTTCATTTTTAATGTCGTCTGCCATTTTATTGTATAAATATGGAAATGTATTATATAAATTATTATAAATTGTTAATTTATGTTTCACAAAAATTTTACACTTTCTTATAGAACCACTCCACAATATCACACCATAGCTAAGCCGCTGTTAAACTTAATGCGCTGTTTCAGTTTTGCACTTAATAGGTAATTACCAATGCATATATAAATTTTAACAACTTAGTCGTTATTTGACTGATATGTGATTTTCTTACGTAGTCACTTCAACTTAGCTACCTTTTCAACCGATTTGGTTGAATATATTTGCATTTTAATTCGATCACGATCAAAAGTTCTATGTTCCGTTTGTTCTAAATCATAAATACAATTTTTTTTTTACTTTTTTACTAATGTTTCTATGGCAACTATATAATTAGTATTTTTTTATAGTATATGTTTGCTCCATCTTTGCAACGGTGGACATAGATGTTTTCCCGTGGTAAAAATCATATTATATTGGAATGTTCTTAAATGCCATTATTGTAACTGGAAAGCAATATTTTCCCGCGGTAAAAATTTTAATATAGTCTATATTACCCAACTTGAATGTAGCTTGAATGTAGCCAATGGTGAAAGAATATTTAAAATCGGCTAAGTAGTTTTTGATTTTATTCATTACAAACATACAAAAATAATCCCTCTTTATAATATTAGTGTAGATATACTAGCTTTCCGTCCGCAGCTGCGCAAGTGTTATATTCAATTTTCCCATGGTAAAAAGTAGCCTGTCTTTTCCCAGGTCTCACAATACGTACCTCTAAACCAAATTTCATCCAAATCGGTTCAGCGGTTGAAGCGTGAAAAGGTAACAGACAGAAAGACAGACATTCGCATTTATAATATTAGTAGGGATTATTAAACAGTCTGGCTGCTACAGCCAGTCGGAAATAAACTGTAAAATATTACTACGCTATAATATTAAACAGGTAAGTAGGTATCACAAATTCGAAAGCAATAAAAATGTTGATAGAAAAAGGTTATTATTATATGCCTGTCAGTGGTTGCTATGCAACACTTTGTTGGTAAACATTCGCTAACTTATTTGGCAGAACTATAGAACAAAATTGCATATCTTTCAATTACATACTCTAAAGAGAGATATTCAACTATGTCTTTATATTCCAAGTATAGTAAGTATCCGTAACAATTGCAACTCCCACCTTCAATCTGTCCTGCAGTAAATGGCAACGTATGAGTAGTTATTTATTTTCAACACATCTAATTGATCCCGTGTAATCCATGATTTAAATACACATATAGCTTCAAATTTATGCTCATGGAAAACAGAATCGTCAATATGTTTCTTTATACTTTGTATATTTTTAAAATAGACTTGTATGTTGTTATCTAAACTGCTGTTGGGTGGAATTTAGGGTAACAGGTAAAGATGCATGTTACTATGTAAATGCATTTATTTTGTTTTTTTTTTATTTATTTATTTATTGATACATACAAGCAAGCTTACAGTACATAACCAATACGCTTACAAGTTAGTTGTCATACAAAAAATGATAATAAGAACATATACATGCTTGTCAAGAAATTTAAAATGTGAACAAACACTTAAAACATAATTAATATGTATACGGCTCAACGTACTCTTTGTCATCAATATAGAGTTAACTATTTATAATTTCGACTCGTGTTCATATTTAGCATCATAGAGTACTTACATACACTGTACTGTACTTACTTACTTGCATACTTTATTGCGAAGATCAAGTACGTCCTTCCAGATATTCTAAGATTGTTATTTTCATGACCTTCCAAAATCTTTTATTTTGTAGAATCAATTTGATATATTCAGAAATTATATATAATAATGATCTGTCTACTGATTTGCCCATCGTGTGTAATTAACTCGTCAATATTCATATCAGTTTTATTCTGACTTATGGGCTTAGCTATTTACCTATGCCTATGCTATTAGCTATGACCGTGACGAAGTGTAACATTTATATATTGTAATATTTTTCATATAGTGCAGTGACACCCCCACTCCTTGACTTAACTAGTAAGTTCATCTCATACATAGCTAGTCCATAGATGTTAATGATAATCATGGATATATTAGAGACACTTTTCCTTGTTATATTTTGACTGCCACAACTGAAGGTAGTATGAATTATTATTTTTTAATTACTACCTTGTATTATATAAATCAATGCTGTTTGCTTCAATAAAAATGATCGATTTTCTTATGCGTCTTTTGTTCAACAAGAAAACATATTAGTTTAATTAGATTACAGGTTTCCAGACAATTACTTAGATTTAAACGCACAATTCAACTCAAATTTAATTTAACGAACAATATTTACAACATCGCACCGTATATGAGTAATCAAGTTAGTAGGTTTAACTTCCACGAAGAGATCAATTGACGGATTGAGCTCGGTTCAGCAGCGCTTAAGAAGTTACATAGTATATTCTCGACTCACCTACCGCAATTCCTTAAGACGAAATTCTTTGATACGTGCGTTTTGCTAGTAGTGGCATATGGGACTGAAACCTGAACCATTTACATTAGATCTTATAAGGCGGGTCAAAGATACATAAAGGGCAATATGCGAAAATAACAGACAGTATGTAAGGACTGACTGCCATTAAAGCAGAACGATCCTTAAAAGGCAGGCATATTTTGCGACTTTCTGCATCGTTAGACCTACAAAATGAACCGACAATTTGCAGAAGGTTGTAGGAAGGCACTGAATGCCAGCTGCGTAGAACCAATCTATGTGAAGATCCTCGAGGGAAGCCTGAGTTAAACACTAGCTAGGTGTATACTTAACAAGATAACACTTTTGAACTAATATAATAATTGTATCTATGATTTATGAGTATTATTAATTAGATTTTAGAGATGTCTTAGACCTTAGCTTAACTAAGCTTAGTTAATGTACTAAGGAGACTTGTGTTGTATTATATAAGTGTAACATTATTTCACGCAATTAGTAATTGAATATTAGGTATATTATCGTCTCGTTTTAAAAAAAAATATGTTATTTTATTAATACCTTTTATTTTTGTTATCTTTTTGATAAATTGAGAGAGAACGATCATGTTACTAGTAAAGTTATGGACGTGAAAGTGGATGGTCGTGAAGGTAGAAGAAGACCGAAGAAAAGATGAATGGACCATGTGAATGATGATATGTTGAAGAAGGGATTAAATGTCGAAACAGTGAGTGATAGAGGAAAGTGGAAGAGGAAGATATATTGCGTCGACCCCATGAGAATGGGGCAGGAGAAAGAAGAAGAATTAGTGGCGTCACAGTAAATGTGGTTCATCTGAGCTTTGCAACAAATATGCAAACTTTGTTGATAACGTGAACTCACAATGACAAGTCACGGTACCTTTTTTTTTGTTCCCCAGTAATTGCTGCTGCTATATTGTACTGTAAAATGGCATACACCAATACAAACACTGTCACTTTGTAGCAACATAGCTGAAACTCATAAGTCTAAGCAAACGACCCAGGTACCTAATCTCCTGCTGGTATAGCTGACATACCTATAGCTGATGCACTGTAAATATGTTATAATATATATACACTTTTACGTAGACAGTTAGAAAAAACTAGTTTAAATGAATTCTCAATTATAAAACAGTGTTTTAGAACATATCGAATAATTACTAGAATGTTTGAGTAGTAAATCGAACTCCAAATAAGAGGCTGCCTGGAATAATATACCTGTGCTCATACTAAGAAAAAAAGGTTCCGGTCTACCTAAACATTTTGGCCAATTTTACCATAAAAAATAGGCTATTCAAACGCTCATTTAGATAGCCGTCGAAGATAAATAGGACTTAAGAGACGTTTGTGTTCCCCAAAACGCTATAAATTACATATAAACTACGGTACTAGGAAAAACAGCAACGCAAAATTTTCACCCGGAACGCTTTGAACACTAATGATTTTTTACATGTTAAAACTAATTATTCAATACACTGTTATGATACTTAAGACAATGATTGTTGAATTTTCGAGCTTTTACAATAACATCAGTTAAATAATACTCGTTTCATGTAATCTACTATATAAAAATAAGTCGGGTTTTCCTTCCTGACGCTATAACTCCAGAACGCACAAACCGATTTCCACGGTTTTGCATTCGTTGGAAAGGTCTAGGGCTCCGTGAGGTTTATAGCGAGAAAATTCAGGAAAAATTTCCTTATCTATAAAATAAGTAGGAACAAAAACTGCCACTTTACAAATCTTCCAGACATCATCTTACAGACGAAGTCTGTCGGGTCCGCTAGTTAATAATAATAATAATAAGCCAGTAAGTACCTTGACTTGGCATACGAGGTAACCGCCATGTGGGATATTGATTCGACAATCGTTGTTCCGATAGTTGTGTCTGCGAATGGCTTGATAGCAAAGAGTGTCGATCAACATCTTAAGAGGCTCTCGCTTGACGGATTTTAAATATTCTTAGGATACTGTTAGTGCTGCCCCTAACTGTACACACCATGGAAGTGCATCTCTTCCGCATTTGTAATTCAAAACTAGGTCTCCTGGTCGACGGCTTTAGATAGGTCTGAAAAACAGGCAGCAACTGGCGTATTTCGCTCGTTGTAGTATGAGACAGCATGCTTAACACACAGAACGGCTGATTCTGTCGATAATCCAGATCTAAAACCAAATTGGTTATCATGATGTGATACGTAATTGTTTAGCTGTGTATTAAGTACGGTATCAAACACCTTTGATATTACAGTGGCTAAGGAAATGGACCTATAGTTACATTTGTCAGAGAGATCACCCGTCCTACTTTTTGCAATTGGTACCACAACAGTTTGAATCATCTTAGCGGGCCAGTAGCTATGAGACAAACAAAAGTTGTATACCATATATAGTACTCTAGGCAGATGCTGTCCCGCGAATTTAAAATGTTCTATACTGAGCCTATCGTGGCCAGGAGATTTACCTCTAGACATGGACTGAATTTTCTCTGTAATACATTTAATAGTAATTTTGGTTTTCCTTTTCATGGGACAATGTCATAGAATTTATAAAGTGCTTATAATGTATTACTGTAAATGTTGCTAAATAAAGCCTTATTTAGTCAAGGCTCTCTCATTTCAATTTATTTAGCAAATTTATTTATCAAAAATGTATCGATATCTCAAACCCGAAAGATTTGAAATTGAACCGACCTCTTCGCCGGAATGTAACTCAAGTAAGTGAACACATTGGCGTAAAACATTTAAAACTTCCTATTAGAATCAAGAGAGAACACTGAAGCTGGTTATGTCGAACATTCAGATACGGTTAAACTAAAACTTTTAATTAACCATATATCTCCTGACGTATATAAAAGCATAAGTTCTTGCGACACTTATGATTCTGCTATAGAACTTTAGATCGAATTTATATTAAACCTAAAAGTGAAATATATGCTCGACACATATTATAAATACGCACAAAACAGTCAAACGAATCTATAGATCAATATGTTTTGGCTTTAAAATTACTAGGGAAAATTGTACATTTGAATCTCACACAGCCACCGAAAATGAAAACGATACAATTCGCGGTGCTTTTATTTCCGGACTTAAATCATCATCGATTAGACAAAGACTGCTTGAGAATCTTACTTTGACTGTTTGAATCTGCACAAGTCTAAAATAACGATTTCGGTTTTCTACCTCTGAATCCGCTCACATCAAAACACAAATGACGCGACCAACTCGAATTCAACCAACCGAAAATTAATGTTACTTCTGTGGGAATAATCGTCATCCTCGAAGGTTGTGTCCCGCTGCTAACTTCAACTGTCTCAATTGTGGAAAACGAGACCACTTTGCGAAAGTATGTTGAAGCTAACCAGTAACGACAGCGACAGTTACAGATAGGTATGATACTATCTCCAGTACTGTAACAGCGGCATCGGGATCACGTCTATGTACTTACCGTAACTGTCACTATAAATGGAATATTGCTAAAAGCACTCATTGATACTGGCAGTTCTTGTAGTTATATTGATGAGAATATAGTAGGTCCATACAATTTACGAACACAACCGTGGAATCAGGATGTGATGATGGCGTCTTCATTATTCATGTCTGAGATTAAAGCTGCTTGTGTAGTGAACCTACAAATCAATGATCATAATTTTCATGATATCCTCCTGAGAATTATGAAGGAGCTGTGTACCGAAATTATAATAGGCAACTTAAGGAATGTTCCTCTTTAAATATTCAATTCAATGGAGTGAAGCCAGCGTTACATATAGCTACTCTCCGAAGCCAACATTGATCCAGTGCATCTTTTCCCGCACTTGGCGCCTGAATGTCAATATATTGCCATTAAATCGAGACGCTTTAATCCTAACACTATGGAATTCATAAAATTAGAAATACTAAAACTACTTTCTGACGGAATAATAGAAGAATGCGAATCCCCGTGGCGTGAACAGGCGATAAGGCGAACAGTGGGTCTTTCTGCACATTATTCTAAGTGGATTCCAAATTTCTCAAGAAAATTAAGTCCACTAATTTCTATAGAACGTTTGTCCACTGAAAGATATTGAGCGAGCCGCTTTTGAAGACATGAAACATATTATATCTCAAAAATCTTTATCGGCAATCGATCCTAGAGAACCATTTACAGTTGAAACTGATGCATATATGCTGATGAAGTATAGTTTTTTTTACAACCCTGAAGAAAATGCATAAAATTGCATACGCCGGCTGTGGCGAGCCGGCGGTTATGTGCGGCGCTCCTCCCCAGAAGGGGGATGCCTGCCTACTAAACACCTCAGAGATGGCCTCCCTCAAGCATGTAGGGAGCCCCCGGGAATGCGAAGCGACTTCCGGGAACCCCTAGCCTCCGCTCCCCTACGATAATCCAGGGAAGCCCTCCTCGGGGGAGACAACTACCTCCCCCGATCTCCTCCACCGACGACGCCCCCCTGCCACGGGAGGGGCGTGGTCCCTCCCGGGTCGCCGGCGGGCGCGAGGAAGTCACGCCCTCGGATACGGCGACCCGCGCGTTGCCGCAGCTGTGCTACCGAGCCCGGCGCTGCCTCCTTTGAGCGAGATCGGCCATCTTCCGACCCCGCTCGGCGGCCTCCTTCTGGAGCATCACTGCTTCACAGAAGGAGGCCACAATCCTCCGACCTCCCTCGTCCGCCAGCATTGCCGCAATCAATGCCGACGGAAACAGATCTCGCCCGATCTCTGCGACCAAGACTCGGCGTTCGGAGGCCTGAGGTTTTTGGTGGGTAGGTCTCTTCTGGGGAGGAGAGCCCACATAACCGCCGGCTCGTCACAGCCGGGGTATGCAATTTAATGCAGTTTCCTCAGGAGAACAAAAAAAAAGGCTTCGAGGTGCGGGAGTACGGCACCGACGGCCCGCTGGAAAAGAAGTATCCTATCATTGAAAAAGACGCGTGTGCTATAGTCGAGAGCTTAAAGAAATGGAAGCATTATCTTTTCGAGAGGAGATTTTATCTTATAACTGACCAGAAATCCGTTGCTTATATGCTGCAAAATCATGTACGCAAATTAAAAATTTACAAAATACAACGATGAAAATTAGAGTTGTCTAACTATCATTTTGATGTGCGATATAGACCAGGTAAAGAAAATGTAATTGCTGATACGTTGTCGAGATTGTCACCTGTCTGTGGTGCTACATCTGCTGACAAGCTGACTATCATCCACAATTAATTTTGTCATCCTGAAATTACACGACTTACACATTTAATACGCTGTAAAAATATACCATATTCAATAGAGGAAATAAAAAATGTAGTCCGATCATGTCGAGTTTGTGCTGAAATAAAACCAAAATTCATGAAGTTTTCTGGAACTGTAATAAAAGCCACTGCACCATTTGAACGATTATCACTAGATTTCAAAGGACCATTGCCGACTAGGTAAGTAAATAAGAAGAAGTATCTTTTAACGATAATTGATGAATATTCAAGCTTCCCCTTTGCGTATCCTTGTCCCGATATGACTGCTCAAACAATCATCAAATTCTTAATTGAACTTTTTTCTACTTTTGGACTATTTAACTATATACACACAAATCAGGGAATGTCCTTTATGTCGTCAGAACTAAGAACATTTTTGAATAATAGAGGTGTCGCCGTAAGTCACTCTTCGCCTTATAATCCACGTGGCAATAGTCAAGTAGAACGATTAAATGGTACTCTATGGCAGACGATTCAATTAGCCCTAAAATCGGAAGATGAACCACTATGTAAATGGGAGCTAAAACTTACAAATGCTCTCCACTCAATACGCTCAGTATTGTGCACTGCAACAAATGAGACTCTACATGAACGTATGTTTTACCACCCACGAAGATCATTGTATGGTGAATCAATGCCGTTATGGCTACAACCCGGCTGTAAAATTTTGATAAGGAACACAAACAGATCAAAATAAGATCCGTTAGTTGAAGAAGTGGATATTCTAGAACCGAATCCCCAATATAGTTTAGTTCGCCCACCAGATGGACGAGAAGTAACAGTATCCAACAAATACTTATCACCAAGGGGAGAAGAAGAATCGCCACAAGATTCCCATAATTTAACAATAGAATCGGACTTAGCTATTGATTCTCAACAAACAACTGACATAGCTTTCTGAGAGGCTCCTTCAACGTCTGTACAGTCATTACCACGCCGATCTGGTCGCAATCGGCGAGCACCTGCTTACCTGTCAGAGAACTATGAGCTTTAAGGGTCGGGAAGAATGTGGTGGTAATACTTTATGGTCATATATCATAGCTTCTATCAAATATTATAGCACATGGCAATTTGTATTGAAGTGACAATGTCATTAAATTCATAAAGTACTTATAATGTGTATTACTGTAAATTTTGCTAAATAAAGTCTTATTTAGTCAAGGCTCTCTCATTTCAATACTGATTGTGAAGCTACTTTGGTTGTTACACAGTGATCGAGTCATCTTTTAGACCTGTGAGCCTCACTAATATAAGTGTATGTGTCTGACGACACACCTAATAAATCTATGTCTATACAACACCAGCCATATCCTTATCACTGCAAAATGGTGACAACTCATTATAAAACAGTTCTGTCGGGTGTGCGTTAAAATCTCCCAACATGTATACACAGTCTACACTACTACTGTCAATAATTGCACTCACCGAACTTAGTACGTCTGTAAAATCCGTCAAGTTCACCACTGTGGCCGTCGGCATATATACACTCATCACTAACAAGCATTTATTCTTTAACACTACATTAATGACACAGACTCGGGGGTTATCACACGTCATAATGAACACGTTTTGGAATACACTACGCCTCCACAACAGGGCTACACCCCCATGCGGTCGCCCTCGCAGTATACCAGCCGTATTATCTACCGCCGAAACTCCGGTGCAGCTAAACTCGCCATTAATACTGTTAAGGAACGATAAATTTTCTGGTGACAAGCATGTTTCTTGTAATGCTATTACGTCTGCTATCTTGCAAAGATCACGTATAGCTTCCACCGATCGCTTGATATTTTTACAATTAAAAGATACATATTTGTAAATGTTTTCTTTCATTTTGATTCTCAAACGTGCCGTTAGTCTTCTTATCGATAAACCTTTTATTCTTAAAGTAAATAAAACGCCGAAATATTATACCCTTTGGCCATAGCTTCTCGTCTAAAAATAAGTGCATCTTGCACTCTGACACGAAAAACTTAAATGCGTACTCGCACGGCCGCTTTATCAATATCTTGTCAAGGTTAATATTCTCTTTAATTTTTCTTTGAATATAATTCGCTATGTCCGAACGTACGTATTTTTATCAACATTGGTGATAAACATGGGTATTTTTCTATCTGCTGCCCCAAACTTTTCATGGTTTTCTATCACCACCGTACCAGATTTACCTTCAAAAAGGTTTTTCTTCTTCCTTTGTCCTGAGCAAGTTTCTATTGCCCGACATTCGACTTTACGACCTCCGCAAACGACCCACTGTTATCTGATGCGGCTAAGTCACCGGTTTGTTTACTTGTATCGTCGCTCTCGAGTATAATAGGCACAGGCAGTGACTCATTACAAGTAGGGCCGGGTGACCTTGCATCATCACTACAGCTCGCATTCTCAACAAATTTGCGGGTAGTTGTTTGCATTTCGCTACCATTCATATCAAAACTACCCAATTGTTGGCCAATATGAATACTTCTGTAACGCAAACTATTTTCATGTCTTGGTGATAACAACTCGTTTCCAGATCCTTCCCGATAATCATCATCCATTATAGATTCATTCACATGCGACAGTCCAGCAGGTCCACTGTTACGATATACACCTCTCCTCATATTTATTTTTGCTGCTGAAAACGAGGGTGATACTGTAGAATGTTTCGAGCTGAGAAATTCACTTTTGACTTTCTCCAACTGTTCGGTAGTAACATATGGTGATTTAATTTTATTTACTTCATCTTGCATTAACACCAATTCTTTCAGAAGCTTCGAGACATCCAGGTGGTCAAAGGTAATTGGAGGTAGTTTTTCCAAATCTCAAGCCACAAAAACCGGTAAATGATCAGGTTCCGTCACTTTGAAAAAATGAATAATGTCTTGCAATGCTCGATTTTCTCTACCCCTCCCTTTACGTATTTTTCTTCGTAACTCCGCCGGCACGGAATCAAATAGTAATTTATTTGATATCTCAATTTGCTCACTCGAAAAATCAGACACACAAATTCGCACTAAGCTTTCTTCACCGAAATCTTGTTTTGAATATATGACAACAGTTCATCAATTACGATATTACAATTACTACACTTTAGCGTACGCGACATTTTGCTGACCGTTAGCGACGCAAGGCCTGCCCGTCTCACGATTAAGCAGTCTTCCTCAAGTTTCTACACGATTTAAAGGCAATGACTATTGTCCAATATTATATTAAATTTATAATGGTTCAAAGTGTATCTATGTTAAGATACTGCGTTATTATGTAATTTTTTATTACAAAACACGCGTATATATTTCTCTTTTTAATTATTTAATAATTTTGAATTTACAGCAACTTTATTTAAAACATTTTCGAATCCCGCCATCTGCTTAATTGTTAAATAATAATATGTTAAATAAAAATAAAACTGCAGTGATTGCCTTACACAAAGTGGGTATGGAGCTATTCAAGATGTTTCTAAATCTGGGTATTTTAACTAACCCATTAGGAAACAAAAAACTTCTCACAAAAAACATAAGTTCCTACCAGGATTCTGTCACATATAATAAAGTATGACCTGAAGCGCAGTGTTTATCGTCCATATACCTACACTCTAAAACTATCCCTACAGAGCAAGGATCAGAATCGATCGATCAAAACGTCTTCTGTCTCGATACGCAAATGGAAGACATAGAAATATCCTCTTTACTAATAAAAATTTTCATAGTTGACGAGTTTTACAACAAAGAAAATGGGAAAGTGTATCATGAATATCATGATATAAGATTGATAGTCTATTATTACTGTTGTATACTTTAAATATTAATTGAGAATGCAAAGATAATTTTAATGTGCTGACAGCTTTGCTTTTATGTTCCTTTTTCTTGTCTGTCACCGGACAAGCCGGACCTACCATTAATATGTAGGTCGGTATTAATATTCTTACTGCCGATTTACTTTTATATATTTCATTAAAATTATCAAGTTTTTTAAAATTCATCTGACCTCTTCCTTTACACTTATCAATTATCACTCAATTCACCCCCCTAAAAGGTTATGGGAACAGCCACCTGGTATTTTAAAAGAATAGAAAATAGAGAACCCATCTTTGCAAATACTTTTCCAATTCTTCGAATTGCGTCGGCTGTCAAAATAAACCACATGTAATTAAGATGATCAAATTACAACGAAAGTTGTTGGAAAGTAGCCTCTATAAATAGTCTGCAATCCATACAGCCCGTGCCATGACCACCACGTCTTATACGTGGAAAAGTCATATAGACGAAATAATTGCAACTGGAAATTCAGCTGCAAAAATGTATTATTGTTGCAGGGCTTGTGAGATTCGATAAAATGCTATTATGACAAATGCTATTATGAGAAGCCTGTCTTTTTAGATACAACGATATCAATATGTTAGAAATTTCTAGAGAATATCGGGTTATACCACCGTGTCTTATTATTATGGAAGCTACAACGCGTACAGTAAGTAGTGTATGTTTTTAATAATATGGCAAATTATATTGATAAAGTAACATCTCTAGTGCAGCAGTTGCATGATACAGGAGAGAATAAAGAGGATGCCAATTTATCTGTAATTCTTCTGCCCTTCGGGTATGATACTCTGGTATTAAACCTAGCTACAACAATTATCACTTAGCAAATTAAGGATTTGATGGGATTTGCAAACTAGTTTAGTCAAGAAAATCAACATCATGCAATAAGACTTCTTATGTAACAAAAAAAAATTATAAGCTTTTTTATTTTTAGATTACGCAAACAAAAAAATTTGAGAAGATCAACCTATTATCTGCATTTGTGACATCAAATTATAATGAAATGGACTTCTAAGTAGATACTCGTAGTTGTGCAAGTAACTATATGATTAAACATTTAATATTTTACATGAAATAAAACCATCTTGTTCATCTGTAATGGTTACAATTAATCCAATCATTAAGTGTCAAGAAGTTGGATTTCTTAATTTGAGTCTGAGGTTGAGTCCATTATCTTTGTTCAAAATCATTTACATTCCGCAATTATCTAGTAATTACTCATATTTGCAATTTCAAAATTGGTTGAACATTTTTACTCATTCGTTTTCAATAAGAATGGTTGTTTAACTTATGACACAGGCCAAACCACTGATAATCCTATTGTATGTTTTGGATGAGTGAATGGTCCTTATAAAGTGTGAATGTCCGTGTAGAAACTAACGAAAGTAACTTGCCTATGGAACACCGTTTGTTCCTAAGTAATAATAAGGAATTACTTAATGTCTCAGTACTAGGTAGTTTAAGTCACTAGTGAGCTTTGGCACAGATGACTAGGTTATTTAAACATCTAGGTATGAAAGAGACACGGTAACGTGTATGTAGTCTTATATTTCATAGGGAATTAAAGAACTGCATCTGTTGGGTTCAGGGTAAGGTGTCGGTGGCATCTTATGCAGTTGACAGCGACACTAATCTTATCCACTCTTTCAGCATATAATGTCCACTATCTGTCTATCTAATTTACTGCGGGTGTCTTATTTATTTAGTTTTATTGTACAATAGTGTATGTTCTGTAGGTAAGTAATATCATTACTATAAAATTTTATCAAAAATACAATGGTCGATTCTGTCTTTTCTATTCAGCTGTTCATCTTTATCTTCAAAGTGAACACACATTTTTTTTGTGTCAGGAATATACTAGATTACTATAGTACAGGTACTATATAGCAAACTAGTGGACCCCTACCTACCCTAACTAACCCCTAAAAATTCTATGAAATTCCTAGATACCGTTTTTCGGTAACAGCGTCGAGCGCGTTTATATTGTTTTCCCCATGAGAATGATACCTATATGTTGTCTACAATGTAAAAAGCTTTTTAGAAAATCAAGAAAAAACTTTTTCATTTACATGACTTATTTCTCCTTTTTGTAGAAAATATTTTCCTAAAATACCTATAACCATAAGTCTGAAATCATTATTCTATTCAATAATTGTATATAATGCAGGACTAAAATCTCGTAATTGTCAAATAGAGTAGTGCTGTGTGTTTTAAAGATTCGAGCTGTGACTGAGGATCACCCTTGTCGTCAAGTTCAGTGAACACCGAAAAAAAATTACTTTAATTTTCACATAAATTATGCAACATAAATTAAAATTAATAAAAATAATAAAAATGTTATATTTAAAGATAATGTTTTTGCTGCCATTGTATTTATGATATACAACACTTATTGAGTTGTAATGAAATACATTAATCTACAAGTTATGCTGTATAATAATCACGTTTTTTTTTTTTTGTTCCCCTGAGGAAAATGCATTAAATTGCATACCCCGGTTGTGGCGAGCCGGCGGTTATGTGGGGCTCTCCTCCCCAGAAGAGGGAGGCCTACCCACTAAAAACCTCAGGGATGGCCTTCCACAGGCATGTAGGGAGCTCCCAGGAACGCCAAGTGACTTCCGGGAACATATCGCTTAGACGCTTTGACAAGGTTGTCAACTTGTTGTTATTAGATTGTTTCTCTTTCATGTTTATACATTTATTTCCCCTTTTTAAATTAAATAATAAAATATTATTTATATATTTTTTAAATATGGATGAGTGGAGACAAGCCTCCACACATCCCTGTACACCACCTGCCCTTCCCAGTAGTCCGTATTGAACAAACTACTCACATTTGGGAAAACTAATGTTTTAAACTTTCTTATTGTGGTCTTATTGCCTTACCAATGTGTTGCCTGTTTATGTGTTCATCGAAAGGTTGTAGAGAATTACACATATCTTAAAGTTCCGACCAGCACCTGCATGTTTACTTAATACGGACCACTGGAACCGTTCCATTGTAATCGATATGTTTAATGTAAAGTGGGGGTTGTAATATATAACTCAGCATATTATGTATTATATACAATGTTTTAATATCGATGATCTCATAATACGACGTTTAAAACCAGTCCCACATTGCATGTACTTTTAATGTTTCATGAAACTATTTGTGAATGAAATACACAAAGTAGACGATGGAAAGAAGTAGTATTTCGCTAGCTAAACAGAATTGGAGCGAAAAACGATAACTATATTTTGTTGTGACAAAATAAATTACAACAATCGCCCGAATTTGAACGTCTCAGTTTCGACGCGCTAGTATCATTCTAACTACCTTTTGTTTTTGTATAACATAATTGATAATATCCCATTGTGAAAAGTGAGTTTTTAAGTAACTTTAGTGAAAAGTAACCTTTTTGAATTGTTAAGCTATAAAGGATGGCTATGGACGATTCGATTCTAAAGTGAAGTAAATCTCCAAATCTAATTTAGGCGCTACAAAATATAATCACATTGTTCCACGCGAACTGCGAAATTTGACTGACATTGCTAATTTGAAGCTAAGATTTCTTGTTTTAGACGTTTAATTGACTAATAAATGTGATATTGTTATAAATAATGTATATTACCATACCATAGCACAATTCCACTCATATCAAACAATAATATTGTAGAACGTTTTACTGTGGAATTTATTAGATCTAAATTCTAGACTTTATCAAAGTTATATCATAAATTTTTCTCTATCTAACAATACCTACCCTGAATCCTGGAAAAAAGCCTTTGTCATACCAATCCCTAAAACTTCAAATCCTAATTCTTTCTCTGACTACCGTCCAATCTCTATACTCCCACTCTTATCCAAAGTCCTTGAAGCTGCAGTTCACCAACAACTCTACACCTTTGTAAACACCTACAAGCTACTCAGCCCTTACCAATCTGGTTTTCGTCCTAGTCATAGCACGGCGAGTGCACTACTGAACATAACCGAGGACATACGTCATGCTATGGACAACACAAAACTCACTGCTCTGGTACTGCTAGACTTTAGCAGTGCCTTCAATTCAGTTGACCACGACATACTTCTTGGTACTCTTCGCTCTCTTAATATCTCCTTGTCCACCATACAATGGTTCCATTCCTATTTGGCTAAGCGCGGCAATGCATTAAATATAATAATGATACGTCCTTGTGGTCGGATTTATCTGCCGGAGTACCTCAGGGTGGAGTTCTCTCTCCCCTTCTTTTTACTATTTTTATAGACCGGTTATCATCTGTCCTCTCTTGCCCTTTCCATTTGTATGCTGATGACTTACAGATCTACTGTCATTTTAAAACATTCCGATACTGGTGAAGCTATTTCGTTACTCAATAAGAATCTTGCGGCTATACAAGTTTGGGCTGAAACTTTTGGTCTTCTAGTAAACCCGTCCAAATTCCAGGCGATGATCATAGGTAGCAGTAGATTAAAACTCAATTAAATTCAGAAACTGTGCCACCAATTAAGTATAATGGAGTTAGCATCAATCTTACGGACACAGTTAAAAACTTGGGACTTATAATGGATTGCAACTTGTCTTGGAGGCCACTAATTAATGAAATCAGTAAACGTATGCACTTTGCAGTCCACTCCCTTAAGCGACTCCAATACTTTTTACCATTTTCCACTAGAATTATGCTTGCGCAATCTCTTTTACTACCTATATTAGACTATGCTGATGTGTGTTTCCTTGACTTAAATGAAGAACATCTTGATAAGCTTGAGCGGCTTCAAAACCTAGCGATCAGATTCATATACGGACTTCGCAAATACGACCATATTTCTCACTTTCGCACTGAGCTGAAGTGGCCACCAATCCGTGAGCGTCGTAATATGCATGTTCTGTCAGCGCTTTATAAAATCTTAAAAGACCCTTGCTCCCCACAATACCTTCGATCGCGGTTTCAAATGCTGCCTCTCCCATCTCGTTCTCTTCGTCCATGCTATTCCGACAATCTTGACCTACCCAAATGCAATACTAACTTCCTTCTACAGTCATTTACCTTTCGAGCTGCCCAAATGTGGAATCATCTGCCCTCTGCAGTACAACAGAGCCCATCTGCTAACACATTTAAACGCAGACTTAAGCAGAGCTTACAGTCGTCAAGTTGTACAGCTATAAAATCGTCAAAGTAACACATTCTCACCATCATTCTATATATCTGTTATATTATTAATTAAGTATGTATGTATTATGTATATGTGTATAATATAGTATTTATATGTATGTATGTAGGTATAAATATGCATGTATATATTTATGTATATACAGTAAGCAATTTATGTAGTATTTATTTATTGTACCTATGTAAGTTAGTTAAAAGTATTCTAGGTAAAATTGCACAAGTTATTATTCTATTGCTCAATTAAATTATGTATAACTCTGTCTCTTGCTTTGAGGTTCTCACTATTAATATTAGATACACACTTACAGGTTGGCTGGAAGAAATTTCTATTAGAAATAAGTCCACCTTTGTGAACTACATTTTATTATTATGATTCGTACTGTAAATTTATGTGCAATAAAGTGTATATAATATAAAGTTGTCTTAATTATCTTTAATTTAAATAATGTTTATTTTAAATGTTAATTAATGGTGAATAAATGGCAGTGGATATTAATGGTGAGTGAATATCTTATTATTAAGTTTCTATGTAATGTGAATGATATTCATGGGTAAAGAAATTAAGTTACAGAAGAAAATAAGTACTAATAATAAAATACACGCTATCTTTTATTGGAAGTACTTATTGTTATGAATGCATCATTAGTAGATTAAAAAAATTGTAAAGTACGCTTTAATATACATCTGACAGACTACATCTTTATTGATGTAGCCAAAGGATCTAGATAGTCAAAGCATATGCTAGATAGTACATTTTAATTTATCTGATGATAGAATAATCTATATATATAAAAGAAAGTCGTGTTAGTTACACCACTTATAACTCAAGAACGGCAGAACAGATTTGGCTGAAAATTGGTAGGGAGGTAGCTTAGAGCCAGGAGACGGACATAGGATACTTTTTATCCCGTTCGACAGCGTTCCTGTGTGACTTGACATGAAACGTCAGTCACTTAAAACGTGGTATTACAAAAAAGAATCAGACTTGGAATAACAAAACGCAAATGACAGCTATGTAATTGACGTAAAATGACAGCTATGTAATGACGTATGGATGACAATTTGATATTGTAAGAAATCAATATTAAAAACTATTTCTATTAAATAAATAATTAACAAGTGGATTGAAGTGAAGTGAAGTTTAATTAATAATGCCGCGACCAAGACGATCGAATCTTTCCCGACAAAGCCGTTTTCAACAGAAAAGCGGAAAAATCTTTTTTTACATACAGCGATACAACATGACATTTGAGACATTTGACAGGACAACGTCTGTCGGGTCAGCTAGTCATATATATTGAATAGGTACTATTCAGGAGAAATTAAGGTCTTATGCTGTGTTGGGTTTTAGTGTTCTAAAAATACTTTTTTTTTATATTTATTGTCAGGGATTTTCGGAGTTACCTTTGTTATATTATTTATTTATATTATTTGGAGTTTAAAAGTAAGACTGAATCCTCTTTTTACCTGTTTATTCTGGTTTATTCTGGAAACGGAATTAATAAAATATACGCACCTGAGCACGGCCAATTTAACTTACCAGGAGACCTATTTTTGAATTACGAATGCGATTTCGAAGTCACTTTGAGGTCACGGATTCCTAAACATCCAATTTTTGAAAGTCGATCGCAGAGCTGCCAACATAGATAAAGTCCTCAAAAAGCCAGGTCAGAAGTACCCGCAATCGTCGAGCATGTATGAGGAATGTTATGAAAGTAGATGAAGCGAAAGAGATATGTAAAGACCGTAGCAAGTGGAAAGACGTAATCTCTGCCTACCCCCGTGGGAAAAAGGCGTGAGTGTATGTATGTTATATATATATATATAGACTGAAAAATCTAACACAGATAACATTTCCACAAGTTTGACTTGATTACGAGTGGGTGAGGGCACTCGTAATGAAATCACACCTGTGACTAAGGTGGTCACATCAGTGATATTCAAAAATAAGAATTATTGAAAATCGGTGATTATTAGTCACATCGGTGGTTTCGAAGTCGCATTCGTAATTCGAAAATAGGCCTCCAGAAGTATACGACAAATTTTAATTTATTCTATTATAATTCGGGTTTTATTGTAATTCGGAAACGTCTGTGACACTTTGGTTATGCATTTTAAAATCAGTGATGAAACTGATCTCAAAATGTCAGATATAGGACGCACGGGATCCTGTTATATACCAATATAAATTCCGTTTTTCCTATTATATATGTAACTTTATTTGAAACTACTGAAGGAAAACATTGCGTATCTACCAACCTGTGCATACACCTGTGAAGAAATTCTAACATCTATGTCAACCTGGGTGGCTGCCTAATTTCTAATCACTACAACATAGTTAGGGTTGGCTTGTGCCCCTCGGTGAGGACAGATTTAAGCTATGACGATATGTTATTCACTTTTTAACACTTGCAACTTAAATGATAATACACTGTGGAGATCTACAGTGAAATGAAATATTCTTAGCAATATGCGCCTTATAAATGTACTCAGCAAAACAGATTTCTAGCGTTAATTTAGTATACGTTTGGACCAAATGTTTTATGTATCATATGTTAGATATTAGCCTATTTGATAAATTAATGTTTTAATAAATGAGAGGACTACCTCATTTTTTCACGAGGACATTTTATTATAACTATTTATATCAAATGAAACAAATTTAATTAAGGAATTACTAGTAACAGTTTGAAATATGTGTAGATTCAAAAGTATCTATAACTCGATATTAATTTTTAAATAAATATTAAATTGATCTTAATCAAGCATCAGTTTTACTTTGTATTGCCTGCAGTATCCTATCTTAAATAAACCATATGTGTTAAAAATCTGATTTAATAATTAATTTTTATATATATAACATTAGTTGTTATTGCAAAACATTGTACAGATAATTTGCACAATATCAACTCTCTAATAAATTGTGAAACTCAGCATCCATCACAATTAGAACATACGAAATTACAACTGATTTCAAATACACTAGTCGAATTGTGAAGTTGCACAAATCACGTGGTTTTACGTTATCTGACACAGTGACAAATTCATTGAGATGTAGAGCGCCATACTACAGCGCTCCAGATTGCCCCTCCACACCACTGACCCCTTGCGCCGCCTGTCGCGCGCGAACCTTTCTCTCGGACAGTGGTACAGTGACCGTTTCCACGGCCGAGGGCTCGGGCCATGCACCATTGTAAGCTGTTCGCACTAATAACAGTGATACTTTACCAGCTGATAATAGCCATCGCGATAAGGATGCCCGCGCCTACACATACTGATTTGTATCTTAACTTCGCTGAAGCTTTATACGCAAAACTATCAGGGGCTTGTGAGTGAACAATTATCATTTTATATATTTTTTACATCTACCCAAATAACATGTATATTTATGTTACAGGTAGAGCTATCTTAAATCTTCAATTCGACTCCAGTAATGAAAAAAGTGACTTACTGAAAACAATGAAGATAATGTTCATGCAAGGTGCTACTATAAAATCTTTTCCAATAGACATCGCATTTAAAGTACTGACTAAACCTTATATGTACGATATCACAAAACAAACTAAGGTTATCATACATGGATACAGGGACAGTCCAAAGTCCCACGTGCCATTGCAGTTGGCGAAAGCGTATAGTGAAAAAAATACGTTTAACGTGTTGATGGTTGACGCAGAAGAAATGCTTAATAAAAGATATTTTTTGTCTGTTCATAACGCTAGATTAGTCGGGAAAAGACTTGGTAATTTATTAGCTAATTTGGAGAATTTCGGTACGAATTCAGAGGATTTTCATCTTGTTGGTATAAGCCTCGGTGCCCACATAGCCGGATGGGCCGCGAAATATTTTCGACAGTACAAAGGGCACAATATAGGTCGAATTACCGGACTCGACCCCGCTGGCCCCTGTTTTTCGTACGCATTCAGCGATCAAAGACTGGATAAAACAGATGCAAAATATGTAGACGTTATACACTCTAATAGATTAGTACAAGGTGTAATCGAGCCGTTAGGCCACGCGGACTTTTATCTCAACGGCGGGGGTCCTGGACAGCCTGGATGTTTTATGCCTTCGTGTAGTCATTTACGAGCCGCGGAAGTTTACATCGAAAGCATCCGGACTCCAAAATCATTCGTGGGTGTTCAGTGTCGTGACTGGGAACAGTTTCAAAAAAGTGAATGTGATAAAAAATATGCAGTGTTAGGGTACGGATCTTCTATTGCTACTCGAGGCTTATATTACTTAAGAACTGCTGCTGAATCACCATTTGGCCTCGGTATGCACGGTGCTAAAAATTCGAAAGTAAATTAGACCGTGTTAAGTTGAAATCTCTCTAATTTGTATTTTTGTTATAGTTAAAATACTTTCTTAATAAATTGTTGCCATACCATTACAAATTTCCTCTTCGTTTGAAGTTTCTTGGCGAAAAGTGATATGCTTATTATATTCCTACATGTATCTCCACATGTAATGAAACTTGGTAAGTGAGTTTATTGCTTACAAATTTCCAGAAACTTTGTCAATGAAATCACTAATTACCGACTATGTCCAATTTTTATTCCTACCAAACTTTGAATCAATAATTTTACTATGCGTGATTATTAATAGAAATAAGTAAATATATAAAAAATTAATGATTACAGCACCTACATAAAAATATTATTAGTAAAAATGTACACATTCAAATCAACTTGTCCTGCAAATAATAAGCAAGATTTTCTTAACTATTTCTAAATTTGCCAAATAAGATTGACACGTTGACGTTGGATCTAACATTTGACTACAAGGTGAAATTTATTTTATATTTCTTTGAATGAAATGAAAGTATCTGCTTATTTGACACATTATCAGGTGCATGAACTTATTACAAACTTATATCGCAGTGTTAAATCCCCATACCTAATATATGCTATTATTTGTATATTTCAGTAAAAAAAAAATATAATTTCTTCATCATCCACTTCACCCACTACTGGACCTCCTGTCCCACGGCCATTTATCGTGATATCTATTTTTGCTGGCGGGAGCTCTACATCACATTGACTAGCTCATTGCCACTATAACCTGTAAGCACATCGGGGCAACAATAGTTTTTTGTCCGCAACTTATTTAAATTTCGATCTTTTATAGATTGCTTTTACCTCTTTAAACGACTGAAACTGATACTAGCCACAGCGTTAGTGATCACCACCTACTACTACTACATTGATTATCTGAGCTATGTCAATATTTTTTTATTAGTTACGAGTACCAAACAAAGACAATCTTGGGATTGCTATGACAAATGGGTTGCTGTGATTGTAACCAATAATACAACTTGGTGTTCAGTTTTATTTTTTGACAGTATATTGAAAAATAATGAGACTGGTTGTAAGTGGTTTCAATAGTCTATAGAACATTTGGTTCATGTGAGATTCACAGCAAATCTCAACCTCCACAAAAATCATAGTGTAGTGCTATGTTGCTAATATATAAGGTGTAAAGTCAAAATACCAGTAATTTCACTGCCTTTTATACCCTTGATACCGGATGACAGCTGCTGTCAAAACATCAAAACAGCTGTTTTACGGCAGAAATACGAAAGGCACAAACAAGTATCCAAGCAGACGAACCTAATATAGTCCTGCTCTTTAAGGCATTCGTTATATAAACATTTTAAATGGAGGCTTGTAAAATATGTGTAAAATTTAGACATTTTACACACGCCTTTAACGGTTAACCTTATGAATATTTAAAATAAGAATAATAAATTCTATATCTAGAAAAAATATATTTTATTATTTTCAGAAAGCTCCCTCACTATCTCCCTCATACTTTCATTGTGCGTTAAACATTCAACTTACTTGAAGAACACATTTTAATGTATTTAAAAACAAAATCTAATGAATTGATCATTGTAAGTAAAAATCTAAACTTTTACTAATGATTTTATCTAAATTAATAAATAATTAAAACAGAGTTCTGTGTTTTCGTAGTAAATTTATATGAGGAAATTCTTTCAGCTATTGTTTAATTTTATCTCGACTACATTGATATAGAGAAACCATCACGAATTAAATTGTATCGGTTGCTTCTTGACACCGTTTAATGCAAAACCAACCAATTTATTTGCCACAATAGCTATTTTATCACAGTTCATGACTTTTATCCATAACTAAAGCATTGTTAATGACGAGAAACTTTTTGCTTCACTAATGGTAATTTAACACGGTGACTTTTGTAATATTCCCGAAATTGGATTTTCAATAGAAGAGTACATAATTAATTATTTAGGGTTAAACTGCAAAGATACATTTTTTTTTCAACTTAAAAATGTACACCAAAATGATTTACGAGAGATTAATTTGAACAGAAAATATCCGTCTACGCGTGAGATTTATAATGGTCAAAAATCAACTGTCCACACTCGCACAGTCCGATTGAACCCAATGTTTACGTGTCTTCTAAAGCACAGAAGAGAAGAAGTTTAAAAACTATGGTCACCCATCATTCGACTGATGCAGTGTACGTTGCTTAACTTTAACAATCGTAAACCAAGCTCACCTACAACTGCATCATTAATCTTGATAAAAATATAAACCTATTAATTAAATTAAAAAGAATTACTTGTTAATCTTGATTATATATATACATGTCCTAAAATTGATTTTAATATTTCAATATTACCAATATGGTAAATATTCATTTTCTAGTTCCAGAGTAAATTGGTATAATTTTGTCTTATTTCTAAATTAAAACATATCAAACTGTTTAAAACGGACTAATTGGATTTAAATCTTTTTTTAATAAGTTTACACCGTAACTATTAACAGAACTCTAAATTATCGGTTAGTTCTAGAATTCTCAATTCACCAGTATCGTCCCGACTTAATGAATTATAACACTTTGTTCAATTTTCACACTTTCTGAGTTATAAAAGATTTATTACCTTTATTAACCCCATAATATATCAAAAATCGACAGAATTTGTTGATGTAAAGCTTATAGTGATTTTCTAGAAATTGTTATGACCAATATATAACTTCTGCAGTTAATAGTCACCAATTATTTTCTATATAGATTTCAAAGATTTGTTTAAAACTATAAAATTTTATCTGCAAAATAGCGAAGTATTTTAATTATTATTATACCTTTCAATTTCAGTCATAATATACAGTTATATATATTTTATATACAGGTATTGTTTAGTACCTTATAAAAGTACGTCAACAATAAATCTATGCTGGGTCTTTTTTACTTAACCCACGACACCGGCCTTTTTTAACCCTTCACAATTAACGGTTGCCATTCAATATCAATTGTTTAAATTAGTCATTGTTTATTTATCAAGCTCTGTAATTTACTTGTTTCAATATGATAATATATGGCGCACCTAGGTCATTAATAAAATTTCATGCAACATTACTCATGCAATATTGCAGACATCACAATCGTCATTAGTACGAATTTGTGGAAATATATAATAAGCTTTCAGGCTTTTTCTTTATCCATTAGATCTACAGACATACAAATGAAAGTGTAGCAGACTAATTACTTTACATTTTATAGAGTTTTTTAATCCACAATCAGACTCTAGAATTTATATTTGGATATTAAAATTATCGCAATATACATATTTAAAGAACAAAATACAGAAACGTCATTTTCAAATGGATTTTGGATGGAGCTTTAATTAGGCCAAAGTAACTTGAAAAAGCTGTGACACAAACATGTGTAGTTGTAGATTTTACCGCGTGATTGCACTTATTTGGACCTTGGCATTTAATTCTGTTAGAAATAAAAATCTGTTTTGGTACAATGTTTCAGCTTCGTCGAGCAGTCATGATAAGTGATTTTTTGTTGTATGTTAAGAAACCATAATAACTTGTTGTTTGACGTAATTTAATTTATTTTCCAATATTTCTACAATTTAAATGTATTTGCTACAAATTACAATGTAGAGCATTGGAAGCTAAGAACTAGTTTCAAGTATTAGACATAACATCCAAAGATTGTCAGCGTAACTAAGCCTGGCTTAGGACCAAATCACTCTAACATAAGGTTGACTCGTGCTCCTGGATGAGTAGGTATAGATATGAGTTCTCTAAGAAGGTGAGAGATATAGGTTACTAGTAAGTACTACTATATAGTACTATAATTAAACTCTCACTTTTTTGGCTCCATATTCTCCAGTTTTCTCATAATTACTCAGGATCAGGAAACATCTTCGAGCAGTCTGCGTATGACCCTAGAAATAACATTTGTTTGGGAGAAACCATTCAACTGTCAACAAATATTTAAAAAATGTTATGCTTTCTGAATCGAATCCAAAGTAAAAATAAATACTCAATAAACATAAAAAAGAAAACTATATTCCTCGCTTAATCTATTCAAATTCAAACCAAAAAATATGAGTGGTAGAATATAATAATGTTTTTCTGGAAACTACGCTGTATTCTAAAAAATACGCTTTGAAAGCATGACGAAGAGGAAAACAAACTCTATGAGTATTACATAACAATTGTCATTAATAAATCTTTGCTACTACTAATGGGTTCATTTGGGCATGTTTTATATTCATAACTACATGCAACTAACCCTAGAGTCTGCCAATTAATCTCTGGAGATCAAACTTACTCAGTTGAACTGGAACAGTTCGCATAACATAACTAGTTGATAAAATGGACGAGCCTTAATAATATTTACTTGTTTGTACGAATTTAATTTAATTTAATTTAAATACTTTTCCTTATAGTTAGCTGGTAAAATGAAAGTTGAATGTTTTTGGTATAAATTCGCTTAAAAGACACATTCAATAAAAACATTAGAATATTAGTGTAAATCAATCAAACGGCATAACCAAGTAAAATTACAAATTAAACCACTTTGACATGCAAAATATTTGTTTTAAAGATGTGTTTTAAAGTGTCCATAAATAACATTTTTCTACAGTTATCAATCAACAACATTTTGTATAGAACATTATTTTCGAACAGATTCACATAAGTCTAAAGCAGAATGCAAGACAAAATTATTCTAGTACCAGTTGAAACTTTTAGAAATAGTAAATGTATACATATATAATGTAAACTATATAAATTTAAATAAATATAAATTATACTTAATAATGAAACTAAAATAAAATGTGAAAAAACTAAATCTAAAAAAAGTGTGTCTTGCGGCACTGTATCTAAGATGCTGGCAGCGTTTCCTTGCTAAATCGCTAGGGTAATTGAGCAAGGAAACTGCCAGCTCTTCGGACTTCCGTGACCTATTTAAGCCTTTTCTATATAGCCTGAAGAGACCAATATACATAACTTTATATAATCTTATCTACTCCACAATTAGAAATATTGTCTTTATAAAATTAATCACAATAAAAATTTTAATTTATAATTTGATCCTAAAGCTTATTATCACTGTAAATTGTTCTAAGCTGTGTTCATTTTCATTATACTTTTCTGATCTCTTGATAGATTTAAAAAATACTTAGGCAATCAGTAACATTCCTGATAAATTATACTTTCTATGGACGGCGTAAACTAAATTTGAAGTATGTAGTTTTGAAATTGCACATAGGTATGTTGATAAGACTTAAAAATGTACTACCAAATAAAGAAACTAAAACGCACATACAACACAACACTGATTATAGTTGAAATAATTTACTGAATCATTCTATCATTAGTAATGATCCGTATTAGTTCAGTGACATTGTCTTTGTTGTACCATGTTCTGCTAACTTACATGAACACAGTAAAATTAAGGCAAGATGTGTAGCGATATCAGCTTTACGATATCTTAAATATTATCATAAAGTGACAGTATTTAATTAGTAGGTGCATCTTTTATAATTGAGGAAAATCATTACTAAAGTTTTGACTGAAACCGATCTTTTATGGTAAAGAAAAAAATCTGCATGTACTCTATAAAAATCCACAAAAACACAACAGTATTACCAAATTCACAAAAATATATTTTTAATATCAAGTAGAAAATAGATTATAGTTAGTTTATTTGATGATATTAAAAACCTAAAGTGTATAATTTCTATTTTATTTTAGAATCTACTCTTGTATCTAGTTTTAGCGGAGCTCCCCAATACATGTCGCAATCTTTGTATTGCCAGAGCAAATAAGCCATTTAAAGATGACGACATTTCTATTGTCACACCATTGAGCATCATTAAATATTGACAATGCTGCGCTGTTATCCAATAGAGGTAGTCACTACTTAACACAGGTAGTTTCACTTAAATTAAGCTTTGAAAGGATTTCGTTACATACTAATTATACGTTTTGTACATTTCTATCACAAAGAAGAAATAGTACAGAAAGCGACATTATTAAGTTCCTATAAAACGTAAGGAACGCATAAAAGAAGGCGTATTACTATTGCCTTGAGTTTTCCGGAGTGTGCTTCTTTCTATGTACAATAAAATGAACAATGATTCGACTACTCTAATGCCGTGATCATGATACTCATTTGCAGTACTTTATAGCAACTATGTTATATGAAGTTCTCCTAAGGTAACAAATATTTTACATATTAGTATAACACCTTTAGACACATCTGTGTGCGACTAAATAAATAGACTTGAACAGGTAATAATAATAAATCTTTTCACTTTTAACTATGAATCTACATATTTATAAATCTAAGGAGGTATACTTGCAAATCCTTACTCCTTTGTTCCGCTTTCTCGCCGTAACTACTGAACCGATTGCTTTAAAATTTTGCAGACGTAAAGATAAAAGTCCGGATTAAATAATAGGCTTTTTATCCCGGAAAAATCGACAGATTCCACGGGATGCACAATAAAGGCTTCGCTCAAAAACTACTGCACAGTTTTCATGCGATTTTCATCAATAGATAGAGTGATTCTTGAGCAAGGTTTTGCGGTATTTTTTATCTCGGAAAAACGGAAAGTGCGATAAAACCTTCGCGCCATAAACCGACTTCCGCGCATATGTAGCCGTGGGCAAAAGCCCTTATGAATGAAATGACCCTTAACCCAATCCCGAAATCCACGCGGGCGAAGCCGCGGGCAGAAAGCTAGTTATAAATAAGTCTGATTCATTAGAGAATTTCCACGTTTGTTGACTCTGTTGTTGTGTTTCCAAAAACTGCGTCTGTAAAATTGTAAATATAAATTATAAATATCACGTACATACATAGCCTAATTTGTAGAGGAATGAATTCAAGTTTGTTTACTGTTCCCCACCCGATGTCCGCTTCAGTGAAGCCTTTCCTTAATGAGCGTGACATTTAAACACTATAGCCGCAATGGTACACGAATACACGCAAGAGACTGACTTAAATACCACATGTACAAACGAATAAAACAAGTTGTTTTGCTCGTGTGGACATATGTACCTGCTTGTGTCAAAGTTGTCTTAGGTATTCTTACTTAAAATAAATGATACTATAAATTATTACTGTTTTCTGGAAGATAAGTTACTCATAGAGCATATAAAATATTAAGTTACAAAAACAAAGATATTTGAAATTCTGTTTATACGCTCATTAAAATCAAGCGACTTAACCACATCGTGACTAATTTTGGTGTATCATATTCAGTATGGAGTGATCCAGCAATGTTGCTAACATATTACTATACTTTTGAAAATAATAATCGCAAGTACACTACAGCTAGCTAAATAATTTTATTACTTCTACAATACCAAAAATTGTTAATTTTTCAATTCTTCGAACAAACGCATACTATCTTGCACAAATTAACCGCATGGCCTTTGTCTGGTTATAAAACGTGAGGATGTTAAACTGATTAATGATAACACTACCTGTTAAGTTGTACTCTATCGCTAGCATCTCGGTCGCCCAGTGTTTAGCAAATATTACGCAAAATTGTACGCTTTCGATTTTACTGTTGCTTTTGAAATATCCCACAAAGATATAATTGTCCAATTACAATGTCTATCCACCACTAAATATAATTTGTCATTACTCGTACATCGTTAAATAAAAACTTCGCAATCTTCGTCCGATATTTTTAACCAGAAAGATGACATATTATTTTAATTTTATATAAGTTATACGAGTGTAGCATCACACTTGTATTGTTTTGCTGCCAGCGATATCGTCTTGACAGTCACTTGTATTCTTAATATCAACATACTAACAGATTTGAATAAGTATCTAAGGAAATATGAGATTTTAATAACACAAAACTGATCTAAAAATCCTCGATGCGTTAACAGTTTTTACTATACTTTGTATTCTTGTTTTACTGAATTATTTCTTTAATTAATTAATTATTTATTTTATTTTTAATTTAATATTTTTTATTATTAATTATTTTTTTTGCAATATTGCTAACTGATCTTGATGTTAAGCAATTGCAAATAATATGATATTAAATATAGGTTAACTATCAACAGCATTCATTTTTAAAATACATCATATAATACATCATATGTTGGGTTACTTTTTCACTTAACTCTTTGCCGTATTAAACATATATTGTGACTTTAATAATATTATGTATATTTCTAAAGTTCTCGCCAAGACTTTTATCGAGAGGTTGGCAAGAACTTTGGAAATATACATAATATTATTATAGTTACAATATATGTTAATATAATACGGCAAATAATTAAGTGAAAAAGTAACCCACCTAACGTTTCAAGAAGAATTATGAATATATTTTCATCACTTAGCCAATCATAGTCCACGGCTGGACATAGGCCTCTCCCAATTTGCGCCACAACACCCGGTTTTCTGTACAATCTGCCGAACAGTATAGATGTGGTCTACGGTACCGAAGCCTTTTCGAAACCCAGCTTGTTCCGGTGACTGGAACTCGTCGAGTCTTCTAGCGAGGCGATTTGTGACTACTCTCGAGAACAACTTCTAAATATGGCTCAGGAGTGAGATAGGTCTGTGATTCTTCAATAAGGTTTTGTCACCCCACACACAGGTTGTTGTTCTTGAAGATCGATTTTGGAGATCCAACTGGAACTTTTCGGAACCTAAGGCTATTTGGGACAGCGTAGGTCGGAGAGTAGGTCTTATCATCCTAACTCTTTCGGCCTTTAGGTCGATATTTAGAGAGCCTCGGACGAGTCTGTGATCGCTACCGGTATTAAACCTATTGAGCACCGAGACGTCTCTAAATATATGCCGCTTGTCTGTGATGATGAAATCTATCTCGTTCCTTGTCACATTATCGGGGCTCCGCCATGTCCACTTTCTGTGAGGCTTCTTCTTAAAGAAGGAATTCATTAAGAAGAGCCCCTGAGACTCTAGAAAGTTAACCAGCATTTGGCCCCTGTGATTTCGGCGCCCCACACCGTTAGGTCCGATTATCGTTTCGCCGCGTTCTTGTACTCCCACTTTGGCATTGAGGTCTCCCATTACAAGGTTGTATTGAGCTTTCCTAGTACCATGTAATGCTTTAGCTATGTCTTCGTACATGGTTTCGGCTATCTCATCAGAGTATGTCGAAGTCGGCGCATATACCTGCACCACCTTCAGGAATTTCCTGTCGGTGATCTTGAGTAAGAGGTACGCTACCCTCGACGACACACTGCTGACTTCCACAACGTTGCTAGTGAGACACTTGGTGACTAAGAAACCGATACCGCCCTGGAACATATTTTATTTACAACAAAAAAGTAAGATACTAATTCTAACGTTAAAATATTATCTAAGCAATTAATCATAAACACGGACAAACTACCAGCAGCAGTTCACGCATACCCACAAAATTTTATCGTGTTTGGTACTGAATACATTACATACATACTTTCGAATATACATAGCTATATATTTACGATATGACCTCTCCAACTTTCTATATGGGAAGCAACAAGGAAGACTCTCATCGAAACTTACTCCTAACTTTAGCTACTTACACTTTCGTGAATTCTATGGTTGTTCAGAACTCGATAGAATTTCGCTTAAAATCGAACGTGGATACCCGTCCTACTCGCTGTTCTTACCCTGTAGATACGCCACAAGCGTCATAGTAGATACGTTGAATTTAAATTACTAAATTCAACTTACTTTAACATCTTCGTAATACTTACTATTTCCTCGCCCACCTTCTCTTAAATGTCAGTTAGCAGATCATTATATTACAGATTTTGTGGTGGTTGCAATACATACGTGGCCAAGGGGTTAGACACCGCTTTAAAGATGATGGAGATGTTATGAATGACAAGACAGAATCAACATCTTATACACAAAAGATACATTATCATCTCTAATTAAATCACTGATTCTTAAAATCAAACATACAATAATTTATCTCTGTAACGTCACCGTGTGTATATAAGGTAGAGAATGACGAGCATCGCCAGACAAAATATAATTCGCTTACGATTTGGTATCGAAATTATTTCAATATATATCTATTGCAGCCAAAAAGCTGTTTGATTGAACGGCTATTTCAACCAGTTGGCTGCGACATATCGACAATGTATTGCTAGAATGCCAAATTACGAAATCATTTCCATATATTTTAATGAAACGAACATGAATGTTACTTTGGCTACAGGGCCAGGCGCGTCAACGACAACGATATAATATATAATTTGTGTGTTCAGAACACAGCATCTGCAGTGCAACAATAATTAAAGAAAATCTATAATTCCACGTCTATATCGAAGAAATCAGAATATAGAAAAGACCACAGCATTGAACGATTTACGTGTACAATTTATATTTAGCTTCCAAGCAAAATGGTTGGTACTGATAGTTTTTAAGCGATGATTCTCACAGCGCCACGAGATATATTTTAAAGTCAATAATCAAACATTATATTAGTTTCAATGTCTGTACCATTTTATTGGATAAAATCTTTTTTTATACCACACTTACAGCCGGCCTGATGGTAAGCAGTCACCGTAGCCCATAGATTCAGCAACACCAGGGGCATCACAAAGTGTTACCAACCCTTTAAAAACCTATTTAACTATTTATTTACTTTCTTCTTCTTCCACAATAGGAGCGTACGCAGGAAGAAATTTGTTTGAAACCAAAATATACGTTAACACTAAAAAAATAAGCGATAACATAAGATAACTAAATGGTGGATAACTATTTCAAGTGTTGCATTTGAGCTAAACCTGAGCTTCGTCATTACGACGAACGCTGGTCATTATCAGAAAAATTGTATATGACAATTTTTCAACAAAACAAATAGGTAATAACAAAAAAAATAGGTACGAACCTATGTAATGACACGGCAATAATGCTGCCTAATTTTAATTACTTCTGATGAATTTTAGTATCAACTACCATACTTGCTTTCAAATTTTTGTTGTGGCAGTATTGACACGTTAACAGTATTAGTGCGTTAGAGCAAAACTCTTTTGTAAAACAGGGCCAGGCTTTGTCTGACAATGCCGACTATTATAACGTAGTGATGAAGTACTCTATAATAACTTGTATCCGGTACATTATAAATATATTGTACATTGTTAATATTATTGCATGTTATTAGAATATAATACGAGTATATATTATATCTCAATAGCCAACTTCAAGGTTCCATCCACGAAACAATAAATGAAAAATACAATTAAATCGTACAAAATATAAAACATTCCTTTACGAATAAAATATTTAGTAACAGAATCGTTACTGATCTTTCACTCCAATCACCACTTCATCAGTACTCCATTGCTAAGCAACCTATATAATATTATCTTATTTTGCTATTATATTTATTATATTTTGAATTTTCTCTCATACATTCTATATGAATGTATATGAATAAGCCATCACGCGATGATAGTGCTATCAGTGACGATCTTAGAGAATGTATGAATGAATAATTATCATGGTTGGCAGTAGTGTACTGGAACTTCATTAATATGTGTGAATCGGCCTTACAGATTTGCATGAATCTGTTATTATTCGATTAATATATGTAAATGTGTTTTAGAATTACTCAGGCATAATTAGGAAGAAATTTGATTGCGTAATAAACATAAATTATTATCATCATAAATAAATTATTAATTAATTAGTACTAATCTATAGTTATAATTTTTCTGTTAATACAGATAGGTGCTTCTACAATTAAATAAACAAATACAATAAATTATTATAAAATAGTAATATAAGCTACTAAAAACGCCTTCACTTAGCTCTAAGTGACAGAAAACTGTGACGCTGATTTTCGGTAGAGCTGAAAGAACAAAAGCGGTTTTGTCCATTACTCTGCAAAATTGCGCAAATTTTGACGTTCTCCCACGCATAACTTATCTTATACCACACATCGTCTGCTTGAAAGAATACTGTCATAACTCAAAAAAATACATTGTTATTTTTTCGCAATGAAACAGCTTTAATTTGTCTATAATAATAATAAATGTCTGTATAATAATAAAGCCACCTGTAAAGAATATGGTTTCTAATTATTTAATGAGATCGAGATCTGAGTACATTTTGTCCAGTAAAATGTTTACATGCTTCCCCTGAAAGTTTGTGTATTTTGAGTTATGACAGTCTTCTTACAAACCGAAGACATCATTATCAGATGATTTATCTAGCTTATTTATTATATTAAACGAACAGATGTAATTATAGGAACAACAACGATTGGAATATTACACAATCATATAAGATACAAGAATTATAGCAGTGGCGTATCGTGACTTTTATAGTTGAGTGTGCTCTCAAAAAAAATCTTGCTGGTTCAATTAATTTATTCTCTCTCGACTATCATCTCGCCACAGTTGTTGTGACTGGGCGACTGGCGACTGGACGGGAAAACTGATCTGAACATCTGCTCACTGCAGTGATATCACTCGCCGCCCGTTACTACGGGCAGGGCATTGGGTTGGCACTTCTAGGCCTCTGGTTTCATTTGAACAATTAATTTATTACATTTTTTTTTCCTCAGGAGAGGAGGCTGAGAATCCTCATGGATGCCAACGCAACAGGCAAGCAGGGATGCGTTGATTATGTCGGACTCCTGGTGAATCGAGGCGGCTCGACCCAACAGACCTACCGACTAACCTACAGACTACCGACCGGGCACGCGTAAGAAAGGACGGGCCGTATGCAAACCTTGTAGAGCGTTCGCTTGTTCCGGAGAGACATGGGGCTGTTTTTACCCAGCATACAGCTGAGACGACCCGCATAGCTTCTGGCATTACGCGTCACGTCACGGATATGCGGCTTAAAATTAAGCTGCTTATCCAGCGTGACACCTAAGTACTTTGCAGTACGCTGCCAGGATATGGGCCTGCCCTGAAGGAGCAGTGGGTCGGTATTGTAGGGGACTCGGTTCCTTCGCCGTTTCGAATCAAAGAGAACCGCGGAGGATTTCTCCGGATTCACCTCAATTCGCCACAGCTTAAACCAGGCTGCAAGCTCGTCAATGGCGAGTTGCAGTCGGGCCAGGACCGAACTGAGATTCCGCCCTCTAAGATAGAGGGCGGTGTCGTCAGCAAAAAGGGCTAATTGGGAACCGTTAAAGGGGATGGGCATGTCGTTCGCATAAATTGTGAACAACGTGGGGGAGAGCACAGATCTTTGAGGGACACCGGCTCTTATGGGGCGTGGGGAGGAGAGTTGCTTCTCGTGTCGGAAGCGGAAATGCCTATCTTTAAGATAAGCCTCCACTATGCGCACCAACCGATTTGGCATTCCTAACTGATTGAGTTTATAGAGCAGGCCTGCGTGCCAAACCTTGTCAAAAGCTTTGGCGACATCAAAAAATACAGCTACTGCTCTTTCGTGTCTGGGGTAGAACCCGTCGAGTATGTACTCGACAATACGGTGAACTTGACGGGAAAATTTATTACAACAAATTCGCGACTTAAACGATAACCATAACACCGCGTTATACAGTTTAGGCGACGCCATCTATTGTTGATGGGCTGAACTATTAGAAGGTATTTTACTTCGATATTTAATATAATGTGCTGTGAGATTTCAGCACGCAGCCTTCTCTTCACACTTCACAAAACACAACTATCACATTTAATGTTGAAATAGTTACATCTTAAAAATTTTGGATAAAAATATATTAGAACATTTCGGTGTTTAGGAACAGCAAATCTAATATATATAAATCTCATGTCACAATGTTTGTGCTCAATGAACTCCTAAACTACTTAACCGATTATAATAAAATTCGCACACCATGTGCAGTTCGATCCAACTTGAGAGATAGGATAGTTTAAATCTCAATTGCTGAGTGTCATCATCATCATCATCAATTTTAAAAAATTCTTTCACCAATAGAAAGCCACATTATTGCGGAGTGTCATCATCATCATCATCATCATCATCATCATCATCAATCATCAGCGGACGGCGCGCGATGGCTTCGGGTTTAATTCAGTTCGCTTTCGTGCTCGCTTCGGGGATTATTAATATTATGCCAACGAAGTGGGCGCGGGTCAGCTAGTACCATTATATGTAATAATTAATAATAAATATTAAATAAATAATTCATGAATTTTTAAGCTAGGTGTTAATGAATTTATTTATAAGTTTTTACTTCAAAATAAGAAATATATAATGAAATTAAGGTTTTTACCTACGTTTAGTTTAACATATAGTTAATATATTTGTTTTCACGAGTTTTAACTTGCTGCTTATACGATACAAAACACAGGTGCGCTAACTCCAGCAGCACACCGAAGTGACATGCGCAGATGACTACAAGCGCTACGCTGCAACCTCAGAATTATTATTTTCCTACTTTGATGCATTATACAATAGGTGCGGAAATATCGGAGCACACATATCTAAATTCAGACGATAATGCTGTTATTTATTGTATATGCAAGTTTATATGCTAACAACATTATATAAATCTATAATTAGAATATAATTATATATATTTTGGAACTTTATAAACACTGCTTTTTAAAAATCAGATGGATAATATTTTAAATTTTTACAAGGTGTGCGGCGCAACACCTAGCACATATGGAGTATACGCCACTGAATTATAGATATTACCGTGGGAGAGCCATGCTTCGGCACGAATTGGGCCGGCTCGACCGGAGTGATACCACGGCCTCACAGAAAACCGGCGTGAAATAGCGCTTGCGCTGTGTTTCGCCGAGTGAGTGAGGTTACCGGAGCCCAACCCCCCTTATTCCCCTCTATTCCCTTATTCCCCCTATTCCTTTTAAAAGGCCGGCAACGCATCTGTGACTCCTCTGGTGTTGCGGGTGTCCATGGGCAACGGTTATCGCTTACCATCAGGTGATCCGTTGCTCGTTTGCTGCCCTATGCTATAAAAAAAAAAAAAAAAAACGTAACCAAGTTCGTTGAAGCCAAACAGTTATCTAATTTTATTTTGAGCATTTAGCATTTTCTAACTACTACCTACTACTATTATGAGTTCTGTGGCAAGTGTTGAAAATAAATTCACGTTCAGGTGTAGAATAATAGTGGTATATTAGGAAGCAAATTAATCTTCCTGTTCTATTTTTGCTCCATAGTCCAAATAAAAGAAAAAGACAGTTTCATACTATGCTACAAAATATTATGCTACTATATTGTTAATATACTACCTATTTTATAAAAAAAATATACAAATCACATTTGATCTAACATATCGAATGAATTTCAGATGAGATAGAGCAAACTCGTTTGAGACTCTACAAATAGATTTTGTCTATTAACTCCGAGATATCAAACGGACATTTGTATTATTATTCCTGTACACGTTCACCACAAATAGACGGGTTAGACGTCTGAGCTCGCGCGTCAGCTTATAAAAAGTAGAACAACAAAACAAATTCAAAATCTCTCACTGTAATGTTCGTTTGAATGATTTCACGAATAACGACCACGATCACTAGCAGATGATTTTTCTTTTCATCATATAGGCTCACTTGACAATATTACGAAATTAGGCAAACGGTTTTATTCAAAAATCCATCTAGCGTGGTTTTTATTTTAACAACCTTCATGCCGTAACAGCCCAATTTTTCCAAAAAGTTAGTTTAAGTTTATAAAATGTTTAGGTTGTGTTTTTTATCTTTGGTTGGGTTTCTTTTACTTTAGGTAGTTACATTTAATCAATCTATTTAATGAAAACAAAACTTTTTTAATAATGTAATACTAGCAGCTATGCTACACTGCGCTATCAGCCATCCTCAGCGTTTTGGCGTTTTACGTTTTCGCAAATATATTTTAAAAAACACTGTTATTTTTATAAAAATTATTAATTCGTTACGCTATTATATAAATTGTTATATTTCAACAATACACACGTGAAACTGCTGGCCTTGAGGGTTTTACAAATTTTATATCTCTTTACAGGAGTATAATTGCCTTAAACATTCATTGACATAAAGAGCGCTTTCGATAATTGCAGAAAGAAATGGAAAAGCATCACATTTATTTCAATCAATATTCTTTCAATACAGACAAATATTTATTTATTATGTCCCTCATAATATTGATATTTAGATGTTTAATATTTGACAATATCTGTAGAATTATAATCCTTTAATTTTGAATAATGTTGAAAATATACATTCATACTTATATAAATAACACAGCTCTGTAATTTAATGCTTAGCGGAAAAGTGCCTCGTGATATAACTGGCATTGTATATGGCGCTAACCTTTGTGCTTTGAAAAAAAAGATGGAGGGGTTAGACCAATTGCAGTTGGATGTACGACGTATTGTTTCGAAAATTTGTGTTAAAAAAGTTCTTCCAAGTCTTACATCTAAATTTCAGCCTATCCAACTTGGGTTTGGTTCCAAAAGCGGTTGTGAAGCTGCAGTACATGCAACTCGAGCCTATGTAAACAATGGCGGTGAAGTGTTGCTGAAGGTAGATGTAAAAAATGCCTTTAACTCCTTAGATAGGGGTACCCTGCTGACAGAAGTAAAAAAGAAATTCCTATTTTATATCGTTATTTGTGGCAATGCTACAGCGAGCCCACAAATTTAATATATAAGAACAACACGATACATTCAGCCGTTGGCTGTCAGCAGGGCGATGGCGATCCCTTAGGACCTGCAATATTTTCTTTGGCAATCCATCCAATAATTTCACAACTAAATTCTAAATTTAATGTTTGGTACCTGGATGACGGCACTATAGGGGGGAGACTGTATCTGTCCTGGAGGATTTTCGTTCTTTGATTTCAAGTTTTGGAAATATAGGTTTTAGAATAAATTTTTCAAAGTGTGAACTATTTATTGCTAAAACAGTGACTATGGACCGAAGAAAAAAAATTCTCTCCGATTTCAAGAGCTTGGCTCCAAATATCACAGTGGTTGAAGATAATTCACTCATTTTGTTAGGAGCACCGGTACTTGACAACGCTATTCCTCCTTTTATTAATGAATTAATCAAAAAAATTCAAAACTCATCAGACCGCCTTTTCCAAATTAATCCCCATATGGCTTTATTTATTATTCGATACTGTCTATTTGTACCCAAATTTATGTATGTCCTCAGATCAAGTAACCTTTGGTGCTTTACCACAGAACTTACTCTTGTTGATAATCTAATTAAAGAAACACTTACTAAAATTTTAAATTGTCCGTTTGATAACCGGGCATGGCTGCAGCAACGTTTCCGGTACGTTTCGGTGGTCTTGGAGTCAGAAGCATTTCCAGTGTGGCTCTTCCGGCGTTTCTGTCATCCGCCCATAGTGCACTACAGCTATACTGTATGATTATAAGCCCTTCTGTTGGTTCGGTAGAGCTGCCGCACTTGGCGGATGCTAGAGATGCCTGGTCTTCGAAATGCTCAAACGTGATTTTTCCCTCGGTACCAGAGTCACAAAAGCAATGGGATGAGCCCGTCTGCAAAAATATCCAAGCTTCACTTATTTCGACCTCTATCGTTTCTATAGACCGGGCTCGTCTCATTGCTGTTTCTGAAAAAGAGTCGGGGCAATGGCTTCAAGCTTTACCATCAGCCAACGTCGGTACATTGCTGGACAGGTTGTCTCTCACTATAGCGGTCTGCTTACGTTTAGGCACCAGAATCGTACATCCACACCAGTGCGTATGCGGTGATGCTGTTGATGAACGTGGCCTGCACGGACTCTCCTGCATTCGCAGCGCAGGTCGCATGTCCCGCCATACCGCATTGAATAGCATCATACATAGGTCCTTTGCCACTGCTGGTATCCCATCTATATTGGAACCAGTTGGGATATATCGTAGCGATGGCAAAAGACCCGATGGCTTAACTGTCGGTCCTTGGAAGCTGGGGCGGCCTCTTATCTGGGATGCAACCTGTTCAGACACCCTGGCTCCCTCACATGTATGCAGTACATCCCTAAGTGCGGGGTCTGCTGCGATCCATGCAGAGGGCCGTAAGCGGAGCAAATACTGTAATATAGGTCCTAATTACATATTTGCTCCGTTTGCGGTAGAAACTATGGGTCCGTGGGGACCGGAGGCAAAAAAAATAGTGCATGATCTATCAGCACTGTTGATTGAAGCCTCCGGTGATCAGAGGGCTGGCAGTTACCTCTGTCAACGGATTAGTTTGGCGATCCAAAGAGGTAATGTTGCCAGCATCTTAGGTACTGTTCCCATGGGTCCCGAATTGCAGGACATTTTTTATTTATAGTTTCTAGTTTTATTTTAGATATATATAATTTAGAAGTATTTTAAGATATTTATTTTTAAGGTTTAAATTATAGTTTTAATTGTATTTTTTAACTCTTTGTGGTAGTAATTAGTAATTTTTTTTTGTTAACGTCAAAAAAATGTAAGCCAGTATGCACTATACTATAAATATTAACTAATCACGCATTTCATATTAACCTCAAACATAATTCTCTGTTGGAAAACCACTTTTCACAAACACATTTCAGTATTAACAATTCCCTTTCGTCGACATATCATTTTAAACATGCTGTGTTACACGCTTTACCTTTAATATTTAGAAATAATATAATCACCTAAGTACACCTGTTTCCACCCCCGCACGATGTGCTGTGAGAGAAAATAGATTGCAAATATGTAGTAGGTTCCGTTATTTTATAGAACACAATATTAAAACCAGTTTAAGTTTTGATAAATATTTAGTTTTATAAGAATTAATATTAGGAACCATATTATATATCGTTTAGGTAAACTTAGTCTTAACATAAATATAGGTAGGTACAAGAAAAAAACTATTTTTTTAATTTGTTGCATATAATATTTATAATTTAAATGTATAGTAGTTGAAACATTAATATATTTCTCCGACTTCTTTTCTTTACTAACTTGATCGTCTTTTTTGTATGAACACTACGTGGACAGTCATATCTTTTTCTGTCATAAACAAAGAAGGTTTGAAACCTTTGTATCTATCAATTGCCCAAGACACAAACATTCGATTAATACCAAGTAGAGAATTTTATAAAATTGTAATTGTTTTCATACTTACTTATATAACACGATCACAGTGATTCGTTTCTCTTTATCACCCTACTCCATCTTAATATCACAAAAACATTTCATTGGCACATTCTTTTTCTTCTCTCTTCTTTCATTTAGATCTTGCGCATGTTTCAGTTGTCTTCGCAACGAATATGAATTTTTGATAAAACCTGTATGTCCAGAACCACGATCCGTTTACGTCAGAAGTTCCGATGAAATTTAATAGAAGGACCAATACTGTAAACATAGGTTGGATACTATATAAACTATGCTTATAGCATTGGTCTTTTCGAGTTTATTGAGTACTTCATTCATTAATAGTTTGAATCCCATCTTATAAACCACTAAGCGCTTTTAGGGCTATCGTTTTGTATATACAGGAAACAGTAAAGGTAACTTTTGGAAACATTTGCTTAAATTTTCCTGTATGCTGGCCTTCGTGTGTTTCACCTAGTTTACCATTTCGAATCACTTCGAGACCAATCGTTAAAACTATAGTCAAGACCGGTAACACAGTAAAACTGTCCAACGGAAGGCCATAAACTGAAAGATCAGAGCGGGTTTGTAGACTCTTAAAACTCTGCATAAGGTGAATCAATGTGCGCTTGAACCAGTCAGCAGCAGCATATGGCATCGTGGCAATAAAAGTGATATGATAGGTACTCGTATGGTAATTTTTAAGGGGCCTATACTGCATCATAGATAGATAGATATAATGTTTATTTTGCAACAACACACACATTCATACATATTATATGGCGAATATATTACAAAGACATACCATTTTAGTAGTAATGGACGTGTGTGCAGCAGCAAGAAGGGTCAAGGCTCGGCGTAAAATTGCCTTACGACAAAGACACCGATTTTCAGCCGTCACCCAGAGATAACGCGGGCACCGGCAGCCGTGCTATTGAGAACAGAACGAAAGTTTGTGTGTGTGTGTACGCGTGTGTGTGAAATGTGCAAGTCAAATATATACATGTAGCATATTTAGTATAAATATGAAATAAATACAAGTAATTTACCATTAATACTATTACCATCCACGCTGTAAGCCTTCCTTGAAGGAAATCAATATGTTAGATAATATTAATTAAAAATAATAATAATGATAATAATATTATTATTATTATAACCAAAAAACTCAGACCACTACCGCACCAGGATCCATACCGGAAGTCTCTGCAGTGCAAGTGAGTCCGTAAACTTAGCTTGAAAGTACTTTTACAAGTTAGGTTCCGAATGGGCGGCGGCAAGTCGTTCCAGCACTTGGTAGCTTGAAACCTAAAACTACCGCGAAATGCCACCGTGCGATAACGATAGCTTACAAGTGGCGCCCGAAGCGGTCTAAATTTATACTTTACATTAGGCGTTGTGAACTTGAGTTTCTCAAATAAATATTCGGGAGTTTTGTGTTTTTTCACATCAAATACAAGGCACAAAAGGTGCATCCGCATACGCATCTCCACCTTTTACATTAACGCAGCATCAAAGAACGGAGAAACATGAGCTCGAGGTGGCACATTAAAGCAAAATCTGCAGCACGCGTTTTGAACGCGCTGGATCAATTTTCGCGTTCTTGACAGTAAACGGGGACGTATCACAATGTCCCCGTAATTAAGCCTGGAAAGTACCAACGATTCACATAGCATCACACTTGTTTTTAAGCTAAGATATATACCCAACACGTGAGACTCAAAACGCAGTTGTTCATCGAAGATTATTCCCAAGTTTTTAGCCTCTGAAACTCTCTCCAAAGCTTGATTATTTATATAAAGGTTTAAATTAAAGTTTCCAGTTTCGCAAATCTGCGCCTTAGTTCCAATAATTAAAAATTGACGAATTTAAAGACTATTATCAGTTGACAATTGAGCAATCTTTTCCAGGTCTCCTTTAATCTTCAGCACACTGTCAGGAGTATTAGCAGGTTTACCAGAGATGTATAATAATACTCTTGGTAAGTCTGCGCAGTAAATAGGCAGCATATAACCCTGAAAATAGCGCCGATACTTTGATATTTTGCAGAAGCAAGCATCCGTACAAACATCTTAGATGCAAGCTAAAGGAAATATACCGGCTACTTGTAAGACCTTCCACAAACATCAAATACTAAATATACTTACTATACAAGACTCAAATACAGTCCTGTGTATTATAACACTCACGCCTTGGAAATGGCTCCGCCAAGATTTGGTTAAATTGTAAAGACCAGGTGATATAGATGTAACCAAAATAAAATAAAATCAATCTATCTATCTTCAGGCTTTTCGCCCCCACTTTCTGGCAAACCCAATTTATAGGTACCATATGCAATAATACTGTAATGTGCAAATTTTCCAACTACCCCTGCTATCTAGCGATACGACTTGTTGACCCTCGCCCTTAAGGATAAGCGTAACAACAAAGTCTTAGCTACACATTATACTACACGGCAAGAAATCCCTCGACGCTTAAATCGTAATATGAATTAACATTCAAATATAAATGTTTCGCATGGAATTTTAAACAATTGTAAATTGAAGGAAACTTTTTATGGTATCATCAATCAAACATTAACAAAAAATGTTTTCGAGAGCATTTTATTAGTTCAGACCCATTTATTAAATATCAATCAAATTGTAATGAATACTTCAGATTGTTAAAGTTGTGAAACAAAACGTAGTACGTAAAATGTCAGAATGAATTTTAATTAATAAAAGGTACGCTTATATGTCTTTTATTTATGTGGCCAATTTAAGAATGTTTTTTTATTTGTCTGTGAAGTTAACTATTTATATAATACATACCTATTTCCGCTACATTTCGAAAGAAATCATCTATATAGATACTGTAGAATCTGATCAAAGAAATTTACCGCAAGTACAATAGTGTAAATTGACCGTGGCTTCAAGAAAATATGAACCTACATGAACCCTTTTTTTTATTTCCCCTGAGGAAAATGCATTAAATTGCATACCCCGGCTGTGGCGAGCCGGCGGTTATGTGGGGCTCTCCTCCCCAGAAGGGGCGCCTACCCACTAAAAACCTCAGGGATGACCTTCTTCAGGCATGTAGGGAGCCCCCGGACACCAAGCGACTTCCAGGAACCCCCAGCCTCCGCTCCCCTGCCGATATAGGGGAGCCTTCCTCGGGGGAGGCTACAATACCTCCCCCGATCTCCACCACCAAAGACGCCCCCCGGCCACAGAATCCCTTCCGTCCCCCCGGGTCGCTGTATCCGCGGGCGCGATTTCTGCGCCCGCCGGCGGCCCGCGGCGGCGCCGCAGCTGTGCTATCGTCTATTCGACGCAGATACTCACGAAGCAGCCGTGCCCGGTGAGTGTCTGAGTCAATCGGAAGGTGACCTCCTCCTTCCCGTGGAGCCAAGCTTCGAGGTGCGGGAGTACGGTACCGACGGCCCGCTGGCGTGCGCAGATCCGTAATTCGAGCTGCGCACGCCAGGCCGCCATAATCCGTCGGTGCCACTCCCGTCTAGGCACTTCGTGCGCGGGTTCCGGGGCGTTCCCCCGATCGCTCCCCCGGTCGACACGCCGCGACGCATACGTCGCCGCGTACATGTACATGTGGGGGGAGCATCCCAGAACCGTCGCCATCTCGTACGAGATGGTACGGTTGCCTCGTACGATATCCGTATAGCCATTATCCGCTGCAGGCTCCGTAGCAGAGCTCTGCAGCGGGGGTACCTCGCGCAGTCTTGGGACCTACATGAACCCGCCTGGCTAGCGTATTCTAGTCGCGTATACACCAAATTGAAAGCCAATCAACAAGGTAGCGCGTCGAAATAAAAAATAATATAATCTCGTACACCGTGCAAGGGTTTGCAAACTAACCTTTACTTGCGCGATTAAGATGCACCCTGTCAAAGCGCGTTAATCCAACATCTTGGTGTGACATAATCTAAACATACCACCTAACCGACCGGTCCCCTTCTGAGGTGGCCTGTGCCCAACAGTGAGCATCTGGTCAAATGTGGAAACAATCTTTACGCAGTAGCTCTGATTGTCATTAACATTATTTATATGGCCATAAACTTGACAATATAATGATATCAAGGTAAGTGGACTCTGAAACTGAACCAAATAGCTATTTCCGACATTAAGATGATGATCATAGGAAGCTGTGAAAATAATATGTGTCAAATCAAGCTCAACACTTTTTAACACAGCATAACACTTTACACGCTGCTCCTGCAATCTCAATTCTGTACACTTCCAACTAGTGACAGCTAATCCTACCTTACTTTTAACTGACACTCCTTTTAACTGAAAGCTGGAATGTTCACATAAATAAGAGACGATGTTAGCTCTCAGTGCTTCAGCAATTTTTAAGTAAGTTTTAGTTTTTTTTTTTTTTCAATTCGAGCATACTTTGTAAGTCCCACAGCAGTAATACCGACACTGATCGACTAATTGAGCACATCGTATTGTATCCATCCGTAAAAATGGTGTTACTTTCCAATTTTAATGTCCACTATATTGAATGGTTCAGCACAAATAAGCATGCGGGAAGCTCTGTTCATAATTTCGCTTTAACATGTGACCTAACACATCTGGTCGCCTCGCTTACACAAATTTCAGATGTAGAAAGCCAAAATTCTTCAATGTTAGACTATGGAGTTGACATCGGTTTTAATGCGTCACTTTTGGTTTATTTACTCTTCTGACGTGGTCCTGATGAAAGACAGCTTAGTGCACCAAATCTTTCTTCTTCTTAGTTTTAATTTATCTCGTTAATTAAATTTTCATATTTCATTAAAACTGTTATATCTAGAAATCTGTTACTTTAAGTTACAACAAATTATTTTAAATCAATCTTACTATTAAATAGGTTTTAATAACGTAAAATAAATATTGAGCTCATAGACAAATTATCTCACTTAATTTCATTATCAAATTACGGAAAACATTCGCGGCGTACGTAGCAAATTAATTGGATTGCTATGGTCCGCTGTACCTACCTATCTGCTATCTGCACTAATATTGTGCATAGCGGTCGGCCATCTGATTATTCTGCAAGGCTTCCGCTACTTATTTTCTTAACTACACCTTCTCGAGTCAATATATTTTTTCTTTCTTTTTTTCCCAGATTTGCTTCTAAGCATACATTGCGAACATGCGTTAATTTTTTGCTGCGTACTCAACAAAAACGGTGAGGTGCTAACCTGTTTAAAGTTTAACTGAAAAGGTGGGGAACTGAGTTTCAGCTTCCTACATTTTCTGCCTTTGCGAACTAGTTGCGATTCCATGATACACTTCATTTATTCATTCCATTGATGTACCTGATATGTTTCATTATTTGCAAGACTTTACATACAAAGCAGTCAGCGGACGTTATAAGCACGTTGAATTTTTCTGCTAATTAGTACGAAATTGCCTGCCAATTATTATGTGAGCACTATAATAATAATAAGGTTTTATGAGATGCCATAGTCAGACATTATTGGACATTAAGCAATTTCAAGAAAATCAACAATTGCTTTACGAAAATTTGTTTATACTCTGAATAAATATCCTAGAGTAATTGAATATTTGAACATTGGTACTCATAATTCCGACACATTGCTAGTCCATATGGCTTTAAGTAAGGTTTACAACATAACAAATAGAAAGTGGAAAGAACTCTCTATAGTATTGATAAATACCCTGATTTAGGAAAATTCATTAAAGACCGTGCAAATTAGCTTGAAACTTTAAATGCCACTCAGGTTAAACATAGACATAGCGAGTTAATTGAAGGTCACGGTCATTTGTTGCAAGCGTTTTATACCAACCCGTTCTCTGTCAACATTTTAAATTTAAATCATTAACTATGTATGCTAAAACGAATAAGGCAAAATAATTAAAACTTTGTTTGAATGTTTGCATCACGAACATGAGTGAAACAATGTAGAATCGGTCCATGTATGATCTACTAGATTCCGCGTCTTGTGAAGATGCGTCCTTTGTACACATCCGTCATAAAATCAACGGTGGTGATTAAACCTATGTGGTGTTATCAATCACTCATAATAATTGTGTTCTTCTATCTACTGCTGTGATTCATATGGTCACAATGCCTGTGCCTTACTTTATACTGACGGTATATCTAATTTTATTACAGAACGGTTAAATAAAAAAAATAAATTGTTAATTTATTCAACTTCCATAGCGGCTGAGGATTTGGGTCGTGAGTTTATCCGTCGTTGATTCGCATCTGACTGTCACTTACCTGTCGCGAGCTAACAACCATTAGTTGCTTCATTGTATTACAAATAATGGAAATGCTGCCCGCTACACGCTTCAATATACGATCGTTGCAACGGTCTGAACTGCGTTGTCACGATGTACAAATATAATGTTAACTGAGCTAAGCTTTAATGTACCTTCTAACATTGATATGCTACTTAGAGCTGGTGTATTAGACGCTGGAACGTAATTTGTAAATTCCTCTCACTATTCTAGAAACATTTGTACAGTTCATTGCCATTTTGTAAGTAAGGTACAAATACAACATAAAGTTGATAGTTTTTTTGAATCGATCTCCGTACCTTTGCCTCGCAAAACTACAAACATGAAAAATGATTGGGAGCTGCATTTTGTAGCAACCATGATACCGGCAATAATAGGCGAATCTTGTGATCAAGCATTTATTCTATTCTAACCTTTAAATCGCAAGTATGTACTTTGAACACAACTGTAATTTGAACAAGTTTTTATAGATCATACGTCCTGTGCGAGAATCGAACCAAAGCAAGCCATTGCGTAGTAGCCGATCAACCGCTGTGTCGTTAAAAGTTTAATAATATCTTATTGTAACAGCAAGTAATTCCATTATATGTTAAAACATTTAACTTCAATATTTTGGAAAGTAAACCTAATTGAAAGCGGATTATTATTTATTTCCCATACATTACGGGCAGTGTGAATTCTCACAATGAACTTTCCGAATTCTTTGAACAACAGACACTGTTACCGCCACTTGCTTGTCCCATCCCAACTAATATTATAAATGCGAAAGTGTGTTTGTTTGTTTATTTGTTTGTTTGTTTGTTTGTTTGTTACCTCTTCACGCTTAAACTACTGGACCGATTTCAAAAATTCTTTCACCTTTGGAAAGCTACATACTCCCCGAATAACATAGGCTACTTTTTATCCCGGAAAAATCGACAGATCCCACGGGATGCGCAATAAAGGCTTCGCTCAAAAACTACTGCACAGATTTTTATGCGGTTTTCATCAATAGATAGAGTGATTCTTGAGGAGTTTTGCGGCATTTTTTTATCTCGGAAAAACGGATAGTCCCACGGGAAGCGCGATAAAATCTTCGCACCATAAACCGACTTCCGCGTATATGTAGCCGTGGGCAAAAGCTATGACCCTTAACCCTCTATACACCCAATCCCGAAATCCACGCGGGCGAAGCCGCGGGCAGAAAGCTAGTTCTTTATAATTTCAGTTCTCTGCCCACCTCAAGGAATCTCCATTCCAATCAATATTACGCTGGGGCTAGCCCCCAGCTCGTTCCTGCAATCTTCACCAAATCATCGCAACACCGAGTGAGAGGCGTACCAATGCCACGTTTCCCAGCATATACTTGCCACTCAAAAATCTTTGTCAGTGGTCAGTCCCGCATGCCCATATACGCCCTTTTTTACCAGGTAAAACTTCCGTTTATTGACGTCTGACACCGACGTCCTTCTGAAGCATTGTTACTTCACAGAAGGAGGCCACAGACCTCCAACCTCCCTCGTCCGCCAGCAATGCCGCAATCAATGCCGGCAGAGACAGATCTCGCCCGATATTTGCGACCAAAATTCGGCGCTCGTAGGCCCAAGCGGGGCACTCCGCCAGCGTATGCTGGGCCGAGTTGAGGTCGGATGCGAATTAGTGGCATCGTGTCGATCCCTTCCGTCCATTCGACTCAGATACTCACCGAAGCAGCCGTGCCCAGTGAGTATCTGAGTCAATCAGTACGTGACCTCCTCCTTCCCGCGGAGCCAAGCTTCGAGGTGCGGGAGTACGGCACCGACGCGACGGCCCGCTGGCGCGCGCAGCCCTGTAACTCGAGTTGCGCACGCCAAGCCACAACTAGGCACTTCATGCACGGGTTCCGGGGCGTCCCCCCCCCCCCTTAATTACTTAGTTTTATGTATGTTTATATATACAACTCAAAGAAATTACATTATTATTTATATCATAATAATAATATTTAAATATTGAAATTAATTATATTAAATAAACCTCATCCAATTCTGGAAATGATATAAGTAAACAAAACTTAAACAATACCTAATGCCGTCTCTTTTAGGTTTTGCCGCTATAAAGAAGTGATTTACTCAGACCTTTGCCTGAAGAAAGCTCTTCCTAAACATACACTGTCACATTTTATTAAAGGTCAGACAGACGAATTTGTTTCATAAATTTTATGCTTTAGTGAATTCTGCGCAGGTATACGTGCAATGTTCATCGCACGTGTGGCTCAATTTCATTTATACACGTTGTTACAGGCTTCTATGAAACTCCCAACCAACGCGTATAGTGAATCTGGAGTAGCTAGCACGATAGCAAAGATTTAACACGAAACAATGTTCAGATATTTTATCTAGTTTTACCAGTATGATACATCATATTTATTTAATCTGTGTCGTTACCATTTATGAACACAATATACATATATATTATAATAGAGGCGCACAGGTACTGTTTATCAAAGAAATTCTACTAACAGACCAAGAGACGCACTTTTGAAATATTTTTTATTTGAATGTTTGCATCACGAACATGAGTGAAACAATGTAGAATCGGTCCATGTATGATCTACTAGATTCCGCGTCTTGGGAAGATGCGTCCTTTGTACACATCCGTCATAAAATCAACGGTGGTGATTAAACCTATGTGGTGTTATCAATCACTCATAATAATTGTGTTCTTCTATCTACTGCTGTGATTCATATGGTCACAATGCCTGTGCCTTACTTTATACTGACGGTATATCTAATTTTATTACAGAACGGTTAAATAAAAAAAATAAATTGTTAATTTATTCAACTTCCATAGCGGCTGAGGATTTGGGTCGTGAGTTTATCCGTCGTTGATTCGCATCTGACTGTCACTTACCTGTCGCGAGCTAACAACCATTAGTTGCTTCATTGTATTACAAATAATGGAAATGCTGCCCGCTACACGCTTCAATATACGATCGTTGCAACGGTCTGAACTGCGTTGTCACGATGTACAAATATAATGTTAACTGAGCTAAGCTTTAATGTACCTTCTAACATTGATATGCTACTTAGAGCTGGTGTATTAGACGCTGGAACGTAATTTGTAAATTCCTCTCACTATTCTAGAAACATTTGTACAGTTCATTGCCATTTTGTAAGTAAGGTACAAATACAACATAAAGTTGATAGTTTTTTTGAATCGATCTCCGTACCTTTGCCTCGCAAAACTACAAACATGAAAAATGATTGGGAGCTGCATTTTGTAGCAACCATGATACCGGCAATAATAGGCGAATCTTGTGATCAAGCATTTATTCTATTCTAACCTTTAAATCGCAAGTATGTACTTTGAACACAACTGTAATTTGAACAAGTTTTTATAGATCATACGTCCTGTGCGAGAATCGAACCAAAGCAAGCCATTGCGTAGTAGCCGATCAACCGCTGTGTCGTTAAAAGTTTAATAATATCTTATTGTAACAGCAAGTAATTCCATTATATGTTAAAACATTTAACTTCAATATTTTGGAAAGTAAACCTAATTGAAAGCGGATTATTATTTATTTCCCATACATTACGGGCAGTGTGAATTCTCACAATGAACTTTCCGAATTTTTGAACAACAGACACTGTTACCGCCACTTGCTTGTCCCATCCCAACTAATATTATAAATGCGAAAGTGTGTTTGTTTGTTTATTTGTTTGTTTGTTTGTTTGTTTGTTACCTCTTCACGCTTAAACTACTGGACCGATTTCAAAAATTCTTTCACCTTTGGAAAGCTACATACTCCCCGAATAACATAGGCTACTTTTTATCCCGGAAAAATCGACAGATCCCACGGGATGCGCAATAAGGCTTCGCTCAAAAACTACTGCACAGATTTTTATGCGGTTTTCATCAATAGATAGAGTGATTCTTGAGGAGTTGCGCGGCATTTTTTATCTCGGAAAAAAACGGATAGTCCCACGGAAGCGCGATAAAATCTTCGCACCATAAACCGACTTCCGCGTATATGTAGCCGTGGGCAAAAGCTATGACCCTTAACCCTCTATACACCCAATCCCGAAATCCACGCGGGCGAAGCCGCGGGCAGAAAGCTAGTTCTTTATAATTTCAGTTCTCTGCCCACCTCAAGGAATCTCCATTCCAATCAATATTACGCTGGGGCTAGCCCCCAGCTCGTTCCTGCAATCTTCACCAAATCATCGCAACACCGAGTGAGAGGCGTACCAATGCCACGTTTCCCAGCATATACTTGCCACTCAAAAATCTTTGTCAGTGGTCAGTCCCGCATGCCCATATACGCCCTTTTTTACCAGGTAAAACTTCCGTTTATTGACGTCTGACACCGACGTCCTTCTGAAGCATTGTTACTTCACAGAAGGAGGCCACAGACCTCCAACCTCCCTCGTCCGCCAGCAATGCCGCAATCAATGCCGGCAGAGACAGATCTCGCCCGATATTTGCGACCAAAATTCGGCGCTCGTAGGCCCAAGCGGGGCACTCCGCCAGCGTATTCTGGGCCGAGTTGAGGTCGGATGCGAATTAGTGGCATCGTGTCGATCCCTTCCGTCCATTCGACTCAGATACTCACCGAAGCAGCCGTGCCCAGTGAGTATCTGAGTCAATCAGTACGTGACCTCCTCCTTCCCGCGGAGCCAAGCTTCGAGGTGCAGCAGCGCGCGCAGCCCTGTAACTCGAATTGCGCACGCCAAGCCACAACTAGGCACTTCATGCACGGGTTCCGGGGCGTCCCCCCCCCCTTAATTACTTAGTTTTATGTATGTTTATATATACAACTCAAAGAAATTACATTATTATTTATATCATAATAATAATATTTAAATATTGAAATTAATTATATTAAATAAACCTCATCCAATTCTGGAAATGATATAAGTAAACAAAACTTAAACAATACCTAATGCCGTCTCTTTTAGGTTTTGCCGCTATAAAGAAGTGATTTACTCAGACCTTTGCCTGAAGAAAGCTCTTCCTAAACATACACTGTCACATTTTATTAAAGGTCAGACAGACGAATTTGTTTCATAAATTTTATGCTTTAGTGAATTCTGCGCAGGTATACGTGCAATGTTCATCGCACGTGTGGCTCAATTTCATTTATACACGTTGTTACAGGCTTCTAAGAAACTCCCAACCAACGCGTATAGTGAATCTGGAGTAGCTAGCACGATAGCAAAGATTTAACACGAAACAATGTTCAGATATTTTATCTAGTTTTACCAGTATGATACATCATATTTATTTAATCTGTGTCGTTACCATTTATGAACACAATATACATATATATTATAATAGAGGCGCACAGGTACTGTTTATCAAAGAAATTCTACTAACAGACCAAGAGACGCACTTTTGAAACAATAGAATTCGAGTAATTTATTTGAACATCTATAAAACAGTAAAAAATAATTACGCACATGGTTTAAATTCGTATTCTAATTCCAGATTAATTTATTATAATTCAAAAATTTGTTCACTGCGTTAGAAATAATAGTGTCATATGTTATAAACCAATGAACATGCGAATACAAAATATAAATTTCACCACATACTATAAATATTCATTTATTATTAGAGACCCGGCGTTTGAAAGAATACAATGATTTGATGCAGATTGGAATTCCATAACCTTGCAGTGTGAAAATTAAAAAAAAAAAGAAATAACCTTTGTAGATTTCAAAAATACTATACTAATTTACAAGTTTTCAAACTTAACCTTTCCGTTTCAATTCAAAATAGCAAACCACGGAGTTGAATTTTATTTATAGGGAGATATGATCCGGTTTCGAAGACAGTAAAATATGTCATGGTAACACAATGAAAATAGTTTTTTATAGAATATAGGTATAAACAATTTTTCACTGACAACATTGCGCAATCGTTACATCTGAAGTGTTTTAAGTGTGTCGAGCTAGTTGAATCGAACACGTAGGCGACACCACACACCGCGAAGCTGAATCTTTATCTACACAGATACAGATGCCATACGACAAAATGATTGTGAAGCTTCATTAAAATATAATCCTTATGTATGAAGCATAAAGCTCTTAACGCGGCATTTCATACGCGTATCACTCTTTGTTGAACTTGTGCCAGCCGACCTACCAAAATAATTTTCATCTCCCGTGCACTCATCAGTGGGCTCCAACCGGTATTGGTATTGCATTGGGATCTATTTAGGCTAATAAACATGTCTACTGTTTAATTTATGAAATTGTTTACTCCAGTAAATTCAAAAGATGCCTATTTGTAAGACTTAAAAACATTATAAATTGTTTTAAAATTGTACTCTTTTAATGAAACAACACTAATAGGTAGAACTACAAAGTTTAAGAGTAAATTTATTGCTCAGTTTCTGTAGGGCATCTAATGGGAAATGACAAAATCCGCAGACTAATTTTGCAATACAATCTGCGATGAACTTACGACTTGCATTGTGACGAAGAATCTTCGATTCTTAGATTAGATCGATAATAGCTGCGTAGGAATATCAATGATATTCTTGGAGGAGCCTATATTCGTTAGAGGGCGTCCCTCGACCGAAATAAAGATAACTTAGATAAAAATGTTAAATACAAGTGACAAATGATTTTAACGAGTGGGGCTTAGTTTGCGTATAACAAATAAAATAAAGATAATTTTATTCAATTTATATATAGAACTCTTTTGAACGTCAAAGAAAGTCCGTCACTGATTTAACATCACAAGGCGGAAGACCATGTGACCATCACAAAGCAAGAACCAGCTAAATAAGCAAGAAATGTTATTTTTTTTGCTCCCACTTCACATGTACAATAGATTTAATAAAATCCCATTCAAATCTTAGCACCACAATAAGACACCCAAATGCAGTAAAAGCAGACACCCTAATAATACCTATTGAAATTATTTCATGTATCAAAACTCTGTAGCACCATTTAAGTTATTAGAAATATATATTATAAAAATCGCTAAAAAGATTTTCTTATACATTGTGTACGGTTTATGCTTAATATGTCAAAAAATTTGTATACGAGGGCTGCTACTTAAGTATCCGGAATTTGGAATTTCAACATTTTTAAACGCAATATATGACCTCCATGGTAAAATTCGTTCATTTTTTGAAATACTGACCGCTATTTTTTTTTTTCCTTATGTACGCTAGTGTTTTATTTCTGATGGGTTTAAAATGTCATACCGCTGAAATGATGGAACTCACACGTGAAAATATTCGTGCTATGATTTATTACGATTTTCGACGTGGTTTAACGCAACAACAGTGCGTAGATCAATTAACTTCAACTTTTGGTGTTGCAGCTCCATCAAAAACCACTGTGTATCACTGGTTTAATGAGTTCAATCGTGGATGGAGTAAGCTCACGGACGAAGTTAAGGAAGGTCGCCCGAAATCAGTCGTTGTGCCCCAAAACATTGAAGCTGTACGAAAACTAATTATGCAAGATGGGATGACTGGGCATATGTATGACAACCATTAATAAAATATTACATGAACATTTGTTCGTAAAAAAAATTGTTCTCGTTGGATATCGCACAACTTAACTCAGCATCAAAAAAAAGCTCGCGTCGAATGGTGCAAGAATATGTTAAAAAAAATTAACAGAGTTGACTCAAAATCTGTTTATAACATCTACACAGGTGATGAATGTTGGATCTATGTGTACGATTCCGAAACTAAGCAACAATCTACAGTTTGGGTGTTTCAAAATGAGCCGAACCCTACGAAAGTGACTCGTGCAAAAAGCACTTTAAAGCAAATGGTGGCCTGCTTTTTTGGTATTAATGGTCATGTGGCTACAATACCACTGGAGAATCGTAAAACGGTCAATTCGGAGTGGTACACGACCATTTGTTTGCCGGAAGTATTTGAAGAGATACGTAAAAACAACAAGCGACGCAGAATCATTCTACACCACGACAATGCCAGCTGTCACATATCACACGAAACAAATACATTTTTGGAGGGTCAAAAAATAGAATTGATTGGTCATCCACCTTATAGCCCAGACTTGGCACCTAATGATTTCTATTTATTCCCAAATATAAAGAATAAATTACGTGGTCAACGATTTTCGACCCGTGAAGATGCCGTCGACGCGTTTAAACAGCACGTTTCAGAGATACCGCAATCAAAGTGGAAAAAATGCTTAAAAATTGGTTTCAACGTATGCAAAAGTGTATCGATCATCGCGGAGAATACTTTGAAAAACAATAAACCCATATTTAGCTATATACGTCTGTTTAATTTTTCTATTCCGGATACATAAGTAGCAGCCCTCGTATCATTAACCTAATGTTGAAAATCGTTTGCAGAATATAGGATACCATATATTAGTTTCACTTACAGTTCGATCTAACAACTTCTATTTCTATCTTTATCTTATTACAATTCATGAGAATTGTTACGAAACGGCTGTCCACGGACCAAGTCGGTTGTTCACAGTTTGTATTTGATAGAAGTAACCATGAAACTTCAATGAACGGTTTTCTTTTTTAACTGAATAATGCTAAATGTATTTGTAAAATAAATAATTATAAAACTTGTCGTAGACATCTGGATTCGGTTTTGGATTTTAATTGTAATTTAGATTGACATTAGATTTGTTTATATGGAAATTGTTTAATAGTGTACCACGTTAACATAGTAATGAAAAGACAGGGAAAAATTAGTTTCTATATATAATTAGTAAATTATGAAATAATTCTTATCTTAAATTCAGGACCGTCAAATCGTCACATTAAATTATTCGTCGTTATTAGATTGTTACATTTACTATTAAATTATTAAAAAATAGCACAATCCTCCTATTTCCAGACTTTTTTGGACAGCGTCGATGCTTAACAACCAATCAACATTTAGAATTTTAAGTTGATAAAATGTTGTCCTTCTTCGACGGCATCTACTCATATACATAGTATACATAATTGTAATACGGGCCTTAGATATTCAGACCCAAATTATAAAATCTTTGCTTGAGCGTAGTTAGAGAAGGATGGCGCTATTGAGCCCATATTCTAAATGTTGATTGGTTGTCAGGCATCGATTTTATCTAAAATTATCTGTAAATAGGAAAACAAATAAGTAAAGTACAGATCCTATTATATTCATATGTTCACTAAATCAATTATATTCCCTCAATTTCGATAGTGATTTCTTTTTAATTTTCACGATAACAATATTTTTTTGTCTTAAGTTGCTCCACGCTATTTGTGAAAATTATGAGCGAGCGGCACAAATAATAATAATATGCATTTGAATTTATTGTTGAATCAACGAACTTTCAACGAAAATTCTATCAATAACATGACAGTTTAATTGACAGTTCACAAAATTTTAGTTTTTTAGAATTCTAAAACAACATCTAGAGGCAATTTCAAATATTTATTTCTATCTATCTCGATATATTTCTGATCGTGTTTTGGTACCAATATTCTTCTCAAATTACGCACGTAACATTTTTGAATACTTACTTAATTTCCATTACAAGTTAGATAAATGTGAGATAACATTACACATTATCTTAAATTGTATTAATAATAACTTTGTTGTATAACACAAAATATTTTAATATGTATTATATATATACATAAATTATAAATAACTTGAATTGCTACACTAATTATATAAAATAAAATAAATTTACGTTCATTGTTTCAAGTCATTTACAATATTTAATGATTCCAACCCTATATTGTAAACCACATCCCACGGTTTGTAGTTAGTTTAACTTGATGATTAAGTGCATAAGCGCACATGTTATACTATTCGGACCACTCTTGTAACCGAATTCACATCAGAGCGCACGCACTCTGCTGAGGCAGCGTTGTGCACCGCCCCCGTTCTGGAGGGCGGGAGCTTTAGTTCACCTACAGCAATACATTTCAATGCATTACAGTTCTACCTACAGCCTTTGATAGTTCCGCCCGACCAAAGGCTGTAGGTAGTGTTTTGTTGATAGGCTGGCCTTCTGCTGGAGTCCAACATAACCATCCGCCGTAGACCGGTTGCGGGTAGTATCCGGTGCGAGGTCGTCCGAGCACCGGATACCATCCCCGGTGGGAATAAAAAAACATCCCACGGCTGACCGGAAATCACAACAGCTGTCTCATCTACATACGAAACTATTTTGTTACCTGTACCTATAAGCGAACAGAATTCTTTTACATATTTTAAGAACAGTGTCGGTGCGAAGTCACAGTTTGAAATTTCGATTTTCGACAAATAACTTTTGAAAAGCATAATAGTAGATCCTCGGATGACGATATTCTCAATTATACACACAAGGATGTTCTTAACAAAATATAGACGTTTTTATGTGATTAATTTTGATTATACAGTATGGAGGATGGGTTATAAATGTAAAATGATTTGCTTCGGTAGTGATAAGCACAGTGTGTTTATATGTCCTGTTATGTTTCAACCAATAGACCATATAGTTTATGTGAAGCTTGTGCGCAAACTGAAACTAACGTTCTATCTGAATTACAAATTAACATCGAACTGCACCACGAAACTCAAAGTAATTACACGCGGTACTTATTAAACAGAAAGTGTCTAATTTCGATTATCGTAAGTAATTTTTACTGTAGCTTTCGGTATGGTACCATTAATAGATCTGCCACTTTCGCGTCAATTTGTAAACTTACTAGCAGTTCATCAGACACTTTGCCAGAATTGTATAGAATTGTCCAGTTAGTTTGTCACAGAAAAGAGATTTTACTCTTGTTAAAAATTACCTTATGTCTTCCACGGGTTTTCAACTATTTCCTTAATTTATGGCATTATCCTTTGGGGAAATAGCACTGAAGCACCTACAATCTTTACCCTTCAAAAGAAACTCATTAGAATCATAATACAATTTGGATGAAACAGACTCCTGTAAACCATACTTTTTTGAAAGTATGGTTCTGGTCCACGGTATTCTAACATTGTCAAGCATATACATTCTAGAAATTTGTAAATTCGTCAGGAATCACCCAGAATATTTATATAAAAGAGAAAACATACAAACTAGGTATACTTTAAGACATAAAAACAGATTAAGCCTATCAACTTCACAGCTAAAAATGCACTCAACAAGCCCTTTGGTGACATCCATCAAAGTATATAACAAGCTACCACAATCAATTAGAAAAGAAGAAAAATATAACATATTTATTAAAAAACTTAAAACCTTTCTAATACAAAAAAGCTACTATAGTTTAAAAGAATATATGGATGAAATACTATAATTCAAGTACCTACATACAAAGAATATATATTATATACGAGTATGTGTTTTAAATTTCAACGTGTAAAATGCCAAATATTTCTATCCCTTAAAACCACCATCGTCCTCTCTTCTAAATAGGTATGAACTGTTTTATTATGCTGTGACCGACAGGATCCTCAATTGTTACCTACATAATTTTAAGTTTTTAACACCTATACAAAACATTGTGGAATGCAATAAACTATTGAGTATTGAGTATATTTCCATTCTAAATTACATTAGAAACCGTTAAGATGATTTTATCGGGGTTTACCGCAGAAAAATATATTTTCTTGTAGTAAAAATATATTCTAATTTCCTTCTCAGGTTTCAAACTATTATTGCACCAAATTTTATCAAAATCCGTTTGATATTTTTTGCGTCAAAGTATAACAAACAAACCCAGACATTTATAATATTAGTGCAAACACACTTATAATGTTAGAAGGATTTCAAATAATAAACCCATTACAATAAACAATTTTTGCCATGAAAGAATGCGAATTTATGAAGTTGTACGTGGCTTACAACCTTTTCATTATAGCTTTTGTTGTCAGTACCTGTCTGTGTACTTTATTGGCTTTCTTAGTTTGATAGTAAGAAACTCACTAACTCAAAACAAACACATGCGATTTATTCGAAATTTTAAATATTTTAATCTTATGTACCCACTCGAAATATCAAAGCATATTATCTAATATAATATGGTAGCAAAGTTTTAACATTGCTATTTTCATGTGTTCCGATCTAGCGACACCCTAGTGCTCTAGTACCCCTTGATGAACTATTATAATGATCTTGTATCATATTTCTGTTTTTCTAAATAAACTGATGTAAAATTTACACAAAAACAACAAAAAACCTGATCTGATGAAATGACGTTCTTTTAATATAATTTCTACTCCAGTCAAACTACTAAGAAAACTACTGAAAATCACCGGTTGTACGCACTGCAGCAATGCTTCACCCTACTAATATTTATTTAGGAAATAAATAATATCTATTCTCAATATTTATTCTAAATACATATAACCACGACCAATTTGATCTATATGGCACCAGTCAAAAATTGTCATTCAATATGAGGATGTCAAAAGCCGCTGGACGCCTGTTTAAATACGCCTTGGTTAAGAATTGATGATTACAAGAGTCTATGAAGTGGACAATATAAAACATAAATTAATATACTACTTAAACAATTTTAAAAAGCTTTTCTGCTAATACTCTATTAATAATAATTAAATTTCAGGAAACATCTTACGTTTTCATTCGGTCCAATATTTTTTCATCAAGGCTAAACAGTAAAATTGCCGAGAGTTCCATTTTATCTGTAATTACCTCTGAGCTACTTTTGTAACGCTGTAAAGTTTGTTTCAATGAACTCGCTAATCTCAAGATATTGATTTGAGTTGAAAAAATGTTTATGAAGGAAAAAGGAATTATCTGTGTGATGATGAATTAAAAATACATTTATACTCGTACCCGCTCCCTTTCCTTTCGCGGACGTTATATGAGCTGTCAAATGTAAACTGAAATTACATCTTTAGGAAGTAGCAATAAGCCGACCCCCAATTTTATTGGGATATAATTAAAAAATGTTGAAGTGTAGTGGTGAATGTTTCATATCACCTCTGCCTAACTTTATTACGAGTAGAAAAAGCGTAATTACAGGTAAATGAAAATTACTGTGTATTCAATCGTCGTTTAAATCTTAACCTGAATGTTAACCCATGTAAATTCCTGAACTGAATCATAAGTATTAATAACGAGTACTCAATAAACGTCAGACGAGATTTCTACGAAGTTACGGTATAATTTTATTAGAAAGCCATGCCATGGTTTTCTCGGTAAATAGAATCTACAATGAAATTCCTGGATCAACAAATTAATGCTGTGACAGTATCGAGGTTGGATATTTATATTTATCATCAAGGTTTGGATATAGAACGTTATTTTAATAAGACAACCAACACAAACTTATAATAGTTACGCCAGAAGGGTCACTCTCCAGTATCACCACCACTCGTGGCTATTCTACTTTTGTTATAATGGCTGAAGCATGACCAATTTGCACAGAGCTTGATACCGCCCTCAATTCTCATGATTCATTTTTTTCATTCATCTCATCATACATGATATAAATAATTTTGGGTGACAATCCTCAGACGATAGTGTGAAGATCTTCGCAATCGCAAAAATTTATCTATGTACTTTTCGTCTTATCGAGACTCGGGAATGTGATCTCTAGTCTCGAGAGTGACAAACAATAAAATATTTTTAGCCTAACAATATTACAACGTAACCGTTAACATAATTTGTAATAACTAAATCAAAATCAAAAATTTATTCTTTAATTAAGATTTTTACAGCATTATTTGTGTACATATTTTATTGTGTTATTTACTGTAGTTAAAATAATTGGCAATGTATCTATTGAGTTAATTATTGAGATCTAACCACTAAATTAGAATTAAACCCAAGCATTATTGCCATTTAAATAATACTTCACAGTATAATAATCCTTTTTCATAAGAGTATTTTCGACAATTGAGTTAAATCTGTGAAAAGGCAAATCGGTAAATCTTTGTAGAACCTTGTTATAAGCCATGCATTTCCCCATAAAAGAGCCTCTAGTTTTTGCAACCTATTCGTTGGAACGACTATTTTATTAATAAGTATTTTGTGTATAATTAATGAATTTGAAAATTTATTCAATATATCTTATATAGTCCTTATAAACATAAATTAAACATAAAAAACATAAATTAAACTTTGGGCATTGGCGTAAATATTAATATGGCGTAAAATCGATCCTTCGTAATCACGTACACCGCCAGTAGAGGCTCAGTAGTAATAGTCCAGTCTTCAAAGAACTCGTTGCAGGAGTGCGGTAATTAGGTGATGTCTATCAATTTTTCATTAGATATCTGACTCCTAGATCCAGCAGTATATTCTCGCGGAGTCCTATTTCATCGAAATATGTCAATACGGGTTACATACTTCATCGAAATATAGATCGAGGAATACCTACGCGTCTGAAATGTCTAAGAGTTTGCTCCAAAATTATTTCAAAATATCATATTGATATTAACCAAAACATAGCGAGATTTCAATTCCTTATGTGAGGTCGCTGTTAGCAATACGAAACCCTTTCCCTTTCACCGCCGGAGTACACCAGGAATTTGAATACCCAGAGTATAAATTTAGAATATTAAGCGTCTTGTCGAACAACATCCCAGACATATGTACATAAGAAGCCCTTTGGAGGCAAACGAGAACAACGCTCAGGCAAAGCAAAATAGATACTGAGATCAGCAATTTTATAAAATTTCAATATGACATGGAATAAACCCTCATCTCAACAATAACCTTAATGCATGACTCTTAAAATATCTTGCACGTAACAAGAGCATAATTTTTTTATACTTCTCTATATTGTGAAACGATCATCCTGATGGTAATCTTTAATAATCTTTATTCAACAAAGACCTGTAGATGTACTTATTGACATCAAATAAATTTAAAGGACACATAAAGCTTAAGAGCTACATAGCATATATATATATATATATATATATATATATATATATATATAATATATATATATATAACTGTTGAAATCAAACAGCTTGCATACCGCGCTTGGACCAGAGGTCGAACAACCGGGGATCCCAACACTAACCTACTGAAAGCAGCCTACAATAATGCCACCAAGTCTTGCAAGAGGGCTTTGATCAGAGCGGATGCTCGGCGCGTTGCTCAGGTTGGTCAGGAACTGCTAGCGCACCCTACTGGTAGCCGTTCTTTCTGGCGCCTGACTAAAGCTGTGCAATCTAACTTCTGCCAACCCTCGCTGCCACCACTGAGATGCGCCGATGGTTCTCTCGCTCATCAGCCGCAGGAGAAAGCCGACCTCCTGGCGAAAATGTTCGCGGCTCATTCTTGTGTCGACGACTGTGGTGCACAACCTCCGACACTCCCCCATTGTGGCGTTTCCATGCCCGGGATCCGCATAAGACAGCGTGATGTGCGAGCGGAGCTTCAGTCGATCGATACTCGGAAAGCGAGTGGTCCGGATGGCATTCCAGCGATCGTGCTCAAGAGGTGTGCAGCGGAGTTGACTCCAGTCCTGACGCGTTTATACCGCCTGTCGTTTTCTGCTGGTTGTGTGCCGAAATCTTGGAAAGAATCCAATGTGCAGCCGGTCCCCAAAAAGGGAGACCGTTCCGATCCGGCTAACTATCGCCCTATAGCCGTCACCTCCATTCTGTGCAAAGTCATGGAGAGGATATTGAATGCTCAGCTGATTCGACACCTAGAAGGTCACTCGCTAATTAATGACCGTCAGTATGGGTTTCGTCCTAATCGGTCAACAGGTGACCTTTTAGCGTTCCTTTTGCACAGATGGGGAGAATCTATCGACAAGCGCGGTGAGTCTGTGGCTATTAGCCTCGACATTGCTAAAGCTTTCGATAGCTCAAAGGCTCTCCTTTCCAAGCTTTCGGCATACGGATTGCCCGCGGAGCTCTGTACATGGACTGCTAGCTTCCTCCACGAGCGAAGAAATCGCGTTGTCGTCGATAACTGCGCTTCGCGGTTCGTGACAGTCAACGCTGGTGTTCCGCAGGGCTCCGTTTTATCCCCGACATTGTTTCTTCTGCATATCAATGACATGCTCTCCCTGGGTAGTATACATTGCTATGCAGATGATAGTACAGTGCACGGAGGATATCATGGAAGCTCAGGGGCCACGCGAGACAATACTAGCAGGGACAGGCAGAACCTTATTACTGAGCTCAACGGGACGTTGGATCTCATCTCCGAATGGGGCTCCAGCAATCTCGTTGAGTTCAATGCTAAGAAAACTCAGGTGTGCGCGTTCTCGGCTAAAAAGTCACCTCCTCCCCCTTCCCTGTCTTCAGGGCGCTACTCTTCCCGCCCAGAGCATCATCACCTTGCTTGGTATGAGCATTCGCTGCGATCTGAATACCAGAGACTACATAGAGTCCGTTATAACCACTGCCTCTAGGAAACTCGGTGTCCTGAACAAGGTGCGACGGTATTTTACCCCGGACCAACTTTGCCTGCTTTATAAAACTCAGGTCAGGTTCTGTGTGGAATATTGCTCGCACCTATGGGACGGCTCCGCTCAATACCTTCTCGAAGCTCTGAACAGATTGCAGCGGCGCGCAATCCGCATAATCGGCGATGTAGAGGCAACCAACACCCTCGAGCCTCTACAACTTCGTCGTGATATCGCCTCTCTTAGCGCCTTCTATCGGATGTTTCATGGGAAATGCTCTGAAGAACTCTTTAGCCTTATCCCTCCCTCTCCTTTCCTTTATAGAAACACACGTAAGGGTCTTCGGAGCCATCCGTACACTACGTCCCCCATTCCACACCGCACTAAGAAATTCCAAGATTCCTTCTTCTGCCGTACTTCCCGCACTTGGAATTCTCTGCCTGCGTATGTGTTTCCTACATCCTACAACATGGGTTCCTTCAAAAGAGGCGTGAAAAGGCATCTTTTGGGCCGGCAGGGATAGGGCAGGTAGGAGAGTGGAGTAAAGGCACTATCCTATCTGTCATCTCATTTGGCCTCTTTCACCGCTTAACATCAGGCGGGAGGAGGTCATCTGCCGCGCCTAGCATATAAAAATATATATATATATATATATATATATATTATATTATATATATATATATATATATATATATATATAAATACTATCGTCCTGTCAAAAAGATTTGTAAAGTGGCAGTTTTTGGTTCCTACTTGAAATGACATATGATGACATTAAATTTGTTTGACAGAACTAACATCACTTTTTTTGTCTTCGATTGTTTTGCCAAAGGTTCAAATTGGCTTTTAAGTATTAATACAAATTGTTTGTATATGGGAGTAAAGAAAGATGTTGATTTTAAACTTTTTCAAGATTTATTTTAAATTTTCTCTACGTACAAACCTTCTCTGGACTTCCACGAATAATTCAAGACCAAAATTAGCCAAATCGGTAAAGGCATTGTTGAGTTATAACATTACAACCAAAAGTGGAATTGATTTTTATGTATATAGATAGATTTGCGGAGGCGAGTGTTCCTAAATATTAAACGTCAAAATAATATGTTATATCCACATATTTTTTTCAATTAATCCAATTCAAGCAATACCGCGTTTATTTCCATTCAACACTACGGCTTTAGATAGTTATCTTTATATAGTTATATAGAGAATCATAATTAAAAATTTATTTACCAAATAAAATAACTTTAATCTCCATTCCTTCCATCTATTCTTTTCTGAACTTATCAAACAAAAACAGTATAAAGCATGATCTTAAAATTAAACTTCTTAACAATCGGTTGCTAACGACGACAGTGAGAGCCAACTATAATGATTATTATAAATATCCTGTAGTCATTATAAGAGTTGGCTCCAGATTCAAATTTTTTGTCTTTGAAAAGCTGTTTTGATATCGTTGCAAGAGAAATAAATCTTTGAAAATTCTAATGAAAAAAGTGTTATTCAACATTGTTATATAAATAGCAGATAATTTGAGTAACATTTCTCCAATTAATTGTTCATGCCTTATAATAGCTAGATATTACAAAAAGTTTACGTTTTTAAAAAATTGTAATTATTAACAGTTGACATAATGATAAAAAAAATCTACTACTGGATTCGTTGTTCGAAATAAATGTTGAGAGAATGAAGACTGGAGATATATTAGACAAATATATTTAGTTCAGTATTTAAAATTTAAATAAGCATTCTTTATCATCTGGTAAAAACTAGACAGTTATCTGACAATCTCAAGCAAAATGTGGCAGTAAATACTAATGGCAGTGTTAAATTTGGCGCTAGCACGCTGTAGCATCTCTAGGCGGGCAGTGAGCCGCCGCCGCCGAGTCGAACGCCTGCCCGCCCGAGCGGCCCTGCGCAAACGCACGCACTTTCCACTTCGATTCATTGCATATTGTGATAACTAAATGTACGTTCCATAGACATTTCATATGGTCTGAGTATATTTGGCCTATTTACTACAATAACTTAACGTAAATAAATATATTTTATCTCATTATTTCTTAAAACGTCCAGTCTTTATTTATAATAATAACCTATCAATTTTATTAAATTAGTGAAAGTGCAATTACGTGAGCAGCGTGTGTACGTTGAAAGATTAATGACTGATTAGTAGATTTGTACTACCAGTGCCAGTGACTACTATTTTAATATTACAATCATTTATTGTCCTCATATATAAAGAAAATACTTACTTTCAATTATAATTATATAATAATGAAACGAATTATTTTTTCAATTGTCAGAGACATAAAAAAATTTGTACGATCAAATGCATAATAAAATATATTTTGTCACAACTGTTCAAAAGTGTAACTGGTACACGAGTATTTACCCACATTCAGAGAGTGTCTACTGCTATAGCTCAGGCACTTGCTTTAGACTCCAAACAATTGCTGATTTTAAGTAAAACAAAAATAGTTTGAATAATTAAATATTTTACCTACCTACTATAACAATTAAAAAATAAATATTAAAATTTATGTGAATGCAACTTTACTGTTTCATTATAACATTTAAGATGATTTGAAATATATTAAAATTAATTACAAAAATTATGAATATTTATATTAATATATTTTAATTTCTATAGATACGTATATATTAACCTACATCTGAAATATTGATTGCTTTGTCTAATTAATACCAATTCTTAATAAAGTTTTACTACTTTTTATCAAAAATTAAATATTTGTGCTTACAGTGGTTCATTATAAGTTTATATCCAGAAAATCAAAAGAATTTGATTTCTCTATATATTCGTAAAGCATCTGCAAGTCAATTACAAGAAAATAAAACATTTTTTTTCTATTTTCACGAACGCATAAAACTCGAACATAAAACACAAAATGTTAAATGTCCCACGACGTCTACACAAACCTAATGAAACATATACGCAATGTGACACTACATCATTTCAGGTCACATCGCAAATACCTTTATGGGAAAACGACGGTACTTCATACACAATAATAATAAAGTAAAAACATTTAATTCGAACATCATATATGTTCATACATTTAAGTCTATTTATATAGATATATGTTTGACTATTTCTTTAAGTAGAGTAGCTATACTACATACAAATAAAATATATATTTATCTCGAATAATATAATGTATATTATAGTGTCGTATTATATATACGGAGTAACGAGCGATCCAATGGTAAAAATAAACGTAAAGCCCGGCCGTCGTCGAAAGCGATTCGCGACATTTACATCGGTTGCACTTTCTATTTATGACGCAGTGTTCTCCCTGGGACTTGTTATAAAAAAGAGACCTACTAAATTCTGTGACCTTATTAAACTGTTTGATTTGAAGTTTCATTTTAATAGGAAACTTCAAACAAACACGTTTTCGCAGAAATGTAATTGATTGGAACAATCCAATCAATTACATTTCAATGAAAGCCGACGACACAAAAAATAAACAACAGGAAAATATTTTAAAAAATTGTCCAAGTCCTTTCGCAACAAACATAAAAACTCCGGATGAATTGACAAGCCGTAGGTCTGCGTCTGACAAAACAAATGAGTTTCCCTCAAAGAAACAAACCGTGTTGAAATTTTCTCTTTTGAAAGGAAACTTAATCATAACTGTGTTCAAATAACTATTGTTCATGAAATGTCAAATGTCAACGTTTTAAAGAATCGTGTTATTGTCAGTGTAGTAAGTGGAGTGAGATTTGCGCGATGGCGGCGGGCGACGTGACACGGCGGGCCTCCATCACCGCACCCTCTATGCACCGGCGCCCGTCAGCACGACGGGGCTCCCTCGTTAAAAACCCTCAGACACAATCACAGGTAACACCTAAATACACATACAATATACGAATGCTAACGTACTCCCACACATCGCAACCTATTTTTCTTTTTCAACTCACCTTATCACTAGGTTCACTTGATATTGATAATTTTGTATCGTCACTCCCTTTGTCTATAAATTTTAATAGTACGGTAGCGGTCAAAAAGTGTTTACCAGTTTTGAAATTTGATTCTATATCACACTTTTTGCACTAAAGTCAAAAATGCCATATCAAGTTACATATTACCTTTTTAAAGTAAAGACACATAAAGAAGATACAACAAAGAAGCTGCCATAAAATACCTAATTTCTTTGAAATAACATGACATTTGTCATAAAATTTATTTGAATGTCTTTTGAATTTGTTTTGAACAGGAACAAAATATTTCGAAAAATTATTATTACAAAATAAAATGGCAAGTTTACCCCTGGACCAAATTGCTGAAATTATATTTCTCAATAGTATAGTATTAGTGCTATATCACGAGAACTCAATATATTGCGATTCACGATGAGGTTTTGGATTCGGCGTCACAACGAAGAAGGGCAAATAACTGATCACAAAAATAATTCAGAACCACGACCGATACTAACCACCACGCAAATAGCAGCAATGATTCGTCGTTATGAAGAGAATGGTTTCACACTAACTAGTTATTTTGCTAGTTTATATGGTGTAAGTGCTCGGACAATCCGACGAGCTTTGCACAGTGCTAGACTACACTATAGGCACTATGCTATTAAAGTGGAGCTGCAACCTCACCACAAAACAGCTCGGCTCAACTTTGCGCGACAATACATCGATTTTGATTGGTCGAATACTATATTCACCGATGAAAAAACATTTAAATCAAGCCAAATCGGTAGATTATCTTTATGGCGCTATAATCGAACTCGGTATGACAATGGTCATATCGAGCCTCAAAATGAATCGGGTCGCATAACAGTGAACTTTTAGGGTTAGATGAACCTCGACGGTGTGGAGAACTGGCATCCTTAGAAAATAGGGCGACTGCCATTAATTATGTGTCGCTTATTGAAGAAGTCATGCTGTCTACTGTTCGCGTCGTGTATCCTGAAACAGAATTCCCGCAAGTCCATTACGTTCAAGATAATGGACGGATACACACGGCCCGTGCTACTAAGCCAAACAGACTTTCAAGGACCGATTACGTCAACATTTAATCTGTGCCCAAAGACAGCTAGGAAATTTAAAACATAATGATATTTCTTTTATTTAGCTAGTATTTCATTGGGTTTCCGTTTGTTTGCTTATTCGATTATATTGATTTAAAATACTATAGACCTCTATTTAGTGAAAGTGAATTAAGAATTGATACCTATATTAAATTTTGTAATAATTATATTTCGATTATCATTAAATACATATTTTAAAATTTGTATTGTATTGTTAAAATTAATTTAAATTGTTATGAGTTATACAATCAATCACTACCTACGTGATATTTTATTGTGTATGTTTGCCTCGTTTTTCTTAACAAAACTGTAGTCTTTTGTAAACTCGGCTGTAAGTAGGTACTTAAGCTCATCAACAACTTTGTGATTTTTCGCCAACGTTTTTGTTATGTGTGGGAGATGTATTGCCGTTCTGGCATCCACATGTCAACCGAGGTCATGGGGCCTAGATGAAAATCAGCGTTAGTTTCACTAACCTCATGCTGATCTAGGTACCCTTTCACACAGCAGTCGCGAGACTTCACTTAAACCTTAATTCTATTCTTATTTTTATTTTTTTTAAGTTTCTGCATGCATTATTTTTGTGTCCCCGTACCTGTAAGATTAATTTATATTGTGTCTCGTGTCTGTTAATGTGAATAAAGAATTTGGAATTTGGAATTTGGAATTTGGCGTGGTTCAACCAGCACCGTAACATTCGTATCATTAAATGGCCTGCTCGTTCTGCTGATTTAAATCCTATTGAAAATTTATGGGAACTCATGGTTCAATGCTGGGACTGTCAAAATGAAAGGAACCCTCAAGCTCTTAAACACTGTGCTCGAGTATGGGACGACATTAGAGGGACCGATCTATGCGCGCATCTTGTTGCATCAATGGATATACTACGTGCCGTCATAAGCTGGTCGTCATAAGAGGTTATACTATATATTAAATAATTTTTTTTAAAGTTTATATATTATTGTTTCTTTATATTATTAGTTAAAAATCTTGAGGGATGGTATGGTAACTGAGTAGATAAAAACGTGTCTTCCATACGGGGGGCTGTCGTTTGAATATAGAGTTGCAAAGGTCAGACGGCAGTCGCTTCATAAATTCTGAATCATGGTCTAAGCGTATTCCAGGGCTCCAAAGCGGCAGCTTTGAACGTAAACGGGAACACGCTAAGATGACATGATGCGATTGTTAGATTAAAAGATTTCTTTACTATATCAAATATTGATAGTTCATCTTCTGGTGTATCCGTAGACTACGATCAGAAGGACTCTTAATGACATTGACTGGGGGCGCTGTTCCATTTGAAAATGTCAAAAATACTGACACTTGTAAAAGAAATAGCATTAAAGTTCGATTTTTAATTCGAGTCAGTAAAATGATATTTCCAGTGTCATGTGTCACAAATCATATTATTTAATATGGTATGTATTACATATTTACAATAAAAAAACGCTTTGATACCTAATAAAATAAAGCATGACTAAATGTCTAAATCTATTGATTGCCGAACATCACTATTGTAGTGGGTTGTAGTGGGTCACCCTTTTTTGTATCAGTGACAGCTGCACTTGTCATTTTACTGACTCGAATTAAAAATCGTAGTTTAGTTCTGGTTTTTGCCACGCCCCCAATAAGGGTTGTGCGACTTTACCTTACTCTATTAGCTGCTAACTGTCAGCTGTCATATCATTAAAAAAGATACCATATCTATGATCATTATTATGTAATAGACATATAGAACTTATAACCTACATGTGTGCATGCGATTATGATCCTTGAGGTGGTAAACACTTTTTGACCGCGACCGTACATTGGACGTTTTTTTTAGAGGGGTAGTGCACCTTATGCACCATGACATGCTGACAGGACCGGCCTACCCACTAAAACCCACCTGAGTTCTCTAGGACCATGCGGGGCACATGACGGGGTGCGCTTTCGCGATTCTACCGCCAAATAGTACACTGGATGTGTTGATTCAGTCTTCGAATCTAAAAATTATATCGAAATCCACACAACTTTTTAAATGCTTAATTTAACTGATAAGAATCCTAAAATACAACTAGGTACATGTTAGTAATAGTATTGTAATAATACACAATTATTACAATACTTTATTGATTAATTTATTCTTATTAGCTTTATAATTCTTGGTATAGCATATATTCATTATTTTTTTTACATTCATTAAAATTCTAAATTTATTTACGTTTTACTGTTTTCATAATGCATAATAATATTACAAGTCGTAAATTGCCATTCATTCAATAAATTAATGATTCATACATAAAATGAATGATTATCGAATACCTCATTAAAGACCTACCTAGCTTGCACACTTAAAATGTCTACGTCTAATCCTTAAAAATACTATGGAGTGAATCTATATCAAAATAAAAAATAATTAAGATAAAATATCCTGATGTATATCAATACTAAATTTCAACACGCGCGCAATATAAAAAATACTCGTATATAATCGAGTGGTATTCAATGAAATTCGTCTGTCAACTTTTATTCAGCTATTCCGATGTCTTTGAGTTAAATCAAGCACATCTAATTCATTTAGTTTCCAATCCATCTAACTCTAGAATTAAATTAATTATTTTAAGTATTTACATTAAGTAAACTAAATAAAATTCAATCAACGTGAAATCAAACCATTCAAAATGGATTTAAAGATTTTGAGCAATCGTTATTGTGAAACTACTATGGTCAAATATAACCGATTTGAAAACTAAAAAGCGTAAAATGAAATGTGTACTGTCAGCAATGCATCGAGGAATACAGCAGAATTTCAGAAAGAGCTTCTATCACCTTCTATCACATCCTACTAATATTATAAATGCTTAAGCTTGTACAAATGAATGTTTGTTACTTTTTCTCAAAACCACTAAATGGATTGTAATAAAACTTTTTAATAATGTAGATTATGCTTATCAGAATAACACATAGGCTACAAGTTATGAAGATATACGCCACGCTAATATAAGCTACTCGAAATAGTAATCCTGCGCAGAAGAAGTCACAAATAACAGCTAGTAAAAAAAACAAGGCGGTTTCTAGGTCAATATGTATAACCTATGTTGCAGCCTTTTTTACTTTTACGTTAATCTTAATACGGTGCATTAGTATGAGCCATATTTCGCCAGCCCATAGACATAAACAAACTTTTGTAAACATCGTCAATATAAACATAGAGTCAATAAAAACAAAAAACAAACCAGTATTAAGTTTATTATCTATATGTTTCATAACAAAGCGAAATTGTAGACCCAAGTCATCAAATATCTATGTTTTTATAAAATTTTCATTGAATCCGTTAGCAAAGATCAAATATTAATATCATATGATATCTCAGAAATTTTGATCTTCAATCATGGCTGATGTTTGATTAAATAATATTAGATAACCTTTGAAAGTATTTGTTACGCGGTACAATGTTCAATACCAGTAGATAATATTGATCTGCTGCCCACAAATTAGACGATATCTTCTAATTAAGACAAGTATTTTGTTCCATTTGAAATAAATTATTTATGGCTGATAATCTCTCATAAACAATTATTTGTTATAATAGCGGTAGTACGAATTTCAGTTAATTAGAAATATGTTCTTGGTAGGCCACGACAAAAACAAACATTCATTTTATTATGTTATGATATAATATTACACGTACTTTCAGGCTATTGTTTCGACTTGTTTACTGTGTTAGGGAAAAAATGTATATATAAACAACATGCTGGGCCCTGTTATCGTTGTTTGTTAAAGGTCAAATAAATAAGTTGTTAGCACGTTTTCACTACGCCTTCGGAGAACTCTAGGTCGACCATAGGAATTACACACTCAGTTCTTCTCTTCTCTTCTATAAAAATGTAAAGGCACGAATCGCGTATAGGTTGGTCTGTTATTGACGCGTCAGTCCAGCCACCATGTTGTAACACACACTACTATCTACTATAGCGAGTGCGTGCAGGCAACAAGCGCGAAACCGGCTTTTGACGTAAACACATCGCCCGCCCTAAGCATCTAAAATGTTTAGTAACAGGAGGAACAAAGGGGAATCGGGACAGAACTATTCAACAGGGAGGTGAAGTAATTCTGTCAGGGATCATTTTAAGGCACCTGTAGGAGTCAAGACATCTACTACTCTCACTACTTGATCTTGTCCAAGGTATAACTGAGTAATGCGACCACGACGTCACTGTGAAATTACTATTTTTAGGAAGAAGAGGATGACGCGCTTCATAGGGTAAATCTGAGTATTTTAAGCGACCACTGACTCTGATAAGACCTTTATCATCACGAAATAAATAAGGCGTTTTAAGGAGTTGGTTATTAGGTGTAGATGACCTAGCTCATTAGGGAAGGATATAAATTGAACAATTTTCACAAGGTGCATTAAGGACTTTGAACGCTCATCAGGGGAAAGGAATGGTAAGGAAATATAATTATTTAGATTCTTTGCATTATGAATAAAACCTATGTATAAAACCCATAACTCCAACTAGTTTATTAAAGGATGTATCGGTCTAAAAATACGAAGAATCTGGTGATGGACATTCACGAGCGAAGTCCTGGAAGGTCATGACTGAGATCTGGTTTGGCGATTACAGGTCAAAAGTCAGGAAAATCAATTAGCCATAAAGGGGAAAACCACAGTGGTTGATTTATCAATTTAAATACAGGAAGACCTCGGGATGGAAAGTCACATGGGTTTATAGGTACTAGGACAAGTCTCCACTGAGATTTTGAATCTGAGTAGAGAATTTGAGATACAACGATTTGCCTCAAAGGTTCGGAGATGATGAAGAGGTGTCTTCATCCAGGTAAGAGCAATCATGCTGTCCTTCGATCATATGAAATATATGATCGAAGATGCTGTCCGTCCAACAAGTTATTGAATCGAACACTATCGATTTCTTAAAGCAGAGAGCGATGTGATGTATTAATTTTGATAGGAGGGTAGCTCCCAACAATTCCAACTTGGGAATTGTCTAATGGTTCCGAATAGGCGCAACTTTAGTTTTAACCATTAGGAGATGGACGGAGCACGTACCAGATGAGACACTCATGTTTTGCGCGCAAATATACAGCAGCAGCGTAACCTGCTTCTGAAGCATCGCAAAGCCATGAAGGGTCCAGGAAATGGAACCATAATGTGGATTTTAAATCAGATGGTAATTTAACTAAACACACGTATACCAGGAGATATGACCAAGAGCTCACAGGTAGGTCCAGGCGCTCAAGACAACGGTAGGAAGATAATAACGGGCTCAAGAACAATATACGCAAACCGCCTAATTTGCAATTTTTTTTTCTTATTTTTTTTTACACTTACACGAATTAGCCTAGCCCAAACTAAGCTCTATAAGGCTTGTGCTATGGGATCTAGGGTAACGGATAAATATACATATATAAATATTATTTATAGAAATATATATCAACAACCATGACTAAAGTACAAATGCTCGCATTCATCACACAAACATCTGCCCCCACTGGGATTCGAACCCGGGACCTCAGAGATGGCGACACCTTAAATTAAAAATAAGTGAAGTATTTGAGCAATATGGGTATCAGCTAGCACAGTTAAATTGTGATATCTACGTTTCAGTATGTCGCGGGCATCAGAATAATTACCTCCTTCGATTTTTGGTTGTTTGATTAATTTTCTTGGTTCATCAGATAAAACTCCCACTGACAAGCTGATTATCGACAACGCTGACTAACTATCAGGCTGGCCTTGAAAACAAGGATTAAGGAGAACAGGTGTTATACTTTTAGGAGATACATGAGACTCGATCGACCTCTTTACAAGTGTACTTGATGCCATAGGTACAGTGGTAAGGTTAGGGAACAATTTTTCTGAGGTGATTCTAAGATCATCCATTTTACTACGAGTGATACGCATCAATACAGGTCAAGATCGCCCAGGAGACGAGAACAAGCAGTGGTAAATTTAGACTCGTAGGTATGAACGTCTGACAGGCGGATACGAAATTTCGCTAGAGAAAAGGTATCTAAGGCCTGATGAGTATCATCAACCCACTCACTCACATAGCGGACTATACCCATCGACTCACAATACTCCGCTGTATCGGTATATAAGACAACTGTTCTTACAGTAACATTCTCTGTATTCGACATTGTTTTAGGATAATAGTTATTATGTTAAATAGGCAAAATACGGAAAAGGATACTGATGATAAGGATACAAGGGTAGGCGAATAACTTAATAAAAAATTATTTAAAATAAAAAAAAACTAAAAGGTATTAAATGTGAAGGTACGAAAATAACAATAGATGATAGGATGAGGCGATAGTAAGTACGAAAAAGTCATTCGAGCTGCCGGCTAGTTAACGGTATACTTTTTGTACGCGGCAATCCAACTAATATTATAAATGCGAAAGTGTGTTTGTTTGTTTGTTTGTTACCTCTTCACGCTTAAACTACTGGACCGATTTCAAAAATTCTTTCCACCTTTGGAAAGCTACATTCTCCCCGAGTAACATAGGCTACTTTTTATCCCGGAAAAATCGACAGATCCCACGGGATGCGCAATAAAGGCTTCGCTCAAAAACTACTGCACAGATTTTTATGCGGTTTTCATCAATAGATAGAGTGATTCTTGAGGAGTTTTGCGGCATTTTTTATCTCGGAAAAACGGATAGTCCCACGGGAAGCGCGATAAAATCTTCGCACCATAAACCGACTTCCGCGTATATGTAGCCGTGGGCAAAAGCTATGACCCTTAACCCTCTATACCCCAATCCCGAAATCCACGCGGGCGAAGCCGCGGGCAGAAAGCTAGTAACTCATAAACGCTAAAAGCTAATTAGATATCAGTATAGAATAGATAAAGTAGGTAATTTACGATATATAACGAGTTGAAATTAATTTTAAGACAACAATTAATATTTAAAGAATTACAAAAGTTAAGGATAAAACGTTAGAAATAAATTACTAAATATTGTATCGGGAATATTCACAACCACATTTAGTGTTTAAGGTCGCTAAAACCACGCTCTGCTACCAGAAATATCCCAACTAATATTATAAATGCGAAAGTGTGTTTGTTTGTTTGGTTTGTTATTTGTTTGTTTGTTTGTACCTCTTCACGCTTAAACTTCGAAGTAGAATAAATGTTTTAATAACTGGTTAGAACGCATGCAAAAGTGTGTTAAATATCGTGGAGAATTTTTGAAAAACAATAAATGGTAATAATCTATTAGATTGTCTATACTTATTTCAAACGACACAACTTAAAAGAAGCCCTGTATATCCCAACTATCCCAACTAATATTATAAATGCGAAAGTGTGTTTGTTTGTTTGTTTGTTTATTTGTTTGTTTGTTTGTTTGTTTGTTACCTCTTCACGCTTAAACTACTGGACCGATTTCAAAAATTCTTTCACCTTTGGAAAGCTACATTCTCCCCGAGTAACATAGGCTACTTTTTATCCCGGAAAAATCGACAGATCCCACGGGATGCGCAATAAAGGCTTCGCTCAAAAACTACTGCACAGATTTTTATGCGGTTTTCATCAATAGATAGAGTGATTCTTGAGGAGTTTTGCGGCATTTTTTATCTCGGAAAAACGGATAGTCCCACGGGAAGCGCGATAAAATCTTCGCACCATAAACCGACTTCCGCGTATATGTAGCCGTGGGCAAAAGCTATGACCCTTAACCCTCTATACACCCAATCCCGAAATCCACGCGGGCGAAGCCGCGGGCAGAAAGCTAGTATATATATATAAACAACGTCCTGGGCCCTGTTATCGTTGTTTGTCAAAGTCAAATAAATAAATTGTTACCGCGTTTTTTCGTTACCTTCGGAGAACCCTAGGACGACCCTATGGTCGTATTCCTATGAATTACACACTCAGTTCTTCTTTTCTTTTATTCATTTTAGTAAGTCTTTGAACGCAGTTGCTTTTATTTTTACTTTCAATAAAATCTGTACATATCATTGCTTTAATTGGGGCATACTTAACAACCATGCGGCGGATGATTTTATCTGCAGACGATAGAATTTTGTAATTGACATCGTATAAAATATGTCGTAAACCGGTCATTATAGGCTACATATAAGATACGAGTAGTTCATCAAAAACATTCCTTGTTCATTGAACAACTAAAAATAAAGTAACATGCTAAAAAACAAATACTTTAAAGATGTTAATAATTTCTTTCTGGAGTCATTCACAAATATTTACAATATGAACTTAAATACTTGATCCGTAAATGAAGAGAGCCCATTGAACTTTCGGAAGAAATGAACAACTTGATGGAATCTACATAAATCCGAGCATTTTGATCGCACTTATTTATAGAGCTGAATATTTTATGCCAATTAAACTTTATGAGATAGAAATTCTTTAATTAACGGGTGCTAAATAAACGTGTAAATAATAAAGGCGATCAAGAACTTATTGACTTTAAATACTTCATGTATTATTTACCTTAAGTTTACACGGCATTATTGCTGGCAAGCGATCTCCTGTATGCGCAGGACCGATCAGTGTGGAGATTTTTGGGGACAACCTATTTCAGGCGGTAGACGTCTCTTGACTGCGGTGTGTAGGCAACCACATAAAATCTGTCAACTGCTTATTATTGCAGTGAAACCTAGTAGTAACCTACAAATTCAAGGAATCTGTTCTTCAAGTATTTCAAGTTTTGAAATTGTAATTAATTTGAGTATGAAGTGTGCATATAATCACTATAGCTCTTAAAAACTTACATATTTTTCTTTATATTTTCATGTGAAAAGTAATGGACAGTATATTTGTAAATTGATTGTTATTTTAGGTAACTACATTGTGGTAAATGAAGATGGAATTTAGTAACAAATTTATTGTAAGCTAAAATATTAATGTACTGTGTCACTATTTATGTCACATTAATTCATTCTTATTCTTAATAATTAATATAAATAAATAAAAAATCAACAAATTTACATAATAAATAGTTATCTATTTATATATTTAAAAAGAATATAATCAGTGTCAGAGTCAAAAGCGCAAACTGTCCAGAAATACCGCACACTGAGTCTGCTTGAGTCTATCTAATGCACTCGAATAACAATGTGGTCACTTCAGATAGGAATAAAGACTCATTAACTAAAACAAGTCAGCAGCTATAGATGTCTATTCTCGCAAGCGTGTTCCTGAATAATTTCAGGAACACGCTTGCGAGAATGTGTAATCACAGTTATCGTATTCGACGTAGGATTTCTATTGAAGTTTCTTGTATTGTCGCCTATGAATTATGACGCGTTCTAGTTGTATAACAATAAAGATATATAGCATAAGTTGAATAGATAGTTAAACCGGCGTTTTTATAGAATAGTTCAGCACGGTTAAGCAAATGAATACATTAAAAATTGTTTTACATCATATGGAAAGAAACATTATTGAATTGCAACAACTATAAGACTAAAATCATTAATAATATTATATAAAATACATATCATTCTCTGTAATATATTAGTAACATTGAGTGAAGCTATCAGTGGCATGTGACTTCAGTGAAATGAGTCAGGCTTAAGAATTCAGATCCAGTGTTAGTGCACGAAAAGTTTAGTATGAAAAATTAAGATATACATTACATTACATTTGGCGACCTAAATAAAATAATAAAGAACAGTACAAGAACAACGCCTTAAATGGTACGATTGTTCATTATTTAATATTCCATTCTATTTATACATGAACTACCAATAAATCAAGAAGTATTAAACTATGAGCAATATAATTAACAATTAATTAACCAATTTTCTTGTAAATTTCTACAAAGCTATCGGTATAGGTTATCAATTTAATAAACACGATGTGTTTTTCACTCGCAAAGGGTCGTACCTGCCTTTTATCTTTCATAATGATGAATGGTGAGAAGGTTAAAGATAAAAGCGCACAATAACACTAATGAACGCGGAAGAACTGGCTTAGAACTATCAGAACAATCATTTTATTTGTAATGTTAAAAATGTTGGTGTAATTTATGTAGCTAAGTTAAAGCAGTGTCAATTAGCTAATTAAGTTGTTTACTTCAAGTACAATATAAAATAAAAATATTTTTTTTTTATGATCCGTAACTATTTCTGAAACCATTTCATGAGACATTGTGTATCACCAAAAACGAAAGACTTACAAACCAATTTCAACTGCCTATCAAGTGCCTAATTTACTGTCCGACTTACATGACCCAAAAATTGCATGCGATGTCAAGAAAAGTATTGATTATACTTGATTTATGAAGTGTTAGGCCATATTTTGTAGACACTTCATAAGCTTTAGTATTAGTGGTATATGTTATTACATTGTACTATACACAATTATACTACTAATTCCTTTGTGTAAGATCATAATAGAGAATGATGGCCGTGTGTAGCAGCACATATAAAAGCTAATAATGTTGTTAGACCCAGAATTTGAGAAACGCCATTAGGTAATAAAAAAAATATGTTATCGCGAAATATAAAAATTCCCACTAGAACTAACTTAGACAAAGTATCATAAAATTTGACCTGAATATTGTTGCTTATCATCTAATTTACAAGACATCCTGAAATCAATCCCTACAGTAAGCCTTTAAATAAAATGAGTCGTTCAAAACGCTTTCTCTATCGATATGCAGGTAAAAGGCATAGAAATCTTTAGTATTTGACACGATTAAAGAAACCAACAAATAAAAATAAAAACTGAACGCTCAAAGTTTCTGTCCATCTAAGTTTGTAGGAATTTTAAAAGGGGTAACTTCTTAAGAAATAACTTGCTTGTAAACATAGGGATGGCTTTAGCCAAAGTGTATTAAGACATCATCTTGGATCCTATTCATAACCTCTAAGTCAGACTTTTTAAAAATGTACTGTGGACTTAACAGCTGGGCTATTGTTATGGTCACAAAGCACAAACTACCTAAGCTTATCACGTTACGAATTGGAACATTCGTAAAGAGATATTATAAGAACTGAAAGACTATCCCTGATTTAAACCCTTTACTCAAACCACAAAATCAGCGTAATTTTAGAAGACATAATCTGTTCTATTATTTTACTGCACTTGGAGGTAAGTTTTCAACATCTTATTCACATATGCCACCAGCCTTAGCTACGTTTGTCCAATTCTAAATAAATAACATTAAATATTTGATTCATATTTACGCTTAGCTTCTTTATTCAATAATAAATTTTTGATTGCATTGTCATCTATTTGCTGCCCATCTGTAGTTTTTGATGCTGTTTCGCCCAGACGGAATTATTTTTCATTGATGCTCTATTCCTGTTGCTAGTATAGCGTCATAGCTCAATAAATAGACTATTCAACACTTAGATTCGCTTTCCACCGGACAACCCGTTCCGCTTTGTAATCTATATATACTAATTTCTATAAGTATCTAAAAGTAACTTAATAATAACATAACCGGTTATGTTTTCAGGTCACTTGGATATTGGGATGTTAACCGATGTGGATATTGGGATAATTTATGACGGATATTGAGAAAATTTAAAAACGATTATAGGGCAATGAAATTTGTCAAAACAACAACTTATGGGAATATTAAAAATAGGCTGAACTGATTCTGATGTATTTTAGTTTGTCGATAGTTTTAAACCTGAGATAGGACATGAGATAAGTTCTAGCGGGGGAAATATATTTTTCTTAATAATTTATTTATTAGTAAAATAAAGTATCATTGTAATTATAAACCAACCACATAACTTAAAACCAATATTTTCCTAAAGACTTTTGAATAGTTTTCTTCTATTTCGTCTCGATAATTTAGAATATTTTTTTAATGTTCTTATTTCACATTCAAGTTCGTATAAGTATAAGTACGAGCCAAAACCTAAACCCAAGACCAAGGACAATAGTTGAATGAACTATACTGATGATTACAATTCTTATTTCCGTGTTGTAGGAAGTACCATGGGACATCATCGACCGCTGCGCGCTGCCCGTCGTGCTCTGCCACGCGCTGGCGGTTGTGCTATCCACTCTGCTTAATGCACTCCACCTGAGCCAGATCTCAGTCTTCACTTTGTTCCTGTGGTTTGCGATCTCTGTCACCGGCTCTCTTTGGTTCTACCACAATTTGCAGGTAATTATTATTGACAATATTTTTTCGTCGGCAAGTAATATCCGATAACTGATCTACGTAAAAAATAAACAATCAAAGGTTAACTTAACGAGTGATTTCGCTTTGCCTTGAGATTAGGAGGTACAGTACTAGAACATTCGACTAGTACAGTCAAAAAGTTATCAGGTCCCATCTAGAACGAAGCTTCTAACTCCTACATACACTAATTCTACAAATCTAATTTTACAAGCTAATCCTTAGTCAAAATAAGTAGTATAGTAAAGTGTAAAGGGAATTTACTTAAAATCTTTAAATAATAACCACAGATTTATATTTCAGATATTTAATATGCATATTATTTAAAAAATGTTATGACGGAAAATAATAATCAGAAAAATAACCCATTATCAAGCACTGCTGGGCTACTCCAAAACATTTGGATCAATTCCAATCGTGCGGATTATAGAGATCTCTTAATTCTATTTCTGTTCAATCTATAAATGATTTATCACAAGTCTAAAAGTGTTTTATATAAATAAAAACAAACCAATATCGAGATTAATGTTAGGAAAAACAAAAATGTTCATATAAAACAAGTTCATATTTAAATCCATATTATTAAAGGTGCAAAATTACTTACCTCTTAATTATTTTAAAATATCTTAGTTGTAATACCTAATAACCCATCCTAAACAAACTCAAAATAAAAACATATAAATTAATGAACACCGTTCACGAAAAATATCAACTGAAACAAATCCACACAGCTATTACAAAGTAAAGAAGTTTATTTGTTTGTTTGTTACCGCGGTCCCGATTTAAATCACCCGTAGGGTCTTCCAGTAAGCTTCCCAGCCTGTAATAAAATACGTAAAATGTGTGAAGAAAATGAAAATGCTTCGTTTTCTTTATGGCAATGTTTTTATTGGAATCTTGATATCGTCAAAACTTTTTGCATTTGTGGATCATAAAACCTACAATCTCTCATTGTACGAGCTCGTCAAGATTTATTACTATATATTCAGACAATTCAAAGCACTTAAAAACATTCATCTTAGTATTTTTATACACAATTTATTTGTTTCATTTCACTCTTCACTTATTAGTAAATTTTACAGAACACACTCAGGGCGCGATTCCCCTTATTAACAGGTTTTTAAATATACGAATTGATATCTCGTCATTTTTTAAATTAATTTGTACCGAAATAACACATTTTTATGTGTAATAATGAATATTTAACTATTATATCTGCCATAAAACAAGCTTTCTATATAGTCTATGATAAAATAACATCGCACACATATATTTAAGAAATACCCTTTTTATAACTCATGTGAACTTGAACGTAAACTACTCTTAACATTAATTTTATATACCTGTCCCGGTAAATTAAAGTTACATTTCTTTGCGTATAAAAGAAAGTAAAATATTGCAATAAGATACTAAAAATCACATAGTAATAATTATCCTCATTTGATATTATTTGTAATACGCCATAGAACCACGGATATCTAAACATACTAAAAACTGATTAGCTGGCTGACATAACAAAATAATACTTAAATTACTATAAATGGAATAAAAAGCAGGGTATAAACTTATTTGAAAATTTTTCGTTCGTATTGCGTTAGAAACGAACAACGACGTATTTAATGATTTTTCATCATTTAGTCTCTAAAAATGGTTGCTGTGAACAAAGGTTCGAATGAGTTAATATACTTAATTCACGAGGAAATCACGTTATTCCATAAACGCTGTCAAATAGTAATCACCGCACACGTATTTAATTTTATATTTTAAAAGAACTTTAAGAAACTTCATTTTATCAAGTCTTGCAACACGTGTAGCGCTTAGAACGCTCGTAAAGGAGCTCAATTTACGAGGAAACATTTTAGTGCCTGTTAAAATAACTATATAATATAAATCTTAACAAATCCGATGCACTAAAGTTACAGGTTATATATAAAAATAGAACTGACATAGAATATGACGTAGGAGGTAACGAGACCAACTGTTCTCAATCCTACCTTGATGATATTTGTATCTAACGCTAGACCTGATTTCTTAACAGACGTTATCTGAATCCTATAATTTTGTACGTAATTATCTTAATCTTTCTTCCCATAACCTCGTGTAAAATATTAAAAATAAACTTATGTAACCGGTATAGATTTTTATTTATGTTTTACTTATTTTTCTAATGAACCTACAACTGAGAGATAATGGTACAAATCCGATAATTCAAGCTCCCAGATGTTTAACTGCATACAAATCATAGTAAGACACCATAGGAGAAACATATTTCATTATTTTAGTGGGAAACAACATAAGCTCGGGATGAGGTCCGTTCGGTGTCGCTGCCCTTATGAAGTTCTACGTGGTAAAAAAAAAGGTTCTTTCCGAAATTTACCAATGTTAATGCGTAAAGTTTCTCATTGTTTTTGATAACGAAAGAGAGTTCCAAAAGTATTCCTGTTGAAAAACACTTTCTCCCATGTTTAGGTCGTTTTAGGTCAAAATTATAAGATATATGTCCAAATTCACAAAATCTTTTAAGCGCAACATAGAATACCCAAACGCCCGCATTCTAGTGCTTTTCACTAGGCAGTCATTCCTGATTCAGTATTGATAACACCAAATTTTATTTTTCCTATATATAGTATCATTTACATCCTTGTCACAAAAATTTACGGGTAAATAATGCCTTTGACATTTAGTCTCACTCTAAGTTCAAATGTACATACGGCAAGAATTACATTATAACACAATTCGAGCTTTGAACAAGTCACTGACAAAAATGTCAGCCAAGTTCTAATATAAATAATTTGGAATAATTACTTATTATTAACATAAAACGAACCAAGGTACATCGTGAAAAAGAATAAATTGTAAACTCCACGCACGACTAAAGTGCAACACGTTCTGAGAGAGCGAGGGAAGGGTGAAATATATTCGTACCGCATCTCAAAATACGAGTATTTCACAAGCTTAACAACTTTCTGTCGCGTAAATTGAGTGCTGCGCTACAAAAAATGTATCACCTTTTGTAGTTGTGCATGAAAGTGCTCAATAATTTATTTATTTTCTTTTATACACGCCATGACTTGTATCATCTTCATCATGACTTGTTCTCTCCTTGTGGAGAGAAAATCAAATTGTTTATATTTTATTATTTCTTCCCAATTTGCTAACTATGTATGTGAGACGAATGGACGACTACGAGGAAACTATATGGAGGTGCCGTAATCTCGACACTAATCCTCGAATCGGGAGACTCAGGATCGATTGTACCATGTACCAATCAATTTTTAATTTTCTTCCAATTACATATACACATTTGTCAGATGCTCCTACGGTAAAGGTAAGAATTGCGTAGTAGGCTAATATGAGGAATTACAAACATCGAATTTTACAGTCGCTTGATATAGAACAGATAAGTTACTGTCAACATCTCTTTGCATACTATATCTTGTCATTATCTGTGCTTTTCGTCGATATAGGTTGTGATCAAATATTTCACCAGCAATATAAAAAAACTTTGTTATAAGTATCAAACAAAATTAAATACAAAGATCATATCTACGTCAATGTATCATATAAATCAGTGATTCCCAAAGTGGTATATATCGACCCCTAGGGTCTATGACAACCTGCAAGGGGTCTACGTCAGCGAAACAAAATTTTGGGGGTTCATGAAGTGAAAATGAGGGTCCACAATAATGAATCTCAACATACACTGATAGTACCTATTTACTTACATTAAACTATCTTCTAATATAAAGACTTAAACATTATTTACAAAAGTACCTATGAAATAATAAATATATTATATATGTTTATAAAACTTTGTAGTTGTAGGATGTAGGCATTCAATATCAGAGTAAGTAGGAGTCTACCCAAAACCGAAAAACATTACAAAGGGTCTACGACACAAAAAAGTTTGGGAACGTCTGATATAAATTATGTATTAAAGAGGAACTGTGCTACAAATATTTAGGAAAATATTACAAAATGTTGAGTTTTAATATTTTTTATAGACCTGTGAAATTTTTAGTGTAATTATTTGAAGGTGTAAAATAACATTCGAGCATTTACAGTAATCTCTCTCAGTGATCTCAGTGAGACTTACAGTGATCATACTCTTAGATGTTCCATACAACAAATAAATATAAAATCCTACTCACATAAAAACATCTTAATATTAATAAGAAAACCAACTACATAGCTGAACCCTTCAACGGCAATAATTTTAATGTAAAGGAATTATCCATTATCATCACACAACACTAGTATCACGTCTAAATATGTATGTGATACAACACTCCCATTAAAATTCTATACTATACATTTGACATTAAATAAATCTTATGAAAGTCGTTAGTTAACGCCCACGGGTATCGTCTAGGGTATGTACCAGATATTACACCCACAACATTAAGATTAAATGCCAAAACAAGTCGGAGTGAGTAAGCGCGGGTCTAACAATCGCGCTGTTGACGCAGACTGGCTGGCGGCGACTGTGCGTGGGCATGGCCAACCATAGTCGCCATCCTAATCGGAAACGCGTCTCGTGAATCGTCCCAACTAGTCGGCGCAACTCCACAAGTTTCATATCAACAATTTTAATGTCCATAATTTTATATATTTCTTAACTGCTTTTTACTTCGTTTACTCCTGATATGACCGATCTACTGCATATAAGTAACGTGTCTTAACTAGTAATTATCATAATAGCTGTTCACTATGGGTTGTAATTTAAGCAAAATCAATGAAGATTGATCAACAAAAAATATATAAAAGTAATAGCTAGTGAACTTAAATTATATAAAAATTAAGTTGCATTTTCTTTGACTACATGATTATTATAAAATTAATTAGTTCTTTTAGAAAACGACATATTCCCCTTTACGTGTTAAACATAATCACAGTTAATTTTCCTAATCATTCACACTTATGCTTATCGTTCCAGAATATACCATTCATTTTTATAATTTCTCAGTACATAATAGCAAATTATGCAAAATTATTTAATAAGCAAAAGTAAAGTACATTCCAAAATGAATTGTTTCTTACGTTATAACTAAACCGTATACCGGTTTCAAGAGGTTGCCATTTCTGCAGTCTCGGGTTCGAGTCCCCTTGGGGGCAGATATTTGTATGATGAACGTGAGCATTTGTGCCTTATTCGTGTATATATATATATATATATATATAATACATCAATATTAATTTAATATAAGCCTTGCAGCTTAAATCTTATTTTGGGCTAAGCTAATAGGTGTGTAATTAAACTGATGTAATTGAGATCATGCAGAGGTTATTTATAAAAAAAAATGTTTTCATAGTTTCATATCATATTATAGATTACTTTGTAAATAAAAGCTGTTGACGTTAAAACATAGGCGATTGTTGCTTGAAGCAATGTTACTATATAACCTTTGTAATTGCATTGCAGATACAATTGTTTTTACCTTCATCTATACATATAATAAGACAGTAAAAATATTTTGTCTGTACATTTAGTATTTTTGACTGAAATGGATAGAGGGCACTTAAAATAGATTATTAGCAAAAAAAAATTTTTTGGAATTTTTTGTCTGTCTGTCTGTATGTATGTTCACGTTTATCTCCGAAAGTACTGAACGGATTTGCTTGAAACTTTCACTATTTGCTTTGTTTTAACTCAGAATAATATCTAAACTTTGTTTCATCAAAATCGGTTCATTAAAAAAAAAGTTATCGTCATTTTAATGAACTCAAATAAATAAAACTGGAGTGTCATCTGTGAAAATTGAAGACGGTGAAATTTTAATCAAAAGTACTGTGAAAATAGTATTTGTGGAAAAGCTCATTGTTTTGTGCCATACTATACATACATACATACTAATATTATAAATGCGAAAGTAACTCTGTCTGTCTGTTCCGCTTTCACACCAAAACTACTGAACCGATTTAAATGAAATTTGGTACACAGATAGTCTGGAGCCTGAGAAAGACATAGGCTACTTTTTTTTTTTTTTTTTTTTTTTTTTTTTTATGTTTAATAGGCTGGGCGTTTAACCTCAATCACGTCTGATGGAAAGCGATGATGAGGTCTAAGGTGGAACACGCTCGCCTAGAAGATGCTTGTTCACTCTGGCTTTGAAGATATCCAGACTATACTGATCGGGGAAAACAGACCCCGGCAAAGAGTTCCACTCCTTAGCTGTTCGCATAATGAATGTGGAAGCAAATCGCTTCGTGCGAATGGGAGGAATGTCAACAACATAAGGATGAAAGCTCACACCGCGCCTGGTCGTCCGGTGGCGGAAAGGAGCAGGTGGATCAAATTGTGTAAAACTTCCGCACACTCACCGAAATGCAACCGATAGAAAACTGAAAGGCTAGCTACACGTCTTCGGTGGTCAAGGCTCTGGAGATTAACTTTAACGAGTTCGTCATTATTGATGAGTCTCTCCGCACGGAGCTGTATCGAGTCCAATGCATCTAGCTGATATTGAGCAGATCCGTTCCACAGGTGACAGCAGTATTCCAAGCAGGAGCGAACCTGCGCACGATAAAGGCTTAGGAGCTGCTCAGATGTGAAATAATGTCTTACTTTAAAAAGTATGCCAAGTTTTTTAGCCGCGGTTTTTGCAATGGACTCGATGTAGTTACCGAAATTGAGGTTGGCGGAGATATTTACGCCTAAGAGCTCGAGGTGGTCGTTAATCGGCACGGAAGCATCTCGGAAAGTCGGAGTCAGGTGAAGTGGACTCCTTTTTGCTGAGAAAAGACAGGCCTGTGTTTTGGAGGGATTGAACCCAACCAAGTTAGCTTCACCCCAGAGGGAAACAGCTTCCAGGGTTGAATTCACTTCCCCCAACATTGTCCTCCTCAATGCTCGGACATCTGTGCCAGACTTCGCATCAGACATGTATCTTACCGAAACTGTGCTGTCGTCTGCGTACCCAAAGATACCGGGAGTTATAAGCAGATCGTTGATGTGCAGCAGGAATAGAGTTGCGGAAAGGACAGACCCCTGGGGGACACCGGCATTTATACCATGCAGATCCGACGAGGAGCCATTAATGACTACTCGAATTGATCTACCCCCCAGGAAATCCGCAATCCAGGTGCAAAGTCCAGCAGCGATTCCATATGAAGGAAGCTTGCCAATGAGACTTGCATGCCAGACCCTGTCAAAAGCCTTAGAGATATCGAGAGAGACGGCGAGAGCTTCACCGTGTTTCAAAAGTTTTTTCATGCAAAAAAGGTTGTAAAGGGTTGTAAAAGGTTGAAAGGAGGGATTATTGGTTGTATGGAAATATTGTTAAAACTACTGAACCGATTTAAATGAAATTTGGTACACAGATAGTCTGGAGCCTGAGAAAGGACAGAGGCTTTACCTTTTAAAGCAGAAAAGGGTTGTAAAAGGTTGAAAGGAGGGGGTGAAAGGTTGTATGGCAGTATTGTTAAAACATATCCTTCCTGTGGGAAATTCGAATATAACGCGGGCGAAGCCGCGGGCGAAAAGCTAGTAATAAATTATGATATAGAGCGCCTTATACACTGTCGCAACCAAGAACTACACTAATGTACGAGAATAGGAACTCTTAAAAAAGCAACACTTGTAAAAATAAATAGAAAAATAACATACAAAAGTGAACTATATATATATATATACATTCATATGATTGATAGGTATGTATAGGTGTGTATTTGTATCTGTGTTTATGTATATAAATATTAAATTAGTATACATTATATAAATGTGAACTGGTAAATATAATGCTTATAACTTCACTTAATGATTAGGTATATGTAAAATTTCTCAATGTACTAACAAAATTTTAATTATAAAAAAAATTGAGTCTGTGATAAAAACACAAAGTATTAAGGTGTAGAAATTTAAGGTTTATACGTTATGGAATTACGGTGACGTAGACGAAAAAGATTAATTATTATTTAACGTTGGAATATAGATCTAGTTTATATGTAGTCTTTCTTTTTTTATTGTATTTTCTACTTTTTAGTACATTTTGTTCAAATTGTTTCCACGAGTAAAGGAAAAAACGTCCATTCCCCGAAGATACTCGTATATTATAGGAGGATAAGGATTTTAATTCAACTGGGTTCATCCTGATACCCTGAGACGCCACGTTACCAAAATTACAGCTTATATACACTTACGCTATTCGGCGTTTGGCACGTGTTTACCTTCGCATTGGGTCATCCATTTAAACAAAAATTTAATCAAAGACAGAATCCACAATCAGAACAAATAGAACGAACGAACTTATTTTCCTACATATGAGGTCGCACATTCACATCCATCAAATCACCATCTAACACCAAAAACTGTCCACCCATCAAGACAATTGAAACTCGATGCATTTGTATCACATGATTAGTTTGGTTAGTTCCTATGCCCCCCCCCTCCCCCCTCCCTTCAGCTTGATTACCAGAAAACACTTAGTACTTGTCAAGAAGCATCAAACGAATCCAAACTCGATGGGATTGCCGCTAAGCTGCAGAGTTTCAATGGTCATCTTCCGAGTCCATCATCAGATCAGCTGCATGTCATAATAATTTTGCACTGTCATCTGATTTACACATACATGTATCAAATGTAATTTGCAAGATTTGATTACAGTAAAAATGAAATTAAATAACATTTCTGTTCCCTGTTTTTTACAATATTTGAATAAATAATAAAAACAATATTCTACTATTATTGCAGAAATGAAAATAACTAAATAGCTTATCATTTATTGTTGTTATGATATGATGTTATTGACAGGAGTTGTATAATGAATGTTAATGATATATTAAATAAGTTTAAGAACATCAATGAAACCTATCTTTACCCAACATTGCGCAAGCGCTACATTCCATATTACATTTTTTTTTATTTTAAAAGCAAGGAAATATATCTACGAAATATAAGCTAGTTTCAAGAACAAGAACTAAGAGATGAATTATTTTTTAATGGTTTTTAAAATAAGTTAACATTTAGCAATATAGCATATTCTACATCTATACTAACAACAGAAGCAACAATATAATCAACACTGAAACATAATCAGCATAATAACATACAATTTGTATCGGATAACTACATGAACATGAATGTCTGAACAGCGTCTTGTGTTTCGGTTTAATCCCGTCACGTTTCTAATTCCATCTGCATATCACCGTGCTATCTCAATCCGTATAAGTAGTACGCGTATTCTGAGATCGATATAGTGTAGTTAAGATACTCTGTCACCTGTCTCGTGCAATGTCCAATTGTCTGAACATGTGCGTTTAGTAGGTGTAAAACCGAGACAACATACTTAAAAGCTTTTATTTAACTTCATGTGTATGCATGTATGTCCTGAAATCTTGCAATCAATATTTCATCCACTTCCACGCTTAGTTTTGATGACAATACAAGATTTTATAAATGCCGCCATTTCGAATCTAATATGGCGGACGGTACAAAATGGCGACTTATCATTTTCATAACAACCGCTACAATAATGGTATCAAATCAAAGAGCTTTAAAAGAGGAATACAATTAATATAATATTTTATAAATGCCGCGATTTTGAATTCAAAATAGCGGCTGGTACAAAACGCCGATTTACCGTCTTCATGAGTATTAAATGAAAGGACTTAAAAAGAAAAAATACAATAATAAAAATGATGTTATTCAAGATTTCATATGGTGGACGTCACAAGATGGTGATTTTATAATATCACAGTAACCCAGATGGTATAAGTATAAAAAAAACTATCGAAATTTTGTAAAACTACTCTATAATGTAATCTTATCTATCTCTAATCTACCTACGAATTATTTTGCTTTAATAAATAACCTACCTTATTTATTAAATTTTCCTTACTTATTAAATTCAACACACTTTTTGCATTTCATCGTATCAGCACAATATTTCTAAAATTCATGATCCAAAAAATCTCACCAATATAATTAATTATATTACTAAATTTACGCTACAATTTTTTCATATCAATTTTTTATGGTACATTTCCCACAAGAGCTTGCCATGTGAAAAAAACAATGTCTAAATTATGTATAGTACTATTTTTGTAAAGTAAAATTGTTGTATTTTAATTAGGATTATTGAAAACTGTAGTAACATATTTTTTTTTTTAGTACAGACATCAAAATGTCAAGGAATAAAATAATAACGTTGTTTACTTATTCTCTTTTATAAAGGAAAAGACATTCCTCTCATCAATACGAAAATTCTAATAAGGTAAAGCAACATGATTTAATAACGGATGTAACCAATATATAAAGTTGAATAAAACAAAACAATAATGTTTCTTACTACCTCCTTATTATTATTCTACTATTAGGATATAGGATTAGTGAAGTTCGTAAAATGTACCTGTGACGCTAACAGTAGAACGTTCAAATCTCCTGCTTAAGCGCTTACAGCAAAGTCATTAAAATTTTCCAAGAGTTCTTTTAAAAAATATTCTTATTACGAGTACCTATTATTAGTATTGGTAGTAGTAATTAGCATAATTACTACTACCAATAAAAATTAAAAAGACTCATAAATATTTTACTTTCTTGCTGAGGCAAATAATTATTATTGCTTGATTAGTTGATAAAAATGTATCATAATTTTTAGAGGTTCTTATAAATAAGATATTATATAAATATGGAAAAACGCGTATTATACAAAACGTTTTTGACACCCTGGGCCATTCGCCTCCTGAGTACTCACCCCTTCAATTTTAAAAATTTAGACTTCATGGCTTAAACAAGCATTATTCGATTTGGATATTAAAAACCTATGCAACTTCCTTCCATTCAATCAGAAAAACATCGGTATATCAGAGAACCCTGATTGTTTCCATTAACTATAAATTTTTGATTTGATCGAGCATGTCGATATCAATATTTTATGGAAGCCTTCAATGCTCATTGTTCGATTCGTCGATTCGTAAATATGCTATCATTATTCCCCCTAAGCTTGTATATGTAATATAATAACATAAATAATAATAATAATATATGAACAATTGATATTATAAAATTTTTAAAGTAAATAAATAAATCTATTAACATACAAACTCACCTAATGTAAATATAAAAGCCTTTATTCTTTTCGTTGTGGCATCTTTTAGGCATCATCTGTCAGTGCGATACTAATTATGCAGATTACTTGAAATTAGGTAAATACATTTGCCTAATACCTTCTAAACGACATATCCGAACATACAGCTAAGACAAAAGTATCCAACGTTCAGTTTAATGCCATATAAGGCTCCGTCAGAGCGATATTCATCGAGCAAAAGACTCCGTTGGCCCTTAAAAGAACCTTTCAAAACTATTTTACAGTAGTGCCAAGAACAGCTTAGATGACTTTAACGCATTTTAAACCGTGATTATATATTTTTGAATGTTTAATAATTATCATGTCTTCTAACCTTTAATAATAATGACATTTTATGGAGAGTATTTATAGGCCGTATATCTTAAATTAGTGGTTCAGTTCAGATTCAAACAAATGTTCAGCGACCACAGATTTATTTTATCTGACTATTCTTTACAGTCGCTATTATTCTTACACCCGTTCCACTATATTCCGTCTGGTCTATCCAATACAAAGTTGAAAGTGTAATATAATACTCAATAGTTTATTGCATTGTATATTACATACACATATATTTTACGTTAGATAAAAAACGACTTTGAACTCTTAATTTAAGAAAACACTTATTTCTAACACTTATTTCATGAGTTCCGATGTAACAACCTCATTTGACCGACCACTGGATATTGTATCTCTTTAAAATCAACAACCACTTCTCCGCCATGGTGTTGGCAAACATTTTATAAATACATTAAAAACAAAACACAAAATCTCTTCTAAAATACATTTTATAATTTAATAATAGTTCCAGACATATAAAACGAAAATCTTTCATAATTAACACTTAACACTCCCTCATGAGGGAATGTTTAGTATTTAATTTTATGCCTATTTATAGAATTGAGTATCGTTCATTCCTTAAACGAATTATAAAAGTATTCTGTGCTCTGTGAATGAATCAATCACGGACGTACTACAGACAAGACCGAGACTGAAATATGTAAAATATACGAACGAGACAGAAACGAGCTGCGAGATATAACGAGAGATGAGGTTATCTGTTCTTATCTTTATCACATATTTTAAGGAAGCGGACGAGTCCTACCCAATATTTCGACGTCGTGAAATTTTTTTTTTCTCCCTGTATCATACAGAGACATAGGTTCATCATACAGAGTCGTCAGTTGGAAGCCGGCTTCAGATACACAGTCTGAACCCAACCTCCGATACACATTAAAACAACTAACAAATATATATTTCCGTCACAAGAGTCATATCGCATTAAACAAATCTGATATGTATATGTCCGGTACAATACAAAAATATCATTATAGAATCATTAAAATTATGTATCGCAAAATTTATATCCAAGCATGTTTAATTATTCAGGAAATTAAATATCGTAAACATTACATCCAAGCATTTTTATCATTCAAGAAATCATTGACCTTGTAATACCCTTTTTTCATTAGAGTATTTTTAATATGTGCTTTAAATTTATGAAACGGTAAAGCAGTAATATTTCCTGGAAGTGTTTTATAAAAAGTTACACATTTCCCTAAGAACCTCTAGTTTTTTGAAGCCTGTATGTTGGAACGGCAAGCTTATTATGTTTAAATGATGAATTTGAAAATCTATCATAACATTAGCTGTTACTCAGAAAATTGCGGAATTCCAAAACTAATATTATGTAAATATAATATGAATTAAAACACATCCTGAAGAAAGGCCAGATCAAGAGTACCCCGTACATAACCGACGATCATGCATGACAGTTTTAATAAAAGTTGACCATAACAAGTACTCTCTGCCTACAAGTAAATAGTAAATTCAAATTCAATTCAAATTCAAAATCATTTATTCAGTCTGGGCTGTTACAAGCACTTGTGAATGTCGAAAAGCTACGCCATCGGTTCGCAAATCTACGGCGGTAGACCTTGTACTGAGAAGAACCGGCAAGAAACTCAGCAAGGGCTGTTTTTTTTCCCTGTATTAAATAGATACAGAGTCGTCAATTTGGAAAATGACTTCAATATTGATAATTCATGAAGTCACTTTCCATTACATAATATAATTAATAAAAATTTATTTTGAAAACATGCCTATATTAGGAATGCCGTGTCATACAGTTTTAAAAGAAGAATATATTAAAGTTAAATTAAAATTATAATAAATACGAGTAGTACCCAGTATAGCAAAGAGCAGACTCATCTCCGCTGGCAGCATCCGTTCACGAGCATGACGCATGAACCAGCCATCGCTTCGCTCAACCATGTTTTAGGGAACGTAACGACCCGCCTCACACGACACTGCCGAAGAGATTTTAATGAGAGTATGACTACCCTTAAGCCACAAAAGGATACAAATTACCAAAAACAGGTACCCGTGTAAATTAGCACAACTAAAAAAAAAAAAAATCAACCGCAGGACACGCGCATACAATCATTTAAAAACTAGCAATAATGTATTATGATACAAGTAACAAAAGGTTATTATAATAGGTACAGTTAAATATACATATTATTATGTTACACAGTTACCTAAGAATTTATTAACAATTTGTTTATTTCAACGAGCGAGGGTTTTTTAGTCCCAGACACTTCGATCATCCAAGTAATCCTGGACTCGATAATATCCTTTGCTCATCAAAGTTTTTTTTACTCGAGTTTTAAGTTTATTAAAAGGTAGATTAACAATATTGTGTGGTAACTTGTTATAAAAAGTTATACATTTCCCCAAGAACGAGTTTTGTGTTTTATGTAATCTAAAATTTGGAACAGCAAGCTTATTTTTATTTCTTGTATTTAATTTATGAACATCGCTATTCTTAATGAAATTATTGTAATATTTGTATACATAGATTATATTTTCATAGATGTACTGCCCCGCCAATGTTAAAATGTTAATTTCTTTAAACTTATCCCTAAGGGAATCCCTTGGTCTTAAATTATATATAGCTCTAATTGCTCTTTTCTGTAGTATAAAAATACTTTCAATGGTGGCAGCTGATCCCCACAACAAAATGCCATAAGACATTACACTATGAAAATAACTAAACTAAACTAACCTTGCTGTTTCAACATCAGCTAGAAGCCTTATTTTTTTAACAGCATACGCAGCTGAGCTAAGTCTGCTTGACAGAGTATCAATATGGGTATACCATTGTAATCTGGAATCTAAGTGTATGCCTAAAAACTTAGTACTCTCAACAAGAAATACCACTTCACCATTAATATTTAAAGGTGTATTAACCTGCCTTACATTTGGTATAGAAAACTTAACAAATTTGGTTTTTCTCGAATTTAATGAAAGATTATTTAATGTAAACCATTGTAGAACTTTTGATAGAGCACTATTTACCTCGTCCGAACAATTGCTGCCTCTGTCAACTTTAAAAACAAGAGAAGTATCATCGGCAAATAGCACTGTTTCACATAAAGTGCTTGTATAGTAAGGAAGGTCGTTAATATATATTAAAAATATTAAAGGACCTAATATTGATCCCTGAGGCACGCCCATAACTAGAGAAGTTCCAGCAGATTCAGTTTTATTAATAACAACTTTTTGTATTCGATCCGACAAGTATGACTTAATAAGGCCGAGTGATTTGATAGAGACACCATAATGCCCTAATTTCCTCATTAATGTGTCGTGACTTACGCAATCAAATGCTTTAGAAAGGTCACAGAAAATACCTATTGCGTCTTGTCTGCCCTCCCAAGCATCAAAAATGTGTTTTAAAAGTGAAATTCCAGCGTCTGTAGTGGATTTACCCTTGGTAAAACCATATTGGTTGCAATGAAATAACTTGTTAAGGGTAAAATAAGATGATAACTGATTATAAATAATCTTTTCAAAGATTTTCAAAGTATTGAGGTATATAAATAAATAAATGAGTATTTCTTTTATTTATTTATATTACTTTCTCCAATTAGTCTAGCTCTAAGCTCTCTAAAGCTCGTGTACCCTAGTTTAACGAATAGAGCTACATATATTGTAAATATTTTTGATAGAAATATATATTAATAAACATAACTAAGTACAAATGCTCGTATTAATTACACAAACATCTGCACCCACCTGAACTCGAACCCAGGACTTCAGAGATGGTGACGCCTTGAAACCGGTGTACTAACCCAATGGTTTGGGACTACGGAGTATTACGGACGTCTACGGACTACAGAGGTCGTCAAATGTATGTCTGTATGTATATACATTTATTGTATAAATATTTCGGTTTGTTCATAATTTCTTTTCGGTGTTTCAAATATTTGAATAGTTATTACGGTTGTTGTTGACGCAGATGAATACAACAAATAGATGATCATTTAAAATCTGTTGAGCAGTTCTTCAGCTCGAGTTAAGTAATTAACACTACTTCGTTTTTTGTATATAGATGTAGCTGCTAACGACGACTTCTCTGATTATTTCATATTATACCTAACATTATACATATCAGTTGCGATAAAATGTGTGGGTGGAAGGTACTCCCGCATCGCATAAACGTCTACATCAGCTATAACCGGCCATTATAGAGGCCATTAAATACGTAGGTTTTGTGAATGTGTGCATTGTGTCGAGTGAGCTTCGTAAATATCCAATACCTAATAGAAATGAGTATCTATTGAATATTAGTAGGAAAAGTTAGGTAATTTTGGTGACTATTTGATGTTACCAATGACGCGACATATTTTAAGTAACGTAAAAAGTAACTAAAACGATTGCTGTAAAATTAAATATAATACATATATACATAATAATAATAACAAGCAAGCAACTTCGCCGTGAATGAAATTGTAGTCATAGTTTTTAATTCGTTCATGGTGTTAATAAAGGCAAGCAAACCTGGCCGCAGTGTAATACAGAATAAAAACCCCTGTATGAGGTCCTTATAAGGGTGTTCAAAGGGTGAAGTTAATTGCACTAACAAATAACAATAAAATTAGATCGAACATAATCTTTAGTGCACTACTAATCGTATCGATATTACATCGGATTTTCCGAAAGCAAATAAATATTTTCCTGTCATAAGTAATTATGTCCTTCCTCTGGTCTCAAACTATGATCATATCAAATTTTATCAAAATCAGATCAACAGTACCGTATATTTGCCAGTACATCCAAACTCAGATACTTTTTTAATCAATTTTTAGAAGTAGATTAGGGTAACAAAGCATTCTTCACAAATCAATCGAACAAGAGGTAAGTAAATAATTATATTTTCTTACTTCAAGGCCATAAAGTATATAATTCACTTACATTAGTAATTACTTATAACAACTAAGTTTATTTTGCTATTTAATCTCGCACTTTCAATTGACATAAATTTCTTCTTAAAGAAACATCTTATTATTTCATAACAGAAATAGCAGATTGAATGACAACTAAATATCTCCATCAATATCTTATAAACATTTTATCATAATTTTTCAGGAAAAGATAGAGCTATGAAATATGTTACTTACGGTCTTTGATATTATTCGTTATCACAGCCTACTCTAAGTTAAGCTTAATCAACAACGCATGCCCATTTTTCAACTTCACATCTTTTCAGGTTTATGCAGGTAACCTGACAATGTTTTCCTTCACTGCGAGACCATTAGATATTCGTACATATGAAATTCCCAAAACGAAAATCTCATTATCAAGGCATGATCGATCCGGGGCCAACATTTGTTATTATGAATATTACAATAACAGAATTGTTACCAATTTACTGTTAATAACTCGTTATAAAAAATTCAACTATCATTACAAATGTCAAGTTCAATATACGCTTAGTTGAATATACTTCATAATCGATATATTTTTAGGAATTATGGATTTTAATCTATGACTCAAAATTTCAGCGAACATAACTTACAACACTCCAATCATAGTTCTTCAATCATAATCATATATACTATTATGTATAAGTATTTCGTTAAAAATCTGTTATAAGAAATATGAAATCAACAATACGTGTTTGCCTGGCATCATTCATGACATAGTAAACAATAAAGTTTTCATTTATTCATTACTAGAGTTATTGCGCATAATGTCTCCGGGGAATTGTAGCCTTATCTCGAATAGTATGTTCAGTATCTTGAGTAATCACTTAAGGAGAAACGTTTACCTAGACAAAGACGGCTTCCCATGGGAGTGAACCAAATAAAGAGCACGGATCACATCATTCGAATTACTTCTGTGTGTGCGTGTTTGAACCTTCATGAATCACATATATATCAATTTAAATTATTTGTTTTTTTATAATACGCCTGTATTATAAAAATCAACAAAATAATAAATTGTTCTTACAAACAATAACCATAAGCCTCAGTGACAAAAATAATATGTAAATAAAAGTAATATGATGAGATATCCTGGAGAACCTATGTCTATGTAAACACAGCGCGACAGACTTTACATGTAGACCTTAAAATCGCTTTTATGTTGGTCATATAAAGCTTGACGTGTTACTTAACCGTAGAAAATGTACTTCGTAGTTAACTTGCTAGGTATGTATGAACTACTACACTACTTTGCATTTTAGTAAGAACTACATAAAAGCTAGACACATATTCACTTACTAAATAACACGTTCCTATACAAAATTTATTTTACAAATTTAATACAAAATATTGTAGTTTCAATTGGAAATTTTCAATATTTGCAAAAAAAATAATTTTTCTTTTTAAACAAATATATTATCATCGAGCAATATACATTAAAATTTGGAAAATTAGTTCTCAGTACACAAAATACTTCCTAGAAAAACGTTATAGCAAAAATAGTTATTTATAAATCATACTTTCTTAGAATAAATATCTGTAGAAATTCAGTCAAACATTATTCTTACTAACATTTGTAGAAGTTTAGTTCAAAGTTTATCATCATTTAGTTCTCATAAAATTACACAGCAGTTATTTTTATACGTCTTCAGCTAGATTCATCAGCAGAAACCAAGCAATGCTTATTGCGTTTAAAACTTATCAAGTTTCTACAGTAACGCTGGAAACCTTTGGGATGTATTGTTGGTATTTTATTTTTTATATGTGGTTTAGTTAATCGCTTCTTATTGATGTCTAATCAAACAAAGCAATCATAAACTCGTGCAAATACTACGTATGCAAACACGGGTTATGATTGGTGCGTGACTGTGAACAGTGAGAGGACTGGAAGATTAAGAATTAACGACCAGCCAGCGCTGAAATAGTTAACCTCGAAAGTCATTGCGTCACGCCTCAGTACGTACCCACCAAACGTTTGGATAAAATATTCATCCACCGATTATTATAACGGACATCAATCGTCGTATGCTTTCCACGAAAACTTAATTTTGTCTCATATTTCATCCAATTAAGAAGTAGCATTACGAATACATATCGATTTCAAAATCAGAATCACCAAACGTTGTAACGATATTAATCAATTTAATCAAAATAATTTTATGACCCTCCTAACAGCAGCAGTTTTGGTAGTACACATGTAAAGTGGGATGTAGCGCCGTACGAGATTCGAATGTCCCGCTGAACTTGGCCCGCTGTACTGGACCAATTTGTTGTATTCATAAGCAAACGTCCCTGATATTTAAGAAAGGTCTGGAGTAAACGTTTTGTATCCGAAATGATAATAATAAAGTTATATAAAACCAATTTATAAGTAAGTGTTTAAAAAGAGTTCACCAACGTCCTACAACAATAGAGTTCTATACACAAAGGAAAACGTGCTGAACAAAACAACAGCATAATTATTAAAGAAAACAAAGTCTCAAATACAAATGAAGAAATGGAATTCTTATTAGTTAAAATATAATAAACGAAATTGATTCAATCGTTTTGATATCAGAATGTAACAGAAAAACATACAAATAAGAGTTTTTTTAACATTATTTGGGATATTTCTATGAAAGCAAAAGGGTTCTATGAAAGCAATACTGTTATGTATTCACAAACTTATTAAAAATGCTTTACAAAACTCTTCTGACTTTTGTAACCAGTAGCTTATAAGGTTAAGTTGTTATGAGTTTACTTATGTATATACCGAACAGAAGTATTGTAATCTTTCCTTTAGAAAACAAGTTCAAATGTAGAGGCCAATCAAAATTCAAATATTTAATAACAAACTCACTATACAATAATTCTTGACGTAACTTGCCAATTTTATTTTTTATTGTATTTTTTTATTTCTAAGTACAATTATGTATATTTAAGAAATGAAAACTTAACATTCCTTGAATTCACCGTCTATATGCTGAACCCATATTGTTGCAGAAATAGGAACCAGAAGTAACGCTTAGACCGTGTAACCCAGGTGCAGGTTTCAGGCGCCTTTGATACGTGTTCTAGTACAGAATTTACGAAAGCTCTTTGCAATCTTAGATATTTAAAAATTTGTAAAAAGTCTTAGCTAGTATCCTAACCGCTTTACCAGCGTACAAACTAATAATGTAACTGTGTAATAATGTAAATGTGTTACTTATTTTGTTAAATCAAATTATTTGTTTGTCTTTATCGCATGATCTTCGAGGATGTTTGTCTGTCCAAAGTACAATTAAGTCCATATAAGCCATTTTGTTTGATGAGATTTTGCTATCTTGTGGGAATATGATCGCGACAAAGTATAAATGTTTGGACTTTGATAAAGAAACGACAAGTGATTTTCTATTATCTTACTTTAATCTCATCTGTCGGTAGCAGTAGAGATCGATATCGATGGGTCTATCTAATGCGTAAAATTAATAAACAATGCCCTTTAAATCACATACACAGCATTACCCAATTGAAAGTTTGGTCGGACTATGAAAATATAGCCTTTTTAATATCATCAAATCCAGTCAGATACAAACAGCACCGTATCTTGTTACAAATTCACACATGCTATATCGTTAAAGACGATTCCTCGACATATTAGATTATTTTCTCAATTATCAATGTGAAACACTAGTTAGCGTACAACACATTGATTGTTCTTTATAGTATTCAATTAAACGGAATTCGTCATTTCATTATAAACATTTAACTAAATAAAATTACAATTATGTTATACCTCGTTTTTATGTGTCAATACTTCGATCTTAGATGAAATTATGCGCTATTAAGTAATGAACAATTAATGAATACTTTATTTGTGTTAAGATTAAGTTGCACTTCATGTTAAACAGTGTAGCGCACAGTATAGATTTGGAGCGATATCTCCGAGATAGTCATACACCTAATCCTGTAGCATGACCCTTAAAATACGATATGATAGAGCAAGTTATCAGTATGAGCTGTCAAAATACCATCGATTAATTTTAAGATAGCGATTGTATCCGACAAACGACATCGTTAAATGCTCTATCATATCGTTTTTGCTATATATGTAAGAGAGGCTTGTGAATATGCTAGGGATGCATAACACAGTGTACAAATTCAAAATCCAGCACAAATAGTTTTTATTCTTTGCTTAGTTTCGGGCTTTAAAACTCAAGTTAATACGTCTATTACAGCACCTACGGGGTATTCGTGAGTCTGAAATCTCGACAGTAACCGTCTTTATGGTGGAAAGTACGAAATTGGATCCTGCTATATACCAATATATATTTATATTATTAAAATTTTATATGTACATTTCACAAACACTCCTATGATGAAAGGAACATCTTGTGGCAACCTTCATAGACCTGCGAAAAAACTCAAATGTATGCTCTAACTCAGGTTAAGGATGTATATGAGCTATGATAATGGTTGCACTTATCAGACATACTTCAACAACGATTAACTTCGGCAAGTTTAACATGAAAATACGTTTGTCAGGTAACCGCAGCAGGAAAAGCTGTGTTGGTGACAGGCTGCGATAATGTGTTGGGTAACGCACTGGCGCGGCGGCTCGACGACATGGGTTACCACGTCTTTGCCGGCTTCCAAAACAAGACTGGCAACATTGACGCCGACATGCTCAAAGAGGACTGCTCCGGCCGATTGCACACTTTACAGCTTGATGTCACATCTGAGACACAGGTGAGATTCATTAAAAAATTATTTGTTAGTTCTTCACTTATACTGCAATATTATTTGTGTACGCCTGTTTTAATCACATTGCATTATTTGGGTTAATGTGAATTATATTATATAAAACTACCAGAATCTATACATCGTTCTGAGTATCCTTTTTCTGCCGCACAGCAGCTGGGCATGTATTGGTACATTCCAGATGAAATTTATTACTTTTCATTTGTGGTTCCTGTAGAAGTCACGAAATAATATAATTATATCAATTTGTGTGTATTGAATTCAATAGATTGTTCCTCGCATAATGTAATGAATCAAATTCCCTATGAAGATATTATCATAAACTAAACATTGTTCAAGTGTTTTCTATGAAAATCTTAGGAGTAACCAAATTGACTATAAATTTTCATTTATTACTACTATATAAACTCTTTTCGGCTTTTCTGTATAATAGAAGCTCATTGGGTATATAAACATATAATTTTTTTGCATAAATATTTGCAATCACAAAATAAACGCTGTATAACTTCTCGTCTCAAATTATAATACAATTACAACATGATACCTTGTTTTTTTTTTGTTCCCCTGGGGAAAATGCCTTAAATTGATACCCCGGCTGTGGCGAGCCGTTGGTTATGTGGGGCTCTCCTCCCCACTAAAAACCTCAGCGATGGCCGTCCTTAGGCGTTGTAGGGGGCCCTCAGGATCCAGTGTCGCTTCTGAGGACCCCCGGCCTTTGCTCCCCTGGGTGCGCTAGGGGAGCCCTTCTCGGGGAGGAGTGATCTTGCCGCCTACAACATGATACCTATACACATAATACATGTTAAATAAATATTATAAAGTATGAAGTATTGTAACCTTATTCAACATGGTATGAACAAAGGCTTTATCAAAAGCAATAACATCCCACCCAGATAACTTCGTCATTCCTCTCTAGATTAATTCAAAACTTCCGTTATAAATATCAGCAAACAGACACGCAAAAATAAAGACATAAAGATAGTAAAAATCCCTTTGAGATTATATATCAGGCATGTCTGAAGTCACTATAGGGAGGACTTTAGTACGAATTTATTTACGAAATGTTTAGTTTTTTTAGAAAAGTCAAAGGTGTCTTGTTTTTTGTCTTTTGAAACGAGCGGCATTTCACTATACTGTACTTAAATGTGCAAAAATATGGCATGATAAGACATACCCAGAAATATAGATTGCGATAGAATTCTTAGAATTATGAATAAAATTATGTTAATACAGTATACAGGAAAACTTTGGAAACTAATGAATATATGCTATTTCATTATTCTCAGTTAGTGAATAATGTATAGCTAAGACCACCCATCTGTTAATTAGTTCTTAGCAACTTATCTGCAACCTGCTCAAGAATCACGGTGAACGTTGCCAATCTATGTTAAAAGATGTAACGTGACGGTACCCAGTAATTTCATTACCATGCCGTACTCTTTAAACCTGAACTGTGAATTCTGCAGCTTCGCGGCAGAAATAGGTAAACGGACCTCCGTTTTCCATTCCAAACAGACAATTCTGTTAGCACCCTGTAAAAAATAAAATACCCTGTCTATAACCAAACAGGGTCAATATTTACCAAAGCACCATATTGAAATAATACAATGGTTCCTTGATTAGGTTTCCCATTAAGATAGTCCATATGATAATTTGCGAAACCTCCGTATAGTAGTTTTGCGCCAAATCTATCTATGATTGAGCACTCATTTTATAATAGCTGGATTTTACTTCCTTCGTTTTACTTTAGTGCGGATTATTTGTAATATATTCCTCAATTTAAAATTACACACTTCGTAAGTACATACATAAAACAAGTATTTTGTATGGCAGCTCGAAAAACATGAGGTTACTACTGCCAACGACAAATGAGCTAAAATATAAAGTTTCATAGGAGGAATAAACTAGTCTCATAAAATTAATTTCTAACATGCTCTGCTCCGAGCGAACATCACCTCCAGGGTTAACATGAAGGAAATTAATATAGACCACAAACAACAAGAAAATATAAAATGCTGGCGAAAGCCGCCCACACGCACGATATTTCGATTACGACCTACAATATTTTTACTCAATATTAGTATTTTTCCTTTATCACTTAAACAATATTGTATTAGGTCATACTGTTTGTGATGATTTTTGATGAGTACTTGATTTTTTTTTAATAACTAGAACTTTGAAGATATACGAGTATTAATATATCCCATAGGATAACAATATCGAATGTATCATTCTTTAAGTGTCAGAATTTTTTAAATCAGTCCATTAGGTTGAATGTTGCGTCTACTAGTACTAATACGTGAATACTAAATGCAAGACTTGTATATGCACACCTTTGAAGCCTTTGAAAAATAACGTATACTTACGCAGTTTTCAATTTTGCACAAATTTCACCACAGACTATTTTTTCAATAACATTATCGCGTATAGACACATATTGAATTCAATTTTTAGAGTTTCGAAGTTTTAAAGCAACACAAAAACCTAATTTTGTGGTATTAAATACTTAAAACAAATATAGTTAAACAAAAAATATTCATTGCATGCTATTTTTATCGCACTCTATCGGCTAACATGCTCACTTCTTGCTAGATACTGTCGGCGTCGTTGTACATCGTGGACCATTTGCCAGAGGGCGCTCAAGGCCTTTGGGCTATCGTCAATTGCGAGTCCTGGTGTGCTCTTGGCGAGCTAGAATGGGTTCCGTTTTCTGTCATCAAGCGAGCCATGGATGTGAACCTTTTGGGTGAGTATACTACGAGTTATGATATCGTAACAGGCGATGGCGGTATGGTTCGTAGGTGACAAGATAATACTTACAATAAATAGATGTCGCTACCTACCTGTTCAAAAATATATTTCTGTTTTCTTGTCTATTATAAATATTTTGTTAAAGCTATCAATTTTTTCTTACGTATTTTTTTATTGCCAGAATTAACTTTTAAATAAATAATAATTTGTAAGTTATATAATGTGGGAATATACAGAAATAGATATTATATTATTTGTACTTTAATTGTTGTATTTTAGAAAATTACTGTAAGCAACTTTGCAGATTACAGACATATATATGTTGATTGTGCATTTATTAATTAGGGTTTATTTCGTAATATTTTTCAAAATATTAATTTTCTTACACATTTTTTTTTATTTATTTAGTTCTTCTTACATCTAACTTTACAGGTTTTTTTTATCCCCAATTCGATAAATGCGCTTATCCTAATGTATTTATTTACTAACTAACTGTAGGTACTAACATCTATAACTAATTATAAATAACGCAATCCTTGTGAATTCACCCAGAGTACAACAAAATAAGTCTGTCTCATCAGCAATCAGGTTGAGCTGCGAAGTGCTCGCGTAAGCGGAGCCTCCCTTAAAAAGTTGATCCGTCCGCGCGGCTCAACTAGCAGACGCGGTCGTCGTCGTCGCCACACGTACCTGTCGGGAACGCACAGGCTCACCTGTCCCAAAACAATCGGATTGTGCACCTTACCTCTCAATATTTTAAATATATATGTGGTAAGGGCTAAGTCCCTCCTAACCCTTAATTGATTGTAGCCTACCATTCCTAAGATAAATAGAGTAGGATACATCAACGGATACATTGGATAAACACCGTAATATTGCATATATAAATATCTGATAAATTTATTTTGTACTTTCTCCAGCATGAGACTATATTTAGCTTCATGTGGAGATCAGATGACTGCGTTACACTCTAGCTGACTCCTAACCAGTGCGTTATATAATGCTATAATAGCTTTCAAATTCGTGAACCCTCGGACTGTACGAAGCACGAAACCCAAGTTCCTAAAGGCTCTTTTGCAGCACCGCGTGATGTGATCACGAAAAGTCAAGCTGGTATTAAAACTCAATCCCAAGTCTTTGACTTCTGTGACTCGTGCCATAGGCAACCCGTCAATATGGTAGCTGCATAAGATTGGATTGTGTGCACGAGAAAAAGTGATTGTCACACACTTCGAGCTATTAAATTGCAATAGATTGTCTTTGCTCCAGTTCACGACCCTGTTAATGTCCCTCTGTAGCCTCACACAATCCTCATTGCTCTTTATTGCGAGAGATAATTTGAGGTCGTCGGCAAACAACAAACAGTTAGCGTCTTGGACTACTTCTGGTAGGTCGTTAACTACAAGGAGGAAACTCAAAGGTCCAAGGTTAGAGCCTTGACTTACTCCTGACCTCGTGAAATACGGATCTGACACGTGTCCCTCATATTCCACATATTGTCGCCTATCTCTCAAATAACTGGCAAAAAACTGGAGCGAATGTGGGGTGAAACCAACACCAGCTAACTTTGTGAGCAACACGTCATTATCCACAAATCAAATGCTTTCCTGAAATCAAAGTAACCAGCATCCGTTTGCCCCCCACTATCCACTGTCGGTACCAGATGAGCCATGTGACAGAGGAGATTACTGGTGGTACTTCTTCCCGGCTGAAAGCCATGCTGAGCGTCTGAGAGCTGCGCGTTTACCTGCAGATATATGCTCTTATGAATAGCAGTTTCCAGTACCTTTGCCGGTGTCGACAACATTGCAACCAGCCCAAACTCATCTACAGATTCAGCTGACCCCGCCTTCAGAACCGGAACCACACGAGTAACCTTCCACCTCTCTGGGAACCTAGCAGCTTTTAGACACTGGTTATAAATATGAAGCAGCGGCCGGGCTAGCACTGACCGACAATCCTTAAAAATGTAAGGTGGAATGCCGTCAGGCCCTGCAGACCGTTTCGGCTTTAGGTCTTGAAGCGCCCGACATACGTCCACCAGCTCTAATTGGTCCAAGTGCACTCGCGCCGCTCCGCTTCCACTACCAACTTTTGATACGGCCGCGTCCACATGCAGCACAGGTGGCTCTACTCTATAAAACGAGTAAAAATACTGCGCAAACTCCTCAACACACTGTTGACCAGACAATACCTCCCCATCTTTCAAAACTTTCTGTGGACTTCTCCAACCCCTCTTGGTTTTGGCATAACTCAAAACGATTTAGGATCACTCAGCATTTGACTCTGGACACGGTTACGATACTGTTCCTGCGCGACCATTATCATTTCTTTAACACGCTTCCTACAGCCAGCGAACGCTTCTTAATCGACTCTCGACCCGCTTGCCTTGTACTTTTTATGTAGCAAAGCCTTTAATTTTATGTCGCGAATTATTTCACAAGTGTAAGAATCAGGATAAATGTACCTTGACTTTACACGACTTCGCTTTTTTTTCGGAACGCAGTCATCTATAATAGAAATAATAATACTGTAAAAATAATCTAAACCTACTTCTAAGTTCATGTCGTATAAAGAAGTCCAATCTACGGCTGCGATTAAAGAATATAATTTGAAAAAGTCGGCTTTGTTGAAGTTCCAACCTCTTAATGCACACCTATTTACGTCGGGCACAGCTGAGGCCGCTGAGCGGCGGGCAGGCAGCCGCCCGCGACTTAGGGTTCCGATGCTGGCGCAAGCGTGTACTGACCGAGATCTCGAGCGGCGGGTGGTACGCGTCCACCGGGACGAGCGGTGTCTCCGCCGCACATACACTCACACGCCCACCCCCAGCCAATGTACTCAACACTAAATCCAATTGCCGACCATTACATTTTTCCACCGTGTTACTCTGAGTGAATCCACAAAAAGTAAGAAAGTATTCGTAATAATTACTTACGGCTAAAGAACATGAATACAAGTTGAAGTCCCCTATCACTATAACATCATCGTACTTACTACAACACTGTTCAATAATGTAAAATAATAACATGTATTCATTATCGTTACTTTTAGGAGGTATATACACAACACAAATTAAAAACATAAATTTGTTACGTAGGTACACAGCAGAACAAACTAGCTCAAACACACTTTTGTCAACGTTCACGTCATCGGGCAGCGATACCCTCCGCAACTCGAAACGCGGTGTGGCCACGAGACACGCGCCACCTTGTTTACGCCCGTCCGCTCTGTCACATCGTAGAATAGTATATCCTGGTGGAAGGAGTCATTGCAGCCTGTTTCCGTTATGGCAAATAAGTCTGCACTTCCCGTTGAAATATTGATGCAACATTCCTTTAACTTAGTTCGCAGCCCTCGCACGTTTTGGTATAATATTTCTATTGTGCTATATAGGATATGTGGGTTTGCTTGCTCTGCGAAACCACACCCATTCTGCGAACTCAATATTAACTGCCCAGCTCTCCGGTTAACACAGCTTTCCGTATTTACTTTCTGGGAGCCCTATTATAAAGGATGCATAATCTCTTTCATATATTTTTTTTACATGTTTTTCTATATTTTCCGCTGTCGTTTCCTTCTGCAAACGCCATACATGTAAATATTTTTTCTTTTCCATTCCCTGTATACCAATGGTTGCACTCTGTATTTCCGCCTTTTTTTACTTCACTTGTTGAAAATCTGCTCCTTTTCCTGGTAACCGTAGTCCAATTTCCTTCTTTTTCCAATTGTTCTGTTTGCACGTTCACAGCATCCTTAGATTTCTTCTCACTATTTGTTACTCGCGTCTCTCCCTCATCCACTGTTCTCGCCGATTTCGTGGCCACACATTCCTTCGCTACATTATGTCGTACTACCTGCTTATCTTTTACAGCGTTTGCAAAATATGATGCTAGTCCTTTATTAGAGCCTTGTTTTACCTGATTTGACAACTGGTTATTCTTAAGGCTAGCTTCTACGTTTTCATTTTTTTCTATAAGTACTTTTATTCTTGTTTCTAGCGTCTCAACTTTGTTGGCCTTTTCTTGTACTACCTTCAATAATTTTTTCAATTCTCTTAACTCGGTTTCGGTGTTAATGAATCTACTTTGCAACAAAAAAATACTGCTTTCGTTGCTCTTCCAACTGGGACTTCACTTCACGAAATTCCCGTATTTCATCTAGTAGTTGCGTCTCATCACAGACTATTATTTCCCCTACATTACGACGACTAGCTCGGTCAGCGATGTTTACAAAGCTGCTCGGTGTAGACGTCTTGCTGGTGCTTGCAGTTCCTCGAACAGGCGTATTGGTATTGCAGCTTTTCGGCATCATGCAAACACATTCAGAACAAATCCACTGATCCTTGTGTTCCTGCGTTAGCGCTTCAAATTTGTCTTTTGTTAAGGCCAGGCACTTAAAATGAAATCTCTTCTTGCATTTTATTTGTGAACACTCCATAAACAGTAAATCGTCCAGAGCAGCATCACAGCCGCTACATTTCCGACCCATTTAAAACTTAGGATAGCAAAATAAAATCTTATTAATTTAACAACGCAGGTGATCCGAATAAGGAGGACTAATGTTATTTAATAAAAATGTTATTTATAATCCAACAATTTTACTTACTATATGGACATGGAATTCATGCGAAATGGACTCTTAGGCTACCAAGAGAGAAGAAACACAGAGAAAACAAATAAAAACTTTATACATGTCTGAATATATAAAAACTTAATATATGTCTATGCTGACACTCGTTTGCAACGTTTAATGTCTGTAGATGTAAACCAAACTTAACTCTTGTTTCATGAGAATAATTATGATATTTCGTTACAGATACTTAGAAAAATATTTATTTAAGGAAAATTACTGACTATATAGGACAAGAATTTGTAGAAAGGACTTTAGTCTAAATTGATATTTCTCATGCATTGGTAATTATTATATGAACATTTCAGTTTTGAAACATGAACTCGATGCTGCGATTTTCGTTTATTATTCGCAGTGATGGAAGATTTTTTTCTAAGGCTTTGTTATTATTTTTAACTTCTATTATTAATTCTTCTATAGCTGCAATATATTGTCATTAAATATTTAATTTTTTTTATTTTCTTTTCTTATTTTCTTTTCTTAGGAACACAAAACAGTTTACTTTCTATAAATATTACAAAAAAAATTATATACAGAAACCAGTGAAGTGTTCACAGATAGTTAATAAAAAAAATCTGAGAGGTAAAAAATGAAAAGTAGCTAATTGAAAATATCAGGAATTGTACAAACTGTAAATTGTTACTTTTATTGTTTTCTAAATATATTCGTTTTATAAATATAATCAAATAGTATATGAATTAAATTATTTCATTGCCTCACAATTAAGATCAAAAATAAAAATAAATAACTATATCGCTTTTGGTTGACCCGCAAGTAATGGGAAAATTTTAGATTAATCTAACTGAAAGTTTCTACTCCGTATCTCAGTGTAATTGATAACAAACAAAAATTCTTCTTTGAACCTATTACTAAAAGTTCATTATTTATGTATATGTATTACCTTTTATTTATACTTATTGCAATTTAGCTTAACAAAGTAAAACATGAAAATTGGTTGAACACCTGTCATAATGTAATCATATCTTTCACCACCAAGAAAAAAATAGAAAACAATTACTTTACATCTGTTCTAAAATTGGAAGAGCCGTCATGAGAAAGGTCAAGAAACTTTGAAAGTTTATGTTTTATCTTCTCCTATAAAATAATATACATCATAATACACTAGTGAACATACAATTACATATCATTTGATTCAGCAAGGAATACATTGTTTTAAATGAATTATGTTGTTACCCGACCTAACTTGATGATCTCCAATTCAATGCAATGTGATCTTTTAGATTTTTATCTCTAAATTAGCATTTTCTTTTGAATGTATTTGATATGATTTTTAAATGTAAATAAAGGTTACTCAATGACTGTAGAATTGTTTTAAAATGATATCCATTTTTATTTTCATCAAAATAACATGTTGTTGAAGCTGAAATGCATTATATTTACAATTTCTAGTATTGACGCAAATTCTACGTACTTTAACACAACACTGCAAAATAAAGATGTCTTACAGCCCACTATGATTCTATTAATGACCTCGTTTATATGTTTAATACTCCCATTACGCAATAGCTTAATAGACTACTATTAAAACAATTTTATAATAGCTTGTATTGTGTATTTTTGAACTTATTTATAAAATTTTCTATTAAAAAGTTCAGCCTTGCGTAATAAATTGAACTCGGTATTCGTTAAGCAAAGCTTTCCATTTTAACAGATATTAGATGTCTAAAAGGTGAGTGTAGCTTTATAAGCGAGGGAAGAACTACCTTTTTTCATTAAAGTGTACAGTAAATTTTGCAATATCTTTTATATATAAGTTTTTGTTGGCAATGTAGGTACGTAATAATGATATCGAATAATTTTATTTAGCTCTCTCTGTTAATTTTTGAATAATTGTAAATTTACTAAATTTTCACCCTCACTTGCTGCCCGATTGCTGTAATATGTATTTGGTGCACACCTATAACATTAGACTTGTAAACTTAAACTCGGATTTCCTCATCGATATAGCCACAAATATCACGCTCAAACATTATATTCATATAAGTCAGAGTTCGCGTGATTATTAAATAATTACAGAATCACGTGGCGCCGGCAAAGTTATAACGAATTTGTGTTCACTCTGAACAAGTTCTTAAAACAATACAAATAAATGTTTTCAATTAAGTAACCGAGATATATTTTTACGCGCGCAATAAATTAGTATGTTAGGTTTTTGGCATAGTTTCACTTAACTGTTTAATCCGTTAAACGTTGTTTGAGTTAATCATTAACGAAAAATGACCAATAATTTAACCTTTAAGTTAACTAAAAATCCGGCCAAGTGACAGTGGCAATTCCTTTTTTTAAATCATTTTACTTAAAAAAAAAAGAAACCTTCAAAAAAGAGCATATTCCCATTTAAAAGGCCGGCTACGCATCTTGTGACTCCTCTGATGGGTGTCTATGGGCAGCGGTTATCGCATACCATCAGATGATCCGTTTGCTCGTTTGCTGCCCTATCCTTTTTTTGTTCCCCTGAGGAAAATGCATTAAGTTGCATACCCCGGCTGTGGCGTGCCGGCGGTTATGTGGGGCTCTCCTCCCCAGAAGGGGAAGGAAATTTATTCTCGCCGGATCCCTCAACTAACGCGTCAAATGGCGCACTCATATGTTACAGAAGTACGAACATGTACATTCAAATACTTTTCATAATATTATCAAAAACAGCCTATAAACAGGAATCTTGTGGACATAAGTTTGAAAGTGAGAACATATCAAAATTGAGGCAGGGGAGAAAATTCGTTAAAAGAATGAAAGCGTTTTTATTCTCGTTCACGAGTGCAGATAGACGCACAATTCCACTTGCGAATAAAAAAATGGTACTCTAGCATTTGATTGCCCAAGACCTGTAATTTCTGAATTTTAACTAACCAAAAAACCACCAAAGATTTGGTGAGAGGTTTCACTCTTATCAACTCCAAAGAGGTAGCGATGGCGTTCAATAAACACATAAAAAACATGCCTTCACATCTATGGTCCTCGTGGTTTCAAAAATAATTTGTTAAATTGAAAAAATGATTGATTATTTTGAAAAAACATTATTTCTTTTATTTTTTCAGTGTGGTAGTTCTGTTTCTTCGATTAGCCTATAAACAGAATAGAACAATTTAATTGCTTGTTAAATAGCGTTATCAATAATGCTCCGGTTTCATGAACTAGGACCATCCCGGCTAGTACAAGTAATGCTGCCGCTAGTGAGACGGGCGCGCGGCCGCATCGTACTGGCGTCGTCCATCTTGACGCACGTGGCTGCACCGGTGCGCGGCGTACACGCGGCTTCGCTGGCGGCGTTAGACGCCATGGCGGCCTGCCTTCGACGCGAATTGAAGCCTAGAGGAGTTGACGTGGTAAGTATTTAACTTTTTACAAAATCTCAAATATGTATATAGATTTTACCTAAGTATAAACTATATAAATAATTAAAAATAATATAATAATAATACAACCAGGTCTCATTCATTAATTAAAATATTTAATATTAACTAGAATAAAATATTCTCATCACAACAGCTGGTGAAAGAGAGTGAATGACACAGTATCACAATGGACATCTGTTACGGCTATTGTGCTATCATATCGAACATTCATTATCACAAAAATTTTTGAGCGATCGTCTCTGGTATTTGGATTCTAAAACATTTTTATTTGGAAAATAGTAGGATTTCAGTTACACACACATTCAGTTACACTTGAGTTAAATACAAAGTTAACATAGAAAACAAACAAGTACTTGGAATAGTTAAACCAAAAAAAGGCGTTTGCTTTATCAGTCATGAATGCTATTACAATAAAATAAGTTGGTCCTGCCTTGACATATTACATTTTATATATAAAATCAACAACAAGTTTAAAAAAATAAAATTACTAAATAGTAAAAAAACTATTCATACTTAATAAGTCTAAAGACAGACGACACGACTTTGTTACACTTTGGTAACTATATTGATGGAGCAATAAATGATGCCAAATAAGATCTAAGCTTATTAAATAAATATGGTTTAAATCTAAACGCGTAACTATGTGCTAAAACATATTTATAGCAACAAATAAAGGAATTGAAATTTGAAACTAACAATTAAATAGCACATAAGCAAACTTATGACAAAATTACCCTCTCAAAATATCTTCTAATAAATGTGCGTTACACTATTTACAAATATATCATTATTAAAGTCCTTTTCAATTATGATTTTCCTATATCAACTTGAAACTTTTTCAAACAAAACAAATTTATCAATATCTCGCAAATATATAAATATTATACATGCATATATATATATATATATATATATATACATATATACATATATATATATATATATATATATATATATATTATATATAATATTATATATATATATATTATTATATATATATATATATATATATATAATTCTTTATGATCCGAATTCCCCAAGTTAGCTTAGGTCAAAATTTCACTTGCTTCCTCCTCCCTCTCTTCCTATGCGTTCCAACTTTACAATGTTCTTACTTCCTCAATGTAACTTTGTACTATGTAACAATGTAGCTTTTCAGCAATGTCGTACTATAACGGCATATAAACTCAAGCTGAAACAATACTTTCTGTCGCATCCCTAGACATTTTAGGATAACTTTAATGACTTCATCATATTAATATTTATATGTATGTACATTTATATGTACATGTACATACTTATATATGTATGTATAAAATATATTTTTATGTATTTTTATGTGTAAAATCTTTATATATTATATATTTACTTATGTGTGTATTGATTATATATACCTATATAATATAATTTTTTGTTTCTTAACATTCCTACGCTTGGCTTTCCATACTTGGCTGACAGAAATATCTAATAGTGATAAGTTCAGCATTGTTAACTTACCTTCTATTATATCTTGTATATATATTTTTTCAATTATAACAATAAAAATTAGTACAGCACGAACAAAAGAGTATTTTAAACGAAAGTGTTTAATCTAAAACAAACTGAGCAAATTGCTCAAGGATATCAAATAGGCATAATACATGGCAACATTTAAAATTTACATAATTTTATTGATATAATAATTACTATCGAAAAAATTACCACATACTTATAACTAAGAAAAAAAGTTATAATATTTATTTATTTATACACTTTATTGTACATGTAGTAAATCATATTGTTATTAAGACTATAAAGTAAACAAAAGGTGGACTTATCTCTAAAAGAGATTTCTTCCAGTCAGCCCTAAGTAGTGGAAGTAGTAGAATGGTGAAATGACTCAAGTGTATTCGAATCTAGTATTAATTTTTAATTAAATATTTATTTTAACAATATGTATATCTAAAAGATAACACCTATACAGTATATACATACTTACATATATATAATAGATATATATATGTAAGTAATAATAGTAATACATACATAAATATTAAACACAAATATATAAATATTAATAGATATATTACATAAATAATATATAAATAAGATAATATAAAAAATTTACAGATCAGTACAAAACGATGGAGTTGTTGAAATATAATGACACAAATGAAATATAATAATTATTTATTTTAAAAATAAAATTGTACATTTACCCAATGTCGTCTTGTTAAACCAACATATACCACTTTGTCGAGAACTGACTTTGTAACTATTTATTTTATGTTATTATTTTGTAACTTTTCTCCACATAAGTGAATTGTAATTTTTAATTGAGAAAATAAATGAAACAAAATATTTTTTTACAATCATACATAAACGTACACTTCATTACAAATAAATAAATCAATCAACTATGCTTAAATCTAATTTATCTTTCATACCTACGAGTATATAGAAGTATGTTGTTAAAAAACGATTTAATTATTACAAATATGTTATTAAAATTATTGTGAATACCGTATGTTAACGCCGTAAAAATAAATATATAATACAAACATATACACAGATAAAATAAATATATAACACAATACAAGCAGATTGACTATACACACTACATATATATTATATGCCTATATATGCATTTTCCCCCCACCCCTCTCCTCTCCAGTCCTGCTTCCGCTACTGGCTACCGCTTACACGCAAAAGAACGCTCCGCATAAAATAATATAAAATACTTATAAAATCTCCTCAAAGTTTACGTCGCGAGTGAGAAACATAATATAGACATACATATTCACTCTTGTGATGTGCTAAAACCCCAGTGCCGAAGGATTTAGTGCTTTTCGAAACCGTTTTTCGAAGAAGAAACTAGGCGGCCGCGATCTTCAGGGATACGAAGCTGGCTAGGGTGAGCACAGTAGCCATCCCACCGTAGCATTACAGCGATTAGATATTGTGCGTGACAAACGGCGGCAACGCAATTGTTATGGAACAAATAATATATATTTTTAAGTAAGCCTTCTTTTACTGTGCTCGTAATTGGAACCGGAATGTGTTTAACGTCGATGTCATCATTTCAGTCAGTCATTTCCGTTGCAAAATATTGGTGCTCATACAAATTTTTCTGCAAAAAGGATTATAATATAAAATAATATAAGGATCATAAAAGACGATTGCGAACGAGCCACCAATATTCAGTGCCCCTATTTTTTTAATGGCTCGCGGCAAACTTCGTGTTTTGTAAGTCGTCATATTTTAAACAATATTTAATGTAATTTGTTCTAATTATCACACATTGATGATACGATTATTTTTTATTGACTTACGTGGCAGACGAGCAAGCGGCACGCCTGATGTTAAGCGTTAACCGCAGCTCATGGACTTAGCAACACAGCTAAGCCGCTGCCTACCGACGATATTGTATCATTATATTTTAAAACATTAGATTGTAGAAGAGATATAAAGACTTTTTATTATTATATAATAAATAAATAATCTGCATAGCTTGCTCAAAAAAACAGCAATAAAACGAAATTCCACATGACAGTTTCAAATTAAAATGTTTTGAAAATACTCGAAGAGAGCACATACAAAAATGACAAATTAGTACGGTACGAACTATTAATCAGCGTAAAAGCTGTTTCGCATCATACTTTTGCCGTCGAAACTTTGTCCTTTTATAATACGAATGTCTATGTACACTCATAAATCACAGTTACACCTTTTTTTATTTTTTTTCTACAGGAAAAATGTTTGCATCCACACATTTTTTTCTAGTACTCTAACTTGGACAAGCGAATATTTTAAAGTGAATATATTGTATTTCTAAAATACTTTTTTACTGAGCAATACAAATTGTAGATTATGACATGTTCACATTATCTATATTTCAATAAGTATATATGAAAATATTGTTTATTCCCACGTTTAGTCAGTGAATTTTTATTGTAGTTGTAAAGTTGTAAAGAAATAAAAGAACTGAACATTTCACGTTAATTATACAAGTTATCTTACCTATAGCATATCAAAGAAATGAATAGAATATTTTTTATTCAATAATCATTCACCATTTCAACCAAGAGGCACTCTCTGCTGGACATAAATCTGCATCCAGGATCTCCACACAGATTCTGCAGTATTTAGTAGCTGCAGTTTGCAGTAAGTATTAGCTCTATCTACGCTCTATCTATCACCGAATTATCGGTTTATTTTGTTAAGTGCCTTAAAACTGATGTAAATTATATTGATAAAAATAAGATTTACTTTAAACTAATTAATCATCAAATATGTATATAGGTAAAATGATATGAGTTTCTCTCTCTCTCTTTTATTAACATGATAAAAAAAGTTTTATTTTATTAGAAAATTATTTCCTTCACGGACCCATAATTCATACTTTTGTTTAGTTGTCCTCATTTAGATTTTAATTGTGTTCGTGTGTATACCCTTACTTACCTTACCCTACCCTTTATTTCTCAGATTTGATAGTATTTCACCTGCTTTTGGAAATGGCAATTTTCCATGCATATCTTGTTTTATGAGCAATATTGACTTCTTCTGGAGTGCATAATCCTACATTGCTATTCAGCTAACATCATTCAACAAAGAAAGTTTTCTATAAACTTTCTTTTTATAGTCTATCTAGTTTAGCCTTTTAGCAGGATTGCTAAACCCAAAGTTAGAACTAGACGTTTCCTTACTTTTAAAAACATACACAAACTAATGCTCAGTCTTTCTCTGTCACTGTCCATAAACAGAGACTCCGTTTCTCCTACACTCAATTATGTTTATAAATTTTAATAGCGGCGCTATAAAGATTCTGTGTTCAGTGTGGAATAATTATTAAGCCTTCGTTGATTCCAGTACCTATTCAGACGTATCAAAAAGTATAAAGGTTCATTTTACTTCGTTATCGCATGCTTGACTAGCTTACATGGACAGCATGAATAGATAATGGTAGCAAAATTGCTTCATTTTGGTGGTTACTTACAAAACTTAGATACACCTACTTTAATGGAAAATGGCGGAGTACTGTTGGGAGTTTCGGCGCCGCTACGCCCTGACTCTAAATTAGGATTTACTACTATACTCGTAAGTTATCAAATGAAGTTATAACTGTAGAAAGTTAGTGTAAATGCCCTTGCGTCTTTGTTTCTAGTTACAATATTTTAAAGCGCCTTTAATTTATATTCACATACATAATGAAAAATTTTGATAGCCATCAAACAAGAACATCAAAATAAAGGTAGACGCCATTATTTTGTTAACATTGAACGTCTTTTTATGAATGAATATTCTTTATTACAGCTTATATGGGAGCGTATATACCGACCGTACCATAGGGTACGACTCTAACTTAACTATGGTAGAGCGATTAGGCCTTAGTCAACCTCGCTGGCTTATAGCAAATTAATTCTGCAAAAATATATTTATTTATTTGTGGTCCCACTTTATTATTATATATGACTTATCACTTTATTATTCATTATTATATTACATTTTAATTACATAGTTCGCTTTATTATTATATATGGCAATATAAATTTCCATCTAGCAAGGAACTTGCCTCCGATATACGAGTAGATTGTCTGCTATATTATAACTGTTATTTTGTCTAATGTCTACCAACATTCTAGATATGTATCATGGAACGAGTGGTTGTATTAATAATTCCATATGAATTAAAAATATACTGCTTTATTTTAAAAAATAACCTATACTCAATTGAATCCAACCAATTCTCATACAACCATCAATCGAAATCAACACCTATACATGGTTGCATTTTGATAACTTTAATCCCATAGAAGTATGATAATATGAAACACTATTAAATATAAAAATTAAATATAAAATTATTTCATTAAATAAATAGATTCAGTAACTAAATGGAAAATGTATGAACAACAACAATAAATTAGTTGTCACATTCGTTGACATATAATTATAACACCAAAAGAGGGCGACACCAACACCACAATATTTTTTCTTTTTGATATATACGTAAACGAAAATTATCTCAAGTTAGACCAAATTCCAAAAGAGTAAAATATTTTAATATTTACGAATATAATCGTGTGTATAAAAAAATATTTGAAATCCATCTAATTACAACAATAAAATACATTTTTTATTCCGTAGTCACTACAACACACTCATGATTCTATATATTAACTTAATTATATAGAGGTCGTCATAATTGAGTACTCTACAATTCCGACAAATTTCAGAATGAGACCGCCCAAATATCTCAATACTTACGTAACATACTCAAGTAGCTTTTTATTCGTCAGGTGGTTGTGGCAGCCGGCGAATACACTACAGGCAGCGCCTGGCTTTCCGAGGAGAAACTTCTGGAACAAGCCCGCGATATGTGGAAGCGACTTAGCGACGAACAAAAAGGCGCATACGGAGAGGACTATTTCGAACAAGCGCTGCGCAGCCTCGAGAAATATACCAAGAGTGCCGTGAGTAATGAGAACGTGACCATGCTTAATTTCACCGTTTTATTATTTCAAGAACGTCTACTGCATACATTTTTCGCCTTAATTGGCTATGTCTGACAAAGTTTACGGCTAATCAGACATGAAAAGCGTTATCAAACGATAACTTTTTGTCTAACAATGAACCAACAGTTACTCGTATATGAGGCACGTTTACATTTCAATTTCCAATCTGAAATAACTTCGGATTCAGCGTCTAAGTAGACATTATTTTTAATATTCAGAATACCTTTCTAATCTTTCTTCTTTCTAGTTCCTCATTTTCATTTCACACGTATCCTTTCATTTCGGGTTTAATTTTATGAATATTTAAGCTTGACTACCTAGTGTTAATGTTTAATTTGACCCTGAAACTGCCTCGGAAAACCAGTACGTAGTATTTGAAATAGAATATAGATTACTTAAATACCGAGCTACAATCTTTTGATATCATCTCCTTCATTGTTATTCATGTAAAAAAACTAATTGATTAGGATTTAAAGTTACAAGTTATGTAATATTATGTTGATATTTGTAATATTTAGTAATTTTCAAATAATTTTGAGATTTTGTCCTTTTAAAAAATTATAAAACGTGCATAATTTTATTTCGAGTAATATGTATTATATACGACTAACTTTAAATACCTATTTATAAATAGCACCAAAACAGTGACGTTACAACACTGAAATATATTACACCGAACATCATATGGTAACCAAGTTTAAGTATCTATTTACAAAAAAAGTATAAATTCACAAAATGTAAAACAGAGACTAAACTGTCACAGGATATGGCCATAGTAAGAGTATTTTGAAAGACAAACTTCAACCAAGGGAATATGGTACAAGACAGTTATTAGTGAACCTCGCCGAATACCTTGGTTCCCTAATAAAAGATTTATTAGGCGTGAGCTAGTTCTCTACTTCAGTATTCGTTCACACCACATTCTACTAAACAAATTCGCATATCTCATGCGAAAGATTGACAGTCCAAATTGTGAAGATTGTGATCGTGAATAGGATCTTTTACATCTATTCCTTGAATATCCTTATATATGAAGGAATCCTTGAGAAGAGAACTACTGATTAATTCAAGGGAGAATCTTTTTTCTATATACATGATTGCCTTAATTCCATTTTTTCTACAAAATACAATGACAAATTAGTATGTTTTGTTTTCTAATCACTCAGATTGAGGCCGGGTCGAGCCGACTCTTAACCGTTTTCTTTGTCCGTTTTTGTTCCTCTAGAATTTTAATTATGATATATATGTATGTCTCTGCGATCAGGTTGTTAAATAATTGATTGTTTCATATATTTAAACAGTAAAGCTAGGTAAATAAGAACACAACTAAAATGTAATTTATAGGTAAATAAGGTAATGTAATTAACTTTATATTTGGTATATTTTTATTGTATTTTTTATTATATTTAATATATTTATTATTAGCCAATGTTTGGATAACTTAACCATGATATGCATGGTCATAAAATAAAGAATAAGCAAAAAAAAAGCAATGAATTAGAATTTCAGAATAAGTTCGAAGCTGAAACAGGATTGGAACGTAGTATACATTTTATTTCGAGTTACGGGAGCCCATACAATGTTAATAACAATATTTCTTACAAATAAATATTTAGTAAATATTTTCAGAATATAGATATATTGTATGCCATAATTATCGATAGGATACTCATATTTCATTATTGTACGCTATTATTTGCATTAAAATAACCAAACAAATACTCGTACACTGTCTATCATCACTAACACAGTATCACTTATTTTTATTAACTTATCTAAATTACGATGACTAGGTCAACTTTATATGATGAAAGATTAGCTTCAAATATAAGATTGGCAAACAGAATATTTGTAATTGATAAATGCAATACAGAACTAGTCAAACGTCATTACGTATATTTAAGCTCATCGTTATATAATAAAATTAATCACAAATTACATATATATAAATTGTCCCTCAATGATTGTAAGCGTGTACTGAAGAAATGGCTACTCGATCTGGATTATGATGATGTTGAGTATTTTATTAAATAAATTAAATTAAACATATAATATAATATAATACACAATCACACGTAATAACTTATAATATATTAGTTTATAGTTTTCTTGTTAAGAGGTTGTTTGAGGTGGGCGTTAATAACTGCAACACAGTCTGACTAAAGTAGTTATTATCGTTTTTATATGAAATTGTAAACTTTATAAATTATTAAATAAATTATTATTATTATTGTATTAACTATACTGGCACAATGTAGATTGATCGACTTCACATAGACATTTGAATTTTTTCACTAATGTATGCAGCAGCAATGTGAAGCATAGGGTAAATGTAAATAGCATCTTTATATGATAAATGTAAATAATATCTTTACTAATAACGCCTGTTTAATTGTTAACAGCTATATATTCATAATCATTTCAGTCAAGAGGCATTCACTGCTGTATAGAGGTCACTTATATATCCCTCCAAGTTACTAGTATCCAGTATCTTTCTGCGATTACGTGCGAATCGTAAATGTGTTAAATATTATAAAAAAATAATTAGATTTCTGCATTATTTGTTTACCCTGCTTTTTCAATATGAATAATTGAAATTGTCAAATGGAACCAATAAATGATCATTTAAAATTGGTTTAATTGTTTTAAAGTATATATACAACACGCCTTTTTTATGTACGCCTATAGATATAGCCAGCCATACCTGAATTACCTCATTTGTCCGTTAATTAACGAAGTCATCTTTTCAAATTAACTTTGAATTTAATTTTAACAAATGCTGAACGAGTTGAAAACGTGTAACGACGTTAACTACGAGTATTTGATTTCCAGCTCTGGATACCTATACCTGTGTTTATTTATACCTGCCTATTTAGCTATATATTTTCCATTTGTAGGATGCTGACCTGACAGCAGTGACGCGCTCCCTGAGTGACGGCGTAACGCGCACATTCCCGCTGGCGCGCTACACGCCCGTGTCCCCGCGGGAAAAGCTGAAGTCACTTCTAGCCGAACACCTGCCGCGATCCCTCTACGAAGGACTCTACTCGGACTAAAATTAAACAATTTGAATACACATTATTGTCAGATATATCATCATTAATATGTAGTTTTATTCGTATCAGAGTTTAATAAGTAGTGTTGAATATGTCGAAAATACCTATATCTAGATGAATTCTTAAAACAGTTGTTCGATATTTGCATTATGATAGTAAAACATCGTTGCAACATACAGGAATGGAATAAAATAAACTTGATGATATTAAAATAGAATCTAAAACCAAATTAATATTTTGTTAATAGTAAAAGTTTTAATATTTTTTTTATTATTTTATTTTTATTTTATGTATTAGCTTTGAAGCGAATAAACTATAATACGCTCGCTCAAAATAATATCAGATAAATGATCCCTGACGGGTCTATAGAAAGTTTCTGCATTCTTCTATGTTTCATAGAACTGAGTAGCAACACTACGCAAATACGCCTACGCGAATAACACAGAAATAAATATTTCACGATCGCAATAAATGTAAACATTTACTCGTGAAGTGTAAGATCTATTCGGTCTATTTAAATTCTGGAACAGTCTTCAATATCAATGTTTTCATTACCTTGTCGTGTATTTGAATACTTTTATATGATGTATGTATGTTGATTTTTTTCGAACAAACAGACCTTTATTAACAGTTTACAATTTATTATTTTATTTCTTTACACATAGATAGACTTTTTCCATTACCAGTTCATTACATGATTTACTTACATGTTTCCTTAAAATTAAATTTCTGCAATATATTATTAGATAGAGCTTTTGCAGCCGAAACTGGCACAAACTGTTTTTATTGTATTTGTATTAATCTTTTCCGTTTTCTGGAAATAACTATTTGTAATACTTTTTCAAACTCTTCAGGAACGGAAACTTTTAATAAACTAAATTTGAACTACACAGTGATATGCCGAACGAGGTCAACATTCTCGTCAACACTGTGGCTTACGTAAGCTTTTGCAAGCTTGTGCAAGCTTGCTGATCACTTCTGCGGCCGCTTCGCTCTTGAGCACGTTATAGTGAACTTCGTTAGAGAAAAACTTCCACCTAGACCAATTAGCGTATTCCATAATAACTTATTAATGAAACTTTAGATAGAACCTAGAGCGTAGCTATTGATTTTGTAACTCGTTAGCAGTTAGTAGTAGAATAGATTTTACAGGAAATCTGTTTACATGTATTTGTCACTATATCAAATTAGCTGTCACTTTGCATATTTCTGTAGTATATGAACTTATGAACAGATTTAGTTCCATTTTATTTCGAGTTATCAAATCATCGAGTATGTTTACGATAATCTATGAAACGTCGAGCTACAAATCAGCTCACCTCATACATCTTATCATCTTTTTGATAGTATTGTTTTATTTCAAGAGTAATTTCTAATTTATATAGCAGAAAGAAAATAGTTGTCTGTATTAATTTAAAATGATTGTAAAAGTCTAATCGTATGTAATCCCAAACTATCCCATGTATATAGTAGAATTGCACTGATCTATATTTCTAAATTGATAACGTTAACACTAAAAGCCCAGTCATATCGTGTCATTTGTTAATGTCAACTGTATTCTCTGGGTCTAAATATATGCGGCAATATGCTCAACTTCGTTGAAGCTGTATAGTCCACATTATTGGCGCTCGATCAAATACGTCAATCGCACATGCCTCTAATCCATTTTCGCATTTAATTAATTTTTTAACGGAATATTTTCTGTACGAACGGACGTATGTTGTTTTTTAATTATTTATACGCTTTATATTATGATTTGATATTATTTTGATTTTTCTTCGTAGTTTACATGTTTATATGTAATATAGACAAGTTTCCTAGGAGATAATAATAATAGATAAATATTTTAGTTATAATTAGGTTTGAGTTTTATATAGATTTCCATTTAGCACACCATAAAAATGTTTGTTTTTGTCTCTGTTAGAATTTGATAATGTCTGTCATCTAGCCATAAGTACGATTACACATTTATTTAGTATGATTACAAATGAATTTAAAGATTAAGTGCATTTTGAAACATGTTAAAATTATTTATTTGTTATTGTTGTGTGTATAAAATTTTGGAATAAAGTGGCATTTGTTAATAAAAGAATTATCAAAAATATACTTTTATCTTTATTAAAAATGGATACATAAATATATCGTAAGAACATCTGTGAAATCTTTTTTGAATATGGAATCATCGAACCATAAAATGTTCTAAAATTATCGTGGTATATCACGTAATCTTTGTGGCTCTATTTGATAAAAAGCAACATGGGGTTGGAATTTCTGAATTACAAATGTTGCACTTTATTCTTGATATTAATGTGCTGATTTTATTGCAATTTTTGTACTTTTTTTTTTTGTTGCATGTATTAAAGTACAAATTCTAGGCCACATATTTGGCCTGTCAGTTGGCTTTCTGAGAAGAACAAACGGATGCACCGCTTTTTTTTTGTATTTGTAAAACTGAAGAATCCGGATAATGATACTCATTTATGTACTTATTCTGTCACAAAACAACAGTGTTACTGTGTTCCAGTTTGAAGGCCAAGATAGGCAGTGGAAATTAAAGCTATTTCACATTATTGCTACCCCAATTTGCCAAAAATTGGGGTAGCAATAATTGCTACAATTATTGTACTGCGAATCAAACGGCAACCACATGTACTTTTTCTTTATATTTTAATTGTAGATACTATCAAGCAGGCAAAATGCATGTTAATATTGATTGAAATAGTAAAAAACATATTTTTTATCGTTCACCCAAATATGGTAACACTATCTCAAAAATGGTAAGCAATAAAAGTCTTCAAATCATAGGGATAATAATCAAGTCCCCGTACGACAGAACACGAAATAAAACGAAAAGTTACGAAAAGTTGTAAGTCTTGTACGAAAATACGCGCCATACTACGTAAAACACATTGAAATATGGCAGAATCGAGCTCGGGCGTCCCGAATCATGCGATTCGAAGACCAATCCCCGGACCATAGTACTACCGACGCTCCGTACTCAATGTTCTGCCCGTTTTTTTTCTTCAGGAGAGGAGGCTGAGAATCCTCACGGATACCACCACAACGGCAAGTGCTACGGTGATTATGTCGGACTCCTGGCTAATCGAGGCGGCTCGACCCGACAGACTTACCGACCCTACTGGATTGACGTGACAGAGAGCCGCACCTCAGGAGAGGCACGGTTAGCGCTGCCCTATGGAGAGAGCATATGCGCTAGAAGAGGCACGGTATACCAAAGTGGATCCGGCCTATATTGACAGGGAACCTACACGTGGCTAAGCGGAAGGCTGCCGATTAGGGGATGACAAGGGTAGTGACGACTCAGACGCCGCCGCTTGCAGGTCTTGAAGATCCTGCGTTAATTGATTAGGGGGATCGCTAAGGACATGTCGCGGACGTCGTATCCTCTGCCGATTGTGACTGTTTGTTCTGCCCGTGACTTAAAAGACAGCTTATAACTTGTGACAAATATATTAAGAACAACTAATTGTACCCCTCGGTGTACAATTGACTATTCTGTAACAAGTGACTGCGCTATTGCTAATCTTAGTGTGCTTTGGTTGGGCAATGATAATGACCATTCTTTGAAAAAGCGGTAAGACTATTTAAATTAAAACATTTGTTTCGTTAGTGAGTCTCTAAATTAGAAACATGCCGGCAACAAAAGCAAAATTACATTTTACGCTTGACAGACTTCATCCTCTGTTGCGAATTTTCCTTAGAAACTTTCAGCTTAGTCATTTCAGATAAATAGCTATTTTCATAACATTTTAAAATACAATGATTAGCACATTTAAGATGAACTGTAGGTGAATCTTAATCTACTCTAACCTTTACACCGAAGAGGCTTTAAGTTTAAAATAGGTCAAGTTATTTGACAGATCGGGCATCTGATATCCTGATGATTGTACGTAGAGTTTGTAAACTAGCTCATGGTACGAGGCCCTTAACGGAACAATTCTGTCATCGTACTCATGAAACCTCAGAATTATAAATATATTAGAGGAGACTGTAATATAAGAACATATTATATAATAAAGATACCCGTACCAATGCAGTTATATATATAATTTTAACGAAGTGACATATTATTGGGCACTGTACCTGTTAATTACTACTTCAACAGGGGTATAAGGAACTCTACAGGCATGAAACAGGGCACACCCAATTAATTCTACTCGATTTCCATATTTTTCTTAGTTGAGGCGGCCCAGGAATTGGGAAGTTCAATAACTCCAAACCACCCCTGGAACAGCCTGCCCAGCTACGAGTGGACGTCCGTGTGAGACTTAATCGTATCGTAATCCACAAACGGACTGTCCTTGCGCGGTTACCGTAGCTTCCCGTGGAAAGCGGGCTACAAATGCTCGCTTTCTATTTTTATTCTACCTTCGAGAATTCTCACGAAACAATCTCTAATAAGAAGATAATGCAAAAAACGTTTAATTTTAAAAAAGGAATAATAAACTGTAATAATCATACAGAAAATATTCAAACTTGAATTAAAGTTTAATTTAGTAAATAACACATTTGTTAATTAAATAGCTATTTTTAATACGAGTTAAAACTTTGCATAATTGTTTCGCATTACTAAGTAAGGAGACATATGTAGGATTTTGCCGCTTTCCATGGCTGTAAGACTGTTGACTTTGCCCTCTTTCAATTTGGTGATAAATTGAAAGAAGGCAAAGTCAACAATTATGTGTCCTGGAACACCTTGACTGCATAAAGTCATCTACTGTTTCTTTAACCGACCTACGAACAAGCTCACAGCGATTAATAAAATAAGTGCAACCTACTCTACCCATGGTGTAACGAAAATATTAATTTGATTTTCTAAAGTATTCAAGATCTTCAACGTAATTATAATCATCTATATAGGTTGTCTAGCTATATAGGTATAATGCCACAATAATTCACTAATATGATATATCTATAATATCTATCCATGATTTCCTAAAAATGTTAGATGTTTCGTAGATTGTATTTAAATGTACTGTGTTATTCCACACATCAAGCCAACTTTGCAAAGTGACTCTAAATAAGATTCTTTGTAGGTCGATGAAGTTTTAGATCCATATTTGTGTCTGCTATAAGTATAAAAATTTGTTTCACGTCAAACTTAATATTGTTTACCCAAATCCCTAATGATGTGTTAGTTTTAGAGTACCTGTAAGACTTTTAAGTATTAAGGGTTTCCTTTCATTTATGGGAAACCTAAAATAGTTTCGTCCATAAATGATTCCATCCCCTTTTTGGTTTTCTTTGAAACTTTTCTTTGGATTGTTCATATTTAATCAGTGATATTGTTAGCGTTGATTATTGTAGAAATTAAAACTTAAAAATTTATTACACCAACAATAGGTTAATAATATAATTAATGATCAGCGATAATCTGCTGGCTGTGAAATATTTTTACAGAACAGTTACTCATTTATCTTTAGAAGATCTACAAAGCCATAAAGATGTTGACTAGAATATAATTCCTTGGACCAACAATTTAATGTAAGTAGTGATTCAAAACATGAGGCTAGCGTGCAGTTTTCGCTACGAAGTACAAAAACATTGATTTACAAGTAAAATCTATGTTTTAAAACATTAAATAGATTTATAACAAAAATGTTTCATAATAAATCAACATAATTTTTACTCATGTGTGTGTTCTGCTATACCAACAATTATATTTTTTTTTATTGACTGTTAGAAAATCTCTCTTTATGAAGTGATTTTATCACCGATAATAGTTAATAAAAGGCAATTACCATAGACATCCGTAGTTTAGTGGTCAGTACATCTCGCCATCTCTGAGGTTCCAGGTTCGAATCCTAGTGGGGACAGATATTTGTGTGATGAATGAGCGCATTTGTACCTTAGTCAAGATTAATATATATTTCAATCAAATATATTTATGTATGTATACTATATGTATGTCTATTTATTACCCTAAATCCCATAACACAAACCTTAAGAGCTTACTTTGGGCTAGGCTAATTGGTGCGAGTGTAAGAAATATTTATTAATTCTTAAAATGGTTACCAATATCTTAAAATGGTTATTTTACTGTACATTATTACCACCATTATTAACCCAATTAAGAATATTCTTATAGATAAATTTAATTTAGTGGACACCTGTGTTCATACAAAGTTACGAGAGCAATACCTATCCCGAGTTTATTATAATGCTGGTTAGTGGTTATACTCGCAACCTCGACCCTGTTAACAGGGCCGGCGGCGCCCTGCATTGCGAAGTGCGACCGGCACCATTCCAATGTCAATGAAGACCACGGCACTGTAACGAGAACATGAATTTATTATTCAAATCAGCATAGCAATTTCGAAGCAAATTACAACGCAAAGCTTTTGAGAGATTACCGAACTGTGAACACTGAGCAAACTATTTTAAAAATAGAGAGGAAAGCGAAATAAATTAGGAGTATTTGTGACCGCTGCAACGCATTTAGTAGTACAATACCTAAAGTTCCAGCTATATGAGATCATGTGACAGATTACTGGCTCCACGTTCTAAGTTCATATCATTTCAGCACTATCTAGGATTTAGACTGCCTCTCTATTCTCTACTCTCTACTGGCGGTATTTTTTTATTGCTATCATTTTTATGAACAAGTGTTTATTTTAGTATTGAGATATAGCTATACCTAGGACTTGTAATCTGCACACAAAAACTCTGTATGTTGTTGTTATTATTGTCACGCCACGTCCTATTCGAACTCACGTTCATATAGTAACGTTACAGCGAGATACTCGTATGTGATGATGTCAGCTGACTTTCGAAAAAAGAACAATGTCATTTCTTTGACTATAATTGACAAAAATTTGGAAAAACGTCACACTTCATTGAGTGTGATGAGATTGAAATGTCTAAATGATTATGAGTATCGTTACACAGGTTTTCATAGATTCTAAATTTGTCACATACCTACTACTATACGATGATTGTTCAAAGTCATCCCCTAATGATGTAAAACATGTGTCCTAAGTATCTATGGGAAAACGATATTTTATGAAATTCTAGCTTTCTGCCCGCGGCTTTGCCTGCGTGGATTTCGGGATTGGGTCTATAGAGGGTTAAGGGTCATAGCTTTTGCCCACGGCTACATATGCGCGGAAGTCGGTTTATGGCGCGAAGGTTTTATCGCGCTTCCCGTGGGACTATCCGTTTACCGAGATAAAAAATACCGCAAAACCTTGCTCAAGAATCACTCTATCTATTGATGAAAACCGCATGAAAATCTGTGCAGTAGTTTTTGAGTGAAGCTTTTATTGCGCATCCCGTGGGATCTGTCGATTTTTCCGGAATAAAAAGTAGCCTATGTTACTCGGGGATAATGAAGCTTTCCAAAGGTGAAAAAATTTTTGAAATCGATCCAGTAGTTTCGGAGCCTATTCATTACAAACAAATCTTTCCTCTATAATGTTAAGTATAGATTTCACTCAAAACCTCGCAGAAGTACTCCTAGCAAATAAGTAAATACGGGGCTTTAGTAATTTTCAAAAAACGATTCCAAAAGAAATTGAGTAACCTTACCTACCTAAGCGATATGCGGCAGACAGTAGTCATCAGGTTCCTTTTCATCAAAAATGCAAAAAATTGTATGTATCTACATAGATACTATGTAGTATTTATGTACGTACATAAATACTTATTAATATTCCTCAATTATACGTTAGTTTGCATGAAATGTAACTGATAAACATCATGCACATTTATTCTATTAATGCATTAATTTACGTAACAAAATCATCTTCTGTAGACAGATGATACATTAACAATACGGGAAAGTATTATCCTCACTGTGCTGAAAATTCACCGTTAAGTTGACTGAAAGCTTAATTACCTGTCTATCGCACTTAATACACTTCTGACAAAGTTAATCCTACGTTAATTATGCTACTGTACGTTTTTGTTTTAATCGTAGTGAGTGAAAAATAACAAATTAAATAAGAATTAACTTAAACTAACGTTTCCGAGTACGGCAGTATGTATATTTTATTAAGACAATTATACACGTGACTATTCATATAATTATACAATATCATTTTCAACTACTTGTGTGAACTTGGTGTTCTAAAATCAAACTCAAACTTCTGATAAATTACAGATAGCTCGATATAGTGTTATTCAGTCCACATAGTGCCAACCAGCAGATTTAAGTCTCATTGTGTAATACGAGCCTATAACTGTTGGTCAAGGCGATGTGTTCAATGGAAACTACACTGACGGACTCATAAACTGCATCAAAGTAATAGACGACTTTGAAATAAATATTTTAACCAAGTATGCAAACTTTCTATACAGATTTAAATTGAAACCTCTAGATTGGTTCGTGAACTTTAAAACAGCGTAGGGTCATATCTTTAAGTTTAAGTTTATGTACTGGAAAGGACCTTTAGTGTAAAGGACTTTTAGACTTTTAGACTTTTTTTGAAGAAAAAACAGAAATTTAAGGAAAATTGGTTTAATTAAAAAATTGGTTTTAACAATAGACACAAACTTTATGCAAGGGTTTATTTGTGTTTTAATAAGGTGTATTACCCCCACGTGCCCTTATTACGGATTCTAATCGGTTCCGCATAGATTTTATAAGGGTTATTAAAAGATCTTGCGGAATATTGTCCCATTCTTCTAAAAGTGCTGTTCTTAGTGCTGCCACTGTCGTGGGCGAAGGGTTTCTCGCATATACAGCTCTTTTTAAATTGTCCCAAACATGCTCGATGGGATTAAGATCCGGGCTGCGTGCTGGCCAATTCATCGTACGTATCCCAACCTCTTCGCAATAATGTTGAACTTGTGCAGCTGCATGCGGCCGGGCATTATCCTGCATTAAAGTAAAATTTTCGCCTATGAATCCCATGTAAGGCACCACGTGATCTTCTAATATCTCTGTTATGTAGCGATGTGCTGTCAAACCTCCTCTATTACCGTTTTGACGGACCATGTCTATGAACACAAGTTCTGTTCGCCCGTTCATCGATATGCCACCCCAGACCATACATGAACCGCCTCCAAAAGGAACACGCTCCTCAATGCAACTTTGAGCATATCGCTCCCCACGTCGACGATAGACTCTTCTGCGACCATCTGCACCATATAAACATGTCCTACACTCGTCCGTGAACAATACAGAGGCCCACTGCTCTTCTGTCCAATTCAGGTGATGACGCGCAAATCTTAAGCGAGCTTGTCTGTGAGCTGCAGACAACTTTGGACCATTTGCTGGTCTAAAAGGGGTGATATCTGCTTCCTTTAACCTTCTTCTTATTGTTCGTGCACACACGTTTACTCCACGCACTTCATTAAGCTCGGTTTTGATGTTAACTGACGTGAGGAAACGATTTCGCAGGGAAGTTGTAACAATAAATCGGTCATCACGACCTGTGGTTGCTCGAGTTCTGCCTGTACCACGTCTCCTCCTGTAAGAACCTGTCTCTACAAACCTTCTGTATATTCTAGAAACCGTAGACTGGTTTAAATTTCTACCAATCGTTCCTTGATCCAAGCCCTCCCGCACCAATGCTACAATTTGTGCCGCTTGTTCGGACGAAGTATCCATATTATGGTTCAAAAACTCTCGATGTGTTAAAAAACTAACCCAACAATTATGCTGGTAACAATAATTCAATTGACAAAACAAAAAATCAATGAGAATCAATTTAAAATTTGCTATAAATTAAAACGCAAATCTGATACTACGAGTAAATTTTCTTTTCCCGGCTATATTCATTTGTTTTACCGCAGTTCTATTTTTAAATTTATTTATTTTTTTTTAAGATTAAGAGCCAGTCTTTCCATATTTATATAATTTAATCTAAAAAGTTTGCATACTTTTTATAAAAAATCCTTTTAGAGTAAACCTGAACTTTGATGCAGTTTATGAGTCCGTCAGTGTAGTTCTCATCGGCAATTTGTTTGGCGTTATTTAGCCTATCAAAGCTATTTAGTTTTCTATAACACCTAGCGAAAATGACAGATTAAAAAAAAATATTAAATTCATCAATTGACTTTACAATTTCACGATTTTTGATGCAAGTAAATAATTTCTTAAATATGTTGGTTTCTTTTTACTATGTCTGAGATTTATACCGTCTCTAAATTACAATATTCGTCAATCTCTGTTTGTGTGATACGTTTCACGTCAAAACTGCGAAACTATTTTTTATTAAATTTGTTATAGTCAATAGATAATTAGAGATTCCGGAAAGAACATAAGTTAATTTTTATCTCTTTTTAGGAAAACAATGTAATAAAGTCGGTAATAGACATATCGATTATAATGAGTGGGTGAAGCCGCGTGCGGAAAGTATATTGTAATAAAATATAAATAATATAGTCGATATTCCAACATCTGACATAATATTTTATGTGCAGCATAGCTTATTCAATTAATTTTTTGATTTATACCGTTGGCCTTTTTGTGCCTATCTTACGTAAAGCTTAAAATAATTATCTGTAATACAACTCAAATAAGAATGTCCCAACTATACTTTATTTTCATATTTATTATCATTGTATGTACATAATTATTTTTATGCTCATTATTACAGAAATTTCATAATCTTGTTGTAACACAAAATTAGAATATTTTCATTGTACAGCTCCCACTTTTGGCACTTTCATTGGATTCTACTTTTATATGTTACGGTTCTTTATATTTGCAATGTAAATATAAAGATATATAAAATATATATAATAAAATTATCAATGTATAACAAAAAATGTCTTCTGTCTATAACTGGTATAAAGGCCATAATCAACAGTCGTTTAGCAAGACATTCTACCTCTAATACTCTAAACTATAATCTACTCAATACTCAATAACTTTATTGCGTTCCATAATGTGATACAGGTGATCTTAAAATTAGAGGTAGGTACAATAAAAAAAAATCAAAAAAAGGTACAATTATGGACCCTGTCGGGCACAGCTATATAGATCAACAGGAGCGAGGAAGTATTTTTATATGTATTAATAATTACTGATAAAATTGTATTAATTTTTAATAATTAGGTATATTTAATTATTTATTATTATTTATATGTAATATATAATGTATTTCATTTTTAATTTAAATAAAATAATTACAATTTTTATTATATTTCCACAAAAAAATGAAAGACAGCAGCTTAAAGAATGGTTATATGTATAATATTTATATATATTTGTGCATTTAAAGTATATTTATGGAAAGGATATTGTAGGTGTGTTGTGTGTTATTATTATATTACTATAGAGTTTGGCAATTTATTATATAGTTTAATGGACATAACATAGGGGCTGAATGAGTGCATTGCTAATCTAGAAGTGGGTAAGTTAAGTCTGTTCTGGTGTCTTAGTGTCATTGGAGCCTCTATGTCCTCTCTCTTTATGTATTGTTCTGGGTAATTACGGACTAATTTGCATATTTCAAATATATAGATGCTAGGTAATGTAAGGATGTGAAGATCTCTAAAGTGAGGTTTACAACTATCGGTTTCTTCAATATTGACCAGAATTCTAATACGTTTTTTTTTGTGAAATAAGAAGTGTATGTGCTTCCGTACTGTTTCACCATATGATTACACCATATGTGAGCCATGAGTAAGCGTATGCATATAAAGTTGATAAGGCGGTCTTTAAATTAGTGTTTTTTTTAATTTCGCGGAGTGCATAAGTATAGTGTATAGTTTGACGACCTCCATAGTCGAGTGGATAATACACCGGTTTCAAGGTGTCGCCATCTCTGAGGTCCCGGGTTCGAATCCCGGTGGGGGCAGATGTTTGTGTGATGAATGCGAGCATTTGCACCTTAGTCATGGTTGTTGATATATACACTTCTCATCAAAAAAATCGAAACACTTCCGTTTTCATTGTTTCTGTCCGAATTTAACACAAAAAAGAATTCATACGATGAAAAAAAAAACATAAATGTATAGCTGGCAGTTTGGCCATTACAGTAGGTAATAAGCGAAAATTCTAAATTCAAAATTAGAATTTCATTTGTTTATCTTATAAACGAAATGAATCACTGTTTTGAGACAAATGTGTGTTTAGGGTTGGAGTACATTTAGCGTTTAAAAACTAAAAATTGGCGCCTATCCTTAAACTTTTTGTTTTTTATTTCAATACTGTGACTTTGGGACGTCTGAAAAAAGGTTATATTTTTCTAAAACGTATGGATACTTCGCCCACAGAAGCCGCCCAAGTTGTGGCATTGCTGTGGATTCTGGCCTTAGTCAGCGTGTTGTGGCTGCAAGACTGCATCTAAGCCTGTCATCTGTTCATAGAGTCTATAAACGTTATCGGGAGACTGGTTTGTTCACGCGCCGTTCAGGATCTGGCAGGAATCGGGTCACTTCTGAGCGAGATGATCGATTTATTGTAACAACTTCTTTAAGAAATCGACGCCTTAACGCTTTTCAACTGCAGCAGCGGCTTCGTGTTGTACGAAGGGTGGCTGTAAGTGACTCTACAATTAGAAGAAGGTTGAAGGATCGTGGACTGGTACCGCATAAGCCAGCAAATGGGCCGAAATTAACTGCAGACCATCGAAGAGCGCGCCTTAACTTTGCACGTGAGCACCTAAATTGGTCATACCTACAGTGGAGCAAAGTTCTCTTTTCTGATGAGTGTAAAATTATGCTGTATGGTAACGACGGAAGTAACAAGGTCTACAGAAGAGACGGAGAACGCTATGCAGAATGCTGCATTGAAGAAAAGGTCAGCTATGGTGGCGGTTCGTGGACGGTTTGGGGAGGAATCAGCGCCGACGGTAAGACAGAGCTTGCTTTTGTGTCTGGGCCACGTCTGCCTGCACTAAACTGTCATCGGACGTCGAAGAGTGTCTCGAGCCTCATGTGATGCCCTATGCACATTTTATTGGCAACGGCTTCATATTCATGCACGACAATGCTAGGGCTCACACCGCGGGCGTCGTACGAGATTATCTTAACGAAGTCGATATCTCTATTATGGAATGGCCAGCAAGAAGCCCGGACATGAATCCCATTGAACATCTGTGGGATGAATTAAAGAGACGAATTCGAGCAAGAGATCCTGCCCCAGAAACACTTAGCCAGCTGCAAGATGCAATCCAAGAGGAATGGGACAATATACCACAGCATGTGATCGTGACTCTCATCCGATCGATGAAGAACCGTATGGAAGCAGTAATTAGAGCTCGGGGAGGGAATACAAGTTATTAAATAAACGTTTTTTAGCATTTTTTTTCATTTACGTGTGTTGTTTTATCCATTTCCTTTATACTCCATACGGAATAAAAATGACTCATTTAACAAAATACGAAACCTATGAAAAATTCATTTAAATTTAGAACATTAACATTAAGATTTGATAAACTCATATTACTCACTATTAAACGACATTTAACATTTATTCCTAAATGTACACATTTTTCTGATAATCCTGACAAAACGTAAACTTGCAAGGTGTTTCGATTTTTTTGATGAGAAGTGTATTTCAATAAACATTATTTATATATGTATAATATATGTATGTCTATCCGTTACCCTAGATCCCATAGCACAAGCCTTACAGAGCTTAGTTTGGGCTAGGCTAATTGGTGTAAGTGTAACAAATATTTAAATATTTATATTAATATTTATTTATATTTAGAAATTTTTGCTTTAATTTTTTGTACATGTGATTTCCAATCAACATGTGTGTCTAAATGTATGCCTAATAGAGTGAATTTATTTACTGTTTCTAGTTTAATATTGTTAAAACTATAATCTATATTAAGTGGTAATTTTTGACGGGGGTGAAATGTAATTAATTTTGTTTTATTGAAATTTATTTCTAGGTTATGGTCGGCCATCCAATCAGTAGTACTCGTCAGTATAGAGTCGATTGTGTTATTCAAATTATTATTGTTTTCGCATGATATTAATATTGATATGTCGTCTGCAAACAAAACGCACGGCTCGGCTATATATTCAAGTAGATCGTTGATATATAGGAGGAAGAGGAGACATCCTAGTACTGTACACTCCCCTGGGGAATTGACGCATTTATTGGTTTGAAATCGGATCGAAATAATTATATTTCATTAGTTACATGATTAAAATATTCTATTTCAACTAATTGTTCTCTGTTTTTTAAATAGGATGTAAACCATTGGTGACATCTTCCACGGATCCCCACACTGTGGAGTTTATTTAATAAGAGATCAAACTATACTTTATCATACGATTTTGTCATGTCAAGTATTAATAATGTTAAGAACTGCCTGGATGTATTTATATACAGCTACTACTGTAGATCGTTTCTTTCGGAATCTATTTTGGCTATTGTTAAATATTTCAAATTTCTCACAAAAAGCGTAAACTCTGTTGCACATAGGTTTCTCAAAAATTTTGGAAGATGTAGGCAAAAGGGCAATAGGACGGAAGTTGTTGGGGTTGTTACTATCGTCTATAACTCTCTAAATATAAGAACGAGAGCCTATAGTACTATACTGTCTATCTCATGTTGCTAATGCTATTAGGTCAACCTACTGTGCTACTACTGTTTGTCTGCCAGCCTGCTACTAGCTACTCGCCTGTTGCTGCTGCACCTATTGCCAGTCAGCCAGCCACTTGTATTCGCCTTTTGGACTATTATCTTTTATAATTATTATTTTACTACTTAATTTGTAATTTATTTTTCAAATTTGGCTTTGCCCTCATATTTTTTAGAAATTTTCATTAAATACATTTTTTATAATCTTGATTTTATTTTAATTCCAATCTCTTTTTGCTCCGTAGCCTCCCGCTGCGCCACAAATGATTTTCAATAAAATATCAATCTCAATAACGAAAATAGTATACATTAAACAGCGCAAAGGTTGCTACTACATTGATGAATAGGTAAGTCTCATCAATCACGAAAATATTGACCTGAAAAATATATTAGGTGGCTTCTCACAGAGAAGTTCGTTCGTTCTTTCTCCTTTGAAAGTTCGTAACAGATACAAATACTTTAATAAATAGAGAAACCATGGTCCCTATGTCAGTATTATAAGTCATAAAAAAACAAAATCATTTTTCATTGTACATTATTGCTTGAGCTCGAAACAAACACTCCAATAAAATGAGGCTGTCATTGAGAAATCGTTACCCCAAAACCTCGCTTTTAAAATGTACAATTATTGTGTCAATTATTATATCACATGGAATTTTTTTTTCCCACGGGGGATGGTAGTGAATCCTCATAGGGGGCGCGCCACCACAGTGGTCGCTATGACAACCCCCTGGTGCTTGGACGACCTCGCACCGGATACCACCCGCAACCGGTCTACGGCGGATGGTTATGTTGGACTCTAGCAGAAGGCCAGCCTACCAACTAAACACTACCTATAGCCTTTGGTCGGGCGGAAGGCCTGGGACCCTATCGGCTTGAACTAACGCTCCCGCCCTCCAGAACGGGGGCGGTGCAGGAATTTATTTATACGTGTATGATAGTGGAATTAATGTTTTCCAATCTGTTTGAATACTACATAGATTTTTAAACAAGGCTATATCACAAAGGTAAATAAAATTAAACATTTATATGTATTTAATTTATCAGTTAATTTTTAAATAAAAATATGTTCTTTAACCTGAATTGTTGACTAGTACTTGCATCTGTTAACCCATAAACATTTTCGGGTATTTTATTACGTCTTTCACATTTTCTAACTAATAAAATATTGTGATCATATATGTACATAAAAATATGTATGATTAACAAATCTTTGCTAAGTATTTTAGTGAATAACTGTAAGTTATTTGGATCATATAAAAGTTATAACTTTATTGGTTTCGGCAAAATCATAACACCTATGGATTGATTTTTTATTGATTCAATGACTTTTGATTTGAATAAGTATATTGTTTTTGTAAAATAAATACTTTTTCTTTATTAGCTCCTGAGCTCCACAATTCCCACATTCTTCTCGATCACTTACCAAGATCTCGTTAGCAAGAACCCTTCCAACAAGTTTATGAAATAAATTTTGACTTTAAGATAAAATAGAAAGTAAAATATATTCATTTATTTACGTCACCACAAACGCCACCTGCATGATTCAAAAATGAGTTTATTCGCCCTAACTTAGATGTGGTAGGCTCATACCAATAGGCAAGGACTTACATGAACTGTGATGTCGTATCCGCCACATAGTGAATATAAACATTTTAAAATATGACTTTATTGAGAATTCGATATATTAATCAGAATACATCATAATCTTAAAATTACATACAGCACATTTATTAGCTATCGATGTCACAGATCTTCACAGTCAGAGGCGGCGTAAGGCGTGGGCACCGCCCACGGCCTCGCGGTGCAAAAGACCTCGCGCCTCACATCTGAAAATATATTTGAAAAAGTATGGAAAATCTTATTTTATATTCCCTTCTTGCACCAACAGAGGGCCTCGCAAAATGTACCATGCCCACATTAAGTTTAGGTCTTGCGCCGCCACTGTTCACAGTACCGGTTTTTGGATTTTCGAATGTCATTTAATTCGGCCCTATATAATATTTTGTACACAAATATTCTCACAATATAGTTCTTTCTCCTAGTATGTACTTCAGGTCGAACGTTTAGCCAAAACTGAATCAAAGCCTGAATCAAAGGAGCATTGAACTGCGATATCATCGACGTCCAATAACCTTGTAGACTGAGAACCCGTTTCATCTTAAACTTGTGTACAAGGCATGCACAGAGATTTAAACTTTCTCTAAATTAATATTAATATTATTTCTACTTTCCTCTTACTATTTTTAACCAAATTGATAAGCTTATGTTGGAAAGTCTACATGTTGACGCCTACATGTACATTCCCAGCAAAAACACAGAAGTGCTACTGCGGAATCAACCGTGATCGAGATATTAATTTTTTTATTAGTTAACCTACAAAAATTTTTATTTCGGCTATCGACCGCGATCTTTGCTCGTAATGTCTTTTTACTATTTAACCTTTTAAAGCAATAAAATCATCAAAATAATATGTTTACGTGTTTTAATGAGGAAATTAAAGCCTAAACACTACACTATATCATGCATTTAAATTAAATATGCAGAATTCACTGGACGTGAAACTACTGAACATATTCAGGCGAAACAATAAAAGAGAAGAAGAAAAGAGATACTTAACATACATTTATAATCGTAAAATAATAACCAGTATATGTTACTGTATAATTCTTAAAAATGTTCAAATTATAGCTATACATGAAAAAAAATTTATTGGAGTTCCGATGGTTTTATGAAAATTTCACTATTTTATTTCAGGCATAGATCTACTAAATCTATTCAAAGTAACAAGATAATTTGATTTTTTCGAAATTTAAAGTTTTATTCTACTTCTTACAATCTTGTTATACTTGTTGGAGTGGTTCAAGGATTTTCAATAACACAATCATATACAATAAGTGTGTACAAATCACATTTAATAAATATGTAGCTTATCGCACTAAAAAAACATTAGGATCAAGTTTTCGTAGTTGAGAACAAATTATTTTGGATGCATACAGAACTGTGCTTTTGGATGCATACAGAATCTAGTCCGCAGCACATTGGTTGCATAATGCATAGCCATCATAAGGATTAAAAATATATTCTGGTCGCTTCACATAATAGCTTTAACATATGAGAACCTCCGAAACAGTCATTCATACACTAGTTTAAAGTGCATATCTAGTTCTAGGTTGCAGGTTCGAGTCCCAGTGGGACAAAAGTTTGTATCATTAATATGAACGTTTGTACCTTAATCATGACTGTTAATATATATTTTCAATCAAAAAAATTAATCAATATCCATTCTCCTAGATGCTATAACAGATACCTTACAATGTTGTACTTTGGGGCTCGCTAACTGGTTGTGAATTGCTTGACAAATTTTTGTTTATTATTATTTCGATGTACAAAAATAATTTTCTGAAATTCTATTGAATAAAGTAAGCTTTTCAAAGTCACAGCTATGTATGTATGAAATCTTTGATTGTTTACTTGTGAAAAGGTAAGCATTTGTTTACTTTTCTGTAAGATCACTATGCATCACGATAAATAACAGACGAGGAAAGTGAAATTACGGATGCAGGTGGAATGCATATTACAAATTGCATTCCGACTCCAAGGGGGGACGCAAGAGGTGGTTCAACCCATTCTATTGATCCCGTGCCGTCGCGCCACTTCGTGACCGAGCGTGACCCTCGCCACTAAAATACCTAACATCCCTTTTTACATCAATTCAGAAATGTTTTTAAAGATACGTTTTACGTGATATCATTTTATTATACTGAACAACATTAAAATAATGTACTTAATTAAGTGATGTCTAATAATAAATAACAAAGCTATATTACGGTAATATCAAATCCATGTAGATATTTTAAAAGGATTTTCAACAAGAACTTTGTTATTCAATATATACACACATACACATACACAATATACAAATAGTCAGTAAATAGCTGCTGACACTATCAGCAGCTATTTAACAACCTTAATGTTTCTTCAACAACAACAACAATTTCTTCAACCTGTGTTGAAGAAAAGGTCTAGCACCGAAAATTTGTTGCAAGTCGGTGATTGTGCCTTTGTAAAAGGTCCATAGCAAGTGTGTAAAAATTACCACGAAATTAGCCTATATATAATTGTTAATAAAAGGTTGGCAGTTTCATCATACTTTATAACATTTTGGTTTAAGTTCATCTATAAAAAATTATATGAAGTCGAGTAATCCGCAATAGGCCGATGTTGTTGACTAAGGCCTAATCGCGCTAACATCGATAATGAAGTTCAAGTGTTGCCAATCCAATTAGGCCATATTCATTTTAGCGCTAGAGCACCGTGAGCTCGGTGGCCCGCTCTGCACTTCGGAGGAGGTAGACGCTACCGGCGACAATATCCTGACTGCCATGGAGGCAGCTACCTTCCGCCCCATAAAGTCACGAAGGGAGGAACTCCCAGCCGACCTGTGCACTTGGTTGCGCAAACAGAGCGAGCTACGCCGATTGTGGTCTTGTTACCCTAGAGTTATGTCGAAGCTAAACGAACTTACCACCCAACTATCTGAAGCCTGAAGGCTCACTTAAGAGTATCACATCAATCAGGTAGTCAAAAACGCCGCAGACCTCTTCCGGTTAAACAAGCAGCTATGGAATTAAACTTTAACTGTTGTTTAACTTTTGCATTTTTATATTCTGAACATATTTTACAGATGTTCTTTCTAGAACGAAAAAAAGGTTAAATTTTACAAAAAATTACTAGCAAATAATATAATACTACTTTTAATATAATACAAAATGAAGGTTTCAAATATATATGCAAAATAACGTGATAAAAAAAATGTGCTTTGTGAAAGAAGATGTACCTACTAACAAAAATCGAGAAGGGATGATTAGATGACTTAGCCATCTAGAAAGGATGGACGAAAGACGTCTGACAAAACAAATTTAGGCAAATTTGATTGGGCAAGTTGGTAGAACTACCTAGCCGAATATACTTACACCAAATAGAGCTGGAGATATCCTGAAAGAAGGCCAGGTCAAAAATACCCGTAACCGAGGAGTGACTATTAAAGTCGCGTTTTTAGTGTATCTTCATAACTTTAGCTTACTTGTTGTCCAAAAATATTTAAATATTTCATGCCTCACTTCATAACTATATAATATAAAAATTTCAAAACAGTTCTTCTTATATGTACAAGGATCTCTCATAATCTTTTCTGACTGTATTCTCAAGCTATTAAACAATTGTTAACATGCTTACGTCCCACAACGAAGTATTCGTCACTTATTTACTTGGAGCTCTAAATATTATATTCAGGTATAGAATACAGTATTAGTTAAAGTTAAATTAATTAAATTTAAAAATTACAGCTTTTGATGAATTAACGCAATAACGTATAACAGTAAATGAAAAAAAATCATGTGATTGAAAAAAGTAAAAAGTGGATAAAATAAAGATTTTTTATTTCGAGATTAAATTACGTCATACATAACTATCATATAAGCATACATGTTTTAGTTAATTATGCGTAGGTCAATATATTACTTTTATGGTCAATAAATGTCTGACAGCATAGGTATTTTAGTATTTCTTGTATAAAACAACCAAAGATAAAACAAAAAAAAATCACCATACGTAGTTTTAGTTACTAAAATTATACTTATGCCTTTTTTGCACTGATAGTGCGAACTGTGTTCTAACAATAACTTAATTTAGCAGTAATAGTTATTATAACTACTTATTGCCATTTATTAAAAACAGTAAATATTAAACAGTGAAGTAATTTCATTTTCAGTTATAATGAGAAATATAAAATAATAGAAATATAAGCATAAAGTTGTTTTTATCAAGTACACAACGATTGATATTAATTAAACAGCCTCTAAAGTTGATGATAAGAATTTAGTTTATATATTAAACCGAACCATTTGCGGAATAATGAATTTTACAAATTACCAATGAGAAATACCATAGATCTATGAGAAAAAGTGATACAAATCCGTTCAATGAAAGTCTGCTATTTCTGTAAACTATTGATAATGTAGTTCTAATTACTAATAGCTCTAGTTCATGTGGTTGTACTTATATGATGAAAAGGCGCGGGGCCGGCGCGACAGCCAAGTAAATTCGCGGGGGTAGGGGTCGTCATATTGGGCGGGCGGCGGAACTCCGCGGGAGTATTACTTTGAAGTTCACGGGATGTGGCTGTTTTCAATTCAATATCTATCAAAATATTTCTAAAGTAATAGTGTTTCTATATAATTCAAGAAAAAGAAATTTATAAAACCAACACTTGCTTGCATATGAGACTGGCGTCTATTTAATAGTAGGACATTTTTTAATTGTGGCAATAAGGAAATCGTACGTCAAAATAATTCGTATAGGCAATTTTTGTAATTTGTTTAGAATCTTCGTACTTTATTTCAACAGTGCAAATATTGTTTAATATTTTTTTAATATATATACTCATCTGTGTAGTCAACAATGGAAAATGATAACAAACCTTATAAAATATGCGACGTTAATCGTGATAAAAAGAAAGGAATTGTAGCATTCTCATTGGAAGATTTGCTAACAAAAGTACCAGATAAATTAGGATTACCTTCTGAAAACTTAACAGTGGTACTGGAGTCAGATGGGACCGAGGTGGATGATGAAGAATATTTCTCGACTTTGGAGCCTGACACATCGCTAATGATATTACACGGACTTGAAAAGTGGGCTCCAAATATGCCTAAATGTCAGGTATCATTGGACCAAACTGATGAAGTTTCATTAGGAGACAAAAGTCAAGTCGCACATCTTGTTGGTAGATTACAACATAATCTCTGTCATATATCACTACTTGGAGGACAAGATCTGGAACTGCTGTCTGATATGGACCCAGACAGTCTTTCTGATATTGTAACTGACAGAGATAATAGAATTATTTTGGAACATATTAAGGAAGCCTCTGGCAGGTAAATATATGTGATTAATTATTTATATATTTCAAATTCTATAGATTTAAGCATGATTACTTTGTTAATATATATTATTATTTTCCTACAGAATTTTATTGGAAAAACGTCAGGCTCAAGATGCCATGGAGCTTTTGAAATTATATCATCAAAGTGTTTCCAATGGAACTGAAGATGTGTCTCCACCAAAACAGGAAAGAGTCTAGGCCTCGGAATAAATACTGGTAATTTAATTATGTATCCCTCAATTTATTTTAAGGATTGATTAATCCCAAAAGTTTACAAAGATCTCTGTTACAAATAACCTTTTATTACTCAAATCGAAGCAGTTACATATAGTAGAATTAAATTGCAATTATAGAACTGGTCATATTTTCATTTTGCTATTATGTGTTAGTTATCTTGATATTAATTCCAGAAAAACTGACTCATGAATCCTAATCAACACCATAGTTTGTGTGGCTATTTTAGCATATGATATGATATATATAATAATTATTATATACAGTAAGTAATGACATAAAACTCCAAGTGATGAGGCCTTTTTACTATTGAAAAGACATTACAAAAATAATACTTTCTTTTGTTTATTTTGTTTACTATTATATTGCTGGAAATGATAGTATTAGTTATATTTTAAATAACAATTAAACTATAAGCAGGTAGGTATGTGATCAAATTGTAGATCTTAATAATTGTAAGAAGATTATCTTATGAATATGAGCTGTAATAATATATTATTCATAATGAAACAAACTGTAATTATGGTACTGTCTATTGTGTAAACAAAGAGTGAAACAGTTTCAATCAAATGATTATCTCAATCAAATACATTATATAACCAAATTTGAGACTTGATATTTATTTTAATTATTTGTTTCATGAAGGGATGCAAACGAAATGGGATAGGTAATTTGGTACTTATATCCTCAAAAGATAAATGATATTTTATCACTATCAATCTATGTGTATATTTAAAATGTAATGTTCAAAATTCTATGTTGTTTTATGTCTACTTTAGTTTATTATAGAAATAGTACCTATCTTGTCAATCTAAAAATATGGGAATTTTTAGTGATTACCATTAGATAATTAGTGAAGTACAAAATTTATTTTCTTTTTGTAAACTTTTGAGGAATAAATTGCCACAAGGTTAACAACAACATCAATTCAAAAGACTGAATAGTTGGTAATTTTTTTTATATAGTTTTACCCCTAGAATAAGATCATTTTGTTGATTCCAAATTTGCTCAAAAATTTACAAATGTATGTATAAGTTAATTATTTTTTAATTAACCTGCCTACAACATTTCAGAAAACTATTCATGGCTTAGAGGATATAAGTGTAGAAAGTGAATGTTTGTAGCTATTTGTATATTTCATTGATTTATTTTTGAAATGCAGATTTTGATTGATTTATTTGTGAAAGGAATAAAATCCATATTTACTTCCATAAAGTGCAATCTCGCCAACTTCTTAGCTGCTAGTGTCACGTAATTTATTACAATCTTAATCACTAACATCTTAACTGGAATAATGGGATATACGCCTTGTGTAGATAGTCACTTATTGTATAGATATACTTTATATGTCAAATTTATTAAAAAATTGAGCAGACTGTGCATGAAAGTATGACTCAATTTAATTTGTTAAAAATACGCAATAAATCTTTAATTGAAGTATTTCAAACCACTGCTGCCCTTACCTATACAATTCCATCTTATATAGCTTATAGAAAACAAATAAATTTCCTGGCTAAATTGTATCATCCCTGGCTCTACGGTGACAAATGGCGCCCTCAACGTGTTAAAGAACTACGAATATGATGATAGAAATGCGATATAGATCTCATGTTATGTGCTAATTCCATTTGTCACCGTAGAGCCAAGGGTGACCTCCGGCTAGCTCCGGATTCCCGACTCCCAATGAAAGGGATGTAGGTAAGAAAAAAATGGCTTACGGTTTAATAATGATTATATTCCAACTTCACATGATCATAATATTATTCCAAAAGCTGTTTAAAAAATTATATTATTTCAATATTCGTAATTTATACAATTTAGCCTGAAAATTAATAAGATGTTTTCCAAAGTTTTGGTATTGTATATTATATATCTCGATAATCAACAATAATGAATTTTTTAGGAACATTGTCATAGTGTGACATGTCATTTTTTGAATTTTGATTTGAGTCATGGAGTAATAAAGAAATTAGCCGAAAATCTTAAGGTTGGGCAGTGTTCCTGTCACAGTAAATAAAGTTTAAACTTTACAAACAAATGTATTTTTTTTAGGTTATTTTTCTTAGGTTACATATTATATATATATATATGTTGCTTTTTTATTATTTGTGTCATATTCTATACCATATGTTTTGTTTTAGATATTTCTAGAATAATTATTCAAGCAAGTTCTTCTTGAATCACTTATTGTGTACATTTTTATTAGACATTTAGATAACTTAGGTATCACTACATGTAAAAAATAACAATATAATTATACTGAAATAGTTTTCATATAGATACAGAAATATGCTTGCATTTTAATTAACTTACCAGCAGTATAAGTGTATAGTTTCAATAGTCTACATATAGAATAGTTGTGATCTTGGTATTATAATACCTCGACTGATTTACACTTTAATTTTGCAGTATATATAAACGTAAAGGAAGGCTGCTATTAAAATATTGCCAATATTCAGTTTAAGACCTACTTCTAATTATTTTAGCTATATATTATATTGGAGCTTTTATCATAAGATTTATATCAATGCAACTTGGCCTACAAATCGTATTGTAAATACGGATAGATTGTTTCAAGTAAACCTGATTTTTATATGGATACAATAACTTTGTTTTGCTCTTTGATGGTGACTTCACTTGCAATTAGTTCACTTTTAATAGTACATTAACATATATAACAAATTTAGTTCCAGACTATTGGAATGACAGGACACTATGTTTCATGCATCCACAGGTGACTGCTCACCATCAGGCAGGTCATAAGTCTTTGCCACCATAGGGATATAAAAGGTTTTATACGGCTAAAATATTAGTGAATTCAAGTAAATAAAATGCATTCATTGAAAAACAGTAGCTGCAATTCACTGTCATTTGAATATTTAAAATAAATAGAAGTAGGCATAAACTGGGCAGTATAATCTCTACAATAAATAAATGTACATGTTGTAAATTACAATAGATACCTATGTATTATTTGTTAAATTTTGTGGAATTGTGTAACTTGCAGATAATTATAATAGTGGAATTGATATGATATTGTAGTTTTCATTATTATTTAAATGTGCACAAATAAAAAAATTAGCAAATACGTTCATTTGATTTTATAACTAATCACCAACTTCTTACACTACCACCAACTACTATCCGGATTCAACACTAATATATATTGTTGCTAATTTTTATCAATTGTATTACAATTTTGTCAAAATGTTACTGTTTTATATCCCATTACTTGGCATGGGTTTCTTAAGGAGGAAATGACACTGGCGGTTTGTGTGGTATCTACTGGTAATAATTATTTCACATATTAACTGAACATATTAAATATTCATAGCTTTTAGAGTATAGAAGTATATTCAAAATTAATTTGGCTCTAACAGTAGAACGTGGCTGTATATCAGTCATTCAATGTATATAAATTATAGCAACAATAATCCACTGGTTAAAATATTCAAAATAGGTACATAATTAAATACTTTTATTACATAATGAGATATATTTTTATAAGATGCTTAACAATAAATTTAAGATCTAAGTACACATAATTTGATTATAGTGCTGATAAAGTATTATTAAATAAACAGACAATGTTTGAGTAAATGTGAAAAAGAAACTGTTGTAATTCTCATAAAGAGACCATAAATGCTAATATAATAAAATCAACTCGGCATAGCAGTTTCGGATGCAGAAATGTATTTTATTGTAAATATTAAACAATTTAAAGAACGGTACAAGAACTCTTTTCGCGGAAAGGATTCACTTTTTGACTTGAAAAGCCCACAAGTAAACAATCTTCTTGCTCATGCTCGTTGATATATTTCACGATATCAGCCACGGCCACCGATACGGGAATGCGTTTAATAGCAGCCTCCCTGCGTAGCTGTTCTGTTACAGCACGTTGCTGTTGTAATGTTGATACCATCATGTCCATAACGGCAGTATCTGATAGGCCTATGTTGAATGAAATTTATTACGGTTGATGTTAAAATGGGCGTAGCCTGACTAAATGTCACCTGTAACAAACAATACAATCTTAATGTAATTATATTTAGTATTATAAAACAACGCAACTACAGTGATAGACATACCGAAAAAGCGAATATTAGATATTACGTGCTTTATTCCTCAGTTGCAGTTTAATCCAGAATTAAATATTATACATCAACCCAGTAAGCACAATGCAAATTTTAGACTAGATACAGATGAGCAAAGAATATATGTACTCGTGAAGGTTAAACTATTGCACAGATAAACAATATATTGCCTCGGTAACGGTATTTCCAAATAACTCGAGTTTTGTTATGGAATAACTCGAGCTAGGTATATAAATTTGTAGCAAGATGTAATAAATATTATCTCAGTTCTAAGTAATACCATGAATTGGTTGCTTTACTCTATGTATTGATTTCATGTATTGCATGGCTACGTTTTATTGTTACCTAAAATACGTATTTATATTATCAAACGAAAGATCATTTTTATTTCAAAGTTTATTAAACTCTACCAAGTTATGGGAACTGATTTCAAGTTAATAGTAATTATAGTCTAATAATAAGTATTCAGAAAGCTATTACTAATGTTCACGAAGGTAACTGGCCAGAGAATGGGGAGAATAAGAAACAAGACGCCTGGTATCAAGCGCGGATCCAGTCCTCATAAAAGGTTGTGGTCACAGCTACTAGAAAATCGGTTAAGTACGAGTCGGAGCATGAACATGCTCATTAACAATCATGCAAGTCGTTTATGAACTTTTGAATTAGATTATTTTCTTTTTTCTGAGTATAAGGCCTTTGGATTTAGGAATGGAAATAAACTTAGGAGGAAGTCGGACCCGATTTCTTCAAATAAAATAGTCAGTTTCGATCCAAACCTATTTCAATCAATAACTTATATTTATTTCTTTTTTTCTAGTAGATAGTAAGCCAATATAGGGACACTAGACTGGGTAAATAGGTATTTTGACGTTGTATCAGGAGTAATGTAAGTGAGATCAGCAAGTGAGATTTTTATTATTTTTTACATTTTGTAAGAATATCAAATTAAATTAAATGCAAATTAAATTAAGGTACTTTTCTGTGCCATTGAGGCACGCAACCAAGATTTTATTCTGCGAAGAGTAGAAAAAGATCTCTCTGCGGTAGCTACGCTGACCGGAAGAGTTGCCAGTATTTGTGCGTTCCGAATCACGCACGTTTCATGATTAATTGTGTTTTTTTTAATTTTATTAAGCCGTACCGTATATTATCATCAGGCCTATCGATCTCAATACATCGTAAAAGTGTGACGTCACAAGTCTATTAAGGTTGTGGGTATGCCCATCGTACCCACAACGGTGGATCCGCCCTTGCCTGGTATTGGTTCAAATGTCTCATGAATCCGAAAAACTTATAGGTAATGATTGCAGAATCAGCAGAGAATACTGGAGACTATTTCTAAAATGCATATGCTGATACTAGATTAACCCGTAAACTTGGATTATTGCATAAGTTGTTCCTAATTAGATTGAGAAAATTACTTGAATATGGAAGAATATTGCAGTGAAAAACAAAAGACATAGCAAGGATTGCTCTCTATTAAAGCAAGGCTAGACGACTGATTTATTGGTATTATAATATGAGCTTGGCTAGCGGACGAATACAATCCTTCTTGTTATTGCTCTCGATCATTCCAGTAATCCATAATTGGACTACATTTCAAAGTTCTAAGCATATGTTTTTATTATTTTATAAGAAAGAAGACAAAAAATTAAGGGACCCATATTTTTTCTTTTCATTTTTAAACTTGTTTTTAATACATAATTTAATAATTGAATTTTTACTCATTCTAAAAGAGCGTATGTACAAAATCAGGAATAATAAAGGTTTTTTCAATGCCTCTTCTCTAAAAAAAATATTAAAGTGACATTAGCATAGGTACTAGCCGTAGACAGAGTATACGGTACCTACTAGCAATAATAGTGATGCGAAAAGGAATTGATCGTATCGATATACATGTTAATAAAGCATCTATCAATGCAATATAACACAAATTACTTTATAAATATTTTATTGCTCTTCTGTTTATATTTTAAGAATTTCGTATCATTTTACTTTTATAATATCTAGATCTATTGATAATATCTTGATTGGTGGTTCATTATCCAGCTATGACTGACTGACTATATAGTATAATTCTATTCCCATAACTAGTATCTGTGGGGATTTCGTTTGAACCAGTCATTTACCAACACTTTTTGAAAGCTAAATTATTCCTCCCACGTTTCATCTTCTCTAATTTTATTTAAATAGTGATAACGTTTGAAAACTATATCTAGTTTTTCAATTAGAACAGATCTTTTGGGTCGACACTGACGCCACCTGTAGCCCATTGTATTCAACAGCAATTATAATGTACGAGGACGGCACCCCAAGGAAAAAATTAGTTAAAAACTTAACGCAACAAGTAGTATGAGAAATATCGGAATAATTTTCTTTTGTAAATTAAATTATATAATAGTGTTATAAATTACTGTACGATCAAAACTGGCTACACAAAAATGCTTACATGTTTTCTTCCGTTTTGTGGGTGGTTGGCTGAAATCATGAAACCATACATGTGTAGCCAAGCATATGGCTGCTGAATTTTATTTCCTTAGCTTTTCTAAATTGTAAAGTAAGCAAAACAAAAAATACTCATCTGTGTTTTTTTATTCGTATTCGTACCCAATTTTGATCAAAAGTTAATGTTAAGTTGTGGGGCAACATTTATATATTAAATCGCTTGATATTTAACTGGAGAAAATAAATTCGTATAATACGACTATTCATTATTACATATAAACCATTTAATTGTAAAAAAAATGGAAGGTGACGGAACCGAAAAATCTAAGGTTAATGATGGTAAGTCGTATTCCGGCATACCTGAAGCAGTATTTGTGGTAAGTTTTTGCCTTTTTTGGTGTTTTCTTACATCATTCTCGAGAATTCGATAGAAAACTGAATTTTGTTTTAAATAGCTTTCAGTTAAGTATCTATAAAAGATTACATTACTTGAGCACACCTGTAACTAGTAGTTATTTTTTTAATAGTCCTGTAGAGTTAACTTTTATTTGAAGTTCCATAAATCTCTTGATTCTAAAAATAATACAGTTATAATCTCCAAATTTTTTATAATTGTTTTTAGGACAATGTAGATGAGTTTATGAATTTACCTGAAAATTCAGGTGGTGTAGACAAAGTTCTACGGAAGCTAGATGAACAACATGGTAAATACAAATTAATGGAATATACTTTGGCCTCAAAGAGGAGGCGACTCCGTCAACAAATACCAGAGTTAGCTCGATCACTGGAAATGATTGACAAACTGAAAACACAAACTGAAGCTTTTGATACACAATTCCTACTCAGTGATCAAGTGTTTCTTAAGGTAATATTTAATGATTTATTAAACTTGGTATTGTTAGTTACTTGAACTGAAAGAAATAGAAAATAATGTTTTTAAAAGTACTTGATATATTTTTAATTATATCTACGATAACAAAACATTCTTATTATTAACAAATTTTACTTTTATGTTGCAAACAAAATCATACCACTCTCAAAATCACCAAAAGGGCAATGAGGGTTATGCTTGGAGTTTCTATGGATGATTAGGCAGGGCACATTGCTTTTAGAACTGTCTGACCGTTGGGTGAAAAGATCCTTGAGTGGGTCCCCATATATTTTGGGAAACCTATATACAAGAGTGTGTCTACTGGCTGAAATGAAAAATGTTTGAATAAATAATATTAGAAGGAAAAATTGATATTAAGTAAATATTATGGATTACATATGATAATGCAGAAAAAATATTTTTCAGGCAAATATTCCACCAACATCAACAGTTTGTTTGTTTCTTGGAGCTAATGTTATGCTAGAATATTCATTAGAAGATGCAGAAAAACTACTTACAACAAATATGGCAACAGCTGAAAAAAATTTGGAATGTGTAGAACACGACTTGGACTACCTTAGGTACCTTCTCTAATAAATTAAATAAATTATGTATAACAAAATTCAATATATCTATTTATGAGTTTGTTTTTAGAGACCAATGGACGACTACTGAAGTAAATATGGCTAGAGTGTACAACTGGGATGTCAAGAGACGACAAGCTGCAAAAGCTTCAAGTTAAACAAATATTTATTAAGTCTATTCATATTTATTGCAAATATATTAAACATTTAAACACACACTGTCAGTACAACTAGTACTTGTTACAATTATTGAGTAACATTCAATCAACAGAAGTAATAGTGTTTAATATACATGTATTCAATAAAAAATAGTTTCAAGACTTTCTGAGTGCAGTATTTAAACATTAAAGACTATTCAACATATATTTTACTGCTGTGTATATTCAATGTTGATTAGTACTGAGTAAATTATAAAACACCATATTAAAATTCAATGTGATATTGTCTAATGCAGTCTTTGAAATTATTGTTTTACAAGTTAATAATTTGACTAGATGTTACTATAATCTGCAAAATAGAAAACTTTAGACTAAGAGTGTTGTCCAATAATGGCTCCGCTTAATGTTTATGTACCTTTTTTTCTGTAAATGTTATTATTGCTTCTATTTTGTTTTTTTAATGCATATCAAATTAATTTCTGGGCTTGTTTATGAACAAATCTTATTAAATTTTGAAAATTTTCTGATTTGTCGGATTTTATAACAAATATGTCAGTATATATTGTAATTAATGTTTTAACTAATAAAATTACAATTCACTAATTATGTAATGTTTTATGTGCCATTTAAGCACCATTGTAGGCACCTCATCATCGTGCTCAAGAAAGCAAACTAGCTATATCATAAAAAAATGCCAAGAAAAGAAGCCATATAGCCTGCTTTCTCCGTTTTACTACGAAACTACAATAAGATTCGCTACCCTGCTATGTATAATTGCATTAAAAGACATCCATCTAAATACCCTTTAATGACAGTTAACGAATCTGTAAGCTCATGCTTTAAGAGGATCTCGACCATGTATATATAGACATTTCTAAAATAATTTGGAACCAGAATTAGCAGAAAAGTTACTCCTGTTTCATTCGTGACTACCCACATGAATTTGTACTATGTTATATGAAGTAATTACAGGTCATAAATCACGCCCCACACATGTAGGCAATAAATATAAAATCTGATTCACCTTATCAAATCTTTGTGCGGTCTAAAACCTTATAGTCAAAAACTAATTGTAGGAGTTGAAATTTCTTTGTTTATCCTGCTACAGAAATTTAAAACTTCATATACGTCATCTTTGATTGATGTAAAATTCTCTGAATTTATAATATTTTATTTCTGTTTTGATATCACGTTTGTGTGTATTATAATTTTCTATTTGGTGTAAAAGCTGTCTTTTGCTATAACATTTATGTATGTATTGTAAACAATATCATAGTTAAGTAATTTTAGGCTTATCTACCTATATTTTAACAAATTATTTGACATTGTACAAATTGGTTTTAAGTGTATTTTCATTATCTACTAAATAAGTTCAAGTTTATTTAACACAAACTAAATTTAAACTAGACTTAACTACCTATATATTAAGTGAACTGGAACAAAATGACAAACATGAACCACGTAAAGATTGAAGATGATGAAGGCAGCAAAGGTTAAACTAAGAAGAGATTCGACGAGTGTTATTCGTTCATGAGGAAGAGCGTTTGATATGCTCAAAAATGTTGATTGCGAGAAAATATATACTAAATATGGGAAAAGAAAAGAATTGGCTCCGGCCTTGATCTCGATTTGACAAAGAAGTTATAAAACTAAAGAAATGGCTGTATGGGCTGGCTGGGTACCCTTTGCCTTCCAGGAATGGGAGGTTGAAACCAAAAAAAAATTTGGTTGACGTTTCTGATGCTCTTTGTGTTTTTGTATTTGTAAACCGAGTATTTTGCAAATATCTTTGTTTAGGTTCATTCATATTTCGTTTGCTTTGTTCTTAAACTGAAGAATATATCACTATTTTGAGAACTTAAATAAGAATACATTCAGAATGTCCGGTTGTGATTCACAAAAACCAGAAAGCTCTAAGGATAATATTTCGACTAATTCGATTGATGAAGGTTTACCAAGAGAACTCAGTCAGTTGAGTATGTCAAGTGCTTCCAGCCAAGATGAATGTTATTGTGATAAAGATCATTCTGAAAAAGCACTTAAAAATATTTACCAATATTATCAATCACAACAATTATGCGACGTGGCGCTTATTGCGGGCGGATGCAGGTTTGAATTGCTTCTATAATTATGTCTCTTTGTATAATATATTCTTGAAAAGTATTACGTATTTTATATAATTTTCAAGAACTGATACTGAAACTGGAACTTCTGAACTAAATAAATATTAAATAAATTTTCATATGAAAATGTTTCATAAAATTTATTGTGAATTTATCTATTTTTTAGAATACCGGCGCACAAAGCAATATTAGCTTCCTGTAGTGAATACTTTGCAGCAATGTTTACAGGCTCATTGAAAGAAGCTCAATCAAGTGAAATTACTCTTGAACGCATTGACTCACAAGCTCTGCAAGCTCTTGTACGCTATTGCTACACTGGGACAATTGGTATATTATAGTAAAATTAGTTTTTTAAAGATAGAGACCAATAATTAAGTAGATTTTATTTATAATATTTCAGAACTTAGAGAAGAAACAGTGGAGGTCCTCTTATCGACAGCTAGTTTGCTTCAACTTAACACAGTAACTGAAGCTTGCTGCGCTTTCTTAAAGAAGCAGTTAGATCCATGTAATTGTTTAGGTATTGCTTTGTTTGCTGAACAGCAATCCTGTATTAACTTACACAAAAGTGCACTGGAATATACTTACCAACATTTTATGCAGGTATTTATTTTTATAACTTAGTCTTATAACTTAAAAAATATTCTACATATGAAATGGTAACAATAAACTAATTATAAAGTTCTAGACAATTTTTTTATAACTATATATTAATAAATAATAATAATCTTTATTTACTAACACAAATAAAAAAATAGAGAGATCAATAGAGTCCTGTTTAAAAAATGGTGGGAATTGTATCTTACTGGCTAAAAATATACAAATTTTTGATTAATAAAAAATATATCTTACAAATTTTAGTATGGTGGAAAATAAGCAAATTTTAAAAGTACAACTTTACCTATTTCTATATACACTTTCTCCTTACAGATTAATTTACATATTTGTGGGGAAAACTGTTTAATTGAATCCATATGTGTGATAACACATTTTATAATTATAGTACAATCCTGATAGATAGGTGATAGGACTCACCTTGTATCAGGACTTAACATTTTTGTGCTTAAGTTTACATTTTATTTTCAATGATAACTAGTTAATAATAGTTTGCAATATTATCAAAGAAGTTTTTATACATGTAAAACATTATTAAACAACATTTACAATAACAACATTTCAATTGTTTTTACTTTAAAAAATTCTAATATAATTGTGTGTTACTGTTACTAAATAATAATTGTCATAAAACATAAGAAATATGTTAATAATTCAGCAAATTATTGGATTATAAAATTTATCCAACATGGCCCTGATGGCAAATGGTTACAATTCCCTAAAGTACATGTAGTTGGGACAATGGGATTCATATTACCTATGCAACACCCACAAATACCACTGAGTATGTTTCCAATTTGTTACATAGTAACCTGTAATTTACAACCTATCTTTCCTTCATACCAGAACAGTTTTATGTTTGTACTACAGTTTAACCACAAGATAAATATGTAAAATATTTAAAAATAATTATTATACTTTCCAAAACATAATCACTCGCTTATTCTTCCAAAATGATTTCCCATGCATTACTTACAGAGAATAATGTTTATAACAATTTTCAGGTTGTGAAACAGCAAGAATTTTTGACCCTTCAAGTAGATCAACTGTCAAATTTGTTGAAATCAGATGATCTGAATGTTGTTTCTGAAGAGAATGTATTTGAAAGCTTAATGGCTTGGGTGCAACATGACAGCACTAACAGAGAACAACACTTACCAATTTTACTTACACTGGTCAAGTTACCATTACTCTCCTCTGAGGTATACAAATCTTATAATCACAATAATAATATATTTCGAACTTTGCATCCATATTTTTATTTAAGTATATAAGTGAGTGATAAAATTAATCTAAATTAAAATTCTAACTATTCTATTTGCCCACTGACTGTATACTAAATATGAGTTTATACTAAAAGATAAAAAAAATTAAAGTTATATTTTATTTAATCTATCCAAATTCACTAACAGTTCATCTAAAAAGGCAGCAGCTACATCAAATTACTTGTTGATGTAATTAATATACATACATCCTTAAAAATAATTGAAATAGTATAATTCTATTATTTGATAGTTTTGGTTGATAACCTTTCACAATGCACATTAGAATTCAAACAAATCTCTATTCATAATAATATATTGTCGAGCACATATTAAAATGAAAAATATTTGTATATAACATTAGCAATATGTGTATTGCCTATTACATCTAACTTACTCATTTTTCTCAAGTACCTGATAGACAAAGTGGAAACTGCATGTGGCAACGTGTCAGAATGTCAACCTTTGATAATGGAGGCTGTGAAGTGGCATCTGCTCCCTGAACGTCGTTCTCTTTTATTCTCACACAGAACTAGACCTCGAACGTCAACTATTGGTCGTCTTTTAGCAATTGGAGGCATGGATGGCTACAAGGTATAAGTTGATCCCTTTATATACATATTATTAATATATTTATATACATCTAATTGGTGACTGCTTATAATTGAATTGGTCAAAGATGCTGGTTCTCAACCTGTCCAAATCAAACATTTTTCTTGCATTATTTTCATATATTGTCGTCATCTATCCCTTTACAGGGTGCAAGTAATATGGAAATGTATGATCCAAGAACAGACACCTGGATGCCATTTATGAGAATGGGTGCAAGAAGGTTACAGTTTGGAGTGGCTGTTATGCAAAATAAACTTATTGTTGTGGGTGGAAGAGATGGCCTTAAAACTCTCAACACAGTGAGTTAACTAAATAATAAAATAATGTATTGGACATTCAATTTATTAAAATCCCGTGTTGCAAAACCTTATTATTCATATAAGGTTCATATATCCAATAAATTGGTTTTACACTTTTAAGTATCTTAACATATGTTAAGATTAATGAGTAAATATTTTTTGATTAGGTTGAATGCTTTGATCTCACTTCGTTAAGTTGGACCACATTAGCTCCAATGAATACCCATCGTCATGGGTTGGGAGTTGCTGTGCTAGGCGATGGGCCTAATTCCCCTGTTTATGCAGTTGGTGGTCATGATGGGTGGATATATCTAAATTCTGTTGAGCGGTAAGTATGAAATATTTACTTATTGCATTAATAACAATCTAAAGACAAAAGTATGAAACATAGAACTTTTAACTTCAACTGGTATGAAAAGAAAGATAATAGATAAGTTGACAAAACATGTTATCAGCTACCTAGTAAAAACAAAGGGTATGAATTTCACATTGTTTTAAGTCACTTGTTAGTCTGTAAAAAATAATTAAGATTATCCAGTAAGTGATCATGTGACATCAATTTCTTAAAATAGTACTTATGTTCATCAATCACATTGTTTTATTGATAGATGCGTGTGTGTGTGTGTGCAAATTTATGTTTCATAAGGATTATCTCAAAAATGAATATATTTAGGACTATATCAAATGTCCATTAATAGTGAATAATATTATGTTTTCAAATCCTAATCTTAATATTCTAAATGCAAATTAGATTTTCAAATTAGGTTTCGTATTTTATTTATTGAGTTTATTTTGTCCTGTATAAAATATGAAGGAAATGATTAAAACAATACACTTAAATGAAAAATTTATTTAATAGCTCTTTTTGCTGCTTCCATACCGTTCTTCATCGATCGGATGAGAGTCACGATCAAATGTTGTGGCAATTTATTCCTCTTAGATTGCATTTTACACCTAAGTGTTTCTGGGTCAGAATCTCTTGCACGAATGTATCTTTAATTCATCCCATAAATGTTCAATGGGATTTGTATCCGGTCTTCTTGCTAGTCATGTCATAATGAAGGTGAGCCCTAGCATTGTACACGTATATGAAATGGTTGCCAATCAAAAGTGCATTGGGCATCACGTGAGGTTCAAGACACTGTTAGACAAACTAATGACAGTTTAGTACAGCCAGACATGGCCCAGACCTTTTCTTCAATGTATTTTTTTCTGTACACCTTGTTACATTTAGCATAATTTTATACTCATCAAATTTTCGTCCATTAGAAATATAGATGGTCACGTGCAAAATTAAGGGGCGCTATTTGATAGTCTGCGGCTAATTTCGGCTCATGTACTTATAGTGAGTAGTAGAATCACTTATAGTGGTAACCTTACATACATGAAGCTACTGATGTAGTTGAAAAACGTTAGGCGTTGATATAAAAAATAGCTCATCTCGATGAGAAGTAACATCAACTAACCAGTCTCTCGATAGCGTTTGCAGACTATAAACAGACGGCTGGATGAAATCTCAACCAAAAATTTATCAACAAATATTATGACGCAATTTTATCATATTTTGAAACTAAAAAAGTAACTATTTAATAGCTATGTATGGTTGAGATTATATTGGGTTGGTGCATAATTATTGCGGTTTTTCTTAAACAAATTATATTCGACAAAAACAATAACAAAATTTAGAAAAATCATCTTTAAATTATTATTCCGGAGCATATTCACTATCTACTTCAATTACGGCTTCCCATTTGCTTGGCAGCCGGTCGATTCCACGGGCGAAGAAGTTGCTGTTCTTAGAGGAAATCCAGTCTTTGTCGGCGGCCACTAAGTCATCCAAGTGGTCGTAAACTTCGTTCGTGAGCCAATTTTTCAGCGATCGATGGACGTGATAGTCTGTAGGCGCTTCTGTGGGAGAATATGGCGGATGAGTAAGCAGTTCCCAACAACCCTTATTGGCGATGGATTCGACGACACGACGCTCAACATGTGGACGCGCATTATCGTGGTGGAAGACGATATGGTTCTTTTTGCGCGGTCTTTTCATCTCGATTGCGTGAACATGAAACATGAATGCGGTGAAGTTGTTGAGCCAGATAGACGTCGCTGTTGATATTTAATTGCCGCTTGCCGTTTTTGTCCGAAATCCGCCACGCTCATCGTCGTCATTCCACCAATAACAAATCCCGTTTGAGATGATTTCCCAGGTGATAATTCCGCTTCTGTCCTGTGCTTGGTCGTTGAAATATGATGGTCGACCTCTTCCTTCTTCATCTGCGAGGTTTGTATCGCCCGATTTGAACTTCTTGAACCATCTTTCAACTTGGCTTTTGCTGGTTGTTCCTTCGCCAAAAAGTTCGTTGAGATCACGGAATGACTATGCTGCATTCCAACTTTTTTCGAAGTGGTAGCATAATATGGCGAATATGGATATGATTTTCGATACGCATCTTCACTAACTGAAAATAAAGAATTATTTTGATGAAATGAAAAATAAACAACTTTTAAAGAAAAAAAAAGTCGCGAAAAAAGCCGCAACAATTATGCACCAACCTTTTACTTGTAAAAAGTCGCTTCTACATGCCTACACCTATACAGTAGTACATGAAAATAATGTATATCATTAATTGTATTGAGAATTTTCTAATAAAGTTGTATATAAGCTGGCTTTGTTAGGTGGGATGCATGTTCACGTACATGGACCATAGTGTCCCCGATGTCGGGCGCGCGCAGCACGTGCGGGGTGGCGGCGCTGCGCGGGCGCCTGTACGCCGTGGGCGGCCGTGACGGCGCCGCGTGCCTGCGCTCTGTCGAGTGCTACGACCCCGCCACCAACCACTGGGCCAACTGTGCGCCCATGACTCGGCGGAGAGGCGGCGTCAGCGTGAGTGCCTGGTTTAGTCGCGGCAGCGTCACTGTGAATACGTAATGTCGTAGCCATCTTCTGATCGCCTAATTAGTCGTAGCCGCCTGCGAACGTCGATATTGCTCAGCCACTGACCAAGGCGAACTGCACACCCTTGACGCGGCTGCAAAGGGGCGTCAGCGTCAGTGCGTAGCCAGCTTCTGAATGCCCAGTGCTATGTTTGCCAAACTAATCACAAAACTCTACCTCCGTCGATTGCTATGACCATTGCCCTAACTGAAGATAATAAAAACAATGTTTTTAAAAACATAGTTATTGCAGAAAAATGTTGCTTTCTTTGTAGTTTGATTTTTTTTTGTATAAGGCATAAGCTAGTAAGAAAATATTAAAAAATAATTAGAATGTTTTGTTCACACTAATAATAATCAAATATCACTTAATGACCCTCCATCACTAGTTTCTCCCACTTCTATGATAAAATCTTCCATTACATTTTCCATTGCTATTTCCTTATCCCATTACTCATTCTCCAGTTTCTGAACATGTTTTCCGAAATTAGTCCAGTTTTCTTTCGTTACTGATGAAATGGCATGGCTTTATTTTGCGTTCTACGAATTGCTTAACAGCGGCCAAAGCAAATTCAATAGGATTTAAATCGCCCATATTTGGAGTAGTCTTATAATATCTTGGCCATATCCTTTAATCGTATTTGTTGTAGGTTAGTGTTGTTCTATAATTTTAAAAAAATCTGGTTTCCCTCATTTATTTGTTACAAGAAATGTTATCTTCTGCCAACAATTTTATTATTGCAGATTTTAGCAAACTTTTTGTTGCAGACTTATTTAGCTGAACACTATGGTGCATTATATAAGATGCATTGTCTATTACCACGACACTGCAGTCAGGAAATAAAGGCAAAATTTTCGTTCAATGTTACAGTTTTCAATTTCTTTTCTGTCTAGTTTTCGTTCTTGAGAATAACTCATAGGTTTTTTTAACACGTGACCAGGAAGCTACCTATTAAATTGTAAATAATTAATACACATTTTAATTTGATATTTTCGTGATACAAGCGTATACCATAAACACTATATACTACAGTCCTCTCCCCTAAACGTATGCTAATATCGAACGGATGTTTTTAACAATTGATTAAAATATGTCTTTTCCATAATTCCCCTGTGTCCACTTGAATTTCGTAATGTAGTCTGCCAAACTTCCTAATTACTGTACCTAATCGCCATTTACTTTGTGTATCAGAATAATCTCTTGCCAACACTCGTTCTCCGGTTTTAATTTCCCTTATTGAAGTCGGTCGGAATCCCTGCGGCCGCGAAGGCGTTATATTGCGTCTTCGATACACCGCACTCAGGGGCGTCCTTATTTCGCGACTGAACATCATGTCGTAAGGACATTTTCCACGTTGCGTTGGTGTCCTTCTTAAAAACGCCGTTACCTTCGTTGATTTCGTGTATATGTCACCCCCCTCCTGTCTCATTGCTTGTAACATTTTTTTGATGGTCTGTACGTAACGTTCGACTTGACCATTTGTAGGTGGGTGGTATGGGGCTGACGTTTTATGTATAATTAATGTTTATCTTAAGATAATTTACAAATTCCTCTGAAACAAATTGTCTTCCATTATCTGAAACAATCACGTGAGGTAATCCAAAAATAGTAAAAATCGTCTAATTTCCTTTTACACCACGCACTGGTCGTAGACTTAATAGGTATTATTTCAACCCATTTGCTAAATGCGTCAACAATAATAAATAAATAGAACCCCTGTATAGGACCTGCAAAGTCCACATGTAACCTTTGCCAAGGGGCCGTTGGTTCTTCCCAATGATGTACTTGGACTTTCGCAGGTTCATTTTGTTTCATTTGACATTCTCAACAATTTTTAACTAAACTCTCTATATCATAGTCAATCTTTTTCCAATAGACGTAGCTTCTTGCTAGTAGTTTCATTTTAACTATGCCTAGATGTCCCTCGTGTAATTTTTCTGCTGTCCGTAAAGTCTTTGGTATCATTATCCTATTGCCAATAAATACACATCCATCTTGTAAGGTAAGTTCGTTTTCATTATATCCATGTGTCCGTACCCCTGTCCCCGAGTTCAAAGCAGTAATCAATGTGATATTCATGTTCCTTATTTGATTCTTCAGCTATTACGTTTCGATTAATGTTTTAAGGTATTCAGTTGGATTAGCTGAAATAATGTAGGTTGATCTATTTTATCAGCTGGTGTATCGATAGGGGAACGTGACAAATAATCAGCATTTCCATTAGCACTTGAGGATTTGTAGTCAATTTTATAATCAAACCCAGATAGGAAGTGAGCGTAGTAGAACAGTCTCATAGTGCTCATTGGTGACAACGTTTTGCATGGGTGGAACATTGTAATCAGCGGTTTATGGTCTGTAATCAGTGTGAATTTACGTCCGTAGCAGTAGTGGAAAAACTTTTTAAGTCCCCAATAAATAGCTCTTGCTTCTTTGTCGATTTGACTATACTTTTTTTCGGCGCTAGTCAGTGTTCTGGACGCGAAAGCGATAGGTTTGTCTGTACCATCAGGCATTCTGTGGGATAAAACCGCTCCAAGTCCTAAAGGGGAAACATCTGTCGCTAAGGTAATAGGTTTATTCAGGTCGAAATGTACAAGAATGTTGTCACTTACAAGTTGCTCTTTAATCTTATTGAAACTTTTTCCACATGATTCAGACCACTTAAACTGTATTTCTTTTCTTAAGAGATTGTTTAGAGGGGACGATATCGACGCTAGATTAGGGATGAATTTATTATAATAGTTTGCCATTCCTAAAAATGTTCTTAGCTCACTTACATTCTCAGGATGTTGTGTATCCAGGATTGCCTTAACCTTGTCTTTGTTTTTGCGTAACCCATTTGCATCTATCGTATGTCCCAGGTATTTTATATTCTTCTGAAAGAAAACACATTTACCTTTATTTAGCATCAGATTTTTCTCTTTGAGTTTCTGTAAAACTGATCGCAATCTTTCCAGTAACTGTTGTTCTGTTACCCCTTGTATGATGATATCGTCGAAAAAACATTTGACTCCTGCCAGACCCTGAAGAGTTCGGTCCATGAATTTCTGCCATAAAATAGGTGCCACTTTCACGCCGAACATAAGACGATTAACCTTATACGTACCTTTATGTGTACTAAGAGTTTGTAAGAGACTGTTTTCTTCGTCCATTTGCATGTTTAAATATGCTTGAGTGATGTCTAGAGTGCAAAATAATCTTCCTCCGTTGATTCGATAATGGGAATGGGATATTGCTCGTTCATAATAACTTTGTTAAGCGTGACTATGTAATCTGTGTATTATACTTCACTTACTTTTTCTAAGAGGCTCAATTTTTTTTTATTGCTTTACGTGGCAGACGAGCTAGCGGTACGCCTGATGTTAAGCGTTAACCGCAGCTCATGGACTTAGCAATCCCAGGGGTGGACACAGCTAAGCCGCTGCTTACCGAGATAAGATTACTCTCTTTAAGCCTCGTTTGAAGAGGAAACACCGCAACAGGAAGATCATTCCACAGCAGCTTACAAGTCCGTAGAAGAAATGATCGCTGGAAACGCACCGTACTAGACGGGAACGGATCCAGGTAGATAGGGTGAAGTCTATTGCGGCGTCGAATGGTACGGTGGATAGAATGGTGCCGCTGGTACCAAGTCAAACATTTCCTCGGAGCACTCCCCGTTGAAGAGCTGATAGAACACATAAAGGGCTCCAAAGTCCCTCCGCTGCTCCAGTGACTCCAATTTATCCGTCAGATGGGGATCATCAACGATCAGCCCATCTCTGAATGGAGTCAAGTGGGTCGAGCTGGTATTTGGGAGCGCCTGTCCAGATATGCGAGCAGTACTCCACGTGTGGTCGAACTTGCGCTTTGTAAAGTACAAGCCGCTGACCAGGCGTAAAGTAAAGTAACGCTTCGCATTATTCAAAACGCCCAACTTTTTGCTCGCCAGTTTGGCTTTGTCCACCAAGTGACTCCCGAATTGGACCTTGCTGCTAATGTCGACGCCGAGGATCCCAATACTTTCAGAAATACAAAGGGGTACACCTTGGAACTGAGGCGCTATGACAAAGGGGTCCCTCTTGGCAGTGAACGCGCAAACTTGTGTCTTTGTAGGTTTCAACTGAACTAAGTTCCTTTCTCCCCATTCCGAGGCCCGCCCAAGAGAGTCCTCAACTTCAGACACAAGTTGTAACCGTCTTTCCTGTATAATACTCCGAGGAACCCTTTGGAGGCTCGTATATTGCGCGTCACCCGTACTATCATCATCTGCATAGCAATGCATGTTCTCAATTAATAACAGATCATTGATATGCAGAATGAACAGTGTTGGGGAGAGCACCGAACCTTGCAGAACGCCAGCATTAATAGTTTTGGTATCGGAGCAAGAACCGTCCACAACGACCTCAATGCTTCGACCTTCCAAAAAACTAGCGATCTACTTGCAGACTCCCTCGGGGATTCCATAAGATGGTAGCTTCGATATAAGGGCTTTGTGCCAGACCCTATCAAACGCCTTGGCGATGTCAAGGCTGACGGCAAGATTCTCACCATTGCCTTCCAAGGCTTCCGCCCAGCGCGGTGCGTGAGAAACGCTAGAAGATCACCAGCCGAACGACCGTGTCGGAACCCGTACTGATGGTCATTAAGCAGCCGGTGATCCTCAAGGTACTGGAGTAGTTGTTGGCTAACAACCCTCTCCATCACTTTGCAAAGCAAAGACTAATTTAAAAATCTGGAATTACTTTTATTAATTTTTCTTCTCTAGGTCTGCGCTGCGGGTGGGTATTTATATGCCCTGGGTGGACACGAAGCGCCTGCGAATTCTGTAGGCGGTAGATTGGCGTGCGTGGAGCGGTACGACCCAGTGGCAGATGCTTGGGTGTTACTGGCCAGACTATCCTATGGTAGAGACGCTATTGGCTCCTGTCTCTTGGGCGATCGCATCGTCGCTGTCGGTATGTAAAATAGACTTATTTGCATTGGGTAAATGAACCCAGTTACTCATTTGGCACCAACAACGCAGCAAGTAGATGATTTAAACACGAAAGAGCACGCAAATATAACTTCCACTAGTCATGCCACAGACTCACAATAAAATAATTCCACCATACATTTTTACATAATTAACAATTACATACACCGACGAATTCTATTTAATCAACTTATTTTTAATAGATTTTGTGGAGTTCATTATTATCTATTTACAATTTTTTGGTGAAGTGGGCACCTACTGGTTAAATTTGTACCGCATAGTTGGCATACTACTGCCGGTGTCGTCTTTCTTCTGATTTTGTCACATTATATTATATACGTCGTCGGCAAACTATATAGTTTGCCGACGACGCTCAGTAAGCTAATGCCACGGTAGTTTTTACAGTCTTGCTGTGACCCTTTTCCTTTTCCGCTCCTCCAACAAAGGTTGAAAAGGCAGTACAGCTGACTAGCTACCACGCCCTGTCCAGCTCTCAGCATCTCGACCGTAATCCTGTCATACCCAGCAGCCTTACCCAACTTCATACTATTCATTGCATCTACAATCTCTTTCATACAGATATTACTTTCATCCCCACTTGTTGTTTAATCGCTTACGGGGCTTGTCACTTGCATATCCTCTTTCTCGAATAAACTTTCAAAATATTCCTTCCACCTCTTTAGAATACATTCTTCTTCTTCTTCACCTGCCACAATACTTCCATCCTGGTTTCTGATTTTGCCAAGTGAGTTTGTATTATTAGTTCTGGCTGTTCTTATGGACTTCCAGAAGAACTTAATGTTCGTTCTGAAGTCATCAGATAACTTTCTTTCAAATTCATCTCTATCATTCATTTTCTTTCTTTTCACTACATCCTTTGTTGAGTCCTTACATCTTTTATACTCATCCTTCGCATTTTGTACATTTGCTATCGTTGCCTTGTCCATTCTCTGATTGGCTTTTGCTGCCAACCAATCCTGCCACGCTTTCTTCTTTTCAGACACCGCCTTTCATACTTCTGCTCTTATAGTCTTCAACATACTTCCGTTTCTGCTCTTACTTACACCACAGACATACCTAGCTGCTTCCGCGACCCCATCCTTGAATAACTTCCATACCTCTTCAACCTCACAAATTCCTTCTAGTCTGTCAAACTTATCAATCAATTTACTCTTATACTTCTCTCTCACTTCATTGTCTTGTAAAATCTCGAGTTTCACTCTTTCTAGTACACTAATGGGTTCCCGAATACGATGCCGGGCCTAAAAATCCCCCTTATTCGGCACATCACCAGGAAGTGATCAGTACTGATGGCAGTGCCGCGGTATACCCTAGTATCCAGCACTTTCTTTCTCAATCTTTTATCAACCATTACAAAATCAATCATACTTTCCTGATTTCCTTCTTTTCTTGTGTACATGTGGATTTTTTTGTGGTCAAACATTGTGTTTGTTACCACAAGATTTCACTCCAAGCAGACCTCAAGCAGACTCTTTCCATTTTCATTTACTCTTTCATTACCGGATTTCCCTAACAAGTTTCATATCCATCACGCTACACTCCAACCCATCCATTAAAATTTCCAAGCATTACAATTCTTTCATTATGCTTACATTTGTTCAGAACATCTTTCAAACTATGCCAAAACTCATCCCTTTTGGTTTGGGCTCTGGCCCGCAAGGACCGGTTCCACCCCGCATTTTGTGGATCATACACTCCTAGAATGAAGATGCGGGTAAGGCCAACCTTCAGCCTTCCAACCTTCTTTTCGTATTATCGTAATGCCATTATTAGTAAACTATATCTAAATAATGTATATTCAGTTTCATATTAATGTTACACAGTGTTTATATACTTATTAATTATACGAGAAAATGGTGGTATTCGTCCGTAGGCGGGTATGACGGCGTGCAATACCTGTGCGTGGTGGAGGTGTACGACTCGGAGGCGGACAGCTGGAGCAAGCTGTCGCCGCTGGGCACGGGCCGCGCGGGCGCCGCCGTGGTGGCCGTGCCGGCGCCGCGCAACCTCTTCTGATACCGCGCCCACCAGCTGCACACCTACGTCATCGGCTGAGCGGCACTGAGGTCAGACTGGGCACGGGCCGCGCGGGCGCCGCCGTGGTGGCCGTGCCGGCGCCGCGCAACCTCTTCTGATACCGCGCCCACCAGCTGCACACCTACGTCATCGGCTGAGCGGCACTGAGGTCAGACTGGGCACGGGCCGCGCGGGCGCCGCCGTGGTGGCCGTGCCGGCGCCGCGCAACCTCTTCTGATACCGCGCCCACCAGCTGCACACCTACGTCATCGGCTGAGCGGCACTGAGGTCAGACTGGGCACGGGCCGCGCGGGCGCCGCCGTGGTGGCCGTGCCGGCGCCGCGCAACCTCTTCTGATACCGCGCCCACCAGCTGCACACCTACGTCATCGGCTGAGCGGCACTGAGGTCAGACTGGGAAGGGGCGCGCGATCGCCGTCGTGGTGGCCGTGCCGGCGCCGCGCAACCTCTTCTGATACCGCGCCCACCAGCTGCACACCTACGTCATCGGCTGAGCGGCACTGAGGTCAGACTGGGCACGGGCCGCGCGGGCGCCGCCGTGGTGGCCGTGCCGGCGCCGCGCAACCTCTTCTGATACCGCGCCCACCAGCTGCACACCTACGTCATCGGCTGAGCGGCACTGAGGTCAGACTGGGCACGGGCCGCGCGATCGCCGTCGTGGTGGCCGTGCCGGCGCCGCGCAACCTCTTCTGATACCGCGCCCACCAGCTGCACACCTACGTCATCGGCTGAGCGGCACTGAGGTCAGACTGGGCACGGGCCGCGCGGGCGCCGCCGTGGTGGCCGTGCCGGCGCCGCGCAACCTCTTCTGATACCGCGCCCACCAGCTGCACACCTACGTCATCGGCTGAGCGGCACTGAGGTCAGACTGGGCACGGGCCGCGCGATCGCCGCCGTGGTGGCCGTGCCGGCGCCACGCAACCTCTTCTGATACCGCGCCCACCAGCTGCACACCTACGTCATCGGCTGAGCGGCACTGAGGTCAGACTGGGCACGGGCCGCGCGGGCGCCGCCGTGGTGGCCGTGCCGGCGCCGCGCAACCTCTTCTGATACCGCGCCCACCAGCTGCACACCTACGTCATCGGCTGAGCGGCACTGAGGTCAGACTGGGCACGGGCCGCGCGATCGCTGCCGTGGTGGCCGTGCCGGCGCCACGCAACCTCTTCTGATACCGCGCCCACCAGCTGCACACCTACGTCATCGGCTGAGCGGCACTGAGGTCAGACTGGGCACGGGCCGCGCGGGCGCCGCCGTGGTGCCGCCGCGCAACCTCTTCTGATACCGCGCCCACCAGCTGCACACCTACGTCATCGGCTGAGCGGCACTGAGGTCAGACTGGGCACGGGCCGCGCGATCGCCGCCGTGGTGGCCGTGCCGGCGCCGCGCAACCTCTTCTGATACCGCGCCCACCAGCTGCACACCTACGTCATCGGCTGAGCGGCACTGAGGTCAGACTGGGCACGGGCCGCGCGGGCGCCGCCGTGGTGGCCGTGCCGGCGCCGCGCAACCTCTTCTGATACCGCGCCCACCAGCTGCACACCTACGTCATCGGCTGAGCGGCACTGAGGTCAGACTGGGCACGGGCCGCGCGATCGCTGCCGTGGTGGCCGTGCCGGCGCCACGCAACCTCTTCTGATACCGCGCCCACCAGCTGCACACCTACGTCATCGGCTGAGCGGCACTGAGGTCAGACTGGGCACGGGCCGCGCGGGCGCCGCCGTGGTGCCGCCGCGCAACCTCTTCTGATACCGCGCCCACCAGCTGCACACCTACGTCATCGGCTGAGCGGCACTGAGGTCAGACTGGGCACGGGCCGCGCGGGCGCCGCCGTGGTGCCGCCGTGCCGCCGCGCAACCTCTTCTGATACCGAGGTATATTAGAATACTTATTTATTGAATGATAAAATCAAACATTTCATACTTTTTGTCTATCAATAATTCTTATGTTATCTGTATTGTTTGAGGTTCCATTAGATTTTTGTCGATTACAGGATATGTTGTTCCTTGTCATACATAATGATTATGCACATGTAGCTTGATGTAACAGAATGCACAAAGTGCTGGAACAGATCGATTAAGTTCAGAGTAATTAAATATTTGACGCAATGATATAGTTTACGTGTTATGTTCATATGTGGCAAACAAACTTAGCTCGGCCGCGAACGCCGTTAAATATAATACTTTTACTTATGTTGAAACAGTGAATATGCAATGGATTCTTGTTATGAGAATCGGCGGCCAATATTGAAAAAAAGTAATTTCAAATTGTTTTCACGTCGAAATCTGCCTGTAAAAGCCTATGTTGTATAATTATTATTTTGACTAGCATCTTCCTAAATCATTATATACCTATGCTTAATGTTTTGGTTTCAGATTCCTGCATCATAATATGCGACAACGGTTGGACTTTAAAACGACTGCAATTACTGAATTGATCTCAAAGACTTCAACTTCGATGTTACAAACGCTATTTCTCTTATGGTGATCATGTGTATTTTGTAGATATTTTATATTTGACGTTTTATTAGACTGCTAGACTAGTATTATAAATTTTTTACTCAGAGTATGCACTTAACATTATCTTTAAGGATCCATAAATATTTTGTGTCCGGACAAAAGCTGATAGAAAAGGTTGTGGGTTAATAATTTACTACCCTCATATTCAATGAAATGCTGTTGTGACCTTCGTAAATGTTCGAAATCTATTTATGTCAAAATAATGACCCATTTCGCCTGTATGGTCTAACAGTTGGCACAGTCAGTTAATCGGGATGTATGATGTTCGAATCTGACTTCTGAACTCGATCAGGCAGTCGTCGTATTTAAGATTGCAGCCACAATAATAAATTTCTTCTGGTATTGAGGAGTTCAGCTAAAACTGAACTTCTCGTCTCTTACCATCAGTTGAGATGAAGGCCAATTAAAGGACAAGGGCAAGATTAGAGGACACTATAGTACATTCTGTAACACACTACACTGTACACTGTAGTCATATGTACGGTCGCGGTCAAATATATATATATATATATATGTTACACTTACACCAATTAGCCTAGCCCAAACTAAGCTCTATAAGGCTTGTGCTATTTTCATTTTTATATTTATATTTTCATCAAGGCTCTGGAAGGGGCAGATAAAGACCGTGGCAAATACATTAAAAATAACAGCATTTTTTCCTGTAAAGTTTATTTATTGATTTAATGCTTTATACAATAAAGTGTACAAAGGCAGACTTAATACCATTTGGCATTTTCTGCCAGTCCACCTTTCTTTATATCGAACATAGTTCCGCCAATTTTCTTTACATATACAATTCTATCGACATCTGCAATCATATAGGTGTTGTTCTTTGTAGCCACTTGTTCACACCAATTCTGGATTGTATTATCTGTCGTGAGGCGCGTATACTGCCAGAATACCTGGAAGTGATTGCTACTTTGGCAATAAAGTAGCCGCCGCGCCGTTTGTATTATACACGTTTAGGTATTAATAAAGTTATTATTAATTCATTCATAATTGTCTGTTATATCAATATAGCAAGGCCACAACCGGCATTTTTACTGACAACAATCAATTATGTGCTCTCATGGCCGCTGCCAGTCACACGTGGTACTTGCATAAAACTCGTCTTGTATCAAGTTTGGCTTTATGAGATAGAAATAAAGTTGCAAACGGTTGATAGTCTAATTAAAAACAAGTACCCATAGATAAAACAAAGTCTGTCGAACTTATGTCAAAATTTGTCAAATGTTGTCTAACATGTCAAGATTTTAAGCATTCCTTAACAAACTTATTAAATATTATTTTGCAATTTCATTGCTAGCTTCGTCTGACACAAAATTTAGACGGGCCTTTGATAATTTAGAAAATCAAATTACGCGTATATTAATAGATGATTGTTAGCCATAATTGTAGATTTAATATTATGAAAGAACGTAATTCAGATGGCTTCGTGTAATTCCTTATGAAATTGACAAAGGTGCTTAAGTATTCTGCCTGGCAATAATACTAAGTTGTAAATGGGTTAAAGCAAAACAAATGTGGTTACAGCAAAAGAAAATATCACTGTTACATTAGCTCCAAGATCCGCCGGCGGAGGCTGTCTTTGAAACAAACAACGCCTTGCTAAATAAATTCTAGTCTTTCTTTCAAACGTACCACTGAATTTTCACTTTAAGTATATCACCAGTGTAATATAATACAATCCACAATTTTAGGGAACTTGAAGATTTGAGGGAGAAGGAAGGCCATCAAAGGTAGATTCCGTATAAAACTTAACCTTTATAATGGTGTCTCTCCAGTAACTGCCTTACGCTTGGTTTATATAAACCTAACTATCCAAAAAGTTAAATTGTCACCGTGTTTTGTTATAAAGGGCGGCTTCGCAAGGCGTCGCTGTCAAATATGGTAAATGGACCAATGAGTCCGGCAACATCCCAAAGGGTGTCCCTAGAACTGTGTAGTATTTTGCGATTGGAGCGGCACAGGTAGCGCACTTAAAAGCTCCGCTAGAGGCTAGGACATTTGAGCTCGATGTGTATCAGAGGGTAGGGGGATGCTATCGCGAGCTTAACAGCTGCCTGGTATTTCGCAAAGTATAAAACGTGTCTTCGCGCACTTGTTCTCCGACTGCAATATCTGGTACTACCCAAGTAACATTTTAAACTGTATAAACGCTGTACAATGAAAAATTTCAAGAGTTTAGGCTGTTCAAATGGCTGAATTAGGACTGTATATCCAGATATACAGTCGATATATCCGCAAAAAGGGCCCCAAATTATACAGCACAAAGTGTAGAACTAGCTGTAATAACAGCTGTGAAATAGCGTAATATCTGATTAGGCAAATAATTTGATACCAATATTATACTGTGCGCAAATCTTAAGTAGTTGTTTTATTCTTATATACAGCCACAGGCTTGCGAACGTCTGAATATACCTACAGTCGGGTCAATTTAATAGGCCACATTTGACATTTCATTAAAATTCCTCAACTAACCTTGTAATGGCGGACATAAAATATTCAATATTTTTTTAGTTTGGAAATGCACAAATGACCGTTGTAACAATGTTGCGTTCAGTGAAGTCTATACGTAAGTGATGTCCCTCAATAAATCGAATGAATGCAATGATTACTTGTGAAAGCATTATTCACCATGAATTAATAGTCAGTCAGTTTGACCATGAATTAATAGTATGATTGTATCTTATACTATATTGTATTATATTATTGTAATTATTTACATTGTAAAGAGGAGATAAAAAATAGACCTTCAGAGTTTCTATTAAAATTTTTATTAAAATTTTTATTAAAATAAAACATGTTATTCTTTTGTTTTATAATAAAAAAATAATAATAACTTCTTTAACAGAGAAAAATATATTAATACAGTACCTATAAAAAAGAGTGTATTCACATTTAAAAGGCCGCCAACACATCTGTTGTTGCGGGCAGCGATAATCACTTACCATCAAGTAATCCATTTGCTCGTTTGCCTATTAAAATAAAAAAAAAAGTACTTTTCCATAATAACTGTATTCGATTCACATATGTTTGAAGTAAATATCGATTTTTTCACCATAATCGGAGTGTTTAAGCAGGTCACCTCACTATGAACAAATGTCAAATGTGGCCTATTAAATTGGCCCGACTGTAAGTCTAAAATTATGTTAAATCCTTCCATACTGAACTTAATTCATTGAATCATTGACAAGCGGCGGCCATAATAAATATCTGTTGAATTGTGAAGTGATCAAATATTATTTTGCTATATGGTAAATACCCATTACTAATTTCCTGGTCATTATTTTGCTTGGGGCTGCTACTTCTTCGTGATTATATATACCAATATTAAGCCAAAAACTCACGCGCTCTCGAAATAATAGATATTAATGAAATTATTTGTATTACAAGAACCGTGTAACCTAACATGAAACTAATTTTATAAGTGACATCTTTAATTATGCAGCTGTTGCTCTCCTAGTACACTGTTATGAAGCTTTTTGCATGAGTTATGTTTCTACAACAGCCTAAATAGTAACTTTTGCTGTACATTAGAACTTATTTACTGTAGGTAGATGCTAAATAGAATAAGTTAAGTGAATATTACAGCAATTCAGACCCATACTGTATATAAAATTTATATTTTTTTTTCGCAATAGGTACGTACAGTTAATAAATGAACTGTACTAGGTACCTGTTTACTAAGTCATGCTAATTTGAAATAAAGCAAAAACAAATCACTATGAACACAATAATACTATGCAGAACTGACATTTTGATACGCCATTTTTACTTAGAAATTTAAATATTCGATAAGCTGCATAACTATGTATTGAAACACTATAACCGGTATAATGGTCTACTGTAACACCAAAAACTGTACTAAAAACATCTCGATAGCTTTAAAATAAAGTAAGACTAAACCATTATTCAGCAGACAGCATTGTATGACACTCTTGTACAGAAATTAGCTTTTTAAGGGTGTCCTAGATAACCATTTATTAAAAATTGGAGTTCGCTGATGGAGTAAAATCCGAAGATTGCAGGTTCGTGTCCTGTCACGGTCGCTACTTATATTAAAAATTGGAGTTCGCTGATGGAGTAAAATATACTTCAGGAACCCATGAAATAAAATTATATTCTTCAAATGATTAATGTACTACAGAGTAAGTATACACCGTTATTCAGAAATAGTAATATTCAACAGAACTAGACTGCAAAAAGAAATAATTCTAGAGCACTATTCAGTTGATATACTGTCCTAGTCTTATAAACTTGCTTAAAGCTGCTTTTTATACCACGCATTGTATTTTGGAGTATTTCCGTGCTACTTAACAGCCAAAAGTAATAATTTCGGCTTTATACAGCCTTAAATATATTTGTACGCTTTTGTACATCGTTTATAAAGTTTCAAGCTGTTATTCTACTGGTTAAAATGATTTTTTTTGCTAAAATGTTCCTTGGGTACTTTTAGGTCGGTAGTGCTTGAAAGTCTGTTAGAAGGTTAGGGGAGACGATCGTTCCAGAGAGTATTATATATTTTTTTTACAAATTCAAGAAATTACAGACAAATATCATAATTTTAACTACATACCTTCACAATAAGAAGGATCTTAAACAGGCAGACTTACATCAAAGTGATTCTATAAATATTCCATTCTTTTTTTAATTTTACAGATTTTTATTAATAATTGATATGTTCTGTTTATAGTTTAAGACCTTGCCTAGAAGTTAAAGAACAGTTACTGAGTGTTATGATTATGCATCATTCAATCGCTTCCGTGCTTGAGAGCACTGAAAGTTGGTCGAGGTTTGGCTGATGGTAGTTTCTGAGCATACCTAGTTAGCTAACACTCACACTCTTACTCAAATATGTTAGAATTTCATTGTGGCGCTCCAACGATTAGAAGTGAGACAGTCAACTCCACAATTATTGAGGAGTCCAGATGTAACTCGCTCTTACCTTTCTACCAGGTGAAATAAACAACAGGAACTTTCATGTCATATGAAAAAAATGTCATGAGTCGGCAATTTACATTGTAATCCTTATCGAAGTAGCAGTTTTTATTAATGACTAAACTATATTAATGATAAAATTACTTATATAATATAGACTACCTACTCATTACTATAGCATACAAACAAATATAACCGGTTAATCCTGTATTGTCAATTTTTATATTAAAAAGAGTAAAAGTAAATTATTTTAATATGAAATGTACTATTAGATATAACACTATTTTCGTAATTGTGTCAATAAAATTATATTTTGCAGACTTTTTATGTATACAATGTAATTAGTGTTAAATATGTACCTGCGTTTATGCTTTTATTATGATTAAAAAATATGAAATCGATCTCTACCTTTATTAGTATAGTAAATTTTGTACGTATGTAGGTACTAAAATAACGGAGAGCATAACTGTACGTCATTTGCTATATAAAAATAGAACATTAAAATTAAAGACATGTATATTTTTTATATTTGTATGACTAGGTATTTTAGGTTATTTAGTTATTATTTACCTGACATACCGTATCCTTGTGTTTATAGAGTACGGTTAATACGCCAATTTATATGCGTTATTTTCAAATAAAACTTAAAACGAACGATTATTTATTTTTCGAACATTTCCATTATACCGATGGCCACCCTAACCTTACCACATCTCACATCATTATATCTACGGAATATGTTATTTATAACAAATACCATGTCGAGGTGGGTTATCAAACATTTGTTATAATATTAGGTATGCCCTGCTCGCAACCGAGGTATTGTTTCGTTTTTCTTTTTACATTCACGCATTTTCGTTTGCCAATAATTAGGAGTGCTCTCTAGTTCCGCCCCGATGTCATTAAATCGACATGAGTTATGCATTTCAACGCATTGGCTCGGATAAACAAATTGATACCTGCACGACACAAATTAAGACTTTACTAACAAATGCCGCTAATGCGCTGACAATATTGAATGGACAAGTAATGTTTAAAGTGTCAATCTTCACTCTAAATTAAGCTTTCATGTAGAGCATAAGCTATTTGATTGTGACATTAAATTTTTTAATATGCCAAAACATACTACCTAACTGTATTAAATTCAGATAAAAATTGATGTTTCATGACACTTAATGCATTGTTTTGTATTAAAACTCCAATTTATTATTACAGATTCATATTATGAGTATTATAGCTAACCTTTGTGTGAATCGATTATCATATAGGAGTATCACCTATAAACAAAGTAACGAATAAAACTCACATCAGAGACTACTTATGTTACTCTGAAACCAAAAGACGACATTTCTGTTTCGTTTGCAAAGTTACGAATTCAGATAGTTCTTCATGACTGGGTAGCCTGCGCATAATTTATTGAAAAATGAAAAATCATTGAAAGTTACAATACCAATTTATTACAGTTATAAGATTTTTTCGAAGTTTTGTGTTTCGAGCTAGTAACGGAATGGGCTATTTGACAATGCGAAAAATAAAGTGTCAATTACTGTTAACAGTATAAATTAAGAGTTAAAAAATGATTATTTATTAACGTAAGTTGAAAATAATGATTAATTTATTTTAAAATCCGTAAATAAAAATTGCATTTTTTAAACGTTTGTCATGTGACACAAAACGCTCCTGATTGGTCGAATTTATCATGACGTCACTTGCTTGTAAACTTCGTTTGCCTACTTGTGTTGCGCCTAGTTGTGGTAGATTATCTCCGTTACATTAAGATTTTCTTTATTATGCATTGTTTTTTTTTGTTTATTTGCACTATTTTACAAGTACTTTCAACCATGGACAACGATTTCGTAAAAGCAGACAGCAGAAACCTGCCGCAAGTCGACGCAATCATGGTCGGATTATTTTTCAAAAATTATTCTGACTTTTATGCTTCGGAGCTAAAAAATGTAAAAACAGCAAAGTACTCGTAAGTATAATTACACTTTACTGGTAACTTAAATTATATCATAAGAAAGTGAAATAATATGAACTTCCACAAGAACTTATATAGGTTATAAATAATTAAGTTTGTTTGGCACAATTTCGAGAACATAAACGATAATTTGTTCACGTTACGTCGTCGGTTATTGAATGTCTTCACATTGTTTAACAAGTTCCATTCTTTGCCGTTTGACAAATGCAGATCGGGAAGTACCAGCATCACACATTCTTTTAATGCGATCTGGCTGGCAATGAAATTTAGAAGGCAGAACTTTATCTTTTAAAATTATTTTGACTGAAACCCATTTTGTACTGATAGTAATTTTCCATGTTATTTTCCATCTGTGACGAACAAACAAGTTTTAATCGGGATCTTTTAGTGTACTGCATATTGAAATCATAGGACTCTGTAGCTACAAATTTTAACAAATATTATGGAAAACAGCGGAAATATTCGAAGTGAGTTGCAAGAGACATTCTGTTAAAAACATTAGAGGTATTATAACCATTTTGAATGTAATTAATTATTACAAAATATAAATATTATGTTTACTTACATCGAAATGATCTTCACAAAAGAAAATATTTGTACTATTCGCTATGTCATTATGATCCCTCCGAGAAAGTTGCAACCACTTTCGGCGCACTTCGATATTCTTTGGAACACTTACAAATAGTTTTTCCGGAGTTTTTAACGACGTATTTGTACATTTTGGAACTGCACACTATTTGTAACTCATTTTGTTACATAAATCACTGATAAAAAGTAAATCCAATCGCACTTTCGTTTTTTGTTTACAACAAACAAATATATATGCCAGTTGTCACAGATCAGAATACAGGCAAGTGACGTCACCGACCTCACTGCAGCGCCATATTGTCAAAGTAGCGTTTTGGCACACTATTTAAATATTGAATTTTTAATTCGATGTTTTTCAGCTAATATATACCAGAATTAAAAATAACAACTTTTACTGGGTTCCTTAGACTCTACTGCATAATATAAAATGGATTTTAAAAACTTGTCAAATAGCCTATTGTTGTTACAGCTCACAATGAGAACTATTTAGACTTGTTAGAATTATATAATAGCCTAATTGCAGTATATAGGTACTTATAGGTAGGTAGTCTTTAGCTGCACTTTTCATAATGCAGATAGAGATTAGACCCAGTTGGTGCACTCTATGCACACTCATTAAATTTCGCTTAAATGGCCGCCTTATAAAGGAACCTGTCTCATAAAGACGCGTGATATAAGCGACATAATAATATATATGTAGTTAGCCATGACATCATGGTTTGTTTGAGACACGGGCTCAAAGAATCTTAACTAAGGGTAGATTTATTTAAATGAGTAGACCATTACTTATTATAAGTATATTTTATTTTTTGTGACCACAAGCTCTGTGGAAGGATGCCACGTATTTAGGTTAAATAGGCAAAAATAATATTATTTGTAAGCATTCAAAATTAATTGACAAAAATAAATGTCAGTTTTAATACTTCATACAGAACTCTAGGTTGGTTTCATTGGTTCAATACCTATTTTCAATATTATTGTTACACTTTAAATTGATAAAAGAATACCAAGTCTAAAACAGACCACAATATTTGAAACCAACCGTAGTTAAGGCTAAACTTATAGAATTGTAATATTATTACGTTATGAACATTCAAAGCTCTCATGTTAAATTAACATCTTATGATTCATCATCACTTCCAGATGGCTGTTTTGGTTTTGGTCCGCCCGCTCTCTTAGCCATAATAATCTGGTCAACTTTTAATATAGTTGCTGCTGCACCAACGGCATATTTGAGACCCCAATATTTAAGAATATATGCATCAAATATGCCCTTTTCATTAGCATCCACAACACCATTATTTTCAGAATCTATGTCATAGCCAATATTTTGTTTACCATCCTGAAAAAAGAGAATATTTATTGACCAACATTGCCATGAATGTTGTTACATAAAAATACTTCATAATTTGTACTATATTAAAATACCTATGTAAAACAAGTAAAATATTTTTTATCAAAGAAAAACAACACTCCTTTACAGAATTTTTAATATTTTGGTGCTCTATAGCAGGGGTGGCCGACTTGATCAGACCTGAAATCTACTGTTATCTGGCAAAACCCTGTGCGATCTACCAATTAATAATTGAAAACTTAAATCGAACTGCATAGTTTATTACAGAAATAATGTAGTAGTTTATATTTTGTTAAAAGAGAATACATAAAATAAAAAATAATAATTTTTAATTAGTTTCCCACTTAAAATAAGTTTTAAGTAGGAAAATGCTGAATCAAATATGTTGAACCAAAACAGGAATGCAGTTGTTCAACACATTTCATCAAATTTGGATATTTCTCATAGGAAACCAATGCCCAGAAATTAATCAAGACCTGAGGATGACCTTGCTTTTAGAAATATGTCACAGTGCAGAGTAATAATTTCGTTTTGAAGTATAATGTGGTCCATTTGAATTGTATCTGCAAATTTTAGAGCCATTTCGTTGATACTACTATGCGCCCCCGCCTCCCACACGCTTCCCGTCCCGCTTATTGTTCATGCTTGCCGAAAACAAAAGAGCTAGCTATACTGCGTAGAATAGAGGATATAATTTACTTGACGGAACGGCGATTGACAATACAATACAAGATGATACGTGCAGCAGTTAGTGATTGTGATTATATTGTGCAGTATGTTCTACGTATTAATATTTTTTGCCTAGTCAAGATCGACTGGACTAATGGTCGCGATCGACCGGTTGGCCACCCCTGCTTCTATAGCATATCTTTAAAAATAAGTGGTCAATCACAATCTTAACAATGATGAAAATCATGGTAAAACTGCCCTCAATAGAAACTTTTGATTATTATTTAACACATCTGCTTTATTTTACATTTTATTTCCATAATTCCACAATTAGTCAGTAGTTTACCCTATTTAACCATTTCCAAGTATTAGAACTGTATATTAGTTATTTCGTGGTAAAATTTGATGTTATTGTCACCAATCATTTTCTATTTCACTGTTGTTATAGATTTGATTTCGTTGTCCCAATGATAATTTGCCTACTTGCATTTGAGATTTTTAATTAAACTTTTTAGTCTGTAATATATTGTATTGTAACATCGATTTAGTTTCATTGTTACATGGAAATTATCCATTAAAAGAGCTTCAAAAATTAGTCTCACAATTTCAGGATAACCAGACATGGATTACAACATATTGTTAAGTTAGTAATCTCAACTGGTTTGGCAGTGTCCAAAATTTTAAGAATAATGAAAATAAAATGTTGGTTTGGTAAAATCTACTAAAGGTAAATATTTTTTATGAAATACTGTTTTTATTTCTTTTTGATCTCTATAAACCTTAAACTCTGCTAAAAGATTATAAGTAGAATTTAGACAGTTTCATATAAAAATTTTTGAGCAAGTTAATTTAGTTTTAGAGAAGATTACAGATATAATTGATTTTACAAATTAAGTACAATAAACTTTCTATTTCATCTTTCCTTGACTAATCATGGACATATACAAAAAATAAAACTGGCATTGGGATAATATTTTATGATACAGACCATGCTAATTATTTAGACTAAAAATAAACAATGGCGAAGTACATAAAACATTACTGTTTTTTCTAAAAAATACATCATTTAAAATATTGCTACAAACTATCGCACATACACAATAGTTTTAAAAATATGTATTTGTTTTATTAATACGAACAAGACACCTTAACACAGGCACATTCTAACTATAAAATATGAAAAACAATAATTAGCACTAGGGAGTTCAGTGCACCCTAAACAAAATGTTCAATAACTTACCTTATGAGCTTTGTACATGTTAGTAATAACTTCTGTAGCATTTGCACCTGAATTATTGGCCAATGCTCGTGGAATACTTTCAAGAGCAATGGCAAACTTTCGCACTGCATATTGTTCTAACCCAGGTAAAGTATCAGCATATTCAAGAAGGCGTTGAGCTAACTCAATTTCTGTAGCTCCAGCACCAGGCACAAATCTGTAATAATAAATAATCATGGAAGTAGCTCTTAACTAATATTAAAAAAAGGGAATCAAATTGAAACTAATTGAAAATACATGCCTGCCATCTCTAGTTATCCCTTTAAATGTGTTAACACCATCATCAATAGCTCTTTCTATATCATCCATGTAATTGTCAGTAGAACCCCTGATGACCACAGTTGCAATTCGAGATTCCGTGCTGTTCATGCTGAATACAACAACTCTTGTATCTCCCAACTCCTCTACCTTCACACTGTCACAATAACCCAGCTCTTCGGCTGTAGGTGTAGTCAGTCTTGGTAAAACCTAGTAATTAAGAAATACTGTTTTTTATATTGAAAATGCACTGCATCAAACTTTATTTTGAATGAATCATTAATTATATATAAAAAGAACAATTTCTAATAAGTCCCAGTTTTTATAATGAATACTAAACTACTAAAAATTTAATTCAAGTGAAAAAACTGATTTATTAGAAAATAATTTCTTTTTACTTATCAAATAATAATCCCAACTTACAGTAGCATTAACAGTTCTTGCTAGGCGACGTATATCAAACTTTGAATTCAAACGAACAGCCATAACACCATACTTGTTCAAGAAATGTAAAGCCATATCTCCAAATTTAGCTCCAGCCACAACAACTTTTACTCCAGCATCAGCTATGTCCTTAATTTGTTTCTCTAAAAGTGATTCCTCTCCTCTACTAAAGTTGAGAAGTTCATCAGCTGTTTTAATAAGAACTGTCCCTTTTGTTTCAGTTTGAGTAATGTCCACTGGACAAGAGTATACTGCCAGTTTGGCGTTGTTTACATTACTAATGTCACCCTCAACCTCGCGTTTGAAAACCATGCCTGACAGAACTTCTGACTGCAGTAAACCTGCTCCAAGAATCTAAAAAAAATTGTAGGTCCAAATTTTTATAAAACTTTGTCATTGTAAATTTTAAAAGATTATAATTTATTGAGTGTATATTAAAATTAACTAAACTTAAAATACACTAGTAAATACTTCTGTTATGTAGAGGTAATTAAATTAGAAGGTATAAAATTAATTAGATTATAAAGAGAAAATTTTATAAAATGTTTTTGGAATCCTGCAACCAACTGGTAGCCATTCTAGACTAGCATAATAATAACCTTCTAAAGTAGTTTGCTCTTTGCTCTTAATTGAACTACCTAATCTAATCTCTGCTGATGGCTGTCATAAAGCCTCCATGATGTAGCTCCTAAAGATCTTAAATCATATTCCATATAAAACTATTGTCAAATTCTAAGTGTAAATTTAGGTTGTAAATGCTAACTATAAAAACTATGTTAACCAACTATAAAAAATACTCACTTTGCATATCCTCACATTGTCCACGTTAAATGTTGTCTTTTCTGGTAAAATAGCAACACAGGCTTTTGCAACAAGTTCTGCTATAAAATCTTCATTTCCATATTGTTTAGACATTAGAGATGGTTTAATACCTTTGATGACAGCTGCAACATCTTTATAATTCTCAATTTTATGGCATACAAGTTCAGGAAGTATCTCCAAACATTTGTCTAGAGCTCTCTCATATCCATCTGCAATTTCACTGGTAGTAACTCCCAATCGAAGCAGCTCTTCGGCAGCTTCCAGGAGAGCACCAGAAAGTACTATTACAAAGTTTGTGCCATCACCAACTTCTGCATCTTGCATTTGACTACCTAAAACCATTAATTTTGCCGCAGGATGCTCTACATCCAATTCTCTAATGATAGTACCTGCATCACTTGTAACAAATTGTTTATCAATGTGATTGATTATCATTTTATTCATTCCATTTGGACCATAAGCTGATCGTACACTCTGTGCAAACTGCTTACAGGCATTAATATTACGAAAAACAGCTTCTTCCAATCCAGAGAACATCTGTAATTATAATGAAAGAGTTTCAGAGACTAGAAAACTACAGCCAAGCATAACATATAAATAAATATTTTGTGAGTGTTAAAAATGTATGTATTGTACAGTCAAACAAGATGTGATGTACCACTTAATCCATCCAACATAGAATATACACATTTCAGATAAAGTCTGACAATTATTTTGAACATTGAAACCCCATACATCAACCCTAACATTACTAAAACAAAGTCGCTACCCGCCGTCTGTCTGTCCTTATGTGTTTCTTTAACAGATTTCAAAGTGTTTTTTTAATAGATAGAGTGATTCTTAAGAAAGGTTGTATATGTAAAAGAAATGTATGTATGTAATACATGCAAAGTATAGTAGAGAAACACTGATAAATTTAGAGGTAATGTGATGTCGTAAAAAGGCACGTTTTTTTGCGTTTATATTGCAATAACACTGGCTGAACCCTACAATATAGACGAAAATAATGTACTACAGTATTGTTCACCTTACAAAGTTCAACAAAAAAGTATATGACTCTCTTAGGGATAACCCACCATAACCATTTTTTTATTGCACCCATGCGAAGCCAAGGCGGGCCAGGCGGGCAAGGCGGCTAATTTAGTTGAACTGCCACAAGTTCTTTCTTGTGTTAAATAAAGTTCCACTTCAAATTCAGCTCTATGTTGCTTTGATTATATAGAAATGTTCTACAGCAATACAATGACATTCATACAATTTCCATGGAAAAGCAGCTTATTTTCCAGTATATTTAGTTATTCTCAATAAATTGACAGAATTGATTGATAATGCAAACTAACAGCACTTCGATTTTGTTTTCAATAAAATTTAGGCAAGCTTGTCTTAATCTCGAAATGAAGCCCTCCAGTGTTTCTTGGTTGATCTTATAGAGGAAATGTTTAAGTATGTAATAAGCTGAAATACTAAATTGATTTCAAAAATTCTTTTACAACTATAATGATATATTATCCCTGATGTTTATAGGCTATAATATAATTTTACCACGGGTAAATAATTATTTTCCACCCGTACCGATGCCGCGGCGGGCCACTAGTACAATAACAATACTTATTACTCAGCAAAAACATTTTAGTAATGTAATATTAACACTCATAGAAAATTAATTATAAATATAAAAAATCTGTAAATATTCGTATACGGGAGTTCTTTTTGAAAATAAAATCATATTGGTTTGGTAAGGTTTTTGGTTAAGATTTGTTACTTACCCGAGCACCATCTTTTAACATTTGGGGCATGCCCGGAGCTTTTGGGACATGTAAAGCCATATTTGTATGAGGTAATTAATTGAAACCGTGAGCTTTCAACAATATTAGGTAGATATTAAAAATTCCTCGTGTTCTTGCGTGATGCAGACCACCGAAGCACAGACTAGTTAGTAGTTAGAGCAAAGAATATATGTACTCGGCTCGGGGAGAGTTAGAGATACTCAAAGAATATATTTACTCTAGGAGATACTACGTATGTAGTGTGTAGTACCACAGAGTATAAAGTGTCACTTATCATAAAAACAATATGGCGGCTAACGTCAACGTTCCGTTCTATGAAGATTGCCGGCCGTGCACCGAAGTACACACAGATTAGTATACAAGAAAGGCATCGGCACATGCCACAGACACAAAATATTAAAAATAAAAAATGACATGAGTTTTATTGATACATCCAACAATTTGCATGTTTGTAGTGTTGGCAAAATTTAAATCGAAGATAATGTACCAATTTATGAAGTTTTTTTGTGTCCGACTATACGCAATGGTTGACTATACGTTGTGGGTACAATACACCGTCCGATTATACATATTTCGTATCCAAATATACGGCAGATCTATTTGTCAAACGAACAATAAAAATATAAATTAAAACCACAGATTATATAATTATATAACAACTAGTCGCAGATATTTTGTATGACACAAGTACTCTTGTAAACTGAATTATGACTATTTTCTATTTACAGATGATCTGAAAGGTCGTCTAGCCCGTGCCTGCAATGCGTGCGACACGCGATTTCAAAAACTGTGAATCCACTGTAAGGACAGCTTCTACAATCCTGTCATTGTATGTGTTCACATCAGAGTAGTCCTTCAGGAAATCGATGCAATTTTACAATTGAAGTTATGCTTTTTATTTGATCTCTCAACCATTCTCCCAATCTCACCTGTCATCCATATTAATTTAAAATAATGTTTTATTAATTTTTCATCGCAAAGGTAATTAAAGGTATCTATAGATACTCAAAAGTGAGATAGACAACGGTACTCTTAAATAAAGTATACAATTTAATTACGTTACCCTTGTGAGAAACTGGTGTCCATACAAGGGTATTGAGAATGACAATGAAAACCCGCTTTAGATATTTGAATGTTTTATAACCTATAATAGTAGAACCTTTTTATTATCTGTGTTCCCGCTAAAAATGATGTCTAACAGAGACTTTTGTGTTCCACATGTTTAATTAATTGTTACAGTTGTATTACAGAAGACTTTATTAATCAATAAACCAAATTCACCATAATCGTCCGGGCTTTAATTGTATTTAAGGGTAATTTGTCAAGAAGTATACTATACATCATCTTGGATATGCCTTAGAGTTAATATTCTTCTCTATGGACAATTGGTTTGACATGGGGCTACATCTGAGATCTGACATTTTTCCTGTCATATAATTTTGCTATGTTTATTGTTGGTTTATTGTATTATATTTTGTAATCTCAAAATATACTCGTAAATACTTCCATAATCAGTTTATTATTCGTTAAAATGGTAGCAGAGAATTAATCAACGGATTAATCTGTAAGTGTTGATCGGCGAATTTTGGTGGCAAAACCAAATATAAATCGAAAGAAAATTCGTTAAATTTGGGGCCGTAGTCAAGATGGAAAAATCTATTGCAGAAGTTTCCAAAGTACGAATCGGGGATTTAGACGCTAAGAAATTCAACACATGGAAGTTTAGAATATTTATGGTGCTTAAGGGTATTCCAGGGGCAAGAGAAGTGTTGGAAGGGAAGAAACTCAGACCGACATTGCAACCTAATGCCACACCAGAAGAAAATATCAGGTACGAGAAAGAAATACAAGAATATGTTAAACTAGATAGCATTATTTCTGTCCTGTTGATGTCGAATCTACAAGATGACATTCTCGAGAAAATGATGCGTTTTACCTACTCAAAGGAAATGTGGGATGAATTACACAAACTTTTCGGAGGGTGTACAATAGACAAAAGCTACGAGATGTGTCAAGCTTTCTTCTCATACAAGAGAGATGCTACGCATGATATGGCAAGTCATATTTCAACGCTCAAGAATTTATGGCATGAATTACACCGAGCTCTAGAACTAGAGAAGGATCTTCCAGATATCCTGTTAATTTACAAGATTCTTGACACTTTACCACCGGAATATTTGACGTTCAAATCAAGTTGGCTACTAATGACGAAGAATGATCGCACAATCGATAACCTTACCGTCCAGTTGTGTTCTCATGAGAAGGTTCTTGCCAAACAAGAGGAAAACGATGAAGGCAACAGCACTGCCGAAGCATTATGGGTAAAAACAGGCAACAGGGAATTTAAAGCTACAGCAAAGGAAGAAAGCAAGAATGAGACGCGAAAAGATAAGAAAAAGTGCAAGTATTGTGGCAAACTCGGTCACTTTGTAAGACAATGTGAGAAATGGAAAAGTGATGGAAAACCAAAAAAGTCAGAAAAGGGCACAAAGTCTGTCAATATGACTATTATGTTAATCACTGGAGAAGAAGAAAAAGATTTAGTAAATTTTTAAGTGGATAACGGAGCAACCAACCATGTAACAAATAGAGACGATCTTTTTGTTGATTTTAGCCATTTCAAGAGTAAGCACACAGTACGAAGCGCTAATGGAAAAGAAATTCAAGCAGAAGGAATTGGTACCATTAGAGCAGAAGCACAGGTAGATGGTCACGTACGACAAATTACATTAACGAATGTATGGTATGTACCAACCATAACTAGAAATCTTTTCTCCGTCCTTGCAGCTCATGATGTATGTCAGAACAGTAAATTCGAATCAACTCCAACGACTTGCACTATGATTGTTAACGGCGAAATACAACTGATCGGAAAGAGACAAAAGCATGGTGATCTCTATCGACTTCAAATGAGATGTCTGAAGCCTGCAGAAGTCAATCAGTTATCAACGCTGAATCTAATCCAACTATACCACGAACGTTTTGGCCATCAGAATAAATTACATGTTCAGAGGTTAATGGAGAAAGAACTGAACATCAAAACAAAAGTTAGCAAGGAGCTTTGTGAAGGCTGCATCTATGGTAAATCTCATCGAATGAAATTTGGAACCAGAGAGAAGGCAACCCGTCCTGGCGAATTGATATGTACGGATGTTTGCGGCCCTTTTCCATATTCTTTTGCAAAGAATCGCTACTTTGTTTTATTTAAAGATGTCCATACGGGGTACCGTTGGGTATATCCAATGCGGGAAAAGTCGGAAGTCCACAAAAAGCTATCACTAATGCTTGCTGAAGTCAAGACAGCTGGTGTGAAAGTGATGGAGATTTTGAGCGACAACGGGGGTGAATTTGATAATTCTAAAGTTAGACATATATTGCAAAAAGAAGGTATCAAGCAGAGATTGACGATGCCTTACACCCCGCAACAAAATCCTACGGAACGAGAAAATAGGACTGTTGTGGAGATGGCTAGATCGATTATGTATGCCCACAGAGAGATGCCAGCGGGCTTATGGGCTGAACTGATTCTGACGTCGGTGTATATTCTAAATAGAACTGGACCGGGAACTAATGAAAAAAACCGTATGAATTATGGCATGGCAAAAAGCCTAGAATCAAGCACTTGCGTGTTATTGGGACAACTTGCTACCCTCACATTCCGAAGGAGAAGCGAAAGAAGTTAAGCAAGAAGGCTCAGAAGGGAATTTTAGTCGGATATGATAGCGATGAAGGTTATCGCATTTGGGATGAGGAACATCACAAATTGATCAGGTCTCGTGATGTTATATTTGACGAATATCCCTTGCTCAGAGAAGCAGATGATAGTTTGGAAGAAACCAAACCAGAGCCGGAATGTAAATCCAAGAAAAGAATATCAGAAGACTTTCAACAACATTGTAGCCAGTTAAAACCAAATAAATTCAATCTTGAATTTTTAGGGTTCCAGTATGGATTTGGTAATGACCGTGATGTGGAAGAAGTTGTTGTCAGCGATGCTGCTTGCGATGATGGAACAGAAGTTATCAACAACGAAAACATTGAAGTAGAACATGAGGAAGAAATTAGAAATAATGGGATTGCCATTAATGATGATGATGACATAGCACAGGAGTTTCAATCTGGATATGAGAATGATATTTCCGATTCTGCAAATGATGATGTGGGTCATATTTCACCTTCTGAAATATATTGCGAAAGCAGGATGACTCTACGCAATCGTGATAGTCTTCGACCTCCAAATCGATACCGTGACTTTGTTTGCAACATCTGTCATGCGCAATCACAATCTGATGAACCTATGTTAGAACCGACCACATACCAACAAGCTGTTGATTGTACTGATGCTGAAAAATGGCGTAAAGCTATGGAAAGCGAACTTAACTCTCTTGAAGAAAGCCAGACATGGGATGTTGTAACTTTACACAAGGGTAGAAAAGCGATACCAAGTAAATGGATTTATAAAATCAAAACAAATCCTGACGGAACGGTTGACAAATACAAAGCTCGATTGGTAATTAAAGGTTACTCACAAAAGAAAGGATTGGATTATTATGAGACCTTTAGTCCAGTAGCGAAGACGAGCACAATAAGAGCAGTTTTAAGTGTCGCTGCACAAGAGAAATTAACTTTGTCCCAATTTGATGTTTCCACAGCATTTCTCTATGGAAGTTTGAAAGAAGAAATTTACATGAAGCTGCCTGAAGGCTATAATAATAGTTCAGGAAACGTTTGTAAACTAAAGAAAAGCTTATATGGTTTGAAGCAAGCTCCCCGGTGCTGGAACCATTGCATTACTGAATATATCTTAAAGATAGGATTCAAACAAAGCGAGAGTGATCCATGTCTCTTCATCAGAAATAAAGATAAAAGAGATAAAAAGTTGATTTTGGTCTTGTATGTCGATGACGGGCTCATCGCATCAGCAAACCCCCAAGAAACTGAAAAATTTTTAAGCGAGTTGAGAGAGCGATTTAAGATCACAACGAAATCTGGCTCATACTTCTTGGGAATAGAAATAGATAGGAAAGCAGATGGATCAATAAAGATAGATCAAAAAAGCTATGCTAAGCGACTTTTAGAGAGGTTCAACATGCAGAACAGTAAAGCTGCTGTGACACCGATAGTGAAAGATGCTACACTACAAGAGATTGAGCAGTCGGCAGGTCCATTCCCTTACCGTCAAGCGGTTGGTGCTCTTTCTTACCTATCTGTTGGAACCAGACCTGATATAGCATATGCTGTCGGCGTTGTCTCACGACACCTAGAAAATCCTAAGCCAGAGGATGTGGCGAGAGTCAAGAGGATCTTACGCTATATCAAAGGTACCTTGAACTATGGAATTACATATCAATCTTCCACTGTGACAAAATGTATTCAGAGCTACAGTGATGCAGATCATGGGGGAGATCCTGCTTCAGGGAAATCTACATCAGGAATGATCTGCATGTCCTCAAAAGGAGCTATCGCCTGGCAAAGCAAAATACAAAGGACAGTAGCGATTTCCTCCACGGAGGCAGAGATAGTGGCTGCCAGCGAAACGGCCAGAGAAGTCATATGGCTACAGAGAATATTGCAGTTTATGGTTACTGGAGACGTTGACACAGAACTTTACTTGGACAGTGAGTCTGCAATATGTTTGGCCCATGACCCGCCATATGAAAGACACCAGAGGACGAAACACATACACATACGACATTTCTTTGTCCGAGAATGTGTAACAGTCGGGAGCCTCAAGGTTCTGAAAGTTGAAGCAGCAAAGCAGTTGGCTGACTTTCTTACTAAGCCACTATTCAAGCCAAGGATCAAAGAGCTCAGTGCTCTTATAGGCTTGGTCTAGAAGCCTTGAAAGACGAGACGGGATGTCAAGAAGTATACTATACATCATCTTGGATATGCCTTAGAGTTAATATTCTTCTCTATGGACAATTGGTTTGACATGGGGCTACATCTGAGATCTGACATTTTTCCTGTCATATAATTTTGCTATGTTTATTGTTGGTTTATTGTATTATATTTTGTAATCTCAAAATATACTCGTAAATACTTCCATAATCAGTTTATTATTCGTTAAAATAATTCCTGTGTGATGAAACACCAAGATACCTATTTTTGAATTACGTATGCGACTTCGAAATCACCGATGTGACTAATAATCACCGATTTTCAATAATTCTTATTTTTGAATTCACTTCTGTGACTACCTTAGTCACGGATGTGATTTCATTACGAGTGCCGGTACCCACTTGTAATCAAGTCATAATTGTGGAAATGTTATCTGTGTTTTGTTTAGAGAACATATTGACAAGAGTCTGATGTTGATATGTTGATTTTTCAGTCAGTCTTCCTGAATAGTTTTTTTTATCTCTGTTATAAACTTTTTTCTTTTGTAATTCAGACATCTGAAAATATGAAATTGGTTAGTTAAGTAATTTTTGCGGTTTACTGTAAGCATGTTGAATATATAGCAGTAAAATATAAGTATTTACTAGAAAATAGCTACTTAAATGTAGGTACAAAATAGAACCAAAAGTACTTACATTACTTTAGTTTTCTTTTTTCTTCAGTTGGATTTAAAATTAAATAAGGAAATAAATATGTTTGAAATCTTGTTTTTTTTCTCTTTATCAAGCCATACACCATAATGGTTAAGCCGGCAATTACCGGCAGTGGCTTCGTTCCGCGTGGACCGTACCCTTACATATGTGTGTACTTTATCTATGTTGGCAGCTCAGCTGCTTACGAATCCGTGACCTCAAAGTTATCGCTGACTATTTAGTCAGCGGTGATTTCGAAGTCGCATACGTAGGTTTCCAGGGATATATTTTTGAGTTATTCGTGTGAAACACATAATATGATACGATCAAAGCATATAAAAAAAACCTATCTTACTAAGTGATTAATTATTATTTATGGCTAATTACTGAAGTACTTATTTGAAATGTGTACGTATATAGCATAAATATATCTAGCACAAAAGATAAACCTCGTTATTCTCGTTATGCTTTTAGGGTTCCGTAAATAAGAAACCCTTATAGTTTTCACCATGTATGTCTGTCTGCCCGCGGCCTCAAAACTATTAGTACTAAATAGCTGTAATTTGATATATGTCTGTATATGAATAATGTTAAAAAAGGAAAATAAAATATTAAAAAAATTTTTTTGGATTTGCTTTTATATTTAGGCGTTGCTATCTAATTGATAGATTCTATGACAAGGAAATAAAATTGAAAACCACTTTAAATATATTTACAACTTAAATTATCTCGTCAGAGTTACGGTATATAATATTCACACTATGTATTTACAAACAGATTTAAGTTATAAATCATTCAAATCAATTCCTTTTTGTAATAAAACAAGTAACGCACGTACAGTCCTCTCTCTGCCAGAGTCTGTTTGACACTAAAATTGTTGCTTCGAGCATGCTGCCAGGGCGTTGCGAGGGATCTTGTGCTGTTTTAGGCTTTTCTTTACTGTTTAATAGAACATCGAAGAAAATAAAAATTCTTTCAATAGAAATTGTAGTCAAAATCGAAAGATTTCTTATTGTGCAAATTTTATAGTTTAGTAATAAGCAATTTCATAGAGAAATTGCATTTAAGTTGTAAAAAGACGAGATTTTGTGATTTTTTACATGAGTCCGTTAAAGATATTAGGATTTTTATTAATAAGATAAATGTTATCCGCTTAAGCAATACCGCTACTGCATACAAGTATTTAATTAAAATTTGGACAGATGTAAGTGTGTACGAGTAAGTAAATTATATATATAAAAAAATAGGTTTAGGAATTGATTTCTGTCAACAAATAGACTAAATGTATGATAACTAAAGAAATTAATTTAATAATTATTATTCATTAAAACCTTAAAATAATAATTATTATTTTTCAAGGCAGCAGTGTAATCGTCACCAGCAGATAATGTCATCAAAGGAGATTGTATTGAGTTAAAAACAATTACTTTTTATACTCTTTATTATTAGTCTTGTCACTTAATGTTGCTATATGTCAAATATTAACCACTACAGAGATGTTCCATTTTTGTATGGAGGCTGGGCCCCTCTCAGCCTACAGTAATAAAATAATATTTTAAGGAAAGAAAAAAAAGTAAGGAAACTTTACCAGTAAAAAGATATTTTTTGTAAAACCTGCAAAAAATTGTAAAAAAAAAGAAAAGGTTTTGAAGTGAAGATCAATAAAACAGCAACCCAAAGCTTTTTTATTTGGGCAACTTCGATTTTGATTATCTCAATGAGTGACATGACCGATGTCAAAAGCTTCACCGCCACTACCAAAATAGAAGGATGTCACTGTCACACTGACAATGACATTACCATGTTGGAGGTAACTGTCATTATTTAATAAAAATGCAAAGGAACTACCCAATAGAGCCAACATCTACAATTTAATTTTCAGGAATAAATCTGCAGTAAGAGCATATATTTACTATTAGAATTTATTAATAATTAACAAAAATAATATAAATAGCTTGACGCCTTCATTAAAACCTATAAATAAAAAAAAAGCTTTATGAAAGAAACTAATATTCGTGAATTTAAATATTAATTTTTAAAATTTCGCAGGTTTTTATATTATTTTTCTTTTTGGAAACTTTGTCTTCTTCTAGAGGAGAGATCTATCAGAAAAACATCACATAGTAAGTGTAGAAAAATAATATAAATTGGGCCCAAAAAAAAACGTCACCACTGATAACTATGAGCGTGAACTGATGATGAAAACACGTATTAAATTACAAAATATTAATATATTAGATAAATTGGTACACTTTAAATCGATATGTTACAGACACTGACAAGTTGACGGATAACATCAATCAATAATATATGAAAAGGAAAACATTCTATAAAAAGTATAAAACACATGTATATATAAAAGAGTATGATCTCCAGCCAGTTTCCAACATTTCCCGCCCCCAGTGGAACACTTAATTATCGGGGGAAAGTGGCTGGAGAGCAGTAGTTAGCAAAAGTAACTTTCGGACTGGGCGGCGCAACACTCCTCCCTTTGTCAAAATATCCGCGACGCGCACCCGTCCGTCCGCTCCTACGAACACCTTCGATACTCTCCCCAAAGGCCAGAGACCACGCGGCATAGATGCGTCTGCAATAAGCACCACGTCACCTTCAGCAATATTCTGTAAGCTGCTCCGGGGTCCTCTGGGTCGTAAAGTGGGCAAGTACTCACGCAACCAACGCGACCAAAAATGATCCGCTAAGCGTAGCGTTCGCCGCCAGTCGCATGGCCTCAACAAATCTGCGTCTGAGAGTGATGATGTCCAGGGAGCGCAAGATGATGATCCAAAAAGAAAGTGGAATGGTGTTATTGCCTCGGGTTCTTGAGCGGAAGATGATATGTATGTGAGTGGACGCGAATTGACAATAGACTCGACCTCCGCCAGTAATGTTGTCAAAACTTCCTCCCTGGGAGCTCTTGTTTTTAGAATGTGTTTTAAGGCGGTCTTGACGGTTCGGACTAACCGCTCCCAGGCTCCTCCCATGAAAGGTGACGACGGTGGAATGAATCTCCATATGATTTTGTGATTTGTAGCAAATTGACGCACGTCCTCTCCATGTAAAGACTTCAGAATTCTATTCGCCCCGACGAAGTTGGTACCATTGTCGGAATAAATCACCGATGGAGAACCTCTACGTGAGATAAAGCGTCTTAAGCTTAAAAGTGCAGAATCCGAAGACAGCGAACCAACTACTTCTAAGTGTACTCCTCTGGTTACCAAGCACGTGTAAAGAGCCACGTACCTTTTTTCATGGTGCCTGTTTACCGTGACGTCGATCGGTCCGAAATAATCAAGGCCCACATTGGTGAATGGTCTCTTGTTATGTTCCAGCCGTTCAGGCGGCAAATTTCCAAGTTGTGGAACTTCTGGGCGGCCTTTGTGCCGCTTACACTCGAAACAGGCGTTAGTAACACTGCGGATCGTTCCTCTCGCTCTTAGTATCCAAAAATTCTGCCTAAGCTCATTTAAAACAGTCTCGTTGAATGCGTGGGCTGTCTGACAGTGGTAATGAAGAATTAATAAGTGTACCATGCGATGGCGGCCATCGAGAATGATCGGGCGTTTGACACTCTCACTAACCCCAGGTGCAGATGTAATTCTGGAATCCAACCGTATCAAACCGTCAGAGCTCAAAACTGGGGAAAGTGCAGCGATTCTGCTATTCTTGGCCACTGGTTGCGATGACTGCAGTAATTTCATCTCTTCTGGGAAACTGTCGACTTGGGCTCGTTGGAACAGGAGAGTTTCTGCTAGTAGTATGTCCGATGCCGATATTTCCGAAGGGGACGTGGTGTTATCTGTGTACAAAAACGAATTTTGTGCGATTGGCCTTGACAAAAACGAACGAAAACATCGAACGGCGCGTAGGAAGCAAGTGGTAGCTCTGACTAAACGTAACCATTTGCTGAACCGTGAAGAGTCGGGAACAGGTAAGTTTTTCAGAGGAATATCGACTAGAAGTCCCACTAACTCCGACTGGACGTCAGAACTTAGTGTGACCTCCTCCGGATTGCAGTCCGGCTCAGTGGGCCACTCGCTCTCAGGATAAAGAAGGAATGAGGGTCCTGAGAACCAGCGATGAGTAAAATCAAGGTTTAGGGACTTAGGTTTGGTGGCGTCATCAGCGTTGTTAAGGCAGCTTGGTACCCATCTCCAGTTAGAAGGGTTCGAAGCTTCCAAAATCTCCCCCAGACGGTGAGCTACAAATGGTTTAAAGGACCTTGCATCTCCCCTCAACCATTTAAGGACCGTAGTAGAGTCAGTCCAGTAACATGTCAATGATGGCTTTATGCGATGTGCTTCTAGTATTTTTTGCGAAAACCTACACGCGATTAGAGCCGCTTGTAATTCAAGTCGCGGGATCGAGACAGGTTTTAATGGAGCTACTCTTGCTTTACTACCAACCAACGCTAATGACACCACCCCGTCTTTGTATGTAAAGCGAAAATATGCGACACATGCATACGCATGTTCGCCACCATCAGCAAATACATGTAACTGAGTGTCCAATAGGTCCGACTGCGACATGTACCAGCGTGGAATTGTGATGTTACTAATAGACTCAAGCAAACCGAACCAATTGTTACACTCAGCCGTGAGTTTCGCTGGAATAGGTGTATCCCAAGCCAGACCTTCCCTCCACAATTTTTGTAAAATAATTCTACCCTGTATAATTATTGGCATTAATAGGCCAAGTGGGTCATAGATTTTCATAACGATGGAGAGAAGATAACGCTTTGTCAATGTAACAGTGGAATCAGGTTGAACTAAATGAAAACTGAACTGATCTGCCCGTGGGTTCCATTTGATACCCAGAACGCTTATATTGCTGTTCGGAGGCAAACTCACATCTGAACTACTCTCACTACGTAGCTCGGTAGGAATTAAATCTAGTGCCGCTGAGTTATTTGAAACCCATGACCTCATTTCAAAGCAGCATGCGCTGTGCACGGTTATGATATCGGATGCTACCTTGGAAGCCTCGGAAACATCAAAATAGCTACCGAGGTAGTCATCCATGTAATGATCGGCTAAAATAGCCCGACATGCCTCAGGATACTGTTCCTGAAAATCCTCAGCGTTCTTATTTTTTATGGCTAGAGCGATGAAAGGACTGCAGATGGCGCCGAACACTACTGACGACATTCGATATTCTTTTAGAATACCATCTCCATCCTCGCTCCGCCACAAAAAACGTTGCGCATCTCTGTCGCATTGTGCAACTTTTATTTGAGGGAACATTTCCCGGATGTCTGCATTTAGGGCAATAGGGCCTTCTCTGAATCGGAATAATATGTCTAGCAATGGCTGGAGTAGATCAGGGCCTTTCAAAAGCAAGTCATTTAAGCACACGCCCTTACTCCTAGCTGCAGCGTCATGCACTACTCGAAGCTTACGCTTTTGTGGGTGCATCACGCTAAAAGTAGGAAGGTACCAACGAATATTACAACTCTGAGCATCCTTACAATGTGTATTATGGTATGTGTATGGGGCACATACTTCGGCGTAACCCTTTTCGACAATACCATTAATAAACGTTTCATAGCCGGTCTTAAGTACTGGGTCTTTAGAGAATTGCTTCTCAAGCAGTTTAAAGCGAGCCATAGCTAACGGATATGAATCGGGCAACGAAATTGGTAATATATTTTGGCGCCAAGGTAACTTCACCTCAAAACGACCAGTGTCAAGTCTACGCGCTGATTTTTCAATAATATCAACAGCTCTCTCATCCTCACTGTTTCGTTTAGGTGGTTTGTTGCTAATGCCTAATGAGTCAATCTCATACTGCTGCTTAATAAGGCTTTCTAGCTCATCGTACTGACGTTGCATAGATGGGGCGTCAGTACTGCTGTCAGAAAGGGTATTGATAAAATCAACCGGTTTCGAAACCGATGAGACAGAACCATGTACCACCCAACCCAGCAACGTCCGCGAGGCAACCGGTTCGTGCTTTTTGCCTACTCGCATTTCACGGCTTAGTGACAAATGCCAGTCTGAAGCTCCGATGAGAACAGTTGGCGTAGCGTTGACTAGCGATAACTCGCCCGATAGGTTAGCCAAATGATGGAATTTAGAAAAATCTATAGAGCCAACATTTCGCGAACGTAAACCTAAGGGGGTAATCGCTCGAGCATTCTCGACCAAATAACGGTCTGGTAAGTTATGGCCACGTATAAAAAAGTTTACGTAACTGGCGTCGACGTCTCTCGCCATGCCGCTGACACCCTCCAGCCGCAGACGATTCTGGCACACAGGCGTCGCTCCGATGCGGGCCGCGATGTCCCCGTCAATGAGAGTGGCGGTGCTTCCCTCGTCGAGAAGTGCTACTGTCTCGACTTGTCCCTTTGGGCCTTCCAGTACAACTGGAAGCACCTTCAACAGCCCGTAAATGGGCGATCTTGTTTCCGATGTGCCTGTTGTGTTAAAAAAAGTTTCAGATACATTTGTAACCTGAATCGGTTTGTCAGAGGTAGAGTTGATGTCAGGGCTAGCTGTGGCAATAGAGTTTATGTGCGACTGCTCAGTAATTGTGTTGCTAGAGTCCGTAGTTAGTTCGGATTGTGTAGCGCCATGAAGTAGAGAATGGTGGCGACGCATGCAACCATTATAGCCACAAGGTTTTGCGCGGCAAAAGTTCCATCTATGTGGGTGTGGCTTCAAGCACCTATAGCAAACCTTAAATTTGCGCGTCCACTGCCACCGAGCATCAACACTCAGAAGTCCAAAAGCTTTACACTTAAGAATCATGTGCTGACCCTGCTTGCAGTATACACATTGATACTCGATAGTAGTTTTAGCATTTGTAGCATGTATGGACTCCTTTATGATAGGTTTAAAAAATGTGGGCTTACTTACAAACGCAGTATTTGTATCGAGAGTAAAATTGAATTTTAACTGCCGATCTGCCTCAACTAACAAAAACTGAGACAACAACTCTAACCGAGATAAATTATTAGAAAGGTTTGTAGCAGCGTAGTCCGTGAATCGATTTCGCGTGTGTTCACTTAGCTTTGTTAGTATGCTACGAAAGAGTTCTGGTGAGTACAGATACTCATTTTGTCGCAGGTATTTAAAAGTGGACACACAGTTGCGCAATTTATTCGCTAATATGTTTAAATGCTCTGCGTTACTTATCTTTATGTTTCGAAGAGAAGCAATCTCGCGCGCCACGAGCACTTCTGGTCTTGCGAAGCTCTGCTCAAGTGTGCGCATTACATCGTTTGGATCGCTTGAACCCCACAAATGAGAAGCCACGGCTTGATACGCTGGGCCGCAAACGGCGTTGCTCAAACGCACCAAATTCTCAGCTCGAGAAAAAAGATTCTTTGTTTTATCGAAACTAGATTTAAAGGGCATCCACTGATTAACATCGCCTGAAAACGTAGGTAGATCGGGCCGTTTCGGTCGGTCAGAAGCTGCAACAATCGCTTTTGTGAGCTGTGCTATTGGATCTGTGGTGCTTTGGTTGAACAGAGATTGACTAACAGGGCATGGTTTAGTTGAATTCAATGGCTCAGATGCATCTACAACTTTGGATGTCAGGTTGTCCGTCGCTGGCGGTACCGACCGTGAAAGGGGGCCCAGCTGGTTATGCTGGGTCACGGAAGATAGCGGCGGTTGCATTGCTGACGTAAGTGGTTGTTCAGATATCAATGGTACCGCTGAAACCGACTGAAAAATGTGTTGATTATTCAACGTGACAGTTGGAACGGCGGTCGTGACTGTGCTTGCTTCTGGCAAATACGTGCCATTATTGAGAACCCATGACTCTGTTCTTTGTTTTGACCTACCGGAAGTACGAGATGAAACTTTAGAACATGAGGACTTATCTGTGGCGTCGAGAGCGGCAAGCTTCGCCTGCAGCTCCGTCTGTGCAGCTTCGATTTCGAGGCATGCCAAAGCACGTTCGCGTTCAGCTTGCTGCTTGGCCAACTCCACGCGACGTTGAAGATGCTCTGCCTCAAGAGCGAGTTTTTGCGCGCGTACTGTTGCTGAAGAGTGGGATGAGTGAGAGCAATTCCCCTTAGAGCTTCTGCAAACAGTTAAATCTTTTTCGATTGTAACATTGCCAACGATAGATTTTGGGCGCTGTGTGAGTTCTGCCTTCAGACTCGCGCTCGATGGCAATGATGCAATATTAGTTAATACAGCGCCCGAAGTCTCGATGTGATCGTCGCGATGTGGTGGCGCGCTCCGTGAATCATATTCACGAGTACGATCGACCTCGGGTGCTGGCGTGTCTGCAACCGATTTGTTTTGGCTACGTGTTCGCACCATAATGCTTTGAAATGAAAACGAAATGAAAACTACGATGAACTACTGATGTATGGAAAAAAATACAAAGATGAAAAAACGAGTATTTACCTGGTAAATTAAATATTACGGCTACAGAAGGACCAAAAATGATAACTATGAGCGTGAACTGATGATGAAAACACGTATTAAATTACAAAATATTAATATATTAGATAAATTGGTACACTTTAAATCGATATGTTACAGACACTGACAAGTTGACGGATAACATCAATCAATAATATATGAAAAGGAAAACATTCTATAAAAAGTATAAAACACATGTATATATAAAAGAGTATGATCTCCAGCCAGTTTCCAACAACCACAATAACAAATTTTCTAACATAAAAAATAATTGCTGCCGTAAACAAATGGCACTTTTGTTCTAAAATGAGTCAAATTTTTATTGAAACTATCAGATAGTGGAGTTACACTTCTGCTTTATTAAAGTTCAATGTAATAGTTGTTATGATAAAGCAGCAATGTAACTCCACTATCTGTCAGTTACAAACGAATGTTCTGAATGCGCCTCAGTAAATTGCTCTTTTGACAAGTCTGTTTCTTCTGGCTAATGCACAAAACGTGTGGAGCCTATATGAGAAAAAAAAATTGCCTAAAAAAGCATTTGCAGAAATTATCGTTTTGCCAAAAAAGCTGTAAGAATATTATATTCAAACTCCTTTTTGGTAGTTCCAATGACTACAATGAAGACCAATATGCTAGTAAGTTATTGTTACTTGTAAATTATACTTCAACAATATCTTTAAAATTCCTTTAGACCCTAATTACGTAATATTTTTTTTCAGGTGCGGTCTCTTACTACTACTGCCACTACCCTTCAACTTGTAAAACCGCCAGTCCAAGTGTTTGGCTTAGAAGGTAGATATGCTTCGGCATTATACTCGGCGGCTACTAAAAATAAAACATTAGATGCTGTGGAAAAAGAATTGTCACAATTCCAGAAGTCAATGAAAACTGATACTAAACTCAAAGAATTCATAATAAATCCTACAATCAAAAGGAATCTTAAAGCTGATGCTTTAAAACATCTTGCTACAAAAGTAAGTATATACAAGTATTGAATAAATAATATGTTTGGGTTTGGTAAAAAATGTTTAGAAATAATATACTAATGACTATAGTAAGTATAAAGGAAGGAAAGAAGTTCATTGAAATAGATATATGGTACATAAAAGATTCGAAATGACACTTTATAAATTAAATTCACCTGCCTGTCTGTGAAATGAACAATATGACAGTAATTTACCTTGTTAAACAAGAGATAAGACTGAGTTTTCCTTTTCCCATAATATGCGTGCTTGGTGAGAGACTGTCCACATTTTCAGTAGCATGTGTTGTGGTCTCGATGCTGGTTTTGTTATCCAGAAGTCTAGGCCTTGATCTTGCCATGTACCAATGTTCTTTTCATTGTAAAAAATTCATTCAAAATGTCAATACTACAAACTCAAAAGTGGATTAGCAATTAGCAAAACCCATTGGGAATGACACTTCTAGTACTAACTGTTCATTAATACCAATAATAGTGCGCAACATAATCTGAACTATACAAAATTTTTCTATATAAAAATTAAATTAAAATGTATTTATAAAATATATTTATTAAACATTTACACCACATTCTAATATTGAAAGATCCAATATTGTAATCAAATAATACTTCAGGAATCAGAGCTATTTGGTATACCAACTAGTAATTAGATTTTTTTTATTTTTATTTTTAAATAACATATTAATAGGATGCAAAATACTTGTTGATAAATTGTGTCAACAACAACATTGTCTGGAGAGATGTTTGATGCACGGTATTGTCCTAGTACATAATTTCCAGAGATGTTGAGATATGAGATGAGGTGTGTAAAAAATATTCTATATGAGGTGTGTAGAGATGAAATTTTTAGTATAGCATAGGGGGGCCTATGTGTGCAGAATGTAGTCTTACTCAGTGCAGCATGCACACAGGAAAATTGTTGTTGGCATCTTGCTATCTCTACACAAATAGGAGACACAATATCTATAATATATTGTCTCATTATATAACTACCTACATATTTGCTCCAGTTGGTCAAGTGAACTGTGTGAGTAAAAATGTCCATGTCAATGTTTATCCCTATGTCAACTTTCATCAAAATCGCTTCAGTAGTTTGTAGTTCAGTAGTTAGTAGTATTCAAAGAAAATCTTTGATCTCTTTTTTTTACTCTCTTTAGGGTTAAACTTTTATAAATATAGAATAAACATACTTTCCCATAAAACTTTCATCTATCAATCCTCACCCTATATTAAACCCTTACAGCTTTTTTTATATTAAAAAGTGAGTATTTGTATATTCGTGTAAGTCGGGGCTGATATGCATCACAATGACCTATTAAGATCTATTGTGAAGTATTTGTATACATAATTTAATTTAATTCAGTAGTTTTGGTATGAAATGTTCACTTTTAAAATTAGTATAGATTTTATGTGTAACTAGTGTACATTGTGACGTTCTAGCCTCACCACAATCGTCTGCGACGTTTGAGGCGGGGAGGAATAAAAATAAAAAACCTAACGTCAACAATGTATAAATTTATTAAATATATATATAATATTATATATTTATTTAAGTGGGTCGTGGAGGTTATGCCCGCTTAATTTATGATTCGCTAACCGCACTTCCTTCTTATGCGCCTCCAGCAGTGGCAGTCGGTGTTCACTAAGCAGGCTGGACTGGTGGGCAGGGGGCAGGTGTCGATATCGGCCGTGTGCAGAATTGGGTTTAAAACCCTTTTATTTAACTCGTGCGTAGATCCTGGAATTCACCATATTCCAACATTAATGTCAGTTGACCGACATTTACAAAGAAAAAACAGCCACCAAGCAGAAGGCGAAGGATTGGCCGATAAAATAGCTGTGTAGCGGCTTTGAAGAAGCAGATAGGAATTTACAATAAAAATAGTCTAAATATTTATTAACAATTAGCAGAAATAATATTTTTATAATTAATTAAGAAAAAATAAGGTAGGTAGCAAATTTTACACTGTAATCAAATTAACAAAACATTCTAGCGGAAAATAGGAACTAAATCTAATTATATTTCAAGTATAACACTGTCTTTATCAATAAGAAAATAACACACCATTATATATATTCGAAACTACAGATATAAACCATCACACAAAATTTAAAAGCAACTAAAATAACAACTATTATTCTGTTCAACACTTACCCAAATGGGGAATCCGTATAACTAGCACTTTACTACTATTTTAAGTATAATGAGTTTAATATGTAAACTATACTTATTATAAAATTAGGGCGAACGACGTTTATGTCGCGATAGATAATTGCGAGCGTCTTCACCCGTGACCATTGAAAGTAGATGTGTCCGCCTGACCAGGCGAGACGCGGGGAGGGATCCGCGTAAGCCGGCCGCGAACTATAGCAGCTAGCAAAGTCACACAGATCACTTCGACCAATTTTATGCAATTTATCAATCTGTATGGAAATATCTAAATTGTGTTTTTAATTAATTTTATTGTAAATATTAAGGTAAGCTAGTTAAAGTTAATTATTATTTATTTCTTTGTATAGTTGATAATTTAATATGTGTTCGTGTTAGTTTTAGGTATTATCGTAAATATTATATTATAAAATTATATAGAAAAATATAACTATGTACACACAACGTTACAACATATAGAAAATACTAGCTTTCCTTCTGTGGTTTCATCCACATATCTGGCTTAAATTTGTTTACCATTAAAATTTCAGAATAATAGTACCTAATTAATATTCTGTACTTCTAATTCCTTTTATAGTTACGATGTGAACGCAGAATAAGAAACTAATTTTCACATTATGATGTGTAATACCTATATTAATATCAGAATTCTAATGTTAGGATTTAATATGGTAACTCAGTATCACAATTAAAAACCTTCCCATGCATACCTTAGGCACAACATATTCATGTGAAACAATTTCAAAATCAAGTATGTTATAAATTATACCAGCAGCACAGTAGAAAAGTGATGATGATTGATTTCATAATATGGAATGTCATATGTAGGTTGCTATACAATGGTTTTCTATTCGGAGCAGTTCAATGTATTCAAAATTCAAAATTCAAAAATTCTTTATTCAACATAGACCTTTGCAGGCACTTATTGACGTCAAACTCTACCACCAGTTCGGAAATTGGGAGGCCCTAGAGAAGAACTGGCAAGAAACTCTCAGGGTTTATTTTTTATCTCCTCTTTTTTAATCGTTATTTACAATTAGTCATTTATAAAAAAAAATAAACTTAAAGCTACAATAAAGCTAACATACATAATATAATATTTTCGTATGTACATTTACATACACATTAAATGTCAAAAGGAAAAGACAAAAAATAATAAATAAATAATTATGTTGTTACCAAGCATGGCTTTTGGGATACCGCACCTAGCTCCATACAGTGTTATCGTTTAAATAATAACTTACTTTATAATATGCTTTACTAATAAGTGTCTTTTTGATGTGATTTTTAAAGTTGTGCAAAGGCAACTCAATAATGCTTTGTGGAAGCTTATTAAACATTTTTATATATTTCCCCAAAAAGGAACAGCTAATCTTATGGAGCCTGTACATTGGAACGGCAAGTTTATTTTTATTTCTTGTATTTACATTATGTAAATCACTATTTTTATTGTATGAGTGGTAGTTTATATACATAAATTAAGTTGTCAAAAATATATTGACTGGCTAAAGTTAAAATATTAATTTCTTTGAACAATTCTCTAAGCGAATCTCTAGCCCGTAATTTGTAAATGTTACGAATCGCTCTTTTTTGTAGCACGAAGATGCTTTCAATATTGGCCGCTGATCCCCATAGCAATAGTCCATAGGACATAACACTATGAAAATAGCTAAAGTAGATTAATCTTGCCGTTTCAACGTTAGTTAATAGCCTAATCTTTTTTACTGCGTACGCTGCAGAACTAAGTTTGTTTGCCAAGGCTTCAATATGTGGGTCCCATTGTAAACGTGAATCTAATGTAATACCTAAGAATTTTGTATTGTTTACTAAGTCAATGACATCACCATTTATATTTAAATGAGTATCAACCTGCCGAACATTCGGCAACGAAAATTTTATACATTTGGTTTTTCTTGAGTTTAATGATAAATTATTGATTTCAAACCAATACATGACTCTGGAGAGTGCACTATTCACATCGTCAAAACATGACTTTTGTCTGTCGACTTTGAATAACAAAGAAGTATCATCTGCAAATAAGACTGTCTCACATGAGTCTGTAACGTAATAAGGAAGGTCATTTATATATACTAAAAACAGTAAAGGACCCAATATTGATCCCTGGGGCACACCCATCATAATAGGTGCGCTAGCAGACTCTGACCTATTTATGACCACTTTTTGTAGTCTGTCCGATAAATACGATTTAATAAGGCAGCCAGCTCCATCTGAGACACCATAATGTCTAAGTTTAGCTAAAAAGCGTTTCATGACTCACACAGTCAAAAGCTTTTGAAAGATCGCAAAACACTCCAATCACATCCTGCTTGGCTTCCCAAGCATCAAAAATATGTTTGAGAAGTGCAGTTCCTGCATCAGTAGTGGATCTACCTTTGGTGAAACCAAACTGTTTTTCATGCAATAGCCTGTTAGTTCTTATGTGACCTAATAGCTGATTATAAACAATTTTCTCAAAAATTTTACTAAAAGCTGGTAATATAGAAATAGGTCTAAAATTTGAGGGGTCTTTTTTGTCGCCTGATTTGAAAAGGGGTATTAGTTTACTGTTTTTCATTAAATCAGGGAAGATACCCTCATCAACACAATTGTTAAAAATTTGGGCTAATAGTGGGGCTAATTCATCTATGACAGACTGAATAATGTGAATTGAGATACCCCAGAGATCCTCCGTTTTCTTCTTGTTAAGAGAACGGAATGATTTTACAACTGTGATAGCATCAATATGGCTAAATTGGAAGAGTTTACTGCACTTATCCACACGTGACTCAAGTAGGGTGACTGCTATATCAGGAGATGAACTAAGACCACTTGTAGTTATCACAGGTATTTGAGCAAAATAATCGACAAATGCATTAGCAACTGCATCATCAGATTTAATTTCCTTATTATTTATTTCCAAAGTAAAAGAGTTGCTAGAAGTTTGAACTTTTCCAGCTTCCTGATTTATTATATTCCACGTGGTCTTAACTTTATTTTTAGACAAATTTATTTTGTTTGATATGTATAAAGACTTGGCAGACAAACAAACTTTTTTAAAAGTTTTTGAGTATTGGCTTACATAATCAATGAAGGCAGGGTCAATAGAAGTTGATTTTAAAGCATAAAGTTCAAATAGCTTACGCCTGCTTTTATATATACCGGGTGTAGCCCAATCACAGAATTTCATTTTGTTTTTTAATTTTACAACTTTTTGTGGAAATATTTCTTTGCTTTCTTTTTTAACTAAATTAAATAAGTTATTATATAGATAATTGGCATCTCCATTTGTCGCCGGCAAAGATGTGATTTGAGACGTTATTTTCTTTTTAAATTTACATAACCTACCATTAGTTATAGGCCTACAAACTATTTCCACTTCAGAATTTACATGATGGTGCTCAATACAAGCTAACTGGCTACTATGGTCAGAGTTGATACAACTTATAATAGCATATTCATACACTTTGCAATTACAGAAGATATTGTCTAAGCAAGTAGCCGATGTGGGTGTTACTCTAGTTGGTTGATTAAATACATAATGCAAATCAAATGATTTAAATAAATTGATAAACTTGTTGGACAAAGGTGATAAATCTAAGATATTGATATTGAAATCGCCACATACAACTACATTCTTATTTTTTCTGCATACTAACTGTAAAACATCCTCCATTGTAGCTTCAAATTCTAGATAGTTTCCAGTTGGGGGTCTATATATACAAACTATTATAAGATCATCAAGTTCCACACACGATATTTCAATAATTCTTTCAATTGAAAGCGACACTACATCTTTACGTTCTTTGCAACGCAATATATTATTTAATATAATTAGAGAACCACCTCTTATTGCATACTGTCTAGTAAATGAGCTTACAATGCTATAATTGTTATCAAATGTAATTGATTCATAGTTTTTCAGCCAATGCTCGGTAACACATAATATGTCAATATTTTCACAAATTAAAAACAAATTAATTTCTAAATCTTTGCCAGGAAAGCCTTGTATGTTTTGATGGACAATTTTTAAGTAATTTGGCTTTCCTCTTGTCGTCAAACAGCCAGAGATAACCTCTGTTGTCTTACGATTCAATTTAAATTATTTGGAACATATTCCAAGGTCTTATTTTCTAAGTGTTGCTCAATAAAAGCATTGTCACTTAGCAAATTTACAGCCACGTTCTTGGCTGCAGTAATAACTTGAGTATCACATTTGTCACAAATTAAAACAACGACTTTCAAATTGGAAGGCCTTTGAGCCACCAATGCTCATAAGATTTGATGTACATTAAACATTTTAAGCATGCTTGCCTAGTGTAGTTTGGATGAGAGTACTAAAGCCTCTACCAAGCTGCATAGCATGTATTAGAGGTATTTTTAAATTGTAAGGTGTTTTAAAAAATCACATAAACTAATTGAGATCTGTGTTCAATCATGTTTTTACTTGTACAGACAAGTGTGTCGGCTACAACTAGCAACCTGTTAGGCATCATGGCAGAGAATGGTCGTCTTGACAAATTGGAAGCTGTTATCAATGCTTTCAAGATAATGATGGCTGCTCATCGTGGTGAAGTTACTTGTGAAGTAGTTACTGCTAAACCATTAGATCAAGCCCAGCGTCAGAATTTGGAAGCAGCTCTTAAGGTATTATTTATTGTAGTGTTTAATTTTTCACATTATTTTACATTTAATACCCTAGTCAATTATGTTACCGATTTAAGGCCAGACTCAAATATTCTGTATTTTGTATATTTGAACTTGTTTTGACATTTGCATTGAATTCCAAATTGTTACAAAGTAGAAATTTATTTACAGAAATTCCTGAAAGGTAATGAAACACTTCAACTCACAGCAAAAGTGGACCCCAGTTTGATTGGAGGAATGGTAGTATCCATAGGAGACAAGTATGTGGATATGAGTGTTGCCAGTAAAGTCAAAAAATATACGGAATTGATTAGTGCTGCAGTCTAAACATGATAATGTTATATAGAACCATAATAAATAGCCAATGATAATACAAAAATTTCATTATTGTTGTGATATTTCATTTATACATGAATATTAAATAAGTATTAAATATAATACAAATAATTATGATGTAATTAATAGAAATATTCGGAATCTGTTGTATAATGCAAAGCATGACATTGAGTTATGTTGGTGTTGCTTTGTAATCTGAATTGATAAAACCAAAACTAAGAAATGTTGTCCAAAGAATTGTAAGCATTAAACTGCAGTACATACAACACTCCTTAGGACTCTATTTTCTTTATTATCACATTTTAGATAATAGAACTATCACTTTGACCTTTAAGATTAGTTTGACCTTTTTTTAACGAGGGAAATTAATTTATGCACCGTCCAAGCCACTTTTTGTCTTCACGGCAGAAGGCCTCGCAGACCCCGCAGTGCGGTGGAATCAGACGCCTCTTTGCGCTTGCGAGGGGATCGAGCTCGCGTTCACTAGGTAGGTTAGTTTAACCTATGAAGGAGCGGCTCGACAAGTGACAATGTCTTCAATCGTGACAAAACGATCGACATAATAAATGTAATGATAAAATTCACTAATATTACCACAGATGATTTTTATATAATGGAAATTATATAAAACACATTTTACAGCCTGAATATAATAAGATTACCATTTTCTGTTTGCTTAAATAAATAACAGCTGCAACTGAAAACAGGACACTTAAGAGCCGTATTACAAATCTTTAATCTGCGAGATTAGGTAGGTATATCGAAGAATCGCTATAAATAACTCTTTGTAGAAACTACGACCTTAACAAATATCATCTGTCCTATTTATAATATCATCTTCATATAATGTGTTAAGTATATGACGATGATATTATATATATAACGATAATTAATTATTCCATAAAAAAATATATGGGTCATTATACGGTATTGGGTACTCTGATGGGCATTGAGAATTAAAAAATATAAAATTAATGAAATTATTGTTATTTTATATGTAAATAATACATAATAGTGTCTTTTATTTGTCCCGCAGAATATTCAATTGATAAGCATAATAATTTTATTTACATAGACGGAAAATAGTACTAAATGTATACTCAGCTGGCTGGCCCCATACATACATTTTACTATAATTGTTAAGGAGTGAATGTGAAATCAAATATTAATTAGTAAAAGTAAATTAATAAACGTTTTAATATCGGAAAATAAATACAAACCATGCAGTTGACAGAAGCGGACAAAAAGTAAGTGACAGAAACAATGAATAATAGATAAGTAGAAAAGATGTTATATAAAATACAAAAATATGGTTGTTAAAAAGGTTGCATATAAAATATGTAGCATGGTACGCTACATCCTCCCCATTTTTACATAAGACTAGTTTACTAAAGATTAAGCTTTACAATCTTACAAAGGGGACGACGGAGCGTACCTGCCGAAGTGGACACGTCTACCACCCGTACCACTTCATCACGACCGGATGTGTCTGTGTTACCAAGCCACGAGGCCACAAGCCTCGTGGAAGGTTGCTATCTGCGATCAGTACTAGATCTCCGACACTGATCTGGACAATCGAATGTTTTTGAAATCGCTGTCTGGGCTGCATTGTGGCCAGCACCTCTTTTACCCATCTTGACCAAAAGAAATCTGCTAGCCGCAATGCCTTCTTCCACTCTGCTCTCCCCATTAGTACATTATCTTTGAATGTAACAGGTAACACATTTGTGGACGATGATCCGATCAAAAAATGAAAAGGTGTCAATGTCTCTTGGTTGTCTGGGTCTACCGATACGTGCGTAAGCGGGCGTGAGTTGATGATCGCCTTGGCTTCTGCAAGCAATGTAAGAAGCGTTTCTTCTTTTGGCACACGTTCTTTTAGAGTTGCGAGTACAACTTTCACTGACTAAATCTAAATGGACAGCTCTGGACGTCATGCAGGTAAACAATGCGACATAACGCTTCTCTCTTCTACGACCAATCGCCACATCGATAGGTCCAAAATAATCCAAACCAGTGAATGTGAAACATCGGGAATGATGTGCCATTTGTTGTTGCGGAAGATCACTAGTTGGTGGTGTATGCGGAACGCTTTTCTTTATTCTGCAGAATAGACATCGGTGGGCCACTGACCTGACAGTATCGCGTAAACGAAGAAGCCAATAATGTTGACGTAGTTCGTTAATAACCGTCTCGTTATTTGCATGACCCATCTTCACATGGTAATGCTCCCACAACACCAACAACACAATCCATCCAACAACACCAGAGTCTTCAAATTTTCGCTCACATTTTCAACAGCTCTGATTCTTCCTGCTAGGCGTAGCAATCCATCTTCTGCAAGTACAGGGGAAAGCTTAGCAAGGCGACTGTTTTTAGGAATAGGGTGTGAATTAATTATACTTCGATATTCTGTAGAAAAACTGTCTAATTGGGCGCTCAATAATATATGCCTTTCTGCGGCTTTCATGAATTCTGGGCGAAGTGGGATTAGAGTGGTTGACGTGTTCTGTGAGTAATTTTTAACAAAGAGCCGATAAATACGCGCCGCTTGGCGAACGCGTGCGGTAGCACGTACCAAGCGTAACCAGTTGCTAAAACGTGAGCAATCTACTGTAACTGTTGAAGGCAGTTCAATACGATATGTTAAAAGTTCGAACATTTCAATAGGTTTTTGCTTAATTTCATCGTGACCTTGAAGTGGTCGGAGTTCTATAACTGGTTCAGTAGGCCAGTCTTCGGCTGAAAGTAAAAGGAAAGGTGGTCCAGTGAACCATCTGCATATCAAATCCAGCTTAATGAACCGTACGCGAGTAGCATCATCGGCTACGTTCATGTCTGTCGGTACCCACCTCCAATCCTTTCCTTCTGAATTTTCGGTTATTTCACCAATTCGATGGGCAACGAAAGGCTTGAACGAGCGAGCATCGCTACGTAACCAACCAAGAACAGTAATGGAATCCGTCCAGAAATATGACCGCGCAGGCTTTTTGACATGACTGTCCTTGATTGTGACAGCAAGGCGAGAACCTATCAAAGCAGCTTGTAACTCTAGCCTTGGTATTGAGACAGGCTTTAATGGCGCAACCCTAGCCTTACTACCAATAAGTGCCAACTTTACTGAAAAATCAGTATAAACTAAGCGCCAATATGCGACACATGCATACGCAGATTCACTAGCATCTATGAAAATATGTAATTCGCGATATATTGGTTCGTTATTAGAGGCTTTGGCATACCATCGCGGAACCCTAATTGTAGTCAATTGAGAAAGCTCTAAAAACCATTCAGACCACTGCAGTTTCTGCTGGTGAGAATGCTGTGTCTCAGTCAATATTAGTTTTTCACGTTTGTTGGAACAGAATACGACCCTTGACAACACGGTCAGGTTCGTCAGATTTTTGGGTTTCCCTTCTGCCGGCAGCCCCCACACCCTTGCGGTGTGGGTACAAGACCGGTAACTACAATTCCGATCACGACTTTACAACAACTTCACAACTAACAAGACTAAGTAGATGCGGTAGGCGCCAAAACTTTAAGTGAAAAGAATGCGTGACGTCGGTCTTTTTTTTTTTTTTTCCTCAGGAGAGGAGGCTGTTAATCCATCATGGATACCAACGCAACAGGCAAGCAGGGATGCGTTGATTATGTCGGACTCCTGGTACTGTCGAGACGGCTCGACTACACAGACCTACCGACTAAACTCAGCCTAGCCTTTGGTCCTATTGACCCTACTGGCTTTATTGACGAGAGGGCCGCACCTCAGGAGAGGTACGGTTAGCGCTACCCCATGGTGAGGGTATATGCGCTAGAAGAAGGCACGAATCTCCAAAGTGGGACCGGCCAGTATTGATAAGAACCTAATCATGGCTAAGCAGAAGGCTGCCGTTCAGGGTACGGCTCAGACGCCGCCGCTTGCAGTTCTAGAAGTTCCTGCGTGAGTTGGTTAGGGGGGTCGCTAAGGACATGTCGCGGTCTACGTATCCTCTGCCGGTATTGACTAGTGTTGCCTTGAGACTTGCTCACAGTTGAAGTAGAGGATTCATAGACTATAGAACTATTTCGTTATGGTAAAGTTCCTCACCTTATACAAAATTATCAGTATTGCTATATACAATAATTATATTTCGCGAGAGTGTCGCGACAAGTGGGTAGGCCGGTCCTCTAGACCGGAGAGCCCCACACACGGCCGCGCCTTGCCAAGCGCGGTGTCATGGGGCATAAGGACGCTTTTCCTCCCCTCAAAAAAAAAAAGTGTCGGTTACCACTCTCGCATAAGCGTCCGTCGTCGTGGTAGTAACTTATCGCTGCAGCAACATTGTAGTGAATCCGTAGCTCTTTCCCGCTGGCTGTAGTCGTAGTCGTAGCGCACACGTAGCAAGCAGTACGAGGACGTAGCAGCTATATTGGTACACAGAAACAAGTTTCGACACAGATCACAGCTACAGTGATCGTAGTATCTATATAGTTTGTGAGTGCACGTCGCGATAACGAGATACCGATTCACCAATTTATGAGCTCCTAGTAACTGTTTTAAAACATCTGTTGTTTAATTTTAGTTCACACATTAAATTTTGTACCCACAAACCCTCTGTAACTGCTTTACCTAAAGCTATAAATTCTGACTCAGTAGATGACAATGCTACACATTGTTGTTTATTGCACCCCCAGGACACAGTACATCCAAATACTTGCATCACAAAACCAGATGTAGATTTTCTGTCCAGCTTGTCACCTCCCCAGTCAGCATCTGTATAACCCAACAAAGGTATATCCTCTTCTGCTCTATAAATTAACTTCCAGTCCTTTGTTCCTTGTAAATATCTTAATATGCGCTTTAGTCCTTTCCATAAGCTTTCATTAGCATATGTTTGAAATCTAGCCAAATAGTTGAGAGCAAAACATATGTCGGGCCGGGTACCTAACATCACATACATCAGGCTGCCAACGAGTCTTCTACATCTTTTTACCAATTCTTCATCCTTTGCAGGTTGTAAACTAAGATCAAGTCCTAACTCTATAGGTGTTTCTGCAGACTTACATTCATTCATTTTGTAATTTAATAGTAATTCTTCTATATATTGCTTTTGACTCAGTTCTATGCAACCTTTCTTTTTATATATGTTTATGCCTAAATATTTCAAATTATTATTCCCCATATCTTTCATTTCAAATTCTGCTTTTAAAGAATTCTTTAATTTGTTTAAATTATTTATATTTTCTGAAATCAAAATTAAATCGTCGACATACAATAGTAAATAAAACTTTTCTTCATTTTTATAATAGAGACAATAATCGGCTTTACTCCTGTTAAACCCTTCCTTAATCATAAAGTCATTGAATTTATCATTCCACATTTTCGGTGATCGTTTCAAACCATATAATGCTCGTTTTAGTTTCAGTACTTTCTTTCCTTCTTTAAATCCTTGTGGTCTGTTTATATATACATCCTCCATAATATCACCATTTAGGAATGCACTCTTGACATCCATTTGTGAAATGCTCAAATTGTATTTAACTGCTATGGCAAGTAAAATTCTGAGTGTTGGAAGTTTTGCAACTGGTGCATATATTTCAGTGGGGTCGAAATCATCTTTTTGTTGATAGCCTCTCGCAACAAGTCTGGCCTTATACTGTGTTTTACCATTGTCGTCTCTTTTTATTTTAAACACCCACTTTGTATCTATTTTTCTTCTTCCAACTGGCAAGTCAGTCTCAACCCAGGTTTGATTCCGTTCTAATGCTTCTATCTCTGCGCTGATTGCCTTGAGCCATTTGTCTTTATCTTTTCCCATAATTGCATCTCTGTAAGTTAAATTTTCTTCTCCTTGTGTTATCAAAGCTGTATATCCTGTATCCTTTAACCAATATGGTTGCTTGATCTTTCTGCCTGTTTTAGTTCTTCTTTCTTCTGTTTCCTTACTCTCTTCTGTATCAAAAAGCTCTTCTTCTAGATATTCTTCTATCATCTCATCTTCACATTGCGTATCACTCATTTCTTCTCTATTTATGTTCTGACTTTCTTCACTTCTTCTGTTTGTGACCTTATCTTCTTGATTCATATATCCTATTTCTTTATTTGTCTTACTTTGATGCTCCTTTTCACTTTCAATACTATTATTTTTATCTGTTTCATTGATAGTAGGTAGTTCTGTTGAGTCATTTTCTATTATTTCTATATGCTCCGTACTCTGTTTTTGTTGTTGCTCCACATCTCTATCCTGTATAATATGAAAACTGCCACCGCTTCTGACTTTATATGAACTATCCTTATTCAAAGTATCCTCCACTCTATTAATAGTGTCTTCTTTAATAAATATCACATCTCTATATATATTTACTTCTTTATTTTCAGGCGTCCATATTCTATAACCTTTAGTGTTTATACCGTAACCAACGAATATACCTTTTTTACTTTTGGCATTCCATTTTTGTCGGTTATGTTTAGGAATGTGTACAAATACTTCTGTACCAAAAACTCTTAGTGTGTCTATATCAAACTGTTTATTAAATAATAATTCATAGGGTGTTTTATTAGGTATTGGTGACTTACCTGTTCTGTTAATTGTGAAAATGGCAGTGCTTAAAGCCTCAGCCCACAGTTTCTTCGGAAGATTTTTTGCCAACAACATTGTTCGTCCTGCTTCCACTACAGTCCTCATTTCACGTTCGATACGAGCATTCTGTTCAGGTGTGTATGCAATTGTAGTCTGATGTACTATGCCCTGTGACTTAAACAACTCAGTTATGTGTCTATTTATAAATTCAGTACCATTGTCAGACCTAAACTGCTGAACCTGATTACCTGTAAGATTTTTAAAAAATACTAAAAATTCTTCTATGCACTCTTTAGTTTCCCATTTATTTTTAATAAAATAAACCCATCTATAATTACTATAATCATCTTTTAGCAGTAAAAAGTACTTGGCACCACCTAAAGAGCTACACTCTATAATCCCACTTAAGTCCATATGAATTAGTTCTCCTACTTTAGTCGCCCTATGAAAGCTTCTTTTAAATGGTAGCCTATGCTGCTTTCCATTAATACATGCAATACACTGTTCATTATGGTCTACATATGTCTTATTATATTTATGTAACACATCTTTTACATACGAGTAATTCTGATGACAAAGTTTATTATGCCACTCTGTTAATGTTGAAATTAATGCAGTACTTTCTTTTATTTTAAAATTCATAATAAATAAATTTTCATGTCTTGAGGAAGTACAGGTTACAATACCATTTTTATAAAACTTACATGTTTTACTGTCAGACACAATACTATATCCTTTATCAATTGCACATACAACAGAAAATAAATTAACTTGGAGTTCAGGTACAAACAATACATTTAATAATACTGAGGGTTCATATTCATTTCCATTGTAGGCGTCTATTTCTATCTTTCCTATGCCCATTACTTTTAATTTATTGCCATTACCAATAGTGACAAACTTATTTTGAATTTCCTTAAAATCAGTAAAAAGATCTTTATTACAACACATGTGTTCACTAGCACCCGTATCCATAACCCATTTACTTTGACATTGACTTTGCATAATATATGCTCTTGGAGCCCTATTATTTTGATGTTGTCTTAACCTACAGTTTTTATAAATATGACCTGTCTTACCACAATTATTACATTTGCGAGCATAGCATTCACTTTTAAGATGACCGATCTTTCCACAAACAAAGCACTTTTTATTTTGTTCACTTGCACTATTACACTTTGACCCTTTGTTGTTCTTCATGTCACTATAGTTCTTCTTTACATTATTTCCTTTAGCAACCAAAGCTGCTTCTGTTGGAGCCTCTCTCTGTTTTAAACGTTCTTCTTCAATTAAGAGCCTTGCTGTCAAGTTTTTAAGCGTCTGTTCCGAGCTTGGGACTGATTCCCACGCTGAAGTAAAATGTTTGAATTTGTCAGGCAGGCATAATAATATTTTTGTAATAATCATTTTTTCAGATATATTTTCATTATGCAATTTTAATTTATTCACAATATCTTCAACTTTGGTGATGAAATTGACCATTGGCGATTCGTATTGAATATTATAGAACATCTGTTGCAATAAATGCACACCAACTTTCGACTTTGCTTCAAAAATTGTTGTTAATTTTTCCCACATGTCAAATGCAGTAGAACATGACACCAGGTAGGACAGTAAATTTTCGTCAATTCTGGTAACGATATATTCTTGAGCATGATTATCTTTTTCTAAGTTTGATTTATCATCGGCATTAACGGGTTTCTGTATAACCTCCAAAAGATTCTTTGACCGCAGTATTACAGTCATTTGGAATTTCCAAGATTCCCAGTTATGATTATTTAAAATTATGGTACCACCATCTTTTCTGTCCATCTTTTTAAACTTAACACTTCGTCTGTACCTTTTCACCAAAAATCAGTCCAGGACCACGCCGACACTAATTTGTATGTATGTTTTTGTCAAATCTTCTGTGTCTATCTTCTCGTGTCTGGGCCCATAACCAAATACAATTAAAGTCCGGACGATTATGGTGAATTTGGTTTATTGATTAGTAAAGTCTTCTGTAATACAACTGTAACAATTAATTATACATGTGGAACACAAAAAGTCTCTGTTAGACATGATTTTTAGCGGGGACACAGATAATAAAAAGGTTCTACTATTATAGGTTATAAAACATTCAAATATCTAAAGCGGGTTTTCATTGTCATTCTCAATAAACTGCCGCGAACTTATTGAGATTAAATTTTAATTTTAAAAATAAATAATGACAACGAAATAGGCGTCTACACTCTTGAACGTCCACATTTTAAACACTCGAATTCAGTTTTTTTTTCCTCAGGAGAGGAGGCTGAGAATCCTCACGGATACCAACGCAACAGGCAAGCAGGGATGCGTTGATTATGTCGGACTCCTGGTGAATCGAGGCGGCTCGATCCAAACAGACCTACCGACTAAACTCAGCCTAGCCTTGGCCCTAGTGGCCTTATGGCTTGAACGGAATGGTTGGCGCACCCTCAGGAGAGGGCACGTCGGCGCTGCCCTCCGAAGAGGACATATGCGCGAAAGAAGGCTCGGTACGCCAAAGTGGGTCCGGCCTTGAAGTGACGGGGCCTACTCGTACATGTGCAGCAAGCTGCGAAGTATGGACTAAGGGATAGTGGCGCAGATGCCGCCTCTCGCAAGGCTTGAAGAGCCAGCGTCAATGAGTCGGGAGGGTCAGAAATGACGTGCCTGGGTCGACGATATTCTGTATTACGCGGATTGACTGGGGGGAATTCAGTGCAGTGTTGTCATTAAAAACAAATTCTTAATTAGATTCCGTTTCTCGCAGAAAAATTAAAAATCACAAAAACAATAAAACCGGCGATGACCCACACGTGAAACGGAATGTAAATTAAAAAATTGTCTGGCTGTTACTCAACTGTCAAAACATTTTATTTTTGTTAAGACTTAGAAAAAAAGCGCGGGAACGTTTGACCGAACTTGGCGGTCTTTTTAATAATAAAACTAAATTAATTATTTTTGTATAGATTTATTGTAAATAGTTTTGTACATAGACTTTATTTATAAGTGTATACATAGTGCATATTTAAAAACTAGAAGATGAGGAGTAGAAAAACTAAGAAAAGGAAAAAACGAGTAGATGAGGAAGGTGACAAGGGTGGTGATGGATCTGACGATTCCATCTTCAGTGACGCCTCCTCCATGAAGTCCTTCGACGAAAAAAAAGAAAATGTTGATAAATATAAAGATTTTAGAATTCCAAATTACGTACGATTCTATCCAGAACAAGGTGGCAGTTTTGAATATGTGGTTTTTATACAAAGTACGAAATCTGAACAGCCTATTGGTAATAGAGATATGATGGGACTAGCAAACTGTTTGAAACGATATAATAAAGGAGTTAAGCAGTTACGAAGAATGAATAAATACAAAATCGGTGTTGTATTTGAACGCCCTGGCCTTGCTAATGCAGCATTACAGAATCAGAAATTCTTGGATGCATATAACCTGTCAGCATCCATTCCAGCAGCAGCTAGCGAAGTTACAGGTGTGATCACTCATGTACCCACAGAACTCTCTAATGAACAGATATACTCTGCATTGACTTCTACCAAAAATATTGTAAGTATTCGACGTTTTATGAGAAGATCCAAGACAGATGATGGTGCAAATAAATTGGAACCAACAAAGACTGTTTCTATTACGTTTTCTTGCCCAGTGCTGCCGGAGAGTGTTGATCTCAACAGCTGGCGCTTTGAGCTACGACCATATATACCCCCTGTCAAGCAATGCCTCAAATGCCTGAGGTATGGACATATAGCCAAATTTTGTAAGAATGCAGATCGATGCTCCATATGCGGTGAGTCACATAATTTTAAACTATGTCAAAAATCAAGTCAGGATGCTGTATGTTGTCATTGCAATGGTAATCACGTGGCTATTTCGTCACAGTGCCCTGTTAAAAAAGAAAAGATATTATTAAATAGAGAGAAAGCTCAAAATAAAACATACTCTGCTGTTGTTGATGAGAAGTCATACCCTCCCTTAAAACAAAATCCTGTTGATATGCTAGCTTCATTATTGAAGTCTGATTTGATCCTGAATATGGTTGTAGAGTCAATGGTCAAACTAATAACAATGACCAAAAATAATGAGACTGTTATTTCTACTCAGAGTATAAAAGATACTCTCTTGGATACAATTAAAAATAGGACCCAGAATACTTAATATTCTACTTAATGGATTTTTTAAATATAATGCAATGGAATGCTCAGAGTTTACCCGCACATAGATACTTATTATTAAATTTTCTTCAAGAGAATCAAATTCATGTAGCTTTGATTTGTGAGACGTGGTTAAAACCCCATATCCAATTTAGTATTAAAGGTTATAATATAATAAGATTAGATTCAGGTAACCGTCATAATGGTGTTGCCATTCTTGTCCATAATAGCTTGCAATTCCATAAGGTAAATACTACATTTGATGACTCAATTCAAAATATAGCTATAAGATTACATTATGGAAACAAGAAATTTCTCTTGTGTCTTTGTACAGTCCTGGTAACTGTAGTCCTTTGTTCTCTAAATCAAAACTTGATCATTTAATCAATAGTATTCCTGGGCCTATGCTGATTGCTGGCGATTTTAACGCCCGGCACACAGCATGGGGCTGCAGTTCTATTAATTCACGTGGGCGTGATATAATTGAAAGCATCAACGACAACAACTTAGTACTTCTGAATGATGGTCAATTAACAACTATTGGCTCTTGTATATGGCAAAGGAATGCTTTAGATCTTACATTAGTATCACCCTCTTTGGCGTTGAAGTGTGAATGGTCTGTGTTTGATGACCCTTTAGGCAGCTTCCATCTACCTGTAATTATAAAAGTAAAAGTTAGTAATAGTAAAGACCCCTCTGTAAATTTTCTAATATTTCCTAATCACTTTAATTTCCGGTTAGTGGACTGGGAAAAGTATAGTGAAACTGTTGATTTTCTTGTTAGTAACAATTTAAATTATGATCAGTCTGATCCTTTAAAATGTTATTCAGATCTCATAACATTGCTGAATCTAGCAGTACAGCAATCTATTACTAATAATAGAAGTCCACATTTTGCTCAATCACAAATATCTGGTTCAAAAGCTTCCAAAAAACATGTTTCAATGCCCTGGTGGAACCAAAACTGCAAAACAGCTGTAGATAATTGTAGAAAAGCATATACTGATTTTAAATATGACCTTTCAGAGGCAAGTTATCTTAAGTTCAAAAAGTTGCAGGCTTTGAAAAAGCTCATTTTAAAAAAGGAAAGAAACTTAAGCTGGTTGTCTTTCTGTGAATCACTGAATAGGTGTACTCCTATATCAAAAATCTGGAGGACAGTTAAGAAATTTAATGGTCATTCTGTTTCATTTCAAAATGTCTATAGTGATTGGGTATTCAAATTTTTAAAAAAATATACACCAGATACCGTAGAGGCCCCTTTGTCATTTTCAAATAAAAATCCCATAAATACAAGTAACTACCTGCTTTTGCCATTTAACTTGCAAGAATTTAAAACTGCAGTTTGTACACGTAGGGATACAGCTCATGGCCTCGATGGTATTCCATACAAGATGTTGAAACATACTACAGATAAAACGAAAAAAATAATCTTAAAAATTTATAATTTGCTTTGGTCTTCTTGCGTTATACCTCCGGATTGGAAAACAGATTGTCTGGTCCCTATTTTAAAATTAAATAAAGATAAAACTTTAGCAAATTCGTATCGACCAATAGCTTTAACATCATGTATGGGTAAGATATTCGAGCAGCTCCTTAAACAAAGACTTGAATTTTTCATAGAAAGTTGTAATCTCTTACCTTCCAATCAATTTGGTTTTCGCAGGGGTCGATCCTCAAGAGAAAGTATCGCACATCTTCAGCTAGACATTTTCGATAGTTTTAAACAAGATAAAACCCTCATTGGTGTGTTTTTTGATGTTGTTGGTGCTTTCAATAATGTAAATCCTCATATTTTAGCTTGTGAACTTTTTTCTCTTGGTATTCCTGAAAAAATTGTTAAATGGATATTTAACTTTCTACATGGTCGTAAGGTTTATGTTAAATTTAATAATGAATTAATAGGTCCACGTTATTCATATAAAGGAGTTTGTCAAGGAGGAATTCTCTCTCCATTGCTTTACATACTATATGTTCACAAATTAAACATTATTTTAGGTTCAGAAGTCAAAAACTTGCAATTTGCTGATGATCTGGTCATCTACTATTCAGGTTTAAATGTTCAACAAGTCTCATTAACTTTAAATACAGCTCTTTTAAAATTGCATGAATATTTCTCTTATTTAAACTTAGACATAAGTCCAGAAAAATCTAAAATAGTTATATTTGGTGATTGTGATATTATAGACATTGATATTAAGTACAATAATGCCAGTCTTCCAATGGACTGCGAAGTAAAGTTTTTGGGTGTTGTTTTTACTTGTAACCTTACTTGGAACAAATATGTTGATTATCTTTTAGGGAGAGCTTATAAAGCTTACAACATAATAAAAAGTTTGTCGAAAATTGACCCTAAAATATTGTTAATGTTATATAAAGCAATAGTTCGAAGTCACTTTGAGTATGGCTTTCTATGTTTTGGATCTGATTCTCAGTTAGTAAGAAAATTAGAAGTTTTGCAGAATCACAACTTAAGATGTATTACAGGTGCCATGAAAACCACTCCCATTAACTCCATGGAAGTGGAATGCAATACACCTCCTCTAGAATTAAGGTTTAAATTTCTAAAATCGAAGTTTCTCATTAAATTACTGTCATTTGATTCTCATCCATTAATAAAAAAAATTCAATTTTTGTATCGAATATATTCCCAAACTAATACATCTAAGACTCCTTTCTTACTTCATGACTTCTCAGAATGTATTTGTTGCAACCAGCAGTACAACATTTATAGAACTGAGCATAATTGGATATGTTATAAAGGATCATATGATATGCACTTTTGTGATATGAGCATTCATATATTGCCTGACTTGAAAGTTAAAGAAGATGTTTACGAACAACTAAATAAATTTTCAACTCATAGACATATATACACAGATGGTTCCAAGAATGATGAAAATGTTTCAATGGCAATTTACATACCTCATTCAAAAAAGAGTTTAGGGAGCAAACTTCCAGGTCAGATGAGCATATTCTCTGCAGAGTGTCTTGCCATCTTTACTGCTTTACAGTTTATAGAGGAGAACATTCATGAATGCACTCAGTGGTTAGTGTTGACGGACAGCATGAGTTGTCTTCATGCTTTACTTAATAATAGATTTGATTCTGGGGGTAATTTTATCATACATGATATTAAAAAATTGTATTTTAAGCTCAAAATCAGTAATATAGAAATAGTTTTAATGTGGGTTCCATCGCACATAGGAGTTTTTGGAAATGAAAAAGCTGATACGTTAGCAAAAGCTATTTTAAATCAAAATAGCGAGGACGTTGACCTCACAGATCAGGTCTACCACAGAATACATTTCCCCACGTTGACCACAGAACATATTGATCTTGACATCAAAAATAATGCCATACCCTATTCTGACTTATTACCCAAACTTAAAATATTGTTAAGAAGAGATTGGCTAGCTAACTGGCAGGAAACAGTCAAAAGTAAAGGAAAGTGGTATTTTAAAATAAATAATGTTATTGGTCAACGTCCATGGTTTATAAAATCAGCTAATTATCATAGTCGAAGGTATTATACCACCATTACACGCTTGAGATTTGGGCATGGACGTTTTCAATCTCATTTATGTAGAATGAATATCATATCGTCCCCATTATGTAATAACTGTACATTAAATGTTGAACAGACCTTAAACCACATATTTTTTGAATGCCCAGCTTATAATATCCAAAGACTGGTTTTAGCTGACAATTTAATTAATTTATACAAGACAAATGATAACATCCCGCGCGACATCCATGACATTGTAATGAATACAGAATCGTACAAATACTTATATAACTTTATAGTTTCTATAGACCTAGAACTATAAATTAAAATGACTTAGATGAGATACAGGAATAAGGAAAAATAATATAAAAAGAGTTGAGTTATATAATCCCGGAAGAAGACAACACAATGAAAATGAAATGACACAAAGGATTTTAAGAAACTATTTTATGATTGAAGAATTGGCTTCGGCCTTGACAAAATATTTGTATTTTAAATAACTCTCAAATAAAGACGACGGCTGCATGGCTCTGCCTTTGCCTTTCCCAAGATGGGAAGAAATAATTAAAAAAAAAAAAAAATTGTTAAGACTTAAAAATAATTCCTCTTCATCTTCGCTAAGGTTATAATTTAATAAAATGTACTCTTCTAAGCTCACCATATTATAAAATAAATATTGCGACTATCTTTAAATTAAAATATAGGTACTCAAACAATATTTACTTATTATTATGTACCTATTTACAAGCTTTACATTAACCAGAGAAATTTATCACTGTCAACGTCACTTCAGCGTTGGATATTCTACTAGTAGAAATCAAAAACGAGTGGCACAACGCACGAAATGAACGTTCAGAAAATCAAAATCAACTTTATTCAAATATGACTTCATAGAAAGCTCTTTTGAATCGTCCAAATTTTTTTTTCGTACCACCCATTCAGGACATATTTTTTAGCTGATAAGAAGAATGGGCGCAAGAAACTTATCAGCTTTATCAAAAGTAATAACAACATTTACAATAAATTATGTCATTATGATACAATGTACGTATGTGTTTACAATTTATAATGGAAAAGAAATAATTACACGTTAGAATGTATCCTCAAATCAACACCAAGCATTGGCATCATTTAAATAATCATTGACTTTGTAATGGCCCTAACTTATTAGCGTGTTTTTAACATGTACCTTGAACTTATGAAAAGGCAATTCAGCGACACTATGTGGAATCTTGTTATAAAAATTTATACATTTGCCCATAAACGAGCCTCTAGTTTTTTGTAGCCTGTACGTTGGAACGGCAAGTTTATTTTTATTTCTTGTGTTTAAATTATGCATTTGAAAATTAGTATGAAATGTGTTAAAATTTTTGAACACATAAATCAAATTTTCATAAATATACTGACCCGCTAAAGTCATTATATTAATCTCTTTAAATAAATCTCTAAGAGAATCCCTTGCTCGTAAATTATAAATAGCGCGGACTGCTCTTTTTTGAAGAACAAAAATACTTTCTATACCAGCAGCCGACCCCCATAATAGGAAACCATAGGACATAACACTGTGAAAATAACTGAAGTAAATTAATCTTGCCGTTTCAACATCTGTATCTTATATAGACTACTCAGAAATAGTGAATTCGGTAATTCGTATTAAGATACGAGATACGATTTAAAATGTAGAAAATTGCTGTATTTTATTAATCTATGATATTTAAAACTTTTGCAATAATTTGAAGAATTTCAGTTTTTGTATTTCTCTATAATTTTTTTTATAACAGTTTCTTTCTAACGACAATACTATATAACAGTTGTATTTTACAATCTCATGTTAAAAAAATGTTCCCGTACAGGATCCAATGACTTCACAGCTTTTTAATGAGGGATACGATTAAATTAAAATTATTCTCTCTCATGATAAGGCCGGCGTCACTTTGACTTCCCGCGCCTCTTCTAGCGCTTTCGGGTCCCCTTTATGGACCTGCGCTGCATCGCCCCACTCCTGAGGGGCGGTCGCCCTCACGATTTGCCTATATGGTTTTAGAACCTAGGCCAGGCTGAGTTTAGTCGGTAAGTCACGTGGCTGGACCGTTCCGGTCGCGTGGAGTCCGACATAACCTCCGTGACACTTGCCGTTGCGGGGGTATCCTGGGTACGTTTCGTGCTCCTTGTGAGGATTCTCAGCCTTCCTCTCCTGAGGAAAAAAAAATAAAATAAAATTATTATTGACATACATTCAAATGAACAATAATTTTTTGATGGCATTATTTTTAATAGTACTTTTGTGTGCTAGATAATGTTTTAGAACCGAAGCCGTATTTTTCAAATCACCCCCTGGACCACGGAAAGAGAGGGGGTTGCAACCCGCGATTTTTTCCCCTTGTCGCATGATTTTTATACGCCGTTGTGGAATAATAGATAGATTATTGAAACAGTATGAAACTTATGCCGTACAAAATCAAATGACCAAAACCCTGGTAATTGTCGGAAAATTAAAAAAAATACCGACTTCGTGGCGCACCATTTATTTACGGCACTGCGCGTTTTCTTATTATTTTTCATGTATCTATCGATGGTAAGAATGCCGTACAAAAATATATGACCAAAATGTGCTCACTCTACCTGTACTTTTGAATTCTTACCTGCACTCAGTTGGACAGCTTACAAGTACATAGTGCTGAATCTTATAATTTTATGCTCTTATATCGTTCTAGATAGGTCACCTGGTGGTTCAAATGACCCATAATTTTTTGTACACGGGCCTGTATTTTAACATTTATTTGGGTATAAATTTTGTTAATAAATACTATCATTGATAGAAGATATGTATCAAAATTCTGAGGCTGCTACGAACTATAAGAGAGAGAGAGAGAGAGATAATATACTATTGGAGAACTACAAGAGATAAAATTATCATTTTTTAATTTCATTTATGTATAACAATAGTTCAATCCCGGAGCTCAAAAAAGTGCTTTAGGGGATTTTATGAAAATCTTTCTCTACAATTTTGGGTTTTATTAAGAAGTTTACAAAAAGCGAGGCCGCTACAAATGATATGACTCCGTTCTTGATTGTTGTAACAATCACTGAGCAATGATCACAGCACTACTAGAATGTAAAACATTCTCTAGCACAGATGCAGTTTTGGAAATATGACATACAGGGCACATTACTAGCAGCACTGATAGCCATTGGGCTGGAAAGGTATTTGAGTAGCAGGTACATCACAGGAAACATTATTTTAGCAGGTCTCCTACAAACTATAGTTTGGTGTCGGCGTTTTGGGCCGATAATTTGGTGAAGATTGTAGGATAGTATTGGATGTTAGCAGTGCATTATCAATTGATGTGGTAATCTTTGGAAGAGGTCTATGCTTACCAAATAGGCTTCTTTTGGCTGAATTGATGATAAAATTTGATTTATTTCTAAATTGAATTCAGTCAATTTTTAATTTAAATATTTTTAAATATTTTCTTAGCAATGTTGTGGAAATAAAAATCATTTATAACTCAAACAGAAAATTTTAATGTGCTCCTTGCACAAAACACTTAACATATTAACAAAAAATATTACCTTCATATCATAACAAAGTTATATCACTCTTAAATATAACAGCAATTATTAATTGAGATCAAAAGAATGATAGCTAGGTTTGAGATCAGTTGAATAAATGGAGAAGATAACATAATCAATAAGTTATCCTTCCGTAGGTGCTGTTTCTCCTTTAAGTAGAGCATTTTCAGCCTCTAACTCTGCAATTCGTGCTTTAGCAGACTCCAATTCATCTTCACCTCCATCAGTACCCAAATGCTTACGGACATATTCTAAGGCATCCTCGGGTTTATCAGGTTCCTCATATAGATTGACAAGCACTTTAGTTAATGCATCCATCACACCAGCTCTTTCTAAATACCTTCTAAATTCCTCGCGTTTTGAATCAATAGGCTAAAAATGAATATGCAAAGAATAGTGTTTTTATATTTGAGATTTGTATAGAATAATATATATTTTATATTTGGAAAAATGCCACAATATATCCATTTGTTTTGTTTCAATTTTTCAGTAATGCTGATGTAAATTGAATGTAGTTACATAAAAAGGATTTAAAGTTTAGATCAATTCCTCATCAGCCACAGTTTTAAAATTAATTCATACAAAGTATGTCTTGTGTCATATGATACACATTATTTGTTATAATATTATTATAATGTGGTTAAGTATATTCAGATATTTGTATTTTTATTGATTTATAAGACTAGATTCTGAAATAAATTTAAATAAATAAAGAAATAAATCATTACAAAAACTAATATTAGAATATCAAATTAATATTTTTCAGCTACTTCATTTGATAAAAATACTTATTATTTTCAAAAGCAAATAATTATTATGGAATAATAATGAGTAAACCTAAGTATTGTATTCCGAATCATTGCAACTAATACTGATGATTGAAGATCATTATGTAATTTGCTCTAATGCAACTATTTAAAACTTACTTTAGGGTACAAAGATATATGCTGCATTTTTCAAACTATCTTTAAACAGTGATATACTTCTTCATAGCTTTCATTTTTCCGACATATAAGTTAAAGACTTGGATTCTTATCTAGAAATTATTTTTTATATAAGTCAAACTTATAATCTTTTTACAGATAAATAGTATATATATATTTAGCACCACATTGTTATAGTTAAGTAATTTTTGATCATGTTGTGGATTCCATCCTTTTCGTGTAACTGTATTCAATTTAAAAAGAATATCTAACGAGTATAGTATTATAACATTTATAAGTGAATAGTCTTAACAAAACGATAATACGCAGCACGATATTATTTGAGTTTAAGTAGCCGAAGTAATAAAGTGCTGACTACTACAACTTGCGATGCTAACCACTTTTTTAACGACTTACTGTATACCACATTATTAAGTTAACAGTGTTCATATGGTTTAAAATATTTTAGTACATAAAAAATTGATTTAATTTGAATGAATGATGAAATGTTACGTCTTTAATATACCTACTATAAATAGTAGTTCTGTACTTACTTTATATGCAGACATTTTCAAAGATTTGACTAATTTATATTATAAGGTACACAGACTACCTAGAGATACTACGTACGATAAGGTACTTATTTCACGACGACACTTTCCAAATTGTTTCGATAACAATCAGTTTATTTTTTTTAATTTAAAACAAACAACAAGAAAGGAAGTCGTATGTGTTGTTTTTTTATAAGTTCTATTTATGTTGGAAAACATATGAAATCTACTTCATAATGCCAATATTTTTTTAAATTAACTTATTTATTATAGTATTTTTAAATAACTTAACTATATTAACATTAACGGATATATCATATCTTGAAGTACATTTCAAAAAGTGAGTAAAGCGAAAATAAATGTCAAATTGACGCTGTAGTCTTGTATCTATTTCTATCGTTCAACCTTTGAGATACTTTAATATAAAAATAATATATACCCAATAAGAAATAATCGTTAGAGATTTTGAATTATGTCTATGTTTTTGTTATCGAGGAAAATTCAAATCGACATGTAATAGATAATTTTGTGGGTTAAGATAAAATAAAAAAAGAGAAATATTTTGTATTGTTAAGTATATTTAGATTTTATATGGAATTATGCGTCGTCTTATATAGCGTTATGGAAATATCAACCGTCTTCACAATACAGGTTCAACTTGCTGCAGCTATTATAATGGAAGAACGAAAGATTCATTAGGTGACCACTGCGTAAATTCTGGGAATGCTCTTTTTTTTGAGATGCTTTACTGGCCTTGAAGTGGGAGTGCTCTAAACAAACGCTGTCGAGTTAGTCTAAGCGAACAAACGAGTTCTAAACTTGTGTCTTTTCAGTCTTTGATTTAGTCGTGTTGGCAACATTACCAAAGAATGAGGGTAAAATAATAGGCATGTCAACCTAATTAGTGATGCAATGAATCTCGTGAATGCAAAATATACACTGTCGATTTTGTAAATAAAACTTTTCGTAAACGGTTGCGTTTACAATATTATTATTTGCGTACTACAAACCGGTATTTTTCAGTGTACTTTTAAATAAATAAATAAATGTATGACATGTATTCGACAACCTAACACATTAATATACAAAACATAGACAAAATAAAAAATTAAGAGCACAAGTTTTTATCAAAACAGTGTATTAATTTTAAAATAAATTTATCATTTAATTTTATTGTTTATTATAAAACCTTAATTTACATTTGTACTATACTTGATGGAAAATAAAATTGAATTATTAAAATGCAAATAATAAATTTCGCTGCATTTGGCTCAAAGGGCGTGTGATGAGCCAAAAAAAAAACATGTCGTCATCTTGTTTATTGCGTCTGCTTTGCTCTGCCTGCCTTACTCAATACGCTTTGTATATGCTATGTGTTTTCCGTTCTCATTACATTGTTATTGTTGTTGCTATTTGTTTTGTTATATTTTGTTGTTATTCTTAGTTTCTTGTTGGCATAAATCCGAAGAGAACGAAGAATACTGTTTTGAACAGTCAAAGTCGTGAGTTTGTAGTTCGCTTACGTGAATATTTTGAGCGAGAGAACCAACAAATCATACATTTACAAAATTGTTCAAGTGATTCGGAAACTGACTCCGATGTGGATTTAGGATGTACTCCTTTGAGAGAATAAATGAATTTTATAAAAATAATTCATTTCATTTAGTATCGTATGTAATTAATTCAGACCCTATGATATTATATTTATGTTAAATTACAATCATACATTATCAATAATAGTAAGAAACATCGATAATTCTTATTGATTTTTTTTCCTTACAACCCTAGGTATGTCTGTTTGACATATATCACTAGAATCCAGGTCAGTAAAGCATTAAAAAAAAAACTATTAAAGCTGGTACCCGTATGTTTCGACGCGATTTTAAAGACGTTGAAGTTTCACGTCAAAAAAACAAGACATATGTCACAATTTTTTTTTCCTCAGGAGAAGAAGGCTGAGAATCCTCACAAGGAGCACGAAACGTACCCAGGATACCCCCGCAACGGCAAGTGTCACGGAGGTTATGTCGGACTCCACGCGACCGGAACGGTCCAGCCACGTGACCTACCGACTAAACTCAGCCTGGCCTAGGTTCTAGACCATATAGGCAAATCGTGAGGGCGACCGCCCCTCAGGAGAGGGGCGATGCAATATATGTCACAAAGATCAAGCTAGCTTTTATACACTTTAATGGCTTCATCTGTGCTGTCTTCAATAGTATACTCCAAGTCTTATATTACTCTTTGCTCCAAGTATTTCTAAGTAATCTGTGGTATACTCTATGCTAATACGTAGTATTCTAATTAGTCTGTGCTATGCTATCTTCTGTAATCGTTCGGATGTCTTGGGTATCTCTTTTATTTATTAATTTGATTTTAAAATTATAAAACAGAATTATGTCCCGGCAATTCGACTTGAGTGTTGATAGGTTGCTTCAAGGGTTGGGTTTAGAAGGGCCTGAAAATGATTTTTGTGACTTTACCATAGCGGATCAAAACTCTGTTGCAGAGGCTCAAGGTATTACTCCAACTACACCATCGAATTTCAAACCAGTTCTTGGTGAAAACGTTACATATGTCGTCGCCTGTGTGTTAATAAATGAAAACAATGAAGTATTAATGATACAAGAAGCTAAAGAGAGTTGTGCTGGTAAGTGGTATCTTCCTGCTGGAAGAATGGTGAAAGGAGAAACCATTATTGAAGCCGCTAAGAGGGAAGTGTTAGAAGAAACTGGTATACATTGTGAACCTACAACATTGCTGATTGTGGAAACTGCTGGTGGTATGTGGTATAGATTTGTATTAACTGGTGAAGTTAAAGGTGGGCATTTGAAAACTCCAGCTAATGCAGATAAAGAATCATTACAAGCAAAATGGATTGCAAATTTACAAGAAATAACATTAAGGTCTAATGATATTGTGCATCTTATTGACAAATGTAAGCTATACAAACAAGATTACTCTAAAGGATTATGGCACAGAAACATATTACCAGCTGCTGTCTCTCATATTAAAGATTTACTACGTCTCATCGTGGTAATAAAGAAAAGAACTACAAACAGATTGCACATTTTGCTTAGTGAAAAATCATCACTACATTTTCCAATGTGTGAAATAAACCCAGCTAAAAGCTTACATTCTACACTGAGAAGATATATGGTTGAAATGTTTGGAGCAGATGTTGGATTACATCGGCCATTAGGTCTGCTAAATGTTGAAGCTGATCCAAGTTCTGATGGCTTATGCCTTTCTTTGTTGGTTGCCTTTAGAGCACCACTTGAAGAAGTACCTTTAATTGGTAAATGTGTTTGGCAAGAGGTGTCTACCGAAAATGAAGATAAATTACTATCAATTATTAACAAAAAAAATTTGGCTATTGAGCTACATGTGGTACGTTGAATATTATATTTTTAATTAATACTCACAAATATTAAATGTACAGAAAAATTTTGATGAAACCTAACACTATTTTACTAATGGTATGACAATATTGCCACAGTATTAGCAAGCTAAATATTTGTTATATTAAATGTAATGTGAGCATTACATATTATATGGGTGAATATACACTATTGGGATTTTTCATGGCCCACTTGAAAAAAAATCACCTTTTGATTTGAAATTCATTATTAAGATGAGCAGATCGAGTGTTTTATTGATATTTTTAAGGGCCAGAAGATATTTAATTTTTTGACAGGTTTATGTCTTCCCCCCAATAATCGCCCCAATCGCCATGATGTCGTCGCGTTAGTAGAACAAACAGCAAACTAAAACAAATGAAACTAAATCTTATATGGATTTATTAACATCAAATCTAATTTGTGACACTAACCTGGCTCGCTTGTATTTCCCTTAGCTAGAGGAGTGACGCCAAGGGGTGACAAAATAATATATAACCTAAAAAAATACACCACGCAAACTTTATACTGGAATAATATGAAATACAGGATATCTACTCATTTTTAACAATACATTGTATAATTAATGCCATACATAACAGTAATATATAAAAAAATAAACTTACCAGGGGAAATTCAGTAACTACTGGCACCAACACATTGTTCACCAGTGCACCGGTAACTGACATAATATTATTCAAATTTTTCTGGAAAATTATGAAATTTAAATTGAGCCAGAACACTTTTGTAAGGTCTCAAAAAAAGGTTTTATTTTAACTACTAATTATTTTATTTTACTATCTTTTTTTGATAAAGTATATTGTGTTGTTTGTTCAGTTATAATATTACATTGAAAAAACTATATAATGGTCAAATAATTAAAAAATAATGTGATAATTATAGTAAAATGTATGTATGGGGCCAGCCAGGGGTGTATACATTTAGTACTATTTTCCGTCTATGTAAACAAAATTATCATGCTTATCAATAGAATATTCTGCGGGACAAATAAAAGAGACTATTATGTATTATCTATTATATATAAAGCTCGATTATTTACATATAAAATAACAATCATTTAATTAATTTTATATTTTTTAATTCAATGCCTATTAGAGTACCCAATACTGTATAATGACCCATATAACATTATTATTACATCAAGTCATTCTACATCATAATAGTCATATATGTCTCTATAAGCTCATACATGTTTTATCATAGTTTTATATAGTCATACAAATATATATTTCTCTGTAAGCTCATACAGGTCCCATACAAATGATGCTCTATCATATTTATATTATGAAAATTGATTATTTTCGTTAGATTAAGTTTTCCAAGCTTATCGCTATGTAAAAACAAAATTACAGTGGATTATTTTAACACATTCAATGCCAAGAACACGCTAGGCGGGTTTTTGATGTTTTGGTAATATGTCTTTAACGAGGCCAGGTATTCTGCTCAAATTATTACTGCATAGTTTTTGAAGGATCTGCTATGGTTAAATGAAGCGGCAACCGGAAAAACCAAGTCTGATTTTTTTTTGAAAATAAAGGTTTTTGCAGTGCCAAGAACACGCTACTCGTGTTCACTTATTGGAGCTACCATTAGGCTCTCAAACTTTTTATTAGATTGACCCCTTTGCTATTTTTAAGTTCAAAACTTCTGTAGCACCTCTGCTTCGTCATACAGAGCTGCAGTTGGGTATAGGGCTGTAGATAGACCTACTTTTAGGACGGCTCTGTTCACTCTGTCTTAGGAGATAAGATGCGTTTACAGGTTATTACGCAGTAATTGATAAATGACTGACATTGAACTCCCACCACCCAAATCTAAGACAGGACTTTTAGAAGTCTATCTTTTTCACTCTTTTCCAAAAACCTGAATTTATTTTTAATTTTTGTAGTTTAGTGATTTGAGTAAAAAAATATTAAGTTACATCTAGGTTGATCATCATTAAAAAAAGTTCTGTGTAAATTTTAAGAGTTAACTTTGGCTATGTCAACAATCACGAACTCATTGTTCTAAATTAAAGAAAGCGCCAGCGTTTACTTCTTTGAAAAAAAAAATAGGGTGTCGACATCTTTTGTAGTGGTTTTTGAAAATTTTAAAACTTATTGTTATAACATAAGACTAATCATATTATTATATTACGACGCAAGTAAGTTAAACAATACAAATAATAAAAAGACAATAAGCTGTCGCTACTTGATTGTAAGAGTTTCTTGATCTAAACAATGCAAATAATAAAAAGAAAATAAAACTGCTGATACTTGAATGTAAGAGCTTATTAATCTAAACAATAGCAAGAGCTGGTGTTTGCTACTTGTAAAATAAACAAAAGCGGGCCGGCACCTTTTGTTGTGATTTCTACAAAGGACATCATTCAGGCTTCATACAAATTTGGGCTATTTTTTTTTTAGCCAGCCAACAAAAAATAACTAAATTTTATCATAGGCATAATTATAATAAACATTTTGTATTATGACAGTAAAGCTCGAAACCTATTGGTTGAGATGATAATCAGTCTCAAAGTATTTATTTTATTACCTACGGCTTGCACCCGGCTTGCGGGGTGAGCTCGTGATTTCCAGGTAAAACAAGCTCGTTAAATTAATTTATATCATACATAGGTAAGAGGAACCTACGATAATAAGTGCTTTAAAATATTTAACAAATTTTAGAATCAATTTATGACAGTTAGAAAGATCTTTTAGTCTATATCATGAATCTATATAAACAGGGTGTCCACATTCTGGAAAGTCAGGGAAAGTCATGGAAAAGTCAGGGACGCTTGAGGTGGTCAGGGAAAGTCAGGGATATTGAGGAGCTACCTGGAGAGTCAGGGAAAATTTAAGATATTTGTCAATAAAAATTTCTTGAACTGTAAATTGAAATCCATGCAAAAATTTCCCAATGATTGTAAAATGAGGGATATATTTTATGCTCTGGTTTGATTCTCTTAATCCAGACTATTGAAGCATTTTTTTTAGGTCCGGAGAAAACTACGTAGTTTTTTGCCATTACCTACTAAAATTACTCCTTCCTTGTTTGAAATAAATGAGTATTTACAATAAATAAAGAGTTTTACTTTGACAGGGTAAACTATCAGTCATATTGTGCACATGGACATGTATCTTCAAAATTGGAGTGAACTATGTTATAATTATAGGTTATAACTAGTTTACTTACTTTTAATATTACTTAATTCTTCGTATTTAGAAATCTTCTATTTCTTCATACAAAACAGCTCATTACTGTTATCTACGAGGAATTATAGAAATTTTACAACACTAGAACTAAAATTAATGCCAAAAAATGTTCATTTAATAAATTGTGGCTAGATCCCAAAGTCAGTCCTGAATTTTTTGAATGGCTGAATGATGTTCCAAATGATCCAGGATTAGCATTCTGTAAGATATGCTGCAAGTCCATCAAATTAAGTAACATGGGTAAACGTGCACTGGTTTCACATGCCAAAAGACCTACACACGTAAAAAATTATGAATTAAGAAAAATGCAACCAAACATTTCATTCTTTACAAAAAAGGTTGAATCTGATGAACCATCAACTTCGACAATTGCAAGCACCACAGAGACTTCGTCCCTCAATATCGAAAGTTCTTATGATTCCCATAAAAGTAAAGTTACAAAAATGTGTATACCTACATACAAAAACGATGATGTGACATCAGCGGAAATACTTTGGCCATTAGAAATTGTTTTTAACAAAATGTCCCTTAATTCTAGTGATAGAACCAGCATGCATTCAAAAGAATATTTCCTGACAGCAAAATTGCCCTAAACTTCACATTGGGAAAAACAAAAGCGTCATATGTAATAAAGTACGGAATAGCACCTTATTTAAGAACATGTTTGCAAAAAAATTTAGAAGATTGTCAATTTTACGTAATTTCCTTTGATGAATCACTAAATAAAGTCTCCCAGAAATGTCAAATGGATATTGTTATAAGATTTTGGAACAAGACTACCGAAAGAGTTGAAACAAGGTATTGGACAAGTATTTTTCTAGGGAAGTCGATTGCAAATGATCGAATTTCCACAGAAGTTCACTTCAATAAGATGGCTTGAAAATGGCCCTTGCATTGACCGAGCTTTGAAATTTTATGATAAAGTATTGGAATTCGTTACAACCGCATCTGTTCCAGATAGTCATAATAAGAAAAAGTTAGATAAAAGTTTTGTTGAATGTTCTAATATTATTTGGTTTTTAATTTGTTTTAGCAAAAAAAGTGTTTGATTTTTTTGTACAATTAAGTTTTACTTTTCAGTAACAAAAGTCCTCCTTTTTGATGAAAAAGTCATTCTATTTGCTGAAAAAGTCCCACGTCCCCACTTGGGGGCCTGCTATTGTTTTATTATTATTTTTTAATTGCCAACACTTCTCATTGTGGTATTAGAGCAAGTGAATGACTTATTAAAAAAAAAATGTTTTAATTAGTTTGGGCAGGGAAATTTGAAAAAATGGTCAGGGAAATTTGAAAAAATAGTCATGGATATTTGAAAAAATGGTCAGGGATAGTCATGGAAAGTCAGGGATTTTCTTTAACCAATAGCTGTGGACACCCTGATAAATCATCCAGATTCATGGTCATTATAAATTAAAGTACATGCATAATTGAAATTAATAATTGGAAACGTCATTAATTATTATTGCATGGGGATTGCAGTAAAAAAAGTTTGAGAACAACATGTTTCACTATAATGCATATACTTACCATAAAATCTGTTTTTCGCCATTATTTTAAGTATAAAACTGAAAACACTGTCACTAACACCTTTATTCTCGCACAACACAAGAAATACTAACCGGCAAACGTTTGCAAAAAAGATATAGCCTTTTTATGTATTTTACCTATAAACAGTGCCGTGGACACGCGAGGCGTGTTCACTATTTTTCAAAGTTGCAGTGCCGTGAATACGCCTAGCGTGTTCACAGTATTATATCGCGGCATCTCGGTAAACTTTAAGAAAATCGTGGTGGCAGTGAATGAGTTAAATGTGACAAGGGACTGTTAAAGGAGACAAAAGACATTTCATTGAACAAAAATTAATAATTTTTTCATCTTATAATTAACATAACTTCAAAAATTAACTTTAATTGCTAGAAACATTTTACTGAAATCAACATAGTGCTATAATTATAATATTATTCAGAAAAGCCCGTATACAGTATCGATTGAAATAATGTTATTACCTTTATTAAAAGCTGTTTTCTCGCAAATATATGATTTTTCAACTAAGATTTGCAATCAAACTCTAAGCTTTTGCTTAAACAAACAAAGCACATGATATTTAATATTATAGTGAATTTAAACATATTTGAAACTTAACTTTTATATAAATATTATCTATTCCAAAGGTGTGTATTTTTTGATGTACCTACTCAATTCTTGGGTGTACTTCAAATATGTATTTATTTTTCAAACATTTAATTATCAGTTAGGGCACTTTAGTTCGAAAATCTCACATTTAATGACTTTCAGAAACCCATCTTTTATGAAATTTCTATTAACAATTTATTTTAGGATTTGTCTCTTTAGTAAGTATTGATGTTGAATCAATTGCCAAACATAACTTTCTTGATAAAAACTAAATTTCATCAAAAAATATCTAAAGAACGTCTTTAGATTTTTTTTACACACAGTTATGAGCTTACAGTATTCATACTTTGGGTGCAGGACACATTACACAATGTTGTTACTGATTAGTTGCAATAGTTCAAAGTAACTGCATTATTTCACAAATTCACAATGTTTTTTTTCTCTTAAATTTATCAATTTAGATAATTATTAGTAATACTCTGTGCATAACTTTATTACTCTGTCTCATTATTTTGTAATATAGCCTTGTAACAGGTAATGTAATTTGTTATACATTAAGGTTACTATTTCTGTTGAAGACTGATCATTTGCTTTAGTATATGTACATTCCATTAAAAATATAAATGTATTTTTTTAAAGGCTTTGTATTTTCATTCTTTTTTTATAATGATGTATAAATATTTTTATGACATAGTTAATAATTATATAAGAACTTTAAAAAGATATATGAGAAAAAGTATCTTATATTTTTCATTTAAAGTATACAATAGATATTAAATTGGTGCTAATTTTGTGTCTTAATAATAAGTCTTCATCTTATATAAACATATTCATGTTTCATTATACTGGTACAAAATTGTTTAATTAATTATAGGCATATGGATGAATATATGTAGTACCTAACAAATGAGTGTTGAAGTTGAAGAATAACATAAGTCACATATTTATAGAAGATAATAAGCCATCTCACATTTTGAGTTAATCACAAATTTCTACTATATTCCTATAAAATATAAGATAAGTGCAGTCAAAACTATGCGACTCAGCATGGGTGGCTTAATGTATATGTTAATGTATATGTACAAAGATGTATTATGTATGTACATGGGTGGCTATTAATGTATATATTCACAAGACCACCATAAAGGTAAAAATATTCTTTATGAAGAATAATTTAATTGCTGGTGTTCAGCAAGACTTACTATTTTTATTCATTGTGGAAATCGTAAAATTATATATTTTTGTCAACTGGTAAAGAACTATTATTAGTCGCGCTAATCAGTTGTTGCAATGCAGTATTAAATAATTAAAAAATGCATAAATATATGCTTTTCCTATTGAAGCTGCTATAATGGTACATTTTGTATCCCCCATGCAATAACGTAATTTGGTCAGGAATGTTGTGAGTGAAGTATATATATTAAGTTTATTTAATCAAAATTAATTTAATATGCATATTATAATAATTTATTACTGTAAATATGCTTGCAATGAGCATATATCTATAAATGTGCAATGTATAATGATGACATGAATAAATACTCTGGGTGCATAATGTAACTATAGAATCTCTTACTAATGCTATAATGTTAATGGATGCTTTAAAATGTAACCAATGGTATTCGGGCACTGCTATTATTTTTTTTTGTTATTTTTCTTGTTACTTTTTATATAAAGAAATTTATTCTTCTTAAAGGATTATTTCATTTTAATAAATTTAGTTTATACTCACCATTTAATTTAGTCAATAAATAATTTAATCAACATCTCAAATTCGATGCAATAGTGATAGCCCATCTCATGTTTATATAAATTATTTGTATGGTTTACACACACCTTTTATAATAGATAAGTATGGGAAAGATTTTAATACTGATAAATTGATAATATAATGATATGTAGCGCGCGCGGCGTGAATGCTAGCCTATGGCGAACTGTACTTAGAAACAATGAAATTGCTAGTGTGGCGTAAAATGCTTACAGGACAAATTTACACAATGTACGACGTTGGCTCGTACATTATTGGTTGTAACAAAGCAATGATATGATATATGTGAAACTACACTTCCCTGATTAGGTAAATCATGGTATTGTAGTACTAAAATGAGCTGTATGAGATTTCGTAGGTAATCTAGGTAGGAACCCTAATGGTCTGACCAGGGGTTCTCGGACAGTCCCTCCCTTGGCGTTGGCTCTACCAGACCTAGGTCGAGCCGGCTCCGGTGCACAAGGCGGTAGAATTGCGAAAGCACACCCTGCCGTGTGCCCCCCATTGGCCTATAGATAACTTAGGGGGATTTTAGTGGGTAGACCGGCCCTCTCAGACCGGAGAGCCGGCCTATACGGCCCCGCCTAGCGCGGGGTCACGGAGCAAAAGGTGCATTTCTCCCCAAAAAAAAAAAGGTAGTAACCCTAACACCTATGGTGACAATACATATGAGAGTTGTTCCGAAACGTTCCATTACATCATATCACGTAAAAGACAAAATCTGCTGGGTATAAGCCTCCCCCAAGAATCTCCAAACCATCGGTGGGGTTTTGGGCAGTTTTCCACCATGCAGACCAGTACGAATTGGCTAGGACCAAATTCTCGTCAGTAGATTGTCAGGGTACACGGGAGCAGGTAAGGTTAGCTTGTGTCCAGTTACACTTACCTATTTTGAAACACACCCCCAAAAATTGTTACCTACAGAGTTAGTTTAAATCTCTTATTTTGATACGATGTCAATATCTATGTGGAATATCATTTTATATATATCCGTCACTTTTGAGCTACATTTAACTTTTCGCGAGAATTTTTCGTGCCGCTTACTTATGATTTGTGTGTTTGAGGTAGAGGAGATATTTATGAGCGGATCGTTAGTAAAAATGCATTCGGTTTTTTTTTCTAGTAGACCAGTAATAGTAATACCTCTACAAAATCGTATAAAAGTTACTAGTGAAGTTTGTTTACCTGAAGCTTTCGGGGAGGGAACAGCTAGCGGCAATGGCATTATTAGCATTTTTTTTGCCATATCTCAAAGGTTGATGAGAGTGTTTCTATTACAGCTGCTAGAACTAATAGAAATATTATTTTCGAAATAGTCCTCGTAATATAATATGATATAAGACAGAAGTAAATGACAAAGCAACTTGGATTATCAGACCTAGAAGTAGTAAATCGAGAGGAAAAAAGATATCAATATTGCTACAGTATTGGTAGAAAAACTTAGTAGTAATACAAAAAATATATGTCACGGTGTAACAGTTTTGCAGTTGCAAGATGTGCTTGGTGCTTGCGTTTCGGCTGATCGCTGTCTACATGGTTAACACCATATAGAAAACACTAAGCTAGTGCAAACATCTTAAAAATAATAATTAAATATCTAATTTAGTTGTGATGAAAATTCTTACAATATTGTCCGACAGTATTAACTGATATAATATTTTTTTATGTCGAGCATATTATAAGTATTGCGATTTTTCACAAGTTCAGGTGTGAAATGTCTGATAAGTATAAACATCGCGTTAAAAACTTGTATTTTAAGTATTTATATACTATGAATAGAAACAAAAATCTAATTCTTCACGCTCCACTTCTACAGAAAGTTGTTTGATATCCAATGATGGTCGAAAGCCACGTGAAAGTCGCCAAAAACCGCCATGACGCAAAAGAATATCGAAGCCGTGCGGCAATGAAACCTCGAAAATCGTAATGTGACATAGGCATTCGTAGTTGGTATCGCAAAACTGCAGCGATTTAATCAAGGAGAGTCAAAGCATGTTTATGATATGGCTAACCATATCATAAACATGCTCTATATCGTGACGAGTCTTGGCAGAGAGAGAAGCATATATGCTCACGATTCGGATTTTAAGCAGCATTCTACTCTCTGGGTCTTCCAGGTGAGCTAAAACCGACCGAGGTCATAGGCTCACGGAGTACTTAAAAAAAATGGTTACCTCATCCGCCTTACATCCCTGACTTAAGCCCTAACGATTTTTTTACGTTTCCCAAAATTAACAGTCTTTGTAGTCATCGTTTTAGCTCACCTGAATAAGCTGTTGATGCATACAAATCGGCCATTTTGACTACCCCCACTTCGAAGTAGAATAAATGTTTTAATAACTGGTTAGAACGCATGCAAAAGTGTGTTAAATATCGTGGAGAATTTTTTGAAAAACAATAAATGGTAATAATCTATTAGATTGTCTATACTTATTTCAAACGACACAACTTAAAAGGAAGCCCTCGTATATAGAATATAAAAATAACAGGAAAACACTGTTAAGGAAAAAAAAAATTTGTTTGTATATTATTGATTTTCTTAATATTTGCTATAATAGACGCGTTCTATTTAGTTCATTTTTTTTTATTTAGTATCTTATGTCTATGATATGACTATTATGTGGTAAAGATGAAAAGTTCTAAAATTTATAACTGCAAACAACATGTCTAACGGTATTCCTATTGCTGCGCCATCGTATCAATGGTTTCAACTTTGGTGAATTGAAGTTAACTCAGATAAAAGATCTGAGGTTATGTTCGATCTTAGTTGCCGGACCTAGTCCCGCGTAGCACTCCTACCCTCACACACTAGACAAGCAGCTCTATTTTTGGGCGCATGTCCCTTAGAGTGACGCGAAATACTAAATCATAAATTGCCCGCCTCAATGGTATTGTTACGCCGGTGGCTTAGTAAAACTTCAAAAGTGATTTTCTGTGACTTAGAAACGTTTTCAGCAGGCTGAAACGTCGTTTCAGGCCGTTTCAGAAGTAGCTCTTTCACATACTAAAAAATCTAAATTACACCCAAGTTACAGTAGTTTTCAGGCGCCTGAAACATGTTTTCAGTACGTTTCAGGCTACCCTCTATCCAATGCCGCAATAACCTGAAAACCCGTTTTCAGGCGTTTTCAGGACCCCTTATGAGCCATTAAGCCTACTTCAGTAAAAGGACATAAATTTCAATAGGAGTGAAAGAGATAGCAATAGTAGAAAGAGACAGAGATAGTAGAACATTCGAGAAGTATTAGAATGAGAAAACATCATTAGAAAGAGATAGACAAACACAGAATATTCGAGAAAGATAGTACGGGAATATTCGAGTATTGTGTATCGAGAATATTCGAGAAAGATAGTACAGGAATATTCGAGTATTGTGTATCGAGAATATTCGAGTATCGAGACAGTTATACTCGAAACGTCTCGAACGCGCGACGTATTGGACTACACATTCGAGTGTGTCCGCGAATGTTCTGGCAAGAGTGGCAAGTATCTTAGGGGACTATATAAGGCTGTGTCCGGCCGCCGGAAAGCATGATTGTTTTGCGATACAGTGCGAAAACACCTAAGTGATATTGGAGAACTAAGAAGCGACTTTCAGTGCTTTCAGTTAAGTGATTAGTGACTGTTAGTGTGGTAATTGATAAAAGTTCAGTGTTTTGGTAGACCGCAGTTTGATTTACTGACCCCAGCTCGTAACATTTGGTGTCAGAAGTGGGATCAGTATGCCGGTTCTACCAAAGGAAGACACGGAAGGAAGAATCCGGACAAGAAGCCAGCGACAACAGGAAGCCGACCAGAGACGCTTCGGAGCTACTCAGCCGCCAACTGACGAGGACCAGCAGTCAGTTATGGAAGCCACTCTCTCAACGTCGGCTGCCGCACCAGATTGGGCGGCTTTCATGGCGATGTTGCAGGAGCAGGCCCGCCGTCAGGAGGAGCAAGCACGCCGTCTGGAAGAGCAGTTGCAGCGTGATAAGGAGGAGCAGGCCCGCCGTCAGGAGGAGCAGGCACGCCGTCTGGAAGAGCAGGCCGCCGTCAGGAGGAGCAGGCCCGCCGTCAGGAGGAGCAGACTCGCCTTTTGAGGGAACAACTGCAGCTCGGCCAAGATGAACAAATGGTCCTGATCAAAGATCTCCAAGCGACTTTCGGCAATAAGGTCAAAGTGATAGAAGATAAGGTTCTGCAACACAAGAACCGTCTCACCGAAGCTGAATCTGAGATTGCCGATGTCAAGAAGGCTTTGGGTAATCTGAAGGTCGGAGATGGGACAGCCACTATCGTCAGTGCCGCTCCTTCGGTGCGAGGATTCAAAGTGCCACCTTTTGATGGGAGTTCCTCGTGGGCAGCCTATAAAATACAGTTTGAGGCTGTAATGGAGGCAAATGGGTGGACTAAAGCCCAAGCCATGACCGCACTCAAGCTAAGCCTCCGAGATCAAGCCTTGACAGTCCTCGAAGCTCTTGACAAGAAGGTGAGCTACGAGGAACTAATGGAAGCGCTTGAGGCAAGATACGGCGACGCACACCTTGAACATGTGTTTCGGGCCCAGCTAAAAGATCGGGTTCAGCGTGTTGGTGAAAACCTACAACAATGGGCCCTAGAGGTAGAAAAACTGGTACGTAAAGCGTACCAGTCCGCACCGACGTTAATTGTGGGCAACCTTGTACAAGCTTTTGTCGACGGCATTCGGGACCTCGAAGTGAGAGCTGCTGTGAGACTCGGGCACCATGAAACCCTTAAAGACGCCCTGGCCCATGCTCTAGAAGTAGAAGCTGTGAGGCAAGACCATCGGTCTCACCGTGTCAGGGAGGTAGTTGCAACACCTGTGCGTGACCGCTTCAAGGGATACAGCCCTAGATGCTACACTTGTGGCGAAAAGGGACACCTCCGATCAAGTTGTCCTAAGCGTAGCTCAGGGAATGATGAAGATGGGCCTCAGGAGAACAGGGCAGCTAATAGCGCTGTCCAACAACAGCAAGGAAAACGAGTAAACGCCAGGACTGCGGGGCGAGTGCTGGCTGGTGTTCGCAGAGCCCTAAGGATTTCGATCTCACAAGCCCACGATGGGAACAGCCTGATCATCAATGGCAAGGTTAACGGAAGGTCATGTAAGCTGACAATCGATACCGGAGCTTCTCGCACGGTTGTCGGTTCCCAACTTGCCAATCGGTCTCTGAGAGACTTCAGAAACAACAGCCTGGAGCGATTAAATTTAGTAACCGCCACCGGTCAGCACATACCCGTCCGAGGCGAACAGAAGGTGGAGTTGAAGTTGGGTAATCAAGTTTACCTGCACAACGTCATTGTGGCTGATATTGTCGATGACTGCATTCTCGGACTAGACTTTATGAGGAAGAATGGTTGTGAGATCGACGTCAAGCAAGGAATTATGAGTTGTGGACGAGAAGAATTGTTCATGGAAGGAGCCACACCGGGGAAAGTTTATAGCTTAAAGGAAACCGCTCTACCCCCAAAATCAGAAACCATTGTGCCGGTTAGTCTCCCTTATAATTCTGGAAGATCTCATGGTAATGCAGATGCTTTGTCAAGAAGACCTTGCTCTGAAGACTGCAAGCACTGCGTAAAACAAGAGGCAAAAGCAGACCTACCTGTGAGAATGCTAATCGGAGCAGGCCCGCCGTCAGGAGGAGCAGGCCCGCCGTCAGGAGGAGCAGGCCCGCCGTCAGGAGGAGCAGGCCCGCCGTCAGGAGGAGCAAGCCAACAGATGTCTGAGAAGATGAAAACCCGCTACGACCGAAATGTAAACAACAAGGGCTTTGAAGAGGGTTCGTTGGTGTGGCTACATAATCCAGTCCGCAGTAAAGGGAAATCTCCAAAGCTTCAAGCCAAATGGGAAGGACCCTATCGAGTTTTGAAGAGGATCAACGACGTCACGTACCGGATACAGCGGAATGCACGTAGTCCCTGTAAGATTGTTCACGTTGACCGACTGGCGAAATACCACGGAAATAATGATGCTCGGGACGAGCATGTCTTAGGAGGGGGTAGTGTTACGCCGGTGGCTTAGTAAAACTTCAAAAGTGATTTTCTGTGACTTAGAAACGTTTTCAGCAGGCTGAAACGTCGTTTCAGGCCGTTTCAGAAGTAGCTCTTTCACATACTAAAAAATCTAAATTACACCCAAGTTACAGTAGTTTTCAGGCGCCTGAAACATGTTTTCAGTACGTTTCAGGCTACCCTCTATCCAATGCCGCAATAACCTGAAAACCCGTTTTCAGGCGTTTTCAGGACCCCTTATGAGCCATTAAGCCTACTTCAGTAAAAGGACATAAATTTCAATAGGAGTGAAAGAGATAGCAATAGTAGAAAGAGACAGAGATAGTTAGAACATTCGAGAAGTATTAGAATGAGAAAACATCATTAGAAAGAGATAGACAAACACAGAATATTCGAGAAAGATAGTACGGGAATATTCGAGTATTGTGTATCGAGAATATTCGAGTATCGAGACAGTTATACTCGAAACGTCTCGAACGCGCGACGTATTGGACTACACATTCGAGTGTGTCCGCGAATGTTCTGGCAAGAGTGGCAAGTATCTTAGGGGACTATATAAGGCTGTGTCCGGCCGCCGGGAAAGCATGATTGTTTTGCGATACAGTGCGAAAACACCTAAGTGATATTGGAGAACTAAGAAGCGACTTTCAGTGCTTTCAGTTAAGTGATTAGTGACTGTTAGTGTGGTAATTGATAAAAGTTCAGTGTTTTGGTAGACCGCAGTTTGATTTACTGACCCCAGCTCGTAACAGTATGTTAGGTAGCACCATGTTCTTTAAGAAACTTGTATACGACCTGTCATGTTATCAGTAGTGTTGTAGTGTGCTGTAGTGTTATCATACGCAAGTCATGTGACCCGCAAATCCTCCACCCCATTCAGGTCATTCAAAGCAAACTCTTGCACCGATTAGCCGACGCTTCATACTATGCCCGACAACGTGATCTCCACCGAGACTTTGAACTTCCGATCTTGCTTCGAACCGCTGAATATCCTAATCCATTGATCAGAGTCATCGAATTATAATTCTACTCCATAAAACAACATAGACCTGTAAAAGCCCAGACCCAGATGTTACATTTGTTATTATTTTTACTAGAAACAAAAATTGTGAAAACGTATAATACATTTATGTAAAGAAATAAATATTATATACATAATTTAGACTACGTCACGATTCGTTGCTGCAATTTTAGTGAATTGTTACTTAGCATTATCAACAGTTCTTTAACAAGGTATTACTCAAAAACGCAGAGTTATACGTGCTCTCCACATTTTTGTTGCACGCATTCTCCGGCTCCACGCTCATTCTGTTAAGCTGTTTTGGTTTTTTTATGTACCCATATCTCTTTTTGTTTAATGATACAGGGACGACTCTGTAATGATACAGGGAGAAAAAAAAATTGCCCTTGCTGGTTTTTCCAGTACAAGGTCTTCCGCCGTAGACTTGTGAACCAATGGCGTAGCATCTTTGACATTCAAAAGTGATTGTAAAATCCTATTTGAAGAATACATTTTTGATTTGATTTTAATCATATTTTATAGTGATTAGCCAAGATCTTATTTTATTAGATCGCACTTTGTTAATTGGAATTAAAAATAAGAGTCATAATAATTTTGTATGATTTATTAAAGCAATATAAAATCTTGCACTGACTAGATCTTTTAAATATACAATTAGTCCAATTATGAATTGGCATTGAAATTACATTTTTCAAGTTTAACTTTTTAATTTTTTTTACATTATATAACAAGTAAATATAATAAGAATTCAGTAATACATTATTTGGAATTTTGGTTCGATTTCTATAAACAATTACATTATTATATATACATTACATTATCAAATGGTTCTCAGAATCTTGTTCCTATAATGTGAAGAAACGCCATTGAAAATAGGTTGCAATCATGAGCGTACCTAATGTCTAATTAATTATTATGTGCAACATAAGTACACTAGCTGTACATCTTAAGTAGCTATAGTATGTACAGAAGTACATAACTGTAGAAAGCAGTTTTCCTTCGATGGTATTTATTACAGCTGTATTGAAAGTTGTTTCAAAATGACAGCATTATATTAGATTAGCTAGTCTAAAATTATTCGATGCACAATATTATTTTCTTGCATTTATTTTATTTATGAATATAACAATTAGTAATAATAAATATCTTTGAAAACGAATCGATTTTGTGCAGTGCTGGATTAAGAATCACTTTATTTCGGTGGATATCGTAAGAGAGGAAGGGGGGTTTACAGTAATCAAATCTCTGCGAAGTACTCGGGACGCTGGTAATAGGCCAGCCCCACATTACAGGAAACTTTGTGATGGAACAACTTCTGCCTAATATTTATTGAGGATAGATGTTAGGTACTATATGTATTTAGTGAGGATAGATGTTACTATATGTATGTACTGTTTTCGAAACTTTTGACACTATTAAATAAAAAAATTAAAATACAGGTAGTCTTATCTAATGAAAGCTGATAGCAGTGAAAGGTGGCAATTATATTATGTTATCACTAAATATAAGAAAAGTGATGTTTTGATACTTGCTTCAATTTTTTTGAAACGTTATCGTAATCGAAACCTACATAAAGACCAGACCAACCTACCTGTTTTAAACTGACAATAATACAGTCACATTGCTGCTTTATTAAGATTTAATGCGACAATTATCTCCATAAAGCAGTACTATCAGTCAATTTCAGACAAATTTGAGAATAACTTAAGTCACAGACCAGAATTCAGCAGTTATCAAGCCGTTAGTGTGATCTATCGTATCAAATATCACACTATTGCTATGATAGTGTCGTTTACGATCTATATCTATTATTATCTATACTATATACTTGTACTTCTGTATTTACTTTTAACGGTAGAGAAGTATGTTATAAATTTTATTTAATACTTGTAGTCTTTTTATTTAGATGATGTATTATATTCAGTCAGACATAAATATAGTACATATATCAATATTAATTTAGCTATAAGTTGTGATTTAAATTAAAAATAGCAGGTGAATTAAGGCTAAATTCGTTATAGCAACAATATTTTCTTCATGGGAAGTGGATGAAATCGATATTAAATTGCGAGCTACTGTAACTTAAATGGAGTCAGGACATACTGTGTGATAAGATATTTTTTCTGTGTATTTAAATTTAAAATATAGTATACAATGATATATCGCACATAAAACAATAATTTATATAGATCAAGGAAAGTTTTGAGGACCACTTAAAACTAAAACGTCTAATACTGTGTCAATATATACCTACAAAAGCATAGCGAGCGGGAGGTGCTTAGAACATAAATCTGTATACTGATGTTTTATAATATCACTTAACCTTTTTTGCAAGTATAAATGTAAACTATACATTGTTTAAAAATCTATCATCACTGAAAGCATATCAAATCACAACACTAACGAATCAAAATTTTAATTTACTTAACCCTCTCATCAGCCATGAAATATTGTCACATCTAATAAGGATGTTTTGGGATCTTCATTAAGCTGCCAAAAATATATTTTATAAAAGCATGCATTTTAAACCACATCTCAAAGACTTGGTTTAAAAGACAGTTTCGTTAACTGTTTGTGTACTGTAACTGTTCTGAAAGCAATAAATATTCAGACATTTGATGATATTAGTAAGTGACGTGACAATTTGGTAAATTCACGTGACAATTAGAAAGTCTACAGGTGCTTTCTCTTTTGACAATTCATATGTTGATGATAAATTCTTCTATCAATGTCAGTTGGTTTAATAAGGCTACGGCATGTATAAAGCGCGCTTGGGCACCATGTGTTGTGTTTATAAACATTGTAAAAATTGACAATGTTAAAAAAATATATGTAAATTTTATAACTATCATTACGTAAGGAGTCTTCATTCAATTTTCATAAGGAACAATCACAAACAAATTGGAAAAAAGCTTTCTATAATTTATGGTAATTGGTTACTAAAAATAAACTTATGGTAACTATAAGATAGCGCAAAATTAAAAAACAATCTCTTAAATTTTTGATCCATCTCGGGGGCTGACGCAAAAGTATAAATTAATTTTTACCACTTAAAAAATATCTGAAGAGTAAATGGTAACAGATAAAAATAAAAACAACAAACATCTTTTTTTGCTCATGTTTAATCAAACCGAGCACTGCGTGTATGTGACGTCAAGACAGTTTCGACTAATTATAGGATGTTCCAATCAGATAATATTTCAAACATTATACTTTCAATGTCATCAAATCAAATATGTGTGGTGAAAAGGGCATTGGTTGAAAATTATTATAAGATACGTGAAATTTAAGGGGCCTTGTACACCACAAGGCCCCTTAAATGCCTTGAAGCATTAAACATATAATGAGTATTAGAAGTACAAAAGATAAAATTTTGGTCCTTCAATATTTTCTATGTTTTCTAGACACTGACAACATTGGGTATTCATGTCAATCTTTATAAATGCAATGATTACAGGATGGGCAACAATGGACGTCCTTAAAAAGAATTTCGTTAATTTTATTAACAAGCCAATAACATCAAAGCTACTCTCACCGCTCGCTCGCAGTCGCTCCGCCTATTACATAGTTTAGACAATGTCATTATTTCATCAAGTCATCACAGATTGATATAAATATAATAATGAAATTTTTCAATGGTAAATATGTATAAATTCATTATTTTCGAAAAATAATTGGCAATACATTAACAGTTGATATAAAATTAACAAAGTAAAAAAAAAACACTTAAGCAGATTCAACTGCATTGTCATGTAAATCTACTTCACCACTGACTATATTTTTTTTTAATTATAGCTAGAATATATCTACGAGCAGTCAATTCTACAGAAAGCATTGATTTTACCTATTTGTAGCCGATGACACAAGGATATCGTTACGAAGGACCCGACCACATTCAAATTCGTGAAATAAAATGTATTCATCAAAATAGTAAATTTTTCTAGAGTATTTCAGTGAAACCGCGAGACTAATGATATCTTTGTGAAACTTACTAGAAAGTTCCGAAAACATGTAAAAATAGTTGGCCCAAGGTTCACATTGGTGAACAAAATTTTTACGGAAACTATATAAGTATCTATTGTGTAACTAAAAATTTACTCCACCTTGCTAATGACTAGGTGCTTATTGCACCCAGTAATTTTAGTAAGCGTGTCTAAACTAATAATGACAAGATATTATAAGCTTTTGGTAAAAAAGTCTGCCATTTGGCCTTTTCACAAATTGAAAATATTATTCGTACTAACTTAGTACTTATAGCCGACGAAATATTTTTATTTAACTAACTCGTAGTTACATTATTTAAATAAATAAAGTCAATCATAGACATTACAGAAAATAAAGCCTTGTTTAACCTTCCAATTGAATTCCTTGTATCCATGAATTGAGATCTGCTGCTTGTGGACATTCCAATTCTATATTTTCCGCAGTGTCATTAGCTAACAAGCGGCGCGCTGCTGTTTGGCCGGAAAGATAGGCCCCGTGGACTGTGGAGTAAAAACTGCTGTGCGTGTGTTCTCCGGCGAAGAGCAATACAGGCTGAAAACAGTCATATAAATATAAGCAAAATATATGTAAGGAAAAAATCCGGCCAAGTGCAAATTTCTAACGAAGTCGCGCACCCAGGGATCGTTAAATAAGTTTATCTACTATCATGCTATTAATCCTTTATAAAAGAACCTATAACAAAAAGCTTATTGCCAATGATATTATGATCAATATATCATCCAAACGCGTGATATTATGAATTTCAAAAAAAGAACATTCTCATGCAATGATATTTTCACCACCAGATCGCTAAAATTTTTAAAAAAGAATAAATTGTAGACTAATTCGTAATTTCGGATTCTCGTCTTATTGTGTTATTTCCCGCCATTTTTTCACTCGAATATTATAGAGGATTATTATAATATAGAGGATTCACATCATGATTGTGGATAAAGTCTTGTATGCAACTGTTATAATTTGGTATTAAAACACTCATGTGATACTATTACCATTACTAAACCCACATTCGTGTTTTAATACCCCTGATTATACAACATCTGCATAAATAACTATTATAATCTTTTATTTAAATCTATAAAAAATACGGTTATCTGATATTTTTTTCATTACTTGTGCAATATAAACACTGCTTCATGGATACATTAATGATTCTACGTCAACGGAATGTACCGTATAGGTTTTAATTCTTTTGAGATATGAGTATTAAAACTCCACAATTTTTTTTATTTGTAATGCAACTACAAAATGTCCTTGAACCCACACAGTGTTTGCCTCACAAACAAAATCATGATAAGATTGATGACCCATTGATTAATATTTCGTCTAAAAATGCCGCAAGTGGACGTAAGCAGTCAGGTTTATAACTAGCTTTAGAAACAATCATATAACTACCCACGGCTATATTATCAGCTTTCCAATTACAGTAATAGTCCGTTATCCTGTCTTCTTACCGTACGATTTGAAAACTTCTTTGCCGCCAATATCTGTATTTCCCTTTTTCTTGACAAATGCAAACTTAGTTGTATTGCTTACTCTGACTCGATGCTGGCCGAACCAACGCAAAGAGTGTAATCCAACTAAAGCCAAAACAATGGATTCCTTTATGCAACTCTACATTCGAAAATAAGCTGATTGTATAACATTACATTTTTTATTGACACTAACAGATAGTACCGCTACACTGCTGCTTTATGGCGATACAATATCGCCATTTATATTGAATATAACAATAGAGTTACATAATCAGAGGGCAAGAATAGATGTAATGAAATAAATATTAAAAATATTTTTTATATTTTTGAAAATGCAAAAGGCTAAGGCAATAAATACAACATGACTTAGTTTCAATTTAGATATGTACATAATTCGAAAACGCAACATAAGTTATGTTTTTCAATGAATATTTAAATCCCAATTATCATAAATATGTTTTCGTAGCATTTCATAGACTTGTTATGTTTTTCAATGAATATTTAAATCTCAATTATCATAAATATGTATTCGTAGCATTTCATAGACTTCACTCTTACTTCACATGTTTTATTTGGCTTAATAGCCTTTACATCAATTTTATAAAATGGCATAAAAATTGAAATATAAAATTATTCTAATTAATAATTCTTGGAAGCCATCTTCGGTATCCGGATTTATCCCTTTACTTTTGTGATCTGACATTGCTTCGTCATTTCATAATATGGTAAGTACCATAAATAAAAAATATTTTTGTGATGCAACTAGAAATTTACAGTTTTTTGATTTTATTCTTTGCATATGCAATTTGTTTTGTCGCTAATTTCAACGGGGAGTAGGTTTATAAATATATTTCATTCTATAGGTTTTCATTCACATGCAAGGAGTATAATTTTGTGTGTGTGCTCTGCAACAAACTTTGGCTAGTAGTAAAATATTACATAAAAAAATATTAAAGCTTACATATGAAATTAGCGTTTTGTCATACTGACCACTTTGATCTGAAATATTAATTCAAAATTCACATTTATAAATTCGTTTTGCTGGTACATAATAGTTTCGAAAACAGTTATTCATTTGTTGTTTCCTTATTTTTTTTTTATTTGGCGTTGCTTGCCACACAATGAAAAATATGAAATATCGGTATATTTACAAGTACGAGTTCTACCGTGGCACCAAAGTTGCAGAAACAGCTCGAAGGATCTTTCGAAGTACTAAATACTTAATATAACAAGTATTTTAATTTCATATGGTTTTCTGCTAGTCAGACATTTTAGGGCATATTTTGTTAAATGAGGCCTTTATAATTGACATTTATACCTTATTATCATGTACATTTCTAAACAATGGTTGAGCTATACTCTCAATATCACTTTGGCTTGCTCCAACAGCTATGGCAGTATAAGCTCCTTTTGTGTATGGTTGATTTCTCCAGCTTGTGCTGTAACAAGTACAAATATACATACATATATTAATTTATAGTAATCATACTATACCGGGTATGATCACCAAAATAATTTTATTAAATCATAATATTATAAATAAATTACTCCAAGCAATCATAGGTACTCCATTGATAACAATCTTACAGATTTAAACATTGATAAATTAGAAAGTGACATTGCTAATGTATTGCATTTTAAAATATATGTTTAAACAAATATGAGATCACAGTTTGTTAATTAAGGTAATTTAGATGTGCAGGATGAATTTGAGCTTCTTATACAATATTGGTTATTAGGGAATCAAATGTGGATCCCAGTATTTGCATCAACAAATGACGTAATTGAAAAACTTCCCGAAACTGACGATTTTGCAGTACTTAGTAAATATTTCATTCGTACTTCTACTTTAAGTTGGATTTTAAAATAACATATTTTTAACAGTTGCTTCCACTTTATATAAATAAATTATTAGTCCGTGATTGAAGTCTTGGACGTTGGATGTTGCCAAGCCGCCTTCCACTAAATCAGAGGAAGTGCTGTTAAATCCACCAGCGTGGATACTATGAAAATAAATCTCCTTCTCTAATATCAATGAATAATTGGCCAATCATTCATTGTTATTATAGGTTATCCGAAATGACGGAGTAGTCGTGTATGAGAAGAGAGATTAAAAACTCGGCTCGGCCAGAGTATAAAAGCATACACGAACAGCCGGGCTTTTAGGAGAAAGAAAGATGACCTGCAGTCACAATAGACGCTTACAAAATCAGGTCCTCATTACACCAGAACGCTCTTCACCCAAAACAGTGAACCAGACATGAGAAGAGTGAAACCCCAACCCAGATTACCGACAAACCGAGATGTAGATGACCTCGTCAACGCCTACTTGGAATACGTGGAAACACTGTGAGCGATGCTGCAAAATAGAGATATTTTTTTTTTAATTTATTAAGGAACAGCAAACAGCTACAAAATACAAATAAACACAAAACATTACACAAAAGTTGGCAATATTGTAGCCCACAACGCTATCCACGTGTTAATTAATATTAATGATTACAAAAACACAGTCACGAGCCGCTGTATAATACTAACAGTAAAAAAAATAATAATAATAAACTTCAAGTGTTACAAAGTGGAACAGAAAATTAAAATAAAATAAATAAAATAAAACTATATACTACTTAAACAACTAAAATAACACATTACATTATAAAGATATTAAAAACCCTGCAGTTCATTGAGGACAGACTTTTTAAAACTATTCATATTACCACAAAATAAATCTATATCTTTAAAAGATTCGTTATAATTGTGCATCATTCGACGGAGTGGCACGCGCAGACCGGCGTTAGTGCGACATGTGCCAGTGGCGAAAAGACGGCCTGTATGTATAGATATAGAACGCATTTGAGCATTTCTAGGTACTGCATAGTATACGCTTGATACTAATGCAGCACAGTCAAATTTATTGTTAACTATTTTATGTAATGTTAATGCTTCAAGATATTTACGTCTAGTCTCGAGTGACAGAATACCATACCCGCTGAGCAACAAAGCACGGGACAGATATGACTTGTGACACATGGTTCGCAAAAAATTATTTTGAACTTTTTCAATTGCTTCTTTATGTTTTGTAGTATGGGTTCCATATAGGTACAGCGTATTCAAGTTGCGAACGCACTAGAGTTTTGTACAAGTACAAATATGTGGAAGGGCGCGCGAAGTCAATACATGATCTCATAACAAATCCGTACATTTTAAAAGCTTTATTTATTATTTTTTCAATATGAATATCTAGTTGCAGCTTTGAGTCCAAATGGATCCCTATATTGGATGCTTTTCAGAGAAACACCCGTGGGTTGCAATGGGCGGGAGCTCCTGATTTGGGCGACTTTTACTAGCAGCTGAAGGAACACGACCAGCACCGATCAATTCTATTCGATCAAATTCATTAAATGGAGGTTACTGGTTCAAGCATGGCAAATGCAGGTTAAACAATTTAACGACAAAATGGCACTCAAGCCCCGAATCGCACAGCATCCCAGACACAGAAACAATATAAAAATCTATTTTCGTTTTTTGTTACATTATACGAGTATAATATATACAACGTATTTGGTGGGAACCCTATCAAGCCGAAACCAACATTTGTTAATGTGTATATAAATAAGAGTTGTATTTTTTTATACAAAAGTCAATTATTTTTTCCTTATTTGTTTAGTACATCCCAACTCCAGATGGATACGCATCTCTGTATTACTTCCGTACCAGGGGTGACTTTGGAAAAGAGGTAAATTAATTACCGTTATACGAATCTAGTACCTTCTTGTACGACGGGTCTAAAACTACAACCGTAGTTATTGTATTTATCACGTACCTAAGAAGCGCTGCTCACTGTTCTATTGTTTTTTGACGTGAAACGTCTTTAAAATCGCGCCGAAACATATGGGTACCAGGTTTAAAAAGTGGACCGTAACGAAAAGGTCTATATCATCGTACCTTAATAATTAAAAAACTATTACTCTTAGAAACAAAAATGTGGTGTGAATATTTCACTTATATAGTCAGCTCGCTGTTGTGACATTGAGTTTTTTATTAAATACTTAAAACACCGTCAATCTTGTTTTTATTAAAAGCGATTCCCTAACATAGACGTTTCACGTTAAAGCCCGATTTTTTAAATTAAACAAAGAATACACTCCACAAATACGTAATTCATGCAGAAGCACAGGCACGTTTGGCACTTATTTTCATACAATTATTAGACGGCTTATACAACCACTCATAAATTGGGTTCGATGTGTAAAGCGCCAGCGCGTGGGCGGCTCATTCTGTCATTCTTTATCGCTCTATCGTCATTCTAGCACCGCTCGGAGCAGTTCGTAGGCTGTAACAATCCGTGCTACTAGTCATATAATTATATAAATAATTGTATTTTAGGCAGTTTTGCGTTCCGGCTCATCGTCATTAATTCTAGAATATCATTCCTGGATATAGGCTCATTCAAGAAATGTGAAGGTCAACAAGATTGGGTACTAAATAGGTGTTTGGCGTAGTTTTTAGTCTTAATGCTCATTTTAAAGGCCCACCTGTTGTAAAATTTGACAAAGATCGCGCATTGCACCCAGGGGGGCAATTGCACTAACAAATCGCAGCTGAAACGAAACCAAATCGTTCCACTCAACCAATCCGAGAGCTAGAATATCACGTCAACAAACAGATGACGTGATATTGTGGCGTTCGGATTGGTTAAGCCGAACGGTTCGGTTGCGTTTCGCTTGCGATTTATTAGTGCGATCGCCCCTCTGGTCTTCTCTGGTCATTCTGTTATTTCATATATGATTACTTGATTTATTCGCTTTAATCGTGTAAATAGTCTCTAGTCTCCTTTCGCATCAAAAATATTCGATATGCGATATATGATAAGTGTGCAAAGTGTAAAATTTGGGATGGAAAGTATTAACGTATTGGTAAAAGCACAACTTATTTAAAAAATCATTTATTAAGAATCAAAACATCTTTAAGAATATGAATTATTATTTAAAGAAGACTCCTGCTAAGAAGAGTATCGACGACGTATCCTAGTCGGGGCAAAACATCTTTAAAAAATGTGATCTTTAACTTTTTGTAATATTGATTTCATTAAAAAAATTTATATCTTTTTAGAATTTACACTTCATCATTTTTGCCACTACAAGTGCACTGCTGGACATAGGCCTCCACCAAGGATCTCCACACTGGTTATTATTTGTTACACTATTCGTTAGGCTATATTGGTAATTCTGGTTCTTCTGCAGATTTCATTATTACTAATACAATCACTCAGAAACTTCAAGCATAGCTCTCTCCATTTCCCTGTGATGACATTGAGCCTCTCTATATAGTGACACAGACTGTTTAATATTGACATACTACATATACTTTGCATGATATACTACATAACACATGCATGTTTCGGTTTTATAGGGTACCAACTGAACACATTGTTTATTTTTTTTACCTAGAATATAAATAGTGGTATTTTGTTTATGTATTTTATGTTACTGTACTTGATTTCAAAATGCGCAACTCATCTTAGAATAAATATGATTAATCATTAATATTATTAATTTAAAACAGAAAAAAAATTTAGGAAAAATATAAATAAAAACACCTCATACAGTATACACTTGCAATCAATCATTTCAGATACATAACAGGATCAACTTACCACACACATTTTATTGGCTCTGGAACAAATGGGTCATTTAAAAATTTACGTAAAACTTTTGTACAAGTTATGCCTACTTCTTCCATCGGTAATGTTTCCATATAATCAGCTTCTTTTCCTGATAACCATCCCATAAGAAGAGTTTCTGACACTTTAATAAATGAATAAATTTTCTTAAACCATGACTGCGACAAATTTTCAGTTGTAACTGAACTCTCCCATAATAACATTATTTCTGTAATTTCTGGATTCAAAAAAGGTCTTTCATATTCTAAGAAAATCTTATCTACAGTACCAAAGAGTAATCTTTCAATAGACTCTATTTTATATTGGGGTAAGGAAGGCTCAAATAATGATGATGCTTTTTCTTTAAGAACACCTAATGGAACTGTACATATCACATGATTTCCATAAAATTTTTCACCATTTTCACAAATTACTTCAACAACATAGGGATTTTTCTTCTTAGTCCTTTGATTATTTGCTTTTATAGCACTAGCTTCTAAAAGAATAGTGTTTCTTTCATTGCTAGTAGTAGACGTTTTAGAAATGTCTTCAATCACAGTCTGATCAGAATCTTCAGACTCCTCCCCCAAATCTTCTGAATTTCTTTGTGCATTGTGTTCACATGTGTCCCAAATAATTTTTGTGACAGGTTTCTGTGATAAAATGTTTTCTTGTGGTATATTTTTAGTCATTGGTTCTAAGATGGAACTGAAACCAGAAGGTATCAATATGTTTCCACCCTGCAATTCTGTATAACTACCTATTTCTAAAAGATCAACTTCATCCATTGTTGTACAGCCTGATATACAAGTTTCCCTTTTTAAAAAGCAGTCAAATATAAGACGTCGTAATTTCTTTTCTTCTGAGGATGGTAACCGTTCTAGAAAAATCGTTGCTTCCAAGTTAATATGTTCTCCCACACTGTGTATATCAGGTGGTGGTAAATATTGACAAAGAAAGTATTCTTCGCATCTTCTTAAAAAACAGACATACGCTTCGTGAATTTCCTGTACAACCCCGAAAGGTACCTGCTTTCCATCTTCTGTAGCTGCTATAACCTTGTGAGGTTTAGGTATGTTTACTATGTTTACAAGACCGTTGGCCATGGCTAGTTCGAATATAGGGTTACCTAATACACCATGTATAAAATTAGCTCCTAATTCAACATTTTGCTTATTCAGCGGAATTGAAATAATTCGACCACCTAACCGTTTTCTTGCTTCTAAAATTTTAAAGTCCATCATTCCATTCTTTAGAAAATAATTTGCCGCAGCCAAACCAGCCATCCCTCCGCCAATAATTATCACATTAGACTTATTAGACTCACATTTTTTGCTAGATTGTAAGCTTTCGTCACCCATATTCTGGGTTTCAAATTGTAAAATTTATTTTATTCTAAACTTGCCAAATACTTGCACTAATCGTTTGAGTTTGACAGACAGCTGTTTTGTCCTTCGCCATGTTTATAATTACTTTTTTCTATTTTAGCATTGCATCCAACAGTACAGTACCTGCATACCAAACACTACAGAAATCATATTACATAGATAAAAAAATGTATTTGGGTCGAGATACACGTAAAGCTCGAACTGCAAAAAACTTTTACTGTCATCTATGATTGTGTTGGTTCAAATCTTTCTTAATATTGATATATTTATATTTTGGATCGCGCCCGATTGTGAACATTATTTGGGTTACATCTATATGGAGAGATATAGATTTTCTATCAGAGGTCTTTAAGATTTTATTGTCTTATAGTCGATTTAAGATTTTTTCATTCAAAAGTTAAAATGACACTTATTACTAGGGTAAAAGATAACTTTCGATTGAAATTTAAAATGTGTCTTAAATAATGTCGAAACCCGATTTGTTCATCTATTACCTTTTTAATTAAAATTTCTATTTCGCCTCCATTATGAATTGTGCTCCTTGGTTTTCATTGTAGAACTCCCCTCGCCCCTCTACTCTGTCTCTGTACACCATACGTCATACGAATCATGCTATCCTTTTTTGTTCACTGTTCTATCTATATATTTTATCTCTTTTCAATGACCTTTGATTTCGCTGAATATTAATAGTAAAATCTTTGTTTACTTCGCGACTTGTATCTTTGGGGAAGTGTTTTTGTTTTTGAGTGTGGAGATATTTTTCCAATATTGTTGAATTGTTATTCTTTTATTATAGAAAATTAATTGCTTTAAAGTTGTGTACATTTGTGAAAATCTGTGAAGTTAAATATTTGTGAAATAAAATTCATTGAACTGAATTGAATATCGAAAGTCATTGTGAATAATCAAGTGCTTACATTTTTTATTTGATACTAGTGGTATAGTATAATAGTTATGTAACCAAAAATGAAAGAACATAACTTTTATTGTATTTAATGGAAGTGGCAAATTGAAATAATTTATGTCGAAGAGTTAAGGAAAACAAATAAACATTCTTGTGTTAGGCGTTCGACACGTGGGTTTCGCACAGTATTAAATCGATAGAGGCGCACGACGCGTGCGCCAGTCTCTATCAACAAGACTACTGAACGCCAAGGTCACACTACATAAACACGTGCAATGTCGGATTCTATTTACACACATGATTTTCTTCTAGAACCAGGTGTAGAGATTAAACAGGAGTCACCTTTTGAGTTAGGCTCCATGTCAGCCTCAGTGCCCATACCATTAAGGCGAAATGAACTTAGTGATTTTAGCACAGATTTAGATATGTGTTTACAAGATAATTTTGCTGGGTCATTTCATAATGTCCCCAACATGCAATACACTAAATTAGCATTAGACAATGAAAACCCCACTAAAACAGAATCTTATAAAATGGATGATGATGATATATTTCAAGTAGATAAAGCTGATTTAATATTGGGTCCCACTCTTGCTGAATTGAATGCTAATCCAGACACACTTTTGGAGGATTTAAATTTTGATGATCTTTTGCTGCCAGAAGAAAATGGCTATTGTATTCAAATTGGGGGTGTAATGAGTGGGTCACGTAGAGCTCCTAATGCCATGCAAACCACTACCACATTAGCAGCAGAGAGTCCATGCAGTCCATATAGTCGTGCGCAGTTGGCATTTTCACCCTCAAGTCAACATAGTTCAGCCTCATCTAGTTTTGCCCAACCTATGAACCAATTACCTGAGTTGCTACAACGATTAGATGGATATAGTGGTGAAATAGCTCTAGGTCAGTCTGTCCCAGCTTCTACAGTGCTACCTCCATTTCCAGCAAGTGTTAAACCACAACAAACACAGCTATCTTCATCTGCGCCAACACATCTTACAATGGAACAGGTAATTCAACAAATCTCAAAAGTTTCGTAATATGATTTACCTCACAGTTTAGATTTTTAAATTTTAATTATATCTGTAAATATTGTATCTTTGTATTTTTGAGGTCCATAATTGAAACCTATATTCAAGGTCCACCAATATTAAAAGAGACTTTTATTGAAAATTTTATACACCTTTATTTTTTTCTGAATTTATCTTTGCAATGTTAAGTATTTTCTTTGTTCATTATTTTATGACATAAAATTTATGTGTTATCTGATTTTGATGGATCTACCATTATCTTTTAAAAAATTTAATAAATACTACTTATTTCCTTTGTAATTAGACAGCATCAAGAAATTTTTAACCTAATTCAATTGTATTAATCTTTCTCAACATAATAAATTAATGTTCACTAATCATAGCTAGTTTACTTTAAAATATTATAGATCTGGCAACGACGTGAGCCTCGTAAGCACTTACTGTCAACCAGTTCTCTTGCTGAGGCTGGTTCAATATCATCTTTATCGGGTGGTGTACTGAGTCCGGGGACTGTTGATTTTTCACAAGATGAAGATGATAGAGATATTGAATCTGACGAAGAAAGCGATGAAGACAGATATGAAGACCTTTCATCTGATGGTATGAAATTTTAGAATTGTATATGAAATTCTTAGCTCTGAATGAATAGCTCTGTCAATGTTGTATACAAAACATGTTTTTTGTTACAGAATCAAATGATGAAGGCCCTGAAGGTAAACAGCAAAGGCAAAATGCTAAAAAAGAAAGATATTTCTGGCAATATAATGTGCAAGCGAAAGGCCCCAAGGGTCAGCGACTTATTTTAAAAAAGAAGTCTGAGGATCCTCACATTCTAAACAGTGTGACTGATCCTGTATTTAGTCCTAGCTGCAGTGTAAGAGGTATTAAACACAGGTACGTACATTTCTTTCACTTTAAAATTGTAGATTAAAAATTCTATCAATTACTTCAAAGAACTAACTAGTTATTTATTCCTAAACTATATTATCGTTATGTATATTATAGCTTCACATAGAGCTTTAGATTTACACTATGAAAACTGCTGCTTTTATGAGTGACTTAAGAACTGACTCAAGGTTAATGTGTCAAGTCTGACACATTACTGTATATACTTACATTTGTGCTATGAATTACGAATTACTGCTACATTACATGTAATAAAATGATGTCAGACGAAAATTTATTGCAGTGGAAAAGCCAGAAAAGGAGATGGAAATGATTTGACTCCAAACCCAAGAAAGCTGTACCTTATTGGTAAAGAATTGGACAATCTTGGCAAAGTCATTAATGACATGATACCTGTTAGTGAATTGCCATTTAACATACGGCCCAAAACCAGGAAAGAAAAGAATAAACTTGCTTCGAGAGCTTGCAGATTAAAGAAAAAGGCCCAACATGAAGCTAACAAGTTAAAACTCTATGGATTACAACAAGAACATAGTATGTACACATTAATATTAAATTGTTTTCATCAATAATAGGCACAATGGAATTAATGCGGGTGGTAAAAATGAAAATTTCTTATGAATATTAAAGCCTCACTTGTATTTTTTTTATCATTAAGATAAGTTTTTCTAAAACACACTTGGGTAAGTTTTAAAAGCTTTTTCATTTTTTTTAATTCTTCACAAAATATGTGAATGATATTCACAAAAGTGCATAGTTTATTTGTGTAAGCAGGTAAAGGGTGTAAAAATAGGGGATGAAAGTATTTGTTTGAACAGGCTCACAAACTACTGAACCGATTTTGATGAAAGTTGGTATAGGGATAATTAGAGACCCAGAGAAAACTATAGGGATATTTTTACCATGGGAAAATCGGATAGAAACAGCTGGCTGGGATGGTTATGTGAGACTTAAAGAAGAACATAAGATAAAAAGCTATTTATTATTATGAATATAATTACCTTATAGCATTTGCTTTTTCAGATATATAGCTTGTCTCTCTTCCTAGACTGTGGCTTCTTTAAGTCTTTTTACACCATGTATGTTTGAAATATTGTGTGACTTAGTATATTAGACTCTCAAATCAAACCACTTTAACTATAAAGATCATCTATAACTCACTACGTGTATATGAGAAAATCTACAAATTCTGCAAAATTTTTAGAACGGCTCTTAAACGGCATCAATCAAATGAAGCAAATATTGAGCAACAGGATAACTAATCCTCAAAACAATGTCGACTGGTCGTCCCATATTAATGGAATTGTGAATGCCGCTACAGGTAAGTACTATAAACTAGTTACATATAATTCATCATGGCTGGTTTTCAAATTGCATTGAATTAATTTGACATTAGATATAAGTCCATCCAAGTGTTCTAGTGTGCTATTGCAGTTTATTTAGTTTTTACATATAGTGCCTTCTCACTCAGCTCTGAACAGGTGAAAATTTGAAGCTACATAGTTTTTAATGACCTACTGTTTAATCACAGATCGCTGTTACAACTTTCCAGATTAGTGTGGAAAAGGAAAGAACTTTGCAGAAATTATTCAGTTTAAACCAGATTCTGGTAAAGATAGATTCTTTTTAAGACAGACCTTGTACTTTCGAGTACAATTTTACTGATAGGTGTATAATTTATTTGAATTTTATTATAGTATAGATGACTAGTTTTCATAGTATCGCATTAAGGAACCATTTTGGTCTAGCTATAAGACTGGCCACTTGTAGCTGAAATATTAACATTGAATTCAATTGAACAAAATAAGTTAAGATAACACTTAATACTTCTATGTATTATATTAAATTGTAGTAAAAATGTCATATGTGTGTAATCTATACTAATATTATAAAGAGGAAAGATTTGTTTGTTTGTTTGTAATGAATAGGCTCCGAAACTACTGGACCGATTTCAAAAATTCTTTCACCTTTGGAAAGCTACATTATCCCCGAGTAACATAGGCTACTTTTTATCCCGGAATAATCGACAGATCTCACGGGATGCGCAATTAAAGGCTTCGCTCAAAAACTACTGCACAGATTTTCATGCGGTTTTCATTAATAGATAGAGTGATTCTTGAGCAAGGTTTTGCCGTATTTTTTATCTCGGAAAAACGGTTGGTCCCACGGGAAGCGCGATAAAACCTTCGCGCCATAAACCGACTTCCGCGCATATGTAGCCGTGGGCAAAAGCTATGACCCTTAACCCTCTATAGACCCAATCCCGAAATCCACGCAGGCGAAGCCGCGGGCAGAAAGCTAGTAATATTATAAAATGAATACTTTAATGAAAATTGAAATATTTTTATCTTCTACAAATTCTTTAAGGTTTTTAGATTGTTTGACAAATATATGTGTAATAGACATGGGTATACATTTCTTTTAAACATTCTTACATACACACATTACAGACATACATTCTTTCATAAATTTCTTTTAAACAGTCTTATTATAGGCATGCATAGTATTTCATTACACAACAATAATGAATTACATTTTACATAAAGGCTGATCTCCAAAAAAATTATTCTAGGTTTGACTTCTATAGCTGTACATTTAGTATTTAGTTCTGCGCTATTGTTGTGTGGTTGTATTATTTCTTCATTTACGTCTTTTGCTGTAGCCGTACATGTAGCGACATCTATTGTGTCAAGAGTATCCTCCTTGTTTGGTTGACTAATGCAGGTAAAAATACTTAAATATTCCTGTGTTATTTTATTTAATTAATTCAATATTTCGTCTAGATTTTAGATATTGACTTCGTTAATTTTTATATCTCGTTTTGCAGTAACTGAGTATCCTCAGTCTGCGTCATATCTGGCAGAGTTCTAGCTTGGGGACTTGTGTCGATGTTATTGATATGTGGATAAATCTATTGAGTCTGTATTTCCTATTTTTCTGACAGTAACATTATTAAGGCTATTTTATGGAACTATTAAAAACTAAATGTAAAAGTCAAATTGCTATTTGTTATTTTTCCGGAAGTGTTACTTTGTATTTTTGTGTTAGACAATTCGGCTATAAGATGGTTTTCATAATGTTTATAACACAATAGATTACGTTGGATTTATTCACTTTTACTATTTTAAAAAAATAATTAACACAGGCGGTATTTACTCTGGCACAGCGCCATCTAAATTTCGTAGTGTAGTAGTTGATTTTTTTATAGGTCATTACTAACCTCATAAATTTCAGTTATTATCTGAATAAAACTTTTGTTTCTACGAAAAGCTGTGTTTATTTATCTTTATTATTTTCTTTCCAGAGCTGAAGATTGCCGGAAAAACCTCGGAATTTGTAAATAAAATACTGGACAATGTAAAAGCTGGAAACAATAACGGCGGATTAAATGATATATAAACTCAATTGTTACAGATGTGAAAAATTTCAAACGAAAGGCTGTTCTATGTACCTCCAAAGTTATTTAAAAAAAAGTTCTTTATCTACGATAAAAAAAATAATGTCCAAGACAAATTTATTTTTGTAAAATAATGACAATAGATTTAGTCATTAGAAGCTTTATATGGCAACTACGAATTGTTATTTTATATATCCATATATGTATACATAAATTATTTTGTTATATGTATAAATGAATTTTGCCATATTTTGTAATAAGATTTTGTCTATATTAACGTAGTTATTCAAGAAGTATATGAAACTATTTTAGGGCCTTCTTTGACACCTGTGTATAGAATATAATAGGTGCGTTTCAGCTAAGCATTAACAATTTGTTTGTGCTAAAGTCTAATAGATGCAGCCTTTTTTTAATTTCGCGATATATTTTATTAATTTAAAATACCAATTAGCACAAATATGAATCGGATAAATCACCAATCGCTCGTGCTCACCTGGAACACAACTAGTACGTTCACGACGAGCGGATCGCTGGTTTAACTGCTAAGTTACATTTGCTTTTTGTTTTTCGGACAAAGCCGTCAATGCGGTTTTCACTGTAGCACATAGAATTTGCGTCAGATCTTACTTGACTTTTAGTGTAAAGCCATAAGGAACCTTAAAAAACAATGTAAAAGAACCTATATTAAGGCAATATTTTGTTCACAAATATTTCACTAAGATTTAACCAAATTTAGATGTAAGTAAATGAACATATTACATAACATTGTGTTTGACGCTTGCGACCATAATAGCATTATATAATTCCTAGAAGATTAAGATATAATAATAATTGGATAATTTGAAATGTGACACCAATGTTAAAAGTTTATAACCTCACGATTAGCTTAGCATGAGTTGTCTTTTATACTAAAAGAGTTATACAACTGTTGTTTTAAAAAAAAGTTTATATTAAGTTTTCAAAGCTTTATTCTCCAAAATTGTTCTTGTTGAAAATTATCTTCTACTTTGGCATATCATAAGCCAATATAATGTAGTCAATGGCAATGTAGTCAATTTTTATATTCCTAACAAAAAAAAAATGAATATATAGTTTTTGTTATTTGGATTTTTGATAATTATTCATAAGATAAATGTTTACTCAATATTAATAACTTAAGTAACAGCATAACTAGGTAGGCTATTATTCGTTCTGTCAGTGATGATTTTGTAACATAAAGACACTGATTTCATAAATGTTTCATTATTATACTAAAGTAAAATCACTAATTGCCAAACTCAACACAATTGATGTGATTTTATTGACCGAGGAGAATCCGGCAACTGTGGTAGAGTTTGCGTGCAAGGCGAAAAATGAAACGCGACCACTAGTAATGCGCTGGGGCGTACTCTTAAAAACGATATTCGATATATCGTGGACTTCGTCGTGTCGTATCCTACTCTTAGTTACTATCGTTTAAATCATTCCACCGAACGATCGAACGAAAGCTATCAATTTTAACATAAGAAAGCCTCAAATGACAACGATGAATTGAATTTGACAGACGAACAATTTCTTGTGGCTCAGACGCGACCTCTCAAACCCTCAGTTTATGTTGATACTAACAATATGCATGAAACTTCTCGTCTACGGCTTGTGCGATCACTTACCGCGCGCTAGTGATAATTCAATATTTTTGTACTTTGTCATGTACTGGTAGTAATGAACAATTTGTATTGATTATGTCTGTACTTTTCGTTGTAACACTTTAATTTTATTGGAACGATACCCAAAATTAAGTGTTATTTTTCATATCGGAATATTTTACATATTCACTTTCGCACGTCAACAAAGCTACGCCATAACGCCTATGGTTCAAAAAATCACAAGCACGAAGACAAAGCATTAATCCAAATCAATCAATCACTTCTTCAAAAGCACTTGCATAATTTTGTTGCAATAAATATATAAAATTTAAGTAAAAATGAATGTAAGTTAGACATTATAAAGCTGTGAATATTATCAATATACATATAATAGATTCAACAATATACATAGGGTATTTTTAATACGAATGTTTATATTAGATATGTATGTTATACTGTTATCATAATAAAAAGTAATCGAGTACTAAATATGAAATAGATATTGTTCCATTAAATATTAAGAACGAGAATTCTCATCGAATATTATTGCCATTAATCATCTTCATTTCGATATCGCTTTTCTTTGTAGAACTCAAATAGAGTTTGTTCTTGTTATTTTTGCTTAATCTTATCTTATAGAATATAAGTTTTTAAAAATGTTATCTATAAAGTACGTCAATAAGACGTACCCAACAGAGCAGTAACGTGTAAGAACACAATGTCGTCGCACTTGTGTGTGATATGATATGATGATACAGCGGTCACGTTGCAACACATTTACAGTCTGCCCGCGAAGTGAATGGATTTTTGACCAGGAGACTTATTATTGAATTACGTATGCGACTTCGAAATCGCCGCTGTCTAAATAGTCAGCGGTGACTTTGAGGTTACGGATTCCTAAACATCCAATTTTTAAAAGTCGATCGCAGAACTGCCAACATAGATAAAGTACAGACATAAATGTAAGAATTCGGTTCCACGCAGAATGTAGCCGCTGCCGGTTATTGCCGTCTTAACCATTATGGTTATTATATATATGTATATATAAATATGAATGTAGTCGCTGCCGGTTATATATATATATATATATATATATATAATATATATATATATAATATATATATATATATATATATATATATATATATATATATATAGACTGAAAAATCAAAAAAATCAACTTCAGACTCTTGTCAATATGTTCTCTAAACAAAACACAGATAACGTTTCCACAAGTATAACTTGATTACGAGTGGGTGAGGGCACTCGTAATGAAATCACATCCGTGATTAAGGTAGTCACATAAGTGATATTCAAAAATAAGAATGATTAAAATTCGGTGATTATGAGTCACAGCGGTGATTTCGAAGTCGCATACGTAATTCAAAAATAAGTCTCCAGGTGTGTCAGTCAGTTTCTTATGTATAGGATAATTAAAGTTCATTTTCAAGAATCGTGTTTAGAACAAATCGAACAAGACTACCTGCCAGAAACGCATTTTCACAGCGGCTAGACTGTATTTGAAATTGAAGCGTCAGTTGCGCATTTTCCAAAACTACACGTGCAGAATGCATTCGCTGACATCCAAGGCTCTAGATAAACAAAGCACATTTCAACTGACTGGGACTGCAACTTTACAGTTTAACCGTAGTCGGCGAGACTGCAATATTAATGAAAACCAACCGTACGCATCGAAATTTCAATCAGATTGTTATTTGCATTGAAATTGCCGAGTATAGATGGACTGTTGTTACTTTTTTATCATTTGTTATCCGATATTCCGATTGCCATTTTTGTTTATGTTATTTAATTTATTTATAATATTGTATAATGTATACAATTCAAAATTAGTATACTAATACACATATGTAATAAGTATGTCAATCAACATTATTATTCTCTTCCATGTATATTTGAAGTTCTATAGTGTTCTGTTTGAGTGGCCTAACAAACAGCTTTAACACCTGTCCAGATCTTTTTTGCCCCTAAAGCTAAACCCGTCTATTGCCCAGTCAATCTTACCCATGATCTTTGTTTCAGTGGCATTGCCGTCTTTTGGTTTTGGGGTACGGAATTCATTTCTTTACTTTAACTGCCTGTAAGCTAGAGCGTAGCTGTTTCAAGTTCTCTTCTTTCTTACTTTTCAATATCCCGTCTCATCGCTAAGCGACGCCTGAAAATATGTTTTGCCTTTTTAGGATATAAATCCCCCCTGAGCCTTGTTATTTTAGACTCTGCAATGCACACACATATTGAACATTTAACTCTGTTTTGGTATTAGTTTTTCTCCAACAAATGTTATATAAATGTGTGTTTAGGTATCTAAATTAAAATTGTATCTTCTATCAAATGTATATTCAGAAATTTAGTCTGTTTCTCTAGAGCCTAAGCCGGTGGTCTTTAGATCAGGAGCCCCATGTTTCATTCGTCTGGCATAGAGCAATGGATTTCTATCGATTTTCGTGGGACGTCCGAAAATTTGCCGACTGTAACAACATATTTGTACGTAGTACTAGTTAGCATGTATTTTTCATTTTTTCTTTCTGACGCATATAGTAGTGTTTGCATTGTAATATTTTCACATAATGACTGCACTGAAAGTGGTTAGTTTGTGTTTGATGACATTACATTTGAAGCTAACGCACACACTGGGTGTTCCCGTCAAGAAACTCCTTTATTTAGAAAAGAGTACATTTAGAGGCCGAGGCAATATAATGCAATATGGATTTTGTTCTCATTTTATGAACTGTGATAGCGAGTGAGTAACATTTTTCTTTATCTATCGCCATACAATTCCACTTATGTAATAAAACGTGATAAATACTAAGGTACTTCATGTCGATATATGTTATGAATTCACTAAATTTTAAGGATAGAGTTAAGCATAATAATATTAAGAATAATACGATAGGCACAACATAGGTTTTATTTTTCGTGTAAATATATCAATTTATTTTGTTAACTACTCTCACATACTCTATATATACACACGCATACATTTTTAGGGTAATTTTTAATGTAAGTCTTGGCACAGACGAAAAAAAAATGTCTTTGGTAACCACACAGGATTTCATCTGATGAGTGTATTTATATTGTAAATATATTTTGTAATAAGCTTACATAAACAAGCGACAAATCAATCAAAAATGTTACCGTAAACTATATGAAATTAAATCTCTATTGGTTTTAGGGTCAAACTCAGAAAAAGTGTACATTTTAAAATTGTAACGTAACTGATAAGTTACGAAGCTGAGAATCTCCGTAACGATACTGATGCCATAAGGCATAGTACACACCAAACAAATTATAATAAAACACTGCTTGATTAGGTATGTTTAGTTTAATCAGTCTTATATATTTAGATTGATTGATATAAATCACATAAAAAAATTATACGTAATTTATAAAATCAACGATACAAATTTTTGGGGTAGTTATTTTGCGGTAAAGTATTTAAACACAAAAGGTAAGGTTCTCTTCAATACAGTATAAGCAGATCAAGTCCGGGGCAATGTAAGGGTCAAGAGAGAAGATAAAACTAAAATCTTAAAAGCAAGAAGCTTATACAAGCAAAAGGCACACAGTCATATAGTACTAAATATAACAGCAATGCATATGACTATAATAGCAAATCATCAATAACATGGATGTACTGTACGTCCATGACAAAGAAGTAGGTAAAGTAGACAGCTAGACTGTCTCTATCATAGATAAACCGCAAACCTTTTTTGTTTCATACACAGCAACGAAAATTTTTCTTTTTACCCAAATAAAACATTTCACCATATGATTTGCAGTTAAATATTTGAAATACAGAGTTAGATCAATTAATCATGATTTGTTCTTTGTTTTCAAAATCAAATGATACATTCATGCCATTTTTCTTTGACATTTACAATTAAATAAATGTAATTAAAAGATATTAAAATTTGAGTCACTGTCACTGGAATTATTATTATTATTTTTAAATAAGGATATATCATGGGTAGAATTAATCGTATTCAATGACAGAATTCCCGGCTTAGCTAGATTATAGTATCGTTGATTGTCGGGGTGCAATCGAATATCCGATAAAATAGTTCTCTTGGAAGAAATATAATAATAATATATAATAAATATAAAAAATGATTAATTTTTTTACATAGAAAAAATCAACGACTCGGATAAACTCTCATTTTTGTATTTGGATCTTTCGGGAAAATGAAGAAAATATATATTTCTGATCCAAATATAGCAGCAAACTCCAAATGTACGAGTAGCTAGGAGCAAATTAAAAAACCAGTCCACGTGATACTCAGATTGTGATATTTTGTGTTGTGTTATGCTAACAGTGTACCTATCTTATATTTTATATAATAGGTAGGTAATATCTACATACTTTTTGTTCTTTGTGTTCTAAGCCTTATGTTTTCTCAGATTAGTAACGTTACACAATATAACGAAATTGAGAATAAAATCTGAGAAATTATAACTTCTAAAAATATTTTTACGTGAACCACGAGTTATATATACTAACACTGACCGTATTCACCAAGATACTATCAAAAATAACAAAAGATTTCAATAAGTAAACAAAAATTATGATATATATACTAAAATAATAGTTGTTTATAACCCTGAAATATTTTTTATGATTATTCATCCACAAGTACTGTTTGAACGCACGGCTCCAGTGAAAACATAATGGCTGCCACGGCATAGCTATTTTGAAGTAAGTAATAGTATTGCCAGAACAGAAAAGAAATATATTTCCATTTTAAATAACTGTGTTCTGGATTTTTATTGTGTTATTAACCCTGAGTAACGAATTGACGTAATTTTGGGACAGATTTTAAATTGACTAAAATAGATATCTGTTTTGTAATTTATGATTAAAATTTATCCTATTTAATTGTTTGGTTCATCAATAATAATACGACCATAGTTAAAGTTTACATAACTTATTAATATTCGTAACAATCGATTTCTCAAAAATAAAAATGGTTAATGGGACATTAAAAAAATGTATGAGAATATTTTTTTACCAATTTTCAGTTTCAAAAAAATTGTTATTTTATTTAAAACTTAAGTAGAAATGCTATCAAATTCTGCAAATTAATAAACAATCATAACAATAAAGAAAAACAAATTAATAATATGTATAAATTTAAATAGTTATAAAAATAGAAAGTAGCGGGACAAGAAATCATATCAAATGTACACTTTTTCTGAATATGACCTTTAACAATTTTTTTCCTCTTATCCATCCATCCATCATCAACATTATTTCTTTAAATTATTAAAGGTAAATAATTAACAGCCTATTTGCTTTCTAAACTTTTAATATTTTTAATTTAATGTTTTTATGATATTTATTAATAATATTTTATTATCTAGTCCCATTTAATTAAGATTGATTTTTATCATTTAGTGTTTAAACACAAACCATGTATGAATCATCCATATTATATCAATAAATCGTCGCTTCAATTTGATTTGTTTTATTCTCTTCAATACTTATTAACCTTATGGCGACATTTGAGCCATGGTTCGTTACCGTATTCAATAATACCTATTTCTTTCGAAAAACGTTGTAATAAAATAATACTTTTTATTTAAAATGAAACGCATAATGTGTTGGTAAGCGCATAAATCAAAAACGCCTGGACCTGGAAAATGTTCGTTGAAGTTTAAGGATGGTTTTTACGGCGAGAAATATCGAATAATTATCGGAAAAACCCTAAAAACAGCCTTTTTTCCCCCCATACAAACGTTTTTAACTAAAACGTAGTCAATTTGAGCTTTATAGTTATTGTATAAAGTCCATATTGCAAGCACTCACTGTTGTCTAAGCAATGAAGGGTGTGTTCCTAACACGAAAGAGTCAATTTGCGCTTTATTACCGCTGTATAAAGTTAAAATTCAATCATATATATCAAAACAGTGTGCGTGTGTACGTTGGAGCACAGAATAGATCGTTGGAGGTTTTAATGACACGTTCCACATAATGTAACATTTCATTTGGACCTTTTTTGCAATTTGGTTGGATATGTGATTTTGTCTATAAGTAGGAACAAAAAAAAAGGTAATAAGTTGTAAATATTTAAAGAATTGTATATATATATACCTATAATATGCATTTAGTAAATAAATTATGTTATTTATCACTTTTTAGTTATGTAGGTAATGCTTTTGTCTGGTTAAAGTTTTTGTCGTTTGTGTTTTTTTGAAACGGTTTAATATTTTTTTTTAAAAGTCAGTTTATATCATGATTTTTAGTTGTGGTAATGCGTTGTGCTTAATTCTTAATAGGTACTTAGTTGTTGTTAAGAGTTAGTTAATATTTATTGGGTATTTATATTTGTTTATCATATGGGTAGACCCACTAAGGCTGCAGCCCGAATTACCCGAGGCGACGATTTACCCGAGGGTAAATCGTCGCCTGGAAAGTATTGCAGAAAACAGATCACGAATGAGAAAAAATGAGAGTGTGGATAAATTGCTTCTTCTCGCGAGAAGGCCCGGCGAGACTTCTCGGTGAGATTTCTCGCCGTGAGTCTGGATGTAATATACATAAGTATCAAGCCCCATACAGACTCACGCCGAGAACGCCCGAGAACACCCGAGAAGCGTGAATGTGATCGCTTTCTTGCCGTCTCGTTCTCGCGCTCGCCTATTCTCCGATCGGTGTCGGTATTTTCAAAGGATTTTCTCGGGCGAGAAACGAGAACAGTATCACATTCTTGTTCGGTGTTGTATAATTCAGAGCTAGCTAATTCAAAGCGTTAAAATGTGGAATAATTAATTAGATTTAAAGTTCATAGAGTTTTTTCATTCAGAGCCTATTTTATGGGATGCCAAACATAGATACTACAAAGACAAAAGTCTGAACCATGACGCATGGAATCGACTTGGAGAGCTTATGGAAATACCAGTATCAGCAAGGACGTACCCAAGGGGGGGGTCCTAGGGGTCCGGACCCCCCCCGAAATTATAGAAGTATAAAAAAATAATTCCTAAAAAAAACAGATATTCCGATCTAAGGGGCAGGTAGTGGTGGGGCGTCATAACGAATTAACACAACAGACTACTTTGATATTATCGCATGTAGTAAGTTGTTTCCGCGCGCAACAAAGCTTTACACCACTCCTGCCTGCACCCCGCCCCGTCTCGCTCGGTCGCTCGCGTCACGCCACGCACGCCGCCGCGCCGCCCGCCGCCGCGCCGGGCTGTCAGTTCGCCCGACGCATTGTTCGAGGTGCACGTGTCATCGCATCGCATTTGGCTGCTGATTCACCACGCTGACCGACGACGATCAGTTTGTAATAAAATACCATCACGTAGCAGATTTGTATTTGGCACAATCTACTCGTAGAAAAAGGTAAGTGAGAAAAGTTAATCGCACAGGCTGCTTTATAATTAAATACTGCACTTTAAATTTGCGACCTTTTTTGCTGCGCGATTAGTAATTTTTTTGGTCATTCTTAGTAAATTGTTTGAAGCTTAGTACACGTGGAATCTCTATAACTCGAACGTCAAGGTAAATGCAAAAAATTTGAGTTAACGAGTTTTCGACTTAAAAAGAACTTCGAGATACATATGATTTAAGTGCTGAAATTTCGACTTACAAAGGCGCGATTTCTAAGTATATTTTTCGATTTGTATGTAGAGTCGAATTTGAATAACAATTCAATTTAAGTTTTATTATGTATATATTCTTTACATATAATTATTTTTTATTTTTTTTTTCGATGCATAAGCACTATTTTTTTATTATTCATAATCGGTAAGCTCTTGGCATCATTTCACCTGATGGTAAGTGACGATGATGCCGAATATGGAAGCGGGCTTACCAAGATTCCCCAATGCAATGGGGAACTGAACTGGGGAATGAACAAATGGAATCAATGATATCAACATTGATATTTAGCGGCAAGACTTAGATAAGATGGTGGTAGCTTGCCAGGCGGGCTTAGAAAATGCCCTTCCACCAACCAAACCGAGTCTTACAACTGACCCCGCCGGGAATCGAACCCGCGACCTCCTGTGTAAAGCCACTGAACTTTGCCTCTGAGCTACGGAGGTGGTTAAAACAAATTACATATTAATGAAGTAAACACTAAAAAATCCGTTATCTTCATTTGATTTAAACTATTTGCAGATTTTTTATCAATTATTCAGGGCTCAGCGGAAGGGAATGACATTTTTTTTCGAGTTACAGCGGATTTCGACTTAACGAGGTTGGAGTTATAGAGATTCCTCTATTGTTTTGTATCTATGTAGGTATTTATATTGTTAAGTATTTGAACTTATATTAATTAATTCTTTATTAATTGTCTACAGAGTCTAACAAGTACATTCAATGGCGAGAAGATACTTTCCATAAAAATGAAACGCATTTCTAAAATAAGCGACTTTTTCAAGCCAAAAGTTGCTAAACTTGAGGAAAACATCAACAAATCTGAAACACCATTATTATCAAATACTGCCGAACAAGACAGTATATCTCTACCGACCGACACTGATTCTCTACATAATGAACCTGGACCAAGTACAGTAACCCATCAAATTTTGACTGTTTAAAAGAAATGGTTACTGCGCTGGAAGTTCCAAACAAACACGATATTGGATATTATATTTTAATATTAAAGGAATCGTCTAACAAAATCTTACCAGACGCGGTGAAAATAGCTATTTTTGGACTCACTAATCCAGAAAAAGATTTTAAATTCCCTGCTAAGAATGTTGGTGCAAAAATATTAAAATTTCAAAGCACTTGGACTGAAAAATGGAAATGGTTAATATATTCGAAACACTTTGATGGTGCGTTTTGCAAATATTGTGTCGCATTCGCCAAAGATTGCGTTGGAAAGGGCCAACATCAAAAAATAGGTGTTTTAGTTGATAGTCCGTTCGTTAAATGGAAGCATGCAGTGGAGAAATTTCGTGATCACGAAAAGTCTGCCTATCACAAGGAATCAATAACTTTAGCAAACAATTTTTTAGCTCACCAAGCTGATTCGACACTTTCTGTTATCAGTCAACTCGATTCTAACAGAAAAAAGCAAATTTTAGAAAATAGAGAGGCTATTAAACCGATAATAAAAACAGTTATATTTTGCGGGCAAAATGAAATCCCACTCCGTGGTGATGATGAGAGTTCTGATCTTTCCAAAACGTTAGATGCCCAAAGTTGTCGAGATGGAAAATTTAGAGCTTTACTAAGATTCAGAGTGGAATCAGGTGACAGCAAACTCAAAGAACATTTGGAAAATGCAAAAAAAATGCAATGTATACAAGTCCTAAAATCGTCAACGAAATCATTGATATCTGCGGTAAAATAATTCAAACTAAAATAGTTAAACATGTAAGTGACTCAGGGTTTTTCAGTATCCTTGCAGATGAAACTTTGGACGTATCAGGAATCGAACAGTTTTCTCTTTGTGTGCGATATGTTGATATCAAGAATGTGGTTGTCAAAGATGATTTTTTATGTTACATACCACTAACGGAAATGACAGGTACTGCGATTACAAATTTGATAATAAAAATATGCGAAGAACTTGGCTTGAATTTGGAAAAACTAATTGGGCAAGGTTACGATGGAGCTGGATCTTTCAGTGGTATGTTCAAAGGCGTACAAGCACGAATCCAAGAAAGATACCCTAAAGCAATATATGTGCATTGTGCTAATCATCGTTTGAATCTTGCACTTAGTGCAAGTATGACAACACCTTGTGTTAAAAACTGTCTTCAAACAATTAAGGACATTTGTAATTTATTTAGAAATAATTCATTAAATGGTCATATACTGAAAAGTCACATTCAGGCATTAGTGCCAGAGACAAAAAAGACACGACTGATTGGTGTTTGTGAAACAAGATTTGTGGAGCGTCATAACGCCATTATCGTTTTTGTTGAGCTAATTGAACCTATTGTTATTAGCCTCTTCGATGTTTCGGCAACAGGAAGAGAGATTGCTGCTAAAGCGGAGCAATTGGTATCAGCAATGAAAAATCCAGCATTCTTGATATCTGTTTTGGTATGTGAGAAATTGCTCAGTTATACATTGACGTTGTCTCAGTACTTACAAAGTCCTAAACATGACCTAAGCTCAGCATTGACTTTTGCAAAAGATGTTATACAGCAGGTTCAGAACTTACGAAGCAATATCTTAGACGAAGAATTTAGAAAGATATTCAGAAAAGCTGAAAACCTTTCCAATACTCTGTTTGGCATTGGATCTATCACAGTGCCACGGATAACTGGCAGACAAGTACACAGAGAAAATTATCCAGCGGATTCACCTATGGAATATTTTAAGAGAAGTATTTTCATTCCGTGTATAGATGACCTTCTTGGAAGCCTAAAAATGCGATTTGAAGGTAGCATTGTACAAATTTTAACAACACTGGAAATGTTATTACCACATAAAATATGTGTTGATCAAGCGAAGAACCTGTCAAATCTTCTTCCTTATTTAGAAGATGTGTCTGAGGTCACACTGGAGAGTGAATATCAGTTATGGGCTGAAAAATGGAAAAATGCAGATCAAACTTCAATGGAAAGAGAAGCTATAGACGTTTTAGCTAAGTGCGATGCTGCATTTTATCCACATATACATACGCTACTCAAGCTGTTAGCGTCGCTCCCTGTTTCTACCGCGAGCGTTGAGAGGTCTTTTTCAACGTTAAAAAGAGTAAAAACATATTTACGCAATAAAATGGGGAATGAACGTTTAACAGGGTTAGCCTTGATGTCAGTCCACTCAAATCAGACCATTTCAGTGGATGATGTACTAAACGAAATGTCCTTAAAACAAAGACGTTTAAATTTAACACTGTAACTTACAGAATATAGGTCACACTGGAACATTACCTACATCAGCCACTGAAATGCTTTGTCTTCTCTCATATATACATTTTTTGTAAGTATCTAATAAATAATGTGAGATTTGATTTGCTTTTTTTATCATTTGCCTGGATGGACTGGACCCCCCCCGACAAGCGAAGCTGGGTACGTGCTTGAGTATCAGAACTGAAAAAGAAGAAGGAATCCCTTTATGCTAGTTACCGAGTCTTCTTTTCTTCTTAATTTTATTTATAATTTTAATATTCACGAGATTGTAATATGCTAACGCACACAAAACCAAAGCCGCTGCACTGTCATCCATATCGGATAACGATCGAGAAGGGGAATGAGAAGTTCGCATGAGTGTAGATTCTTTCTCGGTTCTCGCACAATTTCTCGGCAAAATTTCTCGGCGAGCCTTCTCGCGTGAGTCTGTAGGGGGTATCACGTTAGCCCTACATACATTCGATCGACCAATTGCAGTACTGTTGTTACTGTATCAAAATGTGCCTACTAGCGCCATCTAGGCTTTGTAATGTAAATTAAATGTTGATATGTCATTGTGTTAAATAAATAAAGTTAGTCTGTGGTCTGCACTGAATCCGACGTGTTTTATTAAGAAGTACTGCTCCCAACTCCTAACCGTTAAGGAGTACTGTAGCTTCATCATCAGCACAGCAGCATCAGATGTTGATTCAAGCATACCTCACAAGCAACATGTTAGCCTTACATAGTACTAAATAGTTTCCATCGATCAATTGCAGTTCTGCCTTCCAACTCCTGACCGTTAAGGAGTATTGTAGCATCATCATCAGGACAGCAGCATCAGATGTTGACACCCTGAAGCATATACCTGAGTAAGACATGATTACGTAACAAAAACACCATACGAGCATACAATTTTCGGTGGTTGCCCTCGATTTCTCCTGGATTCCATCATCAGATCCTGGACTGGTGAAAATGGGACCACCTCAGAAGTGAACTCTATCCAACAAAAATTTTTTTTGACATCCGTCTATAATTGACGCAAAATATCGGTGAACATACATAAAAAAAAAAATATTATACATACAGACGAATTGAGAACCTCCTCCTTTTTTGAAGTCGGTTAAAAACTGTCACTTTACAAATCTTTTTGACAGGACGAAGTCTGTCGGGCCCGCTAGTATAATATAAATATTTCTTAACTAATTAGCTTAGCCCAAAGTAAGTTTCGAAGGCTTGCGTTATGGGATCTTAGGTAACGGATAGACTTCTGGCACTTGTACTCCTTTAATACTTCCTATTATTTAATCGTTCCTTTTTAAATCCTAATAGATTTTTTTCTAGTCACAACACACAGCCATCTAAATATCTCTCTGCTTTATTTCTTCTGTCATCTGTCTTATTTCTTACGCAAATGTTCCAGATCTGCAATGTGGATTGTGTGCACATACATACGAGGGTTGGTCAATAAGTTCGAGGAATGAATGAATGAAGTATAAAAGACAAAACTATTTTTCCTTTTCAATGTAGTACCCTTTAATTCGATCACATATATTGGATACGTTAACAATTAATTTATAAATACCATTTAAATAAAAAAAATGTTTATTGTTTGTTAGAATATTAATGATGTGATACTCTATTGCTTATTATTACTTCATGGTAGTCTATTAATTGTTCTCTATGCTATTGCTATGGTAACCTTGTTTGTGTATAATTATTCATGTACAATTTTAGTGAATTAAAACCTATTATTACATTACAAGGTGAATTCTGTATTATTTCAATTTAATTTCATTGTCATAGTTATATACTCCATAATCAGACAATGTCAATTAGGTTGTTGAAAGATGAATAAATCAGTCATGCTTGAGACATCTGTTTTGATTAACTTACATGGCGCAGCCGGTAGGATCCAAAGGAAAATATAAATGCGTATAGTATAAATTTAAGTAAAAAAAACGAAATAAGTAAAGAATAACATGGAAACTGTATTATCGCCACCGCAACCGTTCCGTTTTGATGAAAATTCGATAGATATTGCATCAGGAAAACTAAGTGACAGTTGGAAAAAATGGAAAAGGGGCTTTGCTATATATTTTGAAGCATGTGAATTAAACAAAAAATCAACAATAATTCAGCTTAACATACTTTTACATATAATCGGTGAGCAATGCCGTGAAATTGTAGAGCAGTCAAAGAAATGACCATAGATGGCGTATGGAAAAAGTTAGATGAATATTTTGAAATTAAGAGAAATGTAACAGTAGAAAGACAAAATTTTTTACAAGAAGTCAGCAACAAAGCGAATCAATAGAACAATATGTTTTTGATTTACGTAAGTTAGCCCAAACGTGCGAGTTCGGTGAGTTGAGAGATGATTTGATTAAAGACCGCCTTGTGTGTGGAATCTATAATTCCGCGATCAGAGAACGATTGTTACGCGAGGATGATTTAACGCTGCCGAAAGCTATGGAAATATGTCAAGCAGCGATTGTTTCAAAAATGTATTCAGAAAATATCAGGCCAGAAAATGACGTACATAGCGTTCAAGAAAAAAAAACCGAGACGATAGCAATGATGTATGTGCAATAAAAAAGCTAACTAAAGTGACTCCTTCGTTTTCGAGAGCTGCCAATCAAACACCATGGGCGATGCGTGGACGAAATGAACAGGATCGTCGAAATGTTACTTGGCGAGGAATCAGTCAACAATATACGCGAAGTCAATTGTCCAATTCTACACAACCCATGAAAGGTTCATATTCAATAAAGGAATGCAAAAATTGTGGCACAGGACATGCGTATGGTGCATGCCCAGCTTATGGAAAAACATGTCTACGATGTTTAAGGAGGAATCATTTTTCTAGAGTATGTCGTGTTTACGTAGTTGATGCATCTTCAGATCAACAGGTAATACGTTCAATTAATAAGATTTAGGTAACTGGACAGTAGATTTAAAAATTTGTAATAACATAATTAACTTTAAGTTAGACACTGGTGCCGATGTAAATGTGTTACCACTACGTTATTTACAAATTTTAAAACATATTTCAGGGTGAACTGTTAAAAACAAACTCTAGGTTAAGTGGTTATTCAGGAGCCTCTATTAAGGTGGTTGGTAAAATATATCTCAAGGTCCATTATAAGAACAATTTATATTTATTAGAGTTTACAGTTGCAGATGTTGAGAGCATGCCTGTGCTGAGTCGTTATGCTTGTGTCGAGCTTGGTTTAATACAAAGGGTTTTGTCTGTGCAGAGATCTGAAGGTACTATACCTGAAATTATTGGTGAGTATAAAGATGTATTTTCTGGAATTGGTTGTTTGCCGGGTGAATACAATATAGAATTGAAGAGTGGCTCTATTCCCACAATACATGCGCCAAGAAAATTACCTTTTGCCATTGTGGAAGATGTAAAAAAGAAATTATTGGAGATGGAAACACAAGGTATCATAGCTAAAGTTGAAGGTCCGTCGGATTGGGTGAGCAGCATCACGATAGTAAAAAAACCGAACGGGGAGTTAAGAATTTGTTTAGATCCAAAGGAATTAAATCTTGCTATCAAACGAGAACACTTTAAGTTACCGACAATTGATGAGATTGTATCTAAATTAGCAGGTGCAAAATATTTTAGTACTTTAGATGTTAGGTCCGGATTTTGGAATGTCAAGCTTGGTGAGAGTAGTAAGTATTGTACCTTCAACACACCATTTGGGAGATATAAATTTTTAAGAATGCCCTTTGGAATTTGTTCCGCTTCTGAGGTTTTTCATAGGAAAATATATGAACATTTTGACGATATTGAAGGGGTTTGTATGTATATTGATGATATTTTGATATTTGCGAAAAGTAAAAAAGAAAATGATGATATTTTAAAGAAGGTATTAGAAAGATGTAAAAAAATTAATCTAAAATTAAACATTTCAAAATGTAAATTTGGTTAAAGGAAATAAAATATTTAGGTCACATTATTAGTGAAGAGGGATTAAGTCCAGATGAGTCACATTTAATCAGCAATAAAGAATATGCCAGTTCCAAAAATGATCAAAAGATGTAGAAAGGTTTTTGGGATTAATTACATATGTAGGATCATTTATTTCGAATTTGTCAGACAAAACACTACCAATTAGAGAGTTATTGAAAAAAGAATTACATTACAAGGTGAATTCTGTATTATTTCAATTTAATTCACTAAAATGGATAAGTTTCTGAGACCGGTTCGTTTTGATGGTGATGCATCGTTAAGTTCAACGGGCCCCGAATGGGAACACTGGAAACGTACGTTTAATAATTTTTTAAATGCACAAACTGTACATGCTACGCCAGTGAAAGAAGATGATAGTACTTCGGCCGTACCGGCACTCTCAGATGACACAAAGCTCCAGCTGTTGATCAACCACATATCACCACGCGTATATCGATCAATCAGTGACAGTACCTCATATAATTCGGCAATTTCTGCATTGGATAGATTATATATCAAACCAAAGAATATTATCACTGCTCGACATTTACTCGCCACTAGACGCCAGCATCCAGGTGAAACTATTGATTTATATTTACAATCCTTGAAACAATTGGCTAAAGAATGTGCATTTACAGCAGTGGACGCTGAAACAAACATGAGTGATAACATTAGGGGAGCATTCATTGCTGGCATAACATCTTCAAAAATACGAGAACGCCTACTTGAAAACCTTACACTCACACTTGAAGAAGCCTATAATAAAGCATTGTCTATGGAAATGGCTGAAAATAATTCGCAAAGTTTTAACATTAATGCTATAAACGCAATTTGTGGTGAAAGAAACGTTACTGAGGTTAATAGAGAAACACTCAACGATCAAGATCTTCAGACTCAAACTGCAGCTGTCACTTCTTCGAAATCTAACACAAGATACCGTCGAAGATGCTTCTTTTGTGGAGGAGACCGTATACATGGCCGCAAGAACTGTCCAGCCTCTGGAGCCACCTGTCAAATTTGTAGCAAAAAGGGCCACTATGCTTCAGTGTGTCGTAGTAAGCCACATGTTGCCTCAACTAGTTCTCCAGAAGACTGTGCACATTGTACCGCCTGTATTACAGCTGCAGCTCCAGCATCCCTAAGAAAAGCCATGGTTACTGCATTCATCAAGGGAATTAGGGCAGACGCACTTATTGACACAGGCAGTAGTATTAGTTTCGTTAACGAAAGATTTGCAAACCTCGCCCGATTACAAACAAAACGTTGCGACAAATGATTACCATGGCCTCTTTATCTCTAACATCACAAGTCATCGGTGCTACGTGTCAAACCGTCACACTGGGGGAAAACACTTATAATAACGTTCAACTACTTATCGTTAAAGACTTATGTGCTGACATCATAATAGGTCACGACCTTCTTAGTCTACATTCCACATTGGAGTTTGAATTCGGTGGACCCAAGGAGACACTAAAAGTATGTTGTGTTGCTGAAGCATCTGTTCCTGCTGTTTCCCTATTTGCTAACGTCACTCCTGAATGTAAGCCAATAGCAATACGGTCTCGTAAGTACAGTTATGAAGATCAACAATTCATTAAAGCTGAAATCAACAAATTACTCGAACAGCACATAATAGAGGAGAGTAAATCACCATGGCGCGCACAAGTACTAATAACCAAGACTGCAAATCATAAAAAGCGAATGGTTATTGACTATTCTTTGACAATTAATAAATATACACTCTTAGATGCCTATCCCCTACCGAATATGGAAGAAATTGTCACAAAAGTATCTAAATTTAAAATCTTCAGCGCTATTGACCTGCAAAGTGCATATCATCAAATTCCGATTATAGAAAACGAGCGCATCTATACAGCTTTTGAGGCACTTGGTAACTTATACCAATTTTGCCGCATTCCGTTTGGAGTCACAAATGGCGTGTCTAGCTTTCAGAGAACAATCGATTGGATCATTAGGAAAGAAGATTTAAAGGGAACTTTTGCATATTTAGATGACATAACTGTTTGCGGAAAAATACAGAGCGAACATGACGAGAATTTGAAACGTTTTCTACAAGCAGCCGACAAGTACGGTTTGACGTTGAATAAAGAGAAGAGTAAGTTCAGTCAGAAATCAATTAAAATATTAGGTTATTCGATTGAAAATCATGTAGTCAAACCCGATAGCGACCGATTAGAGGCTTTACTTAACTTACCACCTCCAGAAAATATGGCATCTCTCAGGAGAATACTTGGTATGTTCGCACATTACTCTAAATGGGTACCCAACTTTTCTAAGAGAATATATGCTCTTGCTCATACTGTTTCATTTCCACTTGACTCTGAAGCTATTAAATCTTTTGAAGACTTGAAATCGGTGATTGCCAAATCATCTATTCATGCAATTAATGATGAAATGCCGTTCACAGTAGAAACTGATGCATCAGAACATTCCATAGCTGCTTCACTATCTCAAGATTCCAGGCCTGTAGCATTTTATTCTAGAACGCTGAATAAAAGTGAGCAAAATCATTCCGCCGTTGAAAAGGAAGCTTACGCTATTGTTGAAGCACTCAAGAAGTGGCGCCATTTTCTTATTGGTAGGCCATTCAAATTGATTACCGACCAAAGATCCGTGGCATTCATGTTTGATGCAAAACATTCAAGTAAGATCAAAAACGAGAAAATACAACGATGGCGGTTAGAGCTGGCACCATATAGATATGATATTATTTATAGACCAGGACGAGAGAATCACGTTGCTGACACATTATCGAGAGTATGTGCCAGCCTAGATATGTCATCACGACTCACGCGCCTATATAATCTGCATGAAAATTTATGTCACCCGGGAGTTACAAGAATGCATCATTGGCTAAAAACAAAGAATCTGGCATATACCTTAGAAGAGGTAAGAACAATGACTGGAAATTGCAGAATTTGTGCTGAAATAAAACCGAGGTTTTTCAAAAATGCAGATCCGCTTCCAAAGCTTGTCAAAGCGCTGGCACCATTTGAGCGTCTAAGTATAGACTTCAAAGGCCCGGTTCCAACCAATACTGCCAATCGCTATATACTCACGATTATCGACGAATACTCACGATTCCCATTCGCCTTTCCATGTGCAGATATGAGCGCTAAGACGGTAGTGAAACACCTGAATAATTTATTTATGGTTTTTGGCATGCCTAGCTATATACATTCAGATCGAGGAACCGCTTTCTTATCAGCAGAAGTGAAAGAATATCTCCATTCTCGCGGTATAGCCACAAGTAGCACAACAGCCTACAATCCTCAAGGAAATGGGCAGGTTGAAAAACTAAACTCAACGCTATGGAAAGCTGTACAATTAGGACTACGTTCACATAACTTACCTATAGAGAGTTGGGAGAAAGTCCTTGATAATGCGTTACATTCCATACGATCGCTATTATGTACTGCTATAAACTGTTCACCCCATGAAAGGATGTTTAAGCATTCCCGCAAATCTCCAAATGGCAAAACCATACCAACTTGGCTCACGAGCGCCGGGCGGGTGCTAATCAAACGCTGTGCTCGAGCAAACAAATATTTGCCCTTGGTTGAAGAAGCTGAACTTTTAGAGGTTAATCCGGAGTATTCAATTACAAGACTTAGCGATGGCCGAGTGACAGCAGTGTCGAACCGTCATCTTGCTCCTATTGGGGAAGACGGAGAAAGAATTCGAGAATTCCAGTCTGAAGAGCTTTCAGAGAACATAAGTCAAGAGGTTCAAACGCCACTAAATTCAAATACCTCTGAAAGTAATGACAATGGAGAACATAACAGTGATCTTCCTACGGTCACAGAACAAGTGTCATTGCCGGAATCACAAACGTTTGAGCTGGATCGCCAACCACCTGAAAGTCATTCCGAAAATGGTGTTAGGAGGTCTGGACGAGCAAGAAGACCACCGGCTTATTTACAAGATTACAGTTTAAACCAAAGCGGTGGAGAATGATGTGATACTCTATTGCTTATTATTACTTCATGGTAGTCTATTAATTGTTCTCTATGCTATTGCTATGGTAACCTTGTTTGTGTATAATTAGTCATGTACAATTTTAGTGAATTAAAACCTATTATTACATTACAAGGTGAATTCTGTATTATTTCAATTATCATGTTAATTAAACCAGTTAATTAAGCCATAGTCTTATTGAGTCGTCACAATGGCGTCGAGGCGAAAATAACGCGTGACTTTTGACCATTTAGTATCTCGTGTTATAATAAAATTCGAATAATCATGCCTAACGGACATATTGTTGACCAGAACTTTGTTTACCGTTATTAATAACTGTTGTCGGTGACTTGTTCGTTTGAAAATAATAATAAACATATTAACAGCTTAATGTCCATTTAATGAATGTCTGTAAATGCATTATTACGTCGTGGTTTAGATTTAGTAAAATTAGGACTTCAAGAACGAAGCGAGTTCGTAGTTTTAAAATACAGCGAGGTGAAGCATTAAATTAAGAAATAAATTACAGGCACTTTGGTCACATGAGTCTTTGCAGACACTTATTAACGTCAAAACAAATTTAAGTATAAAAGAGCAAAAACTTTGTAAGTGCATAAGAACAAGGAATAAGTGGTAGGAGAAACCCTGAATATGACGAATAGTGTAGCAGTCTGGAGCGCAAAATATTAACCACACAGCTTCCATTCAACATACATATAGTATAGAATATCTTTATATTAATAATAAAATGCAGTCATAAATACAGATACCTACGTAAACTTGTAAAAAATCTTTAGCAGTTTCAAAAATCTAATTGTTTTTACATTGGATGTTAATGCATATTAACTTTAGCTTAACAAGGCGAAGAATGTAGATGAAATATTCGATTGTGATGGACAGTGCTCGATGGCGAATGGTTAAGGCGTCAAGACGGTTTATTGAAGATGCAAGTTTGAGTTCCGTCCGAGTCGAATATTTTAGTTGCATTTTTTTTTATTTATAGATAATATAGCATTTTTAATAAAATGCAGACACAAATACACATTGATATGTTTATTCTATTGTAACAATAGCATCTTACAATGATATTGACCAAGTTTCATGAAGAACTTGGGTCATGACTACTAGATAATAAATATAGGAAAAACCCAGACCAAACAAATATAATATTCATGCGTCCACTATTTATCTCGCGAACTCCTGGCTCAAAAGTGGACATAAACCTTCGCACTAAACTGGTCGTCCAAATATTTTCGTTTTCTATTTACATTTATGTTACAAATTCAATAACCTTTTTTCTTATTCTACTTAATTTGCGGTCCATTGACGGTCGCATACGCAGATTCACTCCACAAATTGATAATTTAATATTGGCGTTTGCCATGTGTTTGTTTCTTAGCTGTTTATCATAATTTTTATGACTATTATTTACTTAACTTTTTCTTTGCTTTACTAGCAAAGACAAAAATAAAAAATAAATTGTGATAAACAAAATGAAAACACGAACACGGCACCACAGACGCCATAGATTTGTGATAAGAAATTTGTTAATTTACTGTGAATTTCCAGGGAGAAAACAGGGGACTACACTTGTATGGAAACTATGCCGCATGATTATGAGGGCACTTAACGTGTGAACACGGTTTGTAAAACGCGTCAAAAGTATGGACCGAATATTGACACTATTCAGTTAGTCGGCCAACGTTGGCGCCAACAACCAACATACCACCAAGAACTGCTCTATAAGTTTTTGGGACCAGTCAATTAACATATTAAGAAGCAGCTCCCTAATTCGTATGTAAAAGAACCGGAACTATAGGAGTCCGATGTTTTTGCAATTAACAAATTATTTCAATAACGAATATTAAGTAAAAGCATAAAAATTGATTGAAAAATTTATTGTGCTATATATACAAATTTGAATCTAATATATTATTTGATGTTGCATCTACACATGAAACAATGTTGAGACTTTTCAGTAAACTTTGTAGTTCCTCAATCTGATGTTCTTCAATATATTCGAGATAACATACAAGTGCTTTACCACACAACCCAAGATGTTCTCTCAAACAAATAACTGAAAATGATAAGATGAAAATATTTTGAATAAGTAATAATAAGTAATAGTAATAACTGAGATATAATTTAACACCTGGAAAAAAAATTGTACCATTTTCTCTGAAACTTCACACAAAATATACCAATAAATTGATGTGAAGGTAATGGTTAGTATTAACATGTACCTTACAGCAAAGCTGGAGTAACAACAGTATCATCATTTTATTAATAATTTATTAATCTAATGTGTGTTTTCCTCAGGAGAGGAAGGCTGAGAATCCATCACAAGGAGCACGAAACGTGCCCAGGATACCCCCGCAACGGCAAGTGCCACCGAGGTTATGTCGAACTCCACGCGGCCAGAGCAGTCTGACCACGTGACCTACTGACTAAACTTAGCCTGTACCCCTTATTCGGCAGCCTTCTGCTCAGCCACGAGTAGGTTCCCAGTCAATACAGGCCGGTCCCACTTTGGAGAACCATGCCTCTTCTAGCGCTTATGCCCTCTCCAAAAGGCAGCGCTACCGTACCTCTCCTGAGGTGCGGCCGCCGTCAATATAAGCCAGTAGGGTCACTAGGACCAAAGGCTTGGGCTGAGTTTAGTCGGTAGGTCTTTTGGGTCGAGCCGCCTCGATTCACCAGGAGCCCGACATAATCAACGCATCCCTGCTTGCCTGTTGCGTTGGTATACATAATGGATTCACAGCCTCTTCTACTGAGGAAAAAGAAGCCCGCAGGGCATTTTTATTGATAACAAATTAATTTCGTTGTGTTTTCAGGTGACAATCTATGTAAATATAGCCGTAATTTTCAATAACAAATACTAACACAATATATTAATTTTGGTAGCATGATTTTTAGATTATGGTCTAATGGCATCTTTAATTATACAGCTGTTGCTCTTCTATTACACTATTATGAAGCTTTTTGCATAAGTTATGTTTGTACAACAGCCTAAAGAGTAACTTTTAAAAGTAGGTGCTTAATAGAATAAGTTAAGTGAATATTACAGCAATTCAGAGTTCAATTGAAAGTAAAGAAGACCCATATTGTGTATATAATTTATATTTATTTCCGCTAAGGTACCTACAGTAAAATTAATAAATGAACTGTACTAACACAAATATATGTTGATGACACAAACAGTCATGCTACCACACACTGTATTTTGGAGTATTTCTGTGCTACTTAACAGCCAAAAGTAATAATTTTGGCTTTACAGCCCTAAACCAGCCTTACTGTATAAAAGAATACAATTATGCTCTACTACAGCCTTAAATATATTTGTACGTTTTTGTACACCGTTTATAAAGTCTCAAGCTGTTATTCTACTGGTTAAAATGATTTTTTGTTGCTAAAATGTTCCTTGGGAACTATCATTATCAAGCCAGTGGGTATTCCACTCTGACCTACTACAGATTAGCAGACTTTACATAAATGATTCGTAACAGATGATTCCCTCAAAATATTTTCTTTCACTGTAATAATGTCAGATAAATGTACATATGAAATTTATATAGGTACATAGCAAGATCAAACCTGGGCCTCTGCGAGCAATTTGTAGTGTAATAATAATTAAAAATATATATAAATGCCTTTATTCTTAAAATAGATTTATTTCATACCCTTATATAATTTAGTATCATTTGCTTCAGATATTTATTGATTTTTAAAAAACTGATAAGTTACTAATCTTGGTTTATTTAATTTTTTTCAAAATGATAGCTAAAATTCATTGTAGTTGTTAAATACTGGTTTATATATATGTATCTTTAATAAATATGTTGAAAGTAGGAAATTTAGAACTGATTTTTTTACCAATGTTAAAAACACTGCAAAATATTAATTTTCCACAAAAAATCAATAAAATATCATAGTTTATAATGTTATTAGAATTTTGGTATATATAACTTACCTCCAGCTGATACACCAGTTATAATGTTGGGCTGTTCAAGTTTTCGAAAATTTACATTAGTTTTAGATTGATGACTAGTACACACAGTTCTTATTATACACATTTCATTTGTGACATCCATAGACTGATATTCAGCTAATGGCTTTGTTTGCAAGGTTACAACATCCTTACTCACAATAATATATGGTTTTAGTAAATCCACAATTTCACTGCTATTCAGTAAATTATTATCTTTCACAACACAAACATATTGTAGCTCATTTGTTTTATAAAGAGTCACATCAATTTTGTTAATAGAATCAACATATTGCAATTTGGTGTTTGATTTATTTTCAATATAGTTAATAAAAGATTTCCCTTCCAAAACTATGAAACAATCAATTGCATTTGGGATTGCTTCTTTCCTAACCCATTCAAATCTGCAAATAAAGACCACAAATATAATAATTTTGATTTAATGAACATTTTTATTTTAATATTCACTTATATATAATAGTTATAATTGCAATAGACCATCAATATTGATATCTGCTCTAAAATGTTGTTAAATCTAGCTTAAGACAAGTACAAGCTACATAGTCTTTAAAACTTGGATTTTATCAATTAGTTAATAAATCTTTCTACAAAAGACATGTTCTTTAATTTTATTTTAATATTATATTGAAATTGACAGAAACAATTTCGATATGAACAAATTTTATTGAATCAATTAGTGTCATAAGTTTCGTTGCTAAGTATGGCTTTATCTTTAATAATACACAAGTCACTTTGTGAAATTGGATCTATACTTTAATAGCCTATCTTTAGTGGATATAGGGAGTGCCACAAAACAGTTATATTCCACTACCCTCACATCTTAAACTTTGTACAAGGCTATTCTTAACTTTTAGCAATGCATTTTTTACTATTGCTTGTCACAAGTTTTTTTTAATATTTCTATATTTAACAGCAAATGTTCTAGTCTTCTCTCTCAAATTATAGTGATGATAATACTAAAGGTGACAGTAAGTTTTAGATCGTCTACTTAGCAATTAAAGATCTGGTAATCTTACCTTTAATTGTCAAAACACAACCATATATAACATTAAATATAACAATCAATTACAGTAGTGGTAGCATAAACTCTCCACCATAGAAGTAGTAATAAAGAAGGTTTATGATAAGAATGTTTCTTATTACCTAGCACTATCTTCCTCAAATAGCTCATCCCAATCTTCCCAACAAGCTCTTGTATAAGGTTCAACGATTTCACCATAAGTTGTCATTATAAATGTAAGAGTAAATTAAGATCCTTCTTGCACCAAAACTAAAGCAGACAATGTTGGACCAAAACTACAATAAAAGTATATAGTAATATAATAAAAGCTTAATTAGTTATGTAATTTATGGTATATAATGGAAGAATAATACCATGATCCGAGAGATCGGCAGAAGTATACCATGTAGTAATGTGCATCAATATCCACCAGGTTAGCGTGGTTCATTAAGGCCTTAATACACAGAACAATATTACTCTAAATAGCACTAAAATAGGGTTGCCTCATAATGAAGCAGCTGTGATATATGAAAGGATAACTTATCGAGGTTTGGAGCGGTGCCTATTTTAGCATAGACTGTTGGTCGTGGACTCGCGGTTCCTAGCAGTTACTAGTATACGTACTCGGGATCCATTACGTTGGAAGTTGGAACATCTAATTCGATCCGGACATATTCCGCTAATTAAACACAGCTTATTAATGGAAAAAGTTAATTCACTAAAATTTGATGTATGTTATATGGAGCTAGACATATATAAAATTAGGTTTGCGTAATCATTAAGTGGGCAAAGCAAATTTATTAAATGTATATTTAAAAAAATAGTATAGAAACGATTACTGAAATTGTTTATGTACCTAATATTACTTTCTCATAAGGTAATCCTGAAGTAAATAAAAATTTGTGAATTACAATATATCGAAACAAATAAACAAACTAAAGAATACTTAATTTTATAATAAAAAAAATTGTTAACGAATCAATCTGATGATATTTCTAAAAATTAAGTTCATTTTTTAATGAATTTTCCTATTCTGGGAAGGCAAAGGGTCATAAAATAAAGCACTATGACCAGTGACATATATTCTACCGATAGACAAGAACACTAAATAAAGGAAAAAGTGTGTTCAAATATTGGTGAATGTTAGAACTATAATCATCTAGATTGCTAAATCTATGTGACCTCGTCTGACCATAGAAAAAAGACAACTGCTGGATCGCTTGTCAAAGTATAGGTTTCTTTCAACCAAAACGTCGTAACCGCCGCTTACTTATGACGTTTTGCCGAGCGCAGTGAAGCATGATGTTAAAGCGCTTTGTATCAAAGAGTTTTCACCGCAGAAACGATACCAAATTTAACATTGTACCTCATACACTTATTATGTTTTATAATAGAAGGAATGGCAACATAAAAGAAAACAAAATATTAGGACTTTATTTAATTATTACTACTATATAAATTTGTACTAAACAATAAAAAATTACGAACTAAACATTTTATAATCATCTATATTAACCTAAAGTCGCCGCTACCAAATTTAATAAGCACATTGTACCTCATACACTTATTATATTTTATATAATAACAAAATAAACATAAAAAATAATGTAGCTTTAAGTATAAAAATCTGAGGTGACGGTAAGAAACAATGTGATGTGTGTTTGCGGTCGTGCTTTTGTGTGTGTGAGTGTGAATACGGATGTGTGCGAGTACGGATGTGTAGGAGTTCCCCCGAGCCAAAAGGGTGGCGGGCGCATTGCATCGCCTACTGCCCAATCTCGGGGGACCGAGGGATGGAGTTCGCCGCCTGTACGAGGGCGTTGTGCGATCTGTGGCCATGTATGGGGCTCCCGTGTGGTCGCAAGACTGCGCGAGGTCCCCCCGCTGCAGAGCTCTGCTACGGAGCCTGCAGCGGATAATGGCCATACGGATCGTACGAGGCTACCGTACAATCCTGTACGAGGCGGCGACGGTTCTGGGACGCTCCCCCCCATTCGACATCCTGGCCGACATGTACGCGGTATCGCGCCGGCAAAGATAATAAAAAGACAAAACGATAGTTGGTGGGCGGTGTAAAGGAAGATTCCACTGCCGCAGTGCGGACGAATCTTCCTTCATCTGCTTCACATTAATTATTATGGAAATTGTGACTTACTTGTCCGGATTCGTTGTCTACCGGTTACCCGCAAGCTGGACTAGTATGGAACAGGAGTGGTAACTGTAATGTATAGAATGAGGTTTTATGTTTTTATGTCAGATGTTTATTTTATATGTCAGTCGGTAGAAAAATGTAAGTTGTCATTCCGCAATAAATGACGAATGGAACACACTGTTTGATTTCTAAATTAATATATATCTCATTTGGCGACGAGGATTAAAAATCTATATTGCGTAGAATCATGGCTGTTGGGAAAATTGAGCCCTTTGATTTGGATGCCGGTAACTGGAATATATATGTGGATCGGTTGGAGCAATATTTCGCAGTGAATCAAATCAAGGAAGAAATGAAGGGTCCTACGTTGCTAACTATAATAGGAAGAAATGCTTATGAGATGTTGGACAATCTGTGCACACCTCAAAAGCCTGGTAAGATGGAATACAAGGATTTGGTCGAGATTATGAGGAAACACGTGCAACCCAGGCCTAGTCGACTGGCCGAAAGGTTTAAATTTCGTCAATGTACACAAAAGTCCAGTGACAGTATAGCAATCTATGTGGCGGAATTGAAAAGGTTGACAAAAGATTGCCGTTTTACAGCTGACTCGTTGAAGGAAAACTTACTGGACCAGTTTGTGTGTGGAATCAATGATGACAGTATCCGCCAGAGATTGTTCGCCGAGGATGAGTTGACGTTTGAGGCAGCATGTAAATTGGCAATGAACATAGAGGCGGCGCAGAGAGACGCGGCGGTGGTCGAGAGACGTGCACAGCAGAGTGACGTCATGCCGAGAGCGTGGGCAGAGCCGCTGCATATGTTACAGCAGCCAAGGGACGCGGACAACGGAGGTCGAGTGATGGCAGTAGCAAGAAGGGTAGTGACGGCACAAGGTTGACATCGCACATGGCTGGTAAGAAGGATGGACACCGCGGAGCTGCAATTACTGGGGAATGCAGTGCTTGTGGAGGGAGCCATGCGGCAGCATCATGTAAATTTCAAGCTTACGTATGTCGGGTATGCTGTAGACAGGGGCATCTTAAGAGAAAATGTCCAAACTTAAGTGGTAATAGAGCGATTCACAACTTATCGCCAGATGAAGATGGGCAGGCTGTGAGCGAAGAGAGCGATGAGGTAAATGGTAGTGCTATGTTAAGAATAGATACTTTTACGGAGGTCGTACCGTTTAAGGTAGTTGTTTGTATAGGAGGTCGTAAGTTAGAAATGGAAATTGACACAGGTAGCCTTATTTCATGTATAAGTAAAAGTTGTTATGATAAAATGTTTGCAGACTGTGTTATACATAGTACAAATCTCACCTTACGTTACTATACGGGTGAGTTAGTAAAGCCAATAGGTAAAATTAAGCCATGGGTTGGATATGGCAAAAATGTTAAGCAGTTAGATTTGTATATAATTGAAAGCGGTAAGACTAGTTTATTAGGAAGGCAATGGATAAAAGAATTAAATGTAGATATTAAGTCTGTAACCTGTAATAAGTTAATTAGTAAAAATCCTTTTAACTTAGAATTGTTCAGTTCCAGATACTCTGAGGTGTTTGCGGATGGTTTGGGTCGGTATTCTGGTGGCGCAGTGGGTTTTCGATTACGAGAGGGAGCGCAGCCAGTATACTTGCGAGCGCGGCCATTAGCGTATGCATTGCGTGAGCCCGTCGAGAAGGCACTGAATATGATGGTAAGCGATGGTATTATTTCTCCAGTTGCTACTTCCGATTGGGCCACACCTATCGTACCGGTGATGAAAAAAGACGGAACGATACGTGTGTGTGCAGATTACAAGCTAACCTTAAATAAATGTCTTGAGGTGGACCGTTTTCCGTTACCGAAAGTAGAGGATTTACTAGTTAAATTGCATGGTGGAAAAAAGTTTAGTAAACTCGATTTATGTCAAGCTTACGCGCAATTTGAACTCGATGAATCGAAAAAGTACACGGTAATCAACACACATAAAGGTCTATTTGTATATAATAGGTTAATCTATGGTTTAGCGTCTAGTCCAGGTATTTTTCAAAGGAAAATTGAACAAATGTTTGCTGATTTGCCTAACGTAGGAGTATTCCTTGATGACGTCATAATTACTGGTACTGATGACGAAATCCACATGGAGACATTACATGAGGTATTTAAAAGATTAAAGAAGTTTGGTCTTAGAATTAAAAAAGAGAAATGCACTTTCTTTGCGGATGAAGTAACTTACTTAGGGTACGTAATAAATAAGGATGGAGTGCACACTTGTCCCGACAAGATTGCAGCGCTAGAAAAAGCTCCGGTGCCGACAAACGTATCTGAGTTACGTTCCTTCTTGGGTATGGTCATGTATTATGCTAAGTTCATTCCTGATTTGAGTACAATTTTGTCACCTTTGTATAATCTATTAAAGAAGGGCGTAAGGTATCAATGGAGTGAAAGATGTATGGAGTCTTTTAAAACGGTGAAACGGATTTTAGGCTCTAGTGCAGTCTTAGTGCATTATTCTCTGGATTTACCTTTAGTGCTAACCACAGACGCTAGCAGCGTGGGGGTCGCAGCCGTTATATCTCATATAACACCCTCAGGAGAGCGTCCAGTTGCGTATGCGTCCCGTGTGTTGAATTCCGCAGAGAAAAATTATTCGCAAATTGAAAGGGAGGCTTTGGCTATAATTTATGGTGTCAGAAAATTTCATCAGTATTTGTATGGAAGGAAGTTCTTGTTGCGTACCGATCATAGGCCACTGGTAACCATTTTCGGTAACAAAGTAGGTATACCTGTGATGGCTGCAAGTAGGTTACAGCGGTGGGCAGTAATACTGAGCGGTTATAACTACGACATTGAGTATGTCCGTAGTGACAAAAATGCTGCTGATGCTTTGTCAAGGTTACCGGTAGATAAGGCACCGCACATTAAACAGGAGTCTACTTATGTAAATTTTGTACAGAATTTTTTGCCAGTGACTAGAGATTTAGTTCGATTAAAGAGCGAGTCTGATGAAACTTTAAAGAAAGTTTTTATGTATATTAAAACAGGTTGGCCGCAAAATTGTACAGATGAAAAGCTACGATCGTATTTCATAAGAAGAAAGGAATTGTATATAGATATGGGTTGTATTGTATGGGGTTATAGGATAGTTATACCGGAAGTATTAAGGAATATGTTGTTAAAAGAAGTGCATGTGGGCCACATGGGCATTGTAAAAATGAAAAGTATTGCTCGCAGTTATATTTGGTGGCCGGGTATTGATTCAGATATCGAGCAAATGTGTAAGTCATGTGCGGCTTGTGTAGCTGAAGCTAGTGCTCCGACACGTGCTTCCCCAAAACCTTGGCCATTTATTTTAGAACCTTGGTCGCGTCTACATGTGGACTTCTTAGGGCCATTTAACGGAAGGACATTTTTAGTTGTTATTGACTCCACATCGAAATGGTTGGAAGTGTTCTTAATGCAGCGCACTACTGCTTCTGCAGTTGTCAGAGTTTTGCGTGAGACTTTTGCTAGGTTCGGTTTGCCTAAAGAGGTTGTATCTGATAATGGACCTCCTTTCACCAGTCAGGAATATAATAGGTTTATGTTGGATAACGGGGTTAAGGTAACTTACACCGCCGTTTATCATCCAGCATCGAATGGAGCTGCTGAAGGAGCGGTTAAATTATGCAAACGAGCTTTGAAAAAATCAATACGTGAAGGCCTGGATGTAGAGGCGGCTTTGCAAGCTTATTTGTTCGCTTATAGGAACGTAGAACATAGTACTACAGGGGTATCACCAGCTATGTTGCTACAACGCAGATCTTTGCGGTCGAGACTGGACATGCTAAGAGGGGAGCGACAGGTAGAGGACAATGTGTATGGAGCCCAAGCTAAGCAAATTAAGTATGCTAGAGGAGTTCCGAGGGAGTTAGCTGTAGGTGACGTGGTTTCTACTAGAGATTTTGTGCGAGGAAGGAAGTGGATGTCAGGTAGAGTACAGGACAAAATAGGTTCCCGTAATTATGTGGTTAGCGTAGAAGACGGTCCACCTGTAAAAAGACACATTGATCAAATAAGAGGAGGTATCCGCAGCTTAAACTGGCCATCGTTTCGTTCTCCATCTATATCAGGGACAACAACACCATCAGTTGTCACTAATCGAGACTCTACTGCGCCGCCGGTGCCGGAACTAGGTAGAGTATGCTTAAGACCCCGTGACACCCTGAGACCGCCAAACCGTTATGGTTTTGAGAGCGATTAGTAGTCATGTTTTTGTTTTATTTTAATATTATCCCTTAATTTAGCGTGAGGGTGTAATGTATAGAATGAGGTTTTATGTTTTTATGTCAGATGTTTATTTTATATGTCAGTCGGTAGAAAAATGTAAGTTGTCATTCCGCAATAAATGACGAATGGAACACACTGTTTGATTTCTAAATTAATATATATCTCAGTAACTTGTTTGCCACTGGTCGATTTGTACAAGCTGACTGGCCCACAGTGGCATATGCCTGTCAGCTACAGTTCATCTGGATAGCTTCCACTGTATTTTACATATCAACAATGAGCATAAAGATTTCTCCACAGGTCCAGCATTGACATTTACTGTCACATAAACATCAATTATTACAACACATAGTTTAATCATTTCAACTTCAAAGTAATCACACCACTGTGTGTGATCTCTATTAGTCTATCATCAGTACGTACAACCCCATTGTAGCGAGGCGGACGTCTCCGCACCATAATCGCTCACTTACTTTTGCTAATGTTGTACCAACAGGGGTAGAATTAGCACATACTTAATTATGATTATTAGTAATAGAATCCTTAAGATCCCTTCAGTACAAACCTGACCTGAGTTCCCTAAATATAACCCAGTAAATTATCTGCTTCGCATAACTTATTTATTGTAATCTAATTGATGAACACAAGGAGCATAGTGAGAACAATCAAAGGATCCCGACAATGAGTAAATGTGATTATCCTTACCTTATCAAGACTTCCTAGACAGGGCCATTGATCAAGCACTCCTCGGTTACCACTAGCAGGGGGAGGCCATACATTACTCCAAAACCTGTACAGAAATTAATACACTGATTCTTCTTGAATCACTAAGTATATAACATATTAGTTACCTATTGGAGTTGCTCCTAAGGTGGTAGTATAGTTATATCTATTCTTATTTACTGCTGTATTATATAATTCTGGTACTGTCCTAATTCGCCACACTGGGACATTTAGCTCGCCAAATACTCATGACACAGTCTTCACCAAGACCGTTCAACTCTACTTCCAAATGGTGGGGCACGCCAACCACTGGAACTGTCCTAATTCTGGTGGGGTTCGCCACACTGGGACATTTAGCTCGCCAAATACTTATGACACAGTCTTCACCAAGACCGTTCAAGTCTACTTCCAATGGTGGGGCACGCCAACCACTGGAACTGTCCTAATTCTGGTGGGGTTCGCCACACTGGGACATTTAGCTCGCCA